>JAYESA010000014.1:50709584-53329584 GCA_036927795.1 Iris macrosiphon
AAAATATGGCTTCAGAACTGCTCGCGTAAAACAGAGCTTCAGAGCTGTGTGGCGTATCATAGAGCTTCAGATATGCCCGCGTAAAGCAGCACTTCAAGGTTGTTTTGGCGTAAAAGGTTGCTACACCTCCCACCGGCGTAAAATACGTTCATCTTTAATGTAACATAAAATCATACAAGGAACTCTTCGTATTCCTCGAATAAATCTGTCAGACAGAATAATGAACCTGACTCCTGACAAAAGTACTGCACGACGATCGAGAGGACGACTGTAATGAAGATTCTGTACAGAGACCCAGACTGTCGTTTAGTGACATATCCTTAATACAAGTCGTTTTTACGCATTCAAGGAATACGCTGCCTATTTTACACAGGCAGAGATAAGTTTTTATGCTCGAGATAAGATAAAATCAGACGCCACGTCAAAAGTTGTCTCTCGTACAGAGCTCGAGGCATATCTCTGCATGTAATGCATGAGATGGAGGGCAGATCCCTGCATTTAATGCACGAGATTTTGTTCTATTTTTAATGACTGGGAGAGCTAAAACTGTGACTAATACGCTCACATCACCATCCTTGCATGTTACGCCAACCAGGCTATTTTCAACTATAGGAGTACGCCGTATGCTATCTCCTCGAAATATGCCAACTCAGGCTATATTTGTAAAGATACGTGATAAGGCTATTTAGCCCAGAATACGCTCAAGACCTTAGTCGTGATGGATAATTGGCTATTTTTATGCTGGTTATCTATTATTCATGCAGCATCAAGTTTTACGCAAAATCTGGCTTTTACGCCAACACGACAGCTATTTGGCTTTTACGCCAACAAGACAGCTATTTGGTTTTTATGCCAACAAGACAGTTATTTGGCTTTTATGCCAACCATCTTTACGCGAGGGGCAGTTACCTACGTGGCTTGCATGCCGTGATCTTCGAGAAGCAGTTATACGCATTATCTCATAATGGGACATGCGTTATACGCGGATTCAGGAGATCATTAAGACGTGGGTAGCAGTTATTATAACCGTCGCGTAAAGAGTGCAACTCTCTTCAGAGTTTGGCTTCTACGCCAACTGGACAGTTACTGTGACTGAGCTCTATAAATAGAGACCTCCGGTCACAGGAGATCGGTGGGGAAAAAGGGATAGATATTAAGAGATTAGATAGAGAGAGAGAGCACAGACAGAGAGCAGTGATTGACGACTTTGGCAACGAGAATCCAATCTCTCCTGCAATATTTGAAGCTTCTTCTTCTTCTACAACACTTCTTCATCATCGTATGGTCCAAGGGACAAAGTGATCGAACGCATATCAGACTCCTATAGCAATTTTTCTCTAAAACTATTTTTATTGTACTTAACATCCTCATATAGGATTAATTGTACTCTTTTTCTTGTTTGTAAACAAAGAAAGAGTTTCGTATAAACCTAGTTTTATTCTTTTGTTTATCATCAAACAGTTTGATGATAAACAAAAGAATAAAACTAGGTTTATACGAAACCCTTTCTTTTTTTACAAACAAGAAAAAAGAGTATAATTAATCCTATATGAGGATGTTAAGTACAATAAAAATAATTCTGGAGAAAAATTGCTACACGAGTCTTATCTGCATTCGATCACTTTAGCCCTTGGACTACATGATGATGAAGAAGTGCTGTAGAAGAAGAAGAAGCTTCAAATATTGTAGGAGGGATTTGATTCTCGTTGTCAAAGTCGTCAATCACTGCTCTCTGTCTGTGCTCTCTCACTCTCTCTGATCTCTTGATCTCTACCCCTTTTTCCCTACCGATCTCCTGTGACTGGAGGTCTCTATTTATAGAGCTCAGTCACAGTAACTGTCCAGTCGACGTAGAAGCCAAACTGTGAAGAGAGTTGAAATCTTTATACGGCGGTTATAATAACTGCTATCCACGTCTGAATGATCTCCTGAATCTGCGTATAACGCTTATCCTATTATGCGGTAACGCATATAACTGCTTCTCGAAGATCACGGCATGCAAGCCATGTAGGTAACTGCCCCTCATGTAAAGATGGTTGGCATAAAAGCCAAATAACTGTCTTGTTGGCGTAAAAGTCAAATAGTTGTCTTGTTAGCGTAAAAGCCAAATAGCTGTCTTGTTGGCGTAAAAGCCAGATTTTGCGTAAAACTTGATGCTGCATGAATAATAGATAACCAGCATAAAAATAGCCAATTATCCATCATGACTGAGGTCTTGAGCGTATTCTGGGCTAAATAGCCTTATCACGTACCTTTGTAAATATAGCCTGAGTTGGTATATTTCGAGGAGATAGCATACGGCGTACTCCTATAGTTGAAAATAGCCTGGTTGGCATAACATGCAAGGATGATGATGTGAGCATATTAGTCACAGTTTTAGCTATCCCAGTCATTAAAAATAGAACAAAATCTCGTGCATTAAATGCAGAGATCTGCCCCCCATCTCGTGCATTAAATGCAGAGATATGTCTCGAGCTCTATACGAGAGACAGCTTTTGACGTGGCGTCTAATTTCGTCTTATCTCGAGCATAAAAACTCATCTCTGTCTGTGTAAAATAGGCAGCGTATTCCTTGAATACAAAAAATGACTTGTATCAAGGATATGTCACTAAACGACAGTCTGGGTCTCTGTGCAGAAACTTTATTACAGCCGTCCTCTCGATCGTCGTGCAGTACTTTTGTCAGGAGTCAGGTTCACTGTTATGTCTGACAGATTCATTCGAGGAATACGAAGAGTTTCTCGTATGACTTTATGTTGCATTAAAGACGAACGTATTTTATGCCGGTGGGAGGTGTAGCAACCTTTTATGCCAAAATAGCCTTGAAGCGCTGCTTTATGCGGGCATCTTTGAAGCTCTATGATTCGCCAAACAGCTCTGAAGCTCTGTTTTATACGAGCAGTTCTAAAGCCATGTTTTATGCCACACAGCCTTGAAGCGCTGCTTTATGCCGGCTTCATGCATATTAGTTTTGACTGTAAAATAAGCGTACAATTCTTCAGCGTATTTCATGCTTCTATAAGACCCCTTCAAAGTTTACAAATTCCTCGTAATTTGAAATACTTTGAATGAAGCATGAAATGGTCAAATTTGACTCGTTCTTTGAGGCTAATTTTTCAACAATATTTAAGAAGTTGTTAGGATTTGGTACGTTCTCTTCTGCCTATATAAAGGCAAGCGAGTGAACCTGTTTTTCCATACTCCCTTCACCCCAAAGATGGTTGTCGAGATTCATCGGGCTGCATCGAGAAAGAAGAAGATTATGCTCTTCCAGCATGTAAGGAGCCGTAAAAAGAAGCATCTTCGAGCAAATATCCTCTGCAATGATGGATCATGAAAGGATATCATAGCTTCCTTTGCTCGGGATAATCAGTAATTTTATATGTGAATTCGTCCAGGAGAGAGGAAGGGTCTCATCGGACCACCCAGCTTGCTAGCTGTATTTTCCCCTATTATGAAGCTGGACTCTGGTGGGCAGCTTGGTCGTGTCTTCCAGTATTGTGTTGGCTCTGAATCCCTAACACAAATCTGAGCATGGCCGCCAATAACGTATGGAGGAGGGCTTGAATAATTTAAACATGCCCAATTTTGTATCCTTTCGCCATTCACTATTTTCTTGTTCAACGGCCGAAGAAGCCGATGAAGTACCGTAGAAGAAGAACTGAAGATCTTCGTCAGACAAGAACCTAGCATGATAGATTCCCATCATGATCTTGAATATTAATGAAAATTCCTTTGTAAAATGGATTTCCATCATATGTAATTATGATTAATAAACTTGTCTTCTTTTACGCATCATTGATCTGCCATATTGCTGAGGAAGTCTGATAATATGCAGCTTCAACATGTCTGAGTAATTTTTTACGCTGATTCTGACAAATATGCTTTCCGTTACGCTCCGGCTTTTACGCATAGAGGAATATGCGTAAAACTTTTCAGCATTAAATTGTCTTAAAAATCCAATTGTCATGCTATTTTTGGACGATGAGTCACATAGAATTCTAAACTGTCACTTCTCTGATATGAAGAATTTCTGTTCAGAACATCATCTTCAAGAATGGCTTCTCGAAGGTTTCTTGAAATGTCCGCCGAACAGGCCATACTTGAACTTAGATGTAAAGGATTCTTGCTAGACTCCGAATGAACTTCCAATGGCCCAAGAAAAAGAGTCATCTTCAATGCTGACATCTGTGTGTTTCAGGCCCTTGGAATGTTTTGTAGCAAAAAAGAAGCATTTTCTGCATAAACCCTTATAATTGGCCATATGTAGCTTTTGAGCGTAGGATCGTAGATCTGTAGCTTCTGAGCGTAAGACCATAGATTTGTAGTTTTTGAGCGTGAAACCGTAGATTTGTAGCTTCTGAGCATAAAAGTTTCTGAGCGTAAAACCTAAATTTGTAGCTTCTGAGCGTAAAAGCTTCTGAACGTAAAATCGTAGATTTGTAGCTTCTGAGCATAAAAGCTTCTGAGCGTAAAATCGTAGATTTGTAGCTTCTGAGCGTAAAATCGTAGATTTATAGCTTTTGAGCGTAAAACCATGGATCTTTGCTCTGCGCGTAAAATTTGGATCCATTACGCAGCATGACTGTTTGTCTTCCTTTTCAAATGATAGACTGACATGGTCCGAAATCATAACTGACTATAAAAATCGGATTTGGTTAGGGATTCGAAGAGTTATATGAACTCTATAAATAGCCCAAGGTTTTGAGAGAAAAACCCTTCATCTGTTTCTGCAAAACCCTTTGTCTTTTTCTGAGAATCTTTCGTCTTCTTCCTGAGAACTCTTCGTCTTCGTCTCTTTCAGAGAACTCAGATTCGCCATGGCACCAAAACAGGCCTCCGCAGCTAAGGGAAAGAAAGCCGCTTCCTCATCTCACTCCTCTGCTCAAGTACGAGCGACTCCTACTAGGCCAAGCGAGCCTCGTTCTGAACGAAGTGCTCCGCCGTCTAGTTACGCTCCGGGCATCACAGGTAAAGACTTCGAGAGGAATAGAGAATCTTTCACACACGTTGTACGTGTATGCACAACAATACGCCCATATTTCTAATGTATCAGCGTAAAAACTCCATATTTTTGTAGTCTGGCGTAAAAACTCAGACTGTCAAAATTTGGCGTATACTACAAATTTTGAGTTTTACGCGCTGGATGTAAATTTCAGCGTAAAAACTCAAAATTTGGCAGTCTGGCATAAAGGCTCAGACTGTTAGATTTTGGCTTATATTGCCAACCTTGAGTTTTATGCACTGGAAATAGATTCCAACGTAAGACTCAAGTTTTTGCAGTCTGGCGTAAAAGCTCAGACTGTTAGGCCTTGGCGTATACTGCAAGAGTGTAGCGTCTAGCGTAAAACTGACTTATTTTCTTGCTTTTTGCAGTGGACCTACAGATCCCTCCTTTGGCTGAAGTGATGGGCTCTGCTGCTGGGATGCTGAATTCCAATTATCTGGAGGACTTGTCCCATGTGACATTCCCCATCTCTGGAACCGAATTTTCTCAAGAAAGGGGAACTCTGATCTCATCCTAAGGAGAACGAATGTTGCTGAGTATGAACAGTGGGGAGCCCCTGACGTATATAGATGGCACTGATTATAAGAAACCAGGTTTCTTATTTGGGGATATTATCGATAAACAATCCTAGACTAAGCCCAAAAAGGAAGATTGGGTATTTTCTGCTGAGGTCACAGTCATGTATCTACCAAGGATGCCTAGAGATTACCCTATCTCAGTGTTCTTCCATGCCACCCATAGCAGAAAGATGGTGTGGACTATGATTCCCGATCTTCACGGCCAGCCGGGGAAGATCTTTTATAAGACAGGATTGAACCGAGGAGCCTTTGTGAGCATTCCATCAGGCCTTGTTATGCCTTTCAGAGGATTACTGCCGGGCAACGTCCCGAGTAAAAATACTTCACTGATCCAGCCGATTCAAATAGCGACTTTCTGCAATGACTTTATGGGGCAGGGAGGAGTATACCCCAAGGTTAACCCTCGCACCAGTGGATGGCTTAGCCCCCAGAAACTTTGATGGGCCAGTTTAACTGCCTGGACCCTGAAGCACTTCCAGACGGAGCTGGAAAGTATTGGTTTATTTGCGGTTGTGAGTGCCACTAGTGTTGGGCTGCCTCTTAATCCCAACTTGTTCTTATCTTTAATGGAGCGATATAATTTGCTCACTGGGACTTTTGTCACTCCGCTAGGTGAGTTGGGCTTAGCCCTTCATGAGATGGCAGATATCTCAAAGTTGCCAATGGGAGACACTTCTTATGAAGAGAATATTCCCATAAATAGGGAGCTGAGGGATACAAACCCTCGGGTAGTGGCAGTGTACCAGAAGCTGATGAGCCACTATCTTGCATGCACCACCTTCTACAAAGAGCCCTCTGATTTGGCCCACATCAATAAATGGGCATCCTACCTCTTCTTCCATCAGGCCAGAAATGCCAAGCAGGACAATATTGTAGATTGCAGAGATAAACCCTTGAACCTTCTGAGCATGCTTAGTGCCAACACAGTCGATGATCTCATTGAAGATGCGGGGGCTCAAGATCATGTTCTCAACAAAGAGATAGGGGGCTATCCTGCAGGAACCAAAGCCTACAGCTATATGAGGCATTGCCGAAAGCCTCTGTCAAGAGAAGCTCAACTGGCTGGCTTCCTTTCTGTTTGGATACACCGATGGGTGGTTCCTGGTATCGCGTTTGCGGATCACATTCATCGCAACACCTTATGGCCCGCAGTGCGTTTGGTGTTTGCAGCGAGGTTGGGCCTGCTCTCTGCCATGGTGTGCAGAATTTAAGCTGGCCTGAGGGCCATTACTGAGGGACTACTGGCTGATGATACACAGCATGAAGGATTTCCCAGAGTGGAATTGCCATTCCAATATCTGATGGGATGGTTAATCCTTTACAACACTAAAATGATGTCTCCCGGATCGGCCAGTGGTTCAGGCAATAACTTCCTGTTGAATTACAGAAATTCTTCTTGGAATTTGACTAGCGTCATAGACTGTCGGCTAGCACTAAATTTTGCCCATAGTTGGAAGTTCTTCTGCATCGTTCCCCCTATACATATCAATCAACAGGGGGTGAAACTTCAGGATGCGGGTCAGAGGAAGACTATTCTTTCTCCTGAAGTATTTTATTGGTTGGTCTGCATTAGACCTTCCCATCTGTTATACAGAAGTGAGGACCACTGCTACTTGGAGCCTTATCTGCCCAGCCGGTTCGCCAGACAATTTGGGTACAACCAGTTGCACATGAGGAATCCTATCACCAGCTTCAAGTTCAAAGGTGGACTTATTTATGGAGCTAGAGGATGGCGCTATTTCATCATGGGTTATACCGGAGCAACCTTTGTTGTGCCCACGACTTCTCTCTCCATAGAGTTATGCATTCTCTATTCGTATGCGCAGTTTTATGCGTCCATCAATACCTTCTATCATGATTTTGATGTACATTAAAGTTTTAGGATGCCCTCTCATAGGTCCATTGGGAGAGGAGATACCATCTGTCTTCTCTGATGAAGGTGATGAAACCACCGGTGCAGATAATTATTTGTTGATTGTACCGAGAGACATAATAGCTCCGCCAGCAGAGACTCTCATAATCTTCAATAAACGAAAGGCTTCCACTCTGAAAGAGCCTTCCCCCCGTAAGAAGAAGCAGACTGTCAGAGGTCCTAAAAGGACTTCCACCAAGGGGGCCTCTAGGAGTGAGCCTATTGTTTCCCCTGTTGGGGATGATTCTTTGATCAGTGTAAACCCCCTCGTCTTAAATGTAGGATTTAATTGATTATCTTAACTTGAAAACAACCACAACCCAAATCCCAAGTACCCAAATTAGGGTATTAGTCTACCCCAACCTGTTATGCCACGACTCCTGTGTACCACTCAAAATATAGTTCCTAATGTTTTAAATACATTATGAATTACCTAGTTAAGTTGTTAGTTTAATTTTAATTAAGGCTAATTTCACCTCAAGCAACACTTAAACCAGCCCACCTATACTCTTTCTCATTAGACCAGCCCATCTCAATGAGACCAGACAGGCCAAGCCGAGGCTAGCCCAGAACTTCCTCATATATATATATATATATATATGAAGTCCCTCCCTTTGAAACCCTAAACCAATACCACCCTCTCCAAACCCTAGTCGACCCCCACCCAAAACAAGCTCCCCGTCGGCCGGACCCCTCAACCACGACTACCCCTCGCCGACTGCTCCGGCCAGCCCGCTCCCGACCACATCACCCGACCGACCCCCTATAGCCGCCTGCACCGACTTCTCCAGCCAGCCCCGATCGGCTGCTCCAGCCCGCTCTTGCTTCCCCGATCGGCTGCACACCCCCAGCCACTTTCCCGACCGGCTGCATACACCCCAGCTACTTCCCAGACCGGCTGCATACCCCCTAGCCGCTTCTCCGACCGACTGCACACCCCGAGCCGCTTCCCCGATCGTTGTACCTCACAGCCCGACCGCTCCCCGACCGGAGTACTGCCAATCCCGACTGCCCTTCACTGCTGGACGGCTCCGCCCACGCTGCCGAAGCCACCCTCGTCGAAGGAGGAGATGCCCCCTCATCCTATTGATCAGGTACTCGTCCTCCAACAGTTCCTTTCTTGTGTCCCAGTCATATCCCCTCGTTTCCTGTCCATGTATGATTATTGTGTCTTAGTATCGAGAATCATAGTTGGAACACAACCCTTCTAACCCTAATTAATTAAATGATGGCTTAAGGATTAACTAGATTAAGAAATTGTTAAATAGAAAATTCCTTAACCACGATACCTGTCGTCAAGGACCTTAGTTATTTGAACGTCTGGACATAAACCACATGCAATGATCATAGAAACCAAAGACAGGTGTTCGTATAGAACAGAAATCATGGATAACCGTAACTGGATAATTATTGCCTCGAGACGCCTGCTAACCGAAGACAACACTCATGTACACCCTAGCTAACTGCACACGTGATGCTATACTCAAGCAACAGAGAACTCGTGACAGTATTCAAGTATAGCGTCTTAGTCGTATGTAGTTATTGCGTAGTGTTTGATGCCTGTATTATTGTGTTATATTATTTGTCTAGGGTCTTTGGATCAGCCAGGAGACGCTACCGGAACAGGCTTTTGGCATTCATCTCTTGAAGACTCAGGCAAGATATCTTGGTATATTTTGCTGTCTAATTTAAATTATGCAAATGCTGTATTGTATGCTTGTTGTTCTGTCTTATACAACTGTGCGCGTCCGAGATTGTCTCGGGTGCATTCGACGGGTACGTCGAAGATTGGTATACATTGACTTAGTCATTAGTAGACTCACCCAATGATAGGATATCTTGTATTCTTCCCAGACCTGACACTTTTACACGTATTCATAGTGATAAATCTCATGTTGGGATGCGTGTTCGCATGATCGACTAGCTATCGCCGCGTAAGACGTACATCACGGTTAGCAAGGAATCTAGGACTACTTCAGTTTAGAGACTTGGCATTTAGATAAGGGATATGCACGTCGATTATTTGACGGATATATCTACATTGGGAGGAGAGGACGACTGGTAGGCATATGGGACACCCCACTCCTTTACACTGATACCGCACTCGACGGAGTGATACAGACGTATATATATATTACTGATACCACATTCTGTAGAGTGGGGATGTTACTTGATGACATTGCAGATACCACACTCTATAGAATATTGGACGTTACTGTATTCCTTTGCCCGTGTTATAGGGGACATGTGTGGCATATACTAGCCGGTTGTTACGACTGGTGAATTACGTCAGCATATGTCTAGCCTACACCTTTCCATATACTCACAGTTGTTCTCATATTGCATGCACTTAGATTGGATAGCACACCCTTTATTGCATTTTATCTTATTCAGTATTTATATATAGCATCCTGTTTGTTTGTTCTCGTACTCTTTTAATGAAATCTATCTTTTACAGAAAGATGAATTTGCACAGTGGACGAGGAGCACCCCGTGCCGTGGTGCCAGATAACACCACTCAAGGAGAGGAGGTACCCCAAGGGCAACCCCCGCTACAGACCCCGCTGATATATTGGCACGAGACATCGCAGGGCGATCCTACACCGCAGCCTAAGGGACAGACTTCCCAGATAATCCCCACACAACATTATGAGGGCCAGACTTTAGGAGCTATACCGATGCCGCAGACTGCGAGGCCGACATCTGAGGAGACGCCTACTGCATAGCCAGAGATTCTACTACCACCGCCTCCACCTTATCCACCCAGATGCCACAGCCAGATGGACAACCACAGATGCTTTAGTTCTTCCAGGCGATGATGCAAGCACAGTGGCATCAGACAGAGACATTGAGACAGAGTTTGGTGGCAGTACTAGAGAGGACATATGTCCCCGCACCAGCACCAGCACCTTCGCCAGCCCCGACAGGTGGCACTGTTAGATGGTTCCGATAAATGGGGCCAGATACTTTCTCAGGCAATGAGACTGTAGAACAGATCTTCGATTGGGTCGCCAACACGGAGATGCTATTAGAGGCTTCACAACTGTACCCCGATCTTTTGATGACCGCAGTGAGGGCCTAGCTGAAAAGCAACGCCCACCACTGGTGGGATTCCATTGAGCGCAGTGTAGGGAAGAACCAGACTTGGGAACAATTCCTAGAATATTTCAATGTGAAGTATTTCCCAATTATAATCAGAAATGCCCTGTACTCCCAGTTCCTATATCTAGAACAGGAAAATATGACTGTTGACGCCTATGACGCAGAGTTCAGCCGCCTTAGTAGATTTGGTACAGTCCTGATACCCACCGAACTCGAGAAAGCCTAAAGATTTCATCACGGCCTAAATTTTGAGCTACAGAGGTATACCACTACACAGGCGAGGATTTCTTATGAAGAGGTTCTTGCAGAGGCGAGAATCCAGGAGGCCATCGTCAGAGGAGCTAGACGTACCAGCACGACTGCACCAGCCAGAGCACAGCCCGGAGCAGGAGGACCGATCTGTCGTCCAGGAGCACAGACTGTAAGCCCCCTGATTTTTCAAGAATTTTAATTGGGATTTTTCCTAATTTTTTGGTAAATTTTTTGGAATTAAAACTAAGGTAATTATGATTAAAAGACTTTTAAATGCTGTTAATTAATGTTAAAATATTATGGAAATAATATTTTATGGTGTAAAATGGAAAACCGGACATAGAGTAATTTTTCGAGAATTTATTGGACTCCGGAAGCATTTTTAAAACCCCTAAAACCATAGTTTTAATTAAACCCAAACAAACCGGGTTGAACCGGGCTCAAACAGGTTTGAACCAGGCTGAACCAGGTCCAACCGAATCGGACCGCCCCTAGACCCTAACGGGTCGGATCCCTGCTAACCCGCTGACCCGCGGACCCAAACCCGGACCCGTTACCCAATCCTAACCGGAACCCTAATCCTAAAATCTATTCTACTGTTCCGGCCTATTTAACCCCCTGCCGGAACCCTAGCTTCGCCATCTCCTCCACCCTCGACCTCGCCGTCCTCGGCCATCTCCCTCAGAGCTCTGCCGTCCCCGTCGTCAGCCCTCTCCGCCTCTCTCCTCCTCCCAGAACCTCCTTTCCCGCCTCCATCTCCCTCTCAGCCTCCGCCGAGCCCCCTCTCCGTCGACCTCCGTTGACACCACCCTTCCTCCTCCGCCGTATTCTACTGAGCCCTAACTCCCCTCTGCCTCGACGTCCCTCCTGCAGCCTCGACGACCTCTCCTTCTCCGAATCGACAGCCTCCCCTCCGGCGAACACGACCCACCACCGGCCCCCGCCTCAACTCGCCGGACTCGCCCCTACCTCTGAACTCCTCCACCATTTTGTCCCTGGATCCCGTCAACGACACTGCCGCAGCGTTCTACTGAACCACCACCTACACCCATCACCACCTCTCCTCTCTTCTTGATCTCCTCCGTCGCGCCCTCGACTGAACGATTCCCCTCTCCCCTGACCCGCAGAACTCCTCCTCCCTCCAGCGCCGACGTCGCCCGACTCCAGCAGCGCCCAGAGCTGCCCTGGCCTTCCCCTCGCCGCTGCCCTTATCCCGCAGCCACCTCCGGCTCCAGCACCCCATCTCCTCCTCCTGCTCACCTCTCCACCCTGCCGCACCACCATCGAACACCCGAGCCCCAGCCGTTATCTTCCCCGGCCGCCTCGAACCTCGCTGTCTCTGCCCTCACCGACGTCTTCGGCCATCCCACTGACCGAAGACCCCGACATCGAGCAGAAACCCTAACCCTAACCTAGACGGACACAGCGGACACAGGACACAGTTTCCCCGTGTCGCATCTCCTCGCGAACACGTAAAATTCAGATTTTATGGAGCCCTGTTCAGGTAGCATTTTCTCTCTCCTCGTTGATCCGATTTCCGTTCCGTCAGTTGTATCACATAGACTGTATAACCCTCTCGATGCCCGTGTAACCCTCTCGGTGCGTCGTGTCCTGTGGTGATCGCAACCCGCGATCCAAAAATAGGAAAACCAATACCCTATTTTACCCCAGAACTGAGTGCGCTCTGCCAAACGGGATGACTTGGTCGTGCGCGGTCTTCACCGAAACGTGCGCGCCATTGATACAGATGTGCAAGATTTCGCAGAAGTTGATTCGGATGTGCGTGCACACCAGAATCAACGCATATCCGCCGACAATGCCCCATATCCGCCTATTTTGGAACACGTTGTAACTTTGTGTACACATGTCGAATCGAGACAAAACTTTTACCATCGGACTCGTAGCAATACGCTGGTCCTATGACCCAAGTTTGATTTGATTCTGAGAACATTGACAAAATCGCGTATCGTGGGCCCCACAGGCTCCACTTGACGGGCGATTTTGTGATCGGCTCATCGGAGTCCAATTCTGGAAGTTCTATTAGGTTCGTATCATCGTTCCTGACTAGTTGACACTAAGTTTGATGAATTTTGAGATCTTTGACCCTGACATGTTTTTCGGTGCAAAGCGGCCCACATGTGGACCCCGTTTTGATCAGAACAGTCATTTTTGCCCCTGTGTCCAAATTGGACTTAAGGACAGGCGTTGCTAGCTATTTGATATTTTCTGAATCTAATGGTGATATTTATTTCAGGAACCGGAGTAGTACCTGCAGATCACACTAAGACCAGAGCTATAGTTGGAGCCAGAACCACAGGCAAGTGTACCTTGCCAAACCCTGCAGCTTTGCTACTTATTTCCTTGACTTATTTATACAACAGTGGGCAAGTATACCTTGCCAACTTTACAGTTCTTATTGCATATTTCCTTGCTTTATTTATATCATTGTGCATGCTTAACCTAGGACCGTGTGACTTACTTAGAGTCCGATTATTAGTCGGGTGCCAACACCGTACGCGATGTTGTGTATGTCATCTATAGATGGACATTTGTGACCCCTTTACATTCTTGTACTTGTCTTATCAAGTACACTATAACCCAGGACACTTGACACTATTCATAGACAGGATCTTTCTGAGATATTCATGGTGATTCTGTATAGGATACAGGCTTTATGATATATACATTATATGACTGGCTGCATTAGATATGATCGTGCGTGACATGGACATGATGCATCATGGACATGAAAAGTATGGTTACATTGGGTGGGGAGAGACACACAGGCTACAGGCTGATTATATATATAAACCCCCTATTATTGTGAGGTACAAGACTCTGAAGCCCGAGCTTGGCCCATTACTCATTATTACTGCTATCGGCTCCCCGACACAGAGCTTGTAGTGGCTCAGCCTGAGTACTCGTGATACTCTCACTTGCATTTCACATAGATGGTTATATAGCTTACCCTATTTATTTTATTCTCTATTGTACTACATTTATTTTGGCTTGTATTTTCTGTACCTTGCTATGTCCCCTGAGGACCTGGATCCAGATTATGTCCCCAGGATTTGCAGACGAGATCTATCCCAAGGTATACGGGACCGCAGCAGGAGCTGATACATGAGCTGTACCGACACCCGAGGACGGGATTGCGCTAGAGGACTTCTCCTGAGTATTGGCTTGAGATACTCATTTATTTATGTTTTTAGTTATTTTATTTCCACTCTATTGCATTGATGTATCAGACTTGTTCTTGGATTGTTCTCCGAGACACTTTTATTGAGATTTGTCAGTTTATTTTATTTGTATTATTCTGGCATTTGATCTGTGATTATCTGTTGTGGATGAGATTAGTATAGACTCTGACTTGAATTATTTGACCTATTTATTGTTGTATTACAGCTTAAGTATGCCCCGATGGATCCATTAAATTGGGTTTGTCCATCGGTGTGTACTGCTGGCCATTGCCACGCGTCTAGTCCCTCGATATTTGGGACTGGGATGTGACATAGTTTTTATGGTGGCCCATGCAGGTCAACGACTAAATTGTTCGGTTTCAACTTAGGGATCGAACAAGACTTCAATATGAATAGGATAAGTTTTTAGAATCTCATCCACTTGCTTGAATCGTTCTTGATATCTATATCGGATTCGAATTAAATTCTTGACTTGCATCCTGCCTTGATTCCTGAGCGCCTCTTATTGTTTATTTTGGTTGCAGAGTTATGGATTCACAAGCAAACGACAAGACTCCTGCAAGATCACCATGAGATGCTGTGGTTACCTACGAAGATGAAGTGACACCAGTTGGTGCAGGTCAATTATCACAACAACATAGTCCAGCAAGTCAGCATACCTCGAGAATCCAGGAAGATGACATTCCACCATCGACGTAGTTTGCTCCACCGATGCCTACCATTCCACAAGGGCAGGCTATGGACGAACAACAAATGTTTCGAATATTCTACGCGATGATGCAAGCCCATTAGAAGGTTCGTGAAGAAGCTCAACAAAACCAAGCGGAGAAGTTCATCGACAGATTTAGCTCGGAGTTACGGAAGTTAATCAGCTCAAATGCAACAACCTTAGACTCGGACGTTCTTGCTGCAGCACGACCCATGGAGCACAACACAAGGATAGAGACCAGCCAGAAGCGGCCGTATGCATCAACACCAGACAAAGCACAACAAGAAAGAGCTGCAAAACGACCACGGATGAATCCACCACCGAGAGCAGCACCAAGAGCCTCATTTCTTCCTACTTGTTGCCATTATGGCAAGGTAGGCCATATTGAGAAGGAGTACAGACGCAAGTTAGGATTATGCTTGATTTGTGAAACCAATCAACAATTAGCTAAGGACTGTTCTCAGCATCGAGAGCAAGCATTGATGATTCATCAACCAGCTATATCAGCACCAGCCGGAGCACCACATGAAGAAGTTATAAAGAAGTCTCACATGCACCAGCCACCAGAAGCATCTCCGCAAGTACTACCTATCTGTCAGCATTGTCGTAAGCGAGGCCATATTGAGAACGAGTGCAGACACAAAAGGAAATTATGCTTAGCTTGCGGATCCAGTCAGCATTTAGTAAAGAAATGCCCCGAACGTCGAGAAAGAGCACCAATGGTAAACCAACAAGCTTTACCAGCACCAAGGCCAGCCTCTCCAGCATTGGAAGCACCTCAAACGAGAGTTGAAGGAGTCAGACCACCAGCCCCAAGAGGGAATCTGCCGAGGCCACCCTTGGCACCACAAACAACACTCTTCCAGCAGGCTCAACAGCAGTAGAGGAATCAACTGCAAGAACGTGAACAAGCTCCATCGATGACTTTGGAAGACGCACAGACCCATGGAGTAGCTAATGCGCATAATTTTTCAAAGTTATCTGTTTATAGATTTATTTTATCTCGTGCCTATTGGTTCGTGACCTCAGCCTTAACCTATGTAATTTTGAACTTGCTTATAATTGATAACCTAGTGATAACCTAGTTTTCAAAATTGTAGTCTTCTAGATCTCCTTTATACGGGAGATTGCATAACTTTTAATGCTTAGGGAAATAATTTTCCCTTTGTATTATTCTTACACCCTCAACCTTGAATCTTCTTGATCATGATGTGCTTCGAACAATATTTGCGACCGTGTCATCTTTGTTGACCGGTTATTCTTTGATTGCGAGGACGCAATCCTCTTAAGGTGGGTAGATTGTAAGCCCCCTAATTTTTCAAGAATTTTAATTAGGATTTTTCCTAATTTTTTGGTAAATTTTCTGGAATTAAAACTAATGTAATTATGATTAAAAGATTTTTAAATTTTGTTAATTGATGTTAAAATATTATGAAAATAATATTTTATGGTGTAAAATGGAAAATCGGACATAGGGTAATTTTTCGGGAATTTTTTGGACTCCGGAAGCATTTTTAAAATCCCTAAAACCCTGGTTTTAATTAAACCCAAACAAACCGGGTTGAACTGGGCTCAAACCGTTTTGAACCGGGCTGAACCCGGTCCAACCAAACCGGACCACCCCTAGACCCTAACGGGTCGGATCCCCGCTAACCCGCTGACCCGCGGACCCGAACCCGGACACGTTACCCAATCCTAACCGGAACCCTAATCCTAAAATCTATTCTACTGTTCCGGCCTATTTAACCCCCTGCCGGAACCCTAGCTTCACCATCTCCTCCACCCTCAACCTCGCCGTCCCCGACCATCTCCCTCAGAGCTCTGCCATCCCCGTCGTCATCCCTCTCTGCCTCTCTCCTCCTCCCAGAACCTCCTTCCTCATCTCCATCTCCCTCTCAGCCTCCGCCGAGCCCCCTCTCCGTCGACCTCCGCTGACACCGCCCTTCCTCCTCCGCCGTATTCGCCTGAGCCCTAACTCCCCTCCGTCTCGACGTCCCTCCTACAGCCTCGACGACCTCTCCTTCCTCGACTCGACAGCCTCCCCTCCGGCGAACATGACCCACCACCGGCCCTCGCCTCAACTCGCCGGACTCGCCACTACCTCTGAACTCCTACACCATTCTGTCCCCGGATCCCGTCAACGACACCACCATAGCCTTCCACTGAACCACCACCTACACCCATCACCACCTCTCCTCTCTCCCTGATCTCCTCCGCCGCGCCCTCGTCTGAACGACTCCCCTCTCCCCTGACCTGCAGAACCCCTCCGCCCTACAGCGTCGATGCCGCCCGACTCCAGCAGTGCCCAGAGCCGCCCTAGCCTTCCCCTCGCTGCTGCCCTCGTCCCGCAGCCACCTCTGGTTCCAGCACCCCATCTTCTCCTCCTGTTTACCTCTCCACCCTGCCGCACCACCATCGAACACCCGAGCCCCAGCCGTTATCTTCCCTGGCCGCCTCGAACCTCGCTGTCTCCGCCCTCACCGACGTCTCCGGTCTTCCCGCTGACCGACGACCCCGACATCGAGCAGAAACCCTAACCCTAACCTAGACGGACACAGCGGACACAGGACACAGTTTCTCCGTGTAGCATCTCCTCGCGGACACGTAAAATTCAGATTTCACGGAGCCCTGTTCAGGTAGAATTTTCTCTCTCCTCGTTGTTCCGATTTTCATTCCGTCAGTTATGTCGTGTGGACTGTATAACCCACTCGATGCCCGTGCAACCCGCTCGGTGCGTCGTATCCTGTGGTGATCGCAACCCGCGATCCAAAAACAGGAAAACCAACACCCCGTTTCACCCCGGAACTGAGTGTGCCCTACCAAACGGGATGACTTGGTCGTGCGCGGTCTTCACCGAAACATGCGCGCCGTTGATACGGATGTACAGAATTTCGCAGAAGTTGATTCGGATGTGTGTGCACACCGGAATCAACGCGTCTCCGTCGACAACGCCCCGTATCCGCCCATTCTGGAACACGTTGTAACTTTGTGTACACACATCGGATCGAGATAAAACTTATGCCATCGGACTCATAACAATACGCTGGTCGTATGACCCAAGTTTGGTTCAATTCTGAGAATATTGACAAAATTGCGTATCGTGGGCCCCACGGGCTCCACTTGACGGGCGATTTTGTGATCGGCTCATCGGAATCCAATTCTGGAAGTTCTGTTGTGTTCGTATCATCGTTCCTGACTGGTTGACACTAAGTTTGACAAATTTGGAGACCTTTGACCCTGACACATTTTTTGGTGCAAAGCGGCCCACATGTGGACCCCGTTTTGACCAGAAACAGTCATTTTTGCCCCTGTGTCCAAATTGGACTTAAGGACAGACGTTGCTAGCTATTTGATATTTTCTGAATCTAATTGTGATGTTTATTTCAGCAACCGGAGTAGTACCTGCAGATCACACTAAGACCAGAGCTATAGTTGGAGCTAGAACCACAGGCAAGTGTACCTTGCCAAACCCTACAGCTTTGCTACTTATTTCCTTGACTTATTTATACATCAGTGACAAGTATACCTTGCCAACTTTACAGTTCTTGTTGCATATTTCCTTTCTTTATTTATATCATTGTGCATGCTTAACCTAGGACCGTGTGACTTACTTAGCGTCCGATTATTAGTCGGGTGCCAACACCGTACGCGATGTTGTGTATGTCATCTAGAGATGGACATTCGTGACCCATTTACATTCTTGTACTTGTCTTATCAAGTACACTATAACCCAGGATACTTGACACTATTCATGGACAGGATCTTTCTGAGATATTCATGGTGATTCTGTATAGGATACAGGTTTTATGACATATACATTATATCCATAGACATTATATGACTGGCTGCATTAGATATGATCATGCGTGACATGGACATGATGTATCGTGGATATGAGATGTGTGGTTACATTGGGTGGGGAGAGACACACAGACTACATGCTGATTATATATATAAACCCCCTATTATTGTGAGGCACAAGACTCTGAAGCCCGAGCTTGGCCCATTACTCATTATTACTGCTACCGGCTCCCCGACACAGAGTTTGTAGTGGCTCAGTCTGAGTACTCGTGATGCTCTCACTTGTATTTCACATAAATGGTTTTATAGATTACCCTATTTATTTCATTCTTTGCTGTACTACATTTATTTTGGCTTGTATTTTCTGTACCTTGCTATGTCCCCTGAGGACCTGGATCCGGATTATGTCCCCAGGATTTACAGACGAGATCTATCCCGAGGTATATGGGACCATCGTAGGAGCTGATACAGGAGCTGTATCGACACCCGAGGACTGGATTGCGCCAGAGGAATTCTCCTGAGTATTGGCTTGAGATACTCATTTATTTCTATTTCTAGTTATTTTATTTTCAGTCTATTGCATTGATGTATCAGACTTGTTCTCGGATTGTTCTCTGAGACACTTTTATTGAGATTTGTCAGTTTATTTTATTTGCATTATTCTGGCATTTGATCTGTGATTATCTGTTGTGGATGATATTAGTATAGACTGTGAGTTCTATCATTGGACCTATTTATTGTTGTATTATAGCTTAAGTATGCCACGATGGATCCATTAAATTGGGTTTGTCCATCGGTGCGTACTGTTGGCTATTGCCACGCATCTAGTCCCTCGATATTTAGGACTGGGACGTGACACAGACACAGCAGAGGGCAGCGCCATATCCACAACATGAGCTTCCGACTTGTCACCATTGTGGCAAGAAGGGACACATCATTAAGGATTGTCGGAAGAAGTTGGGATTATGCATGATATGTGGGTCAAGTCAGCACCTTGTCAGAGATTGCCCGCAGCGCAGAGAAGCAGCACTGCAGACATGCCAGAGACCAGCAGCACCAGTACAGAGGATACTACCCCCACCAGGAGGACAGCGTCCACCAGCCCCCAGAGGATTTCAGAGGGTACCACCCTTGGCCCCCCAGTATGCACAGTTTGAGTGAGCTCGTCAGCAGACCGGAGGACAAGCCTTTGCATTAGTAGCTACTGAAGAAGAAACAGAAGGAGAAGCTATCACAGGTACCATTTTAATTGCATCAACTGTATTGTTTGATTCTGGAGCTACATTGTCATTTATATTTAGTAGATTTGTAGCAATGCATAGAGTAGCGACTTCCGCCTTACCTAAGAGTTGAAAGATTCTTACCGGAGGAGGTATCGTGCCAGTTACCAGCACTCTCAGAACGTGCTCGGTAGTTGTATGTGGTAGAGAGATGAGAGCGCGATTCTTGGTATTGCCTATGCCGTACTTTAATGTTGTGTTAGGCATGGACTGGCTAAGCCAGTATAACGCTGTACTTAACTGTCGGAAGGGTAGCGTCATCTTTAGACCGCCAGATCAACCGGAGTTCGAGTACATGCGAGGGACCGTCGAACAAGGAGTAGGACAGATAGTGGAAACTTGCATGGCTATGGAGATTGCACCCCCGCCAATAGTTGCAGAATTCGAGGATGTGTTTCCAGAAGAACTGCCAGGCTTACCGATTGGCAATGGTATCTTCTAATGGCTATGGAGACGTAGAGTTCACCATCGAACTAGTACCCGGAGCAGCACCGGTATCTTCTAATGTATACTGATTCGCAAAGAAGGAACTAGATGAGCTGAAGTTACAATTAGAGGAGTTGCAGAGCAAGGGATTTATCCGTCCTAGTACATCACCATGGGGAGCACCAGTGTTATTTGTACCTAAAAAAGATAGAACAGTAGGCATGTGCATTGATTACAGAGCCCTTAATGCTCTGACTATCAAGAACCAGTATCCCCTGCCATGGATTGATGACTTATTTGACCAGTTGACAGGAGCAGTAGTGTTAACCAAGATTGACTTGAGATCGGGTTATCATCAAGGAAAGGTGCGAAGAGAGGACATTCAGAAGACAGCATTCAGGACTCGTTATGGTCACTATGAGTTCATAGTAATGCCATTTGGGCTGACGAATGCGCCAGCTGTATTTATGAACTTGATGAACAGAGTATTCCACCAATATTTAGACCAGTCCGTGGTAGTCTTCATTGATGACATTTTGGTGTATTCAAAGAGCCATGAGGAGCACGAAGAGCATCTGAGACTAGTGTTAGAGACACTAAGGAGAGAGAGGCTTTACGCCAAGCTGAGCAAATGTGAGTTTCTCCTAGATCGTCGCTTTCCTTGGACACGTTATCTCAGGAGATGGTATCTCAGTAGATCCGGCAAAGATTTCATCAATAGAGACTTGGCCAACCCCTACTAATATCTCGGAGGTCAGGAGTTTCCTAGGACTTGCCGGATATTACCGGAGGTTCATAGAAAACTTCGCGAAGATCGCAGAGCCAATGACCCACTTGACCCGAAAGGAGCAGGAGTTCACCTGGACGGAGGAGTGTCAAAAGGCATTCAATGAACTGAAGAAGCATTTGACTACAGTACCTATCTTGACCATACCTTCTGGACTCGGAGGATTCGTGATCTTTAGCGATGCATCCGGGAAAGGATTAGGATGTGTCTTGATGTAGCACAGAAAGGTTATAGCTTATGCTTCTAGACAGTTAAGTACACACGAGAAGAACTATCCCACCCATGACTTGGAGCTTGCAGCGATAATCTTTGCCTTGAAGCTTTGGAGACACTATCTATATGGAGAGAGATTAGAGATATTTACTGATCATAAGTGCCTAAAGTACGTCTACATCCAGAAGGATCTGAATCAGAGGCAGAGACGTTGGCTCGAGGTGATGACAGACTTCGAGATCGAGCTACAGTACCACCCGGGAAAGGCCAATGTAGTAGCTGACGCGTTGAGCAGATGACCCATGGCATTCTTCATGACCCCCCAACCACACCTGTTGAGAGAGCTAGAGCAGATGGGTATAGAGGTCATTATGCTCGGAGTAGACGGACAGTTGTCGAGCTTCCAGTTACAATCGATATTAGTGGAGAGAATCAAGGCTGCCTTGCCGACAGATGCCAGATTCCAGAGGCTTAGACAGAGGACAGAGGCAGGAATACAGACAGGACTGAGAATGCATAAAGATGGGACTTTGAGATGCGGAGATCGTCTCTATGTCCCAAATGGAGAACTTCGTCAGGAGTAGATGACAGAGGCACATAGTTCGACCTACTCTATTCATCCAGGAGGTACGAAGATGTACAGAAACTTGAGACAGTACTACTGGTGGCACGGAATGAAGAGAGAGATAGCACGCTTTATGGTCAAGTGCCTGGTTTGTCAGCAAGTCAAGGCTGAGCATCAGAGATCTGCAGGATTGCTTCAACCACTTCCTATACCGGAGTGAAAATGGGAGCATATCACTATGGACTTTGTTACGGGCTTTCCGAGGAGTCCTAGTGGGCACAATACAGTATGAGTAATCGTGGATAGACTCACAAAGTCCGTACACTTTTTACCCTTCAGAGTTGGGCAATCGACGGAGGCCTTAGCAGATATGTACATGAGTGAAATTGTACGCCTGCATGGAGTGCCAGTTAGCATCGTGTCTGACAGGGATACGAGGTTCATGTCCTACGTTTGGCGGAGTATGCAGGAGAGTCTTGGTACTCGCCTGAAGTTTAGCATAACGTATCACCCACAGATAGATGGCCAGTCGGAACGCACCATTCAGACATTAGAAGACATATTGAGAGCGTGCATGCTTGACTTCGGAGGATCATGGGAGGACCATCTACATCTGGTCGAGTTTTCCTACAATAACAGCTATCAAGCGAGCATCCAGATGGCTCCCTATGAAGCATTGTATGGAAGAAAATATCGTTCTCCAGTATGCTAGAGTGATATAGGCGAGCGACAGATTCTCGGACCAGATTTGGTTATTCGTACGGTAGAAAAAGTGAAGAATATCCAAGGGCACCTTCGAGCAGCACAAGACAGACAGAAGCATTGGGCGAATGCGCATCGTCGACCCTTAGAGTTTCAGGTTGGAGTTCACGTATTTCTAAAAATCTCGCCTACTCGAGGGACTATCAGATTCAGAGGCAGAGGGAAGCTGAGTCCGAGGTACATCGGGCCATTCGACATATTAGAACGCGTCGGAGAGGTTGCTTACAGATTACAATTATCGCAGACCTTGGAAGGAGTTCGTGACATCTTCCATGTATCTCAATTGAGGAGGAACATACCGGATCCTAGTCACGTGCTTGACCACTCAGAGATCACAGTCGGCCCGAGTCTATCATATGAAGAAGAGCCTGTGGAGATTCTAGACAGAAGTGAGAAGGCATTGCAAGGAAAGACCATCCCCCTAGTTCGTATCACATGGAGGCATCATGCACCAGGCGAGTCAACCTGGAAACGCGAGGAGGATATTAGACAATGTTATCCCCGCCTCTTCGAAGGACTAGGTTCATTTCAGTATTTTCTTTAGTCTTTAGTTCTTACCCATACGTATGTTTAATTTTGAGGACAAAATGCTCTAAGGAGGGTAGATTGTAAACCCCCTTGTCTAAAATGTAGGATTTAATTGATTATCTTAACTTGAAAACAACCACAACCAAAATCCCAAGTACCCAAATTAGGGTATCAGTCTACCCCAACCTGTTATGCCACGACTCCTGTGTACCACTCAAAATATAGTTCCTAATGTTTTAAATACATTACGAATTACCTAGTTAAGTTGTTAGTTTAATTTTAATTAAGGCTAATTTCACCTCAAGCAACACTTAAACCAGCCCACCTATACTCTTTCTCATTAGACCAGCCCATCTCAATGAGACCAGACAGGCCAAGCCGAGGCTAGCCCACAACTTCCTCATATATATATATATATATATATGAAGTCCCTCCCCTTGAAACCCTAAACCAACACCACCCTCTCCAAACCCTAGCCGACCCCCACCCAAAACAAGCTCCCCGTACGCCGGACCCCTCAACCCCGACTACCCCTTGCCGACTTCTCCGGCCAGCCCGCTCCCGACCACCTCACCCGACCGACCCCCTATAGCCGCCCGCGCCGACTGCTCCAGCCAGCCCCGACCGGCTGCTCCAGCCCGCTCTCGCTTCCCCAACCGGCTGCACACCCCCAGCCGCTTCCCCGACCGGCTGTACACCCCCAGCCGCTTCCCCGACCGGCAGCACACACCCCCAGCCGCTTCCCCGACCGGCTGCACACCCCCAGCCGCTTCCCCGATCGGTGCACCCCACAGCCCGACTGCTCCCCGACCGGAGTACTGCCAATCCCGACTGCCCTTCACCGCTGTACGGATTCGCCCACGCTGCCGGAGACGCCCCCTCGTCCTATTGATCAGGTACTCGTCCTCCAGCAGTTCGTTTCTTGTGTCCCAATCATATCCCCTCGTATCGTGTCCATGCTTGATTGTTGTGTCTTAGTATCGAGAATCATAGTTGGAACACAACCCTTCTAACCCTAATTAATTAAATGATGGCTTAATGATTAACCAGATTATGAAATTATTAAATAGAAAATTCCTTAACCACGATACCTGTCGTCAAGGACCTTAGTTATTTGAACGTCTGGACATAAACCACGTGCAATGAGCATAGAAACCAAAGACAGGTGTTCGTATAGAACAGAAATCATGGATAACCGTAACTGGATAATTATTGCCTCGAGATGCCTGTTAACCGAAGACAACACTCGTGTACACCTTAGCTAAGTGCGCACGTGATGCTGTACTTAAGCAACAGGGAACTCACGACAATATTCAAGTATAGCGTCTTAGTCGTATGTAGTTATTGCGTAGTGTCTAATGCCTGTATTATTGTGTTATATTGTTTGTCTAGGGTCTTTGGATCAGCCAGGAGACGCTACCGAAACAGGCTTTTGGCATTCATCTCTTGAAGACTCAGGCAAGATACCTTGCTATATTTTGCTATCTAATTTAAATTATGCAAATGCTATATTGTATGCTTGTTGTTCTGTCTTATACAACTGTGCGCGTCCGAGATTATCTCAGGTGCATTCGACGGGTACGTCGAAGATTGGTATACATTGACTTAGTCATTAGTAGACTCACCCTATGGGAGGACATCCTGTATTCTTCCCAGACTTGACACTTTTACACGTATTGATAGTGATAAATCTCATGTTGGGATGCGTGTTCGCATGATCGACTAGCTATCGCCGCGTGTGACGTACATCACGGTTAGCAAGAAATCTAGGACTACTTCAGTTTAGAGACTTAGCATTTAGATAAGGGATATGTGCGTCAATTATTTGACGGGTATATCTACATTGGGAGGGGAGGACGACTGGTAGGCATATGGGACAGCCCACTCCTTTACACTGATACCGCACTCGACGGAGTGATATGGACATATATATATATATATTACTGATACCACGTTCTGTAGAGTGTGGGACGTTACTTGATGACATTTCAGATACCACACTCTATAGAATATTTGATGTTACTGTATTCCTGCGCCCGTGTTATAGGGGACATGTGTGGCATATACTAGCCGGTTGTCACGACTGGTGAATTACGTCAGCATATGTCTAGCCTACACCTTCTCATATACTCACAGTTGTTCTCACATTGCATGCACTTAGATTGGCTAGCACACCCTTTATTGTATTTTATCTTATTCAGTATTTATATATAGCATGCTTCTATGTATCTTGTTACGTCCCTTTGAGGACCTGGTTCCTTTCCAGATTTAGACGAGGCTTTCTACCCGACAGTATACGGCCCTGGACAGGAGACGAGATTCGCTACAGCCGAGGAGTTAGAGGTGCAGCCGTTAGAGTTTCCGTAACCAGTTGGTAGGCCTTCAGGCTAGATTGGGTGCATCATTATCTAGAGCCGATGCCCTAGTCATTATCTTTTATATCTCATTTCAGTACTTTATTTTGTCATAGTAGTGGGTTTGTTCCCACCAGACTTTATTGGTTGTACTATGATATTTCAGACTGGAGTTTATCTTCCAGCAGTTTATATAGTAATTCTTGCTCTTTATATTGTGGATGAGATTAGATTACCTGTTATTGACTGATATTGGACATGTTAGTATAATAGGACCGCGTAGCACTCTTCGTGGATCCATTAAATTGGGATATCCTCGGAGACGTGTCAGCTAGCTATTGCCACGTGGCCTGGTTCCGTGTACTTTTTGGACTGGGGCATGACAATCAGGGGTCCTTCACCTTTTAGAGAGGGAACCTCCACCGTTCCAGCTGATAGTACTGGAGATTCTTTGCTCGCGATTGCTGCCGCTACCGTCGTTACTGGTAGTGCTTCGAGATCGCCTTCGAGGCCGAGCATAATAAGAATCAATATCCCTTTATCCAGACAAATAATGGGCCTGGCCCCTCCTTTGTCTCTAAGTATCTCAAGAGAGATTCCACCCGATGAGCCTCGAGTGGATTTGGGTGACGACTGGGATGACTACCCTCAAACGTCAGTTGGTACACCCTCTTCTCCAGGTATGACAGCTTGTTTAGCATCATTAAGAAATAATTTAGCTATACAGGTTGCAGACGCAACATACATACCATCGGCCATGGGTAAATGTTGTCTTCACGTTTTCTTTAGAAAAATTAACATTAAATTGATATTAACTTTCTTTTATCTTATTTTCAGGCGAAGACCTCTCTGGGGAGGGCGGAGTTGACACAACTTCTGATTTTGTTGCGGATCCAGCCAATGAAACGGCGACACCTGACGTCGACGAAGCATATTTTAAAACTGCCGATATTTCATCCGCAACATTCTGGGTGTCATCCCGCCAGTGGCAGTTCAAATAACATCAGAGAAGGATGAACCCACCATCTCGACCGCGCCTCCTTCGTCAAGCATGCCAGCAACTCCAACCGTTGTTGGTGTCTCTTCTTTTGTCGTGCCCTCTGTTGAAGCGACGACTGTGGCAACATCCTCTACAGTCCTTATGGATAAGAGATTTCCCGATATGGCGGCCACTCCCAGCGTACATTCGATCTTTGCCACGCTAGTTGAACAATATACTAGCATATTCTACCACACTTTGAAAGAATTTATATCCATGGTGCTGGAGAAGAACCTAGGCTTTGATGCTCTGAATACGTCCTCCAAGCTTACTATAGTGCCGATTAGAAATTTTAATGACGCTGAAAGAGCTGATACGCTAGGGCAAATAGTTAATGGTTTAGAACAACCTATTAACGAATATTTGCAACTATCTCGAGGTAGCATCGATGACCTGGTTCAAGCTGAGTATGACTCTCTAACTACGGAACTTGATCAGCAGATTGAATCTTTAAACAAATCCATCCAGGAACAGTAGCAAAAGATGGATAAAGAGAAAGCAGTATTGGTGGAGAGTATTCCTCAGCTAGCCAAGCGATGTACTGAATGTGAAGGATATAAAGTGAGGGTTCAAGAATTGGAAGCTGAACTTGCCCGGATAAGGGAGAGGCTTCTCAAGGCATCAGTAGTTCGTGAAGTATTTGAGGGCCAAGTGAAGACAGCTCAGCAGAACTTGACACATGCGAGTGTCATCCACGCAAGTTTTGTTGATTCTCTGTCCGAACTATCTTTATTGAGTGATGACGAAGCAAGGCTGGAGCGGGCTCGTGCTAACATCTTGAACTCCAGGATGAAAGGATGGCGGCTTTGGCGCAACAGATCCGCGATATAACGACTCCTCCCCAATGGTGTACCTTTTTGCTTCTTCTGTAATTTGCTATTCCCAGAGATAATAAAGATACTTCTTCTAATTTTGTGGACCCCTCATTTTAGAATATAAATGATAGGCTTGGATGAAAATGATATCAGAGGTAATATGGACGTGATATACTCTCGGTAAGTTTTAGCTGGATATATCTATTCAGAGGTTATATGGACATGATAGAATATGCTCCAACTAAATTTGTATACAAAACACTATCAGAGGTAATATGGACGTGATAGGTTTTGAAGTTTTAAATTAGTTAAACATATCTATTCAGAGGTCACAAGAACATGATAGAATATGATCCAACTAGTCTTTGTATGAAGTGTCATCAGAATAAAATCTTCACCATACCACTTTGAGCAAAGAAGATCAAGCATAGTACTTCTTCAGGAATTTGCTGTTGATAGGAGCCATTATTAAATCTCCATTAGGCTTGGCTAATCTGTAAGCGCTATTTGAAAATATGGTTTCAATCACATAAGGGCCCTCCCATTTTGGCTAAAATTTGTTCTTACTTTTGTGTGTAATGATCATTGGCCTCTTCACAGCTAGTATTAGCCCTCCAACTTTGAATACTCTTTCCTTCACTTTTTGATTAAAAGCTCTAGAGATGCGTGCCTGGTAGAACTCGATGCGCTGTTGAGCTTGAAGGCATTTCTCGTCTAATCTTTCTAGCTCTTGAAGTCTTAAACGATAATTATTTTCCTGAGTCAGCTCGTTAGCCACTGCTATCCTGAGTGATAGAATTTGAACTTCAATGGGGAGAACTGCTTCACACCCGTAAATTAACGAAAATGGGGTAGAACCCTTTGGCGTTCGTACCGTTGTGCGGTATGTCCACAGACATTCTCCCAACTTCTCGTTCTAATCTCTTTTGTTTAAAGAGATAAACTTCTTCAAGAGTTTGATGATGGTTTTGTTGAAGGCTTCCGCCAAACCATTAGCAGCAGGATTGTATGCTGTTGAGGCCATATTCTGTATTCGATTTATATCGCAAAATCAGAAAATGCTTGGCTGATGAATTGAGGTCCATTATCATGAATTATCCTTCGGGGTATCCCAAAGCGATAAATTACATGGTGCTTAATAAAGCTGGTCATATTGGATGTCTTTACCTCAGCAAGAGGGATCGCCTCCGCCCATTTGGAGAAATAATCCGTGATAGACAATATGAACCGATGTCCTCTAGAAGATAAAGGATGAATAGGACCAATAATATCCATAACCCATGCTTCAAAGGGCCATAATGCAATAGTAGGATATAAATACTCAAAAGGCTGATGTATGAAATCCGTATGAACCTGACAGGCTTTGTATTGTCTTATATATTTCACAGCATATGCAATCATAGTAGGCCAGTAGTAGCCCATCCTCTTAATACGATCCTGTAATTTAGGACCGGGTTGATGTGTTCCACATACCCCATCATGAGCTTCTCGGATAACCCGCCTTGCATCATCATCAGAGAGACAGCGTAATAATAGTCTATCGTTTGTTCGGCGATATAGACTTTGTGAAGAAGCATCAAAATAGAAACGTAATGATCGTCTCTTGATAGATACTGCTTCTTTAGGATCCTCTAGTAAGATTCCGTATGACGCAAAGTCTATAAAGGGACTTCTCCAATCTCTCTTAGGAGGAACCGTGTTTATAGTATAGCTGCGTTCTATGTGAAAGTTATTTTTTACACAAAATAAATCTCTGTTAAGAAGGATCACCGAATTCTGCCTTCTTATAGGAATAGCTAGATCTGCAGCTAGACTGGCCAGGGCATCAGCTTCCAAATTTTAAGATCGAGGCACATGCTCTAAAAAGAATCCTTTAAAGGATATTGCTATCTCGATCGTTGTTCGGTGATAAGGAATAAGGTCTGGATAACGGACTTTATATATCCCTCTAATCTGATTGACGATCAGCTGAGAATCACCAAAAGCTTCCAAGTATTCAACCTCCAATTCTTTAGCGACCTGAAGCCCGATTAGTAGAGCATTATACTCTGCCATATTATTAGAGCAGGGTTCGCTAAGAGAATATGCTCGATAGATGACGAGTTTATCAGGAGCCACCAGGACAATATCTACTCCTGAAACCACGTTTCCTTTGGGGCCAGTTCTGGAAGCGCCATCAAAGAATAGCTGCCATGTATCATCTTCCATTGCCGAATTACATTCTGCAACTTCATCGAGAATGTCCCCATATAATTTAGATATTTCCGGAATTGGATGGGCAGCTAAGAAATTAGCCAAGGCTTGACCTTTCATGGACTTCTGAGGGACGTATACCATATCATACGGTGTCAGTAGCATTGCCCAAGTCGCTAGTCAAGAATTAAGAATACTTGGTTTATTTATTAAAACCCGAAGTGGATTGATTCTGGAGATGATATGAATAGTTTGGCCCGTCACGTAATGTCACGTCTTCTGAATGGCAAACATTAGGGCCAAGCATTCTTTTTCCACTGGACTATACCTGTGTTCAGCTCCGACCATCATCCTGCTCAGATAGTAAATAGCCTGTTCGTGACCCTCATTATTCTTCTATGCAAAGAGAGCCCCTAAAGAATGATCCATTCCTTGAACATACTGTAAAAATGGTCTTCCTATGACGGAAGGCACCAGAACTAGAGGATTAGTAAGATAGCGTTTGATGTCATTAAACTCTTGTTGACAGGCTTCGTCCCATACAAATGACACACCTTTCTTTATTAGACGAGAAAAGGTTGACATCTCCCAGAGAGGTTGGATATGAATCTCCTGATATAAGCTAGACGACTTTGAAATCCCCTAAGCTCTCTCAGATTATGAGGCGGTCGCATTTTTAGGATGGCTTTTACTTTATCAGGGTCAACTTGAATGCCTTTAGCGGTAATGACAAATCCCATAAATTTGCCACTGGATACACCAAGAAAAGACTTTGTAGGGTTCATTTTGAGTTGATGTTGGCACATCAACTCGAATACTGTCTTTAAGTCTTGGATGTGATTATCCTTGAGACAGTTTTTGACAGCAATATCGTCTACGTAACATTCCACCGTTTTGCGTAGATGCTCATGGAATATGTTACTCATAGCTCATTGATATGTAGTCCCGGCATTCTTTAATCCAAAAGGCATAACCGTATAGCAATATACCCCCAGTGGTGTACGAAAGGCAGTATTCTTTTCTTCTTCAGGATTCATCTTAATTTGATTATATCCTGAAAGTCCATCCATGAAAGACATGCGCTTAAAACCGCACGTATTATCGATCATGATGTCTGTAATGGGAAGAGGGAACTCATCTTTAGGGCATGCCGCATTTAGATCTCGGAAGTCGATGCAAACACGCACTTTCCCATTTTTTTTCATAACCGGGATAATATTAGCGACCCAATCAGGATGTTGTTCTTCTCGGATGAACCCACAGGCTATTAGCTTCTTGATTTCAGCTTCAAGGGCATCCATCATATCCGGGCGGAACCGGCATTGGTGTTGCTTTACAGGCTTTGAATTGGACAATATGTTAAGTTTATGGGAAGCCACTTCTGGGTCAAGACCTGACATATCCTCATAATTCCAAGCAAAGATATCGATATATTCTTTTATCAGCTGGATAATTTCTTTTCTTTCTTCTTCGGAAAGATTGTTGCTGATAAATATCGGCCTTGGTGAAAATTCATCTCCAACATTGACTTAGATAACCTTATCTTCAGTGGGTGGTTCTTTTTGTTCGAACCGGAGTTCCCATTGTGTATCCATTTGCTGGGCCCAGGATTCATCTTCAAATGGTTCAGATTCTTGTTTCTCTGTTTTGAGAGAATCTGTCAATACCATATTTACTGATAATGCATGTTCGAGTTCATCATCTAAATCGGAGGATGACAAATCGTCTTAGGAAGAAGAAATGGTCTCCTCACTTGACTTAGAGTTGTTCGAAGTTGCAAGAGATGTAGTATACCCTAACCCGAAGCGAGTTTGTTGGCAGTAGGGATCACCATGCAATGGCATTAGTCTGCCTTTTCCATAGTTGAGGCCTGGCTCCAACTTCAAGTCATAACCCATGCTTTGCATAATCTTCAAAGCCTGTGGGCTATATCTGTGGACTTGCATTTTCCCAACAACAGATTCGTAAGAACCTTCTTATAAAATTGGTCTATTCCGCATGTGACCGAAGACTATTATATGCTGATTGTTGCGAGTAGGCGGAACAACAAAGATAGAATCTTCATACGGTCCATATGTCGTGACGATATTAGATGTTGACTCCACTTCCCACACATATGGATGATAGAAGTCTATAGCTTCAAGAATTTTTGTGCTATAGTTTCTTTATCGTTATGAGGGAAGACTCCTGATTAGGAAATTGAGCGTCAGTATACTGGAAAAGAAAATCTTTATTATCATCAGAAACTACGTTCCCGGTTATATTTACATCATTCGGCTGCTTGTTGCGCCTAAGGTTGATGACCAAAGGTGGAGGCTTCTAGTTCAGAGTGATCACTAGATGATCACTTGCTCCTCCCAATTTGGTTTTGCCCAAGTGGATAGACAAGGATTCCATGACTTTCGGACGGGTAGTCCGCCCTTTCACTTGGATTGACAAAGGTTGCTCAGCAGATGGTTCACTGGCTCCTGGTGGGATTACTCCTCCGTCTTGCCTGATACCTCCTTCATGTAGTCTTGGGTGTACAATATGGCATCAGAATAATATGACTCAACTCCTTTGAACGGGTTCAGATCAACAAACTCTATTTTTACTGTCCCTTGGACATATACATATTTGAAGCATTCATGTACAGTTGAAGGAACAATATTGTGATCGTGGATCCATGGTCTGTCCAACAGAATATTGTAAGACACCTCTGAATCAATGACATAGCATGTAGCCACTGATCTAAGGTCACCAATCTGGATCCTCAAATAAATCTTCCCCAATGGTCTGCTCTTCCTGGCATTAAAGCCCACGATTGTGGTGGTAGTGTAAGCCAGTTCACTTATAGGAATTCTTAACGGTCTTCGCAGACTATGAGGGATAATGCTGATCGACGATCCCGGATCTATGTGAATCTGGTCTACCTTAATGGAGCCTATGTATCCAGTGTAATAAAGAGGCCTGTCATGTCTATTATGTTTGAACAACATGTCCTTTTGAGTGAAAGTGATGTTAGGGACCACTTCCATCACACTATGGCAATGAGGACATGCCACAGGCTCTTTATTAGGCGATTTGAGCTGAGTCAAGCATACATCTGCCTGCATTAATGCTTTACTCAAGGCTTGACGAGTGTCCTTGGATAGCCTAAGTAGCTCAAAATGGACAATCTAGCCGGAGTATTAGCCAACTGAGCCAAGATGTCGAAGTTATAAGGTTTCTTTAAACCTTTTTTTTGAATATTCTTCAAAGATTTATCGAAACGAACTTCTTTCTACTTGTCTTTGTCCAGCGAAGTAGGTTTAGAAGGACCTGCCTCTGGCTTAACAGGTTCAGGTTCTGGATGTTTGGCAGGAGAAGTGTCTGCCGTTGCTTCCTCCTGTTTTCCTCCATAGTCTTTAAGATAGGCTTTTCCTGACCTGGTTCCGTTTGCTAATGCCTCTTCTTCCAATGTCAGGGATATTGCAACCATATGACATAGTTTACATCTTGAGTTCTTTTTAGACTTAGCTTTAGCCGCTTTAGTCTCTTTCTTAATTTCTGACACCAGATCAGGGTGAACCCACATGATTTCCCTACGCTTGGTAGTTAGGGGCACTAAGTCATGATTTTGACCCCTGGCAGAAGGGAGATTAACAATGTTCATCATTGCCCGTAGAATAGGTACCACACCATCCGGGACTTCTTGAGGGGGCAGATTGCCAAATTGGAGTGAGATCATGTTGGCAGTGACCGTCTTCTCGTTGTTATGCAGAGTGATGGCCTTGGCGTCGATCTGCTCCTGGATTTTCCTTTTCAGTACATAGCATGCCTTTGTGGGGTGATGTATGTATCTGTGAAAAATATAGTTCTTAGGATTATTTATACTGCTGACTTCATTTGGACGCATTACTTCGGGGAGAGTAAGCTTGCCACTTTTGACTAGACAATCGAATATGCTCGGAATATCATCATCGTCAAAAGAATATTCCTCTATAGGTCTGGAAGTCCCAGGTTTCGTCTGCGTAGTCGCTGGAGTATTTTGCCTGGACGTGTTGATGGCCAGATCTTCCTTTTCTTTGGAACTACGAGTATGGTCATTATTGGAGGATGACCGCTTCCCTCGATCAGAGGTAGAGATCATGATTCCGTTGTCATGAGCCTTTCGACTGTTGTCTTCAGCGGCTACCGCTGACATGATAAATAAGGGCCAATCATGGAACTGATATGGTCCCATGAATACTGAGATCAGTGGGAGAAGGTTCTTCCTGCAAATGTCCACCAAGGCAGAATTCGGAACTCTGGGAGGCATCTGCAAAGTGGCCTGACAAAAATATTCAATAAATGTACGGACATTTTCTTTCTCCTTCTGCTTTACTTCGATAAGTGATGACATAGACATGTCCATTCCTCCTTCGTAGAATCGAGCAAAGTACAGAGTCTTGAAATCTTCAAAAGAAGTAACGTAGTTGTCCGCTAGACTACGGTACCATTGGTAGGCCACTCCAGACAGACAACCTTTAAACACCCGAGTGAGAAGGGCATCATTCCCTTGCAACAACACTATCATCATGCTAAAGTAGTTCATGTACTGGCTTGGCGACGTCTTTCCCTCAAACAAAACCATAGCCTGTGGTTTGTATTTTGGTGGGAAAGGGATCTCGTCCCAGATAGCTGGGTATGGCTGGTTGATTCCCAACTTCTTGAGCTGATCCTTATGCTTCAAGGCATCAAATTGGGCTTTTAATTTTCGAACTACCTGTATCGGATCTTCAGTTGGGAAAGGGACAGCAGAGAGGTGAGAGATCGGTTGTATTGTAACTCCTACAGGAGGTAATACATTCTCCGGGTTAAGGGGTTGAGAAGCAGCTGATTCTTGATTTGGAACAGGCTCCTGGCTTGCATTGGATGGTGGCATGTCTACCCCCACACGTAGTTGAGTCAGAGGAACCGGTGCTTGAGCTACCACAGCAGTACGTTGAGTCACCATCATTTGGTGCATAGTCTCCATCATGGTATGCATCTCTTTAAGCGATGCTTCCAATACAATAATATGTTGTTCAGTACTTCCTGATAGGGAAGCTTCTTCATGTTCATCTCTAATGGCATAAACTCCCATTTCTCTGGATGCCACTGAGGGATTAGTATAGATCTCTGTAGAGATTAAGTCTATACTTTTAGCATCAAATTCAGAAAGCTGGCGACCCCAGTGTCAGAATCCGAAGAATATGAAGCCGATTGTCGTGACCTCGAGCGGGTGTTTCGACAAACACCTGCCTCAATATTCTCTAGGAGTCTGTTAAATCTTCTTTGGCTCGGAGTTCTAGAGGGATGACGTCTTGAACTTGACCTTCCTCTAGGAATGTGCGAAGCCATGTTTACCGATGCGAATGTCGGTTCTTCTTCCTGTAAGAAAAAGAGTAGTTCAACCGGTCAAAAACTGACCGTTTTGCCTTAGAACAGCAGTAGTTAATTACAACCTTATGACTATTACAACAATGCTCCCTAGGGGGTATAATATACATATTAGAAGATCCCCTGTCCTTGCGTTTCTGGATCAAAAAATCACGCAAATCAGGAGGATTAACAGAAGAGGAAGAAGAAGGCTTATTCCGCCTTTTTTTATCAGTAGGAACGTGGAGATTGGGAACCACAACCCTCTCTCTGCCATAAGAATACAGCAGTTCCCCGATATGAGTTGCATACGATCCATCATCCTTCTGAGGAGCGTATTTCCCCGTAAAATGGGTCTTCTTTACGCGGACAGGTTGATCCTGGCATAATTTGGAGTTTGGCACTGGTTCGCATAAACAGGAAAAGTCCTCAAACGGCCTCCAACGTCCCGCGTAATCTGAAGAGTGGGCAACTTCTTCTCTTAGTGGCGTACAAGCTTAGCGGTTGGGAGATCCGCTACTCATTTTCCTTTGATGTGATCCAAGGGTCCATCTGCCTCATCATAGACGGGAGATATATTTTTACGCACAGGGCGTATTTGAAATTTTCGAATTGGCACTGAGGTCTTGTCAGAAATTTTGTCTACCACGTCACAGACGGAAGACGAAGTTTTATGCATAGGGCGCGTTATAGACTTCTGGATTGGTACTGGGGCATTGCCAGAAGCTTTGTATGCCACATCACAGACAGGAGACAAAGTTTTATGCGCAAAGCATATTCTAGACTTCTGGATTGGCACTGGGACATTGCCAGAAGCTTTGTCTGCCACGTCACAGACGGGAGACGTAGTTTTATGCGCATAGTGTATTCTAGACTTCTGGATTGGCACTGGACATTGCCAGAAGCTTTGTCTGCCATGTCACAGACGGAAGACGAATTTTTACGCACAAGGCGTATAGGTTGTGTTGTCACAACCTTTTTGGTCAGAGAAGGAGAGCTTGCAGGAAGGGTAGAGGATGTCTTGGGCATCCATACTTTATGCAGCTTCCTGTTGTCCTGGACAGAGATGGCATGAGAGCTACCCCCTGCGCGAAGCATGTCTTCATAAGCAGATTGGTCGAATTGGACGACCAAAGTCTTCTTTGTCGATCCGACGGATACAACATCGTGTTGAGCAATTGCTTTCTCGTCAGAGGAGAAAGTCCTCCCCAGCAGAGTCGTCATCTTGTGTTTTATGATAAACAAAAGAATGAAACTAGGTTTATACGAAACCCTTTCTTTGTTTACAAACAAGAAAAAAGGGTACAATTAATCCTATATAAGGATGTTAAGTACAATAAAAATGATTCTGGCAAAAAATTGCTATAGGAGTCTGATCTGTGGTCGATAACTTTGTCCCTTGGACCACACAATGATGAAGAAGCGCTGTAGAAGAAGAAGAAGTTTCAAATATTGTAGGAGGGATTGGATTCTTGTTGCCAAATTCGTCAATCACTGCTCTCTGTCTGTGCTCTCTCTCTCTCTGATCTCTTGATCTCTACCCTTTTTTCCCCACCGATCTTCTATGACCGGAGGTTTCTATTTATAGAGCTCAGTCACAGTAAATATCCAGTCGGCGTAGAAGCCAAACTGTGAAGAGAGTTGCACTCTTTACGCGGCGGTTATAATAATTGCTACCCACATCTGAATGATCTCCTGAATCAGTGTATAACGCATGTACCATTATAAGGTAACGCGTATAACTGCTTCTCGAAGATTACAACATGCAAGCCACGTAGGTAACTGTCCCTCGTATAAAGATGGTTGGCATAAAACCCAAATAACTGTCTTGTTAGCGTAAAAACTAAATAGCTGTCTTGTTGGCGTAAAAGCCAAATAGCTGTCTTGTTGGCGTAAAAGCCAGATTCTGCGTAAAACTTGATGCTGCATGAATAATAGATAACCAGTGTAAAAAATAGTTAATTATCTATCGCGACTGAGGTCTTGAGCGTATTCTGGGCTAAATACCCTTATCACGTACCTTTGCAAATATAGCCTGAGTTGGCGTATTTCGAGGAGATAGCATACGGCGTACTCCTATAGTTGAAAATAGCCTGGTTGGCGTAACATGCAAGGATGGTGATGTGAGCGTATTAGTAATAGTTTTAGCTCTTCTAGTCATTAAAAATAGAAGAAAATATCGTGCATTAAATGCAGAGATCTGCCTCCCATCTCGTGCATTAAATGCAGAGATATGCCTGAAGCTCTGTACGAGAGACAGCTTTTGATGTGGCGTCTGATTTTATCTTATCTCGAGCATAAAAACTCATCTCTGCCTGTGTAAAATAGGCAGTGTATTCCTTGAATACGTAAAAATGACTTGTATCAAGGATATGTCACTAAACGACAGTCTGGGTCTCTGTACAGAATCATTATTACAGCCGTCCTCTCGATCATCGTGTAGTACTTTTGTCAGGAGTCAGGTTCACTATTCTGTCTGACAGATTCATTTGAGGAATATGAAGAGTTCCTCGTATGACTTTACGTTGCATTAAAGACGAACGTATTTTATGTCGGTGGGAGGTGTAGCAACCTTTTACGCCAAAACAGCCTTGAAGTGCTGCTTTACGCGGGCATCTCTGAAGCTCTATGATACGCCAAACAGCTCTGAAGCTCTGTTTTATGCGAGCAATTCTGAAGCCATATTTTACATCATACAGCCTTGAAGTGCTGCTTTACGTGGGCTTCATGTATGTTAGTTTTGACTGTATAATAAGCGTATAATTCTCCAGCATATTTCATTCTTCTACAGAGGGCATTCCTGACCGTAGCCGAGAAATACTTCATATTGAAGTACTCTAAAAATTGGTCCCACATCTGCGTCTTGCCTACACTGCGCTCTATGTAGTCCCACCAGTGATGGGCATTGCCTTTCAGTTGGGCCCTCACTGCGATCATCCAAAGGTCTGGATGTAGCTGAGAAGCCTCTAGTAGCATCTCCATGTTGGTGGCCCAATCAGAGATCTCTTCTGCGGTTTCACTGCCCGAAAAAGTATTCGGGCCCATATGGCAGAATTATCGTACAGTACCAACTGTCTGAGCTGGTGGAGGTACTGGTACGGGCGCTGGGGCAGGTATCCTCTCCAAAGCTACCATGAAACTCTGTCTCAATGTCTCGGTCTGGTGCCATTGCGCCTGCATCATAGTATTGAAGAATTGGAACATCTGTGACTGTTCCTATGGACGTGGCATCTATGGTGGAAAGGACGGAGGTGATGGCAATGGGGCCTCTGGCTGCGTCGTAGGTGTCTCCTCAGATGCCGGTCTCTCGGACTGAGGCATCGGTATAGCCCTGGACGTCTGTCCCTCGAAGTGCTGCTGGACAGTCTGAGAAGTCTGGCCCTCCGGCTGTTGCGTTCGATCGTCAGGAGAAGTCTGGTGCCAATATATCTGCGGGGCCTGGGGCATCACCGGGGCCTGTGGTGGTGGCTGCTCTCCGGGTTGTCCAGGGGGTGTATCCTCCCTCTGTGCGATTGTGGATGGCACAATGCCGCCGTATGCCTCGTGTTCGCTATGCAAGTTCATCTTGTTGCAAGAAATATAACTTCATTAAAAGGGTACGTAAATAACAAACATGATACAGATATTCAATTAACCAAATACGAAGGTAGTTCAAAGGCGGTAATCAAAGTGGATGAGATCTATTAATTTCTATCCTATTGCAGGCTCGCTGGGCATAATAGCATACTACAAGCGATAAACAGAGACCTGCATTGGCCACCACTAAAATCATGTCACATCCTAATTCCAAAATACACGGGACCAGGCCACGTAGCATTAGCCAGCTGATACGACTCCGAAGGATATCCTAATTTAATGGATCCTATCGAAGCGTGCTACGCTGTCCTAAAATACTAACAAGTCTAATATGCTAATATACAGCAGGTAATGTCTAATCTCATCCACAGAATACAATATCATAATAACTTAAACAAATGCTGGTAAATAAAATACAAGAGTATGAATATCCATAATACATCTGAAATAGTCTGATAGGGACAAACCCACTGAAATACAGCAATGGAATAAAAGTACAGAAAGAAGTAAGATAACTAGACTAGAGTATCAACTAGCTAGATATGAAAGCTCTAATCCAAAACAGCTGCGTACTCAAATCACGGGAACTCCTCTAGAAATGCCTCGAAGTCCTCAATCAGGAATCCTGTCTCTACTCCTGCTCCGTAGATGGTCGGGTACAAGTGCTCGTCTGGATATGGAAAAGAACCAGGTCCTCAGAGGGACGTAACAAGATACAAAAATGCATATCATAAAGTAAATACTATGTAAACTCGAGGGTGGACTAACCAGCTACATGAAATGCACTTTGAAGACAACCTTAGAATGTATGGGTAGGAGAAAGGTATAAAGCATAGCATCGAGCCAGAGGCTAAGTACCTGGCATTAGCTGTAAACTGGATGCCAGGAGTATATGCTGACTACATCAACAATCGTGATAGCGCACAGCTAGTAACCTCTGCTGGATGTATCGACAAGTATATATTCCCATAACCGGGTAACCTGAGCCCATAACCGGGTAATACATAGCCCATAACCGAATAACACTGAGGCTCACGGTGCCGCAGTTTACTCTGAAACTATGGCAGCCAAATATCTGTCCCATACGCCTACTAATTTTCTTCTTCTCCCAATGTCAATATATAAGTCGCAAACACGACGTGGACATCTCATACTATGATGCAAGTCGCTACAGAAATAAATAACTAAGCTAGATGCTGTCACACGTGCTGCTCATACTGATGGCCAGTCAGTCATAAAGCATGCGTCCCTACATAAACTAACTCTGTGACGTGTTATGATACGTGTCAAGGCATGGGGAGTCATATTGATAACTCCTCAACTTTAGGTGGGTCCACTTGACACTAGATTAGACACAAGTCCTAACGTCAACGCCTTCGTTGACTGCACCCGAGTCTTCTCGGATGCGCACAGTTAATATTGAAACAATAAAATATGCAATTAGATAGCATCTGAATTTAAATAGTACAACAGGGCAAGGTATACTTGTCTGGAACTCTGGTGTACGCAAGCAATGCTTCGGAACCAACAGTCAAGGTAGCACCGTCTCGGATGCATACGAGCAAATAATAATAATTATAAATCACTACATTACACTATGCTTGATTAACTATGCTAACATAGTACATATATACATAACATATATACATTAAATAAATTAATAACATATATACATATATATACAATTATGCATATAGACATATTTACATATATATGTTATACATATATATACATAATTGACATATATATATATATATATATATATATATATATATATATATATATATATATATATATATATATATATATATATATATATATATATATATATATATATATATATATATATATATATATGTGTGTGTGTGTGTGTGTGTGTGTGTATATATGGTAAAAATACATTTAATACATATATATATTAAATGTGTATATATATATATATATATATATATATATATATATATATATATATATATATATATATATATATATATATATATATATATATATATATTAATACATTGAATAAACATATGTACATATATACCTATACATATATATAACACGTATATACATACACACTAAACATATATACATACATATAATACATATATACATATACATAATAATACCCTGAGAATCCAATTGAAGGGCTTGTCGTGCAGCATTGGGAAGTTGGTAGCTGTGGTGGAAGATCCTGGGCTGTGTGTCTGCATGAGCTGACTTGGCTAGGAAAGAAAAGACACTTGCTACTGCTGAACGAAAGACAGTTCTTATTATAAAAGAAATATGAAGAAGCTTCTATCGGAAATATAGGGATTTCTTTCTAATCTAAACGGATAACAACATAAATACAATATATATACATAAATACGTATATACATAAAATACACATTTATATATAAATATGTTTATATATACATGAACATTAATATAATACATATATATATATATATATATATATATATATATATATATATATATATATATCCATATATATTATACATACAATACAAATAAATATACACATATATATGTAAACAAATAAACATACATATACATACAATTATACATTCTATATATACATTATATACAATATACACTATACATAAATATATATATATACATTATACAAAATTATACACATTATATCTAAATATATACTATATATATACACAATACATACATATACATATATATATACATATACATATACATATACATATACGTATACGTATACGTATATATATATATATATATATATATATATATATATATATATATATATATTAAATTAAATTTATACATAAATATGTATATATACATAAATAAATTTATATACATTAATATACATTTACCTATATATTAATTTACGTATATATACATATACATATACAAATACATATATATATATATACATATATATACATAATAAATTAGGGAGGGTACCTCTGTGTCGTGTCCAGGGGGGCGTGTCCGTCGCTCGTGGGGTCATCGCCGGCGGGGGGGGGGGGGGCGGAGAAATGGTGGGGGCTCGGGAAACAACAGCAGCAGCAGCAGCAATTGCAGTGGCTGCATTGGCGGCTGGCGGTGGCAGTGGCAGTGGTGTCAGTGGTGGTAGTTGCAGTGATGGCGGTTGCTGACAGCGGGGGAAGGACGTGCTGGTCTTGGGGAAGGCGGCAGTCCGGCGGGTTGGGGTGGTTGGCGGTGGTTAGGCGGGTTGGGAAGATCGGGGTCGGTTGTGGTACGGGTGATGGTAATGCCAGAGTTGGTGATGGTGATGTCGATGTTGTTGAATGGAAATGAGGAGGAGGTTGGCGGTCGTGGTGGTAGTGGCGGTGGTTCAGGTGGTAGGGATGGTGATGATGAGGATGTCGTTGGCGGTGGTGATGGGCTGAGGGAGGTAGTCGGGGAGGAGAAGGAGTCGAGGATGGAGGTGGCAGGTGGTGATGTTGGTGATGGCGGCTGCTGTCGGGGGAGCAGCGGCGGGTAGTGGTGGTTGGTTAAGGGTTGGTGTCGGGTTGGTGGTGGTGTGGTTAGGGTGGTGGTGTTGGTTTATATTTCTAGGTTTTTTTCTTATGTGTAGATGTGTGTGTGTGTGTGTTTTAGAGAGAGAGAGAGAGTGGGTAGTTTATGTAGGAGAGAGAGAGGGGGCTCTCTTAGGATTAGGGCCGACTGGGGTAGTTTTTCTAGGGGTGAGGGAAGCCTCCACATGATGAACATGTGGCTAGGATTTAAGGGGTTTAAAATGTAGGGTTGAGATGTTGTTACATAAAGTTGTGTAGAGTACAACAAAATAGCGGGAAACCCAAAGTAGACCAGTCAAGGGAGGGGGCTTTCATTCTTCATGTGGTTGGACCAATGAGAGGGGGACACCTCATTGCTTATTTGCATAAAAGTCCCTGAACAATTAAGAAATTGCACAATAATTGGAATTTGGGATTGTATGTGGCAAAATACCTTGTTTGGTGTTAGGTATTGGACCAATATGGTGTGTGGTGTTTAGTAGGAGCCTTGAGGGTATGGTTGTAGGTTTGGGTTGGAGTTGGGTCTAGTTTTGGGTGAGGTTGGGTCATTACATTAATTTAAATAAAATTAATGCGCTAGGTGTTCTTTAATTAATTGGAAGCACATGGGATTAAAATTAGGTGGAACACAAGCATCATGGACGTAGTAGACTTAGAGTAGAATAATGTCATAATTTGGGTTGGTCAAAACGGGTTGATGTTGGGTCTCCAATTTCGATTTGAACGGACAAAGAATGCAAAGTTGGATTTAATCGAATTTAAACACGGACGTTTGTAACGAATATTGTGCGACTAAAATGAAGCACAAGGGAGAGTAGTTATGAGTTACACATAGGTCAGAATGGTAGGTTAGCTCGTCTAAGAAAAGTGTATAGAATTTGTTTGCAGGTAATAGCTAGTGTAGCTCTCTAAATATCGGAGCAACGGTAAGGTGCACTAAGCGATATAATATTGTACAAAATTCTAAAATGCTGTAATCTAATTCTAATTATCTCCATATTAATTCTAGTCTCTTTTTCTAGACTAAGTAAACCTAAATTTGGACAAAGGAGGTTTACACTCTGCAGTGCACTGGCTCTGCTGCTACTTGCTGAGTTAACTTGCTGCTGTGCATCCTTCCTGCTGTGCACTGTACAGTATTGCTACACACTGATTCCTCACTATTGTACTGTGCAGTACAGCTAGCTACTACTGCTATAAACTGTTGTATGCTTCACCTTATTCTATGGTAGCACAGAGCTGCATACTGCTCAATTGTGCTCTCCCTTGTTGTGCTAGCACAGAGCAGGACACTGCTCTCCCTTTAGTTAATCATTGCCAAATGATGCACACTGAAAACTGTGAACTGCAGCCCTTAGTGACCCAAGCTCACTCAATCACTCAAACAACCATACTTGAAGGTAGTAGTGAGTATCAATGCATGTACTGTATTTAACGATGATTATATATCCTAAGACTGGGAGTATCAGTGCATGTACTGTATTTAACGATGAGTATATACTTGAAGGTAATTGTCTATTCATTTTTGCAGAAGTATCTAGAAATGGATATTAATTACTATCTGTATCATCATTCGTGGATGTACAACCGTCATCCAGATTACATGTACGGTGTGCGGGATGAATTCATTGAGGGTGTACAGCAGTTCCTGTAGTTCGCCAAGGCGTTCCCTCAGTAAATGGACGGTACCAAAATTAAGTGTCTGTGTGTGAGATGTCGCAACTTAAAATATTATCCAAAAGTGAAAGTCACATATCATTTATACTCGAAGAGTTTCACGCCGAATTACTATAAGTGGACCACGTACGTAGAACTTATGTCTTTAGCATCAGAGTTGGACCCTTATATGGAGCCGTATATGGATGTCCACGACCATGCTGCTTACGACGACGGGTGGGTGAACATAGTTTTTGATGCGGTGGGTCCTAGTTTTAATCCGGACAATCATGATGCAGCTGAGGAAGCACCGAATACCTATGCTACAAAGTTCATGGAGTTGCTGGAGAATGCAAGGACTCTATTATATCCTAGTTGTGAAGATCATTCACTGTTGGAGGTTGTTACAAGATTGTTGAGCATCAAGTCCGATTTTAATATATCGCAAGAATGTTATAATCGACTGATGGATTTGATTATAGAGATCTTACCAGAGGATGCAAAGTTGCCTAAAGACTTCTACTGATCTAAGAAGATAGTGAGATCGCTCTGGATGGGATATGAAAAAATTGATGCATGTCGCAATGAGTGCATGTTGTACTAAAAATATGACCAGGATGAAGATGCGTGCAGATTCTGTGGTTTTGATCACTATAAGGCTACTGGAAAAGGAAAGTCTGTCGGTGCAAAGAAGCCTACCGATTCGATGCACTACTTATCTTTGACGCCGTGGTTGCAGAGGTTGTTTATGGTGAATGAGACTGCAGAAAACATGAGTTGGCACAGGAGGAAACAGATCGAAGAAGTATTGGATCATCCATCCGATGGAGAAGCATGGAAGTACTTTGATCGAGAGTATCCAGATTTTGCTTCGGATCCGCGTAAAGTCAGATTGGGGCTCTCCTCCGATGGTTTTATCCCATTCAGACTTTCGGGCTCCCAATATTCGTGTTGGCCTATGATCGTCACTCCGTATAATCTACCACCTTGGATGTACATGAAGACTCCGTATATGTTCCTAACAGTTATTATCCTGGGTCCGATTAATCCGAAGAGGAACATCGATGTATATTTACAACCTTTGGTAGATGAGTTGGATCAGCTGTGGAAAGTAGGTGCCAACACATACGATATTTTCAGAAAGCAGAATTTTTAGATGAGGGCAGCACTTATTTGGACCATCAATGATTTTTTGGCCTATAGAATATTATCGGGATGGAGCACTCATGGTCGTCTCTTATGTCTGTATTGCATGGACCATACTAAGGCTTTTCGTTTGAAACACGGAGGCAAACCGTGATTCTTCGATTGTCATCGACAATTTCTGCCGAAGGATCATCCGTACTGGAGAAACAAGAATGCTTTTCGTACGGGAGTTATAGAGAAGGCCAGTCCACCGCTAAGGTGGCCCGGATACACGATATGGGAAGAGGTAAAAGATTTACCAAGTGCTATCAAAGAGCCTGCTAAAGGAAATATGTGTGACAAATTTGGTCGCACCCACCCATAATTGGACGAAGAGGAGTATATTTTAGGATCTGCCATATTGGAGCACCAATCTGATCAGACATAACCTTGATGTCATACATATCGAGAAGAATTTATTTGATAACATAATTAATACTGTAATAGAGGTAAAGAGGAAGACGAAAGACAGTCTGAAGGCCATGTTGGACTTAGAAGAAATATGTATACATCCTGCGTTATATTTGATAGAAGAGGGGAATTGAAAGTTATAGCAGCCTAAGTCAGTTTTCTCACTGGAGAAGGAGGATAAATGGAGACTTTGTAGGTGGATTCAGGGTCTAAAATTTTTAGACGGGTATGTATCAAACTTGAGAAGATGCGTTGACCTCAAGAAGAACAAACTGGCAGGTATGAAGAGACACGATTGTCATGTATTCATGGAGAGGTTAATTCCGATTGCATTTAAAAAATTCTTACCATAGGTCGTTTGGGATCCATTGACAGAGCTCAACATATTCTTCAGAGATCTTTGTTCTACTAAGTTGCTCGTTGATCGTCTAGAAAAGCAAGAGAAGGATATTGCGGTAACACTATGTAAGCTCAAGAAGGTGTTTTCTCCTGGATTCTTCGACTTTACGGAGCATTTGCCAATTTATCTTTCCTATGAGGCACGTGTTAGTGGTCATGTCGGTTATCGGTGGATGTACCCATTCGAGCGGCATCTGAATCACCTAAAGAGAAAGGTGAAAAACAAGGCACGGGTTGAGGGCTCTATTTATGAAGCTTATATTCTCGAGGAGATTACAAATTTTTCTTGACGTATTTTAAACCTCATGTTGCTACTAATAGAACGAGAGCTCCAAGAAACGACGACGAATATCAGGAATCTAATGATGCAATACTCAAAGTATTCAATGCGTCCGAAAAGCCTTCGGGAAAAATAAAGAAGAGATATTTGAATGACGACGAGCTAGGGCTGCTCAGTTGTATACATTACTCAATTGCGATGAGGATGAAGTGGAGAAACTAGAGGGGTAAGTAATTAATACGTCCACGTTTACGTCATCTCAATGTAATAGTATAAGGTACTAATCAGCGATTGCTTCATTATTTTTTAGCACATATAATGATGAGTTGAGGTCGGTTAGACCCTACATAACAGACGAAAAAATAGAACTAGAAATGAGACATCATTTTCCTTCTTGGTTGAGCGCATATGTAAGGAGCTTGGTAATTACTTTTTCTTTCTACACTTGCACAATAAATAACTTACTATCGCTACTTTGGTATTTAGGTCGATCGTCTAATAACACCCAAGACTGAATCTATTAGAACTCTAGCCAAGGGACCAATTGCTACCGTCAAAATATGGCCAAGTTTCTGTATTAATGGATTTAGGTTCAAGTCAACAAATGCTCCGATCAGAGACAGCTTTTTGGATCTTGATTCCACAAAAAATAGTTGTTTGTGTATCAAATCTTTGAACTACAAAGGCGTCGATCCAGGCAATAATTTCTTTGGCATCTTATGAGAGATTATGGAGTTGACATATAATTATGGAATATATCCTGCTAAGATCGTGCTATTTAAGTGTGAATGGTTCGATCTGATTCAAGATCAAGGTTGGAAAATTGACAAGCATGGCCTTGTGGATATGAACTACAAGCGTAGATATTAAGGCTATGAACCATTTGTCCTATCAAGTTAGGCTCAGCTCGTGTACTTCACAACTTATCCTAGACGGGGGACAACAAGATCAGATTGGTAGGCAGTATATAAGAATAAAGCTAGAAATACCTTTAACGTTCACAAAATAGCTTATCAAGAGGACGAGCTACCGCTTGTAACAAATATTATAGATGTGGACTCAACGTAAGTTACACATTACACGAGTAATAATGTAAAAAAAAGTAGAATTATCCGAAGAGGAAGATAAAGATGAAGTAAATGAAAGTGAAGATGAGGAGAAAGAGGAAGAGGAGGACGAGGAAGGCGAACAAGATAAATTTTCTGAAGATGATTAAAAATAAAATATTTTACCTGTAGATATATTTTGACCGTAGAATGTACTATTTTAAAGAAGATATGTATTATATTTTGACTGTAGAATATACTATCCATTTAGACTTGTGACACCAATAGTTATTTACTGTGCAATTCTATGAATGCTGTGAGATATGCATAATATTTTGACTATAGAATGTACTATATATTTGTGTATTTCTTTATTCATTATATGTTGTTATCAAGTATGACAGGACGACGCGGAGGGTTCGACAGGTCCTGAGGTAGACAGAGTGCTCCTCCGGTACTGCCTACTGTTGGTTCTGGATCCTCGTCGCCTAGTACTCCAGTATATCGACCAGTCACATCTTCGACTGCGACGACGTTACGTGGAATCGCTCCTGGGACGAGTAGTTCTAGGCCTGATAGTACTCCCTCGTCCAATATTCCTTCTGCTGACGGAACAATAGAGGCAGATGAGCATATGGAGGAGGTCAAGCCAACTTCATCCCAGCATCAGCTAGATCCTCCATACGCACCACCGGAGGAGACGAGGACAGAGATTTGGGCCGACGGTACAAAGTAAGTCAATTAGATGGTTTAGCATCATATATATCGTATATTTCTTTATTCATCATATATTAACTTTTTCGATAAAAATAATTATCTCTGTATAGACATCGTCCCTCGTCGGTATAGAGACGCATGGGCCTCTTTCTAAGGAACAACTATGGTGGCCCTTGGATCAACTACTCTGAAGCTCCGGAGGAGTGAAATGCGTTCTGGTTTGTGCACTTCAAGGTAAAAGTATATTATATCAATCCTCTAATTTATGCATACTATATAACTTACTAAATTACTTATTATAGCAAACGTATTTCTATCCTCCATATCGTGCCGAGTTGATCGAGCAGATATTTCCTGTCGTTGCTGCCAAGCTTATCCATGATGCTTTGGATGACCAGAAGGCTCGTGATTGCATTGGAAAACAGATCCAAGGTTGGATCATACCTGAGTAGTGGACTGCGATAAGGGCTAGATTTGATGATCCGAGGTACAAGGAATGGTCTGAGAAGGGCAAGGCGGCTAGGCGAAAGGCAGCAAAGTGGTGTGGTGGCTCAATTTTGATGATAGAATATTTTTGTCATTTGGTATATTTTTATTTCAGATATATTATTTTAATGCAAGTACGATAAAATGGTAGTAGAAAAAATATTTAATTTTAGTACTAAATAATATATTTTAATAGGTACAGAGGGGTGACGATACAAACATGATGACCGTCTTCCTGGCCACCCATCGAAAGGACAGAAATCTCATTGATGAGAGGGCGTCGCAGACCTATGTAAGTATCACTTTACTTTCTGTTAATTTTAATATAACTTAGGAAATTATCGAGTATCCAAACTTTTCTAGGCCGAGTATCTTAGCTGTGGGCGACTGGGACAGGGGCTGCTCCTCCAGGCTTAGTAAATTATTGAGCGGGCGACTGCTAGTGCACCTATAGCGGAAGAGGTTGGTACTTCCTCGCAGCCCTCTCAAGCTCCGTCGGCGGATTAGCTGTGGGTGACCGCCGCTGGTGGTCTCCAGAAGGGTACGTACTACGGTATAGAATCCTATGGCACCCTTGTTGCGACGCAGTCATCTAGGGCCTCCCCGACAAGTGTGCATTCCCTACAGCCCTCGCAGTAGTCGGTCTGAGCCCAGGAGGCCGTTGACCGTCAGATTACGTTTCTCCGTGACGAGTTGCTGCGAAGGATGGAGGAGCAGCCTCTGTCCCAGCCGCAGACAGATGATGCGACGCTCATCGCACAATTTGATATGCTCGAGCACAGCATCATAGGGCTTTAGGATATGACAGCTGATCTTAGAGCATCGACATAGCGCTGCATGACGGAGCTGCATGCATCACAGCTGTCCATGGGCGAGAGGCTGACGTTGATGCAGGATTCTATGGTTCGTAGCAGTACGAGGCATTTATCTACCATGGATTCATACAACCAGCGACTAGTAGAGTTAGAGCAGATACGTCCTCCTCGTGCGCCTATATCGACACAAACTCCACCGACATCACTGCCTTCTCCATCAACATCAGTGTCGATTTCACACGAGTAGTATGATCTGTTCTTATCCCTCTGCCCACCGGTAGTCATCCTCCTGCAGATCCGCAGTAGTCCTAGTTAGGACCGTTTATTGATTGTTTGTATTTCAGACCTATGATATTAAGTCATTTATGAATATTCTTTATTTTTAAGGCATTCAGACATTATTTCTTGTATTCTTTAGGATGAGACTTTCAGACTCAGTTGTGTGGATATTTGCTATATTCTTTATGACGAGATTTTCTACTGATTCGGTTTTTAATCTCAATGTTTTGTTTTCTTCAAATTTTATTATATTATTCATATTAAATGTATGTTAATTTACCGGTGTTGAGTGTTCAACCGAAGGGGGTCGGCGAACCCAGCAAATTCAACGGACGGTTGCTCCGGGTCTATTTGTATAAATTGTGAATTAATAAATTGCAGGAAGAATGGTTTGGAAATAATTCAATATTTATTTTTTTATTTTTTAGTATCTTTAGTGACATTTTTAGCGATGTTTAGCGACGTTTATATATGTCGCTAAATATGTCACTATAAATATTTTGCGACATTTATATACATCACTAAATACGTCGCTATATACGTCGCTATCCACGTCGTTAATTTTGGGACATATAGCGACAAAAATACACGTCGCTAATTTAGCAACGTTGTGTCGCTAAACATCGCTAATATAGCGATGCATCTACGTCGCTAGAAAATGTCGAAATAGCGACATTTGGCAACATTTTTTCTGTCAGCGACTAGCTTAAAGGTGACTTTACCAAAATGTTGCTACCGACGTCACTAAAACTATTTAGCGACGTTTTTGGCCATTTAGCGACGTTTCTTTACGTCGCTAATTTGACTTATTCTGGTAGTGGGTTTACGAAACCAAGTTTTCGGTCAATTTTAACAGAAAATAAAATACAGCATAAATTAAATTAAAATAAACTTATTGAAGAGATTAAAACTTGTTTATGTTTTCTAAATTACTGTTCAAATAGAACGCTTTTCCCTCTTTCACGTTCATTTCTTTTAGTATCATGTGCCGTTATGAAGATAACATGACTTAAACACGCGTACTTGGAACAATTTATGTTCCTAAAAATTAGTCATTTTTTTCTGTTTTGCGTCACGATTTGTCATCGATACAGGAAACGATACACTAAACTAATTATACAGACTTAAAAGGGGTCATGTGGTCTTCGCATAGGACTCGACGGGTCGCTAATTGGATTACTATATAGGGAGATACAGGGGTGAGAAGAAGAGTACCTCACTGCTAGTTGCTGCTCGTGAAGTCAGACGGTCTTCTTTCGGTGGCTTGCAGCTGTGGTCCGGCGGTCGTCGGCGGCGGTGGCTAATCAAAAATGGAAGAGGAGATGATGGTGGTGGTCTGCTAGGCTGGAGTTTATATAGGGTGACGGGAAGGAAGTTACAAAAGAGGAAAGGAAGGGTCGGGCGGCCGGTTGTCCAGGAGGGGAATCGGTCGGTCGGGGGAAGTTATAGGGAAGTTATTATAGCGGGTGGATTTTCGGTTATCGGGTGCGCGGGTTAGTGGGTACGAATTAGGTTTAGTTTTGGTCGGTTTGGTTTGGTTTGGGTTGGTTTGGGTTGGGTTAGTTTTGGTTGGTTTGGTTTAATTAAATAACCAATGTATATATATATATACATATATGGCCATCTAAAAATAGTTTTGGACTTCAATAAATTCCAGAAAAATTATACAATACTCTATTAATAATTTTACACCCAAAAATATATTATTTGCACTATATTAATAATTAATTAAATATACATAATTATAAATCCATGAACTAATATTTATTCTAATTAGCTAAAAATACAGAAAAATTACCCTTAATCTCAATAGTTATAAATAATACAATTAAAATTTAATTCTAAAAAAGCAGGGTGTTTATAATCTACACAACTTAAAAGAATTGCGTTCTCTCAATTAAGAAAATAAAATATAACTGGTCAGAAAAGGTTTGCTCCAAAAGAGATGACGCGGTTGCAAGACATGTTTGTTGAAGCATGACACAAAGGATAAAGGACTTTGAACAAGAAAAATTGAGAGGAAGGGTGAGGGTTTTGTTCAAGCAGAACACGTAGGAAAGCAATGAAAACTTTTCCCTAGGCAATGAGAGATAAGTAACTCAAGAGTAAAGGAGTCTGGTTAGAGCGAGGATGAACTACAGCTTCTCAAAACTTGGGTACCACTTACATATTACTACTCTAGGACAATAAATTCATACTAACATAATACTAAGGCTAGGGAATGGAATTAAAAGGCACATGCTAAAGTATTACTAAAAATATTCGCTAACTATAGCTAGCTATGATAAAAATAAATCTTACTCATATTCGCTACTCCTCGAGTCTGTGCCACCTTCACTGTCATCTCAAAAGTCTGTCCACGTCCCTGTGGTGGTGCCCTCTGCTATTGCTAGGTCTGTTGAAAGAGTGCTGCCTATGGTGCCAAGGGTGGCCTCGGCTGATATCCTCCCTGTGCTGGTAAAGCTTTTCGGTTTACCATCGGTGCTCCCTCTCGATGCTCAGGGCAATCCTTGGATGAATGTTGGCTAGATCCGTAAATCAAGCATAATTCTAACTTGCATTTGCACTCGCTCTTATAATGACCTCGCTTGCTACTATATTGACTTGTAGGCAGTGCTTGCGGAGCTGCTCTGGGTGGATGGTGCATGTGAGGCCTCTTTGTAGCTTCTTCCTGTGGTGCTCTGGCTGGTGCTGATGTGAACGGCCGTTTCTGGCTGGACTCTCTCCTGGTGATGCGCTACATGTGTCGGGCTGCAGCAAGGATATCTGTATATGAAGTAGGTACAATGGAGCCTATCAATCTCTGTAGCTCAAAGCTAAGTCCGTCAAAGAACTTTTTTGCCTTCTCCTCTTCTGTCGAAATCAGAGTAGGGGCAAATCGACTCAAACGGATGAACTATGCATTATACTATTCTACCGTCATATTGCTTTGAATAAGGTGGTTAAACTTATCCCTAAGTTCTGCTCTAACAATGGCTGGAATGTACATCTCCTGAAAAAGTCTAGAGAACTCCTCCCAAAGGAGGTCCGGTCCGAGCCGTCTCTCTCAAATAGCCACCAGTGATGTGCATTGCCCGTCAACTGTATCCAGACGGCAGTACTCATCCAACGCTCCCTCGGAATCTCAACTGCTTCTAATTGGTATTGAGTGTTTGTGATCCACTCATGAACTTCAGTGGCCTTCTCCTTGCATAAAAAGGTACGGGGCTTCAGCTGGTGGAAATCAGTGATAGATCCCGTCGATGGCTGTCTAGCTGGTGGGTTCTCCTGCTCCAGTGCTGTCACTAGGCTGTTCCTCAAGTTCTCTACCGGCATTGCTGTGCCTCTTGATGAACCTACTATTATGCTTGCATTATTGCGTATAACATTTGGAATATCTGATGTCTGTCCATAGGCTGTCCTGGTGGAAAAACGGGCATCGGTGGAGTAAACTACGATGGTGGTGGAATATCGTCTCGCCGGAACCTCGAGGCATGCTGATCTGCTTGATTGCTTTGTTGAGAGGAGGGATCTCCACTCAATGGCGTCACTATATTATCGTAAGTGACCACAGCACCTTGTGGTTTTCCCGCGGGAGTCTCATCGTTGGCTCATGGATCCATTACTCTGTATACAAAGTAAACTATAAGAGGCGCACAGAGGAATCAAGACATGATGCAAGTCAAAAAATTATTTTAAAGTTGATATAGAGGTCAAAAACAGATTAACAAGTGGATGAGATCCTATAATTTATTCTATCCTAATTGCAGTCTTGTTCGGTTCCTTATTTAAAACTTAAGCAATATAGTCGTAAACCTATATGGGCCACTAAAAAAACTATGTCACGCCCCAATCCTAAAATACCGAGGGACTAGCCACGTGGCAATTGCCAGCACAACTCCAATGGACAAACCCAATTTAATGGACCCGTTAGAGTGCACTTAAGCTGTAATAAATATAAATATAGTCTACAATATCTATCATAGTATAATTCTAATCTCATCCACAGAATGTAAACACAAATCAATATGATAAGTCAATCAAGATAATAGATAAAGTAAATAGTCCATCGACAAGTCCAAGTAAATAGTGTCTCGGAGAATAACCCGACACAATAAAGGAAAGAGAATATCACCAATATATATGTCAATGTGTCCAGATATGAAACAACAATGAGCATAAATAACTGAGTATAAAACTAAAATACTCAGGAGAAATCCTCCAGCACAACCTTGTCCTATGGTGCTTGTACTGATCCAGCGTCAGCTCATGTCCTGTATATCTCAGGGTAAACCTCCTCTGTTGTACCTGGAGACATAATCCTGATCCAGGTCCTCAGGGGACATAGCAAGGTACAAGAAACACTCAAGCTAAATAAAATACAGTAAATAAAAATAGATACTCAGGGCAAGCTATGTAACCATCTATATGAAATGCAAATGAGAGCATCACTAGTACTTAGGCTGAGACCACTACAGGCTCTGTGTCGGGGAGCCCATATCAGTAAGTAGTATCACAACTCCAATATAAGTGCAAAAGCAAGTAGTATCATGTATTCTAGTAGTATATATATAATAAGCCTGTAGCCTGTGTGTCTCTTCCTACCTAATATAATCTCACGTCTCATGTCCCCAACATCTCATATCCATAACACGCAATATCATGACCTCTAACTAGTACAACGAGTTATAATGATGTCTATGTATATGCAAGTCTCATATCACGAATCCTGTAAGCCTACAAAATCACCATGAATAACTCAGGAAAGATTTTGTCATATGAATAGTGTTAAGTGTCATATGGTATGACATACTTGGTAAAACAAGCACGTAAAAATATAGGATCGTGGTATCAACTCTCTAAGTGATATTACACGACTCTGTGTACGGCGTTGACACCCAAATCTTGTTCGAACGCTGAGCAACGTCTCACGGTCCTAGGTTGAATAGGTATATCACAGAAGTATATGGAAAGAGTACAAGCAAATAATAGCACATAATCTTTTGCAGGTTGGCAAGGTACACTTGTCTGTGTTTTGAGCTCCGTCAATTATTTTGATATAAGTAGAATCTCCAGGTACATCTCCGAATGCTGAAATAAACATCGCTATTGCTCTCAGAATACTTGAAATAGCTAGGATTGACTACCCATAAGTCTAATTTGGATAGAGGGGCATAATTGACAATTTCGGGATAAAGTAGGGTCCACATATGGCCCACTTCGTACCGAAAAATGTGCCAAAGATAAAGTTCTCTAAATTTATCAAACATAGTATTTATGAGTTCAAAACAATAATATGAACCCAACAGAACGATAAGAACTGGATTTCGATGAGCCGGTCACGAAATTGCCCGTCAAGTGGAACCGTAGGGCCTGCAAAATGATGTTTCGTCAACGTTCTCAGAATCGAACCAAACTTGGGCCATAGGACCAACGTAACACTATAAATCCGATGGTGCAAGTTTCTTTATAAAATGATAGGCAGAGACAAAATTATGACGAGTGTCAGAATAGGCCTATACGGGGCTTTTCGACGGATACGCGTTGATTTCGATGTACACGCACATCCAAATCAACGTCCGCTAAATCCCACACATCAGCGTTGATGATATGCGCCTTTCGGTGCAATTCACACACGATGAAGTTACCTCGTTTAGCGGAACGTACCCCGTTTCAAAAAATTTAGGTTTAAGAAACCAAGTTTTTGGTCAATTTTAACAACAAATAAAATACAGCATACATCAAATTAAAATAAACTAATTGAAGAGATTAAAACTTGTTTATATTTTCTAAATTACTATTCAAGCAGAATTTTAGTATCGCGTGCAGTTATGAAGATAATGGGACTCAAACACGCATACTTGGAACAATTTATGTTCCTAAAAATAAGTTATTTTTTTCCTGTTTTGTGTCACGATTTGCTATCGACATAGGACACGATACACTAAACTAATTACACAGGGTTCAAGGGGGTTATGTGGCCTTCGCATTGGACTCAACGGGTCGCTAATTGGATTACTATGTAGGGAAATACAGGGGCGAGAAGAAGCGTACCTTACTGCTCGTTGCTGCTTGTGACGTCGGACGACCTTCTTTCGGCGGCTTGCGGCGACAGTCCGGCGGTCGTCGGCGGCGGCGACTTATCAAAAATGGAAGGGGAGATGATGGTGGTGGTGGGCGGATAGGCTGGGGTTTATATAGGGTGACGGGGAGGGAGTTATAGAAGGGGAAATGAAGGGTTGGGCGGCCGGTTGTCGGGGAGTGGAATCGGTCGGTCGGAGGGAGTTACAGGAAAGTTACTGTAGCGGTGGATTTTAGGTTATCGGGTGAGAGGGTTAGCGGGTACGGATTGGGTTTATTTTGGGTCGGTTTGGTTTAGGTTGGTTTGGGTTGGGTTGGTTTGGGTTTAATTAAATAACCAATATATATATATACATATATTGCCATCTAAAAATAGTTTTGGATTTCAATAAATTCCAGAAAAATTATGCAATACTCTATTAATAGTTTTACACCCAAAAATATATTTTCTAAACTATATTAATTGATAATTAAATACACATAATTATAAATCTATGAACTAACATTTTGTTCTAATTAGCTAAAAATACAAAAAAAAAAACTCCCTTAATCTCAATAATTACAAATTATAAAATTTAAATTTAATTATAAAAAAATTAGGGTGTTTACATCACCTATGATTAGAGGATGTATATTTTTGTCTTTTAATAATTATTTAGTAATTATAGTGGTAGCAATAATATTTATTATTATTGATTATTAGTATTATTATTATTGGTATTTATATTATTAGGCTTATGCGTTAGCTAGTTAGTTGGACTAGTGCATGGACCTAGTTGACACCATACATATAGGCCCATGATCTAATTGGTTAGTCATAATATGGTTAGTTTTATAATTAATTAGAATTAGTTATGAGGATAGAATATCCCCTCCATGATTAGTTGATCCCTTCCTTAATTAACTAGAGAAACCAAAGGATTAGGCATGAAACACCTAGAACCTATTAGAAACTTATGGAATGGACAATTTGGACCCACAACCATTCACCAACCCCACCAAGGGGGCCGACCACTATAGGGAGGAGATAGAGCAATTGAAACTAATTAATTTTACTTCACTAGTTATTTCCTTCTTCTTCTCCAAGCAACCCATTCTCCACCAATTTGTATTCAATTCATACTCATTCCTATACAATCTTAACATCAAGGAGGCATAGGAGCTTGGAGAGCACAATAATATCAAATTGGAGAGGAGATCGCAAAGAGATCGTATCCAATTCTCTTCTTCGTGTCCACTTGGAGAAATTTATTCAAAATCCATCTCCCAATAGGTATAATCCTAAATTTCCCATTATTATCTAGTCTAAATGTCATATTAGACCTATAGAAAACTCCCATGGCTAAGGACTATCCATAGAGAGAAGAATTATGTTCTAATAGGACATTGAGATAGTTATATCGAGTTGTCAACCTCATATTTTTATTTAAGGGTAGTTTGGTAATTGACATGGGTATTTTTAATTTTAGGATTATTTTGTATTTAAATATTGTACATGTGGTTAATTAATTATTATATTATTTATTGATTTCTAGTTATAGATTTATTTTAGACTTGTGTAGTAGACCTAACCTATTTAATTAGATGCATGAACCAACATTTTAGATGAGTTTAGATTGAGCCCATGAATTAGGCCCATGGATTAGAGGTTGTATTAATTAGTGAAATCATTAGACTAGAACATTTCCTCCCTAATTAATTTCTTCATGAGAGGCCCCAAGGAGGTAATTAGGATATTTTATACTTGCTTGGGGAGGGGCTAGGGCCGGCCATAGAGGGAGGAGAGAGAGTGCCTCTCTCATTTTATTTTCTAGTCTATTTAGATCTAGTTTTTCCCTCTTCCAATTTTCTTCATTGCCTCACCATTCATTCACCAATTTTTTCACAAATTCCTTCCCTATTATTCATTGGAGGCTTCTTCATCAAGGATCTACAAGAAAGATGTAAGGAGCAACAAGGAGGAGGCCAAGATCTATAAGAAGAGGAGCTACTTTCCATTTGGGGACTTTTCATTGGGAATCCATCTCCCAATAGGTATATTCAGTTTTTCTTCTTCTAGTAGACTATAAATATAAGATTTAACCATAAGAAACCAACCCACATGCATAGTCTACCCATATGAATTGGTTTTAGGTTCATAAGCGACCTATAGTGGAAGTTATGTGCATTTTGGTATTAATTTTAGGAGAATTCCGAGATTGGCACATGTGGTATTTATCAATTGGTCTAATAGATCAATTTAACATATGATTGATTATTTATGGCTAGTGTCGTATCCATAATTGGATACGTGTAGGCCGTATCTTATCAATTTGACGAAACTGGTTGATTTTGGGGCTTTTCCTCCGACACGGGGACTTGTGCATATCATATTGTGACACGGATAAGTAATTGATCTAATTACTATATGTATTGCTCATATTTAGTGTATTAGACTTGCTCGTGTCCTCTGAGATACGTTTAGTTGTGTGGTGGAGCCGTATCGCAAGCGTATAATAGAGTTACTGTGATACGGGTGTGGTACACTCCACGTGTTTGGTGTTTTGATCTTAATTCTATATGTACATGTGTATATATATGTGTGTGATATTTTATATAATATATGTATGTATATGAGTATGTATATGATTAAGTGTATTTGTGTGTGTCTATATGTGTGTATATAATAGTGTATATAGTTATGTATACCTATATATATATATATATATATATATATATATATATATATATATATATATATATATATGTGTGTGTGTGTGTGTGTGTGTGTGTGTTTGTGTGTGTGTGTGTGTGTATGTGTGTGTGTATTTGTATATATATATATATATATATGTGTGTGTGTGTGTGTGTATTAGTGGTTATATGTATATATGCATTGTGTATGTTTTATACATATATGTATGTTATAAGTTATTATTATTATATATGTATATATATATATATATATATAGAGAGAGAGAGAGAGTATATAGCCATATAGATATTGATATATACTTGGAGGTATGTATATGTTTAGGTGTATGAGTATGCTGTGTATGTGTTTGTGCTTGTGTGTGTGAGTGTATGAGCTAGTGAGTGAGAGAGCTAATAGTGGTAGCAACACAACTCAAAGATGTGCACGAAAAGAGTATCAGCTTGAGGCAACACAGAACACTACATTCAGCAACTGAAGGAGTCAGGCAAGGGAGAGTTCAGCTAGTGCAGTCTCGAGGCAGTGAGACTGTGCAGCTCGTGCACTAGGCATCGAACAGTCAGCAATACACAGTTATTGTACAGCAATGCACAGCCAGTGCATTAGCTCGTGCAGCCAACAACAAGGAAGATGAGCATCAGCGGCAGTTCAAGTATCAGCCTCTGTGTAGCAGTAGCTGCTCAGCAGAGGGGAAGACAATAGTTCCCATACCGTGTATCAACAGCCAATACACTGACAGCAAGCTGGGTACTCGTGTACTAGACACCAACAATAGGGAGCAGTGTCAGCAACTTGGGGAGAGCAGTGATGTGCAGTGTGCATTAATGCATTCAGTTCAGCAAATGCAGTGTCAGTGCACTATGTATCAGTGTAGCCTTCCCAGTTTCAGAGAACTATGCAGTATCCTACTGCACAGTGTATCAGAGATCAACAGAGCTGAGCACAACAAGGAGGTAAAGGGATTCAGTATCAGTTTCTGTATCAGGTAGTAGTATCAGTGAAGTCCATATCAGATTAATTTCAGTTCAGTCATTGATTTATGGATAGTTAGCTTGTAGTATTGTTAGTTGGATTTTGGGTTTAGCTTTGAGTTTGAGTATTTGGTTAGTCTAGTTGTTTTCTATATTAGCTAATTAGTAATAGATAGTTTAATATTTAGTATAAGTAGTTAGTGATTATATATATACTTGTTTATGTTAATAGTTAGTTATATCTAGCTATATGCATTATGTATATATGTAGTATGGTATTGTATGCTAGTAAGTACATATGGTTATAGTTAGCATATGAATAGTTAAGTAGTTAGTAATGTATATTATTGGTATATATGTTAGTAGTTTAGATACATTATATAGTTAGTACTTGAGGTATTTATATATATGTATGTATTAACTATAATGTAGAGGTTTTGGATTACCTCGGGATACCAAGGTAATACCAAGGTATTGGGTCGATACCCAAGGTATTGGATTTGGGCATCGAGATAGGTACGATACGCATTGGTGTAAGGCCAAAGTATCATATTTTCATTAATTTGTTATAGTATTATAATTATTGACTTGTGTGTATATCTAAAATACTATTTTCATATATAGAAAATTGCGTATCTTAGGATATGGCTTTTTGAGTATCTTTTAGTTTCTTAATTTATCTAGTATAGCTTAGTTTCATAGTGTATCGACTTAGTAATCTAGTGTTAGACTCTTGCAACCTAGATTTAATCAATTTGACATAGAAATGACTTATTGAATTAGAATTGTACCATATTAACTTATTTTGATTCCTGAACCTTGTATTGATACAACATACCATATATAAGTCTGTGTGATACCAGCTTGGGCATCGAGAGATACACTTTGCTCAGGACTTCAGGCGAGTATATTTTTCTAAATTGTATACTTGATTCCAACACAGTGATTTCATGGACTTATACTACATGGATCCCGTTAGGAGATGTTATCCCCTACCGTGTTTAGCGGGTACTCGTGTACATATATTTCATCTTGTATATTGGGTATTAATTTATATTTCGTGTTCACACACTGCTCATGTTTAGTGTACTTATTCGTGTACACCCACTGCTCATGTTCAGTGGTTATGATATTCGTGTACACCCACTGCTCGTGTTCATTGGTTATATTTTATGTTCATAGTGTGCCATAATTGGATCCATTGGTATTAGTTGGGGATGGGAGAGTAGGAGTTGATTACGTGATCAAAGCCCCATTGTTATATCGTGTACATTCTGGTTACATACCTCACTTTAAATTGTCTTACCTGATCATGTTCACCCAAACCGATTGCATAATAAACTTGTATTCTGAGGCACATTAGCTAGATTGCAGTTATTTTATCATTTTGCAGATATTCATATTATTATTCTATATTCTCGTACATTATCTGTATATCTATTGTTCATTCATTTATATGTTGGTGATCTTGTATTTTATTTATATTATCTGTTTTATATGCTCGATTATGCTATTGCAACTGCTTTCAGAGGTATGTACTTTGCTCCAATCCTGACTAGATATATTTTTCCAGATGACTGGCTTATAGAGCAGTGTTCCACATTCTCGGGCCGCAGGATGACGTACCTTTAGTGGATACTCCTATAGACCAGGAGGACTTAGTTGCAGAGCCCGAGGAGGTCTAGTTTATTTGTGTTGGCATATATTAGACTATTATATTTGGTGGAGATTCACAGTTGTATATTATTTCAGTTTGTGGATTGTATCTTATTTTTTCCTTCGCTATTCTATTTGTGCATTATCTTTCTTAGTTTATTTTGTGATTGAGATTAGTCATACTTGTGAGATTCCATATTGTTCCTCCGTTTGAAGTTGAGATAATTGACAGGTTTCATATTATATTATTGAGATGTTAGATACTTAGAAATGACCCAGACAGCGTTCTACAGTCGATTCTGCGGCGTAGGCTGGGCATAACCATGTACTAGTGCCCGAATATCCGGGTATGGGTCGTGACACGAGTTTTATGCCCAAATTGGAGAAATTTTGAATTTGGGACACCAAGTATTTGTCATATGGTCAATTGTGTTCAATTTGACTTAGATTGGTCATATAGGGGTAGCTACATGTCCATAATTGGATATGAGTAGGCAGTTTCTTGATACATCATGATACATGATTAATTTGGATGTTTTCCTTTGTAATTGTATTCCTATACATCAATTTCAAATATACTCATTTGAATTACTCAATATTACTTAATTCTAATTATATTTCATATATCATTTGTGTTCGTGTTGTTGTTGTGGTGATTTGGAAGGATGGAGATGAGTATCACTAGAGTATCACATATGATACTTGATACTCACCAAGCGTTTGTTGATTTGCCTAATTAAGTGTATATATAAGTGTCTATATATATATATATATATATATATATATATATATATATATATATATATATAAGTATATCAATATGTGTGTATGCATGCTTGTGCTTGTGGGTTATTGATGGCATTTGGGGTCGGGTTAGATTGGTTCTAGTTATTGCCACTGCTGTTGTATTAAGTAGCTGTTATGAGGTAGTTGTTGTTGCTGGTGGTGAGGGAAATGGGTATCCAGGTGAGGACTGTTTGGGTAAGTACTGAAGACCTGGGGGGGATCACACATAACTGTGTTCAGGATATTAAAGGCCAGTTCAAATCTGTATGTGCAGCAATGCATAGGTAACAGTTCGCTTAAGAGGGGCTTATGGTGAATGGTGCTACACTCGAGCAACCTAGTAAGTCAAGCTTTAGTAGTAGTAGATGAATTGGATTGCAGCAGTTATATGTGAGGGTATGGTAGTGTCTTATAAACTTGGGTGGTTGATGTTAGGTGCACTCATGCATAGGAAGATCTAAAAATCTTAGATCTACATATATGAGGGTATTAGAGGGGAAATATGAAGACTTGTGGTGTGTATCAGTGGTGTGGGTCTTTGTCAGTTGTATCATCTATCAGTGCAGACTTGGGAAAACCGTGCTTGTGTTCAGGTGTAACTTAGGGCTGTGGTTCCAGTTGGTTCAGTTCATGAGGGGAATGATACATGTGTATCAGTAAAAAGGGGGCTCGGGGGCTGATACTTAAGTGAATCAGTCATGTGGTCTGCTAGTGATAGTTGGAATTAGTATTAAGGATTGATATTAGTACCTGGGTGTACACAAGGTGTCAGTGCACAGAGGTAACAATGTTTGGGAGATAAAGAGTATCATTCGAGTTCATGTATTTGGTAGTAAGGTATCAGGAGATGTTGGTATGAACTAGTATGAGACTTGAGTATCCAAGAACAAAAAGGAGGAGGATGTAAGAATCAGTGTATAAGTAGGTAATAAGTCGAGTCTAAAGTTAGTGTAGTAGATAAGTGCTAAGATACATTAATATAGTATAAATATTTAGCTAAGGTATTGGTATTACCTTGAAGAAGTAGCAAGAGAAGTTGGGTATTGGGGTACATGCAATGAAGTTGTATAAACACTAGAAGTTAGTATATATTAGAATTATATAGTGTATGATATATAATATAGTGTATATAGTTAGTATTAGTTATTATTAGCTAAATACCTTAGATATTGGCAAGGGTTGACCTAGTTTGACCTAGACATAACTTAGAGGCCTAGTTTTAAGTTAGTATGACTTGTTTATAGTTTTAAAACACTATTTTGACTTGATATTCATATTTAGGTCCTTAAGGCATTATTACGGATACTGTTGATATTCCATACCAGATTCTAGGCGAGTATATTCTGTAATAGTTTCCTATATATGGTAGCTTCTATGTTACATATATTTAGTGTAACTATACTTGATTCCTGACACGATGTTACACAAATTGGTATATTTTAGATCCCGTCATGAGAAGTTATTTACTGTTGATCTTGTGCATGCCTTGTGACTTCCTATACATGCATAGATACCGATTCCTGAGAAGGATGGCCCCCTACTTCACGAATCCTATGTCGTAACATATCATGATTGGATTCACTATACTAGTCGGGGGCAGAGAGTATTTGTTAGATATGTGATCATACCCTTACCCTATTCATGTTCCTGCGTATGTCCCTGCAGGAGTTAATTATACACTACACATATGATTAACCAGACTAAATCCCTGTGCAAGTTTTCAAGCCGATCATATGTCAAAGCTAATACTCACAAACTTAGTTAGCTTTCTATTTTTTGACTCCTGTACCTAAGATTACATTAACCTGTTTATTTATATTATGTAATTTTATTATCAGTTCTTATTTATGTTTTCTGCTTATATTTTATATCCCGTATTCTATACTATTTATTATTTTATAGTCTTTATCATTTATTTGGAACTACTGTTAGAGGTGTACTTCACTCCAATCCCGACTAGATAATATTTTTGAGATAATTTAGAGGATTGGTATCCTACACACTATGGACCTCAGGACGTAGTGGGTATAAAGTTGGAGATGGTGGGCTCAGGAGGAGCTGATACCGGTTGAGGGAGACGATCAACTAGTCATAGCTAGTTACATATTATTGTACTGAACTGGATTTATTTCCATTATTTGATATTCTTTGAGTTGTCATTGTTTGAGACTTATCTCGATGTAGAGGATTATTAGACTCTTATCATGGTTATTGGTGTTGTGAGATGTATATTGCTAGATTATGTTTTGGTTTCCATCCCTTTATATCATATCAAGTATTTCATCTTCCTTATAGTTTTATTGTGATTGAGTATTGATATTGTCATTAGCTTATCATCTTGTCCTTCTTATGGAGTTGAGATTATCAATGACATATTATGTTCTTATATTATGAGATGTGGTAGATAACATTGTTGACCTAGACCACGTTCTACATTATTTTTACGACGTAGGCTGGGCGTTGCCACATACTCGTGTCTAATTATATGGATGCAGGTGGTGACACATTTTTAGTGGTGGCCCATGCAGGTCTGCTAGGTCACAACTAGTGCGATATCGTAGTAATGCTCAGACTTAGAGTACTGTTATGAGCCTGCTATAGGATATATGATATAGGCTATAGGCTATAGATGAGAGATACTCAATCATAACTACGAAAAACTTCCAATAAATTGCTTTTGATTACCTCTGTTCTTCCTGCATATTTGATTCTTTGAATTATAACTGTCCTTTTTTGATAATATCTTATCTTGTGCCATATTGACTTCTTATTTTGATCTATCTTCAGGGTGCTGCCGAAGACTAGATCTCGTCATTTTTGAGCCACAGTTTCCAAGAGGTCAGCCATCTCTCGACCATATACTCGGGCAGCACGAGTTGTTTCTCCTACTTCACTTGTCCGTGTTGGAGTTTCAGCCACTTTTTTTGGTCCTCCTCCTTCACCTGTTCGGAGGTCTATATCGTCTACTTTAGAGGGTCTTCCTCCTTCACCTCTACCACCAGTTGATGCATTGCAGATGTTTGCATTGTTCAGAGAGATGTTGGAGGCGTAGAGGGCCTAGGTTGAGGCTTAACAGAGGCAGACAGAGGTGATGCTTCAGAGCAATTAAGAATACCCACTAGCTTGCTCTAGCTTTAGTTGAGAGGGTAGCACTTGCCCAGCCACAGGTTGCTCCGTATCAGCTTGCTCCATACCAGCCAAGGTCGGGTACCATAGTGGACTTCAAGAGGATGCTTCCTCGGGAGTTCAAGGGTATGAATGGGATAATCTATGCAGATGATTGGTTGTAGGACATTGAGAGAATTCTGCGGTTGGCCCAGATTGTAGAGAGTTTGCAGATTGAGGCAGCAGACAATCAGTTATTCGACATCGCTCTTACCTGGTACTGTACTGAGCCAAGGCTTACCACATCGGGACTGAATTGGGAGGCCTTCAAGGAGCTTTTCAAGAAGAAGTTATTTTTTGATGTAGCCTTGGGATCTTTGGATAGCCAGTTCTAAGATTTGGTGCAGGGGAGCATGCCCGTGGATGAGTATGCTGCGGAGTTCTGTCATTTGAGCCGCTTTACAAAGTCTATGATATTGAACCCAGTGGTCCGGGCTAGAAAATTCAGGAATGGTCTGACCAGGGAGATTCGATCACTCACAACTGGGCACAGTACAACAATATTTGAGGATATCTTAGTAGAGGCTGAGATAGCTGCAGAGGACTTGGACCTTAGGCCCATGAGAGGTAGAGACATTTTCGGTAGTGTTGGTAGCAATACGGGATCGGCCAAGCGTACCCAGCTCCAATAGAGAGCATTCCAGCAGTTTCAGGCTCCAATTCAGGTACCAGTTCAGCAGGTGCCACTGCAACAGTGGAGACCAGCTCAACGGCTACCACATTTCAATTTTGTAAGAAGTTAGGTCATATCTGGGAGGTCTGTAGGAAGCGGTTAGGTATTTTTTTGTATTGTGGTGGAGAGGGACATCAAGTGAGGGATTGTACCGTGTCTCCTCATCGTGCATCTTAGGAAGCAGCTCCAACTCAGAGGGCACTGACGAGGCCACCTGTAGTACAACCGAGGGGACCTCCACTTCTGACCCAGCAGCAATGCTATGCTCAGTACCAGCATTAGAAGGGTGCACCTCAGGGTAGGGCATTTTCTATAACTGTCGAGAAGACCGTGTTGGCCCAATATTTATGTTGAGTTTTTGAATATGGTTAATCGATTAAGTTTAGTATTATGGTAATCGATCAATCACTATAGTATCTTCTACTTAAACTTAACATTGTCCAGATAAGTAATATTTGCTTATGTATATTTCCTTGTTCGTCTAACATATACTTACAAAAATTAATAAGTAAGATCAGCAATGGACATATGCTATATGATTATGAGCCAAAGACGGCGATATACCAGAAGATTTCGTCTAACCGTCTATGACTTATCTGGAGCCTCGTACCCGGGGGTTCTGCTACCCGGTCAGCGTAAGAGGATCGAGGGGACATGCCCCTCGTGGGGGTTCGATGGCGAAGCCCCTGAAAGGTATTCAGATTCCCAGATCTGGTTATCTTTGGACAACTGTCGTCAAGGGAAAAAATATCTTCAAGTCAACAGATGTTTCAGAAGTTTAGCGTCATCAGTGCTTTTGGTTTTCATATATAATCTTATATTTTATTTGAGTCTAGGACTTATATAAGTTGAGTCATACTGACAACTAAAAAGTAACTCACTCTACTCAAATAGTCTAAAATCTATCCACCTAGAAATCAGGCCAAATATATCTTGAACCTATCTACCAAACTGGTCCACATCTTGGATCTACCTAAAATAGGTAAACCGAACTCGGACCGAATTTGCCCCTAATTCGTATAGAACTCGGTTACCCTTTTTAGTAGAATATATCTAGTTGCACAATCCCTGATTTCTTGGCCCGACGTTCAAATTTTGAATTAATACCTGACCGAACTCTGGCCGAACTCGGTTTGGTAATATCCTAGGATTGGATTTCCACATTCCTACTCACTCAACCATTCTTAATTTTTCTATCCTATAGTGAGTAAACCCTCAGAGCCTAAAATTTCTTATCTCCAAGATCAACTCCGTAGCCTTCTAAGTGCCAAGTGCGGTCTCGTTCTAGAAGTCTACAAGAGTTGTAAAGAGCTTGGCTCATCAAACCCAGTTCTGTGTGAAGTTGCGAGCCTTCGGATCAAACTCGTGGTTGTAAGAAGTCGGCAAGACTTCGGACCAAAGCTTGTGATTCACTATTAGTGATTATAGTGGATAAAACTCCGAACAAGACTGGACAAGTCCTCTCAGAGGAAAACCAGTATACATCGCGGTGTTTGTGTTTGCTCTCTCTTACTCTTACTGCTTTACTTTATTATATTTTATATACAGTGCTAGTTATTTAATGTCTTTACTCTTCTTAATTTTTAATTGGGTAGATTATTCTGCTGCACTCTATTTACCCCCCTCTAGAATTACCATACACGGTCCTTCAATTGGGACTGGACTAGTCCTCTCAGAGAAAAATCCAGTATACATCGTGGTGTTTGCGTTTGCTCTCCCTTACTCTTACTGCTTTACATTATTGTCTTGTATATACACTGTTAGTTGGTAGTTACATTCACTCTGCTTAATTTTTAATTGGATAGATTATTCTGCTGTACTCTATTCACCCTCCTTCTAGAGTTGCCATACACGGTCCTTCAATTGGTATCAACGCATGTGCTCTCTTTATATAGATAATACTGATACCATTTGGTCCCACAATTGGTATCAGATTAGCTAGTCTCTTATTTAGTTTCTGATCACAATTGCTCCTACAATTGGTATCAGAGCTATTGCCCTTTATATAGGAACTATTTCTCATACCAATTGCTCCTTCAATTGGTATCAGAGCAAGTTCTCTAGATATTTGGCTTAACATCCTAAGATACTTATGAAAAATGTTAGATCTATCCACACCAACAATGGTGAAGGCTAGTCCACAAATAGTTCACCCCTATTTGATGGTACTAACTAAACATACTGGAAGACACATATAAGTTTCTACCTGAAGTCACTTAATTTTGACCTTCGGGCTGTAGTAATAGATGGATACAAGAAGCCACCTAGAATAGTTGTATATGTGTGTGTGTCAATGTGTGTATATATTAGAGTATATATAGATCTATATATATGTCTATATGTATATTTATGTATGTTTGTATGTACATAAGTGTACTTGTATATATATGTAGGTGTATGGTTGTATTTAAGTGTGAGATATATATATATATGCATCTATACACATAAGTATTGTGATACCTTGATATATATACATATATGTGTATATGTGTGTTGTCATATATATAGAGAGTTATGCATATAGTTTGAGTGTAGTATATTGGTGTAGATGGTTTGTGTGTGTGTGAGGGAGTAAGCAGTATCAACATAAAAGTATAAGTACATAGAGGCAACTGAGAGGATCAGTCATTCACTGAGGGCTCGGGCACTTGTTGCTATGAAGTCGGGCAGTAAAGTAGCTGCAGCTAGCTACTGTGCCATCAGCAATGAAGAGAGCAATAACAGTAGCTGTCGTGAAGTCGGGCAGTAAAGTAGCTGCAGCTAGCTACTGTGCCATCAGCATATGAAGATAGCAGTATCAGTAGCTACTGTGAAGTCGGGCAAACAAAGAGGGCAGTAGCAGCAACTCGGGCTACTGTGCACTGCACAGAAGATGTTGCAGTTCAAGTTTTGGTCACAACCACTGTGTAGTATCCTGCTGCACAGTATCACAGTGGTATCAGTTCACTGTGCAAGTAAGATACACCGTATCAGTATCAGATGGACAGTTCAATATTCAGGGATAATTTTAGTTTCAGTTTTAGTCTTCATCTTGGGCAAGGCATTGGGTTAGTTGAGGTTTTGGTTTATCTTGGTTTTGGTTAGTAGTTATTGGTGTAGTTAATATATATATATATATATATATATATATATATATATATATAGCTATGTGTAATGGTTGATAATAGTAGTTAGTTGATCTATTAGATGTTAAATTGTTAGTAGTCGATTAGTTGCTTAACTTTCTAGCTATATGTAATATGTATATATGTAGTTATGGGTTATTGAGATATTGAGTTGTATAGTAGTAGTTAGTTATGTATAGATATAGTATGGTATTATTGTTTAGTAGTTAGATACTTATATAGCTAGTGCTAGAAGTTTATGTATATGTGTTTAGCATATTTTCTTGGGGTATCATATATGTGTTAGCTATTATGTTAGAGGCTTGGGTTACCTCGAGATACCAAGGTATTGAATTCAGTATCGAGATAGGTGTGATACGCATTGGTGCAAGGCCAAGCTATCCTATTTCAATTGATTTGTTATAGTATTATAATATTTGATTTATATATATATATATATATATAACAATATTTTTATATTTGAAAACTTGCGTATCTTAGGATACGGCTCTTTGAGTGCCTTGTTGTTTCTTAGCTTAGCTAGTACAATATAGTTTCATAGTGTATCAACTTAGTGACTTAGTATTAGACTCTTGCAACCTAGATTTTATCGGTTTGACTTAGAAATGGTATATTGACCTAGAATTGTATTAACTTAACTTATTTTATTCTTGAATCTTGTATTAATGCAACATATCATATATAGGTTATGTGACACCAGCTTGGGCATCGAGAGACACACCTTGCTCAGGACTTCCGACGAGTATATTTATCTGATAGTTTTAATTCATAATATTGTATATATACATGTTCTAGAATTATATACATTGATCTCGACACAGTGATTTCATGGACTGGTACCATATGGATCACGTCAGGAGATGTTATCCCCTACCGTATTCAGCGGGTACTCGTGTACATTGTATCTCATCGTGTATATTGGGTATTGATTGCATTTTGTGTTCACACACTGCTCATGTTCAGTGTGCTTATTCGTGTGCACCCACTGCTCGTATTCGGTGGTTATGATATTCGTGTACACCCATTGCTCGTGTTTAGTAGTTATATTTCGTATTCGTAGCGTGTCGTGATTGGATCCATCGGTATTAGTTAGGGTGGGAGAGTAGGAGTTGATTATGTGATCAAAGCCATTGTTACATCATGTACATTCTGGTTACATACCTCACTTATAATCGTCTTACCTGATCATGTTCACCAAACTCGATCACATAATGAACTTGTATTCTGAGGCACATTAGTTTAGATTGCACTTACTTCATCATATTATGATATTCATATTATTGATCTATATTCTCGTATATTACTTGTATATCTATTGTTCATCATTCATATATTTATTGATCTTGTATTTTATTTCTATTATCTGTTTTATATGCTCGATTATGCTATTAAAACTGCTTTTAGAGGTATATACTTTGCTCCAATCCTAATTGGATATATTTTTCCAGTTGACTGGCTTATAGAGCAGTGTCCCACATTCTATGGGCCGCATGATAGCGTACCTATAGAGGATACTCCTATTGACCAGGAGGACTTAGTTGCAGAGCCTGAGAAGGTCTAGATTATATTTATTTTGTATTATATTAGACTATTCTTTTGGTGGATTCACAGTTTGTATTATTCTTTCAGATTGTGGATCGTATTTTATTCTTTCCTTAGCTATTCCATTCATGCATGATTTTTCCTTAGTTTGTTTTGTGATTGAGATTAGATATACTTGTGAGATACCATATTGCTCCTCTATTTGGAGTTGAGATAATTGACAGGTAACATATTATATTGTTGAGATGTCGATAATTATAAATGACCCAGACAACATTCTATCGCCGATTCTGCGGCGTAGGCTGGGCGTAACCACGTACTCGTGCCCGATTATCCGGGTGCGGGTCGTGACAACTCACAACAAGACACCAACAAGCAAACCAAATGTTTCACACTATCATGCATGTAGAACACAATATACTTCATATAATCATGCATTTTATTATAAATATCCACGTAAAACACGTCATACTACTTCACATACTCATGTCTACCTTTCTATACCTAACACAAATGCCTATGTTATATGTCATTATTATGGTTTAAAAGGACATATTACACATTAGTATAAGGCTAGAAAATTGGTTGATATGAATATGTATAAGTGGGTTCCTAAAGCTAACAAATATGGATCCAAATCTTGGATACCAAAGTCTCTGCCTAATGATGTAGGTGGAACACTTTATGTTGGGATTTAGTACCGAGGAGAATATTGGTGATTGTAAAGCTACAAAGGTCATCTACCAAGCAATTGCACCAACATAAGTAAGGCCACTTTGGCTACTTTTGTAACATGCTAATTAATTTTTATTAAATTGCTATAATTAAAGAATCTAGTATTTCTCTTATTAATATTTTTTAGTTGGTATTTATTTAAATTAATGAGTGATGTGATACTAGCATGCTTAGTTAATTTTCTTATAATTATTTCTATTCAGCATGACTAGTTGATTAGCCTCAGTGATTAGTTCACACTATAGAGTTATTTATTTTCTATTAGTATTACACAATTGTCTATGCATGCTTTATATCTTTTAGTAAACTTTATTCGTCAAGAATTAGGATTCTAGATTTCAATGTTGTATGATTTTATAATTAGCATATATACCTATTAAATCGAAGTTCTTTAAAGTTAAGATAACTTTTGGTTATAAGCCGAAAGGGCCCTTCTTTCAAAAATGTGTAAATAGCCTAAGCGATACGGTACTTAAGTGTCTTCGGACCACCGCTAGCTAGGATCCGACCCCTACAACTAACCCAAGATAATCAACACTTTATTGAATAATAATTTGTTAAGGTCTATTTGTAATTATTTTTATAATACAACAGTGAACCTAAATCCTACTTTTGATTTAAAGTTGATAACTATTAGTATAGACTATGACACTATGACTTTTAGTAAGCACTACTGGTTTTTCTAATTGTTTTAAAACTATGCCACTTAGTTTTAATTTAAATTTAGACTTTTGACTAGTTGTAATGATATGTATATTTTATTTTCTACTACATGATTGGATGCTATACTATGATTGGGATATTAGAAAGAAATTATTTAATTGTCTCTTGCATATGAGTAATATTCATTTATTCCTCTCTTGTATTATTGTTACCCAATATTTCTATATTAATGTACTGCATCTAGTTTCCAATTGGTAAGTACATGGTTATGATATGCATGTCATTATTCTACATGTTATAATATTCTAGCTATTTACTCCTAATTTACTACATGATCATACTATATTCTTTATGTTACTCACCTTGTCTTCATGATATACACTTCGTTTGCGGGGGAGTCGTAAGCAATATATTTTGATAAAGGAGGAGAAATATGTCAAATATGTGCATATTCGCCAACATCGTACTACGGGGGAGCTTATGCACATGTAGGAGCTTCGGTAAAGATTTTTATCAAAATCTCCAATTATGGGAGAGCTTCTTTTTTATCATGTCAATGGAGAAGAAGTAAGTTTAAGTATGTAAGTATATGTTTAAGTAGTATACGTATAATGATTTGTGCTTATTAATTTTGATATATGCATCGATTATATATGTCTTAAACTTAACTGATTTGCTATAATAAAAAAGGGAAAGATTGTTGGCCCAATGTTTATGTTGAGTTTTTGAATATGGGATAATCGATTAAGTTTAGCATTATGGTAATCGATCAATCACTATAATAACTTCTACTTAAACTCAGCATTGTCCAGATATGTAATATTTGTTTCTGTATATTTTCTTGTTCGTCTAACATGTAGTTACAAAAAGCAATAAGCAAGATCCACAATGGACATATGCTATATGATGATGAGCCAAAGACGACGTTATACCAGAAGATTTCGTCCAACCGCCTACGACTTATCTGGAGCCTCGCACCCGGGGGTTCCGTTGCCCGGTCAGAGGACGGGGGTCGATGGGACAGCGCCCCTCATGGGGGTTCGGTGGCGAAGCCCCTTAAAGGTATTTAGATTCCCAGATCTTGTTATCTTTGGACAACTGTCGTCAAGAGAAAAAGTATCTTCAAGTAAACAGATGTTTTAGAAGTTTGGCGTCATCAGTGCTTTTAGTTTTCATATGTAATCTTATATTTTATTTCAGTCTTGGACTTATGTAAGTCGAGTCACACTGGCAACTAAAAGCAACTCACTTCACTGAAATAGCCTAAAATCCATCCACCCAGAAATCAGACCAAATATATCTTGAACCTATCTACCAAACTAGTCCACATACAAACTTGGATCTACCTAAAATAGGTAAACTGAACTCGGACCGAATTTTCCCCGAATTTGTACCGAACTCGGTCACCCTTTTTTGTAGAATATATCTAGTTGCACAATCCCTGATTTCTTGGCCCAACTTTCAAATTTTGAATTAATACCAGACCGAACTATGGCCGAACTCGGTTTGGTAATACCCTATAAATAGGATTGGATTTCCATATTCCTACTCACTCAACCATTCTCAATCTTTCTATCCTTTAGTAAGTAAACCCTCAGAGCCTAAACTTTCTTTTCTCCAAGATCAACTCCATAGCCTTCTAAGTACCAAGTGTTGTCTCGGTCTAAAAGTCTACAAGAGTTGTAAAAAGCTTGGCTCATAAAGCCCAGTTCTGTGTGAAGTTGCGAGCCTTCGGATCAATACTAGTGGTGTGTGAAATTGCGAGCCTTTGGATAAAAACTCGTGGTTGTAAGAAGTCGGCAAGCCTTTGGATCAAAGCTTGTGATTCATTATTGGTGATTATAGTAGATAAAACTCCGAACAAGAGTTCTTGGGACTGAACTAGTCCTCTCAGAAGAAAACCAATATGCATCATGGTGTTTGCGTTTCCTCTCTCTTACTCTTACTGCTTTACATTATTGTCTTACATATACACTGTTAGTTGGTAGCTGCCTTCACTCTGCTTAATTTTTAATTGGATAGATTATTCTGTTGCACTCTATTCACCCCCCTTTAGAGTTGCCATACACGGTCCTTCAGACCGAGCCCGTTAGAGATGTCATTGTAGATTTTGTTCTTCTTGATTCTATTCCAGCTTTAGCATTGTTTGACTATAGTACATCTCATAGCTTTGTATCTGTTTATTTTTCTCTCAAGCATCATATTATAGCTAAACCTTTGGTTAGGACTTTTAAGATCATGACTGGGGGAGGCATTATCCTGGTCATTGATGTTTATAAGGAGCGAAGAGTTACCTAGGGAGGCCGGAAGATGAGTGTGTGTCTACTCGTAATGCCACTTTCGAGGTACGATATTGTACTCGGGATGGATTGGTTGAGTAGGCATCATGCTAGTATATATTACATAGGAGGTAGAGTTTTGTTCAGTTTGCTAGGAGGGCCAGAGTTCGAGTTTGCCAGGGGAGTAGCGGTGCAGAGTGATGGTGTCACATGTGGAGCTATGGTGGAAGAGAAGGAGTTGTCTCACCCTTTGATAGCAATGTTTATAAACATATTTCGAGAGAAGTTATCGGGGTTGCAGCCGGACAGGATGTTGAGTTCTCTATAGACTTGATGTCAGGAGCAAAGCTTATTTCACAGAATGTCTATAGAATCAACAATAGTAAGATGACAAAGCTGAAGCATCAAGTGGATGAGTTACAGGATAAGGGTTCATCAGATCCAATTCTTCACCTTGGGGTGCTCTAGCATTGTTTGTACCGAAGAAGGATTGATCGACGAGCATGTACATTAATTATAGGGCTCTGAACAACCTCACTATCAAGAATAAATACCAACTACCGAGGATTTATAATTTATTTGATCAATTGAGTGGCTCAAAGGTATTTTTCAAGATAGATCTGAGGTCAGACTACCACCAGGTAAAAGTAAAGAAGGAGGATATTCCGAAGACTGCTTTTTGGACTCGATATGGTCAGTACGAGTTCTTGGTGATGCCATTTGGGTTTACTAATTCCCCGGTGGTGTTTATGAACTTGATGAACAAGGTATTCCACCAGTAACTTGACAAGTTCTTGGTGGTGTTCATTGATGATATTCTGATATAATCGAAGACACCGAAGGAGCATGAAGAGCATCTGAGGATTGTGTTAGAGACCCTTAGCAAAGACAAATTGTACGGAAAGCTATCAAATTTTGAGTTTTTCTTGGATCAAGTAGAGTTCTTGGGACATATTGTGACAAGATATGGTATTTATGTAGATCTGAAGAAGATTGCGGCAGTTGAGACATAGTCGACACCGAGCACAGTTGGAGAGATTCTGAGTTTCTTGGGTCAGGCAGACTACTACAAGAAGTTCATACATGATTTTTTTAAGATTGCTGAGCCTATGACCATACTTACCCGGAAGGATATAGAGTTTTTATAGACCAAGGTGTGCTAGGCAGCATTTGATTAGCTGAAGAAGATGTTGACAACAACTCCTATTTTGACGTTGCCATCAGGGACAGGTGGATTCACTATCTATAGTGATGCTTCAGGAAAGGGTATGGATTGTGTTCTGCATGAGAATAGAAAGGTGAATTCATATGCTTTCAGTCAATTACGTCCTCATAAGAAAAACTACCCAACCAATAATTTGGAGTTGGCATCGGTCATTTTTGCTCTTAAACTGTGAAAATACTATCTGTAAGGATGGCGTATAGAGATCTTACAGACCATAAAAGTTTGAAGTACGTGTTTATCCAGAAAGAGCTGAACATGAGGCAGAGGCAGTATTTGGAGCTGATGAAGGACTTTGACATATCATTGCAGTATCACCCAGGAAATGCCAACATAGTTGTCAATGCCTTGAGCAGGTATCCGATAGTTATGTACTTGACGACAGATAGACAATAATTGGCTGATCTAGAGAGCTTGGGTATTGAGGTGGTAAATCTTGGTATAGAGATACAGATATGGGATTTACATATACAATCAATGTTGATGGACAAGATAAAATTTGCACAGTATGAGTATATATCTTTGAGGAGCTTTAGAGCGCAGGTTCAGGCCGGATTGATAAATAACTTCACTATTGATGAGGATAGTTCTTTAATGCACAGTGCTAGATTTGTGTGCCAAGCGAGGCTCTAAGAGAGGAGGTATTGCAGGAAGCACATCGTTCTCAGTACTCTATGCATCCAGGTGCCAACAAGATGTATAGAGATCTGAGATAGCACGTCCGGTGGTATGGTATGAAGCGGGAGGTGGCACGCTTCATATCCAGATGCTTAGTGTGCTAGCAGATAAAAGTTGAGAGGCAGAGGCCAGGGGATCTACTTCAGCCATTACCCATTCCAGAGAGGAAGTGGGAGAACATTACTATAGATTTTGTGTCCAAAATTCCACGATCTCTAGGAGAAAAAGATACGATTTGGGTCATTGTGGACATGTTGACAAAATTATACAGTTTTTGCCATAGAAAGTGGGTTTGTCTACAAAGAAGCTGGCAAAGATGTACGTGAGATAAATTATTAGGCTACACAGGTTTCCTGTGGGCATAGTTTCATATTAGAATAGCTGCTTCACATCTAACTTTTGGAGGAGTTTGCAGGCTAGCTTGGGCACCCAGCTCAAGTTTAGTAGCGCATATCATCCTCAGACATACGGTTAGTCGGAGAGGAATATTCAGACTCTGCAGGATATGCTATAGGCCTGTGTTCTAGATTTCAGGGGGTTCTTAGGAGGATCATCCTCACCTGGTAGATTTTGCTTATAACAACAGTTACCAAGCCTGTCTAAAGATGTCACCATTGGAGGCTCTATATGGACGGAGGTGTCGTACTCCCTTATCATTGAAAAAAATTAGAGAGAAACTTTATTAGGGCCTTAGATGGTTGTAGATGCATTTGAAAAAGTTAAACTGATCAAAGATAGACTTCGGGTAGCGCAGGATAGACATCGGTATTGGGCCGATAGCCACCGGAGACCTTTGGTGTTTGAGATATAGTATTTAGATTTTGTTTGAGCTTGCTTGTGATTATTTTATTTTAGATTGTGTGTTAAGGCCTTAATTTTTTCTTGGTTGGAGATCTGGTGTTCCTATAGATTTATTCGATACGGGACACGATTCTCTTTAGTGGAGGCGGGAAACTTAGTCCACGATATATTGGACCCTTCGGTATTTTTGAGAGGGTCAGTGCAATTGCCTATCGACTAGACTTGTCGTCTGTACTAGAGGGAGTTCATAATGTGTTCCATGTGTCACAGTTGAGACAATACGTGACGGACCCTGGTCACGTATTGGATCACTCAGAGATCGAGGTGGGCCCGACTTTTAGTTATCCAAAGCAGCCAGGGGAGATTCTGGATTGCAGGAAGAAGGTGCTGCAGAACCAGATGATTACTTTTGTATGCGTCGCGTGGAGGCATCCATCTCCAAGTGAGTCAACCTTTGAGAGGGAGGATGAAATGCGCGAGCGTTACCCTTATCTTTTTGAGCCATGAGGTATTTTTTTTCTTCTCGTGTGATGGTTCTGTTCTAGAGCTAGATTCGTCTTTTAATTTTGAGGACGAAATTATTTTAAGGGGTAAGAATTTGTAATCACCTATTATTAGAGGAGGGGTATTTTTATGTTTTAATAATTATTTAGTAATTATATTGGTAGCAATAATATTTATTATTATTGATTATTTTTATTTTTATTATTGGTATTTATATTATTGGGCTTATATGTTAGCTAGTCAGTTGAGCTAGTGCATGGACCTAGTTGACACCTTACATGTAGGCCCATGACCCAATTGGTTAGTCATGACTTGGTTAGTTTTATAATTAATTATAATTAGTTATGAGGATAGAATATTTCCTCCATGATTAGTTGATCCCTTCCTTAATTAATTAGAGAAACTATAGGATTGTGCATGAAACACTTAGAACCTATTAGAAACTTATGGAAGGGGCAATTTAGACCTACAACTATTCACCAACCCTACCCAAAGGGGCCGGCCACTATAGAGGAGGAGATAGAAAGCAAATAACACCAATTTATTTTACTCATTAGCCATTTTCTTCTTCTTCCCCAAGCAACACATTCCCAACCAATTCCCACTCAATTCATACTCATTACCAACCAATCCCACCATCAAGGAGGCCTATGAGCTTGGAGATCACAAGAAGATCAAATTGGAGAGAAGATCGCAAGGAGATCATGTCCAATTCTCCTCTTCGTGTCCACTTAGAGAAATTTATTGGAAATACATCTCTCAATAGGTATAATCCTAAATTTTCCATTATTCTCTAGACTAAATGTCATATTAAACCTATTGGAACCTTTTATGGCTAAGATTTATCCATAGGAAAAAGAATTAGGTTCTAATAGACCTTATTGTGATAGTTACATGGAGTTTTATGCCTAAATAGGAGGAATTCTGAATTTGGGACATCAAGTATTTCTCATATGGTCAATTGTGTTCAATTGGACATAGATTGGTCATATGGGGGTAGCTACGTGTCCACAATTGAATACGAGTAGGTCGTATCATGATACGCCATGATATGGGGTAAATTTGGGTATTTCCCTTTGTAATTGTGTTCCTATACATCAATTTGATATATACTCATTTGAACTCAATATTACTTAATTCTAATTATATTTCTTATATCATTTGTGTTCATGTTGTTGTTGTGGTGATTTAGGAGGATGGGGATGAGTATTACTAGATTATCACACATGATACTTGATACTCACCTATGTTTATGTTGTTGCCTAATTAAGTGTATATATAAGTGTCTATATATATATATATATATATATATATATATATATATATATATATATATATATATATATATATATGAGTGTATAGATGTATATCAATGTGTGTGTATGTGCACACTTGTTCATGTGGGTTGTTGATGGCATTTGGAATCGGGTTAGATTGGTTCCAGTTACTGCCACTGCTGTTGTATTAAGTAGTTGTTGTGAGGTAGTTTTTATTTATGGTGGTGAGGCAATGGGTATCCAGTGAAGACTGTTTGGTTAAGTACTGAAGACCAGGGAGGGCTCACACATAATTGTCTTCAGGATATTAGAGGCTAATTCATATCTGTGTGTGCATTAATGCACAGGTAATATATAGTTGGCTTAAGAGGGGGCTTGTGGTGATTGGTGCTATACTCGAGCAACCTGGTAAGTCAAGCTTTAGCAGCAGCAGATGAATTAGATTGTAGTATTTATATGTAAGGATATGGTAGTGTCTTTTGAACTTGGTTGGTTGATGTTAGGTGCACTCAAGCATAGGAAGATCTGAACATCTCAGATCTATAGGTATGAGGGTATTAGTGGGGAAATATGAAGACTTGTGGTGTGTATTAGTGGTGATGGTGTCTGTCAGTTGCAATATCTACCACAACAGACTTAGGGGCACCATGCTTGTGTTCAGGTGTAACTTAGGGCTGTGGTTCCAGTTGGTTTAGTTCATGAGGGGACTGATACAAGTGTATCAGTAAGAAGGGGGCTCGGGGAGTGATACTTAAGTGTATCAGTCATATGGGTCTGCTAGTGATAGTTGGAATAAGTATTAAGGACTGATGTGAGTACTTGGGTGTGCACAAGGTATCAGTACACAGAGATAGTAGTATTTGGTAGATAGAGAGTATCAGTGGGGTTCATGTATGTGATAGTAAGGTATCATGAGATATTGGTATGAACTAGTATGAGACTTGAGTATTCAAGAACCAAAAGGAGGAGGGTGTGAGGATCAGTGTATCAGTAGGTAATAAGTTGAGTCTAAATATTTAGCTAAGGTATTAGTATTACCTTGAAGAAGTAGCAAGGGAAGTTGGGTATTTTGGTATAGGCAATAAAGTTATAGACTAAATACTAGAAGTTAGTGTATATTAGAATTATATAGTGTATGATATATAATATAGTATATATATAGCTAGTATTATTTAGTATTAGCTAAATACCTTAAGATATTGGCAAAGGTTGACCTAGTTTGACCAAAAAATAACTTTGAGGCCTAGTTTCATGTTAGTATGACATGTTTATAGTTCCAAAATACTATTTTGACTTGATATTCATATTTAGGTCCTCGAGGCACTATTACGGATATTGTTGACATTCCACCCCATATTCCAGGCGACTACATTCTTTAATAGTTTTCTATATATGGTAGCTTCTATTTTACATGTATTTTATGTAGTTATACTTGATTCCTGACACAATGTTACATGAATTGGTATATTTTAGATCCCTTCATGAGATATTATTTTATGTGGACCCTGTGCATGCCTTATGACTTCCTATACATGTATAGACATCGATTCCTAATAAGGATAGCCCTCTGCTCCGTGAATCATGTATCGTAACTTGTCATAATTTGATCAACTATACTAGTCGGGGGCAAAAAAATATTAGTTAGATATGTGATCATACCCTTATCCTGTGTATGTCCCTGTGGGAGTTAATCATACGCTACACATATGATTAAGAAGACCAAATCCCTGTAGAAGTTCCCAAGTCAATCACATGTCGAAACTAGTACTCAAATACTTAGTTAGCTTTCTATTTTCTGAATCATGTACCTGAGATTACATTACCCTGTTTATTTATATTTCGCAATTCTATTATCAGTTCTTATTTCTGTTTCCTACTTATATTTTATATTATGCATTATATACTATTTACTGTTTCATAGTATTTATCATTTATTTGGAACTGCGGTTAGAGGTGTGCGTCTCTCCAATCCTGACTGGATAATATTTTTTAGATGATTGGTGTCCTACACACTATGGACCTCAGGACGTAGTAGGTGTAAAGTTAGAGATGGTGGCTCAAGTGGAGGATACCGATTGAGGAAGATGATCAACTAGTCGTAGCTAGTTAGATATTATTGTACTGGATTTGTTTCCAACATTTGATATTCAATTAGTTGTTATTATTTGAGACTTATCTTGATATAGAGGATTTTTAGACTCTTAGCATGGTTACTGGTGATGTGACATGTATATTGCTAGACTTATGTTTTGGTTTCCATCCTTATATATTATATCGTGCATTTCATCTTCCTTATAGTTTCATTGTGATTGAGTAATGATATTGTCATTATATTATCATCTTGTCCTCCTTATGGAGTTGATATTATCATTGATAGATTATGTTATTATATTGTGAGATGTGGTAGGTAGCATTGTTGACCTAGACATCTTTCTACGTCGGCTAGGCGTTGCCACGTACTCGTGTCCAATTATATGGATGCGGGTTGTGAAAACATGTGCAAACGAAATACATTGCTTATGCGCATGGTCGTTGCTGTAAAGCTTCGTCCGAAATATACACAGATTATAAATTTTTTATTATGTGCATGGATTCAGTTATCTTTTAATGCTCATCATGAACATGTACAGGAAATCTATATGCAACTGCTCCCCGTATGGATGTGGCTATTTTTTTGAGATGTTGTATTGTTAACATGCACAACAGCCATTATGTGCATAATTCCAGAATGCTTGATTTTATGCATGAGATGATCTGTGCATAGAAAGGTTTGTTTCTGACTTTGAAAATTCTAGATAATGGCAAAGTTGTGGATATGGATTCGTTTGTGCATGACTGACAATGCACATAACTTCTTATGCGCATAGAGCTTCTCATTTTGGAATTTTTCTTAGAACATTTTAGATAACGTAGATTTATAAATCATATGGTCTAATAATTTTATTCTTTTTCAACATTGCAGTCTCACTGTCTGTGGCTCCCCTGGGTGAGACATTCCTAGGATTTGCAGAAGGAATGATCGGCACGAACTTTATCGACAATATAGTCGATAATACTGCAATACAAGGACCAGCCTGAGGGTAGGCAGATCATGATAGCCAAGTAGGACAATAGTTTCCTGTTGCTATTGATGAATAGTAGAAAACTCCCCGATGAAGGCAATTATACTAACATGAAGGTCATATTCCTGTTAGGGGACACACTGACCATAACTGCGATTAAGGCCGCTACGATAAAACATAAGTAGTAATTTAAAGAAAATGATAAAATGATGCATCTGCCAAATATTAAGCTTCACTACCCTCTGTCGATATATGCTCAAGTGACCACCTAGAGGAGAATGGACTGGGAGTTGATCCTGAGCCTGTTAGGGGCTTTGATTGGCAGGATTCGCCATAAATCTGGCCACAATAAGAGAGTTGTGTTCGATTGCACAAACGATTCACTCACTTATACCCAGCGAGTAATGATGCATGAATCGAACACAACTCTCTTATTGTAGCAAAAATCTTTGTGATGTAGGTATGGAGGTTAGGCCCTAACAGGCTCAAGAGTTGATTAGCCAAAATCCTTTGCGATGTAGCAAAAATCTTTGTGATATAGGCATAAGTGACGTAGGGCCTAACCTCCATGCCTACATCACAAAGATTTTTGCTAATCAACTCCCGCGGGAAGGAGTCTCATACCCAACGGGCGCTTTGTGACTGATTAACCGGACCCATAATGTCAAGTCGATGAGAGATATGACGTAGTGTATGCATTTAAAGTTTGAGCAAATTTTCAAGGACATTAGCCTGTATTATGCCATTAGGGCCACTTGCCACAGTTTGGAGATGAATAACCACATGTTCATCGTCTTGGTGGAGATGTATAACTGCCTCATCTGGACCTTCTTCACACCCTACGGTGAGATTGGTTTAGCGCTTCACTAGATGCAAACAGTGTGGAAGCTACCTTGGAATAGGAAACCCTGAGAGGAACATACTCCCTGTAATAAAGAGCACGTGTTCATGGAAAAGGAGAACCCACAGCTCATAAAAGAATACAAAAAGGTGTTGTACCACTACCATATTTGCTAGAAAGTTAAGAAGGTGGGCAGAACAGAGAGATCCTATCCATACACCACCAGATGGATCAGTTACTTGTTCCCTCAGCACCAGAAAAAAATAAGATCTACTTCTCCATCCGTAACCCATTGAAGGACGAAGATATACGTGAACTAATGAGAGATCACCACTAAAAGAATCTCGAGGACTAGGGTGAATATTCAACAATGTCTCTGATTTATAATTATTTCTACCAGGACCAGCATAAGCTATTGAACAAAGCAGTAGTATCCATGTTATTGAAGATATGGCTTCGTGATTGTGTAGTCCCTAGGAGCTCGGATCGATTGAGAGGTTGAGCTTAAATCTTTTCTCCCGGCCATAAATTTGGTTTTCGGCCACAAACTTACTTTTCTCCCGACGATAGTTTGTAACATACATAGAGGGCTAAAAGACTTTGGGTTGGTAAGTTGTTGTACCACCCAATGGAACCATATAAATTTTCCCAGTAGAAATTTTCTACCATTATTGGATGGGTTGGTTGATGTTACACTACCCAACACTAATGAACCCATGCATGGAAACCGGTACTGTCAAAGAAGACACATCCATTCGACGAGGCTAAAAGATGCATTGGAATTACTAGGGTATCCCGGCCTACAAAAAGGTTCTCAGTCATATGGCGTGGTAAACTTTTTTAAAATAGTTTCCACCTTCTCAGGAAACCAGGGTGGAGATACCTGAAAGATGAAAGAGCAGGTTCTTCTGGTTTGTTAGAAGGAGCATTCCACTTGCTCTTGTCAATTTGGCTTTCCCACTTGGTGTATTGAAATAGGAACATTGTATTCTTAGATCCATATTTATCAAGCTATTTCGTTGGACAGTTCAGTTATAGCCAGCTTTTGTTAGGCAATACAAGCTCATACCTAGGTACAGTGTCAACTTTCTATATGGCATAAGAGCTTGGCCGTATTTCAGTATGGGTTATACGTTAGCGCGGTTCACACTGCCAGAGAAAATGGCTCAACATTCTATATAGTTCGCCACAGCGAAGTTTTATTGCTCGGTTAACTCCACATCAACTTCATATAATCGGAAGAGAAGCATTATTACCTACACCAAGTTGAATCCTCCGAAGAAGATATTGAGAACACCCGAAAGCTCCTACCAAAGGGTAAAGAAATCGATACAACACCGACATTTGAATGTGAGCTGGCGAAATAAAATGAAAGCACATTCGATAAGGCGGCAATTGCAATTGATATCTCCCTTGAGCAAAAACTTCTAGTAGCAACGAGCCCACGACCTTCCAAAAAGAAGAAGTTCATAGCTAAAGAGCGGAAGAAGGCGAAGGAAATGGGATCAAGCTCTGCCCCAAAGAAATGACCCGCCAGAAAGTCTATAGTGAAAGAGACGAAAGGCGATGAGGTGGTAACTTTGGCACTAACCATTCCAGATGTAGATCCTATCCTAGATGCAATGACCGTCTCTACAAAACCTTTTTGCTTTATAATAATGAAGTCTTTATATGAAACTGTTCCATCTATATGTCATAAAATTGTGTAGAAACTGGGCGAGATGACAAAGCCAACTCGAAAGGCGACGACCAAAGAGTCTTCTCCAAATGAAGAAGAAATATAAATTATTTTATCGTCTCCCGAGCAAACACGAAAAGGAGACACAAAATCTGAAGACTGGAATGCTTGATGATGCCGAAGTATTAGAAAATAACGTCGAAGAACCCAAAACCATGGTGTTGGAGGAGTATGCAATGGTTAATCTTGGGACCCCGCTTGCGAACATCTCTTTTGAGAACTTAGTTGTTGTTAGGGCAACTTTTGATGAAATTGAGAAATAGAACGTACCGGTGACTCCATCGGGTAATTTATTCTAGAACTTCACAAAAGATGAACTTTTTTGGCTTCGATTTTCCATACTTCTTTTGAAGGTGACCACAAGTATGATTGATTTTATAGGTACCCCAATGGAAGAACCAGTTGAGATCCCTAGCAATGGAGAAGAAATTTCCCAAGAGACTAAAGCAATGGAAATTAAAAAACTATAGTTTATGCCTGGCCCATCTGAGGACAGACTTGAAGAACATTCTGCCAGTGAACCAATACAGGTTGCTGGCAAGGCTAGAACTGAGGAGCGAACGACCAGTGAACCAGTACGAATTGCTGCCATCGGCCATACAATAACTAAGGAGAAAGCAATCGTCGCTGCGCTGCTGACTGCCACATGTATTAGACTTTTCTTACGAAAAATTAAACATTTATGTTTTGAAGCTCTATTAACTAACAACATGTTTTCTCATGATAGTTGCTTCTTCCATTGTGGCTCCTCCACTGAATTCTTTTCCATTCGGGTCTTCGATAGCTCTAACACTAAAGATACCATCCACACATGCCGAGATAGATGAAATGGCAAGAATCCCCATATAGGCCTTCTACAACATTTTTGAGGCGAGGGGTATCAAGTTTCCTGGAGAAGAATGTGTCATTCTCCTTAGTCTAGAGACCTGTTTTGCATCAAATCGATGCATTTGGGATTTATAGGGCTATGAACCAGTAGTCGAAGATCTATAGTTGACTGTGGATGCGTTGGAGAAGTGCCATACTTAGATCAAACAGATGCAACAACAACATTTAATGTCTCTAGTCCTTGAAGAGCATACCAATCTAACTATTGAAGTGCTAAAGGAGGAGTTTATTTATGTCAATAAAAAGGAGATCCTCAACCATTAGATTGTTAATTTGAATGCTCAATATGAACAACTCCCTACTGCAAGGTTGAACCACCATTCCACTCAAGAATCTTCGACTAAGAAGATGGTGGAGATCACCGAGTAGATCAAAAAGCTCCAATGGAAATATGAGAAACTGGAGGACGATCTATATAAGGCAACAAAAGAGCGGAAGACCCTCTGCATCCATGCCAATGACATAGTCAAATCCTCTGTTGATCTGGATATGTAGTAGCCATGCTGGAAAAGAAGCACGAAGATCTTGCTCCCTATAAGGACCTAACTGCTAGTGAAAAAGAAGCAAAATGTTGAGTAGCGGCCAAGCGAAAATCCAAGATAGATTTTCTGCAAAAGAGAATTGACGAGTTCTGTGCAAATCTTGAAGATCCTTAGAGCTTGTAACCGTTCTTCTTCTTTTTTTGGCTTTTAACATGCCTTGTATCTGCTTTTTTGCAAAGAATAATAAAGACTTCTTTATTGCCGAAACTTTCTGTAAATGCAAACAAGGATGCAAACCCGAACGCAGATATTTCACTACAGGTAATATGGATGTAGTAAAAATTACGCTTTTTAGGAACGATAATAATTTCGCTAGGGAAATTTTAGTGGACTTATATTACCCATGACATACCTAAAGCTAGATACAGATAATAAGTTAAAAAATGGACGCTATAAAAGGTAATATGGACGTGATAGCTGGGGATTTTCTCAGAAGTAATATGTGAAGAAAAACTATAGTCACTCTAGAGGGGGTGAATAGAGTGTATGTGACACTAATCCAATTTAAACTAGGGTAATAACCAAATTAAAAAATAAATGTGAAAATATGTACGAAAAAGTAAGTAATATATCAAGTGTATATGTAAGTAAAGTTTAGAAAGAAAACGTAACACCGAGATTTTATCCTGGTTTCTCTCATGGAGGACTAGTCCAAGACAGAGAACTCTTATTCGGAGTTAATCCACTATTCGTAAAATAGCATACAACAGCAAAAGCTTTGATCTGAAGGCTTGCAGACTTCTTACACCACCACCCGTTTTTGATCCGAAGAGCATGCCGACTTCAGACTTGAACTGAAACTTATTTTTCCAAGATTTTTATAACTCTTTAAGACTTCTAATCGAGATCACACTTAGCACTAAAAGGCTATTAGAGTTGCTCTTAGGAATGGAAAGATTTGTAGCTCAGCTAAGGATTGAAATAGAAGAGAGAATATAAAGTGAATAAGTAAGTTGGAATTGTGAAATCTCTTCTCTATTAATAAAATTTTTCTGAACCAAGTTTGACCAGAGTTCGGATGTCAAACGTTCAGAAATTTGAACGTTAGGAGCCTGATCTTTAGGAATAGGAGGCTGACTAGGGTTTTGATTTTACCCTAACTGAGTTCCGGTAGGTTTCGGGGTAAAATCGATCCGAGTTCGGTTGGCCTATTTTAGGTTGGCTTCATGTTTGATTTGAGTAGGTTTGGGCTATGTACTTTGGTTGATACGAATACTAGTTAGATCTGAATTTATGTAGGGTCACTTTCAGTGGACTAGGCTCTGGTTTTAATATTTATTTGAGTGTCTGAGTGCCAATTTTGAACCGGATGTACACAAGTCCTAGACTCAATAAAAAAAAATACGTAGACCAAAAAAACTATGTTGTTGCAATCTCCGTCAGTCTTTGTGTTTTTGCAGTATTGTAGTTTGAACGTAGCTGTCTTCAATTTGTTCTTGTACATATCGAGTCAGGATTTTATCGATTGTCAAAATCAAGTTGACCGTGACAGCTTATGCCAACAATCTCCACCATTTTGATAATTGATAAACTATAACTGATACAATAAGTACCAATATGGCATGATGTGATTTGCAACGTTCCTTCGTAAATTGTGCGAGAAAAATTCTAACTATGAGCTGTTCCATCTTCTCCCCGTTTCCTCATTGTGTGCATCTTTATGTTTCATCTATTTTGTGTGCATCTTTATGTATATCTTGCATCTTTCTCCTTGTATCGTGTATCTTTCTCCTTGTATCGTGTATCTTTCTTCCCCTTTGTCATTTAATCAAAATGGAAGAAGCTCCCCAAAATCATTGATATATCATATAAAGGTAGAATGAAGAAAACACAAACAGATAGTGAAAAATAGATAATTAATTGAAAAATATAGATAAAAGAAATATATATTATAGGTCGTTATGAACATTATTTACTGATATCAATTAAAAATCCGAGCATCAGAATTATTGCACAAACTTTAAGTCTAAATGATGATCTTTGAATTTGCTACTATAGTAAAGAAACAAGATGCAAAAATAGACTTTAGCAAATATGATATTCTTATACAACATTGATCATTTTTGGTTAGCTGTAGGGGCCGGATCCCAGCTAGCAATGGTCCGAAAATACTTAAGTGTCGTGTCGCTCAGGCTATTTATGCTTTTTTGACAAAATAATCCTTTCAACTTATAACCTAAATTAATCGTTACCATAAAGTTTATAGATCTTTAAAGAATATAAGCAACTTACATCTTTATACAGCATCAAACGTCAAAATTCCTAATTCTTGATGAATAAATTTGAAGCGATCTTCAGCTAAGGGTTTGTAAATATATCAGCTAATTGATGTTTAGTAGAAATGAATTCTAAACATATATCTCCAAGTGAGTAATGGTCTTTGAGAAAATAATGTCTGATTTATATGTGTTTAGTGCGTGAGTGACATATTGGTTTCTTAGTAAGATTAATAGTGCTAGTGTAATTACATAATATGAAAATTTTCTTATAAAATATTTTATAGTCTTCTAAGGTTTGTTTCATCCACAAAATTTGTGCGCAACAACGTCCTACAGCTATATACTCAACTCCAGTAGTTGATAATGCAACATAATTTTATTTCTTACTAAACCAAGAGACTAATGCCTTGCCTAGGAAATGACATGTACCGCTGGTACTTTTATGATCTATGTTACATCCGGCAAAATTTGCATCCTAATAACCGATAAGGTCAAATGACGTATTTTTGGGATACCACAAGCCTACCATCAATGTTTTTTTAAGGTATCGAAAGATATGCTTAACTACTGTTAGATGTGATTCCTTAAGGTTGGCCTGAAATCTAGCACATAAGCAAGTACTGTACATTATATCAGGACGACTAGCAGTTAAATAGAGAAAACTACTATCATACCTCGATACTTACATGTGTCGACTAGTTTACCATTTTCATAAAGATCGAGCTTAATAGATATTGCCATTGGTGTACCAATAGGTTTTACACTATCCATATCAAATATTTTCAGCAAATTCTTTTTGTACGTAGCTTGATTGATGAATATTCTTTGTGAGTGTTGCTTGACTTGAAGTCCAAGGAAGAATGTGAGTTCTCCCATCATACTCATTTCAAACTCACTCTACATATACTTAGCAAATTCTTCACAAAGAGTGTTGCCAGTAGAGCCAATTATGATATCATCTACATATATCTACACTAACAATAGAGTGTTATCATGTGTTTTATAAAAAGAGTTGTGTCAACTTTTCCTTTTGAAAAATATTTTTCAAGTAGGAAATAACTGAGGTGCTCATACCAAGTACGAGGGCTTGTTTGAGTTCATACAGTGCTTTTTTTAACTTGAAAATGTGATTAGAAAACTGGAAATCTTCAAAACCATGGGGTTATTCAACAAAATCTTCTTATTTTTTAGAGCCATTTAGAAAAGCACTTTTGACATCCAATTGAAATAATTTAAAATTACAAAAATTTTAAAAAGTACAAAGCATGTGAAAGGATTCTAGTCCAGTAATAGGAGCATATGTCTCGTCATAGTCAACGCCTTCTTCTTGGCTATAACCTTGCGCTACGAGACGTGCTTTGTGTCATGTCCAAGTCCCAGAATACGTAGGACTAGGAATACGTAACATGCCAGTCATATGTATATGAAAACTCTAATGTGTTGGAAGATCGTAATACATATGTATGCTGTATAATATGAATATCAAATCCACAAGTGGTAATATACTGTCGACATAAGTCACATGCAATCTATATCTCATTCACAACACAAATAAAGAAATATAAAATAAATAATAGATTCTCAAATATGAAGTATCAAAGAATGATAGTCGGGTGGAAATAAATCCACTTCCAGTCGACTATACCAAAAACTAAATGAGAGAAGAGATCAAAACTCCAATATAAGATAAATGTTAATAAAAGAATAGCAACTAAAATATCCATCAGCTGCGAAGAATTAGTGGTACTCTGAAGGTAAGACCTCCTCAATCTGTATGAAGCATCAGGTATGGGTCCGTACTCCTGCGAATAATCATGTCCGTCTACACCTGGAAGTGGACCAGGTCCTCAGAGGGACGTAACAAGATACAAAAACAACATGCCAATAAAGTACTAAAAATAAACATCCAAGGGTCGCCTAACCGTCTATGTGAATGCACTTTGAGAACAACTTTCCAATACATGGGCTATATGGCTAAAAAATAGGATTAGCATGATTCTCTCGGAGAATCAGGGGCCTAAAGAGCATGACCTCCTTTGAACGTCAGTGGCCGCCTGTAGATATATAATATAAGGGTCATATAACCACGCATCTCCGGCGGAGCGTACGAGTTACAAAAGAAATAGCACAAAAGAGCCCAAATGCCTTACTTGTTGTTCTCCCCACCCTATGCTCTATTCATGCCATACCCATAACACGATAACATCTCTAATGACTGCCAAGGCTTCTAATCATGCAATTCTATCAACAGTTATCCCTATCCGTCGCACGTCCTATACGCACAGGTGGCCAGCCCGTCATGCAAGTACGTTTCCTACATGAGACTCACACTCGTGTAACAACTTTGTCACTGCCAATAAAATATAAGAATGCCTCATAATAATGCGATGGTCTCGTCAAACTAGGTCAACATGCATAATATATAATAAAGACAAAATACGATGCCACCGTCGTTGCACCCAAGTTATTATTAGACACACAGTTTATATAGCAGTTAAAATATATGAACTAAATAACATAAATAAAATGCATGTACCATATAGAATTTAAATCATAATACAATGACAAAGTATACTTGCCTGGCAAAAAAACTGCGTAATGTAAATGTCCAGGTGTCAAGTACAGAGTATCAGAACCCACTGCCTCCAACTTAACGTCTCCGGATGCTAAAATAAACATCACCAACATTCTAAAATCATCGAGATAGCTAAAAAATACTACGCTTTCATCCAATTTGGACACAGGGGCAAAATGATAATTTTAGGTCAAACTGGGGTCCATGTGTGGCCCACTTTGTACCAAAATACGTGCCAGGGGTAAAAGTCTCTTAATTAGAAAAACTATAGGACAAAAAATATCTTAAATGTTGATACAAACTAAACGGTATTCCAGTTTTGGATTTCGATGAGCCGATCAAAATTTCACCCTTCAAGTCAACCCCTAGGCCGGTAAATAAGCGGCTCGGTCAACTATCTCGGAATAGCGTGAAACTTGAGTCATAGGACCAGCGTGATACCACTAGTCCAATGGCATAAGTTTTGTCATATTCCGACGAGCGTGCACAAACTAATTAGGAATTTTGCCAAATGCGGATACGAGAAACTTTTTACAGATACACGTTGATTCTGACGCGCACACACGTCCGAATCAACTTCTGCAAAAGCCCACATGTCAGGGTATACCATACACTCCTTTAGGAACAACTGGTACATGACGTGGTGGTCCGGTTTGTCGGTACGTACTCCGTATCATAAATTTTGAATATTTTTAAAGCAAGTTTTTTGGGTTTTTGGACACAGTTTTTTATCAGCAATTAATGAACGCTTTTCTAAAGTAATTACTTCGTTGAGATCATGGTTATATAGACTCTGTGTTAGAAAAAGAATTTTTAATTTTTGTTTAACGGATTGGAAGAAATCTGTCTTCCAAAATAGGGTTATTGGTTGTAAATTCTGTCAAATATGTATATTCATATAAAAGCAATTTTTTGGATTTATGGAGGGAAATTATCATCTCGATTTAATCAGGTTTTATTACAAGAATTTAGACAATCATAAACTAGATCATGTGATCTGTGCATAAGAGTTTACAGATTAAAAATTAACCATGCGTAGAGAGAGAAATTTGTTGTCGAAAGTGGGTACCTTCATCGAGTTAATCGAAAAGACGAGTTTGTGGCAATCGACTGCAGCGAAGCGGCGTCCATGCGGTCGACTAAGATAGCATTGGAAGGCGGTCGATGGTCGACGGTAGTGGGGAAGATGGGTCGTGGCTCCGAGATTGAGAAGTAGGGTTAGGGTTTCGTTTCTTGGATATATATATATATATATATATATATATATATATAAAGTAAGTTATGGGTCGGGTTAGTATGATGTTGTGTTCCATGTTTAAGGGGCGGGGGTGAAAGGTCTATGTTGCTGCTACTTTTTTTAAAAGCACTAGCAAGTGCTCTTATTTTTTTCTTTTCTTTTCTTTTCTTTTCTTTTCTTTACTTTATTAATACTTTCTTTCTTTATATTACTTTTATTTTATACATTCCTTTTAACAATTAACTTATTTATTATTATATTTTGCTTTATTTTATTTTATTTATTATTAACACTAGAATCATTATCATTATTATTATTCTATGATACCAAAATTATTTTATTTATTGTGAGAAATTCTAATTTTTAATATACAAACGTAGTAGGGGTCACCCTCACGTATCACTTTTCTTACAAAACCACATATTCATATATACATATATTATTTTATTAATTAGAAAATTTAGGTTGGTTACATTCTACCACACTTAAAGAAATTTCATCCTCGAAATTAAAACTAACCCATGGTAGGAAACGAAAATTATGCGGTATAAAAAAAACCAAGTAAATCATACCTTGCTCTTGGAACAGATACGAAAAATATTTGTGCATGTCATCCTCACGCTCCCAAGTGGATTCTCCTAGCGAGTAATGCCTCCATGCTACACAGACCAAGGGAATAGACTGATTCCTCAATACCTTCTCTCGGCGATCAAGAATCCCCACGGGTTGCACTTGGTATGATAAGCTCGGTCCAATGGTGATCTCGGAGTGATCGAGAACATGACTGTTATCTGCTACATATTGCCTGAGTTGTGACACATGGAATACATCATCCCTCGAGTGAAGGTGGTAGTGCCAGTCGATACGCCACTTATCTCACTCGCTTTACCACATCAAATGGTCAATTATACCTTGGACTCAACTTATCGCGTACTCCAAAGCGAATAGTGCCTCTAGTAGGTGATATTCTCAAGAAGACATGATCGCCTTCTTTAAACTCCAAGGGACGATGGTGAAGATCTGCCCACTGCTTATGCATGTCTTGTGCTGCGCACAAGTGCCCTTGTATCTTCTTTACTGTCTCTACAGTTATGACTACCAACTCTGGTCCTAATATCTGACGTTCTTCCACATCACTCCAATACACGGGAGACCTATACTTTCTTTCATACAATGCTTCAAACGGAGCCATGTGGATGCTTGCTTTATAGTTATTGTTGTAAAAAAACTCCATAAATGTAGGTGGTCCTCCCAAGATCCTCCAAAGTCTAACATGCAAGCCCTCAACATATCCTTCAGTGTCTGAATAGTACGCTCTGACTGCTCATCTGTCTGCGGGTAATAAGACATACTAAACTTCAGACGAGTTCCAAGACTCTCCTGCATGCTTTTCCAAAAGTGAGATATAAAACATGAATCCCTATCTGACACAATACTGACTGGAACGTCGTGCAACCTCACGATCTACCTCATGTATAAGTTAGCCAAAGCTTTTATAGGCTGGCCAACTCAAAAAGGCAAGAAATACACAAACTTGATGAGTCGATCCATGATTACCTAAATAATATCTCGCCCACTTGGAATCCTCAGAAAGCCCGTGAGAAAGTCCATAGTGATGTGCTCCCACTTTCACTCAGGAATCAGAAGTGGTTGCAGTATTCCTGCTGTCTTATGATGCTCAACCTTGACCTGCTGACATACTAGACATTTGGCCACAAAGTGAGCTATCTCCCTTTTCATCCCATGCCACCAAAAGTGTTGTTGCAAGTTACGATACATCTTGGTGCCTCCAGGATGAATAGAATATATCGAACTATGAGCTTCTGCCATCAGCTCATGTCGAATCTCTCTATTGGGAATATATAGACAATCACCATATCGTAATGTCCCATCATCATGAATGTGCAATCTCGTATGCTCTTCAGCATTTGTCCTCTCTCTCAACCTCCTGAATCTAGCATCCATAAGCAAAGATGCCTTGATCCTCTCTACTAGTAATGACTGTACTTGCAAGTTGGCTAGTATCCCGTCTATCCGGGTAATACAACTTCTATGCCAAGCTCTTGCAAGTCCTCCAGTAACTCCCGCTGTGTCGTCAAGAAGTATGTTGCAGGATTTCGGCTTAACACGTCTGCTACTACGTTAGCATTGTCTGTGTGAAGACATACTTGAGACTTTCGTGGTCGGTATAGATCTTCACTCGTTCCCTATATAAGTAATGTCACCATAGCTTCAGAACAAAAACAATCGCTGCAAGCTCCAAGTCATGAGTTGGATAATTCTTCTGATGTACTCATAACTGTCTAGATTCATATGCAATCACCTTACCATGCTGCATCAATACACATCCTAAGTCTTTTCCCAATGCGTTGCTATAAATCACATAACCTCCTGATCCTGATAGAATAGTCAATACTGGCACTGTGGTTGTCGCTTCTTTAACTCCTTAAAAGTGGCTTGACACTCGTCAGTCTATATGAACTCTTGGTCCTTGCACGTCAACCGAGTCATAGATGCTACTATCCTTGAGAAGTTCTTCATGAACCATCGGTAGATCCCGCAAGTCCAAGAAAACTCCTCACCTCTGATGCTGATTTAGGAATGGGCCATGTCTCAACTGCCAAGATTTTCTCTGGATCAACAAAAATACCCTCTCTCGTGATGACATAACCAAAAAAAGAGACCTTGTCCAAGAAAATATTATATTTACTAAGCTTCATAAATAACTGCTCTCTCTTTAAGGACTTTAGGATAATCCGCAGGTGCTTTTTATGCTCATCGTGGCTCTTCGAATAGACAAGTATGTCATCTATGAAGACAACCATGAACTGGTCCAAAATACTGATGGAAGACTCGATTCATCAAGTCCATAAAGATAGCTGGAGCACTGGTTAATCCAAATGGCATGACCATAAACTCGTAGTGTCCATATCTTATCCTGAATGTGATCTTCAGAATGTCCTTCTTTCGCACTTTCACCTGGTGATATTTCGATCTCAAGTCTATCTTCGAGAACACCTTAGCTCCACTAAGTTGATCAAATAAGTCATCAATGCACGACAACGGGTACTTATTCTTAATAGTCACAACATTCAAGGCTCCGTAGTCGATGCAAATGCGCATTGACCCATCCTTCCTTGGTATAAACAATACTGGTGCTCCCTAGGGTGATGCACTTGGCCGGATGAAGCCTTTCTCCTCTAATTCTTTTAACTATGCCTTTAGCTCATCCATCTCCTTCTTTGCCAATCTATAAACATGCGACGCTATGGGTGCTGCTCCCGGTGTCAACTCAATCGAGAATTCCACGTCTATGTCCGGAGGTAGTCCTGGCAATTCCTCTTGAAAGATGTCTTGGAACTCTGAAATGATAGGATGATAAATAACGTTGTCTATTGCCAGCTGAACACCTTTAAGAACTTCTGTGGATTCTCGTGCAAACTCGAGCTCCGACTGGCCTGATACCTTAAAAATAATTCTTCCTCTATAGCAGTTGAAGAAAGCATGGTTCTTGCTTAGCCAGTCCATCCCAAGTACAACATCAAAGTTCGGCAAGAAAAAGACTAAGAGTCGGGCATTCATCTCTCTGTCGCGAATCACTACAGGACAAGATCTATAAATACGGCTACCAGGTACAACTCCTCATGAGTTACCGAGTTATCTGCAGTGATGGCGAAGGTAACAACACGTCTTATGGGAATATTAGAATAGATTGAAGGTAGATGCAAATCAAGCAGTCATGGAGAGTACAAAATTAGAATTCAAAGAAAGTGATTAAATAAGAGGTGGTACGTCTATTACGCAAATTCATCTCTCTGCAAGAGATGAACGAAAAGATTAGAAAGAGTACAAGAATCAAGCAGGATGCAAGCATTTAAATAGGATAAGTTGAAAGGAAGATAAGTTATAGTCAAGTGTGGATGAGATTCTATACTCTATTCCTATACGCAGGCTTGTTCAGTACAGTAACGTAACCGTGACAATATATTCTAGACCTGCATTGGCCACCACAAAAACCTATCAAATTCCAGTCCCATAATACGTAGGACTAGGAATACGTAACATGCCAGTTGTATGTATACGATAACTCTAATGTATTGGAAGATCGTAACACATACGGATGTTGTATATGAATATCAAATTCACAAGTGCTAATATACTATCGACATAAGTCACACATAATCTATATCTCATCCACATCACAAATAAAGAAATATGAAATAAATAACTGAATCTCAAATATGAAGTATCAAAGAATGATAGTCGGGTGGAAACAAATCCACTGCGGTAATATACTGTCGACACAAGTCACACGCAATCTATATCTCAACCACATCACAAATAAAGAAATATGAAATAAATAACTGAATCTCAAATATGAAGTATTAAAGAATGATAGTCGGGTGGAAATAAATTCACTGCCAGTCGACTATACCAGAAACTAAATGAGAGAATAGATGAAAACTCCAATATAAGATAAATATCAATACAAAAATAGCAACTAAATATCCATCAGCTGCGAAGAATCAGTGGTACTCCGAAGGTAAGTTGTTACTACCACATTTTCTAGGAAAGGGTATTTTAGTAATTTCATAATTAATTAAATATTGTGCATGTTAAATAATTATTTGTTGTATTATTTAATTATTGTTAGATGTGGTTATTTATTTTAGACTTGTGTTAGTGGACTTAACTAGTTTAGTTTAGACTCATGGACCAATATGTATTAATTGTTAGAATTGAGCCCAATTAGAAAGCCCATTGATTAGGAGGATGATCAAATTAATTAAACCATTAGACTAGAAGCTTCCATCCTTAATTATTTCTTCATGAGAGGCCCCAAGGGGTATAATGGATATTACATAGTAGCTTGAGGAAGGGGTAGAGGGGGCCGGCCTATTAAGGAAGAGGGGAAAAGTTTCTCTCTCCTCTTTACATTTGAAAACTAGATCTAGAATTTTCTTCAACCAAATTCGTCCATTCCCATATCATTTCCCTACCAAATTTCATTCCAATTTCTTCCCAAATCACCATTGGAGACTAGTGGAATAAGGATCTAGAAGGAGGAAGCAAGGATCTATAAAGAGGAACAAGGATCTACAAGTTGGAGGCAAATTTTATCATATTTGGAGGTTGCATTGGGAATCCATCTCCTAATAGGTAAAATTTAGTTTTTTCCCTTCATATAGGCTCTAAATATGAGATTTAACCATGATAAATCAACCCATATGTATAGGCTACCCATAGGATTTGGTTTTGTGTTCATAGGAGGCCTATTGAGAAAGTTATGGTACTTTTTGTGTCAATTTTGGGGGAATTCCGAGATTGACATTTATTGTGTGTGTCAATTGGTCCTATAGATCAATTTGACATATACTTATGTGTTTGGGGCTAGTGTTGTGTCCATAATTAGGTACGTGTAAGTCGTATCCCAATAATTTGGTGATACGTGTTGATTTAGGGATTTTTTTCTCCGACACGGGACATTGTGCATGTCACATTTTGATACAGACACGTAGATTTGTGTTTGAATCTTTGTATTGTTCATAAATAATATATTATACTTGTTCGTGTCCTTTGGGGTACGTTTGGATGTGTGGTGGACTCGTGTCGCAAGCTTATCCTAGATCTAGTGGGATACGGGTGTGATATGCTCTACGTGTTTGTGCAATTTAATTCTAGATTTATTCTAAATTATTCTTAGTCTTGGTGATGTATAATTTTATATATATATATATATATATATATATATATATATATATATATATATATATATATATTGTTGTGTATATATATTTATCTATTAGTGTGTCATAGATCTATATATCTATGTGTTATATATTGTGTAGCTAATTCTCTACATATGTATTAGTTTTTAAATATAGTAGTATATTTATATATGTATTCTGTATATATATATATATATATATGTTGTTATATATATATATACTTGTATGTATGTTATATATATAATTGTATGATATATAAATATACGTGTACGTATATGTGAAGTTATATATATATATATATATATATATATATATATATATATATATATATATATATATATATATATATATATATATATGATACTATATATGTGTCTGTTATGTTATATGTATTTATTGTGTACATATATATGTATGTGGAGGTGTATGTATGTATACATTGTTATATAAGTTGTAGTTATATATATTAGTGTATATATATATATATATATATATATATATATATATTGTGTTATATATATAAGAGGATGAGAGAGGGGACAACAGCTTTAGTGACAGTTCAGAGTCACAAAACAGCAGCAACAATGGCAACAAACAGCAGCAACAATAACAACAAACAGCAGCAACAATAGCAACAACGAAAGCAATAGCGACGGCAACAGCAGCAATCAGCAACAGCAACAGCAGCAACAGCAGCAGCATTAGCAACAGCAGCAGGAAACCGTCGCAAAAGCAGCAGTAACAGCAGCGGTATCAGCGGTATCAGCAGCTTTTCTGCGACAGCAACAAGGGTCTTTAGTGACAGTTCTGCAGTTTAGTATAGATATTGTGTATATATATATATATATATATATATATATATATATATATGTATATATATGGTATTAGTATATATGTATATATTCCTAATTGGTAATTATGTTTTATTATACTATATTTGTAATAGTTAGTTGTTAGTATATAGTTTATGGGTAGTTAGTATTATATTGTAGTATTGACAATTACCTTGAGATACCAAGGTAAGTATCAAGGTATTTGGGGATACCCAAGGTATTAGGTTTGGGTATCAAGTTTGAGATTTAGTGTTGCGATACCAAGTTGGTTCGAAACAAAGGTATCCATTTAGCATTTATAATTAGTAATTTATATATTTAATATTATTGATATGTATATGTGATACTTTATCTTTTGTTTTACGTATCCTGAGATACGGTATCCTAGCATTCTAAGATGTAGCTAGTATGACCTAGATTCTTAGTTTTTGAACCCAATATCATTGAGGTAGACTCATGCAACATAGAAATAGGTAGTTTGACATAGTTGACCATAGTTTGACCATAGTTTGACTAATTTGACTTAGAGTTGACCTAGTTTGACTTTTGACTTAGAAATGGCTTGTTGACCTAGAAGTTGACTAATTTAACTTATTTTCTTTCCGAAACCTTATATTAATATTATATTCCATATCTAGGTCTTTGAGGCACCATATCAGACATTTGTGAGACTATTATTTGGACTTCAGGCGAGTACATTCTCTGATAGTTTCTCATTTATGATATCCTCTATGTTCTTTGTATCTAGTATAGATATCCTTATTTTCTTGACACGGATTGGTATATCTGGATCTCGTCATGAGATGTTATTCCTTAGTATATGGTGTATCTTGTGCAAGCCTTGTTTCATTGATTCTTTTGTACATGTACAGACATTGATTCTCGGGAAAACTAGCTATCTTCTTGGGGAATCTTGTACCATAGCGTACCATGGTTGGATCTATTATACCAATCGAGGGTGGGGAGTATTTTAGTGTAGATATGTGATCATACCCTTCTTGTATCAAGTCTTGATCTTAAATAGTATTAATAATACACCACACGTATGATTAGCCAGGCCATAAACCTTGTATTATGTTCCCAAGCCGATTACATGTTAAAGCTAGTACTCACACACTTAGTCATTAGTAGTCTTGTTCATTTTCATATTGTTCATTATTTTATTTATTCCAGTATTTTCTTATTGTATATCTCTTGTATCTATTGTGCATCTTGTATATTCATATCTATTTACTGTTACATAGTCTTTATCATTGATTAGAACTGCTGTTAGAGATGTACTCTGCTCCTTTCCTAACTGGATATATTTTTCCAGATGACACTAAGGAGTGGTACCCTACATATTATGGACCTCAGGATGTTGTGGGCTTAGAATCAGAGACCCTGGCTTAGGAGGGACTTATCCCGACTGAGACAGATGACCCGAGACTTGTAGCTTCTTAGTATTCTTTTGTAATAGATTTGTCTCCAGCTTTTTGTTTAGTATTCTTTCAGACTCATTGATGTTATTATTTTAGACTCATGAGTTGTATGTGACTATTCTATTCTTTATTATATTCGTGCCCGTTTTTATCTTAAATCTGTGATTAAGTATATTATTATTATTGGTAGTTCATTATAATGCTAGATAGATTACCCAGACAGCGTTCTACCGCTGATTCTATGGCGTAGGCTGGGCATTGTTCCTAACTTGCATCACTACATCGGGTGCGGGTCGTGTTACAATTTTAGTGGTGGCCCATACAGGTCTATTCGAGGTCACAATTAGTGCGATTCGTAATGGTGCTCTGAATTGAGTGCTATTACGAGCCTGTGTAAGGATATAGGATATAGGCTATAGGCTGGGAATACTCAATCACATCTAGGAAAAATTCTTTTGATTCATTCAAAAATTCTCCTTTGATATTGATACTTGATCTCTTAAACTATCATTTCCTTGAGTATCTTACATCATGTGCCATATTGATTCTTTCTTTTGCTTTGTCTCAGGATGCCGCCTAAGACTAGATCACAGCAGAGGAGAGCAGTTTTTGAGAGGTCAGCGACGTCCCGAGGGCCTACACTAGTCACTTCTTTGTGATTGGAGTATCAGCTACTTTTGGATGTCCACCACCTACTCATAGGACTGTGCCAGCTGTATCTGAGGGGCTTCCACCTCCAGCTTTTATGCCACCAGAGGTGACACAGATGTTTATACTATTTCGTGAGATGCTCGAGGCATAGAGGGCTCCGTCTGAGGCACATTAGAGGCAGACCGATATTTTACGGCAGGACATCGAGAGTGCTCATCAGCTTGCTCGTGCCGTAGTAGAGATAGGAGTTCCGGTCCAGTAGCAGGTTGCTCCTCAGGTTGCGCAGCTTCGGCCAGGCAATATTTAGGACTTCAAGAAGCTGGAGCCTAGGGTCTTCAAGGGGACGGAGGGCATCGTCTATACTGATGATTGGCTCGAGGATATTGAGCATCTTATGAGGGTGTCCCGTCTTTCTGAAGATCTGAAGGTTGAGGCGGTAGGGCTTCAACTGTTCGACATCGCCGGTACTTGGTTCATGAATGAACCGATTCTTGTTGACGCAGGACAGTCTTGGGAGGTATTCAAGGACCTCTTCAAGAAGAATTTCTTCGCTCGGGCAGACAGGCTAGACTTGGGGAGGCAGTTTGAGAAGCTCATTCAGGGGAGGTTGTCTGTGGCGGAGTACACTGCGGAGTTCGACAGGTTAAGCTGATTTGCAGAGTATTTGGTGAGAGAGTCAAAGGTTCGGGCTATTCATTTTCGTGAGGGTCTAAATTGGTAAGTGAAGATCCTTATTCCGTCTTTTTATGAGACATACTCGGAGATACTTGCGGAGGCACGCAAGGTTGAGCAAGAGTTGGGTTTGAAGCCCATGAGAGACCGTGATTCTTTTTTAGGGGCAAACAGCAGTGCAGTATCTGCCAAACGTCCTCATTTCTAGTCCAGGCCTTTCCAGCAGTCGCAGCAACACCAGACTCCAGCTAGGGCGTCGGTTCACCAGGCACCACAATAGTAGAGACAATTACAGCAAGCTTCCTGCCACTACTACAAGAAGCACGGTCACATCTGGAAAGTTTGCAGGAGAAGGCTAGGTGTTTGTTTGTATTGTGGTACTGAAGGGCATCAGCTAAGGGAGTGTCCTTCCAATCCTCGTCATGCAGTTCAGGGAGCAGCTTCAACTCCGAGGGCACAGACGAGACCACCTACAGTACAGCTGAGGGGACCGCTTCCGACACAACAATAGCATTATGTCAAGCATCAGCAGAAGGGAGGTGCACGTTAGGGACGAGCATTTGCTATGACCATTAAGGAGGGCGAACCCACCAGAGATGTCATGTACAGAGTATTAGAACCCACTGCCTCCGACTGAACGTCTCTGAATGCTGAAATAAACATCACCAATATTCCAAAATTAGCGAGATAGCTAAAAAATAACACCCTTTCATCCAATCAGGACACAAGGACAAAACGATAATTTTGGGTCAAAACGGGGTCCATGTGTGGCCCACTTTGTAGCAAAATATGTGTTAGAGGTAAAAGTCTCTTAATTAGACAAATTATAGGCCAAAAAAATCCTAAATGTCGATACAAACTCAACGATATGTCCAGTATTAGATTTCGGTGAGCCGACAAAGTTTTATCCTTCAAGTCAACCGTTGGGCCCACAAATAGGCAGCTCGGTCAACTGTCTTAGAATTGCATAAAACTTGAGTCACCGGACCAGCGTGATACCACGAATCCAATGAAGAAAGTTTTATCGTATTCCGATGAGCGTGCACAAATTAATTGAGAATTTTGCAAAACGTGGATACGGGACGCGTTGATTCCGACGCGCACACACGTCTGAATCAACTTTTGCAAAATTTCGCACATCAGGGCATACCATACGCTCCTTTAGAAATAACTAGTACGTGACGTGGTGGTCCAGTTTGTCGGGACGCATTCCGTATCATAAATTTTGAATATTTTTAAAGCAAGTTTTTTGGGTTTTTGGACAGTTTTTCATCAGCAAATAATGAGTGATTTTCTAAAGTAATTACTTCGTTGCGATTATGGTTATATGGACTCTGTGTTAGAAAAAAAATTTCAAATTTTTGTTGTACGGATTAGGAGAAATCTTCCTTCTAAAACAGGGTTCTTGATTATAAATTCTGTCAAATATGTATATTTATATAAAAGCAGTTTTTTGGGTTTTTGGAGGAGAATTATCATCTCGATTTAGTCAGGTTTCATTCTAAGAATTTACACAATCATAAACTAGATCATGTGGTCTGTGCATAGGAGTTTATAGATCAGAAATTAACCATGCATAGAGAGAGAAATCTGCTATCGAAGGTGGGTAACTTGGTCGAGTTAATCGGAAAGAGTTCGCGGCGATCGACTGCACCGAAGCGGCGTCCAGGCGTTCGAGGGTCCGGCGGTGGGGAAGATGGGTCGCGGCTCCGAGATTAAGAAGTAGGGTTAGGATTTCGTTTCTTGGATGCATTATATATATATATATATATATATATATATATATAAGTTATGGGTCGGGTTGGTATGCTGTTGTGTTCCACGTTTAAGGGTTGGGGGTGAAAGGTCTATGATGCTGCTACTTTTATTAGTAGCACCAGCAAGTGCTCTTATTTTTTTTTCTTTTCTTTTCTTTTCTTTATTTATGTTACTTTTATTTTATATATTCTTTTTAAAAACTAACTTATTTATCATTATAGTTTAATTTATTTTATTTTATTTATTATTAACACTATTATTATTATTATTATTATTATTATTATTATTATTATTATTATATAATACCAAAATTATTATATTTATTACGAAAATTTCTAATATACTAACGTAGTAAGGGTCACCCTCACGTATCACTATTCTTACAAAACTGTGTATATATATATATATATATATATATATATATATTATTTTATTAATTAGAAAATTTAGGGTGGTTATACTTTGTTACATGTGACTTGTCCATCCTTACTAAGTTTATTTCAGAATACCTACTTTGTGCCAATTATAGAGTAATCACTTGGTCTAGGAACAAGTATCCAAACTTGATTTCTCTCAAACTGGTTTAAATCCTCTTGCATAGTAGATATCCAAAATTTATAAAACCTTCATTAACATTCTTAGGTTCAATTTGAGAAATGAAAGCTATATTAGCAACAATGTTTCTACTAGCAGATTGAGTGCTTACTTCTTTCGAAACATTACCTATTACCAAGTCTTCTGGATGATTAGACATGAATCTCATCCTTTTTGGTAAACTTTTCAAAAAACTTGTGCCAGTTGTATCATCAGGGGTTGGTTCTTTCTTGAATGTAGTTTAGATATCTTCATCATCACTGTCACTTAGTACATGACTGTGAAGCTCATCAAAAGTAACGTTTATAGATTCTTCAACAGTTAATGAACATTTATTGAAAACTCTATAACCTTTACTTTTAGCAGCATAACCAAGAAATATACATTCGTCGACTTTCGCATCAAACTTACCTAAGTTTTTCTTGGTGTTTAATTTAAAACAGCAGCATCCAAATACTTTAAAGTAAGAAATTTTAGGGGTTCTACCGAACCGAAGTTTATAAGGATTTTTCTTCGATATAGGTCGAATCAAAATCCTACTCAAAATATGGCATGCTATATTTATAGATTATGCCTAAAAATATTTTGTAAGGTTAAATTGATTTAACAATAATCTATCTATATCGCCAAAAGTTCTATTCTTTCACTCCAAAATACTATTTTGTTGCGGAGTTTTAGGACAAACAAACTCTTGATAAAATTAATTAGAATCACAAAGGTTTTTTAAATCTAAATTTTCAAATTCGTCTTTAGGGTCACTTCAGATACAAGTAATCATAAAGAACATTTTTGCAAAATATCTCAATTCAGAAAGAGCAACACTTTTGTTTGATAAAAAAAATGCATGTATATCTAGAAAAATCATCAAAAATAACAAAAGCGTAGAGTTTTCTATCAAGATTGGTGACTATACTAGGTCCAAATAAATCTATATGAGGCAACTATAAAGGTCTCGAAGTATTTTGTCGGTTTGTTTTTCTCGCATTCAACACATACTATGTCCTTCTTGAAATTGATCTCTGGTAATCCTCTTACCAACTCCTTTGTTGAGAGTCTTGAGATGTTATTCCTATTTGCGTGTCCTAGTCGCATATGCCATAACCAACTCTCTTCCTTCTTTGCAGGTAGATATCTTTCTACATGGTTAGTATTTTCTAACAAATAATAAACATAAATATTGTCTTCGTTAACTCCTTCATATATAGTTCTGCCACTAGATAAATAATTAATAAGACATTTGTCTTTAACAAAATTAACTGCATAACAATAAGATGACTGATACTCATAAGGTTATGTTTCAATTCTGTTACAAGACAAACACTCCTAATAATAGGAAAATGATATTTACCGATATCACCGTTACTGATAATGCGGCCTTTAAGGTTATTTCTGAAGGAGACGTATCATTTATTCTTCATCGATAGCGTAGCAAAAAGTGTAGTCACCTGTCATATGTCGTGAGCACCCACTATCGAGAGTTCATTTGCTTCTAGCATGTGTAGGTTGGCCCACCTACAACAATAGTTGAAGATGTGACCCTTGGTACCCATTTCTTTAAGGGTCCTGTTTTGTTAGTCTTTGGAATCCATATACAAATATTCATATCAACTAGCTTTCTAGTTCTACAATGTAGTGAAATATGTCCATGTGCACCACAGTAATGACATGTAACATGAATGTTAAATCTAGGTGCAACTTTATGAATGTGTACATTAGTGTGATGTATTTTTTGTGGATACTTGTAGTAAAATGCATGATTACTAGAATCTTTAGCTTTGCTAGCTAGTGTCTGATGATGAGTGACATTGTGTTTTGTCATGTGTCTTGTGTCAAACTACTAGTTTCCCCAATTTATCTCTAACTTTTTAGAGGTGTCATAGACTTCTTGATACACAGCAGTGGGTGCATCTATTCTTTGTGCAGCTAAGTTATACTTTTTTTCTTCTTCATAAAGTTTATTAATTTTTGTATTATCTTGTGTAGTCTTTTAAACACTTTCAAGAATATTATGCAAACTTAACTTTAAATAACTTATTTTATTCGTGTCACCAGTAGTGGTTTTAACCTCATCTAATAACTATGACTATTTCATGTATTCAGTTTGTAGGTCTTGTAGGTATTTTCTAATTTGCTTATACTTATTTCTCATCTTTCTTTGGTCTTTTAGCAAATCAGTAAAGGCATCTAACAATTCATCGAAAGTAAAATCGTTGTAAGGAGTGTTTGAAGTTACCTTGTCTTCTACTGCCATTAGACATACATTTGCAGTGTGGTGATGTTTCTCTTCTTATTTGGAATCACTTTCTTCGCTCTCGCACCATATGCTTATGTTTACATAATTCTTTGATGAAGTCCTTCTCTTGCATGTTTGATCATAATGACTTTCCTTCTTACATGTAGGACAGTCATTTTTTATATGACCAACTTTCTTGCAATTGTAGCAGATAAGCTCTTCTTCATAATACTCTTTCTTCTTTCGGTTTGATTTCTCAAACTTCATGAATTTTTTGAAGTTCCTGGATATGGGGGCCAAATCATCGTCATTTGATTTTTCATCTTCAGTGTTATCTTCTTGTACTTTTTTGTGATGTGCTTTTAAGGCGATTGTCTTCTATTTTGGAGTTTTCTCCTCAAAGTCTTTGAGATACAACTCATGTGTCATCAGCTTACCCATGAGTGTCTCAATTGATATTATGGTGAGACTGTTTCCTTCAATAATCACAGTAGTCTTGGAGTTCCAATTCATGGTTAGTCCACGAAGCACCTTGCAGATCTTTTCATAGTTGTTGTACTCCTTGTCAAGAGAGGATAGAGGATTAATGATGTTAATAAATATTGTAAATATCTGAGTGATAGTCTTATTTGGCTTTATCTTGAATGCCTCATATTCTTCAGTCAGTCTACTTATCTTGGATGCCTTCACCTGAGTGGTTCCTTCATGAGTCACCTCAAGAAGTTTCCAAACCTCAGGCGAAGTGGTACAGGTGGATATTCAATTAAATTTTGTCCTTTCTACAGCACAGAACACAGCATTAATAGCTCTAGCATTTATACTAGCTTATTTCTTATCCAGATCAATATATTTATCATTGGGGGTTTTAACAAGTTTATCTTCCACAACTATTCTTGTATGCTTCTTATATCCATCTATAAGTATGGTCCATAAGTCAAATCAATAGACTTCAAGTAAAAACTTATAAGTGTTTTCTAATACGTGTAATACCCCTCTTCGCGTCGGCATTATGTATCAGGTGAGTGGACAAAACTTCGTTCTCTGATTCTTTCACGCCTTAATGGGTCAGATCCATCAACCCGACCAGTACCCGTACCCGCGACCCGTACCCGACCCGTACCTTAGTGGGTCGGATCCTGACCCGAATCCAGAACCCGACCCTAACCCGATAACCCGCTAAACCCCAAATCCCTAACCGACGAATCCCGACAGCCGCCAGCTCATCTTCGGTCGCTGTGTAACTACTACGCCATCCCCGCTCCCTGCGGCGTCCAGCGCCTCTCCGCCTCCCGCACCTCTCCACCTCCCCCAACCGCCGTCAGCCGACCTATCCCCTCCCCGGAACGGCCGCCCTCAACCTATTTAAACCCTCAACCCCCACCGTCGTCTCCCAATTCCTCCACCACCACTCTCCCCCACCACCGTCACTGCCTTTTTGGCCCCGAGCCCTCTGCTGAACGCCTCCGCCTCCTTCCTCCTCCCCGCTGAGTTTCCCCCGGCGCCTCCTCCAACAGCCACTCGACCTCGACCTAGCTCCAGCTCCGCTGACGAACTTCCCCGAAGCCGCCACCAGCTCCACCGAGTATAGTGACGCCACGACGACTCCAGCGCCGCCTCCGCCGAGCCTCCCCGGCGACCCCAGCAGCAGCAGAAACCCTAGCAGCCCCGTCGGCCGTGAAGTGTCGTACCACCTCGCCGAAACGCATAAATTCAGTCATCTTCGGCGCCCTGTTCAGGTGAGGATTTCTCTCTCCTTGCTATCTCATTTTCCAAACCGTCTGCTGTGATGCGTAGACTGCATGACCCTCTTGAACCCCGTGCAATTTGTTCGGGATATCACGTCCTGTGGCGATCATAAACTGTGACACAAAATCAGAAAAATAAATACCCTAATTTTTTTGGAACTGGGTGCGCCTCGCTAGACGTGACAACTTGGTCGTGTGTGAACCTCACCGAAAGGTGCGTGCCGTTAATACAGACGTGTGGCACGAAAGTTGATTTGGATGTGCGTGCACACCGGAATCAACGCGTATCCGTCGACAACATCCCGTATCGGCCATATTCTGGAACTCGTTGTAACTTCGTGTACGCACGTCATATCGAAATGAAACTTACGCCATCGGACTCATAGCAATACACTGGTCCTGTGACCCAAGTTTGGTTCAATTCTGAGAACGTTGACAAAATCGCGTATCGTGGGCCCTGCGGCTCCACTTGACGGACGAATTTTGTGATTGGCTCATCAGAATCCAGTTCTGGATATTACGTTTGGTTTGTATCATCGTTCTGGACTTGTAGACACTAAGTTTGACGAATTTGGAGAATATTATCTCTGGCACGTTTTTCGGTGCGAAGTTGGCCACATAAGGACCTCGCTTTGACCAGAAACTGTCACTTTTGCCTTTGTGTCCAAATTGGACTCATAGACAGGCAATTCTAGCTATTTGATATCTTCTGAACCTAATAGTAATGTTTATTTCAGCAACCGAAGGAGTACCTGCAGATCCTGCTGATACCAGAGCTACAGATGGAGTCAGAACCCCAGGCAAGTGTACTTTGTCAATCTTGCAGTAATTGCTACATGTTATTTTCTTGATTTATTTATATGTTGTATCGGTTCAACCTAGGACCGTGTGACATTACTTAACATCCGAATAATATTTGGGTGTCAACACCGTACGCGGAGTTGTGTAACTTCACCTAGACATGGATATCGAGACCCTATTCATTCTCGTGCTTGCATTATCAAGTACGTCATACCATAGGACACTTAACACTGTTCATGAGACAGAATCTTCCTGAGATATTCACGATAATTCTATATAGGATACAGGTTTGCGATAGATACTTTATACTTGCTTAGATATCATTATGACTTGCTGCATTAGATATGATCTTGCGTGACATGGACATGAGACGTCGTGGACATGAGACGTGTGATTACATTGGGTGGGTAGAGACACACAGGCTACAGGCTGATTATATATATATACCCTTATTAATGCGGTGCTCAAGACTCTAAACCCGAGCTTGACCCATTACGTGATATTACCGCTACCGGCTCCCCGATACCGAGCTTGTAGTCGTCTCAGCCTAAGTTTTAGTGATGCTCTTATCTTGCATTTCACTTAGCTGGTTATATTGTTTACCCTATTATTTCATTAATTATTGTACTGTATTTATTTTGGCTTGAGTTATTTTATACCTTGCTATGTCCCCTGAGGACCTAGATCCGGATTATGTCCCCAGGTTTAGTAGATGAGTTATATTTCGAGGTATATGGAGCAGGAGCAGGAGCAGACACTGGAGCTGAACCGATCCCCGAGGGCGAGGTTATCGCCAAGGATTTTTCTTGAGTATTTGTTTCATCTATACTCAGTATTTGTTATTATTAGACTCTTTCATTTCTGCTCTGTTGAACCATTGTATCAGACTTAATATCGGGTTGTTCCCCAATTTACTTTATGGAGACTTGATGTTGGTTATATTTTATTTTGCTGTTATTGATCATATTTATCTTCTATGGATGAGATTAGATTTGTCACGACCCACACCCAGTTTAGGGGCACGAGTGCGTGGGTACGTCCAGCCTACGCCGCAGCATCGGCGGTAGAACGCTGTCTAGGTCATGTAACTATCTAATCAAACTCACGTGAATACCCAACTCCATAAGGAGACATGGATATCATAAAATAATGCTGGAAATACTCAATCACATAAACTAAAGCACGATGAGATATCAAGGCAAGCAAGAAATTACAAGACAAGTCTAACGACAAAATAATCATACCTGCAATCATTAACTTCCAATCCTCAAGTGTGTCAGAAACCAGTCTACTAAGGTTACAGTCTGGAAAAATATTTTCCAGTCAGGAAGGAGCAAAGTACATCTCTAAATAGCAGTTCTATATTAATGATATAAACTATGTAGCTGTTCTAGATGAAAATATACCAGAAGCATGTATAGGTGCGAGAAATAAAAGAAATACTGGAAATACTGTAAGTAAATGCAGGAGAAGAAACAATATGTCCATGAGCAAGAACCTATGACTAAGTGTATGAGTACTAGCTTTAACATGTGATCGGCTTGGGAACTTGATCAGGCTGGTTACATGTGATTAGCTATGATTCTTGTAAGGTCAGGCTAACCGTTGGTTAGCTATGATGCATGTAGAGGTCAGGCTAATCACACGTAACAGCTATGAAGCATGTAAATGGTCAGGCCGCACCCGACATGAGATGTGGGGTGAGCTATGATGCATGTAAAGTTGGGTATGATCACATATCTACACTAAAATACTCCCCAACCCCCGACTGGTATAGTAGATCCAATCATGGTACGCTATGGCACGGGATTCCCTAGGGAGGTAGCAAGTCTCCCCGGGAATCAGTGTCTGTACATGCACAAGATAACAAGGAAACGAGTCTTGTACAAGCTATACCATGAATAAGGAATAACATCTCATGACGAGATCCGTGTATACCAATCCGTGTAACCAACGTGTCAAGAGCATGTATATCTACACTAGATACAGTGAACATAGGAGATATCATAAATTAGAAACTAATCAGAGAATGTACTCGCCTTGGGTCCTTAGCTGTCAATACCAATGTCCTGTCCCAGAGTATCGTCTGGAGGATCCAACAGTCCTATATAATAAATAATATTGTATCAGATGCTATACTAAACACACAAGAAAATACTAACTCATGGGCTATGCCAGGTATGGCACTGGTCAATCTAGGGTCAGTGTGCGTCAAGTCGTACGGGCATCGCGTCTGCGATTGCTGGGCAAGACAGACGATCAAAACGGTACGGGGCTTGCCAATACGTTAGAGTACGCGTGGCAGTCTGCTAACAGTTCACAGGGTCATAGTTCAGGTGTAGTTACGGGGTGTCCGTATTTACACTCGGGTCATCTAGTAGAGATATACATATCTCTCACTAACGTAAAGACTTATAATATATACATGCACTAAATTAAATACATACACAATATATGTATGTATCATTTAATTTCATGTATAATATATATATTAGTTGAACAATAGATACATATTATATATATCAATTTTAAAATATACGAAGTGTATATACAAATACATATATACGTATACCAATTAATAATTATATATATATATACTAAGTATATATATATATACATATATACCAATTAATGATTATATATACATACTAAATATATATATACACATGTATACCCATTTTATATATTGAAAATATTTTAAGTATATACGAAATATATATATATACATATACCAATATTACATATACCTAGATACGTATATATATATATAAATCATATTAAAATATATACACATACATATATTGTTAAACATACGTACATACGTACACACACATATACATGTATATCTATACACACATATACACATCTACATATATGTACACATATTTATATACGTATACACAACACACAAATATACACACCTATATGTATATACGAAATATACATAAAGAAGTACACATATATACCTATATCAATGAAGGAGGGAGAAGAAGAGGAGATCCGAGGAGGGAAACTCGATGCAGTGGAGTCGGTCAGAAATGAACTGTCACCGAGCTCGAAGGATCACCGGAGTATGCAGGATGGCACGACAGAGAGTGGTAGGCTCTATCTTCCATTGCTGCCAATCGAGTGGGTTCGGACCCTGATACATGTAGGCTTGGTAGTCCAGCCTTTAGTGGCACGTTCGACCCAGTACTTTACTAGTCACAGTAGCCATATCAACTCGAAAACCACCGGAGGCAAGTTAGCTCAGGCGCCATGGCACCCACGTCACGAGCTCTTGATCGAGCGGTGAGGAAATCAGGAGGGGTGGAAGAAGACGATCAGGAGAGAAGTGGTTTTGACAGAGCTTCGCCAACAGGAATGGTGGTGAGGAACAGCGGGGGTCGACCTTCTTTTACAGTGAGGAGAGGCGATGGTGGTCCGGTGAGGCGGTGATGCCGGAGACGTCGGAAAACTTCGAGATCCGGCGAGAGGCAGTGGAGGAGATGGTTCGGGAAGACTCCGGAGAAGGAGGTCGTGGTAGCCCGAGGTGAATGCCAGCGGGTGGCTCGCCGGGGTCGGCTAGCGGAGGTTGCAGGCCGGGAAGAATGGAAGAGCCGTGTAGCAGCATCGGCTGACCGGAGCTCGGAGCGGGGAGAATGCACAGTAGCTCGCCGGAAGGTCGGTTGAGTGGCTGGAAAAAAATGGTGGTGGTGATGGAACTTTGATTTCCCCCTTTTTTTTTCTTTAGTTTGAAAAACCCAAAGGGAAGAAGAAGGAGAAGAAGAAGAAAAGAGAAGGAGAAGGGAGGAAAGAAATGTAGCCTACGGTTGTGGAGGCTTGAGGAGGGAGGAGAGAGAGAGGTGGGGGCTTGCTTGGGGATTAGGGTTTGATGGGATGTGATATTATATATGAGAGAGAATTTTGATGGAGGGTGAGGATGCACTCAATTAAATAAGTGGTCCAGATTTGACATGGAGAAATTAATTCATGTGGGGATGAGGGTGAGAGGCTAATTAAATATTATTAGGGATTCCTCATTGTTTTTAAACAAATGAGGTGATGACAAAATGCAAATTTACAAATTAACCCCCTTAAATTTGGGTATTTACACCGGCGCATGAAATGACGAAAATTTGGCGGGCGATTCGGTGTCTGGTATTTTGTAGGGTCAGGGGACGCTGTATGATCGGTATGGGCTCAATTAGCAGGGCGCTGGAATTAAATTGGGATTTTCAGAATTGGTTTACATAGTATCCTCAATTTAATTAGAATAAATGCAAGTTGTGTTCTAAAATTAATTAGGAGTACATGGGGCCAAAATCAGGTCAGGTCATCAATACCAATAATGAAGAAGACTCAGAACAGAATATTACCCTAATTTGGGCCGCACGAAAAATAGGTCAAGATTGTCTCCAATTTTGATTGGAACGTACAACGACACAAAGTTGGAATTTATTCATAAATTAAATAAACGTCCACGACGATTTTTGTGCGACTAGAATGAAGGTAAAGAGAGCATAATTATGAGTTACAAAAATAGCAGAATGGAAGGCAAGCACGTCTAGGGCAAGGTTGTAAAATTTGTTGGAAGGCAAAAGTCAGGGTAGCGCTCCAAATATCGTAGCAACGACAACGCGCAATAATTAAATAAATTACAGTAATTAAATACAACCTCCAATAAATAAATTCTAAAATAAAACAATTAAATACATAATCCCCATTATTCGATTAGGTGTTCGTCTAGTGGCCTCTAGGTCAAGTCTACCAGCTCAGATGTTAAGAACACGGTATATAATATAATATATTTAAATACACCCTATGCAATTATTTAATTTAAATACAATATTAAGAAATCATTTAATATAAATACCACAATACTGATAATTATAAAAAAGTCGAAAATACCCCTATTTTCAAAATGTGGTAGTGACAAGATTGTGACCTGTTATTTAGACCTTATTATTGTATTATAGCTTAAGTACACCCTAATGGGTCCATTAAATTGGGTTTGCCCATCGGTGTGTGCTGCTGGCCATTACCACGTGTCTAGTCCCTCGATATTTTGGGACTGGGGTGTGACAGAGCGAGGCGGTGGTCCGGCTATATGGGCGGCCCCTCGGGGGCCAGGGCATGACAGTACGTGCAGTTGGTACCATCAAATAGGGGTGGCGTATGTATAAACTGGCCTTCACCATTGTTGGTATAAATAGAAATAGTATTTGCTATGGATCTATTCGAGGATGTTAATCCTGATCAAGAGTCCTTTCTCCGATAAAGAGAACTAAGCTCTGATACCAATTGAAGGGGCAACTATAGTCACTCTAGAGGGGGTGAATAGGGTGTGTGTGATACTAATCTAATTTAAACTAAGGCAATAACCAACTGGAAAAATAAATGCAAAAATATGTACAAAAAGCAGTAAGTAATATCTCAAGCGTATACGTAAGTAAAGTTTAGAAAGCAAACACAGACACCAATATTTTATCATGGTTTAACTCATGGAGGACTAATCCAGGCCCAAGAAATCTTGCTCGGAGTTAATCCACTATTGATAAAATAGCATACAATAGCACAAGCTTTGATCTGAACGCTTGCAGGCTTCTTACAACACCAAGCGCTTTTGATCCGAAGAGCACGTCGACTTCAGACTTGAACTAAAACTTATTTTTCTAAGGTTTTTATAACTCTTCGAGACTTATAACCAAGATCACACTTGGCACTAGAAAGCTATTAGAGTTGCTCATGGGAATGAGAAGATTTGTAGCTCAACTAAGGATTAAAATAGAAAAGAGAATATAAAGTGAATGAGTGAGTTGGAATGGTAAAATCTCTTCTCTATTTATAGCATTTTTCTGAACCGAGTTCGGCCAGAGTTCGGATGCCAAATGTTCAAAAATTTGAATGTTAGGAGCCTGGTCTTTAGGAAGAGAAGGCTGACTAGGGTTTCAGTTTTACCCTAAATAAGTTCGGGTTGAGTTCGGGGTGAACTCGGTCCGAGTTCGGTTGGCTAATTTTAGGTTGGGTTCAGGTTTGATTTGAGTAGATTTGGGATTGGTACTTTGGTTGATACGAATACTAGTTAGGTCTGGATTTATGTAGGCTCATTTTGAGAGGACTACACTTTGGTTTTAATATAGGTTTGAGCTTCCTAGTGCTAATTGTGAACCCGATGTACATAAGTCCTAGACTCAATAAAATAAAAAATACATAGACCAAACAAACTCCGCTCTTGTAATCACTGTCAATCTTTGTGTTGTTGCAGTATCGTAGTTTTGAACATAGATGTCTTCAGTTTTGACTTGTACATATCGAGTTCGGATTTTGTCGATTGTCAAAATAAAGTTGACCATGACAGCTTGTGCCAACAATGTGGACATGAAAAATTGCAATTAGGAAACCTTTTAGGAATTACATTTTCTCAAAAATAATTCAGAGATAATATGTGAAGGCAACTCTAAAGTGGGTGAATAGAGTGTGTCACAATTATCCAATAAAAATATGGATAGTTACCAAATAAAAATTTAATAAGCAATATAGCAAGAATATGGAAAGTAAACAGAGTTCATAAGTCACAAACGCTAACACCATGATATATATTGGTTTCCCTCATGGAGGATTAATCCAGTCCAAAGAACTCTTGCTTGGAGGTAAATACACTATTATCACAAATAGCATAGAACACAAGCTTTGATCCGAAGCGCTTGCCGACTTCTTATAACCACGTGCTTTGATCCAAAAAGTAGGCCGACTTCAAACTTGAAATAGAAATCTTGGAATTTTCTAAGCTAGTACAACTCGAACAACTTCTAATCCAATTGGCACTTAGAAGTCTTGGGAGTTGTAATCTTGGGGATGGAGAAGATTAAAGCTCAGATTGTATTCTCAAATGAATATATGAAAGTAAGAATGAGGGTGAGAATGGTATGGATTTCAAGACTATTTACAGGCTTTTCTAGATCGAGTTCGGGTAGAGTGCGGTTCCTAAACGTTCAAAAATCTGAACATTCTAGAATGGTCTTCAGAAAGACTGATTCGAATAAGAAAATTTGGTAAAACCCTGATCAAGTTTGGCTCGAGTTCTGTTGGTCAGTTTCCAGAATGTTGGGTTCAGGTTTTGAGCTAGTATTTGTTAGGGTTGAGCTATTTTCGGTAGTCTTTTTTGAGTGGACTCAAGTCCCATCTAGTTGCCATATGTGACTCGACTTACAATAGTCTTATACTCAAATAAAATATAAAATTTCATAAGAAATTGAAAAAACTCAGACGCTATTTGTAGTATTATTCATGTGAACCGTAGCAGTGATGTACTTCTTAAGAAATCTTCAGTTGCACTATCTTGCATTATATCGATCATGGTTTAGTTAATTATCGAAATCAAGTTGACCATTACAAGATGGGCCAACAATCTCCCATATTTTGATACTTGACAAACCGTGACTGATACAGTAAAACTCTTATAGCAATATAAATAGCTCCCCCGTAATATGTGAGAGCAATCCAGTAAACTGAGCAACTGAGTATCATATTCTCTCCCTTTCTCATTTTGTCAAAATAGATGGCTCCCCCCGTAACAGGTGAAGCAATATAACATAATAAAATAAAAGAGTGAAGCAATATACACAAAATATATAATATAATAGTCCAACATCAAAACATAGAACTAAATAACCATTGATACCATTGTAAACTAAGTAGAATCCAAACACAAATAGATAGTCAAAAGACATAGTTGTCAAACATAGAACAACTAAGAAGCAAAGTGGTATATGACATAATCCAAAATAATGCAAACTAAACAAAGTAAACTAAGAAAGAACATCATCAACATCCATCTCCAATAAGGTCCTAGCATCAGAAGTACTGCATCAACTACTGGTCGTAAGGTCATCATCATCGGTTGAGATCATAGTAAGCTGCAGTTAGTTCCAAGTATCACTGAACATAGGGGTCGTCAATGCGATATCCAAAATGAAAAGGATCAGAAGCCGTCGAAAAAGGTACGGTTGGGTGCTGAGATAAACTATACTAAATATCTGCCAAGGTGTTTGAGATAGCAAGGGTATGAAGAGTAGTGCGTTAGTCCATGGCACGGTAACGATCATCTTGCAATCGAAAATGATCCTGAAGCATGTCATGGATGGAATCTAGAGTAGCTAGAGGAGCGTCAGGATGACCATAGGAACTAGAAGAGGATGATTCACCATGAGCATGAGGTAAAGGAATGGAAGGTTCAGTCCTACGAGTTTTGCCAAGATATGCTGGCTCAACAAGGAAATGATAATCATCCAAAGGAATATGGAAATGCTCAAAGATGATGGGAAAGTACATGACGTAGAGTAGGTTATGCCCTTTCTTGTTACATCGAACCATGGCATTGTTAATAATCTTAGGAAGACTGAACGAGACAGTAAAATATAAATGATAGATTATAGTCATTTCTAACATTGTAATTTTATCTGTTAAACTAGATTTTGGAATAATCACAGAAAATATCATGCAATAAAGCTCATAGAACCGGTTATTAAAATATCTAGTACGAAGACGTCCGGGTGGACGAGGATGGGGTTCACACATCGAATCTCTAAATGAATCAAGAGTCATATTATTTTGAAACTTGAATTTGGTGATGTCAATTATGGGGGCACCATCGTTTGTGATATTAAGTATCTCCCCTAAATCGTCATTATCAAACTCAATATTGATGCAACAGAAACTTGATCGAATAATACCAAGTGCAAAAGAAAAGTTGCAGTAAAACATAAGAATTGCATTAAGATAAATGTGATATTAAGTAATCACAAGTTTTTCAAGTCCAAGATCGCTATTTCACTTGTAAAAAATTGCTATTAAGACATGACAAACATTTCTCTTGTAAAAATTGTCGAACCATTCCACAAAATTTTCTAGGGTTCTAAAAAGAAATCCATCGAAACTACCCTCATGCATGGATGGACTAAACAAAGAATGTGATGTCTCCTCTTGAGGATGATTAGAAGAAGAGGCTCCATAAACTTTTTTTTCTTCCTACCAAATAACTTTGGTGCATTAGAAAAATTAATGAAAGAGAAGAGAAGATTATACCTCAAAAAGATAGTGGATAATGGAAGAGAACCACAAAGTAGACTGATATAAAGTTTAGAGTCTTGAGATGGCTTGAGGAAGAAGTTCCAAGGGTTAGGGTTTTGAAAAACTAGGGTTATTAGGGGTGGAAGATGGAGGGGAAGGCTGTGGTTCGGTTATGGCCCAAAAGGATAGGTTTTTATACATGTAGCCATAAGTAAAGAGTGGGGTCCATATCAACTTAAATTCTAGAACATATGGGACCGAGTTCGGCCCCAGTTCGTCCAGGGATCGAACTCTATCCAAATTCGGTTCCTATGAACCATAATTTCAGTGTTTAAAAATAAGTTGATTATGGAATTCCCAGTTATTGACATATGAAGTTGCAGTTTCCAACTTTAAGTCAGAGAGTAGAGCTCGAATTCTCGGATATATTCTGGAAATAATTACAAAATATACCAAACCAAATATTTATTCTATAAAGTATTTTTCATCTTGAGTTAGCTGTAGGGACCCGATCCCAGCTAGCGGTGGTCCGAAGATACTTAAATACTGTATCTATTAAGGCTTATTGCACCTCTTTGACAGAAGGGCCCTTTCGACGTGTACCCAAAATAATTTTTACGTTAAAGAACTTAGATTAAAAGGAATTTAGGCAAATTATAACATCATATAGCATTGGAATCCATAATCCCTAATTCTCGATAAATAAAGTTGAAATGGTCCTCATCTAGGTGTTTAGTAAAGTTGTATGCCAGTTGATGTTCAGTGTCAACAAATTCTAAACAAATGCCTCCGTGTAACTGATGATCTCTTAAAAAGTGATGTCAAATTTCTATGTGTTTAGTGCATAAGTGACATATAGGGTTCTTCGTGAGATTAATGGTGCTAGTGTTGTCACAACATATGTAAATGTTATTATAGCAAAGATTGCAGTCTTCTAGGGTCTGTTTCTTCCACAAAATTTGGGCATAACAACGTCCGGCAGCTATGTACTCAGCATTAGTAGTTGATAATGTGAAAAAATTATGTTTCTTGCTGAACCAAGAGACTAATGCCTTGCATAGGAAATGACAAGTGCCACTGGTACTTTTATGAGCAACTTTGCATCCGATAAAATCAACATCCGAATAAGCTATAAGGTCAAAGGATGTGATTTTGGGATACCCCAAGCCGACTATCAAAGTAACTTTAAGGTATCGAAAGATACGCTTAACTGCGCAGAAGTATGATTCCTTATGGTTAGCCTGATATCTAGCACATAGACAAATACCGAACATTATATCAGGGCGAGTAGAAGTTAAATAATTTAAACTACCATCATACCTCGTTACTTATGTATATTGACCTGTCACAATCAGCACCCGGTATAAGGGCACGAGTATGTGGGTACGTCCAGTCTACGCCGCAGCATCGGCGGTAGAACAATGTATATGTCAATAATACTATCTAAAGATCTCACACAATATATATAATATACCTGTCAAGATATTTCAACTCTTAAATATCGGACAATATGATAATATGATCATGGTAAACAATACTCAATCACAATAATAAACTAGAGGAAGATATGGTACGATATGGAATAGAAGGAAAGAAATAAAGGGTCAAATACATCACAAGTACAAGTCTAATCACAACACAATATCTCAAATAATAATACATGCCAAGAGTATCTAATTGACATATACAAAATCATAAATAAACTAGCTAAGTCCCATCGACTGCTAGTACTATCTCAATAGGCTCTACGGTTGCTATCTCAATAGGCTCGACATCCTGTGGCCCGTAGTGCGTAGGACACCAGTCCTCTAATAAATTATCTGAAAAATATATCCATCAGGATTAGAGTGAAGTACAACCCAAGAGCAGTTCCAATAATTGATAGAAACTATGAAACAACAATAGCAATAAAAATAAATGATGGAAGTAACGAAACTAGTAAATATCACGAGAAAGTGCATCATGGTAAATTATGGCAATAAACTGAGAACAATATGGTGAGGGACATCAATGTAATGAACTGGAATAAAGAAAACATTATAAATAATGTGCCTTGAAATATTAATAAGATAATGTGATCGGCTTGGGCCTAATACGGGCTATAAATAAAAGTTGAACTAGCGTGATCACACATGAGTTGCATGATCTGCTAACTATCGTGGGATACACTAAATCACGGGCTATAAGGTATGATCACATATCCACTAATACTTTCTCCAACCCCCGACTAGTACACGAATCCAAATCATAATACCTTATAACACGTATATCATACTACACAGTATATAATATCATGCACTATGATCACGGTCTACATAATCATTAAGATATTACGATAATCACTGAGTAATCATAAAGTATGACACGGCGATCACTAAGACATCATAACAATAACATCTCATGACCAAGATCCATGTATACCAATCTGCGTAACCATCGTGCCAGGAATCAAATATCTCAATACTAAATACATGAAACATAGAGGCTATCAAATAAGAAAATTATCAGAGAATGTACTTGCCTTTGGTCCTGAGCAAATGATATATCTTGGTATCCGAACTGGTGTCACATGCACCTAGATACATAAATAGCATGTCAATTGGTTATAATGAATGAGGAATGAGCTAAATGTACTAAATATGATTTTTTAAGTCAATACTAGTCAAAACTAGGTCAATACTAGGTCTCACTAGTCAGACTAAGTCAACTAAAGTCAAAGTTTGACTTTAGGGTCAAACTAGTCAATATTGGTCAAAACTAAGTTAATATTAGCTATACTAGTTAATGATACTGAGGGTATTATATATATAGTATATAAAGTCTATAATATCTACTTACATATACCCTCTTAATTTATAACCATATTGCCTAGCCTACACTTAATACTATATGTCTTATCTTCATAATACCTTACTTGACTATAGCTTAAACTTAGTGTCAATACCTTGACCATGCATAATAACTACAAGTACCTATTACCTTTACTAAGTATCTACATATACTAACCATACTTGATACCTTGGCCTAAAACCTCTACCCTTATATATCTTAACTCCGATATATTACTATTTTCTATAACTACCTACCTTAACATGCTTGCCCTATCTGACAGTGCCTATTGCTGCTCTTACTAATGGCTACTGCAACTAATGATGCACCTAACCCCTGGTTTGGAACAGACTTACAATCTTCCCCCCATATATCTGATACTTCATAGACCCCTCAAAGCACATCAAAATCCCTTACCTACTGCTCAATTCCATCATAAAAACCAAAGCCAACATCACCTTAGCTCCTACTGCTACTGCTCTTACTAACCGAGCACAGCAGTAGCAGTAGACTGCAACTAGGCCCGAGATCTTCACATACTCCAAATTTCTATATGCAACAGTAGTAGTATCAGCTGCTGATAGCAGCACACTAAGCCAAACGCCTCGGATACACCAGTACCAGAGTTTACTCCTCTCCCCTTATCAATGTTGTTGTTGGTCTTACTACCCCATTACACACTGTGCAAAGCCTATGCCCGAGCTACCCCATTCTTTACTTGAATATAGTTTATTGATGCACCTACAGACAAGTATCTGAACATCCAGATACACCCACAGACATATACCTATATAGGTTCAACCCTTGCTCACCTATCCCTATATTCCTACTCACAAGCAATAACAACAAGAAACAACAACATAGCAACAACTATGCAGTGCACGATTGTGCACTGTCTGCACTTTCCAGGCACCACCACACATAAATATATTATACCACACCAATATTAGCATAACTCCTAGCCAATTACCAACACACAAATCAACTTTAACCCCATATCGAACACATTATGTGCACTCTTCTTATTACACATACTAATATGCGCAATATGCCAAACACCTTGCGCAAGCCTTGATACTCAATGATACATTACTCCCAACTAATGATACCACCCTCAAAACAAAAGCCAAAACTCACCATTCTCCATAATAAACATATATGCATCGCAATTATATATAATAATTACTAATATAACTAGTTACAATAGGAATTGAAGAGAATAAACACAAATTATCGAAAATGAACCATGTATCACACAGTATCGTAAAATACTAAGATACGCTGTACTCCTGTCCAATTGTGGACACGTATCTAGTCCCACAATTCCGATCTAAGTCTAATTAGATCTAATTGGTCTCATGAAACATACTTGATGTATTAATCTCAAAATTCGCTCTAATTGGGCACAAATTACCATGTAGAACTCACAATACAAGTCATATGAACATAGTTCTTTATCCTATAGGTAGCCCTAAACCAAAAAATATTTTCTAATGGTTAAATGCATGAATTAGAGTCTAAATTAGAGAGGAATTTAGAATTTATCTATTGGAAGATAGATTTCCAATAAAATGCTCAATGGACACAATCACCTTGTCAATTCTGCCTCCTTCAAGTGCTCCTTGAAATCCAAACTCTAATGCTTATTAGATGATGAAATTGAAAGGGAATGAGGGTGAATTAGGATAAATTTGGTAGAGGGATAAGTCAATTTGGGGAAAAACATAATTGGGGATCTAGAATGAATGAACTAATGTGATAGAGAGAGAGAGAGAGAGAGAGAGAGAGAGAAAGAGAGAGAGAGTCCCTTTAATGGTCGGTCCTTTCTTTTCCCCTTCCCAAATAATGTACAATGTCTAAGTTACACCAATTAGTTAGTCATGAGGTTTAATTAGGGAGGTCTATATTAAGAAGCTTCTAATTCTATACGAAACTAATATAATCTTCTTAATTAATTAAGAGAATAGATTTAATGAGCCTAACCCAATATTGGGCTCAATGTGTCATGACAAAGTAATGGGTCTACTAATAACAAGTCCAAATAAAATATGCTAGCCCACTAATAAATATTTAAATAGCACAACTCAATATAATAATTAGTAGCACATAATATAAATATTTAATTACTAAATAATAAATATGCTAAATGACAAAAATATACTTATCTAGAAATGTGGTAGTGACAAGTCTACTCTTCTTAGAAAAATTTTGTTCTCAAAATTTAAGAAAAGAACTAGCACTACAACAAACAATCACAGCAAGCAAGAAAAAATGATATCTCACGACTAAAAAAGATAAAGGTGTCGTGCGTACATCTCGGCTTCCCTCTTTGTAACCTCTGATTTCTAGATTTACAAAAATCTTAGAATTTTGAATTTTATTCAAGTTTTTATTTATTTTCAAATTATGAATAAGAGTCATATATATATTGTGGCATGAAAAAAAAATTTGTACAAAAAAAATGTTTAGAAATAAATTATTTTCATAATGATGAAAATTATTTAGAAACTAATTGTTACTTCATTTTAGAATGGTTTAAAATTAATTATCTTTAGCTAATAAAATTTTTCTATAATAATATGATTAATTTTGGATTTATGAAATTATTTGTTTTTATTGGATGTTGGTTATCCATTGGAAGCTTCCAAGAATACTCTTTTCATCTTAGATAATTACCATGATACCATTTTTGACTATGAAACAAGTCTCATTTTTTTTATAAGGAAAGTAATTCTTTGTTTCCTTTTCCATTCATTTTCAATCCCAATTTCCAAAGCAAATATCCATTCCAAACCATGTCACCACCACCAGACACCATCACCACTATGTCCAGCCTGTGTTGGCTTGTGTCCGTGTGTCCAACCATCATATTTCTTGTGTCAGCCCGTTTCAGGCCTCGGGTCCGACTCCGAGTGTCTACCTTCACTATTTTCGTATCCACAATACACCACAGTCCACCCATGTCGTGTCAGACAGTCCCAAACACGAACCACATAATTTTTATCCATTCTCTCCATGTCCAATCCCAAACACACCACCAACATTCAAATTTACAAATTATCAACAACCAAAACCCTTTCCTAATCCTAGATCTGACCTACCCGCCGTCGTTGGTCGTTGATTCATCGACGAGCTCCATCCGGTCACCATCGTCGTCTTCAGTACCTCCGTCGTGTCCAACTCTGTGTTGATCCGCCCAATTTGTGTTCAGATCTGTCGGATCTGACATCGGCACCTCGATCGCGTCGCCTCAGTTCCACCCCGACGCATGACTACTCCTCCACGCCCTCGAATCCCGACAGACCAACTGAGCAGCAGACCCCGCGCGGATCCAACGTCGGTTCGACCATCACGTACTCCTCGATCTCGAGTGCCAAGTGCCAGATCCGGAGCTCGGAAGCCCACTGGAGTCGAAGCCGAAGCCGAAGCCGAAGCCAGGCAGCTCCGCTCGATTTCCTTAGACCTCGAACCTACGTGGTGTTCGATCGACTACCATGCCGGAGCCGAGCGCCGCCGATCAGATCTGCCACCGTCTGCTTCCCCAGTACGCCACCACTCCAGCGCCGTCTGGACGAAGCAACCACTGGTAAACCCTCCTCCCTTCCTCCTCCTTTTCTTCTTCCTGTTTCTTTTGTTTATGGTTCTCTTCTTTCCCCTGTGTAAATAAGGCTTTTGATAAAGGCACTACAAAGTTTACTAAGGGCTAGCCCAGGATTAGGACTAGCCCATTAATGAACAAAGTTTACTCACACTAGCCCATTAGTTTACTTATACTAGCCCAAACTTGAAACCCTACTCCCAAACCCTCCAAACCCCACCGGAGCCCTCCCCTCTCCCGCCGGAGCCGTTCTTCTTGACTTCGTCCTCCTCCTCCTTGTCGATGGCTCCCAAAGTCTCAAAAGAATCAAGGTACAATTCTTCTTTCTCCTTGTTCTATTGCATTTACAAAAATTTTCAAAAAATTTAAAAATTCCTATTGCTTTTCAAAAATTTTGAGTGATTTTCTTTCCATTCTTCAAATGAGGGCATACAAGTCCTGAATGTAGTTTAGGATGTAGTTTAGACATTTACTTGGATGGTCGTACCCGATTTTAGGGCCTATAATGTCGACAATCATCAAAATTATTGAGCAGTATCGGGCGGGACTGTAGAAATTTCTATAGTCCCATATAGATTTAGGACTGTAAAAAATTCTACAGTCCTATATAAATTAAGGACTGTAGAAATTTGTACAATCCTAAATTTATAAAGGATTGTAGAAATTTTAACAGTCCTAAAAAATAGGACTGTTAAAATTTTTGCAGTCCTATATACGTATAGGACTGTAGAAATTTCTACAGTCCTGAATGTTAAATTAATTTAGGATGTTAAATGAAATTTTAATTTTTGTCTTATAGTCATGACCCTCGAAAGGGCACTGTGGATAAAGATATCATCAGAAGACGTCATACCGCGTCGATGCGTAAGAAACGCAATGTTTCGCGTACTATTGAACCAGGTGTCACTATCCGCGACCCCGAGGCAGGCCCTTTAGTCAGGAAACGTCGATTGACGAAGAAGACTGTCACTCGTTCGAAGAGACGTGCTCCTCCTAGTTCTTCTGGTTCTTCTTCCTCCTCCGATAAGGACATGCCAAATATCCTAAATCGGCCTACTGATGGTTCAGGACCTTCTCAGCCTGCAGATAGTCCTGTCAAGAGTCTCCCACAAACTATCGAAAATTAGGCTACTGATGGTTCAGGACCTTCTGAGCAGCCAAATAGTCCAGTCGAGACTCGTCCAAACGGTTGCTCTATGTTACCGTCGATCGAAAACCATATTGCATATCAAATATGGAACAATCCGGTAAGTACATTACGTTATGATAATTTTATATATAGTTGTAAGTTCAAAATTCATCCAATTATTTATAGATAAGTATATTTTACATAGAGGTATAACTTCATCCAATTGTTTACTTTTCAGGAGAGTTCTCGTATGTTGACGGTGATCAACCACGGGAAAAAAATGTAACACATGGAGGTATGAATTATTGGGAGACGATGTGAAGGCAAAAATTAGTCCCACCTGTTTATAATATTTGGGTAGCTACTCATATACGACGGTGGATAATGCACTGATATCAGCATTTATAGAACGATGGCATCCAGAAACCAACACTTTCCATCTACCCAAAGGGGAGTTGACGATTACCCTTGATGACGTCCATCATATATTAGGACTTAGGGTTGATGGTCGAGTCATGATGAATCAAACTTTTGATGAGTCGACCATCAACTTTTACGACCATATTGTAGATTATGTATCAGGGTGTCTGGGAGTTGATGCCACTAGTTTTACCAGTCTTCGAGAATTCAAGAAGTCCTACGAACTTCCTCTAAAATATTTGGAGGAGATATTCGCTGATCCTGGCCCCGAAATGGATAATAGCGATAATGTGGCCCGCGGATATATGCAGTTCATCTTAGGGACTATCGACATTACGGATAAGTCTGGAACGTCCATACATGCCAAATATCTCCTCAATTTGGACAATATTGACACGGTGAAAGAAATATCTTGGGGAAGCGGTATACTAGCATACCTTTACCGCGAGCTTGGTGCGGTATCCCGCGTGCGTTCGAAGATATTATCCGGATGCCAGACTCTACTCTATGTATAGATATATCTTTGTCAACTTGTATACATATTTTAAAATTTTGTTGTTAATTTTTGGGCTAATGTTTTTTAACCTGGTTACGTGAAGGCATGGATATACGAGCACTTTCCAACCCTACAACTGAACCGAGGGTATGACGAGAACCTTCCTAGAATGTGCCGATGGAAGCCAACTAAGGATGATGCCAAACGTCCTCACACATTGGCCGTCCTACGGAATGCGCTCCAAGATATGACGACAGAATAGGTGAATTGAGACCTAATTTTTTAATATTTGGTAATAATTGACTACGCTATGCTAAATGATGTTATGCTAAATTTTATGCAGTACAGATTGTTTGGGATCCATACCGTGATTTACGACAGACTAGTCGTCCATTGCAACCAGTCGCTTTATATCACGGTCTTATAAGTTGTCATGAAATCGAGGAGGCTTATATGCCGGATAGAGTGCTCCGTCAGTTTGGCTACGTACAAACTGTCCTAAAGCGCACTTTGGAAATGATAACTGCTCCGCGAGGTACCAAACCGCTAAACTATATTCCTACGGCGTTCAACTAGGTCTCAGACTTCTTCACCGAGTGGTAACGCCACGTTATTAGAGACACTGAACGGAAAGCAGCAGTAAATATGACAGAATGTAGCGACGACTACCTCGCCTACTACGCTGGTGTCGGACTACTTACCTTATTCCAACGCGGAGGGGATATTGTACGTGTACCTTCAGATCTTCCTGCCAAATCGGTCTTGTATACTGCATTGGTCAAGATGGTGAGCCAACTTCTTCACTTTCAGTTTGATATTTGTAAATGTTTATAACATAACAAATTTTTTTAATTCTCATAAATAGGCTAGGAAAGTGAAGAAGTTGGGAAGAAGCCTCGTAAGTTTCCAAGGTTCGAATTATATGGCAATCAATGACGAACTACAACAAATCGACAACGCTAAAGATTTTCCTTTCTTGAAAAATAGAGAGCAACGTACGAAGAGGCGGCATAAAGTTTAGGCCCCATTTGAAAACTTATAAAACTTTCAATGAATATGACTTTTGAGACATGTAAAAGTTTAAAGTTTGAATTTGTGTTGTAAAACTTTGAATGAATTTGCTATAATTCGCACTTTGAATATTTGTGTTCTAAGTTTGCTATAATTGCTACAATTTGAAAATTTGTTATAATTGCTACATACATACAATTTGTGTTCTAATTTTTCTACATACATACAGTTGTCAAATGTGCAGATTTTGACAATGGAGATAGTTTAGGACTGTCAAAATTTTGACAGTCCAACTTTCTTCTGGGACTGTGAAAATATTGACAGTCCAAAACTTACATATAACTGTCCAAAGATAGTGGGTAAAGTTTAGGACTGTCAAATTTTTGACAGTCCTAGTTTCTTCCAGGACTGTCATAATTTTGACAGTCCTAAACTTACATATAACTGTCTAGAGACAGTGGGTAAAGTTTAGGACTGTCAAAATTTTGACAGTCCTACTTTCTTCTAGGACTGTCAAAATTTTGACAGTCCTAAACTTACATATAACTGTCCAAAGACAGTGGGTGAAGTTTAGGACTGTCAAAAATTTGACAGTCCTAGTATCTTCCAGGACTGTCATAATTTTGACAGTCCTAAACTTACATATAACTGTCCACAGACAGTGGATAAAGTTTAGGACTGTCAACAATTTGACAGTCCTAGTATCTTCCAGGACTTTTAAAATTTTGACAGTCCTAAACTTATATATAACTGTCTAAAGATAGTGGGTAAAGTTCAGGACTGTCAAAAATTTGACAGTCCTAGTATCTTCCAGGACTGTCATAATTTTGACAGTCCTAAACTTACATATAAATGTCCACAGATAGTGGATAAAGTTTAGGACTGTCAAAAATTTGACAGTCCGAGTATCTTCCAGGACTGTCAAAATTTTGACAGTCCTAATTTCCTGATAGTTTTACATATAATTTTGACAGTCCTAGTATCGATTAGTATCAATGCACAACATACAGTCAAAATCGATTAGTATCAATGCACAACATACAGTCCTAGGGTTTAGATAACTTCTTTCATTGCACAACATACACACACCATACAGTTCAATATACAGTTAAACATACATGGCTCTTTACACAACATACAATTCAATATACAGTATCAATCGATTAGAATATCAAAGTAGTCGTTCGACATAATTTTGGGATCCTCCATCTTTATCATCTTCTTATAGGCAGCTATTGCATCCGTGTAGGGTGTCGTCCATGCGATCGCTTCCTCTGGTGCGTGTTTATACCAAAGCGTAGAAGGTGGCAGAATAGGAGAATGACCGATCAACCTTGGGATGATGAAGTGTTGTCCGACAAGCCCTATCGAACATAGATTGGATACTCCGTGTTCGGCCGGGGGAGCACACATTAGAAATAAAGTATTGTTAATGCCTTGTGAGATAATTATAATAGGTATCTTATACCTATTAGAGAATACGTAAACAGCAGGCGGGATATCCATGTAATGGTCTGGTAACTATTTTCGTACAAGGTAAGCTTGCCAACAAATCTCCAATAATTTCTTTGTCATGACCCGTACCCGAAAAATTGGGCATGAGTCATGGGTACGTCTAGCCTACGCCGCAGAATCGGCGGTAGAACTCTGTAAAGGGTCCGTTCTAGGTCAACCATCTATAATCTCACAAAACCTGTCAATAACCTCTCCAAAAGGAGGGCAACCATGCAATATATATATGCCTCAATCACAATAACAAGGGAAAGAATAAAAGCACGATAAGATATCACAAAGAACAAGGAAACACAGAGCAAGGCAATATCCAAAATACAGTCCAAGTCTATAGTCTACAACATCACAGCAGCAAAATAATAATACAGTACAGTCATCCAGAATAACAACTGGAAACAACCCAGAAAAACCCACCTAGCTAACTAGGGTGCTAAAGGCGTCTCCTCGACGATCTCCTCCTAAGTCTCGGGGTCACAGCACTCCTCGACGCCCGGCCCATAGAATGTCAGGCAATAATCCTCAGGATCCTCTGGAAAAAATAAGCCCAGTCAGGACTGGAGCGAAGTACATAACTCTGAAAGCAACTCCAAATATATGGTAAGTTGTATATGACTAGCAATAGAAAAGTATACAAGATACACAGGAACTAAATACATGGTGGAGCAGAATAAGTAGCTACAATATAAACTGGAGAGCAATACAAGTAGTGAAGAAGTAACTGCATGTGAGAAAACAGGAATACTAGCTAAGTGCCTTGAGCACAAGTTCGTTATGTGATTGGCTTAGGTTGCACATGAATAAACTACGATAACTCCGTTATGCGTGAGTTGCATAACCGACATACACATGAATACTGTTTGGCTTTGATCACATAACCAACTCCTACTCCCCTCCCCCACTAATACTCTTGGATCCAACCACGACACGCTACGTACATGATAAATAGCTCATGCACACGAAGGCGAAAGCACAAGAAGCACATGATAGCATATGAGAATCAATACCCGAAGCACATGATAAAATACACGTGATAGAGTACCCGCTGAACTCGGTAAGGGGATGGCATCTCATGACGGGATCCACTATTACCAGCTCGTGTAACAATGTGTCAGAATCAAGTATTACAATTCTAGAACAGGTGATATAAACGCTATCATGAAATAGAAACTATCAGAGGTAGGTACTCGCCTGATGTCGTGAGCAACTGATGAGGATCGAGATCCGGACCGGTGTCGTAAGAACCTATTACGAAAATCAATATTAAACAGGGTTCTATGGATTTAAACTAATATAAAATAATTAAAAATAGGCTTCTAGGGATATTCTAGGTCGAACGGGTCGAACCGGTGAAATTTGGGTCAAAAAGTCAACTCGTGGTCCCAAAAGTCAACTCTAGGTCAAAACTAGGTCAAACACTAACTTTTACGGTCAACGAGGACAATTATGGTCAAAGCTAGGTCAAACTAGGGTGACCCTAAAATTTTAGGTCAAAACTAGCTTATTAAGCTAGTAAACCCTCAAACTCGCCTCCTCGAAGATACCGAGATACCCTCGGTATCCGATACCTCGACCTGGGCTATGCACCCCGCCTAAACCCGCTAAAACCTATGCTAGCACGCGTAAATATATATACCAATATATAAAAACCCATCTCTAAACTTATCCTTAGGCAATTGCTCAAAAATCCCGCTCGAAACTCAATACCTTGGATATCTCAAGGTATTGAGATACCTTGATGTCTCAAGGTATTGAGATATCGCCCAATACCCCTATAACTACTCCTCTAGTTAGCTATTTAAGAATATAGATATACTCCTAGTTAATAATCTAGGCTAGAAAATATATATCTAATACATATACATACATATCTACGTATCTATATGTATACCTATTCACATATACACACATATACCCATATATACCCAAACTCAATATGTATATATATATATATATATATATATATATATATATATATATATATATATATATATATATATATATATATATATATATATATATATATATCTACCTATAGGTATATATCTAGCTATATGTATATATGCCTATACATATAGATAATAACTACCTATCTATCTATCTATCTATCTATCTATCTATCTATCTAATATCAATCTATCTATCTATCTATCTATTTATCTATCTATCTAGATATATATCAACCTATCAATCTATCTATTAACCTATATATATCTATCAATCTATATATATATATATATATAGCCCTCTCTAAACCTCCCACTACTAGCTCCCTGCTAGCCTCGCTGCGCGACGCGCGCCACGCCATGAAGCTGTTGCTGCTGTGCTGCTAGCTACTGCTGCTAGCGCTGTGTATGCTGCTGCTGCTGTGCAGTGCGCTGCAGCGCGCACTGCTCCCCCTCGCTGCACGCTGGCTGCTGGACACACCACACATACACACGCATACACAAAAACACATAAACACACATATATACATACATATATATATATATATATATATATATATATATATATATATATATATATATATAAACACACTAATACATATATACTTACACACACCCACGTATATATTTATATACACTACCTATATATATGTATACACATATCTATGTATATATAAACACACACTTATCTATATATATACACACACAAATTCATATATATATATACACATACACATACACATACACATACACACACATATATATATATATATATATATATATATATATATATATATATATATATATATATATATATATATATATATATATACATATACACACACACACACACTCATACATATACATATATATATATACACACACTCACACTAATACACATACACAAACAGAAATATAAGTATATACACACATATATATATATATAAATATATATACATATATAGACACACACATATATATATATATATATATATATATATATATATATATATATATATATTGTCACGCCCCAGTCCCAAAATATATGGAACCAGGCCACGTGGCATTGGCCAGCTGACACGTCTCCGAGGATATCCCAATTTAATGGATCCTGGCGAAGCGTGCTACGCTGTCCTAAATCTAACAAGTCTAATAACAACAACAGGCAATGTCTAATCTCATCCACAGATAACAAGTAAATACTGAAATGAAAGACTGGAATATAAGAAACATAGTCGACTGACATAGTACAACTGAAATAAGTCTGGTGGGAACAAACCCACTACAAAATGTACTGATAATCTGAAATAAAAGTGCTGATAGTCTGAAATAAGAGTACTGATAAAGAGAGTGACTAGAATAACGGCTAACTAGGTAAGGAGCTCCAGTCATAGGCAGAAAGCCTACCAATCTGATCAGGGGTACTCTGATGGAAAGACCTCTAGCTCCTCGTCCAGAGCAAACCTTGTCTCCACACCTGGCCTGTAGACTATGGGATAAAATGCCTCGTCCAGATCTGGAAGATAACCAGGTCCTTAGAGGGACGTAACAAGATACAAAATGCATGCCAGATATAGTACTGAATAAAAGTAAAGAGGGGTGTGCTAACCATCTAAGTGAATACAATGTAAGGACAACCTAGGAACGTATAAGTAGGTGTAGGCATAACGTCCAACATCCTCTAGAGTGTGGTATCTGCAACGTCCATCATTCCGAAGAATGAGGTATCTGTATATATATATAACGTCCACACTCTAAGGGGCGTGGTATCTGCAATATATATACGTCCGTAACACTCCGAAGAGCGCGGTGTCTGAATATAGGGAGTCACCGAGTCTGTGGTTCCTCTGGATACCACGGAGTCCGGTGGGGGTATCCCATACGTTTATCAGTTGTCCTTCCCGCCCAATGTAGATACGCAAGTCGAATATACGACATGAGTGTACCGTATCTAGATGCCAAGTCTCAACTAACTATGTTACTCTAGAATACATGCTAGTCCGTGATGCATGTCGTACGTACCGATAGCGAATCTGGTACGCGGACCCACATCCCAAATATGAATGCACCATCGTGGTACGTGTATAGTGCCATGGTCTAGGAAGATATCAAAATATCCTTGCAGTAGTGGGTGAGTCAACTAGCAACTAGGTCAAGTACACTACTCATTGACGCAATGTCGACTGCGCCTGAGTCAGTCTCGGACGCGCACAGTTCATATACATTTGCAATATTTAAACATTTAATTTTAAACAGAAATCCAGCAAGGTATACTTGCCTGCCCCGGGTAGCTGCGAAATCTAAAGTCCTGCTCCTGATGCCTCGGCAGTAGTGTCCAGTAATCCTATATAGGATGTAATAATGTCCAAATTAGTCGCTACAATAGCACGACTAAGACACACTGTCCGTATCTACAGCTGTCAAGGGTCGGGACTGTATGTATATATAGCTAACACTATCATTTACATATACACTATATCATATTCAATTATTAATATAAAAAATATATTTGTTTATTAGTACTAAATGAATAGTACTTCTGTATTAATTTATATATACTAACAATACACACGGTAAATGTGTATACATAATTGGTAATAACATAAATTTATATATTTATATATACACATATATTTAGATAGAAAATATATACATAAATTTATATACAACAATAATAAAGGTATGTAAAATATGTACACATACATGCAGGTATCTATATATTTATACTCTAGGGGGTCAATGCATACAAGTATTTAATTTATGTTAAAATACATAACATTTATTTATTTCCAGAAAATATATTTAACACAATAAATATTATATACTTAATATTTTTCTTATATTTTTAAAATACCTACATACATTCATACATACATACTTACATACATACATACATATGTATAAGGATTAATACGTAAATATACTAAGAAAATAGTATTATATTATATATAATATTAAATCACAGAAATTACTTTTATTATGATTTATATTAAGAACTTACTATTTTATACATTATACATTCATACATATATTTATGTATCTCCACATATAAATATATACATTTATACAAAATAGGTGTTTATATACATACACAATTACACATATATAATCCCATTATATATAATATTAATTACAATAAATATGTATATATATATTACAGAATTTATACAGGAGTATTTTAGATATATATACTGGTAAATACAAAATACAGTATTTAATATTGAATACGCATTTAAATACCTAAATTAATACATGAAACTATATATTTATACTTGCAGCCTTAAATACGTACTAAAATACCCATTTTTACACATAAAATGATGTACCTCAGCGAAGCTCGGGTCGAGGGGGTCGAGTTGGTCGACCGTCACCAGAGGGGGGTGGCCGGTCGGCGCTCCGGCGTCGCTTGGGGCGTCGGCTACTACAGCAGCGGTTTGGAACTGTTGATGCTGCGGGTCCGGTATCTCCTCGAGGCGGCGGCGTCGGCTGAAACTCGACGGAGTGGTGGAGGACTGGACGGGGAAGGGCTCGGCTGAGTTTGGTGGTCGGAGATGCGGTGGTGGCGGAGCACGAAGCGGAGAGGTGGTCGGCTGTGCACTCGGGGAGAGAGCAGCCGGGTCAGTGTGGTTGGTTGGGGTGGTGGCTGCCGGCGGCGTAGTGGCCGGGGTGGCGGTGGCCGAGGGTAGGGGAGGGTCCGACGAAGGGGTCGGGTTAGTGTGGCGGCGTCTGGAGGTGACTGGTGGCCGGCGTCGAGCTCGGGGTGGGTCGGCTGGGGTCGGGCTGAGGGGAGCTCGGTTGGGGATATTAGGGTTTAAGTTTAGTTTCCTAGGTTTGTGTGCCTCCATGTAGTATAAAATAGTGTATAAATAGGAGAGAGAGTGAGGGGGGCTGCCTGGGGATTAGGGCCGGCTGGACCTACATTTTTGGGGAGTGGGGTTGTCCATCAAGATGAGTGGAGGGCTAGGAATGGGGCATTTCAAATGTAAGGCCAAGATATGCCCTACATAAAGTAATATAAGTACAAGGGAATGGGGGGAAAATTAAAGCATACGGTTGGTCATGACCCCTCTTTTCTCCATGATGGTTTGGGCCAATGAGAGGGGGACACCACATTGCAATTTTGCAATTAGGCCCCTGAACAATTTGGTATTTGCACAAATAATTGGAATTGGGGATTTAATGCAACCAAACACCATGTTTGGTGTTCCTCATTGGACTATGATGGTGTTTGGTGTTTTGTATGAGGCTTGTGGGTGTGGATGTGGGTTTGGGTTGGAGTTGGGTCTAATTTAATTTAGGTTAGGTCACCACATTAATTAATTCGTAATTAATGCAACGGTGTTTCTAATTTAATTTAATTAAAAACTGGGAGTCTAAATTTGGTTGAACAAGGGTCATAGGTGCAGTAGGCTTAGTGTACAATAATATCGTGATCTGGGTTGGTCAAAACTGGTTGAGGTTGAGCCTTAATTACAATTGGAACGGACGGCGAATGTAATTATGCAATTTAATTAAATTGCACACGGACGTTTGTAACGACTTTTGTGCATCTAAAATCAGGCACGCAAATCGGTATCCGGGGTTTGTTCTAGGTTCAATATAATGGTCTGGCAAGTCTAGGTCAAATATGTGGAATTTGTTCTAGGGCAACAGCTAGGGTAGTATCATAAAACAACCAATCATTGCACAAGTATTTATAATACTATAAATTAAATCATAATTAATCTAGGTTAACCCTAATCATGCTAATTAAATTAGTTAACCCTATATTCTGGTCGAGGGGGTTTACATATATATATATATATATATATATATATATATATAGACACCTAAACACATAAACACCAAACACAACACAACACAACACTACGCTCACAACACACCACCAACACGCACACAACCACCCCTACGCACACATATACCTATATATATATAAAATATAATTCAAGAATTCTAGTACATACTCCCAGAAGCTAACCCAACGCGCTCAAGCCCGAAACTAAGAAACCAAGTCAAAATGGCCGTTCGGTCATTTCGACGAACACGCGGTGTGCGGTTCGGAAAACCTCCTGAAACGCACACCAAACCAACTCGGAATCGGCCCAAAATTTATCCACGAGTTCCAAACGATGTATAGATCCTAAAAAAAATACTAACTCGTCGATTCTAGGCCCGTGGCACAAATACGCACGCACTTAAAACCGGCGACGACGAAAACTCCGAAAATGCCAGAAACGCCCGTTTCTCCGTGACACGACTTCACGTGTCCGAATGGAGACACGCACTAACCCTCTAGACACCCGACAACGTCTACCTAGGTTCGTCTAACCTAGGGCATCACCCAAAATTGGGCCAGTTTCGGATTCCACCCGAAATTGACACAAAACCTAATGTCAAAGTCTCCAAACACAACCAAACTTGTTCCAACTTCCTTCCACGGGTAGCCTTAGGGTCTAGGAAGGTTATAAACTACTAATTACACTACATAAGAGTAATTAGTAAGAGAAAAGTTAGGATTTACCTCTTGGAAGTTGGAATCCCAAGGCCAAAGTCTCCAAATCACTTGAAATTACCTCCCTCAAGCTCCAAGCCTCCAAATCAAGCCTCCACACTTAGTCTAGGATCTAAACACCTAGGTTAGGGAAAAGTATAGGGTTAGGGTTAACATCCATGAAGAATAGAAGAAGAAAGAGGAGAAATAGAGTGCTTACTTGAACTTGGGAGAAGGAAAGAAGAAGAAATGGGGAATGGAGAAGAAGAAGAAGAAGAAGAAGAAGAAGAAGTAGTGAAGAAGAAGAGTGGGGGTTGCTGTGTGCTGCTGGTCGGGTCTGGATTGGAGGGGTCGGCCAAGTAGAAAAGGGTTTACGAATTCTCCAAAAGACCAAAATGCCCTCATCTCACTTGGGTTTTGGGTTTCGGGTTCCAAAAGCACTCAAACTAACTCTCAATCTCCCCAACTAACCCACTAAAAATATAATAAATATTCTAAACCCAAAAATAGGTCTCACAAGGGTGTGTGTTGGGTCGGACATGGGTCCACTAGGGTCTGACATAGGTCCAGGCTAGCCAAAACACTAAAATAATCAAATAAAAATAATACAATCACTAATTAAATATAATTATAATTAATTATATACAATACACAATTTACCAAATAAAAAAAAATAACCCTATTTTCTAGAATCGGGTAGTGACAAGCCTACCCTCCTTAAAATAATTTCGTCCTCAAAATTAAAAGACGAAACTAGGACAGGAATGCAAGAAAAGAACCATACCTCAGGGCTCGAAGAGATAGGGGTATCGCTCGTGCATTTCATCCTCCCTCTCCCAGGTCGACTCACCTGGAGAGTGATGCCCCCACGCGACCCGAACCAAGGGAATAGTCTGGTTCCTCAACACCTTCTCTCGCCAATCCAGAATCTCCACTGGCTGCTCTGGATAACTAAGAGTAGGGCCCACCATAATCTCTGAGTGATCCAATACGTGACTGGGATCCGCCACGTACCGTCTCAACTTCGACACGTGGAACACATCATGAACTTCCTCAAGCGTAGGCGGCAACTCAAGCCTATACGCCACGGCGCCGACCCTCTCAAGGATGCTGAAGGGTTCGACGAAACGTGGGCTAAGCTTCCCGCCTCCACCGAAGCGAATAGTGCCACGCATCGGAGAAATTCTCAGGAACACCAGATCTCCAACCTAGCACAAACAAGGTCTCAACACTTAATCTAAAACAAGCAAATACAAGAACAAAATCTAGATTCTAAGCTATACCTCGAACTCCAAAGGTCTCCGGTGGCTATCGGCCCAATGCCGCTGCCTGTCCTGCGCCACCCGAAGTCTATCTCTAATGAGCTTAACCTTCTCCGCTGCATCAACCACCATCTCCGGGCCAAGCAAAGCTCTCTCACCTACATCATCCCATGATAACGGAGTACGATACCTCCGTCCACACAACGCCTCGAATGGTGACATCTCGATACTGGCTTGGTAGCTGTTGTTGTAAGCAAACTCTACCAAGTGCAAGTGATCCTTCCAAGAGCCTCTGAAATCCAAAACACAAGTGCGAAGCATGTCCTCAAGTGTCTGAATGGTCTTCTCTGACTGACCATCTGTCTACGGGTGATATGCAGTACTAAACTTGAGCTGGGTGCCCAAGCTAGCATGCAGACTCCTCCAGAAATATGAAGAAAAATGACTGTCCCGATCTGATACTATACTCACAGGGACTCTATGCAGTCTGACTATCTGGCGCACATACATCTCTGCTAGTCTCTCTGTAGACATACCCACTTTGAATGGTAGAAAGTGGGCTGATTTAGTCAACCTGTCCACGATGACCCAAATCACATCCTTTCCGCCTGGAGAACGGGGAAGTCCATAAACAAAATCTATGGTCACATGCTTCCATTTCTACTCCGGAATGGATAACGGCTGCAGCAAACCTCCTGGCCTCTACCTCTCCGCCTTCACCTGCTGGCACACTAAACATCGGGATACAAAGCGCGCTACCTCCCGCTTTATCCCGTACCACCATACATGCTCTCTAAGATCTCTATACATCTTGTTGGCACCTGGATACATAGAATACTGGGATCGATGCGCCTCCTGAAGAACCTCCTAGCGCAACGACCCACTCGGCACACACAACCTGGTACCGTGCCGCAAAGAACCATCATCAGCAATGGTGAAGTCATCTGATAATCCAATTTAAACTTGCGCCCTGATACTCCTCAGGGACTCATCCTCAAACTGTGTAGCCCTGATCCGGACTACCAACTCTGACTGAATCTGCAGTCCCCACATCGGAATCTCAACTCCAGGCACTATCACCTCAATGCCCACGCTCTCTAGATCTGCCAGAAGATAATGATCTGTAGTCAGGCACATAGCTACCGGATACCTGCTCAACGCATCTGCAACTATGTTCGCCTTCCCTGGATGGTTCTGCAATAATATGTCGAAGTCTTTTATCAACTCCAACCATCTCCTCTGCCTTATGTTCAGCTCTTTTTGGGTAAACACATACTTTAAGCTCTTGTGGTCTGTTAAGATCTCCACACGCTCTCCGTATAAATAGTATTTCCATGACTTCAGAGCAAAGATGACCGCTGCCAACTCAAAGTCATGGGTAGGGTAGTTCTTCTCATGAGGACGTAATTGCCTAGAAGCATAGGCAATCACCCTCCCATTCTGCTGTAACATACAACCCAGTCCCTTCCCTGATGCATCACTATAAATAGTGGAACATCCAGAACCTGATGGCAACGTCAACACTGGAGCTGTCGTCAACCTCCTCTTCAGCTCATCAAAGGTGATCTGGCACTCCTCTGACCAAACAAACTCCATATCCTTCCGGGTCAGCTTGGACAACGGCTCTACAATCCGGGAAAAATCCTGAACAAATATCCTGTAGTAACCTGCCAGCCCCAGGAAACTCCTGACCTCGGCTACTGAACTCGGAGCACTCCATGCCTCAACTGCCATGATCTTTCTCGGATCAACCGATATCCCCTCTCCAGTCACTACATGACCAAGTAATTCCACCTTGTCAAGGAAGAACTCGTACTTCGAAAGCTTTCCATAAAGCTTCTCCTTTTTGAGAGTCTCCAACACTATCCTCAGATGCTCCTCATGCTCCTCTGGGGTCTTCGAATACACCAAGATATCATCTATAAATACCACTACAAACCTATCCAGATGCTGATGGAACACCTTGTTCATCAGATTCATGAACACTGTCGGGGCATTAGTCAACCCAAACGACATCACCATGAACTCATACTGTCTATACCTGGTCCAAAAAGCTGTCTTCGAAATATCCTCCTTCCTGACCTTCACCTGGTGGTAGCCTGTCCTCAGATCAATCTTGGAAAACACCCTCGTTCCGCTCAACTGGTCGAAAAGATCATCAATACACGGCAGCGGATACTTGTTCTTGATTGTGAGGTTGTTCAGAGCCCTGTAGTCGATACACATCCGTATCGACCCATCCTTCTTCGGCACAAAAAGTACCAGAGCACCCCACGAAGAAGAATTAGATCTGATAAATCCCTTGTCCGGAAGCTCATCCACCTGCTTCTTCAACTCTATCAGCTCACTATTGCTGACTCTATAGACGTGTTGGGATATCGGCTTCGCGCCTGGCACCAAGTCTATAGAGAACTCCACATCTCTGTCCAGAGGTAACCCTGGCAACTCCTCCGAAAAGAAATTCTTGTACTCCTCTATCAGTGGATGTAGCAACCTCGGCTCTACCACCAGGGCTCCGTAAAAGACTCCTTCGCTCTGCTCCGCTGCTCCTTTGGCAAACTGAAACTCTGGCGCACCCGGTGGACTAAACAACACTCTGCCTCCACGATAATCTATACTAGCACAATGCATACTCAACCAATCCATCCCGAGTACAATATCGTAGCTCGGAAGTGGCATTACGAGTAGGCACACACTTAACTCCCGGGCTCCCAAGGTTACTTTCCGGTCTCTGCAGACATCACTGACTAGGATGATACCACCCCCGGTCGTAATCTTGCAGAGTCTAGCTAAAGGTTCAGCAATAAGATGGTGTCTAACAGCAAAAGATACAGACACAAAGCTTTGGGAAGTACCGAAATCAAATAAAGCAAGTGCTGGAATAGAATCAAGAAGAACAGAACCTGAGATCACATCACCAACGGGCTCGGCCTTGTCTATGGTCAGGAAAAAAGCTAGCCCTTGCTGTTCTCTTCGGTGCTGCTGCTGGTGCCGGGCAAACCTCTGCTGCTTAGTCGGCAAAGGCTGTCCTCTCTGCTGTGCTACAGGTGCTCTGGCTGGTCCCCTCTGAGCGGCTCCTCCGCCCTGAGCTGTACGAGCAAGTGCTAAAGGCAATCCTTCAGCTGGTGATCTGCTGTGCCACACAACAAACATCTGCCCAGCCTCTTCCTACAAATATCCTATTCGTGTCCTAGCTTTCTACAAAAAGGGCAAATGATGGGCTGCTTCTGGCCCTGTTGCTGTCCCTGCCTCTGCTGCTGGGGCGCCTACCGTAAGGGCGCACGACCTTGACCCTGGTGCTGCTAGGTCTGCTGGAACGACCTCTTGGCTGGGCCTGCACTGTTGCCTGCTTCGGAAGCATCTCTGCTCCTCTTGGTCTTCAGCTCCAAGTTATCCTCAGCCCTCTAAGCGTCGCTCATAATCTGCTCGAAGGTCGCCTCGCGGTCACTCCTAGTCAAGGACTTGACCGCCATGACCAAACCCTTGCGGAACTTCCGCACCTTCCCTGCCTTAGTCAAACCCTCAACAAATCTGCCCAGACAGCAGAACTCTGCTGCATACTCGTCCACTAGCATGCTCCCCTGGACGAGTGCCTTAAACTGGCTCTCTAAAGCGCTGAGAGCCACATCCGGGAAGAACTTCTCCTTGAAAAGCTTCTTGAAAGCCTTCCAAGTCAGTCCCGGTACTGCTATCCGCGTATCTGTGCGGTACCAAGTAAGGGCAAGATCAAACATCTGGCTGCCCGTCGCCTTAATCTGTATACTGGCTGGGATCAGTGCCAGTCTAAAGATGCCCTCGATGTGCTCGATCTAGTCATCCGCGTATAGGATCCCCTCTGTACCCCAAAACTCCTTGGACCGCATCCTCTGAAAGTCGATAATAGTGCCCGACCTCGGATGCTGAGCCTGCTCTGCCTGTGGCTGGATTTGGGCCACTCTATCCACCATTGTCAGAGCCACCTGATGAGCATTCTCAATACCCATCCTCATAAAGTCCACCTGGCGGTGCTGTGCGTCCATCATCTCTCGGAAGAATGTGAACAACTGTGTGGCATCAACTAGTACAGGCGGTGGTAGAGGAGGTACCACCGGAATAACTGGGGTAACTCTCGGATCGATAGGAGTAAGAGGATCTTCGAGAGAAACAGATGCTCCCTCAACTACAGGAGTGGCGAGTGGAGCGGTAGCGGCTCCCGGAAGTCGAGCAGGACGAGAAGTGGCAGACCTCTCGGTAGCAGCTGTTGGAACGGTGCGCTGAGACCGTGTCTTCGGAGGCATCCTGAACACAGATCAAAAGAAGTCAATATGGTGCAAGATACGATATCATCAAAGAAGGACAGTAATATTGTAAAATAAAACAATTTTAGTAAAACTAAAGATAGCAAAAGAAATCAGGAAGGGTCCTAGTTGTGATTGAGCACACTCTCTCTCAGCCTATATCTTATATCCTATTACAGGTAAACCTAAAAACTATACCTGCATGGGCCACCACCAAAAACGTGTCACGACTCGCACCCGAAAAATCGGGCATGAGTCGTGGGTACGTCCAGCCTACGCCGCAGAATCGACGGTAGAACGCTGTAAAGGTCCGTTCTAGGTCAACCATCTATAATCTCACAAAACCTGTCATTAACCTCTCCAAAAGGAGGGCAACCACGCAATATATATATGCCTCAATCACAATAACTAGGGGAAGAATAAAAGCACGATAAGATATCACAAAGAACAAGGAAACACAGAGCAAGACAATATCCAAAATACAGTCCAAGTCTATAGTCTACAACATCACAGCAGCAAAATAATAATACGGTACAGTCATCCAGAATAACAACTGAGAACAACCCAGGAAAACCCACCTAGCTAACTAGGGCGCTAAAGGCGTCTCCTCGATGGGCTCCTCCTCAGTCTCGGGGTCACAACACTCCTCGACGCCCGGCCCGTAGAATATTGGGCAATAATCCTCAGGATCCTCTAGAAAAAATATGTCCAGTCAGGACTGGAGCGAAGTACATAACTATGAAAGCAACTCCAAATACATGGTAAGGTGTATATGACTAGCAATAGAAAGTATACAAGATGCACAGGAAATAAATACATGGTGGAGCAGAATAAGTAGCTGCAATGTAAACTGGAGAGCAATACAAGTAGTGAAAAAGTAACTGCATGTGAGAAAACAGGAATACTAGCTAAGTTCCTTGAGCACAAGTTCGTTATGTGATCGGTTTAGGTTGCACATGAATAAACTATGATAACTCTATTATGCATGAGTTGCATAACCGACATACACATGAATACTGTTTGGCTTTGATCACATAACCAACTCCTACTCCCCTCCCCCACTAATACTCTTGGATCCAACCATGACACGCTACGTACATGATAAATAGCTCGCGTACACGAAGACGAGAGTACAAGAAGCACATGATAGCACATGAGAATCAATACCCGAACCACATGATGAAATACACGTGATAGAGTACCCGCTGAACACGGTAAGGGGCATAGAATCTCATGACGGGATCCATTAGTACCAGTTTGTGTAACAATGTGTCAGAATCAAGTATTACAGTTCTACAACAGTTGATATAAACGTTATCATGAAATAGAAACTATCAGAGGTAGGTACTCGCCTGATATCCTGAGCAACTGATGAGGATCGAGATCCGGACCGGTATCGCAAGAACCTATTGTGAAAAGTAAGATTAAACAGGGTTTTATGGATTTAAACTGATATAAAATAATTAAAAACAGCTTCTAGGGATATTCTAGGTCGAACGGGTCAAACCGGTAAAATTTGGGTCCAAAAGTCAACCCAGGGTCCAAAAAGTCAACTCTAGGTCAAAACTAGGTCAAATATTGACTTTTACGGTCAACGAAGACAGTTATGGTCAAAGCTAGGTCAAACTAGGGTGTCCCTAAAATTTTAGGTCAAAACTAGCTCATTAAGCTAGTAGACCCTCAAACTCGCCTCCTCGAGATACCGAGATACCCTCGGTATCCGATACCTCGACCTAGGCTACGCACCCCGCCTAAACCCGCTAAAACCTATGCTAGCACGTGTAAATATATATACCAATACATAAAAATCCATCTCTAAACTTATCCCTAGGCAATTTCTCAAAAACCCCGCTCGAAACTAAATACCTTGGATATCTCAAGGTATTGAGATACCTTGATATCTCAAGGTATTGAGATATCGCCCAATACCCCTCTAACTACTCATCTAGTTAGCTATTTAAGAATATAGATATACTCCTAGTTAATAATCTAGGCTAGAAAATATATATCTAATACATATATATACATATCTACGTATCTATATGTATACCTATTCACACATACACACATATACCCATATATATACCCAAACTCAATATGTATATATATATATATATCTAGCTATAGGTATATATCTAGCTATATGTATATATGCCTATACATATAGATAATATCTATCTATCTATCTATCTATCTATCTATCTATCTATCTATCTATCTATCTATCTTATATCAATCTATCTATCTATCTATCTATCTATCTATCTATCTATCTAACTAACTATTTATCTATCTATCTAACTATCTAGATATATATCAACCTATCAATCTATCTATTAACCTATCTATCTTTCAATATATATATATATATATAGCCCTCTCTAAACCTCTCGCTACTAGCTCCCTGCTAGCCTCGCTGTGCGGCGCGCGCCACGCAAAGAAGCTGCTGCTGCTGCGCTACTAGCTGCTGCTGCTAGCGCTGCGTATGCTGCTGCTGCTGCTGTGTAGTGCGCTGCAGCACGCACTGCTCCCCCCTCGCTGCACGCTGGCTGCTGGACACACACCACACACACACGCATACACAAAAATACACAGACACACACATATATACATATATATATATATACACTAATACTTATATACTTACACACACCCACGTATATATTTATATACACTACCAATATATATGTATACACATATCTATGTAGATATAAACACACACTTATCTATATATATACAGACACAAATTCATATATATATATACACATACACATACACATATATATATATATATATATATATATATATATATATATATATATATATATATACATATACATATACACACACACACACATACACTAACACTCATACATATACATATATATATACACACACTCACACTAATACACATACACAAACACAAATATAGGTGTATACACACATATATATATAAATATATATACATATATAGACACACACACACACACACATATATATATATATATATATATATATATATATATATATATATATATATATATAGACACCTAAACACATAAACACCAAACACAACACAACACAATACTACACTCACACACACCACCAACACGCACACAACCACCCCTACGCACACAAACACCTATATATGTATAAAATATAACCCGAGAATTCTAACACACACTCCCCGAAGCAAATCCAACGCGCACACAAGCCCAAAACTAAGAAACCAAGTCGAAATGGCCCTTCGGTCATTTCGACGAAAACGCGGTGTGCGGTTCAGAAAACCTCCTGAAATGCACACCAAACCAACTCGGAATTGGCCAAAAATTTATCCATGGGTTCTAAACGATGTCTAGATCCTAGAAAAAATGCTAACTCGTCAATTCTAGGCCCGTGGCAAAAATGCGCACGCAGTTAGAACCGGCGACGACGAAAATCCTAAAAACGCCTGAAATGTCCGTTTCTCTGCGACACGACTTCATGTGTCCGAATGGAGACACGCACTAACCCTCTAGACACCCGACAATATCTACCTAGGTTCGTCTAACCAAGGGCATCACCCAAAATTGGGCCAATTTCGGATTCCGCCCGAAATTGACACAAAACCTAATGTCAAAGTCTCCAAACACAACCAAACTCGTTCCAACTTCCTCCCACGAGTAGCCTTAGGGTCTAGGAAGTTTCTAAGCAACTAATTACATTACATAAGAGTAATTAGTAAGAGAAAAATTAGGGTTTACCTCTTGGGAGTTGGAATCCCAAGGCCAAAGTCTCTAAATCACTTGAAATTACCTCCCCCAATCTCCAAGCCCCCAAATCAAGCCTCCACACTAAGTCTAGGCTCTAAACACCTAGGTTAGGGAAAAGTGTAGGATTATGGTTAACATCCATGAAGAATAGAAGAAGAAAGTGGAGAAATAGAATGCTTACTTGAACTTGGGAGAAGGAAAGAAGAAGAAATGGAGAATGGAGAAGAAGAAGAAGAAGAAGAAGTAGTGAAGAAGAAGAGTGGGGGCTGCTGTGTGCTGCTGGTCGGGTCTGGATAGGGGGGTCGGCCAAGTAGAAAAGGGTTTACAAAGTCTCCAAAAGACCAAAATGCCCTCCTCTCACTTGGGTTTTGGGTTTCGGGTTCCAAAAGCACTCAAACTAACTCCCAATCTCCCCAACTAACCCACTAAAAATATAATAAATATTCTAAACCCAAAAATAGGTCTTACAAGGGTGTGGGTTGGGTCGGACATGGGTCCACTAGGGTCTGACATGGGTCCAGGCTAGCCAAAACCCTAAAATAATCAAATAAAAATAATACAATCACTAATTAAATATAATTATAATTAATTATATACAATACATAATTTACCAAATAAAAATAAAAAAATAACCCTATTTTCTAGAATCGGGTAGTGACATTCTTCACCGAGTATCTGCCTATAGAAGGGTAGTCGAGACTCCAACTCCTCGTACAACTCTTCCCTAACCTATCTCCATCCTTCTTCAACTAAATAGCCTAGTTGTCTTGCTAGTGCATGATATCCACAATGGCCATCCTTAGGAACATCAACAATAGACCAAATAAAATCCCGTATCTCAGGGAGAAAATTTTCAATGTGTAGACTATATGAATAAGAAAAGTTATCTAAACCCTCCGTCGTGACTGCATCGTTTGTTTTTTGTTTCTTCCTCCTTCGAATAGTAAGCTTACTCTTTTCCTGCGAAAATACCACCCTTTCGATTACGGACTTTGCCTCCAAACTGCGTTCAATATGTTCAAACAAGGATGGATCTCTTTTAGTTGACTCCTTCTCCTTCTTTTTTTCTCTACTCTTTCTTGAGTGTGGTCTTCCCTTAGGAGTTCAAACAACATATGGCTCTTGCAATCGAGTTGTTGCCGGGACTGTAATTTATTGGATTTTAATCTCAATGGATCTTCTCTCCAGTTCCGATGCGACACACTACCTTGCGTGCAGGAGTTTCACTTGTGGCAAAGAAAAGAAATCATCTTTAACTTCCACCTTCGGCATTATCGACAGCTGTCTCCATGTTGATCAACAATATCTATTGGAATAGGTATAGATTCACGACGATATTCGTTAATCTCATGTGCACAAGGAAGTCCGAGTGAATGTCGATATGAATAACCGTAAACCTCGGGATCATAACCAACCAACTTTGACCTACCAATCTCCTCAAACAATAAGCCTAAGGCCTTGTGAGATACTACATGGATTAAACCATCCAAGCGGTGTTCATGCTTTGTAATATTGAGGCTCATCTCAAATGATGCTACAATCTCGTTTACCGTAGAAATAATCATCAAATGAATCGATTGCCAAACGGACACAAAATTACCGACCGATGACCGTAGATATCTTTTTAAACTTGAGTGTGATCTTTTGACCCGATTCGTAGTGATTGTGCCATAATGCTTTACCATGTTCGTCCATGCTAAGATGAATTGCTCTTTATGTGGTTCTAGCCAAGTATCTTTGATATAAGATATGCATGTCGGGTTACTCGTCTCCCACTTTTGTTGGAACATGTACCATGCTGTGTCGTAGCTGTCTGTAGTACTTGCTCGCCATATAACACTCCAATCACTGTAGAATTCTTCGAAGCGAAGCATGTCGATATTACCGTCCACATTTTTAAATTTTCTCTTGCATTGAGCTTAGATATTTCAATTTATATGCCAAGTGCATAGTAGTCTATGCGCATGAGAAAATACAATATCTATAGCATTTATCAGGGTATATTCTCTGTCGGTAACCAAAACAGAGGGCTCTTTGTAACCTGTGTAAAGGGATTGTAGTTTCCTCAATGCCCATGTATAATCTTCTACTGTCTCACTCTTCATAAAACAAAAAGCGACTTTAAATGTTTTTCCCGTAGACGTAAACCCAACAACGTGAAAAAGAGGTATCTTGAACTTGTTGGTCATATATGTAGAATCAAGGATCAACACGTCTGCGAAGGACCGAGCCAAGTGTGTGCAATCAGGATGAGCCCAAAACAACGAAAGGAGTTCATCAGTTTGTGGATGTCTTCTATGGTACTCCACGTAGTGATGCTCCCCAAGCAACTTCAATACTTGCTGCATCGCCATTCTTTCTTTCATACTATTACATTTCGCTCTGGCCAAACTATTATAGATGGTCCTCATGGTAGACTTGTTTCCGTCTTCTTTTTGTCCAACGGCAGAATAAATTTGTTTCGGTGTAACTCCGGAAAGGAACAATTCTTCAACCAACTTTCTCTCATCCTCCTTCAACCGTGCCACGTAGGCATGACCCATAAGTGTCCCTGGAATAGGATGATTGTGTCTTCCATTCTTAAGTTTGATTATCCACTTCACATCTTCTACTTTTACAATCAACACCTTAAATGGACAACCATATTTTCTCATCCCAAAGTTTTTCTTAGGGATTGTTTTTCACCAACACCTTTTTTTTATGATGCTCCCTAAATACACCTCCTCTTTCGTACCCCAGCTCTACATATTTTTGCCCAGGTCGAGATCTGATGGATCTTGCAATGATAATTACTATGTTATGTCGTCTTCCAACTTCTCTGCACCACTAATGCTTCTTCCTGGGTTACAAATTGAATATTCGTTGAGAATATATCATCCACATCAACCCCAATAGTAGGATGTACCACAACATCTGTACAAGGTTGGTCCTATAACTAATATAAAATAATATAAAAATTAATAACTTCATATAATTGGCACTTCAAATAATTTAGTCTTTAAGATCCAGGACTGTCACTATTTTGACAGTCCTATTAGTATATAGGACTGTCAAAATTATGATTGTCCTACTTTTATATAGGACTGTCGAAATTCTGACAGTCCTGTATTAATATAGGACTGTCGAATTATTGACAGTCCTATATTTATATAGGACTGTCTAATTTTATACAGTCCTTACACGATGACTGTCAAAATAGGGTTGTCATTTTACGTACCGTACGTGCTTCGGAACAACCGACATGTTCTTCGGAACGTCCGGAGTGCATATTTAATGGATTGCATGATCCAACTTCGTCATCGAAGATATTTTCATGCATTGTTCCTACAATAGTAAAAAAAAACTAAAATTTTTTCTGACAATCGTAAAACTTATTCATAGTATGTTGTCGAAGACATACTAGAAGAATATTCGTTGGACAATCACCAAAGCAAAATTCTCTTCCACTTGGGACCACAACTATCAATTTCCAAATTTAGGTTTAGACTTGGAGAATGAGAGTTTCTTCAAGTGAGGGTGAAAAGCCTAAAAATAAAAAAATTGTTCACTTATATAGCTTGGTGTGGGCCAGCCCTAAGTAACTTTAAGAGTGACAAACTTGTAATTTTGAAAAAAATTAGATTGGACTAGCCCCAAGTAATATGTGTAGTGCCCTTATCAAAAGCCGTAAATAATCAGGATGAGCCACTGAAGTCCTTAAGTCCTTGGGGCTTATATCAATCACATTGTTTTTTTTAGATTAATTTTGTTGTGTAGCAAAACGTTGGGTTGAAAGAAAAAATAGTAATTAATACTTTCTGTAGGCTTGGTTAAAAAGGAAATGGTAATGTTCCCATTCAGTTGGATTTAATAAACATTCAGTTCTTATATTAAATTAATTAGGGAATTCTTTGGCCTTATTTTTTTAATAGAAACAAATTTTGGTTATAATAATTTCGGTTGGACCTTTCTGTTAGGATGGATTTTGACACATTTTTTAATTAGAAGTATTATTATAATTGTCTTTTAAATTAGTATAAATATTTCTAAATTATGTTGATTAAAAAAAGATGAAGAAATAATTATTTTTGCCCATTATATAATATTTTCTAAATGGGTTTAAATAAGGGTTTAACTAACAACTTTTGAAATATTTATTTTAGAATTTCATTTAAAGTTTATGTGGGGTTTGGTATTAGTGGGCTTAACTAAAAAACTAAGACAATTCCTTCTTTTAGATAGAGTTATATTATTTTAAGCTTAGCTAATATATGTATTTCCTGTCTCATTGCGGATCATTGCGGCCCCGATATCTTCATCTCAAAATTCGTACAAAACATTGATTCTGGACTACTTTATGTCGTTCTTGGCTATTTGAACATTTCAGACTCATTGGAACTGATCGTTACATCATTTGTGATCATCTAGAGAAGTGTGGCTATTGTACCATTCCGTGTCGACACGTTCGTGTTGCGCACGTCGACTTAAACCAAATTAAGGTGAGTACATTCCCTGACAGTTTTCGTTATTTTTCATTATTACTATGATTCTAGTTGTAGTGTATATTTGATTCTGACACAGTGGATACACGGGCTAGTATCAAAGATACCAGTCATGAAGAGTCATGATTGGATCCGTTGTACTAGACGGGGAAGTATTAGTTGATTATGTGATCATACCCCACTCACTTATGCATAGCTCACCCTTACTACACGAGGATGTAGCCTAATCTTATTACTTGTGCATAGCTCCCCGTATATGATTGGCCTGATCCCCTTACCTGTACTTGTGCATAGTCAATCATACTTGATTGACCTGATCCCTTACTGTACTTGTACATAGTCAATCATATATGGTAGAGCCTGATATTATCCCAAGCCGATCACATAATAACTAATATTTCAAGGCATTTAGTAGTTGTTCAACTTTCTATTCCAGTTTATACATGCTGATACAATTATTTCTTATTTATTTACAGTTTATTATTCCCTGTGATATGATTATCTGTGTACCAGTTTCTTATTGTTCCAGTATTTCTTCCATCTTGTATTTTTATTCCTTACTGTTTTATAGTCTTTATCAAATTAATTGAAACTGTTGTTATTTTATGTGCTTCGCTCCAATCATGACTGGATAATATTTTTAGGAATGCAATGCCACACGTTCTTGGACTTCAAGATGATGCTAGTTGAGACCAGACTTGATGTACTGCTGACCTGGAGGTGACCTCTGTTGAGTTCTAGACTAGTATTTCTTTATTCATTTTCATATTCTAGTTTCATTCCATTTAGTTAGTTGTTGGATTACTTTTCTTTCTGCATCTCTTCCTTAGTACTGTACTGTGATAGAATTATTGTCACTCCTCGTTCCCGATATACGGATTTGAAAATTAGGTTGCATGTCATGGAGACTAGACCCATTCTTTGGTTCAATTAGACTCATGGTTTAATTGTTGGGTTTCTTTGGTCATGAGTGACCCCATGGTCTAAACCTCAACCCTAGCATATATAAGTTAACTTCCTACTCTCTCCCCTTCCCCATTCTTTCATTTTTCCTCATTCCTTCATTTAGGCAAGTACACATTGCACTACATGGAGAAACCTCTTGATTTTGATTCTTATTCTTTTTCTGCATTTTATTAGTCTAATATGTGTGCAATATAATTCTAAATACTTTTAATACTCGAAATTTTTAGTTTTTATGGTGGAATTAAGTAGATCTATCTTTCTAACATAGGGTTTTTATTAGTTTCATGAGTTTTTTTTGTTTTGATCTATTAATCCTGAAGTTTTGATCTACTAATCATGTGTTTTTGCTACATGATAGAGCTTTAAATTTCAAGCTTTTTGGCTTTTGTTTCACTCGATTTGGACTTAAAATAAAAATTTTATGGACCAAATAAAATTTTAGTTTTTGGAGCTTTCGCCATGGCCGAACCTGCTGTTTAGAGAAGATGAAGTCTTCATGCGTCCAGCGATTTATGCGGCCGAGAGTGCTATGCAGCCTGAGAGGGCTATACGGCCTGAGCTTTTGCCGCATACTAACCAGCATGTGTTTATCTTGTTGGACGCATGACTGCCATCACGCAAGTATTCTGGAGCTAATACTTGAACTCCTTGTATTTTTACTCACTGAACGAATGAGAAATTCATTAAGTCCAAAAAAGCAATATGCGATCGAGTGTCATATGCGGCAAGCAGAGTATGCGACAATTTTCTTTCGGATGCATGGCTCTGATTGTTTGGCACATCTTTTCATGGTTTTGTCTTTTCCCTCCGACACATCCATCACTTCATTCACATTTCTCTAACACACATCACTTCGGCACTTATTCCAAGAGAGTGGACTTTTGTCCGAAGCATGCGGCTTGGAGGAATATGTGGCCTAGGGTAGCATGAGGCCTGGATCCATATACGGCCTGGGGTAGTATGAGGCCTGGGGCAGCATGCGATCGATAGTCCATGAGGCAACTGTCTCATACGCCAAGTTGTGCATGCGGCTTAGCCATTTTATTTAGAATGTTTCTTTGTTCTAAGTGGTTGGCCTTGTAAATTGCTTGTGATTGATTCTAAGGAAGAATGGACATAGTAACCTGACCTTGTGCTGGACATGACCATGTGCTAGAATTAACTATGTCATAAGCGACTAACTAGCTATGTGCATAACATGAGCTATTTGTCCCAAAGTGATAAGGCTCATACGACCAACTGCAAGTTTGGTAATTTGACCCAATTTTTTGTATCCGTGCTGATACAATTACTACGTGCTATGTGTATATGTGTTATAAATGTACACAGATGTGCGACATAACTTGCTATATGCTATCAGATTACATGTTTTGGATTGTGCATCGAGAATGCCTCCTATACTACGCGACATGTGATTTTATTATATTAATTCCCCAACACGGGCATGGTATGCGGGTCAACTACCAAAGCGTGGCTAGGACTAGTAGTTTGTTGCATCACGTTCGGGTGAATCCAATTTGAGCTATCAAGTAACAAAGTGGGTTAGTATCTAGAGTGGACCGTACTACGGTATGATATATGGAAGGATTGATCATGTGACCATGCCATGGGATTCCTAACATACCCATAGGGATAAATTAGGCAACTAAAATTTATAGAGCATTGGGAGGGATAAAATCCTGAGATCATGCACATTAGCCACCTCAGACAACTGTCATGACGTGCAAGGCTGACCCCCTTGGATATTGGTCATGTTCGCACTAGTGGAGGACAATATCCGAATATTTATATTATACATGCGTTCTATATGATCTAGCCCGGTAGCCTTACGAGGGACCGGTGCATAATATACAAGTGCTATATGATTTCTATGGCTCGATTATCCCCGCCAAACAGCTCACGATCTGAGAATTTCTCTTATGCATCTAATTTGAGATAACTCAGACTCCACAGTAGCAAGCCATACAATTAATTGGGTATTATATAACAGGACTTTGTTGTGATTGGATTATTCTGTTAGTAGTCTAGGAAAATGGATTTTCTTAGTGTGATGGTTCAACCCTTGTCCTTATTTGGTTGTTGGATTGAGCTATTGTGCTAAGATAAACTATAGACCGAAACTAAGACGCAGAACATATATTGTACCTATCTATTGCTTTAGGTTTTGTTTTCCCATTTCGTGCTTCCTTTGTGGTACTTGCTATTTGGGGTCTAACCCCACTGATTTTGCATAGCCAGGTTTCGAGCCCGTTACAGAGGATCAAGCTTATTTTCCCTTCTTGATGGCGCACACCAGGAAGATGGTCGCTGATGGGGATGAGATAATTTTTTCTTCCCTGCTCGTTATTGCATATTTTACTCTTTTGGGCATTTAGCTACCAGAACCTATTAGCCGACAAATTTGGACATTTAGTTTTCTTTACATGATTGTAATTAATTAGACTACAGCTGATGTACTTTTGCTACTCTACCAGCTTTTTATTTTGTACAGCTGGTTTTCTAAATATTGTGACAGGGCATTTGGGATGTCTTACTTCCTTATTATATATGTTCTATGTTTACTGTTCTTATTTGACTGATTGAGACATTAGATGTTCGTGTGACCCTTAGTGACTTGCTTTTATTATGCACCTCCTAGTTTAGTTATAGCTGTGATCGCCGTACGACATATAGTACCTTGTACGGGGTAGCTGGCCATGTCCATCTTCGTATTTTGGTACTGGAGCATGACAAGATTTTAGTGGTGGCCCATGCAGGTCTTTATTTTTAGACTTGTGGGGTGTTATGGTCATAGGAGTCTCAATCAAACATATGCCTTTGAAATCCTGAATTCGTTCTTCTCGAAGCCTTGCTTGACTATCGAATCAATTGTTTCCTTGATCCTTCTTGTCCTGTTCTTGATGTTTCTTATCCTTTTCTTGAGGGCTTCTTCAGTTGCTGGAGTAGGAGAGATGGTCGGACAGAGTTCTCCTGGGCAATAACGGGAGGTAGCACCTGTTCAGAGTCAGATACGGGTAGAGCCAGTAATTGAGCAAGCCGGCACAGTAAAACCAGAAGTTGGACATGTTGAGCAACCAACCCCTGAGATCCCAGTACCCCTAATAATACCAGCAGTACCAACGGTACTTGATACCCCGACATTACTAGAGATCTTTCGGGGAATGATGTACACTACAGATGGTAGTGTAATAGCACCAACAGTGTCAACAGCAAGAACATATTGTCTTGTTAAGTCAGGGTTTCTGACAGCTTTGGAGAGAGGTAGAAGAACTGATTCGGGGGCGTCGGTCAGATTTTGCCGACTTAACCAGAGATACTTTGATGGCACGGAGGATGCCATCACGATAGATGATTGGCATCAAGACATAAAAGTTATTCTTGCGACGACAAGGGTTCCGAATGATGACAAGTTGACCAGGTCTGACTGCAACTTTAGGACCTTGCCCGTGACTGGTGGACATCAGTGGAAGTCGGCTTAAGGCATCATATCTCTTGGGACAGTTTATGGGCTCAATTTTGGGCCAAGTACTTTGGAGTCGTCGCACAGTATGAGCTCCAACAGAGGTTTATCGGTCTCAAGTAGACCGATAGGAGTGTTGATGTATATGTAGCCGAGTTTTGAGGGCTGAGTAGATTCGCTCCGACCATGGTGGATACAAAGTCGGACAAAACATTTAGATTCCAGCAGGGGCTTCACATAAAGATTCTACAGCTGGTAGAGGGACACGACTATCAGACTTCTGAAGAAGTATTGATAGCAGCTCGAAGGCACGAGCTTACCATACAGAGATTGTCAGCAAGGACAGGGGGCCAGAAGAGGTCTCATGCTCGAAGTGGAGGAGGAGGTGGAGGAGTACCTCAAATGTCAACATTATCACCTGGCGTTCATATATATATTTCAGCACCGCGGAGGATGACAGTTTCAACAGTGAAAGTACCAGCTCCGCAGCAGCGGAGGCAGCAACAACAACAACACCAAGGAGCATCGGTAGGTTGCACCTACTATGGCAAGGGAGGTTATACTAGAGACGTGTGCAGAGCGGCAAATAGGCTTTGCCTAAGGTGTGGTGATCCGGGCCATAAGATTGTTAATTGCCCGATAATACAGAGGCAAAGTGGGCCAGCCCAACAGTTTTTGGTACTGCCAACACCAGGGGCAATACATTATAGAGGACCAGCGGTAGCAGCACGACCATTGGCTCAGCGTCCATTATTGATGCAGGCATATATGTTCCGACAAAGGGACCACCAGCAGGGCCAGCAGAGGCCACAATAATGTGTCCATGGAAGACAGCAGCAAGGAGCACAGCAAGGCCAAGGACAAGCATACTTTGTCCCTGGAGGAGGCTTTGGCATCAGGTGATGTAGTGGCAGGTAACATTTCTGTCGCATTTTTTCTTCAATAGCATTATTTGATTCAGGAGCTTAACACTCATTTGTTTCTACATAATTTATGACACATATTGGATTGGAGTTCGGAGCATTACCAAAGAGGTTGAATATACTCACTGGTAATGGGTTTGTAGAAGTTAGTAGATTGTTTATAGCATGTCCAATCATAGTATGCGGGCGTTCATTACCCGCCAAATTGATCGAGTTCCTTATAGGCAACTTCAACGTAGTTATATGCATGGACTGGCTGAGAGACAGTCATGCTACGATAGATTTCCATAGGGGCAGAGTGTTATTTAGTACCCTAGGCACAAAGGATTTTGTCCTAGAAAGGATCATGAAGGGCCGACGCAAAGACATAATTTTAGCAGTAGCAGTAATAGAAGAAGAGCAGTTTCCCGGGATAATCCAAGAATTGCTAGATGTCTTTCCTGATGAACTTTCAGGTTTACCCCCAGTAAGAGATGTGGAGTTTTGTATAAAGTTGATTTTGGGGACAGGACCAATATCTTATAAAGTTCACATGATGGCACCATCAGAGCTAGCCATACTATACCAACACGTAGAAGACCTGAAGTCAAAGAAGTTTATTCGAACCAGTGGATCACCTTGGGAAGTGCCAGTGGTTCTAGTAAAGAAGAAGGATGGGTTGTCCCGGTTATGTATCTACTATAGACAACTGGATGCAGTGACAGTGAACAATAAGTATCCATTACCAAGAATCGATAATTTGTTTGATCAATTGAGTGAGGCTAAGGTTTCCTCCAAGATCAACCTCTGATCAGGGTATCATCAAGTAAGAGTTCGGGAGCAAGATATACCCAAGACAACATTTAGATCACGATACGGGCTTTACGAATTCTTAGTTATGTCATTCGGACTGACAAATGCTCAAGCGATATTTATGGATCTGATAAATCGGATCTTTATGCCATACTTAGATCAGTTTATGGAGAAATTTATAGATGACATTCTTGTCTATTCTAGTAGCAAGGAGGAACATGAAGAACATCTTCGGAAGGTCTTGCACATTCTAAGGGAGCACCAGGTATACGCAAAACTGAGCAAGTGTGAGTTTTGGTTGGATTACGTATCATTCTTGGGTCACATCATCTCGGGAGCAGGAGTAGCGGTTGATCCGAAGAAGGCTGAGGTCGTAGAAAGTTGGCCAGTTCCTAAGACCATAGCAGAGGTGCATAGTTTCTTGGGTTTGGCGGGATATTACAGAAGGTTCATGGCAGACTTTGCAAAGATTTCAGCACCACTGACTCGTTTGAAGCGCAAGGAGGCTATGTTTGACTGGTTAGTGGAGTGTTAGACTATATTTGAAGAATTAAAGAATAGACTGATTTCAGTACCGATTCTCACGCTTCCACTAGGTTCCGGAGGGTTTATAGTATATTGTGACGCATCCTGCAAAGGACTAGGATATGTATTGATGCAACATGGAAGGATGGTAGCTTATGCATCTCGGTAGCTTCAAGATCATAAGAAAAACTATCCAACTCATGACTTGGAATTGGTAGTAGTGGTATTTGTGCTTAGACTATGGAGGCACTACTTATATGTTGATCGGGTAGATATATTTACCGACCATAAAAGTCTGAAGTATGTATTCATTCAGAAGGAATTGAATATGAGGCAGAGGAGGTGGCTAAAATTAATAAAGGACTATGATGTAAAACTTCAGTATCATCCGGGCAAGGCTAATATAGTAGCAGACGTACTTATTAGGAAATGCAGTGTATTCATGTTGACATCGCAACGACATATATTAGAGAATCTTCAAGAAATGGGTATTGAGGTAGTACTTCCGTAGGACACAAGGATTTTGGCTAGCTTTCAAGTACAGTCTACTTTCGTAGAGAGAATTAAGGCGGCTCAGACAGAGGACCCAAAGATTCAAAAGCTACAGGCAGAATATGAGTCTGGTCTCAGGAAGGAGTTGACGATTTATGAAGATAGGACCCTTAGATTTAGAAATCGTCTATGTGTACCAAGTGGAGATATTCGTCAAGAACTTATGACTGAGACACATAGTTCTCAGTATTCAATATATCCAGGAGGTACCAAGATGTATCAAGATATCAAACAATATTTCTGGTGGAATGGGATGAAGAGGGAGATAGCATGATTCATCTCTCGGTGTCTGATATATCAATAAGTAAAGTCTGAACAGTAAAAATTGGCACAATTATTACAACTGCTTCCTATTCCATAGTAGAAGTGAGAGAATATCACAATGGACTTTGTGACTGGTTTACCTACATCCCTGACTGATCGTGATAAAATGGGTGATAGTGGATCATCTCACAAAAGTTATTTACTTTCTTCCTTTTCGAGTAAGACGGTCTACAAAAAAGTTGGGTAAAATATAAAAGCGACAGATAGTGAGACAGCACGGTATCCCAGTAAGTGTCGCGTCAGATCGAGACACTCGGTTTACTCCATATTTTTGGAGAATCTTGCATCAGAGTTTGGGCACTAGGTTGAGATTCAGTACCGCTTATCATCCTCAAACAGATGGTCAATCAGAGAGGACCATCCAGACGTTGGAGGATATGCTACAATCTTGTACTTTAGATTTTGGAGGATCATGGGAGGATGACCTTCATCTCGTTGAGTTCTCGTACAACAATAGTTATCAAGCCAGTATCCAGATGGCACCCTTCGAAGCGTTATACGAAAAAAATGTTGGTCACCATTAGAATGGGATGCTATAGGTGAGCGAAAGATGTTAGGCCCTAAAATGATTATGCAGACAATAGATGTTGTCAAGAGATTAGAGAGCGACTTCAGGTTGCACAAGATAGGCATTGGCATTGGGCATATCAGTATCGTAGGCCTTTAGAGTTTTGTGTCGGCGACCATGTGTTCTTGCGGATTTTGCCGACCCATGGAGTCATTTGATTCTGGGTTCGCGGGAAGCTTAGTCCGCAATACGTAGGTCCGTTCAATATTCTTGAGAGGGTAGGCGATATTGCTTATTGTCTTGCCCTTCCGCCTTCACAATGAGAGGTATACGATTTATTTCATGTGTCTCAGTTGCGTAGGTATGTTTCGAATCCGAGTTATATCCTCGATCACTCTGAATTAGTCATTGGTACCGACTTGTCTTACGAGGAATAATTCGTATCCATTTTGGACGGAAGGGAGAAGGTGCTCAAGAATCGGACTATTCATCTTATTCGAGTTGCTTGGGGTCATCATCCTTTGGGAGAGTCGACGTGGGAGCACGAGGATAATATTCGGTCTCGGTATCCACACAGATTCGACCCGAAAGGTATATTTGTTCTTATGCCTTCGTATGTCGAATCTCGTGATTCGTTTACCCAAGCTATGTGATATTGCTTTTCTTTATGTCCAAATTTGGTTGAATGTGTAGGTGAGCTTGTAGTTAGCGCAATGCTCGTTCTGATTTCTCTAACTAGCCTTGGGTTTGAATTTTGAGGATAGAATTTTTCTAAGGTGGGTAGAGATGTCACTCCCCATTTCCGATATACGTATTTGGAACATATTGGTTTTTCTGCTTTTATTATTTGTTGCTTGCATGGTAATAAGGTTGCATATCATGGAGACTAGACTCATTCTTTGGTTCTATTAGACTCATGGTTTAATTGTTGGGTTGGTTTGGTCATCAGTGAACCCATGGTCTAAACCTCAACGCTAGCTTATATAAGTTAACTTATTTCTCTCTTCCCCCTCATTCTCTCATTTTTCTCCTTCCTTCATTTAGGCAAGTACACCTTGCACTACATGGAGAAACATCTTGATTTTGATTCTTGTTCTTTTTCTGCATTTTATTAGTCTAATATGTGTGCAATATAATTTTTAATACTTTTAATACTCGAAGTTTTCAGTTTTTATGGGTGGAATTGAGTAGATCTACATTTCTAACTTAGAATTTTTATGGATTTCATGAGTTTTTCTTGGTTTTGATCTATTAATCATATATTTTTGAAAACTAATTTTTGCTACATGATAGAGCTTTCAATTTCAAGCATTTTGGCTTTTGCTTCACTCGATTTTGACTTAAAATAGGAATTTTATGGAAAAAATAAAATTTTAATTTTTGGAGCTTTTGTCATAACCGAACCTGCTGTTTGGAGAAGAAGTATTAATGCATCCAGCGAGTTATGTAGCCGAGAGTGCTATGCGGCCTAAGATGGCTATGCGGCCTGAGCTTTTGTCACATACTGACCAGCATGCGTCCATCTTTTTGGATGCATGACTTCCATCACACAAGTGTTCTGGAGCTAATCCTTGAACTCATATTTTCACTCGCTGAACGAATGAGAAATTCGCTAAGTCCAAAAGAGCAATATGATGTTGAGTGTCATATGCGGCAAGCAGAGTATGCGGCTACTTTCCTTTGGATGCATGATACTGATTATTTGCACATCTTTTCATGGTTTTGTCTTTTCCCCTGACACATCCATCACTTCATTCACTTTTCTCTAACATACATCACTTCGGCACTTGTTCCAAGAGAGTGGACTTTTTGTCCGAGGTATGCTGCTTGAAGGAACATGCGGCCTGGGGTAGCATGCGGCCTGGAGCCATATACGGCCTGGGGTAGCATACGGCCGACAGTCCATGCGACAACCGTCTCATACGACAAGTTGTACATACGGCGAATGTTTCTTTGTTCTAAGTGGTTGGTCTTGACAAGTTCTTGTGATTAATCCTAAAGAAGAATGGACCTAGTAACCTGACCTTGTGCTAGACATGACCATGTGCTAGACATGACCATGTGCTAGAATTAACTATGTTATAAGCGACTAACCAGCTATGTACATAACATGAGCTATGTGTCCCAATATGATAAGGCTCATACAACCAACTGCAAGTTTGGTAATTCGACTCAATTTTTGTATCCGTACTGATACAATTACTACGTGCTACGTGTGTATGTGTTATAAATGCGCTCTGAGGTGCGACATAACTTGCTACATGCTATCAGATTTCATATTTTGGGTTGTGCATCGAGAATGCCTCATATACTACATGACATGTAATATTATTATAATAATTCTTCAGTACGGGCATGGTATGTGGGTCAATTACCAAAGCATGGCTAGGACTTGTAGTTTGTTGCATCACGCTCGGGTGAATCCAATTTAAGCTATCAAGTAACAAAGTGGGTTCGTATCTAGCATGGACCGTATTACGGTATGACATATAGGAGGATTGATTATGTGACCACGCCATGAGATTCCTAACATAACCATAAGGCTAAATTAGACAACAAAAATTGGTATAGCATTGGGAGGGATAAAATTGCGATATCGTGCATATTAGCTACCTCAGACAACTGCCATGACGTACAAGGCTGGACCCCATAGATATTGGTCACGTCCGCACTAGTGGACGGCAATATCCGAATACTTATATTATACATACGTTCTATGTGATCTAGCACGGTAGCCTTACGAGGGACCGGTGCATAATATACAAGTGCTATATGATTTCTATGGCTCGATTAGCCCCGCTAAACAGTTTACAATCTAAGGATTTCTCTTATGCATCTAATCCTAAATAACTCAGACTCCACAGTAGCAAGCAGTATAATTGATTGGCTGTTATATAACAGGACTTGGTTGTGATTGGATTATTCTATTAGTAGTCTAGGGACATGGATTATTATAGTGTGATGGTTCCACCCTTGTTATTGTTTGGTTGTAGGGTTGAGCTATTATGCTAAGATAAACTATGGACCAAAACCACGACGCAATACCTATATTGTACCTATCTATTGCTTTGGGTTTTATTTTCCCATTTCGTGTTTCCTTTGTGGTACTTGCTATTTTGGGTCTAACCCCATGGGTTTTGCATGGCCAGGTTTCGAGCCAGATATAGAGGATCAAGCTTATTTTTATTTCCTTGATAGCGCGCACCGGGAGGATGGTCGCTGAAGGGCACGAGTGGATTTTTTTCTTTCCTACTCGTTATTACACATTTTACTCTTTTGGGCATTTAGCCACTGGCACCTGTTAGACAGCAAATCTGGATATCTAGTTTCCTTTGCATTATTGTAATTAATCAGACTGCAGCTGATTATGGTCATGTACTTATGCTACTCTACCAGATTTTTATTTTGCACAGATGGTTTCCCGAATATTGTGGCAGGGCATTTGGGATGCCTTACTTCCTTGTCATATATGTTTACTGTTATTATTTGACTGATTGAGACATTAGATGTTCGTGTGACCCTCAGTGACTTGCTTGTAGTATGTACCCCCTTGTCTAGTTACAGCCGTGATCGTCGTACGACATATAGTACCTTGTACGGGGTAGCTAGCCATGTCCGTCTCTGTATTCTAGTACTGGACCGTGACAGTTATGATGATTACCTGTACTTGAATAATTGAGATAAATTTCTTGAGGTCTAGACAACGTTCTACCGCCGATGTTGCGGCATAGGCTGGACGTATCCACATACTCGTGTTCGATCATCCGTGTGCGGGTCGTGATATATTTTTATGGTGGCCCATGCAGGTGAGGCCACCCAAATTCTATCTGTGATGAGCTTCACCTTCTCAGCTGCATCCATAATTATCTCCGGTCCCAACAAGGCTCTCTCACCAAAATTATCCCAAGATAGAGGAGTACGATATCTCCGTCCATATAAAGCCTCGAATGTTGACATCTCGATACTAGCGTGGTAGTTGTTGTTGTAAGCAAACTCTACCAAGTGAAGATGATCTTCCCAAGAGCCTCTGAAATCTAAAACACAAGTGCGAATGTCACCCTCACTTTTCCATATAGGGTAATTTAATAATTTGGCATAGTTATTTTATTTTTAGAGATTAGATTTAATTAAAGTATTGTATGTATTTATTTATGTTTTTTATTAATTATTTATAGTTAGTGGGCTAGCCTACTAATTAGACTTGACACTAGTGAACCTAATTAGACATGTCATGACAACTTATTGAGCCCAACATGGACTAGGCCTATTAGACCCATTTTTTCTAATTAATTAGGAGGATTAGACTAATTTGTATTAATATAGAAACTTCCTAAATAGCCCTTCCCTAATTATTCTCCATAATTCTTCATATAGGGGCAACTTAGACATTTGGTGGTGACTTTGAGAGGGGGAAAGGGGAAGACCACTATAGAGAGGCTATTCTCTCTCTTCTCTCTTTATTTGTACTCATTTCTAGATCCCCAATTCACTTTATTCCTCCATCAATCTCTCTCAATTCATTCACACATTCTCTCATTCCCATCACTAAAGGAGCATTAGAGCTTGGAGTTGCAAGAAGTACTAGGAGAAAGAGCTTTGGCAAGGAGATTGCGTCCGGATCGTGTCTATGGGAATAATTCATTGGAAATCTATCTCCCAATATATAAAATTCCAAATTCACCTTCATTGTAGGTTCCAAATCATACATTTGACCATTAAGAACCCTCTCATAGCATAGGTCAACCTATAGGAATAAATTTTAGGCTAATTGGATGTGTATTATAAATTCTACATGGTGATTGATGTCAATTTTAAGGAAATTACGAGATTGACACATCAAGTGTGTCATGTGACTAATTTAGGCTTATTGGACTTAGATCGGGATTGGAATACTAGCTACGTGTCCACAATTGAATATGAGTAGGCCGTATCTCCAGGAGGTAAAGACCCAATTTGGGTCATCGTTGACAGGTTGACCAAATTGGCCTACTTTTTGCCATTTAAAGTGGGTACGTCTACGGAGAAGCTCGTGGAGATGTATATGCGGCAGATAGTCAGATTGCATGGAGTTTCTATAAACATAATCTCGTATCGAGATAGTCGTTTCGTATCCCACTTTTGGAGGAGTTTCTAGGCTTGCTTGGGCACCCATCTCAAGTTTAGTACCGCATATCATCTTCAGACAGATGGATAGTCAGAGAGGACTATCCAGACTCTCGAGGATATGCTATGCACCTGTATTTTGGATTTTGGAGGCTCTTGGGAGGATCACATTTACCTGGTAGAGTTTTCTTATAACAACTGCTACCAGGCCAGTATCGAAATATCACCATTTGAGGCATTATATGGATAGAGATGCCGCACTCCGTTGTCGTAGGATGATGTTGGTGAGAGAGCCTTATTGGGACCGGAGATGGTCGTGGATGCAGCTGAGAAGGTGAAGCTTATTAGAGATAGACTTCAGATGGCGCAGGACAGACAACGATATTGCGCCGATAGCCAACGATATACTTTGGAGTTTGAGGTATATGTTTTGTTTACATTGCTTGTGATTGCTTTATTTAGATAGAGTGCTAAGGCTGTGATTTATGCTAGGTTGGCAATCTGGTATTTTTGAGGATTTCTCCGACATAGGACACGATTCACTTTGGTGGAGACGGGTAGCTTAGTCTGCGGTACATCAGACCCTTAGGCGTTCTTGAGAGGGTCGGTGCAGTGGCTTACAGACTATACTTGCCACCTTCACTATAGGGAGTGCACAATGTGTTCAACGTGTCACAGCTGAGACAGTACATGGCATATCCTAGGAATTTATTGGATCACTCGGAGATCTAGGTGGGTCCGACTCTCAACTACCCAGAGAAGCCTGTGGAGATTCTAGATAGCAGGAAGAAGGTGCTGCGGAACCAGACGATTCTTATGGTACGCATCGCGTGGAGGCATCACTCTCTAGGGAAGTATACCTGGGAGCGAGAGGCCGAGATTCGTGAGCGATATCCTTATATGTTTAAGCCATGAGGTATAATTCTTTCTTGCTTATTGTGATTGTTTTTGGTAGTTATTTTCTTCCTTAAATTTCGAGGACAAAATTTTTCTAAGGTGGATAGAATTGTCACCCTCGCTTTTCCAAATAGAAATAATTTAGTAATTTGGCATAGTTATTTTATTTTTAGAGTATTTAATTAGAGTGTTGTATATATTTATTTTTATTTTGTATTAATTATTATACTTAGTGGGCTAGCCTACTATTTAGACTTGACACTAGTAAACCCAATTAGACTTGTCATGACAACTTATTGAGCCCAACATGGACTAGGCTCAGTAGACCCATTTCCTCTAATTAATTAGGAGGATTAGACTAATTGCATTAGTGTAAAAACTTTCCAAATAGCCCTTTCTTAATTATTCTCCAAAATTATTCATGTAGGGGCAACTTAGACGTTTGGTGGTGACTTAGAGAGGAAGAAAGGGGCCGCCACTATAGAGAGGCTATTCTCTCTCTCTCTCTCTCTCTCTCTTCTTTATTTGCACTCATTCCTAGATTCCTAAATTCCTAGATTCCTAATTCACTTTATCCCTCTTAATTTATTCATATTCTCTCTTATTCTCATCACTCAGGGGGCATTTAAGCTTCGAGTTGCAAGGAGCACAAGGAGAAGGAGCTTTGGCAAGGAGATTGTGTCTATATCTTGTTTGTGGGAACAATTCATTGAGAATCCATCTCCCAATAGGTAAATTTTTGAATTTATCTTCATTGTAGATTCTAAATCATGCATTTGACCATTAAGAACCTTTCTATGGCATATGGCTACTTATAGGAACAAGTTTTAGGCTAATTGGATGTGTATTATAATTTCTACACGGTGATTGGTGTCCATTTTAGGGGAATTACGAGATTGACACATCATGTGTGTGTCATGGGACTAATTTAGGCTCATTGGACTTAGATCGGGGTTGGGATACTAGCTACGTGTCCACAATTGGACATGAGTAGGCCGTATCATAATATTGTGCGATAACGTATGATACAGATCTTATTTTGGACTATTTGTACTAATTCTCTTCAATTCTTAGTATAGCAAGTTATATTAGTTATTATTTTGAGTATTTGATACGTAGGAATCGTTATTGTGAGGAAATAAAGATTTTGGCTTCTCATTGGGATGAGTATCATGAATGTTCTAGTTGTGCACTTAATGTGTTTGCTTAAATACTAGTGTGTTTGTGTTGTTATATTATGTACTTGATATATAACTGTTATATATATATATATATATATATATATATATATATATATGTATATATTGATGTGTGTTGTGTCCATGGGGTCGGGTAGGCATGGAGGGAAGAGACAGTCAGGTAATGGCAGGGTATTGCGGGCTATAACAGTTGTTTTGGTTAATGTATTAGATGTTGGTGTAGGTGATAGGGACTGTACAGACCTGTGCTCGGGTTGCTACTGCCTGTGTGCATTGAAGGGGGATGTTCAAGGTGTTTGGGTTGTAAAGAAGTGCACAGTTGTGCACTTGTTGTTGGCAGCAGTGCTGTTGTGCACATCAGTTCCTGGCAAGTGAGGCTCGAGCCAGTTCAATGTAAGCAGGAAAGATGTCTGATGCAAGTGCAGAGTTTGACATCAGTGTTCATTGCAATGATGGTTGCAGTAGCATGTGAGGGTGAGTTAAGCTCTTGCTCAACAGCAAGGAGCAACAAGGAGACTCAGGTATGTGTGTAAGGATGCAGAGATTAACCAAAACTGAAATAGCGGTGATGAGGGTTTGCAGATTTGACGGGAAACTCGATTAACTGGGGGGGTGATTGGGTTATAAGATAGGGGCATCCAGCAACTAAACATTATAGTGTAGCAACTGTGTCAGTGTCAAGTGTACACAGTGTTCAGGTGTCTTGATGTTAATGTATACATGTATGGGCTTGGTGGCTCGAGTGCCTGGGCAAGCAAGTGTGACAGCAAGGTATGTGTGCACACATATGGCAGGGAGACAATAACTCAGCATGTTGGACCACTTAGATCAAGATGGTGAATGTGTGTATCAGGTAAGTGCAGCATACCAGGCTTAGGTATTTGGTTTTGTGTATCAACTAGGATTGAGAATTTAGGAATACTAAACAACAACTATGGCATTAATATAGTATGTTAGAGATGTGAGGTTAGTTAAGTTAGTATCAGTTATTAGTTGATTGGTAGTTGGAGTTAAGTAGATTGGAGTATCAGTTATCAGTTAGTTAAGTTAGAATATATTCATGTTAGTTAACACCTAGTGGAATACGAGTTAATTCATATGATAGTATAAGTGTACCAGTTAGTGTATTAGTTAGTTAAGTTAGTAGTAGTTGATAGTAAGTAACAGTTAGAAGCTAGTACCTATAATATCAGTTTAAGATACCAGTTAAGTAAGTGTATCAATTAGTTATCATTAGTAATATTAATGTTAAGTAATGCTAGATAGTGTAGGTATTAGCTAAGTTATTACTACTACAATAAAGTTTGATCTAGAATAGCTAATATAGGCTAGTGCTAGTTAGTTAGTGACTAATATAGACTAACTAACTAGTATTGGACCTAGAAATAACTAGTTTGACTTAAGTTGACTAAGATTGACTCTGTTTGACCTAATTTAGCTAGAATAACCTAGATATTGCCTGGAACATCATATTTAATGCATTTTAGCTCATTATCACTTATTTACACCCTTATTGACATGACATTCATATCTAGGTTTGTGTGACACCAGCTCGGACACCGAGTTACCTCTTTTGCTCCGGACCAGAGGTGAGTACATCTCTCTGTTAGTTTTCAGTCACGATAGTGTATATATCACATGTTCTTGAACTGTTTACTTGATTTCAATATAGTGGCTACACGGAATGGTACTAAAGTGATCATGTCATGGGATGTTATCCCCTACCGTGTTCAGCGGGTACTCCTTTAAATGTTCTAGAACTGTTTATTTGATTATGACACAATGGCTACATGGACTGGTACTAAATAGATCATGTCATGGGGATGTTATCCCCTACCGTGTTCAACGGGTACTTTTTTACATGTATTTTGTCGTGTGTATCAGAAATTTATTCTCAAGTACTTCGTGTTCACACATTGCTCGTGTATAGTGGACATATATTACTCGTGTTCGTAACGTGTCGTGGTTGGATCCATAAGTATTGGTTGGGGATGGGGGAGTAGGAGTTGGTTATGTTATTAAGCCCAGTGTATTCGTGTATATGTCGATTACATATCACACATGTAATCGTGTTACCATATTATATTTGTGTTCAACCTAACTCGATCACATAACGAACTTGTACTCTAAGGCACATTAGCTAGTTTTATCTATTTTCTTTACCTACAGTTATTCCATATTTCCTATTCTTTCCTTTCTAGTATATTATCTATTTACTTTAGTTTATTTTTATTTCTATTGCTAGTTCTTCTTGTATTTTTTTCTATTACTTGTCATATATGTTCTACCATGTATTTGGAACTGCTTCAAGAGTTTTGTACTTCGCTCCAATCCTGATTGGATATATTTTTTAGATAATTGGCTTGAGGAGCAGTGTTCCACTTACTACGGGCCGTAGGACGGCGACAGATTAAAGGATACTTCCCTAGAGCCGGAGAACCTAGTGCCAATGACCGGGGAGGCTTAGATATATATGTTAGATATTGTATTAGTCTTATTTTAGACGCTTATGGCATGTAATATGTATTAGTATTTTGGGAGTTGTATATTAGTATATACAACGCTCAGATATATACAATGCTCATGGCATGTATATTAGTATTTTGGGAGTTGTTTGTGCTTAGACTCATAATGTGGACTTATGTATGTTTTGTGATTCTTATTTCATCATTCTATTCCATATCGTGCTCTATTTTTCTTAGTTTGATATTGTGATTTAGTATTAATATCTTATCATGTTATTATACTTATTCCTCCATTTGGAGTTGAGATGGCATGATAGGTACCATAATATTGGATAGTATTGTTGACCCAAACAATATTCTACTGTCGATGCTGCGGCATAGGCTGAGCGTTGTTTATGTACTCGTTCCCTTATTCTGGGTGCGGGTCGTGACATATTTTTATTGGTAGCCCATGCAGGTTAAGAGATCATAACTAGTACGATTTCCTAGTGGTGCTCAGACTTAGAGTACTACTATGAGCCACCTTTAGGATATAGGATATAGGCTTAGAGTATACTCAATCACAGCTACGAACACTTCCAACTTATTGCTTTTGCTATCCTTATCAATTTTAATGCTTGCTTTACTTGAATAATTATGTCCTTCTTTGATGATATCGTATCTTACTCAATATTGATTTCTTTGTTTCAACCTATCTTCAGGATGCCGCCGAAGATGCGATTCCAGCACTCAGGTGCAGTGTCAACGAGGTCGGTCACTTCGTCGCCTCAGAGGAGAGCACCAACAGACACTGCTTCATCAGCTCCAGCTTAGAGGGCCGCTTAACCGGTCTAGGTGGGCATTACTGTAGTAGCTTTCGGGGGTGCTCCACCTCCAGTCCAGAGGACGGTGTCCACAGCTTCACAGAGTATGGTGCCTACAGCTTCAGAGAAGCTACCACCACCACCACCACCACCAGCAGTTGATCCAGTGTAGGTGTTTGCACTCTTTCAGCAGATGATGGAGGCACAGAGGGCCTAGGCGGAGGCCCAGTAGCGCCAGTCTGAGGTCATGAGACAGGGCATTGAGAATGCCCACCAGCTTGTACTCGTCGCAGTCGAGAGAGTTGCCTTGGTCCAGCCACATGTCGCTCCACCTTAGCCTGCCTCGCAGCAGCCGAGGCCGGGGACCATCATTGATTTTAAGAGAATGGGGCCCAAGGATTTCAAGGGCATTGAGGGATTATTTATGCGGATAAAGGGATCGAAGACATAGAGAGGAACCTGTAGCTGGCACAGATTCTAAGGAGCCTACAAGTGGAGGACAGACCCGAGGATCACAATACGAGGACTTACTTGGAAAGATTTTAAGGAGAAGTTCTTTCTAGATGTTGTTCTGACTTCTCTAGTGAGCCAGTTCCAGTACCTCATCCAGGGTAGCATGATAGTGGATGAGTACGCGACGGAGTTCTGCCAATTGGGTCACTTTGTAGAGGGACAGAATCCCCAGGGGAAGGCCCGGAAGTTCAAAAATGGTCTAAACAGGGAGATCAAACCCATACTAGCGGATATTGCACCACTATATTGAGAAGATCCTGGCACAGGCACAGCAGACGGAGGATGATTTGGAGCTTGGCTCCAAGAGGATGAGGGATCCTTCAGGAGCTAGCAGTAGTGCGGGCCTAGCAAAGCAGCCTCACTTTCAGTAGCAACATCAGAGACACTTCCAATAGCCGAGGCAACAGTTCTCTACCCCAGCTAGATCGCCAGTACAACAGATACACCAGATTCAGAGGCCAGCTCAGCCGCTTATTCTTTGTCTATTCTGCAAGAAGCCAGGATATAGGTGGGATGCGTGTATGATGAGATTGGGCTAGTATTTGTTTTGTGGATCATGAGACCACCAATTGAGGGCTTGTCCTAAGGCTCCAGCTCGTCCAGATCTGGGCTGGGCCCAGGCACAGAAAGAACCCGCGAGACCACCAGCAGGACAACAGAGAGGACCTCCGTTGCCGACACAGTAGCAGAGGTTCGCACAGAACCAACAGCAGTAGAGAGGTACATAGCAGTGACGAACTTTCTTCTTGACTGTCGAGGAGGAGGTGCCAGTTGGTGATGTCATCTCAGGTTCAGTCTATCTTAATTTTTTTCAGCTTATGCTTTATTTGATATTGGTACTTCACATAGCTTTGAATCTGTATTTTTTGCTTCAAAACATCATCTTGAGACCGGACCATTGGCGAGGACTTACAAGATCACGACCAGGGGTGGCATTATCCTGGTGAGTAATGTTTGCAATGATCGGAGAGTTTCTTTGGGAGGTCGAGAGTTGAGAGCGTGTCTACTCGTAATGCAACTTTCGAGCTACGACATAGTACTCAAGATAGATTGGTTGAGTAGGCGCCATGCTAGTATCGATTATCATAGAGGTAGAGTTTTATTCCAAACACTAGGAGATCCAGAGTTTGAGTTTATCATTGGATTAACGGAGCAGAGCAAGGGAGACTTCTTTGGAGTTATGGTGGAAGAGTAGGAGCCGCCACATCCGTTGATTACAGAGTATATGGATGTCTTTCCAGAGAAGTTGTCGGGGTTGCCACCAGACAGAGATGTGGATTTCTCTATAGACTTGGTGCTAGATATAGAGTTAATATCACAACATGTCTATAGGGTGAACAATAATGAACTGACAGAGTTGAAGAAGCAGGTGGATGAGTTGTAAGACAAGGGCTTCATCCGCTCTAGTTCATTACCGTGGGGTGCTTTGGTATTATTTATACCGAAGAAGGATGGGTCGGTACATTAAGGGCTCTAAACAACCTCACTATCAAGAACAAATTCCCGTTATCGCGAATTGATGATCTATTTGATCAGTTGAGCGGTGCGAATATATTCTCCAAGATAGACTTGAGTTCGGGGTACCATCAAGTGAAAGTGAAGAAGGAAGACATTTTGAAGACAACTTTCAAGACTAGGTATGGGCAGTTCGAGTTCTTAGTGATGCCGTTTGGGTTGACCAATGCCCCAGAGGTATTCATGAAACTGATGAATATGGTATTTCATCAGTACCTGGATTAATTCGTGGTGGTTTTTATTGATGATACATTGATATATTAGAAGACCCCGGAGGAGAATGAGAAGCACCTGAGGATAGTTCTGGAGACCCTCAGGAAGGAGAAGGTATTTGGCAAGCTTTTAAAGTGTGAGTTCTTCCTTGATAAAGTTGAATTCCTCGGACATATGATTATAGGAGACGGGATCTCAGTGAATCCGAAGAAGATTTCAACAGTTGAGTTATGGTCTACCCCGAGTTCAATGGCAAAGATCAGGGATTTCTTGGATTGATTGGCTATTATCAAAGATTTTTTCAGGACTTCTCCAGGATTGCAGATTCGATGACTAGGCTAACCCGGAAGGAGGTGGAGTTCGTCTGGACAGAGGAGTGTCAGGCCGTATTTGAGGAGCTGAAGAAGAGGTTGACTACATCTCCATTGTTGACGTTGCCATCGGGGACATGAGGGTTTTCCATATACAGTGATGCTTTGGGTAAGGGTTTGGGATATGTTTTACAGCAGAACGGGAAGGTGCTTGCCTATGCGCAATTACGCCCGCATAAGAAAAATTATCCTGCCCATGACTTGGACTTGACAGCAGTTATTTTTGTTCTAAAGCTGTGGAAACACTATTTGTATGGAGAGCGTATGGAGATCTTTACAGACCACAAGAGCTTGAAGTATGTGTTTACACAAAAAAATGATCAACATGAGGCAATGGCGATGGTTGGAGTTGAGAAAGGACTTTGACATTTCTTTGCAGTACCATCTAGGGAAGGCCAACGTAATCGTAGATGCCTTGAGCATATATCTAGTGGCTATGTACTTGACGAGGGACAAACATTTATTGGCCGATCTTAATATCTTGGGTATTGAGGTGCTAGTTTCTGGAGTTATGGCACATATATGGAGACTTTAGGTATGGTCAGAATTGATGGATCGGATCAGAGAGCCACACAGTTCGAGGAAGAGTCTCTGAGAAGCATCAGAGCGCAGGTCCTGATGGAATTAGCAGAGGACTTCAATATTACAAAGGATGGATCATTGCGGCACGGTACTAAATTATGTGTGCCGAATGGAGCATTATGCGAGGAGGTTCTTCAGGATGCTCATTGATCTCAGTACTCTATGCATCCAGGTGCCAACAAGATGTATAGCGATATGAGAGAGAATTTTTGGTGGTATGGTATGAAGCAGGATGTCGCAAGCTTTATATCCAGATGCTTGGTATGCCAGCATGTAGAGGCAGAGAGATAGAGCCCAGGTTGATTTCTTTAGCCTTTACCCATTCCAGAGTGGAAGTGGGAGCATGTGACAATGGATTTTGTTTCAGGGCTTTCGCGTTCTGTAGTAGGTAAAGACGCGATTTGAGTCATCGTTGTCAGGTTAACCAAATCGGCCCATTTTTTTGCCATTTAAAGTGGGTATGTCTACGAAGAAGCTCACGGAGATCTATGTGCGGTAGATAGTCAGATTGCATGGAGTTCCTGCAAACATAGTCTCGTATCGGGATAGACGCTTCATATTCCACTTCTGGAGGAGTTTACAGGCTAGCTTGGGCACCCAGCTCAAGTTTAGTACCGCATATCATCCTCAGACAGATGGATAGTCGAAAAAACTATCCAAAATCTCGAGGATATGCTATGCACCTGTGTTTTAGATTTTGGAGGCTCTTGGAAGGATCACCTTCACCTGGTAGAGTTTGCTTATAATAACAGCTACCATGCCAGTATCAAAATATCACCATTTGAGGCATTGTATGGACGGAGATGCCACACTCAATTATCGTGGGATAATGTTGGTGAGAGAACCTTATTAGGACCGGAGATGGCCGTGGATGCAGCTGAGAAGGTGAAGCTTATTAGGGATAGACCTCGGGTGGCGCAAGACAAACAGCGACATTAGGCCGATAGCCACCGGAGACCTTTGGAGTTTGAGGTATAGGTTTTGTTCTGATCACTTGTGATTGCTTTATTTAGATAGAGTGCTAAGGCTGTGTTTTGTGCTAGGTGAGTGATCTGGTGTTCTTGAGGATTTCTCTGACATGGGACACAATTCGCTTTGGTGGAGGCGGGTAGCTTAGTCTGCGGTACATCGACCCCTTCGGTGTTCTTGAGAGGGTCGGTGCCATGGCTTACAGACTATACTAGCAACCTACACTAGAGGGAATGCATAACATATTCTATATTTCGTAGCTGAGATAGTACATAGCAGATCCTAGCAATGTATTTGATCACTCGGAGATCGAGGGGGGTCCGACTCTCAACTACCCAGAGAAGCTTGTGGAAATTCTGGATCGCAGGAAGAAGGTGCTGCGGAACCAGACGATTCCTTTGGTACGCGTCACGTGGAGGCATCACTCTCCAGGGGAGTCTACCTTGGAGCGAGAGGCCGAGATTCGCGAGCAATATCCTTATCTGTTTAAGCCATGAGGTATAATTCTTTCTTGCTAATTGTGATTATTTTTGGTAGTTAGTTTCTTCCTTAAATTTTGAGGATAATTTTTCTAAGGTGGGTAGGATTGTCATCCTCACTTTTCCAAATAGGAGTAATTTAGTAATTTGGCATAGTTATTTTATTTTTAGCAATTATATTTAATTAGAGTGCTATATATATTTATTTTTGTTTTGTATTAATTATTTATACTTAGTGGTGTAAAATCCCTCGACCAAATTTAGGTCTACTTAGCTTAGATAGAGAGACTAGGGATAGTTTGAAGCCAATTAGAATTAGAACATAGTGCTTCTGATTTATTGTGCAATATTTATATCACTAAGTGCACCTTACCGTTGCTTCGATATTTGGAATGCTATACTAGCATTTGCTTCAAAACAAATTTCACACATTTTCCTAGACGTGACAGCCTTCCATTCTGACCTTTGTGTAACTCATAAATACCCTATCTTTTGCTTTATTTTAGTCACACAATATTCGTTACAAACGTCCATTCTTAAATTCAATTAAATCCAACTTTGCATCTTTGTCCGTTCCAATCGAAATTGAAAACACAATATCGACCCATTTTGCCCAACCCAAATTATGATATTATTCTATTCTGAGCCTACTACGTCCATGACACTTGTATCCCACCAAATTTTAATCCCATGTACTTCCAATTAATTAAAGAGCACCAATTATACTAATTTTAATTAAATTGGTGTAAGGACCCAACCTCACCCAAAACTAGACCCAACTCCAACCCAAACTCCCACTCACACCCTCAAGGTTCATACTAAATACCACATACCATTTTAGTCCACTACATCATACCAAACATGTTGTTTAGTCTCATCAAATCCCAAATTCTATTAATTGTGAAATTTCCCAATTATTAAGGGACTTTTATGCAAATATGCAATGAGGTGTCCACCCCTCATTGGACCCAACTCATAAAGAATCTCATTCCCCCTCTTTGACCGGTCCACCCACATATTTCCCCCCATTTGTTGTAATTCCTACAACTTTATTCCCTCATATCCTCAACCTCCATTTCAAAATCCCTCCATCCTAGCCATTCCTTCATCATATTGAGGTTTTCTACCTCCCCAAAAATATCTTCCAGCCGGCGCTAATCCCAATGAGAGCCCCCTCTCTCTCTCTCCTACATATACTACTCTCTCTCTCTCCAAAAAATCAAACCCACAGCCACCTACATCACTACAAAACCCTAAAGAAACCCTAGAAACTAGATCATCACCACCCTTCACCCGACCATCACCCCTCCTTCCCCGATCACACCCAGGCCGCCTCCCCCCGTCTCAGCCACCCAGCACCGCCTAACCGTCCCCCACCGTCGATGTCAACCCGTCAGCCTCCTCCTCCTCCATCTCCGTCATCATCAACACCATCACCCACCCTACTCCTCCTGCGAGCATCCCTCGCCGACCTCCTCCGACCTTCTTCTTCCCCGATACCAACCACCGCCACCGCCAACAGCCGCCTCCGCCTCGATAGACTACCACAGCAGCCCCTCCCACTCTACTTTTTCTTCCCCGACCAACCTCCTTCCCCGACTCCCCGTCTCCACCACCATTACCCCCACCCCACCGTCTCCACCATGACCACCCTGTCATCGCCACCACCGTCATCTCCACCACGACCACCCTATCATCGCCACCACCGTCGTTTCCACTATTTCCTGACCTCACCAACCCTATCACCATCAACAACACCATCATCCTCATCCCCAGTCACCCCTACCGCACCCACAGCGACCCGGCCACCTCCACCATCGCCTTAGCCACCGCCCTGCCACTGCCAGCAACTCGCCACCACACCACGACCACCCTGCCACCGCCGCTGCAGCTGTTGCCGAAGCTGCTGTTGTTACGTGCTGCTGTGACCCGCACCACCCTGTCGTCACAGTAGCCACCGTAGTTACTTTACATGCCGGAGACCGGCCACCTCGTGCAGCGGATACCCCCCCCTCGGACACCATCATCGACTAGGTATATTCCTATTATTTCGTCATGTACGTATATGTCGACGTAATGTTGTATAGACACATGTAGTGTATGTGAACCTTGTGTTTGTGTTTAAGTGTTAATATTTTAGGATAGTAATTAATGTTAGTAATTACTCAATAAATATGACTATTCTAATAAGGAACACTGTGTTGACTAAGGTTTAGACACTGGTTGTAAACACCCTGATTTTTCAGAATATTTTAATATAATTTTCCCCTAATTTTTGGTATTTTTTGGAATTAAAACTAAGGTGATGGTGATTAAAAGATTTTTAAATACTGTTAATTGATGTTAAAATATTATGGAAATAATATTTTATGGTATAAAATGGAAAGCCGGACATAGGGTAATTTTTTGCGAATTTATTGGACTCCGAAATCATTTTTAAAGCCCTGAAAACTATTGTAGAATTAAACCAAAATAAACCCTGCCTTAACCCGGTTCACGTGAACCAAACCAAACCAAACCAAACTGACTCAAACTGAACCGAACCAAGCTAACCCAGCGTAACGGGTCGGGTCGGGTCGAATCCGAGTCAAACCCGACCCGGACCCGAAACCCAAACCGAAACCCTACCGGATTCACTGTAGCGGCCCTTAAATAATCTCGACTTTCGTGCCCACAGCGCCGCTGCACCCTTCCTCTCTCATCTTTGCCGACGCAGCCGACTCCGCCGCTCCCCAGTGAACCCCCTCCCCGGCCCTCCACCAACACCACCCTTGTAGCGCCCCGTTCTCCCGGTGCGGAGATCGCGGCTAAGAAACACAAGACGGTATCGTTCGATCAGGATAGATTGAATTAAGAACTCGTCCTCGTTATGGATTTGTTTCTTCGGAATCGATTCCCATACTCAGTGGACCGCGCCCCAAGGATCGGCTTAGCGGCAGAGTCAGGAGGGACCTCTCCGCTGATATCTTTTATTGCCTCGATTTTCGATGTCGCTTGTTGCTTTCGTGCTTTAAGTTGGTTTTGGGATTTGCTTATTTTCCTTGAACGGTTTTGATGGTTTTCATTTTTTTCGTTCATTGAACTGCACTTCAATTCTGAGATTGGAAAGAGATGAAGAAGTATTAATCGAGCTGTTCGTGTGCAGGTGAACGAGCAGTAGGCGGCTTGCGAGCGGAGTCGTGAAGCGCCTCTTTCCTTCTCCCTTCCAACAATATAAGTGAGTGGCTACCAACCAGATTAGCTAGCCCTGCTTCCAAGCTTCACATCTAATAATCTGCATTCTTCTTTGCCCTGATCAAACGATACCAAGTAATAATAAAAGAAACCAAGATAAAAGAGAATAGACTTGGTATATATGCTTGTCAATAAACTGCACGAACGGATACTTAATTGCATGCTTGTTCGCTTGGGAAAATCATGAATTACTGCTTGTCTTGTATAATTGCTTGTCTTGTACTCTTGTTGCCTCAACTACAAACTTGTTACTTGTATATTGTTCGATTATGGACAACTTGTGCACAGGGTAACGGTCTTGCGAACGATGCTGGGGCACTGGCATCGATCCGGTCCGGGCGAGACCTATTGTTTAGTCTCTTGTTCTTGGCGGAATGGCTTGCAACGCCCCTTGTACTTTCGTTGCACGCCATTCTCGTCAAAGACTATCATCCATTATGGCAACCAAGCCAGTGATCTCTTGTATATTTAAACCTGTTGCATACTAACTTGTGTCTTCGTGGCAGGGAAGGCATAGTAAGTATTGTGCAGGTCATTCAGACGGTCAGGTAAAATCCACCGAATGGTGGCACGTTCATTTCAGTAAATTCTATATGTCGCTTACTTGTAAATAAACTAAGGCAACATAGAAACCCACAAATATGCATGCTTTATTAAAACAACGTGTTGATTGGCATAGTCAGGCTAGCTCGCCTTCACCAGTATGTTTCGACATGCTGACCCTCGTTGAAACAGGTTCTCCGTACTAAGGCGAACCGAGCGAGGAGCCGAAGTCGTCTTCCCGATCCAGTCCAGCTGTTGGCGCATCGTCACCGCGCCCTCGAAGCCTTTTGAAGTCCGAAGCTGCAACTCTTCATACACAAATGCAGCTCCGTGGCAAAGCTATCTTCCAGCCTGGAGGTCTTTATCATTTTAAGTTTATAAAGGGATGTAATGTACAGGACTTCTATCTCATTTTAAGTCAACACTTTTGTAAGCCGTTCGGCATATTAGCTGACTCGTTCAGGAGTTTGTAATAGATGTTCATTATCAATAAAGAGAACTTTTCCATGTTTCAAATCTGTGTTTCAATTTATCTGCGTACTCTGAATATGTGCTTGCTATGCAAAATACTTTAGCCTTGTGCGGGCGCAACCCCAGGCCCGCACGGTATCACGGTTCGGGGGACGCCCCAACGATTCTACGGAATCGGGTCGTAACATAGTGGTATCAGAGCACAGATTCAAAGTTCCTTAGACTTCGTGCTGGAAAAGTTCCTATAACGATCAAATTCCTGTGCGAACTCTTGAACTCGCTAGGCCAAAATGAGATACATTCATGCAATAAGTCTATAATACATTATGATCCTAATGTAATTTACCTTCTTTTGAAGGAGTGGCTCCAGCGCAATCTGCAGCGCAAACATCGGACGAAATGCAAGGCCAAGGAAGTAGTTCGGGCACTTCGGGAAGTTCAGAGAGCCAGCGAGCCATGCCAAGCATCGATCCTGTCCAACGAATGTTGCAGATGTTGGAGGCAAACCAACAAAGGGACGAGGCTTGCTATGAACGGGCCGAGAAGCAGGCGGAATAGAGTCAGCTCGAGTTTCAAGACAATATAGAAGCACGATTCTCAGTCCAACAGAAGCAGGTGGATGCCCTGCAACAGATCGTTCAGACTTTGGCTTCCAACCATTCCACGGCAAGAGCGCCGACTTCGGTGGAATAGCCCATGCTTGAAGTAGAGATGCCGCAAATTCCAAGGCCGAGGGACGTGACTGCCTTCGACTTTGGCCACTTCAAGAAAGTCTGTAATACCCCATTCAACGGGACTGAGGACCCAGTCGTAGCTCAAGATTTGTTGGCCGAACTTGAAGATCACTTCGCTCTGCTAGAGGTCCCCGAAGAGAAGCGCGTCTCCTGTGCGCAACTACAGCTCCGCCTCAACGTGCACGATTGGTGGGACGTGCATCGACGATCTCTCCAATTTGATCACGGAGAGGAGGCAATCTCGTGGATGACTTTTTGTGCCGTATTCGAAGAGGAGTTTGTACCCCCTCCAGTACAACGTCAAATGGAGAACGAGTTCGTGCAGCTGCGGCAAGGCAGTATGACAGTTAAGGAGTACTCCGCCGAATTCAACCGACTCTCCAAATTCGCTAGGGCCTATTTACCTGATATAGCGAGTTGAGCTAGAAGGTTTGAAGGTGGACTACGCCCTGTCATCCATTCGCACATAGCCGCTCATCAGTATCAGACAATGCGTGAAGTCATGAATCACGCCCTATCTCTCGAACCACACTATCCTCACGTTCCTGCCGGCGCTGTGCATACCTACACTCACAAACGCTAAAGCAACAATGGAGGAAACAACACTGCAAAGCGTCACAATAACGGCGGAAAGCAGAAAGCAAACCAGCCTTATAGTTTCTGCAAAAAGACGGGGCATACAATCGACAAATGTCGCTTGAAACATGGTTTATGCCTAGCCTATGGCGGATCAGACCATTCTGTTCTTGATTGTTCCTTGAGTCATGATCGCCGTCTCGAGCGAAATGCTCCCTAACGGTAGGTTCTATCCTAAGTTTTGGGACAAAACTTCCAATTAGTTGGGTAGGATGTAGCGCCCCGTTCTCCCGGTGCGGAGATCGCGGCTAAGAAACACAAGAGGGTATCGTTCGATCGGGATAGATTGAATAAAGAACTCGTCCTCGTTATAGATTTGTTTCTTCGGAATCGATTCCCATATTCAGTGGACCGCGCCCCAAGGATCGGCTTAGCGGCAGAGTCAGGAGGGACATCTCCGCTGCTATCTTTTATTGCCTCGGTTTTCGATGTCGCTTGTTGCTTTCGTGCTTTGAGTTGGTTTTGGGATTTACTTGTTTTCCTTGAACGGTTTCGATGGTTTTCATTGTTTTCGTTCATTGAACTGCACTTCAATTCCGAGATTGGAAAGAGAGAAAGAAGTATTAATCGAGCTGTTCGTGTGCAGGTGAACGAGCAGTAGGCGGCTTGCGAGCGGAGTCGTGAAGCGCCTCTTTCCTTCTCCCTTCCAACAATATAAGTGAGTGGCTACCAACCCGATTAGCTAGCCCTGCTTCCAAGCTTCACATCTAATAATCTGCATTCTTCTTTGCCCCGATCAAACGATACCAAGTAATAATAAAAGAAACTAAGATAAAAGAGAATAGACTTGGTATATATGCTTGTCAATAAACTATATGAACGGATACTTAATTGCATGCTTGTTCGCTTGGGAAAATCATGAATTACTGCTTGTCTTGTACAATTGCTTATCTTGTACTCTTGTTGCCTCAACTACAAACTTGTTACTTGTATATTGTTCAATCATGGACAACTTGTGCACTGGGTAACGGTCTTACAGACGATGCTGGGGCACTGGCATCGATCCGGTCCGGGCGAGACCTATTGTTTAGTCTCTTGTTCTTGGTGGAATAGCTTGCAACGCCCCTTGTACTTTCATTGCACGCCATTCTCGTCAAAGACTATCGTCCATTATGGCAACCAAGCCAGTGATCTCTTGTATATTTAAACCTGTTGCATACTAACTTGTGTCTTCGTGGCAGGGAAGGCATGGTAAGTATTGTGCAGGTAATTCAGACGGTCAAGTAAAATCCACCGAATGGTGGCACGTTCAATTCAGTAAATTCTATATGCTGCTTACTTGTAAATGAACTAAGGCAAGATAGAAACCTACAAATATGCATGCTTCATTAAAACAACGTGTTGATTGGCATAGTCAGGCTAGCTCGCCTTCACCAGTATGTTTCGACATGCTGACCCTCGTTGAAATAGGTTCTCCGCACTAAGGCGAACCGTGCGAGGAGCCGAAGTCATCTTTCCGATCCAGTCCAGCTGTTAGCGCATCGCCACCGCGCCCTCGAAGCCTTTTGAAGTCCGAAGCTGCAACTCTTCAAACACAAATGCAGCTCCGTGGCAAAGCTATCCTCCAGCCTGGAGGTCTTTATCATTTTAAGTTTATAAAGGGATATAATGTACAGGACTGCTATCTCATTTTGAGTCAACACTTTTGTAAACCGTTCGGCATATTAGCTGACTCGTTCAGGAGTTTGTAATAGATGTTCATTATCAATAAAGAGAACTTTTCCATGTTTCAAATCTGTGTTTCAATTTATCTGCGTACTCTGAATATGTGCTTGCTATGCAAAATACTTTAGCCTTGTGCGGGCGCAACCCCAGGCCCACACGGCATCACGATTCGGGTGACGCCCCAACGATTCTACGGAATCGGGTCATGACAACCCTAGCCCAGCCCTAACCTCCGCCCTCATCCCCCTCGAAACCGGACGCCAGGCCGTCCTCCTGGGTCATCTGCCTCACCCGAGCACCCCGCTCGCCTCATCGTCCTCCCCCTCCTCTCATCCCTCGATGACCCCGTCCTCCGCCCGACGAGCCACCCTCCTCGAGCCAGAGCAGCCTCCGACCCGCAGCAACTCCGGCGACAACAGGACGACCTCGCCGCTGCCACCTGACCTCGCCGCTGTCGCCCGCGAGCGCCTCCCCGCTTGCTATCTCGTCGACCTCAGCAGCCCTAGGACGGCCTCCCGCTGCCCTAGCACGGACACAGCTCTCTGAACCGGACACAACTTTCTGAACCAGGACATAGCTCGTGTCAAGGATATACAGGGACACGTGAAATTCAGATTTACGGAGTCCTGTTCAGGTAGCGTTTTCTCTCTCCTCGTAATTCTGTTTTTGATTCCGTCTGTTGCAATACATAGACTGTGTAACCCTCTCGATGCCCGTGTAACTCGCTTGGTGCGTCGCGTCCTATGGTGATCGCAAACCGCGATCCAAAATCAGGAAAACCAATGCCCTGTTTTATCCTGGAACTGAGTGCGTCCTCCAAATGGGAAGACTTGGTCGTATGCGGTCTTTACCAAAACGTGCACGACGTTGATACGGACGTACAGGATTTCGTAGAAGTTGATTTGGATGTGCGTGCACACCGGAATCAATGCGTATCCGCCGACAACGCCCCGTATCTGTCCGTTCTGGAATATGCTGTAACTTTGTGTACACACGTCGGATCGAGACAAAACTTGCACCATCGGACTCGTAGCAATACGCTGGTCCTGTGACCCAAGTTTGGTTCGATTCTGAGAACGTTGACAAAATTGTGTATCGCGGGCCCCACCGGCTCTACTTGACGGGCAATTTTGTGATCGGCTCATCGGAATCCAATTCTGAAAGTTCCGTTGGGTTCGTATCATCGTTCCTGACTTGTTGACACTAAGTTTGACGAATTTGGAGACCTTTGACCCTAACACGCTTTTTGGTGCAAAGTGGCCCACATGTGGACCCCGCTTTGACCCAGAAATGTCATTGTTGCCCCTGTGTCCGAATTGGACTTAAGGACAGGCGTTTCTAGCTATTTGATATTTTTAGAGACTGTTGGTGATGTTTATTACAACTTTTGGAGGAGTACCTGCAGGATCCACTTATACAGGGACAATTGTTGGTATTCAAACCCCAAGCAAGTATACCTTGCCAAATCTTGCAGTTCTTGATACTTATTTCCTTGACATATATATATATAAATTATTGTGCATGCTTGACCTAGGACCGAGTGACTTACTTAGCGTCCGATTATTAGTCGGGTGCCAACCCTGTACGCAGAGTTTGGTAACGTCATCTAGAGATGGACATTCGTGACCCGTTATATTCTCGTAGTTGTCTTATCAAGTACACTATGACCCAGGACACTTGATACTATTCATGAGACAGAGTCTTCCTAAGATATTTATGGTAATTCTGTATAGGATATAGGTTTATGACATAGACATTATACTCATAGATATTATATGACTGGTTGCATTAGCTATGATCCCGCTCGACATGGACATGAGACATTGTGGTCATGAGATACATGGTTACATTGGGTGGGGAGAGACACACAGGCTACAGGCTGTTTTATATATATCTACTACTATTGTGAGGTCGTAGACTCTCAAGCAGAGCTAGACACATTACCAGTTATTACCGCTACCGGCTCCTCGACACAGAGCTTGTAGTAGCTCAGCCTGAGTACTCGTGATGCTCTCATCTTGCATTTCACATAGATGGTTACATACTTACCCTATTTATTTTATTGTCTGCTGCACTGCATTTATTTTGGCTTGTATTATCTGTACCTTATTATGTCCCCTGAGGACCTGGATCCGGATTATGTCCCCAGGATTTGCAGACGAGATTTATCTCGAGGTATACGGGACAACAACAGTAGCAGGAGCTGAAGCAGATACAGGAGCTGTACCGACACCCGAGGATGAGGTGTTAGCTGAAGACTTTTCCTGAGCATCCATGTTACATGCTCAGTATTTATTTTATTCAGTCATTTATATTTTGGTCTGTTGAACCATTGTATCAGATTTTATCGAGTTGTTCCCCGAAGCACTTTGTGAGACTGTTTGATGATTTACATTTCTTATATCTGTGGATCATATTTTTCTTGTATGGATGAGATTAGTTGTGCCATGTTATCGTCGACTTTATTTTACAGCTTAAGTACACCCTGATGGATCCATTAAATTGGGTTTGTCCATCAGTGTGTGCTTCTGGCCATTGTCACGTGTCTGGTCCCTCGGTATTTTGGGACTGGGATATGACATGGTTTTTGTGGTGGCCCATGCAGGTCTACGACAAAATTGTTCAGTTTCAACTTAGGGACCGAACAAGCCTGCCCTAAAGGATAGGATAAGTTATAGGATCTCATCCATTGTTTGAACCATTTTTGAACTCTATATCGAACTCGAAATTGTTACTTGATTTGCATCATGTGTTGATTCCTATGAGTGTTCTTATAGTTTATCTTTTGGTTGCAGAGTAATGTATCCCAAGAACGGAGATGAGAATCCCTTGGATACACCACACGACGTTGTGGTTACTTATATAGATGGAGTGACACCAGGGAATGGAGGACAAATATCGCAAAGCAATCAAACCGGCCAGCCTAATCCAAGGTTCCGGCGTGATAACATCCCACCTCCGCCACAGTTCACTCCACAGATGTCAGTTTTTCTGCTAGGGCAAGCCATGGACGGGCAATAGATGTTTTAAATGATGTATGCCATGATGCAAGCCCAGCAACAGATTCAGCAAGAGGCTCAGCGTCAAGAGGCAGAGTATTTGAGAACCAGCCTAGTATCCGCATTGGAGCAGGCAAACCTACCATCTAGGCGACCAGCGACGGGATCTATCCCCGATTTTCGTCAGCTCAAGCCTCGTACCTTTTCTGGTACAGAGGGGCCAACCAAAGTTCACGAATGGCTCACGAACATACAGCACCAGTTGGAAGCAGCTGAACTTCCAAGAGAGAAATGGATGACTGCGGTCAGAATGTAGTTGACTAAAAATGCACATCATTGGTGGTTATCAGAAGAGAGGAAGCTCGGACAGGACCGAGTCACTTGGGAAGAGTTCTCCAGACTCTTCCGAGAGATGTATATTCCAGCAGTTGCACGGTCGAAGCTCAGAGACAAGTTCAACCGCCTTATCCAAGGCAATATGTCAGTGGAAGAATACAACGCAGAATTTATTCATCTAAGTCGCTTTGCCCCAACCTTGATTTCGACAGAGGAAGAGAAAGCTGAGAAGTTCTTTGACGGACTGAAGTTTGAGCTCCAGAGGTTGATAGTATCGGTCGCACCTACATCATATACCGACGTCCTTGCAGCAGCACGACGCATGGAGCGCGTCACTAGAAGGGAGTCGAATCTGAAGAGGCCAATCATATCAGCACCATCCAGGACAGCACATGGGGATTCAGCAAAACGGTCCCAGAGGAGTATGCCAGAGAGAACAGCACACAGGGCCATATCTCTCCCTACTTGTCACCACTGCGGCAAGGTAGGGCACATTGAGAGAGAATGCAGACGCAAGTTAGGACTATGCCTGGCTTGCGGATCCAACCAGCATTCAACCAGAGACTACACCGAGCGTAGAGAGGGAGCACCGAGACTAGCTTTACCTGTACCATGACCAGCTTATCCAGCAGTAGGAGCATCGCAGACAGGAGTTGGAGGAGTCAGACCACCAGCTACAGGAGGCTACCAGCAGAGACCACCACTGGCACCAAAGGAAGCCCTATTACAGCAGGCTCAACAGCAGAGAGGTCCAGCTCAGGGACAAGGACAGGCATTCACATTGGCTGTTGAGGAGAAAGCTACTACAGGCTAGGTTATCGTAGGTACTATTTTAGTAGCTTCATTACCAGCTGTAGCTTTATTTAATTCTGGAGCATCGCATTTATTTATATAATCTAGCTTTGTAGCCACCCATAGAGTAGCTATCGCACCCCTTCCGAAGATGAAGAGAATTCTTACGGGAGGTGAAATTATCCCAGTTAGTGACCTCTGTAGATCATATTCTGTAGTAGTCTGTGGAAGAGAGATGCGAGCTCAATTTCTAATCTTTTCCATGTCGGATTATGATATTGTACTTGGTATGGACTGGTTAAGTCAATACCATGCGACTCTTGATTGCCAACTTGGACGGGTTATATTTAGACCGTCTGGACATCCAGAATTTGAGTTTCTTTGGGGAGCAGTAGAACAAGGAGTTCAGCCTACTCTTAGGGTACTATCTGTAGAAGGGGAGACAGGTTACCCAAGAGTCATATCTGAGTTTGTGGATGTATTTCCTGATGATCTTCCAGGTTTACCACCTGATCGGGAAATAGAATTCATAATAGACTTAACTCCAGGAGCAGAGCCTATCACTTCATCAGTATATCGGCTAGCACCTAAGGAGTTAGTGGAGTTGAAGGAACAAGTTGATAATCTTTTGAAGAAGGGTTTTATTCGGCCCAGTGTTTCACCTTGGGGAGCACCCATATTATTTGTATCGAAGAAGGATGGGACAGTACGGTTGTGCATTGACTACAGGGCACTAAATATTGTGACCATCAAGAACAGGTATCCCTTACCACGTATTGATGATCTATTTGATCAATTGAGTGGTGCTAGGGTATTCTCGAAGATTGACCTTAGATCCAGCTATCATCAGATCAAAGTAAGAAAAGAGGATATACCGAAGACAGCTTTCAGGACCAAGTATGGACATTATGAGTTCTTGGTAATGCCGTTTGGTTTAACCAATGCGCCAGCAGTGTTTATGAGTTTGATGAACAGTCTTTCATCAGTTCTTGGATAAATTTGTGGTTGTGTTCATTGATGACATTCTAGTATATTCCAAGAGCCACGAAGAGCATGAGGAGCATCTCAGAATCGTGTTAGAGACCTTGAGACAGGAGAGGTTATATGCCAAACTCAGTAAGTATGAGTTTTGTATGGATAAAGTACCTTTCTTGGGACATATTATCTCAGAAGAAGGACTTTCAGTTGATCCAAAAAAAGTTGCGGCAATAGAGACTTGGCCTATACCTACATCAGTTGCAGAGGTGAGAAGTTTTCTCGGACTTGCGGGATATTACCGAAGGTTTGTATAAAATTTCTCAAGGACTGCAGAGCCTATGACGAAGTTGACACGTAAGGACCAGGAGTTTACATGGATAAAAGACTGCCAGAAGGCTTTTGAAGAATTGAAGAGAAGATTGACAACAGCACCTGTCTTGACTCTTCCTTCAGGGTCAGGAGGTTTTATTGTTTACAGTGATGCATAAGGTAGTGGACTAGGATGTGTTTTGATGCAACATGGCAAAGTTATTGCTTATGCATCGAGACAGTTGAAGGTCCACGAGAAGAACTATCCAACACACGATCTGGAGCTAGCAGCAGTTATATTTGCACTAAAGATTTGGAGGCACTATCTTTATGGGAAAAAGGTAGAAATCTTTACTGATCACAAGAGTCTGAAGTATGTATATACTCAGAAGGAGCTCAACATGAGACAGAGACGTTGGCTTGAATTGATGGTAGACTTTGATATAGATCTGCAGTATCATCCGGGAAAGGCGAATGTCGTAGCAGACGCACTCAGCAAGAAGCCTACGGCTTATTTCTTGACAATGCAGCCGGAGTTATTGAGAGATCTACAGGAGCTTCAGATAGAGGTTGTTTTACCAGGACAGAGTGGCTTGCTGGCTAACCTTGAAGTTAAGTCGTCACTTGTAGAAAGAATTAAAGAGGCATTGCCCACCGATGCTAGATTCTGAAGACTTAAAGAGAGGACAGAAGCAGGCATGCAGATAGGACTTCGCATACATGAAGACGGGACATTAAGGTATGGAAATTGCCTGTATGTTCCAAATGGAGAATTAAGACAGGAGTTAATGACTGAAGCACATAGCTCTATGTACTCTATTCACCCAGGAGGAACCAAGATGTACCGAGACTTGAGGCAGTATTATTAGTGGCATGGAATAAAAAGGGAGATTGCTAGATTTGTGGCTAAATGTTAGTCTGTCAGTAAGTAAAGGCCGAGCATCAGAGGACTGCAGGTATGTTACAGCCGCTTCCTATACCAGAATGGAAGTGAGAACATATCACGATGGATTTTGTCACAGGATTTCCAAGGAGCCCTAGCGGAAGAGATGCGGTATGGGTTATCGTCGATAGACTCACTAAATCGGCATATTTTTTGCCATTTAGAGTTGGACAGTCCACAGAGGTACTAGCCGACATGTATATGCGACAAATCGTAAGATTACATGGAGTGCCGGTTAGTATTGTATCGGATCGAGATTTGAGATTTATATCTCATTTCTGGCGAAGCATGCAAGAGAGTCTGGGCACCAGACTCAATTCAGCACAACTTACCACCCACAGACAGATTGTCAATCGGAGCGCACGATTCAGATCTTGGAGGATATGTTGCGATCATGTATGCTAGACTTCGGAGGATCTTAGGAAGATCATTTACACTTGGTGGAGTTCTCCTAGAACAACAGTTATCAGGCCAGCATTCAGATGGCCCCATTCGAGGCATTGTACGGTAGAAAGTGCAGATCGCCAATATATTGGAGTGACGTTGGTGAACGTCAAATACTGGGTCTAGAATTGATAATACAGACAGTGGAGAAGGTAAAACAGATTCAGAATCATCTTCGAGCATCTCAGGACAGACAGAAGCATTGGACTGATATACATAGACGTCCCCTAGAGTTCAAAGAAGGAGAGCACGTATTCTTGAGGATTTCGCCCACTCGAGGTACTATCAGATTTGGGAGCAGAGGCAAGTTGAGCCCACGGTATATCGGCCCATTTAATATTCTAGAGCGCATTGGTGAGGTAGCTTATCGTCTTGCATTACCTCCATCCTTAGAGGGAGTGCATGACGTATTCCACGTCTCACAGCTGAGAAGGTACGTGACCGACCCAAGTCACGTAGTCGATCATTCAGAGATCGTAGTGGGCCCTAGCTTGAGGTATGAAGAACAACCAGTTGGCATACTCGACATCAGTGAGGAGACATTGCGAGGACAGACAATTAGACTGGTTCGTGTAGCTTGGAAAAATTATTCTTCTGGTGAATCGACCTGGGAACGGGAGGATAGTATCCGCCAGCGTTATCCTCACTTATTCGCGGATGCAGTTATCACCTAAGCATTCTTGTAATTTCCATAGTTCTTTCTATAGTAGTATTCTTTGATTGCGAGGACGCAATCCTCTTAAGGGGGAAGATTGTAAATACCCTAATTTTTCAGAATATTTTAATATAATTTTTCCCCAATTTTTCGATATTTTTTTGGAATTAAAACTAAGGTGATGGTGATTAAAATTTTTTTAAATACTGCTAATTAATGTTAAAATATTATGGAAATGATATTTTATGGTGTAAAATAGAAAACCAGATATAGGGTAATTTTCTTCGAATTTATTGGACTCCAGATTATTTTTAAAGTCCTGAAAACTATTGTAGAATTAAACCAAAATAAACCCTGCCTGAACCCGGTTCACTTGAACCAAACCAAACTGACTCAAACTGAACCGAACCAAGCCAACGCAGCGTAACGGGTTGGGTCGGATCGGATCCGAGTCAAACCCGACCTGGACCCGAAACCCAAACCGAAACCCTACCAGATTCACTGTAGCGGCCCTTAAATACTCTCGATTTCCATGCCCACAGCGCCGCCGCACCCTTCCTCTCTCATCTTCGCCGATGCAGCCGACTCCGCCACTCCCCAGCGAACCCCCTCGCCGGCCCTCCACCAACACCACCCTAGCCCAGCCCTAACCTCCGCCCTCATCCCCCTCGAAACCCGACGCCAGGCCGTCCTCTTCGGTCATCCGCCTCACCCGAGCACCCCGCTCGCCTCGTCGTCCTCCCCCTTCGCTCATCCCTCGACGACCCCGTCCTCCGCCTGACGAGCCACCCTCCTCGAACCAGAGCAGCCTCCGACCCGCAGCAACTCCGGCGACAGCAACCGACCTCGCCGCTGCCACCTGACCTCGCCGTTGCCGCCCGCGAGGGCCTCCCCGCTCGCCATCCCGTCGACCTCAGTAGCCCTAGGCCGGCCGCCCGCTGCCCTAGCATGGACACAGCTCTCTGAACCGGACACAGCTCTCTGAACCAGGACACAACTCGTGTCAAGGATACACACGGACACGTGAAATTCAGATTCACGGAGCCCTGTTCAGGTAGCGTTTCCTCTCTCCTCGTAATTCCATTTTCGATTCCATCTGTTGCATCGCATAGACTGTGTAACCCTCTCAATGCTCGTGCAACTCGCTCGGTGCATCGCATCCTGTGGTGATCGTAAACCGCGATCCAAAAACAGGAAAACCAACGTCCTGTTTCACCCCAAAACTGAGTACGCCCTGCCAAACAGGACGACTTGGTCGCACGCGATCTTTACCGAAACGTGCGCGACGTTGATACGGACGTTCGGGATTTCGTAGAAGTTGATTTGGATGTGTGGGCACACCGGAATCAACGCGTATCCGCCGACAACGCCCCGTATCCGTCCGTTTTAGAACATGCTGTAACTTTGTGTACACATGTCAAATCGAGACGAAACTTGTGCCATCGGACTCGTAGCAATACGCTGGTACTGTGACCCAATTTTGGTTCAATTCTGAGAACGTTGACAAAATCGTGCATCGTGGGCCCCACTAGCTCCACTTGACCGGCGATTTTGTGATCGGCTCATCGAAATCCAATTCTGAAAGTTCTGTTGGGTTCGTATTATCGTTCCTGACTTGTTGACACTAAGTTTGACGAATTTGGAGACCTTTGACCCTGACACACTTTTCGGTGCAAAGTGGCCCACATGTGGATCCCGCTTTGACCCGAAAATGTCATTGTTGCCCCTGTGTCCGAATTGGACTTAAGGACAGGCGTTTCTAGCTATTTGATATTTTTTGAGACTGTTGGTGATGTTTATTATAGCTTTTGGAGGAATACCTGTAGGATCCACTGATACAGGGACAACTGTTGGTATTCAAATCCCAGACAAGTGTACCTTGCCAAATCTTGCAGTTCTTGATACTTATTTCCTTGACATATATATATATAAATTTTTGTGCATACTTGACCTAGGACCGAGTGACTTACTTAGCGTCCGATTATTAGTCGGGTGCCAACCCTGTACGCAGAGTTGGGTAACGTCATCTAGATATGGACATTCGTGACCCGTTATATTCTCGTACTTGTCTTATCAAGTACACTATGACCCAGGACACTTGACACTATTTATGAGACAGAGTCTTCCTGAGATATTCATGGTAATTCTGTATAGGATACAAGTTTATGAAATAGACATTATACTCATAGATATTATATGACTGGTTGCATTAGCTATGATCCCGCTCGACATGGACATGAGACGTTGTGGTCATGAGATGCGTGGTTACATTGGGTGGGGAGAGACACACAGGCTACAGGCTATTTTATATATATCTACTACTATTGTGAGGTCGTAGACTCTCGAGCAGAGCTAGACACATTACCGGTTATTACCGCTACCGGCTCCCCGACATAGAGCTTGTAGTGGCTCAGCCTGAGTACTCGTGATGCTCTCATCTTGTATTTCACATAGATGGTTACATACTTACCCTATTGATTTCATTGTCAGCTGCACTGTATTTATTTTGGCTTATATTATCTGTACCTTGTTATGTCCCCTGAGGACCTGGATCCAGATTATGTCCCCTGGATTTGCAGACGAGATTTATCCCGAGGTATACGGGACAGCAGCAGTAGCAGGAGCTGAAGCAGATACAGGAACTGTACCGACACCCAAGGACGAGATGTTAGCTGAAGACTTTTCCTGAGCATCCATGTTACATGCTCAATATTTATTTTATTCAGTCATTTATATTTTGGCCTGTTGAACCATTGTATCAGATTTTATCGGGTTGTTCCCCGAAGCACTTTGTGAGACTGTTTGATGATTTATATTTCTTATATCTGTGGATCATATTTTTCTTGTGTGGATGAGATTAGTTGTGCCATGTTGTCGTAGAATTGATTTTACAGCTTAAGTACGCCCTTATGGATCCATTAAATTGGATTTGTCCATCAGTGTGTGCTGCTGGCCATTGCCACGTGTCTAGTCCCTCGGTATTTTAGGACTGGGGCGTGACACTGGTTTCATGCACACTAATATGTTAGCTAGGACCTGTGTGGCATTATACATTATTTATTATTTTAGCAGATTTTGGTAGTAACTATTTTGTTGTGCACGGTATCTGAGTCATGACATACCCATGCATGGAGTCCTAGATGACTACCCACATCAGACGTGTCCTAAAAGTAATTAGGATACCTGGTACCCATGTGTTAGAGGTGCGACTTAGCACCTATACGAATCCGAGATGTGACAGTAATTGTATCATATAAAAATTTATACCATAGAATAACTTGTAAATTGCTGTGGACTAGTAGCCTAAGTGTACCCCTAACCCCCTTGGCCCGTGACTAGTCAACCTTAGCCAACGTATTTAATTAGAACGTTTATTCGGTTTGGTATCCGCGTAACTCATGGCGTTGCGTAAGTCATACTTGTGTACGCAATTAGCATAGTATAATGTAGTGATTAATAATAATAATTATTAATTCGTAGGCATCCAAGATGATACTACCTTGGCTGTTGGTTCTGGATCATTGCTTGTGCACACCAGAGTTCCAGACAAGTATACCTTGCCTTGTTGTACTGTTTAAAATCAAATATTATTTAGCTGCATGTTTTATTGTTTAATATTAACTGTGCGTGTCCGAGAAAGACTCGGGTGCATTCAACGAAGGCGTTGACGTTAGGACTTGTGTCTGTCCTAGTATCTAGTGGACCCACCTAAAGTTGTGGAGTTATCAATATGACTCCCCAGGCCTTAACACGTATCATTGCATGGCACAGATTGAATTCATGTAGGGACGCGTGCTTCATGCTTGACTGGCCATCGGTGTGAGCAGCACGTGTGACGGTATTTAGCTTAGTTGTATATTTTTTTAGTAACTTGCATTATTGTACGAGATGTCCATGTCTCACTTGAAATTTGTATATTGGCATTGGACGGGGAGGACGACTAGTAGGCGTATGGAACACCCACCTTCTTTATACAGATACCGCACTCCGCGGAGCGATACAGACGTATATATATATTGCAGATACCACGCTCTTTGGAGTTGGACGTTATTATATTGCAGAGTGCCCTAAGATGGGGGGTATATGTGGCATATACTAGCCAGTCATGACGATTGGTGAATTACGTCAGCATATGTCTAGCCTACACTTCCCATATGCACTAAGTTGTCCTCAAATTGTATTTCACTTAGCTGGTTAGTTCACCCTTGAGTTTTCACAGTATTTACTTATAACATGTATTTTTGTATCTTGTTACGTCCCTTTGAGGACATGGTTCCCTTCCAGGTTATTTGTGCAGTTTGCAGGATATTTGATCTAGTGGAGTGTGGACATCATTGCAGGTATCATTACATTTCCAGCTATTACAGTCATGTACTACTTTTCATTTTGATTCTACTTTTATAGCCTAGTGTTTATAGGCCTATGTTGTTCTTTTGGTCTATTCGAACGGATGTATTATTGGACTGCAGACTGATAATGCGTATCGTTCTTTCTTGAGATTATTTATCATGGATTGAGATTTTGTTTAGTTATTGCATGTTAAAATTAGATTATTAATTGGATCACTTGACCGTGGACAACGTAAGCGCGCTTCGTCGGGCCCATTAAATTAGAAAGTCCTACGGAGTCATACCAGCTGGCCATTGCCATGTGTCTGGTCTCATACATTTTGGGACTGGGGCGTGACAAGTGGGCTAGCCTAATAATTAGACTTGACACTAGTGAACCCAATTAGACTTGTCATGATAACTGATTGAGCCCAACATGGACTAGGCCCATTTGACCCATTTTCTCTAATTAATTAGGAGGATTATACTAATTTACATTAGTGTAAAAACTTTCCAAATAGCCATTCCTTAATTATTCTCTATAATTTTTTATGTAGGGGCAACTTTGACATTTGGTGGTAACTTGGAGATGGGAAAATGGGCCACCACTATAGAGAGGCTATTCTCTCTCTCTCTCTCTCTCTCTCTCTCTCTCTCTCTCTCCTCTTCATTTGCATTCTTTTCTAGATTTCTAAATTCCTAGATCCCCAATTCACTTTATCCCTCCATCAATCTCTCTCAATTCATTCATATTCCCTCTCATTCCTATCACTCAAGGAGCATTTGAGCTTGGAGTTACAATGAGCAATAGGAGAAGGAGCATTGGCAAGAAGATTGTGTCTGGATCGTGTCCGTAGGAACAAATTATTAGAAATCCATCTTCCAATAGGTAAAAATCTGAATTTACCTTCATTATAGATTCTAAATCATGTATTTGACCATTAAGAACCTTTTAATGGCATATGGCTACCTATAGGAACAAGTTTTAGGCTAATTGGATGTGTATTATGATTTCTATATGGTGATTGGTGTCCATTTTAGGGGAATTACGAGATTGACACATCAAGTGTGTGTCATGGGACTAATTTAGGCTTATTGGACTTAGATCGGAATTTTGATACTAGCTACGTGTCCACAATTGGACATGAGTAGGCCGTATTACGATACAGTACGATACCTGTGATACAGAGCTCATTTTGGGTGATTTGTACTAATTCTCTTCAATTCTTAGTGTAGCAAGTTTTTTACTTATTATTTTGAGTATTTGATACGTAGGAATAGTTATTGTGAGGAAATTAGGATTTTTGCTTCTCAATGGGATGAGTATCACGAATGTTCTAGTTGTGCACTCAATGTGTTTGCTTAAATGCTAGATTTTGTTGTTATATTATGTACATGATATATAAGTGTTATATATATAGATATATTGATGTGTGTTGTGTCCATGGGCTCGGATAGGCATGGAGGGAAGAGACAATCAGGTAATGGAAGGGTATTGAGGGCTATAACAGTTGTTATGGTTAATGTAGTAGATGTTGGTGTAGGTGATGAGTACTGCACAGACCTGTGCTCGAGTTGCTACTGCCTGTATGCATTGAAGGGGGATTTTCAAGGTGTTTGGGTTGCAAAGAAGTGCACAGTTATGCACGTGTTGTTGGCAGCAGTGTTGTTGTGCACATCAGTGCATGGCAAGTGAGGCCCGAGCCAGTCCAAGGTAAGGGGGAAGATGTCTGAAGCAAGTACATAATTTGACGTCAGTATTCATTGCACTGATGGTAGCAGTGGCATATTAGGGTGAGTTGAACTCTTGCTCAACAACAAGGAGTAACAAGGAGACTCGGGTATGTGTGTAAGGATGGGGAGATTAACCACAACTGAAATAACAGTAATGAAGGAATGCAGATTTAAGGGGAAACTCGATTAACTGAGGGCTGGTGATTGCGTTATAAGATAGGGGTATCTAGCAACTAAACTTTATCGTATAGCAACTGTGTCAGTGTCAAGTGTATACCGTGTTCAGGTGTCTCGATGTTGATATGTACGTGTGTGAGCTTGATGGCTCGAGTGCCTAGGCAAGCAAGTGTGACAACAAGGTATGTGCATACACATGTGGCAGGGAGACAGCAGCTCAGCATGTTGAACTACTGAGATCAAGATAGGGAGTGTGTTTATCAGGTAAGTGCAGAATACCAGGCTTAGGTATTTGGTTTGGTGTATCAACTAGTGGCGAGGGTTTAGGATTACTAAACAACAACTGTGGCATTAATACTATCATGCCCCGATCTCCCGCAGGTAATCGGCTATCCCCGCTAGGAGCGAATCACCGTGCCAACACTCCCACGGGACGATCTTTCCCATCTGGACGTGATGTCGCACGAGCACATGTTGCACCCGCGTAAGGCCATGATCCGAATAGGCAGTATGATATCTAAGCCACAGAGTCGCACAAATAGTCCGAATGCAGTAGAATAAGAAACGAACAAGCGATTGGTAACAAGTTTACAGAGTCGTCAATAGCGAAAGCATTTAATAACACAAGTATAGAAGTAAAATAAGTACTTTATTGATATTGAACAAGTATTACAGGCGGCTCTAGGACGAGATTACATGTCGCTCAAGTCCTCTCTCTCTTGAAATAATAAAAGAGTGCCAAGTGGCTACAATTATGGAATGATACATAGGCGATATTCCAACATTATGTCTTGTATATGTGCTTCAGTTCCGGACGTAACATTCCATGGCTCCAGAGCAAACTCCATGCCTTAGCATGCACGAAGGGGGTTTCCGTACCGAACGATGTTCTTCTGTACCCTGCAAGCAATCTGGTGGGTTATCAGTACATAAATGCATTGGTGGGGAGGCTTCTCGCCCATTCGACAAATCCAAACACGTTATATAGGTTCAGTGTACCATCTATTAAGTTATCTTTATAGTCTTGCCTTAGGATCAGTTTCTTGGCACAATGAAAAGCCTAAATCATGTGGTAGTGCGCCGTGCGATATATGAGTAACACGATGAGACTTACCAACTTACCATTCTTCCTTCCCTGTCCAAGGCAACCAAGTTAAACTAAGCACGAATGTATATATATGAAATCCAAGTCAAATTGCATAAGTAAACACGAGTGTCATAAGCGAGTTTCTGATTCTTGTGCATGAGTTACATGGATTACTCAGGTGATCAATATGTACAGATATCTTATATTCAAAATTGTTCAGGTATTTCAGATTGTCGGATGTGATGAAATAACTCGCACGTGGATTGCCGTTAAGGGGGGATGACTTAGTCTATATGAACAGGAGGTCACTGACACGATGCCATAGAGGACGGTGTAGTCTCAGGACAGAATGGTGTACAAGCAGGAACATAGGGTATTGCACATATCCCGCCCGACGCAGTCGACCATAGTCAAGGGGTTCCGACCGGTCGGATCAGCCCCGGTGCCCAGAGACCGTCCGCGGAACAAGATCAGAAGATCTTCCTTGTGCACCAAGTTATCCGTGACCATGCAAGTCTCTAATCTTCCAGGCCTCTGGTCAGGTACAGGAACAGGTCAGGATATATCAGGTACAAGTTTGAGTCAGGATCTTATCAAGTACAGATTTAAGTTGAAGGCATGATTGTTTACAATATTTATCGACTCCTTGAGCCATTTAATTTAGTACGGGACGGGTATTGCTCCATAAGCTGTGATTCTTAGATTATTGACATGGTACAAATCTCATGGTTCGGGAACTGCCTTGGCGACCTAACGGTCCCAAATACTTTCAGGTTCATACTTGCACGAAACGACTATTCGATAGCCTTCCGGTGAACTTAGATGAATAAAAGACAATGTAGTGTTACCAGGGTCGTGACATAAATTTATGTGACAAGCATTAAAACGAGACAATGAGTACAAGTTACAATGTAGGCATGCAAGCATGCATTTATATGAAACATAAGTATTTATGTTGGTACGGTCTAAAGGGTGGTGCAAGGAGTGCAACCATACGGACATATCGAGCGACATAAAATGTAAGGCGTGCAATGTAAACAAGTAAAACAGTGCATTACGAAGGGTCCATAATGATCTACTCGAGGCATAGCGGGATCTACTTGCACGAAGCTAAGGCAGCATGCGAGGGTCCAAGTTATAAGCCAAGTTTCATTTCTTTGTTCTAACATAAGCAATACAATATGGGATTATTCCCTTAGATATGTGCGTTATATTCTTTATTAGCATGCAAGGGGTGATTCATCGAGCGACTAGCATGTATCGTCCTTATTTTAAGTGTGCTAGCTAAGCAAAGACAAGTTCATCATAGCCACCCACCTTAGCGATAATTTACCTCGGTCGAGAGATACTCCGAGTGAGCCTTTGAAAGTCAAAGTCTGAACTCCTAAAGGGCCAAGTCTGGAATCCTTTTCCTCAAACGAGTATTCTTGCTGAGCAAAATGGGTTAGGCTGTTGCACTTGTGCCATTTGAATCGGTTGTCCGCTTGATTGGAATGGGTCATTATATTATACACTACTTTGAAAAAGTCTCCTCCTCGAGACTTCCTGAGCGGAGACCGTTATATCGCATTATTGAATCTATATTAAGCATAACAATTGGTACCACTAGATTTGTTCGAACATAATTTTCTACTCGTTCCTTATACCGTGTCTCATGTATTTTGGGTCTATCTCATTGAATGAATCTTTCATTCAATCCATGATCTAACTCGGTATCAAATGCGTCTTAGCATGAAACATATATCGCTTAAAGCAGGGTACGGTATGATCTATCTTAAATGATGATCTAACGTTGAGGCAAACTTATCCAAGTGGTTTTACTCGTCCATGCGAATCTAACATATTCACTTGCACTAGCATTCGAGATCAGCATATCACGAGTCTGGATAGTGCACATATTCAAAGTGTCTCTCAAATATATGTATGTCAACCAACTAAGGGACATCGAAGTCTTTGCACTCGAGTTTCACATATAATTGAGTCTTGGATCATTCACAAGTTCAAGGCGTCCCTCAAACTTATGAATTCAACTTAACTTAGCGATAGTAAATTCGGACAAGCTACTTACGAAAATTTCAAGGGTTCTCATCTTATGAATCCCAATGATACTTCCAGCAGGGTCAATCAAAATCCAAGTAATTTTTATTCCAACTCAAACCAGGCATTGTACTATCATTAAGCACGATCTATCCGATTAACCGACTAGCGTCAATATCCTATCGTATATTCTGTTTGTGTCAAACATGGCACATACTTTCGTTCCAAGTCTAACACTAAATCTTGGTGTCCCAGTTCTATGGCTTGCTCAAGCAATACTCTAAAGTCGGTCACACAAGTTCTTTCACTTGGCACATGGTCGCCCGCCTAATTACTAGGTCAGCTCACAAGGTCATAGGTACAAGTTCAAGCACACGATTTATCGTGTAAATTCATCGCACAATGCTTGCACAAATTCCTTAGGTCAAAATATTATTCGTTTGCATAGGATATTCTACCCAAGCTCGTTTCACAAAGATTTCTAAACATTGAGCACAAATCATCCTACAGACATTTATACTTTCGTTTATACAGGCTCGAGTCCGTTTAGTCAAATCTATGATATATCCAAGATGTATGACAAGCCTAGCAATTTACATGTCTATCTCCTTAAGCATGTTTGATAAAACCCATATATCCATTCTGTCTAGACCACCAAGCCATAATTCAATTCTAAATCTTCGATCATAACTCCAAGTCGTCCAATAAGATTCATGTATCCGTTCACGAAAATATCAAGCGTGACTTACTCCAAGTTCTAGACTAACTTATCCTTGAAATACTTCCAATTCACTTGCATTCCCAAATTTGTCGTATCGTGTCAAACAAAAAGTCAAGACGATCCATCAGTTGTCACGCTTTGGTCACCTACAAGTTCGATCATCCTCGTTGGACGTGAGATCACTACGCCAACGCTCCCGCTGGATAATCGTTCCATTCCGGACGTGACGCATGTACGAGCATAGAGTTACGCTTGCACAGGATAAGAACGTCGAACATTATGGTTTTCTTCGAAACGATCGAGATACCTTATCATTTATACTTCGCTCCATCCAAGTTATGTAAAATCCTTTAATTCATATCCGTTCATGCCGTGATCATAATTTATCTGGCCAATCATCCAACTTCAATGTTATCATTCGCTAATTCCATAGTCTACTTTTGGCATACCTCAATCAAGTAAGTTCAAATATTCGAGCCAAAGTCTATCCACTTTTGATATGTTTCATTCATCGAGTTCGTTTAAATAATCATCGAGTATGTTCCCGTAAGTTCGATCATCCTCGCTAGACGTAAAATCACCACACCGGTGCTCCTGTAGGATAATCGTTCTCACTGGGACTAATTGTCGAGAGTTATCATTCAAACTAGATTCAAGATCGTTCTTCCAAACTCCATATCTAATCTGTTATCGCTTATCTCTTTCATCGAACCATAATATTCATTCTCAGGCTAACTTCTATTCGAAAAATATCCTACTCATGTTTTAATCCGTTTGATTCAATTTGAAATTGCTCGTATGATCCACCAAGTTTTCTTGACCATGATATCGATTTCATTTTCTTGAATCCCAATTCGATATAAGCCTTATCACTTGTTCAAGACATTCTTAATCGTTCGAACCAACTATCACACGAGACCTAGGAATTTGTTTGAGCATTTCCAAAATGATCCATACAACACTAAAAAATTAAGTCATCCAATTAAATCATCAATCGTGTTTGCATCACTAGCTAGTATATTCACCAATCGTTCCTTAGAATTCCTGTACGATAACTAAGCATCGCTTGTTAAATCTTAGTCTCATATATATTCCTGTTGATAATCATCCAAGTAAATCATATATGATTGTATCTGACGACACGAAATACCGTTCTAACTATTTCCTAAAATTCGAGCATGATTCTTTATATTCGCCTTAGCGATAATCTGATAATGTGCTATCGGCTGGCATTCTAAGTATGACTTATCTTTTCCTGAACGATATTACAATCTCGCTTGTAACTAGCTTGCACCAAAAAGGGTATTGGCGTGCGATACTTAACACAACTTATCCGAAAGGCTTTGTGCATAGCTAACCGTCCGAACGATATTTTATCTCGTACACTAACCAGTTGGATAATCATGTATAGGTATTCGGGTTCGCACATAACTTGTAAATTCTAGCACGAGTCTATTCCCACAAAGTCTAATACAGGTCGGAACAAGGTCATCGCATAACTATCCAATTCAAGAAATCAAATCAATCACACAACTTTTTGAAAGTATTTAGAATAATTATATGGAATATCCCGTTGGGACATTGAGAGAGAGTGTATGCACATAACCCACGAACGAGCTTTCAAAATTGAAAAAATCGATAAAAATTCCAAAGACGTAAAGACAAGGCTCTGATACCAATATGTCATGCCACTATCTCCCATCGGTAATCGGCCATCCACGCTAGGCGTGAATTATCGTGCCAGCGCTCCCGCGGAACGATCTTTCCCATCTGGACGTGATGTCACACGACATGCTTCCTTGGACCAAGTCATGGAACTGACTCTCCAATGCTCCCAAAGCTACGTCAGGAAATAACTTTTTCTTGAAGAGCTCCTTGAAGTCCTCCCAAGTAAGTCCTCCGTCAGTGAGTCTGGCTCTAGTATAGCCTCGATCTGAAGAATCTTCAAAATCTGCGCCAAACGCAAGTTTCTCTCTATGTTCTCTAGCCAGTCGTCAGCATAGAGTATTCCTTCAGTGCCTTTGAACTCTCGAGACATCATCCTCTTGAAGTCCACTATAGTACCTGGCCTCTGGTGCTGCAGGCCAGGATGCTGCTGTTGTCGTGCTACTCTCTCCACAGCCTGGAGAGCCACCTGATGAGCATTCTCCATGCTCTCTCTCATCAGCTCTGTCAGTGCCTGGTGCGTCTCTGCTTGTACCCTCTGAGCCTCATCTTGAACACGCTGAGCTTCCGCTGTCACTCTCTGGGCTTCTAACATACCTTGGATCAGTGTGAACATCTGTGCCCCGTCAGTAGGCACACCTCCGGGAATCGGAGTCGATGGTGGTGGAAGGTTGTCCGTCACAGCTGTGGCAATCCTCGGAACAGGTGGAGGAGGAATCCCAACAACTGCAGGTACTCCCACATAAACAGGAGATGTAGGAAGAACTCCAGATGTCTGTTCGTCAGGTTGAGAGGTGGCAGACCTCTCTGAAGCTGCTGCTCCCAATCTCAAGGACCTAGTCTTCGGCAGCATCCTGAAGACAGATCAAAAAGAATCAATTAAGGTAATAGATACGATATCATCAAGGAAGGACATTAAAATTCTAAAGGAAGTAATCACTCAGAATAGCATTATAAAATATCATAATTTCCTAGTTATGATTGAACATACTCTCATCCTAAATCCTATTTCCAATATCCTATCGCAAGCTCGCAGTAGTACAACTAAGTTGTCGCACTACCACGATATCGCACAACTTGTGAATCTTCACCTGCATGGGCCACCACTAAAAATGTGTCACGACCCGCACCCGGAATTTGGACATGAGTCATGGGTACTTCCAGCCTACGCCGTAGCATCGATGGTAGAACGCTGTCTAGGTCTCAATAATATACTAAACATAACTTACAACCTGTTAATGATATCAACTCCATAAGGAGTACAATGAAATAAACATCTCTCAACATCTCATAATGTATACTCAATCACAATAACTATAAGAATATAAATGGTATGATAAAAGATAAGAAAGAATAACATAAGTCAAATACAACGCCTCAAATAGAGATAAACTACGGTCTAGCTGTCCAACATAATAAGTCTCCACAAGTCTCAAATTAAACTCCACATAAGTCTTAACATGACTAAAATAAACCTCAAAATAAGTCTCAATGAAATAAATAATGTCTAGATAGCTGCAGGTAGCGTCTTCTCTAAAGGAATAGACTCCTCTAGGATCTCTGGTGTGTAGTCTGCTTCTATAACTGGTCCATAATGTGTAGGACATAAGTCCTCAAGATCCTCTGGAAAAAATATCCAGTCAAAATTGTAGCAAAGTACAAGCACTAACAGCAGTTCCACATATATTGACAAAAACTATAATACAGAAATACAAGATGGATATAAATACTAGAAATAAGAAATACTGGAGATAACGAAATACTGAAATAGAAATACTGTAGCATATGTCATCAGTGGTACAACTAGCAAAGAACAGATATACAAGTGCATGCTAGAACAATGAACTGGAATATAAGTGAATGCTAGAACAGTAACTAGAATATAAGGAATGCTAGATCAATAAACTAGAGATACATGTATAGACTATCTAGCTAAGTGTGTGAAACATCAGCATATCATGTGATCAACCTGGGACTGATCAGGCTTGTTACATATGATTAGCTATGATTCATGTAAGGTCAGGCTAACCATCTGGATAGCTATGATGCGAGCAATAGTCAGGCTAATAACATGTAACAGGCTATGAGGCATGTAATGGTCAGGCTGCACCAACGTGAGGTATGGGTGAGCTATGATGCATGTAGAGTTGGGTATGATCACATAATATACTAATATCTCCCCGTCCCTAGCTAGCATGATGGATTCCAAATCATGACACCTCATGATCGGTCTCGATGATGCCAACTCGTGTATACATAGTGTCAGAATTATGTACGCTAGACAACTAGAATCATAGAGATAATCAACATAATAAAAATTGTCAAAGAATGTACTCGCCTGGGGTCCTCTGCTGGCAATAACAATATCCTGTTTCTGAGGTCTTGTCTGAATAATCCAGCAATCCTATAGACATTATTTAATAATAATACAGTATCAGTCATTACACTAACACACAATCATAAATACACTGAACTCAGCGACTACGCTAGGGGTGAGACTGGTCAACTAGCAGGGTTAAATGTGCGTCTAACTGCACGGGTGACACGTCTAGAATTGCTGTACATTCAGGCAGTCAATCACTAACACAGGTCTTGCCAGTACGTCAGTATACATAAGGCAGTCAACTCACAATTCTCAGGGTCACATGGTCAATGTAACTACGGGATATCCGTAATTAACACTAGGGCATACTATATATATATATATATCAATATAAATATATAGTCCTAACTAGCATTTAGTATTTAATTTCATATAATATATATATATATATATATATATATATATACCGTATATTTATATATATATATCAACCAATATTATATGCATATTAATTAGAATATAATATACATATGCGTACGTATACGCATACGAGTTGGGTTTATTGCATGGTGTCTAGTAATCAACATCTAATGAACTCATCAAGACACGACACGCTAAATCCTAACATCATTCACGTACAAATACACAACCAAAATCATAAGAGAAATACTTCGCACCATGGCCTCGGTGTGCACGTGCACGAGGGAGTGTTCGACGTCGAGTCGTGAGGGGAGACGGGTTCAGCGGGCTGTCGAGTTCGGTGAAGATGATGGCGTGCAGGCGGCGTTCAGTAGTCAAGGAGCTGTGCTTTCGAAGTAAGGCTGACAAGCGGTCGGCGCTACCGGGTTCAGGCGGTCGGCGAGGTCAACAGGGATGAAGGTTCAGCGAGCTCGGGCAGATGGCAGTCGGGTTCAGGTGAGGTCTGGGCTGTCGATTCGGTGGATGGGTGGTAGGCTGGACTGGGCTCCGGTCGGCGGGGGATGGATGGCCGTGGCGTTCAGTCGAGCGCGGGAGGAGAACGATGGGATGTTCAGGTGGGTGCAGGCGGCTGACAGGCAGTCGGGGAGTTCGTTCAGCGGGTCAGGGTCGGCTTCAGGCGGTTATCATCGGCTTCAGGCGGCGGGAGGATGTGATTAGGGTGGCCGGACTTGGTGGCTCCGGTCGACGGATTCAAGGAAGAAAGAGATGGTGAACAGGAAAGGAGTGGGGGTTGGCTGGATTAGATTTAGGTTAGGGATGAAAAGAAAAAGTAAATAAGGTTATATATATATATATATATATATATATATATATGTGTGTGTGTGTGTGTGTGTGTGTGTGTGTGTGTGTGTGTGTGTAAAGGAGGGTTTGAGGTTGACCTAGAAGGGTGGGCATGGTCAACATCCTCCTTGGAAAAAAAGGGCTTGGCTTCTTATGTAGAATTTAAAAGGCTATGATTGCATTGTTTCAAAATGGAGGACTAAGGTTTAATGAGGGTTGATGTTGAGTGTTACACACTCCAAAATAATTATGGAGAAAATTTACATGAAGGAAAATGGGGTTTCTTCATGTGTTAGTCCAATGGGGTGTGGCACCTTAATGCACTTTTACATAAAAGTGCCCAACAATTGGGAAATTACACAAGGTTGGATTTTTGGATTAATTTAATTAAAATTAGTATAATTGGTGTTCTAAAATTAATTAGAAGTACATGGGGTTAAAATTAGGTGGGACACAAGTGTCATGGATGTGAAAGACTAAGAGTAGAATATTATCATAATTTGGGTTGCACAAAAATGGGTCAAAATTGTGTCTCCAATTTCGATTGGAACGCACAACGATGCAAAGTTAGATTTATAGGAAATTAAATATAATTATTTACGACGAATGTTGTGCGACTAAAATGAAGCACAAGAAGGCATAGTTATGAGTCACATAAAGATCAAAATAAAAGACTAGCACGTCTAGGACAAGGGTATAAAATTTGTTGGAAGGCAATGGCTAGTGAAGCGCTCCAATTATCGAAGCAACGGTAAGGTACAACAATCAAATAAAATTATAATAATTAAATATAAGTAAATATCATGCAATATTAACACATTAAATTAAATAAATAAAATAACAAAAATATTTCTATTCTGGAATGTGGTAGTGACAGTTCCTAATGATCAAATGCATGATATAGAAGCTAGGAAGAAGACGAATTTAGAATTATACCTATTAAAAGATGAATTTCTAATGAATTGATCAAGGACACGATCTCCTTGCCACAAGCTTCCTCTTTCAAGTGCTCCTTGCAACTCGAAGCTCCAATGCTCCTTGAGTCAAGAAAATGAGACATAATGTGGATGAATTGAGGGAGATTGATGGAGGGATAAAAGGAATTGGGGATCTAGAAATGAGTACAAATGAAAAGGAGAGAGAGAGACAGAGAAGCCTCTCTATAGTGGCCGGCTCCTTCCCCCTTCACCAAGTCACAAGCAAAAGTCTAAATTGCCCCTACAGGAAGAATTATAAAAATAATTAAGGATGGCTATTTTGAAAAGTTTCTACACTAATGCAAATTAATCTAATTCTCCTAATTGATTAGACAAAATGTGTCTAATGGGCCTAGTCCATGTTGGGCTCACTAGTTGTCAAGACAAGTCTTATTGGGTTCACTAGTATCAAGTCTAAATAATAGGCTAGTCCACTAACTATAAATAAATAATACAAGGCATTAAATAATTATATAGCACACTAATTAATATTTAATTACAAAAAAAAAATAACTATGCCAAATTATCAAGTTATCCCTGTTTGGAAAACTGAGGGTGACAATCATACCCACCATAGAAAAATTTATCCTCAAAATTTAAGGAAGAAACTAACTACCAAAAACAATCACAATAAGAAAGAATGAATTATACCTCACGGCTCAAACAGATAAGGATATCGCTCGCGCAACTCGGCCTCACGCTACTAGGTAGACTCCCCTGGATAGTGATGCCTCCACTCGATGCGTACCAAAAGAATTATATGTTTCCACAGAACCTTCTCCATGCGATCCAAAATCTCCACAGCCTGCTCTGGGTAGCTGAGAGTCGGACCCACCTCGATCTCCGTGTGATCTAATACAGTGCTAGGATCTTCCATGTACCGTCTCATTTGTAACACATAGAACACGTTGTGCATTCTCTATCATACCCCAGTCCCAAAATACGTAGGACCAGATATACGTACACATGTCAGTTGTACGAACATGTATAGAAACCTAATTTAATGGACCAAACCAGTCGAAGTACGCTGTAAAATATAACAAAGTCTTAATATCACATGCCGGTAAAATCTAGTCTCATCCATAAAATATCACAAAATAGGAAACTGAATGAATAGAATAAGTCTCAGAATCCACTATTAAAGAATATCTAGTGGAGAACAATCCACAAAAATGAGTATAAAAGAATAATGAAAGAATACAACTAAGCAATAAAGAAATAGTCCAGTGTCAGCTAACGAGATAAAGATACCCAAGACACTAAGCATCTGTTGTCCATGAATGAATGCTCAAAGAAACTCCTATGGCTTCACCTCAAAGTCCTCGTCCGTAAAATCTCCAACTCCGTAATCCGTCGGGTATATGTTCTCGTCGGGATCTAGAAAAGGTGTCAGGTCCATAGAGGGACATAACAAGTACACAAGAAATTGACATGCATGAAAGTAAAGCAGTAAACAATAAATATGATAACTAAACCATCTATATGATATTCACTCGAGATATCTCTAATGGCGTATGAGGGGAGAGAAATAGAACAATAGTCGTCCCACCAAGCGTTCGGTAGAACTCGGGGGTTACACAGTTGCACAATTTTTATAATACAGTAAGAAACAGAAATCGCATACGCTCACTAGCAGATCCTCTCCTCCCATGAACTATATGAACCGCATACATGGTGCAGACAGAATGCAATGACGTCAATAAAAATCTAGAACTCAAACTAACACCAACTACTAACACAAGATGCGAACTCACGTACCGATGGCCAGTCAATACGCTAGTCCATGCACTTACTCACTCAGTAAACGTGTTTGAAACAGTATCAGGTCAGAAGATACTATGTATCTTCACAACATAACGGGTACGTCTACTCCTCTAAGACGCGTGCTTACAGCTAACAAAATAAAAAGTGCTAGGCATATATAAACTGCACAATACAAACAAACAAGGTGTACTTGCTTTCCAAGCCAAGATGCGTGCATAACAATTCTAGTCCGGAGTCCTCCACAGGAACGTCTCAAAAATCTACCAATTAATTATTAGACTAATTAGACTCTTACTATCAAGTTATAATTAGGTTATTAACTAGTTCTTAATTCTACGTTGATTGCCCATGCAAGTAACTAGCCCTTAAAATATTACTAGTCATTAAACATTACCAAAAATTATTTTCAAAGACATTAATTATCAAAGATATTAATTCTAAAATTTTTATTAGAAAATAAAGTTTTTAGTGATAGGGTCATCTCCTATAATTTCTATGAGTCAAAACCCAAGTAAAAACCAAAACTAGGTCATAACAGGTTAAAGACAAGTCAATAAAACCAATTTTTCATAAATAGATAATTCTAAATTAAATAATTAAAAATCATAATTAAAACAACATAATATTATTTTAGATGTAGAAAATATATATTTTTGGTCGGAGTTTAAGTCTGAAATTGCTGGGGTTAAGTTTTGTTAAAAGTAGGTCAACTTGTTACATAAAATACCTAGAATTCTAATTTTCTAAATAGAAATAAATATCTGAATAAATATCATAAAATTATTAATAAATACAATAAATAATATTTCTTTTATCCATACAAAAATAATTAGAATTTTACTATCTACAAGTTGATCCTAATAGGGTTGGCAATCAAACTTGCTAGTATGCACGCAAAGGGGTGGTACATGGTTGTTGTGACATCATAAACATAAATTTTACATTTATTTAATAAATTTTAGGATATATATATATTCTGGAAAAATAGTAATCCATCTAGAAAAAATAGGTTTTACATCTACTATTAAGTCCTAACAAAGTCCAAGGGTCTCCAACATGCATATATCAAAACTATGTCAACTAGATGACTTTTTATGCATAAAAATTATTTAAATCAAAAATAATATTTCCAAAAAAATATATTAAAAACTAAATTTAATATAGTTTAATAACATCATATATTAATTATCTACAAAGTTTTAGAAGGGTTCGATGCAGGATTTTGGAGGTATCATAAAACTAGGTCACCCTTCCCATTGTACATGCAATTTATTCTAAAAATAATAATAATTTCATATTCTAAAATAATCAGAAAAAATATGGTTAAAAATAATTTAAACATCATATTTCTTTATTATTAACATGAATTAATCAAGATTTCTAACTATGGGTGCAAACATGCATTCAGGGGTTCAAATCTTTACATGAAAACTCTAAAATAAAACCTACAATGAAGAACATGGAAATGGATTAAAAACACATATAAAATTATTTATATATATATATACAACATTTATTCATGTATTCATACACATTAGATAGGTTGGAGGAATAAGAAGACTTACTAGAGAAAGAAGGATGAAGAACTAGGGTTCTTGGATGGAGGAGGTGGTGTATGTCCACGTGAGGAGGGGGGTCGGCGACTTGAAGGTGGTGGCTAGGGTGATGGAGGAAGGAGAGAAAGTTAGGGTTTTAGATGAGAAGATTTTAGGTTAGGATTTTGGATGAGAGAGATGTGTGTGTGTGTGTGTGTGTGTGTGTGTATATATATATATATATATATATATATATATATATATATATATATATATATATATATATATATATATATGGGTAGAGAGATCAGCAGAATAAGGGGGGGTCCGCGGGTTTGAAGGGGGGTCGATCATGGGTAGGTTTAGGATTAGTTTAAATTGTTTCCTAATTAGGTTGTTAGTTATTTAAAAGTCAACAACTAATCAATTAATTTGACAAAAAATTAATTTGATTTTATAGGATTAAAATAGCAATAAATAAATAAATCCTACAAAAGAGAAAAGTGGCTTAAATTGGCATGGAAGAATTATGGGTTGTTTATTAAAAAATGTTGGATTGGAAAATAATCACAAATAAATTATTTATATAAAAATATCTAAATATTACCACAAGAAACTACGGTTGTCATACTAGTGTCATACTAATACTATATGGTCAAATTTTGTATCACATGAAGATCCTAGGGGTAGTGTCTCCCGTGCAGGCTACTTTCTAAGAAGGACGATATTAATTTTAGGGTCGTCCTATGTCATTAATGTTCAAACTACGTGAAATATCCTAATACAACAACTGGATTTAAATTGGTTTTAAAATATTCTAAATAAACACAATAAATATAGAATATACACAAAAATATCTATTTTTGGGTGAGAAGATTTATAACCTATCCACCTTAGAAAATTTTATCATCAAAATTAAGAATATGGCATGATCTAAAAAACAATAATGCGGTATGTAAAGTCCATACCTGAAGACTTGCGTAAGTGAGGAAAAGGCTCTAAGTTCGAATCCTCTCGCTCCCAAGTCAATTTTTTCGGTGAATGATGCTTCCAAGCAACATGAACTAGTCGAATGGTCTTTCCCTTTAGCACCTTCTCTCTACGGTCGAGAATCTCAACCGGCTGGTCCATATAAGACAAACTCGGTCCTATAGTGATCTCTGAATGATCCAATACATGGCTAGGATCCACCACATACATTCTCAATTATGACATATGGAACACATCATGGAGACCCTCCAAGGTCTACGGTAATGCTGGTCTGTAAGAAACCTCTCCAACATGCTCCAGTACGTCAAACGGTCCGATGTACCTCGGACTAAGTTTTCCCCTACCTCCAAATCTGATGGTTCCTCTAGTAGGGGAGATCTTAAGAACACATTATCTCCCATCTTGAACTCTAGGGGTCGATAGTGAGTATCTTCCCACTACTTTTTTTATCTTGTGCTTCTCGAAGGTGACATTGAATTTGCTTGACCATCTGCACCCTGCGATTCACCAACTCTGGTCCAAGTATCTGTCGCTCACCCATATTACTCCAACATACTGGTGAATGACACTTTCTTTCGTATAATGCTTCAAAAGGAGCCATCTTAATGCTTGCTTGGTAGCTATTATTGTATGAGAACTCCACCAAATATAAGTGAACCTACCAAGATCCTCCAAAGTCAAGCATGCACGCTCTCAACATGTCCTCCAATATCTGAATAGTACGATATGACTTTTCGTCTATCTGCGGGTGAAAAGAAGTACTAAACTTCAATCTAGTTCCAAGGCTCTCATGTATACTCCTCCAAAAGTGTGATGTGAACCTCAAATCTCTGTCGAAAACTATGCTGACTGGTACTACATGTAGGCATACAATCTCCTTCATGTACATCTTTGCCATAACTTCTGTAGATTGCCCAACTCTAATGGGTAAGAAGTGTGTTGCCTTAGTCAATATGTCCACAATCACCCAAACTACATCTCGGCCAGCTGGACTCCTTGGGAAACCGGTAACGAAGTCCATGGTGATGTGCTCTCATTTTCACTCCAGGATTGGAAGCGGTTGGAGCAGTCCTGCTGATATCTGATGTTCAGCCTTAACTTGCTGACACACTAAGCACTTTGCCATAAACCGTACGATCTTTCACTTTATTCTGTGCCACCAGTAATGATGTCTCAAGTCTTTTTACATCTTCGTACTTCCTGTATGAATAGAGTATGCTAAACTGTGAGCCTCCGATATTAGCTTCTACCTAAGCTCTCCATTAGGAACATAGAGGCGATCCCCATACCTCCGATATATATATAGTAATTAGTATAAACAAAAAGAAAAAAGAAAAAAAATTCATTAACTAAACCCTTAACCCCACTAAGACCCTTAAATTAACCCCCTAAAATACTAAACCCTAAGCCTAAACGAAATTCTTTAACTAAACCTACCCACAAGCTTCCCCTCCCGCAACCCAGGCCCAGCCGTTCAAACCCCTGCGCGACCTTGCGAGTACCCTTGTGCTACCCCGCTTCCTTTATACATGTATATATAATAACTTATAAACCTAAACCCTAACCCAAATTCTATACTCTACGTCGACCTGCGCCGACCCCGACATCAACAACGTCGACCGGAGCAACCGCAGCCACCAGTGCCGCCGCTCGCGTCCGCGTCACCCATGCGAGCACCGTGTCAGAAACTACAGCGACGTACCCTACTTCTAGCACTGATTTCCGCCGCGTCGCTCGACCAAATTCGAACTCATCTTCACCGGTATGTTCATGACCTATCCCCCTTCCAACTCAGTTAATTAGTTTCCATCGAGCAGCGCATAACACTAAGTAGAAATCGAGGCCAAGTTGGAGAAAAACTACGATCTTTTAACTGCATAAAACTGTTGCGATGACCCATGTTTACAGACTAATATCTTCCACCACAGACATCCAAACTTAAATTTTCTTTTTGCTATGTGAAGACCATATAACTAAGATTATTTTCTGTTAATTATATTATTTTATTATATGTTATATACAGAAATAAATTGGGTTAAAAATTATGAAAAACTTATTCTTAAAACTCTAAAATTTACGATACGGAGCGCGCCCCGCCAAACGGAACCACTCCGTCGTGTTCCAATTGCACCGAAAGGTGCATATGGTATATCCTGATGTGTGGGCCTTTACGGAAACTGATTTGGATGTGTGTGCGCGTCGAAATTAACCCATATCCGTGAAAAGTCTCAATATTGCAAATTTTGTAAAATATCGTACCATTTAGTGTTCGCTCGTCGGAATACGATAAAACTTGCGCCATTGCACTCGTGGTATCACGCTGGTCCTGTGACCCAAGTTTTATGCGATTCTGAGATAGTTGACCAAGCCGCCTATTTACGGGCCCTACGGTTGACTTTTTGGGCGAATTTGTGTTCGGCTCATCGGAATCCAAAATTGGACATACCGTTGAGTTCGTATTGACGTTTAGAATTTATTTAACCTATAATTTGTCCCATTTAGAGACCTTTACCTTTGGCACGTATTTCGGTACAAAGTGGGCCACATGTGGACCCCACTTTGATCCAAAATTACCATTTTGTCCCTGTGTCCAAATTGGACGAAAGGGTAGTGTCTTCTAGATATCTCGTTGATTCTGGGAATGTTGGTGATGTTTATTTCAGTATCCGGAGACGTTTATTCGGAGGCCATAGTTTCTGATCCTGTGTACTTGACATCCGGACGCTTACACTATACAGATTTCTTGCCAGGCAAGTATACCTTGCCATTGTACTATGATTTACATTCTATATAATGCATGCATTTTATTTCTATCTATTTAGTTCATATATTTTAAACTGCTATATAAACTGTGAGTCGAAGGATAACTTGTGTGCAACGACGGTGGCGTCGTATTCTGTTTTTATTATATATATGCATGCTGACCCAGTTATGAGACCACCATATTATCATGAGGCATTCTTATGTTTCATTGGCCATGACACTATTACTACATGAGTGTGAGTCACATATAGGACACGGACTTGCGTACTCGGCTGGCCACTGGTACGTATAGGTCGTACGACGGATAGGGATAACTGCTGATAGAAATTTTGCATGCTAGAAGACCTGGCAGTTATTTTGAGGTATCATCGTGTCATGGATGTGACATGCTTAGAGCATGGGGTGGGGAGAACAACAAGTAAGGCGTTTGGGCTCCTTTGTACTTTCCTTGTGTAACCCGTATGCTCCGTAGGAGATGCGCGGTCATGATGACCACTATATATTATATATTATCAGGCGGCCTCTGAGGTTCAAAAGACGTCATGCTTTTTAGGCCCCTGAATCTTCAAGAGAATCATGCCAATCCCATTTTAGCCAGATAGCTCACTTGTTGGAAAGTTGTTCTCAAACTGCATTCACATAGATGGTTAGGCGACCCATTGATGTTTATTTTTAGTACTTTATTGGCATATTTATATGTATCTTGTTATTTCTCTCTGAGGACATGGTCCCTTTCCAGGAATATACTTGCAAGAGTATCCACAGGAGTACGGACCCGGGCCTGACGTTTATACCCCAGACTGAGGAGGTCTTACCTTCGGAGTACCTTTGATTCATCGCAGCTGATGGATATTCTAGTTGCTATTTTCTTTGTGGATATTTATCTTATATCAGAGTTGATCTCTTCTCTCATTTAGTAGTTTTTAGTATAGTCGATTTGTAGTGGATTTGTTTTCATCCGACTATCATACTTTGATACTTCATTTGAGATTCAGTTATTTATTTTCTATTTCTTTATTTGTACTATGGATGAGATATATATTACGTGTGACTTATTGACAGTATATTACCACTGGTGGATTGATATTTATGTGCAGCATACGTGTGTGTTACGATCTTTCAACACATTGGAGTTTCGTATACATAAGGCTGGCGTCTTACGTATTCCTAGTCCTACGTATTTTGGGACTGAGACGTGACAATCTTTGGTCCCAATAATGCTCTATTACCAATATTATCCCTTGATAACGGAGTGCGACATCTTCGTCCATACAATACCTCAAATGGTGACATCTCGATACTAGCCTTGTAGCTGTTGTTATAAGCAAACTCTAACAACTAAAAGTGATCCTCCCAAGAATCTCCAAAATCCAAAACACAGGTGCGTAGCCTATCCTCGAGAGTCTAGATACTCCTCTCCGACTGCCCGTCTGTTTGAGGATGATATGCGATACTAAACTTGAGCTGGGTGCCCAAGCTATCTTGCAAACTCCTCTAGAAGTGGGATATGAAGCAACTATTCCGATCTGAGACTATGCTCACAGGAACTCCAGGCAATCTAACTATCTACCGCACATACAACTCCGTGAGCTTCTTCGTAGACGTACCCACTTAAATGCAAGAAGTGGGCTAATTTGGTCAACCTGTCAACGATGATCCAAATTATGTCTTTACCTCCTAGAGAATACGGAATCCCTGAAATAAAATCCATCGTGACATGTTCCCACTTCCACGCAAGAATGGGTAAAGGCTGAAGCAATCCGCTTGGCCTCTGTCTCTACCCTTTTAACTGCTGGCATACCAAGCATCTGGATACGAAGCTTGCTACCTCTCGCTTCATACCATACCACCAAACATGCTCTCTCATGTCTCTATATATTTTGTTGGCACCTAGATGCATAGAGTACTGAGATTGATGCGCCTCTTGAAGAACCTCCTCGGGCAACATCCCACTCGGCACACACAATCTGGTACCGTACCGCAATGATCTATCCTCTATAATACTAAAGTCCTCTGGCAATCCCATCTGGACATGCGCTCTGATGATCCTCAGAGACTCATTATTGAACTGTGCGGCTCTGATCCTATCCATCAACTCTAATTGTACCTGAAGTCCCCATATATGTGCCACAACTCTAGGAACTAGCACCTCAATACCCAAACTATCAAGATCGGCCAATAAATGTCTATCCCTTATTAGGTACATAGCCACTGGATACCTGCTTAATGCATCAACGACTACGTTGGACTTCCCTGGATTATACTGCAAAGAGATATCGAAGTCCTTCATTAACTCCAACCATCGTCGTTGCCTCATATTGACCTCTTTCTGTGTAAACACATACTTCTAGCTCTTGTTGTCTGTAAATATCTCCACACGCTCTCCATACAAGTAGTGTTTCCATAACTTTAGAGTAAAGATTACTGCTGCCAAGTCCAAGTCATGGGTACAGTAATTTTTCTCATTTAGAAGTAATTTCCTAGAAGCATAGGCAATCACCTTCCGGTTCTGCTGTAACGCACATCCCAAACCATTTCCCGAAGTATCACTATATTTGGAAAATCCTCCTGTCCCCGATGGCAACGTCAACACTGGAGCTGTAGTCAACCTCTTCTTCAGCTCCTCAAAGGCGGCCTGGCACTCCTCTGTCCAGACGAACTCCACGTCCTTCCTGGTTAGCCTAGTCATCGGCTCTGCAATCCTGAAGAAATCTTCAATAAACCTCCGGTAGTAGCCTTCCAATCCAAGAAAGCTCCTGATCTCTACCACTGAACTCGGGGTAGACAACGACTCAACTACTGATATCTTCTTCGGGTCCACTGAGATCTCGTCTCCTGTAATCACATGTCCGAGGAATTCAACCTTATCAAGGAAGAACTCATACTTCGAAAGCTTGCCAAACAGCTTCTCCTTCCTGAGGGTCTCCAGAACTATCCTCAGGGGCTTCTCATGCTCTTCCAGGGTATTAAAATATATCAATATATTATTAATAAAAACTACCATGAACTGATTTAGGTACTGATGAAACACCTTATTCATGAGGTTCATGAATACCGTCGGGGCACTGGTCAACCCAAACGGCATCACCAAGAACTCAAACTGCCTATATCGAGTCCTGAAAGCTATCTTCGGAATGTCTTCCTCCTTTACTTTCACCTGGTGGTACCCTAACCTTAAGTCTATCTTGGAGAATACATTCGCTCTGCTCAACTGATCAAACAGATCGTCTATCCCCGACAGCGAGTATTTGTTCTTGATAGTGAGGTTGTTAAGAGCCCTGTAGTAGATGCATATGCGTACCAACCCATCCTTCTTCGTACAAACAATACCGCAGTATCCCACGGTGACAAACTAGAGCGAATAAATTCCTTGTCCTGAAACTCATCCACCTGCTTCTTCAACTCTGCCAGTTCGCTGTTGTTCACCCTATAGATGTGCTGTGATATTGGCTCTATACTTGGCACCAAGTCTATAGTGAATTCCATTGCTCGATCTGGTGGCAAACCAAAAAAATCCTCTGGAAAGACGTCTACATACTCTGTAATCAACGGATGTGGCAGCTCCATCTCCTCCCCCAAAGCTCCACAAAAGGCTCCCTCATTCTGCTCTACTGCTCCTCTGACGAATTCAAACTCTGGCTCTCCTAGCTTCTGAAATAAAACTCTTCCTAAGTACTATGTCGTAGCTCGTAAGTGACATTATGAGTAGACACACGCTCAACTCACGGCCTCCCAAAGTGACTATCCGATTACTGCAAACATCACTTACCAGTATAATGCTATCCCCGATTATGATCTTAAAAATCCTCGCTAATAGTTCAGCCTCAAGATGATGCTTCAAGGCAAAAGATACAAATATAAAGCTATGTGAAGCACTGGAATTAAATAAAGCAATAGCTAAAAAAGAATCAAGATAGACTGAATCTTAGATGATATCACCAACTAGCTCCTCGTCCTCGATGGTCAAGGCAAAAGCTCTCCCCTACTGCACACCTCTCTGTTGCAGCTAGTGCTGTACGAACCTCTATAGCTGGAGCCCTAGGATAAGCCCTCAACTGGTGGTCTCCTAATCCGCAGAACAACCACTGGCCCAATCCCATCCTGCACGCATCCTATCTATATCCCAGCTTCTTACAAAATGGGCAAAGAATAGCCGGTTGAGCTGGCCTTTGAATTTGGTGCACCTGCTATACTAGCGCTCTAATTGGTGCAGGTAACTACTGCCTCGACAGTTGGAAGTGTCTCAGATGCTCCTGCTGAAAGTGAAGCCGCTTTGTTGGGCCCGCACTACTACTAGCTCCTAAAGGATCCCTCATCCTCTTGGAGCCAAGCTCCAAATCATCTTCCGCCTGTTATGTCTGCGCCAGGATCTCCTCAAATGTAGTGGTACGGTGTCTACTGGTATGAGATTTGATCTCCCTATTCAGACCCTTTCTGAACTTCCCGGCCTTCCCCAAGGATTCTGCCCCTCCACAAAGCGACCCAATCTACAGTACTCTGCTGCGTACTCGTCCACTGTCATGCTCTCCTGGACGAGCTACTGAAACTGGCTCTTTAGAGAAGTTAAAGCCACATCTGGAAAGAACTTCTCCTTATAAAAATCTTCTTAAAAGCTTTCCAAGTAAGTCCAGCTATTGTGATCCTCGTGTCGGTCCTGAACCATGTCAATGCGATATCGAACATTATGTTCCCTACTGCCTCCACTTGTAGGCTCTCTGAAATCTGTACTAGCCGCAGGTTTCTCTCTATGTCCTCGATCCAGTCGTCAGCATAAATAATCCCTTCGATGCCTTTAAAGTTCTTAGGCCCTATCCTCTTGAAATCAATGATAGTCCCCGGCCTCGGCTGCTGCTGGGCCTGCGGAGGTGGAGCTACCTGTGGCTGGACCAAGGCAACTCTCTCTACTACGGTAAGTACAAGCTGGTGTGCATTCTCAATGCCCTGCCATAGGATCTCAGACTGACATTGTTGGGCCTCTGTTTGGGCCCGTGGGGCCTCAATTATCTACTGAAAGAGCACAAACACCTGCGCCAGATCAACTATTGGTGGTGGTGGTGGTGGTGGTAGCTCGTTTGAAGCTTTAGGCACTATCCTCTGTGAAGTTGTGGGCACCATCCTCTGGACTAGAGGTGGAGCACCCCTAAAAGTTGCTGCAGAAATGCCCACCTGGACCTGTGAAGCGACCCTTTGAGCTAAAGCTGATGGAGCAGGGGTTGTTGCTGCTGCCCTCCTCGGAGGTAGCAAAGTAATCGACCTCACTGAAGCTATATCATTATGCTGGGATCGAGTCTTTGGTGGCATCTAAAAGACAGATTGAGTAAAGGAATCAATATAGATAAAGATATGATATCATCAAAGAAGGATAATATTATTCAAGGTAAAGCAGGCATTCAAATTGATAAGGATAGCAAAACAAATATTTTGGAAATATTTTCTTGTTGTGATTGAGTATACTCTCAGCGTATATCCTATATCCTAAAGCACGCTCGTAGCAGTACTCTAAGTCTGAGCACCATTATGAAATTGCACTAATAGCGACCTCTAGCCTGTATAGGCCACCACTAAAAATATGATACGACCCGCACCCGGAATAAGGGCACGAATGGTGAACTACGTCCAGCCTACATCGTAAGAATGACGTAGAATGCTGTCTAGGTCCACAATACTATCTAAACTTCTCATACAATATATATATATATAGTACCTATCATGCCATCTCAACTCCAAATGGAGGAACAAGTATAATGACATGATAAAGAATTCAATACTCAATCACAATCTCAAACTATGAAAGATAAAGCACGATATGGAATAGAAAGATAAAATAAGAATCACAAAACATCTACAAGTCCATACTATGAGTCTAGGCAAAAATAACTCCTAAAATAATAATATACGTGACATGAGTCTAAAATAAGACTAATATAATGTCTAACATATAAGTCTAAGCCTCTTTGGTCATTGGCACTAAATGCTCCTGCTCTAGGAGAGTATCCTCTAATGTCTCGCCGTCCTGCGGTCCGTAGTAAGTGGGACACTACTCAGGCCAATCATCTGAAAAATACATCCAATCAGGATTGGAGCGATGTACAAAACTCTTAAAGCAGTTCCAAATACATAATAGAGCATATATGATAGCTAATAGAAAAGAATACAAGATAACTAGTAATAGGAAAGGGAAATAAACTAAAGTAAACAGATAATGTACTAGAAGGGAAGAACATGCAATATAAAATATCTGCAGGTAATGGAAATAGATAAACTAGCTAATGTGCCTTAGAGTACATGTTCATTATGTGATCAGTTTAGGTTAAAAATGAATGTAATTAGGTTACTCGATTACACGTGTGATGTATAGTCAACATATACACGAATACACTGGGCTTTGATCATATAACCAACTACTACTCTCCCGTCCCCCACCAATGCCCATGAATCCAATCACGACATATTACAAACACGAGTAATATGGACACACTGTACACGAGACAGTGTGTGAACACGAAGTACATGATAATCAATACCCGATGCACACAATAAAATACATGTGAAGGAATACCCGCTGAACACGATAAGGAGATACATCTCCTTATATGATCCATATAGTACCAGCTTGTGTAACCGCTGTGTCGAAATCAAGTATACAGTGCTAGAACAACTGATATATACACTATCATGAAATAAAAATAGACAGAGATATGTACTCATATTTGGTCCTGAAAAAAGGGTGTATCTCGATGTCCAAGCTGGTGTCACACAATCCTATTTAGGAAATATCATATCAGATGGTGCAACTGAGAGAGAAAGAGTTAAATAATGTACTAATATACTTCTAGGTTAATTTCTAAGTCATTCTAGCTTAACTAAGTCGTACTAGGTCCATACTAAGTTATTTAGTCTATAAAGGTTACTAACTAGCTAATAGTAGCTTATCTTAGCTATACTAGGCCATTACCTAGGTTTTTAAGTGATACCTTAACTAATATCAATAACTTAACATTCATACTGACTAATGTATCTAACAGATACATTAACTACTAATGATATCACACTTTACTCACTAACATATATTGACTGATACAATTAACTGATACAATGGTATACTACATGTAACTTGGCTCATCTTATTGATAACTGATATCTGGATATGCACTAACTATACTAAATAATTACTACATATACTTAACTATCAAACTACTACATTAAGATATAACTTAACTTACTAACATGCTAACATATATCTATTAACCAACTAACTGCTAACTAACACATATTTTTTCCTTACAGGCCTAAAACTAATACCCATCCTCATCTAAGTTCCTCCTCATTTCCCTTGACTTGTATCCTAACTGATACATGTATAGTCCTCTATTACCTCACTCACTAATGTACCTGGACTCCAAGGTACTTTCATATACACTTGACTGGCCTTGCTACTGCTCTCGTTGCAGTCACAAACTCCTGCTAGGATACCCGATCACCTGAATGCATATCATTGAAACCTCATACTTGTGTGTTGTACGTTATCTCACTATCCAATTTAACACTGCACAAAAGTTTCCAACTAATAATCCTATACACAATCCCATTTTACACTTATCTCCATGAATGCACATCACGTTTGGGTATACTAGCACCCTACCTGAACATTACCTATGCACAGACTTGCACACTGATATTAGTATAATAGGTTGTTATGGTATCTTCCATCCATAGTTACTAGCACAACAGCTACTGAACCCACTGTGTCCTTCCACTTGTGCACTTATGTGCACAAGTCTGATACTGCTACTGTCACTTGCTGATGCTACTACCAGGTAACTCCCCCCTCTTAACTTCACTAACTTCTCAAGCAAGTGCTCAAGGCAGTAACTGAAATATACACACACGCATGCCAATAATAACACCACTCCCCCACACACAGATACTTACATACACTGTCAGCCAACTCCATGCACTAACAACACACACACTCACACAATTGAACCACAAACACACACACACTCATATATATAACATAATAATTTGCTTGGGCTGACACCCTACATACACCAATACCTATTTCATCAAATACCTTAAGTGTGTCAATAGGATACTCATGATACGTATCCATCCCAAGTGTCAAAACTCATAATTCTCCATAATGATCATACACACATATCAATTACATATAAAAATAGCTATTAGAGCTGGTTACAATAGAAATTAAAGAGAATTGCACAAACCCTTCCCCCAAAACAAGATTCGTATCGCAAAATATCATACCGTATCGTGATATGGCCTACTTGTATCCAATTGTGGACACGTATCTAGTCTCACAACCGCGATCTAAGTCTACTTAGATCTAATTGGTCTCATAACACATAATTGATGTGTCAATCTCGTAATTCTGCCAAAATAGACACAAATTACCATTTAAAAATTATAATACACATCCAAATAGCCTAGAACTTGTTCCCATAGGTAGCTCTAAGTCATGGGAGGGTTCCTAATGTTCAAATGCATGATTTAGAAGCTAGAAATAAGATGAATTCAATATTATACCTATTGGGAGATGGATTCCCAATGAATTGCTTAAGGGCACGATCTGGACACGATTTCCTTGCCACAAGCTTCTTTTTCCAAGTTCTTCTTGCAAATCTAAGCTTTAATGCTCCTTAAGTGATAAAAATGAGAGAGAATGTGGATGAATTGAGGGGGATTGATGGAGGAATGAAGAGAATTAGGGATCTAGGAATTTGGGGATCTAGAAATAAGTACAAATAAAGAGAGGAGAGAGAGAGAGAGAGAGAGAGAGAGAAAGAAAGAAGGCTCTCTATAGTGGCCGACCATTTTCCCCTTCTCCAAGTCACAAGCAAAAGTCTAAGTTGCCCTACATGAAGAAATATAAAAAATAATTACGGATGGCTATTTTGGAAAGTTTCTACACTAATGCAAATTAATCTAATCCTCCTAATTAATTAGAGAGAATGGGTCTAATAGGCCTAGTCCATGTTGGGATCACTAGTTGTCATGACAAGTCTTATTGGGTTCACTAGTATCAAGTCTAAATAATAGGCTATCCCACTAACTACAAAATAAATAATGTAAGGTACCAAATAATTATATAGCACACTAATTAATATTTAATTCCTAAAAATAAAATAACTATGCCAAATTACTAAGTTATCCCTCTTTGAAAAAGTGAGGGTGACACCGTATGCCCAATCTTCCTACAGTGAGTACACTGCGGGGCCTGCTGTGCTGGTCTCGGGACCTGGTGTGCCTGCTGTATTGGTATCTGGAATGGTACATAAAACTGTTGTCTCTGTGGCTGGAAGGTCCTTTGCTGCTGAAAATTGCGTCACTTAGCTGGACCCGCACTACTGCTAGCTCCCTCCGATGTGCCTCTCATCCTCTTATACTTGAGTTCCATGTCATCCTCAGTCCTCTATGTATCCATCAGTATCTCCTCGAATGTAGGTGTACGGTGTCCCCTAGTGAGGGATTTGACCTCCCCGATCAAACGCTTTCGGAACTTCCTGGTCTTCCTTAGGGGAATATGCCCCTCCACAAACCTGTCCAATCTGCAAAACTCTACGGCGTACTCGTCCACTGTCATGCTCCCCTGGATGAGGTTCTGAAACTGGCTCTCTAGGGCACTCAGAGCCACGTCCGGAAAGAACTTTCCCTTGAAAACTCTTTGAAAGCTTTCCAAGTCAATCATGGCGCCATGATCCTTGGGTCTGTACAGAATCATGTAAGGGCAATGTCAAATATCTGGATGTCCGCTGCCTCCACTTGTAGACTCTTCAAAATCTATGCCAGTCATAATTTCCTCTCTATGTCCTCAATCCAATCACCGGCTTACAAGATCACCTCCGTGCCCTTGAAGTCCTTGGGCCCTATCCCCGTGAAATCAATAATGGTACCCGGCCTCGACTGCTACGGGGAGGGATGAGGCATTACCACCTGTGGCTAAACTAGGGCAACATTCTCTACTGCTGCAAGTTCTAGCTGATAGGAATTTTCTATCCCCTGCCTTATCACGTCCGACTGGCAGTAATGAGCCTCCTCCTGGGCCCTTTGGGCCTCCATCATCTCCCAAAACAGAACAAATATTTAGATAACATCGACTGGTGTTGGCGGTGGTGGAAGCTCCTCTGAAACTGCGGGCACCATCCTCTAAACTAGAGGTGGAGCACCCTCAAAATCTGTTGTTGAAGTCCCCACCTGGACCGGTGAGGCAACCCTCTGAGATGCATAAGGTGGAGAAATAACCAACCTCGCTGAAACTGCTCGAGAGCATTAGGATCTGGTCTTTGACGATATTCTGAAGAAGAACCAAACAAGGGATCGATAGTACGCAAGATACGATATCATCAAAGAAGGACAATTATATTTCAAGAAAACAAATATTTTGATTGATAAGGATAACAAATCAATAGATTAAAAATGTTTCCAAGTTATGATTGAATATTCTCTCATCCTATATCCTAAGTCATATATCCTATAGAAGGCTTGTAGTAATACTCTAAGTCTGAGCACTACTACCTTGACATGTATGGGCCACCAAAAAAATATGTCATGACCCGAACCCGGTGTAGGGGCACAAGTACGTGGGTACGTCCAACCTACACCGCAGCATCGACAGCAGAATATTGTCTAGGTCAACAATACTATATACACATCTCACACATAATATATAAGGTACCTGTCATGCTATCTTAACTCCAAATAGAAGACAATATGATAATATTATAATGGTAATCAATACTCAATCATAATATAAAACTAGAGAAAGATATAGCACGATATGGAATAGAAGGAAAGAAATACTGAGTCATAATACAATCTAAGTCTAGACCAATAGTCTAATCACAACTCAAAGATCTCGAATATAAAACATGACATAATATCTAAAATGGGATAAATATAATATCATAAATGAACTAACTAAGTCTTCTCGACTGCTGGTACTAGCTCAACATGATCAAAGGGTGTTAACTCAACTAGCTCGCCATCTTATGGCCTATAGTGTGTAGGACACCAGTCCTCTAATGAATCATCTGAAAAATATATCCAGTCAGGATTGGAGCAAAGTACAACCCAATAGCAGTTCCAATAATTGACAGAAACTATGAAACAACAATATCAATAAAAATAAATGATGGAAGTAACTGAATTACTAAATATAATAGGAAGTAGTATCATGGTAAAAAATGGAAATAAATCGAGAACAATATTGTGAGGAACATCAATGTAATAAACTAGAATAAAGCAAATATAATAATAAAATGTGCCTTAAAATATTAGTAAAATATATGATCGACTTGGGCGTAACATAGTCAATAAATAAAAGGAGAGCTAGCGTGATCATACGTGAGTTGCATGATCCGCTAGCTATCACAGGCTACAATAAATCATGGGCTATAATGTATGATCATATATCCACTAATACCTTCCCAACCCCCGATGACACGTTATAACATGTATATCACGACAAACAGTATACAATATCATGCACTATGATCACAGTCTAAATAATCACAAAGATATCACGGTAATCATAGAGTAATCATGAAGAGCGATACGGCGATTATTGAGTAATCACTATGATAATATCTCATGACGGGAATCCACGTATACCAATATGTGTCACATAGTGTCAAGAATCAATTATCTCAATACTAAATACATGTAACATAGAGACTATCAAATAAGGAAATTATCAGAGAATGTACTCACCTCTAGTCCTGAGCAAGAAATATAACTCGGTGTCCGAGATGGTATCACACACACATATATATGAATGACATGTCAATTGGGTGTAATATAGTAATGTATGAGCTAAAATATACTAATATATGCTTTCTAGGTCAATACTAGGTCAAAATAGCCAAACTAGGTCAAACTAGTCGTTACTAGCTAATACTAGTTCATCTCTAGGTTTCTTGATCTCCTTTATAGGTATCTAGCAATATTACCTATATATATAATTATACCTATATTGCCTAGTAAACCTTGGCCTATAACCAATTACCTTACCTGTAACTTAGTATCTTAACCAATATCCTAATATTTACCCAATAACTTAAAATAACCCCGATACCTTAACCTATTGTTATCACACAGACACACACACACACATACACACACACACACACACGCATATATATATATATACACACACCTTAGCTATATATGTATATATATAGTATCATGATACTCTAACTTAGTATCTCATCTCACTAACTTAATATAAATATCTTAACCTTGCTAGTACTAACTAACTTAAATTAGTATTAATATCAATATCTTAACTTAGCTTAATATTACCTATATATCTCACTATACACTGATATAACCTATTACCTAGGCACTTCTCCAACACCATAGCCTATATACCCTCATCTAATGATATGCCTTGGTATCAATCTAAACCAATACCACACTAATACCTTAACCCTTTCACATACACTTGGTTACAAGTGCTTACTAATCTGTTGTTGTTCTAGTGCACTGCTCCTTAGTCACTGACTACAATCTCATGACCTGTACACCACTGCACGATATACTTGTTATAATACTTACTGATATTATTGCATAAGCACACACCCTCAACTCGAGATCTCTCTCCTTCATTTGTATTGTACCTACATGTATCACACTCAGTCCGACCTCTTAATCACTGCAATTTGTAGTAGGATCCTGCCTATTGGTGCACATTAATGCCCCTCCAATATACCTACTTCTACACTCTCTTACCTGAGTCTCCCCCCAACTCAAATCCCCACTACAAGGGAGCCTTGCATGGTTAAGTACCTACATCTGTTATACTCGAGCAACAACCCATAATCAAGTCTACACCCATAATCTCTATGTACACTTCTACACTGATACCATACACACATATACACTTGATACAAACACTCATAGACACTCACTGCTTCCTAAATCTGGCCACACATATATAATCACTAAATCTCTACTAATACAATACAACTACTCCTGTACCAACTCTCCCTAACTGGCACTGCAACCCCTTGTACTTCTTCCTATTCCCAGCTTCTCTAGTATACACAGTGCACACATGTGCACAGGTCTGTTCCTATAGTGCCTCGAGAGCACTACACTCCCCCTCCCTTAAGTCTGAACCAAATACCTCATCACCCTTGTAACATGTTGACTGCTACTTGCAGTTCTTGCTACCTACAACCAATAGCAGTTGCCCCCCCTTCTCATAACTGAAAACACATCAACCTTTCCTCATACATCCCTCTCTAATCACACCAGGCACTCTTATGCCCCTCACTGACACAGTGCACTACACAGTTGCACAACACAAATAACTCTCAACACATTCAACACTATATATATATATATATATATATATATATATATATATATATATATATATATATATATATATAATACATACATTAAGATATTCTCCACTAATAGTCAATTCAACAAACACCTTGAGTACAAGATCAAGATACTCATGATATGTCAAGATACATCCTCATATAGCCAATTCATTGTGATTCTACTCTCCAAAATACATCAAAAACATTCTAATATAGAAACATAATACCATTTAATATTATATTAGCCATAAATCATGTAATGAAAGAAATTGGCATGTGTATCACAAGTGTCAAGAGAAAAACCCTCAAAATTATCCCGTTTCACAAAGTATCATGATACGTCCTACTCGTATCCAATTGTTGACACGTAACTAGCCTCACATACTCAATCTAAATCTATTTAGACTTAATTAGCCTAATGACAAACAGTTGATGCACAAATATCATAATTTCCCCTAATTGGATACAAAAACCTATGTAGAAGTCACAATAAAGGACAATTGGACCTAGAACTTCTTCCTATAGGTAAATCTAAGTCATGTGAGAGTTCCTAATGATCAAATACGTGAATTAGAGTCTAACATATAGGGAAAATTAAATTTTTACCTATTGGAAGATGGGTTCGCAATGAATAGCTCAAATTGACACAATTAGGACACAAGCTCCTAACCAACTCCCTCTTCTCCAAGTGCTTCTTGCAATCCAAGCTCCAATGCTCCTTGGATGATGAAAATGGAAGAGAATGAGTATATTAGGGTGAATTTTGTGGAGGGATGAATAAATTGGAGAAGAACACAATTGGGGATCCATAATTCGAATAAAAATAAAGATGAGAGAGAGAGAGAGAACCACCTCCTATAGGTGGCCGGCCCCTTGCCCCTCTCCCAAGCAACCATACAAAGTCCAAAATGCCTCCACTAGTTGTCATGTAGATAAATAATTATTAGGGCTATTTTAGGAAGCTTCTAATCTAATAAAAATAAATTTTAATCTCCTTAATTAACTAAAAGGAATGGGTCTAATAGGCCTAGTCCAACGTTTGGCTCAATGTGACATGACTAATCTAATTTTGTCTACTATTGTCAAGTCAAATAATTAGGCTAGCCCATTAACTAATAAATAAATATCATCATACATAATAAATAATTAGTAGCACAATATATAAATATTTAATCACTAAATATAAAAAAAAATACCATCATCTAGAAATGTGATAGTGACAAAGGGTGGTGGAGTGTATATGAGAAGTGGAGTATTTAGAAATGAATATGAAGAAGAAGGAAGTAAAAAAAATAATTTAAAGAAGAAAGCAAGAGTGGCAGCTGCAACCAATTATTAGGATTTTATATGGCTTTGTAGTGTACTATAGGTTATATAGGAGAAATGGTTTGCTCGGGCCGGGTGGGCAATTGAGTTGTTGTCTCAATAATAGAGTAGAGGGGAATTTTTTTAATTTTTAAATTTTTAATTTTGAAAACCAAATAAAGAAACTATTATTAATCATGAATCGGAATAGAGGATATATCCAGGAGGACAGAATCCATTAGGTACATAGGAATATCCCGAATTACTTGAGTAAGAGAAAAATTAGCAGATGATAACATGTGCATTGCCAGCATATGTCACGCCCCAATCCCAAAATACCGAGGGACCGGACACGTGGCAATGGCCAGCAGCACACACCGATGGACAAACCCAATTTAATGGATCCATCGGGGCATACTTAAGCTGTAGTACAACAATAAATAGGTCCAATGATATAAGTCACAGTCTATTCTAATACCATCCACAACAGATAATCACAGATCAAATGCCAAAATAAATACAAAATAAATATAAACTAACAAGTCTCAATAAAAGTGTCTCGGAGAACAATCCGAGAACAAGTCTGATACATCAATGCAATAGACTGGAAATAAAGTACTAGAAACAAAAATAAATGAGTATCTCAAGCCAATACTCAGGAGAAGTCCTCTGGTACGATCTCGTCCTCAGATCCTGGTTCTGCTCTAATGTATGCACCTGCTTTTGCTAATGCTAATGCTCCGGTACCGTATACCTCGGGATAGATCTCGTCATCTAATCCTGGGGACATAATCCGGATCCAGGTCCTCAGGGGACATAGCAAGGTACAAAATAACTCAAGCCAACATAAATGTAGTGAAATAGTAAATGAAATAATCAGGGTAAATATGTAACCATCTATATGAAATACAAGTTGAGAGCATTACTAAAACTCAGGCTGAGACCACTACAAGCTCTGTGTCTGGGAGCCTGTAGCAGAGTTTACTATGTGTTTTACTATGTGTTTACTATGTATTTTATATATATGAAATCAGCCTGTAGCCGGTGTGTCTCTCCCCACCCCATGTAATCACACGTCTCATGTCCACGATGCCTCATGTCCATGTCACGCACGATCATATCTAATGCAGCAAGTCATCTAATGTCTATGAATATAATGTCTATGTCATAAAACCTGTATCCTACATAGAATCACCATGAATGTCTCAGAAAGATTCTGTCTCATAAATAGTATTAAGTGTCCTGGGTTATAATGTACTTGATAAGACAAGTACGAGAAATATAGGGTCTCGGTATCCATGTCTAGATGACGTTACACAACTCCGCGTACGGCGTTGGCACCGGACTATTAATCGGACGCTAAATAAGTCACACGGTCCTAGGTCAAGCATGTACAACAATATATAAATAAGGCAAGAAAATATGTAACAAGAACTGCAATGTTGGCAAGGTACACTTGCCTGGGGTTCTGGCTCCAATTGTAGCTCTGATCTCAGTGTGATTTGCAGGTACTACTCCGGTTGATGAAATAAATATCACCATTAGATTTAGAAAATATCAAATAGCTAGAAACGCCTGTCCTTGAGTCTAATTTGGACACAGGAGCAAAAATGACAGTTTTTGGTTAAAGCGGGGTCCACATGTGGGCCGCTTTGCACCAAAAACCATGTCAGGGTCAAAGGTCTCCAAATTTGTCCAACTTAGTGTCAACAAGTCAGGAACGATGATACGAACCCAACGGAACTTCCAGAACTGGATTCCGATGAGCAGATCACAAAATCGCCCGTCAAGTGGAGCCGTAGGGCCCACGATACGCGATTTTGTCAATGTTCTCAGAATCGAACCAAACTTGGGTCCCAGGACCAGCGTATTGCTACAAGTCCGATGGCGCAAGTTTCGTTTCGATCCGATGTGTCTACACAAAGTTACAACGTATTCCAGAACAGGCGGATACGGGGCGTTGTCGGCGGATACGCATTGATTCCGGTGTGCACGCACATCCAAATCAACTTCTGTGAAATCCCGCACGTCCGTATCAACGGCGTACACGTTTCGGTGAAGACCACGTACGACCAAGTCATCCCGTTTGGCGAGGCGCACTCAGTTCCGTGGTAAAATAGGGCATTAGTTTTCCTGTTTTTGGATCGCGGTTCACAATCACCATAGGACGCGACGTACCGAGCGGATTGCATGGGCATCGAGAGGGTTACATAGTCTATGCGACACAACTGACGGAATGAAAAATGGAATAACGAGGAGAGAGAACGGGTTACATGAACAGGACACCGTGGAACAAGAATTCCTCGTGTCCGGGTGTCTGTTTCGTATCCTGGTTTGAATCTGCCGTTTCTGGGGCTAAGGCGGCTGATGTGTCCGTGTCCGCTATGTGGGAGCTAGAACTACGCTGGTCGTGGCCGAGCTGGGAGAGGGCGGCCGGGCTAGGGTATTCTGGTCGGTGGTCGACGCCGGTGGAGTCGGCGGAGAGGTGGTGTTCGTCGAGGGTGCTGCGGGTCGGGGTGAGGTGGTGATGGTCGAGCGGGGGGGGAGAGGGACGGCCGAGGGAGATGGTCGAGCAGGGTGCTCGGTGCAGCGGCAGAGAGGGGAGTGGTGGTCTAGGCTAGGCTAGGGCGGATGTGGGTGGTGGTTGTGGAGTCTGGTCGAGGCGGAGGAGTTGGGGACGGGCGGAGGTTGGCTGTGGAGGCGGTGACAGGCGGAGGTCGGCGAGGCAAGGGGGTCGAGCGGGGCTGGGCGGAGGAAAGGGGGTATTCTGGGTGGAGATCGGGGGAGATCTGAAGGAAGAAGACGACGGGGGAGTTAGGGTTCCGGCTAGGGGAGTTCATCGGGGCTGAGCTGCGGGCGGCGGAGATGAGAGAGAGAGGGTGCGGCGGCGGCTAGGCGCGAACGTCGAGGTATTTATAGGGCCGGAACAGTAAATCCGGTAGGATTCGGGATCTAGGGTTCGGTTAGGGTTTCGGGTCCTGGTCGGGTTCGATTCGGATCCGACCCGACCCGACCCGTTAAGGCTGGGTTGGTCCGGTTCGGTTTGGGGTCGGTTTGGTTTGGTTTAATTCCAATTAAACCGGGTTCAGTCAGGGTTTTAATTCGGTTTAGTTTTACATTGGTTTCTAGGGCTTTAAAAATGTCTCCGGAGTCCAATAAATTTGCAGAAAATTATTCTATGTCCAGTTTTCTATTTCATACCATAAAATATTATTTCCATAATATTTTAATATTAATTAACATTATTTAAAAATCTTTTAATCACAAAATAACCTAGTTTTAATTCCAAAAATGCAGAAAATTGTGAGAAATGTTTAAAAAAATATTTTGAAAAATCAGGGTTATGACAATCTATCCAACTTATAAAAATTTTGTCCTCGAAATTAAAATTAAGCCACGGTAGAAGATAAGGATGGTATAAGATTTGCATTGGTTAAAATACAAGGCTAGGTTTAACGGATTGGGCGATGTTGCACGTTGCACATTCCGAAAATCACGAGAAAAATCCATATGAGCAAAAAATTGGTTTTTTTGTGTGTTTTGTCAATGATGTGGACACCTAAATGCTCTTTTGCATAAAAGTGCCCAACCATTGAAATGTTGCACAAAGATGGAAATTTGTATGATGGTCACGTCTAGGACAAGGATGTAGAATTTGTAGGAAGGCAGTGACTAGTGAAGTGCTCCAATTATCGAAGCAATGGTAAGGTGCGCCAATTGGTACCATGTTGTAAAACTAAATAAAAATACCGTGTTCTATTTCTAAGTGGATTCATACTAGCCTCAGTCTCACTATCTAAGCCAAGTAGTTCTAATTCTTAGGTGAGGGGGTTTCACAATCCAGCCAACTTAAAATAATGTCGTCCTCAAAATTAAATTAAGGCATAATTTATTGATCCTTCATGTACATAAGGCAAGTCAATCGCAATCTCCTTGGGATAATTAAAATCCTAATCATATCCATCGCAATCACTTCAAGGTTAAGATGACCATTGTTCCAATCAAAATTCAACCTATGGTTATCTTTTCTCACTTTTTCAAATTATCCATATCCAAATTTAAATTAAATCCATATAACATCTTCAAGATTTAAATACGCATATAAATTTTACCTTACGATCTTCAACTATCATAATCTCCTCTAGAAGTAATTTGAGTCCAATATTATTTATATTTCCACTTATAAATTTGTGTATGCTTCAACTTTTTAAATTTTATTCATATCCTCAATATTTCAAATAGGTAGTCCAACCATCAAATTTTTATTTTAACTCAAATCATCAAATTGAAAAATAATTTAAATGCAGTCCACCAATGTTCAAGTCTGAAATTCTATATTTATCCTCCAAATTCAAATTGATGATTCTACCTTCATTGTTCAAAAATTTAAATCATGTACTTAAGGTATAAATATTGGGTCCTCAATATCAATTCATTAATCCTCATCATCTTTGTCATTATTCTAAATTTTTAAAATTAAAATGGCTTGAACCTCTCCCAATCTAATCTTACTCGGTCACAATCTAAAAGAAATTCCTCTCGAGTTGACAATGCACTACTACCCAACTTAGAATTTACCCATCTATCACATAAGGCTATATACCTTAAGAAAATATTCCTTAATATAATTACTCATGTTATTTAATCCTCAAAACTTTAATGCCGATTATATCACATATGATATGTCCTTAATTACGAAAGAATAATCCTCAAGTATGTGATCGGCCTATGGGGTATATTTAGTACTCTCTGTGTATCAAACTTATACCAAGCACGAGGTTTCGTCTTTCCGAAATAAGGGAAGACGGAAAACAATAATAAAAAGTTCAAGGGGGAGGTAATCGATTAGTAGTATGGGGGTCAAGGCGTTTAAAGAATTCAATAGGAATTGTCAAGACAGTTGTGGATTGAAATCCAATTTTGGATAATTCCTCTTCACATGCTCGCATCGGCACAGTCATGTAACAGATACGATATGCTCAGACATATCTAGAGGGCAAGTACATTCGTCTACTAATCACTATATATCTCAATCCACATAAAATATTATTGCGAAGGGAGAACCAAGCGCACTATGGTTGATCAGACCGTAATACACTGATTCTGAAATGTATTAGTGTACGCGTCCACTAATACATATGTCATAAACAAGCTTGATGAAAGACTGAGCTTGCAAAACTAGGCTGTAACATCAGCATAAGTCAAGGTAGTATATGGAATATAAATGCGCTAGATGCTGAGGAAAGGAGGTACAAATTATTCAAGTTCACAAAACAAAACAAAATAAGCAACATTAATAAAAGACTCTACGATCTCTACAGTTATCATACAACCTCCTTGTCTAAGTCGCTAGTCGACCAAATAGGGGCAAGGACCTCTAAATTCTATCGTCTGAGTAAACACTGTCATCTTATACAAGTCTAAAGTTGTGGCATCCTATTATACTTCATCAATGGGTCAATACGGCTTATGTGATACTATGTTGTGAGGCATACTACCCAACTTATAAGAATTAAACTAATACTGTGACAGTCTTAGGAGGATACCGTGGAAACTCTTGTTAAGGTCTACGAGAAGGGGTCTTGGTACCTATTAGGGTATCCTCCTATATTACATAGGTCATGGTCATCTTAAGCCTTAGTCTTAGTGCTTATAGAACAAGTGTCGATAGTGAGGATAGAAGAGTTACTGGCCGTCAAGGGTAAGGGATCTAACTTGTATCGAGGTGGGGGTACTAATTATGCGACTTAAAGCTAAGGGGTAATCATTAGGTCATAATCTACAATAATAACTTAAACTGTCAAGTTCTAATTGCCAATCACATAGTAAAAATTTTAGAGTAACAAATAAAATAAACAATAAGAGGCACACAGGAATCAAGGCAGGATGCAAGTCAAGAAATTAATTCGAATTCGATATAGATGTCAAGAACGATTCAAGCAAGTGGATGAGGTCCAAAAACTTATCCTATTCTTAATGCAGGCTTGCTCGGTCCCTAAGTTGAAACTAAAACAATTTAGTCGTTGACCTGCATGGGCCAGCACAAAAACCATGTCACGCCCCAGTCCCAAAATACCGAGGGACCGAACACGTGGCAATGGCCCGCAACACACACCGATGGACAAACCCAATTTAATGGATCCATTGGGGCATACTTAAGCTGTAGTACAATAATAAATAGGTCCAATGATATAATTCACAGTCTATTCTAATCTCATCCACAACAGATAATCACAGATCAAATGCCAGAATAAATGCAAAATAAATATAAACTAACAAGTCTCAATAAAAGTGTCTCGAAGAACAATCCGAGAACAAGTCTGATACATCAATGCAATAGACTGGAAATAAAGTACTAAAAATAGAAATAAATGAGTATCTCAAGCCAATACTCAGGAGAAGTCCTCAGGTACGTTCTCGTCCTCAGATCCTGGTTCTGCTCCAATGTATGCACCTGCTTCTGCTAATGCTAATGTTCCGGTCCCGTATACCTCGGGATAGATCTTGTCAGCTAATCCTGGGGACATAATCCGGATCCAGGTTGTTAGGGGACATAGCAAGGTACAAAATAACTCAAGCCAACATAAATGTAGTGAAATAGTAAATAAAATAATAAGGGTAAATATGTAACCATCTATGTGAAATGCAAGTTGAGAGCATCACTAAAACTCAGGCTGAGACCACTACAAGCTCTGTGTCTGGGAGCCTGTAGCAGAGTTTACTAATGTTTTACTATATGTTTACTATGTATTTTATATATATAAAATCAGCCTGTAGCTGGTATGTCTCTTCCCACCCCATGTAATCACACGTCTCATGTCCACGATGCCTCATGTCCATGTCACGCACGATCATATCTAATGTAGCAAGTCATCTAATGTCTATGAATATAATATCTATGTCATAAAACCTGTATCCTATACAGAATCACAATGAATATCTCAGGAAGATTCTATCTCATGAATAGTATCAAGTGTTCTGGGTTATGATGTACTTGATAAGACAAGTACGAGAAATATAGGGTCTCGGTATCCATGTCTAGATGACGTTACACAACTCCGCGTACGGCGTTGGCACCCGACTATTAATCGAATGCTAAGTAAGTCACACGGTCCTAGGTCAAGCATGTACAAGAATATATAAATAAGACAAGAAAATATGTAACAAGAACTGTAATATTGGCAAGGTACACTTGCCTGGGATTCTGGCTCCAATTGTAACTCTGATCTCAGTGTGATTTGCAGGTACTACTCCAGTTGCTGAAATAAACATCACCATTAGATTCAAAAAATATCAAATATCTAAAAATGCCTGTCCTTGAGTCCAATTTGGATACAGGAGCAAAAATGACAGTTTCTGGTCAAAGTAGGGTCCACATGTGGGCTGCTTTGCACCAAAAACTGTGTCAGGGTCAAAGGTCTCCAAATTCGTCCAGCTTAGTGTCAACAAGTCAGGAACGATGATACGAACCCAACGGAACTTCTAGAACTGGATTCCAATGAGCCAATCACAAAATCGCCCGTCAAGTGGAGCCGTGGGGCCCACGATACGCGATTTTGTCAACGTTCTCAGAATTGAACCAAACTTGGGTCACAGGACCAGCGTATTGCTACGAGTCCAATGGAGCAAGTTTCGTTTTGATCCGACGTGTGTACACAAAGTTACTACGTGTTCCAGAACAGGCGGATACGGGATGTTGTCGGCGGATACGCGTTGATTTCGGTGTGCACGCACATCCAAATCAACTTCTGCAAAATCTCGCACGTCCGTATCAACGGCACGCACGTTTCGGTGAAGACCGTGCGCGACCAAGTCGTCCCGTTTGGCGGGGTGCACTCAGTTCCGGGGTGAAACAGTGCGTTAGTTTTCCTGTTTTTGGATCGCGGTTCGCGATTACCACAAGATGCGACGCACCGAGCGGGTTACACGGGCATCGAGAGGGTTACACAGTCTACGCGACACAACTGGCAGAACGGAAAACAGAATAACGAGGAGAGAGAACGGGTTACCTGAACAGGGCTCCGTGGAACGAGAATTCCTCGTGTCCGGGTGTCTGTTTCGTATCCTGGTTTGAATCTGCCATGTCCGGGGCTAAGGCGGCTGCTGTGTCCGTGTTCGCTGTGTCGGAGCTAGGGCTACGCTGGTCGTGGCCGAGCTGGGTGAGGGCGGCCGGGCTAGGGTGTTCTGGTCGGTGGTCGACGCCGGTGGAGTCGGCGGAGAGGTGGTGTTCGTCGAGGGTGCTGCGGGTCGGGGTGAGGTGGTGATGGTCGAGCAGAGGGAAGAGGGACGGCCGAGGGAGGTGGTCGAGCGGGGTGCTCGGTGCAGCGACGAAGAGGGGAGTGGTGGTCGAGGCTGGGCTAGGGCGGTTGTGGGTGGTGGCTGTGGAGTCTGGTCGAGACGGAGGAGTTGGGGACGGGCGGAGGATGGCTGTGGAGGCGGTGACAGGCGGAGGTCGGCGAGGCGAGGGGGTCGAGCGGGGCTGGGCAGAGGAAAGGGGGTATTATGGGTGGAGATCGTGGGAGATCTGAAGGAAGAAGACGACGGGGGAGTTAGGGTTCCGGCTAGGGGAGTTCGTCGGGGCTGAGCTGCGGGCGGCGGAGATGAGAGAGAGAGGGTGCGGCGGCGGCTAGGCGCGAACGTCGAGGTATTTATAGGGCCGGAACAGTAAATCCGGTGGGATTCAGGATCTAGGGTTCGGTTAGAGTTTCGGGTCCGGGTCGGGTTCGATTCGGATCCGACCCGACCCGACCCGTTAAGGCTGGGTTGGTCCGGTTCGGTTTGGGGTCGATTTGGTTTGGTTTAATTCCAATTAAACCGGGTTCAGTCAGGGTTTAATTCGGTTTAGTTATACATTGGTTTCTAGGACTTTAAAAATGTCTCCGGAGTCCAATAAATTCGCAGAAAATTATCCTATGTCCAGTTTTCCATTTCACACCATAAAATATTATTTTCATAATATTTTAATATTAATTAATATTATTTAAAAATCCTTTAATCACAAAATATCCTAGTTCTAATTCCAAAAATGCAAAAAATTGTGAGAAATGTTTAAAAAAATATTCTGAAAAATCAGGGTTATGACAGCATATAAGAAAAAGAGTTCAAAGATCTCGAGGCAAAGGAACAGGATATACCCTTAGATATCTCCATCCGAGCTCGAGCTTCTTTAATGATATTTCTTGTTTGCCATAGAGTAGAATAACCCTTTGAATTTATGACGTTGATAAGAACCTTACAGTCTTCCTCAATATGACATTCATCAGCCTTTCTCTCATAATTGAATCCCAAGGTTAAGGGCTTCACCTTCCGCAAGTAGAGGTCCTCCTCCAAATTAAAACGTGACCAATGCAATTTTGAATGTGCCCTGCTTGTCACGAAGTACCGTTGTGGCTTCCATCTTCCCATCACAGTATGATCCGTCGAAGTTCATCTTCCAGGAATTTGAAGGTTGAGGTCGCCACCTTTCAATAATCTTGAGAGAATGGTTGGACGTATCTCCATTGGATTATTGCTACCATCCATCGTTATAGGACTCTTGCAATCTTGTAGCCTTCTTAAAGATGTTATCATAGTGCACTTGATGATTGTTGAAGATTGCTCGATTCCTTGCTTTCCAAATAGCCCATATAAGGTAAAAATGGAAGAGATCTTACCATAGTTCCTATTCAATAACAGTTATTGCAGGAAGCTCTAAATGGAAGAGCTAGGTTGAATCTTTGGGTATATTGTGCACAACTTCCTCCAGCTAGTACCTGTGATAGGACATAATAATAAAAGATGATCAATGGTTTTGGGATGTACCTTACACAGATATCTTGTTGGATCGAATTGAGGCAACCGACGATGAAGATTATCACCCGTGGCCAAAGAATTATTGATAGCTCTCCATGTGAAAAGAAGCACTCTTGGGCAAATGTGATGCAAGTGCCAAAAAAATTCCAAGGTGTGAATTCAGTAAGACTAGATGCCGCAGTACCACTAACTTTTTTATCATAAATAACCTTATAGGCTGACTTGGAGGTGAAGATACCATTAGGAGAGGGAGTCCATATAAGCTTATATCTGCAGTTGTAAGTTTTCTATGCTTCATGTATCTAGTGTAGTTATACATGATTCATGACACAATGTTACACGGATTGGTATATTCAAGATCCCGTCATGAGATGTTATTTCATGTTGGCCATGTACATGTCCAGTTATCTTGTATATGTATAGACACCGATTCATGAGAAGATTAGCTCTATTCTCATAGAATTTTGTGTCGTAGCGTGTTATGGTTGGATCCACTATATCATTCGGGTGTTAGGGAATGTTAGTTAGATATGTGATCATACCCACCATGTATAAGTACCCTGTTAGTGTTAATCATATACTTCACGTATGATTAACCAGGCCATAATCCCTGTTCATGTTCCCAAGTCGATCGCATGTCAAAGCTAGTACTCACACACTTAGTGTAGTTTCTTATTCTTGTTTTCCTGTATATAATATTTTATTACCTGCTTATTTATATTTTGTATTTTTATTTACTAGTTTCTATCTATATTCTCTACTTTTATTTTATATTCTATATTTCTTACTATTTACTTTTTCATAGTCTTTATTATTTATTTGAAACTGTTGTTAGAGGTTTGCTTCGCTCCAATCCTGACTGGATATATTTTGAGATGATTTAGATGACTGGTATCCTACACACTATGGACCTCAGAACATAGTGGTATAGAGTTGGAGACGGTGCTCGGGAGGAGCCGATACCGGTTGAGGAAATTGATCAGTTAGTTGCAGATGATAGACTAATGTACTGGATATGTTCCCAGTTAGACATTTTGGCATGTATATTATATTAGAGACTATTGTGTTGTTGCTAGATTATTAGACTTGGTTGGTTTGTATTGTGACTAAGTGATTCATTTCTTCTATTCCATATCGTGCTACATCTTCCTCTAGCTTTATTGTGATTGATTATTGATTATCATATTGTCCTCCATTTAAAGTAGAGATATCTTGACAAGTACATTATATATATATATATATATATATATATATATATATATATATATATATATATTGTGTGCGATGTTTAGATAGTATTGTTGACCTAAACAACGTTCTACTATCGATGTTGTGGCATAGGCTGGGCGTACCATGTACTCATACCCTTACACAGGGTGTGTCGTAATACATCTTTGTGGTGTCCCATGCAGGTCTGTGTAGTAGTTCTTAGACTTGGAGTATTACTATAAGCCTGCTATACGATGTAGGATATAGGGTATAGGGTATAGGATATAGGATAAGAGTATACTCAATCACAACTAGGAATATTTCTAACGTATTATTTTGTTATCCTTATTAATCTGAGTATTTGTTTTCTTTAAAATATATCTGTCCTTCTTTGATGATATCATATCTTGCACCGTATTGACTTCTTTTGTTTAGATCCGTCTTTAGGATGCCGCCGAAGACCAGGTCACGTCGCTCCGAAGCACCTTCAGTGAGGTTGGCGACTTCTCACCTCCGAGATGAAAAGGAGCAGCTACTGCTCTAATTGAAAGAGTTGCCTCACTGGTTCAGGTGGGGACTTCAACCGCTTATAGGGGTGCTCCACCACCAGTTCAGAGGGATGTCCCAGCCATTTTAGATAAGCTTCCACCACCTCCAGCACCACTCGATGACACGCAGATGTTTGTGTTCTTCAGGAAGATGATGGAGTCACAGCATCGCCAGTCAGACATAATACGACAGAGTATCGAGAATGCCCACCAGTTAGCACTCGCAGTCATTGATAGAGTGGCACTAGTTCAGCCGCAAGTTGTTCCACCCTATCTCACCTTACAGCAGCCGAGGCCAGGCACTATTATTGATTTTAAGAGGATGCTTCCTAAGGACTTCAAGGCACAGAGGGGATATTGTATCCAGATGAATGGATAGAGGACATCGAGAGGATTATGTTGTTGGCACAGATCCCAAAGAGTTACAGATAGAGGCTGCCAGTAGCCAGATGTTCGATATAGCCCTGACATATTTTCACACAGATCCGAGGATTGTGCCACCTGGATTGACTTGGAAAGATTTCAAAGATCTTTTCAAGGAAAAGTTCTTCCCTGATGTGGCTCTGAGTGCCCTGGAGAGCCAGTTTTAGGATCTCGTCCTAGGGAGTTTGACGGTGGATGAGTACGCAGTCGAGTTTTATCGTTTGTGCAGATTTATGGAGGTACAGAACCCCCTAGTAAGAGCAAGGAAGTTTCGAAAGAATTTGGTCGGGAAGGTCAAATCGTTCACCAGAGTTCATATGGATGTCCAGAGGGAAGTGGATAACTTGGAGCTCAAGTCCAAGAGGGGAAGAGATGTATTGGGAGGAGCTAGCAGCAGTGCATGTCCAGCCAAGCGACCCTATTTTTAGCAGCAAAGGACTTTTCAGTCGCAGCAGTTCCAGGCTCAAGTTTGAGCACCAGTCCAGCAGGTACCACAATAGCAGCAGGTGAGACGAGTTTAACAGACTTCCACATGTCACTTCTGTAAAAATACAGGCCATATCTAGGAGGTTTGTAGGATGAGGTTGGGAGTTTGCTTGTATTGTGGTGCAGATGGACATCAGATGAGGGATTATCCCGTGTCTCCTCATCGTGCAACTCTGAGAGCAGGTCCATTTCAGAGAGCATCAGCAAGGCCACCTACGGGTCAGCATATGGGACCTCCATTACAGACAAAGCAATAAAGATTCGAATAGCACCAGTACCAGCACCAGCAGAGAGGCGCACCCCAGGGGTGAGCATTCTCCATGGCGGTCGAGGAGACCCAGCCGGTGGGAGATGTAATATCAGGTTCAGTTATTCTTGATTCTATTCCAGTATATTCTTTATTTGATTCTTGTGCTTCCCATAGTTTTGTATTTGTATCTTTTTCCCTTAAGCATTATTTAAAGGATGAACCTTTGTCTAGGACTTGCAAGATTATGACTGGGGTGACATTATCCTGGTTAGTGATGTTTGCAAGGATCGGAGAGTTACACTAGGAGGTCGGGAGTTGAGTGTGTGTTTACTTGTAATGCCCCTTCTGAGCTATGACATTGTACTCGGGGTGGATTGGTTGAGTAGGCACCATGCTAGTATATCATAGAGGCAGGATATTATTTCGAACTCCAGGAGAGCCAGAGTTTGAGATTACCAGAGGAGCAGTGGAGCAGAGCGAGGATGCCATCTTTGGAGCCATGGTGGAAAAGAAGTAGCTGCCACATTCGTTGATAGTAGAGTTTATGGATATTTTTCCAGAGGATTTTTCGAGCTTGTTGCCAGACGGAGATGTGGAGTTCTATATAGAATTAGTCCCAGGCGCAGAGCCGATATCTCACCACATCTATAGAGTCAACAACAGCGAACTGACAGAGTTGAAGAAGCAGGTAGATAAGTTGTAGGATAAAGGCTTCATCAGATCCAGTTCATCACCGTAGGGTGGTCCAGTATTGTTTGTACCGAAAAAGGATAGGTCTGTACGTATGTATATCGACTACATGGCTTTGAACCACCTCCCTATCAGAAAACAAATACCCATTGCCGAGGATAGATGATCTCTTTGATTAGTTGAGTGGAGCGAAGGTATTCTGGAAGATAGACTTGAGGTCAGGCTACCACTAAGTAAAATTAAAAAAGGAGGATATTCTGAAGACAGCTTTTCGGACTCGATATGGTCAGCTTGAGTTCATGGTGATGCCGTTTGGGTTGACCAAGGCCCCAGCGGTATTCATGAATCTAATAAACAAGGTATTCCACCAGTACCTTGATAAGTTTGTGGTGGCATTCATTGATGGTATTCTTGTGTATTCAAAGACCCTAGAGGAGCACGAGGAGCACTTGAGAATAGTTCTGGAGACTCTCAGGAAGGAGAAAATTTATGGAAGGCTTTCGAAGTATGATTTTTTCTTTAAAAATATTGAATTCCTTGGTCGTGTGGTAACAGGAGATGGGATCTCAGTTGACCCAAAGAAGATCGTGGCAGTGGAGTCGTTGGCTACTCCATGTTTAGTGGAAAAAGTTAGAAGTTTTCTTTGGCTGGCAGGTTATTACAGGAGATTTGTACAGGACTTCTCCAGGATTGCAAGGTCGATGACTAGGCTGACCAGGAAGGATGTGGATTTTGTCTGGGCAGGGGATTGTCAAGCCGCTTTTGATGAGCTGAAGAGGATATTGACGACAACTCCAGTGTTGAAGTTGCCATCAGTGACAGGTGGATTCACTTTATATAGTGATGATTCGGGGAAAGGTTTGGGTTGCATTCTACAGCAGAATAGGAAAGTAATTGCCTATGCTTCCAGGCAATTACGTCCTTATAAGAAGAACTATCCTACCCACGATTTGGAATTGACAGCGGTCATTTTTTCTCTAAAGTTGTGGAAACACTATCTGTACAGAGAGCGTGTGAAGATCTTTATAGACAATAAGAGCTTGATGTACGTATTTACCCAGAAGAAGATAAATAGGAGACATCGGTGGTGGTTAGAGATGATGAAGGACTTTGACATATCTTTACAGTACCACCCAGGGAAGGCCAACGTAGTCGTTGATGCCTTGAGTATGTATCCCGTAGATATGTACTTGACGACAGACAGACATTTATTAGCCGATCTTGAGTGCTTGGGTATTGAGGTACTAGTTCCTGGTGTCGAGATACAAATATGGGGATTACAGATATAGTTTGAGCTGATAGGCAGGATTAGGGCTACCCAGTATGATGATGAGAATCTGAGGAGCATCAAGGCACGGGTTCGGATGAGATTATCCGAGAAATTTACTATTGCTGATGATGGATCATTACAACACGGTACCAGACTATGTGTGCCTAGTGGGGAGTTGCACTTAGAGGTTCTCTAGGAGGCATATCGATCTCAGTACTCTATGCATCCCAGTTCCAACAAGATGTATAGATATCTGAAGGAGCATGTGTGGTGCTATGGTATAAAGCGGGAGGTGGCGCACTTCGTATCCAGGTATTCAGTGTACCAGCAGGTAAAGGCAAAGAGACAGAGGCCAGGTGGTTTACTTTCGCCTTTACCCATTCTAGCGTGAAAGTAGGAGCATGTTACCATAGGTTTTTGTCATGCCCCAGATCCAAAATATTGGAAAGCGTAGGAATGACTCAACAAACCACATCTTGCGGAATACCGAAGCGTGTTAAGGTTGTCTAGAGACATAAGGGTGCATAAAAATCAGGTCTCCTAAGGTAAAGAATTTTTATATATCAATCATTCAAACAAGTAGCAATAACATAAAAAATTTCAAAATAAGTGGTAAGGTGTCCTAAATGCCGCATAAGAATATTCTTAAAGATCTAGCAAGACAAGATGATAAGCCAGATACAAGATCAAAAGTATACATGACAGTGAGTCAGCTGCAGTCTGAATATATTACAGTCATGTAAGAAACTAGTGTTCAGACTTATTGTCTAACAGGTGCCGGTTGTCTAAACGTTCAAAAGAATATAGTTCACAAAAGATGAGCAATGAATAAAAAAATCCACTCGTGACCCTCAACAGCCATCCTTCGAATGTGTGCCATCAATGAGGGGGAAGTACGCTTGATCCTCAGGTGTTGGCTCAAAACCTGACCATGCAAAATCAGTAGGGTCAGAACCCAAATAGCAAGTACCACAAGGGAAGCACGAAATGAAAAAACAAAACTAGTTCTATAAAAAGAGATGTGTGAGCCAAGAATCAATGGCATATGTCCTATCTATGACCTAACACGACAGCCCTTCACCAAACAAGGATAGTAAGTGCCTTATCACATTAAGATAGAATACGTCCCTTGATTATGGTCAAACTGAAATAAATCTGTGTCATAGTTTCAGTCCACAACCTATGATATCACAACAGCGCAATCCAACAACCAAACAAGGACATGAGTTGCACCATAATGCTACAACAGTCTATGTCCCTAATTCCACTTAACAGAAGGCACAATACACAATCAAAGATATTACATAGGAGAAAATAATCTAGCGTCAATCCAGGAATTATCGTAACATAACGACGCAATCCAACAACTAAACTAGGATATGGGTTGGATCATCATGCCATGATAGCCCACTTTCCTGGCTAGGCATGCATTACAAGAAATTTAAACTGCCAATCAAGTATTACGTCTTGATATATGATCTCTAGGTTATTCCAATAATAAAATAGATAAGTATCCTCAGATCGTGCCCTAATCAAGCATGGATGGCTAAAACAATGATATACGAGCAAGAATATATGTATAAGATGCACCAGTCCCTTGCAAGGGCACTGAGCTAAGTAACAGTTCCAGGCTTTCTATAGGAACTATACTCACTCGATCTTATATTTAGATCAGATATTGTACTCCACTAGTGCAGATGATATCAGTATCCGTGGTGGCCATCCTTTACTACTAGCTAATTTAGGGTGGCTCAACATACACGATATCGGCATATAGTTCCCTCCCAATACTCTATAAGTTAAGTTGCCTAGTTAACCCTAGGTTAATATAATCTCGTATCGTGGTCACATAAAAAAATTTCTTAGATATCGTACTTTAAGTATGGACACTCTTAATACGAACCCATATTATTACTCGCAAGTAAATATGGATTTACCTAAGTGTGATGCAACAATCAGTATTATCTAGCCACGACTAAAGTCACTGTCCAACTACCAGATCCGTGCATGAAAGTAATTACATATATCACGTAGCAAGAGTTTGTGGCACGATGACTTACTATTTATATCAAGTAGAACCCTTGGTGCGATCAAGTGTATCAGCACGGATAAAATATACAGGGCAGGAACAAGTTCTAGTATCAAGGTTAAGGTTAAGATCATGGACAAGTTATCAAGAAGCAAGTCATTCAGGACAGTACAGTTAAGCACTGGTCATATTAATTGTCACTTTATTATATCGATAGATGAGAATAAGAGTAGTATGAGAACTCCTCGAGATTATATACATAATCCTTAAACGAAACAAGGACCAAGATTGCATACCTTCCCCCGAGTTGAACTACGCCCCTTATTCTATCCAACATATAATAAGGTGATCAAAGAAAATTAGTAAACTCATATAATGCCATATCTACAGGGCTCATTTTAGGTACTTAGTCAATTTAACACAGGGTCACATCTGGGTCATACAAGTCCTTTCTAAATTTAACACATAGCATCATAATCATCAAATCAACGAGAATATTTTTTAAACCAAGCAAGTGTTCCATATGCGCATGAAACAGTAAGCTCATAGCTAGGGTGCCACAAGAAGTCGAGGTCGCATGGGTGTCAAGTCTGCATACAGTGGCAGGTTACAGGGATGTCAAGGCCACATGGGTGGGGCAAGGTCCACTCTTCGGGACAAGTGCTAAAGTGATGGGCAAATAAATGCAAGTCAGAAAGGTAACATAAAGTGATGGATGTGACAGATGTGTCGTGCAAATAAAGTATGTCAGAAGAATAAGACAAAATTATAAAAAGATGAGGCAAGGCGGTACTGAGTGATGCATTTTAAGAAATAGAAAACACATAGGTCGAAGCCACATGCTTCTCTTCGCCGCATACACCCTTGGCCGTTAGAAATCTTTTATGGACTTAGTAAAATTGTATTCATTAAAGTTTCATGCATTTGGCCAAGGAATGCATTTGTAAATTTTAGTAATGCGTCCAACAAGATGGCCGCATGCTGACTTTGGAGTGAGAAGTCCAAGCCGCATGCTAAGCGTGCCGCATGGTGCTCCTTCGTCCCTGAACAGCAGGTTTCGGCCATAAAAGTTCCAAAAACCTAAGTTTTGTTCCTTCCATAGAAACCTCAAATGAAGTACAAATCCAACAAAGTAAAGTTCTAAACTACTCAAAATCCAATGCTCGTCAACATAGAATAACAATTTTTTGAAAACAACAAGTTTTAGCGATAAAAACCCAAGAAAACTCAAGAACACATAAAATATCCTAAACTAACAATGTAGATCTACACTAATCCATCCACCAAATTTGAAAATACCAAATTTTAAACATATAGAGAATCACATAACAAACACAATAGACTCACAAAATAGAAGGTTTCTCCATTTTTATGTAAGGTATACTTGTCTATGGAGGGAAAGAGAAAATCTAAGAGAGAGAATGGAAAGAAAATAATGAGAAAAGAGCTAGTGTGTGTTTGGGTTCACTTAACCAATGGTTTAAGTCATGACCAAGCCCTGATCTCAAAATAAATCAAGAACCAACTCTACCAAAAAATAGTTTATCCTCCAACCAACCTGACAACCATGTCAGCAAGCAAGAATATATTCCAAATATGTATATCGGGAACGGGAAGTGACATCTCTACCCACCTTAGAAAAAATTTGTCCTCGAAATTCAAGCTCAATGCTAGCTAGAGATATCAAGACGAGCAATAAACTAACTACAAGCAATCGACACATACAAATAAGCAGTTACAACCAACATATAATGAAGCAAAGCAACATTATATCACATGAGTGCTTGCCGATCATGGAATAAAAGATGTGAAGGCATACGAAGGAAATATACCTTTTGAGTCGAATATATGCGGGTACCGAGATCTAATATCGTCATTGCGCTTCCACGTTGACTCCCCCAAGGAGTGATAACCCCAAGCAATATGAACAAGGCGGATTGTCTGGTTCTTGAGTACCTTCTCTCTCTGATCCAAAATGGACACGGGTTATTTTTCGTAAGTTAAGTAGGTACCAATGAATAACTCAGAGTGATCGAGGGCGTGACACAGATTTGGGACATACCTACGCAACTGAGATAAATGAAATATATCATGTACTTCATGAAACAAAGACGGAAGGGCAAGATGATAAGAAACAACCCTTACCCTCTAGAGAATATCGAACGGTCCCACATATTGTGGACTAAGCTTCTCGTGAACCCCGAATCTAATGACTCAATGGGTGGGCAAAATCCGTAAAAATACGTAGTCGCTGAAAAAAACTCGAACGGCCTACGATATTGATCTGCCCAATGACGATGACGATCTTACGCAACCAGAAGCTGCTCCCTGATTTTTTTAACCACTTCAATCATTTGAGTGATCATTCCAGGCCCCAACATCTTTGGTTCACCAATGTTATCCCATGCCAAGGGTGATCTGCACTTCCTTCCGTATACTACCTTGAAAGGAGCCATATGTATGCTAACCTGATAACTGTTGTTGTATGAGAATTCTACTAAGTAAAGATGATCTTTCCATGATTCTCTAAAGTCTAAGGTACAAGCCCACAACATATCTTCCAATGTCTGGATTATTCTTTCTGATTGCCCATCTATCTGGGGTTATACGCGGTATTGAATCTCAACTTGCTGCCCAAGAGTTCGTGCAAGCTTTTCGAGAAATAAGATGTAAAGTGAGTATCATAATCTGATACTATACTGGCTGAAACCCTATGTTGACTCACTATCTGTCGTATATACATCTCTAATAATTGCTCTGTGGACTGTCCTACTCGGAAGGAAAGAAAATAAGCCACTTTCGTAAGTCGATCTACTATCACCCAAACTGCATTACATCCAGTAGGGGATCTAGGTAAATCGGTCACAAAGTCTATCATAATTTGTTTCGAATACCACTCTTGAATAGGCAGTGGTTGTAACAATCCCGCTAGTCTTTGCTGCTCTATTTTTACTTGCTGACACATGAGATATCGTGAAACAAACTGAGCTCTCTCTCTTTTTATTCTGTTCCACCAGAAATGCTGCTTGATATTATGGTACATCTTCGTGCCTCCTGGATGAATAGAATATTAGGAAATATGGGCCTCGGTCAATACTTTATGTCTGATATTTTTACCTGGCACACAAAGACGGTTTCCAAATTCGAGTGTTCCATCTTCATGAATCATTAATTTCTTCCTAAGACTTGACTCACATTCTTTCTTAAGCTTCTGAATCTGGGAATCTTCTGTCTGAGTTGACTTGATCATCTCCATAATAGTTAACTGTATCTGAAGACTGTCTAACACTCCCGTCTTTTGAGGTAATACCATATTGATGTCCATCTCTTGAATATCTTCTAGAATATGCTTCTGAGTTGTTAAGATGAATGTGTTGCCCCTCCTACTGAGAGCATCGGCCACCAGATTTGTCTTGCATGGATGATACTGAAGTGTTATATCGTAATCACTAAACAATTTTAGCCACCTCCTCTTCCTCATGTTCAAGTCCTTCTGAGTGAATATGTACTTCAGACTCTTGTGATCTGTGAATATCTCAACCAGATCATCATATAGGTAATGTCTCCATAACTTGAGAGCAAACACTATTGCTACTAATTCAAAATCATGTGTTAAATAATTCTTATCATGATCTCGAAGTTGCCGAGATGCATAAGCTATCACTCTTTCATTTTGTATTAACACACACCCGAGTCCTTTCCCAAATGCATCATAATAAACTGTGAATCCTCCTGATCCTACTGGAAGTGTAAGGATCGGTGCTGATATTAACTTCTCCTTCAACTTCTTGAATGATGCTTGGCACTCTGATGTCCAAACAAACTTCACATCCTTCCGGGTCAGACGAGTCATTGGTGCTGAAATTCATTCAAAATCTACCATGAACCTCTGGTAATATCCTGCTAATCCCAAGAAACTTCGCACATCTGCTACTGTCTTCAGGACTGGCCAATTCTCTACTGCTTAAACCTTCCTGAGGTCCACTGATATTCCTGCTCCTGAGATGATGTGCCCTAAAAATGATACATGATCTAACCAAAACTCACACTTACTGAGTTTAGCATATAACTGATGCTATCTCAGAACTTGTAACACCTTCCAAAGATGTTTTTCATGCTTTTCTTTACTGCTGGAGTAGATAAGAATATCGTATATGAATATCACTATAAATTGATCTAGGTATGGCATGAAGATACGATTCATCAAATCCATAAATATTATTGGTGCATTAATTAATCTGAATGGCATAACTAAGAATTTGTAATGCCCATATTAAGATCAAAATATTGACTTTGGTATACTTGCTCCCGGACTCTTACTTGATGATATCCTGATCGAAGATCTATCTTTAAAAATACTCTTGCCCCGCTCAATTGATCAAACAAGTCATCAATCCTCGACAACAGATACTTGTTCTTTACTGTTACTGCATTCAATTGCCTATAGTCGATACATAATCGTGTCGATCCATCTTTTTTCCTTACTAGAACCACTGGTTCTCTCCATGGTGATCCACTAGCTCAAATATACTTCTTCGCCTTCAGTTCTCCCATATGTTGATATAGTTGGTTGAGCTCCATTGGTGACATCTGATAGACCTTGTTGGTGCTCCTCGCTTTAACTCTATGCAGAATTCTACTTATCTTACTAGGGGTAATCCTAGAAGCTCTTTTGTAAATATGTCAAGAAATTTTATAATTATTCTGGGGAACTGATCTTTAACTCCTACTTCTACTGCAATGCCACATTCATGCTGGTTCTTCACCGTTCTGTTGAAGATAAACTCTTTCTTGCCCGGGATGCTAAATAACACTCTACCCCTACGATAATCTATCATTGCATGACAGTCTCTCAACCAGTCCATGCATAAAATAACTTCGAAGTTATCCATAGGGAACTCGATCAACCTTGCGTGTAATAAATGCTCGTACACTACGATTGGACACGCTAAACACCCTCTACTGACTCCTACGAGACCATTACCAATGAGTATATTCAACCTCTCTGGCAATGCCTCAAAGTCGAATCCAATATGTGTCATAAATCGTGCACAAACAAATGAATGTGATGCCTCTGAATCAAATAATGCTATAGCAAAAAAAGACATAACAAAAATTTTACCTGCCACTATATCACCTGATGCCAAAGCCTCCTCCAGAGATAGAGTAAAAGCTTTCCTTGGCCTTGCGGTGCTCCTTGTTGCTGCCTTACTTGAAGATGCAGTTGTGGCCTCTGCTGCCCATAAACCTGATTCGCCTGCTGGTTGTACATCTGATTTTGCATTGGCAATGAACACTAAATCAATTGCCTAATTTCCAATGCTGGCCCCCTATACTGAGCTGCCCCCGGTACTGGTAATGCTAATCGCTGTGTCGGTCTTTTGATGCTATGCATCATAGGATAATTGGCAATTCGATGATCTGGAATACCACATCGCAGACCCAACTCGTGTGCTTCCCAATACACCTTCCGCATATGGCCTCTCTTGCCATAATATGTACATCCAACTGGGGTTCACAATCGATATTGCTGCTGTTGCCTCGGCTAATACAGCCAAACTGGTGTTGTTATTGTTGATGCCACATCCCTTCTTGGCATTGTTTCATGAACGAGAATGCCAGAAGATGGTTATAACGTTTGTTATGCTGGTCCTCCTCCTCCGTTCTAGGTATAAAAACTCTTTTGGCCTCCTGTCCTTGAAGCTAACCTCTGTATTGTCAGCTCATGTCGCCTAGATGCTATCAATACTTTGTCGAAAGTCTGATAGTTATGGCCCTATACCAATTGCTAAATTTTTAGATAAAATCCATACTAGAACCTCATCGCCCTCTCCGGATCTGTTGCTATCATCGTCGGGGCAAATCTGCTAAGCCTGCAGAACTCTGTCACGTAGGCATCCACTGTCCTTCCAGACTTCTTAAGGTTGATGAACCTCTGTTGTAGCTCATATTGTGCTACCACTCCAAAATACTTAACCTTGAACGAGCCATAAAGTTGTCCCATGAGATAGGTTATCTTAACCCAACTTCATATGCTGCCTACCAATCTCTAGCAAGGTCTTGGAGCTGTAATCGGACATGATCAACTTGTTCCTCAGCTGGAACCTTTGCCGCTGTCACTATTGTTTCAATATTCTGAAGTCAAGCGTCTGCTGTAATGGCATCCTCTGTGCCATCAAAGTACTTACGGTTGAGTCGGCAGAATCTCACTGATGCCCCTAAGTCTGTTCTAACACTCCTTTCCAAGGCCATCTGTAATCCTTGATTCAACAAGACATTCTTCTCTTGCTGCTAAAGTTGTTGGTGTTGTTGTATTGCCATCATTCCTCGTATAATATCCAGCAATGCCGATGTGTCATATTCTACTTGTGCTACTGGTACGATCGAGGGTACTAGAGCTTCTGGTACATGTTGTTCCTTGTGCTCCTCTATTGGTTCTACCCTGATTCCTCCAGGAATAGGTATTGCCTCTCGCTGTGTGCCAATAGATCATTGCCCTGCTAAAATCATTATTTCTCTGACTACCGAATTTGGAGAAGCCCTAAAGAAAATGACACAAGATAAATCAACAACAGGACGAGAAATTATCGAGGAATCAATGATACCGAAGTCAAGCTGAGTTTCGAGGAGACAGATTTTAGGATTTTAAGGAGGAACATGTTTGATTGAGATTTCTTATGATCAAGTAACCCCAAAAATCTGGAAAAAAAATAGACCTGCGTGGGCCACCACTAAAATATTGTCATACCCCAGATCAAGAATACTTGAGAGCGGAGGAATAACTCAACCAACCACACATTGCAGAATGCCGAAGAAACCCACAATGTGTTAAGGTTGTTTAGATACATGGGGGTGCATACTACAATCAGGTCTCCTAAGGTCAAGAATTTTTATATCTCAATCATTCAAACAAGTAGCAATAACAAAAAATAATTCAGAATAAGCAGTAAGGCATCCCAAACGCCGTATCAGAATATTCTTAGAGATCTAGTAAGACAAGATAATAAACTAGATACAAGATCAATAGTATATATGATAGTAAGTCAGTTGCAGTCTGAATATATTACAGTCATATAGGGAACTAGTGTCCAAATTTGCCTGCTAACATGTGTCGATTGGCTAAATGCCCAAAATAATATAGTTCACAAAAGATAAGCAATGAATAAAGAAATCCACCCGTATCCCTTACCAGCCATCTTTCGAGTGCATGCCATCAGTAGAGGAAAGTAAGCTTGATCCTAAGTTGCTGGCTCTAAACCTGGCCATTCAAAACAAGTGGGGTAAGACCCCAAATAGCAATTACCATAAAGGAAGCACAAAATAAAGAAACAAAACCAATTATATAGCATGAGATGCATGAGCCAACAATTAATGGCATATGTCCTATCTATGACATGACACGACACCCTTCACCAAACAAGGACATGAAGTGCTTTATCATATCAAGATAGAATACGTCCCTCGATTATGGTCAAGCTGAAATAAATTTGCGTCGTAGTTTTAATCCACATCCTATCATATCACAACAGCGTAACCCAACAACCAAATAAGGACATGAGTTGTACCATCATGCTAAAACAGTCTATGTCCCTAATTTTACTTAACAGAAGGCACAATACACAATCAGAGATATTACATAGGATAAAATAATCCAGCTCCAGTCCAGGGATTATTGTAACATAACCATGCAACCCAACATGGACATGGGTTGAATCATCATGCCATGATAGCCCACTTTCCTGGCTAGGCATGCATTACATAAAATTTAAACATCCATTATGGCTTGATATATGATCTTTGGGTTATCCTAGTAATGCAATACATAAGTATTCTCAGATTATGCCCTAATCAAGCATGGCTAGTTGAACCAATGATATACGAGAAAGAATATATGTATAAGATGCACTAGTCCCTTTTAAGGGTACTGAGCTAATTAACGATTAGTAATAGTTCCAGGCTTTCTATAGGAAAGATACTGGCTCGGTCTTATATTTAGATCAGATACTGCACTCCACTAGTGCGGATGATATACAGTATCCGTGGTGGCCAGACTTTACTCTGAGCTAATTTTGGGTGGCTCAACATGCACGATCTTGGGATATCGTTTCCTCCCAAAGCTCTACAAGTTAAGTTGCCTAGTTGACTCTAGGTTAATAGAATCTCATGTCGTGGTCACAAGAACATTCTTCTTAGATGTCGTACTTTAAGTACGGGTACTCTTGATACAAACTTATATTGTTACTCGCAAGTTAAATATGGATTTATCCAAGTGTGATGCAACAATCAGTATTATCTAGTTACGACTAAAGTCACTGTCCAACTACCAGATCCGTAGCAAATGTTTGTGGCACGACGGCTGACTATATATTTTAAGTAGAACTCTCGGTGTGATAAAGTGTATCAGCACAGATACAATAGTCAGGACAGAAATAAGTTCTAGTATCAAGTTTAAGGTCAATATCATGGACAAGTTATCAAGTAGCAAGTCATTTAGGACATGACAGTTAAGAATTGGTCATATTAATTGCATATTATTATAGCGATAGATGAGAATAAGAGTAGTGTGAGAACTCCTCGAGATCAAATCCATAATCCTTAAACCAAACAAGGACCGGGATTGTATACCTTCCCCCCAGTGGAACTACACCCCTTATTCTATCCAACGTATAATTAGGTGATCAAGGAAAATTAGTAAACTCATATAAGGCCATATCTATAGGGCTCATATCAGGTACTTAGTCAATTTAACATAGGGTCACATCTGGTCATACAAGTCCTTTCTAAGTTTAACACATAGCATCACAATCATCAAATGAACGAGAATATTTTTTAAACCAAGCAAGTGTTCAACGTGTGCATGAAACAGTAAGCGCATAGCCAGGGTACCGCATAAAGTCGTGGCCGCATGGGTGTCGAGGCCGCATACAGTCGCGAGCCGCATGGATGTTAAGTCCACAAGGGTGGGGCAAGGGCCACTCTTCGGGATAAGTTCCAAAGTGATGGACAAACAAATACAAGTCTGAAAGGTGACATTAGGTGATGGATGTGACTGATGTGTCATGCAAATAAAGTATGTCAGAAGAACAAGACAAAATCATGAAAAGATGAGCCAAGACGATACTGAGTCATACGTTTTAAGAAATAGGAAACGCATAGCTCGAGGCCACATGTTCCTCTTGGCTGCATACACACTTGGCAACATAAAATCTTTTTAGACTTAGTAAAAATTTATTCGTTCAATTTGCATGCATTTGGCCAAAGGACGCATGTGCAGATTTCAGTCATGTGTCCAACAAGATGGACGCATGCTGACTTTGGAGCGAGAAGTCTGGGACGTATGCTAAGTGTGCCGCATGGAGCTCCTTCTTTCCAGAACAGCAGATTTCGTCCATAGAAGTTCTGAAAACCCAAATTTTGTTCCTTCTTTGAAAACCCATGCGAGGACGATCGGCCCCTATGAGGCCAAGGTGTGAAAGTACATACCCTATTATCTTGTATAAGTATAGACACCAATTCATGATAAGATTAGCTCCCTTCTCATACAATCATGTGTCATATCGTGTCATTGTTGGATCCACTATACCAGTCTGGCTTGGAGACTGTTAGTTAGATATGTGATAATACCTACCATGTACAAGTATTTATATACAAGTACACTGTTAGTGTTAATCATACACTTCACATATGATTAACCAGACCATGATCCATGTTCATGTTCCCTTTAGTGTAGTTTCTTATTCTTGTTTCCCTTTATATGATATTTTATTACCTGCCCATTTATATTCTGTATTTCCATTTACCAGTTCCTATCTCTCTTTCCTGCTTTTATTTTATATTTTGTATTCCTTACTATTTACTATTTTATTGTCTTTATCATTTATTTGGAACTGCTGTTAAAGATCTGCTTCGCTCTAATCCTGATTGAATATATTTTTAAGAAGATTTAGATAACTGGTATCCTATACACTATGGACCTCAGGATGTAGTGGGTGTAGAGTTGGAGATGGTAGCTCAGAAGGAGCCGAAACTGGTTGAGGGAGATGATCAGTTAGTTGCAGATAGATAGACTATTGTACTGGTTATGTTCCTAACTAAAAATTTTGGCATGTATATTTATTAGAGACTATTATGTTGTGGCTAGATTATTAGACTTAGTTGGTTTATATTGTGATTCATTTCTTCTATTCTATATTGTGCTATATTTTATTTTATCTTTATTGTGATTGATTATTGATTATTATATTATCCTCCATTTAGAGTTAAGATATCTTGACAGGTATATTATATAAATATTGTATAAGATATTTAGATAGTATTGTTGACCTAGACAATATTCTACCACCAATGCTGCGACATAGGATGGACGTACAGATATACTTGTACCCTTACACTGGGTGCGGGTCTTGATAGAACACACATGACCTCACCTTGTGGTATGAGCCCAGCTGTTTGGTTACAAGATGTAGGGAGATAAACAACCTTCATTGTTGCCTTCAAGATCGGGACCACGCCATCTTGGGCCTCTGCTATTGGAAAGTCACCAAACTAGAGAGATACCATATTGGCGACAACTATCTTTTTATTAATATCTAAGGTAAGGGCCTTAGAATCGAGCATACGCTGGATATACAGCTTCAACGTGTAGCAATCCCATGTTAAATAATGGATATACTAGTTGTAGTGGCATTATTTAGGATTATCGACCTGGTCTGCCACATCAGGGCATTTGATGTCGGGAAGCCGGAGCTTGTTGCCCTTCATTAGCACGTCAAAGATCAGCATTACTTCATCATCGTCGAAAGAGTAAGTCTCTTTCGACTTTGGAGCATCAGCGGGTTTTTGATCCATCGTAGAGGGTTTTTTGGACACGTTGTCACGACCAGCACCAGGAATTTGGGCATGAGTCGTGGGTATGTCCAGCCTACGTAGCAACATCGACGGTAGAATGTTGTCTAGGTCTCTATAATACTAACATAACTCACAACCTGTCAATGATATCAACTCTATAAGGAGTACAATAAAATAAACATCTCTCAGCATCTCATAATGTATACTCAATCACAAAAGCTATAAGAATATAAATGGCCTCATAAAAGACAAGAAAGAATGACATAGTCAAACACAATATCTCAAAATAGAGATAAACCACAGTCTAGCTGTCCAACATAAAAAGAAAGTCTCCACAAGTCTCAAATTAAACTCCACATAAGTCTCAACATAACTAAAATATCCTCAAAATAAGTCTCAAATGCATAAGATAAATAATGTCTAAACAGCTGTAGGTAGTATCTCCTCTAATGGAATAGACTCCTCTAATATCTCTGGTGTGTAGTCTGCGTCTACACTTGGTCCATAGTGTGTGGAACAAAAATCCTCAAGATCCTCTAGAAAAAAATATCCAGTCAGGATTGGAGCGAAGTACAAGCAGTAACAGCAGTTCTACATATATTGACAAAAACTATAATACAGTATAAAGAAATACAAGATGGATATAAATACTAGCAATAAGAAATACTAGAGATAATAAAATACTGGAAATAGAATACTGGAGAACACATCATCATCAATGGTGCACTAGCAATGAACAGAAATACAAGTGTATGCTAGAACAATAAACTGGAATATAAGTGAATACTAGAACAATAACTAGAATATAGAGAAATGCTAGATCAATAAACTAGAGATACATATAGAGAATATCTAACTAAGTGTGTAAAACATCAGCATCTCATGTGATCGGCTTGGGACTGATCAGGCTTGTTACATATGATTAGCTATGATTCATGTAAGGTCAGTCTAACCATCCGGATAGCTATGATGCAAGCAATAGTCAGGCTAATCACATATAACAGGCTATGAGGCATGTAATGGTCAGGCTGCACTGACGTGAGGTATTGGTGAGCTATGGTGCATGTAGAGTTGGATTTGATCACATAAGCTACTAATATCTTCCCGTCCCCAGCTAGCACGATGGATTCCAATCATGACTCCTCATGATCGATCTCGATGATGCCAACTCGTGTATACATAGTATCAGAATCATGTACGCTATACAACTAGAATCATAGAGATAATCAATATAATGAAAACTGTCAGAGAATGTACTCGCCTATAGTCCTCGGCTGGAAATACCAATGTCCTATTTCCGAGGTCTTGTCCGAATAATCCAACAGTCCTATAGACATCAACTAATAATAATATTGTATCAGTCGATACACTAATCATACACGCAATTATAAATACCATGAACTCAGAGACTACGCTAGGGGTAACACTTGTCATCCAACAGGGTCAAGTGTGCGGCTAGCTGCACGGGTGCCACATCCTCAATTGTTGTGCAATCAGACATTCAAACACTAACACAAGTCTCGCCAGTACGTCAGTGTACATAAGGCAATCAACTCACAATTCTCAGGGTCACATGGTCAATGTAACTACGGTATATTCGTAATTAACACTAGGGCATACTGTATATATATACAACATATTCATAGTCCTAACTAGCATTTAGCATTTAATTACTTACAATATATATATACCATATTTTTATATATGTATATATCAATAATTATATGCATACCAATTGGAATAGTATACACATACGCGTACGTATACGCATGCGAGTTTGGATTATTTGTAGGGTCTCTTGAAATTGGCATCTAATGAATTTGTCATAAAGCAATACGCTAGATCCTAACGTCATTCACGTACATATACATACACAACATGAAGAGAGTAACTCGAACCTGCGCGCACGCGAGTGAGGGGGTGTTCGTGTCGAGGTGGGCCGTCAGGTTGTCGATGGCAGAGTTCAGTCGTCGAGGGATTCAGTCATGGAGGGGAGGTGCTGTTGTTCCGTCGGTGGAGTCGAGAGAAGTGGCTCAGGTGATCGGTTTCCTGGCGATGATGGGGCTGTGCTGTCGAGGAGGGAAGTTCAGCATCGTCGGTGGGATGGCAGGCGGTGCAACGAGGGAGGTCAGCTGCTGTCGTTCAGTCTATCGGGTCTGCGATGGCCTGGCTGTACTGTCAGGCTCTGGTCGAGCGGTAGAGGCGTGTACAGGGAGAGGGAAGTCGTGTTAGGCATGGTGGTGCTGATAGTTCAGGCGTGAAGGGGTCCGGCGTTGTCAGGCGGGTCGTCGACTTAGGATCGGCGGGTCAGCTGCTTTGGCTCAAGCGGTCGGTGGACTGGACAGGTGATGGTGGTTCAGTCGTGGTAGAGGTGGTGAACGGTTGAGGTGGGTTGGATGTTCTCAGGCGAGGGGGCGTCGGCTCCGGCGTGAACTGCTTGGCATGGTTAAAGGAGATGAACAGGAGATGGGGGTGGTCGGCTGGAATAGTTTAGGTTTAGGGATAAAAATAAGAAAAGATGATATATATATATGTAGAAAAGTAGGGTTGGGTGCTGCCCTAGGTAGTTGGGCCTGGTCAACATCCTTGGAAAGGAGCTTTGGCTTCTTCAATGTAGAAATTCAAAGGCTATGATTGCATTATTTCAAAATGGAGGGACCAGGTTTGATAAGGGTGTTTGTGGTAGAAAATGAAAAGAATGAAAGATGTATTCAAGACTGGGTTTTACAGGACCCGTGTTCTTTTGTTTACAAACAAACTTGTACAATGTAATCCTATACGAGGATGTGGGAGTATAATTTATTTAATCTGGGTATAAATTGCTATAGGTGTCTAATCTGCAGTCGATCACTTTAGTCCTTGGACCACACGATGGTGAAGAAGTGCCGTAGAAGACAGGAAGCAGCCTCGGAGGTTGCAGAAAAGGGTGGATGCACGATGCCCCAGGTCGCCGATCCCTATCCTTTGCCTGAGCTCCGGGTTCCTCTCTCTCTCTCTCTCGATCTCCTCTTTCCTTGCTCGATCTTCAATTGTTCGACCTCTTCTCTGAGTCTTCAATTGTTCGATCTTTTAATTTGTCGACCTGTTCCTCTGTTGATAGAGGTCTCTATTTATAGAGTTTTAGTGACAGTGACCACTCAGTTGGTGTAAAAATCGAGGAGTGGACAACACAGCACCCTTTTATACGACGGTTAAAGTAACCAATGCCTGCGTATGGATAATCTTTTGAATGAGCATGTGACGCGGGTCCAACTAAGGGACACAATACGTACAATTGCTACGAAGATCACGGCATAAAAGCCACGTAGGTAGGTATCCCCCGTGTAGAAGAGGTGGGTGTAAAAGCCGATGTCTGTCACCGTGGCATAGAAGCCAAGTAGGCATAGAAGCCGGGTGGGCGTAGAAGCCCGACGGCATAAAAGTCGGGTGAGCATAGAAGCTGAGAAGGCGCAGAAGTCATCTGGGCACAGAAGCTGAACGGGCGTAGGTGCCACTGCGTAATATGCTTGGGGAGGCGTGGAAGCCGAGAGAGCACAGAAGCTGAGGAGGCGTAGAAGCCATCTGGGCACAGAAGCTGAATGGGCATAGACGCCACTGCATAATGTGCTGAACACAGACGTAGACGTCCTTTAGCCATAATTACGGCTTTTGAAGATATTATCAAATCCCTCGCATTAAATACAGAGATCTGCCATCATTTTGTGTATTAATTGCGAAGGCGTGTTCTGAAGGCCTGCCACCGTTCAGGGACGTGCCTCGAGCCATGTGTGGAGAACAGCTTTTGATGTGGCAGTTTGTTTGTCTTCCGTGGGGCATAGATGGTTCTCGTCCGCCTGTATGGAACAAGGCAGTGTATCCCTTTGTATGCGTAAAAGCAGTTTATGCAAAGGGGATGTCACTAAACGTCGGTTTGGTGACTCTTTATCAAATCTTTTGCATTAAATGCAGAGATCCACCATCATTCTGTGTATTAAATACAGAGGCATGTTTTTGAAGGCCCGCAGCCCTTCTGTACGTCAGTCGTGCCTCGAGAAGACCGTTACCGCCTTGTGCGCCAATCGCAGAGACGTGCCTCGAGCCCTGCATAAAGTGCAGCTTTTGATGTGGCAGGCGGTTTGTCCGCTGTGGAGCATAAACAGCTCACGTCTGCCCGTGTAAAACAAGGCAGCATATCCTCATGTGTATGTAAAAGAAACAGTTTACGTAAGGGAGATGGCGGTGACTGACAGCCTGGGTCGCAGTGCCGTGCTATCATTATGGCCGTCGTCTGGGTAGCCGAGCCGTATCCTTCTGTCAGAAGTCCAGACGTCAGGTTTATTGCAGGGTCTGACAGGTTCATCTCAGGGAGCACGAAGCGTTCCTCGTACGCTTTAATACCGTATTTGAAAGCGGATGTGTTTTATGCCATATAGGCGACGAGGCCCTTTGCTTTACGCTCTGAGGCGGCCTGGATATACTGCACTTACGCGGATGGTCCTGAGAAGCTCTTGTCTTGCCTGTTTGGTGGCTTTGAGGTCATATCTTTACGCTGCCCCGCACCAATAGGTTGCGTATAGTCATCCGGCGTATTTTTCATGCTTCTACAAGACCCCCTTCAAAGCTTTTAAATTTCTCGGAATTTGAAATGCTTTGAATGAAGCATGAACCGTCCCTCGTAACTCGGAACGCCTTCTGAAATGGAGCCCAAAACGGTCAAGTTTGACACGTTCTTTCAGGCCGGTCTTTATGGCGGATTTATTGGGGGTAGGTGTGACCTCTTTTGCCTATAAAAGGGCTGAGGAGTTAACCTGTTTCTTTCCACATTTCCTTTTACCATGCTGAGATGATCGCCGAAGTTTGTCGGGTCGACCTGAGGAAGAAGAAGACCATGTTCTTCCAGCATGTAAGGAGCCGAACAAGACGGCATCTTCGAGCAAGTGTCATCTGCAACGATGAATCATGGAAGGGTATCTTAGCCTCCCTTGCTCGGGATAATCAGCAACTTTATATGGCATCTTGCCCAGGAGAAGGGAAGGGTCGCTTTAGACCACACAGCCTGCAAGCTGTATATTTTTTCCTGAGACCCCCGCGGACGAGATTAGACAAACCGTAATCCGTCGTCCTCGATCGAGTTGTATTGAAGAAGCCTCAACTGGATCGTCCATGGAGAATAGAGGATCTTCTTGTTCATGACTGTAGTGGTCGATGAATTGCCACGGAAGAGGAGAAAGACCTTTGTAGAGGGGATTTCCCTCATATGTAATCACGAAAATGAAGAAAAATCCCTTGTAGACAGGAATTCCCTCATATGTAATTGTGATTTTAACTTTAAATAAAGTCGTCTTTCTTCTCTGCATATGATCATTTGCCATACGTTGCTGTGAAGTCTGAATATGTGCAGCTTCGACACGTCTGATTCTGTACGCCGACTCTGATAAAAAGAGTGTTAGGTCCCATCCTGTCTTTTACGCATAACTAGTGATGTGCAGCTGCTTTAGGAATGTAGGGACCGCATAAAATTCTTTATCCCAGACATCATCTTCAAGAGTGATTTCCCGAAAGTCCCTTGGAACAGGGCGAGAAATGGCTATAAAACTGAGCCGCCGTCTTGAACTGTAGATGAAATATTCAGACTGAGTTTCTGGATGAACTTCGAGTCGACCCACGAAGAAGCGTGATTTTCAATGTTGAACTCTTGCATGCTTCGGATACTTGGGATATTTTTAAGGTCAAGAGGGAGTATCTTCTGTGTGAACTTCTGTAATTGACCGCTTTGAGCACTGTTCGGATATGCGGAAAGTCAGAGATCCGTTAGTGTAGATGAGCTAAAAATCCTGAGTTCGTAGCCTACTGAGCGTAGAAAGCCACCGAGCGTGAGATCGTAGGTTTGTATCTGCTAAGCATGAAGTCGTAGGTTTGTAGCCTCTCGAGCATAAAAGCTACTGAGCACAAAAGGCATCCGGGCATAAAACCATAGACTTATAGCTTGTGAGCATAAAACTGTAGACCTGTAGCCGTCGAGCGTAGAAAGCTCTTTAGCGTAGAACTGTAGATTTGCAGCCTGTGAAAAAGAAGTCTTCCGAGCGTGAGGTCGTGGATCTTGTTGCCTCCGAGCGTAAACTAAACACCACCGGGCGTGGGACCATAGGTTAGTATCTGCTAAGCGTGAAGTCGTAGGTTTGTAGTCTCTCGAGCATAAAAGCTACTGAGCACAAAAGGCATCCGGGCGTAAAACCATAGACTTATAGCTTGTGAGCGTAAAACCGTAGATCTGTAGCCGTCGAGCGTAGAAAGCTCTTTTAGCGTAGAACCGCGAATCTGCTTTGCACGAAAAACTCTTCGAATTTGCTGACTGTCCGTCTTTCGAGAGTAGTGGGTTGCCGTAGTACCCAATCATAACCAAATATTAATTTGCGAGATTTGGTTAGGGTTTCGAGGAATTCGTCCGAGGATTCGAGGAGTCGATCCGAACCCTATATATACCCCGAGATTTCGCGAGAAAACTTTTCATCCGTCTTCTGCGAAAGAGAGTCTTCGTCTGTTCGAGTTTTTCTCCGTTGCTTCTCCGAGCACTCAGAGTCTTCAGAAATGGCGCCGAAGCAAACCTCCTCCGCTAAGGGAAATAGTGTAGGTTCTTCTTCCCATTCTTCTGCCCCGACGAGGGAGTCTTCGGTCGGGCAAGGCGAACTTCATTCTGAGCAAAGTATTCTGCCGACGAGCAGCGCTCCCGGTCTTAGAGGTAGAGTCTTCGGGATGACAAGGAACGACGAAAAATCCTTCGCACATGTTGAACGTGACCGCACTAGGACGTCTTCTGTGCTGATAGCCTCTTTGAGGAAGATCACTGAGACGTTTTTATCTTTTACGCTCATATTTCTAATGTGCCAGCGTAAGAGTTCCATCATTTTCCCAGTTCTGGGCGTAACAGCTCCGACTGCCGAAAACTTGGTGTATGCTATATAAAATTTTAGTTTTACGCCTGTGGACGGAACCTCCGGCATAATAACTAGAATTTTTGGTAGCTCGGCCTAAAGCACGGATCGTACGCTGCCAGTTACGTCTCTGGATGAGACTTCCTGCGTAACATGGCCAAATTTGTACAGTCCTGGCTTAAAGCACAGATTGTGGCTTCTGGATCCCCATGTTGCAAGATTTTGTAATGACGTGTTTTTCTCGCACTTTTGCAGTTTATTTGGGTGAGTCTCCAGTGGCCGAGGTGATGGGTTCCGCTGCCGGGATGCTGCACTCGAACTATTTCGAGGATCTGTCCCACGTGGCATTCCCTATCTTCGGACCCCAGTATCCTGAGGGAAGGGAGCTTTTGATATCAGCTCAGGGCGAGCGGACGCTGTTGAATATGATTAACGGGGAGCCCCTGACGTATATAGACGGGGAGCAGTACATAAAGCCAGCTTTTCTCTTTGGGGACATGATCGATAAACGGTCCCAGACGAAGTCTAAGAGAGAACCTTGGGTATTTCTTGCCGAGAACCTGGTTTTGTACCTGCCAATGATGTCGAGGGATTATCCCATCTCGGCCTTCTTCCATGCGACACACCCTAGGAGGATGTCGTGGACCCTGACGCCCGATCTTCACGGCAAACCGGGGAAGATCTTTCATTTGAAAGGAGCTGACCAGGGGTCATTCGTTAGCCGTCCTTCTGGCCTCGTGACGTCGTTCAGGGGACTGTGCCCGGGCAGTGCCTCGAGTGAAGATAGTCTAGTGATCCAGCCGGTCCAGTTGCCGACTTTCTGCAACGACTTCATGGGGCGAGGGGGAGTATATCCCAAGAAGAATCCTCGATGCAATGGGTGGATCACTCCAACAAACCGTCGATGGGCTTGCCTAGTTGACTGGGCCTTGAAGCACTGTCAGAGAGAGCTGGAGTGCATTGGACTGTATGCCGCTGTGAGCGCGACCAGTGTTGGGTTGCCTCCTAACCCTAATATGTACTTGGCACTGATGGAGCGATACATTTCGCTCACCGGGACTTTCGCCACTCCGCTGGGGGAGTTGGGATTGGCCCTCCATGAGATGACAGTGATCTCGAGGCTGCTGATGGGGGATACCCCCATGAAGAGTATGTCCCCACCAATCGGGAGTTGGAAGATTCGGACCCTCGGGTAGTAGAGGTGTATCAGGAGCTGATGTGCCACTACTTTGCGTGCACTAATTTTTATAATGAGCCTTCTGATTTGGCCCATACCACCAAGTGGACGTCCTACCTCTTCTTCCACCGGGCCAGGGCCGCCAAGCCGGAGAAAGTTTCGGGGGGCATGGATGAGCCCGTAAATTATTTGGGCGTGCTTAGTGCCCAGGTCGTCGAGGCTCTTATGGATGACGCCAAGGCTCCTGATCAGATTCTTGACGACGGGGTAGGAAAGTATCCCGAAGGCACTAAGGCCTATAGTTATTTAAGGCATTACCGCAGACCTCTGTCCAAGGAAGCCCAGCTGGCTGGTTTCCTCTCCATATGGCTGCGTCGAGTAGTGGTGCCCGGCACTGCATCTGCGGACCGCATTCACCAGAATATCCTATGGCCTGTGGTGCGTCTGGTATTTGGGGCGAGACTGGGCTTGCTCCCTGCTATGGTGTACCGTATACAGGCTGGCCTGAGAGCGACGGGCTGCTCGCCGATGAGACTCGGCGTGAGAGCTTTCCTCGGGTGGAATTACCATACATGTATTTGATGGGATGGTTAATTCTGCACAACCCTCGGGTGATGTCCCCTGGCTCCGGTAGTAGCCCGGGGGGTAGCTTCCTGCTGAATTATAAGGACTCTCCCTGAAATGTGAACACAGTTTTAGACTGTAGGCTGACACTGGGCCTCAGTCACGGCTGGAAGCTCCTTTGTATTGTCCCCTCTGTACATCGCAATCAATCGGGGATCAGGCTGGAGGATTTAGGTGGAGAGAAGACCAATCTTTCTCCGGAGGCTTTCAAGTGGTTGATCTGTATCAGGCCTTCCCACTTGTTGTATAAAAGTGAAGATCATTGCTTCTTCGAGCCTTACTTGCCTAGTCAGTTTGCAAGGCAATTTGGGTACGACCAGTTGCACGTGGGCAATACCGTCACCAGCTTCAGGTCCAGGGGCGGACTCATCGATGGAGCCAGAGGATGGCAATATTTTATCATGGGATGTACTGGAGCAATCTTTACCGTGCCGGTCGTCACACCCTCCACGGAGCTGCGCATCTTACATTCGTATGCCCAGTTCTACGTGGCGGTCAACACCTTCCACCGTGATTTTGACATGTATGGGAGTTTTAGGGTGCTGTCTTCCACGCCTGGGGGAAGAGTCGAAGTCCCTGCGGTTTCTCCTGACGAGGGTGAGGAGTTCGCTACTCCTGATGAGCCGTTGGTGTCGGTGCCGAGGTGTGAAGTGCCTCTGCCTGCGGGGGCCTTGGTAGTCTCTCGGAAGCGAAGGGCTGCTGCTCCCAAGGAGGTTTCTCCTCGCAAGAGGAAGAGGACGGTCAGTCGTTCTCTTTGAATTCCTGGTATCGAGGCCCCTAGAGGAATCTGCTATTTCGCCTGTCGAGGATGTTTTCTTGATCGGAGGTTCCTCGCCTTCTAGGGAGGGACCCTCAATTTCGGCTGGCGGTGCCGGGACACTTTGTCTTGAGGATGCCATCGCCGCTACTGCCTCCGGTAGTGGTACGAGATTGCCGGTGTGGCCGAGGCAGATGGAAGAATCTTTTCTTAGACCAGCAACGGATGAAACCCCTGCCGTGTCCGTGAGTATGCCTGACGAGGTCCCAGTTGACGAACCTCGACCGCGCCTTGGTAGAGGCTTGGTAGAGCTCCTGGCGATGTCGGTTGGCCCACCCCCTTCTCCAGGTATGACAGTTCGCATTACGTCATTAAGGCGTGATTTAGCTACCTTGGCTGCAGATGCGTCGTATATACCGCTGGCCACGGGTAAATGTCATCTTTATGTCTTCTTTTTAGAAAGAGTACCATCATATTGATATCAACTCCCTTGTCCTCTTCCCAGGGGATGGCGTCCACGGGGAATACAGCTTTGAAGCGCCTTCTGGCTCTGCTCCAGCTCCTGGCGATGATACGGAGGCGTTCGACTTTGAGAAGGAAGTATCTTCGGGGGCCGGGCCGCTTGTTGAGGGGGGTCTGATATCCCAAGAAGAAGAAGAGCCTGTCATTGCGACTACTTTGGTCGACGTGCCTCTTTTGGCCACACCACCTGTTGAAGCGACGGTTGTGACCACTTCGTCTGCAATCATTCCTGGAGGGGGATTTGCCAATGTCGCGGCTACTCCTGGCACCCAATCGGATTTAGCTGCGCTGACCGAGCAATATACCAGTGTCTTTTATGCTACTTTGAAAGCGCTGATACCGATGGTGCTGAAGGGGAATCTCGACCTCGAGCGCCTGAAGAAGTCCTCTCGGATCCCGATAGAGGAGATCCGGGATTTTGACGGCACTGGGATAGCTGATGCCCTGGAGGCGATGGTTAATGGTTTGGAGCAACCCATTAATGAATATTTGCGGCTAACTCGGGACGGCATTAAAGCTGAGGTCCAGTCCAGATATGACTTCATGACTGCGCGGTTTGCCAAACAGATGGAGAACTTGGATAAACTTATTCAAACACGTCAGCTGGAGATGGACGAAAGAAAAGTCGTCGTGGAGGAGGCCCTTGCCCTTCAACTGAAGTGCCAATCTGAGCATGAAGGGAACGTAGCGAGGGCTTGCAAGTTGAGAGAAAAGCTCGCTCAGGCGGAGGAGTGGGCTTCCCAGTCGTTAGCAGGTCTGGATGTAGCGACTGGTCGACTGAGCGCAGCACGACGGGATCTGGATCGTGCAGAAGCTGCCCGTGCAGGTGTTCGTCGGGCGTGGGCCAAATTTTCCCTCATGGGAGACAACGAGGCACGGCTGGAGCAGGCCCGCGCTGATGCCTTGGCCTGCAGGGATGAGAGGATAGCTGTACTGGCGCAGCAGATTCACGATCTGACCGCTCTCCCACAATGATGTACCCTTTCTTCTTCTTGCTTCCCAGTGTAATTCTGCTCTTTCTTAGGAATAAAGCGAACTCTTTTCTGACTATGTGGACCCATCATTTCGGAATGTAAATGACAGGTTTGGGCGAGAGTGATATCAGAGGTAGTATGGACGTGATAAACTCTCAAGAAACTCTAGCAGGACATATTTATTCAGAGGTTATACGGACATGATAGAATATGCTTTGACTAAGGTTTGTAGGTAAGATACTATCAGAGGTGATATGGACATGATAGGCTCTCAAGACACTTTAGCAGGACACATTTATTCAGAGGTCATACGGACATGATAGAATATGCTTTGACTAAGGTTTGTAGGCAAGATACTATCAGAGGTGATATGGACATGATAGGTATTGCATTTCCAAATTAGTCGAACGTATCTATTCAGAGGTTATATGGACATGATAGAATACGACCCAACTAGTTGTGTTTTTGGAAGTAGTTTTGTCAGAATTGAGGTTTTTGCTATATTCCAACTGAGCAGAGGAGGTTAAGCATAGTACCTTTTCAGGAATTTGCCGTTGATAGCTATTAGCAGGTCTCCATTAGGCTGGGCTAACCTGTAAGCGCCATTTGAGAACGTTGTCTCGACCACATAAGGACCTTCCCATTTGGGCTGGAATTTGCCTTTACTCCTGTGGGTAAGAATCATCGGCCTTCTTACGGCTAGAACTAGCTCGCCGACTTTGAACACTCTTTCCTTTACTTTATGATTGAAAGCTCTGGAAATGCGTGCTTGGTAGAGCGCGATGCGCTACTGAGCTTGGAGGCATTTCTCGTCTAATCCTTCTAGCTCCTGAAGTCTTAAAAGGTCGTTCTTCTCTTGAGTCAGCTCGTTAGCCACGGCTATTCTGAGTGACGGGATCTGGACTTCAATGGAGAGAACTGCTTCGCTCCCGTAGACCAGTGAGAATGGAGTACAACCTGTCGGTGTTCGTACCGTTGTGCGGTATGCCCAGAGACATTCGCCCAGTCTCTCATTCCAATCTCTTTTGTTCGAAGAGACGAACTTCTTCAAGAGTTTGATAATGGTTTTGTTGAAAGCTTCCGCCAAACCATTAGCAGCTGAATAATATGCCGTAGAGGCAACATTATGTATCCAATTTTTATCGCAAAATCGATGAAACGCTTGACTGATGAACTGAGGCCCATTGTCGTGAATTATCCTCCGAGGTACCCCGAAGCGATAGATGACGTAATGCTTGATGAAGCTGATCACATTAGATGCCTTTACCTCCGCAAGAGGGATCGCCTCTTCCCACTTGGAGAAGTAATCCGTGATGGCCAGTATGAACTGGTGACCCCTGGAAGAAGATGGGTGAATAGGACCAATGACATCCATACCCCATGCTTCGAAAGGCCAGGATGCAACCGTAGGATGTAGATATTCGGACGGCTGATGTATAAAGTCTGCATGGACCTGACAGGCCTTGCATTATTTTGCATAGCTGATCGCGTCTGTAATCATAGTGGGCCAATAGTAGCCCATTCTCCTGATACGATCCTGTAGCTTAGGGCCGGATTGATGCACCCCGCATATGCCGTCGTGAGCTTCACGGATGATCAGCTATGCCTCTTTGTCAGAGAGGCATCTCAATAGCAGTTCGTCATAGGTCCGACGATATAGGCATTGTGAAGATGCATCGAAGTAGAAGCGTAAGGATCACCCCTTGACGGATACTGCTTCTTTAGGGTCTTTCGGTAAGATTCTGTATGCCACGAAATCTATGAAAGGACTCTTCCAATCTCGTCTGGGAGGATCGGCGTATGCAGCGTAGCTACGTCTTATGTGAGAGTTGTTCTTCACACAGAATAAATCTCTGTTAAGAAGGATTACCGAGTTCTGCCTTCTTATAGGAGCAGCCAGATCTGCGGCTAGACTGGCTAGGGCATCAGCTTTAAGGTTCTGGGATTGAGGCACATGCTCCAGGAAAAACCCTTTGAACGTCATGGCTATCTCGACTGCTGCTTGGTGATAGGGGATGAGGTCTGGATTTTGGACCTCATATATTCCTCTGACTTGATTCACTATAAGCAGAGAATCTCCAAAAGCTTCCAGAGATTCGACCCCCAGCTTTTGAGCAATTTGGAGCCCGATTAGTAAAGCGTTATACTCTGCCACGTTGTTTGAACAGGGCTCGTTGAGAGAGTATGCTCGGTAGACGACGAGTTTATCGGGAGTAACCAGGACGATTCCTACTCCTGAAACCACACTTCCCTTAGGACCAGTTCTGGAGGCACCATCAAAGAATAGTTGCCATGCATCACTTTCCGTCGCGGAATTACATTCTGCAACTTCGTCAGGGATGTCCTCGTACAACTTGGAGGTCTCCGGGATTGGATGAGCAGCTAGAAAGTCGGCCAATGCTTGGCCTTTGATGGACTTCTGAGGGACGTACACCATGTTATATGGTGTTAACAGCATCGCCCAAGTTGCGAGTCGGGAATTAAGAGCACTTGGCTTGCTCATTAGTACTCGAAGAGGGTTGATTCTGGAGATGATATGGATAGTCTGGCCGGTGACATAGTGCCGCGTCTTCTGGATAGAGAACATCAGAGCCAAGCATTCTTTCTCCACTGGGTTGTACCGGTGTTCGACCCCGACCATCATTCTACTTAGATAGTAGATAGCCTGTTCATGCCCTACATTGTTCTTCTGTGCAAGAAAAGCTTCCAGGGAATGGTCCATTGCTCGAACGTATAGGAAGAATGGTCTTCCTACGACGGGAGGCACCAGAACTGGCGGATGAGTGAGGTAGCGTTTGATATCGTTAAACGCTTGTTGACAGGCTTCGTCCCATACGAAGGATACACCTTTCTTCATGAGGCGAGAAAAAGGCTGACATCTTCCGGAGAGGTTGGATATGAATCTCCGAATGTAAGCCAGACGACCTTGAAATCCCCTAAGTTCCCTGAGATTGCGAGGCGATCACATTTCTACGATGGCTTGGACTTTCTCAGGGTCTACTTGGATGCCTTTGGCGGTAATGACAAATCCCAGGAATTTGCCGCTAGATACACCCAGAAAGGACTTCGTAGGATTCATCTTGAGTTGATGTTGGCACATCAACTCGAACACCGACCTCAAGTCTCGAATGTGATCATCTTTGAGGCGACTTTTGACAGCTATGTCGTCCACGTAGCATTCCACTATTTTGCGTAAATGCTCATGGAATATGTTACTCATAGCTCGTTGGTATGTTGCCCCGGCATTCTTTAATCTGAAGGGCATTACTGTATAGCAATATACCTCCAGTGGCGTTCGAAAGGCGGTATGCTTCTCGTCTCCAGGATGCATCTTGATCTGATTGTACCCTGAGAATCCGTCCATGAAATACATGCGTCAAAACCGCAGGTGTTGTCGATCATGATGTCTGTGATGGGAAGAGGGAACTCATCCTTGGGGCAGGCCGCATTCAGATCCCGATAATCGATGCAGATGCGTATTTTCCCATTTTTCTTCATGACTGGGACAACGTTGGCGACCCAGTCGGGATGTTGTTCCTCCCGGATGAAACCGCAGGCTATCAACTTTTTGACTTCGGCTTCAATGGCGTCCATCATATCCGGGCAGAACCGGCGCTGGTGCTGCTTTACAGGCTTTGAATCGGGCGATATGTTGAGTTTGTGGGTAGCCATCTCTGGATCAAGTCCTGCCATATCCTCATAATTCTACGCGAAGACGTCGATGTATTCTCTTATCAGTTGAATAACTTCTTCCCTTTCGGTTGGGGAAAGATTGTTACTGATAAATATCAGCCTCGGTGAGAGTTCATCCCCAACGTCGATCTGGATAACTTCATCTTCAGTGGGAGGTTCTCTCTGCTCGAAGCAGAACTCCCATTGTGTATCCATCTGTTGAGCCCAAGAGTCATTTTCAAATGGCTCAGACTCTGGCTCGTTTGCTTCGCAGGGATCTGTCACTACCATATTTACTGATAATGTTCGTTCGAGAGCGTCAGGTGAGTCGGAGGGTGACGAGCCATCCTGATAGGAGGAAAGGACATTCTTGCTTGATTTGGAGGAGGCAGCATACCCTAACCCGAAACGGGTCTGTTGATAGCGGGGATTGTCGAACAGTGACGTTCGTCTGCCCTTCCCGTAGTTGAGGCCTGGCTTTGATTTTAAATCATAACCCATGTTCTGTATAATCTTCAGAGCTTGAGGGCTATACCTGTGGATTTGCATCTTCCCTCCCTCAGCCTCGCAAAAATCCTCCTGTACAATCGGACCGCTCCCCCTGCGACCGAAGACTATTGGACGCTGGTCGTCGCGAGTTGGTGGGACAATAAAGGTCCCACTTTCACATGGTTCAGATATCATGATAACGTTAGATGTTGATGTGTCTTTCCACACGATTTCTTCCCATTTGACGCCTGGGAGATCTAAAGCCTGCTCACGACTCCCGTCTTTGCGTCTCTGGGTCAGATGCGTATGCGAGTTTGTGGAAGAAGACGATTGTTTGTTTCTTCTGCTCCCACCAGTGGTCATGCGGAGGTTGGGCACCATGGCTCTTGCTGTGCCACCTGTGTACAACAGGTTGGCCGTCTGGGTGGCGGATAACCCCCGGGGAGGTTGTCTTTCCGTAAATTGAGCTTGTACTACGCCGAGGGACTTCGCCTGGCATATTTTGGAGATTTGCTCAGGCTGGCGTGAAGCTGAAGAGGTTCTCAGTCGGCCGTCGGCTTCTCGCATAATCCGGAGGGTATGCATATTGTCCCCTCACCGGCGTAAGGGCCGAGAAGTTGCATATTTTGCCGCTTATTTTCCCTCGCGAAGATCACAGCGCTCATCTGGGTCCCCGTAGAGGTCAGATGTCGTCTTGTGCGCAGAGCGTGACCTGTCTTTCTGATTTGGCGCTAAGGCATCATCAGAAGTTTTGTCTGTACCGCGTGTAGCGGGGACTGGTTTCTGCGCGTAAAGCATAGTGGATACTTCTGGGTCAGCTCTGAGGTTTTGCCCGAAGTTTTATCTGTACCGAGCGTAGCGGGAGACTGGTTTCTACGCGTAGAGCGCAGTAGATACTTCTGGGTTAGCGCTGGGGCTTTGCCCGAAGTTTTGTCTGTACCGCGCGCAGTGGGAGACTGAATTTTACGTGCGGGGCACGGAGGGAGCGATGCTACAACCTCATTGGTCGGAGAGATCGGAGAGATCGAAGAGTCCACAGGAATGGTAGAGGATGTCTTGGGCATCCAGACCTTGCGTAGCTTCCTGTCATCTTGGACGGAGAGAGGGTGAGAGCTACCCCCTGTTCGAAGCATATTTTCGTAGGCAGACTGGTCGAACTGGACAACCAGTGTCTTCTTCGCGGTTCCTATAGATACCACGTCGTGTTGAGCAATTACTTTCTCATCAGAAGAGAAAGATGTCCCCAAAAGAGTCGCCATCTTGTTTGTGGTAGAAAACGAAAAGAATGAAAGATGTATTCAAGACGGGGTTTATACAGGACCCATGTTCTTTTGTTTACAAACAAACTTGTACAATATAATCCTATACGAGGATGTGGGAGTACAATTTATTTAATCTGGGTATAAATTGCTATAGGTGTCTGATCTGCAGTCGATCACTTTAGCCCTTGGACCACACGATGGTGAAGAAGTGCCGTAGAAGACAGGAAGCAGCCTCGGAGGTTGCAGAAAAGGGTGGATGCACGATGCCCCAGGTCGCCGATCCCTATCCTTTGCCTGAGCTCCGGGTTCCTCTCTCTCTCTCTCTCAATCTCCTCTCTCCTTACTCGATCTTCAATTATTCGAACTCTTCTCTGAGTCTTCAATTGTTCGATCTTTCAATTTGTCGACCTGTTCCTCTGTTGATAGAGGTCTCTATTTATAGAGTTTTAGTGACAGTGACCACTCAGTTGGTATAAAAACCGAGGAGTGGACAACACAGCACCCTTTTATACGACGGTTAAAGTAACCAATGCCTGCGTATGGATGATCTTTTGAATGAGCGTGTGACGCGGGTCCAACTAAGGGACATAACATATACAATTGCTACGAAGATCACGGCGTAAAAGCCACGTAGGTAGATATCCTCCGTGTAGAAGCGGTGGGCATAAAAGCCGATGTCTGTCACCGTGGCATAGAAGCCAAGTAGGCATAGAAGCCGGGTGGGCGTAGAAGCCCGACGACATAAAAGCCGGGTGAGCATAGAAGCTGAGGAGGCGTAGAAGCCATCTGGGCACAGAAGCTGAACGGGCATAGACGCCACTGCGTAATATGCTTGGGGAGGCGTGGAAGCCGAGAGAGCATAGAAGCTGAGGAGGCGTAGAAGCCATCTGGGCACAGAAGCTGAACGGGCATAGACGCCACTGCATAATGTGCTGAACGCTGACGTAGACGTCCTTTAGCCGGAATCATGGCTTTTGAAGATATTATCAAATCCCTCGCATTAAATGCAGAGATCTGCCATCATTTTGTGCATTAATTGTGAAGGCGTGTTCGGAAGGCCTGCCACCGTTCAGGGACGTGCCTCGAGCCATGTGTGGAGAACAGCTTTTGACGTGGCTGTCTGTTTGTCTTCCGCGGGGCGTAGATGGTTCTCGTCCGCCTGTATGGAACAAGACAGTGTATCCCTTTGTATGCGTAAAAGCAGTTTATGCAAAGGGGATGTCACTAAACGTCGGTTTGGTGACTCTTTATCAAATCCTTTGCATTAAATGCAGAGATCCGCCATCATTCTGTGCATTAAATGCAGAGGCATATTTTTGAAGGCCCGCAGCTCTTCTGTGCGTCAGTCGTGCCTCGAGAAGACCGTTACCAACTTGTGCGCCAATCGCAGAGACGTGCCTCGAGCCCTGCGCAAAGTGCAGCTTTTGACGTGGCAGGCAGTTTATCCGCTGTGGAGCGTAAACAGCTCACGTCTGCCCGTGTAAAACAAGGCAGCATATCCCCTTGTGTATGTAAAAGAAATAATTTACGTAAGGGAGATGGCGGTGACTGACAGCCTGGGTCGCAGTACCGTGCTATCATTATGGCCGTCGTCTGGGTAGCCGAGCCGTATCCTTCTGTCAGAAGTCCAGACGTCAGGTTCATTGCAGGGTCTGACAGATTCATCTCGGGGAGCACGAAGCGTTCCTCGTACGCTTTAATACCGCATTTGAAAGCGTATGTGTTTTACGCCGTATAGACGACGAGGCCCTTTGCTTTACGCTCTGAGGCGGCCTGGACATACTGCACTTACGCGGATGGTCCTGAGAAGCTTTTGTCTTGCCTGTTTGGTGGCTTTGAGGTCATCTCTTTACGCTGCCCCGCACCAATAGGTTGCGTATAGTCATCCGGCGTATTTTTTATGCTTCTACAGAGGGTTGATGTTGAGTGTTACACACTCCAAAATTATGGAGAATATTCACATAAAGGAAAATAGGGTTTCTTCATGTGTTAGTCCAATAGGGTGTGGACACCTTAATGCACTTTTGCATAAAAGTGCCCAACAATTGGGAAATTACACAAAGTGGGATTTTTGGATTGATTTAATTAAAACTAATATAATTGGTGTTCTAAAATTAATTAGAAGTACATGGGGCTAAAATTAGGTGGGATACAAGTATCATGAATGAAGAAGACTCAGAATAGAATATTATCATAATTTGGGTTGCACAAAATGGGTCGAGATTGTGTCTCTAATTTCGATTGGAATGCACAACGATGCAAAGTTGGATTTATAGAGAATTAAATATAATCATTTGCGATGAATGTTATGCGACTAAAATAAAGCACAAGAAGGCATAATTATGAGTTATACAAGGATCAAAATAGAAGGCTGGCACGTCTACGACAAGGGTGTAAAATTTATAGGAAAGCAATGGCTAGTGTATCGCTCCAATTATCGAAGCAACGGTAAGGTACAACAATCAATTAAAAATTATAGCAATTAAATATAAATAAATATAATGTAATATTAACATATTATATTAAATAATAAAAAGACAAAAATACCCCTATTCTGAAATATGGTAGTGACAAGTCTACCCTCCTTAAAAGAATTTTATCCTCGAAATTAAAATAAACTAGCACAAGAACAAACAATCAAAAAAGAATTATACCTCAAGTCTCGAAGAGACACATATACTGCTCGCACATTTCGTCCTCTCTCCTAGGTTGACTCGCCTGGAGAGTGATGTCTCTATGCAACATGAACCAAAGGAATGGTCGGGTTCTGCAATACCTTCTCTCTATGATCCAAGATCTCCACGGGCTATTCAGGATAGTTGAGAGTCGGTCCAACCTCGATCTCCGAGTGATCTAGTACGTGACTAGGATCTGCCATGTATTATCTCAGTTATGACACATGGAACACGTCATGCACTCCATCTAGAGAAGTCGGCAAGTCCAGTCTATAGGCCACTACACCAACCCTTGCAAGAATACCGAAAGGTCCGATGTATCGTGGACTAAGCTTTCCACCTCACCAAAATGAATCGTTCCCCGTGTCGGAGAAATCCGTAAGTACACCAAATCGCCAACCTAGAATAAATAGTCTTAACACGCAATCTAAAACAAAATAATCATAAACAAAATAATAAAACCTATACCTGAAACTCTAGGGGTCTACGGTGGCTATCGGCCCAGTGCCGCTGTCTGTCCTGCGCCACTCACAGTCTATCTCTGATAAGCTTCACCTTTTCTGCTGTATCCATGACCATTTCTGGTCCTAACAAGTCTCTTTCTCCAATATCATCCCAAGATAACGGTGTACGATACCTTCGTCCATATAAAGCCTCGAATGGTGATATCTCAATGCTGGCCTGGTAGCTGTTGTTATAATCAAACTTTACTAGGTTAGATTATCCTTCCAAGAACCTCTGAGATACAAAACACAATTACGTAGCATATCTTCAAGAGTCTGAATAGTCCTTTCAGACTGCTCGTCTGTTTGGGATGATACGCGGTACTAAACTTGAGCTGAGTACCCAAGCTAGCCTGCAGACTCCTCTAGAAATGGGAAGTGAAACGACTATCCTGATCAGAGACGATACTCACAGGAACTCCATGAAATATGACAATCTGCCATACGTACATCTCTGCTAGCCTCTCTGTCGATGTTCCCACTTTGAATGGTAAGAAGTAGGCTAATTTGGTCAATCTATCCACGATGACCCAAATCGCATCCTTTCCTCCTGGAGAACGTGAAAGCCCTAAAACGAAGTCCATAGTCACGTGCTCCCACTTCCACTCTGGAATGGGTAAAGTTTGAAGCAATTCTCCTAGCCTCTATCGATCTGCTTTTACCTACTGGCACACTAAACATCGGGATACAAAGCGTGCTACCTCGCGCTTCATACCATACCACCATACGTGCTCCCTCATATCTCGATATATCTTGTTGGCACCGGGATGCATCGAGTACTAAGAGCGATGTGCCTCCTGCAAAACCTCTTCATGCAGCTCTCCACTTGGCATACACATCCTCGTGCCATACCGTAAGGATCCATCATATGCAATAGTGAAGTTATCTGTCAATCCTGTCCGAACTTGTTCCCTGATACTCCTCAGAGTCTCATCATCATACTGTGCAGCTCTAATTTTATCCATCAGCTCTGATTGTATCTGTAATCCCTACATCTAAATCTCAAAACCTGAAACTAGCACTTCAATTCCCAAGCTCTCAAGGTCGGCCAATAAGTGTCTATCTATAGTCAAGTACATAACCATCGGATACCTGCTCAAGGCATCGATGACTATGTTGGCCTTTCCTAGGTGGTACTGTAAAAAGATATTAAAGTCTTTCATCAACTCTAACTACCTTCTCTGCCTCATGTTCAGCTCCTTCTGTGTAAATACGTACTTCAAGCTCTTGCGGTCCGTGAAGATTTCCACACGCTCTCTGTATAGATAGTATTTCTACAGCTTTAGAGCAAAGATAACTGTTGCTAACTCCAAATCGTGAGTAGGGTAGTTTTTTTTATGAGGGCGTAATTGTCTTGAAGCATAGGCAATTACTTTTTCGTGCTGTTGAAGAACGCATCCCAAACCTTTTTCTGAAGCATCGCTGTAGATAGTGAAACCTCTTGTCCCTGACGGCAACGTCAAAATTGGAGTTATCGTCAATCTCTTCTTCAGCTCATCAAACACGGCCTGGCATTCCTCTGTCCAGATAAAATCCACATCTTTCTTGGTCAGCCTAGTCATCGGCTCTGCAATCTTGGAGAAGTCTTTTATAACTCTCTTTTAGTATTCTGCTAGCCCAAGAAATCTCCTGATCTCTGCTACCGAACTGGGGGTAGCCCATAATTCCACTGCCTCTATCTTCTTTGGGTTAACTGAAATTTTTTCACCCGTTACCATATGTCCAAATAATTCAACCTTGTCAAGGAAGAACTCACACTTTAAAAACTTTCCGTACAACTCCTCTTTCCTGAGAGTCTCCAAGACTATCCTCAGGTGCTCTTCATGCTCTTCTGGGGTCTTCAAAAATACTAGAATGTCGTCAATGAATACCACTACGAACTTGTTAAGGTACTGGGGGAATACCTTGTTCATCAAGTTCATGAACACTGCTGGTGCATTGGTTAAACCAAACTGCATTACCGTGAATTCAAACTGGCCATATATGGTCCTAAAAGTTGTCTTCGGTATGTCTTCTCTCTTCACCTTCACGTGGTGATAGCCTGACCTCAAGTCTATCTTTGAAAATACCTTTGCTCCGCTCAACTGATCGAAAAGATCATCTATCCTCGGCAGCGGATATTTATTCTTGATAGTGAGGTTATTTAGAGCTCTATAATCGAAACACATGCATACCGTGTTGTCCATCTTCAGTACGAACAAAACTGGAGCTCCCCATGGTGATGAACTGGATCTGATGAAACCTTTGTCCTGCAGCTCCTCAACTTGCTTCTTCTGTTCTACCAGCTCGCTGTTGTTGACTCTATAGACGTGTTGTGAAATAGGCTCCACTTCTAGTACCAAGTCTATAGAGAATTCAACATCTCTGTCCGGCGACAAGCCTGGCAACTCCTCAGGGAATACATCCAGGAACTCCGCTATCAGAGGATGTGGTAACTTCTCTTCTTCCTTCCTAGCTCCATAAAAAGTGCCTCTGCTCTGCTTTGCTGCTCCTCTGGCGACCTCAAACTCTGGTTCTCCTTGTGGTCGAAATATTACTCTGCCTCCGTGACAATCTATAGTAGCATGATGCCTACTCAACTAGTCCATTCTGAGTATAATATCGTATCTCGGAAGTGGCATGACGAGTAAACTCACGCTCAACTCTCGACCTCCCAATGATACTCTCTGGTCCTTACAATAATTACGGACTAGGATAATGCCTCCTCCAGTCGTGATCTTGCAAGTCCTATCTAATGGTTCCATCTCTAAATGATGCTTAAGAGCATAAGATACAGATATGAAACTATAGGAAGTGCCAGAATCAAATAATGCAAGTGCTGGAATAGAATCGAGAGAAATTGGACCTGAAATCACATCTCCAGCTGGCTCGACCTCCTCAATCGTCATGGCGAATGCGCATCCTTGTGGTGCTCCTCTCTGCTGCTGCTGGTGCTGAGCAAACCTCTGCTGCTGTGGTGGAAGTGGAGGTCCCCCTCTGTTGGCCTCCTGGTACAGTAGGTACTCTGGCTGGTCCTCTCTGAGCGGCTGTTCCACCCTGTCGGGTCTGAATATATAGGCAGTCCCTAAGCTGATGTGCTAATGATTCACAGGACAAGCATGTACCCAACATCTTCCTGCAGATGTCTTTGGTATGTCCCATCTTCCCGCAATACGCACACTGGGCAACGGGCTGATTCTGTCTCTGTGGCTGCTGCTGCTGGATGTGTCCTCTAACTAGTGCCTGGTACTGCTGAGGCTGCTGCTGGTACTGTCACACCCCAGTCCCAAAATAACGAGGGACTGGCCACGTGGCAATGGCCAACAGCACACACCGATGGACAAACCCAATTTAATGGATCCATCGGAGCATACTTAAGTTGTAATACAACAATAAGTAGGTCCAATGATACAAGTCACAGTCTATATTAATCTCATCCACAACAGATAATCACAGATCAAATGCCAGAATAATGCAAATAAAATAAACTAACATATCTCAATAAAAGTGTCTCGGAGAACAATCCGAGAACAAGTCTGATACATCAATACAATAGGCTGGAAATAAAATAACTAGAAACAGAAATAAAAGAGTATCTCACGCCAATACTCAGGAGAAGTCCTCTAGCACAATCTCGTCCTCGGATGTCGGTATAGCTCCTGTATCAGCTCCTACTGTTGTCCCGTATACCTCGGGATAGATCTCGTCTGCAAATCCTGGGGACATAATCCGGATCCAGGTCCTCAGGGGACATATCAAGGTACAGATAATACAAGCCAAATAAATGCAGTGCAGCAATAATGAAATAAATAGGGTAATCTATATAACCATCTATGTGAAATACAAGATGAGAGCATCATGAGTACTCAGGCTGAGCCACTACAGGCTCTGTGTCGGGGAGCCGGTAGCAGTAATATCCGATAATGGGCCAAGCTCGGGTTTAGAGTCTTGAGCCTCACAATAATAGGGATTTTATATATATATGATCAGCCTGTAGCCTGTGTGTCTCTCCCCACCCAATGTAATCATACGTCTCATGTCCACGATGCACCATGTCCATGTCACGCTCAATCATATCTAATGCAACAAGTCATATAATATCTAGGAATATAATGTCAATGTTAAATCCTGCATCCTATACAGAATCACCATAAATATCTCAGAAAGATCCTGTCTCATGTATAGTGTCAACTGTCCTGGGTATAATGTACTTGATAAGACAAGTACGAGAATGTAAAGGGGTCACGAATGTCCATCTCTAGATGACATACACAATATCGCGTACGGTGTTGTCACCCGACTATTAATCGGACGCTAAGTATGCCACACGGTCCTAGGTCAAGCATGCACAGCAATATAAATAAAGGAAGGAAATATGCAACAAAAAATATAAAGTTGGCAAGGTAAACTTGCCCACTGATGTATAACTAAGTCAAGGAGATAAGTAGCAAAACTGCAGGATTTGGCAAGGTACACTTGCCTAGGGTTCTGGCTCCAACTGCAGATCTGGTCTCAGTGTGATTTGCAGGTACTACTCCGGTTGCTGAAATAAATATCACCATTAGATTCAAAAAATATAAATAAGCTAGAAACGCCTGCCCTTGAGTCTAATTTGGACACAGGGGCAAAAATAACAATTTTGGGTCAAGGCAGGGTCCACATGTGGGCCGCTTTGCACCAAAAAATGTGTAAGAACCAAAGGTCTCCAAATCTGTCAAACTTAGTGTCAACAAGTCAAGAACGATGATACGAACCCAACGGAACTTCCAGAATTGAATTCCGATGAGCCGATCACAAAATCGCCCGTCAAGTGGAGCCTGTGGGGTCCACGACACACGATTTTGTTAACGTTCTCAGAATCGAACCAAACTTGGGTCACAGGACCAGTGTATTGCCAAGAATTCTATGGCATAAGTTTCGTCTCGATCCGATGTGTGTACATAAAGTTATAATGTGTTCCAGAATAGGCGAATACGGAGCGTTGTCTCTGGCGGTTCGTCGGGGCGGCTAGGGCATCGAGGCGGAGGGGTTGCCGAGGTCGGGGGCTGCTGGAGGGGGTTGTCGTCGAGGCTGCGGGTTGGCGTCGAGGAGAGGGGCTCGACGGGGAGAGAGAGACAGGGGCTTAGGGCGGAGGATCGTCGAGAGGAGGCGGTGGCAGTTCGACGGGGTCGACGCTGGGGGCGGAGGAGCTAGTGAGAGGCGCTGTGGCAGGTGGTGGTGCGGGGCTGGGCTCGGGGCAGCGGAGCTCAGGGCGAAGGAAGGAGGAGGGAAGGGGAAGATCATCGGAGAGAGCGGTGGTTAGGTCATCGTGGAGGAGGCTAGGGCCGGGAAGGGTTGGTGGAGCGGGGGTCGTCGGAGGTCTGGGCGAAGGCGAAGGCGAGGGGAGACGGTCAGGCGGAGGGCGACAGAAGAGATTAGGGTTTCGGCTTCGAGGGGATTATATACGTCGGAACAGTGAATTTGATTCAGATTAGGATTAGGGTTCCGGCGGGCTAACGGGTCCGAGTCCGGGTCCGGGTCGGGTTCGATTCGGATCGGACCCGATCCGCTATTGTTTAAGTGCGAGTTTGGGTAGTCGGGTTTAGATCCGACCCGACCCGCTAAGGTTGGGTTCGGTTCAGTTGAACCGGGTCTGGGTTGGTTTGGTTTATTTTAGAAATAAACCGGATTTATTTCTAGGGTTTAATTCGGTTTAAATAAACTTAGTTTTTAGGGCTTTAAAAATACTTCAGGGGTCCAATAAATTCCCGGAAAATTACCCTATGTCTATTTCTTTATTTTACACCATAAAATATTATTTTTATAATATTTTATTATTAATCAATATCAATTAAAAATTCTTTAAATTCAAAATACCTTAGTTTTAATTACAGAAAAATCCGAGAAAATTACAGAAAATTATAAAAAATCCAAATTAAAAATTCTTAAAAAATCAGGGGTGTTATAATCTAACCCCTTAAGAGGATTGCGTCCTCGCAATCAAAGAATAACCGGTCAACAGAGATGACACGGCTGTAAACATTATTCGAAGCACATCACGATCAAGGAGAATCAAGGTTGAGGGTGTAAGAATAGCATATAGGAAAAATTATTTCCCTAAGCATTAAAAGTTATGCAATCTCCCGTATAAAGGAGATCTTGAAGACTACAGTTCAGAAAAACTAGATTAAGACTAGGTTATCAATTATAAAAATATACTAGGTTATTAGCAAGTTCAACATTACTAGGTTAAGGCTGAGGTCACGAACTAATAGGCACGAGCTAAAGAAATACAAGACGAGATAGCTACGAAAACTTACGCGCATTAGCTACTCCACGAGTCTGTGCGTTCTCCAAGGTCATCGTCAGGGCTTGTCCACGTCCTTGTAGTCGATTCCTCTACTGCTGCTGAGCCTGCTGGAAGAGTGCTGCTTGTGGTATCAAAGGTGGCCTCGGTTGATACCCTCCTGGAGCTGGTGGTTGGACTCCTTCAACTTCCGTTTGTGGTGCTCCCAATGCTGGATAGGTTGGCCTCGGTACTGGTAACGCTTGTTGGTTAACCATTGGTGCTCTTTCTCGATGCTCAAGACATTCCCTCAATGAATGCTGACTGGATCCGCAAGCTAAACATACTTTCCTTTTTCGTTTGCACTCGTCCTCAATATGGCCTCGCTTGCGAAAATATTGACAGATAGGTAGTGCCTGTAGAGATGCTCCTGGTGGCTGGTGCATGTGAGGTCTCTTTGCAACTTCTTCTTGTGGTGCTTTGGCTGGTGCTGATGTGGAAGGCCGCTTCAGACTGGTCTCTCTCCTGGTGATGCGCTCCATGCATCGGGCTGCAGCAAGGACGTTCGGGTAAGATGTAGGAGCAACGGATCCAATTAGTTTCTGTATCTCAATGTTTAATCCATCGAAGAACTTATCAGCCTTCTCTTCTTCTGTCTGAATCAAGGTTGGGGCAAAGCGACTCAGACGAATGAATTTTGCGTTGTATTCTTCCATTGTCATACTATCTTGAGTGAGGCGATTGATCTTGTCCCGAAGTTCTGATCGAGCGATAGCTGGAATGTACATCTCCTGAAAGAGTCTAGAGAACTCTTCCCAAGTGACTCGGTCTGGTCCGAGCCGCGTCTCCTCAGATAGCCACCAGTGATGTGCATTGTCCGTCAACTGCATTCTGACGGCAGTCATCCAACGTTCCCTTGGAAGCTCAGCTGCTTCTAATTGATGTTGAGTGTTGGTGAGCCACTCATAAACTTCTGTGGGCTCCTCTTTGCCTGAGAAGGTACGGGGCTTTAGCTGGCGAAAATCAGAAATAGAGCCCGTCGTTGGTCGTCGTTCTGGTAAATCTGCCTGCTCTAGTACGGTTACTAGGCTGTGACTCAAAGCCTCTTGTTGAGCTTGCATTATTGCGTAGATCATTTGAAACATTTGTTGTTCGTCCATAGCCTGCCCTTGTGGAATGGTAGGCATCGGTGGAGTAAACTGCGTCGATGGTGAAACGTCATCTTGCTGAATTCTCGAGGCATATTGACTTGCTTGACTACGTTGTTGAGGGGATTAACCTTTGTCAACTGGTATCACTTCATCTTCGTGGGTAACCACAACACCTTGTGGTGTTCCTGGATGAGTCTCGTCGTCGGCTTGTGGATCCATGATTCTGCAACCAAAATAAACAATAAGAGGTGCACAGAAATCAAGGTAGGATGCAAGTCAAGATATAAATTCGAATCCGATGTGGATATCAAGAATGTTTCAAGCAAGTGGATGAGATCCTAAATACTTATCCTATTCTTATTGCAGGCTTGCTCGGTCCCTAAGTTAAAACCGAACAATTTAGTCATTGACCTGCATGGGCCACCACAAAAACCATGTCATGCCCTAGTCCCAAAATATCGAGGGACCGGACGCGTGATAATGGCCAGCAGCACACACCGATGGACAAACCCAATTTAATGGATCCATCGGGGCATACTTAAGCTGTAATACAACAATAAGTAGGTCTAATAATACAAGTCACAGTCTATACTAATCTCATCCACAACAGATAATTACAGATCAAATGCCAGAATAATACAAATAAAATAAACTGACATATCTCAATAAAAGTGTCTCGGAGAATAATCCGAAAACAAGTCTGATACATCAATGCAATAGGCTGGAAATAAAATAACTAGAAACAGAAATAAAAGAGAATCTCACGCCAATACTCAGGAGAAGTCCTCTAGCATAATCTCGTCCTCGGATGTCGGTACAGCTCATGTATCAGCTCCAGCTGTTGTCCCGTATACCTCGGGATAGATCTCGTCTGCAAATCCTGGGGACATAATCCGGATCCAGGTCCTCATGGGACATAGCAAGGTATAGATAATACAAGCCAAATAAATGCAGTGTAGCAATAATAAAATAAATAGGGTAAGCTATATAACCATCTATGTGAAATACAAGATGAGAGCATCATGAGTACTCAGGCTGAGCCACTACAGGCTCTGTGTCGGGGAGCCGATAGCAGTAATATCCGGTAATGGGCCAAGCTCGGGTTTAGAGTCTTGAGCCTCACAATAATAGGGGTTATATATATGATCAGCCTGTAGCCTGTGTGTCTCTCCTCACCCAATATAATTACACGTCTCATGTCCACGATGCACCATGTCCGTGTCACACACAATCATATCTAATGCAACAAGTCATATAATATCTACGAATATAATGTCAATGTCAAATCCTGCATCCTATACAGAATCACCATGAATATCTCAGAAAGATCCTGTCTCATGTATAGTGTCAAGTGTCCTGGGTATAATGTACTTGATAAGATAAGTACGAGAATGTAAAGGGGTCACGAATGTCCATCTCTAGATGACATACACAACATCGCGTACGGTGTTGGCACCCGACTATTAATCGGACGCTAAGTATGTCACACGGTCCTAGGTCAAGCATGCACAGCAATATAAATAAAGCAAAGAAATATGCAACAAGAAATGTAAATTTGGCAAGGTAAACTTGCCCACTGATGTATAACTAAGTCAAGGAGATAAGTAGCAAAACTGCAGGATTTGGCAAGGTACACTTGCCTAGGGTTCTGGCTCCAACTGTAGATCTGGTCTCAGTGTGATTTGCAGGTACTACTCCGATTGCTGAAATAAACATCACCATTAGATTCAGAAAATATCAATAAGCTAGAAACGCCTGTCCTTGAGTCCAATTTGGACACAGGGGCAAAAATGACAATTTCGGGTCAAGGCGGGGTCCACATGTGGGCCGCTTTGAACCGAAAAATATGTCAGAACCAAAGGCCTCTAAATCTGTCAAAGTTAGTGTCAACTAGTCAGGAATGATGATACAAACCCAATAGAACTTCCATAATTGGATTCCGATGAGCCGATCACAAAATCGTCCGTCAAGTGGAGCCTATGGGGCCCACGACACAAGATTTTGTCAACGTTCTCAGAATTGAACCAAACTTGGGTCACAGGACCAGCATATTGCTACGAGTCCGATGGCACAAGTTTCGTCTCGATCCGACGTGTGTACACAAATTTACAACGTATTCCAGAATAGGCGGATACGGAGCGTTGTCTCTGGCGGTTCGTCGGGGCGGCTAGGGCATCGAGGCGGAGGGGTTGCCGAGGTCGGGGGCTGCTGAAGGGGGTTGTCGTCGAGGCTGCGGGTTGGCGTCAAAGCGAGGGGCTCGACGGGTAGAGAGAGACAGGGGCTTAGGGTGGAGGATCGTCGAGAGGAGGCGGTGGTAGTTCGACGGGGTCGACGCTGGGGGCGGAGGAGCTAGGAAGAGGCGCTGTGGCAGGTGGTGGTGCGGGGCTGGGCTCGGGGCAGCGTGGCTCAGGGCGGAGGAAGGAGGAGGGAAGGGGAAGATCGTCGGAGAGAGTGGTGGTTAGGTCATCGTAGAGGAGGCTAGGGCGGGGAAGGGTTGGTGGAGCGGGGGTCGTCGGGGGTCTGGGCGAAGGCGAAGGCGAGGGGAGACGGTCAGGCGGAGGGCGGCGGAAGAGATTAGGGTTTCGGCTTTGAGGGGATTATATACGTCGGAACAGTGAATTCGATTCAGATTAGGATTAGGGTTCAGGCGGGCTAACGGGTCCGGGTCCGGGTCGGGTTCGATTCGGATCCAACCCGATCCGCTATTGTTTAAGTGTGGGTTCGGGTAGTCGGGTTTAGATCCGACCCGACCCGCTAAGGTTGGGTTCGGTTCAGTTGAACCGGGTCTGGGTTGGTTTGGTTTATTTTGGAAATAAACCGGATTTATTTCTAGGGTTTAATTCGGTTTAAATAAACTTAGTTTTTAGGGCTTTAAAAATGCTTCCGGGGTCCAATAAATTCTCGAAAAATTACCCTATGTCTAGTTTTTTATTTTACACCATAAAATATTATTTTCATAATATTTTATTATTAATCAAAATCAATTAAAAATTCTTTAAATTTAAACTACCTTAGTTTTAATTACAGAAAAATCCCAGAAAATTACAGAAAATTATGAAAAATCCAAATTAAAAATTCTTGAAAAATCAGGGGTATTACAGGTACGGCCTCTGTTGTTATTGAAAGTGTGGGCGTTTGGCCGGTCTTGTCTTACCAGATGTTCCTCCAGAAGTATCGCGTCCTCTCTTGGGCCTGAGGTCCAAGTCATCTTCAGCAATCTGGGCATCTATCAGAATACCCTCAAATATAGCAGTGCGTCATCCCAAAGTACGAGACTTGATCTCTCTATTCAACCCCTTCTTGAATTTCTGGGCTCTGTCTCCTGGGTCTGGAATCATCGATGGCACAAATCGACTCAAACGGCAAAACTCTACGGCATATTCGTCGACTGACATGCTCCCTTGGACTAAGTCATGGAACTGACTTTCTAATGCTCCCAAAGCCACTTCAGGAAAGAACTTCTCCTTGAAGAGCTCCTTGAATTTCTCCCAAGTAAGTCCTCCGTCAGTGAATCTCAGCTCCGTACTATACCACGTCAGCGTGATATCAAACATCTGACTGTTCGCGACCTCGATTTGAAGGATCTTCGAAATCTGTGCCAAATGCAAGTTTTTCTCGGTATCCTCTAGCCATTTGTCAGTGTAGAGTATCCCCTCTGTGCCTTTGAACTCTCGAGGCATCATCCTCTTAAAGTCCACTATAGTACCTGGCCTCTGTTGTTGCTGACCAGGATGCTGTTGTTGTCGTACTACTCTCTCTATAGCCTGGAGAGCCACCTGATGAGCAGTCTCCATGCTCTCTCTCATCATCTCTGTCTGTGCCTGGTGCGCCTCTGCTTGCCCCCTCTGAGCCTCAGCTTGAACATGCTGAGCTTCTGCTGTCACTCTCGGGGCCTCTAATATGCCTTGGATAAGTGCAAACATCTGTGCCCCGTCAGTGGGCACACCTCCGGGAATCGGAGCCGGTGGTGGTGGAAGGTTGTCCGTCATAGCTGGGGCATTCCTCTAAACAGGTGGAGGAGGAATCCCAATAGCTGCAGATACTCCCACATGAACATGAGATGTAGGAGGAACTCCAGATATCTGTTCGTCAGGTCGAGAGGTGGCAGACCTCTCTGAAGCTGCTGCTCCTAATCTCAAAGACCTAGTCTTCGACGATATCCTGAAGACAGATCGAAAAGAATCAATTAAGGTAATAGATACGATACTATCAAGGAAGGACTGTAAAATTCTAAAGGAAGGAATCATTCAAAATAGCATTGTAAAGATCAAAAAAATTCTAGTTGTGATTGAGCATACTCTCATCCTAAATCATATTTCCTTTATCCTATCGTAGGCTCGCAGTAGTACAACTAAGTTGTCGCACTACCACGACATCACACAACTTGCAAAGTCGACCTGCATGGGCCACCACTAAAAATGTGTCATGACCCGCACCCGGAATTTGGGCATGAGTCATGGGTACATCCAGCCTACGCCGCAGCATCGACAATAAAATGTTGTCTAGGTATCTATAAAACTAACATAACTCACAACCTGTCAAGGATATCAACTCCATAAGGAGTACAATGAAATAAACATCTCTGTAAAACCCCTATCCCTAGAAACCGTATATGGCTTTTTTATTAATTATTAATTTAATTGTAGTAATTAGTGGCTAATTAGGAGAAATAGATTTTTATTAATTTTTATTTTAGGTGTTCGTGCACTTAGGGGATTTATGGGGCCATTAGAAATTTTTCCGAATTTATTTCATGTGGGAGACCCTTTGGGCAGTTGCTAGCTTAATGGTATGCATTAGTATAATTTTAGATTTTTTATGAGTATATGCGTATGTATATATATATATATATATATATATATATATATATATATATATATATATATATTTAAAAGAAAATATAAAAGTTTAGAAAAAGAAAAAAAAGAAAAAACAAAAAGCAAAAAACAAAAAACAAAAAACAAAACAAACAAACCATTAATACTATTCCTACCCATATACTACCAACCCCTTTCCTAACGGACACCACCCGCTGGAAGTTGCTCACAGCCGCCCTCTTTTAGCAAAAGTGCAGCCACCCTTATTAAGCAAAGCCCACACCCTCTATTGGAATCAACCCACAGCACCCCCCCCCCCCCCCCCGCGTACACAACGGAACCCGACCCCCTTCTCCTCTCTTATATACATATATATATATTCTTATTTCAACTAAAACCCTAAACCTAGATCACCCTAATCTCTTCCTCTTCCCATATAGACCTAGAGAGCGCCGCCACCGCAGCCGGAGAACTGCGCCAGGCCGTCCAAACCAATCTCGACGACCGCGACCCCGCGCACCCCGCGCACTGCAGATTTTCGCAGCGAGGTACTTGTGTTCTAGAGTTGTTTTCCATCGCCTGGCTCAACCAAATGCCACTTCATCTTCACCGATATGCTCATCCCTTAACCCTCTTCCATATATGTGTATTAGTAGACCTCGAACAACGCGTAACCATAGGCGAAAAAGTGCCAAAGTTGACAGAAAAAGACCACTTTCTGGGATCGCAGAAAACCGCGGTGATCACCTATGTTCCCGGATTGGTATCTCCCACCACAGAGATCTGAATCTAATGATTCTTTTTGGTATGCGGATACCACTTGACCTAGTTTAATTTTTGTTAAATAACTCTAGATTATTAACTGTTGTAGGTAGAATTAAATTCATTAGAAAATCCCGTAAACACACTTTTTCTAGATTTCTAAAAGTTGTGAAACGGAGCGCGTCCCGCCAAACGGGACCGTCCCGCCGTGTACCAAGTGTACCAAACGATGCGCGCAGCATAACCGGATATGTGAAAGTTAGCAAAAACTGATTCGGACACGTGTGCGCGCCGGAATCAGCCCGTATCCGCAGATAAACCCCGTGTTACAACTTTTATGAAAGTCGTACGCATTTTGTGCACGCTCGTCATATTGTGACAAAACTTGTGCCACTGGACTCATGGTAACGCGCTGGTCCTGTGACCCAATTTTTACGCAATTCTGAGACAGTTGACCAAGTCGCCAATTGGCGGGCGCTACGGTTGACTTTTTGGGCAAAATTGTGTTCGGTCCATCGAAATCTACATTTGGACATACCGTTGGGTTCGTATTGACATTTAGAGTTTGTTTGAGCTATAATTTGTCCTATTTAGAGACTGCTATCCTTGGCACATTTTTCGGTGCAAAGTGGGCCACACGTGGACCCCGCTTTGACCCAAAATTACCGTTTTGCCCCTGTGTCCAAATTGGACAAAAGGGAAGTGCTTTCAAGCTATTTTGCTTATTTTGGGAACGTTGGTGATATCTATTTTAGCATCCGAAGACATTTGTTCTGAGGCCATAGCTTCTGATCCTGTGTGCTTGACTTCTAGACAGTACACCTTGCAGCTTTCTTACCAGGCAAGATACCTTGCCAAATTATTTATAGTACTTTTGCATATTATTTATATTTCTGTATATTTATTGCATTTCTGTATATTCATTGCATGTATAGTTCTTTCAGTCATTATTATATATTAGATATGTTGACACACACATGGCACTTAGTATCATGAGAGGATAATTATTAGGCGTATGGACTTTTAACCACTCTGGTAAACCGTAGTATATAGTTCGCACTACGAGCGTGTGTCGCATTGGTTGCTACCCCCGAGGTATGTCAATTTTTGTAGAGTCGCGCTGGTCGCTACCCCCAAGGTATGTCGATTTCTGATGTTCTAGACGGGTGTGTGAGTTATGAGGCTTAGATCGAGTAGCCTACCCTTGCCCATACGTCAAAAAGTTGTCCTCATTTGCATCCATATAGATTATCTTGTACAGCGTACTTATATATTTTCTACCTATTATGCATGTTTACTGTATTCAAATTGGGTTGCTTCTATGTATCTTGTTACGTCCTTCTGAGGACCTGGTCCCTTTCCAGGTGTATCTATTCTTGAGTATTTGCAGGAGCATAGATTTGGATGGTTACATATGTTTCGAGGATGTCTTCTCTTCGAGCCGTGGTCGTTAGCTGGTATTCTTATATTGTGTTTATTGTGTTGCTTTTATATTCGAGTTGGTAGTGGATTTGTTTCCATCCGACTGTCATCTTTAGATACTTCTTATTGAGATCTAGTTATATAGATGTTTGTCATTTATTTATATTGATTTTCTATGGATGAGATTTAGATTATACCCTGTGACTTGTGATACATTTTATACCACTTGGGGATTTGATATTCATATTACAGCGTACGTATGGGTTATGGTTTCCCAATATTAGAGTTGCCATATCCATGCGGCTGGCATGCTTACGTGTCCTAGTCCTATGTATTTTGGGACTGGGGCGTGACATGTTTTTGTGGTGGCCCATGCAGGTCGAGAGTATATTGTCTCGGTTACGTTATTGTACCGAACAAGCCTGCACCTAGGAATAGAGTATATGATCTCATCCACAATTGACTATGATTCGCTCTCCCTCCAATCTATTCTATTTGAATAATTGTATCATGCTTGATTCCTATACTTCCCTGATGATCCCTTGAGTATAGCCCCTCATAGAATATAGAAGTCCCTGTTGTTAGATGATAATTAGGGTAACCTTCCTATTAAGAGTACAACCAGAGTGTTGACACACTACTAAGTTTAGAATATCTAGTGAACCCTAGAATTCCTTACCTATAGATTGGGTACCATTACCCCTTGATGTATTATGAGGACTTGTGAGTAGTATAGACACTACTAGAGTTAGTTAGAAGTTCTACCATAACGTTTGACCCTAGTATTGGGGAACCAATAGAAAACCAAAATTTAAAAATTAGGACTGAACATAACCTCCATAGTTAGATAGTATTGGAGAACTATAAACTTAGATCATTACCTTATTATTAGTATGACAACTGTAAAGATTATAGAGTCTTATCTTTTATGAACTTGAATTATGATGTACCTTCTTTCATCATAATCCAGCGTATTTATACTTGTTGTACTACCTTGACTCATGCTGCTATTATACCCTAGTTTTTGTAAGCTTATTCTTTTATCGAGTTTGCTCATGACATATGTATTATTGGGTGCACACAATGATACAATTATCTAATCAGAATCGGTGTATTAAGGTCTAGCTAACCTTAGTGCGCTTGGTTCGCTCTTTGCATGACTATTTTACGTGGATTGAGATATATGGTAGTAGACGAATATACTTGCCCCTTGACATGTCTGACATATCGTATCGGTTACATAACTGTACTGATACGAGCATGTAAATAGAACATTACTAAAATAGAATTTTAATCCACAACTGTCATGACAACTCTCTTTTCGAATTCTTTAATCTCTTTGAGCCTCATACTTGTATTCTATCACCTTCACCTTGAATTCTTTATTATTGCCCTCCGTCTTCCCCTATTTCAGAAAGATGAAACCTCGTGCTGGTATAAGTTGACACTGATAGTACTAGATATACCCCATAAGGCTAATTACATGACTTAGTGACTCTCTTTTATAATTGATTAAGGGCATATCATAGGTGATATATTTTGTGTTAAAACTTTGAGGATTGAATAACATGATTAAATAATTTGAGGAATAGTTTTCCTAGATGTATAACCTTAGGTGATAGATGGATAAATTTTAAGTTGCGTAGATTGTAGACCCTCACCCAAGAATTAGACCTACTTGGCTTAGATAGTGAGACTAAGGCTAGATTAAGACCAGTTAGAGATAAAACACGATATTTTTTTTATTTTTACAATAATTATATTACTTAGCGCCCCTTACCATGCTTCGCTAATTGGAGCACTACACTAGCCACTGCCTTCCTACAAATTCTACACCCTTATCCTAGATGTGCCCATCATCCAATTCTCATCTTTGTACAATTTTCAAAATTATTGGGTTTTTTTATGTAAAAGAGCATTTAGGTGTCCACACCATTGGACATGACACATGAAAAAACCTATTTTTCGCTCATGTGGATTTTCCCATAATTTTTGGGGATGTGCAACGCGCAACATCGTCCACCCCTTTAAACCTGGCCTTGCATTTTAAATAATGCAAATCTTATACCATCCTCAACTTTCTACCGTGGCTTAATTTTAATTTCGAGGATAAAATTTTTATAAGTTGGATAGAATGTAAAACCCCTATTCCTAGAAACCGTATATGGCTTTTTTATTAATTATTAATTTAATTATAGTAATTAGTGGCTAATTAGAAGAAATAGATTTTTATTAATTTTTATTTTAGGTGTTCGTGCACTTAGGCGATTTATGGGGCCATTAGAAATTTTTTCGAATTTATTTCATGTAGGAGACCCTTTGGACAGTTGCTAGCTTAATGGTATGCATTAGTATAATTTTAGATTTTTTATGAGTATATACGTGTGTGTGTATATATATATATATATATATATATATATATATATATATATATATATATATATATAAAAGAAAATATAAAAGATTCGAAAAAAAAAAAAACAAACAAACAAACCATTAATACTATTCCTACCCATATACTACCAACCCCTTTCCTAACAGACACCACCCGCTGGAAGTTGCTCACAGCCGCCCCCTTTTAGCAAAAGTGCAGCCACCCTTATTAAGCAAAGCCCACACTCTCTATTGCAATCAACCCACAGCAAGAACCCGACCCCCTTCTCCTCTCTTATATACATATATATATATATTCTTATTTCAACAAAAATCCTAAACCTAGATCACCCTAATCTCTTACTCTTCCCATCTAGACCTAGAGAGCGCCGCCACCGCAGCCGGAGAAACGCTCCAGGCCGTCCAAACCAATCCCGACGACCGCGACCCCACTCACTGCAGATTTCTGCAGCGAGGTACCTGTGTTCCAGAGTTATTTTCCGTCGCCTCGCTCAACCAAACACCACCCCGTCTTCACCGGTATGCTCACCCCTTAACCCTCTTCCATATCTGTGTATTAATAGAACTCAAACAATGCGTAACCATAGGCAAAAACAGCGCCAAAGTTGGCAAAAAAAGACCACTTTCTGGGATCGCAGAAAACTGCGGTGATCACCTATGTTCCCGGATTCGTATCTCCCACCACAGAGATCCGAATCCGATGATTCTTTTTGGTATGCGGAGACCACTTGACCTAATTTAATTTCTGTTAAATAACCCTTGATTATTAACTGCTGTAGATAGAATTAAATTCATTGGAAAACCCCATAAATACACTTTTTCTATATTTCCAAAAGTTGTGAAATGGAGCGCGCCCCGCCAAACGGGACCGTCCCGCCGTGTACCAAGTGTACCAAACGGTACGCATAGTGTAACCGAACACGTGAAAGTTCACGAAAACTGATTCGGACGCGTGTGCACGCCGGAATCAGCCCATATCCACGGACAAACTCCGTGTCATAACTTTTGTGAAAGTCGCACGCATTTTGTGCACGCTCGTCAGATTGCGACGAAACTTGCGCCACTAGACTAGTGGTAACACTCTGGTCCTGTGACCCAATTTTCACGCAATTCTGAGACAGTTGACCAAGTCGCCAATTGGCGGGCCATACGGTTGACTTTTTGGACAAAATTGTGTTCGGCCCATCGGAATCCATATTTGGACATATCGTTGGGTTCGTATTGACATCTAAAGTTTGTTTGACCTATAATTTGTCTCATTTAGAGACTGTTACCCTTGGCACGTTTTCCGGTGTAAAGTGGGCCACACGTAGACCCCGCTTTGACCCAAAATTACCGTTTTGCCCCTATGTCCAAATTGGACGAAAGGAAAGTGCTTTCTAGCTATTTTGCTTATTCTGGGAACGTTGGTGATATCTATTTCAGCATTCGGAGATATTTGTTCTGAGACCGTAGCTTCTGATCCTGTGTGCTTGACTTCTAGACAGTACACCTTGCATTTTTTTACCAGGCAAGATACCTTGCCAAATTATTTACAGTACTTTTGCATGCTATTTATATTTCTGTATATTTATTGAATTTCTATATATTTATTGCATGTGTAGTTCTTTCAGTCATTATTGTATATTAGATATGTTGACACACACATGGCACTTAGTATCATGAGAGGATAATCATTAGGCGTATGGGCTTTTAACCACTCTGGTAAACCGTAGTATATAGTTCGCACTACGAGCGTGTGTCGCGCTGGTCGCTACCCCCGAGGTATGTCGATTTCTGTAGAGTCACGCTGGTCGCTATCCCCGAGGTATGTCGATTTCTGATGTTCTAGACGGGTGTGTGAGTTGTGAGGCTTAGATCGAGTAGCCTACCCTTGCCCATACGTTAAAAAGTTGTCCTCATTTGCATCCATATAGATTGTCTTGTACAGCGTACTTATATATTTTTTACCTACTATGCATGTTTACTGTATTAAAATTGGCTTGCTTCTATGTATCTTGTTACGTCCCTCTGAGGACCTGGTCCCTTTCCAGGTGTATCTGTTCTTGAGTATTTGCAGGAGCGTAGATTTCGATGGTGACATATGTTTCGAGGATGTCTTCTCTTCGAGCCGTGGTCGTTAGCTGGTATTCTTATATTATGTTTATTGTGTTGCTTTTATATTCGAGATGGTAGTGGATTTGTTTCCATCCGACTGCCATCTTTAGATACTTCTTATTGAGATCTAGTTATATAGATGTTGGTCATTTATTTATATTAATTTTCTGTGAATGAGATTTAGATTATACCCTGTGACTTATGATACATTTTATACCACTTGTGGATTTGATATTCATAGTACAACGTACGTATGGGTTAGAGTTTCCATATATTGGAGTTGCCATATACATGCGGCTGGCATGCTTACGTGTCCTAGTCCTATGTTTTTTAGGACTGGGGCGTGATAATCGCTCAGCATCTCATAATGTATACTCAATCACAAAAGCTATAAGAATATAAATGGCACCATAAAAGACAAGAAAGAATGACATATTCAAACACAATGTCTCAAAATAGAGATAAACCACAGTCTAACTGTCCAACATAAAAAGAAAGTCTCCACAAGTCTCAAATTAAACTCTACATAAGTCTCAACATAACTAAAATATCCTCAAAATAAGTCTCAAATGCATAAGATAAATTATGTCTAAACAGCTGCAGGTAGTGTCTCCTCTAATGGAATAGACTCCTCTAATATTTCTGGTACGTAGTCTGCATCTATACCTGGTCCATAGTGTGTGGGACAAAAATTCTCAAGATCCTCTGGAAAAAATATCCGGTCAGGATTGGAGCGAAGTACAAGCACTAATGACAGTTCCACATATATTGACAAAAACTATAATACAGTGTAAAGAAATACAAAATGGATATAAATACTGGCAATCAGAAATACTAGAGATAATAAAATACTGGAAATAGAATACTGGGGAACACATCATCATCAATGGTGCACTAGCAATTAACAGAAATACAAGTGCATGCTAGAACAATGAACTGGAATATAAGTGAATGCTAAAGCAATAACTAGAACATAGAGAAATGCTAGATCAATAAACTAAAGATACATGTAAAGAATATCTAACTAAGTGTGTGAAACATCAGCATCTCATGTGATCGGCTTGGGACTGATCAGGCTTGTTACATATGATTAGCTATGATTCATGTAAGGTTAGGCTAACCATCCGGATAGCTATGATGCAAGCAATAGTCAGGCTAATCACATGTAACAGGCTATGAGGCATGTAATGATCAGGCTGCACCGACGTGAGGTGTTGGTGAGCTATGATGCAGGTAGAGTTGGGTATGATCACATAAGCTACTAATATCTCCTCGTCCCCAGCTAGCACGATGGATTCCAATCATGACTCCTCGTGATCGATCTCGATAATGCCAACTCTTGTATACATAGTGTCAGAATCATGTACGCTATACAACTAGAATCATAGAGAAAATCAATATAATGAAAATTGTCAGAGAATGTACTCGCCTATGGTCCTCTGCTAGAAATACCAATGTCCTATTTCCGTGGTCTTGTCTGAATAATCCAATAGTCCTATAGACATCAATTAATAATAATATTGTATCAGTCGATATACTAATCATACACGCAATCATAAATACCATGAACTCAGAGACTACGCTAGGGGTGACACTTGTCATCCAACAGGGTCAAGTGTGCGACTAGTTGCATGGGTACCACGTCCTCAATTGCTGTGCAATCAGGCAGTCAAACACTAACACAGGTCTCGCCAGTACGTCAGTGTACATAAGGCAGTCAACTCATAATTCTCAGGGTCACATGGTCAATGTAACTACGGGATATCTGTAATCAACACTAGGGCATAATGTATATATATACAACATATTCATAGTCCTAACTAGCATTTAGCATTTAATTACTTATAATATATATATACCATATTTTTATATATGTTTATATCAACCAATAATTATATGCATACCAATTGGAATGTTATACACATACGCGTACGTATACGCATACGAGTTTGGGTTATTTGCAGGGTCTCTTAAAATCGACATATAATGAATTTGCCATGAAGCAATACGCTAGATCGTAACGTCATTCATGTACATATACATACACAATATGAAGAGAGCAACTCGAACCTACACGCACGCGAGCGAGGGGGTGTTCGAGTCGAGGTGTGGTGTCTGGTTGTCGATGGCAGCGTTCAGTCGTCGAAGGATTCAGTCGTGGAGGGGAGGTGCTGTTGTTCCATCAGTGGAGTCGAGGAAAGTGGCTCAGGTGATCGGTTTCCTGGCGATGACGGGGCTGTGCTGTCGAGGAGGGAAGTTCAGCGTCATCGGCGGAATGGCAGGCGGTGCAGCGAGGGAGGTCGGATGTTGTCGTTCAGTCGATCGGGTCTGCGATGGCCCGGTTGTGCTATCGGGCTCTGGTCGAGCGGTGGAGGCATGTACAGGGAGAGGAAAGTTGGGTTAGACGTGGTGGTGCTGACAGTTCAGGCGTGGAGGGGTCCGACGTTGTCAGGCGGGTCGTCGACTTGGGATCGGCGGGTCGGCTGCTTAGGCTCAGGCGGTCGGTGGACTGGACAGGTGATGGTGGTTCAGTCGTAGTGGAGGCGGTGAACGGTTGAGGCGGGTTGGGGATGTTCTCAGGCGAGGGGGCGTCAGCTCCGGCGTGAGCTGCTCGGCAGGGTTGAAGGAGATGAATAGGAGATGGGGGGGTCGGTTGGAATAATTTAGGTTTAGGGATAAAAATAAGAAAAGATGATATATATATATATATATATATATATATATATATATATATATATATATATATATATATATATATATATATATATATGTAGAAAAGTAGGGTTGGGTGTTAACCTAGGTAGTTGGGCCTGGTCAACATCCTTGGAAAGGGGCTTTGCTTCTTCATGTAGAAATTCAAAGGCTATGATTGAATTATTTCAAAATGGAGGACCAAGGTTTGATGAAGGTTGATGTTGAGTGTTACCCACTCCAAAATTATGGAGAAAATTCATATGAAGGAAAATACGATTTTTTTATGTGTTGGTCCAATATGGTGTGGACACCTCAATGCACTTTTGCATAAAAGTGCCCAACAATTAGAAAATTACACAAAGTGGGATTTTTAGATTAATTTAATTAAAACTAATATAATTGGTGTTCTAAAATTAATTAGAAGTACATGGGGCTAAAATTAGGTTGGACATAAGTGTCATGAATGAAGAAGACTTAGAATAGAATATTATCATAATTTGGGTTACACAAAATGGGTCAAGATTGTGTCTCCAATTTCGATTGGAACGCACAACGATGCAAAGTTGGATTTATAGAGAATTAAATATAATCGTTTGCGATGAATATTGTGCGACTAAAATAAAACACAAGAAGGCATAATTATGACTTACACAAGGATCAAAATAGAAGGCTGGCACGTCTAGGACAAGGGTGTAAAATTTGTAGGAAGGCAATGGCTAGTGTATCGCTCCAATTATCGAAGCAACAGTAAGGTACAACAATCAATTAAAAATCACAGAAATTAAATATAAATAAATATCATGCAATATTAAAATATTATATTAAATAATGAAAAGATGAAAATATTCATATTCTGAAATGTGGTAGTGACACACGTTCACGGTAAGGGCATATTTTCCTTTGTCGTCGCGGCCTCCATTGCCGTTGTTGTTGTTATGAGGGAGCTTTCCCCTATAATCAGTGATGGGGATCTGTATTCCCAGTAATCGGGCGTCCTTCACATTTTTTCCCACAGCGACAACACTTATGATGAATGTCATCCAGTCTTTGAACTGTGTGGCGCCCGTCCAAAGTCTTACTGTCGGAAGTAGATTTCTCTGGCACATATCCTTTATTGTAGACTCAGGATTGTTGGTGGCTAGCTTTAGCGTAGCTTTCCTGTATCATTTTATGTATTCCCGTACAGGCTCTTTTTCTCTCTGAGTGATGTCTGTCAAAGAGGACATTGCCATGTTATTTCCTCCATCATAGAATCAGGCAATGAATAGGGACTTCAGATATTCGAATGACGAGATACAACCGTCTAGGAGACTGTAAAACTAGTCATAGGAGATCCCAGACAATGCCTCGACAAAAAACTTAGTGAGAGAGCATCGCTGCGAGGTAGATGCCTCGTTGTCGTCTCGAAATAACTCATGTATTGACGAGGTGATGTTTTCCCATAAATGGAGTCATGGAAAAGGGCTTATATTTGGGCGGGTATGGTAGATCATTCCATTCAAGAGGATATAGATGTCGTATCCTAAGCTCGCATAGTGTGTCTCGACTGCCTATTGAGTCGAGGCGGGCTCGAAGTTCTCGTACTTCCCGCATTACTTCACGGGCCTTATGTGCTGCGGAAGGAGTAGACGATCCTGGCAAAGTATAGTGGACATCAACGGGTATTGCGGTTGCATTTAAGTCTTCGTTGGCCCCGAGATCCAGTCTTGCTTGACCTGAGGCCCATGGTGGCTGTGAGGCCATATTTTCCTTGATCTCCAGCATTGTCTAGGTCAAAGCCTGCATTGACGTGCTTATAGTCTGTATCATGGCCTCAAGGATCTCCTGACGTTGTCGATTATTGGCACCTTTATTGTCCTTCCTAGCCATGTATACCATCCTTATATAGGGAGAGATAGAAGGGACGGTGAATCTCTCAAATTTTGTCTTAGATTTTTGTATAGAATGGTCCTCAAGAAAAGTTGACAATGCTGCATCTTCTTCAGATTTGGAGGGAATACTACCCCCAGCATCGGAAGGTGATTCATTTTGGTGAGGGTGACTACCCCCTGGATACTCTATGTTGGTCCCTTGAGAATCAATGTCTCCCCGGAACGACAGATTGTTGTAGAGTTCTTAAGGATTGCTACCCCTAGCTTGCAGAGTTAGCTTAGATCTCGAGGAAGTAGTACCCCCAATTGTTGATAGTTTTTTCTTCGAGCGGGTACCCAGGAAAACTCTTCTGTAGGTACCGCTGCTTGCCTCTGCCTTCTCGTTGCACTAGCTGAAAGTAGAGATTTGGAGGTGCTAGAATTTTGACCTCCCCTTATGGAGGGAGATTTCCAAGCAGAACAATATGAGGTGAAGGGGAGCTCTTCCTTCGCTAGTACTTGCACCTATTTTCTGGGATGCTACTGGATAGGTTCTCTTGGTTGCAATCGTTGATATGCCGACTACCTTTTTGCTGGTACCTCTACTTTAGCACAGTAGCAGTTGATGAGAATGTTGGTACGGTGGTGCCCTGGAGGGGACATCTCACTTGCCATATTTATTTTTCTCGGTTTGTGCTTGTGATTGATCATGTCATGCAAGTCAGGCGAGGGATGATTCACCTTTATACCATGCTTATGAGCACGGATAGACCGAGCACACGGGTGTGTAGGTATTATCTTGCTCCCTGATATGGGTTCGTACAAGAACTTTCTCCAAGTAGCTAGTGGAAGACTTTTGAGACTGACCCTGTCCACTTGCCACTGCGGGCTGGACGCATGGGTCGATCTTGTATAACTTCCCACAAGGGGCACGCATAACAGTTAGCGACGCCTGCTGACGGTCAGCCAAATGAGCAGTTTTCTTAGCTTGGCGAGCTCGCACTGCCTTAGAATTGCTCGTCTTTATATGCACTGGTATGTAGTATGAGGAGTCCAAGTTTGCCCCTTCATCGGGTTAGTGCATGGAGTCAACACTGCATGAGAGTCTGTCAAAATAGAGCCTTTGGCGCCATTAGGGGCGCATGTAGCTACCTGTCTACGACTTAAGTTGGGTGTCGCATAATCCTTTTGCTGTGTACTTCGCTGTGGGTGCATAGACCGTGCCTCAGCCCCTAAACTTCTGGCATCGTAATATTTTTCTCTGCCAGAGTTCATGTGCTGAGCAACCTTTTTCTCAGACTCGGATGTCGCATAGACATGGACGGCCTGGGTAGACGCATAACTTGTATCCTCAACAATAAAAAGAGAGATAGGGAGCACATGCTCCGTAGTTGGGCGAGGCACAGCGGCCTTTGCCACCCATGTCCTTTGGGTCTTCTTAGGTTTAGCTAGCCTGGGCGAAGGACTCGTACTACCCTCTGAAAGCATTTCTTCGAAATTCTGCTGGTCGAAGCATACAACCAGCATCTTCTGGGTCAAACCCAATTTTGTCGCATCGAACTGCGTCATAATCTTCTCGTCAGTGGAGAAGGAACTCCCCAGAAGAGTTGCTACCATGTTTGCCATTGTTTTAAAGTTGAAACAAACTTTGTATGTTTAACAAACAAAAGAGTACAAAGAAATCCTATAAAGAAAATCTAAGTACAATTATTTTTTATTCAGGGGAGTGTGACGATGGAGATCAAGTACTATAGTGACTCATTTACTCCGTTGACAGTCCAACGAGGGAATGTGAATACTTTCTTTGTGTTTCTCTCTCAAGTGTGTCTACCTCTCACCCTTATAGGTATGCAATCACACTATTTATAGTTGACATGCTGACGGTCCTATGCACGTAGGTGTTATGCGCGCATGGATGTTTTAGCTGCCACGTGTCCATTCTTAATAGGTGCAATACAACCGTGGATGAATGTCACGGACGATTTGCCACGTGGAGTCTTTGTTGGGACGTGTTGTTGCTAAAAATCTGGTCGGTTCTTGTTCTTGGGGTGTGTTACTTGGTCAGCTTGACACGTGGCATGCACTTAGTTGTTGAGAATCTCCTCAGTTGTAACAAAAAGTTCTTAACTTGAGGAGCACTGCCATATCAGACGCATAAAGTCTGAGATGCTTGGGATGCATGGTCTAGAGACGTATGGAACGCATGGAGTCTAGGACACATGGGGCCAGATATGCATGGAATGCATAGAGTCTGGGACGCATTGGACCAGAGACGCATGGAACACATAGAGTTTGGGACGTATGGGGCCAGAGATGCATGGAGAGCTTTTTATTACATATACGTGGCATTGTACGGCTGCAAAAAGACAAAAGTAATTATGGAAGTGTCGTGGGCACTGACGCCAACTGTCAGCGTCGGAATCTACGCATTCAGAGCATTATTGCTGTCAAAGTCATGAATGCTGACTTGACTGAAGTGACATTATGCATCCAATGAGTCGTGCGTCACTTGAACTTTGACGCATGCATATTTGCTCCTTAAACACATGGGGACTAAGCCGCATAGGGGCTCTTGAGATTTTTTATTCTTCTACACCTTTGCATCAAGGTTAGCAGAGTTCTTTTCTTTTTTAGTGTAATTATCATATGGTTTGTCAACTACAGTATGTAAACACCTAGAATTGAGAGAGGAGTATTTTTATCATTTAACTACTTTTGATATTATATTGATATTTATATAGTTATAATTATATTAGTATTAGTTAGTATGCTACCTAACTACAATTAATTAAGTCTTAGTTAGATTTAGTTAGTGTTGGTTGATGTTAGTTAATGACTTAGTTATTTACAATTAATTAAGTTAGTGCTTGGATAGAATATTCCTCCCATTGATTAGTTAGATGCTTTTATTGACTAATTAAGATGCTTTCCTAACCACATTGATTCCTTCATGAAACTTCTAGAACCAACTAGAGAGTGGAGAGGGGCAATTTGGATAAATCATCTCCACCTAAACCCTATTAGATTAGTCGGCCCTAATTTCTAGGGTTTAGCCTTCATTAAATACTACACTACATTATTCACTCACCCCCAAATCCCTTCTTCCCCAATCCAATTCAAATCACCACCAATTCCTAGTCCAATCCACTCATTCCCTTCTCATTACCATCCCCAAGGAGGCTTAGAAGCATTGGAGTGCAAAGAGGACCATTGGAGAAGATCTAGCTTGAAGTTTGTGTCCATTCTTCTCATTATGTCCATTTGGAGGAGTTACATTAGGATCCAACTCCCAATATGTAAAATTATATACTCAAATCAATTCATATGTTAGAATACTCATTTGAGCCTCTAGAAACCCATCAATGGCTCGGTACAACCCAATAGGGAATGAATTTTGGGGTAGATACTCTTATTTTAATAGTTCTAGATATTTTTGTGGCCAATTTTGGGAAACTCTGAATTGTGTCCTGAAGAGGATTATTAGTGTCTAATTGGTTATTTGATAGTATCTTTATGTCCATATTTAGATACGTAGAGCCCGTATTATGATACGCCATGATACGTATAGGTAGATTTGGTAATTTAGGGGGTTTTGACTAATTGATATTAATTCTTCTTTAATTGCATTATAATTATCCTAGCTATATATATATATATATATATATATATATATATATATATATATATATATATATATATATATATATATATATATATATATAGTGTTACACTTGATTTGGCATAGTGTATCATGAGTGAGTTGGTGTATTGGTGGTTGGTGAATATCATAGTGTGATAATTGAGGGTGTATCATAGTGCATACCAAGTGTTTGATATTTGGTGCATTGTGTTAGTTTGAGTGTTGTATATGTGTTGGTGTATCACGGAGTTTGGGGTATATTTCACATGGGTTGATAGTAGTATTATGGTAGTGTGATAAGTGAGTTGAGTGGGGTATACTTGTGTATTTGTGTACTATGCACCTGAGTTGAGTGGATCAGTGAGGAGGTTATTGGGACTGTATCAGTGCTGGGAAGGAAAAACCTGGGAATGAACTATACTGCAGACCGAGCACATGTGTGCAGGCAGTGAGCAACCACATTGGTTCTGCAACAGTACAGTAGAAGGGGCTCGGGTTGAATGCACCTGAAGATGAGTGTTGTGCAAGCATGTTAGCAGTGATATGAGGGAAGTGGGGTCTATATTAGGTGTTTGTGGGCATTATATCAGTTGGGGTTGCAGGTGAGTTGGGTAAAGGGGAAGTGGTCAAGCAACACCAAATTCCTGAGACTGTAGTGTGCATCATGGCAGAAAACACACCTGGGCAGTGATGATCTTGAGTGTTAAGGACTGATAACAATGAGTGTCACGTCCCAGTCCCAAAATACGTAGGACCAGAGTACGTGGTAATGGTCAGCTACGTATCGAGTGGACTCTAGCCCAACTCAAATACGTATAAGCTGCCTATACCATAATATCATATCTAGCATGGCAAGTCAACTATATCCCAATTCGGATATACAATAAATAACAAGACTGAACAATATATTTCATGGTCTGCATCCCAATATCATATATGTTCGAATAGACTCAAAAAATGATATAAGTCTATCAAAACTAGGCTATGTTAGTAGAATAAGTCATACGAGTTTCATGGTCTATAGCCCACTAGCATATATGTTCGAATAGACTCGAAAAAAGATATAAGTCTATCAAAACTAGGCTATGTAAATAGAATAAGTCATACGAGAAAAATAATGGATAATGATGATTTTAATTATAATTATATTAATTTTATCAAGAATATATATGACGTCCGGTGGAGACAAATCCACTACTAGTAGATGAAAATAAAAGATAAAAAAATAAAACTAAAGCCATGTTTAAAAATAGACTAAGCATTTGCAGGTCCATCAAATGTTGTCGTACCCTCGGGTCCCGGTCCATATGTGTGTGGGTAATTCTCGTCTGCTAAATACCTGAAAAGGAACCAGGTCCTTAGTGGGACGTAACAAGATACATATAAACATGCCACTAATTAAAGTAAATAAGCATGCACGGAGACGACGAGAATCAAACATGAAATACAAAAAGTACGAAAAAAGAAACACATCAAGTGAACTAAGAATAGTGACATATCATAGAGAATATAATATGAGTCGTGGCTATCAACAAAATAAATCATGTAATGTGACCGCAATCCGGTGAGGCACTAACAGTCCTAAAACACGTCTCTACCGCAGCCCGATGAGGCGCTAACAGTCGAGGGGTAGCCAACGCCTAATATGATACTCTCGCCTAAGGGATCTATGGAATCAAATCTATCAAGGTAAGTCAAGTACGGAATACAAGTACGCAAGTGACACGCAAGTGTGAGCAACGTAAATAACGAAAACAATGAACTAACACATGTACAAGAAATAAGAATTATGTGAAAGATAGCATACATGAAAATAATGAAACAGCAGAAATAAATGCATGTAAAAATAACTATACGAAGTGAGCAAGGTATCTTGCCTGTTATCGTATCCGGGTCCGCGTGGAGGTGTTGAACTCAAAGGTCAGTCGTCCAATCATAAATAATTATTCATAAGACCAAATTATTAAGTAATCTAATTAATAAAATTAAATTTTTATATTATTTATTTTATCTTTATTTTCCATTTAAGGTTCATATTTTACTAATATAATTGGCTTCTAGACTTTACAAGTTCCTTAAATTGTATATTTATTGAGATGAATAATACTTGCTTAGTTATAGAAAGTTCTACCAATTTACTATTAAATAGTATTTTACTACATATTATATGTTCTTAATATTAAATTTTAATACAACCTTACTTATATTAGTATTATAATTAAAATCAATAATAGTTACAAAATATCGTATTATAAAAATATTTACATATTAAAATAGTCTCAACTTCCTGTACCATATAAAAATAAAAATATAAGACTAGTTGTAAATTATTTAATATTTTAGGGTCCTATGTATAATTTGTCATATTATTTTCAACATGCAATCTTTATAATCATGGAGGGGGGACCCACCTTGACTTATGATTATTTGTTTATTTTGTGGTTCATTTGTACTTAAAGAATTGTAGAGGGGGTTAAGAAAAGTATTATCATAATTTTTATAAAGAAAGGGGTTCTCTTTCTCTGTTGTCATTTTGCCGTTCTACTTTAACCGAACATGGTAGTATGGTAGTATGTGAATTGGAAAGCCCCTCAAACTTACGTTCACAGTTTTCGTTTTCTTGTTCACTTACGTTCACATTGTTCTTTATTTATTCTCTGTATGTTCTTTTCTTTCTATTCTTTCTTTGTTCCTTCAAGAAAGAAGTAGCAGCAGCAACTGCTACCATTCTTCCGTTTCTTTTTTGCTGTTGATAAGAGCACAACAAAGTTTACTTAGGACTAGTCCAGGATTTGGGCTAGCCCATTAATGAATAAAGTTTACTCATACTAGCCCAAAAGTTTACTCATACTATCCCAAACTTTTAACTCTCCTCCCAAACCCTCCAAACCTCCACCGGAGCCCTCCCCCCTCCTTCCTTTCTCGTCGGAGCCGTCCTCCTCCACTTCTTCCTCCTCCTCCTTGTCGAAGGCTCCCAAAGTCTCGAAAGAATCAAGGTACAATTCTTCCTTCTCCTTATTCTATTGCATTTACAAAATTTTCTAAATTTTTTAAAAATTTCTATTGCATTTCGTAAATTTTCAATGTTTATCTTTTCATTCTTAAAATGAGGGCATACAAGTCCAGAATGTAGTTTAGGATGTAGTTTGAACGTTTTTCTGGATGCTCGTACCCGATTTTAGGGCATACAATTTCGACATTCGTCGAATGTATCGAGCAGAATCATGCGGGACTGTAAAAATTTCTACAGTCCTATATAGATTGAGGACTGTAGAAATTTCTACAGTCATATATGTACAAAGGACTGTAGAAATTTCAACAGTCCTGTATAATTTAGGACTGTGAAAATTTTTGCAGTTTTGTATACATATAGGACTGTTTCTACAGTCCTGAATGTTAAATTAATTAGGATGTTAAAATTAAATTTTTTTTGTCTTATAGTCACGTCCCTCGGAAGGGCACTGAGGATGAAGATATCGTAAGAAGACGGCCTACTGCGTCGATGCAGTAGGCCTACTGCGTCGATGCGTAAGGAACGCAATGTTCAGCGTACTATTGAACCAGCTCTCACTATCCGTGACCCCGAGGCGCGCCCTGAAGTTAGGAAACGTCGACTGACGAAGAGGACTATCACTCGTTCGAAGAGACGTGCTCCTCCTAGTACTTCTGGTTCTTCTTCCTCCTCCGATGAGGACATACCAAATGTTCAAAATCGACCAACTGATGGTTCAGGACCTTCTCAGCATGCAGATAGTCCTGTCGAGACTCTCCCACAAACCCTCGGAAACTGGGCTACTGATGGTTCAGGACCCTCTCAGCAGCCAGAAAGTCCAGTCGAGACTCGTCCAAACCGTTGCTCTATGTTGCCATCGATCGAGAACCATATTGCATACCAAATATGGAACAATCCGGTAAGTACATTACGTTATGATAAATTTATATATAGTTGTAAGTTGTAATTTCATTCAATTATTTATAGATAAGTACATTTTATATATAGGTATAAGTTCATCCAATTGTTTACTTTTCAGGAGAGTTCTCGTATGTTAACGGTGATCAACCACTGCAAAAAATGCAATACATGGAGGTTTGAATTATTGGGAGACGATGTGAAAGCTAAAATTATTCCCACCGGTTTATAATATTTGGGTAACTACTCATATACGACGGTGGATAATGCATTGACATCAGCATTTGTAGAACGATGGCATCCAGAAACCAACATTTTCCATCTACCAAACGGGGAGTTGACGATTACCCTTGATGACGTCCATCATATATTGGGACTTAGGGTTGATGGTCAAGTCAGGATGAATCATACTTTTGACGAATCGAGCATCAACTTTTATGACCATATCGTGGATTATTTATCAGAGTGTCTGGGAGTTGATGCCACTAGTTTTACCACCCTTCGAGAATTCAAGAAGTCGTACGGACTTCCTTTAAAATATTTGGATGAGATATTCGCTGATCCGGACCCCGAAGTGGATAATAGCGATAATGTGGCCCGTGGATATATGCAGTTCATCTTAGGGGCTGTCGGCATTACGGATAAGTCTGGAACGTCCATACATGCCAAATATCTCCTGAATTTGGACGACATAGACACGGTAGAACAAATATCTTGGGGAAGCGGTATACTCTGTAAATCCCCTAATTTTTCAAGGATTTTTAAAAATAATTTGTACACAATTTTTTGTAATTTTCTGGAATTAAAACTAAGGTATTTTATGATTAAATAAATTTTAAATGATGTTAATTAATATTAAAATATTATAAAAATAATATTTTCTGGTGTAAAATAAAAAACTAGACATAGGATAATTTTTCGGGAATTTATTGGACCCCAGAAGCATTTTTAAAACCCTAAAAACTAATTTATATTTAAACCAAATAAAACCCTGAATTGAACCCGGTTTATTTGAAAATAAACCAAACCGAACCGCTGTAAACCGAACCAAACCAAACCCAGCTCTTAACGGGTCGGGTCGGATCCGAAGTGAACCCGACCTGGACCCGAAACCCGGCCGAAACTCTAAATCCTAATCCTACTTGACTTTACTGTTCCGGCCACCTATAAATCCCGCTCGATCTCCACGCTCCGCCGCCGGAAAACCTAGTCTCTCTCCCATCTCCTCCGTCTCCGACCCGCGGTGCCGCTCCGATAGCCCTGAACCCTAACTCCTCCTCCCTCGCCTTCCTCCTCCAGGACGTCCTCCCCCTCCATCGAAACCCCCGACCAGCCCTCAGCCGCCCTGTACCCTAACTCCTCCGCCGACCAGAACCTCCTCCTCCCTCGTCTTCCCTCTCCATCGTATCCCACGGCGAGCTCCGCCTGACCTCGAACTCCCTCGACCAGAACCTCAACCACCCTCGCCGTCCTCCGCCCATCCCCGACCTGCAGCGCCCCGCTCGACCCAAACTCCGGCCCCCTGTCTTCCTCCCCAGCCCCGACCTCGTCGACTCCCAGCAGCACCCGAGCGTCGGCCGCCTCCACCTCGCTGTGCTCTTCCGACGACGCCCTGAGCCGCCACGGCGAAGCCCGACAAGTCTCCGCTGAACCCTGACTCCGACACAGCAGCACGACAGGACCCGAACACGGCAGAATCCGGACACGGCAGAACCCGGACACGAGAAAACCTCGTTCTACGAAGCCCCGTTCAGGTAACCCGTTATATCTTCTCGTTGCTCCATTTTTTGTTCCGTCAGTTGTGACGCGTAGGCTGTGTAACCCTCTCGATGTCCGTGCAACCCGCTCGGTGCATCGCGTCCTGTAGCGATCGCAAACCGCGATCCAAAAACAGGAAAAATAATAACCCATTTTTCCCCAGAACTGAGTATGCCCCGCCAAACGGGACGATTTGGTCGCGCACGGTCTTCACCGAAAGGTGTGCGCCGTTGTTACGGACATGCAGGATTTCGCAGAAGTTGATTTGCATGTGCGTGCACACCGGAATCAACGCGTATCCGCCGACAACGCCCCGTATTCGCCTGTTCTGGAACACGTCGCAACTTTGCGTACACATGTCGGATCGAAACAAAACTTACGCCATCGGACTCGTAGCAATACGCTGGTCCTGTGACCCAAGTTTGGTTCAATTCTGAGAACGTTGACCAAAATCGCGTATCGTGGGCCCCACGGCTCCACTTGACGGGCGATTTTGTGATCGGCTCATCGAAATCCAATTCTGGAAGTTCCATTGGGTTCGTATCATCGTTCTGGACTTGTTGACACTAAGTTGGACAAATTTGGAGACCATTGGTTCTGACACATTTTTTGGTACGAAGCGGACCACACGTGGACCCCACTTTGACCCAAAATTACGGTTTTGCCCCTGTGTTCAAATTGGACGAAAGGGAAGTGTTTTTTAGCTATTTTACTTATTCTAGAAATGTTGGTGATATCTATTTCAGCATCCGAAGATATTTCTTCTGAGGCCATAGCTTCTGGTCCTGTGTATTGGACATCTCGACGTTATATTTTGCATCTTCTTACCAGGCAAGTATACCTTGCCATTGTACTGTTATTCATATTCCATATGTTACATGCATCTTTATTTTCTGTCTTTAGTTCATATATTTTAACTGTCATATAAAATGCGCACGACGGTGTCGTCGCGATATGTTTTTATTTATGTATTTGCATTGACCTTGTTTATAAGACTACCCCATTATCATGTAGCATCATTAGGTTCATTGGCCGTGACACAGTTGTTACACGAGTTGTGAATCTCATATAGATCACGGACTAGCTTGCAGGGTTTGGACTCCTGTACTGTGGGCCGTGCGTTAGGAATAACTGATGTTAGAAACTTTGCATACTAGTAGACTTAGCAGTTAGTAGAGGTCTAGGGACATAGCCTATTGTAGTACGGTGGTCCCATCCTTGTCCTTGTTTGGTTATAGGATTGGGCTAGGGGACTAAGAATAGGCTATGAACCAAATGGTGTCATGGATATGACATGCTTAGAGCATTGGGTGGGGAGAACAACAAGTACCGCATTTGAGCTCCTTTACACTTTTCCTTCTGTAACCCGGAAGCTCCGCTGGAGATACGAGCGGTGATGACCCCTATACTACTTGGCGGGCCTCCGTCGTTCAAAAGACGACGTGCCTTTAAGGCCCCTGGTTCTCCGAGAGAGTCATGCCAATCCCAGTTTTCAGCCAGATAGCTCACTTGTGGGAAAAGTTGTTCTTAACTGCATTCACATAGATGGTTAGGCGACCCATTGGATATTTATTTCAGTACTTTATTGGCATGTGTTTTATGTATCTTGTTACATCCCTCTGAGGACCTGGCCCCTTCCAGGTGTATCTGTTATTAAGTATTCGCATGAGCGCAGATTCGGATGGTTACTTATGTTTCGAGGAGGTCTTCTCTTCGAGCCGTGATTGATAGCTGGTATTCTCATATCGTGTTTGTTGTGGTGTACTTATATTGTATTTGTCCTTATATTCGAGTTGGTAGTGGATTTGTTTCCATCCAACTATCATCCTTAGATACTTATATTAAGATCTAGTTTCATAGATACTGGTTATTTATTTATATTTGATTTTCTGTGGATGAGATTTAGACTATATCCTGTGACTTATGATAGATTTATACCACATGTGGATTTGATATTCATATTACAGCGTACGTATGGATTTGGTTTCCATATATTGGATTTGCCATATCCATGCGGCTGGCATGCTTACGTGTCCTAGTCCTACGTATTTTTGGGACTGGGGCGTGACATATTTTTGTGGTGGCCCATACAGGTCAAGAGCATATTGTCTCGGTTACGTTACTGTACCGGACAAGCCTGCACCTAGGACTAGAGTATAGGATCTCATCCATAATTGACTATGATTCATCTTCCTCCTATTTGTTCTATTTGAACAATTGTATCCTGCTTGATTTATGTGCTTCCCTAATAGTTCCTTGAGTATAGCCTTCTACTCGAATATAGGAACCCCTGTTATTAGGATGATAATTAGAGTAGCACACCTATTAAGAATACAACGAGAATATAGACACACCACTAAGTTTAGAATATCTAGTGAACCCTAAAATTTCTTATCTAAAATTTCTTATCTATAGATTGGTTTACCCTTATCCCTTGATGTATTATGAAGGACTTGAGAGTAGTATAGATACTACTAGGGTCAGTTAGAAGTTCAGCCATATTGTTTGACCCTAGTATTGAGGAACAAATCGAAAACCAAAAAAAAATTGAATATTAGGACTGAACCTAACCTTCGCAGTTAGATAAGTATTGGAGAACTATAAATTTAAATTCTTGTCTTGAGATAAGCAGACAGAACCTTAGGAAGCCTAGAGGAATATAATCAACACTTTTTCTTGATCATACCTCAAACATAGCAACTAGCATACCACCCCCTTAGAGAACCATGATGCTATCTAGAGCCCTCTATTTTAATTTCATATATTGCTCCTCTGCGACCATAGCGCTCGCTAGTGTGGGACGACTGATTATGTTTTTTCTCTTCATCTTACGACTCGTGCCATCTGACACTTCTGATTATAGACCAAGTGATTATATTCTATGATAGGATATATAGTTTGCTAAGGATTATAGTTGTAGTCTTGAAATTAAACATTTTGTGCTTGGTAGTTAGAGTTTGATAAGTTTGAGTTGTTCTTGCAGATTGTGACCCGATGATTATCCCTTACTGTTGAATCGCGTAATTTGTACCCTCAGCTCGATACGAGTTATATTCCCTTGAGACTAGTAACATTTTTGTTCTTGCTATTGACACTTGTTCTATAAGCACTAAGACTAAGGCTTAAGACGACCATGATCTATGTAATATAGGAGGATACCCTAATAGGTACTAAGACCCTTTCTTGTAGACCTTAACAAGAGCTTCTACGGTATCTTTAAGACAATTACAATAGTAGTTAAATTATTATAAGTTGAGTAGTATGCCTCACAACATAGTATCACATAGTCCTCTTGACCCACTAATAAAGTGTAACTGAATGACATTACCTGTATGCTAGCATAAGACGACAGTATTTATTTAGACTGTAGAATCTAGAGGCCCATACCCCTGTTTGGTCGACTAGCGACTTAGACAAGGAGTTAGTATGACAACTGTAGAGATTGTGGAGTCTTATCTTCTTTATGAAATTAAATTATTTGTACCTTCTCTCATCATAATCCAGCGTATCTATAATTTCTGTACTACCTTGACTTATGCTGCTATTATAGCCTAGTTTTGCAAGCTTATTCTTTATCGAGCTTGTTCATGACATGTATTATTGGAGTACTACACTAATATATTTCAGAATCAGTGTACTACGGTCTGATCAACCATAGTGCACTTGGTTCGCCCTTCGCATACCTACTTTACGTGGATCGAGATATATAGTGATTAGTAGACGAATATACTTGCCCCCTAGATATGTCTGAGCATATCGTATCCGTTACATAATTGTACTGATACGAGCATGTGAATAGAAATTACCAAAATAGGACTTCAATCCACAACTGCCTTGACAATTTGTCACGACCCGCACCCGAAATTTGGGCATGAGTCGTGGGTACGTCCAGCCTACGCCGCAGCATCGGCGGTAGAACGCTGTCTAGGTCACAAACATAGTATATCCTGTCAATAATCTCAACTCCGTACGGAGGACAATGATAATAATCCACAGTTCTATGATATACTCAATCACAAGCTAATAGAAATCATAGCACGATGAGAATAAAAAAGAGTTCTAATAAAAACCAACCACAATAATCCAACTCAAATCCTGGGTCTAAATGACCTCACAAAGTCATAAAATAATAAATACATCTCAGTCTCAGTCTAAAACAATAATGCAGAAAAAAATAGTCTAAGAGCAGCCAGGTACGTTCTCCTCTAGGCTAGACAACTCCTCTGGGGTTTCTGGAGTAAAATTACCCTCTAATCCTGGGCCGTAATGAGTGGGGCAAAGATCCTCCAGGTCCTCTGAAAAATGTTATCCAGTCAGGATTGGAGCGAAGCACAAGCACTAACAGCAGTTTCATTAAATTGACAAAATCTATAAACAGTGTAAGAGATACAAGATGGAAATAAATGCTGAAAATGAGAAGTACAGGAGAAATGACATAGGCAACAGAGCATCTAGCAATGAACAATAAATAGTGAATGCTAGAACAATGAATCTGAATAAAGATAAACATCTAACTAAGTGTTTGAAATATTAGTTTATTATGTGATCGGCTTGGGACTAGGTCAGGCTGGTTATATATAATTAGCTATGATTCTTGAAGGTCAGGCTAACCATATGGTTAGCTATGATGCATGATAATGGTCAGGCTAATCATATATAACAGCTATGAAGCATGATGATGGTCAGGCCGCACCCGACGTGAGAAGTGGGGTGAGCTATGATGCATGGCAAGGATTTGGATATGATCACATAATCTACTAATAATTCCCCATCCCCAGCTAGCACGGTGGATTCCAATCACGACTCCTCATGATGGGGATCTAGGGTGCTAACTCGTGTATCCACAGTGTCGGAATCAAGTATGTAATACACTACAATTTATAGAAGTAATCAACAATGAAAACTGTCAGAGAATGTACTCGCCTGTGGTCCTGAGCAAGGTGTGAGGATCGATGTCCAAAATGGGATCAAAATGACCTAATATGGAAATTCAATGTTAATTAATGAATTAAAAGAATAACATGTTTAACAATTTAGATACGAGGTTTCTAGGTCAAAACTAGCTAAACTAGGCCTTAGCTAGGTCCAACTAGGTTAACTAGGTCCACTAGTCAAATCTATACCATAATAGTCTACATTAGACAACATCTAACTAAAGTAGTTATTATCAGTTATACTAACTATTTATTGGTTATACTAAATGTTTTAGTGATTTAGTATATACTAGTTAATACTAGTTACTACCTTAACTACCTTAGTGTACCCTTACCTTACTCATTAGCATAACCCCTCATCAGTACTACCTTATGTGTGCTTACCTCACACTGAATTCCAGTGTTACACCCTAGTTGATACTCTAGTGGCTATCTCCACTAGTTATCTGCTACTCTATACATCAATCCCCAAATCCTAGGTATCTACCTACTGATACTTGCATGAAGGAACTGATACACAGGGTCAAATTTAACATCTTAAACTTAACACTAACCAATTAACCCCACACATTAACTACACTCAAAATCAGAACTGACATCCCCATCTAGACACACACACACAGGCACAATAATACACTGCACACAAGGATACACAGTTCACAGTTCCTAACTGACACACAGTCACACTGGTATCTGAGAAAACTGATACACTAGGTTCTCTTATACACCTACACACTTAGATCTCAAGCCACACATCACTCACTGGCACCCTAGTACACACACAAACACAGTTTTGCACAAGTCTGGATACACATGGTTTCCTATCTCAGGCTCACTGATACCTAAGGTCTTCACTCACACACAGTCACATATGTCCTAGTATACACATACACACAACTATCACTGCTCAGTTAACTGCTCACCTACACTGATACACACACAGCTATCTAGGCTCACACACTCATCCTGGCACAGTTTCTAAACCCATAATTCCTACACACATAACTCACAGATTCTGATACACAACCTACCCCTACTGATACATTCTGCACAGTGCTCATCTAGTGGTTCTGCTATTATGAAATTAAGCTCCCATTCCTTGCTCTACTACCTGCCTCACCCAACAGAAATACACCCAGCATTAGTTTCCCTCACACTGAGAACACAGCCAGGAAAATAAACACACACACTGACATAAACTCCTACCCATACACTGAAGTTTACTGATGCATAACTCACAGAATTCTCATACTCAGTCACATTCTGACCCTTAACTACCTACACACAGGTAGCTGCTGAATACAACACAACTCAACACAAAATACTCTCACACTAGGAAAATACACAGTTCACATATCTAACACTGATCACAATTTCTGGGCACTTAGACACTGGTACACCTAGGTTCAAACACACAGAAACACACAGTTCTCTGCTACACATGATAACCCAACACAACACTGATACCTAACCCTAACTCACTGCTCAACCCCGACTCTACACAGATTTCCCCCAAATACACAGCACAGTCCTCCCCCGATTGCACAGAACCCCAAAAATGCACACAACCTAGTTACACGATGCAAGGAATTCCACGTATAGACTGGTATATCTAAACATGTAGTAATTAGAGTATATTATGTAGGTGAACCCTAACAACCATTTCATCAAACACAATAAGTGCAAAAAGTCAAATTTACATAAGAACCCATAACTCCTCAAATCAAAACCCAAAAAATCGAGTTCAACCTACACCTATGAGATAAAATCAGTCTCCCTACAAATACCTAGGGTTAGGGTTCCTGTTAATTGGGAAAAACCCCATATTGGTCATCACAACCCAATCCAAACCCTAAAATCAAACTCTACACAGAAGGGTGGGTTCCTAATGGCCATTAACATCTGAAAACAGGAATTTAAATGAATAAAAATAGGGTTTTTACCTGCAGGGATGGTTTCTTCAATGAGGTTCTTCTTCCCCAAGGCTTCCTGACCCACGTTCCTTGCTTCCCTTGCTTGGAGGAGGAAGGTGGAAACCCTAGGGTTAGGATTTCGAAATTTGAAGGTGGGGAGATGGTTTTTCTCTTGTGGAGGCTAGGGTTTCTTCTCTCTACATGAAGAATGGCTTCCCTTTTATATAAACAACTAGGTTAGGATTTTCCAAGCTTAGTTTTAGGTTAAACCTTTATGGTTAGGTCATGTAGAACCCAATTAACTAGGGTTTAGTCAATCTAGGGTTGAGGTTCAACCTACAAATTTGAATTCTAGGGTTTCTCTAGAATTAGGTCTTGGCTTAGGGTTTCACTCTAGGGTTAGTCTTAATGGAAGATTCTAGGGCTAGACCTAAAATCAATTATCACTTACAACATATAAATAGTTTATATAACTCAGCAGATTAATTAAATAGATAATTATTCAAAATAGTGAAATTACACAATTGTCCTTGCCTGGAAAAGTGGTAGTGACAAGTCTACCCTCCTAAAAGAAATTTCGTCCTCGAAATTTGGACTGAACAGAATAAGAATGAAATCAGAAAAGGAATACCTCAAGTCTAGAAGAGATACGGGTATTGCTCGCGCATTTCGTCCTCTCTCTCCCAGGTTGACTCCCCTGGAGAGTGATGTCTCCATGCAACCCGAACCAAAGGAATAGTTTGGTTCCGCAACACCTTCTCTCTGCGGTCCAAGATCTCTACGGGCTGCTCGGGGTAGCTGAGCGTCGGACCAACCTCAATCTCCGAGTAATCAAGTACGTGACTAGGGTCTGCCACGTACCGTCTCAGCTGCGACACGTGGAACACATCATGCACTCTCTCCAATGCAGGTGGCAAGTCCAGTCTATATGCCACTGCACCTACCCTCGCAAGAATACCAAAGGGTCCGATGTAGCGTGGGCTAAGCTTCCCGCCTCTGCCAAAACGAATCGTTCCACGCGTCGGAGAAATCCGTAGGAATACCAGATCGCCAACCTAAAACAAAACAGTCTCAACACGCAGTCTAAACAAACAAACACAAGCCAGAAAATAACAATCTATACCTGAAACTCAAGGGGTCTACGGTGGCTGTCGGCCCAATGCCGCTGTCTGTCCTGCGTCACTCGCAGTCTGTCTCTGATGAGTTTCACCTTTTCTGCTGCATCCACAACCATTTCTGGTCCTAGCAAGGCTCTCTCTCCAACGTCATCCCAAGATAATGGTGTACGACACCTCCGTCCATAAAGAGCCTCGATTGGTGACATCTCGATGCTGGCCTGGTAGCTGTTGTTGTAAGCGAACTCTACCAGGTGCAGATGTTCCTCCCAAGAACCTCCGAGATCTAGAACGCAAGTGCGTAGCATATCCTCGAGAGTCTGAATAGTCCGTTCAGACTGCCCGTCTGTCTGGGGGTGATATGCGGTACTAAACTTGAGCTGAGTGCCCAAGCTAGCCTGCAGACTCCTCCAGAAGTGGGAAGTGAAACGACTATCCCGATCCGAGACGATGCTCACAGGAACTCCATGAAGTCTAACAATCTGCCGCACGTACATCTCTGCTAGCTTCTCTGTCGACGTGCCCACCCTGAAAGGTAGGAAATGGGCTGATTTGGTCAACCTGTCCACGATGACCCAAATCGCGTCTTTCCCTCCTGGAGAACGTGGAAGCCCTGAAACGAAATCCATGGTCACGTGCTCCCATTTCCATTCTGGAATCGGTAAAGGTTGAAGCAAACCACCTGGCCTCTGCCGGTCTGCCTTTACCTGCTGGCACACTAGACACCGAGATACGAAGCGTGCTACCTCGCGCTTTATTCTATACCACCATACGTGCTCCCTCAAGTCTCGATACATCTTGTTGGCACCGGGATGCATCGAGTACTGAGAGCGGTGTGCCTCCTGTAAAACCTCTTCGTGTAGCTCCCCGCTCGGCACACACATTCTCGTGCCGTGCCGTAAGGAACCATCATCTGCGATAGTAAAGTCGTCCGACAATCCTAACTGAACCTGTGCTCTGATACTCCTCAGAGTCTCATCATCGTACTACGCAGCTCTGATCCTGTCCATCAGCTCGGACTGTATCTGCAATCCCCACATCTGAATCTCAGTACCGGGAACTAACACTTCAATCTCCAAGCTCTCCAAATCAGTCAACAAATGCCTATCTGTCGTCAAGTACATAGCCGTCGGATACCTGCTCAAGGCATCGGCGACTTCGTTAGCCTTCCCTGGGTGGTACTGCAATGAGATGTCAAAGTCCTTCATCAACTCTAACCACCTCCTCTGCTTCATGTTCAGCTCCTTCTGTGTGAATACGTACTTCAAGCTCTTGTGGTCTGTGAAGATCTCCACACGCTCTTCGTACAGGTAATGTTTCCACAGCTTTAGAGCGAAGATAACTGCTGCCAACTCCAAATCGTGGGTGGGGTAGTTCTTTTCATGAGGGCGTAACTGCCTGGAAGCATAGGCAATTACCTTTCCGTGCTGCTGATGAACACATCCCAGACCCTTCCCTGAAGCATCACTGTAGATGGTGAAACCACCTGTCCCTGCTGGCAACGTCAAAATTGGAGCTGTTGTCAACCTCTTCTTCAGTTCATCAAATGCAGCTTGGCACTCCTCCGTCCAGACAAAATCCACATCTTTCCTAGTCAGCCTGGTCATCGGCGCTGTAATCTTGGAGAAGTCTTGTACAAACCTCCTGTAGTATCCTGCTAGCCCGAGAAAACTCCTGATCTCAGCTACCGAACTGGGGGGAGCCCACGACTCCACTGCCTCGATCTTCTTTGGGTTAACCGAGATTCCGTCACCCGACACCACATGCCCAAGAAATTCGACCTTGTCAAGGAAGAATTAACACTTAGAGAGTTTTTCGTACAGCTTCTCCCTCCTGAGAGTCTCTAAGACCAATCTCAGGTGCTCTTCGTGCTCCTCCGGTGTCTTGGAATACACAAGAATATCGTCGATGAACACCACCACAAACTTGTCAAGGTACTGGTGGAATACCTTGTTCATCAGGTTCATGAATACTGCCGGTGCATTGGTTAAACCAAATGGCATCACCATGAACTCAAACTGGCCGTATCTGGTCCGAAAAGCTGTCTTCGGCGTGTCTTCTTTCTTCACCTTCACCTGATGATAGCCTGACCTCAAATCTATCATTGAAAATACCCTCGCCCCGCTCAACTGGTCGAAAAGATCATCTATCCTCAGCAGCGGGTACTTGTTCTTGATAGTGATATTGTTCAAAGCTCTATAATCAATGCACATGCACACCGTGCCATCCTTTTTCGGTACGAACAATACCGGAGCTCCCCATGGTGATGAACTGGATTTGATGAAGCCTTTGTCCTGCAGCTCCTCAACTTGCTTCTTCAGTTCTGCCAGCTCGCTGTTGTTGACTCTATAGACATGTTGTGAAATGGGCTCCGCTCCTGGAACCAAGTCTATAGAGAACTCAACATCTCTGTCTGGCGGCAAGCCTGGCAACTCTTCTGGAAATACATCCAGGAACTCCGCTATCAGAGGATTTGGCAACTCCTCTTCTTCCGTCCTGGCTCCGCAAAATGTGCTCCCTCTCTGTTCCGCTGCTCCTCTGACGACCTCAAACTCTGGCTCTCCTGGTGGTCTAAACAATACTCTGCCTCTATGACAATCTATAGTAGCATGATGCCTACTCAATCAGTCCATTCCGAGCACAATATCGTACCCCGGAAGTGGCATGACGAGTAAACTCACGCTCAAGTCTCGGCCTCCTACTGACACTCTCCGGTCCTTGCAGTGATCACGGACTAGGATAATACCTCCACCAGTCATGATCTTGCAAGTCCTAGCTAATGGTTCTGTGTCTAAATGATGTCGAAGTGCATATGATACAGACACAAAACTAAGGGAAGCGCCAGAGTCGAATAAGGTAAATGCGGAAATACAATCGAGAAGAACCGAACCTGTGATCAAGTCTCCTGCTGGCTCGATCTCCTCGACTGCCATGGCGTATGCTCGCCCCTGGGGTGCACCTCTCTGCTGCTGATGCTGGGCGAACTTCTGATGTTGTGGTGGAAGTGGTCCCCTCTGTTGTTGGCCTCCTGGTGCGGTAGGCACCCTGTCTGATCCTCTCTGGGCGGCTGCTCCACCCTGACCTGGACGAAAGGTAGGACAATCCTTCAGCTGGTGTGTCGTCGATCCGCAGGATAGACATGAGCCCAATCTTTTCTTGCAGATATCTCTAGTATGTCCCATCTTCCCGCAGTACGCACACTGGATAGCGGGCTGGTTCTGTCTCTGTTGCTGCTGCTGGACCTGCCCTCGGGCTGGTGCCTGATGCTGCTGCTGAAAGGGTCTCTGCTGTTGCTGCTGAAAGTGTGGACGCTTGCCCGGTCCCGTACTACTGTTTGCTCCTCTGGAACTGTCGCGTCCCCTCTTGGGCCTGAGGCCCAAGTCGTCCTCGGCTACTTGGGCATCCATCAATATGCCCTCGTAGGTAGCTGTGCGACGTCCCGACGTGCGAGACTTGATCTCCCTTGTCAGCCCCTTTCTGAATTTTCGGGCCCTGTCCCCCGGATCTCTAATCATCGATGGCGCGAAGCGGCTCAGGCGGGAAAACTCCGCGGCATACTCGTCGACGGACGAGCTCCCCTGGGCTAAGTCATGGAACTGACTCTCCAAAGCTCCCAGGGCAACATCAGGAAAGAACTTTTCTTTGAAGAGTTCCTTGAAATCCTCCCAAGTGAGTCCCCTGCGCAAGAGTCTCGGCTCCGTGCGAAACCACGTCAAGGCAATATCGAACATCTGGCTGCCCGCGGCCTCGATCTGGAGCGCCTCTGGAATCTGCGCTAAACGCAAGTTCCTCTAGATGTCCTCTAGCCAATCATCGTTATAGAGTATCCCTTCTGTCCCTTGAACTCCCGAGGCATCATTCTCTTGAAGTCCACAATGGTGCCCGGCCTCTGGTGGTGCTGATCAGGACGCTGCTGCTGCTGAGTGACTCTCTCCACAGCCTGGAGAGCCACTTGGTGAGCATTCTCCATGTTCACCCTCATCATCTCTGTCTGGGCCTGATGTGCCTCAGCCTGCACTCTCTGGGCCTCTGCCGACGTCCTCTGGGCATCAACCATGCCCTGAATCAAGGCGAACATCTGTGCTCCATCGACGGGCACACCTCCTGGATGCTGAGCTGGTGGTGGTGGTGCCGTCGTAGCTGTGGGGACCCTCTGAACTGGTGGTGGAGGACCCCCGAATGCTGCAGACACTCCCACATGTACTGAAGATGTAGGAGGTGCTGCGAATGTCTGTCCGGCCGGGCGAGAGGTGGCAGACCTCTCTGAAGCTGCTGCTCCGAGTCTCTGGGACCTGGTCCTCGGCATCCTGAAGACAGATCGAAAGAATCAATTAAAGTAATAAACACGATATCATCAAGGAAGGACAGTAAATTCTAAAGGAAAATCATTAAGAGTAATGTCATAAGAATCAGAATTTCCTAATTATGATTGAGCATATCCTCGGCCTAAATCCTATTTCCTAAAACAGGCTCGCAGTAGTACAACTAAGTTGTCGCACTACCACGACACCGCACAACTTACGAAGCTAGACCTGCATGGGCCACCACTAAAAATGTGTCACGACCCGCACCCGGAATTTGGGCATGAGTCGTGGGTACGACCAGCCTACGCCGCAGCATCGGCGGTAGAACGCTGTCTAGGTCACAAATATAGTATATCCTGTCAATAATCTCAACTCCGTACGGAGGACAATGATAATAATCCACAGTTCTATGATATACTCAATCACAAGCTAATAGAAATCATAGCACGATGAGAATAAAAAAGAGTTCTAATAAAAACCAACCACAATAATCCAACTCAAATCCTGGGTCTAAATGACCTCACAAAGTCACAAAATAATAAATACATCTCAGTCTCAGTCTAAAACAATAATGCAGAAAAAAAATAGTCTAAGAGCAGCCAGGTACGTTCTCCTCTAGGCTAGGCAACTCCTCTGGAGTTTCTGGAGTGAAATCACCCTCTAATCCTGGGCCGTAATGAGTGGGGCAAAGATCCTCCAGGTCCTCTGAAAAATGTTATCCAGTCAGGATTGGAGCGAAGCACAAGCACTAACAGCAGTTTCATTAAATTGACAAAATCTATAAACAGTGTAAGAGATACAAGATGGAAATAAATGCTGAAAATGAGAAGTACAGGAGAAATGACATAGGCAACAGAGCATCTAGCAATGAACAATAAATAGTGAATGCTAGAACAATGAATCTGAATAAAGATAAACATCTAACTAAGTGTTTGAAATATTAGTTTATTATGTGATCGACTTGGGACTAGATCAGGCTGGTTATATATGATTAGCTATGATTCTTGAAGGTCAGGCTAACCATATGGTTAGCTATGATGCATGATAATGGTCAGGCTAATCATATATAACAGCTATGAAGCATGATGATGGTCAGGCCGCACCCGACGTGAGAAGTGGGGTAAGCTATGATGCATGGCAAGGATTTGGATATGATCACATAATCTACTAATAATTCCCCATCCCCAGTTAGCACGGTGGATTCCAATCACGACTCCTCATGATGGGGATCTAGGGTGCTAACTCGTGTATCCACAGTGTCGGAATCAAGTATGTAATACACTACAATTTATAGAAGTAATCAACAATGAAAACTGTCAGAGAATGTACTCGCCTGTGGTCCTGAGCAAGGTGTGAGGATCGATGTCCAAAATGGGATCAAAATGACCTAATATGGAAATTCAATGTTAATTAATGAATTAAAAGAATAACATGTTTAACAATTTAAATACGAGGTTTCTAGGTCAAAACTAGCTAAACTAGGCCTTAGCTAGGTCCAACTAGGTTAACTAGGTCCACTAGTCAAATCTATACCATAATAGTCTACATTAGACAACATCTAACAAAAGTAGTTATTATCAGTTATACTAACTATTTATTGGTTATACTAAATGTTTTAGTGATTTAGTATATACTAGTTAATACTAGTTACTACCTTAACTACCTTAGTGTACCCTTACCTTACTCATTAGCATAACCCCTCATCAGTACTACCTTATGTGTGCTTACCTCACACTGAATTCCAGTGTTATACCCTAGTTGATACTCTAGTGGCTATCTCCACTAGTTATCTGCTACTCTATACATCAATCCCCAAATCCTAGGTATCTACCTACTGATACTTGCATGAAGGAACTGATACACAGGGTCAAATTTAACATCTTAAACTTAACACTAACCAATTAACCCCACACATTAACTACACTCAAAATCAGAACTGACATCCCCATCTAGACACACACACACAGGCACAATAATACACTGCACACAAGGATACACAGTTCACAGTTCCTAACTGATACACAGTCACACTGGTATCTGAGAAAACTGATACACTAGGTTCTCTTATACACCTACACACTTAGATCTCAAGCCACACATCACTCACTGGCACCCTAGTACACACACAAACACAGTTTTGCACAAGTCTGGATACACATGGTTTCCTATCTCAGGCTCACTGATACCTAAGGTCTTCACTCACACACAGTCACATATGTCCTAGTATACACATACACACAACTATCACTGCTCAGTTAACTGCTCACCTACACTGATACACACACAGCTATCTAGGCTCACACACTCATCCTGGCACAGTTTCTAAACCCATAATTCCTACACACATAACTCACAGATTCTGATACACAACCTACCCCTACTGATACATTCTGCACAGTGCTCATCTAGTGGTTCTGCTATTGTGAAATTAAGCTCCCATTCCCTGCTCTACTACCTGCCTCACCCAACAGAAATACACCCAGCATTAGTTTCCCTCACACTGAGAACACAGCCAGGAAAATAAACACACACACTGACATAAACTCCTACCCATACACTGAAGTTTACTGATGCATAACTCACAGAATTCTCATACTCAGTCACATTCTGACCCTTAACTACCTACACACAGGTAGCTGCTGAATACAACACAACTCAACACAAAATACTCTCACACTAGGAAAATACACAGTTCACATATCTAACACTGATCACAATTTCTGGGCACTTAGACACTGGTACACCTAGGTTCAAACACACAGAAATACACAGTTCTCTGCTACACATGATAACCCAACACAACACTGATACCTAACCCTAACTCACTGCTCAACCCCGACTCTACACAGATTTCCCCCAAATACACAGCACAGTCCTCCCCCGATTGCACAGAACCCCAAAAATGCACACAACCTAGTTACACGATGCAAGGAATTCCACGTATAGACTGATATATCTAAACATGTAGTAATTAGAGTATATTATGTAGGTGAACCCTAACAACCATTTCATCAAACACAATAAGTGCAAAAAGTCAAATTTACATAAGAACCCATAACTCCTCAAATCAAAACCCAAAAAATCGAGTTCAACCTACACCTATGAGATAAAATCAGTCTCCCTACAAATACCTAGGGTTAGGGTTCCTGTTAATTGGGAAAAACCCCATATTGGTCATCACAACCCAATCCAAACCCTAAAATCAAACTCTACACAGAAGGGTGGGTTCCTAATGGCCATTAACATCTGAAAACAGGAATTTAAATGAATAAAAATAGGGTTTTTACCTGCAGGGATGGTTTCTTCAATGAGGTTCTTCTTCCCCAAGGCTTCCTGACCCACGTTCCTTGCTTCCCTTGCTTGGAGGAGGAAGGTGGAAACCCTAGGGTTAGGATTTCGAAATCTGAAGATGGGGAGATGGTTTTTCTCTTGTGGAGGCTAGGGTTTCTTCTCTCTACATGAAGAATGGCTTCCCTTTTATATAAACAACTAGGTTAGGGTTTTCCAAGCTTAGTTTTAGGTTAAACCTTTATGGTTAGGTCATGTAGAACCCAATTAACTAGGGTTTAGTCAATCTAGGGTTGAGGTTCAACCTACAAATTTGAATTCTAGGGTTTCTCTAGAATTAGGTCTTGGCTTAGGGTTTCACTCTAGGGTTAGTCTTAATGGAAGATTCTAGGGCTAGACCTAAAATCAATTATCACTTACAACATATAAATAGTTTATATAACTCAGCAGATTAATTAAATAGATAATTATTCAAAATAGTAAAATTACACAATTGTCCTTGCCTGGAAAAGTGGTAGTGACACAATTCTCATTTGAATTCTTTAAACGCTTTGATCCCAATACTTCTATTCTATTACCTCGCCCTTGAACTCTTTATTATTGATCTTCGTCTTCCTTTATTTCGGAAAGACGAAACCTCGTGCTTGGTATAAGTTGATACACAGAGAGTACTAGATATACCCCATAGGCCGATCACATACTTGAGGATTATTCTTTCATAATTAAGGACATATCATATGTGATATAATCAGTGTTGAAGTTTCGAGGATTGAATGACATGAGTAAATAAATTAAGGAATATTCTTCTTAAGGTATATAGCCTCATGTGATAGAAGGATAAATTCTAAGTTGGGTAGAAGTGCATTATCAACTCGAGAGAAATTTCTTTTAGATTGTGATCAAGTAAGATTAGATTGGGAAAGGTTCACGCCATTTTAATTTTGAGAATTTTAGAAGAATGACTAAGATGATGAGAATTAATGAATTTTAAAAATCTTGATATTGAGGACCCAATATTTATACCTCAAGTACATAATTTAAATTTTTGAGTATTGAAGGTAAAATCATCAATTTGAATTTGAAGGATAAATATAGAATTTCAGACTTGAACATTGGTGGACTGCATTTAAATTATTTTTCAATTTGATTATTTAAATTAAGAATTAAAATTTGATGGTTGGACTACCTATTTGAAATATTGAGGATGTGAATAGAATTTAAAAAGTGAAAAATATAAAAAAAAATTATAAGTGAAAATAGGAATAATATTGGACTCGAATTACTTCTAGAGGAAATTATAATAGTTGGAGATCGTGAGGCAAATTTATATGCGTATTTAAATCTTGAAGATGTTATATGGATTTAATTTAAATTTGCTTGTGGGTAATTTGAAAAAGTAAGAAGAGATAACCATAGGTTGAATTTTGATTGGAACAGTGATCATCTTAACCTTGAAGTGATTGCGATGGATATGATTAGGATTTTAATTATCGCAAGGAGATTGCGATTGACTTGCCTTATGTACATGAAGTATTAACAAATTATGCCTTATTTTAATTTTGAGGACGAGATTGTTCTAAGTTGGCTGGATTATGAAACCCCCTCACCCAAGAATTAGACTAACTTGGCTTAGATAGTGAGACTGAGGCTAGCTCGAATCCACTTAGAAATATAACACGATATTTTTATTTAGTTTTACAATATGGTATCACTTAGCGCACCTTACCATTGCTTTGATAATTGGAGCACTTCACTAGTCACTGCCTTCCTACAAATTCTACACCTTTATCGTAGACGTGCCCATCATCCAATTCCCATCTTTGTGCAATTTTTTAATTATTGGGCCCTTTTATGCAAAAGAGCATTTAGGTGTCCATACTATTGGACAAGACAAATGAAGAAACCTATTTTTCGCTCATGCAGATTTTTCCCATGATTTTTCGGGATGTGCAACGCGCAACATCGTCCACTCCTTTAAACCTGGCCTTGCATTTCAAACAATGCAAATCTTATACCATCCTTGACTTTCTACCGTGACTTAATTTTAATTTCGAGGACAAATTTTTTATAAGTTGAGTAGATTGTAAACCCCCTGATTTTTCAAGAATTTTTAAAAATAATTTTTACACAATTTTCTGTAATTTTCTGGAATTAAAACTAAGGTATTTTGTGATTAAATAATTTTTAAATAATGTTATTAATATTAAAATATTATGAAAATAATATTTTCTGTTGTAAAATGAAAAACTAGACATAGGGTAATTTTCCAGGAATTTATTGGACCCCAGAAGCATTTTTAAAGCCCTAAAAACTAATTTATATTTAAACCAAATTAAACCCTGAATTGAACCCGGTTTATTTGAAAATAAACCAAACCGAACCGCTGTAAACCGAACCAAACCAAACCCAGCTCTTAACGGGTCGGGTCGGATCCGAAGTGAACCTGACCCGGACCCGAAACCCGGCCGAAACTCTAAATCCTAATCCTAGCCGACTTTACTGTTCCGGCCACCTATAAATCTCTCTCGATCTCCACGCTCCGCCGCCGGAAAACCTAGTCTCTCTCCCATCTCCTCCGTCTCTGACCCGCGGCGCCACTCCGATAGCCCTGAACCCTAACTCCTCCTCCCTCGCCTTTCTCCTCCAGGATGTCCTCCCCCTCCATCGAAACCCCCGACCAGCCCTCAGCCGCCCTGTACCCTAACTCCTCCGCCGACCAGAACCTCCTCCTCCCTCGTCTTCCCTCTCCATCGTATCCCACGGCGAGCTCCGCCTGACCTCGAACTCCCTCGACCAGAACCTCGACCACCCTCGCCGTTCTTTGCCCATCCCCGACCCGTAGCACCCCGCTCGACCCAAACTCCGGCCCCCTGTCTTCCTCCCAAGCCCCGACCTCGTCGACTCCCAGCAGTACCCGAGTGTCGGCCATCTCCACCTCGCTGTGCTCCTCCGGTGATGCCCTGAGCCTCCACGGCGAAGTCCGGTGAGTCTACACTGAACCCTGACTCTGACACAGCAGCACGATAGGACCCGGACACGGCAGAATTCGGACACGGCAGAACCCGGACACGAGAAAACCTTGTTCTACGAAGCCCCGTTCAGGTAACCCGTTCTCTCTCCTCGTTGCACCATTTTTCGGTTCGTCAGTTGTGACGCGTAGGCTGTGTAACCCTCTCGATGCCCGTGCAACCCGCTTGGTGCGTCGCGTCCTGTGGAGATCGCAAACCGCGATCCAAAAACAGGAAAAATAATACCCTATTTTCCCCGGAACTGAGTACGCCCCGCCAAATGGGACGACTTGGTCGCGCGCGGTCTTCACCGAAAGGTGTATGCCGTTGATACGGACGTGCAGAATTTCGCAGAAGTTGATTTGGATGTGAGTGCACACCGGAATCAATGCGTATCCGCCGACAATACCCCATATTTGCCTGTTCTGGAATACGTCATAACTTTGTGTACACACGTCGGATCGAAACAAAACTTGCGCCATCGGACTCGTAGCAATACGCTGGTCCTGTGACCCACGTTTGGTTCGAATCTAAGAACGTTGACCAAAATCGCGTATTGTGGGCCCTACGGCTCCACTTGACGGGCGATTTTGTGATCGGCTCATCGGAATCCAATTCTGGAAGTTTCGTTGGGTTCGTATCACCGTTCAGAATCCAATTTTGACAGTCCTCTTAGCTTGTGGGACAGTCCAGATTGTGACAGTCCTAGTTTTATACAGATTTTGACTCATTGCACAACATACAGTTCAATATACAGTTCTAGTTTTATACAGATTTCTTTTATTGCACAACATACAGTTCAATATACAGTTCAACATACATGGCTCATTGCACAAACATACAGTTCAATATATAGTGCTCATTGCACAACATACAGTTCAATATACAGTTCAACATACATGGCTAATTGCACAACATACAGTATAAGATGAATCAATCGATTAGAATATCAAAGTAGTCCTTCGGCAAGATTTTTGTATTCTCCATCTTTATCATATTCTTATATCCAGCAATTATATCCATGTAGGGTGTCGTCCATGCGATCGCTTCCTCTGGTACATGTTTATACCATAGCGTAGAAGGTGGAGGAATAGGAGAATGACCAATCAACCTTGGGATGACAAAGTATTATCCGACAAGCCCTATCGAACATAGATTGGATAGTCTATATTCTACCGGGGTAGCGCACATTGGAAAGAAAGTATTGTTAATGCCTTGTGAGATAATTACAATAGGTATCTTATACCTATTAGAGAATACGTATGCAGCAGGCGGGACATCCATGTAATGGTCTGGTCCGGTAACTGTTTTCGTATAAGGTATGCTTGCCAACAAATCTCCAACAATTTCTTCGTCGAGTATCTGCCTATAGAAGGGTAGACGAGACTCCAACTCCTCGTACAGCTCTTCCCTAACCTGTCTACATCCTGCTTCAACTGAATAGCCTAGATATTTTGCTAGTGCATGATATCCACAATGGCCATCCTTAGGAACATCAATAATAGACCAAATGAAATCCTGTTCCTTAGGAACATCAATAATAGACCAAATGAAATCCCGTATCTCAGGTAAAAAATTTAGAATATATAAACTATATGAATCAGAGAAGTTATCTAAACCTTCCGCCGTGACTGCATCGTTCGTTTTCTGTTTCTTCCCCCTTCGAATAGTAAGCTTACTCTTTTTCTGCGAAAATACCACACTTTCGATAATCGACTTTGCCTCAACTTGCTCTAAATTGTGTTCAATATGTTCAAACATGGATGGATCTCTTTTAGTTGACTCCATCTCCTTCTTTTTTGCTCTACTCATTCTTGAGTGTGGTCTTCCCTTAGGAGTTCGAACAACAGATGGCTCTTACAATCGAATTATTGCCGGGACTGTAATTTCTTGAATTTTAACCTCAATAGATCTTCTCTCTGGTTCTGATGCGACATATCACCTTGCGTGAAGGAGTTTCACTTGTGGCAAAGAAAAGAAATCATTGTAAACTTCCACCGTCGGCATTATCGACAGCTGTCTCCAACGTTGATCAAGTACATCTATTGGAATAGGTATCGATTGACGACGATATTCGTTAATCTCATGTGCACAAGGAAGGCCGAGTGAATGTCGATATGAACAATCGTAAACCTCAGGATCATAACCAACTGACTTCGGCCTACCAATCTCCTCAAACAATAAGCCCAAGGCCTTGTGAGATACTACATGGATTAAACCATCCAAGAGGTGTTAATGCTTGTATTCATGCTTTGCAATATTGAGGCTCATCTCAAATGATGCTACAATCTCATTCACCGTGGAAATAATCATCAAATGAATCGATTGCCAAACGGAGACAAAATTACCGACCGATGACCGTAGATATCTTTTTAAACTTGAGTGTGATCCTTCAATCCGGTTCGTAGTGATTGTGCCATAATGTTCGTCCATCCTAAGATAAATTATTCTTTATGTGGTTCTAGCCATGTATCTTTGATATAAGATATGCATGTCGGGTTACTCGTCTCCCACTTTTGTTTGAACATGTAACATGATGTGTCGAAGCTGTCTGTAGTACTTGCTTGCCATACAAGACTTCAATCACTGTAGAATTCTTCGAAGCGAACCATATCGATTTTACCGTCCACATTTTTAAATTTCTTCTTGCATTGAGCTTGGATATTTTGATTTATATGCCAAGTGCATAGTAGTCTATGCACATGAGGAAATACAATATTTATAGCATTTATCAGCGCATATTCTCTGTCGGTAACAAAAACAGAAGGCTCTTTGTATCCTCTGTAAAGGGATTGTAGTTTTCTCAACGTCCAAGTGTAATCCTCTACTGTCTCACTCTTCATAAAACAAAAAGCGACTGAAAATATTTTTCCCGTAGACGTAAACCCAACAACGTAAAAAAGAGGCATCTTGAACTTGTTGGTCTTATCTGTACAATCAAGGGCCAATACGTCTGCGAAGGACCGAGCCAAGTGTGTGCAATCAGGATGAGCCCAAAATAATGAAAGGAGTTCATCAGTTTGTGGATGTCTTCTATGGTACTCTACGTAGTGATGTTCCCCAAGCAACTTCAATACTTGCTGCATCGCCATTCTTCCTTTAATACTATTACATTTTGCTCTTACCAAACTATTATAGATCGTCCTCGTGGTTGACTTCTTTCCATCTTCTTTTTGTTGCACGGCAGAATAAATTTGTTTCGGTGCAACTTCGAAAAGGAACATTTCTTCAACCAACTTTCTCTCATCCTCCTTCAACCGTGCCACGTAGGCATGACCCGTAAGTGTCTCTGGAATAGGATGATTGTGTATTCCATTCTTAACTTCGATTATCCACTTCACATCTTCTACTTTTATAATCAATAACTTAAATGGACAACCATATTTTCTCGTCCCGACGTTTTTCTTGGGGATTTTTTTTCAACAACACCCTTTTTTTATGATGCTCCCTGAACACACCTCCTCTTTCGCAGCCCAACTCTACATATTTTCGGCCCATTCGAGATCAGATAGATCTTGCAATGACAATGACTATATTATGTCGTCTTCCAACTTCTCTACACCAATCTAATACTTCTTCTTGGGATGCAAATTGAATATTCGTTGAGAATATATCCTCCACATCAACCCCAATAGAAGGATGTACCACAACATCTGTACGAGCTTGGTCCTATAACCAATATAAAATAATCTAAAATTTAATAACTTTAAATAATTTACAGCCTTTAAGATTCAGGACTGTCACTATTTTGACAGTCCACTTAGTATATAGGACTGTCAAAATTATGACAGTCCTATATTAATATAGGACTGTCGAATTATTGACAGTCCTATATTTATATAAGACTGTCGAATTTTATACAGTCCTTACATGATAACTGTCGAATTAGAGTTATCATTTTATGTACCGTACGTGCTTCGGAACAACCGATATGTTCTTCGGGAGGACCGAAGTGCATATTTAATGGATTGCATGATCCGACTTCTTCATCGAACATAATTTCATGCATCGCTCCTACAATAGTCAAATAAAACTAATTTTTTTGTGAAAATTGCAAAACTTATTCATCGTATGTTCGACATACCGGAAGAATATTCATTGGACAATCACCAAAACAAAATTTTCTTCCACTTGGGACCACAACTATCAAATTCCAAAGTTAGGTTTAGATTTTTGGACTTGGGATAATGAGAGATTTCTTCGTGTGAGGGTGAAAAACAAAGAAGAGAAATGATTTTTAGTTATATAGGTTAGTGTGGGCTAGCCCTAAGTAACTTTGAGGAGTGGCAAACTTATAATTTTTACAAAATTTTCAATGGGCTAGCCCCAAGTAAACTATGTAGTGCTCTTATCAACAACCTTCTTTTTCTTCTGCGTCTTTTATTCTTTTATTCTTTTTTTTTCTTATTTAAATGTTGCAAACAGAAAGAGAGGGCAAGAGAGAAAGAGAGGTCAGGTACTCACGGTCGACGGTTGGTAGAAGCTCGGCTCTTACGACTCCTAGAGGCGTTGGCACGACATTTGGTGACACTTGCATTATAAGAAAACAACACCAGTGTCGGTGACTCGTGCATGCACATGCGAGGTCTCGCACGATGAGCGCCGGGATAAGGGTCATAGGGACAGGGGGCAAATAAAAATAGCAATTTATTTATTTATTTTTATTTTTTATATATGCTAGTATATGCTTGTAGCCTACCCAATAACAAGCAACAGATGAAGAGTCCAAACTTGAGACTCCACTCCAGAGACCCGTCTTTCTCTTTCTCTCTCTCTCGCTTCTCATAGTCTAGGATTAATAATTACACAGTGACAGACTCGAGGGTCGTGATCCGCGATCGGAAAACTCTGGGTGCTCCCCCGAGCCCCTCTTCACAGGGGCGGAGGCACATTGAGCTTACACTGGGCTGTAGACTAATGCAAACAAAAAAAATAGCAATTTATATATATATATATATGCTAGTATAGGCTTATAGTCCACCCAATACTCCATAAAGCTCACCCATTATACCAATCAACATATGTGAAGAGTGAAACATTTGAGTCCTGGGACCCGACTCCCTCACTCTCTGTCTCATAGTCTAAGGTTTATTACACAGTGACCCGCGACCAACGATCGAAAACCCGCGAGGCCGCGACCCATGACCGAGACACTCTGGGTGCTCCCCTTCTCCACACTCCAGCCCAACCGGCAACCGACGACCAGGACACTGCAGCCCCTTGGTCCCCTCCCGCTCTCGGCTCTCCCAGTCTCCCTCTTTACCTCCTTTGGTAAAACCCTATCATCATCACCATCCTCCTTTGAATTAAATTTTTGTAAAACCCTAACCCCCAAATATTTGTTATTTGTTTTGATTTTAATTCATTATTTAATAGGACTTTGGAATATAATGGAAAATCAAGGAAACATGATAAAGAAAACCATTTTTCCTTCTTTAAACCAAGGGGTGAAACATAAGGAAGTGAAAGTCTCCCCCCTCCTTCAAATGTTAATGTTTCGACCCCAAGGGTTGATCATAGGGATGAGGTTATAGGTGATTAAAATTCTCTTAAATGAGATCATACGGATGTATATCAAAGTGAGTCCATATCAGCCAAAATTGACAGCATTTCTACTGTCTTAGTTCGGAAAATAGTTTCGTCGATTTCAATACTCTTGGTTCCAACAATTTTCTTGGTTAGAGTACTCTACTTCAAAGGATGCAACATTTTATTTTCCATGTTATCTTTTTGAAAATGATAGTGCTCTCCATTGTACATTGACTGTCGATGGGTTTTAAAATTAGAAGAGAGTTAATAAGGGGACTCGATGTACGTTTTTGACACACATGGGAGGACCCAAATCTACCCATAGATATTTCGTGAAAGCTATAGAAGATTTATCAAATTTTACTCAATGTGCTTATCTTTAGTAGTTATATTTAATTGTCATACAATGGGAATATAGTTTGGATTGTTAGTTACAACTTCTGATTTTGAAGGATGTTGTATGCAGGAACAATCCACGTGTTTATTAAAATTTGAAAACTTGTTCAAAATTTAACTGTTGTTAATTATATTTTTCATTATATTTGTATGTCATTTATTTTTACTGTCTTAGAGTCTTAAAATTGTAAATATGAATGTGATTCCTAGTAATAAATTGAATCATTTTACCTATATTTCTAGGCTCTTTTATGGTCTAAGAAAAACTTTTTAAGTGTGTTGTTTCTTTACATAAGTTGTTTGGTTATTTCTATAATTTCAATCTTCTATATGAAATCAAGTCTTCATAGTTATCTGCTTGAAGCCTATTGCAAATAGACCTGATAGATTTATAGGTACTATCTTCTAAAAGTTGATCTAATATATCTTTCCAGGTTGCTTGGTTGTTCAAGTAAGTTGCTCAGTTGTCACCTGAAAATGCAAATGTTCATACCTTACTTGGTACCTAACAACTTGGAGTGCAAGAGTACTTTTTCCTCAAGGTTTTGGCTTTCATTTTCAGATTCTTCCTTCCTAGTATTCTTTTTTGAAATGCATAGTATATCTTTGGAATAGATGGAAGCAATTATATTTAGTAAAAAATTATCATTTAGTAAACATTACCAAAATTTAGGCATAAATTTACAAAGAAAATTATGTCAAATCATCGAATTTACAAAGAAAAGTCTGTCGAATTTTTGGCATAAATTTTTAGAATCTTATAGTAACTACTAGCTAGCCCACCCTACTCCAAAATCCTGGCTCAGCCCCTGCCTCTTCAGACTCCATCCCAACCGGCGACCGACGATAATACGCGACCGGGACGCAGCGCTGCAGCCCCTCAGCCCCCTCCAGCTCTTGGCTCTCCCAGTCTCCCTCTTCACCTCCTCTGGTAAAACCCTATCATAATTACCATCCTCCTTTGAATTAAATTTTTGTAAAACCCTAACCTCCAAATTGTTGGTATTTGGTTTGATTTTAATTCACTAGTTAATAGGTCTTCGGTCCTTTGAAACATAATAGAAAGTCAAGAAAACAAGAAAAAAAACCATTTTTTCATTCTTTAAATCAAGGGGTGAAACATCAGAAAGTGGAAGTCTCCCCCGTCCTTCGCATGTTAATACTTCAACCCCAATTGTTGATCATAGGGATGAGGTTATAACTGATTTAAATTCTCTTGAACAAGATCCAGACTTACGAATTCCGATATGCGGGCATCCGGTTAATCATAGGAATGAGATCAGATGGACGTATATCAAAATGGGTCTATATCAGCCGAAATTGACAGCATTTCCACCGTCTAAGTTCAAAAAATAGTCTCGTCGATTTTAATACTCTTGGTTCCAACAATTTACTTGGTTAGAGTACTCTCCTTCAAAGGATGCAACATTTTGTTTTCCATGTTATCTTTTTGAAAATGACAATGCTCTTCATTGCACATTGACCATTGATGGGTTTAAAAATTAGAAGAGAGTTAATGAGGGGACTCGATGTGCATTTTTGACACACATGGGAGGACCCACATCTACCCATAGATATTCTGTGAAAGCTATGAAAGATTTATCCAATGTTACTCAACAAATTGATAAAGTGATACTTCGCCAACTATTCAAAATTTTTTTTTTGCATATCATGGCCAACTGGGTGAGAAGTAAAATTCGTGAAGAAGTTGGGGATGCAAAGTTTTGTATTTTTCTTGTGATGAAGTCTTTTGATTTTATATTCATATTATACTTGATGAATAAAGTCATGGGGATTACAAACTTGCTTTGTTGGACCTTACAACAAAAATCTTTGGATATCTTGAATGCAATGGATCTAGTATCCTCTACTAAAAGATTGCTTCAAACTTTAAGAGAGGATGGTTTTGGTGGTATCCTTAGTTATGTAGAATCAATTTGCAAAAAGTATGACATTGATATGCCTGATATGAATGCTTGTTACAGAGGGGCTAGAGGTCGTTCTTGCTAGCAATGAGATTCCATTATATTTGAGCATCACTATCACTTTGATATATTCAACTCTATAATAGATTTTCAATTAGAAGAGTTGAATAATAGATTCAATGATGTGGCAGTAAAAATCCTTAAGCTGAGCTCTGCTTTACAACCAAATGATCACTTCAAATTATTTGATGTTGATCATTTGTGCACTCTTGCAAAGAAATTCTATCTGGCTGATTTCAATAATCAATATATGCATTATTTGATAAGTCAGTTGGAGCATTATCAGGTTGATGTACTTCACCATAAGAAGTTTCAAAATATATCAACCATTTCTGAGTTATGTCAGACTTTAGTTGAAACAAACAAGTCACCGTACTACAATTTGATCGACAAGTTGGTTCACCTTGTTTTAACTATTCATGTTTCCACAGTAACTACAGAAAGAGCATTTTCAGCTATGAAGCTTATTAAAACTGATATGAGAAGTAAAATGGAAGATGAGTTCTTAGCCGATGCTATGGTTATTTACATTGAATGAGAAATTGCTAAAGATATTGACTCAGATTCTATAATAGACGAATTCTATTCTCTGAAGAACTGAAGAGTACAACTTCGATAAGGTATCTTTCTTCTTTATGTTTCTTTTTGTTTGTTAATGAACATACATTAGAGAAACTTGCATACTTCGATATCGTATCTTTCTAATTTGTTCACAAACTTCTAAATTATATAGTTATTTTATGTTGTAGATGGAGGGGTTTGGAGTAAATTCAGCTTCTTAATAGTTAGTATGGTTACATATCATTAGCCTGAAAAGTCTAATTTTGGCAAACTAGCATGGAAGGATTGATATATGGTTACATACCATTAGCCTGGAAAGTCTAATTTTTGCAAATTTTGGCACTTGCTTATCTTGCCTTTTAGCATCAGAGTTTTCTTTATAGTTGGTATTAGTAATTTTTTGAATTAGCATCAGATTTTTCTTTACACTTCCTTAACTGTAGTATTAGCAACATTTGGCACTTGCTTATCTTGCCTTTTAGAGCTTTTTTAACTTTGATGTTGTAGGTTGTAAACTGAATGGTGAGATGTAATATGATATTATAAAGATTGAGACATAATTTGGCTAACATGGCAATGATAACGTGGAGACAGACATGGCAATGATGACTTGTAAAGGCTCTATTGGTGATTCTGCTACTGGTGCAAGCATTAGAGAAGGTAATTTTCTCTTTGATATCTCAGAAAGAAAGTATGAATTCTATGCCAAAGTGTAATGCTAATGCTGAATACTCTGATGATATGCCAAAGTTCGAATGCTATACTAGTTACTGCTCAGGCTCTTAATATCCCAGAATGAAAGTCTGAATGCTATGCCAAAGTCAGAGCCCTTTGAAAACTCTGATGATAACATCAAGGTCTAAATGTTATGCCAAAGTCTAAGCTATGTAGTCTTTGATACTGAACCATAATGGAGCTAATATACAGTCAGAAGTCAAATTAGCAGTCCCTGGTACATCTCCCATACTAATCCAGTACAAGAATTTATGCTATTTATACTATACTTGCCATTAGTTTTAATGGAAAAAGTGTCAATCATATCTTGTAAGTTTCTACCATGATTTTTTTCTTACAACTGTATCTAACTATATTTTCTATTTTGAAGTAGGACGAGGAAATGGAAGGCAGCACATTCAAGTTGTACGAGCAGTTTGGTGCTTCGTATCCTTCCCTTCTGCAGCCTCTCATACACGAGCATGATACGGTATCTTTTTCTCGTCCAATCATAAGCTTTATACAAATTATGAAATATAGTCGTTAGCAACTACATGGAGCTTTGTAGTATCTTACTTGGTTACTGAAGAGGAGCAAAGTTGTGAACAACATTGAAGGAGTGGTTGGAGTTATTGGCAAAGGCCACTTGGATTGGGTGATTTATGCACAAATATTGGATCAGGGATGCCAATCGTTTTTATTATTGGTAATAGTATTTTTTATTTCTTTTTTTATATTGAATACTAGTATGTTCCATTGTAGTGCATTAATGTGCTATCAAATGATAGATATGAGCTTTGACTGATTTGTTGTTCAGTGTTTCTCATTTATTCTTATGTAACAAGTCTCTAATGGACCCAGGAATCCTTTCAGTGAGGTTGTTGTTCCTCAAGTGCAAGGACTGGATCAAATTGTAAGGCCTATCGACTTAGAAATACGGCCATTTAAACTACTGATCGATACTGTCATGACCCAGTCCCAAAATACACGGGATCAGGCCACGTGGCAATGACCAGCTAATACGACTCCGAACGATTTCCTAATTTAATGGACCCGACGAAGCGTACTTTGTTGTCCTAAAATACTATCAAGTCTAATATGCTAACATTCAACAGGTAAATATCTAACCTCATCTACAAAATATAAACAAGAAGTGCTGAAATAAATACAGAAAATAAGTGCGGAGTCTGAATGTCATAATGCAATCCAAATAAGTCTGATGGGAACAAATCCACTACAATACTGAAAAAAGAGTATAAAGGACAGATAAGAGTACTAGGCTAGAATATCGAATAACTAGATACAGATACTCCAGCCCTAGGCGGAAGGCCTACCAGTGATCAGGGAAACTATGATGGTAACATCTTAAGCTCCTCCTCGGTCGCATACCTCGTCTCCTATCCGGGCCCGTACACGGTCGGATAGTATACCTCGTCCAAATCTGGAAGGGAACCAGGTCCTCAGAGGGACGTAACAAGATAAAAAATACATGTCGAATATAAATACTGAATAAGAAAAGGGGGTGTACTAACCATCTAAGTGAATGCAATATAAGGACAACCTTGGTACATATGGGTAGGTGTAGGCATAACGTTCAACACTTCGAAGAGCGTGGTATCTACACATGTAACGTCCATCATTTTGAAGAACGAGGTATATATATATATATATATATATATATATATATATATATATATATATATATATATATATATATATATATATATATATATATATATATATACGTTTGTAATGCTCCGAAGAACGCGGTATCAGAATAAAGGAAGTCGTTGGATCCGTGGCTCCTCTGGACACTACGGATTCTAATGTGTGTATCCCATACGCCTACCAGCTGTCCTTCCCGTCCAATGCAAATATACAAGTCAAATACACGACGTGCATACCACGTAACTACATGCAAGGTCTCAAATAACTCGGCTAACCTGACTACGCACTAAAACCATGATGCATGTCACAAGCACCGATACCTAGTCGGGTATGCTAACTCTCATCCCAACATGAGTTTGTCATCGTGATTAGTATAAGAAGTGTCAGGGTCTTGGATGATATCAAAATATCTTCACCACAGTAGGTGAGTCTGCTAGTGACTAAGTCAATACACTACACATCGACGCATTCGTCGACTGCACCCGAGTCATTCTCGGACGCGCACAGTTATATATAATAATTACAACAACATCTCATGCAACATTTAATAACTTGAATTTTAAATAGTAAATAAGGCAAGGTATACTTGCCTGGATCCTCAAGCTGCGAATACCAAAATTCTGCTCCCGAAGCCTCTCCCGAATGATCCAACTATCATATATATATAATATAATATAATAATCATCAGTCATTATACTAGTACACACAGAAATACAGCTATACTGCACTTAGTAACTATAGCAAGGTAGGGTCATAATCGATCAACTAACAGGGTCGAGTGTGCACGTGTCTAAAATGTACATGTGTCATGCCCCTCTAAACGTACATTTCTCAAATATTACAACCATGGCCGACTAAGGTTCAAGTAGGTACTAAGTTGCTATCCAACATAAGTTGGTAATGTTAACCATCTAGGTCTCTATATATGAGTACGTTATGTCCTCAAATACCGTGCACAATAAGACAGTTAGCTACCAAATATATTATATCTCCAATATCATATAACACTAAATACGTGTCCTAACTAGTAGGTTAGGGTGCACAATGATAATTTAGCCTAAGCACCTAGGTACTACACAAATATGTGTGATACTAACAACCTAATTCCATGAAGTATTTAATAACACTAACTATTATTCCAACACATGCATATACATACTAGATAATAGGGTTCACTAACAATATTGGTTCATGCAACACAACAACAAGAAGGAGGAGGAGTGAACATGCAAACCTAGGGTTAGCTCTTAAACAGGAAGGGGTACTCGGTCCGCTGCTCGAGGGTGGCCGGTCTCCGACGGGGGGAGGTACTCCGGTGGACTGCACAGTAGGTGGCAGTAGCAACAATGGCAGCAACAGTGGGGTGGTTGTGACGTGGTAACGGTGGTGTTGGGATGGCTGTGGTCGGGGTGATGGTGAGGTTGATGGTGGTGGTAGCTGTGGTGGTTGGAGGTGGTGATGGTCGGGGTGATGATGGCTTCGGTGGTGGCAGGATAGTCGTGGAGAGGGAGGAGGAAGGTGGTGGCGGTCGTGGTGACTGTGGAGGAGGAAGGAGGTGACGAGGGAGAGACGGTGGTGGTTACTTTGGTGGTCGAGAAGACTGTCGAGGATGGCGGTGTTGGCGGTGGTGGCGCTATCGTGGAGGAGGAGGTGGTGGCGGTTAGCTGTGGTGGCGGGATGATGATGATGGTAGTGGAAATGGTGATGGAAAAGGTGGTGTTGGCTGTGGTTGTGCTGTCATAGAGGAGGAGGTGGTGGCGGTTAGCTGTGGTGGTTAGGATAGCTGTCAAGGGTGGCGGTGTTGGCGGTGGTGGTGGTCGGAGAAGACGATGGTCGTGGAGATGATGGTAAAAGATAGGAGGAGGTCGGCAGGAAGAAGAAGGAGGAGGACGAGTTTGATTTTTAGGGTTTCAGTTAGGTGTTGGCTAAAATTTTGGAGAGAGGGAAGAGGTGTGGTGTTTAGTATGAACCTTGAGGGTGTGAGGGGGGGTTAGGTTGGTGTTGGGTCTAGTTTTGGGTTAGGTTGAGTCCTTGAACCAATTTAATTAAAATTAGTGTCAATGATGTTCTTTAATTAATTAGAAGTACATAGGATTAAAATTGGGCTGGACACAAGTGTCATAGACGTAGTAGACTCAGAATAGATTATTGTCATAAATTGGGTTGCACAAAACGGTCGAGATTGTGTCTCCAATTTTGATTGGAACGGACAAAGATGCAAAGTTAGATTTATTTGAATTTAAAAATATATATTTGTAACGAATATTGCGCGACTAAAATGAAGTACAATAGAGGGTATTTATGAGTTACATATACATTAGAATGGAAGGCTGGCACGTCTAGGGCAAGTGTGTAAAATTTGTTTGAAAGTAAATGCTAGTATAGCGCTCCAAATATCGAGGCAACGGTAAGGTGCACCGAGTGATATAAAATTTATAAATTAATTTAAAATACTATGTTCTAATTCTAAATGGCTTCAAACTAACCCTAGACTCTCTATCTAAGCCAAGTAGACCTAAATTTGGTCGAGGGGGTTTACAATCTACCCTTCTTAGAGCATTTTATTCTAAAAATTAAAATACACATATGGTATAAACTATTGACTGAAATTAAATGCTACTACATACCCAGGCCTTCAAAGAGATAGGAGAAATGCTGCCGAATATCATCCTCTCATTCCCAGATCGACTCGCCTGGTGCATGATGCCTCCATGTGACACAAACTAGAGGGATAGTCTGATTTCATAATACCTTCTCGCTCCTGTCTAGAATCTCTACATGCTCCTCCTGATATGACAAACTTGGCCCGATAGTGATCTTCGAGTGGTCAAGCACATGTCTCAGATCTGACATGTACCTCTTTAGCTGAGATACATGGAAGATGTCATGAACTCCTTCTAATGTTTGTGGCAATGCTAACCTGTAGGCTACCTCTCCGATGCTCTCCAACACATTGAATGATTCGATGTACCTCAGACACAGCTTTCCTCTGCCTCCAAACCTGATGGTCCCTCGGGTAGGTGAGATTTTTAGAAACACATGATCTCCAACCTGGAACTCTAGGGGTCGTTAGTGCGCGTCTGTCCAATGCTTATGCCTGTCATGTGCTGCTCGCAGGTGCCCTTGGATCTGATTTACCTTCTCCACCGTAAGAACAACCAGCTCTGGTCCAAGAATCTGCCTCTCGCCCACATCACTCCAGCATACTGGGGAACGTCACTTTCTGCCATACAATGCCTCATAGGGAGCCATCTGAATGCTCGCTTGATAGCTATCATTGTAGAAAAACTTGACCAAATATAAATGGTCCTCCCATGATCCACTGAAATCAAGCATGCACGCCCTCAACATGTCCTCCAGTGTCTGAATGGTGCACTCGGACTGGCTATCCGTCTGCGGGTGATACGATGTGCTAAACTTTAGGCGGGTACCGAGACTCTCTTGCATGCTCTGCCAAAAGTAAGATATGACCCACTTATCCCTGTCAGACACTATACTGACTAGCACCCCTACAGTCGCACGATCTCCCTCATATACATTTATGCTAAGACCTCTGTAGACTACCCAACTCTGAAAGGTAAAAAGTGAGCGAACTTGGTGAGTCGATCTACGATCACCCATATCATATTGCGACCACTAGGACTCCTCGAAAAGCCCGTAACGAAGTCCATAGTGATATTCTCCCATTTCCACTCAGGTATCGGGAGCTGCTATAATAAGCCTGCAGACCTCTGATGCTCAGCTTTGACATACTGATACACCGGTACTTCACCATAAAGCAGACTATCTCCCTCTTCATTCCATGCCACCAATAGAACTACCTCAAGTCTCTGTACATCTTTGTGCCTCCTGGATGAATAGAGTATGTTGAACTGTGTGCCTCCGACATCAACTCCTGACGAAGTTCTCTAATCGAAACATAGAGACAATCTTCATATCTCAAAGTCCCTTCCTCATGTATGCGCAATTATGTCTGCATTCCGGCCTCTGTCCTCTGTCGAAGTCTCTGGAATCTGGCATATGTTGGCAAGACAGCCTTGATCCTCTCAACCAATATCGATTGCACCTGAAAACTCGACAACTGACTGTCTACTCCGGGCATAATGACCTCTATATCCAACTTCTCCAGACCTCTTAACAGGTGTTGTTGGATAGTCAAAAAGAATGCCATGGGCCTCCTGCTCAATGGGTCAGATACCATATTGGCCTCCCTGGATGGTACTGTAGCTCAATCTCAAAGTCTGTCATCACCTCAAGCCAACGTCTTTGTCTCTGGTTCAGGCCCTTCTAAGTATAGACGTACTTCAGGCTTTTATGATCTATGAATATCTCTACCCGCTCTCCGTATAGGTAGGTAGTACCTCCAAAGTTCAGGGCAAAGATCACTGCGGCAAGATCCAAGTCATGAGTGGAATAGTTTTTCTCATGGGTCCTCAGCTGCCTAGAGGCACAGGCCACAACTTTTCCATGCAACATCAGGAAACTTTCTAATCCTTTCCCAAATGCATCGTTGTAGATCACAAATCCTCCGGGTCTAGAAGGTATACTCAAAACAGGTGACGTAGTTAGACACTTCTTCAGTTTATCAAATGTCGTCTGATACTCCTCTGTCCAAATGAATTCCTGCTCCTTGCAGGTCAAGCGGGTCATCGGCTCTGCGATCCTCACGAAGTTCTCTATGAACCTCCAGTAATATCTGACAAGTCCTAGGAAACTCCTCACCTCCGAGACGTTGGTAGGGGTCGGCCACGTCTCTATTGATAAAATCTTCGCTGGATCTACTGAAATACCATCTCCTGAGATGACGTGTCTGAGAAAAAAGACACGTTTTAGGAGGAACTCATACTTTCTCAACTTGGCATAGAGCCTCTCACGCCTCAATATTTCCAATACTATCCTCAAGTGCTCCCCGTGCTCCTCGTAGCTTTTTGAATACACCAAGATGTCATCGATGAAGACTACCATGAACTGGTCCAAATATTGGTGGAAGACTCTGTTCATCAAGTTCACAAATACTGCAGGTACATTTGTCAGTCCAAAAGGCATCACCAAGAACTCGTAGTGGCCATAACGAGTCCTGAATGCCGTCTTTGGAATATTTTCTCTCCGTACCTTCACCTGATGATACCCCGATCTTAAGTCGATCTTCGTGAACACCAATGCTTCTGTCAGCTGGTCGAACAAATCATCAATCCGTGGTAGGGGGTACTTGTTTTTGATAGTCAGAGTATTAAGGGCTCTGTAATCAATGCACATATGGAATGTCCTATCCTTCTTTGGTACAAATAACTCTAGTGCTCCCCAGGGTGATGCACTAGGATGGACAAACCCCTTTCTTTACAGCTCCTCTAACTGTAGCTTCAGCTCATCCAGTTCACTCTTCGCCAACCAGTACACATTTGAAGATACCGACGCTGCTCCAGGTACCAACTCAATAGTAAACTTTACCTCTCTATCTGGCGGTAGGCCTGACAACTCCTCCAAAAAAATATCCTCGAACTCTACAACTATCAGTGGGGGTGCTATCTCCGTAGCCATATAAACTCCAGCTGTCTGGCCTACTCCTTGCTCGATGGTCCCCTGCATGTACTCAAACTCCGGGTGATATGGCAGTCTAAAAATGATGCTACCCCTCCGGCAATCCAGTATGGCATTATACTGGCACAACCATTCCATACCTAGCACAACGTCGAAGTTTGGCATCGGGAATATAAAAAATCGAGCTCTCATCTTCCGACCACACACGACTACCGAGCACGTTCTAATAGTACTGGTAACCGGTACGATACCTACTCCGGTAAGAATCTTCCAACTCTTAGGTAAGTGGGAAGTAGCTACTCTATGCATAGCTATAAAACTACTAGATATGAAAGATAGTGTAGCACCAGAATCAAACAATGTAGTCGGGGGTAATGATGCAACTAAAATGGTACATGTGATAGCTTCCCCTTCTGGTTCCTCCTCAATCACTGCTAGTGCAAAGGCCTGACCACGCCTCTACCCTCCGGCCTACTGTCTGGCTTGATCAAAATGTGCCTCATATGGGGCCAGGGGTGGTCCCCTCTGAAATCCTCCGGGTGCAGGTGGACATTGACCTCCTGTCTGGGGTAGTATCCTTTGGACTGGTGCTGCTAGCCTCTGTCCTGTCTGTGGTGCTGCATCCCTGCGTTGTGGGCAATCTTTGGCAATATGTTGACTCGCTCCACAGATCATTCACAATCCAATCTTCTTCAGGCAATCTCTGATAACATGTCCCTTCTTGCCACAATGGTGACAAGTCAGAAGCTCCTTGTGCTGGTATGGTACTATCCTCTGCTATGTTTGTGCTCCAGGACGACGGATCGGTCCTCCTGCTCCGGGCTGAGCTCTGGCTGGTACGGTCATGCTGGAACGCCTCGATCCTCTGCCAATAGCCTCATGGATCCTAGCCTCTGACGGAACCTCCTCATAAAAGATCCTCGCCTGGGTAGTAGTGTACCTTTGTATCTCATAAGTCAGACTATGACGGAATCTCCTGGTTTTCTCCAGATTATTGGGTATCAAGGCGGCACCAAATCTACTAAGTCGACTAAATTCTGCGTCATACGCGTCTACGGTCATGTTTCCTTGCTCCAGGTGAAGAAACTGGGAGTATAATGCATTCCTGACCATAGGCGGGAAGTACTTCGTATTAAAATACTCTAGAAACTGCTCCCACGTCTGCTTCTTGCCGATGTTGCACTCTAAGGAGTCCCACTGGTGATGGGCATTTCCTTTCAATTGATCCCTCATTGTGGTCATCCAAAGGTCCAGGGGTAGCTGAGAAGCCTCCAACAGTATCTTCGTGTTGGAGACCCAATTAGAAATATCCTCTGTGGTCTCGTTGCCCGAAAAGGTATCCGGGCCTATTTGATAAAATCCTCGAATAGTACCAGCTGGCTGAACAAGTGTAGGAGATGGGGCAGGTGTCCTCTCCAAAACTGTCATCAAGCTCTGTCTCATAGTCTCGGCCTGATGCCACTGTGCCTGCATCATGGCCTGGAAGAACTGTAACATCTGCGGTTGTCCCTCTGGATGTGGCATCTTTGGTGGAAAGGGTGGAGGTGGTGGCAATGGGACCTCTAGCTGTGCTGTAGGTATCTTCTAAGATGTCGGCCTCTCAGGCTGCGGCATTGGCGTGGCCCTCGAAGTCTGGCCCTCGAGGTATTGTGCGACAGTCTGAGAAGTCTGGCCCTCGTGCTGCTGGGTCGGATCGGCCTGAGAAGTCTGTCACTAGTATATCAGCGGGGCATGTGGGATCACCGGGGCCTGGGTTGGTGGATGCTCTCCGGGTGGTCCCTGGGATGTATCCTCCCTCTGTGCTGTAGCGGACGGCACAATGGCATCGTATGCCTCGCGTTCTCTACGCAAGTTCATCTCTCTACAAGAGATAAAACTATATTAAAAGAGTACGAAAATAAATAAACATGATGTAGATATTCAAATAATTAAATACGAAGGAGGTTCAAAGACGGTAGTTAAGGTGGATGAGATATAATAATTTCTATCTTATTGCAGGCTTGCTGGGCATGATACCATACCACGAGCGATAAACGGAAGGACCTGCATGGGCCACCACTATAACCATGTCACGCCCCAGTCCCAAATTATACGGGACCAGGCCACGTGGCAATGGCCAGCTAATACGACTCTGAACAATTTCCTAATTTAATGGACCCGACGAAGCGAACTATGATGTCCTAAAATACTATCAAGTCTAATATGCTAACATGCAACACATAAATATCTAATCTCATCCACAAAAAATAAACAAAAAGTGCTGAAATAAATACTGGAAATAAGTGCGGAGTCTGAATGTCATAATATAATCCAAATAAGTCTGATGGGAACAAATCCACTACAATACTGAAATAAGAGTACGGAAGGACAGATAAGAGTACTAGGCTAGAACATCGACTAACTAGATAAATATACTCCAGCCCTAGGCGGAAGGCCTACCAGTGATCAGGGAAACTCTGATGGTAACACCTCAAGCTCCACCTCGGTCGCGTACCTCGTCTCCTGTCTGAGCCCGTACACGGTCGGATAGTATACCTCGTCCAAATCTGGAAGAAAACTAGGTCCTCAGAGGAACGTAACAAGATACAAAAATATATGCCGAATATAAATACTGAATAAGAAAAGGGGGTGTACTAACCATTTAAGTGAATACAATATGAGGACAACCTTGGTACGTATGGGTAGGTATAGGCATAAGGTCCAACACTCTGAAGAGCGTGGTATCTGCACATGTAACGTCCATTATTCCGAAGAATGAGGTATCTGCATATATATATATATATATATATATATATATATATATATATATATATAAATATATATACGTTCATACGCTCCCAAGAACGCGGTATCTGAATAAAGGAAGTCATTGGATCCGTGGCTCCTCTGGACACTACGGATTCCAATATGTGTATCCCATACGCCTACCAGCTGTCCTCCCCGTCCAATACAAATATACAAGTCGAATACACGACGTGCATACCACGTAACTACATGTCAGGTCTCAAACAACTAGGCTAACCTGACTACACACTAAAACTGTGATACATGTCACATGCACCGATAGCTAGTCGGGTACGCTAACTCCTATCCCAAAATGAGTTTGTCATCGTGATGAGTGTAAGAAGTGTTAGGTGTAGAAGCATGAAAAATACGCTGTAGAGTTATACGCAGCATTTTAGTGCTAGGCGACGTGAAATATGACTTCAGAGCCATCGGCGTACAACAGAGCTTTGTCGCTAGTACAGCGTAAAATATAAGCTCAAGGACAATCCGCGTAATGCAGTATTTCCAGGCTACTTCTGCGTAAAAAGGGTATTATACCGCCTTTATGGCGTAAAACTCATCCGCTTTTAATGCAGCATGGAAGTGTACGAGAAACGCTTCGTATTCCTCGAATGAATCTGTTAGATCATGCAGTGAACCTGACTCCTGACAATGAGTACTGCCCAGCTATCCAGACGATGGCTGTAATGATGGTGCTGCACAGAGACCCAAACCATCGTCTAGTGACGTTTCCCTAATACAAAAGTGCTTTTACGCATACAAGGGAATACGCTGCCTAGTTTTACACAGGCAGATGTGAGCTTTTACGCTCAGCAGAAGACAAAACGAACTACCACGTCAAAAGTTGCTCTTCGTACAGAGCTCGAGGCACGTCTCTGCATTTAATGCTCAGAATGGTGGCAGATCTTTACATTAAATGCACGAGATTTGATTATATCTCCAAAGACTGGGCAAGCCATAATTACGGCTAATACGTCTACATCATCACCTCTGCATATTACGCCATCTGGCTATTTTCAGCTATAGGAGCACGCTGTACGCTATCTCCTTGGAATACGCCACCGGGCTATTTTCAGCTATAAGGAGCACGCTGTACGCTATCTCCTTGAAATACGGTAACTCAGGCTATATTTGCATTTGTGCGTGAGAAGGCTATTTAGTCCAGAATACGCTCAAGGCCTCAGTCAAGGAAGGAGGATCAGCTATCTTTTACGCTAGCCATCTATCCATGCAGCATCAGGCTTCTACGCCTGCTTGGCTTCTACGCCATGGTGACAGTTATTGGCTTCTACGCCAACCATTTTTACGTGAGGGGCAGTTACCTACGTGGCTTGCATGTCATGATCTTCGCAACAGTTATACGCATTATCTCTTAATGGGACATGCGTCACACGCTTATTCAGAAGATCATCTATACGTGGGTAGCAGTTATTATAACCGTCGCATAAAAAGTGCCATACTCTCCATTATCCGACTTCTACGCCGACTGGACGATTACTGTCACTAAAACTCTATAAATAAAGACCTCTATTGATAGAGGTCCGGGGGGAAAAAAGGTCGAAAAAAGGTCAAAGAAATCGAAGAACAGAGAGAGAAGAGTTTAGACAGAGAGTAGTGATCGACGATTTTAGCATCGAGCATCCACTCCCTCTTGCAATCTTTGAAGCATCTCCTTCTTCTACAGCACTTCTTCATCATCGTGTGGTCCAAGGGACAAAGTGATCGACTGCAGATCAGACTCCTATAGCAATATTTATCCAGATTAAAAATTTTTACTTGACATCCTCGTATAGGATTAATAGTACTTCTTGTTTGTAAACCTAAGAAAGGGTTTTTTATAAACCTAGTTTTATTTCTTCCATTTATTATCAAACACAAGATGGCGACTCTGCTGGGGACCTCTTTCTCATCTGATGAGAAAGCAATTGCTCAACACGATGCAGTATCAGTAGGATCTATGAAGAAGACCTTGGTCGTCCAGTTCGACCAGTCCGCCTACGAAGATATGATTCGAGCAGGGGGTAGCTCTCACTCTCTCTCTGTTCAAGACAACAGGAAACTGCGTAAGTTCTGGAAGCCCAGGACATCCTATACCATTCCTGCCGACTCTCTGGTTTCTCCGACCAACCAGGTTGTAGCTACGCAACCTTCGCGCTCTGCGCGTAAAGCTCTGTCTCTCGTCTGTGACGTGGCAGAGAAAACTTTTGACAATGCCTCAGTGCTAGTCCCGAAGTCTACTCCGCACTCTGCGAGTAAAATTCAATCTCCCGTCTGTGACGTGGCAGACAAGATTTCTGATAATGCCTCAGCGCCAAGTCAGAAAATTCAAATACGCTCCGCGCGTAAAAATATCTCTCTCACTCAAAAAAAGGCAGAGAGTCCCAGTAATCTCCGCAAGGGAAAACAAGTGGCAGATTTCCCGATTTCTCGGATTGTATGCCATTAAGAGAGGAGTCTGCCCGCTCTTTAGATAACGCGGAACGCTGACAGCCTATTGAGGACTTCCTCAGTTTTATGCCAACCTGAGCAGAGTTCCAAATTATGCCAGGAGAAGCCCCTCGGCGTAAAGGAAACCCAGTCTGCGAATAGATACGCTCTTCGAGGATCATGTGCTACTCATATGGCTGAACTGCTGTATATAGGTGGCAGAGAAAGAGTTGGGGTGCCCAATATCCGCATTCCAACTAATGTAAACAGGAGAAACAAATATTCTTCGTCCTCTTCTTCTGTTAATCCTCCTGACTTGCGAGAATTCTTGATCTAGAAACGCAAAGACAGGAGTCATAAACAGGCTTTAGTTCCCCTAACTGTCAAACGTGGGGAGATCATGTGGAAAGATGCATCAACATCTAATATCATCATGACATATGGGCCACATGAAGATTCTGTCTTTATTGTTCCTCCAACTTACGACGACCAGCATCCAATAGTCTTCGGTCGCATGCAGAACAGTCCGATTGTAGAAAAAGAATTTCGTGAGTCTGAGGGTGGCAAAATGCAAATCCACAGGTATAGCCCACAAGCTTTGAAGATTATACAAAGCATGGGTTATGATTTGAAGTTGAAACAAGGCCTCAACTATGGAAAAGGCAGACGAACACCGTTGCATAGTAATCCTTACTGTAAACAAACTCATTTTGGGTTGGGGTATACTGTATCTTCTACAAACTCAAAACCTCGAGAGTCTGATCCTGCACGACCAGAGGCAGCTCCTTCTAAATCAACTTCAGGGGTCAAATGCCACGACATGTCTAGGGGTAGTCTACCTCGACAAAACAGAGCAGCATCCAAAGCTGGGGGTAGAATTCCCTGAGAATCCGAAGATGATGCAACAATGACGATCTTCCCGGAAGACCATAAAACTCAAGCATCGGGATCCTGAAGGCCAAAAGGGACATTCTCATTCAATGAAGATGACATCATTGAAATCTTCAATATGTTGATGAAGGAACACAAACTTCGGCTACCCAACATCAGATACACTGAGAGGGCTGGCAAAGTCGATGACCCAGATTATTGTCTCTTCCATCGGTACATTCATCACCCTACAAGGGCCTGCTATGTACTAAAAAAGAGAATTTAGGAGTTGATCGATGCCAAGGTCATCACTCTGCATCTGTAAACGAGGGGACGATCACTGTAAATTGATTTCACTTTAACGTGATAATTTGCTCCCTCAAGAAAATACCGGATGATGAACCCCTAAAGTTTCCCCAATGGATTCTTCAGGTCTATCCCCACTCAAGAAAATTACTCTACAGTAAATTTTTCGGATATGAGTTCATGTTCATATTACCTCTGAGCAGATATGTACCTCCATCCCCATTGGAATCATAACTCAAAAAGTTTGTCATGTTCATATTACCTCTAGACAAACTTTTTCGAGTTTTCGGCTATCGATTATCACGTCCATATTACCTCTGATATCGATTGTCATCTCAACTTAACACCCGTACTTAACTCTAAGTACGCCAGTGGTGTTGAGTCCACAAAAAGTTTGTCATGTTCATATTACCTCTGAACAAACTTTTTTGAGTTTTCGGCAATCGATTATCACGTCCATATTACCTCTGATATCGATTGTCATCTCAACTTAACACCCGTACTTAACTCTAAGTATGCCAGTAGTGTTGAGTCCACAAAAACTGTCATGTCCATATTACCTCTGAGCAGATATGTACCTCCATCCCCGATGGAGTCACAACTCAAAAAGTTTGTCATGTTCATATTACCTCTGAATAAACTTTTTTGAGTTTTCGGCTATCGATTATCATGTCCATATTACCTCTGATATCGATTGTCATCTCAACTTAACACCAGTACTTAACTCTAAGTACGCCAGTGGTGTTGAGTCCACAAAAACTGTCATGTCCATATTACCTCTGGCAGGGCTTGTCCTAAAACTTATTTCTTGTACTCTCGTGCGCAAAAAGTAATAAGTCCACAAAGATTCCCCTATGGAATGCCCGCAATGGAAAATGAGATGTTCATGTCCATATTATCTCTGAACTATCCTCATTTTTCCAGCGAAGAAAGAGTCGGTCTCTATTCATCCCTACAGAGTCGTATTTTATCACGTTTATATTACCTCTGTCAGGATTTGTCTCAAACCTATTATTTGCACTCTCGTGCGTAACAAATGATAGGTCCACTAAAAATCCTCCAGTGGGATGTCCTCAACAAATACGGTATCGTACTACGTCCATATTACCTCTAGTACAATATCTGAAATTCGTGCAAACAATCATAAAGAAATGGGAGGGCCTTTATATGATTGCAAATGGCACTTACAGATTAGCCAAGCCTAATAGAAATTTGGCAATAGCTACTATCAACTGAAAAAAAATCTCAAAGAAATACTATACTTGATCTCCTTCGTTTAATGGAGTATGACGAAGATCTTATTCTGACGATATCATGCACAAAGGTTAGCTGGATCATATTCTATCAGGTTCATGTGACCTCCGGATAGATATTCTTAACTAATTTGTAAACCTATCATGTTAATGATACCTCTGATAGTGTTTAGTATACAAATTTAGTTGGATTATATTCTTTCAGGTTCATGTTAACTCTTAATAGATTTACATTTACCAAAACCTTAACGAAAGAATGTCATGTTAATGATACCTCTGATATCACTTTCACCCTAGCCTATCATATTCTAAAATAATGGGCCCACAAAGTCAGAAAATGTGTCTTTATTATCTCCGAGAAATTACAGAAGAAACAAGAAAGGTACATCATTTGGGAGGAGCAGTCAAATCACGGATCTGCTGCGCCAGTGCGGCCATTCTCTCATCCCTGGAGTTCAAAACGTCGGTACGAGCCCGCTCCAACCTTACCGTCTTATTGTTCAAAGCAGATAGCTCGGACCGAGCATGTATAAAACCTGCATGGATGACACCCACATGTGTCAGGTTCTGTTGAGCAGTCTCCATTCGATCCTTCAGAACATCTCGAGATGCCGACAAAGAGAGAGCCTTCTCCTCTGCTTAAGCGAGTTCATCTTTCAATTTGCGGACCCTCGCTGTCTCTTCCTCATATTCGACTTCGTACTGAGTCAGCTGGAGAATAACATACTTCAATTCGGCACGCTCTTGATCCATCTCCTGATGCTGTTCCTGGACAGATTTGTTCAGAGATTCTATTTGCCCAGCAAGGTCTGCAGTTAAGGAGTCATACCTAGCTTGAACGAGACTGTCAATGCTGCCTCAAGATAGCTGCAAATAATCGTTAATGGGATGTTCCAAACCATTAACTATTTGCTCCAGCGCGTCAGCTCTCCCAGCGTCGTTGAAATCTCTGATCGGCGCTATCGCAAACTGGGAGGACCTCCTCAGAGCCTCGAAGCCTAGATTCTTCTCCAGCATCATCGATATCAGCGTTCTCAAAGTGGTGTAGAAAATACTAGTATACTGCTCAATCAGCATGGCTAGATCCGAATAGACGCTGGGAGTGGCTGCAATATCGACGAATCCCCCTCCAGGAATGACTACAGACGATGTTGCCACAGTCGTTGCCTCAACAGATGGTGCGACAAAAGAAGATGCGCCAACAACGGACGAAGTGGCCGGCGTACTCAAAGGAGGCATTGTCGTAATGACAGGTTCATCCTCCTCTCGTGATATCAAAACCATTTCGGGTGAGCCGGCACCCGAAAATGTTTCCTCTTCAAAATCAGGCACCTCCATGTCATCGGCAGGAGCTGAAACAGAGCAAAAGGCGCGTCAACACTGCCCTCCCCGTAGATGTCTTCTCCTAAAAAGAAGACAAGAGAAAGTTAATATCAATATGATGTTAATTTTTCTAAAAGAGACATAAAGACGATATTTACCCATGGCCGATGGTATATATGTCGCATCGGCAGCCAGTACAGCTAAATCATTTCTTAATGATGCTAAGCGAGCTGTCATACCTAGAGAGGAGGGTGCACCAAATGACGACTGAGGGTAGTCATCCAAGTCTTCACCCAGATCCAATCGAGGTTCATCCGGTGGAATCTCGCTGGGTATACTTACAGACGCGGCAGGGGTTTCTCCTGTTGCTGATCTGGATAAAGATATCCTTATTTGGCTCGACCTCGAAGGCGATCTCGTACCACTACCTGAAGCGATAGCAGCCTCAAGCAAAGATTCTCCGGTACTGCCAGCCGAAACTGTAGAGGTTCCCTCTCTAAAAGGCGAGGAACCTCTAATCAAAGGATCGTCCCCAACAGGGGAAACAGCAGGCTCACTTCTAGAAACCTCAGGGTAGGGAGTCCTGACAGGACCACCAACCGTCTTCTTCTTCTTGTAGGGGAAGCTTCCTTCAAAACAGGAGCCCTTCGCTTACCAGAGATAACCAGAGGCGCTACAGGCGGAGGTATTTTGCCTCTCGGTACTGCCAACAAAGGCTCATCTGGATTGACAGAATCTTCACCCTCGTCAGAGAAAACTGATGGGACTTCGTCTCTTCCCGCTGACTTAGAAGAGGGAATCCTAAAACTTTCATGCATATCAAAATCGCGATGGAAGGTATTGGTTGCCACATAAAACTGGGCATACGAATGGAGGATGCGCAACTCCATGGAGAGTGAAGTCGTGGGCACAGTAAAAGCTGCTCCAGTGCAACCCATTATGAAGTACCGCCATCCTCTCGCTCCATCAATAAGTCCATCCCTGGACTTGAAGCTGGTGACGACATTGCCCACATGCAATTGGTCATACCCAAACTGCCTGGCGAACCGACTAGGCAGGTAGGATTCCAAGAAGCATTGGTCTTTACTTCTGTATAATAAATGGGAAGTTCTAATGCAGACCAACCAATTAAAAGCTTCAGGAGAAAGAATGGTCTTCCCTTCACCTGAGTCCTGAAGCCTGCTCCCTTGTTGATTGAGATGTACAGAGGGGACGGTGCAGAAAAGCTTCCAACTGTGAGCAAAATTTAGTGCCCGCCGACAGTCTAAAACTGTGGTCACGTTCCAGATGGAATTCTTGTAATTCAACAAGAAATTACTCCCCGAACTACTGCCAGGGCTGGGAGACATCACCCTAGGGTTATGGAGAATTAACCATCCCATCAAATACAGAAACGATAATTCTACCCTGGGAAAGCTGTTACGCCGTGTTTCATCGGCAAGCAGCCCATCAGTAATGACCCTCAGGCCAGCTTGTAGGCGGCATACCATGGCAGGGAGCAAGCCAGTCTTGCCCCGAATACCAGACGCACTGCAGGCCATAAGGTATTACGGTGAATGCGATCCGAAGATGCAATGCCTGGTACTACCAATCGGCGCAGTCATACAGAGAGGAAGTCAGCCAGTTGAGCTTTCTTGGACAAAGGCCTGCGGCAATGCCTCAAATAACTGTAGGCTTTAGTGCCCGCAGGATATTTCCCTATCCCTTCGTCGAGAATTTGATCTGAAGCCCCAGCGTCTTCAATAAGGTCATCGACTACTTGAGCACTAAGCACGCTCAGAAAGCTCAAAGGCCTATCCCTGCTATCCACGACTTTGTCTGGCTTAGCAACCCTGGCCTGATGGAAGAAGAGGTAGGACGCCCATTTGTTGGTATGAGCCAAATCAGAGGGCTCATTATAGAAGACGGTGCACGCTAGATAGTGACACATCAGCTCCTGGTACACTGCCACTACCCGAGGGTCTGTATCCCCCAGCTTCCGGTTTGTGGGAACATACTCTTCATAAGGAGTATCCCCCATTGGCAGTCTTGAAATCTTTGCCATTTCGTGAAGGGCCAATCCCAACTCCCTAGTGGAGTGGCGAAAGTCCCGGTGAGCGTGATATACTGCTCCATCAGAGCCAGAAACAGGTTGGGGTTGAGAGGTAATCCAATACTGGTAGCACTCACAGCCGCGTACAGACCAATGCTCTCCAGCTTAGTCTGAAAATGCTTCAGGGCCCAATCAGCTAAACGAGCCCATCGAAGATTTGTAGGGGTAACCCACCCATTGGTCCGAGGATTAACCTTGGGGTATACTCCTCCATGCCCCATGAAGTCATTACAGAAAGTCGGTAATTGGACTGGTTGGACTAGTGAAGTATCTTCACTCGGGACACTGCCCGGATACAATCCCCTGAACGGCATGACCGGGCAGGAAAGGCGACTTACAAATAACCCTTGGTCGGACCCTTTTTGATAAAATATCTTTTCCGGCTGGCCGTTAAGATTAGGGGTCAGAGTCCACGACATCCTCCTGGGATGCGTGGCATGGAAGAATGCCGAGATAGGATAATCTCTCAGCATCTTGGGCAGATACAGGACCAGGCCCCCGGCAGGAAAAATCCAGTTTTCTTTCTTGGGCTTCGTCTGGGATTGTTTGTCAATCATATCCCCGAAGAGAAAAGCCGATTTTATATATTATGCCCCGTCTATATACGCCAGGGGCTCTCCGTTGATCATGCTCAACAGCATTCGCTCTCCTTGAGACGATATCAGGATTTCCCTTCCTTTAGGATATTGGGGTCCAGAAATAGGAAATGTCACATGGGACAAATTCTCCAGGTAATTAGAGTGCAGCATCCCAGCAGCAGAACCCATCACCTCAGCCAACGGAGACATATGCAAGTTAACTACAAAGTGGAAGAAAAACATGTCAGTTCCTATACTAGACCTCATAATCTTGCAGCTTATGCCAAAAAGTAACAGTCTGTGCTTTTACGCCAAGACTGTAAAAACTTGACTTTCTATGCTGGAATCTTATTCCAAGGCGTAAAATTCAAGACTGGCAGTATACACAAAAATCTGACAGTCTGTGTTTTACGCCAGACTGCCAAAGTTTGAGTTATTACGCCAGAATTCTCATCCAGAGCGTAACACTCAAAGTTTGCAGTATACGCCAAATTTTGACAGTCACAGCTTTTACGCCAGACTGCGAAAATATGGAGTTTTTATGCTGACACATTAGAAATGTGGGCGTAAAAGATTAAACATCTATGTGCACCATCTTCCTCGAAGAGGCTATCAGCACAGAAGATGACCTAGCGCGTTCATGTACAATGTGTGCGAAGGGTTTTCTTCGTTCTTGTCATCCCAAAAGCTTTACCTATAACGCCCGGTGCACAGCTCGTCGGTGGGACACTTCGTTCAGAGCGAGGTTCGCCCTGCCCGACGGGAGTCACTTTTGCTTGGGCAGAGGAGCGAGAAGAGGAGGCAGCCTTCTTTTCCTTAGAGGAGGAGATTAGTTTTGGTGCCATTGCTACAAACTCGGAATGCTCATAGAAGAAACGAAGGAGAGTACTCAAAGAGACGAAGGTTTTCTTTTGCAAAAGACAGGTGAAGAGTCTTCTCTCTGAAGGCCTTAGGATATATATAGAGTTCAGATGGACTCCTCGAATCCCTAACCAAATCCGATATTTAATATTCGATTATGATTGGGGACTACGTCCGCCTATTACTCAGGAAAGGCGGACAGTCAGTGAATTCAAAAAAATTTCGTGCAGAGCAGATTCGTAATTTTTACGCCAAGGAGCTTTTTACGCTCGGGAAGCTACAAATCTACGATTTTATGCTCAGAGGCTATAAGTCTACGATTTTACGCCCGAATGCTTTTACGCTCGGTAGCTTTTACGCTCGAGAGGCTACAAACCTACGACTTTACGCTCAGAGGCTACAAATCTATGATTTCACGCTCAGAAGCTTTTTACGCTCAGAGGCGACAAATCTTCGACTTCACGCTCGGAAGTTTTCTTTTCAGAAGCTACAAATCTACAGTTTTACGCCCGGATGCTTTTATGCTCGGCAGCTTTTACGCTCGAGAGGCTACAAACTTACGATTTTATGCTCATCTACACTACGGAACTACGACTTTCCGCATGTCTTAAAATACGCAGGCCAGAGTATGCATATATCTGAACAAACCTCAAGACGGCTAATTGCAAGGGTTCACGCAGAAGATGCTCCTTCTTGGCCTCAAAATATCCCAAGTACCCAAAGTATACAGAGTTCAGCATGGAAAATGACTCTTCTTCTTGGGTCGATTGGAAGTTCATCCAGAATCCAATTTGAATATTTTCTCTACAGTTCAAGATGGCGACTCAGTTTTTGACAGCCATTTCTCGCCCTATTTCAAGAGATTTTCGGGAAATCATTCTTGAAGACGATGGTCTGAACAATAATTCTCCTTCTCAGAAGAGTGACAGTTCAGAATTCTACGTAGTTCCCCATTCCAAACAGCAGGACAGTTCGAATATTCGACCTAAATGCTAAACAAGCTTTCTGTGCATCTTCAGTTATGAGTAAAAGACAGGACGGGACCAAATACTTTTTTTATCTGAGTCGGCGTAAAGTCTTCCAGACGTGTCGAAGCTACTCATATTCAGACTTCATCACAGCAAAAAAAATGGTAAATCATCATATGTATAAAAGAAGACAATTTTATTAATCATGATTACATATGAGGGACTTCTTCACAGCAAAAAAAATGGCAAATCATCATATGCATAAAAGAAGACAATTTTATTAATCATGATTACATATGAGGGAAATCCAGTCTACAAAGGGTTTTTTATCTTCATGATTACATATGAGGGAAATCCCGTCTACAAAGGGTTTCTCATCCTCATTTAAAGATCACGCCTAGAATCTGTTCTGTCAGGTTCTCGCATTGGGGGAGATCTTTATCCGTCTTCTACAGCAGTTCATCGACTTCCACAGTCGATGAACAAGAAAATGATTAATGGCGGAAGGATACAAAACTGGGCCTGTATAAATTATTCAAGAGCCCATCCTCCATACGCCATGACAGATTGAGTTGAGGTTTTAGACCCAACTCAGTACTAGAAGACAGGGCTAGTTTGTCTGCCCTCGTCCACGAACAACGGGAGAAAATACAGCTTGTAAGTTGTGTGGTCGAATGTGACCCTTCCTCTCTCCTGGACGAATCACCATATGAAGTTGCTGATTATCCCGAGCAAAGGAAGCTATGATATCCTTCCATGATCCATCATTGCAGAGGACATTTGCTCGAAGACGCCTTCTTTTTTGGCTCCTTATATGCTGGAAGAACATGATCTTCTTCTTCCTCAAGTCGACCTGACGAACTCCGACAATCATCTCTGTGTGGTGAAGAAAATGTGGGAAGAACAGGTTAACTCCTCAGCCTTTATATAGGCAAAAGAGAACACACCGAATTTCAACAAATCCCCAAAAATTTGCCAAGAAATCAGCCTCGAAGAATGAGTCAGACTTGACCGTTTTATGCTTCATTCAAAGTGTTTCAAATTACGAGAAATTTGAAAACTTTGAAGGGGGTCTTATAGAAGCAAGAAAAATACGCTGTAGAGTTATACGCAGCATTTTAGTGCTGGACGGCGTAAAATATGACTTCAGAGCCATCGGCGTACAACAGAGCTTTGTCGCTAGTACAGCGTAAAATATAAGCTCAAGGACAATCCGCGTAATGTAGTATTTTTAGGCTGCTTCAGCGTAAAAAGGGTATTATACCGCCTTTATGGCGTAAAACTCATCCGCTTTTAATGCAGCATGAAAGTGTACGAGGAACGCTTCGTATTCATCGAATGAATCTATCAGATCATGCAGTGAACCTGACTCCTGACAATGAGTACTGCACAGCTATCCAGACAATGGCTGTAATGATGGTGCGGCACAGAGACCGAAACCGTCGTTTAGTGACGTTTTCCTGATACAAAATTGCTTTTACGCATACAAGGGAATACATTGCCTAGTTTTACACAGGCAGATGTGAGGTTTTAGCTCAGCAGAAGACAAAATGAACTGCCACGTCAAAAGCTGCTCTTCGTACAGAGCTCGAGGCACGTCTCTGCATTTAATGCTCAGAATGGTGGCAGATCTCTGCATTAAATGCACGAGATTTGATTATATCTCCAAAGACTGGACAAGCCATAATTACGGCTAATACGTCTACATCATCACCTTTGCACATTACGCCATCAGGCTATTTTCAGCTATAGGAGCACGTTGTACGCTATCTCCTTGGAATACGCCACCGGGCTATTTTTAGCTATAAGGAGTACGCTGTACGCTATCCCCTTGAAATATGCCAACTCAGGCTATATTTGCATTTGTGCGTGAGAAGGCTATTTGGTCCAGAATACGCTCAAGGCCTTAGTCAAGGAAGGAGGATCAGCTATCTTTTACGCTAGCCACCTATCCATGCAGCATCAAGCTTCTACGCCTACTTGGCTTCTACGCCATGGTGACAGCTATTGGCTTCTACGCCAACCTTTTTTACGCGAGGGGCAGTTACCTACGTTGCTTGCATGCCGTGATCTTTGCAGCAGTTATATGCATTATCTCTTAATGGGACACGCATCACACGCTTATTCAGAAGATTATCTATACGTGGGTAGCAGTTATTATAACCGTCGCATAAAAGGTGCCATACTCTCCACTATCCGGCTTCTACGCCGACTGGACGGTTACTGTCACTAAAACTCTATAAATAGAGACCTCTATTGACAGAGGTCCGGGGGGAAAAAAGGTCGGAAAAAGGTCGAAGAAATGGAAGAACAGAGAGAGAAGAGTTTAGACAGAGAGTAGTGATCGACGATTTTGGCATCGAGCATCCACTCCCTCTTGCAATCTTTGAAGCATCTCCTTCTTCTACAGCACTTCTTCATCATCGTGTGGTCCAAGGGACAAAGTGATCGACTGTAGATCAGACTCCTATAGCAATATTTACCCAGATTAAAAATTTGTACTTGACATCCTTGCATAGGATTAATAGTACTTCTTGTTTGTAAACCTAAGAAAGGATTTTGTATAAACCTAGTTTTATTTTCTCCGTTTATTATCAAATATTAGGGTCTTAGAAGATATCAGAATATCTTTACCACAGTAGGTGAGTCTGCTAGTGACTAAGTCAATACACTACACATCGATGCAATCGTCGACTCCACCCGAGTCATTCTCGAATGCGCACAGTTATATATAATAATTGCAACAACATCTCTTGCAACATTTAATAACTTGAATTTTAAACAATAAATAAGGCAAGGTATACTTGCCTCGATCCTCAAGCTGCGAATACCAAAATCCTGCTCCCAAAGCCTCTCCCGAACGATCCAACGATCCTATATATATAATATAATATAATCACCATCAGTTATTATACTAGTACACATAGAAATACAACTACACTGCACTTAGTAACTAACGCAAGGTGGGGTCATAATCGGTCAACTAGCTGGGTCGAGTGTGTACGTGTCTAAAATGCACAAGTGTCATGCCCCTCTAAACGTACATTTCTCAAATATTACAACCATGGACGACTAAGGTTCAAGTAAGTACTAAGTTGCTATCCAAGACAAGTTGGTAGTATTAACCATCTAGGTCTCCATGTACGAGTACGTCATGTCCTCAAATACCGTTCACAACAAGACAGTTAGCTACCAAATACGTTATATCTCCAATATCGTATAACACTAAACACGTGTCCTAGCTAGTAGTTTAGGGTACACAATAATAATTTAGCGTAAGCCCCTAGGTACTACACAAATAGGTGTCATACTAATAACCTAATTCCATGAAGTATTTAATAACACTAACTACTATTCTAACACATGCATTTACATACTAGATAATAGGGTTCACTAATAATATTGGTTCATGCAACACAAGCACAAGAAGGAGGAGGAGTCTACATGCAAACCTAGGGTTAGCTCTTAAATAGTGAGGGGTGCTCGGTCCGCTGTTCGAGGGTGGTCGGCCTCCGGCGGGTGGAGTTGCTTCGGCGGACTGCACAGTAGGCGGCAGTAGCAATAGTGGTAGAGCAGTGGGTGGTGGTGACGAGGTGACGGTGGTGGCGGGATGGCTGTGGTTAGGGTGATAGTGAGGCTGATGGTGGCGGTGGCTGTGGTGGTTGGAGGTGGTGGTGATGGCCGGGGTGATGATGGCTACGGTGGTGGTGGGATAGTCGTGGAGAGGGAGGAGGAACGTGGTGGCGGTCGTGGTGACTGTGGAGGAGGAAGGAGGTGACGAACGAGAGACGGTGGTGGTTGTTGTGGTGGGCGGGAAGACTGTCGAGGGTGGCAGTATTTGCGGTGGTTGCGCTGTCGTGGAGGAAGAGGTAGTAGCAGTTAGCTGTGGCTGCGGGATGATGATGATGGTGGAGATGGTGATGGAGAAGGTGTGTTGGCTTTAGTGGCGCTGTCATGGAGGAGGAGGAGGAGGAGGTGGTGGCGGTTAGCTGTGGTGGTCGGAATGGCTGTCGAGGGTGGCGGTATTGGCAGTCGGAGAAGACGGTGGTCGTGGGGATGATGGTGAAAGATGAGAGAAGGCCGGAAGGAGGAAAAAGAAGGAGGAGGAGTTCGATTTTTAGGGTTTCGGTTAGGTGTTGACTGATATCTTGAAAAGAGGGAGGAGGTGTGGTGTTTAGTATGAACCTTGAGGTAGTGAGTGGGGTTTGGGTTGGTGCTGGGTCTAGTTTTGGGTTAGGTTGAGTCCTTACACCAATTTAATTAAAATTAGTGTCAATGGTATTCTTTAATTAATTAGAAGTACATAGAATTAAAATTAGGTGGGACACAAGTGTCATGGACATAGTAGACTCAGAATAGATTATTGTCATAAATTGGGTTGCACAAAACGGATCAAGGTTGTGTCTTCAATTTCGATTGGAATGGACAAAGATGCAAAGTTGGATTTATTTGAATTTAAAAATAAATATTTGTAACAAATATTGTGTGACTAAAATGAAGCACAAGAGAGGGTATAAATGAGTTACACAAAGGTCAGAATGGAAGGCTGGCACATCTAAAAAAAGTGTGTGAAATTTGTTTGAAAGCAAATGCTAGTATAGCGCTCCAAATATCGAGATAACGGTAAGGTGCACCGAGTGATATAAAATTTATACATTAATTTAAAATACTATGTTCTAATTCTAAATGGCTCCAAACTAACCCTAGTCTCTCTATCTAAGCCACGTAGACCTAAATTTGGTCGAGGGGGGTTATAGATACTTCGATGACCCACGACAACTTCAGATTTTGAAGGAGGTTTTATGCAGGAACAATCCAGGTGTTTACTAGAATTTGAACACTTATTCAAAATTTAACTACTTTTTCCATTATATTGGTATGTCATTTTTTTTTTGCTGTCTTAGAATCTTAAAATTATAAATTTGAATATGATTCCCGATAATGAATTGAATTAAATTTTAGTTATAAATTTACCAAGAAAATTAATGTCGAATCATCGAATTTTCAAAGAAAATTTTGCCAAATTTTTGGCATAAATTTTTAGAATCTTATAGTAACTATTAGCTTGCCCACCCTACTCTAAAATCCTAGCTCCGCCCCTGGGGACGACGCACACTGGGGAAAGCCGAGTGGTTGGCCTAGAAACTCGGTGTTGCTCAAAAAGTTTCCACAAGATGAGAACAGAGGGATGAGTTGATTGTTTTTTTTTTGTTTAGGTTAATATTAACATATGTATATATTGGTCGATTGGGATAGAATTGGTTGATGTGAGGATAAGTAGGTTTTGGTTTAAAATTTAAGTACAGGGATATATTTGTCTATTGGAGAGAGATTTGATTTGAAACTATATCGTTTTGAAGTAACACTTATCTTAGGGAGGAATTCTGATAGCTACAATAATTGGATTTAAATTTGTTGTAGACTTCAAAACTTAGTTATAATGTTCTTAAATTAGATAGAGGTAAATTTTATATCTTTTCAAGCACCGCATTGGATGGGATAAATTCAAATCATGGCTGACCAATACTTTAACTAAATCAAGTATGACACAACTTTTAAGTGTTATCAATTGTTAACTTAATTCTCGAATTCATTATTATTTAGTTACAAGTTAGATGGCATTTTAAGAGTAATTAAATAGTCTAATTCAAATAGACTTTGTTGTAATTAGGTTTAATTATTTGTTCCAAATTTGTCATACCAAAGAAACTAGTCTAAATTAATAAATTTAAATAAGAAATTTACGGAAGGGAGTTTACAATAAGTGAGGTTTGGGGTTGTCTTATAGTGTGCTGACTTGAGAGTGTGAAGGGAGAGTATCAATGTTATATAGCTATTGGGAGAGTATCAATGTTATACAACAGATGGGGGAGTGACTTCAATCAGATGTGTGAATGAGCAGATGGGGGAGTGTCAAGTATCAGATATGTGAATGAGGGTACCATATAGTGTTAAGTGAGTATGTTCAAGTGAGGGTATGTGTGAGAGTTAGTGAGTAGTATGGATATGTGTAAGGCAAGGTTAAGTGTGGTATTAAGATACTAGATACTAACGTATTAGAATACTAAGTATATATATATCAAATTATTGAGTATTATTTATGTTAAGGTATTGTGAGATGTTAAGATATTTGTTAAGGTATTTATGGTATAGCTAAAATAATTGGGGATACTATATATATATATATATATATATATATATATATATATATATAATATAGTGCCTAGTATACTCATACCTTTATGAATTGACCTAGAAACCTAGAGATAACTTGGTTATAACTTAGTATAACTATATAGGCCAACTAAATAGGTAATGTGAACCTAAAAATTAGGTATTGACCTAGTATCAACCTAGTAACCTAATTTTGACTCAGAAATCATAATTAGAGTTAATTAAGCATGTTTATGATTCCAAAATACCAGTTTGACAAAGAAATTCATATATAGGTCACTTTGACTCCAGTTCGGACACAAACTTGTATTCTTTGCTCATGACCACAAGTGAGTACATCGCAATGTTAGTTTTTATTTACTTGATAGTGACGGTATTACATATTCTAGCAATATTATACTTAATTTCTGACATGATGCTACACGGACTGGTACTGGATGGATCTTAATCAGGAGATATTACTTGTTATATTACCTTGTAGACCGTGTAATCATTGTACTCATATTTAGCTCGTGTGCTCTGGTTTTTATGCCATGACGTGTCATTATTTAGATCCATAAGTATTAGTCGGGAGCTAGGAAGTATGAGTTGGTTATGTGATCAATACATTTTTGTATAGCCCGTGTGCATGCCAATTATACAACTCACATATAATTGAATATTATCTTAGTAGCTCGTGTGCTTTTCCAAACCAATCACAAAATAAACTTATATTTCAAATCACTTAGCTAGTGTTCTTGTTTATCTTTTACTATTACCATACCATGTCACGATGATACTTGTTATTTCAGTTACCTTACCATATTTACTTGTCTATTTCAGTTGTAGAACCATGTTCACTCTGGTTGTTCGTACATCATGTATTCATTTCTGTTACTTGTCATATATGCTCCACCATGTATTTGGAACTGCCTTCAGAGTTTTGTTCTTCGCTCCAATCCCAATTAGATAACATTTTTAGGGATCGATTTGGAGACTAGTGTCCTACCTATTATGGACCCCAGGAGGGTGAGATTGCTGATGATGTCCAAGTTGCTCAGGAGGAGTAAGTCACAGCTGATGGAGAGGCTTAGTTAGAGATAGCTAGTTATCTACTATTTATATTTTCTAGTGGATTTGTCTCCAAAGACTACTTTAGACTTTTTGGATTGTTATATTTTGGAGTTTAGACTTGATGTGTTGTAGTGACTTATCTAGACTTGACTTTTGGAATTCATCTCTTTATATCATATCGTGCCATTATCTTCCTATTAGATTCATGTGATTGAGTATTGCCATTATTATATATTGTTATCTTGTCCTCCTTATGGAGTTGAGATATTATTGACATGACCATGATTATAGTAATGTGTTAGCAGAGACAACGTTTTACTGTTAACGTTGTGGCGTACACTGAACGTACTTTACATACTCATGTCCCAATAATCCGAGTGCGGTCGTGACACATTTTTATGGTGACCCATGCAGGTTAGGCTTCACAATTAGTGCGATATCATGGTAGTAATTAGGTTAGTCACACTATGGCGAGCCTGCGATAGGATATAAGACATTAGGATAAGAGGATACTCAATCACAGATTAGAATTTCTTGATAGATTCCAGATATGACCCTTGAGAATCTTACTTTGAACCTTATTCGAATCCATATTTCCACTTGCTCTTGTTCGCTCTGACTTGAATACCTGTCGTTGTTAAACCTAAGTTTTGCACCAAGATGAGCTTATGGACTGTAACGAGAACAATGGAGTATAAGTATAGCTCATAACTACCTTAGGCTGAGGATATAAGAATGGTTAATCTTATGCACGAAGGTTGAAAAATATTTCAGGGTTATACTGTCACGCCCAATGACGACAATACAGTGTACGAGTTGTGAGCGCACCCAGCATACGTTGTTGTTAACAACGGTAGTCAGTTATTCTATACCTCAATAATCACCAATTGTTCATATTTATTTATCTTTCTAATTCACAAAATTAAAATACAAAAATTACCCAAGCACAGTCATACATAACCACAGTCCACTAGTACTATTTTCTTTACATAATACAATTAGCTCTCCGGAGACAAATCCGATAAATTACCAAAATGAATACTAATACATTTGTACATCAAATTTATAAAAAAGATCTATTATAAATCCCCTAGGATGATCTAAAGCCATCCTCCATGCTAATCACCCAGTCATTCTCACCTGTCCACATTTTCATGTCAGGATAGATCAAAGTAGACTACACAATGCTAGAAATATAATAATACATGAAAAAGAATAATGAGCAAGTATGATGATCAAAATGCACGAGAGAAACAATACATACCTACTAAGTGATTGAAATATCTGAATGTACATGTGGGCGGCTAGGGACTAAATTCAGCGCCTCGTACGTGTGGTGTGCAACCGTTATTATGCAATAAAGACAATGGGTATATAAGGGGGTCGCCCACACAACACACATATATTTCCCCTCCCGACACTATATGATACAATAGACAATAATCAATATGCAATCAACAATGAGTGATGACACAAACGTGTGTACCGTGTCACGAATATGTAATGGAGTTGAAGTATAAACATTGAGTAAAATACTTGCCGCATTCCTCGTGGATGGTGGAAATGGTATAGTCCTCCTAGGAAGACAATACATAAGTGTTAGAATCTAATTCCAAATAAACCTTAGACTAATTCCTATTATTCCTTAACTCCTCCAATTAATAATTATTGTTTTGCGAATTAATCCATTAACTAACTCATTTCCCTAATTTAAACTCTATTAACTAATCATTCCTTACTGTTATATTAATCTATGCTACAGTACTTGGGCCAGCTATTCAATACTAAATCCGATGTATTGGGCCTGTCTGCTTCAGTTTAAGGGATTAATTCCTTTGTGTGAAGTGACCGACCTGCTTTGATTTTAAAAAAGTCAAAAGTCGATTTCTACAAAAAGTTCAAATAGGCTTTTGATAAGGGCACTACAAACTTTACTAAGGGCTAGCCCAGGATTGGGGCTAGCCTATTAATGAACAAAGTTTACTCATAGTAGCCCAATAGTTTACTCATACAAGCCCAAACCCCCCTAATCTCCACCGAAGTTCTCCACCCTCCTCCCTTTCTTGTCGGAGCCCTCCTCCTCCGCCTCCTCCTCCGCCTCCTCCACCGCAGCCTCCCGTCGCCGCCTCCCGTCGCCGTCGCCGCCTCTGCCTCCTTTCCCGCCTCCCGTCCCCTCCTTCCTCTCCCGTTCCTCCGTCTCGTACCCCCTTTCGGTGCTCGACTACCTCGGCACCCTCGGCGTCTGCCGCTCCTCCCTCCCCTCCTTCCTCCATCGCTACCACCAGGTCCTCCACTCCGCCGCCGGAAAACATGAATAATAACACAATGACAAAGAAAAATAACAGCACACAGGAAACAAAAAAAAGAAGAAGAAAAAATAGAAGAACTGTCAAAATTTTGACAGTCCTACCAATTGGAAGTACTATCAAAATTTTGACAGTCCTAAAAATTCAACATATATTTTTAGGACTGTCAAACTTTTGACAGTCCTACCAATTGGAAGGACTGTCAAAATTTTGACAGTCCTAAAAATATATGTTAAATTTTTAGGACTGTCAAAATTTTGACAGTCCTTCCAATTGGTAGGACTTTCAAAATTTTGACAGTTCTAATTTTTTTGACATTGACAGTCTAAAAATCAAGATCTAAAAATTTGACAGTCCTAAATTTTTTGACATTGACAGTCTAAAAATCATGATATAAAAATTGACGGTCAAAATTTGACATATATGTTGATTTTTAGGACTGTCAATTTTGACAGTTCTACCAATTGGAAGTACTGTCAAAATTTTGACATTACTAAAAATATATGTTAAATTTTTAGGACTGTCAAAATTTTGACAGTCCTTCCAATTGGTAGGACTGTCAAAATTTTGACAGTCCTAAAATTTTTTACTGTCAAAATTTTGACAGTCCTTCCAATTGGTAGGACTGTCAAAATTTTGATAGTCCTAAAATTTTGGTTTGGTAGCGGATGCCAATAAGTTGTGCTCACACATCAATCTGAAGTAATATGTTAATAAGCCACACACTCGAATTCAGAAAGACAATCATAGAACATGACGATGGACTAAGTATACTCAAGGAAATACTGCAAAAGAAGTCACTAAGTTGGAATATTTTGGGTCTTTCAATCACCAATCAACATCTCATCTGATGTTTCTCATATTGGCCCAAGGTAGTAGAGCAAAAGTTTTGCAAATTCAACATGGGCTTATTAAAGTAACTACTCCTGAAGTTACTGCTAAATACTTTGTTTGATTTGTCTGGGAGACAGTAGGAATAAGTGGTCATTAGATCAGAATATACAGCAACTAGTAGCATGTAACGGCGCTAGACAACTAAGAGTTGATAGATTCGATATCCAAATTATTCATTGCATATAATATAACAGTTAAAATGAGGACTGTCAAAATTTTGACAGTCTTTATTGTTTGTGGGACTGTCAAAATCCTGACAGTCTTAATTTTATATAAAATTTTCAGTGGGTTAAAATTAGGACTGTCAATATTTTGACAGTCCACATAGCTTGTGGGACTGTCAAAATTATGACAGTCCTAACAATTTGTAGGACTGTCAAAATTTTGACAGTCTAGGACTGTCAAAATTTTAACAGTCCTGATTATAACAGTTCTGAGTGAATTTTGGGAGTGGCAAACTTATAATTATCAATGATAAAAATTTGGACTAGCCCCAAGTAACTTTTAGGATGGCAAACTTGCAATTTTTGGTAAATTTTTAATGGACTAGTCCCAAGTAAAATGTGTATGTGTAGTGCCCTTATCATTAGCCTTCAAATATGAGCATTAGGTCAAAAGGAAACCGTTATATTCAAATTGCTGAAACTGTTTGTCTATTCAAAACCCAAAACCTCACTTTCCAATTTGTTTTCTCTATAGAATTCAAAATGGTGAAAAACCAAAGTTGTTTCTATGTGAACAGAGAAACCAACTTCACTGCTAACTCAGTTTGAAACAATCCCTTAACCCTTATCTTAACAACTGAACATAATTCCCTTAAGGAAGCTTCAAATGATCTTTCCCTCCAACATTTAAAATAATAACAGAGAATAACCTTCTTTGTATCCTACTGACATAGACACAGAAAACTGAATCAAGAAAAGAAGGAACCGATCGATCATACCTGTGATGTTTCAGAACCGAAACCTCGATCCAGTACTGTCAACCGTGTCAGAAACGAGTATTCTCGTGTCCGATTCGAACAATTCGATCGATCAAAATCCTCCTACGGCAATCGATCAAACACAGGGCGTGTGATAACAAAGGAAATGATTCAGAGTTAATTCTTGGATTCCCAATGATCAGAAAATAAAGAAGGCAACAGAGATCAAGAATCAATTAGCTGTATATAAATCTCAGAATTCGCCAAATTCAGAAGCTCCAACTCTTGATCCTGAGTACACAAAGCTCTGCAACTTCCTGTGCTCAACTTGAACTCGCCAACCATGATCAATCGATCGATCAATCTTACTCATCGTTGAACTCACATATTTGACCTTCCAATCCCGCATTCAATGCAACTGATCAGAATTCAAAAGATCGACAAGAAGAAAACATAGAATTAGAGGTGATTAACTTACTGATTGAAGATTCGATTCGAACTTGAGTTTGAATCAACCGATCAAGTGATCGATCTGCAACTCGTTACTCCGATAAACTTGTCGACGTGACGATCAGATCTACGACTCGTCGTCCGTCAGTTCGACCAGATCTTAGTCGTCGTCGTCACAATCGCGTCGACTGCACCCTTTGTCCATCTCCTTGTGGACACGAGCAATTCGCTGATACTCGGTTTGTTTGATGCACTCGACAGCATTTCATCAAACAAGAAGCAGTCACGGTCTAACTCAAGATCATCCGATCGTTCGATCGATCGACCGATCAAGTTCGAAATAAACTGAAGGGAGAAACTCGAATTGATCGACGAATCCAGATATCGATCAGATGAATAAAACAGACAATCAAGGGAAAGATGATGAACTCAACGATTCGAAGCGCGTTGACTGGTGTTCGTCGACGCTGTGAGGATCTGGACACCACCACGCTGTGCTCGATTGAGCGGTCGTTAACTGAAGAACGCTCTTTAGCGGTGGAGAGAGGTGGTCGGAGAGACGAGCTCTGCCTGAGGCTAAGGTGGACAACCGAATTGCGCCGCCGGGAAGTTCTTCCTTGCCGGAGTAGCTTCAGCGGAGACGATCAACCATAGCTAGGAAGCTCGAGGCGGTTATGAGGCAACGACTTCATAATTTCCCATGAGATCCTCTCTCTCTCTCTCTCTCTCTCTCTCTCTCTCTCTGTAAATTTATTTCACAGAAGAATGGGCTTTAGCCTGGCCCCAAAGGCTTTTCTGATACTGGATTATGGAAAATTAATTTTTGAAAAATGGTTTGTGAAGGGAACAATTGGGTATATATAGATACTGGAAGCAAGAGTCTAGAAACCAAAGTTGTTGGAGGTGTTAGAGGAATTAGTTACAAAAGAGTTATAGCTGGTTGAGAGTCTTGGAAAAATATCTAGGATTTCTAATATATTACCAAAATGTCATCCCCTTCACCTTCTAATATTTAGGCTAATTATTATTAATAGTATTTTTTATGAAACAAAATTTTAGAAATTTATTTATTGAAACTAGGCTAATTATTATAAAACAAAATATTGCAACAAAATTATTTATTACTGAGAAAATTATTCATGAATCCGGGGATGGAGGTTACATATACTGTCAACAAGAATTTGGACTAAGTTACTATGTCAGGAATTGGAGAATATAATAAAATAGGTTTGAGTGGTAAATGAAAGAAGAACATATGAATTTGGAGAAATAGATAGGGGTTGCATAATTGAGGCTTAGAATAATGTTGTAGAAAATAATTTATGATCAAGGAGGACAAGAAAAAGAATTAGTAGGATTGATGACTGGTTTTTTGGATTGTCAATACTTTAAGGTTATAACTTCTAAGGATAATGTGATAAATATTGAACATGAGATTTTAAGTAAGGTTGCAAATTAAAGATTTAAAATTTCTAAGTGGTTACGAGCAATATGGCTTAAATAATTATAAAATAATATTGAGGATCACTGAAACAAAGGATAATTTTGAAATTTATGGCCATACGTTTCATTCTAAATTTCGAGGATAGTGGAATTAAAGAGGAAAAAAAATCGTGATACTAGAAGACCTTGACTAATTTATTGGTTAGAGTCATCGATATACGTAAAAAAATAAATATTGTATAGTTTATATGGATTGAGAAAAATTCATAAATGATGATATTGTGGATGGAAATATAATTTGATAAAGATCTTGGAATGAGGAAGCCTAAAACATCAAATTCTTGGTAGTTGATAATTTAGAATCATAATGAGTAAGAGAATTGGATATCAAAACAAGAGGAGGTTAGAATTGTGAGAATTTGTTGACTATTGGCATATGCAAAAAAAGGTAGAACGACTGCATTGTAATCAAGTGAACCAGAGTAGGATTCCAACCAGTTATTCTATCTTCATGTTGACTATACTCTTGTAATGATTCATACCGAGTCCATTACAGTATTTTACCATATCAGTTAAACTATTTTTTCTGTCTATTCTAGTAATACTATTATCTAAATTTTAGGATAATAGGATAGAAATATGAATAATGAAGTTTAGTTTTATTTAGGAGTCATAGTATCTACCTAACATTAGAGTTTGAGTGAATAGTTAGCTTATAATATGAACACGTTTTGACTCTTAGGTACATTTGATTTGGACACATAGAATAGATTTTAAGTACCCTATATATCAACGAATTGAATGGAAAGGAATTTGCATTGAGATAATGAAGTCAGATAAGGAACTTTCTAGGGAATGTTTATTTGAACTCGAGAAATTTTCTTAGATCAAAGGACTAAATTTAGATAATATTTTGAAGAAAGCTATGAAGCTTACGATAATACGAAATGATTCTTTTCAATAGAGTTTTATACTTGTATAATTTTGATAGGACTTCTTAGATCAATGTACTAGAGGGGTAGAACTCTGAAGAGAACTGGATGAGATTACTGGAGTAACTTTTTTGTAAGAAATAATATATTGGGATTAAAATATCAAGGTTAACATTGAAGATTAATTGAATGGGAATAAGTTTTAAAGCAATAAAGGATGTGGAACTTGTAGATTGAAGGAAGGAGATGTTGGTCATTAGTGAGTGGTACAATTTTAAGGTTATATTGAGGACTACTAAGGTAAACAAGGGCGACGATTGGTCTTAATAATCTTATTCTTTGTAAATTTAGTGACGAGTAATAATAAATATAATTGAGGATTAAAACTTTTAAGGTGGTAAGATCATGGTGAATCATGAGTTCTAGTGGTTTACATGTTGACGAAAACTGAAGAATAACTAAGATAAGGTTTGATCAAATGGAAATTGATATAAATTTGTGATGGATTTTTAGTATATGTATATTCAATTGAGAAAATATTATGTTGTAGACAATATAGGAAATAATGTGAGTGTTCAAGGGTATTGAAGGAAATAATATTTCGATCAAATCACAGAATTGGGATTTCGAACATGCTTAATGGAACAGAATAAAAAAATTGAAGTGGTAGGGATTATTTAATGAGATAAACTGATTTAAAAGATACGAATTGAAGTAAAACTTATGGTCAAGCTACAAGAAGAGAACATTGGTAGTGAAGTAGTTGAAATGGGACAAGGATACCGAATATCAGAGAATAAAATATAAATGTCAAATAAGACGAGATACGTAATATTTTGACTTGGAGAAACATACATAGTAGATAGAAATCTTGGAATTTGATACGATGGATACAGAAACTTAAAGGTAGGGTTGGAATCTTCATTAGACAAGAATGAAAATTTTTGGGTAACTACATCTTACGAGAGTTTGTAAATGATGGCGAAGGATCATAAGATTAACTAGAAATGACAATGGGATAATATTGACCAATAAGGGAGAGTGAACTTCCAAGGAGTTTTATGGTTTTAAATGTTAAGATCGGGAGATTAGAAGGATATGATAAAGATTAGTATATCAAGGACAGTATAATAATTTGCACTAAAACTTTCAAGATCTGTGTAATGAGAAATCAAGATTTTGGATTAAAAAAACATGATAAATAGGTGATATCTAGGAGAGATAAGACTAGTGTGTGAGCAATACCCTATCCTGAGCCCCGAGGTATCTTTCTTCCTTTTAGTACTTGTTATGACTTTTGATTTCGAGAACAAAATTATTCTAAGGGGGGTAGGATTGTAACCACCTAGAATTGGGAAAGAATTTTTTTATTATTTTACTATTTTTATATTATATTAATATTTATATAGTTATAAATATATTAGTACTAGTTAGTATGCTAGTTAACTAGAATTAATTAAGTATTAGTTAGAGTTAGTTACTGTTGGTTGATATTAGTTAATGACTTAGTTATTTAGAATTAATTAAGTTAGTGCATGGATATAATATTCCTCCCATTGATTAGTTATATGCCTTCATTGACTAATAAGTTGCTTTCCTAAGCACATGAATTCCTTCATGAAACTTCTAGAACCGACTAGAGAGTGGAGAGGGGCAATTTGGATAAACCATCTCCACCTAAACAATATTAGAGTGGTCCGCCCTAATTTGTAGGGATTAGCCTTCATTAATGTAACTTCAAATTTCTGATATGCGTATTTGGAACATATTATTTCTTGCTTGCATGATAATTAGGTTGCATGGAGACTAGACCCATTCTTTAGTTTATTTGGGTTCATGGTTTATTTGTGAAGTTGGGTTTAGTCATGATTTGAACCCATGTTCTAAACCTCAAACCCTATCTATATAAGTCATCCTCTTTCTCTCTCTTCCCTCATTCTTCATTTTTCTCTCCTTCTTTATTTTAGGCAAGTACACCTTGCATGGCATGGAGAAACATGGCTTTTTATTTTTATTTTTTCTTGCATATTATTAGTCTAATATGTGTATATTATGATTCTAAGCATGTTTAACACTTGGAGTTTTCTGTTTTGATGGGTGAATTTGAATAGATCTATATTTTAGTTAAAGATTTTCATGGGTTTTATGAGTTTTTTTAGTTTTGATCTATTAAAACTTGGTATCTTTGAAAACTACTTATTCCATGTCATAGAGCATTCAATTTCAGGCGATTTTGGCTTTTATTTCACTTGATTTGGAGTTAAAGTGGGGATTTTATGGAGGAAACAAGTTTTTGGATTTTGGGCTTTTCATAGTGTTCTCGCTATTTTTGGGACGATAAAGTCCATGCGACAGGGAAGGCCAGGCGGCAGATATGTTATTCGGTACGAAGCTTCCCATTACAGACCTTTTGTACCATGCTCATCTCTTGTGATGCGCATGACTGTTTGCATACGCGCTTTGAGCCACGCGCCCGAACAAGACATGCAACAGATCTTGGTATGGGCCTGATCTTTCCATGCACCTGAGGGTGCATGCGCCAAGTCGTCATGCACCTAGAACTGAGCGCCTAACTTGCCATGTGCATTTTCATGTTCATGACTTTCTATGTGCCATGCCGCAATATTTTAAGCTTATTTCCTCTGCAATGATGTGTACACGCGCCATGCGATGACCGGTACATGCGCGATACAGCAGACTGCTATGAACCTATATCTATGCGACAGCTTTTCTATGTAAATGTTTTTCATGAACGCCTGTGTACCCTAGCGACCTTATGCGTCTATTTTATTGTTTTGCTTGATTTTGGAGCTTTCATTGGGTTTCATGATTCTCTGTGTTGATCCTAGTAATTGAGTGTGTGATGGACCAAGTTATATTATATGTTAGACCTAATAATGTGTCTGAACTGGCTATGTGCAAAACTAGACCATGCACCAAGTGGCTATACTACCTATGCGCATGATATGACCCATGTGTTGCAATGTGCTTGAACTCATACGATTGACTAATGAATAGTAACTTGACTCGACACTCATATCCATGCTGATACACTTATCAGCTGCTATGAGTTCCTACGTGCTATTGTTATATGTGTACTATGGTGCGACATATCTTGCTACGTGTTATGTGTTACATGTTATGGTTGTGCACCAAGTTGCCCATTTCCTACGCGATATGTGATATTATATTATTTCTCTAGCATAGACATGATAGTTAGTCAATAATCAAGTATGCCTCGAAATTGTTTGATTGTTGCATCATACTCGGATGAATCCAAATTAAACTATCAAGTGACAATGTGAATTTGTATCTAGCGTGCCCGTACTGCGGTATGACATATAAGGGGAGTAACATGCGACCACGCCATGCGATTCCAGATAACCGTAGGGCTAACTAGGCAATTAAAACTTGTAGAGCATTGGGGGAGATGGAACCCCATGATCGTGCACGTGAGCCACCTTAGACAATCGTCATAACGTGCAAGGCTGGCCCCCATGGATATTGTTTTACGTCCCCACTAGTAGACAACAATATCCGAATACTATATTATACAATGTGTTCTAAGTGATTTAGCACTATGGCCTTACGAGGGACCGGTGCATATACAATATGCTACATGATTAAGATGGATCGGCTAGCCCCGCTTAATAGCTCACGATCTGAGAATTTCTAGTTATGCATTAATTCAGGGATAACTTGGACTCCACCAAGCAAGTCGTATAAGTGATTGGCCATTTTATAATTAAGCTTGATTGTATTTGTATCTTTTGTCAAATAGTCTAGGAACATGGACTATCAGGGTACAGTGGTCTAACCCTTGTCCTTTTTTGGTTTTGGGGTTAGATCATTGTGTAATGATAGGCTATGGACCAAAACTACAAGAAAAAAATTATATATATATATATATATATATATATATATATATATATTTCTAGCCTAGTTTTTATTTCTTCATTCGTGTCTCCTTTGTGGTACTTACTACTTGGGGTCTAACCCCACTGGTTTTGCAAGGCCAGGTTTAGTGCCAGCACCTGAAGATCCTGCTTACTTCTCCCTAAATCATGGTGTGCACCAGACGGATGGCCTATGAGGGACACGAGTGGTTTTATTCTTCCCTGTTTGTCATTGTACATTTCTCTTCTGGGCATTTAGCCACCGGCATCTGTTAGCTGACATTCTATAAATTATATTTCTTTACATGATTGTAATTAATCAGACTGCAGCTGATTACGGTCATATACTTTTGTTACTCAGCTATCTCCTTATTTTATACAACTAGTTTCTAGAATATTTTGAAAAAGTATTTGGGATACCTTTCTGCTTTAACATACATGTTCTATGTTTACTACTTCTTGTTTGATTGATTAAGATAGTAGATTCTATGTGTGAACCTAAGTGACTTGATTATAGTATTCATCCATTGTATAGTTACAGTCGTGATCGTTGTATGATGTTCTATACCTTCTATGCGGTAGCTGGCCATGTTTGTCTCTGTATTTTGGTACTGGGGTGTGACAAGGTTTCAGTGGTGGCTCATGCAGGTCTGTATTTCCAGACTTGTGGGTGTCGTGATCATAGGAGTCTCAACCAAACTTTTCCTTTTGGAAACCTGAATACGTTCTCCTCGGTGCTCAGCTTGACTATCTAATAAATTATTTTATCAATCCTTCCCGTCCTGTTCTTGATATTTCTTGTCCTTTTCCTTTAGGACTTATTCTATTATGGGAGCAGCAAATCTGGCAGGTTAGGATCCCCAGGGCAGCATGAGGCAGAATGTGCTCCGATTTAGATCCAGATTAAGCCAGTTGTTGAGTAAGTTGACCCAGTAGAACCAATAGTTGGACATGTGGAGCAATAGGTCCCAGAACTTACATTACCCCCAGTAGTGCCAGTAGTGCCAGCAGTGCCTGCGGTACTTGATACCCCAGCATTGCTAGAGATTATCAGAGGAATGATGGGTGCACAAAAATACCAGATGATTCAGCAATAGGAGCAGAATATTTTGTTGAATCAAGGATTACAAACGACTTTGGAAAGGAACAGGCAGACTGATTCGAGAGCGTTGGTCAGGTTTTGTCTACTTAACCTTAGGTAATTCGATGGAGCGGAGGACGCCATCATAGTAGACGTATGGATGCAAAATATTTAGGTTATTCTGGCGGCGGGAAAGAGTTCGACTGATGAACAAGTTGACCAGGTCCAACTACAACTTCAGGACCATGGTCGTGATTGGTAGACGTCTGTTAAGGTTGGCGTGAGACGTCCTATCTCTTGGGACAGTTTTAGGATCCGGTTTAGGGCTAGGTAATTTTGGGTAGTAGCGCAGTAGGAGCTTCAACAAAGGTTTTCGGTCTCAAGTAGGCCGATAGGACTTTGGACGGATATGTAGCAGAATTCTGCAGACTAAGCAGATTCTTTCCGACGATGGTGGCTACGGAGTCAGATAGAGCGATGAGGTTCTTGCAGGGACTTCACCTAAAAAATTTGCAACTGGTAGAAGGGCATGATTACCAGACTTACGATAAAGTATTGATAGCGGCTAGAAGGCATGAGCTTACCATGCAAAGGTTGTCCACGAGGACTAGGGGCCAGGCCTCATGCCCAGAGTAGTAGAGGAGGGGGAGGAGGAGGAGTACCCCGGACATCAGCACCATCACCTGGCATCCGTATCCATGATTCAACGCCGAGGAGGGTGGCAACTTCAGCATTAACGGCACCAGCTCGGCAGCAGTCGATGCAGGAGCAACAACGCCCGGGAGCACCGATAAGATGTACTTACTGTGGCAAGGGAGGCCACACTAGAGATGTGTGTAGGGCAGACAATGGATTATGTCTTAGGTGTGGTAGTCCAGATTATAGAATTACTACTTGTTCATTAAAACTAAGGCCATGAGGGTCGGTTCAGCAGTTTCTAGCATTTTCAACACCAAGGGCATCTCAGTACAGAGGGCCGACAATAGCAGTACGAACAATAGTTCTGCGCCCGTTATCGATGCAGTCCCAGATATTCCAGCAATGAGACCAACAGCAAGGCCAGCAGAGGCCACAACAACGTTTCCCAGGGAGGCAGCAGCAAAGATCTCAACAAGGCCAGGGGCAAGCATTCGATTGGTCTCTGGAGGAGGCATTGGCATCGGACGATGTGGTGGCAGGTGATATCTATGTCGCCTCTTATCCTTCTATAGTATTATTTTATTTAGGTGCATCCCATTCATTTATATCTACACGATTTATGACATGTATTGGATTAGAATACGAGGCACTGCTAGAGAGGTTGAATATACTCACTGGTAATAGGCTTGTATAAGTTACTAGAGTGTGTATAGCATGTCCAGTCGTATTATGCTGATATTTATTACCCACGAAGTTCAACGAGTTTTCTATGGGTAACTTTGACATTATGCTAGGCATGGATTGGCTGAGAGACAATCATGCTACGATAATTGCCATAAGGGTAGGGTATTGTTTAGTATTTCAGGCACGAAATACTTCGTCTTTGATAGATCTATGGTAGACCAGCATGAAGAGAGGATCATAACGGCAGTGATAGCAGAAGAATAACTTTCCAAGATAGTAAAGGAGTTCTTAGATGTATTCTCATAAGAACTTTTAGGGTAACCTCTAGTAAGAGATGTAAAATTTGTATAGAATTGACTCCCGGAGCATGACCCATATCTTACAAAGTTCACTATATGGCACCATCAAAATTGGATAAGTTATACCAACATGTAGAAGAGTTATAGGAAAATAAGTTCATCCAAAACAGTGGATCACCATGGGGGGCGCTAGTGGTTCTAGTGAAGAAGAAGGATGGGTCAACATGGTTGTGTATCGACTACAAGCAACTGAATGCAGTAACGATGAAGAACAAGTACCTATTGCCAAGGATAGATGATTTGCTCGATCAGTTGAGTAAAGCTAAGTTTTTATCCAAGATCAATCTCTGGTCAGGATATCATCAGGTGAGGGTTCGAGAGGAAGACATACCCAATACAGTATTCAGGTCGCGATATGGATATTACAAATTTCTAGTTACGTCGTTCGGAGCTCTGGCAGTATTGATAGATTTGACGAACCACACCTTCATGTTGTACCTGGATCAGTTTGTATTAGTCTTCATAGAAGACATTCTCGTCTATTCCGATAGTGAATAGGAGCATGAAGAGCGTCTTCAGAAGATCTTACAGATTCTATGGGAACACCCGTTGTATATGAAGCTCAGCAAGTACGAGTTTTGGTTAGATTATATATCATTCTTAGGGCACATCATCTTGGGAGCAGGAGTGGCAGTAGATCCAAAGAAGGTTAAGGCCATAAAGAGTTAGCTAGTTCCGAAGATAGTAGCATAGGTGCATAGTTTTCTGGGTTTGGCAGGATACTACAGGAGGTTTGTGGCAGATTTTGCAAGCATTTCGTCACCATTGACCCGTTTGATCCGCAAGGAGACTAAGTTTGTTTGGTCAATGGAATATCAGATAATGTTTGAAGAATTGAAGAAAGGGTTGATTTATGCACCAATTCTCACGCTTCCAGTAGGTTTCGAAGGATTTACAGTATATTGTGATGCATCTGACAAGGGACTTTGGTGTATTTTGATGCAACACAGAAGAGTGATAGCTTATGCATCTCGGCAGCTTCAAGATCATAAGAAGAACTACCTGATTCATAATTTGGAGTTGGCAGCAGTAGTATATGTGCTTAAGCTATGGAGGCACTACTTATATGTTAATCGGGTGAAGATATTTATAGATCATAAAAGCCTGAAGTACATATTCACCCAGAAGGACCTGAACATGAGTCAGAGAAGGTGGTTAGAATTGTTGAAGGAATATGATATGGAACTCTAGTACGATCTAGGCAAGGCAAATGTGGTAGCAAATGCTCTTAGCAGGAGAGGTAGTGCATATATGTTGATATCACAACAACATATCTTAGAGGATCTTCAAGAGATGGGTATCGAGGTAGTACTTCCGCATAATGCAGGGATTTTATTCAGTTTACATATTCGATCTACTTTGATTAAGAGGATTAAGTCAGCTCAGGAAGATGATCCAAAAGTTCAGAAGCTTCAGGCAGAATGCGAGTCTGGTCCCAGAAAAGAGTTAATAATTCCCGATGATATAACACTTAGATTTGGAAATCGTCTCTGTGTACCGAGAGAAGATATCCGATAGAAAGTTATGACTGAGGCGCATAATTCCCAATATTCAATTCATCCAGGAGGTACAAAGATGTATCAAGATATCAAGCAAACTTTATGGTGGAACGGGATAAAGAGGGAGATAGCGCGAATCATTTCTCGATGTTTGGTTTGTCAACAAGTGAAGGCTGATCAGCAGAGACTGAAAGGGTTATTGTAACTGCTTCCTATCCCGAAGTAGAAGTAGAAGCATATCACGATAGACTTTGTGATCGGTTTATCTTGATCCCCGACTGGTCGAGATACAGTTTGGGTGATAGTAGACCATCTCAAGAAAGTAGCTCACTTTAATCATCTCCGAGTAGTACAGTATGTTAACCCATCTATTCATGGTCAAACTAATTTTAATAATTGATCCAAACTACGAGTCGATACATTGCAACTCTGATGGATCTGATAAGAAGTTTGCACATCACTTTGCCAAAGCTATGATTACAGATGATTTTGTTCAGATTTATTTTATGTGTTTGTTATGTAATTTTTTATTTTATTGAGTCTAAGGACTTATGTGAGTCAGAACAAAATTTTGACATCTAGATTGAACCTGTATCCAAGTCCACTCAAATATAAGCCTACCCAACCAGAAATTCGTTTGGATTCGAGCCTAAACTCAAACGTAAGTCAGAACAATCTGAAACAGACCAAACCGAACTCGACATGAGTTATGCCCGAACTCGGGTACTCAAAAATTGATTTCTTAGTCAGACTCAACTCCTAAAGACCAGGCTCCCAACGTTCAAAATTCTGAATGTTATGCATCCGAACTCGACCCAAAATTTGTCTATAAAATCCTATAAATAGAGAAGAATTTACCCATTTCTATATCAACTCAATCATTCTTCATCTTCTCTATTCCTATAAAGAGCCTTAAATTTCTTAGATCTCAAGATAACTTTCTTTTCTTCTAAGGGTCCAAGTGTTGTTCCGATTAGAAGTTGAATCGAGTTGTAAAAGCTTGGTTAAAGATATTTTTCAATTCCTGTGTTAAGTCACGAGTTCTTCGGATCAAAGCTCGTGTTGTAAGAAGTTGGCGTGCTCTTCAGATCAAAGGCGCATGTGTACCCTATTTCACAAATAGTGGATTAACATCGAGCAAGACTTCTTGGACCTGGACTAGTCCTCCACGAGAAAAACTAGGATAAAATTCTCTATGTTTGAGTTGGCTATTCTGAACCTTACTTATACATTACTTATTATCTTTTAAATATCTTTTACTACAGTTTATAAGTTAGCCTGTAACTTAGGATTCCAAATTGGTGATTATTTTTTGCTGCGCACGCATTTACTCTATTCACCCCCCCCTCTAGAGTTGTTATACGATCCTACAATTGGTATCAGAGCTAGATTTCTTTTTATAAAGGATTAAAACCCTATAGAAGATCTAATGGCAACTGCACGACCAATTTATACCAACAGTGGTGAAGGTCAGTAAACAAATAGGCCACCTTTATTTGATGGAACCAATTACACATATTGGAAGACACAGATAAGCTTTTATTAAAAATCTTTTGACTTTGATCTATGGACAGTTGTCACTGATGGCTTGAAGAAGCCAGCCAGAATAGTTATTGATGGTAATCTTGTTAAAAAACCCAATGATAGATATACTAATCTGGAAAAGAAACATGCTAGTCATGATGCTAGGGCTATTAATATTTTGTTCTGTGCTGTAGACATGACTAAATTCAATAAAGTATACAACTTCACATAAAGTCTGGAAGCTTCTTGAGGTTACTCATGAAGGAACCACCCAAGTAAAGTAATCAAAGGTTAGTAGGCTGACATAAGAGTACAAAGCATTCAAGATGAAGCCATATGAGACCATTACCCAAATATTTACTCGCTTCTTGGACATTGTAAATCCTCTGTCATCTCTTGGCAAGGATTATACAAATCATGAAAAGATTCGCAAGGTGCTTCGAGGACTCACCAAGATCTGGAACCCCAAGGCAACTATAATCATTGAAGGAAACTATCTCACAGTAATGACGCTAAAAAAACTTATGGGAAAACTAATGACGCATGAACTAGACCTCAAAGACCTTGAAGAATCAATGCCAAAAGAGAAGACCATTGCATTCAAGGCACATTACAATAAGGTTTCCAACGAAAACTCAGAAGACGAAGATTCCGACAATGATGACCTAGCCCTTATCTCCCAAAATTTTAGAAAGTTTTTAAAGTTTGAAAGATCAAACCGGAAGAAGAACTATAAAGACAATACTGATGAAGAACTAGTATGCTATAACTTTAAGAAGATAGGTCACATCAAGAAGGACTGTCCTATGGCTAGAAAAGGAAGTCGCTATGAACATTCAAAAAAAAGAAGAACTTCATCAAGGAACCATGCTAATACAAGCATATGGTATGAAAGCAAAGTAAGCAATTCAAAAAACGAAGAAAACCTCGCAACTCGGCAAATATTTTTTTAATGGCATTCGATCAAGTATCTACGAACCCCCTATATGATGACTTTATATTTGATGAACTTGGTGATGCCTTTAGTGACCTTCTAGATGATCACAAAGCACTACATAATAAATACAAGAAGTCGAAGAAGGAACTCAAGGCACACAAACTTGAGATTAATAGATTGTCCATACTCCTAGATGAGATCAGAAAAACACAATCTCCAAATAATTTAGATGAATTAGCTTCAGTTAGATTGAACTTACACGAAGCACTTCTTAGAAATGAGCAACAGGAGAAGAATTTTATCAAGCTCAGAGAAGATTATGAAATAGAGAAAAAAAAGCATAGTAATGCACTTATTAGAATTGATGATTTAATTACTAGATATACTGAGTTATATGACACTTCCAAAAAGTTAGAAATTAGAAAACAACATGTCAAACTGCTTCACAAATTAAAACACGTGTCACTCAAGCCCAAGAACACACACCAGATACAGCCCAAGAAGGCCAAACCTTCTAATTATGCATTCTATTTCAAGTATCCACGTGAATTATAACATACTTCCTTATATATACACCATGCCTCAGCACCTAGTATCAACACATCTGCTACATGTCACTATTGTGGTACTAAATAACACATATCACGACAATGTAGAATTAGAAAATTAGTTGATATGCATGTATATATCTGGGTTCCAAAAACTAATATATCAGGACCCTCAGAAAAGTAGGTACCAAAGGTTACATCTTTAACATTTATTGTTGGTGGACCTTCCCTCTTACACTAGAAGCAAATCGATTTTCGATAGCGGTTGCTAACGTCATATGATCAGTGATGCAAATCTATTCGCAACTCTATCGATAAAGAAAGAAGGGTACGTCTTCTTCAACAATAATCTAAAAGGACATATTATAGGTAATAGAAATATTGGTAATTATCCTTCCCTTATTATTAAAGATATATGTTTAGTAACAGAATTAAAACAAAACCTACTTAGCATTAGTTAATTGGGTGACCATGGTTATGGCATTAATTTTATGAAAGACAAATATTCTATTTATGATAAATCTACCGATAATATAACTTATGAGGGAATAAGAGAAGATAATATATATATTTTTTATCTTTCGAAAAATACTAATAATGCAGAAAGATGCTTATACGCAACCAAAGATGAAAACTGGTTGTGGCATTTGCGTCTTGGACATGCAAATATGGACACTATAGCCAGACTATCTTCAAAAAAATTGGTAAGAGATTTACTTGAAATTTCTTTTAAAGAAAGATATGGTCTGTGCTGAATATGAAAAGAACAAGGCGACAAGATCTTCTTTTAAATCAATCTTCTTCCGGTTTAGAGAAACGAGAGTTGGTGGATGCTGCCGATCCCCACTTTCTGATGTCTCATCTAATTCTAAGTCTAAAATATTGTAAGTACTTCTAGACCTCTTCAACCTTTGTATATGGATTTGTTTGGACCTAGCAGAGTCGCCAGTCTTGACGGTAAGCTTTATGCCTATGTAATTATTGATGACTTTTCTAGATATACTTGTACTTATTTTATAATAATCTTAATTGTCGTATCAATCGCCAGTCAAACCGATTTTAATAATCGATCCAAACTACGAGTAGATACATTATAACTCTGATGGATCTGAGAAGAAGATTGCGCATCACTTCGCAACAAGATACGATTACAGATAATTTTGTTCGGGTTTCTTTTATGTTTTGTTATATAATTTTTTATTATATTGAGTCTAAGGACTTATGTGAGTCAGAGCAAAATTTTGACATCTAGATTGAACCTTTATCCAAGTCCACTCAAACATAAGCGTACCCAACCACAAATTGATTTGGATTTGAGCCTAAACTCAAACTCAAGTCAGAACAGTATGAAACAGACCAAACCGAACTTGGCACAGGTTTTGCCCAAACTCGGTTCTAACTCGGGTACTGAAAAACCAATTTCTTAGCCAGACTCATCGCCTGAAGACCAGGCTCTAAGCGTTCAAAATTTTGAACTTATGCATCCGAACTCGGCCCAAACTCTGTCTACAAAAATCCTATAAATAGATAAAAATTTCTCCATTTCCATATCAACTCATTCATTCTTCATCTTCTCTATTCCTATAAAGAGCCTTAACTTTCTTAGGTCTCAAGACAACTCTCTTTCTTTTTAAGTGCCCAAGTACTGTTTCGATTAGAAGTTGAGTCAAGTTGTACAAGCTTGGTTAAAAAGCTATTTTTTAATTCCTGTGAAGTCGCGAGTTCTTCGGATCAAAGCTCGTATTTTAAGAAGTTTGAGTGCTCTTCGGATCAATGGCGTGTGTGTATCATATTTCACAAATAGTGGATTAACTTTGAGCAAGAGTTCTCGGGCCTGGACTAGTCCTCTATGAGAAAAACCAGTATAAAATTTTGTGTGTTTGAGTTTGCTATTCTGAACCTTACTTATAGACTGCTTATTCTATTTTAAATATATGTTACTACAGTTTATAAGTTAGCCTCTAACTTAGAATTCCAAATTGGTGATTATTTTCTACTCTACACGTATTTACTATATTCATCCTCCTTTAGAGTTGCTACACGATCCTACACAGTCCATAGAGCAATTGGCAGAGATGTATATGCGACATATAGTAAGACAATAAGGTGTTCTAGTGAGTATCATATCAGATCGAGACACTAGGTTCACTTCTCATTTTTGGAAAAGCTTCCTTCAGTATTTGGGCACCAAGTTGAGATTCAGTACCGCTTACCACCCTCAAACGGACAAAAAATTAGAGTGGATCATTCAGACTTTGGAGGACATGTTGTGAGCTTGTACCTTGGGTTTTGGAGCACCTTAGGAGGATCACCTTCACTTACTCGAGCTCTCGTACAATAACAGTTACCAGACAATTATTCAGATCGATCATTCGAGATGTTATATGGAAGGAAGTAAGGGTCACCATTAGCATGGCATGATATTGGTAAGCGGAAGATGTTAATGTCACTACCACATTTTCTAGGAAAGGGTATTTTGGTTATTTCATAATTAATTAAATATTGTGCATGTTAAATATTTATTTATTATATTATTTAATATTGTTAGCATATTAAATTTTATTTACTTGTGTTAGTGGACCTAACTAGTTTAGATTAGATCTATGGACTAACATTTAATTCCAGTTAGATTTGAGCCCAAGAGTAAGCCCATTCATTAGGAGGATGAATTAATTAAGCTAAACCCATTAGACTAGAACCTTCTCACCTTAATTAATTTTTTTATGAGAGGCCCCAAGGGGTATTTTAGACTTTACATAGTAGCTTGAGGGAGGGGGCAATAAGGGGGCACAAACTTTCTCTCTCTTTATTTTTTATTCCAAATCTAGATCTAGAATTTTCTTAAACAAAATTCATTCATTTTCACATCAAATCCCTACCAAATTTCTTTCCAATTCTTTCCCAAATCATCATTGGAGGCTAGTAGAGGAAGGATCAACAAGGAGGAAGCAAGAATATACAAAAGAGGAGCAAGGATCAACAAGTTGAAGGCCTATTTCACCCAATTTGGAAGTTGCATTGGAAATCCAACTCCCAATAGGTACAATTTGTTTTTCCCCTCTAATTTGACTCTAAATATGCGATTTAATCATAAAGAACCACCCCATATGCTAAGACTACCTATAGGAATTAGAATTAGGTTCATAGGAGGCCTATGGAGAAAGTTATGTGTTGTTTTGTGTCAATTTTAGGAAAATTCCGAGATTGACACATCTTGTGTTTGTCAATTGGTCAATTAGACAAAATTGACATGTGTTTGATTGTGTGTAGCTAGTGTCGTATCCACAATTAGATACGTATAGGCCGTATCCTGATAATTTGGCGATACATGTTTATTTTGGAAGTTTTTCTCCGATACGGGGGTTTGAGCATGTCACATCTTGACACGGACACGTAGATATATAATTAACTCTTTGTATTATTCATAGATACTATTTTAGACTTTCTTGTGTCCTTCGAGATATGTTTGGTTGTATGGTGGAGCTGTATCGCAAGCGTTTCATAGAATGAGTGAGATAAGGGTGCGGTGCACTCCACGTGTTTGTTTTATTGCATTTCGATTCATTCGCCTATTTATAGCTATTAATGATATATAATTGTATGATTTTATATATGTGTATATATATGTATAGTGGTATATATATTTACATATGTATATATAGCTAGTTTTATGTATATATGTATAGATATAGATATATGTATATGATTTATATATGTGGAGGTGTATTTACATAGATATATATGTGTGTATGATGATATATATGTATATATATGTAGTCGTATATATATATATATATATATATATATATATATATATATATATATATATATATATATATATATATATATATATTATGTTGATGGGTATATAGATAGATATAGATACATATGTATGGATATGTATATATGAATATGTATATGTAAATGTATATGTATATGTATATGCATATGTATATGTATATGTGTATGTTTGTATATACATATATATGTTTTTGGTTATATATATATGTGTGTGTGTGAGGGTATATCTATATATGTATAGAGGTGAGTGTATACATAGATGTTGATATCTATATAGTTAAGTATCTATATGAATATAGGGGTGTGTGTGTGTGTGTGTGTGTGCATATAGTTGTATATGTGTGTAAGTGAGTGAGTGAGCAGTGGTAAAAAAAGTGGTCGGGCACCAATTCAGAACAACATACATTAACTGAAGAGCAAGGTGCAGCAGAGGGCATGGGTAGTGAGCAATTCATCAACAAGTAGCTTTAACTGCAGAGACCTACGGAGAAATGTACATCAACAGAGCAGCAAACTGCTTTAGCAGCAACAACAGGAAGAGTGCCCTACAGCAGTACTGCAGGCAGCAAGGTGCAACATCTACCTCTACAATGAATACTGTGCAGCAAGTGAATCAATGCACTGAGAAGCACAATAGCTTATCTACAGCAAGAGCCAAGGCATGGACTGCAGCAAGCCAGGTAATGAGCAACTCGAGCACACAACTGTGCAGTTCAGGAAGCTGAGAGACTACGGCAGCAGCAACCACATCAATACACTGAGCACAGTGTATCAGTATGCAGGACTGAAGAACAACAACAGATAGCAAACAGAGGGCAGTAGCAGCTACACAATAAGAGTACATCACCAACATCATATTGTATCAGCAAGTAGAGCATTCAGGTTTCAGCATCTTCAGGTAGGTATTGGTTAGCAGCTAGTTTAGTAGTTTAGCTACTAATTATTAGTGAGTTCAGTTAGTTTAATTGTTAAGGTGTTTAGCTAGTTTGTTAAGATGGTTAGTAGTTTATTATTAGTGTAGTTAGTAGATATAACTAGTAGTTTAGTAATAGTTAGTTATATATACTTGTTAGTCTAAGTAGTTAGATAGATATATATGTACTTGTTAGATTAGTATTGATATGTTAGTATGTAGTATTGTATCTATGTATGGATATGTATTAATGGTAAGTTAGTATTTTAGTATTATATACAAGTATTGATATGTATTATTTGTTAGGTAATTAATAGTATTGTAATAGTTTAGTATGTTAGCATATAGTTTAGTGTATGGGTAGTTAGATATCTACTAGGATTTAAATGACCTTGTGATACCAAGGTAATGTCAAGGTATCTTTCGATACTCAAGGTATTGGGTTTGAGTATCAAGATGGGTGTAGGTAGTGAGATATGCATTGGTTCAAAGCCAATGTATCCGCTTTGCATTAGTTAGCTTAGATACTATATGTATTGTCATATATATATATATATATATATATATATATATATATATATATATATATATAAATTAGTATTTTCATATATAAAACTTGCGTATCCTATTATACGGTATTTTGTGTGTATCCCAGTGTCTTAGCGTAGCTAGTATGACCTAGTTTCATAGTGTGTAGACCTAATATCCTAGAGTTAGACTCATTCAACTTACAAATAGCTAGTTTGACCCAGTTTGACTAATTGGACCTAAAGTTGACCTAGTTTGCCTGTTTTGACTTAGAAATGGCTTCTTGACCTGGAATTGAACTAGTTTAACTTAATTTCATTTCAACATCTTGTATTAATATAATAATTCTATATATAGGTCTGTGTGACACCAGTTTGGACACAGTTTGACAATCATTGCTCTGGACCACAGACGAGTATATTCTCTGAAAGTTTTCATTATTTGATAATCACTATAATGCAAGTATTTAAAAATATTTTACATGACTCTTGACCCATTGGTACACGGACTAGTATACACATGGATCAGTAATGGGATGTTACTGATTGTTTTATTATTCTTCATTTTCTCATATTGTTTGTTAGACAATGTTCATTGTTCAAGGTTCAAGTTCAATGTTCAAGGTTTAATGTTTACAATGCCTTGAGTATCTTGCATCGTAACGTGTCATGGTTGGATCCCTTGTACTAGTCGGGAAAAAAGGAAAATGTTAGCTTGATATGTGATCAAATCCTAGACAATGTTCAATGTTTAACTTAGACATTGTTTATCCAACATTAATTAGACAATGTTCACCCAAGCCGATCACATATCTAACTAGTATTTCAATCACTTAGCATAATTATACTTCTTTACCATATTCTAGTTTATTGCCTCATTCTATTGTCTTATTCTATTTCATCATGATCATTGTATACCATATTGCTCTTGCTTACCTGTTTCTTCTACTATAGTAGGATATTGTTCATTATTTCTCGTCTTGTATTATATTCTCTATTTCTGTTCATAGTCATTATCAATTAATTGGAACTGCTATTGGGATGTGCTTTGCTCCATTCCTGACTGAAAAATATTTTTCAGAGGATCCCGGAGATTGGTGTCTGATATACTACGGACCTTGACCTATAGATGGTGCAGACATGGACCCACTAGTTCTGGAGTGATTGTCAAAAAGTTTATCCGAATCACTAGTTATTATAGTTAGTTCTCTTTAGCATTTTAATAGTGTGTCATGGGTTGAAAAATATCTAGATTGGTCATGGAAGATATATAGTGTATCACTGATTAGTGTATCCGTCTGTAAAAGGTTTAAAGTGAGATACATATACATCAATAGAGATATGGAACCATGTGCCTGCCTTTGAGAGTGAAGTAAAAGATGTGTATTATAAAAGTTAATAACTGGTGCATTGGATGTCAGTGATCATGTGTTCTAGTGAGTGTGATGAGGTAATCTAGTAATGAAGCTAGTGTCCTAGAATATTAAGGGCATATGGTATGTAGTTAGGAAGCTAGTGTTACTATATCAAGAGTGCTAGTGTTTCTATATTAGGGATTAGTTGAGTAATATGTTAGTAACAGTAAGTACCTTGTGTGATAATATTAGATTGGTGTATCAGTTAATAAGGATAGAAAATTATTTGAAAGTAATAGTGCAAGTAATCCAGGCAGTAGAGGAGCGACATTAGTAACTTGGTATGAGGATGTCATCTAACATGCATATGAGAACTGGTACCTTGTGTAGACAGTAACCAGATTTGAGTAGGATTCCTATTGGGGGTATTCAAGTTGGACAAGGGTGTGCTAATAAAATACATGATTGAAAAAAAAATATACAAGTGTTCCTTGCAAGAGAATGGTTGAGAAATTTTGGTGATTACAAAAATTGAAACAGATAAAGAAGGTAGTATCTTAGCAGTATTTTATATAGTATCCTAGGTAGCAAGTGCTAGTGAGTTAAGTATGTCCATGACCTGGAACTATAGTATATCACTAGTATTTGGTAACCGTCAGTATTAAGAATATTTTGACTAGGTTGATGATTAGTGAATGTTTAGTGTGTGATAGAATAGGCCACAGGTAGCATAACAGATTACCCTGTACCAGTTGAGGGATACACCCCAGCAGGGCAGAGACAGAAATTCATGATAGTTAGAGTATGATTTCTCTTTCAGTAAAATTGTAGGATTGTATGTTATATGATAGGACTATTTTAGACTGTGATTGATGGGGGTTTGACAATTGTATAAATTTGTATGACTGGCCCAAGCGAGAGTGGTAAGAGTTTTAATTTCGAGGACGAAATTTTGCTAAAGGGGTAGACTTGTCACTATCATATTTTATAGTAAATGATATTTTGGTCATTTCATAATAGTTAAATATTGTGCATGTTAAATATTTATTTATTTTATTATTTAATATTATTAGTATGTTAGATTTTATTTTGGACTTGTGTTTGTGGACCTAACTAGTTTAGATTAGATTCATGGACCAACATTTAATTCTAGTAAGATTTGAGCCCAATAGTAAGCTCATTCATTAAGGGGATGAATTAATTAAGTTAAACCGATTAGACTAGAACCTTCCCAATAGCAGTACTGCAGGTAGCTAGGTGCAGCATCTACCTCTACAATGAATACTATGCAGTAAGTGAATCAATGCACTGAGAAGCACAACCGCTTATCTACAGCAAGAGCCAAGGTATGGACTGCAGCAAGCCAAGTAATGAGCAACTCGAGCACACAACTGTGCAGTTCAGGAAGCTGAGAGACTGCAGCAGCAGCAACCACATCAATATACTGAGCAGATTGTATCAGTATGCAGGATTGAAGAACAACAACAGATAGCAAACAGAGGGCAGTAGCAGCTACACAATAAGAGTACATCACCAACAACACAGTGTATCAGCAAGCAGAGCATTCAGGTTTCAGCATCTTCAGGTAGGTATGGGTTAGCAGCTAGTTTAGTAGTTTAGCTAGTAGTTATCAGTGAGTTCAGTTAGTTTAGTTGTTAAGGTGTTTAGCTAGTTAGTTAAGATGGTTAGTAGTTTATTATTAGTGTAGTTAGTAGATATAGCTAGTAGTTTAGCAATAGTTAGTTATATATACTTGTTAGTCTAAGTAGTTAGATAGATATATATGTACTTGTTAGATTAGTATTGATATGTTAGTATGTAGTATTGTATCTATGTATGGATATGTATTAATGGTAAGTTAGTATTTTATTATTATATACAAGTATTGATATGTATTATTTGTTAGATAATTAATAGTATTATAATAGTTTAGTATGTTAGCATATAGTTTAGTGTATGGGTAATTAGATATCTACAAGGATTTGAATTAACTTGTGATACCAAGATAATGTCAATGTTCTTTCGATACTCAAGGTATTGGGTTTGATTATCAAGATGGGTATAGGTAGTGAGATACGCATTGGTTCAAAGCCAAGGTATCCGCTTTGCATTAGTTAGCTTAGATACTATATATATATATATATATATATATATATATATATATATATATATATATATATATATAAATTAGTATTTTCATATATAAAATTGGTGTATCCTATCATACGGTATTCTATGAGTATCCTATTGTCTTAGCGTAGCTAGTATGGCCTAGTTTCATAGTATATAGACCTAGTATCCTAGTGTTGGACTCATACAACTTAGAAATAGCTAGTTTGACCCAGTTTGACTAATTGGACCTATAGTTGACCTAGTTTGCCTGTTTTGACTTAGAAATGGCTTCATGACCTGGAATTGAACTAGTTTAAATTAATTTCATTCCAACACCTTGTATTATTGTAATAATTCCATATATAGGTCTATGTGACACTAGTTCGGACACAGTTTGACATCCATTGCTCTGGACCATAGGCGAGTACATTTTCTGATAGTTTTCATTATTTGATAATCACTATAATGCAAGTATTTAGAAATATTTTACATGACTCTTGACACATTGGTAGATGGACTAGTATACACATGGATCAGTCTTGGGATATTATTTATTGTTCTATTGTTCCTCGTATTCTCATATGGTTAAATAGACAATGTTTAATATTAGACAATGTTCAATGTTCAATGTTCAATGTTCAATGTTCAATGTTCAATGTTCAAGTTCAATGTTCAAGGTTTAATGTTTACAATGCCTTGAGTATCTTGCATCGTAACGTGTCATGGTTGGATCCGTTGTACTAGTCGGGGAAAAGGGGAAGTGTTAGCTATATATGTGATCAAATTCTAGACAATGTTCAATGTTTAACTTAGACAATATTTATCCAACTTCAATTAGATAATGTTCACCCAAGCCGATCAAATATCTAACTAGTATTTCAATCACTTAGCATAGTCATAATTCTTTACCATATTCTAGTTCATTATCGTATTCTATTGTATTATTCTATTTCGTTGTGATCAGTATATACCATATTGTCATTGCTTACCTATTTCTTCTACCATAGTATGATATTGTTCATTGTTTCTTGTCTTGTATTATATTCTCTAATTTTGTTTATAGTCATTTTCAATTAATTGGAACTGCTATTGGGTTGTACTTTGCTACATTCCGGGCTGAAAAATATTTTTCTGAGGATTCCGAAGATTGGTGTCCGACATACTACGGACCTCGACCTATAGATGGTGCAGACATGGACCCACTAGTTCGGGAGTGATTGTCGGAGGGTTTATCCGGATCACTAGTTATTATAGTTAGTTCTGTTTAGCATTTTGGTACCGAATTTATTTTAGGCATATAGTTTAAGATTTGGATATTATTTCTATTATTGTTGTTATATATTTTTTACTGTATAGTTATGTTAGACTTCTTTGATATCTTATCGTGCTATAGAATTGTGATTGAGTATTGTGTTGAATTAAGTTTATTACTCTTTGCTTGGAGTTGAGATATTATTGGAGGTTTATGCATTATTTGTGAGAAGATTAGCTAGTATAGTCGACCTAGATAGCTTTCTATCGTCGATGCTTTGGTGTAGGCTGGACGTACCCACGTACTAGTGCCCCTTCACTGGGTGCGGGTCATGACAGTTAAGCCCAGAGATGATCACGTAGACAATAGTGATTGTCGGACATATCAGAGAATGACTATGAGTTGCGCAAGATAGGCATCGTTATTGGAAAGATAAGCTGTTGCCCCATCCGGTCTCAGTCAACTTGATTTTGATAGTTAACTAAACCTTGCTTTGATATGTCGTGATCTAAAGACTCAACACTATTATTACATGTCGTCTGTATTGCATATATTCAAATATAATCTTTTATTTATTTGAATCTAGGATTGTCGTAAGCTGAGTCGCACTGGCAAATCCAAGTACCTATACCCAGATACCTATTCCACTCAAATAAACCAAAGAACCTATCTACAAAATCAGGCCACATTCATTTATAAAGTCTTCTATACTAAGAGACCGAACTCGTGTCGAACTCATACCAAAATTGAACCAAACTCGGTTATCCTTTTGGTATAAAATTTGCATGTTCAATAGGCTCCTGATTTCTTGGCCCAAAGGTTAGAAATTTGAATTAAACCCCATCCGAATTCTGGCCGAATTTTGTTTGCCTACACCCTATAAATAGGATTGGAATTCTTCATTCCTACAACAACTCAACCATTCTTAGGTCTTCTATCATATTATAAGCAAACCTCTAAGCCTTAACTTTTTTATCCCAAAGAGCAACTTCCTAGCCTTTCTAGTGCCAAGTGCAATCTCAGTCTAGAAGTCTTAGTTGTGAAGAGCTTTGTTCCATCAGTTACTCTCTCTCTCTAAGCAGTGAAGTTGCGAGATTTCGATCAAACCTCGTGGTGTAAAGAAATGGCAAGCCTTCAGATCGAAGCTTGTGATTCACTATTGGTGATTATAGTGGAGAAACTCCGAGCTTGAGTTCTCAGGACTGGACTAGTCCTCTCAGAGGAAACCCAGTATACATCTTGGTGTTTGTATTTGCTTTCTCTCTCTACTTTACTTTACTGTCTCTATATACACTATTAGTTACCAACTTCCTATATTATGATAATATTAAATTAGGTAGATTATTCTGCTGCACTCTATTCACCCCCTCGAGAGTTGCCTCACGGTACTTTAGTTGGCATCAGAGCCAGATTCTCTTGATATTTGGCTTAACATCCTAAGAGACTTATGGAAACTGTTAGATCTATCTACACCAACAATGGTGAAGGCAAGTCCACAAATAGGCTACCCCTATTTGACGATACTAACTACACATACTGGAAGACACGTATGAACGTTTAGCTAAAGTCACTTAATTTTGACCTTTGGGATGTAGTAGTAGTAGAAGGATACAAAAAGCTACCTAGAATAGTCATAGATGGTAACCTTGTAGAGAAGCGTCATGATAAGTATACAGACACTGAAAATAAACAAGCTAGTCTTGATGTTAAAGCTATTATTGCTCTATTTTTGATGTAGACAAAATTGAATTTAACATGGTCTCCACTTGCGGAACTTTGCACGAAGTATAGATACTTCTTGAGGTCACTCATGAAGGAACCTCCCAAGTGAAGGAATCAAAAATAAGTCGTCTAACACAAGAGTATAAAGCATTCAAGATGAAGCAAAATGAGACGATCACTCAAATGTTCACAAGATTCATCGACATCATCAACCCTTTATTATCACTTGGCAAGCAGTACAACAATCACAAGAAGATTCGCACGGTACTCAGAGAATTCACCAAGAATTAGAATCCCAAGGCCATTGCAATCATAGAAAGAAATGATCTTACCACGATGAGCCTCGAAATGCTCATGGGGTAGCTGATGACTCACAAGCTAGATCTTAAGAAATTTGAAGAACCTACTCCCAAGGAGAAGATGGTCGCTCTTAAGACACATCACAATAAGGTCACCAAATATAACTCCGACGATAATGAGTCTCAAGATGAGAAAGTTGCTCTGACCACAAGAAACTTCAAAAAAATTCTAAAGCTTGAAAAATCAAAGAAGAAGGAGCCAACTGCCAACAGTGATGAAGAGCCTATATGCTACAGCTGTAAGAAGACAGGGCACATAAAGAAAGATTATTCAATCCTAAGAAAAGGAAATCGCCATAATTACTCATCCTGAAGAACATCATTATGGAAGTATACAAACACTAGTATTTGGCACGAAAGTGAAGCTAGTGAATCCGAAGAAGGGAATCCTCAAGAAATAGCAAATATATGCTTTATGGCGTTAGTTGATCATGTAACGGATAATTACTCTTATGATATTTTTACTTTTGATGAACTAGGTAATGCTTTTAGTGATCTGCTTAATAAATTTAGAAAACTTAGAAATAAGTACAAGTATGCTAAGAAAGATGTTCAAGAATGTCAGACTGAAATAGAGAGACTAACATCTCTGCTAAGTGAAGTAAAGGATACCTCAAACGATTCAGACGAGAATTCTAGACTTAAGCTTAAACTCCATGATGCACTTGCCAGTCTTGACAAGGGCTCTCGGGAGAATGCTAAACTTAAGGAAGAACTTGAATCTGAAAAGAAGAAGTATTCCATTGCTGTACGTAGAATAGATGCTCTCACTGCTAAATATGATGAAGTGTATGCTTCCTCTAAAGAATTACAGATTAGATTAGGTAAACAGGTTGAACAAACCTTCACCCAACCTAACACGAGATACGTAGCAAGATAAAAGAACACTCACAGCTATGCTCCTACCTACATGCATAACCGTTCAAGCAATCATCATGCACAAAGAAATGCCAAACACAATAATGTATTCTATTATAGATATCCACGTAGACCAAAAAGAAATATCAAACACAATCATGCATTATATCCACATAGGCCACAAAGAACTGCTTTACATAATTATATCTATCATGCTGCACCAAGCATCAATCACACAGTTATATGTCACTACTGTGGTAAGAAAGGACATATATCTAGATTCTGTAGAATAAGAAAGTTAGTAGATATGAATATTTATGCATGGGTACCAAAAACTAACGCAGTTGGACCCTCAAAGAAATGGATACCAAGGGTTACATCTATAACTCGTTTTGTAGGTGGACCAACCCTCTCATGCTATAAGCAAGTGGATTCTCGATAGTGGTTGCTCACGATATATGACTGGTGATGCTAACCTATTTGCAACGCTATCGATAAAGAAAGAAGGTTATGTCTTCTTCGGCAATAACCACAGATGATATATTATTGGTAATGGTAATATAGGTGTTCCTTTCTATCTTGTCATAAAAAAACGTTTGTCTAGTAACGGAATTAAAATATAACTTACTCAGCATTCGTCATCTAGCTAACCATGGTTATGGTATTAACTTCGTTAAAAATAAATATTCTATTTATGAAAGATCCACTGGTAAGGTTATCTTTAAAGGGATCAGGGAAGACAATATATATTTTCTATCTTGCAAAAGACACTGACAATACAGGCAAATATCTATATGCCAAAAAAAATGACAGTTGGCTATGGCATATGCGTCTAGGACACGCAAACATGGACACTATTATAAGGCTATCCACAAAGAAACTCGTAAGAGGCTTACCAGATATTACTTTCAAGAAAGGTATGGTATGTGCTGACTCTGAAAATAATAAAGCTACTAAATCTTCTTTTAAATTAATTAACTCTGTAAGTACCTCTAAACCTCTACAACTCTTGCATATGGACTTGTTTGGACCGAGTAGAGTCGCTAGTCTTGGTGGTAAGCTTTATGCTTATGTTATTATTGATGATATTTTAGATACACATGTATTTATTTTCTTGCAAATAAAAATGAAGTATTTTCTGAATTTGTCACTTTTTGCAAAAAGGTTCAAGACAAAAAAAGGTTTCATGATTACTCGTATCCGAAGTGATCATGGAGGCGAATTCAAAAATAGTGATTTCAAAAGATTTTGTAATGAAAATAGTTTTTCTCATCAATTTTTATGTCCTATAACTCCACAACAAAATGGTGTTATTGAGCAAAAAAATAGAACTCTTTGCGATATGGCTAGAGTCATGTTAAATCAGTATAACCTTCCGAAATACTTTTGGGCTGAAGCCGTAAGTACTTCATGATATGTTTTGAATATGGTGCTTATTCGACCTATATAAAAAAACCCTATGAACTTTGGTTTGGTAGAATCCCCACAATTAGTTACTTCAAAGTTTTTGGCTGCAAATATTTTATTCTTAATATTAAAGATAATCTAGGAAAGTTTGACTCCAAATACGATGAAGGTATTTTTCTAGGTTATGCCGCCAAAAGTAAATGATTCAGAGTATTCAACAAAACCTCATTGACTGTTGAAAAATCAATCAATGTTACATTTAATGAACACAACACTCAAGAACTAAACGACAACGACGATGAAGGTAGTCAACCCACAACCAACAAGACATCAGAAGATACAAACAATGCAAGTCATCCGAAAAGTCTGCCAAGGAGACTAAAGTTCTCCACAGATCATCCTGAGAACTTGGTAATAGATGATGTATCGAAAGGTCAAATAGAGATATTATTGCAAATGTTGCTTTTATTTCTCAAGTATAACCTAAAAATACTGATAAAGCTTTTTCTGATAAATTTTAGATTTCTGCTATCCAAGAGAAACTCAACCAATTTGAACGTAATCAAGGTTGGGAACTCATTTCTAAAACTAATAATTATCCGATCATTGGTACTAAATGGGTTTTTTTAAATAAATTAAACGAGGATGGTTTAGTTACACGTAACAAAGCACGTCTCATAACTCAAGGATACAACCAAGAGGAAGGTATTAACTACGATGAGACCTATGCTCCTGTTGCTATACTTGAATCTATCCGAATGTTTTGCGCTTTTGCTAGTTTTTATAACTTTAAACTTTTTTCAAATGGATGTTAAAAGTGCTTTTCTAAATGGTATTATCAAAGAAGATATTTTTGTCAAACAATCCCCTAGTTTTAAAGATTTTAAACACCCTGACCACATATTCAAGTTACGAAAGACTCTATATGGACTCAAACAAGCCCCTCATCATTGGTATGAATGTCTTAGATACTTTCTACTTGGAAATAATTTTTCAAACTAAAAAATTGATACTACCATTTTTATAAAATTTTCAGCTGATTCTTTGTTATTTGTGCAAATATATATTGATGATATCATATTTGGATCTACTAATGAGAAGCGATGTAATGAGTTTGTTAAGTGTATGCAGAGTAAATTTGAGATGAGTATGATGAAAGAACTTTCTTTCTTCCTAGGATTACAAATCAAGCAAGATGCATAAGAAACTTTTATCCATCAGGCTAAGTATACGAAGGATTTGCTCAAAAAGTTTGACATGGACAATGCAAAGCCTATCGGAACTCCAATGGCAACATCCACTAAGCTTGACCTTGATGATAGCAGTAAACTAACAAACATACGTATGTATCGAGGTATGATAGGTAGTTTGTTATATCTAACGGTTAGACGCCCAAACATTATATTTGTTGTATGTCTTTGTGCTAGATATCAGGGTAATCCTAAGGAATCACATTTGTGCGCAGTTAAGGGTATCTTTAGATACCTTAAAGAGACTTTGTCGGTAGGCTTATGGTATCCCAAAACCACGTCCTTTGACCTTGCTGGTTACTCGGATGCAAATTTTGTAGAATGCAAAGTCGATCAAAAAATCACTAGCGGCACCTGTTATTTCCTAAGAAAGCCTCTAGTCTCCTGGTTTAGCAAAAAACAAAATTATGTTGCATTATCAACAACTTAGGCAAAGTATATCGCCGCAGGACGTTGTTGTGCTCAAATTTTATGGATGAAGCAAACCCTAGAAGACTTTAATCTGCACTATAAGAATATTCCTATTTTTTATGATAACACTAGCACCATTAATCTCACCAAAAATCGAGTATGCCATTCACGCACTAAGCAGATAGAAATTTGTCATCATTTTCTAAGGGATCATCGATTACACGGAGATATTTATTTAGAGTATGTGGACACAGAACATCAATTAGCAGACATCTTTACTAAACCTTTAGCTGAAAATTGATTCAACTTTATCCGTCGAGAATTAGGTCTTTGGATTCTGATAAAATATAAGAATCATAAGATGCTTTACAATTTTTTTGTCACACTTCTCAAAGTTTTAATTTTTTTGGATAAAAGCCGAAAGGGCCCTTTTGTCAAAAAGGTGTAAATAACCTAAGCGATACGGTATTTAAGTGTCTTCGGACAACCGCTAGCTTGGATATGGTCCCAACAGCTACTTCGAGATAATTTAAATTCTTAAAAACGTATGATTTAAGTTTAGCACTTATTATTATGCATTTATATCACGTCAAGAAAGACATAATATCAATTAAAGTTATATTGAGATTCTGGAAATAAATGACAACAGAATTCGGACCAAACTCGGACCAAGCTCGGACCGAACTCGGTTAGTTTAATTCCAGAATATACTATGTTATTTAATTCTCTTCCTAATTTAGGTTTTTGCTACTCTATATATAGATTATTTCGTTGCTCATTCATTCAGACCAACAAAAATTATCCCTCCACCACAAATAACCTTAACTTTTTCTCCGATATCCTTGTTTGTGGTGGAAAATGAAAGAATGAAGATGTATTCAAGATGGGGTTTACACGAAACCCGCCTTCTTTGGTTTACAAATAAACTTGTACAATTTGATCCTATACGAGGATATGGGAGTACAATTTATTTAATCTGGGTAAATATTGCTATAGGTGTCTGATCTACAGTCGATCACTTTAGCCCTTGGACCACATGATGTTAAAGAAGTGCCGTAGAAGACAGGAAGCAGCTTCGAAGGTTGCAAAAGAGGGTGGATGTACGATGCCAAAGTCGTCGATCCCTACTCTTTGCCTGCGCTCCTGGTTCTCTCTCTCTCTCTTTCTTGACCTCTGGTTCGATCTTTCTTAGAAGTTCGACCTTAATTTCTTCGACCCTCCAATTTGTCGACCTTGGATCTGATATTAGTTTCTTGACCAATTTTTTGACCTTGTTTCTCATTGATAGAGGTCTCTATTTATAGAGTTTTAGTGACAGTGACCACTCCGTCGGTGTAGAAACCGAGGAGTGGAAAGTACAGTACCCTTTTACACAACGGTTAAGATAACCAATGCCTGCGTATAGATGATCCTTTGAATGAGCGTGTGACGCGGGTCCAACTAAGGGACAAAATGCATATAATCGCTACGAAGATCACGGCATAGAAGTCACGTAGGTAGGTATCCTTCGTGTAAAAGAGGTGGGCGTAGAAGCAAATGTCTGTCACCATGGCGTAGAAGCCAAGTAGGCATAGAAGCCGAAATAGGCGTAGAAGCCGAGTGGTCATAGAGGCCGAGTGGGCGTAGAAGCCGAGTGGTCATAGAGGCTGAGTGGGCGTAGAAGCCGAGTGGTCATAGAGGCCGAGTAGGCGTAGAAGCCGCAGCGTACCGTGCTAGAGTGCTGGTGTGGACGTCTTAGCCGGAATTACGGTTTTTGAAGATATAATCAAGTCTCTTGCATTAAATGCAGAGATTTTCCACCATCCTGTGCATTAAATGTGGATGCGTGTTTTTGAAGGTCTGCAGCCCTTCTGTGTATCCGTCGCAGAGGCGTGCCTCAAAAAACTGTCACCGCTCTGCACATTAGTCGTAGAGACGTGCCTCGAGAAACTATCACCGCGCTGCGCATCAGTCGTAGAGACGTGCCTCGAGCCCCGTATGAAGTGCAGCTTTTGATGTGGCAGGTGGTTTATCTACCGCAGAGCGTAAACAGCTCATGTCCGCCTGTGTAAAATAAGGCAGCGTATCCCTTCGTGCACGTAAAAGCAGTTTACGCAAAGGAGATGGCGGTAAATGACAGCCTGGGTCACAGTGCTGTGCATCATTATAGCCGTCGTCTGGGTAGTCGAACAGTATCCCTGGGTAGTTGAGCAGTATCCCTTTGTCAGAAGTCCAGACGTCAGGTTCATTGCAGGATCTGACAGGTTCACTTCGGAGAATACGAAGCATCTCTCGTACACTTCAATGCTGCGTTGCAAGAGGATGGGTTTTACGCCCAGGAGTCAACGAAGCACCATGTTTACGCTGAAGCGGTTTGGACTTACTGCCTTACGTTGAGCTTATATTTCATGCTGTGTTTGGCGGAGAAAGCTCTGTTGCACGTTTGATGGCTCTGAAGGCCTCTGTTCACGCTGCTCTGCATCAATATGCTGCGTATAGCCATCCAGCGTATTTTTTATGCTTCTACAAGACCCCCTTCAATGCTTTTAAATTCCTTGGAATTTGAAACGCTTTGAATGAAGCATGAACCGCTTCTCGTAACTCGAAACATTTCTGAATGGAGCGTTGAAATGGTCGATGCTGACTTTATGGCGGATTTATTGGGGACCGGTGTGATTTCTTTCGCCTATAAAAAACTGGGGGGGTTAACCCGTTCTCCCCAAATTTTCCATCACCACGCATAGATGATCGCCGGAGTTCGTCGGGTCGACCTGAGGAAGAAGGAGATCATGTTCTTCCAGCGTGTAAGGAGCCAAAAAAGATGGCGTCTTCGAGCAAGGGTCCACTGCAACGATGGATCATGGAAGAATATCTTAGCCTCCCTTGCTCGGGATAATCAGCAACTTTATATGGCGGTTCTTCCGGGAGAAGGGAAGGGTCGTATTTCACCATGGCGCTTGCAAGTGGCACCTTCTCCCGTTACCTCCGGTGACGAGAGTCAGACAGACTAGCTCTGTCCCGGCTTGAGTGGTGGTGGTCTGTAGGATAGCAGATTTATCCTGCTTTCCTTCTGTTGGAGGATGGGTCTATGCCCCGTTTTGTATCCTCCCGCCACTGATCATCTTCTTGGAAGAAGAGGAAGGCCATCACCAATGTGAGAACCTGTCAAAATAGCTTCTCGGTGCAATCTTCAGACGATGATGAGGAAGCCCTTTGTAGACGGGGTTTCCCTCAGATGTTGTAAAACCCCCTTCCTAAAAATCGTATATACCCTTTTATTTATTAATTATTAATTTAATTGTAGTAATTAGGGCTAAATAGGATAAATAGATTTTTAATAAATTTTATTTTAGGTGTTCGGACACTTAGAGGACTTATGGGACCATCAGGAATTTTTCGGAATTTATTCCATGTAGGAGACCCCTTGAGCAGTTGCTAGCCTAACGATGTGCATTACCCTAATCTATAAATTTTCTTATGAGTATATATATATATGTATATATAAATATATATATATATATATATATATATATATATATATATATATATATATATATATATGTATATACATATTTTATAAAGGAAAAGAAAAGAAAGCAAAAGAATTTAATAATAAGTATAATAATCTAATAATAATAATATGATAATAATACCAAACTACTATTCCTCTTTAGCTTTCTATTCCTTTGCAGCAACTTTGCTTTGCTAAAAACTCTCCAGCACTTACTGTGGTCCACCCGCCCCTTAGTATACTACTACACAGCAAAGTAGCAAAACAACTTAGAATTTCTTAAGGCCGACCCCATGCTGCAACTTAATTCAGCAAACTTGCTGATTAACGTCTATAGCAAACTTGCTCCCATAGGGCCCGCCCATTTCATTAGCCTTCAGCGGCTAACTTCCCAGGGACCCGACCTTTGCCGCAAACCCGTCCGCCCCTAGTCCTCTCTCTCTCTCCTTATTAAATATATATATATATAGCTATCTTTCAAAACCCTAACCTAAATCTCCAGACCTCCTCTTCCCATCTGGAGCCGTCACCGCAGCCAGAGAAGCCCCGCCAAGCCATCCAACCATCCCGTCGACTCCAACCTTGCGCCCTGCAGATTCCCACTCGAAGCACCTTCGCTCTGGAGTAATTTTCCGTCGACTCGCTCGACCAAACGCTGTTCCATTTTCATAGGCATGATCATCCCTTAACCCTCTCCAATATTTATTTTATAGCCAACTTCGAAAAACGTGTGCCCCTAGGTGAAAAATAGCGTCCAAAGTGGACGGACAGACCCAATTCTGGAATCGCAGAATTCCAGAATGACCATCCATATTGCCGAGTTCGTATCTCCCACCACAGAGATTCGAATTCGGTGATTCTTTTGATATCTGTAGAAAACATGACCTAGTTTATTTTTTGTTTAATAACCCTATGCTATTAGTTGCTGTGGACATAATTATATTTGTCACAAAACTGCGCACAACCACTTTTTCCAGTTTTTTAAAAGTTAGAAAATGGAGCGCGCTCCACCAAACGGGACCGTCCCGCCGTGTGCCAAGTGTACCGAATGGTACACGCAGCATAACCGGACACGTAAAAATTTGTGGGGACTGATTCGGACGCTCGTGTGCGCCGAAATCAGACCGTATCCGCGGACACACACCGTGTCACAACTTTTGTGAAACTCGCGCGTATTTTGTGCATGCTTGTCAGATTGCGACGAAACTTGCGCCACTGGACTCGTGGTAACGCGCTGGTCCTGTGACCCAATTTTCACGCATTTCTGAGATGCTTGACCAGACGGCCCCACAGTTAACTTTTGGACAAATTGTGTTCGGCTCATCGGAATCCAAATTTGGACATACCGTTGGATTCGTATTGACATTTAGAGTTGTTTGACCTATAGTTTGTCCCATTTAGAGACTGTTACCCTTGGCACACTTTTCGGTGCAAAATGGACCACATGTGGACCCGACTTTTACCCAAAATTATCGTTTTGCCCCTGTGTCCAAATTGGACGAAAGGGAAGTACTTTTTAGCTATTTTGCTCATTCTAGAAACATGGGTAATATTTATTTTAGCATCCGGAGACATTTGTTCTGTGGCCATAGCTTTTGATCCTGTGCGTTTGACTTCTGGACAGTACACCTTGCAGCTTTCTTACCAGGCAAGATACCTTGCCAAATTATTTACAGTACTTTTGCATGCTATTTATATTTCTTTATATTTATTGTATTTCTGTTTATTCTTGCATGTGTAGTTTTCTTTCAGTCATTACTATATATTAGATATGTTGACACACACTTGACACTTAGTATCATAGAGGACAATCATTAGGCGTATGGGCTTTAACCACTCTGGTAACACCGTAGTCACTAGCACGCACTATGGTAGGTCGTATCCGATGGTCGCTACCCCCGAGGTATGTCGATTGATGGAGTCCGAGGGTCGCTACCCCCGAGGTATGTCGGCTGATGATGTTCATGGACGAGTGCATGAGTTGTGAGGCTTAGATCGAGTAGACTACCCTTGTCCATACGTCGAAAAGTTGTCCTCGTTTGCATTCATATAGATTGTCTTGTACAGCGTACTTATTTATTTTCAAATTATATGCATGTTTACTGTATTCAAGTTGGCTCGTATTTTCTGTATCTTGTTACGTCCCTCTAAGGACCTGGTCCTCTGCCAGGTGTATCTATTCTTGAGTATTTGCAGGAGCACAGATCGGATGGCTATATATGTTTCGTGGATGTCCTCTCTTCGAGCCCGTGATTGCTAGATGGTGTTCTTATATGGTGTTGTTGTGTTGTACTTACTTTAATATTTGCTCTTATATTCGAGTTGGTAGTAGATTTGTTTCCATCCAACTATCATCTTTAGATACTTCTTATTGAGATCTAGTTATATAGATGTTGGTTATTTATTTATATTGATTTTCGGTGGATAAGATTTAGATTGTACCCATGCGACTTGTGATACATTTTACACCACTTGTGGATTGATATTCATATTACAGCGTACGTGTGGATTTTGGTTCCATATATTGGAGTTGCCATATCCATGCGGCTGGCATGCTTACGTGTCCTAGTCCCACGTATTTTTGGGACTGGGGCGTGACATGTTTTTGTGGTGGCCCATGCAGGTCTAGAGCATATTGTCTCGGTTACGTTACTGTGCCGAGCAAGCCTGCACCTAGGAATAGAGTATAGGATCTCATCCATAATTGACTATGATTCATTTTCCTTCCAATCCATTCTATCTGAATAATTGCATCATGCTTGATTCTTGTACTTCCCTAATAGTTCTTTGAGTATAGCCTTCTGCTAGAATATAGGAACCCCTGTTATTAGGATGATGATTATGGTAGCATACCTATTAAGAATTCAACGAGAATATAGACACACCACTAAGTTTAGAATATCTAGTGAACCTAGAATTCCTTATCTTTAGATTGTTATACCCTTACCCCTTGATGTATTAAGAAGACTTGAGAGTAGTATAGACACTACTAGAGTTAGTTAGAAGTTTGACCATATTATTGACCCTAGTATTGAGGAACCAATAGGAAACCAAAACTCAATATTTGGACTGAACTAACCTTCATAGTTAGATAATATTAGAACTATAAACTTAGATCATTGTCTTATTATTAGTAGACAACACTTTAGGAAGCCAAGAGCATTGAATATAGTAGTTTCTTGAACATACCGCAAACACAGAGAGTAGCGTAGCTTCTCCCCTTAGAAAATCTTGACATTATCTATAGCCTCTCTATTTTATTTTATATATTTGTTTCCCTGAAACCCTAGCACTCGCTATTTGTGCGACGACTAATCATGTTCTTCTATTCTTCATCTTTCAACTCGTGCCCTCTGACACTTCTGATTGTAGGCCAAATGAATTCTTTTATGATATGATATATAGTTTCCTAGAATTATAGTTGTAATCTTGAATTTTGAAATTATGTGCTTAGTAGCAAGAATTTGATAGTTGAGCTGTTCATTTAGATTATAATTTTATGGTTACAACTTAGTTTTAAATCACGTAATTGAACCCATATCTCCACATAAGTTATCTCCTCTCTCACTTGAGGGCTAGTAACCTTTCTATCTTTACTATTGACACTTGTTCTATAAGCACTATGACTAAGAGGTAAGATGACCATGACCTATGTAATAGAAGAGGATACCCCAATAAAGTACCAAGACCCCTTTTTGTAGACATTAATAGGAGCTTCTACGGTATCCTTAAGGCAATACAATAGCAGTTAAATTATTTTAAGTTGGGTAGTATACCTCACCACCTAGTATCACACAGTCCTCTTAACCCATTGGTGAAGTATAACCAAATAACACCGACTTTAGACTTGCATAAGAAGATAACATAAATTGTATGCTAGCAGTAGACAACAGTGTTAATTCAGACGGTAGAATTTAGAGGTTCATGCCCTATTTGGTCGACTAGCGACCTAGACAAAGAATTAGTATGATAACTGTAGAGATTGTAGAGTCTTTTATTATTGTTGCTTATTTTGTTTTGTTGTTGTGAACTTGAATTAATTTGTACCTTCTTTCATCATAATCCAGCGTATTTATGTTTGTTGTACGACCTTGATTTATGCTGCTATCATAGCCTAGTTTTTGCAAGCTTATTCTTTCAACGAGCTTGCTCATGGCATATGTATTATTGGGTGCACACAATGATACAATTGCCTAATCAGAATCGGTGTATTAAGGTCTAGCTAACCTTAGTGCGCTTGGTTCGCTCTTCGCATTACTACTTTACGTGGATTGAGATATATGGTAGTAGACAGATATACTTGCCCCTAGATATGTCTGACACATCGTATCGGTTACATAACTGTACTGATACGAGCATGTAAATAGAAAATTACCAAAAATAGGATTTCAATCCACAACTGTCCTGACAACTCTCTTTTTGATTCTTTAATCTCTTTGAACCTCGTACTAGTATTCTGTCACCTTTACCTTGAGTTCTTTATTATTTCTCTCCGTCTTCCCCTATTTCGGAAAGACGAAATCTCGTGCTAGTATAAGTTGACACTGATATTATTAGCTATACCCCATAAGGCTAAACACATGACTCAGTGACTCTCTTTTATAATTGGTTAAGGGCATATCATAGGTAATATGTTTGGTGTTAAACCTTTGAGGATTAAAAATCATGATTTAATAATTTGAGCAATAGTTTTCTAGATGTATGGCCTTAGGTGGTAGATAGAAAATTTTAAGTTCGGTAGATTGTGAACCTCTCACCCAATTCTCATCTTTGTGCAATTTTCTAATTGTTGGGCACTTTCATGCAAAGGAGCATTTAGGTGTCCACACCGTTGGTCATGACCCATGAAGAAACCTATTTTTCGCTCATGTAGATTTTTCCCATGATTTTTGGGGATGTGCAATGCGCAACATCGCCCACCCCTTTAAACCCAGCCTTGTATTTTAAACGATGCAAATCTTATACCATTCTTGATATTCTATAGTGGCTTAATTTTAATTTCGAGGACAAAATTTTTATAAGTTGGGTAGAATATAAAACCCCGTTCCTAAAAATCGTATATACCCTTTTATTTATTAATTATTAATTTAATTGTAGTAATTAGGGCTAAATAGGATAAATAGATTTTTAATAATTTTTATTTTAGGTGTTCGGACACTTAGAGGACTTATGGGACCATCAGGAATTTTTCAGAATTTATTCCATGTAGGAGACCCCTTGAGCAGTTGCTAGCCTAACGATGTGCATTACCCTAATATATAAATTTTCTTATGAGTATATATATATATATATATATATATATATATGTATATACAAATATATATATATATATATATATATATATATATATATATGTATATACATATTTTATAAAGGAAAAGAAAAGAAAGCAAAAGAATTTAATAATAAGTATAATAATCTAATAATAATAATATGATAATAATACCAAACTACTATTCCACTTTAGCTTGCTATTCCTTTGCAGCAACTTTGCTTTGCTAAAAACTCTCCAGCACTTACTGTGGTCCACCCGCCCCTTAGTATACTACTACACAGCAAAGTAGCAAAACAACTTAGAATTTCTTAAGGCCGACCCCATGCTGCAACTTAATTCAGCAAACTTGCTGATTAACGTCTATAGCAAACTTGCTCCCATAGGGCCCGCCCATTTCATTAGCCTTCAGCGGCTAACTTCCCAGGTACCCGACCTTTGCCGCAAACCCGTCCGCCCTTAGTCCTCTCTCTCTCTCCTTATTAAATATATATATATATATAGCTATCTTTCAAAACCCTAACCTAAATCTCCAGACATCCTCTTCCCATCTAGAGCCGTCACCGCAGCCAGAGAAGCCCCGCCAAGCCATCCAACCATCCCGTCGACTCTGACCTCGCGCCCTGCAGATTCCCACTCGAAGCACCTTCGCTCCAGAGTGATTTTCTGTCGACTCGCTCGACCAAACGCTGTTCCATTTTTATAGGTATGATCTTCCCTTAACCCTCTCCAATATTTGTTTTATAGCCAACCTCAGAAAACATGTGCCCCTAGGTAAAAAATAGCGTCCAAAGTGGACGGACAGACCCAATTCTAGAATCGCAGAATTCCAGAATGACCACCCATATTGCCGAGTTCGTATCTCCCACCACAGAGATCCGAATTCGGTGATTCTTTTTGATACCTTAGAATACATGACCTAGTTTATTTTCTGTTAAATAACCCTATGCTATTAGTTACTGTGGACATAATTATATTCGTCACAAAACTGCGCGCAACCACTTTTTCCAGTTTTTTAAAAGTTGAAAAACGGAGCGCGTTCCACCAAACGGGACCGTCCCGCCGTGTGCCAAGTGTACCAAATGGTGCATGCAGCATAACCGGACACATGAAAATTTGTGGAGATTGATTCGGACGCGTGTGCGCGCCGGAATCAGACCGTATCCTCGGACACACACCGTGTCACAACTTTTGTGGAACTCGCGCGTATTTTGTGCACGCTTGTCAGATTGCGACGAAACTTGCGCCAATGGACTCGTGGTAACGCGCTGGTCCTGTGACCTAATTCACGCATTTTTGAGACGGTTGACCAGATCGCCAATTGGCGAGCCCCACAGTTGACTTTTGGACAAAATTTTGTTCGGCTCATCGGAATCCAAATTTGGACATACCGTTGTGTTCGTATTGACATTTAGAGTTGTTTGACCTATAGTTTGTCCCATTTAGAGACTGTTACCCTTGGCATACTTTTCGGTGCAAAGTGGGCCACATGTGGACCCCACTTTTACCCAAAATTACCGTTTTGCCCTTGTGTCCAAATTGGACGAAAGGGAAGTACTTTTTAGCTATTTGCTCATTCTAGAAACGTGGATGATATTTATTTCAGCATCCAGAGACATTTGTTCTGTGGCCATAGCTTTTGATCCTGTGCGTTTGACTTCTGGACAGTACACCTTGCAGCTTTCTTACCAGGCAAGATACCTTGCCAAATTATTTACAGTACTTTTGCATGCTATTTATATTTCTTTATATTTATTGTATTTCTGTTTATTCTTGCATGTGTAGTTTTCTTTCAGTCATTACTATATATTAGATATATTGACACACACTTGACACTTAGTATCATAGAGGACAATCATTAGGCGTATGGGCTTTAACCACTCTGGTAACACCGTAGTCACTAGCATGCACTATGGTGGGTCGTGTCCGATGGTCGCTACCCCCGAGGTATGTCGATTGATGGAGTCCGAGGGTCGCTACCCCCGAGGTATGCCGGCTGATGATGTTCATGGACGAGTGCATGAGTTGTGAGGCTTAGATCAAGTAGACTACCCTTGCCCATACGTCAAATAGTTGTCCTCATTTGCATTCATATAGATTGTCTTGTACAGCGTACTATGCATGTTTACTGTATTCAAGTTGGCTCGTATTTTCTGTATCATGTTATGTCCCTCTGAGAACCTGGTCCTCTGTCAGGTGTATCTATTCTTGAGTATTTGCAGGAGCACAAATCGGATGGCTATATATATTTCGTGGATGTTCTCTCTTCGAGCCCGTGATTGCTAGATGGTGTTCTTATATGGTGTTGTTGTGTTGTACTTACTTTAATATTTGCTCTTACATTCGAGTTTGTAGTGGATTTGTTTTCATCCAACTATCATCTTTAGATACTTCTTATTGAGATCTAGTTATATAGATGTTGGTTATTTATTTATATTGATTTTTTGTGGATGAGATTTAGATTGTACCCATGCGACTTGTGATATATTTTACACCACTTGTGGATTGATATTCATATTACAGCGTACGTGTGGATTTTGGTTCCATATATTGGAGTTGCCATATCCATGCGGCTGGCATGCTTACGTGTCCTAGTCCTACGTATTTTTGGGACTGGGGCGTGACAGATGTAATCATGAAAATAAAGAAAAACCCTTGTAGATTGGAATTCCCTCATATGTAATCATGACTTTAATCTTTAATAAAATCGTCTTTCTTCTCTGCATATGATCGTTTTGCCATACGTTGCTGTGAAGTCTGAATATGTGTAGCTTCGACACGTCTGATTCTTTACGCCGACTCTGTTTAGAAAGAGTGCTAGGTCCTGTCCTTTTGCGCATAGCGAATAGTCCATAGAAAGCTGTTGAGCATTTTGAACATTTAAAACTGTCCCACCGCTAGGACTGAGGAACCACGTAGAGCTCTGAACTGTTGCTTTTACTTCTGATGAACAAAATTTTTGTTCATAGTTCGTCTTCAAGAATGATTTATCGAAAATCCCTTGGAACAGGGTCGAGAAATGGCTGTCAAACTGAATTGCCATCTTGATAGATGAGATATTCAGACTGGAGTCTGGATGAACCTCCAATTGACCCGAGAAGAGTAATTTCTCAATGTTTAAACTCTGTATGCTTTGGGTACTTGGGATATTTTGAGGCCAAAAAGGAGTATCTTCTGTGTGAACTCCTGTAATCGACCGCCTTGGAAACTGTTCGGATATGCAGAAAGTCAGACATCCGTAGTGTAGATGAGCTAAAAATCCTGAGTTCGTAGCCTATTGAGTGTAGAAAGCCACCGAGCGTGAGATCATCGATTTGGTATCTGCTGAGCGTAAAGTCGTAGGTTTGTAGCCTCTCGAGCATAAAAGCTACCGAGCACAAAGGCATCCGGGCATAAAACCATAGACTTGCAGCTTGCGAGTGTAAAACCGTAGATCTGTAGCTGTCGAGCGTAGAAAGCTCCTTAGCGTAGAACTGTAGATTTGTAGCCTGTGAATAAAAAAAATCTTCCGAGCGTAAGGTTGTGGATCCGTTGCCTCCGAGAGTAAACTAAACGCCACCGAGCGTGAGATCATCGATTTGGTATCTGTTGAGCGTAAAGTCGTAGGTTTGTAGCCTCTCGAGCATAAAAGCTACCGAGCACAAAGACATCCGGGCATAAAACCATAGACTTGTAGCTTGCGAGCGTAAAACCGTTGATCTGTTGCTGTCGAGCGTAGAAAGCTCCTTAGCGTAGGAACTGCTGACCTGTTTATGCACGAAAGACTCTTCGAATTTGCTGACTGTCCGCTTTCTCTGAATAATAAGCTGACGTAGGACCCAATCATAACCAAATATTAATTTAGGAGATTTGGTTCGAGTTTCGAGGAGTCCTTCCGAGGATTTTGATGAGTCGATCCGAACTCTATATATATCCCAAGCTTTTGAGAGAAAAACTTTTCATCCGTCTTCTGCGAAAGAGAGCCTTCGACTGTTTTGAGTTTTTCTCCTCATTCTTCCTCCGAACACTCCGAGTTTTCAGAAATGGCGCCGAAGCAAATCCCCTCCGCTAAGGGAAAGAGTATAGGTTCTTCTTCTCGTTCTTCTGCCCCAGCGAGAGAGTCTTCGGTCGGACAAGGTGAACGTTCTTCTGAGCGAAGTATCCCGCCGACGAGTAGCGCACCCGGCCTTAGAGGTAGAGCCTTTGGGATGACAAAGAATGACGAGAAATCCTTCGCACATGTTGAACGTGATAGCACTAGGTCGTCTTCTGTGCTGATAGCCTCTTTGAGGAAGATGACGTACGGAGACGTTTTTATCTTTTACGCCCACATTTCTAATGTGCCAGCGTAAAAACTCCATATTTTTTTTGCAGTTTTGAGCATAAAAGCTCTGACTGCCGAAAACTTGGTGTATACTATAAAATTTTAGTTTTACGCTTGTGGATGGGACTTCCGGCGTAAAATGAACAGAATTTTGGCAGTCTGGCGTAAAGTACGGACTGTATACCGCCAATTACGCTTCTGGATGTGACCTCCGGCGTAAAATGACCAAATTTTGTACAGTCTTGGCGTAAAGCACAGACTGCCATTTCTTGGTCTTTATGTTGCAAGATTTGTAATGACGTGTTTCCCTTGCACTTTTGCAGTTAACTTGTATAAGTCTCCACTGGCCGAGGTGATGTGTTCCGCTGCCGGGATGCTGCACTCAAACTATCTGGAGGATCTGTCCTACGTGACATTTTCTATCTCCGGACCCCAGTATCCTGAAGGAAGGAAGATCTTGATATCGGCTCAGGGCGAGCGGACGTTGCTGAACATGATTAACGGGGAGCCACTGACGTACATAGACGGGGATCAGTACATCAAGCCAGCTTTTCTCTTTGGGGACATGATTGACAAACGGTCCCAGACGAAGCCCAAGAGAGAACCTTGGGTTTTCCCCGCCGAGAGTGTGGTCTTGTATCTGCCAACGATGCCGAGAGATTATTCCATCTCGGCTTTCTCCCATGCGACATATTCCAGGAGGATTTCGTGGACGCTGACTCCCGATCTTCACGGCAAGTCGGGAAAGATCTTTCATCTGAAAGGAGCTGACCAGGGGTGGTTTGTCAGCCGCCCTTCCGGCGTTGTAACGCTGTTCAGGGGACTGTGCCCGGGCAGCGTCCCGAATGAAGACAGTTCTGTGATCCAGCCTGTCCAGTTGCCGACTTTCTATAACGACTTCATGGGGCAAGGGGGTGTATATCCCAAGGAGAATCCTCGGTGCAATGGGTGGATCACCCCAACAAACCTCCGATGGGCTTGCCTAGTTGACTGGGCCTTGAAGCATTTTCGGAGAGAGCTCGAGGTCTTCGGACTGTATGCTGCTGTGAGTGCGACGAGTGTTGGGTTGCCTCCCAACCCTAACCTGTTTCTGGCACTGATGGAGCGATACATTTCGCTCACCGGAACCTTCGCCACTCCACTAGGGGAGTTGGGGTTGGCCCTCCATGAGATGGCAGTGATCTCGAGACTGCCGATGGGGGACACCCCATATAAAGAGTATGTTCCCACCAACCGGGAGTTGGAGGACTCGGACCCTCGGGTTGTGGAGGTGTATCAGGAGCTGATGTGCCACTACTTCGCGTGCATTGCTTTTTTTGATGAGCCTTCTGATTTGGCTTACACCACTAAGTGGATGTACTACCTCTTCTTCCACCGGGCCAGGGCCGTCAAGTCGGAGAAAGTTTCGGGGGGCAAGAATGAGCCCGTGAACTGTTTGGGCGTGCTCAGTGCCCAGGTCGTCGAGGATCTTATGGAGGATGCTAAAGCTCCAGATCAGATTCTCAATAACGGGATAGAAAAGTACCCTGAAGGCACTAAGGCCTACAGTTACTTGAGGCGCTGCCGCATGCCTCTGTCTAAGGAAGCCAGGCTGGCTGGCTTTCTCTCCATCTGGCTACGTCGAGTAGTGGTGCCCGTTATCGCGTCCGCGGACCGCATTCACCGAAATATCCTGTGGCCTGCCGTGCGCCTGGTGTTTGGGGCAAGACTGGGCTTGCTCCCTGCCATGGTGTACCGTATACAGGCTAGCCTGAGAGCCATGACTGATGGACTGCTCGTCGATGAAGCTCGGCATGATAGCTTTCCCCGGGTAGAGTTACCATACCTGTATTTGATGGGATGGTTAATTCTCCACAACCCCCGGGTGATGTCTCCCGACCCTGGTAGTAGCTCGGGGGGTAGTTTCTTGCTGAACTATAAGGACTCTCCCTGGAATGTGAACACAGTCTTAGACTGTCGGCTGGCTCTGAGCCTCACTCATTGCTGGAAGCTCCTCTGCACTGTCCCCCATGTACATCGCAATCAGTCGGGGATTAGGCTCGAGGATTTAGGTGGAGAGAAGACCAATCTTTCTACGGAAGCTTTTAATTGGTTGGTCTGCATCAGACCCTCCCATTTGCTGTACAGAAGTGAAGATCATTGTTTCTTCGAGCCCTACTTTCCCAGTCGGTTTGCCAGGAAGTTTGGGTAGGATCAGCTGCACATGGGCAATGCCGTCACCAGCTTCAGGTCCAGGGGCGGACTCATTGATAGAGCCAGAGGATGGCGGTATTTTATCATGGGTTGCACGGAAGCAATCTTCATCGTGCCGGTCGTCACACTCTCCACGGAGCTGCGCATCCTCCATTCGTATGTCCAGTTCTACGTGGCGATCAACACCTTCCATCGTGATTTTGACATACGTGGAAGCTTTAGGGTGCCTTCTCCCAAGTCTGGGGGAAGAGTCGAAGTCCCCTTGGTTTCGTCTGACGAGGGCGAGGGGTCCGTCACTCCGGATGAGCCTCTGGTGTCGGTACCGAGGTGTGAAGTGCCTCCTCCTGCGGGGGCTTTGGCAGTCTCTGGGAAGCGAAGGGCTCCCGCTTTGAAGCAGACTTCCCCTCGCAAGAGGAAGAAGAAGACGGTTGCTCGTTCTCTCCGGATTCCTGGTATTGAGGCTCCTAGAGAGGAACCTGCTGTCTTCCCTGTTGGAGATGTCTCTTTGATTGGAGGTTCCCCGCCTTTTGGAGAGGGACCCTCAGTTTCGGCTGGTGGTGCCGGAGAACTCCTGCTTGAGGCTGTCGTTGCTGCCATTGCCTCCGGTAGTGGAATGAAATCGCCTGCGTGGCCGAGGCAAATGGGAGAATCTTTCCCTAGACCAGCAACTGATGAAACTCCTGCCGCGTCCGTGAACGTGACTAGCGAGATCCCGGCTGACGAACCTCGACCGCGTCTTGGTGGAGGCTCGGTAAAGCACCTGGTGGTGTCGGTGGGCCCACCCCCTTCTCCAGGTATGACAGTTCGTATTGCGTTATTAAGGTGTGGTTTAGCTACGTGGGCTGCAGATGCGACATATATACCATTGGCTACGGGTAAATGTTACCTTTATGTCTCCTTTTAGAAAGATTACCATTATATTGATATCAAATTTCTTGTCCTCTTCTCAGGGGACGGCGTCCACGGGGAGTATAGCATTGAAGCGCCTTCTGGCTCTTCTCGGGCTCTTGGCGATGACACGGAGGTGCACGACTTCGAGGAGGAAATATCTTCGGGGGCCAGCTCGCCCGGAGTGGTTTCGTTACCTCAAGAGGAGGACGAACCCGTTGTCGTGACCTCGCCTCTCGCGAGGATGCCGATGACTTTGATCGTCGTTGTCGCATCTCCTTCGGTCGCACCACCCGTCGAGGCAGCGGCTGTGGCCACCTCGTCTGCAATCATTCCTGGAGGGGGACTTGCCAATATCGCGACCACTCCTGGCGTCCAATCGAATCTAGTCGCGTTGACCGAGCAATACACCAGCCTCTTTTATACCAGTTTGAAAATGCTGATATCAATGGTGTTGGCGAAGAACCTAGACTTCGAGCGTTTGAAGAAGGCTTCTCAGTTTTCGATCGGGGCGGTCAGGGAGTTCGGCGATTCTGGGGTAGCTGATGCCCTGGAGGCGATGGTTTATGGTTTGGAGCAACCTATTAACGAGTACTTGCAGCTGGCTCGGGGCAGCCTTGAAGCTGAGGTTCAGGCCAATATGACCTCATGACTGCGCGGCTTACTAAACAGCTGGAAAGCTTAGATGACTCCATCAAAGCACATAGGCTGGAGATAGATGAAAGAAAGCTGTCGTGGAGGAGGCTCTTGCTATTCAGACGAAGTGCCAATCCGAGCATGAAGGGAACGTAGCGAGGGCCCGCAAGTTGAAGGAAAAACTCGCTTTGGCAGAGGAGTGGGCTTCTCAGTCGTTGGCAGGTCTAGATGTAGTGACTGGTCGACTGAGCGCAGCACGACGGGATCTGGAACACGCAGAAGCTGCCCGTACTGGCTCTCTTCGGGCAAGGTTCGAGCTGTCCTTTATGAATAATCCCGAGGCACGGCTGGAGCGGGCCCGTGCTGATGCCTTGGTTTTCAGGGATGAGAGGATAGCTGTACTGGTACAGCTGATTCGTGATCTGACCGCTCCCCCACAATGATGTACCCTTTTTTCTTTTTGCTTCCCAAATGTAATTATGCTCTTTTTTTTGGGAATAAATAAAAGCGACTCTTTTCTGACTTTGTGGACCCATCATTTCGGAGTGTAAATGACAGGCTTGGGCGAGAGTGATATCAGAGGTAGTATGAACGTGATAGACTCTTGATAACCTTTTGGCAGGACATATCTATTCAGAGGTCATACGGACATGATAGAATATGACCCAACTAGTTTCATTTTGGAAGTAGTTTTGTCAGAATTGAGATTCTCGCTATATTCCACTTGAGCAGAGGAGGTTAAGCATATTACCTTTTTAGGAATCTATCGTTGATAGGAGCCATTAACAGGTCTCTATTAGGCTGGGCTAACCTGTAAGCGCCATTTGAGAACGTTGTCTCGATCACAAAAGGGCCTTCCCACTTGGGCTGGAATTTGTCTTTACTTCTGTGAGTAAGGATCATCGGCCTTCTTACGGCTAAAACCAGCTCGCCGACTTTGAACACTCTTTCCTTTACTGTATAATTGAAAGCCTTGGAAATGCATGCTTGGTAGAGCGCGATGCGCTGTTGAGCTTGGAGGCATTTCTCGTCTAATCCTTCTAGCTCTTGAAGCCTTAACAGGTCATTCTTTTCTTGAGTCAGCTCATTAGTCACGGCTATCCTGAGTGACGAGATCTGGATTTCAATGGGGAGAATTGATTCGCTCCCGTAGACCAGTAAAAATAGGGTACAACCTGTCGGTGTTCGTACCGTTGTACGGTATGCCCAGAGACATTCGCCCAGCTTCTCATCCTAATCTCTTTTGTTTGAAGAGACAAATTTCTTCAGGAGTTTGATAATGGTTTTGTTGAAAGCTTCCGCCAAATCATTAGCAGCTGGATAATACGCCGTAGAGGCAGTATTATGTATCCGATTTTTATCCCAAAATTGATGAAACGCTTGGCTGATAAACTGAGGCCCATTGTCATAGATTATCCTTCGGGGAATCCCAAAGCGATAAATGACGTGATGCTTGATGAAGCTGATGACATTAGACGCCTTTACTTCAGCAAGAGGGATTGCCTCTGCCCATTTGGAGAAGTAATCCGTGATGGCCAGTATGAACCGGTGACCTCTGCAAGAAGACGGGTGAATAGGACCAATAATATCCATACCCCATGCTTCGAAAGGCCAGGATGCAACCGTAGGATGTAGATATTCAGACGGTTGATGTATAAAGTCTGCAGGAACCTGACAGTCTTTGCATTGCCTTGCATAGTTGATCGCGTCTGCGATCATAGTGGACCAGTAATAGCCTATTCTCCTGATACGATCCTGTAGCTTAGGACCGGGTTGATGTGCTCCGCATACGCCATTGTGAGCTTTCCCGATAATCTGCTGTGCTTCGTCGTTAGAGAGGCATCTCAGTAGCAGTCCGTCGTAGGTCCGACGATATAGGCATTATGAAGATGCATCGAAGTAGAAGCGTAATGATTGTCTTTTGACGGATACTGTTTCTTTGGGGTCCTCCGACAAGATTCCGTATGCGACGAAATCTATGAAGGGACTTCTCCAGTCTCTTCTAGGGGGATCTGTGTTCACAGCGTAGCTGCGTTCTATATAAAAGTTGTTCTTCACACAGAATAAATCTCTGTTAAGAAGGATTACCGAATCCTGCCTTCTTATAGGAGTGGCTAAATTCGTAGCTAGACTGGCTAGGGCATCAGCTTCCAGATTCTGAGATCGAGGTACATACTCTAGGAAGAACCCTTTGAATGTCATGGCTATCTCGACCATTGCTTGGTGATAGGGGATGAGGTCTGGATTTCGGACTTTATATATTCTCCTGACTTGATTGACGATAAGCAGAGAATCACCGAAAGCTTTCAGGGACTCGACCCCCAGCTCTTTGGCGACTTGGAGCCCGATTAGCAGAGCGTTGTACTCTGCCACATTGTTGTAGCATGGTTCGATAAGAGAATATGCTCGGTAGATGACGAGTTTATCAGGCGATTCCTACCCCTGAAACCACGTTTCCCTTGGGACCAGTCCTGGAGGCGCCGTCGAAGAACAGTTGCCATGCGTCACTTTCCATTGCGGAATTACATTCTGCAACTTTATCAGGGATGTCCTCGTATAATTTGGAGGCCTCCGGGATCGGATGAACAGCTAGAAAGTCGGCCAGCGCTTGGCCTTTGATGGACTTCTGCGGGACGTATACCATATCATATGGTGTTAACAGCATTGCCCAAGTCGCGAGTCGGGAATTAAGAGCACTTGGCTTGCTCATCAGTACTCGAAGAGGGTTGATCCTGGAGATGATATGGATAGTCTGGCCGGTGACATAGTACCACGTCTTCTGGATAGCGAACATCAGATCCAAGTATTCTTTCTTCACTGGGTTGTACCGGTGTTCGGCTCCGACCATCATCCTGCTGAGGTAGTAGATAGCCTGTTCGTGACCCATATCGTTCTTTTGTGCAAGAAGAGCTCCCAGAGAATGATCTATCGCTCTAACGTACAGCAAGAATGGTCTTTCTATGACGGGAGGCACCAGAACTGGCGGACTGGTGAGATAGCGCTTGATATCTCCGAACGCTTGTTGACAAGTTTTGTCCTATATGAAGGATACACCTTTCTTCATGAGATGCAAAAATGGCTGACATTTTCCCGAGAGGTTGGATATAAATCTCCGGATATAAGCCAGACGGCCTTGAAATCCTCGAAGTTCCCTCAGATTGCGGGGCGGTCGCATTTCTACGATGGCCTGGACTTTGTCAGGGTCCACTTGGATGCCTTTGGCGGTGATGACAAATCCCAGGAATTTGCCACTAGATACACCCAGAAAGGACTTCGTAGGGTTCATCTTGAGTTGATGTTGGCGCATCAAATCGAATACCATCCTCAAGTCTTGAATGTGATCATCTTTGATACGGCTCTTGACGGCTATATCGTCCACGTAACATTCTACTATTTTACGTAAATGCTCATAGAATATGTTACTCATAGCCCGTTGGTATGTAGCCCCGACGTTCTTCAATCCGAAGGGCATGACCGTATAGTAATATACCCCCAACGGTGTCCGGAAGGCATTGTTCTTCTCCTCTTCGGGATGCATCTTGATCTGATTGTATCCTGAAAATCCGTCCATGAAAGATATGCGTTCAAAACTGCAGGTGTTGTCGATCATGATGTCCGTGATGGGAAGAGGAAACTCATCCTTGGGGCAGGCTGCATTCAGATCTCGGTAATCGATGCATATACGTATTTTCCTATTTTTCTTCATGACTGGGACAACGTTGGCGACCCAGTCGGGATGTTGTTCTTCCCGGATAAAACCGCAGGCTATCAACTTCTTGACTTTAGTTTCGATGGCATCCATCATATCCGGACGGAACCGGCATTGGTGCTGCTTCACAGGCTTTGAGTCGGTCAATATATTGAGTTTGTGAGTAGCCACCTTTGGGTCAAGGCCCGGCATGTCCTCATAATCCTATGCAAAGACGTCGATATACTCTTTTATCAGCTGGATAACTTCTTCCCTTTCAGCTTGGGGAAGATTGTTACTGATAAATATCGGCTTTGGCGAAAGTTTACCCCCAACATCAACCTGGATAACTTCATCTTTGGTGGAAGGTTCCCTTTGCTCGAAGCAGAATTCCCACTGCGTATCCATTTGTTGGGCCCAAGAGTCATTCTCAAACGGCTCAGGATCCTGTTTATCTGCTTCAAAGGGATCTGCCACTACCATATTCACTGATAGTGTTTGTTCGATAGCATCAGGTGAGTCGGAGGGCGACGAGCCATTCTGAGAAGAGGAAAGCGCTGAGTCGAGATATCAACCGATGTGATCATCGATAGCCAAAGAACTTGAAAATTTTGTTCGGAGGTCATATGAACATGACAAACTTCTTGGATGTAATTCCATCGAGGATGGAAGCGCATATCTGCTCAGAGGTAATATGGACATGGCAGTCTTTGTGGACCTAACACCACTGGCGTACTTAGAGTCAAGTACGGGTGCTAAGTTGAGATGACAACCGATGTGATAATCGATAGCCAAAAACTTAGAGAGTTTGTTCGGAGGTAATATGAACATGACAAACTTCTCGGATACAATTCCATCAAGGATGGAAGCACATATCTGCTTAGAGATAATATGGACATGGCAGTCTTTGTGGACCTAACACCACTGGCGTACTTAGAGTCAAGTACGGGTGCTAAGTTGAGATGACAACCGATGTGATAATCGATAGCCAAAAACTCGGAGAGTTTGTTCGGAGGTAATATGAACATGACAAACTTCTCGGATGCAATTCCATCGAGGATGGAAGCGCATATCTGCTCAGAGGTGTTATGGACATGGCAGTCTTTGTGGACCTAACACCATTGGCGTACTTAGAGTCAAGTACGGGTGCTAAGTTGAGATGACAACCGATGTGATAATCGATAGCCAAAAACTCGGAGAGTTTATTCGGAGGTAATATGAACATGACAAACTTCTCGGATGCAATTCCATCGAGGATGGAAGCGCATATCTGCTCAGAGGTGATATGGACATGGCAATTTTTGTGGACCTAACACCACTGGCGTACTTAGAGTTAAGTACGGGTGCCAAGTTGAGATGACAATCGATACCAGAGGTAATATGAACATGATAATCGATAGCCAATTTTAGGAAGGTTTGTTCAGAGGTAATATGGACATGACAAACTCCTAGGTTTTAAGAAATGAAATGCTTGGATGATGAACATAAGCTTATGTCTGGACAATTCACTGTGGAGAGTTTTTCTTGAGTGAGGATAGTCCTGAAGAATCCACTGGAGAGACCTTTTTAGGGACTCTTCCTTAGGTACATTATTACGTAATAAAAAAAATCCAATTGGTGAGGACAGTCCCCTCATTTACAGATTCAAAGTGATGACCTTGGCCTCGATCAACTCCTAAATTTTCTTTTTTAGCACATAACATGCCCTTGTGGGGTGATGAGTGTACCGATGGAAGAGACAATAATCTGGGTCATCCACTTTGCCAGCCCTCTCAGGATGTCTGATGTCGGGTAGCTGAAGCTTGCACTCTTTTATCAACATATCGAAGATTTCAATGATGTCGTCTTCATTGAAGGAGGAGGTCCCTTTCGGTTTTTGGGTTCCGGATGCCTGAATTTTACGGCTTTGCGGGAAGATCATCATTGCTGCATCATCTTCGGATCTTGAGGGAATTCTACCCCCAGCTTGGGATGCCGCCCTGTTTTGCCGAGGTAGGCTACCCCCAGACATGCCGTAGCATCTGTCCACAGAAGCTAATTTAGAAGGAGCTACCTCTGGTTGTACAAGATTAGACCTTAAAGATTTGGGTTTTGCAAGAGATGCAGTATACCCCAACCCAAAAAGAGCTAGTTGACGATAAGAATTACCATACAGCGGTGTTCGTCTGCCCTTTCCATTATTGAGGCCTGGCCTTAGCTTCAAATCATAACCCATGTTTTGTATAATTTTTAACGCTTGCGAGCTATATCTGTGGATTTTTATTCTGCCAGTTTTAGACTCGCAAAATTATTCCTGTATGATCGGGCTGCTTCGTATGCGACCGAAGACTATTGGATGTTGGTCATCGCGAGTTGGAGGGATAATAAAGATGGAATCTTTACGTGGTCTACTTGTCATGACGATATTAGATGTTGAAGCATTCTCCCACAAGATCTCCCTGCGTTTGACCGTTAGGGGAACTGAAGCCTGTTTATGACCTTCGTCTTTGTGTTTCTGGATCAGATAATTGCCCGAGTCAGGAGGAGTTGCAGAAGAAGACGACGGCTTGTTTCTTTTGTTCCCATCAGTGGGGATGCGGAGATTGGGCACCATGGTTTTCCCTGTGCCACTTGTGTACAACAGGTTGGCCATCTGGGTGGCAGATAATCCCCGGGGAGGGTGTCTTTTCGCAACTTGAGCTTGTTTTACGCCGTGGGACTTTGCCTGGCGTAATTTGGAGATTTGCTCAGACTGGCGTAAAGCTGAAGAGGTCCTCAGTCGGCCATCGGCTTCTCGCGTAATCCGGAGGGTAGGCAGATTGCTCCCTCGCGGGCGTAAAGGCCGAGAAGTTGAGTACTCTGCCGCTTGCCTTCCCTTGCGGAGATCACAGCGCTCATCCGGTTCCTTGTAGAGGTCAGATATTGTCTTGCGCACGAAGCGTGATTTGTACTTCCGATTTGGCGCTGAGGCATCATCAGAAGTTTTGTCTGTACCGCGTGTAGCGGGAGACTGGTTTTTACGCGTAGAGCGCAGTGGATACTTCTGGGTTAGCGCTGAGGCTTTGCCTGAAGTTTTGTCTGTACCGCGCATAGCGGGAGACTGGTTTCTACGCGTAGAGCGTAGTGGATACTTCTGGGTTAGCGCTGAGGCTTTGCCCAAAGTTTCGTCTGTACCGCGCGTAGCGGGAGACTGAATTTTACGTGCAGGACACGGAGGGAGCAATGCTATAACCTTATTGGTCGGAGAGATCGGAGAGTCCACAGGAATGGTAGACGATGTCTTGGGCATCCAGACCTTGCGCAGCTTCCTGTTGTCTTGGACAGAGAGAGGGTGAGAGCTACCCCATGTTCGAAGCATATTTTCGTAGGCAGACTGGTCGAATTGGACGACCAGTGTCTTCTTCATGGTTCCTACAGATACTGTATCGTGTTGAGCAATTACTTCCTCATCAGAAGAGAAAGACGTCCCCAGCAGAGTCGCCATCTTGTTTGTGGTGGAAAACGAAAGAATGAAGATGTATTCAAGATGGGGTTTACACGAAACCCGCCTTCTTTGGTTTACAAACAAACTTGTACAATTTGATCCTATACAAGGATGTGGGAGTATAATTTATTTAATCTGGGTAAATATTGATATAGGTGTCTGATCTGCAGTCGATCACTTTAGCCCTTGGACCACACGATGTTGAAAAAGTGCCGTAGAAGACAGGAAACAGCTTCGAAGGTTACAAAAGAGGGTGGATATACGATGCCAAAGTCGTCGATCCCTACTCTTTGCCTGCGCTCCGGGTTCTCTCTCTCTCTCTCTCTCTCTCTCTCTTGACCTCTGGTTCGATCTTTCTTGGAAGTTCGACCTTAATTTCTTTGACCCTCCAATTTATCGACCTTGGATCTGATATTGGTTTCTTGACCAATTTTTCGACCTTGTTTCTCATTGATAGAGGTCTCTATTTATAGAGTTTTAGTGACAGTGACCACTCCGTCGGTGTAAAAACCGAGGAGTGGAAAATATAGCACCCTTTTACACAACGGTTAAGATAACCAATGCCTGCGTATAGACGATCCTTTGAATGAGCGTGTGACGCGGGTCCAACTAAGGGACAAAATGTGTATAATCGCTACGAAGATCATGGCATAGAAACCACGTAGGTAGGTATCTCTCGTGTAGAAGAGGTGGACGTAGAAGCCAATGTCTGTCACCATGGCGTAGAAGCCAAGTAGGCATCGAAGCCGAAATAGGCATAGAAGCCGAGTGGTCATAGAGGCCGAGTGGGCGTAGAAGCCGAGTGGTCATAGAGGCCGAGTGGGCATAGAAGCTGCTGCGTACCGTGCCAGAGTGCTGATATGGACGTCTTAGCCGAAATTAGGGCTTTTGAAGATATAATCAAATCTCTTGCATTAAATACAGAGATTTGCCACCATGCTGTGCATTAAATGTGGAGGCATGTTTTTGAAGATCTGCAGCCCTTCTGTGCATCCGTCGCAGAGGCGTGCCTCGAAAAACTGTCACCGCTCTGCGCATCAGTCGTAGAGAGGTGCCTCGAGAAACTATTACCGCTCTGCGCATCAGTCATAAAGACGTGCCTCGAGCCCCGTACGAAGTGCAGCTTTTGATGTGGCAGGCGGTTTATCTACCGCAGAGCGTAAACAGCTCATGTCCGCCTGTGTAAAACAAGGCAGCGTATCCCTTCGTGCACGTAAAAGCAGTTTACGCAAAGGAGATGGCGGTAAATGACAGCCTGGGTCGCAGTGTTGTGCCATCATTATAGCCGTCGTCTGGGTAGTCAAGCAGTATCCCTGGGTAGCCGAGCAGCACCCCTTTGTTAGAAGTCCAGACGTCAGGTTCATTGCAGGATCTGACAGGTTCACTTCGGAGAATACGAAGCGTCTCTCGTACAATTCAATGCTGTATTGCAAGAGGATCGGTTTTACGCCCAGGAGTCGACGAAGCACCCTGTTTACGCTGAAGCAGTTTAGATGTACTGCCTTACATTGAGCTTATATTTCATGCTGTGTTTGGTGGAGAAAGCTCTGTTGCACGGTTGATGGCTCTGAAGGCCTCTGTTCACGCTGCTCTGCATCAATATGCTGCGTATAGGCATCCAGCGTATTTTTTATGCTTCTACAATCCTCTCCCAATGTCCCCTAAAAGGAAAGTAAATTCCTTTTTCGACTCTATTTCTTGTCTCATTATGCCAAACATAGAAGAATTCAACATTTTTACTTTTTGAAGCCTCAAAATTTCAAATGATTGGTTTAATGACTTCTCTAAGAGACACATCTGTTTTGGCCATCCTATAGATTTTTCTTCCCAACACAGACTATCTACCTATTCTTCAAAAACTTCAACTTGAAGAATTTGTTACAACCCGTACCAACATTACCACCAATGCTATTCAAATATTATATTATAACTTAACATATGAACATAACACTATCTCATCTAAAGTTCGTGATATTCTAATTGAATTCGATGCGGACGACTAAGGTAAAATCCTACGTATTTTCACTGTTGGACAGATCTTAGTCAACATGCAAGTTTAATTAGACCATGGCTTAACTTTAGATTCTTTCAAGAATATTATTTGTCACCATCTTGAATGTTCACTTGGATTATGCAAGATACTTGAATGGTCACTTCTTTGAAATGCATCGTATTATATTTTTAACTTTTCTACCTAACAAGACTTCGATGAAGTCTCTTATCTAGAAATGCAAGCTTTATACCACTTGCATTTTGGCATTAACTTGAATGTTCTCCAGACCATCTTATCTCAAATGGTTCAATGTCGCGAGAAAGGGCGTCCACTACTATACGCCATGTACTTGCCAATTAATTTCAGTTATTTCGACATTCTATTGGATACTTGTCCAAATCTTGAGGAACCTTTATAACTCAATCAAATTCAGAAAATTGAGCCAACTATGTTTTTACCTTATAACTCATCATCAAACTCCAACACTCATCCTATTGATACCGTCCCTCCTGCTGATGAACAACCACAAACCTTAGAGTCTATTTTAAATCTGTTGCGTGATCGCTTCCACCAAGAAGATATATGAAATCATGCTACTAATCATAGCCAAACTCTTTAGACTCAGGCCCACTTTGATAGACATTCAATACACCCTATTAAAGCACCCAGCCGAACCTTTTTCGATTCTTCGGAATCCAAATCAACAAGGATTTCGTATTGATCACCCATATGTGCAGCGGTATTTGGATCCAGCTGATACCTTCTTTGATCCAAACTGAATAGTTGAACCTGATCATGAAGATGAAGAAAATGACAACTAGTTACTCAATTGTTTGAATGTTTAAAAAGTTTACTTTTAGATGCTCTACTATGATATTTTTACTACACTTCTGCTTTTGTATGTTTTTTCAAATGAATAAAAGTTTAATGCAATTTTTCTTTTGTCATTATATATTATCCTGTATACACTTTACTCTCTTATTTTTCTTGTCATCTCACCGATTTCGGGGGAGCATGTCATTTCGATCAAATGACAATGGGGGAGAAAGACTACATGATACTAGCATACAAAATAATACTTGATAGACGTTGTCTTCATCATATCAACTACTCCACAGTTATAGGGGAGCCTTGTATATCAAAGACTTGCAATATCATTCGTAGTTTGTCAATTATCAAAATGGAGAAGATTGTTGGCCCATCCGGTTTCAGTCAACTTGATTTTGATAGTTAACTAAACCATTCATTGATATGTCAAGATCTCAAGCCTCAATACTGCTATTACATGTCGTTTATATTGCGTCTATTTAAATATAATCTTTTATTTATTTGAGTCTAGGATTACTGTAAGCTGAGTCACACTAGCAAATCCAAGTACCTATACCCAGATACCTAGTCCACTCAAATAAACCAAAGAACCTATCCACTATATCAGGCCACATTCATTTATAAAGTTTACCATACTAAGAGACCAAACTCGGACCAAACTCGGTTACCCTTTTGGTATAAAATCAACCAATTCAATAAACTCCTGATTTTTTGGCCCAATGGTTGAAAATTTGAATTAAATCCACTAAATTCTGGCCGAATTCTATTTGCCTACACCCTATAAATAGGATTAGAATTCTTTATTCCTATAATAACTCCATCATTCTTAAGTCTTCTATCGTATTGTAAGCAAACCTCTATGCCTTAACTTTCCCATCTCAAAGAGCAACTCCTTAGTCTTCCTAGTGCCAAGTGCAATCTCGGACTAATAGTCTTCTGAGTTGTAAAGAACTTTATTCCATCAATTACTCTCTCTTTCTCTCTCTCTAAGCTGTGAAGTTGCGAGACTTCGGATCAAACCTCATAGTGTAAAGAAGTGGTAAGCCTTCGGATCAAAGCTTGGGATTCACTATTGGTGATTATAGTAGAGAAAATTCGAGCTTGAGTTCTCGGGACTGGACTAGTCCCCTCAGAGGAAAACTAGTATATATCTTGGTATTTGCGTTTGCTTTCTCTCTCTACTTTACTGTTTTACTTTACTGTCTCTATATACACTGTTAATTAGCAACTGCCTTCATCTGATAATATTAAATTGGGTAGATTATTCTGCTGTACTTTATTTACCTTCCTCTAAAGTTGCCTCACGGTCCTTCATCAGTATCGTAGGCCTTTAAATTTTGTATCGGCGATCATATGTACTTGCAAATTTTGCCAACCTGTGGAGTCATTCGATTCGGGGCCCGGAGGAATCTTAGTTCGTGATACGTCGGTCTGTTCGATATCCTCGAGCGAGTAGGTAATATTGCTTAATGTCTTATCCTTCTGCCTTCGTTACATGAGGTTCATGATGTATTTTATGTGTCTCAGTTGTGTAGTATATCCCAGATCTAAACCATATCCTCGATCATTCCGAGATAGTCATTTATACCGACTTGTCTTATGAGGAGCAACATGTATCCATTTTAGACCGGAGGGAGAAAGTGCTCAAGAACTGGACTATTCATCTTGTTCGGATTACTTGGGGTCATAACCCTTTAAGAGAGTAAACGTGGGAGTGCAAGAATAATATTAGGTCTCGGTATCCACACATATTTGACTCGTAAGTTATATTTATTCTTATGCCTTCGTATCTAGAATCTCGTGATTCACTTACCAATTCAGTTTGATGTTGCTTTTGTTCATTATATGATTAAATTTGATTGCATATGTAGATGTGCTTGTAGTTAGTGTAGTGCTTGTTCTAATTTCTCTAGCTAGCCTTGGGTTTGAATTTTGAGGATAATTTTTTTTATAGTGGATAGAGATATCACTCCCCATTGCCGATAAGTGTATTTAGAACGTATTATTTCTTGCTTGCATGATAATTAGGTTGCATGGAGACTAGGCCCATTTTTGGTTCATTTAGGTTCATGGTTTATTTGTGAGGTTGGGTTTGGTCAAGATTTGAACACATGGTCTAAATAAGCTATCATCTTTCTCTCTCTTTTCTTATTCTTTATTTTCTTCTCCTTCTTCATTTTAGGCAAGTACACGTTGCATGACATGGAGAAACATGGATTTTTATTTCTTGTTTTCCCTTGCATATTATTAGTCTAATATGTGTATATTATGATTCTAAGCTTGTTTAACACTAGGAGTTTTGGGTTTTTTTGGGTGGATTTGAGTATATCTATATTTTAGTTATGGGTTTTCATGAGTTTTATGAGTTTTTCTTAGTTTTGATCTATTAAAACTTGGTAAATTAAAAAACTAGTTGTTTTATTTGATAGAGCATTCAATTTCAGGCGATTTTGACTTTTGTTTTACTTGATTTGGAGTTAAAGTGAGGCTTTTATGGAGGAAACAAGTTTTCGAGTTTTTGCTTTTCATGGTGTTCTTGCTATTTTTGGGACGATGAAGTCCATGCAACGGAGAAGGCTATGCAGCAGATATGCTATGCGGAATGAAGCTTCCCACCGCAGACCCTTCGCAGCATGCGCACTTGTGATGTGCCTGACTGTTTGCATGCGCGCTCTAAGCCATAGGACCGAACAAGCCATTCGGCAGATCTTGCTATGGGCCTGATCTTTCCATGCTTTTGTGGGTACATGTGCCAAGATGTCATGCGCCTAGTACTGAGCGCCTAACTTGTCTTGTGCATTTTCATGCGCATGACTTGTCATGTGCATTTTCATGCGCATGACTTGCTATGCTCCTGGCCGCTATGTTTTAAGCTCATCTTCGCTGCAATGATATGTATAAACACTATGTGATGGCCTATACATGCGCAATATGTCATGCAGTAGACTCTAATGAATATGTATCCATGTGGCAGCTTTTTCATGCACACTTTTCCCATGAGCACATGTTTACCCTAGCGACCCTATGCGCCTGTTTTGCTGATTTGCTTAATTTTGGAGCTTTTATTATGTTTCATGATTCTCTGTGTTGATTTTATTAATTGCAAGCGTGTTGGATCAAGTGCTATTGTGTGTTAGACCTGACTATGGGTCTGACCCGACTATATGCAGAACTAGACCATGTGCCAAGTGGCTATACTATCTATGCGCATGATATAACCCATGTGTTACAATGTCCTAGAACTCATGCGAATGACTAATGAGTGGTAACTTGACTCGACTACTCGTATCTGTGTTGATACACTTACCACATGTTATGCATTCCTACGTGCTATATGTTACATGTGCACTGAGGTGTAACATATCATGCTACGTGCTATGTATTATATGTTCTGGGTGTGTACCGAGTTGTCCCCTTTCCTACGTGATATGTAATATTATATTATTTCTCCTGCATGGACAGTATAGTTGGTCAATAACCAAGCATGGCTAAGAATTGTTTGATTGTTGCATCACGCTCGGGTTAATCCAAATTGAACTATCAAGTGACAAAGTGGATTCATATCCAGCATTCCCGTACTGCGGTGCAACATATAAAGGGAGTAACATGCAGCCACGCCATGTGATTCCAGATAACCGTAGGATTAACTAGGCAACCAAAACTGGTAGAGCATTGGAATGGATGGAACCCCGAGATCGTGTACGCGAGCTACGTTAGTAAATTGTCATGACGTACAAGGCTGCCCCCCATGGATATTGTGTTGCATCCGTACTAGTAGACGATAATATCTAAATACTATATTATATAATGTGTTCTATGTGATTTAGCACGGTAGCCTTACGGGGACCGGTGCATATACAACATTTTACGTGATTAACATGACTCGGCTAGTCTCGCTTAACAACTCATGATCTAAGGATTTCTAGTTATGCATTAATTCAAGGATAACCTGGACTCCACCTAGCAAGCAGTATAATTGATTGGCCATTTTATAATTAACTTGATTGTGTTTATTGTTTGCCATTAAATACGAAAGTTGGAAAAAACTTGATTCATTTGAAAAAACTAGAGAAAGTACAAAGAAAAAGTTCTAGAAGATAATCTAAGTACAAAATTATTTTCTGGGGGGGTAAAAATGGAGGGTTAGGAGTGTAGCTACTCTCTTTACTCCGTGGATGATCCGATGGATAAGCTCTTCTCTCTTGCTTGAGTATAGATTCGTAGATAGCCAGCCTTTCTTTAATTGTCCGGTCTCTCTCTGGAGAAGAAAAAGTAGCCCTTTAGAACGTTCAAGTTGCTCCTATTTATATCCATTGTGCTGATGGGCTATGGGTGCCGCATATGCCTCTGTTTGGTGGCCTCATAAGGCTCCTTCAACAGAATATGGTTATAACTGTTATCGTAAGCCACAGTCAAATTTTCACGTGGTCTTGGTTGAGATATGATGTTGATGAGATCTCGGGGTTGTTATCAACCCATTATGGACGTGACTTGGTTAGCTGGACATGTAGTCAACACCAACTGTGCAAAGATCTCTGCAGTTATAATGGGAAGATCTTGTGAGCTGGAGGCCGCATAGCAAGTAGGTCGCATGGGTCATATAGCCGTATATGTACTCTCGTTTGGGTCTTGGTCGAATGGACACTCTAGCCGCATGTTGGCGAGGCCGCATGGGTCATGTAGCCACATACGTGCTCTCATTTAGGACTTGGTCGAATGGACACTCTGGACGTATGTTGGCGAGGCCACATGGGGTGTGTAGCCGCATGCGTGTTCTTATTTGGGCAATGGTCCAATGGACACTTTGGCCGCATGTTGCCGAGGCTGCATGGGACTTATAGCCGCATACGCGAGAACACGTGGCATAGCTCATTTGTCGAAGTAATTAATGCGCTGATGTGAACCGTTGTATTCTTCTGAGGCATCATCTTCGCGAGTCTCGAAGTGCCTCAAAGTGATGAGTGATGTGTCAGAGCCTCTGACAGACATCGAAATCTGTGTTAGGGGTCCTTATACGGCATCCCTTTTCTGTGGTCTCTCTGATGTTTCTAGATCTTTGGTTACCAAGGACGCATATGACTTTTCTGCGGTTGGTTATTCCAGGACGCATATGGCTTCTCTGCGGCTTGGTTGTACAAGTCGCATACGACTTATTTCTTCTAGACGAATGTGGCACTTTACAGACTTCCTTTGGGGGGGAGTCCCTTGGCTACATAGCTTCTCTGTAGCATGACTAAGGCAAGCTTTGAGGGCATATCTCATGGCGTATGGACTCAAAATTTCCATGCTTGTACAAGACCCTCTTCAAAGTTTTTAAAACTTGAAACAAGTTTTGAAATACTTTAAAAAAGAAGCATGGAAGAGAGTTTTGACTTGGTTAAGAAGGTGAATATTATACTAGAGATAATTTAGACGTAGTAGGATATTGCATTCTCTTGGGATATTCTATTGGAGAATTTTGGTAGACTTATTACCCAGGAAGTACCTAAGATTGGATACGATAATAAGTTGAGATGACTGACACTATCTGGGGTCTAGAACGATGTGATAGCAAACTGTTTGAGGGATGTTTGCTCAGAGGTAACATAAACATGGAAAACTTGGAATTTCGTTGGAGGTATCTTACTCAGAGGTAATGTGGAGATGGTAAAATAAACTTTCGTGGGACTGGAGTTTGTATGGGAAAATAATTCAGAGGTAATATAGATATGATTATTTTGAGATAATTCTGTTGTAGAATTTTTGTGGACTCATCATCCTTGGCATACCTAGGGTTTAGTACAGATGATAAGTTGGAACGACTGACACCATTAGAGGTATTATGGACGTGATGGTAGAAAGTCGATGGGAAAAAAGTTTGCTCGAAGGTAATATGGACATGGCAAACTCTTGAGTTCTACTGTGGATGGTAGTATATATCTGCTCAGAGGTAATATGGACATGGCAGAATATAACCTAACTAGAACTCCGCAGGAGAATTTTGGTGGACTTATCATCATGGGCATACTTAAAGGTAAGTATGGATGATAATTTGAAACGACTGGCACCATCAGAGGTATTATGGACGTGACGGTAGGAAGTCGATGAGAAAGAATGTTCGCTCAGAGGTAAGATGGATATTACAAACTCTTGGGTTATGGACTTATTATCTATGGCGTACCTTAAGTACAGATAATAAGCTAAAACGACTAGCACTATCAGGGGTTATGCGAACGTGATAGTAGAAAGTCGAATAGCAGAACTTTACTCAGAGGTAATATGGACATGAATTTTTTTTGGAAATATCTTACTCAGAGGTAATGTGGACGTGGTAAGATATGACTCTGTGGGGATAGTAGAGAGACATAGTTCAGAGGTAAATGAACATAAACTGAATTTTTCTCTGCTGGGAAAAATGAAAGAAGTTTAGAAGTAATGTGGACTTGAACTATTCATTTTCGTTGTGGATATCTCACCGGTGGATTTTTGGTGGACCTGTCACTTCTTATGCACGAGAGTGCAAGAAAAAGTTTGAAATAAGCCTTGCCAGAGGTAGTATGGTTGTGGCAAGTTTGGTGGACTTAACACCGTTGGCGCACTTATATTTAAGAGCAGGTGATAAGTTAAGATAACGACTGGTGTTATTCGTAGGGAGTGGTTTTTTCAGAGGTTATTTGGACATGGTAGACTATCGGGGGAGGATATGAGGACGATAGCTCAGAGGTGACATAGACATAAGATGATCAATAGCCATACTGAGAGGTTAGGTACGATCCTAGTATTTTTGTGGAAGGAGAAGGAAGTGCGCCAGAAGTAGGGAGGTGGATTTTTTTATTCTATTGAGGACATCCAACTAGGAGATTTTTGGAGCAAGCAATAGATTAGAAAAAAATCCTATCAGAGGTAATATGGACGTGATAGGTTTTGTGGATAGTAATGACCTCCTGCTGGGGATCTTTGGTGGACTTATTACTCCATGCGTGCGAGAGTGCAAGTAATATTCAGAATAGGCCTGGCCAGAGGTGTCAAGTTTGGTGGACCTAACACCATTGGCGTACTTCAATTTAAGTACAGGTGATAAGTTTAGACGACGATCGAAATCAGAGGTACTTGTGGACGTGATGATCGATAACCAACCTGAAAGGTTTTCTCAGAGGTGCGAAGAACATGACAAACCGTACTGGAGAATTTTTGGTGGACTTATTATGTGTTGCGCATGTTGTATTTAAATAATAAATTCGAGAACAATCCCTATCAGAGGTAATATGGACATGATAGATTTTGTAGACCCATTACTTTTTTTGAATGTTACTACAAGTAATAGGTTTGAGATAAGCCCTGACTGTCACGACCCGCACCCGGATATTCGGGCACGAGTACGTGGGTACGTCCAGCCTACGCCGCAGTGTCAGCGGTAGTACGCTGTCTAGGTCATAATCACAGGTAATATAAAATCTAGCTCATTCACAATAATTAGATAGGCAAGGAAAATAACAGGAAAAGGAAATGCTAAGATTTCATAAACAGAAAGTGACAACAGATCCAGAGTTATTACAAAATCAGAAATTAAATCGGGGACAAACCCGATTACTAGGATGAAAGAAAATAAATAACTACTGCTAACTACTCCGCAGGAGTAGTCTCCTGTGTGGGAACCGGCTCCGCAACTGTATCACCTGCTGCCTCATAGGGGCCATAATAGGTGGGGGCCAGGTTCTCATCATCGCCTAAAACAACGGATCCAGTCAGGAAAGAAGCAAAGTACACAATGCACAACAAGATTTAAACTAAACATTTGTGACAGGTAGAAAAGAACTGACTAAGCATCATATTGAGAATATACATAAATAAGTAGTGAAATTTACTGAGAAATAATGCTATAAATCAGGACTATAAGTGAAACAGGAATAAAATGTGACAGGAAATGTAACTGTAACAAGACAACAAGAACTGCAACACGACAAGAAACTATGTGCGTGAACTTGTGTATTTAGAATACATAGTTGGCATGTAGGGGTTTATAAGGCTAATAAGGCACGCCATAGGCGTCTAGCAGTCAGGAATAACAAGTATAAGGCTGAGGGTACAATCGCGTACCAACAGCTAGCAGTCACGACAAGGGGGAAGGGTAAACTACATGCCTCCTAGTATTCTCCCACCCGACATAAAAAACAAGACATGAAATCCCAAAATCTAACACTAAATGAAATCATCATTGGTACTAGTAAAGCAAGAAATTAATTATCACAATATAAAGATTAAACTTGAAGTGCAGGTACTTGCCTAATGTTTGGATCCAATTACAGTTTTGTGTCTCGGGGAAATTTCTAGAAATATGTCCAGATGCTGAAATAAATATTACCATCATGCTCAGAAGATATCAAATAGCTAGAGACGCCTGTCCTTGGGTCCAATTTGGAGACAAGGGCAAAAACGACAATTTCGGGTCAAAACGGGGTCCGCAGATGGGCCCGCTTTGCACCGAAAAATGTGTCAGGGTCAAAGGTCTCCAAATTCATCAAACTTAGTGTCAACAGGTCAGGAACGATGATACGAACCCAACGGAACTTCCAGAATTGGATTCTGATGAGCCGATCACAAAATCGCCCGTCGAGCGGGACCTGTGGGGCCCACGACACGCGATTTCGTCAACGTTCTCAGAAGCGAACCAAACTTGGGTCACAGGACCAGCGTATCGCTACGAGTCTGATGGCGTAAGTTTCGTTTTGATCCGACGTGTGTACAGGAAGTTAGGGCGAAATTCAGAAAAGGTAGATACGGGGCGGTGTCTGCGGATACGCGTTAATCCCAGTGTGCATGTACACCCGAATCGACTTTCGCGAAATCCCACACGTCCGTATCAACGCTGCGCACGTATCTGTGAAGACCGCGCACGACCAAGTCATCCCGTTTGGTGGGGCATACCCAGTTCCGGGGTAAATCGGGTCGATATTTTTTCTGTTTTTGGATCGCGGTGTGCGATCACCACAGGACGCGATGCCCCGAGCGGTTTATCCGGGCACCGAGAGGGTCATACAGGCTTCGCAACACAATTTACGGAATTAAAAACGGAGATACGGGGTGCGAGATACGAGTACCTGAACTGGGCTCTTCGAAACGGGGTTTTCCGTGTCCAACACGTGTCCTGGACACTGTGTCAGCCGTGTCCACGTGTTCGCGTGTCCGGCAGCGAGTCCGGGTGTTCGGCCTAGGGCTTCGGCCTGTGCTGAACTGCGGTGGCCGGAGAATGGGTGGCGTCGCCGGGCTCGGGCGCGGGCGGTGCTGGCAGCTAAGGGAGGAGGACGACGGGTCGCCGGAGCTAGGGGAGCCGGCAGAGGGTTAGGGCTAGGGGAAAGAGAGGGAGGGGAAGAAGAAGAGTGGGGGGCTTTAAATAGGCTCAGGCGGGCGGTCGTGGCCGGGTTAGGCGCACCGAGGGGGGGTCGTGGGTCGCTCTGGCGGAGGCGGCGGAGAACCCGGGCGATGGCGCGGGGGAATCGGGCTGCACAGCATGGGGAAGGGAGTGGGGACCGGGTCGGGTTGGGCGCGGGTTCCGGGTTGAGCGGACCCGCCCGACCCGCTAACCGTGGCTGGCTGGGCTGGGCTGGGCTTCGGCCCACTGGGCCGGGTCGGACCTAAAAGAACAAAAATAGTAATAATAGTAATAATAATAATAATAATAATAATAATAATAATAACAATAACAATAATTAATTTAATTAGTTTAAAAATAGTTTTTGGGTATTTAAAAATAGATCTGTGGCCCAATAAAATCCAAAAAAATTATCCTAAGCGCAGTTTTTCATTTTACACCCAAAAATATTATTTTCGTAATATTTTAATATTATTTATTAACAATTAAAAATTATTTAACAATTAAAAACCCTGATTTTAATTACAGAAAAATCCTAGAAAATTCCAGAAAATTGTGAAAATCAAAAATTAATATTTTTTTAAAAAAAAATCAGGGGCTTACAATCTACCCAACTTATAAAAATTTCGTCCTCGAAATTTAAAATATGGTAGGGTTCTCTCTATCCAATCTCACTTGATTACAGTCTAACGGGTCTCTCTCAGGTGAACATTGTAGTCGCTACCCAACTTAGAATTTACCCATCTATCCTCTAAGGCTATACAACTAGTAAAGCTATGTCCTAACTTATTTAATCATGGTATTGAATCTTTTAAGTCTTTAACACAAATACACCACCTATGGTATTCCCTTAATTATAGAGGGTTATCATCAATTCGACCGGTCTGAGGGGTATATCTAGCACTATCTACATATCAAACTTATACCAAGCACAGGATTTTGTCTTTCCGAAATAAGGGAAGACGAGGATCAATAACAAAGAGTTCAAGGTCGAGGTGGTAGAACAGAGGTATAGGGATCAAGGCGTTTAAGGAATTCTAATGGGAATTGTCAGGCGATTATGGATTGAAATTCTATTCTGGTAATCATTTATTCGCATGCTCGTATTAGTACAGTCATGTAGCTGATACGATATGCTCGGACATATTTAGGGGGGAAAGTATACTAGTCAACTATATATCTCAATCCACGTAAAGTAGTCGTGCGAAGTGCAAATCAAAATGTACTAAGGTTGATCAGACCATAGTACACTGATTCTGAATAGACACTTGTATTAGTGGGGTTGATCAGGCCTCAATAATACATGTGTCATGAACAAGCCCGATAAAGAGTAAGCTTGCAAAACTAGGCTATAAAATAGCAGCATAAGACAAGTGCAGCAAAATTAAGTGAGCTAGATGATGATGAAAGGAGGTACAAATTATTTAAGTTCATAAAACAACCTACATTAAGCACAACAACAAAAGATTCTAAAATCTCTACAGTTATCAAATATAAAAGCATACCAGGTTATTAGCAAGTTCAAAATTACTAGGTTGGGGCTGAGGCCACGAACCAATAGGCACGAGCTAAACAATATTAGAAAAGGTATCTACGAATCACTTACGCGCATTAGCTGCTCCCAGAGTCTGCGCGTTCTCCACGGTCATCACGTAAGCTTGTCCGCGTCCTGGAGCAGTGGGACAGTCCCTCACTTGATGTGCTGTTGATCCACAATATAGACAGGCACCTAGTCTCTTCCTACAAACTTACCAGGTGTGACCTTATTTTTGACAAAAGCCACAAGTGGGAACTCATTGGTTCTGTCCTTGAGCTTGGGTTTGGGGTGCTGTGGCTCAAGGGAGGGGACGCTGAGTTTGCTGCGGGGCCCTCTACTGTGGTTGTTGTTGGAACGAGCGTTTGTGGGGTCCCGTACTTCCAGTATCTCTTTCCTATTTTAGTCTGTGTCCCATGTCTCTCTCAACACCTTGTGCCACGCTCAAGATTTCCTCGTATGTACGAGCTCGGCTAGTGGTGATAGCAAGGCGAATATCAGGAGACAACCCCTTCTTGAATCTACGGGCTCTATCCTCAGGGGTACGAACCATATATTCTGCAAAGTGGCTCAGTCTGCTAAATTCGGCAGTGTACTCATCAACAGAAAGGTTACCTTGTTCTAGCCTCTCGAATTGACTTTCGAGAGCTTCCCGGGCCACTTCGGGATAGAATTTCTCCTTGAACAGCCTCTTGAAGTCCTCCCAAGTGAGATCAGGAGCAGATAGTTGAGGTTCGTCTCTAAACCAGGTCCAAGCTATGTCAAACAGTTGCAGGCTTGCAGATTCCACTTTAAGGTCATCAGGGACCCAAGCAGTCTTTAAGAGTCACTCCACATTCTCTATCCATTCATCGGCATAGAGAATACCTTCAGTCCCATAGAATTCCAGGGGTTTAAGGTTCTTGAAGTCCTTGGCACTTCCTGGCCTCTGGCGTGGTGACTCCTGGAACCGAAGAGCGTCCGAAAGGCTAGTTCGTAGCAGGGTAGTATGTTCCTTCTGGGATTCTACAAGTCCCTGGAACACTCCGAGTAGCTGTTCCCCATCCAGAGTAATTGTCGAAGTAGATGGAGGCAGAGGGAGTGCAAGAGTTTCAGGCACAGTCTGCTCAGCTGGTTCGGATGTGCCTCCTATTGTGTTCCTTGTCTGAACCATTCTGAAAGATTAAGGGATAGGAAGATTAGAATAGATCACTTGGAAATCAAGGGCGATAGAAAAACTGATTAGGAATGATATCAAGAATTGAAATAAAGATCCTATTCTGTGAATGAGCTTTTTTTCCTAAAATCATCAATCTTGTTGCAGGCCTGTTCGGTCCCTAAGTTGAAACCGAACAATTTAGTCGTTTGACGTGCATGGGCCACCATAAAAATGTGTCATGACCCACACTCGGATATTCGGGCACGAGTACGTGGGTACGTCCAGCCTACGCCGTAGTGTCGGCGGTAGTACGCTGTCTAGGTCATAATCACAGGTAATATAAAATCTAGCTTATTCACAATAATTAGATAGGCAAGGAAAATAACAGGAAAAGGAATGCTAAGATTTCATAAATAAAAAGTGATAACAGATCCAGAGATATTACAAAATCAGAAATTAAATCGGGGACAAACCCGATTACTAGGATGAAAGGAAATAAATAACTACTGCTAACTACTCCGCAGGAGTAGTCTCCTGTGTGGGAACTGGCTCCGCAACTGTATCACCTGCTGCCTCATAGGGGCCATAATAGGTGGGGGCCAGGTTCTCATCATCGCCTAAAATAACGGATCCAGTCAGGAAAGGTGCAAAGTACACAATTCACAACAAGATTTAAACTAAACATTTGTGACAGGTAGAAAAGAACTGACTAAGCATCATGTTGAGAATATAGATAAATAAGTAGTGAAATTTACTGAGAAATAATGCTATAAATCAGGACTATAAGTGAAACAGGAATAAAATATGACAGAAAATGTAACTGTAACAAGACAACAAGAACTGCAACACGACAAGAAACTATATGCGTGAACTTGTGTATTTAGAATACATAGTTGGCAGTAGGGGTTTATAAGGCTAATAAGGCATGCCATAGGCGGCTAGCAGTTAGGAATAACAAGTATAAGGCTGAGGGTACAATCGCGTACCAACAGCTAGCAGTCACGACAAGGGGGAAGGGTAAACTACATGCCTCCTAGTATTCTCCCACCCGACATGAAAAGCAAGACATGAAATCCCAAAATCTAACACTAAATGAAATCATCAATGGTACTAGTAAAGCAAAGAATTAATTATCATAATATAAAGATTAAACTTGAAGTGCAGGTACTAGCCTGATGTTTGGATCCAATTACAGTTTTGTGTCTCAGGGAAATTTCCAAAAATGTGTCCAGATACTGAAATAAATATTACCATCATGCTCAGAAGATATCAAATAGCTAGAGACGCCTGTCCTTGGGTCCAATTTGGAGACAAGGGCAAAAACGGTAATTTCGGGTCAAAACGGGGTCCGCAGGTGGGCCCGCTTTGCACCAAAAAATGTGTCAGGGTCAAAGGTCTCCAAATTCACCAAACTTAGTGTCAACAGGTCAGGAACGATGATACGAACCCAACAAAACTTCCAGAATTGGATTCCGATGAGCCGATCACAAAATCGTCCGTCGAGCGGGACCTGTGGGGCCCACGACATGCGATTTCGTCAACGTTCTCAGAAGTGAACCAAACATGGGTCACAGGACCAGCGTATCGCTACGAGTCCGATGGCAAAATTTTTGTTTCGATCCGACGTGTGTACAGGAAGTTAGGGCAAAATTCAGAAAAGGTGGATACGGGGCGGTGTCCACGGATATGCGTTGATCCCGGTGTGCATGCACACCCGAATCGACTTCCGCGAAATCCCACACGTCCGTATCAACGCTGCGCACGTATCTGTGAAGACCGCGCGCGACCAAGTCGTCCCGTTTGGCAGGGCGTACCCAGTTTCGGGGTGAATCGGGTCGATGTTTTTCCTGTTTTTGGATCTCAGTGTGCGATCACCACAGGACGCGATGCCCCGAGCGGTTTGTCCTGGCACCGAGAGGGTCATACAGGCTTCGTAACACAATTTACGGAATTGATAACGGAGATACGGGGTGCGAGATACGAGTACCTGAACTGGGCTCTTCAAAAGGGAGTTTTTCGTGTCTAACACGTGTCCTGGACACTGTGTCAGCCGTGTCCACATTTTCGCGTGTCCGACAGCGAGTCCGGGTGTCCGGCCTAGGGCTTCGGCCTGTGCTGAACTGCGGTGGCCGGAGAATGGGTGGCGTCGCCGGGCTCGGACGCGTGCGGTGCTGGCAGCTGAGGGAGGAGGACGACGGGTCGCCGGAGCTAGGGGAGCCGGCGGAGGGTTAGGGCTAGGGGAAAGTGAGGGAGGGGAAGAAGAAGAGTGGGGGGCTTTAAATAGGCTCAGGCGGGCGGTCGTGGCCACGCCGAGGGGGGGGTCGTGGGTCGCTCCGGCGGAGGCGGCGGAGAACACGGGCGGTGGCGCGGGGGAATCGGGCTGCACAGCGTGGGGAAGGGAGTGAAGACCGGGTCAGGTCGGGCGCGGGTTCCGGGTTGAGCGGACCCGCCCGACCCGCTAACCGTTGCTGGCTGGGCTGGGCTGGGCTTCGGCCCACTGGGCCGGGCCGGACCTAAAAGAACAAAAATAGTAATAATAGTCATAATAATAATAATAATAATAATAATAACAATAATTAATTTAATTAGTTTAAAAATAGTTTTTGGGTATTTAAAAATATGTCTGAGGCCCAATAAAATCCAAAAAAATTACCCTAAGCCCAGTTTTTCATTTTACACCCAAAAATATTATTTTTGTAATATTTTAATATTATTTATTAACAATTAAAAATTATTTAATAATTAAAAACCCTGATTTTAATTACAAAAAAATCCTAGAAAATTCCAGAAAATTATGAAAAATCCCAAATTAATATTTTTTTTAAAAAAAATCAGGGGCTTACACTGCCAGAGCTAATATGGACATGATAGTTTTTGTGGACTTAACACCGCTGGTGTACCTTGGTGAGGAAGGGTGATAAGCGGGGATCATAACCGATATCTGAGGTGATTTGGACGTGGTGATCGATAGCCAAAACCCGGGAGGTTTGCTCACAGGTCACTTGGATATGGCAAACTCAGCCGGGGAAAAATGTTAGGACAACAGTTCAGAGGAAATATGGACGTGAACCAATGTCCGAAAAACTTACTCAGGAGTAATTTTCTAAGTATTGCCTATCCAAAAATGAGGATACACCTGAAGGTTGCTTCGTTTGGGAGATTGATGGGACAATATCTCAGAGGTAATATGGACATGGCTAGCATCTAAAGAGACTGGTTTTTGAGTGGTCACTGCGGGAGTGTGATAGTGGACCGGAGGAAAGCTCCACTGGAGAGACTTTGGGGATCCATCATCCGTTGCGTATCCAGGACTCCCGGATATAGATAATGGCTTTTACGAGAAAGTTGTAAAGAAGGGAACATATTGTACATAGAGCCTCACTGGGGAGGAAGAACCAAGAGTGTAAGGACTGTACATCTTGACTTACCGGCTGGGGATGAGGGGATTACAAGTCTCGCTTAGACATAGTACTTTTTATGAATTTGTCGTTGATAGGCATCATGAGCAAGTCACCGTTGGGTTTCGAGAGCCGGTAGGCGCCGTTGGAGAATACCGATTCTACGACGAACGGGCCATTCTATTTTGGTTGGAATTTTTTGGTACATTTTGTGGAACATAACTATCGGCATCCATACGGTCAGGATGAGATCACCATTGTAGGTCCTCTTCTTCACATATTTGTTGAAGGTTCCCGAGAGACGCACTTGGTATAGCTCAATTCGTTGTTGTACTAAGAGACGTTTCTCGCCGAGTTTTTCTAATACTTGTAGCCATAGGCGGTCATTATCATCGACGATTAATTGGTTGGAGGGAGCTACTCGTAGTGAAGAAATTTGGATCTCGAGCAGAAGGATTGCTTCGCTTCTGTACACTAGAGAGAAAGGCGTATTGTCGGTAGCTCTCCAGATCGTTGTATGGTAGTCCCAGAGACATTTACCCATCTTCTCATTCCATTCATGCTTGTTAGATAACACAAACTTCTTGAGCAGCTTGATAATGGTCTTGTTGAAGGTGCTATTTATTGTGCTACTTTTTGAGTAATTATCTCACCTCTTGGGGTTGTAAGTGATAGCAAGCCTGCTACTCGATTGCGAGCTGGCGGAAGGTTGATGACCTCCCTGGTTACCTGGGTTTCTGTCACTGGGAAGTCGCCTAATTTGAGGGACACTATGTTCACAATGACTATCTCATCCTCGAAGTCGAGGGTGAGCTCATAGGCATCGATCAATTTATGGATACATCTCTTCAACAAAAAGCAGCCTCTGGTTGGATGATGAATGTACCGATAAAAGAGGCAATATTTTGGGTCATCGACCTTGTCAGCCTCTTCAGGGCATATAATATTGGGTAGCCGAAGTTTTTTTTCCCTTCAAAAATGTGTTAAAGATTTTAATAATGTCATTGTCATTGAAGAAGAAGGTCCCCTTTGGCTTTGGGGCTTCCAATACTTGAGTCGTATGGTCCTCAGGGAAGACCGATAATTTAGCATCATTTTCGGACTCGGAGGGAATTTACCCCCAGCTTTGGATGATGCTATTTCTTGTAGAGGGGGACTACCCCCAAATATGTCATTGTCTGGTTCTTAGGAATCACTGCCCTTACGACATGACAAGTTGGTGTGGATCACCAGAAGATTACTACTCTCGGCTTATAGAGTTACTGCGGGCCCTGATGGTGGCAGGACCATGTTTGTCTTAATCTCCAGTATTTCCTGGGCCAGAGTTTTCTTTGATGCACTCATTATTTGCATCATGGCCTCGAGAACTTTGAGTCATTGGCGATCGCTGAGCCCTTCTGCCTTGGGTTCCTAAGTCGCACTGTCCTCAGGGAAGACGGTCATCATTGCATCATCTTTAGAATCAAAGGAGATGCTACCCCCATCTTCAGATGATGCTCTGACTATTCGAGGGTGACTCCCCCTAGCCTGTTATTGTCTGTTCCTTGGGAGTTGCGGTCTTCAAGGGAGGTAGGCATCTTCACATCCTTTTTGGATTTTGGAGGATTGCTACCCCCAGCCCTAGATCCCCCATTAACCCTAGGTACATTGTTGTCTACTTCCTCAGAATCATTGTCCTCAGGGAAAGCCGAAAGTATAATATCTTCTTCAGACTATGAGGGAATGTTATCCCCAGCTTTGGAAGGTGTGTCTTCTTGATGAGGGTGATTACCCCCAGAGAACTAGGCATCTGTCCCTTAATATTCACTATACATACAGAATGCTAGGTTGTGGCGTATGTCCGTGGGGACACTACCCCCAGCTTGGGATACCCCCAGGGGTTTTAAGGTAGAACTACCCCCAGGGGATGACAGCTTCTTCCTTGAGCGGGTGCCCTCGAAAATTCCTTTCGCATGTGCCATTGTCAGCCTTCTAGGTAGTCGCCTTCACGACGGACTTGAGGTATTTGACTTCATTCCTCTCTTGGTGGTGGAAAACTTTCCTGTTGACTAACATGAGGTGAAGGACAACTCCTCATCCTCTAGTACTTCCACCTGATCTCCGGGTTGTTGCCGGGTAGGTGCTTTATGGTGCAGTTGTTCGAAGATCGATCGCCTGTCTGTGGGTACTTCCATTTTATTGCAATAGCAATTGATAGTGATGTTGGCACAATATTGCCTTGGAGAGGTCATATTACACGCCATAGCTGTTTCACTTGCTTTGCGCTTGTGAGTAATCACGTCACATAAATCATGTGAAGGGTGTTTTACCTTTGCATCCACTTTGTAAGTTCGGGTATCTAGGGCACATGGATGCGCAGGTGCTATATTTGCTCCCTGGCCTTGGTTTCGTACACGAACTTGCCTCGAGGTACTGGTGGAAGACTTTTGAGACGGACCTTATCTATTATTCCCAGTGGGCTAGACGCCTGGGTCAGTCCTGTACAACGTTCCGTCAAATAGAGATATTATTGAAAATGTTGCTATTATTTCTCAAGTAGAACCTAAAAATACCGATGAAGCTATTGCTGATGAATTTTAGATTTCTGTTATGCAAGAGAACTCAACCAATTTGAACGTAATCAAGTTTGGAAACTCGTTCCTAAAAATAATGATTATCCGATTATTGGTACTAAATGGGTTTTTCAAAATAAATTAAATAAGGATGGTTAAGTTACACGTAACAAAGTACGTCTCGTAGCTAAAGGATACAACCAATAGGAAGGTATTGACTATGATGAGACCTATGTGCCTGTTGCTAGACTTGAATCTATCTAAATGCTTTGCACTTTTGCTAGTTTTCATAACTTCAAACTTTTTTAAAAGGATGTTAAAAGTGCTTTTCTAAATAGTGTTATCAAAGAAGATATTTTTGTCAAACAACCCCCTAGTTTTAAAGATTTTAAACACCCTAACCACATATTCAAGTTACGAAAGGCTCTATATGGACTCAAACAAGCCCCACGTGCTTGGTATGAACGTCTTAGCTTCTTTCTACGTGAAAATAATTTTAAAAAAATTGATATTATATTTTTTATAAAATCTTCTGTTGATTCTTTGTTATTAGTGCAAATATATGTTGATGATATCATATTTGGATCTACTAATGAGATGCAATGTAACGAGTTTTCAAAATGTATACAGAGTGAATTTGAGATGAGCCTGATGGAAGAACTGACTTTCTTCCTAGGATTTCAAATCAAGCAAGTTTCACAAGGAACTTTTATCCATCAGGCTAATTATACGAAGGATTTGCTCAAAAAGTTCGGCATGGACAATGCAAAGCCTATCAGAACTCCAATGGCAACATCAACTAAGCTTGACCTTGATTATAGCAGTAAACCAACTGACATACGTAAGTACCGAGGTATGAGTGGTAGTTTGTTATATCTAACGGCTAGTCGTCCAGACATTATGTTTGTTGTATGTCTTTATGCTTGATATCATGCTAATCCTAAGGAATCATATTTGTGCGAAGTTAAGCGTATCTTTAGATACATTAAAGGGACTTTGTCGACAGGCTTATGGTATCCCAAAACCACGTTGTTTGACCTTGCTGGTTACTCAGATGCTAATTTTGCTGGATGCAAAGTCGATCGAAAAATCACTAATAACACCTGTCATTTCCAAGGAAAGTCTCTAGTCTCCTGGTTTAGCAGGAAATAAAATTTTGTTGCATTATCAACAACTTAGGCAGAGTATATTTTTGCAGGATGTTGTTGTGCTTAAATTTTGTGGACGAAGCAAATCCTAAAAGACTTCAATCTGCACTATAAGAACATTCCTATTTTTTGTGATAACAGTAGCATCATTAATCTCACCAAAAATCCAGTATGGCATTCATGCACTAAGTACATAAAAATTTGTCATCATTTTCTAAGGGATCATCAATTACACGGAGATTTTTGTTTAGAGTATATGGACATGGAACATCAATTAGCAGACATCTTTACTATACCTTTGGCTGAAGATCGATTCAACTTTATCCGTCGAGAATTAGGTCTTTTGGATTTTGATAAAATATAAGAATCATAATATGCTTTACATTTTTTTTGTCACACTTTTTAAAGTTTTGAAAATTTTGGATACAAGCCGAAATGGCCCTTCTGTCAAAAATGTGCAAATAACCTCAGCGGCACGGTATTTAAGTATCTTCGGACCACCGCTAGCTGGGATCCTGCCCCTGCATCTACTCCGAGATAATTTAAACTCTCGAAAATGTACGATTTAAGTTTAGCACTTATTATTCTGTATTTATATCACATTAAGAAAGGCATAATATCGAATAAAGTTATATTAAGATTCTGGAAATAAATGACAACAGAATTTGAACCAAACTCGGGCCGAGCTCGGACCGAACTCGGTTAGTTTAATTCCAGAATATGCTATGTCATTTAATTCTTTTCCCTAGTTTAGGTTTTTGCTACTCTATATATAGATCATTTTGTTTCGCATTCATTCAGACCAACTAAAATCATCCCTCCTCCACAAATAAGCTTAGCTTTTCCTCCTATATCCTCTCCTAATAGCCCCTAAAAGGAAAATAGATTCTTTTTCCGACTCTCTTTTCTGTCCCATTATGCCAAACATAGGAGAATTCGACAGTTTCACTTTTTGAAGTCTCAAAATTTTAAATAATTGGTTTAATGACTTCTCCAAGAGACACATCTGTTTTGGCTATCCTATTAATTTTTCTACCCAACACAAAGAATATCTACCTATTCTTCAAAAACTTCAACTTGAAGAATTTCTTACAACCCATACCAATATTACCACCAATGTTATTCAAAAGTTCTATTGTAACTTAATATACGAATATGACACTATCTCATCTAGAGTTCATGGTATTCCAATTGAATTCAACGCAGACGACTTAGGTAAAATCCTATGCATTCCCGCTGATGGACAAACCTTAGTCAACATCACGCAAGTTCAATTCAACCATAGCTTAACTTTAGATTATTTCACGAATATCCTTTTTCACCATCTTGAATGTCCACCTAAAAATTTTTATGATAAATACTTGAATGGTCACTTCTTTGAAATGCATCGTATTATCTTTTCAACTTTTCTACCTAAGAATACTTACTTTGATGAAGTCTCTTATCAAAAAATGTCAGCTTTATATCACTTGCATTTCGGAATTAACTTCAATGTTCTCCAGACCATCTTATCTCAAATGGTTCAATGTCGTAAGAAAGGGCGTCCACTACTATACGTCATGTACTTGCCAATCATTTTTAGTGATTTTGACATTCCATTGGATACTTGTCCAAATCTTGAGGAACCTTTATACCTTAATCAAATTCGGAGAATTGAGCCAATTATGCTTTTATCTTATAATTTATCATCAAACTCCAATACTCATCCTGTTAATACCGTCCCTCCTACTGATGAACAACCACAAACCTTAGAGTCTATTTTCAATCTGTTGTGTGATCGCTTACACCAAAAAGATATACGCAATCGTGCTACTGATCATCGCCAAACTCTTCAGACTCAGGTTCTTGGAAATAATTTGATAGACATTCAGTACACCCTATCGAATCACCCAGTCGTACCTCTTCTGATTGTCTAGAATCCAAATCAACAAGGATTTCGTATTGATCACCCATATATTCAGCGATATTTGGATTCAGCTAATGCCTTCTTCGATCCAAATAGAATAGTTGAACTTGATGATGAAGATGAAGAAAATGACAACTAGTTACTCAATTGATTTAAATATTTAAAAAGTTTACTTTTAGATTCTCTACTATGATATTTCTACTACACATCTGCTTTTATATTTTTTTTCAAATAAATAAAATTCTAATGCAATTTTTCTTTTGTCATTATATATTATTCTGTATACACTTTACTCTCTTATTTTTCTTGTCATCTCACCGATTTTGGGGGAACATGCCATTTCGATCAAATAACAACGGGGATAAAGACTACATGATATATTGCAGATACCACGCTCTTCGGAGCTGGACATTATTATATTGCAGAGTGCCCTAAAATGGGAGGCATATGTGTCATATACTAGCCAGTCACGACGATTGGTGAATTACGTCAGCATATGTCTAGCCTACACTTCCCATACGCACTAAGTTGTCCTCAAATTGTATTTTACTTAGCTGGTTAGTTCACCCTTGAGTTTGCACAATATTTACTTTATGGCATATACTTTTGTATCTTGTTACGTCCCTCTGAGGACCTGGTTCCCTTCTAGGTTATTTGTGCAGTTTGCAGATATTTGATCTAGTGGAGTGTGGACATCATTGCAGGTATCTTTACATTTCCAGCTATTATAGTCATGTACTACTTTCTATTTTGATTCTGCTTTTATAGCCTAGTGTTTATAGGCCTATGTTGTTCTTTTGGTCTATTTGAACGGATGTATTATTGGGCTGCAAACTGATGATGCGTATCTTTCTTTCTTGAGATTATTTACCATGCATTGAGATTTAGTTTACTTGTTGCATGTTAGAATTAGATTATTAACTGGATCACTTGACCGTGGACAACGTAAGTGCACTTCGTCGGGTCTATTAAATTGGAAAGCCCTACGGAGTCGTACCAGTTGGCCATTTCTACGTGTCTGGTCCCATATATTTTGGGACTAGGGCATAACAGGTGTTGTTGTGGCTGCTGAAAAGGCCTAGACTGGAAATAATGACGCTTAGCAGGCACTGTGCTACTACTAGCCCCTAGAAAATAATCGCGATCTCTCTTGGGTTTAAAGCTCAACTCCCGCTCAACCTTACGTGCCTCCGCAAGTATCTCTGAATACGTCTCATAGAAAGAAGGAATGAGGATCTTCACTTCCCAGTTTAGAACCTCGTGGAAGTGGATAGCCCTATCCTCTGGCTCTCTCACTAAATACTCCGCAAATCGGCTTAGCCTACTAAACTCTGCGGCTTACCCCTCCACGGACATGCTCCCTTGAGTAAGGCCCTCAAACTGCCTCCCCAAGTCTAATCTGTCCTCCCTAGAAAAGAATATCCTCTTGAATAGGTCCTTGAACGCCTCGTAAGACTGCCCCGCATTAGCAAGAAGTGGATCATTCTTGAATCAAGTGCGGGCGATGTCGAACAATTATAATCCTACTGCCTCAACCTTGAGATCCTCATCAAGAAGGGACACCCTCATGAGATGCTCGATGTCCTCGAGACAATCATCAGCGTAGATGATGCCTTCGATTCCCTTGAAGACCTAAGGTTCAAGCTTCTTAAAGTCTTGGATATTACCCGGTCGAAGCTTGGCAACCTACGGAGCAACCTGTTATTGGACCGGAGCTCTTCTCTCTAATATAGCAAGGGCAAGCTGATGATCACTCTCAATATCCTGTCATAATACGTCGGTCTACCTCTGATGAGCCTCTGACAGGACCTTCAGAGTGCCATAATCTCGTAAAACAATGCGAACACCTGAGTCGCATATGTCAGCACGGAAGGTGGAGGTGGGAGTCCCTTAAACACAGCTGGAACAGTCCTCTGAGCGGGAGGTGGACCCCCCAAACGCAGCTGATATGCCAATCACTAGAGAAGTGACTGGTGCAAGCCCTCAGGAAGTCACAAATCACTCAGAAACTAATCCTCTCTATTGTGATCGAGTCGTAGACGGCATCTTGAGGCAAAGCGAAAGAAAAGAATCAATATGGCACATGATATAATATACTCAAAGAATGACAGTTAAAGCTCAATTATCAAATATCAATATCAAGGAAGAACAGTTGGATTAAATAATAGAGTTTTTTCTATTTGTGATTAAGTATTCTCAGCCTATAGCCTATATCCTATATCCTGAAATAGGCTCGTAATAGCACATAAATCAGAGCACCACTACAAATTGTACTACTTGCGACCTCGAAGACCAGTATGGGCCACCACTAAACTATCTATCTAACAATAATGATCATCAAGATATAATAATGCCACTAATGAAGTATGAATACTCTATCACAGATCTATAAGATGGACAATCGTACGAATATGATATAAAGAACTGAAGAGTCAAATATAACTCACAAGACAAAATAATATCCAATGAGTCATCAAATATAATAAGGAATACTAATGTCAAATGCTGGAGACAAATCCATTACAATAACCTATCTACTGAGCTACAGGTACTGGGTCGTCTGTCTCAACCGGGATAAGACCCTCCTGAGGCAAAGTCTCTTATTCTAAGCCACCTACGTTCTGAGGCCCGTAGTGAGTGGGAAACCACTCCTCAGTGTAATCTGGAAAAAATATATCAAGTCAGCAAAGAAGCAAAGTACACCTCTAACAGCAGTTCCAATGAATGATATAAACTATGTAACAATAAATAGAGTAAATATACAAGATGAAAGATACAAGTACATGAGATATACAAAATAGGAATACTGGAATTAAATACAAGAAATAAGTATCATGGAATTGAGCAAGAAATACTACTACTATGTGAGTGAGTACCAGCTTTAACATGTGATCGGCTTGGAAAATTGAACAAGAATTAGGGCTTGGTTAATCTTACGTGCGGTGTATGATCAATAATCACAAGGACATAAACAAGAAGGGTATGATCACATATCTACACTAACACTCTCTGCCCCGACTGGTATAGTGGATCCAACCATGGTACGTTAAGACACGGGATTCACTAGGTAGGTAGCTAGTTGTAGAAGCATAAAAAATAAACTGGGGAGTTATACGCGTAAAACCCCCAATATGCATGACGCCCGGGTAAAACAGAGCTCCAGTACTGTGTGGCATAAGATATAAGTTTAGAGTCATTGGCGTACAACAAAGCTTCAACGTTATTCAGCATAAAACAGAGCTCCAAAATAACCCACATAAGGCAGTACTTCCAAACTGCTTTGGCATAAAAAGGTTGCTACAACGCCACTCTGGCGTAAAACATGTCTGCTTTTAATGCAGCATACAGTTGTACGAGGAACTCTTCGTATTCCTCGAATAAACCTATCAGACAGAACAGTGAACCTGGCTCCTGACAAAGATACTGCACGACGATCGAGAGGACGGCTGTAATGATGATTCTGCACAGAGACCTAGGTTGTCATTTAGTGACATAATCCTTGATATAAGACGTTGTTTACGCATTCAAGGAATATGCTGCCTATTCTACACAGGAAGACATGAGCTTCTACGCTCAAGATGAGACAAAATAAGACGCCACGTCAAAAGCTGCTCTTCATACAGAACTCGAGGCACGTCTCTGCATTTAATGCGCGAGATGGTGGCAGATCTACACATTTAATGCACGAGATTTGGTCCTACTTTTAATGACTGTGAGAGCTAAAATTAGGGCTAATACGTCCACATCACCATCCCTACATTTTATGCCAATCAGGCTATTTTTAGCTATAGGAGCACGCCGTACGGTATCTCTTCGAAATACGCCAATTCAGGCTATTTTCAGCTATAGGAGCACGTTTTATGCTATCTTCTCGAAATATGCCAACTCAGGCTATATTTGCAAAGGGCGCGTGATAAAGCAATTTGTCCCAGAATACGCTCAATACCTTAATCAAGGAAGGATAATCGGCTAGTTTACGCTGGCTACCTACCTGTACAGCATCAAGCTTTATGCTATTTGGCTTCTACGCCATCCGGACAGCTACTGGGCTTTTACGCCATCAAGACAGCTACTTGGCTTTTATGCCATCCGGACAGCTACTGGCCTTTTACGCCATCAAGACAACTATTTGGCTTTTACGCCAACGAGACAGTTATTTGGCTTCTACGCCAACCATCTCTACGCGAGGGGCATTTACCTATGTGGCTTGCATGCCATGATCTTCGAAGCAATTATACTCGTTACCTCATAATGGGACACGCGTCATACGCAGATTCAGGAGATCATTTATACGTGGGTAACAGTTATTATAACTGCCACATAAAGAGCGTAACTCTCTCCGCTGTTTGGTTTCTACTCGAACTAGTCAGTTACTGTGACCTAGCTCTATAAATAGAGGTTTGAGGTCACAGGAGAGAGGTCGGCAATTCGGGCAGTCATTACCGGAAGAGAGATCAGAAAGAGAGCTCATACAGAGAGAGTTGACTGGCAACTTCGGCAATGAGAGTTCAAATCCCTCCTGCAGTCTTTGAAGCTTCTTCTCCTTCATCTATAGCACTTCTTCGTCATCGTGTGGTCCAAAGGACAAAGTGATTAACCGCAGATCAGACTCCTATAGCAATATTTCCCCAAAATTATTTTTTTGTACTTAATATCCTCGTATAGGATTAATTATACATATTTTTCTTATTTGTAAACAAAGAAAGGGTTTCGTATAAACCTAGTTTCATTTCTTTCGTTTATCATCAAACACAAGATGGCGACTCTACTGGTGACTTCTTTCTTTTCTAACGAGAAAGTTATTGCTCAACACAATGCTGTATCCGTTGGAGCAACGAAGAAGACTTTGGTCTTCCAATTCGACTAATCTGCTTATGAAGACATGCATCACGAAGGGGGTGGCTCTCATTCCCTCTCTGTCCAGGATAACAGGAAGTGGCGTAAAGTATGGATGCCCCGGACATCCTCTACCCTTCCTGCAGGCTCTCTCTCTCCGACCAACAAGGTTGTGACATCACAGCCTATACGCCCAGCGTGTAAAATTCTGTTGTTTGTGGTATTAAACGAAAGAATGAAGATGTATTCAATATGGGGTTTACGCAGAACCCGTCTTCTTTGGTTTACAAACAAACTTGTACAATTTAATCCTATACGAGGATATGGGAGTACAATTTATTTAATCTGGGTAAATATTGCTATAGGTGTCTGATCTGCAGTCGATCACTTTAGTCCTTGGACCACACGATGTTGAAGAAGTACCGTAGAAGACAAGAAACAGCTTCGAAGGTTGCAGGAGAGGGTGGATGCGCGATGCCAAAGTCGTCGATCCCTACTCTTTGCCTAAGCTCCGGGTGCTCTCTCTCTCTCTCTCTCTCTCTCTCTCTCTCTGTCTCTCTCTCTCTCTCTCGGGTTCGATCTTCCAATTTTTGTCGACCTGGTTCGATCTTCAAGTTTTTAGTTTTTTAACCTTTTTTCCTCACTGATAGAGGTCTCTATTTATAGAGTTTTAGTGACAGTGACCACTCCGTTGGTGTAACAACCGAGGAGTGGAAAGTACAGCACCCTTTTACACAACGGTTAAAATAACCAATGCCTGTGTATAGATGATCTTTTGAATGAGCGTGTGACGCGGGTCCAACTAAGGGACAACGCGTACAATTGCTACAAAGATCACGGCATAAAAGCCATGTAGGTAGGTATCCATTGTGTAGAAGAGGTTGGCATAGAAGCCAAATGTCTGTCACCATGGCCTAGAAGCCGAACAGGCGTAGAAGCCGAACAGGCATTGAAGCCGAGTGGTCGTAGAGGCCGAACAGGCATAGAAGCCGAAGGGTCATAGAGGCCGAACAGGCACAGAAGCCGAGTGGTCGTAGAGGCCGAACAGGCACAGAAGCCGAGTGGTCGTAGAGACCGAACAAGCATAGAAGCCGAGTGGTCATAGAGGCCGAACAGGCACAGAAGCCGAGTGGTCATAGAGACCGAACAGGCATAGAAGCCGAGTGGTCGTAGAGGCCGAACAGGCATAGAAGCCGAAGGGGCACAGAGGCCGAGCAGGCGTAGAAGCCGAATGAACACAAACGCTGGATGGGCGTAGAAGCCGAATGAACACAAACGCTGGATGGGCGTAGAAGCCGCTGCGTACCGTGCCACAGTGCTGATGTGGACGTCTTAGCCAGAATTACAGCTTTTGAAGATATAATCAAATCTCTTGTATTAAATGCCGAGATTTGCCACCATCCTGTGCATTAAATGTGGAGGCGTGTTCTTTGACGGTCTGCAACCCTTTCTGCGGATCAGTCGTAGAGACATGCCTCGAGAAACTGTCACCGCTCTGTGCATTAGGCGAAGAGACGTGCCTCGAACCCCGTACGAGTGCAGCTTTTGGCGTAGCAGGCAGTTTGTCTACTACAGAACGTAAACAGCTCGCATTTTCCCTGTGTAAAATAAGGCAGCGTATCCCTTCGTGCTTGAAAAAGCAGTTTACGCGAAGGGGATGGCGGTATTTGACAGCCTGGGTGGTAGTGCAGTGCCATCATTATAGCCATCGCTTGGGTAGTCGAGTCGTATCCCTTTACCAGAAGTCCAGATGTCAGGTTCATTGCAGGCTCTGACAGGTTCATTGCAGGATCTGACAGGTTCACTTCGGAGAATACGAAGCATCTCTTGTACACCTCAATGCTGCGTATGAAAGGGGAGGAGTTTTATGCCCTGGAGGCGATAAAGTATCCTGTTTACGCTGAAGCGGCTTGGACATACTGCCTTACGCAGATGGTCCTTTGAGCTTTTATGTTTCATGCTCTGTTCTAGCGGAAAAGGCTCTGTTGCACGCTTGATGGCTCTTAAGGCCTCTGCCTATGCTGCTCTGTACCGATATGCCGCGTATAATCATCCGGCATATTTTTTATGCTTCTACAAGACCCCCTTCAAAGCTTTCAAATTTCTCAGAATTTGGAACGCTTTGAATGATGCATGAACCGTACCTCGTGACTCGAAATGTTTCTGAAGGAGCGTTGAAATGGTCGATGCCGACTTTATGGCAGATTTATTGGGGACCGGTGTGACCCCTTTCGCCTATAAAAAGGCTGGGGGAGTTAGCCTGTTCTCCCCACATTTTCATCACCACGCAGAGATGATCGCCGGAGTTCGCCGGGTCGATTTGAGGAAGAAGGAGATCATGTTCTTCCAGCATGTAAGGAGTCGAAAAAGACGACATCTTCGAGCAAGTATCCACTGCAACGATGATCATGGAAGGATATCTCAGCCTCCCTTGCTCGGGATAATCAGCAACTTTATGTGGCTGTTCTTCCAGGAGAAGGGAAGGATCATTTTAGACCACACTACTTGCAAGCGGTGTCTTCTCCTGTTACCTCCGGCGGTGAGAGCAGTGACTAGCTCTGACCTCGGGCATTGAGTTGGGTGGAATATCTCAACTCAATCTGTCACGGCGCATGGAGTATGGGATATGAAAGCCCTAACTCTATCGTTCTCTCATCGGTGATCATTTCCATGTCAGTCAGTTAGCTGGAACTGACTGACTGCCGGAGAAGATGGATGAAGAATTGTGTCCCTGCGAGAACCTGTCAGAACAGCTTCTGGGCAATCTTCAGACGATGATGGGAAAACCCTCCTGTCAACGGAGTTTCCCTCATATGTAATTATGACAATGAAAAGAAAACCCTTGTAGATTGGATTTCCCTCATATGTAATCATGATTTTAATCTTTTAATAAAATCGTCTTGCTTCTCCATATGATCATCTTGCCATACGTTGCTGTGAAGTCTGAATATGTGTAGCTTCGATACGTCTGATTTTGTATGCCGACTCTGTAGAAAGAGTGCTAGGTCCTGTCCTTTCCGCATAGCGAATAGTCCATAGAACGCTGTAGAGCATTTTGAACATTTTAGAACTGTCATGTTGCTAGGACTGAGGAACCGCGTAGAGCTCTGAACTTCTGATGAACAGAATTTTTGTTCAGACTTCGTCTTCAAGAATGACTTCTCGAAAAATCCCTTAGAACAGGGTCGAGAAATGGCTGTCTAACTTTGCCATCTTGATAGACGAGATATTCAGACTGGAGTCTGGATGAACCTCCAATTGACCCGAGAAGAGTAATTTCTCAATGTTTGAACTCTTGTATACTTCGGGTACTTGGGATATGTTGAGGTCAAGAAGGAGTATCTTCTGTGTGAACTCCTGTAATCGACCGCCTTGAGTTCGGATATGCGAAAAGTCAGATATCCGTAGCGTAGATGAGCTAAAAATCTTGAGTTCGTAGGCCTGTTGAGCGTAGAAAGCCACCGAGCGTGAGATCATCGATTTGGAGCTACTGAGCGTGAAGTCGTAGGTTTGTAGCCTCTCGAGCGTAAAAGCTATCGAGCACAAAGGCATCCGAACATAAAACCATAGACTGATAGCTTGCGAGCATAGAACCGTAGATCTGTTGCTGTCGGGCATAGAAAGCTCCTTCGCGTAGAACTGTAGATTTGTAGCCTATGAATGAAAGAAATCTCTTCCGAGCATAGAGGTTGCGGATCTATTGCCTCCGAGCGTAAACTAAGCGCCATCGAGCGTGATATCATCAATTTGGTACATGCTGAGCGTAAAAAGTCGTAGGTTTGTAGCCTCTCGAGCATAAAAGCTATCGAGCACAAAGGCATCCGGGCGTAAAACTATAGACTTGTAGCTTGCGAGCGTAAAACCGTAGATCTGTTGCTGTCGAGCGTAGAAAGCTCCTTAGCATAAAAACCGCTGACCTGCTTTTGCACGAAAAACTCTTCGAATTTGCTGACTGTCCATTTTTCGAGAGTTAGCGGGCTGACGTAGTACCCAATCATAACCAAATATTTAATTTGTGAGATTCGGTTGGGCTTTCGAGGAGCCGCCTGAGGATTCGAGGAGTCGACCCGAACTCTATATATATCCCAAGCTTCTGGAGAGAGAAACTTTTTATCCGTCTTCTGTGAGAGAGAGCTTTGATTGTTTAAGTTTTTTCCCCTCATACTTTCTCCGAGCACTCCAGGTTTCCAGTAATGGCGCCGAAGCAAACCCTCTCCACCAAGGGAAAGAGCATAGGCTCTTCTTCTCGTGCTTCTGCCCCGGCGAGAGAGTCTTCGGCCGGGCGATGCGAACTTCCTTCTGAGCGAAGGATCCTGCCGACGAGTAGCGCACCCGGTCTTAGAGGTATAGCCATCGGAAATGACAAAGAACGACGAAAAATCCTTCGCACACGTTGAACGTGACCGTGCTAGGTCATTTTCTGTGCTGATAGCCTCTTTGAGGAAGATGACGCACGAAGACGTTTTCATCTTTTACGTCCACATTTCTAATGTGTCAGCGTAAAAACTCCATGTCTTCTTAGTTATGAGCGTAAAAGCTCTGGCTGTCGAAGACTTGGTGTATACTGTAAAATTTTAGTTTTACGCTTTGGATGGGACCTCCGGCGCGTGGCAGTCTGGCGTAAAACACGGACCGTATACCGCTAATTACGCTTTCGGGATATGACTCCTGGCGTAGGATGACCAATTTTTGTACAGTCTTGTCGTAAAGCACCGACTGTCGCTTCTTGGTCTTTATGTTGCAAGGTTCGTAACGACATATTTTCCTTGCATTTTTGCAGTCAACTTGCATGAGTCTCCACTGGCCGAGGTGATGGGATCCACTGCTGGGATGCTGCACTCGAACTACTTGGAGGATCTGTCGCACGTGACATTTTCTATCTCCGGACCCCAGTATCCCGAAGGGAGGAGGATCTTGATATCGGCTCATGGCGAGCGAATGCTACTGAGCATGATCAACGGGGAGCCCCTAATGTACGTAGATGGGGAGCAGTACATCAAGCCGGCCTTCTTCTTTGGGGACATGATAGACAAGCAGTCCCAGACGAAGCCCAAGAGAGAACCCTAGGTTTTCCCTGCCGAGAGCGTGGTCTTGTATATGCCCACGATGCCGAAAGATTATTCGATCTCGGCTTTCTTCCATGCCACACATCGCAGGAGGATGTCGTGGACGCTGACTCCTGATCTTCACGGGAAGCCGGGAAAGATCTTTTATCTGAAAGGAGCCGACCGGGGGTCGTTCGTCAGCCGCCCCACTGGCGTCGTGACGTTGTTCAGGGGACTGTGCCCGGGCAGCGTCCCGAGTGAAGACAGTTCAGTGATCTAGCCGGTGCAATTGTCGACTTTCTGTAATGACTTTATGGTGCGAGGGGAGTATACCCCAAGGAGAATCCTCGGTGCAATGGGTGGATCACCCCAACAAATCTCCGATGGTCCTGCCTAGTTGACTGGGCTTTGAAGCATTTTTGGAGAGAGCTGGAAATCATCGGACTGTATGCCGCCGTGAGCGTGACGAGTGTTGGGTTGCCTCCCAACCCTAACCTCTTTCTGGCGCTGATGGAGCGATACATTTCGCTCACCGGGACCTTCGCCACTCCACTGGGGGAGTTGGGGTTGGCCCTCCACGAAATGGCAGCGATCTCGAGACTGTCGATGGGGGATACCCCGTATGAAGAGTATGTTCCTACCAACCGGGAGTTGGAGGACTCGGATCCTCGGGTTGTGGAGGTGTATCAGGAGCTGATGTGCCACTACCTCGCGTGCACTGCCTTTTATAATGAGCCTTCTGACTTGGCTCATACCACTAAGTGGATGTCCTACCTCTTCTTCCACCGGGCCAGGGCCGTCAAGTCGGTAAAGGTTTCGGGGGACAAGCATGAGTCCGTGAACTGTTTGGCCGTGCTCAGTGCCGAGGTCGTTGAGGACCTTATGGAGGAGGCCAACGCTCCAGACCAGTTTCTCAATAACGGGGTAGGAAAGTACCCTGAAGTCACTAAGACCTATAGTTACTTGAGGAGCTGCCGCAGGTCTTTGTCTGAGGAAGCCAAGCTGGCCGGCTTTCTCTTCTTATGGCTGCGTCGAGTAGTGGTGCCTGGCACCGCGTCCGCGGACCGCATTCATCGGAACATCCTTTGGCCCGCCGTCCGTCTGGTGTTCAGGGCAAGGCTAGGCTTGCTTCCTGCCATGGTGTGCCGTATACAGGCTGGACTGCGAGCCATAACTGACAGGTTGCTCGTCGATGAAGCTCGGCATGAGAGTTTTCCCCGGGTAGAATTACCATACCTGTACTTGATGGGATGGTTAATTCTTCACAACCCCCGGGTGATGTCTCCAGTCCTCGTAGCAGCGCGGGGGGTAGTTTCTTGCTGAACTACAAGGGCTCCTTCTGGAACGTGACCACAGTCGTGGACTGTCGGCTGGCGCTGAGCCTTGGTCATTGTTGGAAGCTCCTCTGCACCCCTTCTGTACATCGTAATCAGTCGGAGATTAGGCTCGAGGATTTAGGCGGAGAAAAGATCAATCTTTCCCCCGAAGCCTTTAATTGGTTGGTCTGTATCAGACCCTCCCATTTGTTGTACAGAAGCGAGGATCATTGCTTCTTCGAGCCTTACTTGCCCAGTCAGTTCGCGAGGCAGTTTGGGTACGATCAGCTGCACGTGGGCAATGCCATCACCAGCTTCAGGTCCCGGGACGGACTCATTAATGGAGCCAGGGGGTGGCGGTACTTCATCATGGGCTGCACGGGAGCAATCTTCATTGTGCCAGTCACCACCCTCTCCACGGAGCTGCGCATCCTCCATTCGTATGCTCAGTTCTACGTGGCGATCAACACCCTCCATCGCGACTTTGACATTCTTGGAAGCTTCAGGGTTCCTTCCTCCAAGCCTGGGGGAAGAATCGAAGTCCCCTCGGTTTCATCTGACGAGGGCGAGGAGTCCGCCATTCCGGATGAGACTCTGGTGTCGGTACCGAGGTGTGAAGTGCCTCCGCCTGCGGGGGCTTTGGCGATCTCAGAGAAGCGAAGGGCTTCTGTCTCGAAGCAGACTTCCCCTCGCAAGAGGAAGAAGAAGACAGCTGATCACCCTCTCCGGATTCCTGGCATTGAGGCTCCTAGAGAGGAACCTGCTGCCTCTCCTGTTGGGGTGTCCCTTTGATTGGAAGTTCCCCGTCTCTCGGAGAGGGACCCTCAGTTTCGGCTGGCGGTATCGGAGAACTCCTGTTTGAGGCTGCCTTTGCTGCCACTGCCTTTGGTAGTGGAATGAAATCGCCCGCGTGGCCGAGGCAAATGGGAGAATCTTCCTCTAGACCAGTAACAGAGGAAACTCCTGCTGCGTCCGTGAGCATGACTAGCGAGGTTCCAGCTGACGAACCTCGAACACGTCTCGGCGGAGGGTTGGTGGAGCTCCTGGCGATGTCGGTTGGCCCACCTCCTTCTCCAGGTATGATAGTTCGTATTGCGTCATTAAGGCGTGACATAGCTACATCGGCTGCAAATGCGGCATATATACCGTTGGCTACGGGTAAATGTCATCTTTATGTCTCCTCTTAGAAAGATTACTATCATATTGATGTCAACTTTCTTGTCCTCTTCTCAGGGGATGGTGCCCACGGGGAGTATAGCGTTTAAACGCCTTCTGGCTCTGCTCGGGCTCCTGACGATGATACGGAGGTGTTTCACTTCGAGGAGGAAATGGCTTCGGGGGCCAGCTCGCCAGGAGTGGTTTCGTCATCTCAAGAGGAGGACGAACCCATCATCGTGACCTCGCCTCTTGTGAGTACGGCGATGACTTCGATCGTCGTTGTCGCATCTTCTTCGGTCGCACCACCTGTCGAGGCGGCGGCTGTGGCCACCTCGTCTGCAATCGTCCTTGGAGGGGAACTCGTTAATATTGCGGCCACTCCTGGCGTTCAACCAGATCTGGTTACGCTGACCGAGCTGTATACCGGCACCTTCTACGCCAATTTGAACACGCTGATAACAATGGTGTTGGCAAAGAATCTGGATTTTGAGAGCCTGAAGAGGGCTTCCCAGTTTTTGATTGGGGCTGTCAGAGAGTTTGGCAATTCCGGGGTAGCTGACGCCCTGGAGGCGATGGTTAATGGGTTGGAGCAACCCATTAACGAATACTTGCAGCTGACTCGGGGCAGTTTTGAAGCCGAAGTCCAGACCAGATAAGACTCCATGACTGTACGGCTTACCAAACAGCTGGAGAGCTTGGATAACTCTATCAAAGCCCGTAAGCTGGAGACGGATAAAAGAAAGGCCGTCGTGGAGGAGGCTCTTGCTCTCGAGATGAAGTGCCAATCCGAGCACGAAGGGAACGCAACGAGGGTCCGCAAGTTGAAGGAGAAACTCGCCCGGGCAGAGGAGTAGGCTTCTCAGTCGCTGGCAGGTCCAGGCGTAGGTCTGGTCGACTGAGCACCGCACGACGGGACCTGGAGCATGCAGAAGCTATTCGAGCTGGCTCTCTTCGGGCAAGGGCCGAACTGTCCTTTACGAACAATCCTGAGGCACGGCTGGAACGGGCCCGCGCTGATGCCTTAGTTTCCAGGGGCGAGAGGGTAGCTGCACTGGAGAAACTGATTCGCGATCTGACTGCTCCCCCCCAATGATGTACCCTTTCTTGCTTTTAGCTTCCCTAATGTAATTCGGCTCTTTTTGGAAATAAAGCGAATCTTTTCTGACTTTGTGGACCCATCATTTCGGAATGTAAATGACAGGTTTAAGTGAGAGTGATATCAGAGGTAGTATGGACGTGATAAACTCTTGATAAACTTCTAGCAGGACATACCTATTCAGAGGTTATACGGACATGATAGAATATGACCTAACTAGCTTCGTTGTGGAAGTAGTTTTGTCAGAATTGGGATTCCCGCTATATTCTACCCTGGGGTAGAGAAGGTTAAGCATAGTACCTCTTCAAGAATTTACCGTTGATAGGAGCCATTAATATGTCTCCATTAGGCTGGGCTAACCTGTAAGCGCCATTCGAGAACGTTGTCTCGATCACATAAGGGCCTTCCCACTTGGGCTAAAATTTCCCTTTACTCCTGTGAGTGAGAATCATCGGCCTTCTTACGGCTAAGACTAGCTCGCCGACCTTGAACACTCTTTCCTTTACTTTATGATTGAAAGCTCTGGAAATGCGTGCTTGGTAGAGCGCGATGCGCTGTTGAGCTTGGAGGCGTTTCTCGTCTAATCCTTTGAGCTCCTGAAGCCTTAACAGGTCATTCTTTTCTTGGGTCAGCTCATTAGTCACGGCTATCCTGAGCGACAGGATCTGAACTTCGATGGGAAGAACTGCTTTGCTCCAGTAGACCAGTGAAAAGGGGGTACAACCTGTCGGTGTCTGTACCGTCGTGCGGTATGCCCAGAGACATTCGCCTAGCTTCTCGTTCCAGTCTCTTTTGTTCGAAGAGACAAACTTCTTCAGGAGTTTGATAATAGTTTTATTGAAATCTTCCGCCAAACCATTAGCTGCTGGATAATATGCCGTAGAGGCAATATTACGTATTCGATTTTTATCGCAAAATCGATGAAACGCTTGGCTGATGAACTGAGGCCCATTGTCATGGTTTATCCTTTGGGGAATCCCAAAGCGATAAATGACGTGATGCTTAATGAAGCTGATTACATCAGACGCCTTTACCTCGGCCAGAGGGATCGCCTCTGCCCATTTGGAGAAGTAATCCGTGATGGCCAGTATGAACCGATGGCCTTTGGAAAAAAACAGGTGAATAGGACCTATGATATCCATACCCCATGCTTCGAAGGGCCAGGATGCAACCGTAGGATGTAGATATTCAGACGGTTGATGTATAAAGTCTGCATGAACCTGACAGGCTCTGCATTGTCTTGTATAGCTGATCGCGTCTGTGATCATAGTGGGCCAGTAATATCCCATTCTCCTGATACGATCCTGTAGCTTAGGACCGGGCTGATACGCTCTGCATACGCCATCGTGAGCTTTCCGGATAATCTGCTGTGCTTCGTCGCCTGAGAGACATCTTAATAGCAGTCCGTTGTAAGTCCGACGATATAGGCATTGTGAAGATGCATCGAAGTAGAAGCGTAATGATCGTCTTTTGACGGATACTGCTTCTTTGGGGTCCTCTGGCAAGATTCCGTATGCGATGAAATCTATGAAGGGACTTCTCCAGTCTCTTTCCGGGGGATCCGTGTTCGCAGGGTAGCTGCTTTCTATGTGAAAGTTGTTCTTCACGCAGAATAAATCTCTGTTAAGAAGGATTATCAAATCCTGCCTTCTTATAGGAGTGGCTAAATCCGCAGCTAGACTGGCAATGGCATCATCTTTCAGATTCTGGGATCGAGGTACATGCTCTAGGAAGAACCCTTTGAATGTCATGGCTATCTCGACCGTTGCTTGGTGATAGGGGATGAGGTCTGGATTCCGGACTTCATATATTCCTCGGACTTGATTGACGATAAACAGAGAATCACCGAAAGTTTTTAGGGACTCGACCCCCAGCTCTTTAGCGACTTGGAGTCCAATTAACAGGGCGTTGTATTCCGCCATATTGTTGGAGCATGGTTCGTTAAAAGAATATGCCCGGTAGATAACGAGTTTATCAGGAGTGACTAGGAAGATTCCTACCCCTGAAACTACGTTTCCCTGGGGACCAGTCCTGGAGACGCCGTCGAAGAACAGTTGCCATGCGTCACCATCCATTGCGGAATTACATTCTGTAACTTCGTCGGGAATGTCTTCGTATAATTTGGAGGCCTCCGGGATCGGATGAGCAGCTAGGAAGTCGGTCAGCGCTTGGTCTTTGATGGACTTCTGCGGTACGTATACCATGTCATATGGTGTTAACAGCATCGCCCAAGTTGTAAGCCGGGAATTAAGAACACTCGGCTTGCTCATCAGTACTCGAAGAGGGTTGATCCTGGAGATGATGTGGATAGTCTGGCCAGTGACGTAGTGTCGCGTCTTTTGGATAGCAAATATCAGAGCCAAGCATTCTTTTTCCACTGGGTTGTACCGGTGTTCGGCTCCGAACATCATCCTGCTGAGGTAGTAGATAGCCTGTTCATGACCCATGTCGTTCTTCTATGCGAGAAGATCTCCTAGTGAATGATCCATCGCTCGAACGTATAGCAAGAATGGTCTTTCCATGACGGGAGGCACCAGAACTGGCGGACTGGTGAGGTAGTGCTTGATATCTCCGAACGCTTGCTGACAGGCTTCGTCCCACACGAAGGATACACCTTTCTTCATGAGATGAGAAAAGGGCTGACATCTTCCCGAGAGGTTGGATATGAATCACCGGATGTAAGCCAGACGGCCTTGAAATCCCTGGAGTTTCCTCAGATTATGGGGCGGTCATATTTCCACGATTGTCTGGACTTTGTCGGGGTCCACCTGGATGCCTTTGGCGGTGATGACAAATCCTAGGAACTTGCCACTGGATACACCCAGAAAGGACTTCGTAGGGTTCATCTTGAGTTGATGTTGGCGCATTAACTCGAATACCGTCCTCAAGTCTTGAATGTGATCACCCTTGAGGCAACTCTTGACGGCTATGTCGTCTACGTAACATTCCACTGTTTTGCGTAAATGCTCATGGAATATGTTACTCATAGCCCGTTGGTATGTAGCCCTGGCGTTCTTTAATCCGAAGGGCATGACCGTATAGCAATATACCCCCAATGGTGTCCGGAAGGCAGTGTGCTTCTCGTCTTCTGGATGCTCTTGATCTGATTGTATCCCGAGAATCCGTCCATGAAAGACATGCGTTCAAAGCCGCAGGTGTTGTCGATCATGATGTCCGTGATAGGAAGAGGGAATTCATCCTTGGGGCAGGCCGTATTTAGATCTCGGTAGTCGATGCAGATACGTACCTTCCCATTTTTCTTCATGACTGGGACAACGTTGGCGACCCAGTTGGAATATTGTTCTTTCCGGATGAAACCACAGGCTATCAGCTTCTTGACTTCAGCTTCAATGGCGTCCATCATGTCTGGGCAGAACCGGCATTGGTGCTGCTTCACAGGCTTTGAGTCAGTCAATATATTGAGTTTGTGAGTAGCCACCTTCGGGTCTAGGCCCGGCATGTCCCCATAATCCCATGCAAAGACATCGACGTATTCCTTTATCAGCTGTATGATTTCTTTCCTTTCAGGTAGGGGAAGATTGTCACTGATAAATATCGGCTTTGGCAAAAGTTCACCCCCAATATCGATTCGGATAACTTCGTCTTTGGTGGAAGGTTCTTTTTGCTCGAAGCAGAATTCCTACTGCGTATCCATTTATTGAGCCCAAGAGTCATTCTCAAACGGCTCAGAATCCTGTTCATCTGCTCCTGAGGGATCTGTCACCACCAAATTTACTGATAGTGTTTGTTTGAGAGCATCAGTTGAGTCGGGGAGAAGACGAGCCGTTCTGAGAGGAGGAAAAGATGTCCTCGTCTGACTTGGAAGTCGTAAGGGAGGTGGCGTACCCTAACCCGAAATGAGTTTTTCGATAGCGGGGGTCGCCGCACGGCGGCGTTCGTCTGCCTCTTCTGTAGTTGAGGCCTGGCTTCCGCTTCAAGTCGTAGCCCATGTTTTGCATGATCTTCAGCACTTGCGGGCTGTATCTGTGGGTTTGTATTCTGCCAGATTCAGAATCGCGTGATTCCTCTTGCACGATTGGGGCGTTCCGCCTGCTGCCGAAGACTATCGAACGCTGATCGTCATGGGTTGGTGGAATGATAAAGATGGAGTCTTCCTGTGGTCCACCTGTTATGATAACATCAGATGTTGATGTATCTTCCCATATGATTTCCCCGCGTTTGACTGTCAGGGGAACCAAAGTCCATTTACGACTCTCGTTCTTGCGTTTCTGGGTTAGGTAATCCCGCAGGTCAGGAGGAGTAGAGGAAGAAGACGAAGGCTTGTTTCTTCCATCAGCCGGCGTACGGAAATTGGGCACCCCGGTTTTTCCTGTGCCACCTGTGTACAACAGATTGGCCATCTGGGTGGCGGATAATCCCCTGGGGGGATATCTTTCTGCAATCTGAGCTTGTTTTACGCAGAGGGACTGTGCCTGGCGTAAATTGGAGATTCGCTCAGAGTGGCGTAAGGCTGAAGAGGTCCTCAGTCGGCCGTCGGCTTCCCGCGTAATCCGGAGGGTAGGCAGCTTGCTCCTTCGCCGGCATAACGGCCGAGGAGTCGAGTATTCTGCTGCTTGCTTTCCCTCGCGGAAATCACAGCGCTCATCTGGTTCCTCGTAGAGGTCAGATGTTGTCTTGCGCCTGGAGAGCGATTTGTACTTCTGACCTGGCGCTGAGGCATTACCAGAAGTTTGGTCTGTACCGTGCGTAGCGGGAGACTGGTTTCTGCGCATAGAGCGCAGTAGATACTTCTGGGTTAGCGCTGATGCTTTGCCCAAAGTTTTTTCTGTACCGCGCGTAGCGGGAGACTGGTTCCTACGCGTAGAGCGCAGTGAATACTTCTGGGTCAGCGCTGAGGCTTTGCCCCAAGTTTCGTCTGTACCGCGCATAGCGGGAGACTAAGTTTTACGTGCAGGGCACGGAGGGAGCAGTGCTACAACCTCATTGGTCGGAGAGATCGGAAAGATCGGAGAGTCCACAGGAATGGTAGAGGATGTCTTGGGCATCCACACTTTGCGCAGCTTCCTGTTGTCTTGGACGGAGAGAGAGTGAGAGCTACCCCCGGTTCGAAGCATGTCTTCGTAGGCAGACTGGTCGAATTGGACGACCAGTGTCTTCTTCACGGATCCCACGGATACCGCATCGTGTTGAGCAATTGCTTCCTCATCAGAAGAGAAAGATGTCCCCAGTAGAGTCGCCATCTTGTTTGTGGTATTAAATGAAAGAATGAAGATGTATTCAATATGGGGTTTACATAGAACCTGCCTTCTTTGGTTTACAAACAAACTTGTATAATTTGATCCTATACGAGGATATGGGAGTATAATTTATTTAATCTGGGTAAATATTGCTATAGGTGTCTGATCTACAGTCGATCACTTTAGCCCTTGGACCAAACGATGTTGAAGAAGTGCCGTAGAAGATAGGAAGCAGCTTCGAAGGTTGCAGGAGAGGGTGGATGCGCGATGCCAAAGTCGTCGATCCCTACTCTTTGCCTGAGCTCCGGATGCTCTCTCTCTCTCTCTCTCTCTCTCTCTCTCTCTCGGGTTCGATCTTCCAATTTTTGTTGACCTGGTTCGATCTTCAAGTTTTTAGTTTTTCGACATTTTTTCCTCATTGATAAAGGTCTCTATTTATAGAGTTTTAGTGACAGTGACCACTCCGTCGGTGTAACAACCGAGGAGTGGAAAGTACAGCACCCTTTTACATAATAGTTAAAGTAACCAATGCCTGTGTATAGATGATCTTTTGAATGAGCGTGTGACGCGGGTCCAACTAAGGGACACAACGCGTACAATTTCTACGAAGATCACGGCATAAAAGCCACGTAGGTAGGTATCCATTGTGTAGAAGAGGTTGGCATAGAAGCCAAATGTCTGTCACCATGGCATAGAAGCCAAATAGTTATCAAACCAGCCTAGAAGCCGAACAGGCGTAGAAGCCGAGTGGTCGTAGAGCCCAAACAGGCATAGAAGCCGAAAGGTCGTAGAGGCCGAACAGGCACAGAAGCCGAGTGGTCGTAGAGGCCGAACAGGCATAGAAGCCGAAAGGTCGTAGAGGCCGAACAGGCACAGAAGCCGAGTGGTTATAGAGGTCGAACAGGCATAGAAGCCGAGTGGTCGTAGAGGCCGAACAGGCATAGAAGCCGAAGGGGCACAGAGGCCGAGCAGGCGTAGAAGCCGAAGGGGCACAGAGGCCGAGCAGGCGTAAGCTGAATGAGCACAAATGCTGGATGGGCGTAGAAGTCGCTGCGTACCGTGCCACAGTGCTGATGTGGACGTCTTAGCCAGAATTACGGCTTTTGAAGATATAATCAAATCTCTTGCATTAAATGCCAGGATTTGCCACCATCTTGTGCATTAAATGTGGAGGCGTGTTCTTTGACGGTCTGTAACCCTTTCTGCGCATCAGTCGCAGAGACGTGCCTCGAGAAACTGTCACCGCTCTGTGCATTAGGCGAAGAGACGTGCCTCGAACCCCGTACGGAGTGCAGCTTTTGGCGTAGCAGGCGGTTTGTCTACTGCAGAACGTAAACAGCTCGCATTTTGCCTGTGTAAACAAGGCAGCGTATCCCTTCGTGCTTGAAAAAGCAGTTTACGCGAAGGGGATGGCGGTATTTGACAGCCTGGGTGGCAGTGCAGTGCCATCATTATAGCCGTCGCTTGGGTAGTCAAGTCGTATTCCTTTGCCAGAAGTTCAGACGTCAGGTTCATTGCAGGCTCTGACAGGTTCATTGCAGGATCTGACAGGTTCACTTTGGGGAATACGAAGCGTCTCTTGTACACCTCAATGCTGCGTATGAAAGGGGAGGAGTTTTACGCCTTGGAGGCGATGAAGCACCCTGTTTACGCTGAAGCGTCTTGGACGTACTACCTTACGCGGATGGTCCTTTGAGCTTTTATGTTGCTCTGTTCTAGCGGAAAAAGGCTCTGTTGCACGCTTGATGGCTCTTAAGGCCTCTGCCTATGTTGCTCTGCACCGATATGCCGCGTATAATCATCCAGCATATTTTTCATGCTTCTACATTTGTCTCCCATCTGTGATATGGCAGACAAAGCTTCTGACAATGCCTTAGTGCCAATCCAGAAGTTCAGAATGTGCCCTGCGCGTAAAACTATGTCTCCCGTCTCTGACGTGGCAGACTTAATTCTGACAAGGCCTTAGTGCCAATTCAAAATTTTCAAATGCGCCCAGTGCGTAAAACTACTTCTCCCGTCTCTGATGTGGCAGACTTAATTTCTGACAAGTCCTCAGCGCCAATTCAGAAATTTCAAACGCGCCCTGCGCGTAAAACTACGTCTCCCGTCTCTGACGTGGCAGAAATAATTTCTGACAAGGCCTTGACGCCAATTCAGAAATTTCAAACGCGCCCTACGCGTAAAAATGCTGGACCCTTGGATCACATCAAGGGAAAACAAGTGGCAAATCTCACGATCTCTAGGCTTGTACGCCACCAAGAGAAGAAGTTGCCCGTTCATCAAATTACGCGTGACGCTGAAGGTCGTTTGAAGACTTCTCCTGTTTTACGCGAATCTGTGTAAAGCTCCAGATTATGCCAGGATAAGCCCGTTCGCGTGAAGAAGACCCATTTCACAGGAAAATATGCTCCTCAAAAGGATGATGGATCATATGCTACTCACATGGTTGAACTGTTGTATTCTTATGGCAGATAGAGAGTTATGATTCCTAATCTCCGTACCATAACTAATGTAAAAAGGCAACATAAGCCTTCTCCTTCTTCTTCTGTCAATTGTCCTGATTTGCGTGACTTGTTGATCCAGAAAAGCAAAGACAAAGGATCCTCTAATATGTCTATTACACCCCCTAGGGAACGTTGTTGTGATAGTAATAGAATTGTACTTAACTATTGTTGTTCTAAGGCAAAACGGTCAGTTTTCGACCGGTTGAACTACTCTTTGCCTTTACAGGAAGAAGAGCCGACATTCGCATCAGTAAACATGGCTTCACACATTCCTAGAGGAAGGTCAAACTCAAGACGTCATCCCTCTAGAACTCCGAGCCAAAGGAGATTTGACAGACTCCTTGAGAATATTGAGGCAGGTGTCTTTCAAAATACTTGCTCGAGGTCGCGACAATCGACTTCATATTCTTCCGATTCCGATACTGGGGGTCGCCTGTTTCCTGAATGTAACGCTGACAGTATAGACTCGATCTCCACTGAGATCTATACCAGTCCCTCAGTGGCATCTCGAGAAGTGGGAGTTTATGCCACTGGAGATGAACATGAAGAAGCTTCCTCATCAAGAAGTACGGAGCAAGGCGTCGCTATATTGGAAACGTCACTCAAAGAGATGCAGATCTTGATGGAGAGTATGCACCAAATATTGGTGACTCAACACACAGCTACACTTGTTCCTCCAACTCAACTACGGGTGGGGGTAGATATACCATCAAGTCAGGAGCCTGTTTAAAATCAAGAATCAGTTGCTACTCAACTTCTCAACTCGGAGGACGTATCACCTCCTGTTGGAGTCACAATACAACTGATCTCTCATCTCTCTGCGGTCCCCTTCCCAACCGAAGATCCTATACAAGCAGTTCAGGAATTAAAAGCCCAATTTGATGCCTTGAAGCATAAGGATCAGCTCAAGAAGTTGGGGATCAACCAGCCATATCCAGCTATCTGGGACGAGATCCCTTTCCCCCCAAAATACAAACCACAGGCCATAGTTTTTTTATAGGAAAAGACGTCACCGAGCCAGTACATGAACTACTTCAGCATGATGACGGTGTTATTGCAAGGGAATGAAGCCCTTCTCACTCGAGTGTTTAAAGGCTGCCTGTCTGGCGTAGCCTATCAAAGGTACCGTAGTCTTGCGGACAACTGTATTACTTCTTTTGAAGACTTCAAGACTCTGTTCTTCGTGCGATTCTATTAGGGAGGGATGGACATATCTATGTTATCGCTCATCAAAGTAAAGCAGAAGAAGAAAGAGAACGTTCGTACGTTTATTGAATATTTTCGTCAGGCTACTTTGCAGATGCCTCCCGGAGTTCCAGATTTCGCCTTAGTGGACATTTGCAAGAAGAACCTTCTTCCACTGATCTCAGTGTTCACGGGACCATATCAGTTCCATAATTGGCCCTCGTTTATCATCTTGGCAGTAGCCGCTGAAGATAACAGTCGGAAGGCACATGACAACGGGATCATGATCTCTACCTCTGACAAAGGGAAACGGTCATCCTCCAATAGCGACCATACTCGTGGTTCCAAAGGAAAGGAAGCTCTGACGATCAACACGGCCAGGCAAATACTCCGACAACTATGCAGACTAAACCTGGGACTTCCAGGCCCATTGAAGAATATTCTTTTGATGATGACGACATTCCGAGCATATTCGAGTGTCTAGTCAAAAGTGGCAAGCTTACTCTCCACGAAGTAAAGCGACCTAATGAAGTCGGCAGTACCAATAACCCTAAGTACTGCATTTTCCACAGATACATACATCACCCTACAAAAGCATGTTATGTATTGAAAAGAAAAATCAGGAGTTGATCGACGCCAAGGCCATCACTCTGCATAATAGCGAGAAGACGGTCACCGCCAACATGATCTCTCTTCAATTTAGCAATCTGCCCCCTCAGGAAGTCCTGGATGGTGTAGTTTCTATTCCACGGACAATGATGAGCACTAACTACCAAGCGTGGTGAGATCATGTGGGTTCATCCCGATCTGGTATCAGAGATTGAGGAAGAGACTCAAGCTGCTAAGGCTAAGTCTAAAAAGAGCTCAAGATGCAAACTATGCCGTATGGTTGCAATATCTTCGACATCAGAAGAAGAGGCTTTGGCTACCGGAACCCGGTCAGGGAACGCCTACCTCAAGGACTATGGAGAAAATCAGGAAGAAGCGACGGCAGATACTTCGGCTGCCAAACTTCCAGAACCTAAACCTGTCATATCAAAGGCAGGCCCTTCTAAACCAACCTCAACGGACAAAGGCAAGCAAAAAGAAGTTCATTTTGATAAACCATTGAAGAATATTCAAAACAAAGGTTTATAAAAACCATATAACTTCGACATCTTGGCCCAGTTGGCTAATACTCCAGCCAGATTGTCCATCTTCGAGCTACTTAGGCTATCTAAAGACACTCGTCAAGCCTTGAGTGAAACGTTAATGCAGGCGGATGTATGCTTGACTCAGCTTAAGTCCCCAGGTAAAGAGTCTGTGGCATGTCCTCAATGCCATAGTGTGATGGAAGTGGTCCCTAACATCACTTTCACTCAGGAGGACATGTTATTGAAACATAACAAGCATGACAGGCCTCTTTATTACCCCGGATATGTTGGCTCTATGGAGGTAGACCGGATTCATATAGACCCGGGATCGTCGATCAATATTATCCCCCATAGTCTGTTATGACCGTTGAGGATTCCTACGAGCGAACTGGCTTACACTACCACTACAATCGTGGGCTTTAATGCCAGGAAAAGCAAACCGTTGGGGAAGATTCGTCTGAGGATCCAGATTGGTGACCTTAGATCAGTGGCCATATGCTACATCATTGATTCGGAGGTGTCTTACAACATCCGGTTGGGCAGACCGTGGATCCACGATCACAACATTGTTCCTTCCACTCTACATCAATGCTTCAAATATGTAGATTCCCAAGGGAAAATGAAGACAGAGTTTGCTGATCTCAATCCTTTCAAAGGAGTTGAGTCCTACTATTCCGATGCCATATTATACACCCAAGACTACATGAAGGAGGTGTCGGGCATGACAGGAAGAATCCTACCAGGAGTTAGGAGAATCATATGCTGAGCAATCTCTGTCAATCAAGGTGAAAGGGCGGACTACCCGTCCGAAAATCATGGAACCCGTGGTTATCCACTTGGACAAAACCAAATCGGGAGGAGGAAAGGATCCCCTAGTGATCACTCTGAACCAGAAGCTTCCACCTTTGGTCATCAACCTCAGGCGCAATACCTAGCCGACTGATGTAAATACAACCGTGAACGTGGTTTCTGACGATAAAAAATATTCTCTTTTTCAGTACACTGACGCTCAATTTCCAAGTCAGGAATCCTCCCCTCATAACGATATAGAGCCTATAGCACAAAAATTCTTGGAAGCTATAGACTCCTATCACCCGTATGTGTGGAAAGCAGCGTCAATATCTAATGTCATCATGACATATAGGCCACATGAAGATTCTATCTTTATTATCCCGCCTACTCGCAACAATCAGCATCCAATAGTCTTTGGTCGTATGCGGAACAGACCGATTGCATAAGAAGATTCTCACGAATCTGATGCTAGAAAAATACAGGTTTACAGATATAGCCCACAGGCCTTGAAGATTATGCAAAGCATGGGTTATGACTTGAAGTTGGAACCAGGTCTCAACTATGGAAAAGGCAGACGATTGTTGTTGCATGATGATCCCTACTGTCAACGAACTCATTTCGGGTTAGGGTACACCACGTCTCTTGCCACCTCAAATAACTCTGAGTCAAATATGGAGACCATATCCTCTTCTTAGGATGGTGTGTCATCCTCTGACTCATATGATGATCTCGAACGAGTATTGTCAGTAAAAACGGTATTAATAGGTTCTCTCGAAGCAGAGGAACAAGAATCTGAATCGTTTAAAGATGACTCCTGGGCACAGCAAATGGATACACAATAGAAACTCTGGTTCAAGCAAAGAGAGCCTCCCACTGAAGATAAAGTTATCCAAGTCGATGTTGGGGATGAGTCTTCACCAAAGCCGATATTTATCAGTAACAATCTTTCCGAAGAAGAAAAGGAAGAAATAATCCAGCTGATAAAAGAATATATCGATGTCTTTGCGTGGAATTATGAGGATATGCCAGGTCCTGATCCAAAAGTGGCTACCCATAAACTCAACATACTGCCCAATTCAAAGCCTGTAAAGCAACACCAATGCTGGTTCCGCCTGGATATGATGGATGCCATTGAAGCTAAAATCAAGAAATTAGTAGCCTGCGGGTTCATCCGGAAAGAACAACATCCTGATTGGGTCGCCAATGTTGTCCCGATCATAAAGAAAAGCGGGAAAGTTCGTATTTACATCAACTTTCGAGATCTAAATGCGGCCTGCCCCAAGGATGAGTTCCCTCTCCCCATCACAGACGTCATGATCGAAAACACTTGCGGGTTTGAGCACATATCTTTCATGGACGGATTTTCAGGATACAATCAGATTAAGATGAATCCTGAAGATGAGAAGCATACTGCCTTCCGTACGCCACTGGGGGTATATTGCTATATAGTCATGCCTTTTGGATTGAAGAATGCCGGGGCTATATATCAGCGAGCCATAAGTAACATAGTCCATGAGCATCTACGCAAAAAGGTGGAATGTTACGTAGACGATATCGCTGTCAAAAGATGCCTCAAGGATGATCACATCCAAGACTTGAAGACAGTGTTCGAGTTGATGTGCCAACACCAACTCAAAATGAACCCAACAAAGTCCTTTATCATTGTATCCAGTGGCAAATTTCTGGGATTTGTTATTACCGCTAAAGGCATTCAAGTCGACCCTGATAAAGTAAAAGCTATCCTGGAAATGCGACCGCCCCGTAATCTGAGAGAACTTAGGATATTTCAAGGTCTCCTAGCTTACATCAGGAAATTCATATCCAACCTCTCCGGAAGATGTCAACCTTTTTCTCGTCTAATGAAGAAAGGTGTGTCATTCGTATGGGACAAAGCCTGTCAGCAAGCGTTTAATGATATCAAATGCTACCTCACCAATCCTTCAGTTCTGGTGCCTCCCGTCATAGGAAGACCATTTTTGCTGTATGTTCGAGCAATGGATCATTCCTTAGGGGCTCTCCTCGCACAGAAGAACGACGAAGGTCATGAGCAGGCTATCTACTATCTAAGCAGGATGATGGTCGGAGCTGAACACCGGTATAATCCAGTAGAAAAAGAATGCTTGGCCTTAATGTTTGCCATTCAAAAGATGCGACATTACGTGACAGGCCAAACTATTCACATCATCTCCAGAATCAACCCTCTTCGGGTATTGATGAGTAAGCCGAGTGTTCTTAATTCCTGACTCGCGACTTGGGCGATGTTACTAGCACCGTATGATATGGTGTACGTCCCTCAAAATTCCATAAAAGGTCAAGCCTTAGCTGATTTTTTGGCTGCCCATCCAATTCCGAAAACTTTCCAACTATACGAGGACATTCCTGACAAATTTGTAGAATATAATTCGACAATGGAAGGTGATCCCTTGCAGCTATTCTTCGATGGTACCTCCCGGACTGGTCCCAAAGGAAATGTGGTCTCAGGGGTAGGAATTGTTCTGGTAACTCCTGATAAACTCGTCATCTATCGAGCATATTCTCTTAGCGAACCCTGCTCCAATAATGTGGCAGAGTATAATGCCCTATTAATCGGGCTTCAAGTCGCTAAAGAATTGGATGTCGAATACCTGGAAGCTTTTGGCGATTCTGAGCTGATCGTCAATCAGGTCAGAGGAATATATGAAGTCCGCAATCCAGACCTCATTCCTTATCACCAAGAAACGATTGAGATAGCCATGTCTTTTAAAGGACTCTTTCTAGAGCATGTTCCTCGATCTTAAAACTTAGAAGCTAACGCTCTAGCCAGTCTAGCTGCAGATCTGGCTATTCCTGTAAGAAGGCAGAATTCAGTGATCCGCCTTAACTGAGATTTATTCTGTATGAAAAATAATTTTCACATAGAACGCAGCTACGCTGTAAACACGGTTCCTCCTAAGAGAGATTGGAGGAGTCCCTTTATAGACTTCGCATCATACGGAATCTTGTCGGAGGATCTTAAAGAAGCAATATCTGTCAAAAGACGATCACTGCGCTTCTATTTTGACGCTTCTTCACAAAGTCTATATCGTCAAACATACGATGGACTATTGTTGCGGTGTCTCTCTGATGATGACGCAAAGCGAGTTATCCGAAAAGCTCATGACGGTGTATGTGGAGCACATCAACCCGGTCCAAAATTACAGGATCGTGTCAGGAGGATGGGTTATTACTGGCCTACCATGATCGCGGATGCCGTAAAATATGCAAGGCAGTCCAAAGCCTGTCAAGTTCATGCAGATTTTATACATCAGCCTTCTGAGTATTTGCATCCTACTATTGCATCGTGGCCCTTTGAAGCATGGGGTATGGATATCATCGGTCCTATCCACCCGTCGTCTTCTAGAGGACATCGGTTCATACTGGCTATCACTGATTATTTCTCTAAATGGGCGGAGGCGATCCCTCTTGCCGAGGTAAAGACATCCAATGTGATCATCTTTATCAAGCATCATGTTATTTATCACTTTGGGTTACCCTGGAGGATAATTCATGACAATGGGCCCCAATTCATCAGTCAAGCATTTCACCGATTTTGCGATAAGAATCGGATACAAAATATGGCCTCAACGTCATATAATCCTGCTGTTAATGGTTTGGCGGAAGCCTTCAACAAAACCATTATCAAACTCCTAAAAAAGTTCGTCTCTTCAAACAAAAGAGATTAGAACGAGAAGCTAGGAGAATGCCTCTGGACATACCGCACAATGGTACGAACACCGACGGGTTGTACCCCATTCTCATTAGTCTACGGGTGTGAAGCAGTTTTCCCCATCGAGATCCAAATTCCATCACTCATAATAGCAATGGCTAATGAGTTGACTCAGGAAAAGAATGATCAATTAAGGCTTCAAGAGCTAGAAGGATTAGACGAGAAACACCTTCAAGCTCAACAGCGCATTGCGTTCTACCAGGCACGCATTTCCAGAGCTTTTAATCAAAAAGTAAAGGAAAGAGTGTTCAAAGTTGGCAAGCTAATTTTAGCTGTGAATAGGCCAATGATCATTACTCACAAGAGCAAGGGTAAATTCTAGCCCAAATGGGAGGGCCCTTATGTGATTGAAATAACGTTTTCAAACGGCGCTTATAGATTAGCCAAGCCTAATGGAGATCTGATAATGGCTCCTATCAACGGCAAATTCCTGAAGAGGTACTATGCTTAACTACCCTCGCTTAAGCGAAGTATGATGAAGATCTCATTCTGACGATACTACGTACAAAGACTGGTTGGATCATATTCTATCATATTCTCATGACCTCTGAATAGATATGTTTAAACTAATTTGAAATATCAAAACCTATCACGTCCATATTACCATTGATAGTGTTTTGTACACAAATTTAGTTGGATCATATTCTATCATGTCCATATAACCTCTGAATAGATATGTTCAACTAAAGCTTACTAAAAGGATATCACGTCCATATTACCTTTGATATCACTTTTACCCCAGCCTGTCATTTATATTCCAAAATGATAGGTCCATAAAGTCAGAAGAAGTATCTTTATTATTCTCTGTGAAATAGAAAAATTATAGAAGAAGCAAAAAGGTACATCATTGGGGAGGAGCAGTTAAATCGCGAATCTATCGCGCCAAAACAGCCATCCTCTCATTCCTGGAGTTCAAGACGTTAGCTCGAGCCCGTTCTAGCCTGGCCTCCTTATTGTTCAAGGAAGATAGTTCAAACAAAGCATTAACATAATTGGCGTGGATGACACCCGTATGTGCCAAGTTCTGCTGATCTGTCTTCACTTGGCCCTCAAACACACCATGAGCTGCCGATGTCTTGAGGAGCCTCTCCCTTGCCTGAGCGAGTTCAGCTTCTAATTCTTGAACCCTCACTTTATTTTCCTCACGTTCGGCCCAGCTCTTATTTAGCTGAGGAGTAATCTCCACCAAGACTGCTTGCTCTTTATCTATCTCTTGCTGCTGTCCCTGGATGGATCTATTTAGCAATTCTATCTGCTGAGCAAGTTTCGCATTCAGGGAGTCATATTCAGCCTGAACCAGGTCATCGATGCTGTCTCAGAATAATTACAAATATTCGTTAATGGGTTGTTCTAAACCATTAACTATTTGCTCTAGCGCATTAGCTCTTTCAGCGTCACTGAAATTTCTAATCTGTGCTATAGTAAGATTGGAGGACATCTTCAGAGCATCGAAGCCTAGATTCTTCTCCAGCACCATCGTTATCAGCATTTTCAAAGTGATGTAGAATACGCTAGTATACTGCTCAACTAGCATAGAAAAGTTCGAATGGACGCTAGGAGTGGCTGCGATATCGGTAAATCTTCCTCCAGGAATGACTGTAGAGGATGTTGCCACAGTCGTCGCTTCAGCAGATGGCGTAACAAAAGAAGAGGCGCCAAAAACGGTCGAAGCTGCTGGCATACTCGATGAAGGACGCACAGTCGAGACAATGGGCTCATCCTCCTTCGATGTTATTTGGGCTACTACTGGTGGGATAACATCCGATGATGTTGTGGATGAAAGATTGGCAGCGTCAAAACCGGCTCCTTCAATGTCGGACGCCACCGTTTTATCTACTGGGTCCGCAACAAAGTCGAAAGTTGTGTCAACTCCGCCCTTCCCCAAGATGTCTTCTCCTGCAAATAAGATGAGGAAAAGTTAATATCATTCTGATGTTAATTTACCAGAAAGAAGCGTGAAGACAATATTTACCCATGATCAGTGGTATGTATGTTGCGTCTGCAGCCTGTACAGCTAAATTATTTCTTAATGATGCTAAGCAAGCTGTCATACCTAGAGAATAGGGTGCAGCAAATAACGTCTAAGGGTAATCATCCCATTCGTCACCCAGATCCACTCTTGGATCATCGGGCAGAATCTCATTGGAAATACTTACAGACGAAGGAGGAGTTATCCCCATTATTGGTCTGGATAATGGTATATGGAATCTTATTACGCCCGTTCTCAAAGGCGATCCTGAAGTACTACCAGTAACCGTGGTAGTAGCAGCAGCCGCGAGCAAAGAATCTCCAATACTGGCAGCCGGGATTGTAGAGGTTCCCTCTCTAAAAGACGAAGGACCTCTGGTCAAAGAATCGTCCCCAACAGGGGAAGCAACAGGCTCACTCCTAGAAAATCCCTTGGTGGAAGCCCTCTTCGGACCCCTGACTGTCTTCTTCTTGCGGGGGGAAGGCTCTTTCAAAGTAGAAGCCTTTCACTTATTGGAGATGACGAGAGGCTCCGCTGGCGGAGCTAATACGCCTCTCGGTATTGTCATTAAAAATTCATCTGCACCGGCAATGTCTTCACCTTCATCAGAGGAGACGGATGGGATCTCTTCTCTTCTAGTAGACTTCCGGGAGGGCACCCTGAAACTTCCATGCATATCGAAATCACGATGGAAGGTATTGATGGAGACATAAAATTGCGTGTACGAGTGAAGAATGCGCAACTCCATGGAGAAAGAAGTCGCGGACACAGCAAAGAATGCTCCGGTACAACCCATGATGAAGTACCGCAATCCTCTGGCTCCATCGATAAGTCCACCTCTGAACTTGAAGCTGGTGATAGCATTCCCCATATGCAACTGGTCGTATCCAAACTGCCTGGCAAACCGACTAGGCAGGTATGGCTCCAAGTAGCAGTGGTCTTCACTCCTGTACAGCAAGTAGAAAGGTCTAATGCAGACCAACCAGTAAAAGGCTTCAGGAGAAAGAATAGTTCTCCCTAGGCCTGCATCCTGAAGTTTCGTCCCCTGTTGATTGATATGTATAGAGGGGACGATGCAAAAGAACTTCCACCCGTGGGCAAAATTTAATGCTCGTCGGCAATCGATGACGCTGGTCATATTCCATAGGGAATTCTTGTAATTCAACAAGAAATTATTTTCCGAACTGCCAGCAGCTCCGGGAGACATTACCCTGGCATTGTGAAGGATTAACCATACCATCAAATATAGGAATGGTAATTCCACTCTAGAAAATCCTTCATGCTGGGTATCATCTGCAAGCAGCCCATCAGTCATGGCCCTCAGGCCTGCTTGTATCCGGCATACCATGGCAGGGAGCAGGCCCAGTCTTGCTCTAAATACCAAATGCACTGTGGGCCATAGAATATTGCGATGAATGCGATCCGCAAACGATATGCCAGGCACTACCCATCGGCGTAACCAGATGGAAAGGAAGCCAGCCAGTTGAGCTTCCCTTGATAGAGGCTTGCGATAATGCCTCAAATAACTGTAGGCTTTAGTGCCTGTAGGATAACCCCCTATCTCCTCATCGAGAACATAATCTGAAGCCCCTGCATCTTCAATGAGGTCATCGAACGTGTTGGCATTAAGCATGCTCAGGTGGTTCAAAGGCCAATCTCTGCTGTCTACAACCTTGTCCGGTTTAGCATTTCTGGCCTGGTGGAAGAAGAGGTAGGATACCCACTTGTTGACATGAGCTAAATCAGAGGGCTCTTTGTAGAAAGTGGTGCAGGCAAGATAGTGGCACATTAGCTCCTGGTGCACTGCCACTGCCCGAGGGTTTGTATCACTCAGTTCCCTGTTTGTGGGGACGTACTCTTTATACGGAGTATCTCCTATTGGCAGCCTTAAAATCTCTGCCATCTCATGTGGTGGCCCATGCAGGTCGAGAGCATATTGTCTCGGTTACGTTACTGTACCGAGCAAGCCTGCACCTAGGACTAGAGTATAGGATCTCATCCACAAAATTGACTATGATTCATCTTCCTCCTATCTGTTCTATTTGAACAATTGTATCCTGCTTGATTCCTGTACTTCCCTAATAGTTTTTTAAGTATAGCCTTCTGCTAGAATATAGGAACCCCTGTTATTAGGACGATAATTAGGGTAGCACATCTATTAAGAATACAACGAGAATATAGACACACCACTAAGTTTAGAATATCTAGTGAACCCTAGAATTCCTTATCTTTAGATTGGTATACCCTTATCCATTGATGTATTAAGAAGACTTAAGAGCAGTATAGATACTACTATAGTTAGTTAGAAGTTTACCATAATGTTTGACACTAGTATGGGGAACCAATAGAAAACCAAAATTGAATATTAGGACTGAACCTAACATACTGAACCTAACATACACAGTTAGATGAGTATTGGAGAACTACAAACTTAGATCATTGCCTTATCATTAGTAGACAGCACCCTAGGAAGCCTAGAGGAATGTAATCAACCATTTATTTTCCTAATCATACCTCAAACATAGCAACTAGCATACCACTTCCCCTTAGAAAACCATGATGCTATCTAGAGCCCCTATTTTAATTTCATATGTTGTTCCTCTGCGACCTTAACGTTCACTAGTTGTGCGATGACTAAAAATTACGTTCTTCTTTTCTTCCTCTTTCAACTCGTGCCATCTGACACTTCTGATTATAGACCAAGTAATTATATTCTATTTTAGGATATATATAGCTTGCTAGGATTTTGGTTGTTACTCTTAAATTTTTGAATTATGTGATTGGTAATTAGAACTTGACAGTTTAAGTTATTATTGTAGATTATGACCTAATGATTACCCCTTAGTTTTAAGTCGCGTAACTTGTACCCCACCTCAATATAAGTTATATCCCCTTTTCCCTTGAGGCTAGTAACTCTTCTATTCTTACTATTGACACATGTTCTATGAGCACTATGATTAAGACTTAAGGTGACCTTTACCTATATAATGCAATAAGAGACCCTAATAAGTACCAAGATCTTTTCTCATATACCCTAATAAGAGTTTCTGTTTTATTTACATGTGCAAGATTATTTTGTAGGATCCTCTTAAGACTGTCACAGTATTAGTTTAATTCTTTTAAGTTGGGTAGTATGCCTCACAACCTAGTATCACATAGTCCACTTGACCCATCGAGATAGTATAACTGAATGACATTAATTGTATGCTAGCATAAGACAACAGTGTTTATCCATACGATAGAATTTAGAGGTCCTTGCCCCTATTTAGTCGACTAGCGACTTAGACAAGGAGGTGGTATGATAACTGTAGAGATTGTAGAGTCTTTTATTATTGTTGCTTATTTTGTTTTGTTTTGTGAACTTGAATTAACTTGTACCTCTTTTCATCATCATCTAACGTACTTATATTTGTTGTACTACCTTGACTTATGCTGCTATTATAGCCTAGTTTTGCAAGCTTACTCTTCTATCGGGCTTGATCATGATATATGTATTAATAGGTTAACACACTAATACATTTCAGAATCAGTGTATTAAGGCCTAGCTAACCTTAGTACGCTTGGTTCGCCCTTCGCATAACTACCTTACGTGGATTGAGATATATAGTGATTAGTAGACGAATATACTTGCCCTCTAGACATGTCTGAGCGTATCGTATCGGCTACATAACTGTACTAATATGAGCATGCGAATACAGATTTACCAAATAGGATTTCAGTCCACAACTGCCTTGACAATTCCTATTGAATTCCTTAAAACGCCTTGATCCCGATACTTCTATTCTATTACCTCGCCCTTGAACTCTTTATTATTGATCTTCGTCTTCCCTTATTTCGGAAAGATGAAACCTCATGCTTGGTACAAGTTTGATACACAGAGAGTACTGGATATACCCCATAGGCCGATCACATACTTGAGGATTATTCTTTCGTAATTAAGGACATATCATATATGATATAATCGGCGTTGAAGTTTTGAGAATTGAATGACATGAGTAAATAAATTAAGGAATATGTTTCTTAATGTATATAGCCTTCTATGATAGATGGTTAAATTCTAAGTTGGGTAGCAGTGCATTGGCAACTCGAAAAGAATTTTTTTTAGATTATGATCGAGTAAGATTAGATTGGGAGAGGTTCAAGCCATTTTAATTTTGAGAATTTTAGAAGAATGACTAAGACGATGAGGATTAATGAATTTTAAAAATCTTGATATTGAGGACCCAATATTTATACCTTAAGTACATAATTTAAATTTTTGAGTATTGAAGGTAAAATCATCAATTTGAATTTGAATGATAAATATATAATTTCAGACTTGAACATTGGTGGACTGCATTTAAATTATTTTTCAATTTGATGATTTAAATTAAGAATTAAAATTTGATGGTTGGACTACCTATTTGAAATATTGAGGACGTAAATGCAATTTAAAAAGTTGAAGAATACAAAAATTTATAAGTGAAAATAGGAATAATATTGGACTCGAATTACTTCTAGAGGAGATTATGATAGTTGGAGATCGTGAGGTAAAATTTGATATGGGTTATTTAAATCTTAAAGATATTATATGGATTCAATTTAAATTTGGATATTGATGATTTGGAAAAGTGAGAAGAGATTGCAATAGGTTGAATTTTGATTTGAACAATGATTATCTTAATTTTGAAATGATCGCGATAGATTTGAATAGATTTTGTTATTTAAATTTTTGGAAGAGATTGCGATTGACGTACCTTATGTACGAATGTGAAGGATTTAACAAATTATAGATTATTTTAATTTCGAGGACGAAATTATTTTAAGTTGGGTAGATTGTAAACTCCCTCACCCAAAATAGGTATTTTGTGTATATTTTATATTATTATATTTATTATAGATGTTAAATTTATTTAGAGTATTCTCTTAGTTAATTAGAAAATAAATTTTTTAGTATATTTACTTATATAAATATTTATTTAGAATTATTTTTAGGCTATTTTAGATTATTGGAATTTTTCCATAATTTTTAGTTAATTAAAAACTAGTAACACTAATTTTTTAGGACTTTGAAGAATTTATTTTATGTTCAAACTTAAATAAAAATATCCCAAACTTTTATTTTAGGTTCTGAATAATAAAATATATTTTTTTGATTTTTTTGAGAATTTTCTGATTATTTTTAGTATTTATTTTGAGTTAATTATGAAAAACTGAATTAAAAACTAATTTCTGAAAATGAAAACCCAAAAAGTAATTATTTCTGCCCAGTCAGCCAACTGGGGCCCACCTGTCAGCCTCCCGTAGCCAACAGTATCGGGCCCGCCTGTCAGCGACCGCGGGGTTGGTGTGGGTGCGCCAAGCCGAGCCGAGCCGTGTCCTAGTCCGAGTCGGAATCAGCTGAGCCGAGCCGCATGAATATCTGACCGTTTGATCTGAGCGGGGAGCCACAGATGGCTGCCACATGGCAGAATCCGAGCCGCGGCTGCTCTTTCTCTCTCCTCTATATATATAATAGTTTAAGTTATTTTCTAGGATTTTTCTTGAGCCAATTTTTGGAGAATTGCCATCTAGGGTTCCTTCATCTTCCAGAAGCCATTGCGCATAGCTCCGGACTCCAAACGATGCCTACTTTTTTGTATTAGAATGATATTGAGGTTAGCTTTCTGATTATATAAATTATTTTATGAAATTATGAGTATTAAAATCTAGAAAATTCGTAGAGCACAGTATGTCCGAAAATAGATATGTTTCGATATTTTCGCGATTTCGGGAGAACCAAGGATCAGAATCATGAACCGTTTGAAGTTTCGGAAAGCTAATGTCTAGATAATTGACATATGTTTTTCCCAGAACTTATTTCGAAGTATTTATATACTGTTAATTCTGTAGAACTTCTAGGTTAGAATTTAACCATCGGTGCACAATACAAAATTTGTATGTGCCATAATTCTCAAACGAATTTGAATTCGGACGAGCCGTAAATTTTAGCAAATTTTTGACGCTGAAATCTACAGGAAATCATGCATGAAAGTTGAGTTTGTGTCGGTTGACTTTTCAGTCAACAGATCGCCTCGATTTGCGTGCCATGAGTCTCGAGTTGATAAAATTCAGTTTCTTTGGACAAAATTTAGGAATTAAGATAAAAATCAGAATAATAAGATTAAAATAGGATTTTAGAGCCAGAATTAAATAAATTAAAATAAATTATCTTTTGACGTGATAAATTTGTAATACATAGGCTATTTGGATTGTGACTTGGACTTTGATTCATACCAGCAGCAGGACCCCAGGCGAGTACATTCTCTGACAGTGTTCCAGTAGGATATTAGTATTTAGCCACCACGGTTAGTTTACATCAGACCCTGAGTCGGAGAACCCAACGCGCGTTCGTACATTTACATGTACGCAAATATTATTCAGTTTGGTATATATATTTATGTACGTAATTACTATATGTATTCCAATAGTTATAAAAATAAATTGATGGTTATATTATTATATAGTTATATGAATATATATGTAAGTAAATGCTAATTGATAATTATGACTAAATATTCAGACTGTACGATCCTAGGACACCGTGGACTATCCCATACTTACCTTGACCATGTTGACCCTAAAAACTTATAAATTTGTCCACCTTACGTACAATAACGTACTGGCATAGACACATGTCAGTTGACTGACTGATTTCGTACAGTACTTGAAGAACACCTGCATAATTCAACGTATAATTGACCGTGTTAGATGACTAGTGTTACCCTTAGTATACCCCCTGAGTCCAGTGTAAATGTGGTTGTGTATGTGCTAGTATAAAGACTAATGATTCTATTGTATTATATTTATGTGTACATAAGATATTGGATTTGTTCTGCGCAATTTCTGGAGCAGATTATTGGTACATTGTAGCTTCCTTGCCAGGCAAGTATACCTTGCCATTGTACTGTTATATATATTCCATATGTTGCATGCATCTTTATTTTATGTCTTTATTTCATATATTTTAACTGTTATATAAAATGCGCGCGACGGTGTCGTCGCAATATGTTTTTATTTATGTATTTGCATTGACCTTGTTTATGAGACTACCCCATTATCATGTAGCATCACTAGATTCATTGGCCGTGACACAGTTGTTACACTAGTTATGAGTCTCATGTAGATCACGGACTTGCATGCAGGTTTGGCCTCCTATACGTGTGGGTCGTGCATTAGGAATAACTGTTGTAAGAAACTTTTCATGCTAGTAGACTTAGCAGTTATTAGAGGTCTAGGGATATAGCCTATTGTAGTACGGTGGTCTCATCCTTGTCCTTGTTTGGTTGCAGGATTGGGCTAGGGTACTAAGAATAGGCTATGAACCATATTGTGTCATGGATGTGACATGCTTAGAGCATGGGGTGGGGAGAACAACAAGTACCGCATTTGAGCTCCTTTATACTTTTTTTATTGTGCGCTCGAATTCTCCGTTGGAGATACGGGTGGTGATGACCACTATATATTATGTACTATCAGGCGGACCACCGACGTTCAAAAGACGACGTGCCTTTTAGGCCCCTGGATCCCCAAAAGAGAATCATGCCAAATCCCAGGTTTTCAGCCAGATAGCTTACTTGTGGGGAAAGTTGTTCTTAACTGCATTCACTTAGACGGTTAGGTGACCCTTTGGATATTTATTTCAGTACTTTATTGGCATGTGTTTAAGTATCTTGTTATGTCCCTCTGAGGACCTGGTCCCCTGCCAGGTGTATCTGTTCTTGAGTATTTGTAGGAGCGCAGATTTGGATGGTTCTATATGCTTCGTGGATGTCTTCTCTTCGAGCCGTGATTGATAGCTGGTATTCTTATATTGGGTTTGATTATGTTGTACTCATCTTGTATTTGCTCTTATATTCGAGTTGGTAGTGGATTTGTTTCCATCCAACTATCATCCTTAGATACTTCTTATTGAGATCTAGTTTCATAGATGTTGGTTATTATTTATATTTGATTTTCTGTGGATGAGATTTAGATTATACCCTATGACTTGTGACATATGTTATATCACTTGTGGATTTGATATTCATAATACAGCGTACGTATGGATTTGGTTACCATATATTGGAGTTGCCATATCCATGCGGCTGGCATGCTTACGTGTCCTAGTCCTACGTATTTTGGGACTGGGGCATGACATCTAATGAAGGGACAGGCCCAACTCCCCAAGCGGAGTGGCGAAAGTCCCTGTGAGCGGGTTGTACCGCTCCATCAAAGCCAAGAATAAGTTGGGGTTGAGAGGTAGCCCAACACTGGTGGCACTCACGGCCGTAAACAAGCCAATGCTTTCCAGCTCCGTCTAAAAATGCTTCAAGGCCCAGGCAGTTAAACTGGCCTATCGAAGATTCCCGGGGCTAAGCCACCCGCTGGTCCGAGGATTGACCTTGAGGTACACTCCTCTCTGCCCCATGAAGTCATTACAGAAAGTCGACATCTGAACCAGCTAAATCAGTGAAGCATCTTCACTCGGGACGCTGCCCGGCAGTATTCTTCTGAAAGGCATAACAGGGCCTGAAGGACTGCTCACAAAGACTCCTCGGTTCGATACTTTCTTGTATGAGATCTTCCCTGGCCGCCCATGAAGATCTGGAGTCAGAGTCCACGTCATCTTCCTAGGATGAGTGGCATGGAAGAATGCCGAGATAGGGTAATCTCTGGGCATCCCGGGCAGATACATGACCATGCCCTCAGCAAAAAACACCCAATCTTCCTTCTTGGGCTTCGTCTGGGATTGCTTGTCAATCATATCCCCGAATAAGAAAGCCGGTTTCTTATATTCAGTCCCATCGATGTATGTCAGGGGCTCCCCACTGATCATACTCAACAGCATGCGTTCTCCTTGGAACAAAATCAGAGTTCCTCTCTCTTCAGGGTACTGGGTTCTAGAAATAGGGAATGTCACATGGGACAAATCCTCCAGATAATTGGAGTTCATCATTCCAGCAGCAGAGCCCATCACTTCAGCCGGAAGAGGGATCTGCAAATCCACTGTAAAATGCAAGAAAATAAGTCAATTTTTACGCTAAATGCTACAATCTTGCAATATACGCTAAAGACTAACAGTCTAGGTTTTTATGCCAGACTGCAAAAAACTTGAGTTTTTATGCGAGAATTACCTACAGTGCGTAAAACTCAAGGTTGGCAGTATACGCCTTAATCCAACAGTCTGGGTTTTTACGCCAGACTGCCAAAATTTGAGTCTTTATTACGCCAAAATTTACATCCAGCGCGTAAAACTCAAAGTTTGTAGTATACGCCAAATTTTGACAGCCTGAGCTTTTACGCCGGACTACAAAAATATGGAGTTTTTACGTTGACAGATTAGGAATGTGGGCGTAATGACAAAATATCTCTGTGCATCATCTTCCTCGAAGAGGCTTTCAGCACAGAAGATGACCTTGCGCGGTCACGTACAACGTGTACGAAGGGTTTTTTTCTCTTCTCGAAGTCTTTACCTGTGATGCCCGGCGCACAGCTCGTCGGAGGAGCACTTCGTTCAGATCGAGGCTGGCTCAGCCTAATGGGAGTAGCTCGTGCCTGAGCAGAGGAACGAGAAGAAGACGCGACTTTCTTTCCCTTAGCGGAGGAAGCCTGTTTCGGTGCCATGGCTAAACTCAGAGTTCTCAGAGAAGAAGATAAAAAGTTCTCAAAGAGACGAAGGGTTTTTGCAAAGACAGGTGAAGGGTTTCTCTCTCAAGACCTTGGGCTATTTATAGAGTTCGGATGACTCTTCGAATCCCTAACCAAATTCGATATTTAATATTCGATTATGATTGGGGACCACGTCAGCCTATTATTTGAAAAAGAAGACGGACAGTTAGCGGATCCAGATTTTATGCACAGTAGCCTATGGTTTTACGCACAGGAGCTTTTACGCTCAGTAGCTACAAATCTACGATCTTACGCCTAGGAGCTTTTACGCTCAAAAGCTACAGACCTATGATATTACGCTCAGGAGCTTTTACGCTCAGAAGCTACAAATCTACGATTTTATGCTCCGAAGTTTTTACGCTCAGAGGCTACAGATCTACGATTTTACGCTCAGAAGCTACAAAATCTAAGATTTTACGCTCAGAGGTTACAGATCTACGCTTCTACGCTCAGAAGATACAGGGGTTACGGATCCATGATTTTTCGCATATCTTAAAACTATGCAGGGCAGCGTACACGTATATCTGGACAATTTGGGTCTTACAATCGAGAAGGCAAGTTGCAAGGGTTTATGCAGAAAATGTTCCTGTTGGCTACAAAACATTCCAAGTGTCTGAAACGCACAGAGGTCAAACTTTGAAGATGATATGTTCCTGTTGGGCCATTGGAAGTTCATTCAAAGTCTGGTCGGGGCCTTTTACATCTAAGTTCAAGTATGTCCTGTTCAGCGGGCATTTCTCGCCCTATTTTGAGGGATTTTCGAGGAAATCCTTCTTGAAGATGAGGTTCTAAAACAGAAAGTCTTCACATCAGAGAAGTGACAGTTCAAAATTCTACGCGACTCCTCGTTCAAAAATAGCATGACAGTCAGACCTTCAAAATGACTTAAATGCTAAGGAGCTTTTTACGCGTCTCCCGTTACGCGTAAAAGTCGGGACTTGATCAGATTATCGTTTATCAGAGTCAGCGTAAAAGTATTCAGACATGTCAAAGCTGCACACAGCAAATATGGTGAATCAGCAAGGCGTAGTAGAAGACAAATCTATTAATCATGATTACATATGATGGAAATCTAGTTTACAAAGGATCTTTCATTTTTATGATTACATATGATGGAAATCCTTTTTCTACAAAGGGTTTCTCATTTTTATTTAAGATCATACCAAGAATCTGCTGTGTCGGGTTCTCATATTGGTGTAGATCTTTGTGTCGTCTTCTACGACGGTTCATCGGTTTTCGCGACCGATGAACAAGAAAATAATTAATGGCGGGAGGATACAGAATTTGGCATGTATCAATTATGCATGCCCATCCTCCGTGCGGCATGGCATCCACACCCTAGAATTGTGTTAGAGATTCAGACCCAACACAATACTCAAAGACGGGGCCAAGCTGCCCACCAGAGTCCAGGTTCATGATAGGGGACAATACAGCTAACAAGCTGTGTGGTCGAATGAGACCCTTCCTCTCTTCTGGACGAATCGCCATATGAAGTTGTTGATTATCCCGAGCAAAGGAAGCTATGATATCCTTTCATGATCCATCGTTGCAAAGAACATTTGCTCGAAGACGCCTCCTTCTATGGCTCCTTATATGCTGGAAGAACATGATCTTCTTCTTCCTTAGGTCAGCCCGACGAATCTCGGCAAACATATCTCTTTGGTGAAGGAAGTGTGGAGAAACATGTTCACTCACTGGCCTTTATATAGGCAGAAGAGAATATACCAAATCCCAACAAATTCCTAAAAATTTGTCGAGAAATAAGCCTCGCAGAACGAGTCAAGTTTGACCGTTTCATGCTTCATTCAATGTATTTCAAATTACGAGGAATTTGAAAACTTTAAAGGGGGTCTTGTATAAGCATGAAAAATACGCTGGGGAGTTATACGCCAAAACCCCCAACATGCATGACGCCCGCGTAAAACAGAGCTCCAGCACTGTGTGGCATAAGATATGACTTCAGAACCATTGGCGTACAACAGAGCTTCAATATTATTTAGCATAAAACAGAGCTCCAAAACAACCCACATAAAGCAGTACTTTCAAACTGCTTTGGCGTAAAAAGGTTGCTACAACGCCACTCCGGCGTAAAACATGTCTGCTTTTAATGCAGCATGCAGTTGTACGAGGAACTCTTCGTATTCCTTGAATGAACTTGTCAGACAGAACAGTGAACCTGGCTCCTGACAAAGATTACTGCACGACAATCGAGAGGACGACTGTAAACAGAGACACAGGTTGTCGTTTAGTGACATAATCCTTGATATAAGACGTTGTTTACGCATTCAAAGAATACGCTGCCTATTCTACACAGGCAGACATGAGCTTCTACGCTCAAGATGAGACAAAATAAGACGCCATGTCAAAAGCTGCTCTTCGTACAGAACTCGAGGCACGTCTCTGCAGTTAATGCGCGAGATGGTGGCAGATCTCTGCATTTAATGCACGAGATTTGGTCCTACTTTTAATGACTAGGAGAGCTAAAGTTATGGCTAATACTTCCACATCACCATCCCTGTATTTTATGCCAATCAGGCTATTTTTATCTATAGGAGCACACTATATGCTATCCCCTCGAAATACGCCAATTCAAGCTATTTTCAGCTATAGGAGCACGCTGTATGCTATCTCCTCGAAATATGCCAACTCAGGCTATATTTGCAAAGGGCGCATGATAAGGCTTTTTGGCCCAGAATACGCTCAATACCTCAGTCAAGAAAAGATAATCGGCTAGTTTACGTTGGCTACCTACCTGTACAGCATCAAGCTTTACGCTATTTGGCTTCTACGCCATCTGGACAGCTACTAGGCTTTTACACCATCAAGACAGCTACTTGGCTTTTACTCCATCCGGACAGCTACTGGGCTTTTACGCCATCAAGACAACTATTTGGCTTTTACGCCAACGAGGCAGTTATTTGGCTTCTATGCCAAGCATCTCTACGCGAGGGGCAGTTACCTACGTGGCTTGCATGCCGTGATCTTCGAAGCAGTTATACGCGTTACCACATAATGGAACACGCGTCACACGCAGATTCAGGAGATCATTTATACGTGGATAACAGTTATTATAACCACCGCATAAAGAGCACAACTCTCTCCGTTGTTTGGTATCTACGCCAACTAGTCAGTTACTGTGACCTAGCTCTATAAATAGAGGTTTGCGGTCATAGAAGAAAGAGGTCGGCAATTCGGGCAGTCATCACCGGAAGAGAGATCAGAAAGAGAGTTCATACAGAGAGAGTTGACTGGAAACTTCGACAACGAGAGTTCAAATCCCTCCTGCAGTCTTTGAAGCTTCTTCTCCTTCTTCTATAGCACTTCTTCGTCATCGTGTGGTCCAAGGGATAAAGTGATCGACCGCAGATCAGACTCCTATAGCAATATTTCCCCAGAATTATTTTTTTGTACTTAATATCCTCGTACAGGATTAATTGTACATCTTTTTCTTGTTTGTAGACAAAGAAAGAGTTTCATATAAACCTAGATTCATTTCTTTCGTTTATCATCAAATACTAGTCTTCCCAAGAATCGATGTATGTACATGTATAAGAAGAACGAGGAACAAGGCTTGCACAAGATACAACATAAATATCAAGGAATAACATCTCATGACGAGATCCGAATATACCATTCCGTGTAACCATCGTATCAAGAAATCAAGGATATATACACTAAATACAAGAAGCATAGGGGATATCATAAATAAAAAACTATCAGAGAATGTACTTGCCTGGAATACGGTGAACAGTATCAAAGATGTTCGAAACGGTATCTCGGAGACCTAAATATAGATTATTATATCAATACAAGATTTTGAAATGAAAATAAGTTAAACTAGTCAAATTATATGTCATAAAGCCATTTCTAGGTCAAAACTATTCAAATTATATGTCGGGTTCAGCGGCTGTCAGGAGAAGAACTCCTCGATGTAGTCGGGTCAGGGAGTTGGGGATGACTTCGACGTGGGTTTCCGACGAGGTGGGGTGGCCGGGGCTCCGGCTGCTGGGAAGAGGAGAAAGAAGATGAACAGGAGATGGGGAAGGGGTCGGCTAGGTCAAGGTTTGGGTGATGGGTTGAATGAAAAAAGAAAAGAAAAGTTATATATATATATATATATATATATATATATATATATATATATATATATATATATATATATATATATATATATATATATATGTGTGTGTGGGGGGGGGGGAAGGGTTGGTGTTGACCTAGAAAGTTGGGCCTGGTCAACATCCTTGGAAAGGGGCTTTAGCTTCACATGTAGATAATTGGAGGGCTAGGATTGATTTGTTTCAAAATGGAGGGCCAAGGATTAATGAGGGTTGATGTTGAATGTTACACACTCCAAAAATTAGGGAGAAAATTTACATAAAGAAAATTGGGTTTCTTCATGTGTTTGGTCCAAAGGGGTGTGGCATCTCAATGCACTTTTACATACAATTAGGAAATTACACAAAGTGGGGTTTTTAATTAATTTAATTAAAATTAATACAATTGGTGTTCTAAAATTAATTGGAAGTACAAGGAATTAAAATTAGGCAAGGACACAAGTGTCATGGACATAGAAGACTCAGGATAGAATATTTCTATAATTTGGGTAGCACAAAATGGGTCAAGATTATGTCTCCAATTTCAATTAGAACATACAAAGATACAAAGTTGGATTTATATAGAATTAAATATAATCGTTTGCGATGAATGTTGTGCTACTAAAATAAAGCACAAATGGACATAGTTATGAGTTACACAAGAATCAGAATAGAAGACTGGCACATCTAAGATAAGGGTATAAAATTTATAGGAAGGCAATGGCTAGTGTAGTGCTCCAATTATCGAAGCAATGGTAAGGTACACTGAGTGATATAAATATTGTAAAATTATCTAAAAAATAATGTTCTATTTCTAATTGGATTCAAACTAGCCCTAGTCACTCTATCTAAACTTAAGTAGGCCTAAATTTTGGTCGAAGGGGTTTACAATCTACCCAACTTAAATAAATTTCGTCCTCAAAATTAAAAATAAGGCACGATTTGTTAAATCCTTCATATTTATATATAGGGCAAGTCTATTGCAATCTCTTCCAAAAATTTAAGTAACGAAATCTATTCAAATCTATCGCAATCACTTTAAAATTAAAATAACCACTATTTAAATCAAAATTCAACCAATCATAATCTCTTCTCAGTTTTTAAATAATCAACATCCAAATCTAATTCAAATCTATATGATATTCCACATCAAGATTTACATCACAATATTTAACAATCATAATCTCCTCTAAAAAACTATTATAATCAAAGATTATTCCTATTTTCAACTTATGAATTATATACTCTTCAAATTTTACTTTCAATTTTCATCATCAACATTTCAAATAGGTGTTCCAACAATCAAAATTTAACTTTTACTTCAAATCATCAATTTATAGAATTTTGAATTCAATCCATCAATGTTCATTTTTAGAGTTCTATTTATTTTTCTCAAAATTTAAATCGATGATTCAACCTTCAATATTCAAAATTTAAATCATGTGCTCAAAGTATAAATATTTGGTCCACAATTTTAAGAGTTTAAAATTCATTAAATCCTCATCATCTCAATCATTCTTCTAAAAAATTATCAAAATTAAAATGACTTGAATCTCTCAATCTAATCTTACTTGATCACAATCTAAAAGAAATTTATCTCAAGTTGACAATGCAATCTTCTACCCAACTTAGAATTTACCAATCTATCACGCAAGGCTTATACATTTAAGAAAGACTTCCTCAAATTATTTAATCGTGTTATTTAGTCCTCAAAAGTTTTAACACACAAAATATCTCACATGCGATATGTCCTTAATTACGAAAAATAGTCACCAAGTAATCCGATTGGCTTATGGAATATATCTAGTATTCTCCGTGTATCAACTTATACCAAGCACGAGCGTTCGTCTTTCCGAAATAAGGGAAGACGGAGAACAATAATAAAGAATTCAAGGAGAAGGTGATAGAATACAAGTACGGGGTTCAAAGCGATTAAAGAATTCAAAAGGGGGTTGTCAAGGCAGTTATGGATTGAAATCCTATTTTGATAAATTCCTATTCGCATGCTCATATCAGTACAGTTATATATCTGATATGATATGCTCTGACATATCTAGAGGGCAATTATATTCGTCTAGTAGTCAACTATATATCTTAATCCATGTAAAATAGTCATATAAAGAGCGAACTAAGAACACTAAGGTTGATCGGACCATAATACACTGATTCTAAATAGATAATTTTATTAGTGTATGCATCCAATAATACATATGTCATGAACAAGCTCGATAAAAGAATAAGCTTGTAAAAGTAAGCTATAATAGTAGCATAAGTCGAGGTAGTCCAGAAAATATAAGTACGCTGGATTATGATAATAGGAGGTACAAAATAATTTAAGATCACAAAGAAGATAAGACTCATCCGGTGTTGTGCCTCTACAGTTGCTATACTAACTTCTTGTCTAAGTCTCTAGACGACCAAATGGGGGTATGGGCCTCTTAGTTCTACCATCTGGATAAACACTATTATCTTATGCTAGCCTATAGTTAATGTTATTTAATTATACTTCATTAATCAGTCAAAAGGACTTTGTGTTACTAGGTTGTAAGGCATACTACCCAACTTAAAAAGAATCAACTAACATTGTAACTACCTTAAGGGGATTCTACAAAATAACCTTGTCCTTGTAAATGAAGTAGAAACTATTGTTAGGGTATACGAGGAAATGATCTTGGTACTTATTAGGGCATCCTATTGTATTATAAAACTCCATAGGTAATGGTCATATTAGGTCTTAATCATAGTGCTTATAGAACAAAGTGCTAACTTTAAGAATGGAAAAGTTACTGGCCCTTAAGTGAAAGAGGATATAACCTGTATGGAGTTATGGGTACAAATTACGTGATTTGAAACTAAAGGATAATCATAAAATCATAATCTAAATGAGCAACTCAAACTATCAAGTTCTAACTACTAAGCACATAGTTTCAAAATTTAAGATTAACAACTATAATCCTAGCAAAATATATATCCTAACACAAAATGAAATTACTTTATCTATAATCAGAAGGGTTATGTGGCACGAATCGAAAGATGAAGGAAAAATTTTAGTCGTCGCACAAATAGCTAGCGTTAAGGTTTCGGAGGAACAAGATATGAAATTAAATAGAGAGAATATTGATAATATCATGGTTTCCTAAGGAAAAAGTGGTATGCTAATCTCTGTGTTCGAGGTATGATCAAAAAAATGTTCTATTCATTCCTCTTGGTTTCCTAAGATATTTTTCTGCTAATATTAAGACAATAATCTAAATTTATAGTTCTCTAATACTATCTCACTATGAAAGATAGGTTTAGTCCTAATATTCAACCTTTGATTTCTTTTGGTTCCTCAATACAAGGTATAAATCTCCTCGACCAAATTTAGGATTTATTTTAATTAAGTTGAGAAACTAGGATTTGTTTGGATACAATTAGGATTAAGGTACAACAATTATGTGACTTAATACACCTCACCATTGCTTCAAAGTATGGAGCACTACACTAGTAGATACTTCCAAGCTAATTAATAACACATCTCCTAAATATGCCAGACTACCCATCTGACCCTTATGTAACTTTTAGATACTCAATATTGTGCTTCAATTGAGCTGCGCAATATTTATTGCAAACGCCTATGTATTATTTTAATAAACCCAATTTCCCTTACTTTTCCATTCCTATTTAAATTTGAGGCACAATCACAACCCAATTCCCTATAACCCAAATTAGGGTATTAGTCTATACCGAGCCTGCTACGCCCATAACTCTTGTGTTCCACTCGAATTTAGTTCCTTGCGTCTTCAATGCATTATAGAACACCATGCGCATTGTTTTTAATTAAATTAAATTAGGAGCAGTTTCACTCCAAGCAGAACCTAACCAAGCTCACGCGCAACCTTTCACGTGGACCAGCCCCACCCCAACAAGGTTGGACAGGCCCAAGTCCCGAGGGCAACCTACAAATCCCCATATATATAAATACACAATTTTCCTTCCATGGAAACCCTTAAATCACCCATCACCATCATCCTAGCCGACTAACCAAACCCAAGTCCTCTCCTCCTCCGACTTCGCAAACACCCCACCACCACCTCAGTCGCCACTCCGGCGGCCCAACCGCCGCCTGCATCCCACCTGACCCCAGACTCTCCCCTCAGACCGCTTGCAAACCACAATCGATCGCCCATCCAAACCCAACTGCCCGGCCACCCTCTCCAGCACCCCGATCACCACTACCCCTCCCCGACCGGACAACCACCGCTACTCCAAACCACCGTCGCCTAACCACCAAGTCCATCCGCCAGTGCCACCATCTCTTTCTTCATCACCGACTCCCTTAGCCGCTGTCCGACTGCTCCCGACCACCTCCAGCACCTTCCACCACCATTGGTCGGCCGACCCCGATGCCCCACGACCCGACCACCACCAAGTCCCAGCCGCTGCCGCCGTGCCAGACTACTGCTGCCGCTACTGCACATACTGTTGTTGCTGCCGCTGCTGCGTTAAAGTCGATCGAAGTTCCGTCGATCACCGGAGAACGCGTCGACGAGACCCCCCTAGTTCTGTCGATCAGGTACTCTATCACTAACCACTCCTTCCTTGTATCCTATCGTTATACTATCGTGTTGAGTATCGTTGACACGGGTAATGTAAATTGAGACCCTATATGTTTGTATGTATATTTAATTAGATTAGATAGTAATTAATTAGACTAGATAGTCATTAATAATTAGTAATCACCCCAATGATGTGAGACTGTCATCAAGGACTAATATTTCACCTGAACACCTGGACATAAACCAAGTATGATTGAACAAGGAAACGAAGGACGTATTCGTACAAATCAAAAATTATTGGTAACCCCTTAACTTTAGTAAACTACTGTCTCAAGGCGCACGTTAACCGAGGACAGAACATATGTGTACCCTAGCTACGTGCACACGTGACGCTGAATTCGATCAGCCGTGAACTTGCGACAGTATTCAAAAGTAGCGTCGTAGTCGTGTGTATATATTTCTTAGTGTCTGATGCCAGCAATTGCTATATTGTATTGTGTGTTTAGGGTCACTGGATCAGTCAGGAGACATTGTAGGAACCGGCTTCTGGCATTCACAGCTTGAGGACTCAGGCAAGATACCTTGCCATATTTACTGTCTAATTTAAATATTGCATATGTTGTATGATTTTTGTTGCTTTATTTTCATATAACTGTGCGCGTCCGAGATTGACTCGGGTGCAGTCGACGGTTGTGTCGATGATTAGTGTACTTAACCAAGTTACTAGCAGACTCACCCCATGGGAGGATATCCTGTTATCTTTCGAGACCTGACACTCTTACACGTTACACTGTAACATTCATATTGGGATGCGGGTTCGCGTATTCGACTAGCTATCGGTGCGTGTGACATGCATCATGGTAGTACGTAACTTAGGATTATTTTATTTGTAGAAGACTTGGCATATAGATACGTGGTATGCATGTCGAGTATTCGATTTGTGTATCTACATGGGGCGGGGAGGACAACTAGGAGGCATATGGGATACACCCATTAGAATCCGTAGTATCCAGAGGAGCCACGGATCCAATGACTCCCTTTATGCAGATTCCTCGTTCTTCGTAGCGGTATGGACGTTATATTATTCAGATTCCCCGTTCTTCGGAGCGGTATGGACGTTATATACTTACAGATTTCCCGTTCTTCGGAGCGGTATGGACGTTATGCCTACACCTACCCATACGTACCAATATTATCCTCACATTGCATTCACTTAGATTGGTTAGCACACCCTTTATTTATTTTATTCAGTATTTATATATTTGGCATATTTTTATGTATCTTGTTACGTCCCTCTGAGGACCTGGTACCTTTCTAGATTTAGATGAGGCATATTACCCCACAGTGTACGGCCCAGGACAGGAGACGAGGTTCGCTACCGCAGAGGAACTAGAGGTGCTACCGTCAGAGTTTTCATGATCACTTGGTAGGCCTTCTGCCTAGGATTAGGAGCATCATTATCTAGTCAGCCGATGCCCCAGTCATTATCTTTTATCTATTATTTTAGTACGTTTATTTCGTCATAGTAGTGGGTTTGTCCCCACCCGACATTCTTGGTTGTACTATGATATTTTAAGACTGGCGTTTATCTTCCAGCATTTATTATTAGTACATTTTTGCTGTTTATTTTGTGGATGAGATTAGATTATCTGTTTGATGTTGATATTAAACATGTTAGTATTTTAGGACAACGTAGAACTCTTTGTTAGGACCCATTAAATTGGGATATCCTCGGAGACGTGACAGCTCGCTATTGCCACGTGGCCTGGTACCGTGTACTTTTGGGACTGGGCGTGACACTAGGGACAAACAATATGGTCAAATTTCTAACTAACCCTAGTAGTGTCTTTACTACTCTCAAGTCCTTCATAAATACATCAAAGGATAATTGTCAATTAATCTACAGGTAAAGGATGCTAGGGTTCATTAGTTATTCTAAACTTAGTGATGTGCCAATATTCTAGTTGTATTCTTAGTAGAATTTTTATCCTAATTATCATCCTAACAACAAGGATTCCTAAATTCTAGCATAAGGCCATACTCAAGGAACTATTAGGGAAGTACATAAATCAAGCAGGATATAATTATTTAAATAGAACGGACTGGAAGTAATATGAGTCATAGTCAAATATAGATGAGATCCCATAATCTATTCCAATTTGCAGGCTTGCTCAGTACAGTAACGTAACCGAGACAATATACTCTCGACCAGCATGGGCCACCGCTAAAAACACGTCACGCCCCAATCCCAAAATACGTAGGACTAGAAATACGTAACTATGCCAGCCGTATGTACATAGAGACTCCAATATATAGAAACCATAACACATACGTACGTTGTATTATGAATAACAATAATTCATAAGTGGTATAAATTTATCACAAGTCGTAGGGCATAACTAAATCTCATCCACAAAATAAATAAATAAATAAAAAATCAATCAACTATATAACTGAATCTCAATATGAAGTATCAAAGAATGATAATCGGGTGAAAATAAATCCACTACCAAACTAGAATATAAAAGTAATCACAATAATAATATCATCTAATGAACAATGAGACTCGAAGAGAAGACCTCCTCGAAAGATAAGTAGCAAGTCCTGATCCACGCTCCTGCGAGTAATCATAATCATCTATACCTGGAAAGGGACCAGGTCCTCAGAGGGACGTAACAAGATACATATAAGCACGCCAATAAAGTATTGAAAAATAAACATCCAAGGGTCGCCTAACCATCTATGTGAATGCATTTCGAGAACAACATTCCAACACGTGGACTATCTGGCTAAACTGGGATTGGCATGATTCTCTTGGAGATTCAGGGGCCTAAAAGACATGATGTCTTTTGAACCTCAGAGGCCGCCTGATAATAATATAGTATATAGTGGGCATCATGACCGCGCATCTCCAGCGGAGCGTACGGGTTACACAAGGCAAGTGCAAAGGAGCCCAAACGCCTTACTTGTTGTTCTCCCCACCCATGCTCTAAGCATGTCACATCCATGACACGATAATACCTCTAATAACTGCCAAGTCTTCTAGCATACAAATTCTAACAGCAATTATTCCCTATCGTACGTCCCATACGTACAGGAGGCCAGCCTGTCACGCAAGTCCGTGTTCTACATGAGACTCATACTCGTGTAACAGATGTGTCATGGCCAATGGAATATAAGAATGCCTCATGATAATGGGGTGGTCTCATAAACTAGGTCCACATGCATATATAATAAAAACAGAATACGATGTCACCGTCGTTGCACCCAAGTTATCCTTGGACGCGCAGTTTATATAGCAGTTAAAAATATATGAACTAAATGACAGAAATAAAATGCATACATCATATGGAATATAAATCTCAGTACAATGGCAAGGTATACTTGCCTGGCAAGAAAGCTACGTAGTACCAATAACCTGCTCCTGAAGTCTCGCAGAACAATCCAATGGTCCTATATACATATAATATAATATAATACATCATCATCCATTATACTAGCACATATACAACCATAATTTACTGAACTCAGAGGGTACGCTAGGGGTGATACTGGTTATCTAGCAGGATCAAGCGTGCGTCTAACTGCACGGGTGTCATGTCTTTGATTGATGTGTATAATCAGACAGTCAATCACTAACATGTCTAAGCCAGTATGTCAATGTACACAAGGCGGTCAACTCACAAGTCTCAGGGTCACATGGTCAATATAATTATGGGATATCCGTAATTAACACTAGGGTCTCACAGTACATATTCAATTATATATTTATAGTCCTAACTATCATTTAATTACCATAGTGTATATATATATACATACCAAATTGAATACTATACACATACACGTACGTATACGCATATGAGTTTGGGTTCACCAACACGGGTCTAGAATCAACCAACTATCATGAAGTATGCTAACCCTAATATTTTTTACACAAGCACACATAAAATAAAAGAAAAGGGACAGGTTCGAAGCTCGGGGTGCGCGCACGGGGATGACGATGATGATGATGTTGATGATGATAATGAGGATGATATTGATGGTGATGAGGATGATGATGATGAGGGTGATGATGATGGTTAGGATGATAATGATAATGGTGATGATGATGAAGGTGAAGGCTGCCGGAATCCGGCGGCTCAGGCGAGGAGGAGGACAGGGATGGAGGTGCTGTCGAGGGGAGAACGAGGACGGGACTGGAGATGGTCGAGGATGGGGACTGTGGTGCTCGTGGACGTGGGGTGAGGCATGATGGTTGAGGGCAGAGCTGTGGTTGCTGTCGTGGGTGGAGGAGTCTCAGGCGAAGGTATATAGGCCGGAGGGAAGTTGGTGAAGGTCGTGCTGGTCAGGCGGAGAAAGGGTGCAGATACGGCGAGGGTGAACAGGGAGGCGGACAGAGTAGTGTTCGCGGTGGATGTCGCGGTGAGGGGAGTCGTTGACGAGGGGAAGGAGGTCGGGAAGCCGACGTTAATGGCAGTTCAGCGGTCGGGGTCGGCTCCGGCATGGGCTAGGTGCAGCGGTTCAGTCGTAGGGATCAATTCAGTCGAGTGGAGTCGTGTTCAGCGGCTGTCAGGCGGAGAACTGCTCGGTGCATTCGTATCAGGGAGTTGGGGATGACTCCGGCGTGGGTTTTTGGTGAGGTGGGGTGGTCGGGGCTCCGGCTGTGGGGAAGAGGAGGGAGAAGAAGAACAGGAAATGGGGAAGGGGTTGCCTAGGTGAAGGTTTGGGTGATGGGTTGAATAAAAAAAGAAAAGAAAAGTTATATATATGTGTGTGGGAAAAAGGTTGGGTGTTGTCCTAGGAAGTTGGACCTGGTCAACATCCTTGGAAAGGGGCTTTGGCTTCACATGTAGATAATTGGAGGGCTGTGATTAATTTGTTTCAAAATGGAGGGCCAAGGATTAATGAGGGTTGATGTTGAGTGTTACACACTTCAAAAATTAGGGAGAAAATTCACATAAAGAAAATTGGGTTTCTTCATGTGTTTGGTCCAAAGGGGTGTGGCACCTCAATGTACTTTTACATAAAAGTGCCCAACAATTAGGAAATTACACAAAGTGGTATTTTGTATTAATTTAATTAAAATTAATATAATAGGTGTTATAAAATTAATTGGAAGTACAAGGGATTAAAATTAGGTGGGACATAAGTGTCATGGACATAAAAGACTCAGGTTAGAATATTTCCATAATTTGGGTAGCATAAAATGGGTCAAGATTGTGTCTCCAATTTTGATTGGAACGTACAAAGATAAAAAGTTGGATTTATATAGAATTAAATATAATCGTTTGCGATAAATATTATGCGACTAAAATAAAGCACAAATGGACATAGTTATGAGTTACACAAGAATCAAAATAGAAGACTGGCACGACTAGGATAAGGGTGTTAAATTTGTAGGAAGGCAATGGCTAGTGTAGTGCTCCAATTATCGAAGCAATGGTAAGGTGCACTAAGTGATATAAATATTGTAAAATCATCTAAAACACAATATTCTATTTCTAATTGGATTCAAATTGGCCCTAGTCTCTCTATCTAAACTTAAGTAGAACTAAATTTTGGTCAAGGGATTTACAGAGATACATCCTCATACTGGGCTGGCTTGATCCTGTCCATCAACTCTGAGTGTATCTGCAACCCCCATATTTGTATGGCAAAACCAGGGACTATTACCTCAATGCCCAAGCTTTTCAAATCCTTCGCAAAATATCGGTCTTGCGTCAAAAACATAGCCATCGGATACCTACTCAAGGTATCGACAACTATATTGGCTTTTCTTGGATGATACTGTAAGGATATATCAAAATCCTTTATCAGTTCCAGCTACCAATGTTGTCTCATGTTCAACTCCTTCTGAGTTTAAACATACTTCAAGCTCTTATATTTTATGAAGATCTTCACACGCTCTCTATCAAATAGTATTTCCATAACATTAAGAAAAATATGACTGCTGCCAACTCTAAATTGTGGGTAGAATAGTTTTTCTCATGAGGACGCAACTGCCTAGAAGCATAGGCAATCACTTTTTTATTCTGCTGAAGAACACAACCCAGCTATTTCTCCGATGCATCACCATAAATAGTGAAACCTCCAAACCCTGATGGCAACGTCAAAATAGGAGCAGACGTCAACATCATCTTCAATTCCTTAAAAGTAACCTGGAACTCCTTTGTCCAACAAACTCCGTATCCTTCCTGGGAGCCTAGTCATCGGCTCAGCAATCCTCAAAAAATCTTGTACAAACTTCATGTAGTAGCCTGCCAGACCCAAGAAACTTTTAATCCTTGCCACTGAACTTGGGGTCTTCCAAGATTCTACTGCTGCGATCTTCTTCAGATCCACTAAAATTCCATCGCCAGTCACAACATGTCCTAAGAACTCTATCTTGTCCAGGAAGAACTCACACTTAGACAGCTTCCCATACAGCTTCTCCTTCCTCAGTATATCCAATATAATTCGCAGATGCTCCTCGTGCTCCTCTGGTGTCTTCGAGTATATGAGTATGTCATCGATGAATACCACAATGAACTTGTCAAGGTACTGGTGGAACACCTTGTTCATCAAATTTAAAAATACCGCAGGGGAATTAGTCAACCCAAACGGTATCACCATGAACTTATACTGGCCATACCGAGTCCTAAAAGCAGCTTCGGATTGTCCTCCGGCTTTACTTTTACCCGGTGGTAGCCTGATCTTAAGTCAATCTTAGAAAATACCTTGGCACCACTCAACTGATCGAACAGGTCATCAATCTATGGCAACAGGTATTTATTCTTGATAGTAAAATTATTTGATGCCCAGTATTCAATGCACGTACGCACTAATCCATTCTTCTTTGGTACAAACAATATCGGGGCTCCCTATGGTGAAGAACTGGATCTGATAAATACCTTATCATGTAGTTCATCTACTTGCTTCATCAGCTCGACAAGCGCGCAGTTTTTCACTCTATAGACATGCTATAAAATTGGGTTCGCACCTGGCACCAAGTCTATAGAGAACTCAATATCTCGATCTGGCGGCAATCTTGGCAATTCCTCAGAAAACAAATCCAAGAACTCTGATATAAAAGGATGTGGCAACTTCTTATCTTCAACCATAGCTCCACAGATAATTCCTTCTCTTTGTTCTGCAACTCCTCTAGCAAACTCAAACTCTGGCTCTTCCGACAGGCTAAAAAAACTCTACCTCCTCTGCAATCTATACTATCATGGTGTCTACTCAACTAATCCATCCCAAGTACAATATCGTAGCTCGAAAGTGGCATTATAAGTATATATTCACTCAGCTTTCAGCCACCTAGAGTAACTCTTCGATCCCTGCAAATATCACTAACCAGGAAAATGCCTCCCCCGGTTATGATCATGCAAGTCCTAAGCAAAGACTAAACTACCAAATGATGCTTTAAAGTAAAAGAAACAGATACAAAGGGATCTTGTACGCTGATGTATGGATTGAGGACGTAGAGAGGGTTGTCCTTGCTCAGCCACAGGTGGTACCGCTTTATTGCATCCTGCAGCAGTCGAGGCCGAGTACTATTATTGATTTCAAGAGGATAGGGCCAAGATATTTAAGGGCATAAAAGGGATCTTGTACGCTGACGATTGGATTGAGGACGTAGAGAGGACCCTGGGATTGGTACAGATTTTGGAGAGTCTATATGTGAAGGCAGCGTGCAGCCATATATTCGATATTTTCCTGATATGGTTCCGTACAGACCCGAGGATAACGGCATCAGGACTGACTTGGAAAGCTTTAAAAAAGATTTTCAAGAAGAAATTCTTTCCGGACGTGGCTTTGAGTGCCCTAGAGAGCCAGTTCCTAGACCTCGCCCAGGGGAGAATGATAGTGGATGAGTACGCCGTGGAGTTCTGCAGATTGGACAGATTTATGGACGGGCATAATCCCCTAAGGAAGGCCAGGAAGTTCCGAAAGGGTTTGATCAGGGAGGTCAAATCTTTTACTAGGGGAGACCGTACAGCTACATTCGAGGAGATCCTGATGGATACACAGAGGACTGAGGATGACTTGGAGCTCAGTCTAAGATGATGAGAGACACGTCAGAGGAAACTAACAGTAGTGCAAGTCCAGCTAAGTGACCCCACTTTCAGCAGCAGAGGACCTTTCAGCCACAGAGACATCTATTTTATGCAGCATTCTGAGCACAAGTGAAGCAGGAACACCAGGCCCCAAGACTGGCACAGCAGGCCCCATAGTGTAATCACTATGGAATGATTAGATATACACGAAAGATTTACAGGAAGAGACTTGGAGTGTGTCTCTATTGTAGAGATCCAGGCCACTAGTTGAGGGAGTGTCTAGTGGCTCCAGTTCGAGCAGGTCATGGAGTAGCACCGACGTAGAGAGCACCAGCGAGGCCACCTGTGGGACAGCAGAGGGGACCTCCTTTACCGACCCAGCAATAGCGATTCATCCAGCACCGACAGCAGCAAAGAGATGCACAGTGAGGGCAAGCTTTCACTATGACAGTTGAAGAGAATGAGCTAGTTGAAGATGTGATATCAGGTTCAGTTCTACTTGATTCTATTTTATCTTATGCTTTATTTAATTCTGGTACTTTCTATAGTTTTGTATCTGTATTTTTTTTCTCTTAAGCATCGTTTAGAGTCTGAATCTTTGGCTAGGACTTACAAGATCATGATCGGGGGTGGCATTATCCTGGTCAGTGATGTTTGCAAGGATCAAAGAGTTGCATTGGAAGGCCGGAAGTTGAGTGCATGCTTATTCCTAATGCTACTTCTGAGCTACGATATTGTACTCGGGATGGATTGGTTGAGTAGGTACCATGCTAGTATAGATTATCGTGGAGGTAGATTTTTATTTAGACCTCCAAGAGAGCCAGAGTTTGAGATAGCTAGAGGAGAAGTAGAGTAGAACAAGGATGTCATCTATGGAGCCATAGTGGAAGAGAAGGAGTTACCGCATCCGTTGATAATAGAGTTCATGGATATTTTTTCAGAAGAGTTGCCGGATTTACCGCCAGACCGAGATATTGAGTTCTCTGTAGACTTTGTGCCAACTGCAGAGCCGATATCTCAGTACGTCTATAAAGTCAACAACAGCAAACTGGTAGATTTGAAGAAATAATTAGATGAGTTGCAGGACAAAGGCTTCATTAGATCTAATTCATCACCATGGGATTCTACGGTATTATTTGTACCAAAGAAGGATGGGTTGGTATGCATGCGTATCAATTACAGGGCTCTAAACAACCTCACTATCAACAACAAATACCCATTGCCGAGGAATGATGATCTCATCATTAGTTGAGCGGAGCGAAGGTATTTTCGAAGATAGGCTTGTGGTCGGGTTACGACCAGGTGAAAGTGAAGAATGAGAACATTTTGAAGATAGCTTTTCAGACTTTGTATGGCCAGTTTAAGTTTTTGGTGATATTATTTGGGTTGACCAATGCCCCAGCGGTATTCATGAATCTGATGAGCAAGGTATTGTACCGGTATCTTGATAAGTTTGTGGTTGAGTTTATTGATAACATTTTGGTGTATTCGAAGACCCCAGAGGAGCATGTGGAGCACCTGAGGATAGTTCTGGAGACTCTCAGGAAGAAGAAGCTTTATGGCAAGCTTTCGAAGTATGAGTTCTTCCATAACAAGGTTAAATTCCTTGGTCATGTGATTACAGGTTGTAAACCCCCACGATTTATTCTATAGATAGTTAGGTTTGAATTTGGAAAATGTTGGATTTTTCAGAAGAGGATGAGGTTTAGAGTAGAGTTGAGTTTGTCTGTGATTTTATTTAATTAAAACCCTTGGCGCGCCCTATCATAGTTTAAATATTCGGAGCTAGTATCATTCCATAAATTCCATCAGACTTTTGTACTTCTGACTTGACTCACCAATTTAGGTACTGGACTTTTTTGCCACTCAAAATCATATTTTTGTTGTGCTCTAAATTAATTGCACAATTTTCTGTAACCGTAATCCTTATTTAATTCCGTGTCGGACACCTGTGTCGTTACCCTCAATTTTGAGATACCAACTTAACCCGTTGAGCCGGACCAACTAAAGGGTCCAAGACTGACTCCAAGCCTCCACCATTTTTGGCCTTTATGTCATTTTCAAATTTTGACCCCAAGTGCCCCCATTTAATTTAAAATCGCGGGACACTTTATTTCTATTTAAATCAGGGATACCCATTTTCCCTAATCCTATTTTAATCCTTAATTAATCTCAATGCCCATTTAATTAAACCCGTGCCTCACACACAATACCCTCTCACCATGAAAAATACTAAACACAATTTTTCTCCACTATTTTTGTGTTATTTTATGTGTTCGTGCAATTTTCAAAATTTAAGGGGCTAAGTTGCAATTAATGAATTTATGTGTCATCCCCTCATTGGCCCAAGCCAATGAAGAAGGCTCACCCTCACCCTTGACCGATTCAACCCAACCCCACTCTCCCCTTGAAATGAACAAATTCCTTCATGAGGAATCTACACCACCCATTGGAAATGAGTAAATCCCCACCATCCATTCTCCATAAAAATCTTATATTTAATGTCTCCTCAAGCACACATCCCAAGCAAGCCCTAATCCTTACATTTGGGAAACCCTACCCCCTCTTTCTCTTCTCCCTCTTCCTGTTACAAACCACAGCCACTTCTTCCCTTTCTCTTCTTCTCTATTTTTCCTCCATTCTTCTTCTTCTTCCTTTCTTCTTCTTCCCTGAAAAAGACCCGACCGGCCGACTTCACCGACCCTACGGCGGCTCCGGCTACAGCCCCGCCGCCCCCGCAGAGTTGCACCCCGCACCCGACCCAATTGTGCAACGCCGTCCGGCTGACCCGACCGCTGTGCAGCATCCCCTCCGGCTCCGGCTAGGTCGAGCACCCCCGCATCAGACCGGCGGCCGACTGAAGTACCCGATGTACAGTCTTCACCCCCGCTCCGGCGGAGAATCCCCCCGCCGCTCCGGTCAGTACAGCCCGGTCTAGCCCCGCCCGGCTGTCCACAGCAGCGCCGACTCTACTCCAGACCGCTGCTAACTGCAGCAGTTCGACAGCGCCATACCACTCCGATCAGTCGACTCCGGCACACCGCTGCACCCTCCGGTCATCATCAGTATATTGACACTCCACCTCCCACTGTGCTACCCCGACGAACCACTCCACGAGCCCGCACCACCAGCGTCCTTTCTCCGGCCAACCTACGGTTGTTCCCACCATTCTGCGACGACCAACCCCGGAGCTCCTCCATATCCGGCCTGTTGTATCCCCACTTGATGACTGCCACGAGCCCGAGTTTCCCCCTCCGGAGCCGAGCGCATCCACGAGCCACTCCTGTCCATTCAACCACCTCCGGCGGCCAACTCCATCCGCCACTCCACCCGCACCACCCTCGACTGCCACGAGCCCGGCCTGCTGTCTATTACCATTGCCTCTCCGTCGAGGTATACCACCCCCTCCCTATTTTTATATATATTGTCTTGTGTATAGTCAGGGTTATATATTGTATATTTTTGTTTGTGTAATTTTAGTATATTGATGATGAACTTGGTGGTTAATGAGTCGTGACTAGGGTTTATGGTAGTGTTTGGGGTCTACTTACAAAAGTTTTTAAATAAAATTTTACTAGATATGCATTGAGGTTAGGGTTAGATAATAAAACAATTTTAGTTAAAGGGTACTTATATGCATTGGGAATTTTGGGGATTTTATATGCAGGAGAGATTTTAGGTTAAATGTATATTATAATACATAATTGATGGAATTGTTAACTGATTAATTTTGGTTTAAAATTTGCATTGGTGATCATGTGCGAGGACCTAAAATATATAAATGAGACTGTTGGAAATGTGATAATAGTGAGGCTGGGTTTTAAGTGCAAAAATGAGACATTGGGGTGTTCGTTTTAATATATGCATTTTTATCATTGATGATGGGTAGAGTTAAAATTGTTGATTAAAAAAAATACTATGATAGTGAAGTATTGATGGACATTGAGGAGCAGGTGACGGATTATGAAAAGGGGGTAATATCAAACCGTTAGTCAGTGATTGGAGACTGAGAAATAATAATGAATTTAATCGAGGAGTAGTTAAGGTAAAATATTGATGGGTGTATATTCGAGGGTTTAATAAATAATTAATAATTTATTTGAGGACGGGATACGTCAACGTGCATGAGGATGTCGGTAAAGACCCGGGGCAAAACCGAGAATTTGATCATGGTTTGAACTACTGAATATAGTGATGAATAGTGAGATCGAGGACTTGTCTGAGAAAAGTATATTGTGATTGATTATATTAGATTTAACCTACCTGGGTTAACCTTGGTCAACCCTCTAGATTAGTGTCTAGGTGTCTTGTAACTGAGATTGTAGCCTATGTTTAGACGTGCGTCACATCCCTGTTTGATGTATGATAGGTTTTTGATTCTGGTTTGTATCTCATCTCTAGGTACTGCGGGACCTGAGGACTTGGACGCGGTACCAGATCCCCGTCATCAGCAGCCGTACGCAGGCAAGTGTACCTTGCCACCTTGTATTTTAGTCTATAAATATTTATTGTTTTGTTATGTACATTGTGCACGTAGTTATGTTGACGTTCGATACTTCGCTATCGGTTCACAACCGGGTGAAGACGTACGTCGTAACGCCTTAGAAGGATTTTTTGGATGTTTCGTAGCATCCCAATATACGTACCTGAGTATATCGATACCCCAGGACACACTCATATACTTTGATCATTCCAGATTCCTGTATCCTGATACTGACATCATGACCAGAGACTGGGACGACCTTAGGGTTGCGTCTTTTGAGTTATCTTCCGTGTGTCAAGACTGTTAGATAGAGGTTCAGGTTCAGCGCACAATCGTTGACCGCTTGGGAAGGGGAAGACAGTTACTAGACGTTTGGGCTACTCTGCACGCGCTTATATATATATATATATATATATATATATATATATACTATTTCTGTAGTGATCCTGTATCTAGAGTAGTTGTACCACCCGTATGACTCCTTGCCCGGAGCTGCGGTACGTGCCGTGTGTTTCCGTGTCCGGAGCTACGGTTTTATTTTAGAAAGTCCACGCGTCGAACATTATCTTTAAACTGTGCAATACTTGTTTGGTTATGATATAGTACCCTGTTGTTGCACTTATACTTTCTGTTTACTTGGCATGTTGTATTTATGTACCTTGTTACGTCACTCTAAGGACCTGGTTCCCTGCCAGTTTGCAGCATAGATGATTACGGAGCATTTGGAGTTGCTGTTGGAGTTGCATGTCTTGCGGGCATGGTACCAGGTACTCATATCATATCTACCGGCATTATGGTTATTTTATATTGATTATTCATCTGCTGTTGTAGCCTAGTTTTTATAGACTCATACTTCTTCTCGAGTCTATTCGAGTTAGTATGTTATTGGGCGGCCGACTCTATCACATATAGCTCTTTCTTGTATACTGTTGTACATTATGGATTGAGACATAGAGGTTTACATTTATGGGATATCTAGATTGTGCCCTTTATTTTATAGCTTATACGTATTCGAGTCAGACCAGAGTCTGGTCGAATGCGTAGCTGGCGTGTCAAGTATTCCTGGTCCTACGTATTTTGGGACTGGGGCGTAACACAGGTGACAGGATCTCAGTGGACCCGAAGAAGATCGTGGCAGTGGAGTCGTGGATACTCCAAGTTTAGTGACAGAGGTTACGAGTTTTCTGGGGCTAGCAGGTTATTATCGAAGGTTTGTACAGGACTTCTCCAGAATTGCAGAGTCAATGACTAGGCTGACCAGAAAGGATGTAAAGTTTTTCTGGACAGAGGAGTGTTAGGCCACTTTTGAGGAGCTGAAGAAGAGGTTGACTACAATTTCAGTATTGACGTTGCCAACGGGATCAGGTGTTTTCACCATTTATAGTGATACTTCAGGGAAGGGTTTGGGTTGTGTCTTACAGAAGAATGGGAAGGTGATTGCCTATGCTTCCAAGAAATTATGTCCTCATGAGAAGAATTACCCTACCTACGATTTAGAGTTGGCAGTTTTAATTTTTTCTCTAAAGTTGTAGAAATACTATTTATACAGAGAAGGTGTAGAGATCTTCACGTACCATAAAAGATTGAAGTACGTGTTTACACAGAAAGAGCTAAACATGAGACAGCGACGGTAGTTGGAGCTGATGAAGGACTTCAATATATCATTGCAGTACCATCCAGGGAAAGCCAAAGTAGTCGCTGATGTCTTGAGAATAAATCCAGTGCCTATGTACTTGACTACGGACAGATATTTATTGTCCGATCTTGAAAGTTTGGGTATTAAGGTGCTAGTACCTGGTATTGAGATACAGATGTGGGGATTGAAGATACAGTATGATCTGATGGACATGATCCGAGCTACGTAGTATGACGATGAGTCTCTAAGGAGCATCAGAGTACAGGTTCGGATGGGATTATCCAAGGACTTTATTATTGCTGAGGATGGATCAATGTGGCACGGTACCAGATTATGTGTGCCAAGTGGTACGTTGCTCGAGGAGGTTCTTTAGGAGGTGCTTCGTTCGTAGTACTCTATACATCTAGGTGCTAAAAAGATGTATAGCGATCTGAGGGAGCATACATGGTGGTATGGCACGAAGCAAGGGATGGCGGGCTTCGTATCAAAATGTCTAGTGTGCCAGCAGGTAAAAGCAGAGAGGCAAAGGCCGGGTGGTTTACTTTAGATTTTATCCATTCCAGCGTGAAAGTGGGAGAATGTTACTATGGTTTTGTTTCGGGGCTTCCGCGTTCTCCAGGAGGAAAAGACACAATTTGGGTCATAGTAGACAAGTTGACCAGATCGGCTCACTTCTTGCCTTTCAAAGTGGGCACGTCTACGGAGAAGCTAGTAGAGATATATGTGCGATAGATTGTCAGATTGTATGTAGATCCTGTGAACAGCATCTTGGATCAAGATAGTCGCTTCATATCCCACTTCTAGAGGAGTTTGCAGGCTAGATTGGGGACTCAGCTCAAGTTCAGTACCGCATATCACCCCCAGACAGATGGGCAGTCGGAGAGGACTATTCAGACTCTCGAGGATATTCTTTATACATGTGTTTTGGATTTCAGAGGATCTTGGGAGGATCATCTTCACCTAGTAAAGTTTACTTACAACAATATTTACCAGGCCAGTATCGAGATATAACCATTCGAGGCTTTATATTGACGGAGATGTCACACTCCTATGTCTTAGGATAATATTGGTGAGAAAGACTTGTTGGGACCAGAGATAATTGTGGATGCAGCCAAGAAGGTGAAGCTCATTAGAGATAGACTTCGGATGGCGCATGACAGACAGCGGTATTGGGCCGATAGCCACCGGAGACCTTTGGAGTTTGAGGTATATATTTTGTTTGTATTACTTGTGATTGCTTTATTTTAAGTTGAGCCTTAAGGTTGGGTTTTATTCTAGGTTGGAGATCTGGTGTTATTGTGAATTTGTCCAACATGGGACATGATTTGCTTTGGTGGAGGTGGGAAGCTTAGTCCACGGTACATTGGACCCTTCGGTGTTCTTATGAGGGTCGGTACAGTGACCTACAGACTAGACTTGTCACCTACACTCGAGATAGTGTATGTTGTGTTCCATGTGTCATAGCTGAGACGGTACATGGAGATCCTAGTCACATATTGGATCACTTGGAGATCGAGGTGGGTCCGACTCTCAGCTACCTAGAGCAACCAGTGGGAATTTTGGATAGCAGGGAGAAGGTATTGCGGAACTTGACGATTTCCTTGGTATGCATCGCGTGGAGGCATCACTCTCCGGAAGAGTCTACCTGGGAGAGGAAAGTCGAGATGCGCGAGGAATACCCTTATCTCTTTGAATCGTGAGGTATCGTTCTTCCTTGCTTGTTGTGATTGTTTGTTGTAGTGTTAGTTCTTTTCTTAAATTTTAAGGACAAAATTTTTTTGAGGGTAGACTTGTCACTACCATATTTCTATATGAGGATATTTTTGTCATTTAGCATATTTTATATTTAGTGATAAAATATTTATATATTGTGCTACTAATTATTTATTTGATGTTGTGCAATTTATTTATTAATTAGTGGGCTAAACTATTTATCTAGACTTATCATTAATGGACCCAATTATAACTTGTCATGACACATTAAGCCCAACATTGGACTAGACTCATTAGACTCATTCCCTTTATTTAATTAAGGATATTAGAATAGTTCATGTAGAATTAGAAGCTTCCTAATATAGCCCTATCTAATTAAACCTCATAACTAACTAGTAGGGGTGTATTAGACATTATATATTGCTTTGAGAGGGGGGAAAGGGGGCCGGCCACAAGAGGGAGCTCTCTCTCTCTCTCTCTCTCTCTCTCTCTCTCTCTCTCTCTATCTATCTCTTATTAATTCATTCATTCTAGATCCCTAATTATGTTCTTCCCTAAATTGACTCATCCCTCCACCAAATTTATCCTAATTCACTCTCATTCTCTTCCAATTATATCATCTAAGGAACAATAGAGCTTGGATTGCAAGGAGCACTTAAAGAAAGAGAAATTGACAAGGAGCTTATGTCCTAATTGTGTCCATTGAGCATCTCATTGAGAATCCATCTCCTAATAGGTAAATTCTAATTTTCTCTTATAATCTAGACTCTAATTCATGTATTTAACCATTAGAAAACCTTCCTTGGCTTAGTACGACCCATAGGAACAAGAACAAGGTTCATAGGACCTCTGTTATAATTTTTACATGGAGATTTGTGCTTATTTTGGAGAAATTCTAAGATTGATACATCAAGTGTGTGTCATGAGACCAATTAGAACTAATTAGACTTAGATTGATGCTATAGGACTATATACGTGTCCACAATTGGACACGAGTATAGCGTATGATAGTATTTTATGATATGGTATGATACGGGGTTTATTTTGGATAATTTGTGTAATTACTCTTCAAATTATTTTGTAGCAAGTTACTTTTGTGGTATTATGATGTTTATAATATGGATAAATAGTAATAGTAGAGAATTTAGAGTTTTGGCATCTCAATTGAGAGCGTATCATATAGTATCTCACATGTGCATGTCAAGTATTTGAATGAATGCACTTGGTGCAAGTGTATCACATATATACCTATAGTTATGTATTATATAATTGTTATATATAATTACTTTTGTATGTGTGTGTGTGTGTGTGTGTGTGTGTGTGTGTGTGTGGTGGTGGTGGTAGTGAGTGTTGTATGTGAGGAAAGGGAAAAATTGTGCAAGTGTTCACAGTATGGTTGTGTTGGGCTTGGGCGGAGTTACAGTAAGGAACTATATGTGTGTGTTTGTCATTAGGGTAATGTGGCTCGGGTTATGTATCTGTATGTATAAGGTATAGTACTATTTAGGATCTTGGGGTATTTATAAATGTATCAAGGGGGGACTTACTTGATGTGTGAATCGGAGAAAGAAGGCCAAGGGGATGACTGATACTCTAGTATCAATAGGACTGACTGCAAAAGACTGCAGAGGACCAGAGAAAAGTCACTGTAGTGTAGTGCTTGTGCACTTCCTGCAGTAGCTAAGGGAAGACTCGGGCTTGATAACAGTGAGGGTGATACAGCATTACACAGGCAGTATTTCCAGCGCTTGGAAACTACTGCAACAGCAGCAGCTAGGGCAAGATGCTAGCTGTCTAGAATTGGGGGCTTGGATGTGAAGGCTTGGGTGTTCAGTAGATGCAAAGATAAGTAGTAGCAACAGTAGCAGTACCAACACTCACAGCAGCAGCAGTGCAATGGAAAGAAGAAGAACAACAACAGTAGTACGGCATAGGCTGCGATGTAGGCTGGACGTACCCACGTACTCGTGGTCCTATATCAGGTGCGGATAGTGACAAAAAAGAACAGAAGTAGTACAATATAAAGCACAGTAGAATCAGCAATTTAAAGCATAGCAGCAGCAGCAATGGGGGAAAATGGGAGAAGGGAAGGAAGAGAAGGTGGTAGAGATTTTGGTGAGGGTGGTGGTCGCATTGTGTAGGAGAGTGGTGAGGGAGGTGGTGCAATGGTGATAGGGAAGAAGATGAAGGACATCAGCAGTCACAGCAACAACAGCAGTTGTGGCAGCAAGGTGGGGTGGTCATGAGGTGGTGGTGGTCGTGGAGGTGATGTTGGTAGTGGTGGTGGTGGTAGTGGTCCTGAGGGATGGTAAAGGAGATGAAGGTTGTGGTGTCGGGTTTGAAGGAGAGGGAGGGTGAGCCGATCGGATGTGTAGGAGGGAGAGGGAGAGATATAGTAAATACGGAGAGAGAGAGAGTGAGGGTTCCATAAGGATTAGGGCCAGCTGCTCTCCCCCCTATTTATAGGAATGTATGAAGATTATTGGGAGAGAATGAATGGTGGTGATGGGTAGGAGTTTGAATAGAGGGTTGGGATTCAGTGTAGGTATACTTTTTTATATAGTACCATGCAAAAGGGAGAGGGAAGGGTATGTGACCGGTCAAGCCTCACAAAAAGGGTCTTCACATTTGTTCCAACCAATAGGAGGTGGACACCTAGCTATTTATTTACACATAGGTCCCTAATAGTTTAGGATTTGCACAAAAGAAAAAAATTGGATTGGATGTGGGTAGAATCCATGTTTGGTGTGTTATAGTAGGAGAAATTGGTGTATGATATTTTGCATGAGCCATGAGGGTGTGCAGGTTTGGGTTGGGGTTTGGTCTAGTTTTGGGCTATGTTGAGTCGGTTGCCCCAAAATAAATAAAAATTGTGTCATAGGTGTTCTTTAATAAATTAAAAGTGCATAGGATTTCAATCGGGGGTGACACAAGTGTCATGGATATAATAGACTTAGAGTAGATCATTTTTATATATTAGGTTGCTAGGAACGTGTCAAAGTTGTGTCTCCAATTTTGATTGGAACGGAAATAGGTACAAAGTTTAGGTTTGAATTTAGAAATTGATTGATGAATGTTGTGCGATTAAAATGAAGCACAATAGAGTATATCTCTGAGTGACACAAAGGTCAGGATTAAAGTTTGGCTTGTTTAGTTCAAGGGTGTGAATTCAGTTGGAAGACAAAAGATAGTGTAGTGCTATAGATATTTAAACAACGGTAAAGTGCAATAATTGAATAAAAGAATCAAGAGGTGAATTATAACTCCAATAATAGTTCCAAAAAAATTCTAAATAAATTTTTAAACATAGATTTGGGTCAGGAGGTTTACACAAGGTGTAACTCAAAAGGTCAAATATAGACCGTTTAGAAGAAGATTCAACTATTTTATTACAACAACAGTTGATTACAATTTGATGGCAACCACAACAATGCTCATTTGGAGGCACCTTTGTAGGCAGAGAGGGTTCTCTCTCCTTACGCTTCTATACAAGAATTTTGGATAAGTCAAAGGGAGAAGGAATAGAAGAAGAAATAGACACAGTCTTCTTTTTTATATTTTGTACAATGAACTTTGCACACACATTTTTGGTACCAAGTGTATAGAGCGAAGCACTGGCTTGAATGGCACATTCTTCCGAAGTATGCATCTTCTGTCTTTTTTTGCATAATTTTGTACGTAGATCTTGCACTTTAGGCACACAATGTTGATTTACAGAGGTAGTGGCGCATAACTTTCCCTCTGTTGTGTGCACAATTTTAATCTTTGGTGGCAGAGGAGTCTTCTTCTTAGACATATTTTGTGCACACAGAAAGTCCTTTGGATGGCACGATTGTTGAACAACTTCCTTGCCAAGTGATTTGGATGTGGTAGGAGGTGCGCCAATACCCTGTAGAGCGAGTTGAGCAGCAGAGCTCATGTTGGATCTGTTCTGCTCGTTGCACTGAGCTTGTGCAAACTGGGCAGCATGAGGATGAACAATTCTCTTGGCATAATAGTGAGTTCCTCTGCCAAGGAAGGATTGGTGGCACCCTCACTTTTCGAAATAGGGGTAACTTAGTAATTTGACATAGTTATTTTATTTTTAGGAAATAAATAATACTTAGTGTGCTATTAATTATTTGGTGCTTGGTATTATTTATTTATAGTAGTGGGCTAGCCTATTAAATAGTCTTGACACTAATGAACCCAATTAGACTTGTCATGATAATTTATTGAGCCCAACATGGATTAGGCCCATTAGATCCATTCTCTTTGGTTAAATAGAAGGATTAGCCTAATTTATATTAGTGTAGAGACTTTCCAAATTAGTCCTTCTAAATTATTCCTCATAATTAGCATGTAAGGTTATAGTGGTCTTTGGTTGTTGCTTGGAGGAGGGAAAAAGAGGAGGCCGGCCATATGAAGAGCCTTTCTCTCTCTTCTCATTCTCTCCATTCATTTTAGATCTTCAATTTTCTTGATCTCCAATTCATTTCATCCCTTTACCAATTTACCTCATTTTTCTCTCAATTTTATTTAGCAAGGAGCATTCGAGCTTGGATTTGCAAGTAGCACTTGGAGGAGGAGCATTTTCTAGATCTCCAAGAATCGTGTCCATTTGAGCAATTTATTGCGAATCCATCTCCCAATAGGTATAGATCTAAAATTTTCCTTTATTATAGGTTCTAAATCATGCATTTGACCATTAGAAACCCTCACATGGCATAGGGCTTCTATAGGAACAAGATCTAGGCTCTATTGATGTGTTTTGACACTTCTGCATAGGTTTTTATATGCAATTAGGGAGAATTATGATATTGACACATCAAGTGTGTGTCATGAGACTAATTTAGTCTAATTGGACTTAGATCGGATTTGGAGGACTAGCTACGTGTCCATAATTGGACACGAGTAGGCCGTATCACAATACGGTGTGATACTTTGCGATACGGAGCTCATTTTGTGTGATTTTGTATAATTTCCATTAATTCCTATTTTAACTAGTTCTAATAGTTATTATATTATGTAATTGATATGTGGGAATATGTATCATGGAGAATTGGGAGTTTTGGTGTTTCAATTGAGTCTGTATCATAGTGTAGTAGATATTGCAGACCTAGTGTTTGACTTAATGTCTAGTGTGTGTATATATATATATATGTGTATGTATATGTCATATATGTTAGTATATATATATATATATATATATATATATATATATATATATATATATATATATATATATGTGTGTGTGTGTGTGTGTGTGTGTGTGTGTGTGTGTGTGTCTCCATTGTGAGTTGTGTGTGTGTGCATTGACAAGTGTTAGTGTAGTGTTTATGAGACTATGTTTTGTGTGCAAAATTGTGCAGGTGATATATTATACTGTGCGAGCAATGTTGGGGAAAATTGTTGATGTTTGAACTTGGTGACCTGTGTACAGGTGAGGAGTTGGGTGAGTTTGTGATGTATTGGTGGGGTGTAGATCTATTGATGTGAACTAGGGGATGTTAGAGGACTGCCAGGCAACTGCCGGCCATGTTGGGTTGAGCCAGACAACTGTAGTCCAGCTGGGCAATCATGCATATGCTGGAGTGGCCAAGAGTGGCAGGGAGTTACAAGGAGGGTTACGTATCAGTTAATATCAGTTAGTAATTTGAGTTAGATAAGTGTGTCAGTTATTAGTATTTGATCTGTGTTATCTTTGAGTTGCTGATAGTTAATTAGTATTGGTTTCATGAGAATATGAGAACAGTCAAGTAAAGGAATTTATGGGGGAAATTGGCAGTTATGTTACCCTGGGTTGGAACTGAAGCAGTAGCAGCTGATGCACATTGGCTTGTGCATCACTGTGTCAGTTAAAAGAGAGGCAGAGAGGTTTCATATATGTACACACTGATTAGTGTGTATCAGTGTGAACACATTGGTTACACTGTCCCAGTATAATTATAATATTGTGGGTGTGTATGTAAAACCCCTAATTCTAAAATCCGTATTTATTTATTTTTTATTATTAATTAAATTGTAGTAATTATGAGCAAATTAGGAGAAATATAATTTATAAAAAAATTATTTTTGGTGTTTGTGCATTTAGGAGATTTATGGAACCATTAGGAATTATTCCTAATTTATTTTATGTAGGAGACCTATTGGACAGTTGTTAGATAAATAGTATGCTCTAAACTAAATTCTAGATTTTTTTCTATATATATATATATATATATATATATATATATATATATATATATATATAATGTTTAGTAATTAAAATTAGAAATAGAAATAAAAGAAAGAAAATAAAATAAAATAAAAATAAAATAAAATATCTTAATGGATTTTAATAAGAACCCAAACCCAATAAGAACCCAAACTCACTTATTCCCACACCCGCACCCTTCAAAGAAAACATAAAGCAGCAGCATGTGAGCCCCCTCCCCCCCACCCGCGCGGAACAGAACCCGCCCCCCTATCTCGCGATCTCTCTCTCCCTATATATATTCATCTTTACGAATCCAAACCGTAACCCTAATCCTCCCTCTCCACCTCGACGCCACCGCCGCGCAAACAGAGCCCGTCGCCGACCGCCCCAGGCCCTCCGCCATGAGCCGGAGCCGCCGACAGCACACCGCGACGCCGCGCGCGCGAGACAGAAATTGATAAACAGCGTACCTGTGTTCACATCCCGTTTTCCATCTTCTCGCTCGACCAAACTAGACCCCGTCTTCACCGATATAATCCTCACCTATCCCCCTTCCATATTTGTATGATAGTTGACCTCGAACAGCGTGCAAACCTAAGCAAAAACCGATGCCAAGTTGATGAAAAACCGTAATATTTTAAATCTCAGAAAATCTGTTGCAACCACCCATATTCACGGACTCGTATCTCCCACCACAGAGATCCGAATCTGATTTTTCTTTTTGGTATGCGAATACCACCTGACCTAGTTTAATTTATGTCATTTATATTATTCTATTAACTGTGTATGTAGAATTAAATTAGTCGGAAAACCCAAAAATTTACTTTTTGGCAATTTCCAGAAATTGCGATACGGAGCACGCCCCGCCAAACGGGACCGTCCCGTCTCGTACCGACTGTACCAAAAGGTGCGCGCAGTATACCCGGAAGTGTGAGATTTCACAGAAACTGATTTGGACGCATGTGCGCGTCAAAATCAGCCCGTATCCGCAGAAAATCCCTCGTGTCACAACTTTTGCAAAAGCCCTGCGCATTTAGTGCACGCTCGTCAGAATGTGACAAAACTTACGCTATTGGACTCGTGGTATCACAATGGTCCTGTGACCCAGGTTTCACGCAATTCTGAGACAGTTGACCAAGTCACCAATTGGTGGGCCCTACAGTTGACTTTTTGGGCAAAATTGTGTTCGGCTCACCGGAATCTGCATCTGGACTTACCGTTGAGTTTGTACTGACTTTTAGAGTTTATTTGACCTATAATTTATCCCATTTAGAGATATTTACCCTTGACACACTTTTTGGTGCAAAGTGGCCCACATGTGGAGCCCGTTTTGACCCAAAATTACCATTTTGCCCTTATGTCCAAATTGGACGAAGGGGAGTGCTTTCTAGCTATTTTGCTTATTCTGAAAAAGTTGGTGATATTTATTTCAGCATCCGGAGGCGTTCATTCTGAGGCCGTAGTTTCTGACTCATGGTGTTTGACATCTGGACATTATACTCTGCAGTTCTCTTGCCAGGCAAGTATACCTTGTCTTGTTGTACTATTTAAATTTTGTATTACTATTTGCATATTTATATTAAATAATTGTGCGCGTCCGAGAGAGACTCGGGTGCAGTCAACGAATGCGTTGACGTTAGGACTTGTGTCTGACCTAGAGTCTAGTGGACCCACCTTAAGTTGTGGAGTTATTGGTATGACTCTCCAGGCCTTGACACGTATCATTACACGTCATAGAGTGAGTTCATGTAGGGACGCGTGCCTCATACTCGACTGGCCATCGATGTGAGCAACACGTGTAACGGTATTTAGCTTAGTGTTTATTTCTTTAGAGACTTGCATTATAGTACGAGATGTCCACGTTGTTTTTACGACTTGTATATCTTCATTGGGCGGGGAGGACAACTTGTAGGCATATGGGACACCCACTTCCTCTATGCAGATTCCACACTCGACGGAGTGATATGGACGTTATATACTATGCAGATTCTACGTTCTTCGGAGCGATATGGACATTATATACTATGCAGATTCCCCGTTCTTTGGAGCGGTAGGACGTTATTATATTACATGGGGCCCGTATATTGGGGGCATATGTGGCATATACTAGCCAGTAATGCCGATTGGTGAATTACGTCAGCATATGTCTAGCCTACACTTTTCTATACACTCAAAGTTGTCCCCAAGTTGCATTTCACTTAGATGGTTAGGTCACCCTTGAGTTTTTACAGTATTTATGTTATGGCATGCTTTTATGTATCTTGTTATGTCCCTCCGAGGACCTGGTCTCTTTCCAGGTGTAGATGTTCATGAGTATTCGCAGAAGCGCTGATCCGGACAGGTTACTTATATTGCGAGAGGTCTTCTCTTCGAGCCTCGTGATTGTTAGAGGTTATATTTATATTGTATTTGTCTTGTTTATTCTTCATTCTAGTTCGGTAGTGGATTTATTTCCATCCGACTGTCATCTTTAGATACTTCATTTTGGGATCTGGTTATAGATATTGGTTATTCATTATATTTGATTTTCTGTGGATGAGATTAGATTATACCCTGTAATTTATGATGGTTTATACCACTTGTGGATTTAGTATTCATAATACAGCGTACGCATGTGTTATGGTTTCCATATATTGGAGTTGCCGTATACATGCGGCTGGCATGCTTACGTGTCCTAGTCTTACGCATTTTAGGGCTGGGGTATGACATATTTTTAGTGGTAGCCCATGCAGGTCGAGAGCATATTGTCTCGGTTACGTTACTGTACCGAGCAAGCCTGCACCTAGGATTAGAGTATAGGATCTCATCCATAATTGACTTTGACTCGTATTTCTTCTAATCTATTCTATTTGAGTAATTGCATCCTGCTTGATTCATGTGCTTCCCTATTAGTTCCTTGAGTATAGCCCTGCTAGAATATAGGAATCCCTATTGATAGGATGATAATTAGGATAATATTCCTAATAGGAATACAACTGGAATATTGACACATCCCTAAGTTTAGAATATTCAGTAAACCCTCGCTTTCCCTTATCTATAGACTGGTTTACCATTGTCCCTTACTATAATTATGAATGACTTGAGAGTAGAATGGACACTACTAGAGTTAGTTAGAAAGTTGACCATACTGTTTTACCCTAGCATTGAGGAACCAATAGAAATCCAAGGTGGAAAATTAGGACCAACCCTAACTTTTATAGTGAGGTAATATTATAGAACTATGCATTTAGATTCTTGTCTTGATATTAGCAGACAGTACCCTAGGAAGCCGAGAGGAATAAATATAGTAATTCCTCGATCATACCTTGAGCACAAAGATTAGCATATTACCTTCCCCTTAAGAACCCATGATCTTATCTAGAGTCTTCATATTTTTAATTTTATATCATATTCTCTGCAACCTTAGCACTCGATATTCGTTTGACGACTAATTATGCTTTTCCTTCTTCACCTTTCAACTAGTGCCACCTGACACTTCTGATTGTAGGCCAGGTGAATTCTCTTATGTTAAGGATATGTAGTTGCTAGGATTATAGTTGTCAATGTTAAACTTTGAAAAGTTGTGCTTGATAGTTAGAATTTGATAATTTTGAGTTGTTCTTGTAGATTGTAACTTGATGATTACCCTTAGTTTTAAATCACGTAATTCTTATCCATAACCTAATATAGGTATATCCTCTTTTCACTTAAGAACCAGTAGCTCTTTCATTCCTACTATTGACACCCTTGTTCTATGAGCACTATGATTTAAAACTTAAGGTGACCATTACCGATATAATGCAATAGGATGATTTTCTCGTAAATCCCAATAAGAGTTTATGCTTATTTACAAGGATAATCTTATTTTGTAGAATCCCCTTAAGACTGCCATAGTATTAGATAATTTTTATAAGTTGGGTAGTATACCTCCCAACCTAGTACCACATAGTCCTTTTGACATATTATTGTAGTATATTTGAATGACATTAACTATATACTAGCATAAGACAATAGTGTTTACTCTGATGGTAGAACTTAAAGGCCATACCCCTATTTTGCCGACTAGCAGCTTAGACAAGGTGTTAGTACTACAACTGTAGAGGCTGTAGAGTCTTATTTTGTTTTGTTTGTGAACTTGAATTATTTGTACCTTATTTCATCATGATCTAACGCATTTATATTTTATATACTACCTTGACTTATGTTGCTATTTTATAGCCTAGTTTTGAGAGCTTATTCTTTTATCGAGCTTGTTCACAACATATGTATTAGTGGATGCATACACTAATACGTTTCAGAATCAGTGTATTAAGGTCTAGTTAACCTTAGTGCGCTTGGTTCGCCCTTCACATAACTACTTTACGTGGATTGAGATATATAGTGACCAGTAGACGAATGTACTTGCCCTCTAGGCATGCCTGAGCATATCGTATCAGTTACGTAACTGTATTGATACGAGTATGTGAATAAAAAATTACCAAATAGAATTTCAATCCACAACTGCCTTGACAATTCCTTTTTAACTCCTTAAACGCCTTGGTCCCCATACTCTTATTCTATTACCTCTCTCTTGAACTCTTCGTTATTGATCTCCGTCTTCCCTTATTTCGGAAAGACGAAACCTCGTGCTTGGTATAAGTTTGATATACAGATAGTACTAGATATACCCATAGGCCAATCGCATTATTTGGTGACTATCTTTTATAATTGATTAAGGGCATATCATATATGATATAATTGGTGTTAAAGTTTTGAGGATTGAATGACATGAGTAAATAAATTGAGAAATATTTTCCTTAAATGTTAGAGCCTTATATGATAGATGGATAAATTCTAAGTTGGGTAGAAGTCGCATTGTTAATTTGAGGTTAAATTCTTTTAGATTATGATCGAGTAAGATTAGATTGGGAGAGGTTCAAGCCATTTTAATTTTGAGAATTTTAGAAGAATGACTAAGATGATGAGGATTAATGAATTTTGAAATCTTGATATTGAGGACCAAATATTTATACTTGAGTACATGATTTAAATTTTTGAAAATTGAAGGTAAAATCATCATTTCGAATTTTGAGGATAAATATAGAATTTCAGACTTGAACATTGGTGGATTGAATTTAAATTTTTTACAATTTGATGATTTGAATTAAGAGTTAAAATTTGATTGTTTGATTACGTATTTGAAATATTGAGGATGTGAATTGAATTTAAAAATTTTGAAGAATAAAAAAAAAATTATAAGTGAAAATAGGAAAAATAATGGACTATAATTATTTTCTAGAGGAGATTATGATAGTTGGAGATCGTGATATAAAATTTATATGCGTATTTAATTCTTGAAGATGTTATATGGATTTAATTTAAATTTGGATATTGATAATTTGAAAAAGTGAGAAGAGATTACAATAGGTTAAATTTTGATTGGAACAGTGATTATCTTAACCTTGAAGTGATTACGATGGATATGGTTAAGATTTTAATTATCGCAAAGAGATTGTGATCGACTTGCCTTATGTACATGAAGGATTAACAAACTATGCCTTATTTTAATTTCGAGGAGAAAATTATTTTTGTTGGGTAGATTGTAAACCCTACCCCACCCAAAATTAGACCTACTTGGCATAGATAGAGAAAGTAGGGTTAGTTGAATCCAATTACTTGAAGTGATTACGATGGATATGGTTAAGATTTTAATTATCGCAAAGAGATTGTGATTGACTTGCCTTATGTACATGAAGGATTAACAAACTATGCCTTATTTTAATTTCGAGGAGGAAATTATTTTTGTTGGGTAGATTGTAAACCCTACCCCCACCCAAAATTAGACCTACTTGGCATAGATAGAGAAAGTAGGGTTAGTTGAATCCAATTAGAAATAGAACACGACATTCTATTTAATTATACAATATTTATATCACTTATAGCACCTTACCGTTGCTTCGATAATTGGAGCACTACACTAGCCATTGCCTTCATACAAATTTTACATCCTTGTCCTAGACATGACCGCCTTTTATCCTGACCCTTGTGTAACTTATAAATATGCTCTCGTGTGCTATATTTTAGGCGCACAATACTCGTCACGGACGTTATTATTTAATCCTAAATAATACGACTTTGTATCCTTGTGCGTTCCAATTAAAATTGGAGACACAATCTTGACCCGTTTCGTGCAACCCAATTCAGAGTAATATTCTATTCGGAGTCCCCTATGCCCATGACACTTGTGTCCCACCTAATTTTATTTCCATGTATTTCTAATTAATTTAAGAACACCGTGTGCATTAATTTTGATTTATTTAACCCAATTCCCATCTTTGTGTAATTTTCCAATTGTTAGACACATTTATGCAAAGGTGCGTTGAGGTGTCCACACCATTGGATATGACACATGAAGAAACATATTTTTCGTTCATGTGAATTTTCTCCATGATCTTTGGAATGTGCAACGTGCAACATCGTCCCCACATTTAAACCAAGTCTTGCATTTTATAATGCAAATTATAGCCCCCCAAACATCCCCATGGCAATTGGACTTAGTTTTAATTTCGAGGACAAAATTTCTATAAGTTGGGTAGAATGTAAAATCCCTAATTCTAAAATTCGTATTTATTTATTTTTTATTATTAATTGAATTGTAGTAGTTATGAGCAAATTAGGAGAAATAAAATTTATAAAAAATTTATTTATAAAAAATTTATAAAATGTAAAACCCCTCTCCACCTCGACGCCGCCGTCGCGCAAACAGAGCCCGTCGCCGACAGCCCCAGGCCCTCCGCCATGAGCCGGAGCCGCCGACCGCACACCGCGACGCCGTGCGCGCGAGACAGAAATTGATAAACAGCGTACCTGTGTTCATGTCCCATTTTCTGTCTCCTCGCTCGACCAAACTAGACCTCGTCTTCACCGGTATGATCCTCACCTATAACCCTTTTATATTTGTATGATAGTTGACCTCAAACTGCGCACAAACCTAGGCAAAAATCGACGCCAAGTCGATGAAAAACCACGACATTTTAAATCTCAGAAAATCTGTTGCAACTACCCCTGTTCACGGACTCGTATCTCCCACCACAGAGATCCGAATCTGGTTTTTCTTTTTGTTATGCGAAGATCACCAGACCTAGTTTAATTTCTGTCATTTACATTATTCTATTAACTGTTGTATGTAGAAATAAATTAGTTGGAAAAACCCAAAAATATACTTTTTGGCAATTTCTAGAAATTGCGATACGGAGCGCGCCCCGCCAAACGGGACCGCCCCGTCGCGTACCGAGTCTACCAAAAGGTGCGCGCAGTAGACCCGGATGTGTGAGATTTTGCGTTAACTGATTTGGACGCGTGTGCGCGTCGGAATCATCCCGTATCTGCAAAAAATCCTCCGTGTCGTAACTTTTATAAAAGCCCTGCGCATTTAGTACACGCTCGTCAGAATGCGACGAAACTTACGCCATTGGACTCGTGGTATCACGCTGGTCCTGTGATCCAAGTTTTACGCAATTCTAAGATAGTTGACCAAGTCGCCAATTGGTGGGCCCCACGGCTGACTTTTTTGGCAAAATTTTGTTTGGCTCACCGAAATCCGCATCTGGACATACCATTGAGTTCGTACTAACTTTTAGAGTTTGTTTGACCTATAATTTATCCTATTTAGAGACCTTTACCCTTGGCACGCTTTTTGGTGCAAAGTGGCCCACATGTGGAGCCCGCTTTGACCCGAAATTACCGTTTTGGCCTATGTCCAAATTGGACGAAAGGGGAGTGCTTTCTAGCTATTTTGCTTATTCCGGGAAAGTTGGTGATATTTATTTCAGCATCCGGAGGCGTTCATTCTGAGGCCGTAGTTTCTGACTCTTGGTGTTTGACATCTGGATATTATACTCTGCAGCTCTCTTGCCAGGCAAGTATACCTTGCCTTGTTGTACTGTCTAAATTCTGTATTATTATTTGCATGTTTATAGTAAATAACTGTGCGCGTCCGAGAGAGACTCGGGTGCAGTCAACGAATGCGTTGACGTTAGGACTTGTGTCTGACCTAGTGTCTAGTGGACCCACCTTAAGTTTTGGAGTTATTGGTATCTCCAGGCCTTGACACGTATCATTACACGTCACAAAGTGAGTTCATGTAGAAACGCGTGTCTCATACTCGACTGGCCATCGATGTGAGCAACACGTGTAACGGTATTTAGCTTAGTATTTATTTCTTTAGAGACTTGCATTATAGTACGAGATATCCATGTCATGTTCACGACTTGTATATCTTCATTGGGCGGGGAGGACAACTTGTAGGCATATAGGACACCCACTTCCTCTATGCAGATTCTACACTCGACGGAGTGATATGGACGTTATATACTATGCAGATTCCACGTTCTTCGGAGCGATATGGACGTTATATACTATGCATATTCCCCGTTCTTTGGAGCAGTAGGACGTTATTATGTTATATGGGGCCTTTGTATTGGGGGCATATGTGGCATATACTAGCCAGTCATGTCGATTGGTGAATTACGTCAGCATATGTCTAGCCTACACTTTCTCATACACTCAAAGTTGTCCTCAAGTTACATTTCACTTAGATGGTTAGGTCACTGTCACGCCCCAATCTCCAGCGAGCCCGATAGTCCCCGCTGAACGTGAATCACCACGTTACAGCTCTCCCGCAGGACAATCGTTCTCATCGGGACGTGATGTCGTGCAAGCCTAAGATGCGCTTGCACAAGGCCAAAGCTTTGATATAAGGGCAAGTAAGCTATTCAATACTGAGCAGCGGCACACATATTGCAGAAAAGTAAAGAACACAATGACACATGCAAAACAAGCTATTTTATTGATATTCGGAAGTGTTACAAGCGGCGCATGGCCGAGGTTACAATTCGCTCAAGCACTCTTCTCTCGATTACAATAACACCGTTCCATATATTATGTCCCTCTATACAAAAGCAGCTCAAAGCAGGCACAGCTGTTTGCGGCTCAAGGCATCGACTCCAGATTTTCGGTTCCTTGGGATGAGGCACGGCTATCGCTTCCTCAGACGAACGAGCACCTGAGAACAAGCAAACTGTTGGTGGGTCAGCACTTTATACAAGTACTAGTGAGATAAAGCAACTGAACAGAAGCTACACCCCCTGTAATCCACACTAAGTAATCATGTGGCAAAACATTGTATTACTAGTGATCTTGCTACTTTTACCTAAGTTCATTTCATGCATCTTAGGATTATAGTCAGATTACATCTTTTGAAAATATAACTTTAAAATAGTTCGCATATTCAAACTTATAAGCATACGAATCGGGACAGTGCTCTATCGTATAGTGCACAGCATGTATTGTGCAACACAAGTCTAACTCTTTGGGGCAAGGCAGCATATAGGAACTATCATTCAATCAAGCACACAAGTAGAACTATCAATCAGAGGTCGGTCCCCGAGAAACTCATGATTGGTAGCGGTAATCCAGCTAACCAATGACTCACATTCTGATTCTATTAGCAGCTGTGACTCATGGTTGCATATTACTGCCATTATAGCAGTCGTAACCAAGGTTCAGCTCTGCACTAATAGTCATTGTCCGACCGATGCAAATGCATGCAATACTATCAGATAAACTCTATGATGCAGACAAAATGAACATGCATGCTTATGCATAAACTCATATTTTTACCCCATAGCCGAACGGTTATCCCTGCAGCAGACACACAAGTTAGCCACAATTTGCACATATATATATAAACTTATGAATCCATCTTCTGGTGTCACAAATGATAGGTATGCAAGAAGGTAAACCTAGCATGCGCCCTATCTATATGACGGTCCATGAGTTTCCCCATTATTGGACAACAACACCCCCCAAGATCTCGTAGGACCGGAACATCAGGGTGCTCTCACAATCCCTTCCGGACCGACCGATTCCCAGTGCCCAAGGAACCGACCGAGAGACTATTACCTTGTGCACAAGTTATCCGAGACCAATGCAATAACAAGCAACATCACATTCACAAGCACTTAACAATCTAATAGCCACACCCCCTGGAACCCGAAGGAATGGAACGTCAGGGCGGACTATTAGACTCTCTCTCTCACACTTGTAACTTATAGCAGATCGATAGTAAAACAGGCAAGAGAAACATATACTGACAAGTATGATTGATTCTTATTTAACATGCAAAAACTATCTCTTTCTTAGCATATTACAAAGGGACATATTCGAACGATTCATTTACTTATCTTTCTTAGCATAGCAAAGGTTTGTTTGATAACTGTGTCGGTGTTTCTAAGCTTGCAACATTCTATCTTTTTTTTAGCATGGCAATGGTTCGTTTAAGCCGTGTCAGTATTTCTAAGCATGCAACATTCTATCTTTCTCTTAGCATAGCAATGGATCTATCTCTTTTCGGACAAGGATTCATATTCTCTTAGTTAGGCAGCATATTCGTTTCAATGACAAGCTATGTGAGTTCTCTTATTAGCATGCTGAGTCGGTTCTATCATTCTTTTTTTATGGAAACATTCTTCTTAAGCAAACAAGCATTCAGAAACTCAGATTCATTATTAAGTCGTGCAAGAATCAGAGAATACAGTTCTGCCCACTCACATTGATTAATCGGTCGGGAACTCTCCGAGAAGACTTTCGTTCGAGCAAGCAAGGCGATCTTACTTGTACGTAGCGTCGACGCGGAGCGGGGCGCTATATACTTACCCACCAACAAAGAGTTTCGTCCTCGAAATTCAAGGAGAAACTCACGAAAACACAAAGCAGCGATAGTCCTCATCCCTCACCATCCCAAATCAAAACTCTAGCAATCCAGAAATCACAAATCATATCTCAGGCAATGAAAACAAATCCAGAAAACTTTTGCCGGCAACTCTGAGAATATTTACTGACTTATTGTATGGAACGTTCATTACATCTCACATCAGGCATATCTCAGAGTTGAAGGCAACGGAATGGGCAAAGAATCGAGTCGCTCTGATACCATTATGTCACGCCCCAATCTCCTGCGAGCCCGATAGTCCCTGCTGAACGTGAATCACCACGTTACAGCTCTCCCGCAGGACAATCATTCTCATCAGGACGTGATGTCGTGCAAGCCTAAGATGCGCTTGCACAAGGCCAAAGCTTTGATACAAGGGCAAGTAAGCTATTCAATACTGAGCAGCGGCACACATATTGCAGAAAAGTAAAGAACACAATGGCACATGCAAAACAAGCTCTTTATTGATATTCGGAAGTGTTACAAGCAGCGCATGGCCGAGGTTACAATTCGCTCAAGCACTCTTCTCTCGATTACAATAATATCATTCCATACATTATGTCCCTCTATACAAAAGCAGCTCAAAGCAGGTACAGCTCGATGTGGCTCAAGGCATCGACTCCAGATTTCTGGTTCCTTGGGATGAGCACGGCTATCGCTTCCTCAGATGAACGAGCACCTGAGAACAAGCAAACTGTTGGTGGATCAGCACTTTAAACAAGTACTGGTGAGATAAAGTAATTGAACAGAAGCTACACCCCCTGAAACCCATACTAAGTAATCATGTGGCAAAATATTGCATTACTAGTGATCTTGCTACTTTTATCTAAGTTCATTTCATGTAGCTTAGGATTATAGTCAGATTATATCTTTTGAAAACATAACTTTAAAACAGTTCGCATATTCAAACTTATAAGCATTCGAATCGGGATAGTGCTCTATCGTGTAGTGTGTAGCATGTATTGTGCAACACAAGTCTAACTCTTTGGGGCAAGGCAACATATAGGAACTATCATTCAATCAAGCACACAAGTAGAACTATCAATCAGAGGTCGGTCCCCGAGAAACTCAGGATCGGTAGCGGTAATCCAGCTAACCAATGAATCATATTCTGATCCTATTAGCAGCTGTGACTCATGGTTGCACATTACTGCCATTATAGCAGCCGTAACCAAGGTTCAGCTCTACACTAATAGTCATTGTCCGACCAATGCAAATGCATGCAACACTATCAGATAAACTCTATGATACAGACAAAATGAACATGCATGCTTATGCATAAACTCATATTTTTACCCCATAGCCGAACGGTTATCCCTGCAGCAGACACACAAGTTAGCCACAATTTGCACATATATATATAAACTTATGAATCCATCTTCTGGTGTCACAAATGATAGGTATGCAAGAAGGTAAACCTAGCATGCGCCCTATCTATATGACGGTCCATGAGTTTCCCCATTATTGGACAACAACACCCCCTAAGATCCTATAGTACCGGAACATCAGGGTGCTCTCACAATCCCTTCCGGACCGACCGATTCTCAGTGCCCCAGGAACCGGCCGAGAGGCTATTACCTTGTGCACAAGTTGTCCGAGACCAATGCAATGACAAGCAACGTCACATTCACAAGTATTTAACAATCTAATAGCCACACCCCCATGGAACCCGAAGGAACAGAATGTCAGGGCGAACTATTAGACTCTCTCTCTCACACTTGTAACTTATAGCAGATCGATAGTAAAACAGGCAAGCAAAACATATACTGACAAGTATGATTGATTCTTATTTAACATGCAAAAACTATCTCTTTCTTAGCATATTACAAAGGGATATATTCGAACGATTCATTTACTTATCTTTCTTAGCATAGCAAAGGTTCATTCGATAACTGTGTCGGTATTTCTAAGCTTGCAACATTCTATCTTTCTCTTTTAGCATGGCAATGGTTCGTTTGAGCTGTGTCGGTGTTTCTAAGCATGTAATATTCTATCTTTCTTTTAGCATAGCAATGGATCTATCTCTTTTCGGACAAGGATTCATATTCTCTTAGTTAGGCAGCATATTCGTTTCAATGACAAGCTATGTGAGTTCTCTTATTAGCATGCTGAGTCGGTTCTATTATTCTTTTTTTATGAAAATATTCTTCTTAAGCAAACAAGCATTCAGAAACTCAGATTCATTATTAAGTCATGCAAGAATCAGAGAATGCAGTTCTGCCCACTCACATTGATTAATCGGTCGGGAACTCTCCGAGAAGACTTTCGTTCGAGCAAGCAAGGCGATCTCACTTGTACGTAGCGTCGACGCGGAGCGGGGCGCTACAGTCACCCTTGAGATTTTACAGTATTTACGTTATGGCATGCTCTTATGTATCTTGTTATGTCCCTCTGAGGACATGGTCCCTTTCCAGGTGTAGATGTTCATGAGTATTCGCAGGAGTGCTGATCCGTACCGGTTACTTATATTGTGAGAGATCTTCTCTTCGAGCCTCGTGATTGTTAGAGGTTGTATTTATATTGTATTTGTCTTGTTTATTCTTCATTCTAGTTCGGTAGTGAATTTGTTTCCATCCGACTGTCATCTTTAGATACTTCATTTTGGGATCTGGTTATAGATATTGGTTATTCATTATATTTGATTTTTTGTGGATGAGATTAGATTATACCCTATGATTTATGATAGTTTATACCATTTGTAGATTTGGTATTCATAATACAGCATACGCATGTGTTATGGTTTCTATATATTGGAGTTGCCATATACATGCGGCTGGCATGCTTACGTGTCCTAGTCCTACGTATTTTGGGACTGGGGCATGACAGTATAGCAGTGTGTACACACTGATGTGGAGGTGTATCAGTGAGCATACACCCTTGTGAGGTCAGTTAAGTGTTAGGATGTTAGTTAATGCCTAGTGTATAGATAAGTTAATTGGTATATTAGCATATAAGTGTACCAGTTAGTAAATGTTTGATATTAGTTAGTATTTGTATTAGTTAGTGTATATATTATGTATCTGTTAGTTTATTATTTATTAGTATATATAGATATGTTAGTATTAATTAAAGTGTATTGTTACCAATTAGTTCAGTTAGAGTACTAGGTTAGTGTTATGTTAGTATTAGTGTTATAGGTTAAGTTTGTCACTACCACATTTTCAGATTAGGGCATTATTGTAAATTTCCTGTTTAATTTAATAATATAAATATGTGGGATGAGTTTTATTAAATAATTATAGGATATTCTTAATGCATAGGTTTTAGGTTAAACCCTAAAAACCCAATAGGTTCAACCTTAGTGATCAAACCCTAGTTGGCATTCTAGTTTTGGTGAAACCCTAATTTGCATTTAGATTTAGAAATTAAAACCCTAGAAATGGCAAACCATAATTAATTAATTTTTTTATGACAAAACATGGAGGGTTAATTAAACCCTTTCATTTGAAACCCTAACCATCGCCCTATATAATAAAGGGAAGCCTCCCTCAAGCCTCTTCCTTCATGAAGAAAGCCTAAACCTAGCCTCCATTAGAAAAACCCTTCCTTCCCATAGAATTTTAGAATTTCAAACCCTAGAAATTCATTTTCCTCCTCCATCAAAGGGAATCAAGGAGCTTGGACCAAGAAGACTTGGAGAAATAGGACTTACATTGGGAAACCATCTCCCAATAGGTGAGAACCCAAATTTAATCCATTTTAATTCTGTTTTTCGTTATTGTTTGGCCATTAGGAGCCCACAAATTGGTTTGGATTTCGATTTTAGGGTTTCTACATGGAGATTTAGGAGAAACTAGGGTTTGGTGTACATTCGGGTATTTTTTCCCAAATTTTAGGAACCCTAATCCTAGGGATTTGGTGTAGACATGACTACATCTCCTACATATGGGTTAGATTTCGATTTTTAGGGTTTTGATTTGAGGATTCTTGGGTTCTTATGGTAAATCCAATTTTTTGCACTTCTTGTGTTTGATGAAATTATTATTAGGGGTTCACCTACCTGATGTATTCTAATTTCTGCATGTTTTAATGTACCAATCTATATGCATAGATATAATTGCATAGGGGTATAGATAGGTTGGCATTTGGGGGTTTCTCAGTGCAGTTAAGTTCTGTGTGCAGTCGGGTTTTCAACTATGTTGTGTGCTGTGTGCATCGGGGTTCCTGTGCCCAGCCGAGTTTTAGAGAATTCACTGTGCAGAGTTTATTCCTGTGTGTATCAATAGGTTGGGGGTTTTACTTCACAAGAACCTGTGTGTAGTCTGAACAATTTAGACTGTGAACCTATCAGTGTGTGTTAGTTGTGTCGTGTCTGTCTGTGTCTGCCTATGTGTCTCATTGTCTGTGTGTCTGTGTGTATCAGAATATATATGTGTATCAGTGTAGCTCTGTGTGAGTACCTGCAGTGAGTGTAGCTGTGTGTGAGTGAATACCTGTGTTTGTGAGTTCCTGTGTGTGAGTGAATACCTGTGTCTGTGTGAACCTGTGTGTGTGTATCAGTGAGTAGCTATCTGTGTGAACCTGTGTGTTTAGTTCTAGAGTGCCAGTGTATTTGTGTGTAGGTGTGTAGGTTTGTGTCAGTGAGAACAGTGTGTGTGTGTGTGTATTCAGTAACTTGTGTGTGTGTATGTCAAGTATCTGAAACTGTGAGTTCCTGTGTGTGAGTGAATACCTGTGTCTGTGTGAACCTGTATGTGTGTGTATCAGTGAGTAGCTATCTGTGTGAACCTGTGTGTTTAGTTCTAGAGTGCCAGTGTATCTGTGTGTAGGTGTGTAGGTCTGTGTCAGTGAGAACAGTGTGTGTGTGTGTGTGTGTATTCAGTAACTTGTGTGTGTGTGTGTGTGTAACCTGTGAGTGTAGAGTATCAGCAATGGGTGTCCAGGCATATACATATTAGTTTTATGTATGTGAGCTAGTAGTAGAGTATCAGTGAGTTCACTGTGTGTGTCTCAGTGTGTCTGCCTGTGTGTGATATTCAGTGTTAGCTGTGTGTGCCAAGTTCTTCCTGTGATGAGTTCAGTGAGGTTAAGTTCAGTAAGAATTTCCAGGTTCTAATGTATCACAGTGTGGTGTCTGAGAAATTCCTCAGTAAGCAGTGTGTGTGTGTGTGCCACTAGAATAGCAGTATCTATGTGTCTGTGCCTTATGCACACAGTGTCAGACCAGTCCTATAGAGTTGTGTCAGTGTGTTTAGTATCAGTAGGATCCTTGGAGGTTTCACTACTGTGAGTGGTGTATTGTGCCTGTGTATGTGACTGTGTGTGTGTTCCTGTGTATAAGTGTCTGGTATCAGTGAGCTTCTGTGTGTGTGTGTGAGGCTGGTTTGACCAAGTGAACACAGGCAGGGACAGGAGGAGTATAAGGAGGTATACAAGTATAGGAGGGTCAGTGAGTTCTCTAATGTGTCACATGAAGTACTTGGTATCCTAGTTAATACATAGTGTTTATGAGTTAAGGTTGGATTTTGAATACTAGTTTAAGTAAGAGTTAAATAGATTTAAGTAATACCTTAGAATCTATATAGGAGTTATATTTATACTAAATACCTAGTATGTAAATATTGTTTAGTATTAACATAAAGCCTAGAGTAACAAGGTTAACCTAGTATGGACTTAGACATAACCTAGAAGCCTCGCATTTAATTAGTTAAACATATTATTCCCTTAATTCAGTATTTTAACATTGATATTACTCAATTAGGTCATTGTGATCTCGCCTTGGACATTGATCCTCGCACCTTCCTCGGGACCACATGCGAGTACATTCTCTGACAGTTTTCATTTTTGTTGATTAAATCTATAATTCCAGTTGTATACTATACTTGACTCTGACACTGTGGATACACGGGTTAGCACCCTAGATACCTGTCATGAGGAGTCATGATTGGAATCCATCGTGCTAGCTGGGGATGGAGAAATATTAGCAGATTATGTGTCATATCCCACCTTACATGCATCATAGCTCACCCCACACATCATGTCGGGTGTAGCCTGACCATTTACATGCTTCATAGCCTGATATATATGATTAGCCTGACTATTGCTCGCATCATAGCTAACCAGATGGTTAGCCTGACCTCACATGTATCATAGCCAATCATATATATCAAGCCTGATCTCGTCCCAAGCCGATCACATAATAAACTGATATTTCAAACACTTAGCCAGATGTTTATTCTTCATTTCTGATTACTTGTTCTAGCATTCACATATATATTTGTTCATTGCTAGATATTTCATTGCTCATTTCATATTCTCCAGTACTCTATATTTCCAGCATTTATTTTATCTTGTATTCCTTATACTGTTTTATAGTTTTTGTTAACATAAATGAAACTGCTGTTTAGTGTTTATGCTTCGCTCCAATCCTGACTGGATAATATTTTTAGAGGACTTGGAGGATTTTTTCCCTACCCACTACAGCCCGGGAGCAGAGGGTGATTTCATACCAGAAATTCCAGAGGAGTTACCCATCTTAGAGGAGATTCTACCTGCATGCACTTAGACTATCCTATTTCATGTATTATTTGTACTAGACTGAGATTTGAGTTGTATTATTATTGTGACTTTTGGTGGACATTTAGACTTTAGACTTGTGATGTATTTATATTTGTGTTGGCTTATGATAGAACTCTTATTCCTTATTTCTCATCGTGCCAATTACTTTCATGTAGCCTTGTGATTGAGTATATTATTAAACTGTGGATTCATATATTATATTGTCCTCCTTATGGAGTTGAGACCATTGACAGGATAAGTTATGTTTGAGACCTAGACAGCGTTCTACCGCCGATGTTGCGGCGTAGGCTGGACGTACCCACGGCTTATGCCCAATTTTCGGGTGCGGATCGTGACAAAGTTAGTGTAACAGTTAGTATCATATCAGTTAAGGATAGTGTTATAGCTAAGGTAATGTATGTATAGCTATTAAGTTTAACCAATATAGATATAACTACTAATATAGGAAGTTACCTTAGTATTAACACCCATTATAGCTCATACACTTAGGTAGTGACCTTGAATACCTAGTATAAGCGAATAACCTAATTAGTGACCATTATGAGCCTAAATCCTTAGTATGGACCTAGTTTATCTAGAAATGGCCTAGAAGAGCATGTTAGTGCATCCTTTAACTCAATTATCCTTTATTACACCATTTGACATAATATTTTCTATATAGGATTGTGTGACACCAGCTTGGGCATCGAGATACACCCTTTGCTCAGGACCACATGCGAGTACATCTCTCTGTTAGTTTTTATTTTATGATTGTGTATATATCACATGTTCTAGCACTGTATACTTGATTCTGACACAGCGGCTACACGGACTGGTACTAAATGGATCATGTCATGGGATGTTATCCCCTACCGTGTTCAGCGGATACTCCTTCACATATATTTTATTGTGTGTATCAGGTATTGATTGTCATGTACTTTGTGTTCACGTACTGTTCGTGTATAATGTGCCTATATTACTCATGTTCGTAACGTATCATGATTGGATCCATAAGTATTAGTTTGGGATGGGGGAGTAGGAGTTGGTTATGTGATCAAGCCTAGTGTATTCGTGTACATGTCGATTATATATAACACGTGTAATCGAATTACCATATTATATTCGTGTTCAACCTAACCCGATCACATAAAAAACTTGTACTCTAAGGCACATTAGCTAGTTTTATCTATTTTCTTTACATGCAGTTATTCCATATTGCATGTTCTTTCCTTTCTAGTATATTACATGTTTACTTTAGTTCATTTCCATTCCTATTGCTAGTTTATCTTGTATTATTTTTTATTACTTGTCATATATGTTCTACCATGTATTTGAAACTGCTTCCAGAGTTCTGTACTTCGTTCCAATTCTAATTGGATATATTTTTCAGATGATTGGCTTGAGGAGAAATATCCTACTTACTATGGATCGTAGGACGGCGAGACATTAGAGGATACTCCCCTATATCAAAAGAACCTAGTGCTAGTGATCGAGGAGGCTTAGACTTGTATTAGACATTGTATTAGTCTTATTTTAGACTCATGGCATGTATATTGGTATTTTGGGAGTTGTTTGTGCTTAGACTCATAGTGTGGACTTGTGGATGTTTTGTGATTCTTATTTCATCTTTCTATTCCATATCATGCTCTATCTTCCTTAGTTTGATATTGTGATTGAGTATTGATATCTTATCATGTCATTAGACTTGTTCCTCCATTTGGAGTTGAGATGGCATGACAGGTACCATATATATATATATATATATATATATATAGTATTGTTGACCCAAACAACGTTCTACCGTCGATGTTGCGGCATAGGCTGTGTAATACCCCGTTCCGCTCAAGCGGACTGTCGTCTCAAACGGCAATAGTGCAGCTGTCCCGACCCGCTTTGCCTCAAACGAGAAGCAAAGGATATCCAGACTTGTCCCTACAGGAATGCAGCTTTGGCTTTCAGAGGCTCGCTTGACGTATCGCTCTACCGAGGCGAATCATCGCTAAGGTGGGTGGCTACGGTAAACTTGTCTTTGCTTAGCCAGCACACATAAAATCTGGAATATTCATGCTAGTCGCTAGGTGAATCACCCCCTGCATGCTAATAAATCCAACGCACCTAGCTAAGGGAATAATCCCAACTTGTATTGCTTATGCTAGAACATGGAAATTAAAATACTGCTTATATTCAGACCCTCGCATGCCAAGTCCCCTAACGATCTAACTCTCGGCTTACCTTCGGGCCCGAGCAAACGTACTGATTATGTTCCTTAGAAACGCATGCTTGTCTGCTTGTAATGTTGCCATGTTTTCATCCAAACCCCGAAAGACTACTACGTAGTCGTTCCGTGCCTGAATGAACCTGCAAGTATCCGGGACCGTTAGGTCACCAAGGCAGCCCCGAACCAGGAAATGCATCAAGACAAGTTATTGTATAGAACCAAGATTCAAGTATCCCGTATACTCGTGTACTCGTGTTCCCGTGCACTCGTGTTCTCATGTTCTCGTATTCTAGTGCACGCGTATTCTCGTGTATCTCGTGTAATCGTGTTGCCTGAGTTTGGTCTAATAAATCGTATTGCCTGAGATTGGTTAACCCTGACTTGCATGTCGCGAACTAGTTCCACGGACGGTCACCGGGGCACTGGGGCCGATCCGGTCCGGATGGAGCTCGTGTGTAGTCTCGTGTGCAGGAAGGATAGCTTGCAACGCATCGTGTTCGTGTGCCTCGTGTACACGCATAGCATGCTATCCTTGTCCTCGACTACGTCCATAATGGCTTTGCCAGCGACCGTGTTCATATAGATAAGTCATCCTCGCTTAGCGGCTATCCGCGTGCGAGTCACTGCATCGCATCAATAAATAACTAAATACCTGAATGATCATGTTAGAAATGACCCTCGTGTTTGCATATGTTATGCCTCTGAATGTTTATACATGCCCCTGCTTAAATTAAAATGTTGCCTCAATGTTTGCCTTGGACAGGGACGGAGATGGTAAGTTGGTAAGTCTCGCCGTATTTTCTCTCATGTTGCACGGCGCACTGCCCGACACGTTAGGCTATTCAAAGTTTGCATGAAACTGATCCTAAGGCAACTAGAAAGACAACTTAATAGTTGTGCACGAAACCTATATTACGTGTTTGGATTTGTCGAGCGGGCGAGTAGCTTCCCCACCAGTGCATTCAATGTACTGATAATCTACCAGTTTGTATGCAGGGTGCGGGAGAACCTCGTATGGTGCGGATGCCTCCAACGTGCGTGTTAAGGCGTGGACATCACTCCGAAGCAACGGTACATCCGGAATAGAAGCACATATACAAGACATAATGTTGTGAACATAGCCCGAACTCGCCTGTACAATCATTCCATAATTATAGCCACTTGGCACGCTTTTACTGTTTCAGAGAGAGAGGCTTGAGCGACTTGTAATCTCGGCTATATGCCGCCTATAACACTTGTTCAAATAAATAAAAAGAGCTTGCTTTACTTCAACTTGTGTTTCAATGCTTCTGTTATATTTGTCAACTCAGTAAACCTGTTACCGATCGCCTATGCGTTCATGACTCCGCTGCACTCGGACAATCTGTGCGACTCTGTGGCTTAGAACTCTTACCGCCAGCCAATGAACCATGGCCTTGCACGGGCGTGGCTCACGCTCGTGCGGCATCACGCCCGGATGGGTCAAGCGATCGTTCCGCGGGAGCGCTGGCGAGGGTGATTCCCGCCTAGCGGGAACGGCCGATTGCCAGCGGGAGATCGGGGTGTGACAGGCTGGGCGTTATTCACGTACCCGTGCCCTTATTCCGGGTGCGGGTCATGACAATTGGTTCAACCCCCGGTTGTTATGGCGAGGGTGTCACAATTTATTCCCCCTAGTTAGCACACTGGATTGGCTAAGGGGAGCATCCACCGAGATACAAAGTGGGGATGAAAGATTGATATCTACCAAGTCACGGACTGGGGATGAGAAAACAATGAGGTTACCCTCATTATTAGCAGTCAGCACCTTCTTTCCTTTAACGTCAACATCGGGGTAGGAGGATCGAGGCTTAGGCAGCCAGGTCCTACGGGTCTTCTTGGACTTGATTGCAGTGGAGGAGCTAGGACTACCCCCAGCAAGCATCTCTTCATAGGATTTCTGGTCGAACTTTACGACCAATGTCTTCTGCGTTGTGCCAACCTACGCGGTGTCATGTTGAGCTATTACCTTCTCATCGAAGGAGAAGATCGTCCCCAGCAGAGTTATCATTTTGTTTGCCATAAACAAAATAGTTGAATAAACTTTTGTGTTACAAACTTTGAAAGAAAAGAAAAAGAGTACAATAAATCCTATACAAGAATCTAGAGTAAAATAATTTTGGGAAAGTATAACTATAGAGATCTGATCTATAGACGATCACTTTACTCCTTTAACTACTTGACACCAAAGAAGAGATTCACACACGAACATTTGAGAATTCGAAGGCAAGAAAACTCGGGCAACACTGGCACCAAAAAGTTTCTATCTTCCTTTTTCTGTCTGTCCGCCAGTATAGAGTACATTGGCCCTGTATTTATAACCTTCAAAGGCAGTTATAGAAGTGTGTGCGCACTAATGGGCAATTTGTACTACATTTTCCATTGTGTGGGCACTTTTAAGGATTTTACAACCCACGTTCTGCAGAATGGGTGCACAATATACTGCCTGCTGAACACGTGGCTGCCCTAAACGAGAAAAATTATCTCGTAGGGACAGTTATTTGTACACACTTCATGAGAAATATGGCATGAATGACATGTAACCATAACCGTTTACTGTCAATTAGGGTCTTTGGCGCGCAATTGAAGAAATTCAGCAACTTTGGCATGCTTTGATGAGGCTTAGAGAAAGTTGCTGCAACAGCTCACTTTGTTAGAGTTTGGTACAACGACGCACTCTGTTAGAGTTTGGCAAGATAATCCAATATACGACAACCTGGGTCTACGTGCTAAAAATCACTTGCAATAATGAATCTGATCTTCTCGACTGTTGTGTCAGTCTGTCAGATTCATTGCATTAAGTGTAGAGGGGGAGACGTAAGAATTGTGCGCTTGTTTTTGTAAAACTGGACCAAAGCACGCCTCTGCTCTGTTTTAAGGAAGTGCGTCATTCCTCTTGTTGGTTCATTTTGTGAAAGAGTGCGTCATCCCTCCTTTGAATTAAATATTCTGTGGAGACGTACTTTTTATGCTTCTACAGTACTATTGCGAATCTGCGAGATAGGAATGCCCAATCACAGTTTAAGACTCTCCTATCATTGTTCTTCAGTAATTTAAACTCTTGTCATCCTTAAGTTCTAAATTCTAAAAATTTGAAATTATAATACATCTCTTCCTTAATCTTCCAAGATGGTTCAGACGAGGAACACATTAGGAGGACCACCCGGAGGGATTGAACGAATTGTACCCGAAGCCCCTGAGTTTTCTCCCCCACTTGTTACTCCAGTTGTCACCATGGATGGTGCTCAGTTACTTGAAATTTTCCATGGATGGTCCGCAAAGAAACTACCAACCGTCTCTCACTCCAGTGCACAGTAGGATTATCGCTCACCTGTCTCTCTTTGTTCTGAAAATGTCTACGTTGCTCATCTACTTTCTAAGCTTTCTATTCTAATTACCGGACCGATCACGCTCTATTATGACAATCTAACCTCCACCTATGTCACGCCCCAGTCCCAAAAGGCCGAGGAACTGGAGATGCGTGGCAACGGCCAGCAGTACGAACCGATGGATAACCCAATTTAATGGAGCCATCAGGGCGTACTTAAGCTGTAAATAAGGTCTACTACAACAAGTCACACTAATCTCATCCATAAAGATAAAGAAATAACTGCATACTGAAATGGAAATAAGTAGCAACAATAATCACAGCAAGTCAGTCGGAGAAACAATCCGACTTAAGTCTGAATAACTGGCTCTATAGGCCAGGAACAAAAGAGGTAAACATGAAATAGCACTGAGTACTGGAACAGGCACTCAGGAGAAGTCCTCGACAGTCACCTCATCTTTAGTGTTCGGTTCTATTCCAGCAATAGCTTCAGCTCCGGTCCCGTATACCTCGGGGTACTGCTCCTCTGCTAAACCTGGGGACAATCCATTCCAGGTCCTCAGTGGACATAGCAAGGCACAAAATAATACAAGCCAAATGAATAAGCAGTGCAATAAATAAATGAACAGCAGGGTAAACTAAGTAACCATCTATGTGATATGCAAATGAGAGCAACACTAGTACTCAGGCTGAGACCGCTACAAGCTCTGTGTCGGGGAGCCGGTAGCAGCAATAACACGTAAAGGGTCTAGCTCTGCTGGAGAGTCTACAACCTCACAATAATAGTAGATATATATATAGAACAGCCTGTAGCCTGTGTGTCTCTCCCCACCCAATATAATCACGCAAGTCATGACCATAACGTCTCATGTCCATGTCAGCGGGATTATAGCTAATGCAACAAGTCATACTGTCTATAACTAAAATAACTCTGTCAAGTCCTGTATCCTATACAGAATCACCACGAATATCTCAAGAGAATTCTGTCCATGATAGTGTCAAGTGTTCTGGGTTGTAGGGTACTTGATAGGTCAAGTACAAAAGTAAGGGGATCGTAAATCCATCTCTAAATGACGAACCCAACACCGCGTACGGTGTCGGCACCCGACTATGATCGGACACTAGGTACGTCATACGTTTCCTAGGTTAAGCAGTTTAAATCAGTTTATATGAATTTACACAAGACATCCAGCAGAGTATTTTTACAGATAATATGAAAATAATGACTGCAAGTTTGGCAAGGTGCACTTGCCTGATGTTTGAATTCCACTTAGGTCCTGGTTTCGAAAATTTCCAGAGATGTCTCCGAAAGCTGAAATAAACAGTACCATCACGCTCAGAAGGTGTCAAACAGCTAGGAACGCCTGTCCTTGGGTCCAATTTGGAGACAAGGGCAAAAACGACAGTTTCGGCCCAAAACGGGGTCCATCGGTGGGCCCGCTTTGCACCGAAAAATGTGTCTGGGTCAACGGTCTCCAAATTCACCAAACTTAGTGTCAACAGGTCAGGAACGTTGATACGAACCCAACAGAACTTTCAGATTTAAATTCCGATGAGCCGATCACAAAATCGCCCGTCGAGCGGGGCCTGTGGGGCCCACGACACGCGATTTCGTCAATGTTCTCAGAATCGAACCAAACTTGACCCACGGGACCAACGTATCGCTACGAGTCCGATGGCGTAAGTTTCGTCTCGATCTGACGTGTGTGCACGAAGTTAGGGTGAATTGCAGAAAAGGCGGATACGGGGCGATGTCCGCGGATACGCATTGATTCCGGTGTGCACGCACACCCGAATCACCTTTCGCGAAATCCCACACGTCCGTATCGACGAGGCGCACGTATCTGTGAAGACCGCACGCGACCAAGTCGTCCCGTTTGGCGGGGCATACTCAGTTCCGGGGTGAAACGGGATCTGATTTTTCCTGTTTTTGGATCGCGGTGTGCGATCACCACAGGACGCGATGCCCCGAGCGGTTTATCCCGGCACCGAGAGGGTCATACAGGCTTCGCGTAAAAATTTACAGAATCGAAATTAGAGGTCCGAGGTGTGAGATACGAGTACCTGAATGAGGCTTCACGAAACGGGGTTTGCCGCATCCGTCTCGTGTCCCGGACACGTGTCCACTGCTAGGGCTAGGGTTCCCTGTGTCCGGGTCTGTGTCCGTGTCTGCTGCTGGCGGACACAGCAGAGGTAGCGTTGGCGGCTGAGGGAGGAGGACGGCGTCGCCGGGGACGCGGGCTCGCAGGTCGGCGCCGGTAGAGATCACCGGAGGCGGAGGCGGGTGGAGGATATGGAGGAGGAGGACGGCTCTGGGAAGGAGGAGGGGAGGCTGGACGCCGGGTGGAGGTAGGCGCAGGGGCGGTGGTCCGGAGCTAGGGCACGGTGGTGGAGGGTTTGATCTGGGGGGAGGAGGACCGGAGGGGTGGAATTTATAGGGGGCTCGGGGTGGGGGTTGGCCGAGGACGTGGCCGGGGAACGCGGAGGGGCGTCGGGTCGTGGGGGCGTGGACGGGGCGGTTCTCCGGCGACGTGGCCGGAGAACGCGGGGTGGAAACGTGGGGGAGGGGAGATGGGCATGCGGGTCGGGTCGGGCGGCGGGCTCCGGGTGAGCGGACCCGCCCGACCCGCTAGGGTGACCGGGCTGGGTCTGGGCTGCTAATGGGCTCGGCCCACTGGGCCGGGCCGGGCCGGGCCCAAAACTAAAAAAACAGTAATATTAATATAAATAATAATAATAATAATAATAATAATTAATAATTTAATTAGGAAAATAGTTTTTAGGCTTTTAAAAATAGGTCTGAGGTCCAAATAAATCCAGAAAAATTACCCTAAGTCCGGTTTTCTATTTTACACCATAAAATCATATTTTCATCACATTTTAATATTATTTATTAGCAATTTAAAATCCTACAATCACCATAGCACATATTGTAAATTCCTGAAAATTGCAGAAAAATTCCCAAAATTGATTTTTAAAAAAAATCTGAAAATTTAGGGTGTTTACAACCTACATGGCATCAAATCATGTTATTCATGCCCTTACAAAACATATAGAACTTGACTACCATTTCGTACGAGAGAGTGTAGTGTGTGTTTTATATACACACACGAAGTGTCCGACACCATCTCAGTGTATTCCGGAAACATAACGTGACAATTATTGATCCACTATCAATACTTGTCGGTGTTTTTCGTGTTGGATTGGAACCAATACAATTTTTTGACCAATCCCTAGGGTTATTTGAAGAGTTACATGTATTTACCCTCACCCCCTACCTCCCCCCCCCCCCACCCCCCACCCACCCCACACACGCACACACACACACACACAATTTTGTCTAATTTTTTTTTAGAATTGGGAGGGTAACACTAATTAAAAATAAAATGGGAGTTGTGGAAATAGTATTATCAATTAGGAGGGTAAATATAAATAACTCTAATTTGAATAATAAATTTATGATGTTAGGTTCGGCATAGCTTATCTAGACTACCTCTGGTTACCTTTTTTCCATTCTTTCTATTATCTTTTTGAAAAACATATTCATTTTTTTTATATATAAAATATAGGGAAAGCTGCTTCCAGAATCTGCTTCTGGAAACCAATAACGCCACCAAACCAAACCCAATTTTTTGAATAAATGAAGAGAAGTCATGGGAAGCCATGCCAGTGGAAAGTGGTTGTGGGAAGAGGTGTTGGGTGGGTGCAAGCATAGGAAGATCCCACCTCCCTCCAACTAAAAGAAAGGGCACAACGCAACTGAGCCAAAGTATTGGCGCTCTCACGAGTCAAAACACCACCACCAGCTAATCACAGCTCAATCCCCATGATAGAAACATGGGATCGAGTCAAAAGAGCACTACCACTCGCTCCAATAACAAAAGGATGATAAATAAATAAAAAAAATTTTACTTTGACCCCCCACTTACTAATATAATTTTATATTTATTTTTAAAATAACGTGCTTATTAGATTTATATTTTTTTTGTTTTCGAGTTCAAAAAATTCAAAATATACGATCAACGCGAGCTGCACGTGATTACTTTTATTCCTCTTTTCAAGCATTCGGAACATTATTGGATGACTTTTTGATCGTATATTAGTAGTATGTTGATTTTTTTTGAACCTTGGAAAAACATAAATGAAGAAAATAGAGACATTTACGATGAAATAAACTTTGTAATGTAAATCTAATAAATATTTTATTTTAGAAATAAGTATTAAATTATATTAGTAAGTGGGATGAAAGTACCGAACTCGAGTGACCTTTGTGGTTATCGAAAAGAGGTATAAGACTCTGACTGGGTGACCGAAGATCGGTGGACCGAACCACGGAAACGTATTTTTTATTTTTTTATTTGATGGAAGTTGAAGACAGTAAATTCAAAAAATATGCAGTACAATATGTACAAAATTTCAAATGCTACATCGGACATTAAAAAAAAAAAAAAAGTTAGAATGAAAGTCAAAAAATTACTAAATAAAACCGACCAAAGTAAGAGAGAAATAGAGCAGAGGGAAGCAGCATCACTCACTCTGCTTCACCGTACGCATCTTTCCGTTCCCCAGCAGTAACCCGTGGTGGAACTCTTATCATGACGGACGAATGGTCGTGGTGCCCAGCGCGCGAGAGTGGAGGGGGGAGGGGAACTATTATGAGCTGCTGCTCACGCTTTCCAACAAAATTTTATATAAAAATTCAAACAATTATATTTGTTCCCTCCTTGGTTTGCCTAATCATATCAATCACAAAAAGAGACCAACCAAAAGATTCCTTAATTTGTTGCTACTGCTCCATAGATTTTTTTTTTACCATTTTATTTTCATTATTGCTGTCTGTTCCAATTTTTTCCTATTTTATATTGGTGTTGTATAAAGACACTAAAAAAAAAAAAAAAAAAAAAAAAAAAAAAAAAAAATCTGAACTAACCTAGTATTAATGTCTAGTCCAGTTAAAAAAAAAATTTATTCAGACTACTACAAAAATTACTAGGACTGTCCACTCTCTTCACCTTCCTTCTCCTGCTCCTCCCCTACCTCCACCCCCCTCCGGCCTCTCCTCCTCCCTCCTCCAGCGATTCTTCGCCTCTTCGCGTCGTCGACATCGCCATCGACCGCGTCGCCGTCGTCGAGCCGCACCTCGAGCACCTTTCCGTCGGCTCCGTCACCACCGGAGTCCTCCTCGGAGGAACGACAAAGACAGGTTAAGGTCGGCTCCGTCGTCCCCACCACCCTCCAGCACCCTCCTCCTCCTCCTCCTCTCTGGATCCTCTCCCCCTCCTCCCGCTACTCCGCCCTCCTCCAACCTCCTCCTTCCGCTCATCCGCTCCTCTCCGGACCCTCTCCTCCTCTCCGGCCCCTCTCCTCCTCCTCCCGCTCCTCCACCTCGTGCAGCTCTATACCCCCCTTCCGGCCTGCATGCAGTCCCGTCCTCGTATCACCTCGCGTAGCCCTTTCCTCCGAAATGTCAAAAATTTGACAGTTCTACCAATTGGAAGGACTGTCAAAATTTTGACAGTCCTAAAAAATTAACATATTTTTTTAGGACTGTCAAAATTTTGACTGTCCTTCCAATTGTTATGACTGTCAAAATTTTGAAAGTCTTCCAATTAATAGGATTGTCAAAATTTTGACAGTCCTGTCAAAATCTTGAGTCTTCCAATTAGTAAAATTGTCAAAATTTTGACAGTTCTGTCAAAATTTTGACAGTCTTGATTATAAAAAAAAAATTAATTGAAAGTGGACAGTCCGGTGAATAATTTTTTGGAATGGTAAATTTGTAATTATCAAGAACAAAAATTCGAATTGTCCGATGTTTTTTTTTAGTGCTTTTATCAAATATCTTTATATTGATCTGAATGGTACGAGAGATTCATAATGAGCTAGTTTCGTGTTATGTTATCGGTTTGAAGGGCAGAAAAAGAAAATTTTCGTTCAGAGCAACGAAATTAAAACAAATTTCACTCAGAGCATAAAATTTTTAAAATTTTCAAACAAAGCATCATAACACCCATCGGAAAGACGTTTTACGTTTTCCAAAAAAAATTTCGTCATCTCCGTTAAAAAAAATAAAAAATAATACTCTCCGTTAATATATATATATATATATATATATATATATATATATATATAATAAGTCCTAGAAAAAATTGTCCTTCCAAAGAACATTTTTCTTATTTTATATATATATATATATATATATATATATATATATATATATTAACGCTCTCTCACACTCTCTTTCTCTCTCTCTCTCACTCACCCGCTCACTCTCTCTCTCTCTCTCTCTGCTCACTCACTCTCTCTCTCTCTCACTCACTCACTCACTCTCACTCACCCGCTGGGCGTTATGATGTTTTGTTTGAAAATTTTAAAATTTTTATGCTCTGAATAGGATTTGTCTTAATTTCGTTGCTCTGAACGAAATTTTTCGAAAAAAAAAACATAGAGAAAAAAGTTGAGAATTATACATTTTATAGAAAAAGTGGAGGTAAAAATAAATTGATTTTCATTTCTAACCTAAAAAAATCTACTTCCTACAAAAGTGGAAAAAAAAAATGAAGACTCACTAATTTACAATCATATTATATAGTAATTATATTATTTTAAAATTATTTAATAAAATTAAATGGTAAATAAATATTTTTAATTGATGATATATTTGATAAAAAAAAAATCACATTCTTTTTCTTTTTTAATTAATTTTTTATTTTTTTGATGTCCTTTTTTTTAGTTGGATCGTGACTAAATAAACCATTCAGTCGTCCGTAAAGGAGGAATTTGAATCCAGAACCTACACTACCAATAGAATAGTGCCTTTGAAAAATAAATGCAAAAAATAAATTATTTTTATTTTTCATCTATCCTACTCAACATAAGTGAAAAATAAATAAATAAATAAATCCATACGGATGAAAAGTACTCTCTTCTCTTCTATACTCCTACCAAACGAGCCTTATGTTTCGGATTTTGGCTTATAGAATCCACCCACATCTTCTGCAATATATGTACGTCACGCGTGATTAAACAGATTCATTGAAATGTTGATGAAGATTAGCACTTTAAACACGAAACTAACATCAAAGGATATGGTAATCGGGATGCTGAGCTAAAGAAGCAAATTAAGCAACAAAAGCAAAGGAGAATAACATAAATAACTGAGATCTTGAAAACCAAAAATATGAAAAATATTACAAAGCCTCGAATGCATGAATAATATAAGTAGAAGCATAAAGTTAGCATAATTTCTCCAAAATCCAAAATCTCGATCTGCCAAAAACCTGAAAGGAGAAACCTTCCAAAAAATTTTGAGATGCCATGAGTAATGCTCGAGACTTTGTACTAGTTGTATTGTATATTTTTTTGATCCACTATTTTTGTACACGCTGCATTACATATTTTTAGGATCTATTGCGTATAATTCTCATCATTTATAAATTGAAAAGAAATAATACGTTCTCGCCGGTCGATCTACCGATCTTCCGTCATCCAGTCATATCTTTTATGTCTTTTCTATATACATAAAAATCACTCGAGACAAACAGTAAAATTCTAAATAAATAACAGTTCATTTTTAGTCAAATCAACACCGAAAAAAAAATTTGAAAAAAAAGAAGAAAAAAAAGAAAAAGGGACAGATCGAAAGAGTCCTGACCTCAAATATGACCAAAAGAAAACAGAAAAAAAAAAAAAAAAAACAGAAGCAACAAGGGAATATAATGCTCGACTACGACGGAAACCTACAGTGCACTGCCTCTCCCGTCCCTAAGAATCACAATCTGTTCCTGACAAAAACTTATTATTATTATTATTATTATTATTATTATTATATGAAGAAAAAAATATGAAGACTAACAAGAGTAGTAAAGGATGCAATGAATGGCCAAAGATCATTAAAAGACATCCCCACTCCTCTTCCACATGCATTCCATGTTTCAGCTAGCTTTTTTCGTCTCCAAAATTAATTGACAGTTATTATAAAAATATTTATATTATATTCAAGAAACAGAAGGCTGGAGTGGTCTCCAGCCTACTCTAATTTTTTTTATTTTTATATATAATATTTGTTTGGTATTTTTATGTTAGTCAGTCTACAGTCCATTCTAACCTGGTCCATTCAGTTCACCTCGATTCGAATTTTTTTGTTCTGTCCTTGATTATGTTATTTTTAGGGAAGAGTAACAGCTACCATAAACCCAGCCACACTCTTCTTCGATATGCATTCCATTCCATTCTTCAGCTAGTTTCACTATTCTCAACTTGTCATCAAAACAATCACTATTCAATTAAAGCTTTAAAGGCCAAACCACTGACACTACTTGCTTGTCTTTATTATTAGTAGACTTATTAGAAAGGTTAAAAAATAACTATAATAATAATAATTCAGAAAGATCAAAAAATAACTCTCATAATTTTCTAATTATTCTTATAAAAACTATCGAACCATTTTAATTTATATATATATATATATATATATATATATATATATAAACGGAATATGAATCATAGTGTTCATTTTTTCTACATGAGCTATGAACATATGGACCAATAGGAATAGAGTATACTAGTGCACATAGATGCACATGGAATATGAAAGTCTATATCTATTGGTCCACATGTGTATATTTCATGTAAAAAAATGAGAACTATGGTTCATATATATATATATATATATATATATATACAGAAAATTTGAATTACCGTTGATGGTTGTTTTAATAGTTGTTTATTCAAATTGGAACTTAACTGATCCATAAATTTTTTTTACTAGATATTTATTATGGATATTGGGATATTGCTGAAGTGGAGGAATGTAAATGGATTGGGAAGAGGTGAAGGTATGTCAACACATTTAGTCAGCCAAATTGTGTCAAAAAATATGTAAAAGAACCAGAAAAAAAAAAATTACTGTACTGCAAATTAGGTCAGGTTTGAATTTAATATAGTCATGGAGCCTTGGTGAACTGGACCATCAGACAGGCAAAAGTATATAGTAGTTAATCGGTCATGCCTCTCCCAATCAATGTAGTTGTTACTTGTGGTTGGAATGTCAAAAAACACATTAGAGGAGGAGAAAGCAGGGTTTAAATTATAGTATCCGTTCCGATTGATCTGGTGTAATGTGGGCCGGGATGATCCGGATTCAAATTTGATAGAATTTGACCTGTTAGGACATGACTGGGTGAGTCTGATCAAAAACTCCAAGGTCTTGTTTGGTTCGCAGAATCATGGAGTAAAAAAAAAAAGTCATTACTTTCTTATATTTTGGTGTCACAGAAATTGATGAGAAAAGAAAAGTGATTCCAATGGAAAGAAAATTAGGAGAGAAAAATGGTTTCCTTCATCCACTAAGAATTCACTTCTGCACATTTCAGTATTCACTTTCCCACAAATTGTATATGCCCCATAGGGTGTAGCTTAGTGGTAAAGCTACGGAACATTTACCGAGTAGATCTGGACATCGAGTTCCGGCATCGGCTAAGGGGTGGAAGGGGGTTTCGGGTAGAAAAAAAAATGTCATCCGATCTCTTTCCTATATATACCAATGAAAAAAAATATATATGGGCCAATGAGTCTCTAGTCTAATGTTAGAGAGGAGGCATGCGACCCAGGTGGTCGGGTTGTAAACCCCCTATTTTTCAAAATTTTCAAAACTGGATTTTTCACAATTTTCTGGAATTTTCTGTAAATTAAAAATAGGGTTTTAATTATAAAATAATTTTTAAATGATAATAAATGATATTAAAATATTATGGAAATAATATTTTTGGATGTAAAATGAAAAACTGGACTTAGGACAATTTTTCTGGAAATTATCGGACCCCGGACCTATTTTTTAAAACACCTAAAACTAATTAATTAATTAATTAATTAATTATTAATTATTTAATGTTTTTATATATTATTATTATTATTATTAATTAACCTATCCCTAGCCCAGCCCAAACCCGCGGCCCAGACCGTTGGGCTATCGGGTCGGGTCGGGTCTGCCCGACCGAACCCGACCCGCACCCAACGGGTCGGGCCGGGTCTGCCAGACCCGCACCCGCCCGACCCGCTGACCCTTTCTCCCCCACACGAAGCCCGCGTCCGGCGCCGCGTCCGCCGCCTCCGGCCCGCTCCGTCCGGCCACGTCCGCCCCGCCTCTGCCTTCTCCGCCCCACGCCCCGCCTCTCTCGGCCCCCAGCTCCCCTCTCCCTCCGCTATATAAACCCTATCCCCCCCCGGCCGTCGACCACCGCCACCGCCACTACGCCGCCCCGCCTCACCGCAGCAGCCCCCGCCCAGCTCTGCCGACAACTCCGCCAGCGCCGCCGCCTCCGGCTCCGTCCCCAGCCGCCGTGGACCTCCCCCGACCCAGCAGCCAGCAGCAGCTGCTCGTCCCCGCCGCCGGCCGCCTGCCGCACGCCGCTGCCCCGCCAGCGAGCCCGGCCGCCTCCGGCGAAGCCCCCGACCGCCTCCAGTCTCCCTCCGGCGAGCCTCCGGCCGCCGCAGGGCTGAACCCTAACCCTAGATTCGATTCTCGAATCCGACACGTGTCGGACACGTGTCGGACACGATTCTGACCCCGGTTTTCGGGTCCAGTTCAGGTGCGTGTATCTTCTTGCTCGTAGCTCTGTTTTCGATTTCGCAAATTGTGTTACGAAGCCTGTATGACCCTCTCGGTGTCCGGACAAACCGTTTGGGGCATCGCGTCCTGTGGTGATCGCACACCGCGATCCAAAAACAGAAAAAAACCAGACCCTGTTTCACCCCGGAACCGAGTACGCCCCGCCAAACGGGACGACTTGGTCGCGTGCGGTCTTCACAGATTCGTGCGCGTCGTCAATACGGACGTGTGGAATTTCGCAGAAGCTGATTCGGGTGTACGTGCACACCGGGATCAACACGTATCCGCGGATATCGCCCTGTATCCGTACTTTCTGTAACGCGCCCTAACTTTGTGTACACACGTCGGATCGAGACGAAACTTGCGCCATCGGACTCGTAGCAATACGCTGGTCCTGTGGGTCAAGTTTGGTTCGATTCTGAGAACATTGACGAAATCGCGTGTCGTGGGCCCCATAGGCCCCGCTCGACGGGCGATTTTATGATCGGCTCATCGGAATCCAATTCTGAAAGTTCCGTTGGGTTCGTATCACCGTTCCTGACCTGTTGACCCTAAGTTTGGTGAATTTGGAGACCTTTGACCCTGACACGTTTTCGGTGCAAAACGGGCCCACATATGGACCCCGTCTTGACCCGAAACTGCCATTTCTGCCCTTGTCTCCAAATTGGACTCAAAGACAGGCGTTTCTAGCTGATTGATATTTTCTGGATCTGATGGTGATGTTTATTTCAGCAACCGGAGTACCTCCTGCAAATCCAACTGAAGTCAGAGCCGAAATCAGAGCCGGAACCACAGGCAATTGTACCTTGCCAAACCCTGCAGCTTGCTATTTATTTTCATTGACTTGTTTATACATCAGTGGGCAAGTAAAGCTTTCCATTAGCAGTAATTCATGTTCTAGAACTTGCCTGAATTCTTGTTTAAATGCATATAAACCTGTTTAACTGTTAAAATCCAGGACCGAGTGGCGTACTTAGCGTCCGATTACCAGTCGGGTGCCAACTCCGTACGCGGAGTTGTGTAACGTCACATAGAGGTGGATATCGAGACCCGATAATTCTCGTACTTGTCTTATCAAGTACTCCAGAACCCAGGACACTTGACACTATTCATGAGACAGAGTCTTCCTGAGACATTCATGGTGATTCTGTATAGGATACAGGACTTGACAGAGATATTTTATAGACATTATGACTTGCTGCATTAGCTATAATCCCGCTGACATGGACATAAGACGTTATGGTCATGATATGCATGATTACATTGGGTGGGGAGAGACACACAGGCTACAGGTTGATGTTATATTATGCCGGCGTCTTAAGTCTCACTACGAGCTAGACAACTACATGATATCACTGCTACCGGCTCCCCGACACAGAGCTTGTAGTAGTTTCAGCCTGAGTTCTTGTACTGCTCTCATGTTGCATATCACTTAGCTGGTTATCTAGTTTACCCTATTGCTTATTTATTGCTGCACTGCATCTATTTTTGGCTTGTATTTTCTGTACCTTGCTGTCCCCTGAGGACCTGGATCCGGATTATGTCCCCAGGTATAGCCGAAGAGATCCATCCAGAAATATACCGTACAGGAGCACTTCCAGGAGCTGTACCAGGACCGGAAGACAAGCTCGCACCAGAGGACTTCTCCTGAGCATTGGCCGTATGTAGTCAGTTATTTCTATTTCCAGTTGTTTATTTCCTGTCTATTTGTATCTGTTGTACCAGACATATTCTCGAATTATTTCCCGAGATATTTATTGAGATCAGCTTATTTTATTTGTATTACTCAGTCTTTTAATCTGTGATTATCTGTTGTGGATGAGAATAGAATAACCCGTGACTTGTAACATTGGATCTATTTCCTGTTAGACTACAGCTTAAGCATGCCCTGATGGATCCATTAAATTGGGTTGTCCATCGGAGCGTGCTGCTGGCCATTGCGCACGTCTCCAGTCCCTCGGCATTTTGGGACTGGGGCGTGACACGGGTGATCAAGTCCCAGTGGGGGAGTTCATGTTCTATTTACCCTGGGTCGTGTGCCCTTTATATATATATATATATATATATATATATATATATATATATATATATATATATATATATATATAGAGAGAGAGAGAGAGAGAGAGAGAGGAGGGATCTACTTCCCTTTCTATTATGCATCCCCAAGCATCCCTATATTTACAATAGTTGGATATTGTTTAAGTCATATAAGATTAACCGTTGATTTGAACCATTCAAATCAATGATTAAGATTATATGACTTAAACAAGGTCCAACGGTTGATAATATGGAGATTCTTGGGGATGCAAACATTCGGATAAGTGGATCCTTCCTCTTATATATATATATATATATATATATATATATATATATATATATAGAGAGAGAGAGAGAGAGAGAGAGAGAGAGAGAGAGATATGATGTCACGTCCCAGTCCCAAAATCTATGGGACCAGACACGTGGCAATGGCCAGCTGGTACGACTCCGTAGGGCTTTCCAATTTAATGGACCCGACGCAGTGCACTTACGCTGTCCATGGTCAAGTGATCCAAGTAATAATCTATTTCTAACATACAATAACTAAAATCTAAATCTCAATCCATGGTAAATAATCTCAAGAAAGAACGATACGCATCATCAGTCTGCAGCCCAATAATACATCCATTCGAGTAGACCAGAAGAACAACATAGGTCTATAAATACTAGGCTATAAAAGCAGAATAAATGGAAAGTAATACATGACTGAAATAGCTGAAAATATAAATATACCTGCAATGACGTCCACACTCTACTAGATCAAATATCCTGCAACTGCACAAACAACCTGGAAGGGATCCAGGTCCTCAGAGGGACGTAACAAGATACAAAAATACATACCATAAAGTAAATACTGAATAAATAAAGGGGGTGTGCTAACCATCTAAGTGAATGCAATTTGAGGACAACTTAGTACGTATGGAAAAGTGTAGGCTAGACATATGCTGACGTATTTCACCAATCATCATGACTGACTAGTATATGCCACATATGCCCCCAGACCATGGGCACTCTGATAACGTCCATCTCCGAGGAGCATGGTATCTGAAATAGTATAACGTCCAACGTTCTATAGAGTGTGGTATCTGCAAAAATAACAAGTAACGTCCAACACTCTAAAGAACGTGGTATCTGCAATATATATACGTCCGTATCACTCCGTCGAGTACGGTATCTGTATAAAGGAGGTGGGTGTCCCATACGCCTACTAGTCGTCCTCCCCGTCCAATGATCTATGCATGTCGTATCACAACACGCCTTAGCTACTACGCCGAGGCGTCGTAGCTCTGGCTCATAGTCTATCGTTAGAACAATAGTCCAACCTTACAACCAAACAAGGACAAGGATTGGACCTTCGTACCACAATATTCTATGCTCCGACTACTAATAACTGCCAAGTCTTCTATCATGCATTACTAATAGCATTTATTCCCTATCCGTCGCACGCCTACACGTACAGGTGGCCAACCACATACGCCAGTCAGTGCCCTACATGAGACTCACAACACGTGTAAGAAATGTGTCAAGGCCTGGGGAGTCACACCAATAACTCCACAACTTTAGGTGGGTCCACTAGACACTAAGTCAGACACAAGTCCTAACGTCAACGTTTTCGTTGACTACACCCGAGTCTTCTCAGACGCGCACAGTTATATAATATTAAATTAAATAAATATGCCACTAAAAACAACTGAATTTAAACAGTGCAATAAAGGCAAGATATACTTGCCTACACGAGGCTACTGATGACGGGGTCCCGGTACCGCGTCCAAGCCCTTAGGTCCCGCAGTACCTAGAGATGAGATACAAACCAGAATCAATAATCTATTCTACGTCAAGCAGGGATGCGACACACATCTATACCTAAACTCAGTCTCAGCTATGACTCACAAGGACAAGCCACTAGGGGGTTGACCCCGGTTGACTATCGGTACGATAGTCAAATCAACTATTCATCTGTACATTCTCCTCGATTGTATTCACCCTAATTCCAACTAAGTATAACATCTAAACTTAACCTCATAAAACACAAGATACATGCTTACTACACTACATAAATCCTAAAAATATATTAACCCTCATTAAACCCAACCTCAAGTCATCAAAATCTTCATTCACATTATACATCCTTAGCCTTAGCCAATATAAACCTTAATCCCATATTTCAAGTACTACACTAACCAATTATATCAACATTATATAACCACAACCCTAGCTAGCATACACACATCCACAAATATAAATAAATCCTATTTAACATGATATTAATTTCTGAAAATTAATTCAGGAAAGGGGAGAGTCGACCTCACCGCGGAGCTGTTGGCCAGAGAAGGTGGCCGGGGGTGGTGTCCAGTGGTGGTAGTGGTGATATCAGGGAGGAGACGGGGAAGTCGGGAGGGGTGAGGTCGGCCGGACGAGGGGTCACACGGCCGGAGCGGGGTGGCTGCACCGTGGGTCGGGAGAGGGAACGCTGGGTCGGGACCGGAGTTCACAGTGGCAGGAGTTGCATCGCTGGGTCGGCTGGGAAAGCTGGACAGTGGGTCGGCGGGCGGAGCTGCACAGACCGGACTGGCTGGACCGGAGCTGCACCGTCGGGCGGGCTGGACCGGAGCTGCACTTCGAGCGGGCTGGACCGGAGCTGCTCAGGGCGCCGGAAGTGGGCCGGACCGCCGGGGTCGGGTGAAGTCAGCCGGCCGGAGTTCTCCTTCAGGGAGAAGAAGGAAGAAGAAGAAAAAATTAAAGGAAGAAGAAGGAATAAAGGAAGGAGAAGAAGAAGTTGTATGGAGAATAAAATGGAAGAGGGAGGAGAGAGAGAGGGGGGGAGTTTTCAATGCCTAGGGATTAGAGCCTGCTTGGGGAGTTGTGAGGGTGATGGTGATGGTTTTATAGGGAGGGGTGCATTGGATGGAGGGTGGAGATGTTCCCATATAAAATAGAGGGATAGGATTTTACATGAGTATGGATCATTTCTGTAAACTCCCTCACCCAAAATAGGTATTTTGTGTATATTTTATATTATTATATTTATTATAGATGTTGAATTTATTTAGAGTATTCTCTTAGTTAATTAGAAAATAAATTTTTTTTAATATATTTACTTATATAAATATTTATTTAGAATTATTTTTAGGCTATTTTAGATTATTGAGATTTTTCCATAATTTTTAGTTAATTAAAAACTAATAACACTAATTTTCTAGGACTTTGAAGAATTTATTTTATGTTCAAACTTAATTAAAAATATTCCAAAATTTTATGTTAGGTTCTAAATAGTCAAATATATTTTCTAGAATTTTCTGGGAATTTTCTGAATACTTTTAGTATTTATTGGGAGTTATTTAGACTAATAACTAATTTTTAGGACTTGTAGAATTTATTGTGCAAGCCCAGGAATATAGAATGGACCCATGTTATTTTATAGGGTTTATAATATTATTATATATTTTCTGGAATTATTTCAGAATTTTTGGAATAATGTTAGTATTTATTTTTAGTTAAATGGATAAAACTAATGTTTAGAGCTTCTCCTAATTATAGTAGTAAACTTATGAATATAAAATTATCCCAAATATTTTTTTATGGTTTATAGGTTCAAAATATATTTTATGTAATTTTTCCAGATTTTTATGATTATTTTTAATATTTATTTGGAGTTATTTAGATTTAAAATGACTTAAATAATATTTTGATAAAGGCAAATCAAAAATAAATAATATAACAAAAATCATCCAATCAGATTCTGACACGTGTTAGCCTATAAATATCTATTCAGCCACAGGTACATCCCTATATATATATATATTATTATAACCCTAATTATCCCATTATCTTAGAGAGAGAGATTTTGGAGAATTGCCATCTAGGGTTTTTTCATCTTCCATAAGCCATTGCGCATAGCTCCGGACTCCAAACGAGGCCTAGTTTCTTGCGTTAGAAAGATATTGAGGTTAGCTTTCTGATTATATAATTTATTTTACGAAATTATGAGTATTAAATTCTGGAAAATTCGTAGAGCACAGCATGTCCGAAAATAGACGTGTTTCAATATTTTCGCGATTTCGGGAGAACCAGGAATCAGAATCATGAACCGTTTAAAGTTTTGGAAAGCTAATGTCGAGATCATTGACATATTTTTTTTCCAGAATTTAATTCGAAGTATTTATATACTTTTAATTCTGTAGAACTTCTAGGTTAGAATTTAACCATCGGTGAACAATACAAAATTTGTATGTGCCATAATTTTCAAACGAATTTGAATTCGGACGAGCCGTAAATTCTAGCATATTTTTGACGCTAAAATCTACAGAAAATCATGCATGAAAGTTGAGTTTGTATCGGTTGACTTTTCGGTCAACAGATCGCCTCGATTTGCGTGCCATGAGTCTCGAGTTGATAAAATTCAGTTTATTTGGACAAAATTTAGGAATAATCATAAAAATCAGAATAATAAGATTAAAATAGGATTTTAGAGTAATTATTCTAGAATTAAATAAATTAAAATAAATTATCTTTTGACGTGATAAATTTGTAATACATAGGCTATTTGGACTGTGACTTGGACTCTGATTCATACCAGCAGCAGGACCCCAGGAAAAATACCTTGCCAATTTGCTTACAGTATTTTGCATGCTTAGTATATTTCTGTATATTTATTGCATTTCTGTATATTTCTTGCATGTGTAGTTTTCTTTTAGTCATTACTATGTATTAAGATATGTTGACACACACATGGCACTTAGTATCATCGAGGACAATCATTAGGCGTATGGGCTTTTAACCACTCTGGTAAACCATAGTATATAGTTCACACTCTGGGCGTGTGTCACGCTGGTCGCTACCCCCGCGATATGTCGATTTCTGGAGTCTCGTTGGCCGCTACCCCCGAGGTATGTCGATTTCTGATGTCCATTGACGTGTGTGTGAGTTGTGAGGTAGATCGAGTAGCCTACCCTTGCCCATACGTCGAAAAGTTATCCTCATTTGCATTCATATAGATTGTCCTGTACAGCGTACTTATCTATTTTCAAATAATATGCATGTTTACTGTATTCAAATTGGCTCGTATTTTCTGTATCTTGTTACGTCCCTCTGAGGACCTGGTCCTCTGCCAGGTGTATCTGTTCTTGAGTAATTACAGAAGCGCAGTTTTGGATGATTACTTGTGTTGCGAGGATGTCTTCTCTTCGAGCCCATGGTCGTTAGCTGGTATTCCTATATTGTATTTGTTGTGTTGTACTTTTCCATTCGAGTTGGTAGTGGATTTGTTTCCATCCAACTATCATCCTTAGATATTTATGTTGAGATCTAGTTATATAGATGCTGGTTATTATTTATATCTGATTTTCGTGGATGAGATTTAGATTATACCCTGTGACTTGTGATACATTTTATACCACTTGTGGACTTGATATTCATATTACAGCGTACGTGTGGATTTGGTTTTCATATATTGGAGTTGTCATATCCATGCGGCTGGCATGCTTACGTGTCCTAGTCCTACGTATTTTTGGGACTGGGGCGTGATATGTTTTTGTGGTGGCCCATGCAGGTCGAGAGCATATTGTCTCGGTTACGTTACTGTACCGAACAAGCCTGCACCTAGGATTAGAGTATAGGATCTCATCCACAATTGACTATGACTCATCTTTCTTCTAATCTATTCTATTTGAATAATTGCATCCTGCTTGATTCCTGTACTCCCATAATAGTTCCTTTAGTATAGTCTCTCCTAGAATATAGAAGTTCCTGTTGTTAGATGATAAGTAGGGTAACCTTCCTATTAAGAGTACAACTAGAGTGCTGACACACCACTAAGTTTAGGATGTCTAGTGAACCCTAGAATTCCTTATCTCTAGAATTGGTTTACCATTACCCCCTGATGTGTTATGAGGACTTGAGAGTAGTATAGACACTACTAGAGTTAGTTAGAAGTTTACCATTATGGTTGCCCCTAGCATTGAGAAACCAATAGAAAACCAAAGTGAATATTAGGACTGAACCTAACCCACGCCGTTAGATGAGTACTGGAGAACCATAAATTTAGATTCTTGTCTTGAGATAAGCAGACAGTACCTTAGAAAGCCAAGAGCAATGCATAGAATATTTTTCTAATCATACCTCAAACACAGAGACTATCATACTCCTTTCCCTTGGAAAACCATGATGCTATCTAGAGCCCCTCTATTTTCATAAATTGTTCCCCTGTGACCATAGCGTTCGCTAATTGTGCGACGACCAAAATTACGTTCTTCTTTTCTTTATCTTTCAACTCGTGCCACCTGACACTTCTGATAGTAGGCCAAGTAATTTATTTCTTTGTTAAGGACACATAGTTTGCTAGGATTATAGTTGTAATCTTGAATTTTAAAATTGTGTGCTTAGTAGTTAGAACTTGATAGTTAAGTTATTCTTGTAGATTGAGACCTGGTGCTTATCCCTTAGTTTTAAATTGCGTAACTTGTACCACACCTCAATACGAGTTATATTCCCTTTCCCTTGAGGCCAGTAACTGTCCCATTCTTACTATTGACACTTGCACTATGACTAAGAGTTACGACGACCATGACCTATGTAATATAAGAGGATACCCTAACAGGTACCAAGACCCCTTCTCGAAGACCTTAACAGGAGCTTCTACGGTACCCTTAAGACTGTCATAGTATTAGTTTATTGTTTTAAGTTGGGTAGTATACCTCACAACCTAGTATCACATAGTCTTTTGACCTATTATTGAAGTGTGATTGAACAACATTAATTGTATACTAGCATAAGACGACAGTGGTTATTCAGACAATAGAAGTTAGAGGTCCTTGCCCACATTTGGTCGACTAGCGACATAGACAAGGAGGTTGTATGATAACTGTAGGGATTGTAGAGTCTTTTATTATTGTTGCTTAGTTGTTTTGTTTTGTGAACTTGAATTAATTTGTACCTCCTTTCATCATCATCTAGCGTACTTATATTTGCTGCACTACCTTGACTTATGCTGCTATTATAGCCTAGTTTTGCAAGCTTACTCTTTTATCGAGCTTGATAATGAGATATGTATTATTGGGGATGCCTACTAATACATTTCAGAATCAGTGTATTAAGGTCTAGCTAACCTTAGTGCGCTTGATTCGCCCTTCGTAATACTGCTTTACGTGGATTGAGATATGTAGTGATTGGTAGACGAATATACTTGCCCCTAGATATGTCTGAGCGGATCGTATCGGTTACATAACTGTACTAATACGAGCATGCGAACAAAGAATTACCAAAATTGGATTTCAATCCACAACTGCTTTGACAATTCCCATTTGAATTCCTTAAACTCCTTGATCCCGATACTTCTATTCTATTACCTCACCCTTGAACTCTTTATTATTGGTCTCCGTCTTCCCTTATTTCGGAAAAACGAAACCTCGTGCTTGGTATAAGTTTAATACACAGAGAGTACTAGATATACCCCGTAGGCTGATCACATACTTGAGGATTATTCTTTTGTAATTAAGGACATATCATATATGATATAATCGGCGTTGAAGTTTTGAGGATTGAATGACATGAGTAAATAAATTAAGGAATAATTTTCTTAAAGTATATAGCCTTCTGTGATAGATGGGTAAATTCTAAGTTTGGTAGCAGTGCATTGCCAACTTGAGAGGAATTTCTTTTAGATTGTGATCAAGTAAGATTAGATTGGGAGATTCAAGTTATTTTAATTTTGAGAAAATTTAAAAGAAGGATTAAGATAATGAGGATTTAACGAATTTTAAAATCTTGATATTGCGGACCAAATATTTATACTTTGAGCACATGATGTAAATTTTGAATATTAAAGGATGAATCATCAATTTAAATTTTGAGGATAAATATAGAATTTTAGGCTTGAACAATTGGTGAATTAGATTTAAATTTTATAATTTGATGATTTGAATTAAAAGTTCAATTTTGATTGTTGGGTCACCTATTTGAAATATTGAGGATGTAAATTGAGTTTAAATATTTGAAGAGTACAAAATTCTTAATTTGAGAATAGGAATAAGATTTGATTAGAATTATTTATTGTTCAAAGTCTAGAGGAGATTATGATAGTTGAAAATGGTGATATAAATTTTGATGTGGGATGTCATATAGACTTGAGTTAGATTTGAATGTTGATTATTTAAAAAAAATCGAGAAGAGATTACGACATGTTGAATTTTGATTTAAACAGTAGTTATCTTAATTTTAAAGTGATCGCGATAGATTTGAATATATTTTGTTATTTAAATTTTTGGAAGAGATTGCGATTGACGTACCATATGTACGAATGTGAAGGATTTAACAAATTATGCCTTATTTTAATTTCGAGGACGAAATTATTTTAAGTTGGGTAGATTGTAAACTCCCTCACCAAAAATAGGTATTTTGTGTATATTTTATATTATTATATTTATTATAGATGTTGAATTTATTTAGAGTATTCTCTTAGTTAATTAGAAAATAATTTTTTTAGTATATTTACTTATATAAATATTTATTTAGAATTATTTTTAGGCTATTTTAGATTATTGAGATTTTTCCATTATTTTTAGTTAATTAAAAACTAGTAACACTAATTTTCTAGGACTTTGAAGAATTTATTTTATATTCAAACTTAATTAAAAATATTTCAAAATTTTATTTTAGGTTCTAAATAGTCAAATATATTTTCTAGAATTTTCTGAGAATTTGCTGAATACTTTTAGTATTTATTGGGAGTTATTTAGACTAATAACTAATTTTTAGGACTTGTAGAATTTATTGTGCAAGCCCAGGAATATAGAATGGACCCACGTTATTTTTTTGGATTTATAATATTATTATATATTTTCTGGAATTATTTCAGAATTTTTGGAATAATGTTAGTATTTATTTTTAGTTAAATGGATAAAACTAATGTTTAGAGCTTCTCCTAATTATAGTAGTAAACTTATGAATATAAAATTATTCCAAATATTTTTCTAGAATTTATAGGTTCAAAATATATTTTATGTAATTTTTCCAGATATTTATGATTATTTTTAATATTTATTTGGAATTATTTAGATTTAAAATGACTTAAATAATGTTTTAATAAAGGCAAATTAAAAACAAATAATATAACAAAAACCATCCAATCAGATTCTGACATGTGTCAGCCTATAAATATCCATTCAGCCACAGGTACATCCCTATATATATATATATATATATATATATATATATATATATATATATATATATATATATATATATTATTATAACCCTAATTATCCCATTATCTTAGAGAGAGAGATTTTGGAGAATTGCCATCTAGGATTTCTTCATCTTCCAGAAGCCATTGCGCATAGCTCCGGACTCCAAACAAGGCCTAGTTTCTTGAGTTAAAAAGATATTGAGGTTAGCTTTCCGATTATATAATTTATTTTATGAAATTATGAGTATTAAATTCTGAAAAATTCGTAGAGCACAGCATGTCCAAAAATAGACGTGTTTTAATATTTTTGCGATTCCGGGAGAACCAGGAATCAGAATCATGAACCGTTTAAAGTTTTGGAAAGCTAATGTCGAGATCATTGACATATGTTTTTCCCAGAATTTATTTCGAAGTATTTATATACTATTAATTCTGTAGAACTTCTAGGTTAGAATTTAACCATCGGTGCACAATACAAAATTTGTATGTGCCATAATTCCCAAATGAATTTGAATTCGGATGAGCCGTAAATTCCAGCATATTTTTGATGCTGAAATCTACAGGAAGTCATACATGAAAGTTGAGTTTGTGTTGGTTGACTTTTCGATCAACAGATCGCCTCGATTTGCGTGCCACGAGTCTCGAGTTGATAAAATTCAGTTTCTTTGGACAAAATTTAGGAATAAACATAAAAATCAGAATAATAAGATTAAAATAGGATTTTAGAGTAATTATTCTAGAATTAAATAAATTAAAATAAATTATCTTTTGACGTGATAAGTTTGTAATACATAGGCTATTTGGACTGTGACTTGGACTCTGATTCATACCAGCAGCAGGACTCCAGGCAAGATACCTTGCCAATTTGCTTACAGTATTTTGCATGCTTAGTATATTTCTGTATATTTATTGCATTTTTGTATATTTCTTGCATGTGTAGTTTTCTTTCAGTCATTACTATGTATTAAGATATGTTGACACACACATGGCACTTAGTATCATCGAGGACAATCATTAGGCGTATGGGCTTTTAACCACTCTGGTAAACCGTAGTATATAGTTCGCACTACGGGCGTGTGTCGCGCTGGTCGCTACCCCCGCGATATGTCGATTTCTGGAGTCTCGCTGGTCGCTACCCCCGCGGTATGTCGATTTCTGATGTCCATTGACGTGTGTGTGAGTTGTGAGGTAGATCGAGTAGCCTACCCTTGCCCATACGTCAAAAAGTTGTCCTCATTTGCATTCATATAGATTGTCCTGTACAGTGTACTTATCTATTTTCAAATAATATGCATGTTTACTGTATTCAAATTGGCTCGTATTTTCTGTATCTTGTTACGTCCCTCTGAGGACCTGGTCCTCTGCCAGGTGTATCTGTTCTTGAGTAATTGCAGGAGCACAGATTTGGATGATTACTTGTGTTGCGAGGATGTCTTCTCTTCGAGCCCATGGTCGTTAGCTGGTATTCCTATATTGTATTTGTTGTGTTGTACTTTTCCATTCGAGTTGGTAGTGGATTTGTTTCCATCCAACTATCATCCTTAGATATTTATGTTGAGATCTAGTTATATAGATGCTGGTTATTATTTATATCTGATTTTCGCGGATGAGATTTAGATTATACCCTGTGACTTGTGATAAATTTTATACCACTTATGGACTTGATATTCATATTACAGCGTACGTGTGGATTTAGTTTCCATATATTGGAGTTATCATATCCATGCGGCTGGCATGCTTACGTGTACTAGTCCTACGTATTTTTGGGACTGGGGCGTGACAATTTCTTCATGAGTAATTGAGGGGGGAGAGTTTAATTTGGTCCACACATGTAACCTCAACATTTGGTTTTGGCCAATGGGGTGAGGGCACCTAAAATCACTAAATTGCAACTTAGCCCCTTAAATTCGAGAAATTGTACGAATACATAAAATGACGCAGAAATTGTGGAGAAAATTGTGGTTGATGATTTGCATGGCGAGGGGGTGTTGGGGGTTTGGCACGGGTTTAATTTAATGGCCATGGGGATTAATTAAGGATTAAAATAGGATTAGGCAAAATTAGTATCCCCGATTTAAATAGAATTAAAGTGTCCCGCACTTTTAAATTAAATGGGGGCACTTGGGGTCAAAATCCGAAAATGATGCGAAGGTCAAAAATGGTAGGGACTTGGAGTTAGTCTTGGACCCTTTAGTTGGTCCGGCTCAACGGGTTAAGTTGGTACTCAAAATTGAGGGTAACGACACAGGTGTCCGACACGGAATTTAATTATGGGATTTCGGTTACAGAAAATTGTGCAATTAATTTAGAGCACAAGAAAAAAATGATTTTGAGTGACGAAAAAGTCCAGTGCCTAATTTGGCGAGTCAAGTCAGAAGTACAATGATCCGATGGAATTTATGGGCTGATATTGGGCTCCGAATAATTTAGCAATGATAGGGCACGCCAAGGATTTTAATTAAATAAATTAAAATAACAGACAAACTTAACTCTACTCTAAACCTCAATATCTGCTGCTATATCCAAAACATTTCCCAGTCCAAACTCGACTATCTATAGAATTAATTGAGGGATTTTACATTCTTCTCAACTTAGAAAAATTTCGTCCCCGAAATTAAAAGTAAAGCACGATAATAGCTAAGCGAATTTTAAAACAACTAGTAATCAAATGTCGTACATAAATTCGTACCTTGCTCCTCAAATAAGTATGGGAACCGCTGCCGAATAGAATCCCCGTGCTCCCAAGTAGACTCGTCTGGTGAATGGTGTTTCCAGGCAACTCTGACCAGTCGAATAGTCTTCCCTTTCAAAGTCTTCTCGCTGTGAACGAGGATCTCAACTGGTTGCTCTACGTAAGGCAGACTGGGCCTGACTGTAATCTCCGAATGATCAAGCACGTGGCAAGGGTCTGTGACATATCTCCTCAGCTGCGATACGTGAAATACGTCATGAACTTCTTCTAATGATGGAGGCAATGCAAGACGATAAGCCACTTCGCCAACTCGTTTCAAAATGTCAAAAGGTCCGATGTACCTCGGACTCAGCTTGCCTCTGTCTCCGAATCTGATGGTACCATGAGTAGGCGATATCCTCAAAAATATATGGTCACCCTCCTTGAACTCCAATGGCCTGCGGGGCGCATCTGCCCAATGTTTCTGTCTGTCCTGTGCTACACGCAGGTGGCTCTGAATCTGCTTGACCTTCTTCATTGTCTGTGTCACCAATTCTGGACCAAGTATCTGACGCTCTCCCAAGTCACTCCAATAAACTGGCGACCTGCACTTTCTGCCGTACAGTGCCTCATAAGGTGCCATCTGTATGCTAGCCTGGTAACTGTTATTGTAGGAGAATTCTACCAAGTGTAGGTGGTCCTCCCAAGATCCTCCAAAGTCAATCATGCACGCTCTCAACATATCCTCTAATATCTGTATCTTGTGCTTTGACTGACCATCAATCTGTGGATGATATGCAGTACTGTATTTGAGACGAGTCTCTAGGCTCTCCTGCATACTCCGTCAAAATTTTGACGTGAATCTGGAATCACGATCCGATACAGACAGGCACTCCATATAGTCGTACTATCTGCCTTATATACATGTTAGCTAAAATCTTCATGGATTTCCCAATTCTGAAGGGAAAGAATTGTGCAGACTTGGTGAGTCTGTCTACGACAACCCAAACTGCATCCTTTCCGCTAGGGCTTCGTGAGAATCCTGTGACAAAGTCCATGGTAAGGTGTTTCCACTTCCACTCGGGAATGGGAAGCGGCTGCAATAATCCTTTAGTCCTCTGATGTTCAGCCTTGACTTGCTGACAAACTAAACACTTCGCCATGAATCTTGCAATTTTTTTCTTCATCCCATGCCACCAGAAATGCTGCCTCAAGTCTCGGTACATCTTCGTACCCCCGGGATGAATGGAATAAATCGAGCTATGTGCCTCGGTCATCAACTCTTGGCGTAGCTCGCCACTCGGAACATATAGGCGATCTCCATACCGCAACGTTTTGTCTTCATGAATCCTGAGTCCCGTCTGCATGCCTGCCTCTGTCCTCTCTCGTAGACGTCAAAATCTCGCATTTGTAGGCAAGGCTGCCCTGATCCTCTCAATCAGTGTAGAATGAACCTCGAGACTGGCCATCTGTCCATCCATGCCTGGCAATACAATCTCAATCCCAAGCTCCTGGAGATCCTCTAGCAATTGCCGCTGAGTCATCAAAAAGTATGCCATGGGCTTCCTCTTAAGGCATCTGCTACGATATTCGCCTTGCCAGGGTGGTACTGTAACTCAATGTCATAATCTATCATCAACTCTAGCCAGCGTCTCTGCCTCATGTTGAGCTCCTTCTGCGTGTAGACATACTTCAGACTTTTATGATCTGTGTAAATCTCAACACGCTCACCATAAAGGTAATGTCTCCATAGCTTTAGTGCAAATATCATTGCAGCTAGCTCCAAGTCGTGCATCGAATAGTTCTTCTCATGAACTCTCAGCTGTCTCGATGCGTAGGCTATCACCTTGCCGTGTTGCATCAGTATACATCCTAATCCGCTCCCAGACGCATCATTGTATACTACAAATCCTCCTGATCCAGAAGGTAGTATCAAAATCGGTGCTGATGTCAGACGCTTCTTCAGCTTATCGAAAGCCACCTGACACTCGTCGGTCCAGATAAACTCCTCGCCCTTACGCGTCAGTCGCGTCATAGGCGCAACAATCCTCGAGAATTTTCTACGACCCTCCGATAATATCCGACAAGTCCGAGGAAGCTCATAGTCTCTATAACAGGTGCAGGGGTTGGCCATGTCTCAACTGCAGCTATCTTCTCCGGGTCAACTGATAGTCCATCTCCGGTGATTATGTGCCCCAAAAACGGTACTCTATCCAAGCAGAACTCATATTTGCTGAGTTTGGCGTACAGCCTCTCGTGTCTCAGCGTCTCCAACACGATCTTGAGATGTCTCTCGTGCTCCTCTTGGCTCTTGAAATAAACCAAGATGTCGTCAATAATTACCACCACGAACTTATCCAAGTACTGGTAAAAAATATTGTACCTCAAACTCATAAATACTGCTGGCCTATTGGTTAAGCCAAACGGCATGACTAGAGACTCATAGTATCCATACTTCGTCCGGAAAGTCGTCTTAGGAATGTCCTCTCTCCGTACCTAGATCTAATGATAGTTGGATCTGAGATCGATCTTCAAAATACATATGCGCCACTTAGCTGATTCAAATAAATCTTCGATGTGCGACAAGGGTACTTGCTCTTTATCGCTACGGCATTTAATGCCCTGCATTCGTTATGCAACGTATCGTCCCGTCCTTCTTTGGTACAATAAGATGGTTGCTCCCCATAGAAAAATACTAGCCCGACTGAAACCCTTGTCTAAGAGATCCTCTACTATGGACCTTCAACTCAACCAAGTCTATCGGTGCTAGTTTGAAGACGAGAAAATAACTGGCTCGGCTCTGGGAGTCAACTCTTTAGAAAACTCTATCTCTCTGTCAGGTGGCATGCCTGAAAGATTCTCTAGTAACACATCCTCAAACTCTGATATAATACAGGGGTACACTGGTTCACCTTCTATAATGTGTGCCTTTAAGGTAGATGGGCACCATGCTTCCGGGCTCCCTGAAGTAACTCAAACTTAGGGTAATCTGGTGGTCATAAATAATGTAATCACGTCGACAATCTCGCGTCGCATGGTATTGGCTCAACCAATCCATGTCTAGGATAAGGTCATAGTCTAGACTAAACCTCAAAATAATTTCTCCCGTTCTGTTTCCAACATCAATCCTCAAAAGAAATTTTTTCCTCGCCTACTGTATAATTCTCTTCTCCTCGAAGTTTTCTCTAAAATTCTATTCCTCAAATTCCTTCTTTTCGTTATTTATCTCTCCAAGTCACATAGTGCAATTATAATAATGATGTCACTCAAGCACATACTAGAATTCCTGAAATCAGATCATTATCTCCCAAGTGAGCGCCTAAAATTTTATCTTCTCTAGTCCATAATATCATTCTTGATATTGCTCTCATATACAACCACTAGTTTCCAGCATCGGGCTATGTATTTCCTTAAATTATTCTAGGTCTTGATCAACAATCTTTCCAACTCCTTGTACTTCCAAGATCACTGCTATCTCGAGTACGAATAGGGTACTACTGGCTCCAATTCTCTTGCTACCCTTCCATACTAGTTCTAGAATCAAAAAGAACCTATCAGCCTACCCTACTGAGGGTAACAATCTTCTCAGAGATTATTGCACAAATCACGTCTTCTGCCGTCTGAACTGCGATCTTCTTCTGGAGGAACCCATCAGGCGCAAGCGTCCGTCTTCCGAATAATAGGGGATGAGAAACAATGATAACGATATTGACGAAAATTGAACGAATCAAATTGGAAGTCCAAGGGCGATAATCACATACAAGAGGAGTTTTAAAATCGGTTATGGATTGAGATCTTATTCACATTAATCCTAAGTTGCAGGCTCATTCGGTACAGTAACATAACCGAAACGATTTGCTCTGACCTGCATGGGCCACCACTAAAACCATGTCACGCCCCAGTCCCAAAATCTATGGGACCAGACACGTGGCAATGGCCAGCTGGTACGACTCCGTAGGGCTTTCTAATTTAATGGACCCAACGCAGTGCACTTACGCTGTCCATGGTCAAGTGATCCAAGTAATAATCTATTTCTAACATACAACAACTAAAATCTAAATCTCAATCCATGGTAAATAATCTCAAGAAAGAACGATACGCATCATCAGTCTGCAGCCCAATAATACATCCGTTCGAGTAGACCAGAAGAACAACATAGGTCTATAAACACTAGGCTATAAAAGCAGAATAAATGGAAAGTAATACATGACTGAAATAGCTGGAAATATAAATATACCTGCAATGACGTCCACACTCTACTAGATCAAATATCCTGCAACTGCACAAACAACCTGGAAGGGATCCAGGTCCTCAGAGGGACGTAACAAGATACAAAAATATATGCCATAAAGTAAATACTGGATAAATAAAGGGGGTGTACTAACCATCTAAGTGAATACAATTTGAGGATAACTTAGTACGTATGGAAAAGTGTAGGCTAGACATATGCTGATGTATTTTACCAATCGTCATGACTGACTAGTATATGCCACATATGCCCCCAGACCATGGGCACTCTGATAACGTCCATCTCCGAGGAGCATGGTATCTGAAATAGTATAACGTCCAACGTTCTATAGAGTGTGGTATCTGCAAAAATAACAAGTGACGTCCAACACTCTAAAGAACGTGGTATCTGCAATATATTTACGTCCGTATTACTCCATCGAGTGCGGTATCTGTATAAAGGAGGTGGGTGTCCCATACGCCTACTAGTCGTCCTCCCCGCCCAATGATCTATGCATGTCGTATCACAACACGCCTTAGCTACTACGCCGAGGCATCGTAGCTCTGGTTCATAGTCTATCGTTAGAATAATAGCCCAACCTTACAACCAAATAAGGACAATGATTGGACCTTCGTACCACAATATTCTATGCTCTGACTACTAATAACTGCTAAGTCTTCTATCATGCATCGTTAATAGCAGTTATCCTTATCCGTCGTACGCCTACATGTACAGGTGGCCAACCACATACGCTAGTCTGTGCCCTACATGAGACTCACAACACGTGTAAGAAATGTGTCAAGGCCTGGGGAGTCACACCAATAACTCCACAACTTTAGGTGGGTCCACTAGACACTAAGTCAGACACAAGTCCTAACATCAACGTTTTCGTTGACTGCACCCGAGTCTTCTCGGACGGGCACAGTTATATAATCTTAAATCAAATAAACATGCCACTAATAACAACTGAATTTAAACAGTGCAACAAAGGCAAGGTATACTTGCCTGCGCGAGGCTACTGATGACGGGGTCCCGGTACCACGTCCAAGCCCTCAGGTCCCGCAGTACCTAGAGATGAGATACAAACCAGAATCAATAATCTATTCTACGTAAAGCAGGGATGCGACACATATCTATACCTAAACTCAGTCTCAGCTATGACTCACAGGGACAAGCCACTAGGGGGTTGACCCCGGTTGACTATCGGTACGATAGTCAAATCAACTAGTCATCTGTACATTCTCCTCGATTTAATTCTCCGTAATTAAACTAACATTTTTCCACCATGTACGATACATCTTAATTATTTGCTCAAAGGTCAAAAACCCAATTCTCCTCGAATACATAACTTCATTAAATTGTTATATTTCATGTAGAAGACAACCCTAATCTACAATCCATCTATCACAAATACATCTCTTCGATATACCACAAGTCGAATCCCCAAGTCCTTGATCATCCTCTCCAATCATCGTCACATGCTCAATATCGTAATAATATTCTCACAAGTTGTATTCACCCTAATTCTAACTAAGTACAACATCCAAACTTAACCTCATAAAACACAAGATACATGCTTACTACACTACATAAATCCTAAAAACATATTAACCCTCATTAAACCCAACCTTAAGTCATCAAAATCTTCATTCACATTAAACATCCTTAGCCTTAGCCAATATAAACCTGAATCCCATATTTCAAGTACTACACTAACCAATTATATCAACATTATATAACCACAACCCTAGCTAGTATACACACATCCACAAATATAAATAAATCCTATTTAACATGATATTAATTTCTGGAAATTAATTCAGGAGAGGGGAGAGTCGACCTCGCCGCGGAGCTGTTGGCCGGAGAAGGTGGCCGGGGGTGGTGTCCAGTGGTGGTAGTGGTGAAGGTGTAATGGTGGTAGTGATGATGGTGGTAATGGTGGTAATGGTGGTGGTAGTGGTGATATCAGGGAGGAGACGGGGAAGTCGGGAGGGGTGAGGTCGGCCGGACGAGGGGTCACACGGCCGGAGCGGGGTGGCTGCACCGTGGGTCGGGAGAGGGAATGCTGGGTCGGGACCGGAGTTCACAGCGGCAGGAGCTGCACCGCTGGGTCGGCTGGGAAAGCTGGACAGTGGGTCGGCGGGCGGAGCTGCACAGACCGGACGGGCTGGACCCGAGCTGCACCGTCGGGCGGGCTGGACCGGAGCTGCACTTCGAGCGGGCTGGACCGGAGCTGCTCAGGGCGCCGGAAGTGGGCCGGGCCGCCGGGGTCGGGTGAAGTCAGCCGGCCGAGTTCTCCTTCAGGGAGAAGAAGGAAGAAGAAGAAAAAATTAAAGGATGAAGAAGGAATAAGGGAAGGAGAAGAAGTTGTATAGAGAATAAAATGGAGGAGGGAGGGGAGAGAGAGGGGGGGGGGGGAGTTTTCAATGCCTAGGAATTAGGGCCTGCTTGGGGAGTTGTGAGGGTGATGGTGATGGTTTTATAGGGAGGGGTGCTTTGGATGGAGGGTGGAGATGTTCCCATATAAAATAGAGGGATAGGATTTTACATGAGTATGGATCATTTCTTCATGAGAAATGGAGGGGGGAGAGTTTAATTCGGTCCACACATATAACCTCAACATTTGGTTTTGGCCAATGGGGTGAGGGCACCTAAAATCACTAAATCGCAACTTAGCCCCTTAAATTTGGGATATTGCACGAACACATAAAATGACGCAGAAATTGTGGAGAAAATTATGGTTGATGATTTGTATGGCGAGGGGGTGTTGGGGGTTTGGCACGGGTTTAATTTAATGGCCATCGGGATTTATTAAGGATTAAAATAGGATTAGACAAAATTGGTATCCCTGATTTAAATAGAATTAAAGTGTCCCGCACTTTTAAATTAAATGGGGGCACTTGGGGTCAAAATCCGGAAATGACGCAAGGTCAAAAATGGTAGGGGCTTGGAGTCAGTCTTGGACCCTTTAGTTGGTCCGGCTCAACGGGTTAAGTTGGTATCTCAAAATTGAGGGTAATGACACAGGTGTCCGACACGGAATTTAATTATGGGATTTCGGTTACAGAAAATTGTGCAATTAATTTAGAGCACAAGAAAAAAATAATTTTGAGTGACAAAAAAGTCCAGTGCCTAATTTGGCTAGTCAAGTCAGAAGTACAATGATCCGATGAAATTTATGGGCTGATATTGGGCTCCGAATAATTTAGCAATGATAGGGCATGCCAAGGATTTTAATTAAATAAATTAAAATAACAGACAAACTTAACTCTACTCTAAACCTCAACATCTGCTGCTAAATCCCAAAAATTTCCCAGTCCAAACCCGACTATCTATAGAATTAATCGAGGGGTTTTACATATGAGGGATCCACTTCCCTCCTATTATGCATCCCTAAGCATCCATATGTTTACAACCGTTGGATATTGTTTAAGTCATATAATCTTAACCATTGATTTGAACTATTCAAATCAATGGTTAAGATCATATGACTTAAACAAGATCCAACGGTTATATATATATATATATATATATATATATATATATATATATATATATATATATATATATATATATATATTCGAGAATGTGGATCCTTTCTTATATATATATATATATATATATATATATATATATATATATATATATATAGAGAATAAGGGAGGTGAGGTGGCACCTCACTCTCAAAACAAGGGTGGCGGTGATGTGGCACAATCACAACCACACAAACGAGGGGAGGGGGTTAAGTGCAATTTGCCAATTATGAAATGTGTGGTTGGAATTGTGCCACGTCACCGCCACCCTTGTTTTAGGAGTGAGGTGCCATCTCACCTCCCTTATTCTCTATATATATATATATATATATATATATATATATATATATATATATATTGTCATGTTCTCCTTCCAGAATACTGAACAAATACCGGGACGGATAAGGCCAGCTATGCACTACGGAGTACCCAGGTACCCTGCAATACGATCATTGATGTCTAGAAGACAAGGAGTGCATACTACAATCAAGTCTCCTATGGTCTCATAGGACATCTATGTCTCAATCAAATCAAAGCAGTAAATAAAGAGCATATATGATAAAGCAGTAAGGCATCTCAAACGCTCTATCAAAATATTCTAGAAATTAGATGTACAAAATGATAAACTAGTAGAGACTCAATAGTACATAACTGTAAGTCAGCTGTAATCTAAATAAATATAATCATGTAAAGGAAACTAAATATCCAGAATATCCAACTAAACTATGACGGTGGCAAAACACCCAAAAGAGTAATGAAATGATATAAGAGTGGTGGAGGAGAAACTCATTCATGTCCCTCGGTGATCATCCTCCTGCTGCAGGTCATTGGTCAGATATAAGGTTGGATCCTCGAGCTCTGCTACAAGATCTAGCCAAACAAAACCAGCGGGGTCAAGCCCCGATAGCAAATACAACAAGGAAGCACAAGTGAAAGAAACAAAATCCAACAATGCACACAAGTAATGCATGAGCCAAGAATGATAGATGTATATCTTATCACCGAGGCAATACGACACTCCTACACCAAACAAGGACAATAGGAGTTGTATCACATCGAGATAGGGTACATCCTCTGACTATGGTCAAGCTAAAGGTCTTTGCATCGTAGTTTCGATTCATAGGCTATCGTAGCACAATAGCCCAACCCTATACAACAAAATAAGGACAAGGGTTGGATCACCTCAACACGACAGTCAATGTCCCTATACTACTAACAGATGGTGCAATACACAATCAGATACAATAGGTTTAAGTAAGTCTTCCAATCAGTCATATGGCTTACTATGTGAAGTATGGGTTATGTTAGGTATAATACATATAAATAGGGATCCTTAGATCGTGCTATGTCCAAACGGGACTAGCCGAACCAATAATAACGCATCGCATGTAAAGTATGCACCGGTCCCTCGTATGACCACCGTGCTAAACAAATCAATAATAACGCATCGTATACAGTAGTTAGATACTGTATTCCACTAGTGTGGAAGATATACGGTATCCGGGGTGGCTAGTCTTGCACTCTCAAATAATTTCTGAGGATGGCCGTCATATACAATCTCGAGGTTCTGTTTCCTCCTAATGCTTCTATCAATTTATAGTTACCTAGATTGGCCCTACAGTTGTTTGGAATCTCACGCCGTGGTCATATGATCATCCTCCTAGATGTCATACCTCAGTACGATTATGCTAAGTATAAATACACATTGATTCTCGAGGGCTCAATCTAGATTTATTCCAAGAGTAATGCACAATTAATCAAAAAAATATCCTAACCACGCTACAACTATTAGCTAACTACAAGAATGTTCGTGCAAAGAAAATCAAGAATATCAAGATCATGTAGCACCTCAATGCATAATATAGTCAGGTAGCATCTCAATGCAATATCAGGAACATGTGGCACCACAGTGAAATATCAAGAACATGTGTCACACCAGTGCAATATCAGAAAATATCAGCACATATACAAGTAGTCAAGTCAGGATCTAGGGTCAATCAGTCAATCAAGTAAAATTCTCTACTCACATCGTAGCATGCATATCAAGTCAAGTGTACAGTTGTCATGACCCGCACCCGAAATTGGGGCACGAGTACGCGGGTACGTCCAGCCTACGCCGCAGCATCGGCGGTAGAACGTTGTCAAGGTCATGATACTATCTAGCCAATCTTACACGAGCATCCAATCTTCCTAAGGAGGCACAGATGACACAAAAATAATTCGAACACATACTCGATCACATGACTACAGCACGATAAGATATCGAACAAAAAGAATTTAATACAACACAAGTCTAAATATAATATTCTAACTCAACAATTATCCATGTCTCATAAAAATGCCGGAGACAAATCCGGTACCAAATAGTCTGCTAAAAGAACTAACTAGAAGATTAGTGAATTCCGGCTAAACCTCCCGGAATCACAACTGAACTACCAAGTCTGCAGCTACTCACCATAGGGTCCATAAGGTGTTGGATACCGATCCTCTAAGGCATAGTCTGGAAAAATATTTCCAGTCAGGAAGGAGCAAAGTACAATCTCAAATAATAGTTCCATTTAATTGATAAGGACTATAAAGCAATAAACAGATGATGCTAGGTACTGAGAGAAGACAGTGAAATAATGTAATGGCAAAATAGAGAGACAGGCAATGTAAAGAGACAGGCAATGTAACAATGTGAAACAGTCAGTGCGTATATAAAATGAAGAGTACAAGGTACAGTATCATATACGGGTGCTGTAGTATATAATTTAAAATAGAGAACTGTAATCTATTCTAAGTGTTTGAAATAGTAGTTTTGAAATGTGATCGGCTTGGGAACATGTACGAGAGCTATAGGGCCTGGCTAATCATATGTGAAGAGCATGATTAACACTTACATTGTTCTATACTGTAATAAAAGGTTATGATCACATTTCTTACTAACTACTTCCCCGCCCCCAAATAGTACTGTGGATCCAATCATGATACGTCACGATACACGAACAAGTCCAGTCTATCATGTACGATGTCTAATATACATGTCGTGTACAATGTCAAAACGATAATCAATGTAACATCTCATGACTGCAGATCCAAGCTATATACTAGTCCGTGTAGCACAGTGTCAATGATTCAGATGTAACATTTCTAGATTACTGAACTTATAAAAATTATCAAGGAATTGGAAATTATCAGAGAATGTACTTGCCTTGGGTCTTTAGCTGGTGAATACCGAGGTCCTGTTCCAGAGTATCCCCTGGATGAACCAACAGTCCTATAGACATATCACAATATCATGCTTGTATCAGATGTTACACTAACACACAATCAAAAACATCGAACTCAGGGCCGTGCCAGGTATGGCACTAGTCAACTAGGGTCATCTAGTACATTCACCAATTAAACATATTATTAATAATTAAATATAATACATATATATGGTTATTCCAAAGTATATACAAAATAGGTATAACTGTATGTACATAAGTGGAAATATATATTATTTACGTTTATGTGAAAAATATACATGACTCCCATTATAAGAATATATGTATTTATACATATATATAAACTAATATACATACATGTACCAAAATATATATTAACTTATACTATATATATATACATATATTCCAAAATAATTATATATATACTACGTATATATATACATCAAAATACATATTCATAAATACCATGACAATTACATATATATATATATATATATATATATATATATATATATATATATATATATATATATATAAATACCAAATTAGTACTTATACTATATACAGGTAAATATACCAAATTACATTTTTTTGTATATACCAATTAATATATATATATATATATATATATATATATATATATATATATATATATATATATATATATATATATATATGTACATACATATACCAATACGAAAAAATATATATATACATCATATATTTATACCAATATATATATATATATATATATATATATATATATATATATATATATATATATATATATATATATATATATATATATATATATACACTAATACATATTTATACTAAAATATATTTTAATACGTATACACATACACATATACACACGTATTCATATACACACACGTGTACACATACTCACATACATATATGTATAATAAAGGAGGGAAGAGGAAGAGAAGGAGATCTCACAGAGGAGGGTGGTGGTCGTGCTGGGTGGCCGGACTGCGGCTTCAGGCGGTGGTCGTGGTGGTATACGGTGGTAATGGTGGTGGTTGGTGGTGGTGATAGGTGAAGATGGTGGTGGGGATAGGTGAAGATGGTGGTGTAGGTGAAGATGGTGGTGGTGATAAGTGGCTGGCCGGGAGCGGGGAGCTAGGAGAAGGTTGGACTGCTGTCGGGGAGAAGCTCATTGGTGAAGCGGCCGGAGAGAATGGATGGGGACTGGCCGAGCAGTGAGGTTGTCGGAGTCGGGCTCGAGGCTCGGCCGGAGTTGGCCGGGTGGTTAGCCGGAGTCGCAAGGAACAGTGGTGGAGCTCGGTTGTAGGCCGGAGTGGTCGGCCACGGGGGAACTCGAGCGTGGGGGAGGAGTTGCACAGGCCGGTGCTAGCAGCAGGCCGGAGCTACAGTAGGCCGGAGCTGCAGCCAGCGGGCCAATGGGGGAAGGTCGGCTCGAACCGTCGGAGGAGACTGAACCGTGGAGGGTGTCAGGGTCAGGCCGGAGGGTGGCTGGACCACGCCGGAGGGGCAGACCGGGGGTCGGGCTCGGCCGGGTGTGGGGTGACAGAATGGTTTCCCTCTCTCTATTTTTTTATTCAAAAAGACAAGGAGAAGAAGAAGAAGAAGAAGAAGAAGAGAAAAAGAAAAATGAAAAATAAAGAAGAGAAGAGAAGCTACGGTTGAGTGTGGGGGCTTGTGAGGAGGTGGGGAAACCTAGGTTTTTGGGGATTAGAGCTTTCCTAGGGAAGAGGGATGATGTGACTTTAAATAGGGTAGTGTGTGTGGGAAGGAAGGGTTATGATGAGCCCCTTGAATGGATGGTCTAGATTGGTCATGAAGGAATTCTTCATGGGGGTGAGGGTTAGGTTGACTAGTCAACATTATGGCTCCTCCATTGGTTTGAACCAATGGGGTGTCGACACCTAATACAAATTTGCAAATTTGCCCCCTTAAATTTGGATATTTGCACATACGCATAAAATGATGAACATTTGGTGGGCGATTCGGGGTTTGGCATTTTATAGGGTGAGGGGGCGCCGTGTGTTTGGTATGGGCTCAAATAGTAGGGCACTGGAATTAAATTGGGATTTACGGAAACGGTTAAAATGGTATCCTCAAATTAATTAAAAATAAATGCAAATCTGTGTTCTAAAATTAATTAGGAGTACCTGGGGCCAAAATTAGGTCGGGTCATCAATACCATTAGTGAAGAAGACTCAGAACAGAATATTTCTCTAATTTGGGTCGCACGAAAAATAGGTCAAGATTGCCTCCAATTTTGATTGGAACGCACAACGATACAAAGTTGAAATTTATTTAGGAATTAAATAAACGTCCGCGACGATTTTTGTGCGGCTAAAAAATAAGGTACAGAGAGCATAATTATTAGTTGCAAAAATAGCAGAATGGATGGCGGGCATGTCTAGGACAAGATTGTGAAATTTGTTGGAAGGCAAAAGCTAGGGTAGCGCTCCAAATATCGAAGCAAGGGCAGGGCTCAACAATTAAATAAATTACGGTAGTTAATTACAACCTCCAATAAATAAATTCTAAATAAAATAATTAAATACATAATCCCATAATTCGGACAGGTGTTCATCTACTGGGCTTCTAGGTCAAGTCTACCAGCTCAAACATAAATGAACGCTGTATATAATAATATATTTAATTATACATCTCACATAATTATTTAAATTAAATATACTTATCATGCAATTACTTAATTGTAACTACCATAATATTAATAATTATTAAAAGTCGAAAATACCCCTGTTTTCGGAACGTGGTAGTGACAAGTCTACCCTCCTTAAAAGAGTTTCGTCCTCAAAATTTAAAATCCTCATAGTAGTGTTTATTCATACACATTATTATTTTTCCCTCAAAGTTTAAATTTATCAACCACGAAATCAGGTAATAATCCACAAATTCTTTTCACAATTTTCAAAAATTCTGAATTTATTGCATTCCTGAAAAATCCTCGAAATAAAATCAAAGTCCATTTTTATCAAAAAATTTCCCCGAAATTTTTAGTTAATAATTCAATACTCGGAATTTAATATCCACTCCTCTAATTTGATTTTAATCAATGCGCATATATAAAATATAAATCTCATCCCAAAAGTTTGAATTCAAACATTAATCCATCAAAAATTTTATTCTTCGATTTCCTTTTTCCTCAAAATACTCAACAATGCGATACTTATGGATTCTCCAAATGCAACATCTAAATATAAAATTTTAAAAATTCATAACTTGCAATCAAATAATTATAATGATAATCTCCTTAATTTCCTCAAATTCTAATGATAACCTCAATCATATCATATTCTTCCTGGAATTAATAAACCATCAATTTTGCCATGTTAATTTCTTAACCATTTATTTAAATCGATCTTTATCCTCGAATTTTAATCATCTTGTCTCTCTTGTCAAGTCATAACCCCTTCATGAATCTTCGTCATGGTCAAACCCCAATAATCATGCTCTAAGAAAATCTTTCCTACAATCATACAACATGCAACCTAAGGGGAATAAGTACGGTCATGGTGTCTTTTGTCATGGTATTGCAGTCTCTGTATCAGGGTGTACTACTAACTACATTATAACAAGAAAATCATGCATACAAACTACGGTACTAAGGTATCAGTCAATCAATCAAATAGATAGGAACAGAAGGAAAGAAAGAACAGAACCTGCTAACACATTACCTGCAGTATCGGTCTCCTCGACCGTCATCGCAAATGCCCCGCCCTGCTGGGATGATTCCCTTCGCGGGTGCTGAGCAATATACGGTTCCACATGTAGCCTAACTGGATCTCTATAATCTGAAGCTGCGCGCTGGTCGGAAAGATAAGGGGCTAGAAGACAATCCCTTACTCGATGTCCCGCAGCGCCGTAGTACAAACAAAGTCCTAGCCTCGTTCTACAGCTCTCCCAAAGGTGACCTGGCTTCTTACAGAAATGGCAAGTCTGTTGTGTCTCTCTCGGAGGCTGTTGCTGATCCTGCTGAACATGGACTGGTGCCTGGTACTGCTTTTGATACTGATACGCCCATGGATGTTGCTGGATATGAACTGGTGCCAGGTACTGCTGTGGATGCTGAAATGCCCATGGCTGAATATGAACTGGTACTTAGTACTGTTGTTGGTACTGAATACGTGAATGCTTGGCCGGTCCTGCGCTACCATTCGTATCTCCAAAAATATTGTGACTCCTCTTAGGCCTGAGATCCAGATCCTCTTCTGCAATCTGAGCATCCATCAAGATACCCTCAAAGGTAGCGGTACAACGACCAGAAGTGTGTGACCTAATCTCTCTCGTCAGCCCCTTTCTAAATTTTTGGGCTCGATCTCCTGGGTCCCGAATCATAGACGATGCAAAATGGCTCAATCTACAGAATTCTGCAGCGTACTCGTCGACCGACATGTTTCCTTGAACCAAGTCATGAAACTGACTTTCCAAGGTTCCCAATGCCACGTCGGGAAAGAACTTCTCCTTGAAGAGCTCCTTGAAGGTCTCCCAAGTAAGTCCTTGTGCAGTAATTCTCGGCTCCGTGCAATACCACGTGAGTGCGATATCGAACATCTGACTGCCAGCGGCTTCTATCTGCAAGTTCTCCGGAATCTGGGTCAATCGCAGGCTCCTCTCTATATCCTCTAGCCGGTCATCTGCGTAGAGTATCCCTTCGGTGCCTTTGAACTCTCGAGACATCATCCTCTTGAAGTCCACTATAGTTCCTGATCTCTGCTGTTGCTGGCCAGGAAACTGCTGGTATTGTGCTACTCTCTCCAAAGCTTGGAGAGTCACTTGATGAGCATTCTCCATGCTTTCTCTCATCAGCTCGGTTTGTGCCTGGTGCGCTTCTGCTTGCACCCTCTGAGCCTCATCTTGAACTCACTGAGCATCTGCCGTCACTCTCTGGGCATCTACCATGCCCTGGATCAAGGTAAACATCTGCGCCCCGTCAATGGGCAAACCTCCGGGAATCGGAGTCGGTGGAGGAGGAAGGTTGTCCGTCACAGCTGCGGCAATCCTCTGAACAGGTGGGGGAGGAGGATCCCCGAAAAGTGCAGACACTCCTACATACATCGGAGATGTAGGAGGAACTACGGCTGTCTTTCCCTCAGGTAGAGAGGTGGCAGACCCCTCTAAAGCTGATGCTCCCACTCTCATAGACCGTGTCTTCGGCGACATCCTGAAGACAGATCCAAGAGAATCAATTAAGGCAAAAATGTGATATCATCAAGGAAGGACAGTAAAGTTCTAAAGAAGCAACATTCAAGAGAAATAGATTGGAATAATCCTAGTTGTGATTGCACAGGTCAAAGATGCTTCCAAGGTTTGATACCTCTATCCCTCTAGGTACCACAGTTCTACTACAAGCACACTCACTGCTAGCCTTCTTACCTATTGCAATCGCTGATACTAGTTATTCTTATCACTCAAGTGCATATCAAATGCAACATATCATACTAAGTACTGCCCCCTCTAATACAATCCTAGATGAACACCCAAGCCAGTTTGCAGTAAAATTTCAATCATGCTCAAGCCTGCAGATCCTTACACATGCACTTCATCTACTTATATACTAATATATATCTCTCACTTTAAGATTTTATCCTCCAAATAAAGTCCTCAAAACTAACTCCTTGAATAATTTAAAATAAAATGCACATACCTTCCTCAAAGTCAAACATTCAAATACTGAACAAAAATTTTATCACTTCCAAAAATCCTTACAATTTTGTCTATGTTCATTGAATTGAATCTGAATTCCTCAAAAATAAAATTTTAATAACATAATATCTCAACTTCTCAAAATTCTTAAAAATTGAAATTTATTTTTAATCCTCAATTTAAAATTTAAATCCACCTTTTGTAGTCCAATAGCTCTAATGTTAATCCTTTTTACTGTCCTCATCAATATGTGTCATCAGATAATACCATAAATTAGTCTATTAATTCATCTTAATATGAAATCAAACTCTATAATGACCCTAAGATCTTAATTTACTAACTGATCAACAAGAATCAAATGTAATATCAACAAGTGAGAATGGACGGAATAAGGGAAATAATTTAAATTGGAAATTTTAACAAGATTCTCAGGGGTCATCCCAGGAATCTCTCAAGGAATTGTGATTGAGTATTCGCTCTCATCCTAGTATCCTATGTCCTAGATTCTATCACAGGCACGCAGTAGTGTAACAAAGATGCCACACTACCACGATATCGCACAACTTGCGAAGTCTGACCTGCATGGGCACCAATAAAAACGTGTCATGACCCACACCCGGAATTGGGGCACGAGTACGCGGGTACGTCCAGCCTACGCCGCAGCATCGGCGGTAGAACGTTGTCAAGGTCATGATACTATCTAGCCAATCTTACACGAGCATCCAATCTTCCTAAGGAGGCACAGATGACACAAAAATAATTCGAACACATACTCGATCACATGACTACAGCACGATAAGATATCGAACAAAAAGAATTTAATACAACACAAGTCTAAATATAATATTCTAACTCAACAATTATCCATGTCTCATAAAAATGCCGGAGACAAATCCGGTACCAAATAGTCTGCTAAAAGAACTAACTAGAAGATTAGTGAATTCCGGCTAAACCTCCCGGAATCACAACTGAACTACCAAGTCTGCAGCTACTCACCATAGGGTCCATAAGGTGTTGGATACCGATCCTCTAAGGCATAGTCTGGAAAAATATGTCCAGTCAGGAAGGAGCAAAGTACAATCTCAAATAATAGTTCCATTTAATTGATAAGGACTATAAAGTAATAAACAGATGATGCTAGGTACTGAGAGAAGACAGTAAAATAATATAATGGCAAAATAGAGAGACATGCAATATAAAGAGACAGGCAATGTAAAGAGACAGGCAATGTAACAATGTGAAACAGTCAGTGCGTATATGAAATAAAGAGTACAAGGTACAGTATCATATACGGGTGCTGTAGTATATGGTTTAAAATAGAGAACTGTAATCTATTCTAAGTGTTTGAAATAGTAGTTTCGAAATGTGATCGGCTTGGGAACATGTACGAGAGCTATAGGGCCTGGCTAATCATATGTGAAGAGCATGATTAACACTTACATTGTTCTATACTGTAATAAAAGGTTATGATCATATTTCTTACTAACTACTTTCCCGCCCCCAACTAGTACTGTGGATCCAATCATGATACGTCACGATACATGAACAAGTCCAGTCTATCATGTACGATATCTAATATACATGTCGTGTACAATGTCAAAACGATAATCAATGTAATATCTCATGACTACAGATCCAAGCTATATACTAGTCCGTGTAGCACAATGTCAAGGATTCAGATGTAACATTTCTAGATTACTGAACTTATAGAAATTATCAAGGAATTGGAAATTATCAGAGAATGTACTTGCCTTGGGTCCTTAGCTGGTGAATACCGAGGTCCCGTTCCAGAGTATCCCCTAGATGAACCAACAGTCCTATAGACATATCACAATATCATACTTCTATCAGATGTTACACTAACACACAATCAAAAACATCGAACTCAGGGCCGTGCCAGGTATGGCACTAGTCAACTAGGGTCATCTAGTACATTCACCAATTAAACATATTATTAATAATTAAATATAATACATATATATGGTTATTCCAAAGTATATACAAAATAGGTATAACTGTATGTACATAAGTGGAAATATATATTATTTATGTTTATGTGAAAAATATACATGACTCCCATTATAAGAATATATATATTTATACATATATATAAACTAATATATATACATGTACCAAAATACATATTAACTTATACTATATATATATATATATATATACATATATTCCAAAATAATTATATATATACTACGTATATATATACATCAAAATACATATTCATAAATACCAAGACAATTACATATATATATATATATATATATATATATATATATATATATATATATATATATAATTATACCAAATTAGTACTTATACTATATACAGGTAAATATACCAAATTACATTTATATGTATATACCAATTAACATATATATATATATATATATATATATATATATGTACATACATATACCAATACGAAAAAATATATATATACATCATATATTTATACCAAAATATGTTTATATATTTATATATATACCAATACATATTTATACTAAAATACATTTTAATACGTATACACATACACATATACACACGTATACGTATACACACACGTGTACACATACTCACATACATATATGTATAATAAAGGAGGGAAGAGGAAGAGAAGGAGATCTCACAGAGGAGGGTGGTGGTCATGCTGGGTGGCCGGACTGCGGCTTCAGGCGGTGGTCGTGGTGGTATACGGTGGTAATGGTGGTGGTTGGTGGTGGTGATAGGTGAAGATGGTGGTGTAGGTGAAGATGGTGGTGGGGATAGGTGAAGATGGTGGTGTAGGTGAAGATGGTGGTGGTGATAAGTGGCTGGCCGGGAGCGGGGAGCTAGGAGAAGGTTGGACTGCTGTCGGGGAGAAGCTCCTTGGTGAAGCGGCCGGAGAGAATGGATGGGGAGTGGTCGAGCAGTGAGGTTGCCAGAGTCGGGCTCGAGGCTCGGCCGGAGCTGGCCGGGTGGTTAGCCGGAGTCGCAAGGAACAGTGGTGGAGCTCGGTTATAGGCCGGAGTGGTCGGCCACGGGGGAACTCGAGCGTGGGGGAGGAGTTGCACAGGCCGGCGCTAGCAGCAGGCCGGAGCTACAGTAGGCCGGAGCTGCAGCCAGCGGGCCGATGGGGGAAGGTCGGCTCGAACCGCCGGAGGAGACTGAACCGTGGAGGGTATTAGGGTCAGGCCGGAGGGTGGCTGGACCACGCCGGAGTGGTAGACCGGGGGTCGGGCTCGGCCGGGTGTGGGGTGACAGAATGGTTTCCCTCTCTCTCTTTTTTTATTCAAAAAGAGAAGGAGAAGAAGAGGAAGAGAAAAAGAAAAATGAAAAATAAAGAAGAGAAGAGAAGCTACGGTTGAGTGTGGGGGCTTGTGAGGAGGTGGGGAAACCTAGGTTTTTGGGGATTAGGGCTTTCCTAGGGAAGAGGGATGATGTGACTTTAAATAGGGTAGTGTGTGTGGGAATGAAGGGTTATGATGAGCCCCTTGAATGGATGGTCTAGATTGGTCATGAAGGAATTCTTCATGGGGGTGAGGGTTTGGTTGACTAGTCAATATTAGGGCTCCTCCATTGGTTTGAACCAATGGGGTGTCGACACCTAATACAAATTTGCAAATTAGCCCCCTTAAATTTGGGTATTTGCACATACGCATAAAATGATGAACATTTGGTGGGCGATTCGGGGTTTAGCGTTTTGTAAGGTGAGGGGGCGCCGTGTGTTTGGTATGGGCTCAAATAGTAGGGCACTGGAATTAAATTGGGATTTACGGAAATGGTTAAAATGGTATCCTCAAATTAGTTAAAATAAATGCAAATCTGTGTTCTAAAATTAATTAGGAGTACCTGGGGCCAAAATTAGGTCGGGTCATCAATACCATTAGTGAAGAAGACTCAGAACAGAATATTTTCCTAATTTGGGTCGCACGAAAAATAAGTCAATATTGCCTCCAATTTTGATTGGAACGCACAACGATACAAAGTTAGAATTTATTTAGAAATTAAATAAACGTCCGCGACGATTTTTGTGCGGCTAAAAAATAAGGTACAGAGAGCATAATTATGAGTTACAAAAATAGCAGAATGGAAGGCGGGCATGTCTAGGGCAAGATTATGAAATTTGTTGGAAGGCAAAAGCTAGGGTAGCGCTCCAAATATCGAAGCAAGGGCAGGGCGCAACAATTAAATAAATTACGGTAGTTAATTACAACCTCCAATAAATAAATTCTAAATAAAACAATTAATACATAATCCCATAATTCGGACAGGTGTTCATCTACTGGGCTTCTAGGTCTAGTCTACCAGCTCAAACATAAATGAACGCTGTATATAATAATATATTTAATTACACATCTCACATAATTATTTAAATTAAATATACTTATCATGCAATTACTTAATTGTAACTACCATAATATTAATAATTATAAAAAGTCGAAAATACTCCTATTTTCGGAACGTGGTAGTGACAACAGTACCTCCATTGTAATAATCTATTATGTACTCTAGTGGACCGGCCTACAACTTTATCCTCGAATGCCTCAAGCAATGATTATTATCATGTCAAGTATACAGTCATGGCATCTACTATAACAATATATCATATCCTAGTTATAAGCCTTCAAATCTATCATAAGGTGCATCAAGCAATGATCATCACCCCTAAAGTGGGAATGTCACGTCCAGTCCCAAAATATGTAGGACCAGAGTACGTGTCAATGGCAGTTACGTATCAAGTGGACTCTAGCCCAGCTCGAATACGTATACGTTGTCTATACTAGAGCATTATTTCTAATATGGCAAGTCAACTATATCTCAATCCATATAATAATAAACAATCAAGAATGAACAATATGGTTCATGGTCCGCAACCCACTAGCATATATGTTGGAATAGACTCCAAAGTATAATACGAGTCTATCAAAACTAGGCTTTATCAGCAGAATAAGTCACGAGAATTAAATTTAACAATGGATAATGATGAATGTAAATAAAAATAATTTAATGACATCAAGTGTCCAAAATTTGTCCGGTGGAGACAAATCCTCTACTATAAGACGGAGAAGAAAATGACAATAATATAAAGCTAAGTCAATGTTAAAAATAACTAAGCATTTGTAGGACATCAACTGCTGTCATACCCTCGGGTCCATATCCATACATCTGTGGGTAATCCTCGTCTGCTAAACCTGGAAAGGGACCAAGTCCTCAGTGGGACGTAACAAGATACATAGAAATATGCCGAATGTACAATAAATAAACAATATCATGAAACTAAGCAAGACTTGATCATACAAAGTTTAAAACTATGCTAATCATGGTACGTATATGAGAACAAGTACATATGTATTGCCACTACCACATTTCTAGATGAGGGCAATTTTTTTATTTAACATATTTATTATTTAGTAATTAAATATTTATATATGGTGCTACTAATTAATTATATGGTGTTGAGCTATTTAATTAATTGTTAGTGGGCTAGCCTATGTTTATTTGGACTTGTCATTAGTGGACCCATTAGTTGTCCTGACATAATTGAGCCAAACATTAGACTAGGCCCATTGGACCCATTCCCTTAATTAATTAAGGAGATTAGATTAGTTTCATGTAGAATTATAAGCTTCCTAATATAGTCCTAAACCTCATGACCAACTAGTAGGGGCAACTTGGATATTGTACATTGTTTGGGAAGGGAAAAATAGGGGGTCAGCCACCTATAGGGAGGTTCTCTATCTCTCTTCTCTCATTAGTTCATTCATTCTAGATCCCCAATTGTGTTCTTCTCCAATTCCATTTATCCCTCCATCAAATTCAACCTAATTCACACACATTCCCTCTCAATTTTATTATATAAGAAGCATTGGAGCTTGGATTGCAAGGAGCACATGAAGGAAGAGGAATTGACAAGGAGATTATGTCTTAATTATGATGATCCAGTCTGGTTCCTCCTGGGACATGCTTCGATCATGTGGTTTGATGCCCAACATGCCAAGCATAATCCTTGTGCCCTACGACACTCTGATATGATATGTCCAGGTTTTTCATAATGAAAACAACTACGAAAAGAAGAAGAGGACGACTGCCTCTGTTGAGGGAACGTCTGGTATGATTGTTGTGATGATACTGTCCTCCTCGGGGATCCAATCGTCAGGACTTGAACTGCTAGAGCTGGTGATGATGACTAGGACGTTGATCCTCCTGAAATGTGGGACCTCTTTTGGCCCCAAATATGATCTGTGATCCTCTGCGAGGTATCATCAAACCTCTTGGCAGCCCGCATCACCGTGTCAAAGGTCTGAAATTCATGCTGCTCTACTGCCAGGATAATCTCTAAATGAATTCCCTGCTGGAACCTCATCGCCCTCTCCAACTCAATCGCTACCAATATAGAAGCAAACCGACTAAGTCTCGTAAACTCTGCCACGTAGCCGTCGACAGTCCTGCCCTCATGTCTGAGGTTGTTGAACCTCTGTTGTAGCTCATAACGTGCCACCGCGTCAAATTACCTCGCCTAAAATCTCTCAGTAAAAAATGCCCATGGAATCGGGGCTGTGAGGGAAACCTCATGCGCTGTCCATTAGTCACGGGCCAAATCTAACAATTGTAGCATCACTACAGCTACTCGCTCTCTAGCCGGAGTCTATGTTGCCTCCAGGATGGCCTCAGTGTCTTGCAACCAAGCATCGGATGAAATTGCGTCCTTTGTGCCCAAGAAGAACGGAGGACTGAACCGCATAAAGTTGGTCACAGAATTTTTAATCTGAGAACCACCTCGCTCCAATGCTGTCTGGACCGACTGAGTAAGTACGTCACTCTGGTGCTGCTGGGTCATCATGAATCCTTGAAGAACATCCATCAGTGCTCCAAAAATACCTTCTGGCTTCTCGGGCTGAACTGGGTGCACTGGTTGTACTGGTGCTGCCTGCTAGTCTAATATTGTCGGTCGATCTGCCTCCAAATCTACTCTAGACCCTGCCCCTGAATGATGAGGCCGATCCACAGGAATACGCTGGGCTCCCAAATGCTGACCCTTCTCGATCTGGACTCGATCCATCTGGCCGGTAGTAACAGGATCAGTGCCCCAGAAAGATAAGGACACGGGAGTCAATAGAAGTACATGATATATCAACTAATAAGCAGATAATAGATCGAGAATCAGGGATGGAGATAAATGAATAGGGATCAAGGGAAATATTTTAGGATTGAGACATCTAGCAACAGCAACAACCCCCCACATATCTGAAAATCAGACCTGCATGGGCCATCACTAAAACCGTGTCACACCCCAGAACCAGAATACTGGATAGCGGGACTAACAAGGCCAGCTACGTATACTTAGAGCACTCTAGTACTCCGTATATACGGTAAAGCTGTAAGACATGAGGGGTCACTACTATAATCCATTAGTCAAGCTTAGGTCCAACAAACCTAGTGTCTTAATCACAGGAACAACATATATAATAACAAGATGTAAGATCAGCTGAGATAAAATAGTAAAGCGTCCCAAACTATAATATACAGATGATCATAATACTACTAAACAAAAATGAGTAAACTAACCAGAGTCTATGTCATACATGATCAACCCTAGGATGTGCCAATCATGCAAATATCCGTAGGCTAACAGATTAATCCAAAATACGAGCTAAACACGTGCTCGGTGGCTAAACACCAACAAAATAAGAATGTACAACAGAGCGGGAAGTAAGGGAACCCACTCAAGCAGTCTGGTGCTTCGGGTGGTCACCATCCTCAGAAAATATGGGAGATCCTCTGGTACAGTTACTGGATCTGGCCATGCAAAACCAGTGGGGTCAGACCCCAAAATAACAATTACCACAAAGGAAGCCAATCTAGGAACTTAAACCATCAATACAACAATACAAAAATACTGAAAGTAAAGAATGAAAGTAAATAAATGACAAGTACTGAAAGTAAAAAGGTGATCTCATGTAAGGCCAAGACTAAACATCATTCATCAATCACGACAAATCATATAAGTACGACTTGATACTTTAACTAACTAGGGTTATCATAATCCTTAATTACTAGCATTTGTAATGCAACGCGATGCTAGAGTTTCTTCTGATCGTATGCCCCTGCAGTCCGTCCGGGATACCCACCGGCGCACGTTGAAGCCATGTAAATCCACTCGATGAAGCCATGTACTCACTTCTTTGCTGTAGATAACCAGGACTGCATGCAATCTAGGAAAATCCCTAGCCATGAACTATATGAGTCTCTAGTTGTTTAATCCTTAGCATTTTCTTGTATGAATTCGGGTGTGGCATTCTACAGAATCCATCCTAGATATGATGCAGACAAATCAAGTTCTAATAGTAATATAGTCTAGTTTCAATATACATTACACAAACGGACTCATGTAAACCATGGCAACAATCAAGCCACGTAAAACCAAGTGTAGCCAGGTAAAGATAAATGAAGCCAGGTTAAACCAGGTGAAACCAAGTGAAACCAGGTGAAACTAGATGAAACCAAGCAAAACCAAGCCAAGCCATGTCCGATAAAGCCATGTAAGTCATGCCAAGCCAAGTCCAGTCAATCATGTCACGTATAGCGGGGCAAAGCTGGGTAAAACCAAGTAAGGCCAAGTCAAGTCCAGTTATCTAAAGCCATATAAATTCATGTCTTGACAAGTCAAGTCAATCATGTGTCGAAACAAAATCCATAAGAAACAAATAAAAACTCGAAAAACCAAAAATTCCTAAAGAAATAACAGGATCGGTATACCGTTGGTATAGTCCAGTACACCGACGGTATACCGGTCCAGAGATAGAAAAATACAGCAAGTTTTGGATTCTAACAAATCGGTATACCATCGATATACTGAAATATATCGTCGGTATGCCGTTCCAAGTAGGCAAGAAAGCTGCTGGAAAATAAAGTTCCTAAAATTGATATATCGTCGGTACAGCCAGTGTACCGTCGGTATGCCGACCAAGACAAATATCCTAAAGTGTCGGCAGGATCGGTACACCTTCGGTACACTGTAGTATACCGTCGGTATGCCGAAAAGGTTCACAGAAATATCTGAAAGTCGAAATCGGTATACCGTCGGTATATTGTAGTATACCGTCGGTATGCCGATTTCCGAGAGAAAATAGGCCAAGTCAGAATCGAATTCCCGGACCCAAATCAAACCCCAAAAATTACCAAAACCAAGTCTAGCAAGAAGTCTAGTCTAGGGGTGTTTGCCATTAAATGCGAAAGTTTAAAAAGAAACTTGATTTAATTAAATAAACTAAAGAGAGTACAGTGAGGAGTCCTAAACAGACAATCTAAGTACAAATTTTATGTTCTGGGAGTGACGATGGAGGGTTAGGAGTGTAGCCACTCTCTTTACGCCGTGGACGATCTGATATGGAAGCTCTTCTCTTTTGCCCGAGTGTAGATTCGCAGATAGCCAGCCAGCCCTTTGTTTGGGTGTGGTACCCTACTATTTATAGCCATACTTATGGTCGTAGGGATTTTGGGCTGCATGAATGGTGGGGGTTTGCCACGTGTATCCTCTTAACGGAAGAGAGCTACGGCCACGCACGCAAATTCGGGCTTCACTGCCATGTGGACATTTGTTAGAATTTTATTTTTTGCCGAGTATCTGGGCGGTTCTTAACTGTTGTAGGCGCGACTTGGTCAAATGGACGCGTGGCCGCTATTTGGTTGGAGAGAATTACTTCAGTTATAACAGTAGGATTTGGTTTGCAGGGACGTATGGAGTCTGGGATGCATGCGACCAAAAATGCATGGGACGCATGGAATCTGGGACACATGGCCTGCACGGCGGCCAGAGACACATGGGATGCATGGAACACATGGAGTCTGGGACGCATGCGGTCAAAAATACATGGGACGCATGGACGACACTATGGCCAGAGACACATGGGATGCATAAAGTTTGGGACGCATGGGCCATAGCCGCATGGAATATTATATTATATTGTCCACGTGGTGCTGTACACTCCTTGAAAATTATGTCTTTTAGTGAGGTTTCATCTTTCGAGGCGTTCAGAGAATCCTTCTTGCCAGTATTCTGTGTCAAACTTGATCTGGTCGTCAGGATGTCATATCAGGTCCATCTGTGGCCAAGGTTTGCTTCGGCTGTTTGGACCGCATGAATGTAGCTTTTTTGGGCTACATGGTGACTATGTAGTCCAATTTTTGCTACGCTTTATCGTGGGATGCATGGTTGTTTGTTGCATGGATCCGTATTTTCTATGCTTCTATAAGACCCCCTTCAAAGTTTTTAAACTAATAAGATTAAAATACTTTAAATAAGAAGCATGTACGGGGTACATTTGGACCGCATGGACGTTTAGGTTGCATGGATGTTGTACCGCATGGACATATGCCGCCAGGCTGTCAAGTCATTCATTGCCAGATTTGCTCTGACCCTTGAGTGGATTCTGTTTGGATTTCGAGCTGACGGCTGTAAAGGATAAGCCACCCCAAAAATTCAACCGCCAGCCGTTGTCATTTGATAACAGTGGAGCGCGGTAATTTAGAGGAGTTAATCTTGTCTTTTAGTGCATATAAATAGGGGTTTAGAGGAGGAGAGAGAACTTTCTATTTTTGCTGAGATTTTCCTTCCCCTTTGTCTCTATCAGTTCCTCTGTTTCCGACCATCTTCTTCGACTACTCGCCATGGCCCCTAAAGCTCCGTCTTCCTCGTCAAAGGCCAAGAAGGTTGTAGATAAGGGGAAGCGCCCTGCTTCTTTGTCTATAGCTGAGGATGAGGCACCGACCTTTCATCCAGACGTTCAAGTTCCTATCAAAGGTAAGGTTTGGAGGAGAAGTCTGGACACATGGACACTCTACATGCGGTCCACTATACGGATCCTTCCATATGACTATGTCGCATGCTTTATGCACGGGTCTCTTTTGGCCACGTGCACGGGTCTTGACTCGGCCGCATGCACCCTTCGTGACTTGGTCGCATGGATCCTCCATGATTTGGCCGCATGGAGGTCTTGACTTACAACATGACCCTTTATGACTTGGTCGCCTAGACCCTGCATAATTTGGCCGCATGGAGGTCTTAACTTGGCCGCATGTACCCTTCATGACTTGGTTGCATGCACCCTTCATAACTTGGTCATATGGCATCTAACCGTCTTTCTACCTCTAATTTTGTATTAACTTTACCTATGGCTCCGTTAGGGGAGGTACTGGTTGGGCATATCCAGGCTGCCCTAGGTGTTAGGCTTGATCATATAGTGGCCAATGTCCAGGCACTGATGAACAAGAATCATTCCGAGGCGAGGCTAAAGTTAATAGCGAGTTAGTCCTCGTTTTATTTGCTTAGACAACAGAACTCTGGGATGATCGAAGGCGACAAGGGTGAATCTTATTTGAAGCCGATCTTCCTTTTTGGGGATGCTCTCACTGTCTCGAACCCCCAGGTAGTGAAGATTAAGGAGAGCTGGCACTTCTTCTCTAGTAGGACGAAGGTGCATATATCCATGATTGAGCGCCATCTGCCCTTCTCTGCTTTCAATATGGTGCCTCTTCAGAGGAAGATGTTGGGTAACCTGACTCCAGACCAAAAGGGAACCCAAGTCAGCCGTATTCATTTTAACTCTAAGCTGAAAAGAGCGACGACGACCAAGGAATCGTTCTCTTATTTCATTCACGGGTTGGAACTTGGCACATTCGCGAGTGAGTTGGGGCCGAATGTCCATTTTTACGAAGCTAACACTTTTTTAAACCCACTTGCAGCCAAGGGGTCCTATCCCCGGGGAAGAGTGAGCCTGCTCAACTTGGTGTATCATTTGCCTTCTTGGATTGGCCTAATAACGTGGGTATTAGGAAAGTATGAGTAGACCTTGAAGGAGGCCAACCTATATTACGCCATAAGAGGTTCCTGTTATGGTTTGGAGAAGAACCCGAAGTTGTTTGTGGCCTTGGTCGAGATATACAACTACCGCACCGGGATCTTCTTTACAACTGGCCGTGAGATAGGTTTTGCCCTTCATGAGATGTACGATGTCTCATTGTTGCCCTGAGATGAGGAACCATATGAGGAGTACACCCCGTCTAACGAGGAATTTAAGGAATTGGAGCAGCAACATCCAGGATTTCTCGCCGTGTACCGGGATGTATTGTGCCACCATGGTACTTGCCAGCATATTTTAAAGAAGAAGGACAAAAACTCGTAGGGGAATTTACCCCATATCAAGGCCTGGATCAGTTAACTTTTTACTATTGAAGCTTCGGGTCAAGTACCTGTTCGGAGCCCCCAAACTCAGAGGAAAATTGACGACCAAGTGCGTGGCACCAAGAGAACTTCTGCATCTGGCGAAGGGTTTGGTAGTTCTGGTGACACCTTCAGTTATTTCTACTATGACACCCAACCATTGTCTGACAAAGTTGCCTTGGTTGGGTTCTTGATGATATGGCTACGAACTTGCGTAGTCTCGGGATGCTCTGGGGCAATTGAGAGGGTTAGCCGTAAACTCATCCTCCCTGCTGTGAAGTTGATCTTTAAACATAAGCTTGCTTTGCTCCCAGCGATGGTCTGTAACATCCATCATTGGCTTCGTGCTTTCACTAGTAAGGTAATTACCCGGGACCCCACAAAAGATTTCAACCGGGTAGAGATGCCTTACCATTATCTAATGGGTTGGATTTTGATGCATTACCCATCTTTGATGCGACCCGGTGCAGAGTGGACGATGATGGAGGCTGACGCCTTTATTCGTCGATATGGTGGGATGCCTTTGGCTCATACTGAGGTTCCCACTTGTCGGCATGTGCTCGCTCATGTGGCAGACTATTATTTCTTTGTTTTAGTCCCGAAGTTCATAGAGGACAAGGTGAATGGGGTTCAGTATGATGGTGGCGTCGACCGTCAGGTTTTGTCTCCGATGCTCTTCCACTGGTTGCTTTCCATCCGGCCTTCCCACTTGGTGTATCAAAATCGGAACTCGTCTTCTTGGAACCCTATCTGTCGAGTAGGTTCGTTCGATAGTTTGGTTATAAACAGCTCTTTTAAAGCAAACCAAGCTCGTATCTTGGTTTCGAGGGTAACGTCCTTGATGGAGCCCGAGCCCATAATTATTATTTTGTGACCAGTACTCAGGTCCAATTTTCTCTGCCAGATGATAAAGTTTGCGGGTATATCATGCATGCAGCGGCTATTTTTTATGTGGCCGTGAACGCCCCTGCACCTGGCTTTGATCGGGATACCAGCTTTATTGTCGGCACTAAGCTGAATAGCCGGAGCGGAAAGCCGCGACAAAGTCAGGGAAAAGGCAAGAGAAGGGCCGTTGTTGTTGACTCTGACTCGGGGATGGAGGAAGGGGATACTTCTGACAACCCTTCTCTTATCACCCTCATATTTTTATTCAAGGGTAGTTTAGTAATTGACATGAGTAATATTTATTTTAGGATTAATTGTATTTAATATTGTGAATACATAATTTATTTAATTATTATATTATTTATTTATTGTTAGTTGTAGATTTATTTTAGACTTGTATAGTGGATCTAACCCATTTATTAGAATGCATCAACCAACATTTTGGATGAGTTTAGTTTGAGCCCATGAGTTAGGCCCATGGATTAGAAGGTTGTATTAATTAGTGAAACCATTAGACTAGAACCTTCCCTCCCTAATTAAATTCTTTATGAGAGGCCCCAAGGGGTAATTGAGAAAATTCATATTGCTTGGAGGGGGAGTTACATGGTCGGCCATAGAGTGAGAAGAGAGAGTGCTCATTTTATTTCAATTCCCAAATTCTTTAGATCTACAATTTCCCTCTTCTAATTTTCTTCTTTCCCTCATCAATTCTCCACCAATTCTTCACAAATATCTTTCCAAATTCTTCATTGAGGCATCTACATCAAGGATCTATAAGAAGTAAGCAAGAAAGAGGAGGCCAAGATCTACAAGGAGAGGAGCTACTTTGTATTTGGAAACTTTTTATTGGGAATCCATCTCCCAATAGGTATATTTTAGTTTTTCCATATATAATAGACTCTAGATATGAGATTTAACCATGAAAAATTAACCCACATGCATAGGCTATCCATAGAAATTAGTTTTAGGTTCATCGGAGACCTACGGTGGAAGTTATGTCAAATTTAGTGTCAATTTTGGAGAAATTTCGAGATTGGCACATGTAGTGGTTGTCATTGGGTCTAATAGATCTAATTGACATTTGATTGCTTGTTTGTGACTAGTGTCGTATCCATAATTGGGTATGTGTAGGCATATCTCGTCAATTTAACGAAATATGTTGATTTTGGGGGTTTTCCTCCGACACGGGGCCTTATGCATATCATATTGTGACACAGACACGTAGTTAATCTAATTACTATACGTATTATTCATAATTAGTGTATTAGACTTGTTTGTGTCCTCCGGGATATGTTTGGTTGTGTGGTGGAACCATATCGCAAGCGTATCATAGAGTTAATATGATACGGGTGCGGTGCACTCCACGTGTTTGATGTTTTATCCTCTTTCCTATACGTACATGTGTGTGTGTGTGTGTGTGTGTGTGTGTATATATATATATATATATATATATATATATATATATGTCACGACCCGCACCCGGCACGAGAGCGTGGGTACGTCCAGCCTATGCCGCAGTATCGACGGTAGAACACTGTCAAGGTCACAGTAATACTATATAACTAAACACCTGTCAATGATATCTATCTCCACAATAATCTCACAAGTAACTCAATCACAACAACTATAAGGCACGATAAAAAAAAGGAAATGACATAGTTAAACACCATGTCTCAAACATAAAGATAACTCACAGTCTAGCTGTCCAACACAAGTCTCCAATTAAACTTAACATAAGTCTAAACATAAACTGCAATATCCTCCATAAGTCTCAAGCATAAATAATTACTATCTAAATAGTTGTAGGCAAAGTCTCATCTAGAAGCATAGTCTCTTCTAGGATCTCTGGTGCATAGTCTGCTTCTATACCTGGTCCGTAGTGCGTAGTACAGAAATCTTCAAGGTTCTCTGGAAAAAATATCCAGTCAGGATTGGAACGAAAATACACCTCTAACAGCAGTTCCACATATATTGACAAAACTATAAAACAGCGTAAAGAAATACAAGACAGATATGAATAAATGATAAAAAGATACTGGAATAAAGGTAATGCTGGAATAAAGTACTGGAACATCATCATCAATATGCATCTGACAAGGAATAGAACTACAAGTGCACGCAAGTACAAAGAACTGGTATGCAAGTGTATGTAAGAACAACAACTAGAACATATAGAAATACAAGATCAATCTATCAAGATACATGTCAAGAATCATCTAACTAAGTGTGTGAAACATCAGTATATCATGTGATCGGCTTGGGTTATATGACTCATTACATGGATTAGCGATCATCCCCAACAGGTCAGGCTAACCAGAATATAACAGCGATGAGGCATGTAAGGGTAAGGCTGCACCGACGTGAAATGTGGGTGAGCTAATGCTTCATGTAAGGGGTATGATCACATAACTACTAATAATTTCCCGTTTTCCACAGCTAGCACGATGGATTCCAATCACGACTCCTCGTGACAAGTCTCAATGATGCTAACTCGTGTAAGCAACAGTGTCAGAGTCATGTACGCTATACAACAAGAATTATAGAGATAATCAACATAATGGAAACTGTCAGAGAATGTACTCGCCTGTTGTCCTTAGCTGGCAATACCACTGTCCGGGTTCTAAGGTGTCGTCTGGATGATCCAACAGTCCTATAGACATACCATATAATATAATACTTCATCAGACAATACTCTAGCTCACAATCAACATAATAATCTCAACAGACTATGCTAGGGGTGGTCACGTCTGTCGTTGCTGTGAATAACAGACAGTCAATGGTACGGTCTTGCCAGTACGTCAGTGTACATTTGGTAGTCTGTTATCACGCTACGGGAAACCTAGTACATGGGCATATAATGCCTAATATTGTTTATCATAAACATCAACACTACTAATTTCAATTTAATAGATATGTGCTTTTAGTTACTTAATAGATTTTACCTTATGCATGTTCATATGCGTATATTGATACATACTAATCAATTATACTATGTACATATATACTATCAACTTATACCAGGTATACAATTTATTAAGTATATATACTGGGACACTTATAATACATATAGGGCACGTATAGATATTATTTGAGAGCCTATAATATCTATATACCTATACGTATGCAACTACGTACATACATGCTCAAACGAGATTAGGTTCACGTCAAACCTGCGCGTGTGGACAGGGTGGTGATGATGAGACGAGCTGATCGTCGTGCACGGGTGCACAGTCGGAAATGGCTCCGCGGAACGCTGCTCCGGCGCTCCAGTCGGCTCGGCTTCGGCAGTGGTGCGACGTTCAGTCCCGGCGCAGGGTGGTCGAGCAGTTGGGTCCAGTTGCTGCTTCCGTCGGCAGCAGCGGCGCTCGACGGCTCGGTCGGTCTCCGATTGACGTGGGCTTCAGCAATGGTGGCAGCGGCGCGTGCGGGTCTCCGGCTTCAGCGTTCGTGCTCGGGTGTTGGTCGGAAATGGCTCAGCGGTTAAGGCGAAAGCCCGCGGGTCGTGGGGTGAGACTTCCGGCGTTCGGCGGCTCAGGTGTTTGCTCGGCATGGAGATGGGTAAGGGAAGGGGTCGGCTGAGGTTTTAGGTTTTAGGTTAAAAGAAAAGGAAAAAGTAATACTATATATATATATATATATATATATATATATATATATATATAGGTAGTATACTTGGGTTGACCTAGAATTAAGTTTGGTCAAGGCCCTATTGCAATTGGGCTTGCCATGGATAATTTCGATGGTTAGGGTTTCAAATAAATAAAAATGAATTTCTAGAATGTATTGGTTCAAGGGTTTGAAGCTATGGTTTCAAAGGGGTTGCTGTTAAATTACATATTCCCAAGAATCAAGAAATATAATGAAAGGGAAAATGGGTTTAATGAATTTACGGAAATTTGCATGAAATAGGTTTATTGTTTGCTTAAATCAAAATTAGATGCAAGGAGGTGTTCTACAATTCAATAGGAGTACAAGGGCTGGATTTACGTAGGACACGAGCATTAATTAATGGTCCGGCGTATCTAGGGCAAGGGTTCGAATCTGATGGAAGACAAGGCTAGCGTCCTAGTTATTGAATAATGATAAAGTGCACAATCAATTAAGGTCACTGTAAATTAAAGAAAATTGATTATCATGCAATTATTTACTCATTAATTACGAAAAGACAAAAATACCCCTAATCCCAAAAAGTGGGGGTGACAATATATATATATATATATATATATATATATATATATATATATATATAGAGAGAGAGAGAGAGAGAGAGAAGGATATATATACATAGAGCGTTGTGTGCATTGTGTTTGTGTGTGAGAGGTGTGGCTGTGAGTATGTGTCAGTGATGTTGGGAGAGAGGCTCAGTGCATCAGCAATAGCACAGTAGCATCACTGTGTTTCAGCCAATGGAGAAGAGCAGTCGAGCAAAAAAGTGTACAAGGAGAAGGGGCAGTGACTGAAGAGAAGGGGCAGTTCAGCAGGTGAGGGGAGCTGGTGCAAGGCATTGTGCAATAGCAGCTTCAACTGGAGGGGGGCTCGGGCAGAAGCAAACTCCAGCAGGCACTGTGCAGTCCCCACAGTAGTGAGTGTGCACTGTGCAGCAGACCTTTACAATCAAGACACTGTACAGTTCCTGGAAATCTTCAGTATCATTTCCCAGTTGATCAGTAGGGTATCATCAGTTCAGCAATATCAAGTACAGGTTTGTTTCTCACTATGCAGCAAGCACAGTCACTACAGAGTTCAATTGTGCAGTATTGGGAAGTATTAGTTCAGTCAGTTTTTCAGTTTAAGTTTCAGATTTTGTTTCACTGTGCAGTTTCAGTCCAATTTCAGTGAGTGTGGGTTTAGCAAGGTAATGAGGTTTCACTTGGGTTTGAGTATGCAATGTATTAGAAAGAGTTAGTTAATAGATAGGTTAGTGTTAGTTAGTCTAATGATAAGTTAGGGGTTATTGAGATATTAAGTTAGCTAGTAGTAGTAGTAGTAGTAGTAGTAGTAGTAGTAGTAGTAGTAGTATGTATGTATATATATATATATATATATATATATATATATATATATATATATATATATATATATTAGTGTAGACATATATATATGTTAGTATGCTAGTAGTTAGTTAGCTACATATAAATATATATACTGGTATTAGTTGTTATTGTTAGTAGTTAGATATATTATAGTAGTCAGTTATTTATGTGTTAGCTATTATATTAAGTGTTTGGGTTACCTTGGGATACCAAGGTATTACCAAGGTATTGGGCCGATACCCAAGGTATTGACTTTGGGTATCGAGATAGGTGTGATACGCATTGGTGCAAGGCCAAGATATCCTAAATTTCTTGTTTAGATATAGTATTATAATATTTAACTTGTATATATATCCAAAATACTATTTTCATATAAATAAACTTGCGTATCTTAGGATACGGCTTTTTGAGTGCCTTGTTGTATCTTAACTTAGCTAGTATAGCATAGTTTCATAGTGTATCGACTTAGTGACTTAGTATTAGACTCTTGCAACCTAGATTTTATCGGTTTGACCTAGAAATGGCATATTGACCTAGAATTGCATCAACTTAACTTATTTTTATTCTTAAACCTTGTATTGATGCAACATACCATATATAGGTTGTGTGACACCGGCTTGGGCATTGAGAGACACCTTGCTCAGGACTTCAGGCGAGTACATTTTTCTGATAGTTTTTAATTCATAATATTATATATATGCATATTCTAGAATTGTATACTTGATCCCGACACAGTGATTTTACGGACTAGTACTATATGGATCCCGTTAGGAGATGTTAACCCCTACCGTGTTCAGCGGATTCTCGTGTACATTGAATCTCATCGTGTATATTGGGTATTGATTATATTTTGTGTTCACACACTGCTCGTGTTTAGTGTGCTTATTTTTGTACACTCACCGCTCGTATTCGGTGGTTATGATATTCGTGTATACCCAATGCTCGTGTTCAGTGGTTATATTTCGTGTTTGTAGCGTGTCGTGATTGGATCCATCTTTATTAGTTGGGGGTGGGAGAGTAGGAGTTGATTATGTGATTAAAGCTCCGTTGTTACATTGTGTACATTCTGGTTACACACCTCACTTGTAATCGTCTTACCTGATCATGTTCATCCAACCCGATCACATAATGAACTTGTATTCTGAGGCACATTAGTTTAGTTTGTAGTTATTTTATCATATTACTGATATTCATATTATTGTTCTATATTCTCGTACCTTACCTGTATATCTATTGTTCATTCATATGTTTTATATGCTCGATTATGCTATTGAAACTGCTTTCAGAGTTACCTACTTTGCTATAATCCTGACTGGATATATTTTTTCAGATGACTGGCTTATAGAGCAGTATCTCATATTCTACGGGCCACAGGACGACGTACCTTTAGATGATACTCGTATTGACCAGGAGGACTTAGTTGTAGAGACCGAGGAGGTCTAGCTTACTTGTATTGGATTGTATTAGACTATTCTTTTGGTGGTTTCATACTTTGTATTATTATTTCATATTATGGATTGTATCTTATTCTTTTCTTCGCTATTAAATTCGTGCATTATTTTTCCTTAGTTTATTTTGTGATTGAGATTAGATATACTTGTGAGATACCATATTGCTCCTCCGTTTAGAGTTGAGATGATTGACAGGTACCATATTATATTGTTGAGATGTTAGATAGTTAAAAATGATCCAGACAGCATTCTACCGCCGATTCTGCGGCATAGGCTAGGCGTTACCACATACTCGTACCCGAATATCCGGGTGCGTTTCGTGATATCTCTTTCCATGAATTTTTTGGTGAAGCATATGGCCTCCCCGATACGGAGCCCTCAGCCAAAAAAAAGAAGATATGAACCCTCCGTGGCCGCGAGGCCTCGTTATAGAAAGCAGGTTACTATCAAGGCCCCTGCGCAAGCTGGCAAAAAAGAAGAAGAATGAGGTAAAGAAGAGGAAGAAGATGATGTGGGGGTAGGACCCCTCACGGTGGAGGATTCTGGAGTAGCCCCTACTTTGGGTGCTGAGATGGTATTTATAGACCCTCTCAGTTTAATTCTTCCTGGTCCCTTGTATAAATATATTGGTTCTGGTCTGTTTAACAATTTGCAGACGTAAGGGAAGGAGGCCCATCCCCGACGAGCGGCCGTCTCAGTGGTCTCTTTCAAAGAACCGGTGGAGAAGACTTTCCCGGAGTCTGACATGGGTGCCTCAGAGCCTGCACCTGAGATTTTTAGATTTTAAGAGAAGGGTGCAATCTTTTCAGAGTCTGCTTTTGAAACTTTGGAGGCCCACGAGATGGGTGTCGGCGTGTCAGATCCCTTCACCCCGTTCAAGCACGTCTCTGTGGATGATATAGAAGCCATGGGGAATGCTTTGACTACGCTAAGCGGGCCGCAACCCCTTCCACCTTTTCCTGGTATATTATCTTATATACTTACCAATGAAGAGATATTCTGGCTTTAGCTTCTCGTTCTTTGGGCGAAGCTGACTACTGGTTGTTCTGGTCATGCAGGCACTACCTCTCCTTTGAGGACCGTGGATGTGGCCATCGAAGAGGGCGAGGCAGAGGGTCAGGATTATGGGCTTGTTCAGAGGATACCTTATTCTCTCTCCATCCCTTTTAGAGGTAAGGAGCACCCTGCAGAGAAGGCCCTTTTTGCTTCCTCTAAGAAAGTCTTGCAACATGACCTTCAGAAGTTGCAAGAGGAGCGTGATCGGCTGGGTACCCTCAGGGAGGAATGCCTCACCAGGCAAAAGGACTTGACCGAGGAGATTAGACAGCTCTAAGCCAAGATCGATGTGGTGGGGAATAACCTCTGGGAGGCCCAGCAGGAAGAAGAGGCCATTCGAACTGAGGCGAGCCAAGTAGCGAAGAACACGGCTATTGTTGCTATTAGGATGCAGAAGATGGATGAACGATATGAGTCCTACGTTCTCTATGAGGATCCTGAGGTCATGGAAAAAGAGATTGAGCATCAAGTTAAAGTACGCCTAGATGGTCACGTTGCCCATCTCCGTGGGCAGATAGCATAGTTGTGCTCCAATGATGAGCAGCAGTAGTTTGCGTTTCATTTTTTGAGACCATCCCCCTTCTTCTTCTTTTTTAAAGTTTTTTTTGTGGTTGGGGTGCTGGTAGCCCTTTAATTGTAGTTTGCTCTTTTCACTTTAGTAAAATAAAATAAAAGCTTTTCTTTTTGTTGCGATTGTCCGTTTGGCTTAATTTGTATCATAAGAGAGAAATGACCATTTCTTGCGCTTCAAGTGTTGATGTATGCCTGATGTGTTCACACTGTTGTGTTAGTCCGAGTCTCTAAGAGGATTACCCCAAATCTTGGAAATTACATCTTGGGTTGTGCGAGAGCGAATCATCGCGTCTTGTAGAGTAAATAGTTATGACTCAAGAAGTAAGCCATCGATTCCCCTCTTATAAGTGGCAGACGATCTCGAAATTCTTTACACAAATTCATCTTTAGTGTGATGGCTTTTGGAGATGCTCTAAAGAAAACCAATACGTCTATTTTTGTGGCGTCAGTTACCCCTGATCCACACTCCAGTGAGCCCGAGTTGCTTCTTATTGAGAGGACGGAAGAAACGTCCACTGTTCGAGTGCGCGAGGCGGACATCTTCCATGAACTCTTGGAAACCCCTGCTGATTCGGGGGATCAAGGTGTTGGAGACACTCCAAGTCAATTGCTCGCGTCCTCAGATGGTTGCATTTTTCATTTTTTTGCTATGTACATCAGTAATTCGAAAGATTTTGATTCCTTTTCTTCTTGATGTTTGTATCTCTCCTTCCCTCTTTTTGTTTTAATAAAAGAAGAAATTACTTTCTTTGGACATCGTAATATTTGGGTGCTTGTACTAGAGGTAATATGGATATAGTACAACAACTGTGGTTAATAAGCACATCCCACTGAAGAATTTTGGTAGTGATAGATTCACTATGCTGGGGAAAGTGGAGAGACGTAGTTCAGAGGTAGTATGGACGTGAACTGATCGATACCGAGAGGTTAGGTACGATCCTGGTATTTTTATGGAAGGAGAAGAAAATGAGCCAAAGGTAATATGGACGTGGCTGTTTGCTTCCATTGAGAAAATTCTACTTGGGGACTCTTGGTGGACTTATTATTTGTTGCGCACGTTGAGTGCAAATAATAAATTCGAAAACAATCCCTATCAGAGGTAATGTAGACATGATAGGTTTTGTGGACCCATTACTTTTTGTTCATGTTAGTGCAAGTAATAGGTTTGAGACAAGCCCTGCCAGAGGTAATATAGACGTGGTAGTTTTTGTGGGCTTAACACCGCTGGTGTACCTTAGTGAGTACGGGTGATAAGTGGGGATGATAACTGATATCAGAGGTAATATGAACGTGATGATTGATAGCCAAAACCCGGAAGGTTTGCTCAGAGGTAATATGGACATGGCAAACTCAGCCAGAGAGAAATGTTAGGACGATAGTTCAGAGGTAATATGGACATGAACTAATATCCAAAATACTCACTGATGAGTGGTTTATTGAGTGTGGTCTATTCGAACATGAAGATAGACCTGACAATTGCTCCACTACGTAACTACTGTGATGTGAGCGGATCCAATTGGTTTTCTCTTTCCGGCCGAAACTTGGAGATTGGTGGGGCGATAGCTCAGAGGTAAATATGGACATGGCTAGCGTCCAACGAAATTAGTTTTTGTATGGTCACTGCAGGAGTGTGCAAGTGGACCTGAGGATTGTTCCGCTTGGGAGACTTTAAGGATCCATCATCCGTTGCGTATCTAGGACTCCTGGATACATATGATAGCTTTTACAAGAATTTGCAAAGAAGGAGAAAAAGTGTTACATAGGCACTTGTTGGGGATGAAGAACCAAGAGTGTAGAGATGTACATCTGGGTTGTCCCGCTGGAGATAAGGAGAGTACCAGTCTAGTTTAGACGTAGTACTTTTTTTAGAAACTTGTCGATGATAGGAATCATGAGCAAGTCGTCGTTGGGTTTCGCGAGCCGGTAGGCGCCGTTGGAGAATACTGATTCTGTAATGAACATGCCCTCCCATAGAGGCTAAATTTTGCCGGCCGTCTTGGGGGAGTGATGGCACATACTAACATCTCCATATCCTAGCCCTCTACGAGTGCTATTGAAATAATTATCTGATTGTAAAGGAATATGTCGTCCTTTACCAAAGTTTAGACCTTCAGCTTTTTGGAGGTCATAGTTGTAACACCCCGTTCCGCTCATACAGACTGCCGATTTATACGGCAAAAGTGCAATGTTTTGACCCACTTTGCTCAGGTGAGAATACTCGTTTGAGGCAAAGGATATCCAGACTTGTCCCTTCATGAGTTCGGCTTAGGCTTTCAAAGGCTCGCTCGGAGTATCCCTCGACCGAGGCGAATCATCGCTAAGGTGGATGGCTACGGTGAACATGTCTTTGCTTAGCCAGCACACTAAAATATGGAACAATACATGCTAGTTGCTAGGTGAATCACCCCCTGCATGCTAATAAGAATACAAAGCACCTAGCTAAGGGAATAATCCCAACTTGTATTGCTTGTGCTAGAACATGCAAATAAAACTTTGCTTATAATCAGACCCTCGCATGCTACCTTTGTTTTGTGCAACTAGACCCCGTTATGCCTCGAGTAAGAACGATATATGTAAACTCAGTAGTGCAGTGTTCACTTCCTATACTGCACGACCCTATATTATGTCGCTCGGTATATTTCTTTACGATTTCACTCCTCGGCTTACTTTCGGGCCTGAGCCAACGTGAATGCTTAAGTTTTCAATATGAATGCATGCTTGCCTGCTTAGTGTAGTTTGTACACATTGCCTAATTGAATGTTTGCTACATGAAATACTATGCCACAATCAAGAACACTATCGTGTATCGTGCATGCATCGAGTCAGCCAGAAGACTATCGAATAGTCCTTCTATGTTGTATGAACCTAAAGGTATCCGGGACCGTTAGGTCACCAAGGCAATTCCCAAACTAGGGGACTGCATCAAGGATAGTCAAGCAAGATAATATCAGAATACCTCAGAAAAGTGATACTTGTCTTATACTCAATCGAACGACTCAGAGAGATTATGCAAAGACAGATTATTCTATGTGATTGTCTCATGCTCGTATTGCCTTAGATTGCATCAAGCCAAGTGGACCACAGAACGAGAATCGTGTTAAGTAAAGAAATGAATCAATAACTCGTAGAGCAATGCTAGTTCAGAAAAGAATCAAGGATTATCGTTATGAATCTGGAAATGGCCTTAGAGACTTGTATATTGCGGATAACTTGTGCACAGGGGTATGAATTGGTTCCACGGACGGTTGCCGGGGCACTGGGACCGATCCGATCCAGACGAAAAGTCTGGAATAATCAGTATGTTAGAGGAGGAAATGGCATGCAGCGGGAATTGCCACCTGCGTTGTATTCCATTTTTATCCTGTGATTATAACTCGTCCTTTATGACTATGCTAGCGACAATCGTTCATATAGATAAGTTATTCTCGCTTAGCGGCTATCCGTATATGAGTTATTACATCACATCAAGAATATCAGAATCAACTGAACGATCTTGAGTATGAGACACTTGTACATAATTGAACACTTGAGCATATCCTGCAACACTTCTGGATAATCAGTATGCTCGTGCACCCGAAACGTAATCTCGTACGTAACTACTTGTGTCTGCATATGCTAATGTCCTGATTCATTGTATATATTCCTGTGCATGAATTAACTTGATTTGCCTTGGACATGAAAGGACAAATGGTAAGTTGGTAAGTCTTGCCGTATTTTTCCCTCATGTCGCACGGTGCACTACCACACGAGTTAGGCCTTCCATATATGCCATAAAATTGATCCTAAGGCAAAACTAGAAAGATAACTTAATAGATGGTACACGAAACCTATTGAACGTGTTTGGATTTGTCGAGTGGACGAGTAGTCTCTCCACCAGTGTATTCATGTACTGATAATCCACCAGATTATTTACAGGGTACGGGAGAACCTCGTTCGGTGCGGATGCCTCCCTCGTGCATGCTAAGGCGTGGGGTTCACTCTGGAGCCTTGGAGCATTGCGTCCGAAACTGAAGCACATATACAAGACATAATTTTGGAATATCGCCTATACATTATTCTACAAATATAGCCACTTGGCACACTTTTACTGTTTCAGAGAGAGAGGCTTGAGCGACTTGTAATCTTGGCCTAGCGCCGCCTGTAATACTTGTTTATATCAATAAAGGGTTTGTTTTACTTCAATACTTGTGTTTCTCAATGCTTTCGCTATTGTCGACTCAGTAAAATTGTTACCAATCGCCTATCGTTTATAATTCTGCTGCACTAGGATAATTTGTACAACTTTGTGGCTTAGAACTCTTATCGCCAGCCAATGAACCACGGCCTTGCACGGGCGTGGTTCACGCTCGTGCTGCATCATGCCCAGATGGGTCAAGTGATCATCCCGCGGAAGCGCTGGCACGGTGATTCTCGCCTAGCGGGGATGGCCGATTAGCCTGCGAGAGATCGGGGCGTGACAATAGCTCATTTTTTGCATAAGACGGAGTGATTGTTGGCTGTAATGATGGAACTATGGTAGCTCGTCATTTTTTATGTTGAATACTATTGATGACTTAGCTTGTGAAGAATAAGAAGCTTTGTGCTCAGAAATACTGCCACGTATACACGAGAGAGTTAGTTGTGCACGTAGGATCACTGTCGCGTGCACACGATTTTCTACCATGCCCAAGACCACCGCTTGCCGTGCATTTTTGTATATCGCATAGGGGAACACTACTTGTTGCCCATAAGGATTTTTTACGAAGAAAAGTACTATCGTGTGCACATGAAGTATGATACATCCTTGCGCTGAAGACTTGCTCGGATGCGTACAATAAAATACTGCCTATCATACGCCATTGCTGATGATTCATGCGAGACTTGGCTCTTATGCACAGGAAGACTTTTTGAGCTGTGCTGAGCATCCGAAGTCTACAGTTTGTATTTTCTATGGAAAGGATCATGCGGTTACTTTCCCTTTGACTTGGTCGTTGAAGGCGCTTTGATGTCCAAAGCCTCAAAATCCCGCTGGTAGGCAAGGCCCGATCTCGTTGCCCCTGCCCAGGCCTCCTCAGTAGTGGGAGAAATCATATGGCGGGACTTGGCTTTTCATATTTTAGGCCTAACGGTGGAAGGTGCTTCTTGCTATGTCAAGTCTGGGACAAGATCCGGGTGGACCCACATGATTTTGCCCCGAGGTATAATAAGAGGTGTCAGCCCGGCTACTTGGTCGTGAGCTGGGAGAAGATTAACTACCTCCATTGTTGCCCTTGGGATTGGTATGACTCCATCCCGAGCTCCCATTGTGGGGAAGTTATCGAACTGGAAGGATACCATGTTGGCGACAACTGTTATATTGTCGAAGTCCAGGGAGAGAGCCTTGGTATTGATCAGCCGTTGGATGTATCGCTTAAAGGTGTAGCACTCCTGCATCGGGTGGTGAACGTACCGGTGGAAGTGACAGTACTTTGGGTTGTTCATCTCCTCTGCTTCAAGCTGACGTTTGACGTCGGGGAGGCAAATTTTATCTCCCTGCATCAACAAGTCGAAGATGGGCTTGACATCACCGTCTTCGAAAGAATAGGTCTCCCTTATTTTTGGAGCCTCTGCCTGCTTTTGCTCAGGTTTCTTGGTCATACTAGAGACCATGGCTTGCTTCTATTTCGTATTGCGGTTGCTGTTACCGCTATTGTTGTTGTTGTTGTTGTTGCTATTGCTGGGGCGCTTGCCCTTTCCCTCAGTAGTAGGGATATGGATTCCCAAATGTCGGTCGTCTTTGAGCTTCTTTTCAGCGTTGACAGTGCTTATAATGAATGCCGTCCAGTCTTTGATCTGGCTATCGCCCATCCAGAGGCTGACTACCGAAAGCATATTTTTTTTGTCACATCTTCATTAGTGTGGCATCGGGATTGCCAGGGGGCAACCTTAGCGCTGCTTGTCGGAATCGCTCGATTTAATTTTGCGTCAGTTTCCTTTCTCCCTAGGCGACATCCATCAGAGAGGCCATCGTTATATCATTTCCTGCCTCATAGAATCTGTTGAGGAATAGACACTTGAGGTCATCGAATGATGAGATGCAATTATCTTCGAGACTGCAGAACAAGTCGAAAGCTACCCCCGCTAATGCCCCGACGAATAGTCTGGTAAGGATAGCATCGCTGCGGGAAAGGTGTACCGTTGTTATCTCAAAGTAACTCATGAACCGGTGAGGGGAGGACTTGCCGTCAAACATGTTTATGTTGAAGGGCTTGTATTTGGGTGGATATGGTACATCCCACCATTCTATCAGGTATGGTTGTCGTACCCCAAGATTGCGGAGTGAGTCTCGATTTCCCATAGAAGCTAGAAGAGCCCGGAGTGCCCGGGACTCCTTCATTGCTTCCTTGGCTTCATCTTCTGCAGAAGGTGCACATGAGCCAGGCAGGTAAGGATTATTTCCCGCGGGTTGGGGCATTTGTGTTTGAATCCCCGTTAGCCCCAGGGTCCAATTTTGCTTGTCCAGAGGTCCTTGCTGGTTGAGAAGTCATATTTGCTTTAATTTTCAGCATTGTCTGGGTTAAGGCTTGCATTGATGCACCCATCATCTACATCATGGCCTCGAGGGTCTCAAGGCGTTGGAGGTCGTTGGGGCCTTCATGGTCGTCCCTGATCACGTATACCGTCCTCACGTGGAGAGATGGACGGGACAGTAGATGTTGCACTTTCTGTCTCAGACCCCTGGCAAGAGTAGTCATCAGGGAAAGCTGACAGCGCCGTCTCCTCCTCGGACTCGGAAGGAATACTACCCCTAGTGTAGGAGGCTATATCAACCTGGCGAAGGGATCTACCCCCAGGGATCTCGGAGTCCGTTCCTTGGGAATCGCTGTCTTCTCGGAACATCGGTTTGCTGTATAAGTCGAGGGGAATACAACCCTCAACTTGGGCCACCCCCAGGTATTCTGAGAAAGAACTACCCCCAGTAGCTGGCAGTTTCTTCATTGAGAGGGTTCCGCGGGTCCCGTTGTTAGCCCTCCTGGTAGTCGCCATCACAACGCACTGACAGAGAGCAACGGACTGGAGGTACTTGACTTCTTTTCTCCCTTGGTGGCGGAAAGCTTTCGAGTCGAGTAGCATGAGGTAGAGAGCAGCTCCTCCCCCTCTGGTACTTGCACCTGATCTCCAGGTTGTTGCCGGATAGGTGCTTTCTGGTGCAGTTGCTGGAAGGCCGACTGCCTGTTTGTGGGTGTTGCCACTATGTTGCAGCATCAATTGATAATGATCTTGGCAGAGTGATGCCGTGGAGAGGAAATTTCACCGGCCATAATTATTTCCTTCGCCTTGCGCTTGTGATTGATCATATTACCCAAGTCAAGCAAGGGTTGTTCCAACTTTGTACCCTTTTGTGGGCCCGGAAGGACCGAGCTCATGGGTGTATAGGTGTTGTGTTTGCTCCCTGATTTGAGGTTCGTACGAGAATTTTCTCTAATCGTCAGCGAAAGACTTTTGAGACCGACACTGTCTATTTGTCACTGTGGGCTGGATGCACGAGGCAGTCTTATATAGCTTCCCATCAGGGGCCTGTGTAACGGCTAACGGTGCCTGCTGACGGCTAGCTAACTGGACAGTTGCTTGATCCTGACGAGCTCGTACTGCCCCAGGATTCTTTGACTTTGCACCTGCAGGCGAGTAGTACAAACATCCAAGTTTGGGCTTTCACCATTCTCGGTGAGACGTATAGGATCTGCACCGCATGAGATACGGTCGAAAATAGAAGTTCTGTTGCTGTCAGGGCCGAATGCGGTCGTCTGCCTGCGGTTGTGAGCTGGTGCTGCATGGTCAGTCTTATGTTGCCTCCTTCTTGGCCGCATAGAACCTGCCTTAGCACCAGAACGTCTGGCATCGTAGTGCTTTTCTTTGCCATAGTTTGGGTGCTAAGCAGTTTCTGCGTCAGACTGGCAAACACCCAGGACGTCTACGTTACCTCTGTCATGTTTTTCTTTATCCCCACAGAGTCATATCTTACCACGTCCATATTGTCTCGCCCAACAATGGAGCATACGCTTCCTGCCTCTCATTTTGTTGCTGATGATGGTCGTCAGGCGAACACCCAGGACGTCTACGTCTATAAGGCAACCCCGTCTGACACAGAAACTTCTCGGCACCCAGACTCTGGCAGAGAAAAATACTATGATACCAGACGTTCTGGGGCTACAGCATCTTCTATGTGGTTAATAAGGAAGCCACATAAGAATGACCATGCGGCACCAGCTCACAGCCGTAGGCAGACGGTCGCATGCGGCCCCAACAGCAATAGAACATCTGTTTTTGACTGTATCTCATACGGTGTAGATCCCATGCGGCTCGCTGAGAATGGAGAAAACCCAAACCTGGACTCTTTTTACAACCCGCCTACAGGTGCTAAATCAAAGAAGCCTAGGGCAGTGTAAGCTCATAAAGCTCAAGCAAATGTCCAGTTAGCTGATTGTCAACAGGCACCGTTAACCATTATACGGGCCCCAGATGGGAAGCTATACGAGATCTCTTCGTGCGTCCAGTCCGCAGCAGAAAATGGAAAGCGTCGGTCTCAAAAGTATCCCGTTATCGATCGGAGGGAAGTTATTGTACGAAGCCCAGATCAGGGAGCAAGCACAACACCTAAGTACCCATGTGCTCGGTCCTTCCAGGCCCACAAAAAGGGTACAAAGGTGGAACAACCCTTGCTTGACTTGTGTAATATGATCAATCAAAAGCATAAGGCGAGGTAAAAAATTGTGGCTAGTGAAATGTCCTCTCCAGGGCATCACTGTGCCAAGATCATTATCAATTGATGCTGCAACAAAGTGGCAACACCCAGAAGCAGGCAGTCGCCCTACCAGCGACTACACCAGACAACACCCATCCAACAACAACCCGGAGATCAGGTGCAAGTACCAGAGGAGGAGAAGCTGTCCTCCGCCTCATGCTACTCGACTCGGAAGTTTCCCCCACCAAGGAAGGACATAAGTCAAGTACCTCCAGTCCGTCACCCTCTGCTAGTGCCTTGCGAAGGCGACTACCTGGAGGCCTAACAACGGAACCTGCGGAAGGCATTTTCTAGAGTACCCACTCCAGGAAGAAACTGTCAGCTACTGGGGGTAGTTCTTTCTCAGAACCCCTTGGTGTGGCCCAAGATGAGGGTAGTATTCCTCTCTACTTACGCAATAATCCAGCGTTCCAAGGAGACATCGATACCCAAGGAATGGACTCTGAGATCCCTGGGGTAGCTCCCCGCGCCAGTTTGATGTAGTCTCCTACGATGGGGGTAGTATTCCTTCCGAGTTCGAGAAAAAGATGGTGCTATCAGCTTTCCCTGATGACTAATCTCGCTAGGGGTTTAAGACGAAAAGTGCAGCATACATTGCCCCGTCCGTCTCTCCCCACGTAAGGATGATATACAAGGCTGGGGACGGCCAGGAAGGCCCCAGCGACCGCCAGTACCTCAAAACCCTCGAGGCCATGATACAGACGATGGGTGCATCAATGCAAGTCTTTAACCCAGATAATTATGAAAATCAAAGCAAATATGGCTTCTCAACCAGCAAAAACCCCTGGACAAGCAAACTTGGACCCAGGGACCAACGGAGATTCAAACACAAATGCCCTACCTGCGGGTAGTAATCCTCACATGCTCGGCCCGTCTGCGTCCTCTGCGGGAGACAAGGCCAAGGAAGCAATGAAGAAGGTTCACGAACTCCGGGCTCGCCTAGACTCCATGGGCAATCGGGACTCACTCAACGATCTCAGGGTCCGGGAACCATACCCGATAGAATGGAGGGATGTACCGTATCCGCCCAGATACAAGACCTTCAACATAAACACGTTTGATGGCAAGTCTTCCCCTCTCCAGTTCATGAGTTACTTCAAGATTACAATGGGACACCTACCCTACAACGATGCTATCCTTACCAGACTCTTCATCGGGGCATTAGTGGGGGTAGCTTTCGATTGGTTATGCAGTCTCAAAAATAATTGTATCCATCATTCGATGACCTCAAGCGTCTGTTCCTTAACAGATTCTATGAGGCAGAAAATGATATGACAATGTCCTCTCTGATGGATGTCGCCCAGGGAAAAAGGAAACTGACAAAAATTACATCGAGCGTTTCTGACAAAAGGCGCAAAGGTTGCCCCCTGGCAATCCCGAGACCACACAAATAGAGATATGCCCGAAAAACATGCTTTCGACGGTCAGCCTCTGGATGCGTGATAACCAGTTCAAAGGCTGGACGGCATTCATTATAAGCACTGTCAACGCTGAAAAGAAGCTCAAAGACGCCCAACACTTTAGAATCCGTATCCCTACTACTGAGAAAATTGGCAAGTGCCCCAGCAATAGCGATAACAGCTACCATGATACGAAAGGAAAGCAAGCCATGGTCGCTAATTTGACCAAGAAGCCTGACAAAAAGCAGGCAGAGGCTCCAAAATCAAAGGAGACCTATTCTTTCGAAGATGGTGATGTCAAGCCTATCTTCGACATGATGATGCAGGAAGGTAAAATTTGCCTCCCCGATATCAAACGTTAGCTAGAAGCGGAGGTGATGAACAACCCAAAGTACTGTCACTTCTACCGGTACGTTCCTCACCCGACGCAAGAGTGCTACACCTTGAAGTGATACATCCAACGGCTGATCGATACCAAGGCTCTCTTCCTTGATTTCGACGATGTAACAGTTGCCGCTAACATGGTGTACCTTCTGTTCGGCAACTTTCCACCGATAAAAGCCAGGACGGAGTCATACCGATCCCAAGGGCAACAATGGAGGTAATCAATCTTCTCCCAGCTCTCGACCAAGCAGCCGGGCTGACACCTCTTACTACCCCTGGGGGAGAGATCATGTAGGTCCACCCGGATCAGGTCCCAGACTTGACGCAGCAAGCAACACCTTCCGCCGTCAAGCCTAAAACACGAAAAACCAAGTCATGTCGCATGGTTTCTTTCACCGATGAAGAGGCTTAGGCAGGGACAACTAGGTCGGGCCTAGATTACCGATGAAATTACGAGACTCTCAACATCAATGCACCTCCAACTACTACACATGTCGCGTCTGATCTAGGTCCATCTCAACCCCCACCAGCGGACAAGTCCAAACAAAAAGAGGGACGCACCCTATAAGTCGTTGCAAAAGAAAATGGCTCAAGGATTGGAAAATCCTTACAACTTTGACTTCTTGGCTCAACTCGCCAATACCCCGACAAAGTTGTTGTTATTTGAACTTATGTGGCTTTCCAGAGATGCTCGAGCTGCCCTGAGCGAGGTACTACAAAATGTCGACACCTATCTGGTACAGGTCAAGCCGTCAGCTGAAGATCCGACGACATGCTTCCACTATAATAATGTTACGAATGCAGTACCCAATATTATATTCTCGCAACAAGACATATTGCTAAAAAATAACAAGCATGATTATCCCCTGTATTACACAGGATATATTGGTGCTATAAAGGTGGACCGGATGCACATTGACCCTAGTTCGTCAATCAGCAACACCCGAGGAGTCTGCTGCAAACCTTGGGCATCCCGATGCACCACCTGGCAGCTACCAATACTGCCATTAGTGGCTTCAATGCAGGAAGAAGCTACCCCCTGGGCAAGATTTGCCTGAAGTGCCAGATCGACAACTTAAAAATAGAAGTCACTTGCTACGTCATTGACGTAGATGTATCCTACAACATCTTGCTCGGACGTCCCTAGATACACCAATATATGATAGTGTTGTTAACCCTGCACCAATGCTTAAAGTACGTCAACGATCATGGCATTATTAGAATGGATTTCGTAGACATCGACCCATTTAAGGGAGTCGAGACGTACTACTCCGACGCCATCCTATAGAAATAAACCCACCGAGACAAAGGTGGCAATGAGGCTAATGTTGAGGCCGAGGTTACAACAACACCGGAGGAGCCCATGAGAACCCGTCTCAAGGCTTGCACTCCTGACGCAGCCACTCCCCTCGTCATCAAGTTGCATAGGAAGGCACCAGAATCTCTGTCACCTTCCACAACGTCCGAGCCTCTGGTCGTTCGCCTTCATAGGCCTAATCGACCGTAGAGGAATGACCCCGCACTATCTGCTCCTTTTGAACCTCTAGTTGTTCGGCTCCATAGGCCAAATTGACCGCAAAAGAAGGATCTTGTACCATATACTCATTCAGAACCTATGGTCATTCATCTTCGTAGACCGCCAAAAGAAGACCCGGCCACGGTTGCAGTCTCCGAGCCTCTGGTGGTAAAATTGCACAGGAAGCCACAAACACCTGTAACTGCACTGGGGGTAGCCCATGAGGATGATGAACTGGAAGGATATGTGGCAGCTCAGGCCAACATTCCTTTCCTCGATGATATGATTCCTCTGGAAGAGATACCTTATTTTATTAATAAAGGGTTATCTTTGAATTATTTTGAGCCTACACATGTCAACACATTGTACTCTATGGAGCACGGTCTAGGCTTACACCTGCAAACATAGGTGACTACCACCTACGCAGTAAACTAGATCCTCCCTAGTCAAGGTTCCTACTTCACGGTTCTAGCAAGGAGGAGGAGAGACAAACCTATCATATTTGGCAAGGTTGAATGCCCTCGGTCCTTCACCCCGGAGGAACAAGAGCCAGAACCCGACACCGACAAAATACAACTCTACCGGTTCAACAGTCAAGACAAAAATATCATCCAGAATATGGGTTATGACCTTAAAAATAACCGAGGTTTAAACTACGGTAAGTGCCGACGGTTGCCCCTGCGTCTACCTACTCCCGCAGGCAAGTCCGAGGAATACTACCGTAGGACCAAGCATGGCTTACGGTACGTAACACCTCCCACAACCCCCGAAGGTTCAGATAAAGAAGATGAGGTTCACTCTCACTCTTCACAATCTTTCGCTTAGGACTTTGACGTCAGTATCGGGGAGATACTCAAGCAAACATTGTCTGCCAACATGGTGTCAGCTGACCCTGAGGAAGACGACGAAGATCCATAGGAACTCCTTGAAGTCGAACCATGGGCCCAACGCCTAGACGCACAATGGAACATGCAGTTCGAACAACGAGAACCTTCTATCATGGACGAAGTCGTACAAGTCAATCTAGGCGACGAATCCTCCCCCAAACCTATCTTTATCAGCAAAAGTATGTACGAAAAAGATCGAGAATTCCTGCTACAGCTCGTCAGGAAATACATTGATGTCTTTGTTTGGAGCTACGAAGACATGTTAGGATTGGACCACCAAATCACGGTCCACAAGCTCAATATCTTACCGAACGCCAAACCGGTCAAGCAACAGCAATGACGGTTCTGACCGGACATAATAAATTTCAGCGAAGCTGAAGTCAATAAGCTGATAGCTAGTGGCTTCATCCGCGAGGAACAATATCCCGACTGGGTAGCCAATATAGTACATATCGTCAAGAAGAATGGAAAGATTCGAATCTGTATCGACTTCCATGATCTAAATGCGGCATATCCTAAAGACGAATTTCCTCTCCCAATTACCGACATAATGATCGACAATACATGTGGCTTCGAGCGCATGTCCTTCATGGACGGCTTCTCAGGCTATAACCAAATTAAAATATTTTCTGACGACGAGAAGTATACATCGTTCCGGACCCTAATAGGTGTATACTGCTATACGGACATATCATTCGGTCTAAAGAACGTAGGTGCTACATACCAGTAAACTATGAGCACCATTTTTTGTGAACATCTGAGCAAGGTGGTGGAATGTTACATCGACGACATTACCGTCAAGAGTCGCTCTAAAGATGATCACCTCCAAGACTTGAGGACTATGTTTGACTTAATGCGCGCACACCGCCTCAAGATGAACCCTACCAAGTCCTTCCTGGGAGTCTCCAGCAGCAAATTTCTGGGTTTCGTCATCATTTCCTGGGGTATTCACATAGACCCCAACAAGACCAAGGCCATCCTAGAGATGATCCCGCCAAAGAACCTTCGGGAACTCTGCGGCCTTTAAGGGAGGCTGGCATACATCAGGAGGTTCATATCAAAACTCTCTAGACATTATCGACCGTTCACCCAGCTTATGAAGAAAGGTGTCTCCTTTGTTTGGGATGAAAGATGATAACGAGCGTTTGACGATATCAAGGAGTACCTATTAAACCCTCATGTGCTAGTGGCCCCAGTCATGGGAAAGTCATTCCTGATCTACGTACGCATGATGGAGCACTATCTCGGTGCCCTGCTAGCCCAAAATAGTGATGCAGGCCACGAGCAGGCCATATACTACCTTAGCCAAATGATGGTCGGCGATGGTCGGCGCGGAGCATAAATATAACGCCGTTGAGAAGGAATGTCTTGCTCTAGTATTATCTATTCAAAAAACTCGACATTACGTGGCTGGACAGACCATTCATGTAATCTCGCGAGTCAACCCCCTCAGGGTCCTCATGACCAAACCAGGGACACTCAGTTCTCGCTTGGCTACCTAGGCGATACTATTATCTCTATATGATATGGTGTTCGTCCCACAAAAGACTGTCAAGGATCAATCACTGGCCGACTTTTTGGCAGCCCACCCGGGGTCAGAAATCTCGAAGCTCTATAAGGAGATTTTGGACTAGTCAGCGGACTCCAATGTCACCTCAGACGAAGCTGTATGGCAAATATTTTTTGACGACACTTCAAGAGCAGGGCCCAAAGGCGACGTCATCGCTAGGGTCAAGAAAGTTTTGATGTCCACATACGACCTCGTAATCAATCGTGCCTACTCTCTCACGGAGCCGTGCTCCAATAATATGGCAGAGAACAATGCCTTAATCAAAGGGCTCCAACTTGATAAATAAGTTGGAGTAGAATACTTGGAGGCTTACGTTGATTCTCAGCTAATAGTCTGTTACTACCACATTTTGAAAACAGGGGTAATTTTGACTTTTTCTGTATTTAATATTTTGTGTATTTAAATTAAATAATTTTATGAGATGTGTATTAAATATATTAAATTATATTCAGTGTTCATTAATGTTGAGATGGCAGACTCGACCTAGAAGCCATTAGACGAACACCTGTCCGAATTATTGGGATTACGTGTTAATTGCATTATTTAGGATTTAATTTATTGGAGGTCGTAATTAACTACCGTAATTTATTTAATTATTGTGCTTTGCCCTTGCTTCGATATTTGGAGCGCTACCCTAGCTTTTGCCTTCCAACAAATTTCACAACATTGCCCTGGACGTGCCCGCCTTCCATTCTGCCATTTTTGTAACTCATAATTATGATCTCTTGAGCTTCATTTTAGCCGCACAATATTTGTCACGGACGTTTATTTAATTCCTAAATAGATTCAATTTTTGTATCGTTGTGCATTCCAATCGAAATTGGAGGCAATCATGACCTATTCTTCGTGCGACCCAAATTAGGGAAATATTCTGTTCTGAGTCTTCTTCACTAATGATATTGATGACCCGACCAAATTTTGGCCCCAGGTACTCCTAATTAATTTTAGAACACAGCTTACATTTTATTTCTAATTAAATTGAGGATAACATTTTGACTGATTCCATAAATCCTAATTTAATTCCAGTACCCGATTAATTAAACCCATACCAAGCACACAATGCCCCCTTACCCTGAAAAATGCCAAACACCGAATCGCCCGCCAAATTTTTATCATTTTATGCATTTGTGCAAATACCCAAATTTAAGGGGGGCTAATTTGCAAATTTATATTTGGTGTCAACACCCCATTAGTTCAACTAAATGGAGAAGCCCAACATTGACTAGTCAACACCCTCATTCCCACATGAAGAATTCATTCATGTCTAATCTTGGCCATTCATTAAATGGGTCAATCCTCACCCTTCATTCACACACCCTCTCTCCCTATTTAATGTCCTATCACCTAGCCCTAATCCCCAAAAACCTAGTAAAGCCCACCTCCTCACAAGCCCCTCCCCATACTCAACCGTAGGCTTCCATTTCCCCATTTCTTCTTCTTCTTCTTTTCTTCTTCTTCTTCTTCCTTCTTCTCCTTCTCCTTATTTTTTTTGAATTTAATGTAAAGGGGGGGAAAACCCAACCCCAGTTCACTGTTCCCTGCATCAATCTCTCCCCACAGCTACTGTTCCCCGACCCCGGCTTGGTCGAGTACCGCCGCTCATCTCCGTCGGCAACCCGACAGCCCCTCCACGCCGGCGCCAACTCCGACCCTAGCTCCTCCCTTCTCCAGCACCCACTGCTCCGACCAGTTCGAGCACCCACTGCTTCGGCCGGCCACCCCATCGACTCCACACTGATCCCTGTGTACCCAGCTATCTTCTTCGATCGAACCAGCCGACTCTCCACTCCGCTCCGCCGAGTCTTCCTCCAGCCCGAGCTTCTTCCCCTCCTCCCTACGCCGAGCTCCCCGCTGCTGGACTCCGACTGAACCCGACCTCCTTCCAACCAACTGAACCGCCACCTCTGCAACTCATCCAAACTCCGGCGGCCCCCCTACCCGAAGCTCCACCCGCAGTTTCCTTCCCCGGCCGAGCTTCTCGACTCCGGCATGGCCACCGTCAAGCCCGAGTCCGGCCTGCTATATTCCTTCTACTCTTCGACTCCCTGACCTCCTCCTTCCCGATCTCTTCTCCGGCACTGCTACTCCAGTAGCCGCAGCTCCACAGTCGTGCCAGTACACTCGACTCCTCCCCCATTTCTTCCCTGGGCGTCCATAGTTCCCTGCACTTCCTCCCCAGTCTCCGGCCAGGGCGTCAGCGAGCATCCCCGCCACGCTTTCTTTCCCGGCGAGCCAACTCCTCCGGCCAACCACCATACGACACCTCCATCCCAGCTCACTTCCTCCCCGGCCTCCTTGTTGTTCCTCCACCTCTGTCAAGCCCGGCCGAGTCCCGGTCTCCTTCCCTGGCGTTCATCCGGCGAGCTTCCTCCGGCCAGGCTCTCCGGCCAGCCGACCCAGCACCACCACAACCACCTCTGTGAGATCCTTTTCCCTCTCCCTCTCTCCCTTATATGTATATGTATTTATATTAATACGTATTATATGTATATACGTATAGTTATGTATTTAATAATGTATATGTATATGTATAAGTATATTAATTAATGTTAATATGTATATATATGTGTACATGTATATATATAATATGATTTACATATATGTAAATACGTATTCTAGTATATGAAATATTGGTATATTTATACTTGTATATAAAATAAGTACTAATTAGGTATATATATAAATACGTATTCTACTATATGTATTATTGGTATACTTAATATATTTTTTAATATATAAAAAATTGGTATATGTATATATTTACTTGTATATACACCTAGTATATTTTTTAAATGGATATATATGGTACACATGTATTGTTTAACTAATATATATATTATACATGAAATTAAATGATATATATATTGTATATGTATTTAATGTGATGTATTAGTATTAGTATATATTTTAAATAATAACATTGACAATATATATATATATATATATATATATATATAATTTTAAAATGTATTTTTAGCATATGTATGAGTATACATATATTGTTCAACTAGTATAAATTAGATATGTATATAAATTGGCACATATATATATATATTGTAAATGTACATAAATTGGTGCATGTATATATATATATTGTAAGTACTAATGTAGTTAAAAATAGGTATAATGTGTCTTATATCTATCTACTAGATGGCCCGAGTGTGGATACGGACACCCCGTAACTCCACCTGACCTATGATCCTGCGAACTGATAGCAGACTGCCACACGTACACTAACGTACTGGCAAGCCCCGTACCATTTTGATCGTCTGTCTTGCCCAGCAATCGCAGATGCAACGCCATGCAATTTGACGCACACTGACCCTAGATTGACCAGTGCCATACCTGGCAGAGCCCCTGAGTTCATGTATTGCATTGTGTTGTGTTAGTGTAGCATCTGATATAATATTATATTTATTATATATTTATAGGACTGTTGGATCCTCCAGACGATACTCTGGGATAGGACATTGGTTTTACCAGCTAATGACCCAAGGCGAGTACATTCTCTGATTAGCTTCTTGTTTATGATATCCCCTATGTTCATTGTATCTAGTGTAAATATCCATGCTCTTGACACGATGGTTACACGGATTGGTATATACGGATCTCGTCATGAGATGTTATTCCTTGTTCATGGTGTAGCTTGTACAAGTCTTATTTCATCGTTATCTTGTACATGTACAGACACTAATTTCCTGGGAGATTTGCTACCTCCCTAGGAAATCCCGTGCCATAGCGTACCATGGTTGGATCTACTATACCAGTCGGGGGTGGGGAGTATTTTAGTGTAGATATGTGATCATACCCAACTCTACATGCATCATAGCTCACCCACGCCTCACGTCGGTGCAGCCTTACCATTACATGCCTCATCACTGTTACATATGGTTAGCCTGACTATTACTCGCATCATAGCTATTCCTACGGATTAGCCTGACCTCAAGGATGATCGCTAACCAATTTAATGAGTTTACTAGTCCCAAGCTGATCACATGTTAAAGCTAGTACTCACACACTTAGTCATAGGTTTCTTGCTCATAGACATATTGTTTCCTTTCCTGTATTTACTTACAGTATTTCCAGTAAATTCTTTATTGTATATTTCTAGTACATATACATGCATCTTGTATATTTCCATCTATATACTGCTACATAGTTTATATCATTGATATAGAACTGCTAATTAGAAATGTACTTTGCTCCTTCCTGACTGGAAAATATTTTCCAGACTGTGACCTTAGTGGACTTGTTTCTGACACACTTGGGGATCGGATGTTACTGATTGCAGGTATGACTATTTTGTCGTTAGACTTTGTCACGCCCCAGTCCCAAAATACCGAGGGACCAGATACATTGCAATGGCCAGCAGCACGCACCGATGGACAAACCCAATTTAATGGATCCATCAGGGCGTACTTAAGCTGTAAAACAAGTCTACGACAACATGGCACAACTAATCTCATCCACACAAGATGTAAATATGATCCACAGAATATAAGGAATGTAAATCATCAACCAGTCTCAACAAAGTGCTTCGGGGAACAACCCGATAAATATCTAATACAATGGTTCAACAGACCCAAAATAAATGACTGAATAAATAAACAAATACTGAGCCAAAAAACATGGATGCTCAGGAGAAGTCCTCGGCTAACACCTCATCCTCGGATGGCGGTACAGCTCCTGGATCAGCTCCTGCTCCGGTCCCATATATCTCGAGATAGATCTCGTCCTCAAATCCTGGGGACATAATCCGGATCCAGGTCCTCAGGGGACATAGCAAGGTACAAGAAAGCTCATGCCAAACTAAATGCAGTGCAGAAAATAAATAGAATAAATAGGGCAAATAAGTAACCATCTAAGTGAAAATGCAAGTGAGAGCAACACGAGTACTCAGGCTGAGCCACTACAAGCTCTGTGTCGGGAAGCCGGTAGTGGTAATAACAAGTAATGTGCCTAGCTCTGCTACGAGAGTCTGTGGCCTCACAATAGTAGTAGTATATATATATAAAATAGCCTGTAGCATGTGTGTCTCTTCCCTCCCCATGTAACCACGCATATCATGACCATAACGTCTCATGTCCATGTCAGGCGGGATCATAGCTAATGCATCAAGTCATAAGTATCTATGTATATAGTATCTCTGTCAAGTCCTGTATCCTATAAAGAATCACCACGAATATCTCGGGAATATCCTGTCTCATGAACAGTGTCAAGTGTCCTGGGTCGTATGGTACTTGATAAGACAAGTACGAGAATAACAAGTGTCAAGAAAGTCCATCTCTAAATGACAGTACCCAACACTGCGTACAGTGTTGGCACCCGACTGATAATCGGACGCTAAGTACGTCACACAATCCTAGGTTGAGCATGCACAGGAACATAATAAAGCAAGGAAAAATATATATATATAGACTGCAAAGTTTGGCAAGGTACACTTGCTTGATGTCCGAATACCAACAATTGTCCCTGTATCGGTGGATCCGGTAGGTACTACTCCAAAAGCTGTAATAAACATCACCATTAGTCTCAGAAGGTATCAAACTGCTAGAAATGCCTGTCCTTACGTCCAATTTGGACACAGGGGCAAAAAGGTCATTTTTGGGCCAAAGCGGGGTCCACATGTGGGCCGCTTTGCACCAAAAAGTGTGTCAGGGTCAAAGGTCTCCGAATTCTACAAACTCAGTGTTTACAAGTCAGAAACGATGATACGAACTCAACGAAACTTCCAGAATTGGATTCCGATGAGCCGATCACAAAATCGCCCGTCAGGTGGAGCCTATGGGGCCCACGACACGCGATTTCGTCAATGTTCTCAGAATCGAACCAAACTTGGGTCACAGGACCAGCGTATTGCTACGAGTCCGATGACGCAAGTTTCGTCTCGATCCGACGTGTGTACACAAAGTTACAGCGTATTCTAGAAAGGTCAGATACGGGGTGTCGTCGGCGGATACGCGTTGATTCCGGGGTGCACGCACCTCCGAATCCACTTCTGTGAAATCCCACCCGACCGTATCGACGACGCACACGGTTCGGTAAAGACCGCGTACGACCAAGTCGTCCCGTTTGGCGGGGCGCACTCAGTTCCGGAGTAAAATAGGGTATTGTTTTTCCTGTTTTTGGATCGCGGTGTGCGATCACCATAGGACGAGATGCACCGAGCGGGTTGCACGGGCACCGAGAGGGTTATACAGTCTACGAGTAGCAACTAACGGAAATTAAAACGGAGCTACGAGTTGGGAGAAATCGGTACCTGAACAGGGCTCCGTGAATCTGTGTTTTCACGCGTTCGAGCGTCACTTCGTGTCCTGGTCGTGTCCTCGCGCGTCGGGTTGCTGTGTCCTGACCTAGGGTCTGACTCGGGACAGCGGGGCTTCGTCGGACTCGACTCGGGGAGGGCAGAGGAGCGGCGAGTTCGGCGGGGTCGGGTCTTCGAAGGGGATGGCCGCGGGTTGGTTACCGAGATGGGCAGCGTCACAGTGGACTCCGGCGGAGATGGGTCTTCAAAGGGGATGGCCGCGGGTTGGTTACCGAGATGGGCAGCGTCACAGTGGACTCCGGCGGAGATGGGTCTTCAAGGAGATGGGTCTGCAGAGTTTTGCGGCGGCGGCGGCACGGAAGTCGATGTATAAATAGGGCATGCACAGTGATTCCGATGGGGCTTCGCTTAGGGTTCGATTAGGGCTTTGGGTCGGGTTGCTGTATCCGACCCGACCCAACCCATTATAATGGGTGGGCTTGGTTCGGCTTAGCCCGTGGTTTGGTTCGGTCAACGGGTTGGTTTAATCTGGGTTTAGACTGGTTCGGTTTACAATACCAATAGTTTTTAAGGCTTAAAACTTGTTTCCGGAGTCCAAATAATTCACCGAAAAATACCACATGTCCGGTTTTCCAATTTACACCATAAAATCTTATTTCCATAATATTTTAATACTAATAAACTGCATAAAAATCCTCAACTCACATTTACCTTGGTTCTTCCTCCAGAAATTACCGAAAATCCGGGAAAAATTATATTAAAATTTATTCTGAAAATTAGGGTGTTTACAATCTTCCCTCCTTAAAAGGATTGCGTCCTCGCATCAAAGGATCAGCTATAAAGAAAGGATTGTTGAATTACAAGGTTGCTTAGTCTTCAACTTCCTCTTCGAACAAGTGGGGGTAACGCTGGCGTATACTATCTTCTGTTCCCAAGTCGATTCGCCAGGAGAATGATGTTTCCAAGCTACTCGGACCAGTCTGATTGTCTGTCCCCACAATGTCTTCTCACTGACGTCGAGGATGCCAACTGGTTGTTCTTCATATCTCAAGCTCGGGCCTACTGTGATCTCTGAATGATCGACTACGTGACTTGGGTCGGTCACGTACCTTTGCAGCTGTGAGACATGGAATACGTCATGCACTCCCTCTAAGGATGGAGGTAATGCAAGCCGATAAGCCACCTCACCAACTCGCTCTAGAATGTCAAATGGCCCAATATACCTTGGGCTCAGCTTGCCTCTGCTCCCGAATCTGATAGTACCACGAGTGGGCAAAATTCTCAAGAACACGTGCTCTCCTTCTTTGAACTCTAGGGGTCGTCTGTGCGTATCTGTCCAATGTTTCTGTCTGTCCTGAGCTACTCGAAGATGATCCTGAATCTGTTTTACCTTTTCCACTGTCTGCGTTACCAATTCTGGACCCAGTATTTGACGTTCGCCAACGTCACTCCAACATATAGGCGATCTGCACTTCCTTCCGTATAAAGCTTCAAATGGTGCCATCTGGATGCTGGCCTGATAACTGTTGTTGTAGGAGAACTCTACTAAGTGCAAGTGATCTTCCCAAGATCCTCCGAAGTCTAGCATACAAGATCGTAACATATCCTCTAAGATCTGAATGGTGAGCTCCGATTGGCCATCTGTCTGTGGGTGGTATGCCGTGCTAAATTTGAGTCTGGTGCCCAGGCTCTCTTGCATGCTTCTCCAGAAATGAGAGGTAAATCTCGAATCTCGATCCGATACAATACTAACAGACACTCCATGTAATTTAACGATTTGTCGCATATACATGTCGGCTAGTACCTCTGCGGACTGTCCAACTCTAAATGGCAAGAAGTGTGCCGATTTAGTGAGTCGATCCACTATAACCCATACTGCGTCTCTTCCGCTGGGGCTCCTCGGAAATCCGGTGACAAAATCCATCGTGATATGCTCCCACTTCCATTCTGGTATAGGAAGCGGCTGTAACATACCTGCAGTCCTCTGATGTTCGGCCTTTACTTGCTGGCAGACTAAGCATTTGGCCACAAATCTCGCAATCTCCCTTTTCATTCCATGCCACCAGTAATACTGCCTCAAGTCTTGGTACATCTTGGTTCCTCCTGGGTGAACAGAGTATATAGAGCTATGTGCTTCAGTCATTAACTCCTGTCTCAATTCTCCATTTGGAACATACAAGCGATTTCCAAACCTCAATGTCCCATCTTCATGTATGCGAAGTCCTGCCTGCATGCCTGCTTCTGTTCTCTCTTTCAACCTTCTAAATCTAGCATCGGTGGGCAATGCCTCCTTAATCTTCTCCACGAGTGATGACTTAATTTCAAGATTAGCCATCAAGCCATTCTGTCCTGGTAAGACCACCTCTATCTGAAGCTCCTGTAGATCTTTTAATAACTCGGGCTACATCGTCAAGAAATAAGCCGTAGGCTTCCTACTGAGCGCATCTGCGACGACATTTGCCTTTCCCGGATGATACTGCAGATCTATGTCAAAATCTACCATCAATTCAAGCCAACGCCTCTGTCTCATGTTAAGCTCCTTCTGAATATATACATACTTCAGACTTTTGTGATCGGTGAAGATTTCTACCCTTTCCCCATAAAGGTAGTGCCTCCATATCTTCAATGCAAATATAACTACTGCTAACTCCAGATCGTGTGTCGGGTAGTTCTTCTCGTGGACCTTCAACTATCTCAATGCATAAGCAATGACTTTGCCGTGTTGCATCAAAACACATCCCAATCCACTGCCTGATGCATCACTGTAAACAACAAAACCTCCTGACCCTGAAGGAAGAGTCAAGACAGGTGCCGTTGTTAATCTTCTCTTCAATTCTTCGAAGGCCTTCTGGCAGTCTTATGTCCATATAAACTCCTGATCTTTACGTGTCAGCTTCGTCATCGGTTCTGCAATCCTCGAGAAATTTTCTACAAACCTTCGGTAATATCCCGCAAGTCGAGAAAACTTCTCACCTCTGTAACTGATGTGGGTGTAGGCCAAGTCTCTATTGCCGCGACTTTCTCCGGATCAACTGAAAGTCCTTCTCCTGATATGATATGTCCCAAGAAAGGCACTTTGTTCATACAGAACTCACACTTACTGAGCTTGGCGTATAGCTTCTCCTGTCTCAAGGTCTCCAGCACGATTCTGAGATGTTCCTCGTGCTCTTCATGATTCTTGGAATATATGAGAATGTCATCAATGAACACCACCACGAATTTATCCAAGAACTGATGAAAGACTGTTCATTAAGCTCATAAACACTGCTGGCGCGTTGGTTAAACCGAACGGCATTACCAAGAACTCATAATGTCCATACTTGGTCCTGAAAGCTGTCTTCGGTATGTCTTCCTTCCTTCCTTTGATCTGATGATAGCCGGATCGAAGGTCAATCTTCGAGAATACCCTTGCACCACTCAATTGATCGAATAGATCATCAATGCGTGGCAAGGGATACCTGTTCTTGATGGTCACAGCATTCAATGCTCTGTAGTCAATGCATAACCGTACTGTTCCATCCTTCTTCGGCACAAATAATATGGGTGCTCCCCAAGGTGAAACACTGGGCCGAATGAAACCCTTCTCCAGAAGGTCGTTAATTTGTTCTTTCAACTCTACTAACTCCTTAGGTGCCAGCCGATAAACTGATGAAGTGATAGGCTCTGCTCCTGGAGTTAAGTCTATTATGAATTCTATTTCCCGATCAGGTGGTAAACCTGGAAGATCATCAGGAAATATATCCACAAACTCAGAGATGACTCTTGGGTAACCTGTCTCCTCTTCTACAGATAATACCCTAAGAGTAGGCTGAACTCCTTGCTCTACTGCTCCTCGAAGAAACTCGAATTCTGGATGTCCAGGCGGTCTAAATATAACCTTTCCAAGCCGACAATCAAGAGTCGCATGATACTGACTTAACCAGTCCATACCAAGTATAACATCATAGTCAGGCATCGAAAAGATCAGAAATTGAGCTCGCATTTCCCTCCCACAAACTACTACAGAACATGATCTACAGACGTCACTAACCGGAATAATTCTACCTCCCGTAAGAATTCTCTTCATCTTCGGAAGGGGTGCGGTAGCTACTCTATGGGTGGCAACAAAGCTAGCTGCTATAAATGAATACGATGCTCCAGAATCAAATAATGCTATAGCTAGTAATGAAGCTACTAAAATAGTACCTGCGATGACCTCGCCTGCTGTAGCCTCCTGCTCAACAGCTAATGTGAATGCCTAGCCTCTTTCCTGAGCTGGACCTCTCTGCTGCTGCTGCTGAAATAGGGCTGCCTGTGGTGCCAGTGGTGGTCTCTGCTGGTAGCCTCCTGTAGCTGGTGGTCTGACTCCTCCAGCTCCTGTCTGCTGTGCTCCTACTGCTCCGGTAGCTGATCGTGGTGCAGGCAAGGCTAATCTCGGTGCTCCCTCTCTTGGTTTAGTGCAGTCTCTAGAAAAGTGCTGGTCTGATCCGTAAAGCAGGCATAGTCCCAACTTACGCCTGCACTCTCTCTCAATGTGTCCTACCTTGCCGCAGTGGTGACAGGTAGGAAGAGATATGGCCTTATGTGCTGCTCTCTCCGGTATACTCCTCTGGAATCGTTTTGCAGAATCTTCAGGTGTTGTCTTGGTTGGTGCGGATGTGTTTGGCCTCTTCAGATTCGATTCCCTTCTAGTGACGCGCTCCATGCGTCGTGCTGCTGCAAGGACCTCAGTATATGATGTAGGTGCGACTGAGCCAATCAATCTCTGAAGCTCGAACTTCAGTCCATCAAAGAACTTTTCAGCTTTCTCTTCCTCTGTCGAGATTAATGTCGGAGCGAAGCGACTTAGGCGCATAAATTCCGCGTTGTATTCTTCCACTGTCATACTGCCTTGGATGAGGCGGTTAAACTTGTCTCTGAGCTCTGATCATGCAACTGTCGGAATGTACATCTCTTGGAAGAGTCTGGAGAACTCTTCCCAAGTGACTCGGTCCTGTCCGAGCCTCCTCTCTTCTGCTAGCCACCAGTGATGCGCATTATCAGTTAACTGCATTCTGACTGCAGTCATCCACTTCTCTCTCGGAAGTTCAGCGGCTTCCAACTGATGCTGGATGTTAGTGAGCCATTCATGAACTTCCGTTGGCCCTTCTTTGCCAGAAAATATACGAGGCTTGAGATAACGGAAATCGATGATAGATCCCGTCGCTGTTCGCCTCGTTGGTGGATTTGTCTGCTCCAATGCGGACACCAGGCTGGTCCTCAGATACTCTGCCTCCTGGCGGTGGGCCTCTTGCTGAATCTGCTGCTGGGCTTGCATCATGGCATACATCATCTGGAATATCTGTTGCCCGTCCATGACTTGTCCGGGCGGGAAGACTGGCATCTGGGGAGTGAACTGTGGTGGAGGTGGGATATCATCTCTCCGGAACCTTGGATTAGGTTGACCGGTCTGATCGCTCTGCGATGCTTGTCCTCCATCCCCTGGGGTCACTCCGTCTGTATATGTAACCACAGCATCGTGTGGCATATCCAAAGGAATCTCGTCTCCGTTCCTGGGATCCATTTATCTGTAACCAAAAGATAAACTGTAAGAAGGCACCAAGGAATCAACACAGGATGCAGTTCAAGTAACAATTTCAAGTTTGATATAGAGTTCAATAATGGTTTAAATAATGGATGAGATCCTACAATCTATCCTATCCTTAGGGCAGGCTGGTTCGGTCCCTAAGTTAAAACCGAACTATTTTGTCGTAGACCTGCATGGGCCACCACAAAAACCATGTCACGCCCCAGTCCCAAAATACCAAGGGACCAGATACGTGGCAATGGCCAGCAGCACGCACCGATGGACAAACTCAATTTAATGGATCCATCAGGGCGTACTTAAGCTGTAAAATAAGTCTACGACAACATGGCACAACTAATCTCATCCACACAAGATGTAAATATGATCCACAGAATATAAGGAATGTAAATCATCAACCAGTCTCAACAAAGTGCTTCGGAGAACAACCCGATAAATATCTAATAAAATGGTTCAACAGACCCGAAATAAATGACTGAATAAATAAACAAATACTAAGCCAGAAAACATGGATGCTCAGGAGAAGTCCTCGGCTAACACCTCATCCTCGGATGGCGGTACAGCTCCTGGATCAGCTCCTGCTCCGGTCCCGTATATCTCGGGATAGATCTCATCCTCAAATCCTGGGGACATAATCCGGATCCAGGTCCTCAGGGGACATAGCAAGGTACAAGAAAGCTCATGCCAAAATAAATGCAGTACAAAAAATAAATGGAATAAATAAGGCAAATAAGTAACCATCTAAGTGAAAATGCAAGTGAGAGCAACACGAGTACTCAGGCTGAGCCACTACAAGCTCTGTGTCGGGGAGCCGGTAGTGGTAATAACAAGTAATGTGCCTAGCTCTGCTACGAGAGTCTACGACCTCACAATAGTAGTAGTATATATATATGAAACAGCCTGTAGCCTGTGTGTCTCTCCCCTCCCCATGTAACCACGCATATCATGACCATAACGTCTCATGTCCATGTCAGGCGGGATCATAGCTAATGCATCAAGTCATAAGTATCTATGTATATAGTATCTCTGTCAAGTCCTGTATCCTATACAGAATCACCACGAATATTTCGAGAATATCCTGTCTCATGAACAGTGTCAAGTGTCCTGGGTCGTATGGTACTTGATAAGACAAGTACGAGAATAACAAGTGTCACGAAAGTCCATCTCTAAATGACAGTACCCAACACTACGTACAGTGTTGGCACCCGACTGATAATCGAACGCTAAGTACGTCACACGGTCTGAGGTTGAGCATGCACAGGAACATAATAAAGCTAGGAAAAATATATATATACTGCAAAGTTTGGCAAGGTACACTTGCCTGATGTCCGAATACCAACAATTGTCCCTGTATCGGTGGATCCGGTAGGTACTACTTCAAAAGCTGTAATAAATATCACCATTAGTCTCAGAAGGTATCAAACTGCTAGAAATGCCTGTCCTTATGTCCAATTTGGACACAGGGGCAAAAAGGTCATTTTCGGGCCAAAGTGGGGTCCACATGTGGGCCACTTTGCACCGAAAAGCGTGTCAGGGTCAAAGGTCTCCGAATTCTGCAAACTCAGTGTCTACAAGTCAGGAACGATGATACGAACTCAACGAAACTTCCAGAATTTGATTCCGATGAGCCGATCACAAAATCGCCCGTCAGGTGGAGCCTATGGGGCCCACGACACGCGATTTCGTCAACGTTCTCAGAATCGAACCAAACTTGGGTCACAGGACCAGCATATTGCTACGAGTCCGATGGCACAAGTTTCGTCTCGATCCGACGTGTGTACACAAAGTTACAGCGTATTCCAGAAAGGTCGGATATGGGGTGTCGTCGGCGAATACGCGTTGATTCCGGGGTGCACGCACCTCCGAATCCACTTCTGCGAAATCTCACCCGACCGTATCGATGACGCGCATGGTTTGGTAAAGACCGCGTGCGACCAAGTCATCCCGTTTGGCGGGGCGTACTCAGTTCCGGGGGGGTATTATTTTTCCTGTTTTTGGATCGCGGTGTGCGATCACCACAGGACGCGATGCACCGAGCGGGTTACACGGGCACCGAGAGGGTTATACAGTCTACGAGTAGCAACTGACGGAAATTAAAATGGATCTGCGAGTTGGGAGAAATCGGTACCTGAACAGGGCTCCGTGAATATGTGTTTTCACGCGTTCGAGCGTCACTTCGTGTCCTGGTCGTGTCCTCGTGCGTCGGGTTGCTGTGTCCTGACCTAGGGTCTGACTCGGGACAGCGGGGCTTCGTCGGACTTGACTCGGGGAGGGCAGAGGAGCGGCGAGTTCGGCGGGGTCGGGTCTTCGAAGGGGATGGCCGCGGGTTGGTTGCCGAGATGGGCAGCGTCACAGCGGACTCCGGCGGAGATGGGTCTTCAAAGGGGATGGTCGCGGGTTGGTTGCCGAGATGGGCAGCGTCACAGCGGACTACGACGGAGATGGGTCTTCAAGGAGATGGGTCTGCAGAGTTTTGCGGCGGCGGCGGCACGGAAGTCGATGTATAAATAGGGCATGCACAGTGATTTCGATGGGGCTTCGCTTAGGGCTTTGGGTCGGGTTGTTGTATCCGACCCGACCCGACCCATTATAACGGGTGGGCTTGGTTCGGCTTAGCCCGTGGTTTGGTTCGGTCAACGGGTTGGTTTAATCTGGGTTTAGACTGGTTCGGTTTACAATACCAATAGTTTTTAAGGCTTAAAACTTATTTCCGGAGTCCAAATAATTCACCGAAAAATACCACATGTCCGGTTTTCCAATTTACACCATAAAATCTTATTTCCATAATATTTTAATACCAATAAACTGCATAAAAATCCTCAACTCATATTTACCTTGGTTCTTCCTCCAAAAATTACCGAAAATCCGGAAAAAATTATATTAAAATTTATTCTAAAAATTAGGGTATTTACAGACTTGTCTTGTATTTCTTTGCTTGCCTTGATATCTTATCATGCTTTAGTTTATGTGATAGAGTATTTCCAGCATTATTTTATAATATCCACGTCTCCTTATGGAGTTGGGTATTCATGTGAGATGGATTAGATAGTTACATGACCTAGACAGCGTTCTACCGCCGATGCTGCGGCGTAGGCTGGACGTACCCACGCTCTCGTACCCCTATATCGGGTGCGGGTCGTGACACGTTTTTGTGGTGGTCCATGCAGGTCAGACTTCGCAAGTTATACGATGTCGTGGTAGTGCGACGTCATAGTTGTACTACTGTGTGCCTGCTATATAAAATAGGACATAGGATACTAGGATGAGGGAGTATACTCAATCACAAATTCTTGAGAGATTCCTAGGACGACCCCTTGAGAATCTTATTATAATTTCTAATTTTAAATCCTTCGCCTTGTTTTCGTCCGTCCTCACTCGTTGATATTGAGTTTGATTCCTGTTGATCAGTTATTAAATTAGGATCTTGGTTTTATTGTAGAGTTTGATTTCATGCCGAGATGAATTTTACGGACTAAATTTTACGATATCATCTGATGACATATATTGATGAGAACAGTGCAAAAGGTGAAACATCTGCTTTGGTTATGGAACCTAGAGTTATCGCAGCTGTACCGGTTGGTGTGGCAAAGATTCTAGATGACATGACTATAGGGTTGCGTACTTTAGTTACGGAACCTGTCGTTTACCGCACCTGTGCTTACTGGCATGGCGAGGATTCTCAGCGTCATGATTTCTGACCGACGTGTATGATTATCAGGTTGTGTCTTAAAATTTGTTCTTAAAGTATCATCTCAACACTTATCTATTTCTGTTATACAGGACTTTTTTCCATCGTTTCTTTTTGTTGCTAGCAGTAGAAACACCTTCAGTCCTCAATCCAGTCATTTGAGCTCCTATTCCTTGAGGATTCCTTATTAAGTATGATAATTAATGTCTTGTAATTATGGCGGTGTCTTGAGTATTAGTATTGACGGAGTGTTGCTAGTGAGTTGTAAGTGTTTCCTAGTTGGACATGTGAGTAGTAGGCCTTAATCTAGAGTTAACCCATAGCATAGTACCTTGTAACAATGGTTCTAGGATATGTGTCATTATAGCACTGTGAGTAAAGGAGAGTATAGAGTATCAGTGATAGTTCCAAGAGTTAGTATCAGAGCCAACATACCCGTCCTGGATAATCATGATTATATAATTGGATGATCTATGAAAACAATTAGGTATCAAGGAATTGTGTTAAGGATTAATGGAGCATGGCGTTCAATTTGATGATTGATATCGGGTGTGTTAAAGGTAAAGAAATTTATATGCATGAGGAGTTATAATGAGATGTCATGAGAAGAGAAATATCAAAATTGGTAATGAAAATGGTGAAGCGTATCACGGATTAGTTTAGCAGGCTATAAAAGGTTAAAGGGAAATACCTATACAACAATCGAGATGAGGAACCATATACATGCCCATGAGAGTAAAGAAACATGAGTGTTATAGAAGGTACAGGTAATCATGAGTTCTAATGAGCTTGATGAGATGATCCATTAATGAAGCTAGTGATATAATACCAAGAGTGCTAATGGTTCTATATCGAGGATTAGTCGAGAATGACGCTAATAATAGTAAGCACTCTGTGTGATAATAATTGGATGATATACCAGTTAATATAGATTGAAAATCATGGAAGAAAATACATGTGATGATAACTTTGATTATTGGAGGTAATAGTGCAAGTGATTCGGGCAGTACAATTTTAGTACCCAGTTAAGAGTTGTAGACAATAAGTGTATTGAGTGCACCTCGAGTATTAGAGACCGTGAGCACTTATATGTATATATGTGGATTTATAAATTAGAGGGTGGAAATAAATTCTAATTTTTTTTGAGAATTATTGAGGAGTTGAGATTTATGTCATTAAATTTTTGAGGGTTCAAATTTGATTCAATAAACATGGTCAAGGCTATAAAGATTTTAGGAGCGATTAAAATTTGATTTCGATATTGAGTATTCGACTATTGAGGAAATATATGCATTTTATTTTAAATTTGTTCGAGAAGTTAAACCTTGACCATTATTTTGAGGATTAATTTTATGGTGGATGAGAAATATATATATTAATATATGAGTAGACGATATACATGTGTAAGAATCTGTTGACTTGGGCATGATTGAGATGGCACCGCAGACAGACTTGGGTGTCCATCTAGAGTTGTATTAGAAAGGGCTTAGCACTTAGTATGGTGTTGTATTTGACGTGTATTTGAGTGATAAGAACAACTAGTATGAACAATTATAGTAGGAACGGGAACTGACAGAGAGTATGGTACTAAAGAGATAGAGGTATCAACTTGGATGCATTATTGAATCATGGTTATATTAGAGATTCTTGGCATCAGATTTAGGTGTTAATAGACAAGTGTGTGCAATATGGATGTTGTGGATAAAAAAAATTAATTGATACGGGTACCAGTGTACAAGGATAGGAATTTGTTAGTAAATATGCCAGAGTTAAGTGTATGTTAGAGATAGAAGCTACTGCAAGTAATAGGCTAGCAGGTTTCTCTTTTCTTTTCTCATGATCTTTTTTCGTATTTTGATTGATTGATTCCCTAGTACCGTGGCTTGTATGCATGATTTTCTTGTTATAAGGTAGCTAGTAGTACACCCCGACAGAGACCATAATGCCAAGACAAAGGAGACTGTGACCATGCATGTTTCTATATTACGTGGTGTATGACTATAGGTAGGATTCTCTTAGACCTTGAGTGTTGAGAGTTGACCTTAGTAAAGGAATTTATGAAAGGATTATGATTCGACAAAGAGAGACAAGATGCTTAAAATTCAAGGATAAATATTGATTTAAATAAAGGATTAAAAAAAAAATTACATGGCGACATTGATGATTTATTAATTTTAGGGAGGTTGATTATGATATAATTTATCATTGAAAATTTACGGAAATTAAGGAGATTATTATTATAATTATTTGATTGCAAGTTATAAAATTTAAAATTTTATATTTGGATGTTGTATTTGGAGAATCCATAAGTATCGCATTGTTGAGTATTTTGAGGAAAGAGGAAATCGAGGAATAAAATCATTGAGGGATTAATGTTGAATTCAAACTTTTTGGGACGAAATTTAAATTTTATGTATATACATTGATTAAAATTAATTTAAAGGAGTGGATATTAAATTTTGAGTATTTAATTTTTAACTTAAGGGTTCGGAGGAAATTGTGAGGAAAATGAAAAAAAACTGATTTTTATTTCGAGGATTTTTCAGGAATACAATAAATTCAGAATTTTTTTTGAAATTTGTGAAATGACAAGGTGGATTATTTCAGGATTTTGTGGGTTGGTGAAATTAAATTTTTATGGAAAATAAATATGTGTATGAATAAACACTACTATGAGGACTTTAAATTTCGAGGACAAAATTCTTTTAAGGATGGTAGACTTGTCACTACCACATTCTGAAAACAGGGATAATTTTGACTTTTCTGTATTTAATATTTCGTGTATTTAAATTAAATAATTTCATGAGATGTGTATTAAATATATTATATTATATTCAGTGTTCATTAATGTTGAGCTGGCAGACTCGACCTAGAAGCCATTACACGAACACCTGTCCGAATTATTACGATTACGTGTTAATTGTATTATTTAGGATTTAATTTATTGGAGGTCGTAATTAACTACCGTAATTTATTTAATTATTGCGCTTTGCCCTTGCTTCGATATTTGGAGCGCTACCCTAGCTTTTGCCTTCCAACAAATTTTACAAAATTGCCCTTGCCCGCCTTCCATTCTGCCATTTTTGTAACTCATAATTATGATCTCTTGAGCTTCATTTTAGCCGCACAATATTCGTCGCGGACGTTTATTTAATTCCTAAATAGATTTAATTTTTGTATCGTTGTGCGTTCCAATCGAAATTGGAGGCAATCTTGACCTATTCTTCGTGCGACCCAAATTAGGGAAATATTCTGTTCAGAGTCTTCTTCACTAATGATATTGATGACCCGACCTAATTTTGGCCCCATGTACTCCTAATTAATTTTAGAACACAACTTACATTTTATTTCTAATTAAATTGAGGATAACATTTTGACTGATTCTGTAAATCCTAATTTAATTCCAGTACCCGATTAATTAAACCCATACCAAGCACACAATGCCCCCTCACCCTGCAAAACGCCAAACATCGAATCGCCCGCCAAATTTTTATTATTGTATGCATCTGTGCAAATACCCAAATTTAAGGGGGGCTAATTTGCAAATTTGAATTTGGTGTCAACACCTCATTGGTTCAACTAAATGGAGAAGCCCAATATTGACTAGTCAACACCCTCATTCCCACATGAAGAATTCATTCATGTCTAATCTTGGCCATTCATTAAATGGGTCAATCCTCACCCTTCATTCACACACCCTCTCTCCCTATTTAATGTCCTATCACCTAGCCCTAATCCCCAAAAACCTAGGGAAGCCTACCTCCTCACAAGCCCCTCCCCACACTCAACCGTAGGCTTCCATTTCCCCATTTCTTCTTCTTCTTCTTCTTCTTCTTCTTTTTCTTATTCCTTCTTCTCCTTCTCCTTGTTTTTTTTTTGAATTTAATGTAAAGGGGGCGAAAACCCAACCCCAGTTCACTGTTCCCTGCATCAATCTCTCCCCACAGCTACTGTTCCTCGACCCAGGCTCGGTCGAGTACCGCCGCTCATCTCCATCGGCAACCCGACAGCCCCTCCACGCCGGCGCCAACTCCGACCCTAGCTCCTCCCTTCTCCAGCACCCACTGCTCCGACCAGTTCGAGCACCCACTGCTCCGGCCGGCCACCCCATCGACTCGACACTGATCCCTGTGCACCCGGCTATCTTCTCCGATCGAACCCGCCGGCTCTCCACTCCGCTCCGTCGAGTCTTCCTCCAGCCCGAGCTTCTTCCCCTCCTCCCTACGCCGAGCTCCCCGCTGCTGGACTCCGAATGAACCCGACCTCCTTCCAACCAACTGAACCGCCACCTCTGCAACTCATCCAAACTCCGGCGGCCCCCTACCCGAAGCTCCAACTACAGTTTCCTTCCCCGACCGAGCTTCTCGACTCCGGCACGGCCACCGTCAAACCCGAGTCCGGCCTGCTACATTCCCTCTACTCTTCGACTCCCTGACCTCCTCCTTCCCGATCTCTTCTCCGGCGCTGCTACTCCAGTAGCCGTAGCTCCACAGTCGAGCTAGTACACTCGACTCCTCCCCCATTTCTTCCCCGGGCGTCCATAGTTCCCTGCACTTCCTCCCCAGTCTCCGGCCAGGGCGTCAGCGAGCATCCCCGCCACGCTTTCTTTCCCGGCGAGCCAACTCCTCCGGCCAACCACCATACGACACCTCCATCCCAGCTCACTTCCTCCCCGGCCTCCTTGCTGTTCCTCCACCTCTGTCAAGCCCGGCCGAGTCCCGGTCTCCTTCCCTGGCGTTCATCCGGCGAGCTTCCTCCGGCCAGGCTCTCCGGCCAGCCGACCCAGCACCACCACAACCACCTCTGTGAGATCCTTTTCCCTCTCCCTCTCTCCCTTATATGTATATGTATTTATATTAATACGTATTGTATGTATATACGTATAGGTATGTATTTAATAATGTATATGTATATGTATAAGTATATTAGTTAATGTTAATATGTATATATATGTGTACATGTATATATATAATATGATTTATATATATATAAATACGTATTCTAGTATATGAAATATTGGTATATTTATACTTGTATATAAAATAAGTACTAATTTGGTATATATATAAATACGTATTCTACTATATGTATTATTGGTATACTTAATATATTTTTCAATATATAAAAAATTGGTATATGTATATATTTATTTGTATATACACCTAGTATATTTTTTAAATGGATATATATGGCACACATGTATTGTTTAACTAATATATATATTATACATGAAATTAAATGATATATATATATTGTATATGTATTTAATGTGATGTATTAGTATTAGTATATATTTTAAATAATAACATTGACAATATATATATATATATATATATATATATATATATATATATATATATATATATATATATATATAATTTTAAAATGTATTTTTAGCATATGTATGAGTATACATATATTGTTCAACTAGTATAAATTAGACATGTATATAAATTGGCACATATATATATATATATTGTAAATGTATATAAATTGGTGCATATATATATATATTGTAAGTACTAATGTAGTTAAAAATAGGTATAATGTGTCTTATATCTATCTACTAGATGGCCCGAGTGTGGATACGGACACCTCGTAACTCCACCTGACCTATGATCCTGCGAACTGATAGCAGACTGCCACACGTACACTGACGTACTGGCAAGCCCCGTACCATTTTGATCGTCTGTCTTGTCCAGCAATCGCAGACGCAACGCCGTGCAATTTGACGCACACTGACCCTAGATTGACCAGTGCCATACCTGGCAGAGCCCCTGAGTTCATGTATTGCATTGTGTTGTGTTAGTGTAGCATCTGACACAATATTATATTTATTATATGTTTATAGGACTATTGGATCCTCCAGACGATACTCTGGGACAGGACATTGGTTTTACTAGCTAAGGACCCAAGGCGAGTACATTCTCTGATTAGCTTCTTGTTTATGATATCCCCTATGTTCATTGTATCTAGTGTAAATATCCATGCTCTTGACACGATGGTTACACGGATTGGTATATACGGATATCGCCATGAGATATTATTCCTTGTTCATGTGTAGCTTGTACAAGTCTTATTTCATCGTTATCTTGTATATGTACAGACACTAATTTACGGAGAGATTTGCTACCTCCCTAGGAAATCCCGTACCATAGCGTACCATGGTTGGATCTACTATACCAGTCGGGGGTGGGGAGTATTTTAGTGTAGATATGTGATCATACCCAACTCTACATGCATCATAGCTCACCCACGCCTCACGTCGGTGCAGCCTTACCATTATATGCCTCATCACTGTTACATATGGTTAGCCTGACTATTACTCGCATTATAGCTATTCCTACAGATTAGCCTGACCTCAAGGATGATCGCTAACCAATGTAATGAGTTTACTAGTCCCAAGTCGATCACATGTTAAAGCTAGTACTCACACACTTAGTCATAGGTTTCTTGCTCATAGACATATTGTTTTCTTTCCTGCATTTACTTACAGTATTTCCAGTATATTCTTCATTGTATATTTCTCGTACATATATATGCATCTTGTATATTTCCATCTATATACTGCTACATAGTTTATATCATTGATATAGAACTGCTAATTAGAAATGTACTTTGCTCCTTCCTGATTAAAAAATATTTTCCAGACTGTGACCTTAGTGGACTTGTTTCTGACACACTTGGGGATCGGATGTTACTGATTGCAGGTATGACTATTTTGTCGTTAGACTTGTCTTGTATTTCTTTGCTTGCCTTGATATCTCATCGTGCTTTAGTTTATGTGATAGAGTATTTCCAGCATTATTTTATAATATCCACGTCTCCTTATGGAGTTGGGTATTCATGTGAGATAGATTAGATAGTTACATGACCTAGACAGCGTTCTACCGCCGATGTTGCGGCGTAGGCTGGACGTACCCACGCTCTCGTACCCCTATATCGGGTGCGGGTCGTGACATAGTCAAACAGGTCCGGGACGAGTATAAAGTCCGAAATGAAGACTTGATCCCCTACCACCAAGCGGCGCTTAGCATTATCGCAACTTTTGAGATGTTCTTCATAGAGCACGTCCCTCGATTGAAAAACATTGAGGCTGACACCTTAGCCGGCCTCGCTACCTCCTTGGCAGTCCCAAGCGACACTCATCAGCTAATCACGGTAATCGGTCAATAGCTGGTTTGCCCCAAAAATAACCGCTACCTATGTTTGAGCTACGCGACAAAAGTACACACTGATGTCCAAGACTAGGGGCTTCCATTCATTGACTACGCGGTCTATAAGATTCTTCTCGAGAACCCAAAGGAAGCCACGTCCATCATGTGACGTTCCCTCCGGTTCTACTATAAGCACGACTACCAAAATATTGTATCGCCGCTCATACGACGGTCTTTTGCTACTATTTTTATCGAATGCATAAGCCAAACATGCGCTTCGGGAAGCCCATGATGGTGTCTGTGGTGCCCACCAACCCAGTCCAAAGCTGAAGGACCATCTCCGATGTTTGGGTTACTATTGGTCCACAATGGTAGCGGATGTCGTCGACTATGTAAGAAAATGCCAAGCGCGCCAGATCCATGCAGACTTTATCCACCAACCATCAAAATTCCTACACCCGACTGTTGCTTCTTGGCCATTCGAAGCCTAGGGTATGGACATCATTGGACCGATTAGTCCACCTTCATCCAAGGGACATCGGTTCATCCTCGCGATCATCGACTACTTCTTCAAGTGGACGGAAGTTATACCACTCGCAGAATTCAAGACGTCCAACATAATCAGCTTTGTCAAGCATCACGTCATATACCATTTTATCTTGCCACGAAGGATCATTCATGACAATGGTCCACAATTTGCAAGTCATACATTCTATCAGTTCTGTAATAAAAATTGAATTCAGAATATAGCATCAACTGCCTACAACCCAACAGCAAATGGTCTGGCAGAAGCCTTCAACAAGACCATCATAAAGCTCCTCAAGAAATTTGTGTCTTCCAACAAACTTGACTGGAACGAAAAGTTGGATGAATGTCTCTGGGCCTACCATACAACTGTCCAGACAGCTACTGGCAATATGCCTTTCTCTCTGGTGTACGAAAGAAAAGCGGTCATTCCGCTCGAGATCCAAATCCCTTCACTCCGAGTGGCTCTCTCTAACTAATTAACCGTCGACGATAATCACCACTAACGGCTACAAGAGTTAGAAGCATTCGATGAGAAACGCCTCTTAGCTCAACAATGCATTGAGCTATACCAAGCACGTCTCTCTTGAGCCTTCAACAAACGGATAAAAAAGATGACCTACCAAGTGGGTGATCTTGTCCTGATTGTAAGGAAGTCAATGGTTAGGACCCACAAGACGACCAATAAATTCTAGGTTAAATGGGAGGGTCCGTTCATCATGGAGTCGGTATTCTCTAACGGCGCCTACCGGCTAGTGAAACTCAACTGCGACTTGCTCATGATGCCTATCAATGGCAAGTTCCAGAAAAATTAATATGTCTAGACTAGACTTGTACTCCCCTCATCCCCAGCAAGTGCCTATGTGCAATATTTTTCCTTTCGTTATAAATTTTGGTAAAAACTATCATTTGTATCCAGGAGTCCGGGATACGCAATGGATAATGGATCCTCAAAGTCTCTCCAGCAGAGTACACTTTAGGTCCACTTGTACACTCCCACAGTGACCACTCAAAAACTAATCTCGTTAGACGCTAGCCATGTTCATATTACCTATGAACTATCATCCCACCAATCTTTCCAGCGGAGTAGTCCTCAGGTCCACTTGCACACTCCCGCAGTGACCACTCAAAAAACTAATCTCGTTAGACGCTAGCCATGTTCATATTACCTCTGAGCTATCGTCCCACCAATCTCCCTAGCGGAGCAATCCTCAGGTCTATCTTCATGTTCGGATAGACCACACTCAGCAAATCACTCATCAGCGAGTTTCTCGGACATCGGTTCACGTACATATTACCTATGAACTAGCATCGTAATATCTCTCCCCGGTTGAGTTTGTCATGTCCATATTACCTCTGAGTAAGCTTTTTGGGTCTTGGCTATCGATCATCACATACACATTACCTCTGATATCGATTTTTATCCCCACTTGTCACCCGTACTCACCAAGGTACACCAGCAGTGTTAAGTCTACAAAAACTGCCACATCCATATTACCTCTAGCAGGGCTTGTCTCAAACCTATTACTTGTACTAATGTGTGCAGAAAGTAATGGGTCCACAAAATATATCACGTCCATATTACCTCTGATAGGGATTATTTTCAAATTTATTATTTGCACTCAACGTACGCAATAAATAATAAGTCCACCAAGATTCCCCAGTGGGATTTCCTCAATGGAAGCAAACAGCTACGTCCATACTACCTCTGGCACGCTTTCTTCTCCGTCCACAAAAATATCGTGATCGTACCTAACCTCTCGGTATGACTATCGATCAACTCACGTCTACGTCACCTCTGAGATATCTTCCTCACATCCTCCCCTGAGAGTGTGCCATGTCCAAGTGAAATCTTAGCAAACCTCTCCCTACGACTATCACCAGTCGTCATCTTAACTTGTTACGTCCATTTTACCTCTGGCAATGTCCGCTTTGAACTTATTACTTGCACTCTCGTGCACAAGAAGTAATAAGTCCCCCAAAGATCCTCCAGTGGGATATCCTTGGCAACTACGGTATTGTACTACATCCACATTACCTCTAGTACAAATCCCAAAGGAGACCCACTAAGAGATCAAAACAAATCTGTCAGTTAATGATGATTTGACAGCCTTGAAGTGCTCTCCCATGCGGCCTAACGCCTAGGAGGCCCAACGTCCATGAGATCCAACGTCCATGCGACCTTCCAATCATGCGGCCAAAAGTGCTTCTTCCTTCATGCTTCTTATTCAAAGTATTCTAAACTTATCACTTTGAAAACTTTGAAGGGGGGCTTGTAGAAGCATAAAAAATATGCATCCATGTGACCCTGCGCCCAAAAAATAAAAACTCAGAAGAGATCAGGCCGCAGAGTCTCCCTGCGGCCCAAACAAGCCAACAGTCATGTGCCCTCAAAAGGAGGCTCAAATCAGGCCGCATAGTCGCCCTACGACCCAAACAAAGGCAACATCCATGCGTCCCCAATTAGCCAAAGTAGCTTGGCCGCAAAAGGACCTAACATGGTGTCCCGTTAGCAGGATCGTCTCTGACACAAAATTCTGACGAAAATGATTTTCTGACTTCCTCAAAAGATGTAAATACACTAAACGACAAATGTCTCACGTCATCATAGAACTTCACTCTCGAAGGTGTGCAACGTCGCGTGTACAGCACAACCGGCCTCTTGCGACTCCATTCTGTCCATGCGTCTCTAGCCTCTTGAGTCCCAGACTCCATGCGGTCTCATGCGTCTCGGGCCCCATGCGTCCCAGACTCTATACGGTCCCGTGCATCTCTGGCCCCATGCATCCTAGACTCCATGCAATCCTGTGCGTCTCACGCCCCATGCATCCCAGACTCCATGCGATCCATGGGTCTCTGACTCCACGCGTCCCAAACTCCATGCGGTCCATGCGTCTCTGGCTCCATGCATCCCAGACTCCATGGGTCCCACGCATCTCTGGCCAGATGGATTTCAGACTCCATGAAGACCAAATCTTACTGTTACGACAAGAGTGATTCTCTCCAACCAAGTACGGACTATGTGTCAAGATGACCAAGTCATGCCCACAAAGGACGAGAACCACCAAGATATTCAACAACGAAAAATCCTAACAAATGCCCACGTGGTAGCTCGGCCTGCTCACGGTTACAGCTGCACCATGTTACGAAGGGATACGTGGCACCCTCCAGCATCCATGCGGCCCAACATATGCGCGCCCAGGATGCCTATAAATAGTAGGGTACCACACCCGAACAAAAGGGGGCTGGCTATCTGCGAATTACACTCGAGCAAGAGAGAAGAGGTTCCGCATCGGATCATCCACGGAGTAAAGAGAGTTGCTACGCTCCTAACCCTCCATCGTCACCCCCCAGAACACAAAATGTGTACTTAGACTGTCTGTTTATGATTTCTCTCTGTACTCTCTCTAGTTTGTTTATTAAATCAAGTTCTTTCTTAAAGACTTTCGAATTTAATGGCGAACAACAGGAAAAAATAGCTAAACACGGGCCAAAGCCTATGCACTCTGCGTACCCAGGCACTCTGCGCACTACCTTGCATACCCTAACCCTATTGTAATAGTCTATCAAGTCCTAGTTGATCCCATAATTTATTATATCAAACAATGATCATCATCCAGATAATTTGAGAACAACATAAGTCCTTAAGTTCACTATCCTTCAAGTTCACTATCACATACAAAATTATAATTTTATGAATAGAATCAAAACAATCAAAGAAAATAGCAAACTTTGTCAAAACCAGCAAAACCAACCTTTTTGAGTCAAAAACAACCAAAAATAGCTTCTTTGCGCACAAAACAGTCTTTCTGCGCACAAAACAGGATTTTTGCATAAATCTGCGCACAAAGGAGGACTTTTGTGCAGTTCTGCGCAGGGAGTCGCTATGCAGTTCTGCACACAGGGGTCTCTCCGTAGTTTACTGTTCTTCGTCCCAAAACAACAACTAAAAATCTGTGAAAATATTTTAAACTTGTTTTGGCCATAAAAATCTCATTTTAACTCAAAATTCGATGATTCAAATGTCAAAATCATATGAAATTGAATTTCCTACAACATGTGATAAATAGTTTTCAGAAATTCTAAGTTTTAAGAGATCATTACCACAAAATTTTCTAAAAGTATCATTTGAAACTTAGATTTACTCTAAATCATTCATCAAAACCGAAAAGGTCAAGCATTAAAGATGTAGAGAATATCAAAATACACAATATAGACTAATAATATGCACGGTATCAAGAAAAATAAAAAATAAAATAAGGTTTCTCCACTTTGTGCAAGATGTATTTGCTTGGGGATAGCAATCAAAGTCTAGTCTTCTACTCCTCCTCCAAGGAAGATTTATACCTCACACCCTAAGTCTCAAGACTTAGCTTCTAGGATTGGGTTCAAAGCTTAAGGAAGAAAGAAGTGGAGACGAATGGAGAAAGAAGAAAAAGAAAGTGAAAATGGGAAATGAAAGAGAACATCCAAGAGAAAATACAAGGGTTCGATGGTCCAAAGGGTGAACCAGGTTAGGCACTCATTCTACGTATGGGTCCTAGTACAAATTTATGGCAATTGCCAGTAGATTTTCTACTGATCCATGGTAGTCATCTCATAATAAAACAAAAATTCAAATCATAAAAATATAGCAAATATGATACACAACAAAATATAAAACACGTATACATACATTTTTAGGAAAAAAATTAAATATTGAATATTCAGAAATATGAAATCCGGGATTGAACGTGATATATATATATAATGTGTTCTATATTTTGTAAGAGTCCATATATATATATATATATATATATATATATATATATATATATATATATATATATATATATATGAGAGATGTAAGAGTCTATTTTTATTGGTCCACATGTGTATAGCTCATATTCTGTTCATCCTTTTTTTGGGAAGAAGATAATTGTGTTACAGATCCCTGGCTCGAAGGCCTATAAACTCGTCCCGAAGGTCACACTTGCATCACATCGCACCTGCACCGATATTGCAGCCTATATCGCACTCGCATTCGGCCTGCACTCACATTAATTCTCCTACAGGAAATAAAATATGCTTATCCTGTTGCTCGAACCCGCAACCTCTGGGGGAGGGATATGCCTCACTTTTACCACTTGAGCTAGAGGTCATTGAATATTATATATATATATATATATATATATATATATATATATATATATATATATATATATATATATATATATATATATATATATATATATATATATATATATATATGGTAATGTTCTAGAACCATCCGGATGGATTCGTATTATGGAACTACCCTTTGTTACATGGGTTGGATTAAAATTGAATGGGTGAGATTAAAAGTCGGTGGGGTCTACACCTTTTAATCTCAACCATCCAATCTAAATCCAACCCATGTAACATAGGGTGATTCCATAATATGAACCACCCGGGTGGTATATATATATATATATATATATATATATATATATATATATATATATATATATATATATATATATATATGAATTTAGATTTCTCACATAGATGTCGAATGTTTGAACTTAGAAAACCTCAATGGAAAGTGAATTCTTCTTCCCAATTATGGTAGGAGTTAAATAAATAAAATTTCTAGCTCTGGAGGTTAGCAGGTGAAGACATAACACATCCTGCTTAGGTGAGTTCGATCCCACGAAGAAAATGATTATTCCATATACACACACTAGAACGAGCTTTAATCATATTTGGACTGGGTCGAGCCGAGCTTGAGGGGAACAAATCCGACCTGACTCTATTATGAGAGCGGGCCAAGTCGATCTCGGACTTTAATCGGTCTTGCATAGGCAACATTGCAATTGGCCAAGAGCTGTCAAAATCAACAGTGGAACAAATTCGACTGACCCGATTAGGAGAGTGGATCTCGGGATTTAATCGATCCTAGGCCGGCCCAAGTCGAATTTGATCGGACCGGTACCGAGTCGCATATGCTACATTGCAATTGGATCAAGAGCTGTCAAATCCGACCTGGCCCGATTAGGAGAGCAAATCTCGAGCTTTAACCGATCCTAGACTGGCCTAAATCGAATTTGACCAGACCGATTCCAAGTCGAATAGGCCACATTACAATTGGACCAAGAGCTGTCAAAATCAATAGTAGAACAAATTCGACCTGGTCCGATTAGGAGAGTAGTCTAGACCGATCTCGGGCTTTAAGCGATCCTAGGCCGGTACAACTCGAATTTTGGGTTTGACCAATCCTAGGCCGGCCCAACTCGGATTTGACCGGGCCGGTTACTAGTTACAATGGCAACATTGCAATTGGACCAAAGTTATAAAAATCAACAAATTTAGTTATATTGCTGAATAGAATTAGGTTTATTTTAGAGTGCGGAATTTTAAAACTGAGGTTTGAAAACAAACTCCAATAAGAAAATTGGTGTTCTATTTAGCCTAAGCGCATTTGGAAGTTTAGTTTACAAAACCCCAGAAAATGGAGTATAGGATGGAGCTTACAACAATCACACATTGGAAATTTACTTTACAAAACCTCAGAATGGTGAACTTTCTGAAACATACACTCAAGGATTCAATACCGAAATCAGGGGCCTCTAATGATAAAGATAGCAAGGACAAAGAGATAATAATAATAGCACAAAAAATTTACTGTAGCAAAACTAAATTAATATAAACGAAACAAATTTACTAAAATTAAAAATAAAGACAGAATCAGCCAACTGAGTTAGCAAAAAACACAACACAGCGAACACATATACAAAAAAAATCAAATGTGGATCCCACAGTTCAATTTCCGCCAATATTGTTGGCAAAAATTGACCTGTGGGGCCCGCAGTTGGGTTGGGGTGGTTTGATTTGGTTTGGTTTTATTTGGTTTTTTTATTAGTTTTTTTTATTAGTTATGTTTTGGTTTTTTTTATTTAGTTTTTTTTTATTTAGTTTAGTTTTGAAATTTGGTTTAAGAAAATTTACTTTAACGAAATAAAATTATAATAAATTAATTGGAAAGAAAAATTAAGAAATTTTTTTAAAAAAAAAAGAAATAGTTTGGTTTTTTTAGAAAATTGTAAAAAAAAATCCTTAAAGAAAAAAAACGGCTATTGCAATGTTTGATAAGAAAAAAAACTAAATAAAGAAAAAAAAACTAGTATTTATTTGTGTCCTCTAATTTTTTGTTTATTTTAATGATTTAGTTTTTTTTATATGAAAAAAGAAGAAAGACAAATAATAGGTTGGGGAATGATTTAGTGTTTATTTGGGTTTGAAATTGGGTCTGGGTCTATGGATTGGTGTTGGTTTAGTAGTTGGTTTATGTCCAACGGCTATTTCACAACCGCTCTTTCAACGGCTCTTATTTTTTCAACATTTATATCCAACGTTCGACTAACGATCGTTTCGAAGTTACCTATATAAACGTAGTATTTGTTTGATATCAGCATATCAAATATTGCAAACAAAATTTTTATTTCTTTCCATACTAAGTATCTTTCTTTCCACACAGGAGAAGCTCGGTTCAATATACAATCTTTGAAGTCCATTTTCTTGTTGCCATGGATCGAAGTATAACAATACTGTGCTCGCTTGGTGGTGTACTAAATGGGTTAGCTTATGAAGGAGGTTTTGTTGAAGTTCTTTTAATTGATCGAAATATTTCGTTTGATAATTTACGTAATCTAATAATTGAAAATTTTTCTATTGACTATGAATTTTTATTGGTACATATTTATCTATCTAATTGTATAAATTTAGTTAGTGAGGAAGCATGGAAATTTATTCTTGAAATTAATATACAATCACCGTATATTAATATTTTTGTGACTCCACCACCACCACCACCACCACCAAGAATTAGTAGTGCTCCTAGTTCTTCTCATCAAGTTATTTCATTTACTGAAGAAGAATATAGAGTAAATGATAGTAATATCGACGATAAAAATAGTGATGATTTAATAAAAAATATAGATGATGTACTTGATGATAATGTTGATAGTTTAAACAATTTACTCATTGGAAGAGAATTTATGAATGGTCATGAATTTAGAAATTTTATTAGTGATATAGCAATTGCAAAAAAAATTTGTTGCAGGACTACTAGAAACAATGTTAGTGCAATTGTATATAAATGTAATGTTTCTAGTTGTAATTGGAGAGTGTACGCTAAAGCCATTGGCAACGGCAAAACATTCGTCATTAGTACGCTAGAAAATGTACATTCTTGTTTAGGTGGACTTACAACGAAAAATCATCCATTAGCGACAACTATACGGGTTAAGAATAAGATTATTGATAAAATTCATGATAATCAGTCGTATAGTCCATCGCATGTTATAAATGATATCTATAGGGAACACCGAATACATATTAAATATTGTAAAGCTTGGAAAGCTAGCGAAATTGTTCTATCAGAAATAAGTGGTAGTTATATTCATGCATATAGTAGTCTTGAAGAGTATGCTTTTACAATCATTGAGACAAATCCATGTAGCAGATGTTATAAAAGACTACAAAAATAATAAGTTTCAAAGAATTTTTATTTGTTTTAAGACATGCATTGATGGCTTTTTAAGGGCATGTTTACATGTGATTAGTACTGATGCTACATTTCCTTCCTCTAAATTTTAAGGTATTTTATTTATTGCGTGTGCTTATGATCCTAACTATCAATTATATCCAATTGCTTATGCTGTTGCTGAGAGCAAAAATATGGATTCTTGGACTTAGTTTTTAAACGGTTTAAAAATATCTTTTGAAGGTAGTTTTAATGCGCGGGATACAATTTCTTTCATATAAGATAAAGAGAAATGATTAATAAATGTCATGCGTGCTACTTTTCCAGAATCACCTCATTTTTATGTATTCAACATTTTAAACAAAATTTAAAACAAGTATGTAGACTACCTTATTTTCAACGTAAATTAGACTACCTTGCAAGATGTTATAATGAGACATATGCGAATATTTGCTTTGAAACAATTAAGGCTGAAAATATCGATGTTTACAATTGGCTTGTTGGAGTAAATGATAAAACTCGTGTTTTATCACACTGGATAATAACTTATTCTCTTGTCCTAGATTAGATATTAACACGTCGAACCTTACTGAATGCTTCAATAACTGGGTTAAAAATTTACGCGATAAACTAATAACAACACTACTAGATGGTATTCGAGCCAAAATTATAACACTTTAGGACAAAAATCGGCAAAAAGCTAAAAATCTTGCAACTGATTATTGTTCGAAGATGTTAAATACTATGGCTAGTATCACAAAAAAAAGACACCAGCTGCAAATATTGAGTATAGTTGGTTATTTGTTTGAAATACTAGATCGTGAAATAAACAGAACATATGTTGTTAACTTAGATGAAAAATATTGTACATGTTTTAAATGGTATCATACTTGTCTGCCATGTGTACATGTATGTTATGCTTGTAATTCTAAAAATATTAGCATTGAGAGTTTTTATCCATATATTTTTTCCAAAGAAGCATTAAGAAGCGTATATGAGCCGCACCTGAAGCCAATTACAGTCCCTTACAACATTCAAAGTACATTAGTTATAGGCGACATTGGAGTACCAGATGTACAACGAAAAGCGGAAAGACCAAAGAAGAACATCATCATGACGAAGGATAAATCTTCAAGAGATCTCCGATGTAGCAACTGTAATGGTTTGGGACACAATCGAAGAAGATGTACCAACCAACCAAGAGAATAAATGCATTGGCATAGATTTTCTTAGGAAAGTTATAAGTTCATTGATGTAATTTTATTTTTAATACATAAATTTCTAATAAAACCTAGCAGTACAAGATTTTTATTCTCTGCCTCTTGTCATCCTGTCATAATACCTACGAGGCCTTGACCTAAGACCAAGTCTATTTCTTCTTGCTACTGTATCCTCGGGTCTCTCCCCTAGCAATGGTGCCCATGGATCAAATCCATCAGTCTCCTGTGTCAGCACCAGCGCTGTTGGAGTCACAAATAACTGAGTAGCTGTATCAAACTGGGGTGCATCAAATATAGAAGTGGCCATCTACATGTAATAATCACAATAGTCACCACCAGGCTGTGACTTTCCCTCGTCCGCCTCTCGGTCCATCTGTATGGTACGTGCCTGTGACGTACCCTCGCCCGCCCACTGATAAGTCCCTGGCCAGCCCACTGGGAAGTGCCCTGGTCAGCCTGTTAGAAATTGCCCTGCTCAGCCTGCTGAGGGACCTCGTCATCTTGTTGAGGCGGGCTATCCATTTTCCAAACATGATTATACTTTCTACGCGGACGTGCTTGCCGTCGGCTAACTAAGCCTTGAGAATAATTCGGTAGAATATGTAACAGAGGGTTCGGTGGAGTCAAAATTGCTTGCACATCATCCAAAAATGATCTTACTGCTGTGCTCAACGAGTCTCTCACTGGATAATTTTCACATGCTATATTCAAATTTGTAAGCTGAAATATTAAGTAGAATCCAATTAATTCATATAAAAAACTATGGAGACAAACATTTTTATCAATAAAATACGTACATTCCCAATTACACGTTGATATCATTCACGATAACTGGCATCATCAACGGCCCGATGTTGGAATCGCAACTCCTTATATCGGTAGTATCGGTTACTTATAAGAGGAGCTCCCCACCAAGATCTATAGGCAATATCACCTAATGCTACACCATTTAAACAAATATGAGCGTATGATTTCATATAATTTTAAAAAAATTATTTTGTTCAACTTTTAAATAACTTACCCTCATCTATAGAGTCCATTAGTTGAGACGACTGTACCGCGGACTGTGTCTCCAATCTAGAATTCTACTGTGGAATTATTTTGCTTGCTCTTTTAATTGCACTCCCTCTACTACGGTTTAAATATGGTGGCTCATCAAAAATCTTTTGTTTCACCAAGAATTGTCGCATAACGCGATTAGCTAGATGATACATGATTTCTACATCGAATATTAGGAAACAACTATGGACATTAAGGTCTTAGGTTGTTGTTTGTATTTCAGTAGGATTATGCTCTAGCCGGTATGGACAGTATGTCACCTATTTTATGACAAAAAAATTATAAGATAATGGTCATAATGGCTTTATAAAATAATAATATAGATATTTTACCTCGTTATATCTCAGTGTATCAAATTCGACCCGGTATAAAGAGATAACCGCATGTTCAGAGTGTACTGGATCTGCTGCATCCGTAGTCAACCGTAAAGCTGACGAGAAGATACCAACGTCTGTATTAATGCGGAAGACTGTCTTACCAATATGAAAGTGCTCGTAGGACCAAACCTATAAAATACGAGCATATGACATAAGTGCATATATTTTTAATTTAAGTAGAATTAAGTAAAACTTTTTTATATGATATAAGTGCACATATTTTTATACCTGTATTAATGTCGCGCAACCACTTAAATTTACCTCCGTTGCATTTATGTCTTCAAATTGTACAAAATCTGTCATAAAACTATATAAATATGCCAACACTGACGCTCCCCAAGCGTGGCGCGTAGGTGCGGTCAGGTCTACCAAAAAAGGTAGAAAACGTAAATCAACTAAATCTGATGAGTCTGGAAACAACATTCCGCTTAATAAACCTAGCAAGTAGGCTCTGGTGCAAGCAATGACCTGAACAAATGATGAAGAAATAATATACGTTAAATTAAATTAAAAATATATTATGTCACGATCCGCACCCGGATATTCGGGCACGAGTACGTGGGCACGTCCAGCCTACGCCGCAGTGTCGGCGGTAGTACGCTGTCCAGGTCATTTTCTGGGATTAATAAAATCTATCTCATCCACAATAATAAATAGACAAGAAAAATAACAGGGAATAGAAATGTTAAGTTTTCATACGACAAATTGTGACATACAAATCCATAGTTTGATACAGAATCCAGAAGATAAATCGGGGACAAACCCGATTGTTGTGCTGAAAGAAAATGAATAACTAACTGCTAACTACTCCTCAGAAGTAGTCTCCTGAGTGGGAACCGGCTTCTCAGCTGTATCACCTGCTACCTCATAGGGGCCATAAAGGTGGGGGCAAAGTTCTCATCATCGCCTAAATCAACGGATCCAGTCAGGAAAGGAGCAAAGTACCAAAACATAACAAGATTAAACTAAATATTTATGACAAGTAGTGAAAAGACTGACTAAGCTGTCACGATCAGAATATGCATAATAAATAGTAACAATAACTAAGAGTTAATTGCTGTTAAACAGGAATATGAGTAAAACAGGATTAATTGCTATAAACCAGGGACATGAGTAAAACATGAATATAATGAGACAGGAGAATGGAACTACAACAAGACAAGAAACTATGTGTGTGAAATTGTGTATTTTTGTCACGCCCCAGTCCCAAATACCGAGGGACTGGACGCGTGATAATGGCCAGCAGCACGCACCGATGGACAAACCCAATTTAATGGATCCATCGGGGCATACTTAAGCTGTATATAAGGTCTGTAACAACAAATCAGAACTAATCTCATCCACAGAAAAGATAATAAGATCAGCAGCAATAAGGAAAGTAAAACAAACATCCAGTCTCAGCAAAGTAATTCGGGGAACAACCCGATATAATGTCTGTTACAATTGTTCTCATAAACATGAAAAGAGTTTAATTAATTATTTTTAAACTGATCATAGGGAAGCAGATGTTCAGGAGAAGTCCTCAGCGATCACCTCATCCTCAGGTACTGGTACTGTTCCGAGAAGTGCTCCTGTTCCGTACACCTCAGGGTAGATCTCTTCTGCTAACCCTGGGGACATAATCCGGATCCAGGTCCTCAGGGGACATAGCAAGGTACAGATAAAACAAGCCAAATATAATGCAGTAAAGCAAAATAATGAAACAACAGGGTAAGTAACTAACCAGCTAAGTGATCATGCAAGTGAGAGCATCACTAAAACTAAGGCTGATACCACTACAAGCTCTGTGTCGGGGAGCCGGTAGTAGTTATACTATGTGATATACTATGAGTTTACTATGGATTTTATTTATATATATAATCAGCCTGTAGCCTGTGTGTCTCTCCCCACCCAATGTAACCACAAGTCTCATGTCCATAACGTCTCATGTCCATGTCACATGTGATCATAGTTAATGCATCAAGTCATAATCTAAGAATATAATCTATGTCCATCCTGTATCCTATACAGAATCACCTTGAATATCTCAGGAAGATTCTGTCAATGTATGTGTCAAGTGTCCTGGGTTTTTGTACTTGATACAGCAAGTACTAGAATGTAAAGGGTCACGAATGTCCATCTCTAATGACATACACAACTCCGCGTACGGAGTTGGCACCCGACTGTAATCGGACACTAAGTATGCCACACGGCTCTAGGTTTAAGCATGAACAATAATCACAGAAAATAAAGCAAGAGTAAAATGAATTTAATAAACTACAATTTATGGCAAGGTACACTTGCCTGGGTTTTCAGCTCCAATTGTAGCTCTGGCAATAGCTGGATTTGCAGGGACTACTCCAGCTGCTGAAACAAACATCACCATCAGATTCAGAAAATGTCAATCAGCTAGAAACGCCTGTCCTTGAGTCCAGTTTGGAGACAAGGGCAAAAACGTCATTTTCGGGTCAAGGCGGGGTCCAGATGTGGGCCGCTTTGCACCGAAAACGCGTCAGGGTCAAAGGTCTCAAAAACAGTCCAACTTAGTGTCAACAGATCAGGAACGCTGATACGAACCCAACGGAACTTTCAGATTTGAATTCCGATGAGCCGATCACAAAATCGCCCGTCGAGCGGGGCTTGTGGGGCCCACGACACGCGATTTCGTCAACGTTCTCAGAATCGAACCAAACTTGACCCATAGGACCAGCGTATCGCTACGAGTCCGATGGCGCAAGTTTCGTCTCGATCCGACGTGTGTACACTAAGTTACAGCAAGAAACAGAAAGGTCGGATACGGGCCGTTGTCCGCGGATACGCACTGATTCCGGTGTGCACGCACATCCAAATCAGCTTCTGCGAAATCCCGCACGTCCGTATCAACGACGCTGACGTATCGGTGAAGACCGTACGTGACCAAGTCGTCCCGTTTGGCGGGGCGTACCCAGTTCCGAGGTGAAACAGGGCTAAGTTTTTCCTGTTTTTGGATCGCGGTGTGCGATCACCACAGGACGCGATGCCCCGATCAGTTTGTCCGGGCACCGAGAGGGTTATACAGGCTTCACGATAAAACTGACGGAATAGGAAACCGAGCTACGAACAGAAAGTTACGGTTACCTGAATAGGGCTTGAAAAACCGAGTTTAAACCGTATCCTCGTGTCCAACCGTGTCTAGGGTTAGGGTTTACTGTGTCGAGTCCTGTCCTGTGTCCGGCCGAGTCTTCTGTTGTGTCCGCCGGAGGAGGGTGGAGGTCGGCGAGGCAGGGTCGGCTGCGCGGCTGGGGCGGCACGGCGGCGGAGGGGTTCGTCGAGAACAGCCGACTCGGGGCGGCTGGGAGTTGTCTGCTAGGCGGAGCGGAGGGGCGGTCTGGCCGCTGCTGGGTTGGTTGTCTCGAGCGGCTGGGCAGAGGCGAGCTCAGGGCGGTTCGTGGCCGTGCGGGGTCGACGGCAACGCTGGAGGGCGGAGCTTCTCGAGGTGCGGCGGAGCAAGGTGGCCGGCGAGGAGGACGAAGACGGAGAGAGGAGGAGAGAGACGAGGCGGGGGCTGGCTTTATAGGTTGGAGATGGGAGAGGGAGCGGCGGAGGTTCGGGGAGATGAAGAGGAGGCGACGCGGGGCAGCGAACGGCCTGCGGCGGCGGCCGTTGCCGGCGGAGGAGAAGTGAAGAGTCGGGGAAGAGAGGGGTTCAGGCGGGCGGGTCTGCGGGTGGATGGGTGCGGGTCTGGCCGACCCGCCCGACCCGCTAGGCCTGGGGATGGGCCGGGCTCGGTTGAGGCTGGGCCCGGGTTAATGGGTTTTGGGCTGGGCCGATTTATTTATATAAAAATAATAATTAATTCATTAAACATTAAATAATTAAATAATTAAATAAATAATTATTTTTAGGGGTTTAAAAATAGGTCCAGGGCCCAATAAATTTCAGAAAAATTATCCTAAGTCTAGATTTTCATTTTACACCCAAAAATATTATTTTCTTAATATTTTTATACTGTTTATTATTATTTAAAAATCATTTAATAATTAAAACCCTGTTTTTAATTACAGAAAATTCCCAAAAATTCCAGAAAATTAGGAAAAATTCCAAATTAAAATTTTTGAAAAATCAGGGGGATTACAATATACCCCCCTTAAGAGGATTGCGTCCTCGCAATCAAAGAATAACCGGTCAACAGAGATGACACGGTTGCAAAATTTATTCGAATCATAATACAATAAAGAAAATCATGGTTCAGAGTTTGAACACATAGGAAAAATCATTTCCCTATGCAATAGAAGTTATGCAATTTTCCAAATGTGGGAAATCTTAGAAAATTACAGCTTTTAGAAAACCAGGTTATCTTTCAAAACTTATCAGGTTAACAATTCTAAATTATTATCAAGTTCAAAACTAGGTTATCAATTGTTAGCAAGTTAAAATTATCAGGTTAAGGTTATCAGGTCAAGTCTGGGGTCACGAACCAACAGGCACAAACTATAACAATGCTAGAAACGGAACAACTACAAAGACTTACTCGCATTAGCTACGCCATGGTCCTGCGCGTCTTCCAAAGTCATCGCGAAGGCTTGTCCGCGTCCTGGTGGATTCCTCTGTTGCTGCTGCTGCTGGGCTTGTTGGAAGAGTGCTGCTTGTGGTGCCAAGGGTGGCCTTGGTTGATACCCTCCTGGTGCTGGTAGAGCTTGTTGGTTTGTCCTTGGTACTCCTCCTCGATGATAAGGACAATCCTTGGCTAAGTGTTGATTGGTTCCACAAATCAAGCATAATCCCAACTTGCGTCTGCAGTCCTTCTCAACATGGCCTATCTTGCCACAGTATTGACATGTAGGTACTGTCTGCGGAGAGGCTCTGGGTGGCTGGTGTATGTGAGGCCTCTTTGCAGCTTCTTCTTGTGGTGCTTTGGCTGCTGTGGAAGACCTTTTCAGACCGGTCTCTCTCCTGGTGACGCGTTCCATGCGTCGTGCTGCAGCGAGAACGTCTGAGTACGAAGTTGGTGCGACAGATCCAATTAGCTTCTGCAACTCGATGTTGAGGCCGTCGAAAAACTTTTCGGCCTTCTCTTCTTCTGTTGGGATTAATGTTGGGGCGAAGCGACTTAGACGAATGAACTCGGCGTTGTACTCTTCCACCGTCATAGCTTCCTGAGTGAGATGATTGAACTTGTCCCGAAGTTCTGATCGAGCGATGGCCGGAATGTACATCTCCTGAAAGAGTCTGGAGAACTCTTCCCAAGTGACTCGGTCTGGTCCGAGCCTGGTCTCTTCGGATAGCCACCAATGATGAGCATTGTCCGTCAATTGCATTCTAACAGCGGTCATCCAACGTTCTCTTGGAAGTTCAGCTGCTTTCAATTGGTGTTGTATGTTGGTGAGTCACTCATGCACCTCAGTTGGTCCTTCTTTGCCCGAAAAGGTACGGGGCTTGAGTTGACGGAAATCGGTGATAGATCCCGTTGCTGGTCGCCTAGCTTGTGGGTTTACTTGCTCCAAGGCGGTTACTAGGCTGGTTCTCAAATACTCCGCCTCGTGACGCTGAGTCTCTTGATGAATTTGCTGTTGGGCTTGCATCATTGCGTAGATCATCTGGAATATCTGTTGCCCGTCTATAGGTTGCCCTTGTGGGAATACGGGCATCGGTGGAACGAACTGCGGAGGCGGCGGAATGTCATCACGCCGGAACCTTGAATTATGCGGTGCTTCTTGATCATTTTGAGAAGATTGCCCTCGGTCTTCGGGTGTCACTCCTTCATCATAAGTGACCACAGCATCGTGTGGTGTACTCAAGGGATTCTCGTCTCCACTTCTTGGATCCATTAGTCTGCATCAAAATAAAACATAAGAAGCGCACTGGATTCAAGGCAAGATGCAAGTCAAAAGTTAATTTGAATACGATACAGATATCAAGAACGTTTTCAAGCAAGTGGATGAGATCCTAAAACTTTATCCTATTCTTATTGCAGGCCTGTTCGGTCCCTAAGTTGAAACCGAACAATTTTAGTCGAAGACCTGCATGGGCCACCACAAAAACCATGTCACGCCCCAGTCCCAAATACCGAGGGACTGGACGCGTGATAATGGCCAGCAGCACGCACCGATGGACAAACCCAATTTAATGGATCCATCGGGGCATACTTAAGCTGTATATAAGGTCTGTAACAACAAATCAGAACTAATCTCATCCACAGAAAAGATAATAAGATCAGCAGCAATAAGGAAAGTAAAACAAACATCCAGTCTCAGCAAAGTAATTCGGGGAACAACCCGATATAATGTCTGTTACAATTGTTCTCATAAACATGAAAAGAGTTTAATTAATTATTTTTAAACTGATCATAGGGAAGCAGATGTTCAGGAGAAGTCCTCAGCGATCACCTCATCCTCAGGTACTGGTACTGTTCCGAGAAGTGCTCCTGTTCCGTACACCTCAGGGTAGATCTCTTCTGCTAACCCTGGGGACATAATCCGGATCCAGGTCCTCAGGGGACATAGCAAGGTACAGATAAAATAAGCCAAATATAATGCAGTAAAGCAAAATAATGAAACAACAGGGTAAGTAACTAACCAGCTAAGTGATCATGCAAGTGAGAGCATCACTAAAACTAAGGCTGATACCACTACAAGCTCTGTGTCGGGGAGCCGGTAGTAGTTATACTATGTGATATACTATGAGTTTACTATGGATTTTATTTATATATATAATCAGCCTGTAGCCTGTGTGTCTCTCCCCACCCAATGTAACCACAAGTCTCATGTCCATAACGTCTCATGTCCATGTCACATGTGATCATAGTTAATGCATCAAGTCATAATCTAAGAATATAATCTATGTCCATCCTGTATCCTATACAGAATCACCTTGAATATCTCAGGAAGATTCTGTCAATGTATGTGTCAAGTGTCCTGGGTTTTTGTACTTGATACAGCAAGTACTAGAATGTAAAGGGTCACGAATGTCCATCTCTAATGACATACACAACTCCGCGTACGGAGTTGGCACCCGACTGTAATCGGACACTAAGTATGCCACACGGCTCTAGGTTTAAGCATGAACAATAATCACAGAAAATAAAGCAAGAGTAAAATGAATTTAATAAACTGCAATTTATGGCAAGGTACACTTGCCTGGGTTTTCAGCTCCAATTGTAGCTCTGGCAATAGCTGGATTTGCAGGGACTACTCCAGCTGCTGAAACAAACATCACCATCAGATTCAGAAAATGTCAATCAGCTAGAAACGCCTGTCCTTGAGTCCAGTTTGGAGACAAGGGCAAAAACGTCATTTTCGGGTCAAGGCGGGGTCCAGATGTGGGCCGCTTTGCACCGAAAACGCGTCAGGGTCAAAGGTCTCAAAAACAGTCCAACTTAGTGTCAACAGATCAGGAACGCTGATACGAACCCAACGGAACTTTCAGATTTGAATTCCGATGAGCCGATCACAAAATCGCCCGTCGAGCGGGGCTTGTGGGGCCCACGACACGCGATTTCGTCAACGTTCTCAGAATCGAACCAAACTTGACCCATAGGACCAGCGTATCGCTACGAGTCCGATGGCGCAAGTTTCGTCTCGATCCGACGTGTGTACACTAAGTTACAGCAAGAAACAGAAAGGTCGGATACGGGCCGTTGTCCGCGGATACGCACTGATTCCGGTGTGCACGCACATCCAAATCAGCTTCTGCGAAATCCCGCACGTCCGTATCAACGACGCTGACGTATCGGTGAAGACCGTACGTGACCAAGTCGTCCCGTTTGGCGGGGCGTACCCAGTTCCGAGGTGAAACAGGGCTAAGTTTTTCCTGTTTTTGGATCGCGGTGTGCGATCACCACAGGACGCGATGCCCCGATCAGTTTGTCCGGGCACCGAGAGGGTTATACAGGCTTCACGATAAAACTGACGGAATAGGAAACCGAGCTATGAACAGAAAGTTACGGTTACCTGAATAGGGCTTGAAAAACCGAGTTTAAACCGTATCCTCGTGTCCAACCGTGTCTAGGGTTAGGGTTTACTGTGTCGAGTCCTGTCCTGTGTCCGGCCGAGTCTTCTGTTGTGTCCGCCGGAGGAGGGTGGAGGTCGGCGAGGCAGGGTCGGCTGCGCGGCTGGGGCGGCACGGCGGCGGAGGGGTTCGTCGAGAACAGCCGACTCGGGGCGGCTGGGAGTTGTCTGCTAGGCGGAGCGGAGGGGCGGTCTGGCCGCTGCTGGGTTGGTTGTCTCGAGCGGCTGGGCAGAGGCGAGCTCAGGGCGGTTCGTGGCCGTGCGGGGTCGACGGCAACGCTGGAGGGCGGAGCTTCTCGAGGTGCGGCGGAGCAAGGTGGCCGGCGAGGAGGACGAAGACGGAGAGAGGAGGAGAGAGACGAGGCGGGGGCTGGCTTTATAGGTTGGAGATGGGAGAGGGAGCGGCGGAGGTTCGGGGAGATGAAGAGGAGGCGACGCGGGGCAGCGAACGGCCTGCGGCGGCGGCCGTTGCCGGCGGAGGAGAAGTGAAGAGTCGGGGAAGAGAGGGGTTCAGGCGGGCGGGTCTGCGGGTGGATGGGTGCGGGTCTGGCCGACCCGCCCGACCCGCTAGGCCTGGGGATGGGCCGGGCTCGGTTGAGGCTGGGCCCGGGTTAATGGGTTTTGGGCTGGGCCGATTTATTTATATAAAAATAATAATTAATTCATTAAACATTAAATAATTAAATAATTAAATAAATAATTATTTTTAGGGGTTTAAAAATAGGTCCAGGGCCCAATAAATTTCAGAAAAATTATCCTAAGTCTAGATTTTCATTTTACACCCAAAAATATTATTTTCTTAATATTTTTATACTGTTTATTATTATTTAAAAATCATTTAATAATTAAAACCCTGTTTTTAATTACAGAAAATTCCCAAAAATTCCAGAAAATTAGGAAAAATTCCAAATTAAAATTTTTGAAAAATCAGGGGGATTACAATTTTAGAATACATAGTTGGCATGTAGGGGGTTATAAGACTAATTCGGCCATCATAGACGGCTATTAGACAGGAATAATCGAGATCCGGCTGATGGTATAGTCGCGTACCAACAGCTATTAGACAGGAACAGGGGGAAGGGTAAACTACATGCCTCCTAGTATTCTCCCACCCGACACGAAAAGCAAGACATGAACTCCAGTATTCAAGACATAAAATTTAGTATTCTAACACTACGTGTAAACATCCAATGGTGCTAGTAGAGCAAGGAACTAATTATCATAATATAAAGAATAAACTTGAAGTGCAGGTACTTGCCTGAAGTTTGGATCCCACTACGGTTCTGTTCTCAGGGAAATTTCCAGAAATGTGTCCGGATGCTGAAATAAACATTACCATCATGCTCAGAAGATATCAAATAGCTAGAAACGCCTGTCCTTGAGTCCAATTTGGAGACAAGGGCAAAAATGACAGTTTCGGATCAAAATGGGGTCTGCATGTGGGCCCGCTTTGCACCAAAAAATGTGTCAGGGCCAAAGGTCTCCAAATTCACCAAACTTAGTGTCAACAGGTCAGGAATGATGATATGAACCCAACAGAACTTCCAGAATTGGATTCCGATGAGCCGATCACAAAATCGCCCGTCGAGCGGGGCTTGTGGGGCCCACGACACGCGATTTCGTCAACGTTCTCAGAATCGAACCAAACTTGGGTCACAGGACCAGCGTATCGCTACGAGTCCGATGGCGCAAGTTTTGTTTCGATCTGACGTGTATACAGAAAGTTAGGACGTGAAACAGAAAAGGCGGATACGGGACGGTGTTCGCGGATACGCGTTGATCCCGGTGTGCACGCACACCCGAATCGACTTCCGCGAAATCCCACACGTCCGTATCAACGACGCGCACATATCTGTGAAGACAGAGCGCGACCAAGTCATCCCGTTTGGCGGGGCGTACCTAGTTCCGAGGTGAATCGGGTCATTATTTTTCCTGTTTTTGGATCGCGGTGTGCGATCACCATAGGACGCGATGCCCCAAGCGGTTTGTCCGGGCATCGAGAGGGTCATACAGGCTTCGCAACGCAATTTACGGAATTGAAAACGGGACAGCGAGGAGAAAATTACACGCACCTGAACTGGCCTCCGAACATTAGGGTTTTCGTGTCCTGTGTCGTGTCCGACACGCCGACACGAATTGGGAAATTTAGGGTTAGGGTTAGGGTTTGGCCGGAGACGCGCCGGAGAGGGGCTGGGGCGGCTCGTCGGGGCGAGGCGGAGGCGCTGGAGGCCGGGCGGCGCCGGAGTCGACGGGAGGTGGGCGGAGGCGGCTGCCCGCTGCTGCTGCTGTGTTCCGTCGGGGCGCCGTAGCCGACGGGAGGTGGGCGGAGGAAGGAGAGGAAGGAGAGGAAGGAGGAGGAGGGGGCTGGGCGAGGCGAGACGGTGGACGGCGGCGCTGTCTCGGCGAGTGGGCGGTGCTAGGTGGTGGTCGGAGTAGGAAATGGCCGGAGCCGAGGGGAGGTCGATGTTTAAATAGGCGGAGAGGGGCGTGGGGTTAGCCGGGAAGGGCGGAGGAGATGGCTACGTGGCGGGGAAGGCGGGGCGGAGCGGAAGAGGGGGTCGTGGGGGGCTGGCCGCCGGAGGCGGCGGAAAACGCGGCGGAACGGTTCAGGCGGGCTGGGGACGATGGTTCAGCTGGTCGGGCGGAGGCACGGTTCGGGTTTGACCGACCCGACCCGCTAGGCTGTGCGGGCTGGGCCGGTTGGGCCCAAATGGGTTGGGCCGGTAATTGAGTTTAAAGAAAATAATAAATAATAAATAATAAAAGAATAAATAATTAATTAATTAATGTTTTTAGGTAATTAAAAATAGGTCCGGGGTCCAATAAATTCTAGAAAAATTACCCTAAGTCCAGTTTTTTATTTTACACCCAAAAATATTATTTTCATAACATTTTAATATTATTTATTATCAATTAAAAATCAGTTAATAATTAAAACCCTAATTTTAATTACAGAAAATTCCTAGAAAATTCTAGAAAATTGTGAAAAATCCAAATTTAATATTTTTTGAAAAATCAGGGGCTTACATATTACGTAAATAATAACATAAGTTGCAAAAAAAAATTATACTTACCCGATCCTCATCCACTGAGATAACTTGATCACCAATACGATCTAGGTGCAAAAAGTTATAACGGAGCCACGTAAACGTCACAAGGTTTTTACTAGGTTTATTACGTGGCGCCTCCATACCTAGGTACTTCGTAATCATAGTGTCGGCAAAAATTAATTTATCAAATATTATAGGCTCACCCGTAATAGGTAAACCTAAAATATTTGCCACATCTGCTAGAATAATACTCATCTCTCCCACTACCAGAAAAAGTTAAATTAGCAACGTAAAAAAATGTCGCTAAATGACAAAAAAACGTCGTTAATCACTTTAGCGACGTAATTAGCGACGTTTTACAGAAGTCGGAACCCAACACGTCGCTGACAGGAAAAATATCGCTAAACGTCGCTATGCCGACGTTTTTTAGCGACTTAAATGTGTCGCTAAATTAGCGACGTTTAGCGACGCAGCGTCACTAATTAGCGACATAAACATACGTCGCTGAACGTCGTTAATTAGCGACTTATATAGCGACGTTACAGCGACATCTTTAATGACCTGGCAATACTGCCATGTCAGTAATTTGCGACGTACATCAACATTTTTAGTGACATATTTAGCGATGTCATTAGCGACGTGTATTAACGTCGCTAATTAGCGACGTATTTAGCGACGTGTATTAACGTCGCTAAACATCACTAAAAATGTCGCTAATTGTAAAAAAATAAAAAAAATTCCTGAATTATTTCCAAACTATTATTCCTGCAGTTTATTAAATCACAATCTGTACGAATAGACCCGGAGCAACCATCCGTTGAATTTCTAGGTTTGCCAACCCCCTTGGGTTGAACACTCAAGACCGTTAAAATAACATAATTAATATGAATAATATAATAAATTTTGAAGAAAAGAAAGCATCTAGCAAATATTATCGTAAAGAATACGGCAAATATATATCCATACAATCTCATCCTAAATAATACAAATAATACAAATATCCAGCAACTATACTACTGCGGATCTGCAGGAGGATGACCACCGGCGTGCATGAAGGATAAGAATAGCTCATACTGCTCCCGTGAAATCGACACCGATGTCGATGGAGAAGGCAGTAACGTCGGTGGAGTCTGTGTCGATGTAGGCGCACCAGGAGGCCGTACCCGCTCCAAGTCTGCGAGTCGCTGGTTGTAAGAATCCATGGTAGATAACAGCCTCGTATTGCTATGAACCATTGAATCCTGCATCATCGTCAGCCTCTCGCCCATGGATAGCTGTGATGCCTGCAGCTCCATGATGTTGCAGTCTGTCGAGGCTCTAAGATCATTTGTCAAATCCCGGAGCTCCGTGACGCTGCGGTCGAGCATATCGAATCGTGCGATGAGCGTCGGATCGTCCGCCTGCGGCTGGGACAGGGGCTGCTCCTCCATCCTTCGCAGCAACTCGTCACGGAGAGACGCAATCTGACGGTCAACGGCCTCCTGGACTCTGGCCGACGACTACGAGGGTTGTGTGGAATGCGCAGTTGTTGGGGAGGCCCTAGATGACTGCGTCACAACTAGGGCGTCATAGGATCTCGTACCATAGTACGTACCCATCTGGAGACAACCAACGGCGATCACCCACAGGTCGTTCGCCGACGGAGCTGGAGCGGGCTGAGAGGAAGTACCAGCCTCTCCAGCTGTAGGTGCACTAGCAGTCGCCCGCTTACGCAGCCTAAGATACTCGGCCTAGAAAGGTTTGAAAACTCGATAATTGTCTAAGTTATATTAAAATTAACACAAAGTAAAGTAATACTTACATAGTTCTGCGAGGCCCTCTCATCAATGAGATTTCGGTCCTTGTGATGGGTGGCCAAGAAGAAGGTCACCATGTTTGCATCCTCACCCCTCTGTACCTGTTAAAAATATATTATTTAGTACTAAACTTAAACATTTTTCCTACTACCATTTTATCGTACTTACATTAAAATAATATATCTTAAATAAAAAATATACCAAACGACGAAGTCATCGGAATCGAGCCACCACACCACTTGGCAGCATTTTGCCTAGCCGCCTTGGGCTTCTCAGACATTTCATTGTAGCTCAGATCATCGAATCTAGCCCTCATCGCAGTCCACTACTCAGGCGTGATCCAACCTTGGATTGGTTTTCCAGCACGATCACGAGCGTTTTGGTCATCCAGAGCATCTCGGATAAGCTTGGCGGCAACGGTAGGAAACAGCCGCTCGATCAACTCGGCCCGGTGCGGAGGATAGAAATACGTTTGCTACAATAAATAATTTAGTAAGTGAGCATCACGGATAAGTTATATAATATGCATAAATTAGAGGATTTATTTAATATACTTTTACCTGGAAGTGCGCAAACCAGAATACCTTCCTTTCCTCCGGAGCTTCAGAGTAGTTGATCCAAGGGCCACCGTAGTTGTTTATCAGAAATAGGCCCAGGCATCTCTGAACCGACGATGGACGATATCTGTACAGAGATAATTATTTTTATCGAAAAAGTCAATATATGATAAATAAAAAAATACACGATATATATGATGCTAAACTATCTAATTGACTTACTTTGTACCGTCGGCCCAAATCTCTGTCCTCGTCTCCTCCGGAGGTGCACATGGAGGATCTTAATGATGTTGGAACAACGTGGGCACGACCTTCTCGACATACTCATCTGTCTCCATGGTTCCGTCAGTAGGAGGAACGCTGGACGATGGAGTACTATCACGCCTGGAACTACTCGTCCCAATAGTCGGAGATATGAGTGATCGATATACTGGAGTACTGGGCGACGATGATCCGGAACCGATAGTAGGCAGTACCGGAGGAGCACTCTGTCTTCCTCGGGACCTGCCGAATCCTCCGCGTCGTCCTGTCATACCTGATAACAACATATGGTGAATATAGAAGAACACAAATATATAGTACATTCTACAGTCAAAATATGATGCATATCTCACGACATTCTATAGTCAAAATATAATACATATATTCGTTAAAATAGTACATTCTACAGTCAAAATATAGTTACATTCTACAGGCAAAATATTTTATTTTCAATCATCTTCAGAAAATTTATCTTATTCGCCTTCCTCGTCCTCCTCTCCCTCTTCCTCCTCCTCATCTTCACTTTCATCTACTTCCTTTTCGTCTTCCTCTTTGGATAATTCTACATCTTTTACATTATTACTTGTGTAATGAGTAACTTCCGTTGAGTCCACATCTACAATATTTGTTACAAGAGGTAGATCGTCCTGCTGATAAGCTATTTCGTCAATGTCAAAGGTATTTTTAGCTTTAGTCTTGCATACTGTCCACCAATCCGACCTCGATATCCCCCGTCTAGGATAAGTTATAAAGTACACGAGCTGAGCCTGACTTGATAGGACAAATGGTTCGTAGCCTTGATATCTACGCTTGTAGTTTATATCCACAAGGCCATGCTTGTCAATTTTTTAACCTTGATCTTGAATCGGATCGAACCATTCACACTTGAATAGCACGATATTAGCAGGTTCTGTGCCATAATTATATGTCAACTCCATAATCTCTCATAAGATGCCAAAGAAATTATTGCCTGGATCGACGTCTTTGTAGTTCGAAGATTTGATACACAAACAACTATTTTTCATGAAATCAAGATCCAAAAAGCTGTCTCTGATAGGAGAATTTGTTGACTTGAACCTGAACCCATTCACACAGAAACTAAGCCATATTTTAACGGCAGTAATTGGTCCCTTGGCTAGAGTTCTAAAAGATTCAGTCCCGGATGTTATTAGACGATCGACCTAAATACCAAAGTAGAGATAGTAAGTTATTTGTTTTGCAAGTGCAGAATTAAAAAGTAATTACCAAGCATCATATATATGCGCTCAACCAAGAAGAAAATGGCATATCATTTCTTGTTCTACTTCTTCGTCTGTTATGTAGGGTCTAACCGACCTCAACTCATCATTATATGTGCTAAAAAATAATGAAGCAACTGCTGATTAGTAGCATAATAGTAGATTATACTATTATATTGAGATGATGTAAACGTGGACGTATTAATTACTTACCCTCTAGCTTCTCCACTTTATCCTCATCGCAATTGAGTAATATATACAACTAAGCATCCCTTAGCTCGTCGTCATTCAAATATCTCTTCTTTATTTTTCCCGAAGGCTTTCCGGATGCATTGAATACTTTGAGTATTGCATCATTAGATTCCTGATATCCATCGTCGTTTCTTGGAGCTTTTATTCTATTAGTAGCAACATGCGGTTTGAAATACGTCGAGCAAAAGTTTGTGATCTCCTCGAGAATATAAGCTTCACAAATAGAGCCCTCAACATGTGCCTTGTTTTTCACCTTTCTCTTTAGGTGATTCAGATGTCGCTCGAAGGGGTACATCCACCGATAACCGATAGGACTACCAACACGTGCCTCATAGGTAAGATGAATTGACAAATGCTCCATAGAGTCAAAGAATCCAGGAGAAAATACTTTCTCGAGCTTATATAGTGTTACCGCAATATCATTCTCTTGCTTTTCTAGACGATCGACGAGCAACTTAGTACAACAAAGATCTCTGAAGAATATGTTGAGCTCTGTCAATGGATCCCAAACGACCTGCGGTAAGAATTCCCGAAATGCAATCGGAATTAACCTCTCCATGAATACGTGAGAATTGTGGCTCTTCATACCCGCCAGTTTGTTCTCCTTGAGGTCGACGCATCTTCTCAAGTTCGATACGTACCCGTCTAGAAACTTTAGACCCTGAATCCACCTACAAAGTCTCCCTTTATCCTCTTTCTCCAGTGAGAAAACTGACTTAGGTTGCTTTAACTTTCCATTCCCCTCCTCTATCAAATGCAATACAGGACGTCTACATATTTCTTCTAAGTCCAACCTGGCCTTCGGATTATCTTTCGTCTTTCTCTTTACCTCAATTACAGTATTAATTATGTTATTAAACACATTCTTCTCGATATGCATGACATCAAGGTTATGTCTGATCAGATTGGTGCTCCAATATGGCAGATCCCAGAATATACTCCTCTTTGTCCAGTTATGGGTGCGACCAAATCCGTCACACTTGTACCCCTTAGCAAGCTCTTCGCTAGCACTTGGTAAATCTTTTACCTCTTCCCATATCGTGTATCCGGGCCACCTTAGAGATGAATGGGCCTTCTCCACAACTCCCGCACGAAAAGCATTCATGTTCCTCCGGTACGGATGATCCTTCGGCAAAAATTGTCGATGACAATCGAAGAAGCACGGTTTGCCTCCGTATTTCAAACGGAAAGCCTTAGTACGGTCCATGCAATACGGACATGAGAGACGACCATGGGTGCTCCATCCCGATAATATTCTATAGGCCAGAAAGTTGTTGGGTCCACATAAGTGCTGTCCTCATCTGAAAATTCTGTTTTCTAGAAACATCGTATGTGTTGGCACCTACTTCCCACAACTGATTTAACTCATCTATCAAAGGCTGTAAATACACATCGATGTTCTTCTTTGGATTGTTCGGACCCGGGATAATAACGGTTAGGAACATATACGGAGTCTTCATGCACATCCAAGACGGTAGATTGTACAGAGTGACGATCACAGGCCAACACGAATACTGGGAGCCCAAAAGTCCGAATGGGGTAAAACCGTCAGAGGAGAGCCCCAATCTGACATTACGCGGATCCGAAGCAAAATATGGATACTCTTGATCAAAGTGCTTCCATGCTTCTCCATCGGATGGATGATCCAATACTCCTTTGATCTGTTTTTGCCTGTGTCAACTTATGTTTTCTGCAGTCTCCTTAACCATAAACAACCGCTACAACCGCGGCGTCAAAGGCAAGTAGTGCATCGAATCGGTAGGCTTCCTTGTATCGACAGACTTTTCTCTAACAGTGGCCTTGTAGCGATCAGCACCATAGAATCTGCACGCATCTTCATCCTTATTGTCTTTGTAGTATAACATGCACCCATTGCGACATGCATCGATTTTCTCGTATCCCATCCAGAGCGATCTCACCATCCTCTTATATCGATAGAAGTCTTTAGGCAACTTTGCACCCTCGGACAAGATCTCTATAATCAAATCGATCAGTCGATTATATCATTCTTGCGACATGTTAAAATCGGACTTGATGCTCAATAATCTTGTAATCACCTCCAACGGTGAATGATCCTCACAACCAGGATATAGTGGATTCCTTGCATTCTCCATCAACTCCATAAACTTTGTAGCATCGACATTCGGTGCCTCCTCAGCTGCATCATAATTGTCCGAATTGAAACTAGGCCCCGCCACATCATAAACCATGTTCACCCACCCGTCGTCGTAAGCATCGTGGTTGTGGACATCCATATACGGCTCCACATAAGGCTCCGACTCTGATGCTAGAGACACAAGTTCTCCGTGCACGGTCCACTGATAGTAATTCGGTGCGAAGTCCTTCGAGTACAAATGATATGTGACTTCCACTTCTGGATGATATTTCCTGTTGCGACATCTCACACACGGACACTTAATTTTGGTACCGTCCATGTACTGAGGGAACGCCTTGGCGAACTGCAGGAACTGCTGTACACCCTCAATGAATTTATCCCGCACACCGCATATGTCATCAAGATGACAGTTGTACATCCACGAACGATGACGTAGATAGTAATTCATATCCATTTCTAGATACTTCTGCAAAAATGACAGTATGTATCATATAAATCATTACATACAGTGTGATTCTCTAAAGAAGAAGCTGACAATTAGTTGGCTAGGTAATCTATATTTGAAGTCACATAGAAGAAGCAAAGTAGGATATATATGATTATAATTGTACATCACCGTCAAGAAGGATGTGGTAAGTAGGCTTCAAAGTTTTCCTACGGAACTCCATTGTAGCATTCTCAAATCCAGAAGAAGCAAAGTTTTCCTAGTGTAGGTGTGCATTAGCAATGTGGTGTAACAGTGACACTGGGACACTATATAGAGTGTGTGCACACCAGTGTAGGTACAATATTTTGTAGGACAAGAGCATGCTAGATCCTGTGCATCATGCTAGATCATTAGAGCCTACTCGATCGTTCACAAAGCAATGAATTCAAAGATAACAGACTAAATTTAACTTAAATCCGAAACAAAAGATTGGAAACTCAGCTCTCGATATATATATATATATATATATATATATATATATATATATATATATAAGATTGTTAGGCTTGGTTTGGGATTATTAAAGCTTATTATAAGATGGTAGGATTAAATTAAAAAAGGTAATGAATTTTTATGTATAAATGAATTTGATAAGCAACACTTTTTGATGTGATTCAAGTTTCTGCTTTCTTTCCTTAGAGTGAATATATCCACTGGACTACAGTAGCAAAGTATTATCCAAACCCTTTTTCGCTTTGTCATTGCAGATGGTCATATTTTAAATCTGATTCTATATTTTATTTATAGATAAGGTCATTTGACCCCTGATTTTTCTTGTCCTAGGCCACTACTAGCACCAATACTTAATGGCCATCCCCATCCTAAGCAAGAAAAACCAAGACCCCGTCCCCCATTTAATTATTGCTCACGCTAACGTTCGAACCAATACCTACTCCTTCCTTCCCTTACTAGTGTTACTACTAAACCGCCCCCTTATTGGTTCTAATACTATGTTACTACATACAAAAATATACTTCCATCATTAGAAGAAAAAATATGGAAGTGACAACAGTAGTATTTAAAAGCAATAAAATATGCAAATAATTATATGTAGAAATGATTAATATTAGGCAAAACATGCGAATCACATCAATTAGTGAACATAGTACAACTATGAAACTATGTAAATAACTTCAAAACAAGTGACTACCCATATGAGTAGCGCTTACAGCTTCCAAGTAGTTTATGCTAATTGTCCAATTAACCTGATAACGCAAATAACTTCAAATCACATGTGACACTGAGAATAGAGATGCATATTTACTTTATAAGGCTAAAAGTTGAAACAAGAATCAAATGTCAAATAAATATACAGTTTACAGTGTGTTGATATTTGTCACGCCCCAGTCCCAAAATACGTAGGACTAGGATACGTAACCATGCCAGCCGCCCGTATATATGGCAACTCCAATATATGAAAACCATATATACGTGCGTACGCTGTATAATGAACAATAGTTCACCAGTGGTATAACTAATCACAAGTCATAGGGTAATATCTAAATCTCATCCACAGAAGTCAAATATGAATAAACAATAACCATGTAACTAGATCTCAATACAGATATCTAAGAATGACAGTCAGATGAAATCAAATCTACTGCCGAAAAAGAATATAAAAAGGAACCAGAATACACACCTATAAAGAACAACATCTGACAAGCACGAGGCTCGAAGAGAAGACCTCCTCGGAAAATAAGTAGCCTGTCCAGATCTGTGCTCCTGCGAGTACTCAAGAACATATACACCTGGCAGGGGACCAGGTCCTCAGAGGGACATAGCAAGATAAAAAAAATGACATGCCAAAATGTAAATACTGAATAAATAAATGGGGTGTGCTAACCATCTAAGTGAATGCAATTTAAAGACCTTGTAGTACGCATGGGAATGTGTGGCTAGACATATGCTGACGTAATTCACCAATCCGTAGTGACTGACTAGTATATGCCACATATGCCCCCGTTCAAGGGAACTCTGCAATCGACCATCTCCAAGGAGCATGGTGCGAAGGTATAAAACATACAAGGAGGGGGTGTCCCATACGTCTACTAGTATCTTTCCCGCCCAATATAGATGTACAAATCGTGAAAACGACGTGGACACCTCCTATTATGATGCAAGTCTCAATACAATAAACAACTGAGCTAAATACCGCTACACGTGTTGCACACACTGATGGCCAGTCGCGCATGAGGCACGCGTTCCTACATGTACTCACTCTGTGACGTGTAATGATACGTGTCAAGGCCTGGGAAGTTATATCAATAACTTCACAACTTTAGGTGGGTCTACTAGACACTAGGTCAGACACAAGTCCTAACGTCAACGCCTTCGTTGATTGCACCTGAGTCTGCTCGGACGCGCACATTTATATAATAAATAAATATGTAACTAGCAATAACTGAATTTAAACAGTACAACAAGGCAAGGTATACTTGCCTGGCAAGAGAGTTGCAAATATGTAACGTCCCGATGTCAAGTACCAAGTGTCAGAAACTCTGATCTCAGAATGAATGTCTCCGGATACTGAAATAAATATCACTAACAGTCTCAGAAAATATCAAATAGCTAGAAACGCCTGTCCTTTCGTCCAATTTGGACACAGGGGCAAAAATGACAGTTTCTGGTCAAAGCGGGGTCCACATGTGGGCCGCTTTGCACCGGAAAACGTGCCAGGATCAAAGGTCTCCAAATTCGCCAAACTTAGTGTCAACAAATCAGGAACGATGATACGAACCCAACGGAACTTTCCGAATTGGATTTCGATGAGCCGGTCACAAAATCGCCCGTCAAGTGGAGCATGTGGGGCCCACGATACAGGAATTTGTCAACGTTCTCAGAATCGGACCAAACTTGGCTCACAGGACCAGCGTATTGCTACGAGTCCGATGGCGCAAGTTTCGTCTCGATCCGACGTGTGTACACAAAGTTGCAGCATGTTCCAGAACTGACGGATACGGGGCGGTGTCGGCGGATACGTGTTGATTCCGGTGTGCACGCACATCCAAATCAACTTCTCCGAATTTCTACACGTCCGTATCAACGTTGCGCACGTTTCGGTAAAGACCGCGTGCGACCAAGTCGTCCCGTTTGGCGGGGCATACTCAGTTCCGAGGTGAATCGGGTCGTTGTTTTTCCTGTTTTTGGATCGCGTGCCGCGATCGCCACAGGACGCGATGCTCCGAGCGGGTTGCACGGGCACCGAGGTGGTTACATAGTCTACACGACGCAACTGACGGAATTGAAAACAGGGTTACGAGGAGAGAGATATCGTTACCTGAACAGGGCTCCAGAAACGACGTTTCTCGTGTCCGACACGTGTCCAAGGGCTGTGTCCGTGTCTGCGTGGAATCCCGCTGCTCTCGTCCAGGTCGAGGGCTCCGGGGTCGTCTGCTCGTCGACGGAGGAGCTGGATCAGGGGAGGGTGCTGCCGACCGGACGGGGAAGCCTCGGTCTGGAGAGTCTCTGGCCATGGGGGGGGTATGGTTCATGGTGAGGAGTCGGAGTGGCTGTCGAGGCCGGCGGGGGGGGGGGGGGATCTGATGCGGGGTTGGGTGGCGGAGGAGGTGGAGTGGAGGTCGATGTGGAGGAGTGGCGGGGTAGGGGAGGCGCTGGAGGTGGAGGAGGAGCTGGGGAGGAGTCGGGTCCGCCGCGGGGTCGGGGAGGGCGGAGCCGGCAGCGGGAGGAGAAGGAGTTGGAGGAGTGGCGGCTGGGAGGGGGTCGGGTCCGCCGCGGAGGGGAGCTCCAGCGAGCCAGCGGGCCGGCGGGGGACGCAGCGGTCGGGGGGGGGACTTGGTCGGGGTCGCTGGGAGAGGGGAAAGAGAAGAGGGGCGGAGGAGAGAGGGAGCGGGGAGGGAGGCCAGCGGTGGGGGGGGCTCCGGCGAGGCGGGCAGCCCCGGCGGCTGGGGGGGGGGAACTCGCCGCCGGCGGATGGGGGGGGGGGGGGGCTGCGGGCTTGGGTAGTTTAGGATTTCTGATTTTTATTTTTATTATTTTCTTTTTCTTTTATTATATAGAAAAATATATTAATTAAATATGTAAAATATCTAAAGATATTTATAAGATATTTTATAGATATTTTGGGATATTTTCGGGATCTTTTCGGGATCTTTTCGGGTGGATTCCGCGTCCAAATGGACGGTACAGGTTCACCGGCCAATGAGGGGGTGACACCTCGCACTGAAATTTGCAGGAAAGTCCCTGTAATTTCATAAATTGCGTAAAGTCCTAGTTTTGGGAAATTGCGCAATTACGAAATTGTCTGGGAAAACACCCGATTTCGAAAAATACTAAAATTCACAGGATTGAAGGGAAAAGCTGTGTGAGGGTCCCGAGGGGGTGGGGGTGAGTCTGGGCAGAGGTTGGGCCTGGTTTTCTGGGTGATACGGACCATCGTATTTATTAATTAATAAATACTGCGCACGGTGTTCTCTATTTATTTAGAGGCAGGTAGGGTGATAATTTTTCTACGGTGTCAATACACTAAATATAGTATACTCAGTGTAGAAAATTAACGTATTTTTGTCTGGCAAAACAGGTGCATATTGGGCCTCAAATCTCTATTGGAACAGGGATGGGTACAGGTCTGGAATTTAAAATAGGAATTAAATACGGACTTTTGTAACGATACTTGTGCGTCTCAAACGAGGCTCATAATAAAGCATCTGGGAGTTGCACAAAAAAACAAGAAAATAGTCTGACATGTCTAGGACAGGTATGTGAACTTTATTTGGGAATAACAGTCAGGGTAAAGCTCCAAATAATTAGGAGATGGACAGGTGCACAAGTCAACAGGATATGTAGGAAAATAAATTAATAAATTACAATAAATCCTAAATTGTTAAAATAATCCTAAAAATACTGAAATCTGGTCGAGGGGGTTTACAATATTAGTGTCATTATGTGTGTGTGTGTGTGTCATAAGTGATCAGTGTATCATTGATGTGTGTGTCCAGTGAGCTATGTCAGTATAGAGTTAGTGTGTGCAGTGTGCACAATGTAAACTTAGTGAACATCAATAATTAATTACATGTAAGCAGAAATGATATGTATTTAGGCAGAGCAGAGCAGAGCAGTAGACAGTGTATTCTAGGATTAAGGTAGTCTTGAATAAGATAGATGTATAGGAATCAATCCTGATCAAAAATTCTAACCCTAACCCTAAACCTAAACCTAACCCTAACCCTAATCCCAGGTCAAAAAACCTAACCCTAACCCTAGGTCCTGATCCCAGGTCGTGTCAGTTTTGGGTTGGGGTTGGTGTCACGTGTGTATGTGTGTGTCGTGTCAGTGTCAGTGTCTGTCAAGTGTGTGTGTTGTCATATGTGTGTCCTGTGAGAGAGAGAGAGAGAGGGAGAGAGAGAGAGAGAGAGTTAGGATTTACCTAGAGCTCGAGGAGGAGGAGGGGTATGTCGGAGTAGCCGATGTGTATACGTTGGTCGCCGGGGAGGGGGGTGGGGGAAATCGAAAGTTTTTCAAATCTTTCAAAAAATTCGACAGATGGGGGAAAACAAAACTGAGCCCTAATTAACCAAATTTTAGCGACGTTTAGCGACGTCAAATAAAAACATCGCTAAAATAAATTTTAGCGACGTCATAGACGTCGCTAAACACGTTGCTAAATATTTTTAATATAAATGTCGCTAAATACGTCGCTAAACGTCGCTAAATTAGACATATTAGCAACGTTTAGTGACCTTAATTAACTTATAGCGACTAATCTTTTAAAATCTTAATAAAAGTCGCTAAACGTCGCTAAATGTCGCCATTTAGCGACGTATTTACATGGAGTCGCTAATTTATATTTTATTAGCGACGTTTCCTTTGACGTCGCTAAAAAACGTCGCTAATCCCGCTTTTTCTAGTAGTGTCAGAATGGTAGCTGGAAGGTATTTCGTCCGGGGCACCAATGCTCAACTAAACTGAAGATTAAGTCTCTATCGTGTTGCATAAAATGTATCTTGTCAACATAATAAAAGTCAAATATTTTCAACAGTGCTACCAGGTGGTCGCTCAACCTCCAATACCCAAGTCTGCTATCATGACGTCACGAGACATGCTCTCGGCACCGTTCATTATTAGTATAGTCGTATTGCTATATATGAAAAACATAGACGATGTTATTAGTAGACATGCACAAAATATCATTCATATTGATTTACACAATTAAATTTTATTGTACCTTCCCATAAAATATCAAACTAGATATATGTTTCGTACGTTGCTGGATTATTAAATCCGTAGTAGGCCCTCCAGGAATATGTCCGTCGTTTTGGCTGTCCATCTGTACAATTATGGCTGTCAAAACACATATTTTGGCTGCCCGTCGTTTTGCACGTTACATAACTTAAATTCACTAAATAAACGTTAGTATCCTAGCATTTAAAAAATAAAAACTAACATAAAATTATTGTATATACAAATGAGAGTATAAATGAAGGAGAATAGAATAGAGACCTTCAACAATAAGGATTGTGTGTGCTCACAAAGACTGTTGTGTCCACTTGCAAAGGAGAGAAAATGAAGGCTGCTCGAATTGCTGCTATGTGCTCACAAGGAATGATGTGTATTGCTTCTTAGTGCACTTTGTTCTTCTTCCTCCTCCTCTTCTTATAGCTCACACCTTTCACCAACTTCTCCTCTTTATTTCATTACTCCTCTCCTTTACTTCCTCCCTCCACGAGACATGTCTCTTCTTCTTTTTTCTTTACTCTCTCATGTCTCTTCTTCTTTTTTCTTGTTAAGTCTCTTGTCTCTCAGTATTTTTGTTGTGTAGTCTTTCTTGTCTCTTCCTCGTTAAACCAAACCGAAGAACATTACCCCCTTCCAGGTTAAACCAAACCAAAATAATAGCCATTGGACATAAACCAAAACCAACTCCTGAACCAACATCAATGCATAGACCCAGATCAAATTTCAAACCCAAATAAAAATCAAACCAAACCAAAAATCAAATTTCAAACACAAATAAAAATCAAACCAAAATCCAAAACTAAACTAAATAAAAAAAACAAAAAACAAAACATAACTAATTAAAAAAATAATAAAACGAACAAAATCAAACCAAACCAACCAAACCAAACCACCCTAATCCAACCCCCGTGGGTTCCACTGTCCAATTTCGGCCAACATTGTTGGCAAGCACAATTTCGGCCAACATTGTTGGCAAAAATTGGGCAATGGGGTCCACATTTGATTTTTTTTTTTGGCATACGTGTTCGTTGTATTGTGTTTTCCGTCAACTGAGTTGACCGACTCTGTTTTTATTTTAAATTTTAGTAAACTTGTTTCGTTTGCATTAATTTAATATAATTTAATTTCACTACAGTAAATTTTCGGTAAATAGCTAGATAGAGAAAGAAAAAGCTGAGATCATCTCCATGTTGTGATTCCTATGTGACATAAGACAGAAGAGAATGTCTTTCCTATGTGATAAGATTATATTCACAATGAGATAGAAAAGTGTTCTCTAATTCAAAAGTATTGAAAAGACAATAAAAACTATTTTTTTACAACTTCCAAGATAACTTTTCCACTCTTTTTTTTATATAAATATTTTTTTTCAGAATTGATTATGTGAAATAAAATTATTGTGAAGTCCATTGTCTAGATATAGAAAATCAACTTCACATTATACTTGTTATGTCATTACCAAATCAACTTCACAACCAACTTCACATTTGTATTGAAAAAAAAAAATTGAAATAAGAAGTTCCTGATTACTATGTGGCAACCATTTTTACTAAACTACAGGTTGGAGATGCTCTGAGGTGGTTGGGAAGATGCATGCCTCCTCATGAGAATGGCATGAGTTTCTTGTAGAGACGGTGCAGAAGAGAAGATTACAAGAGACTACCTCATCCGAAGTCCTTCCAACACCCACCCCCAACCCCACCTTTCTATTTTTAGGTGGGGGTGGTTTGGATTTTGAATTTAGCTCATCTGCTGACCTTCATAAACTCACAAAACAAATACATAATCCTCCAAATTTTAAGCAAAGACCAATTTAGTTTTTTGGGTGTGGTGGTGGTGGTGGTGGTGGTGGTGGTGGGGTGGGCGGGTAACTGCTAACATCAGTAACAGCCACACACTACCAAACCCCCAACAAATCCTGCTGCAAACCAAAAAAACACAGAAGCCATTCCTTCAGAAGCAGGACCAGACAACATAGGAAGAGAGAAATATCATCTTCTTCTTCTTGAAGATTCTGTCTATTGTATACAAATGATACTACAACTACCACTACTACACCTTCACCATCATCTTCATCATTCAGAACATGCCTGCCTACTGCTGCCTAGGACTAAAAAGAACAGAGTCATGTCAGAAAATCCATACTAATTCCCCATAAAAATCTATTGTCTCTGTTTCTCTTCTTCTACCTCTCCCTCGCTGTCCTTTTCCTCCCTCCCTACCAGCTAGCCTAGAAAGCAAACAAACAATAACAATAACAATAACAAAAGCTACAAACAGAGGAGAAACCTAGAAAGAAAAGAAGAGCTAAGCAAACACTAGGACTAATTCTTCTAAAGCGACCAAAATGTACAATAACCTGGGGCGACCCGGTTCAAAAGGATGCCAGAACCGGTGCGGAGCAAACGAAGATGCCAAGGCTCTGGCCCTTCGGGTCGTCGTCGTCCTCCTCGGCGGGAGCCTCCTTCTTGCGGCGCATCTCGAGCACTTTCCTGTGGCTGTTGGAGTGGACGTGGCTGACGAAGGTGGGGCTGCACGCGGGGCGGTACTCGGGGAGGAGCCGTCCCGACTTGAACCGCACCCCGCAGGCGTTGCATAGCGTCTTGGCCCCCATCGGCCCCGCACGCCACTGCGGCGTCTTGCTCGTGCCGCAGTGGCTGCACCGCCTCTCCGTCCCTCCTGCCGCCGCCGCCGCGGAGGAGTAAGCTGCTCCTCCCAGCACGGCGGCGTAGGAGGAGACGGGGATCTTGGGCTTCCTCCCGCGCTTCTTCGGTATTGGATGCGGTGGGGGAGGGAAGAATACGAGGGGCGAGGAGTAGGAGGAAGAGGACGATGATGCGGACGAGGTCGTTGTTGTCGTCGTCGTCGTCGTCATTGAGGAAGAGGAGTCTGGTGTGCCATTCCAGTTGTACCAGAAGGCGGAGGGGCGGCTGCGCTTGCTGCGCTTGCCTTTGTCCTTGGCAGCAGCAGGGAAGTTCTCCGCCGGCGGCTTTACGGAAGGGACCGGCGGGAACTCCGACAGTGAGTCGTCCATCAGCCGTGAGACCCATTCCAACTCTGCTACATCATGATGCGCCTGCAGCCAGCAGTGTGTACCAAACTAAATAAATTCTAATTTCAACATTAAAAAGAAAGAAAAATCTTCCTTTGAGGGGCTTACAGGAAAGGCGAGTTCCGAAAGAGGAGACAGGTAGGAGGACAAAGAGGAGGAATTGGAGTTATTTTCTACTGCTGCTTCTGCTTCGTTGTTGTCGACGACGACTTTATCTTTCTCGTGTTGTTCTTCGGGTTCTTTTTCGGTATCGGTGAGTCCGCCGAGGTCGCCGAGGTCGAGAAGGTCGTCGACGACGAACTCCTTCGTGAGAAGACTCCCTTCGTCTCCGTGGACTCCTCGCATCTCCATTTCAACCTGATACTCAACAGTTGTCAACACACCAGCACAGCAACAAATGAAGAGAGAGTAAAGGAGTTCAAGTTTACCTGTGAGGAGTGAGAATAGGGGGAGGAGGGAAGAGGAGGAGGAAGGAAGTAGAGACGGATCGTTTGGTGGAGCACTGAATGGCTGGCAAAAGTCCGTGGGCGTAACAAATGCCCCCCTCTTCTACCTCTGCTGCTTCCCAACTTTTTCCTTCTTTTCTTCCTACTCTTTTCCTTTCTTTGTACTATTCATTTTTATTTACCTATAATTACACTTCTTGCCTTCGGTGTTATCAAATGTTCAACCCCCCTAACCGGGCCGGTTAATTTGTTTGGATACACCGTCTAAGTTTTCGCACTACATTGCAACAAATACTCGGAATTATTTTACTTTTGTAACTTGATTTCTTAACGTTTTATATTATACCAGTTAAAATTTTCAATGATTGCGGAGTTACCATTTAGCAGCAAACAAACAAACAAACAAAACTTTTTTTTTATAAATTATTTCTCGGAACGGTTTAGCATTGTACTGACATATATTGTGATAATAAGAAAACATTTAGAAAACTATTTTTCGAAATATATAAAAATCCTATAGTATAATGGATCAAATTATCCCTCTGATCATTGTAAAATTGGTCAGAAAAACCCCATGCAGTTGTAAGAATGTACAAATATATGGATCAACCAAAAGGGGGAATACAGAACAACTTTTCAACAAAAATCTGGATGTAGCTTTCTTGTCCTCCATCAAAACATTAGAATTTTCAGGAAATCAACATAATCCACCATTGAAGAAGATCAGAAAAATGTGATAAGTAAAGGCATATAGTACATGATTACATATGAGAAACTACTACGACTCTTGCGGGGAAGATCACGTCAATAGTTGACAGTCTTAGGAAAAGAAAGAGAATAAGACATGGTTTAAGTAACAGTCTGGAGTAAGAAATACGATAGTGTTAGATCGGAGTACGAAAAGGCGTACATAAGTAAGAAAAATAAAGGATTCAGTATTGCCTTTTTAGTCCACTTAAATATACTCTACAGTCAGTTAGATTTTCATTTGAATTGGTAAATGTTTCATTTGAAATAAAAAATTTGCAAAGGTGCCTCCCTGAGCGTTTAGCATTTGACATTTGTGTTCATTTCTGTACGGTGAAAACAACAACATTAGGAACCAAACATACTTCGTTTGTCTTTTTGGCTAGGTGCAGACGAAACGACAAAAGGTCCATTCTAAACAGAACTAAACTAGTCCTTCATGCGGATCTAAATGTCATATTTTTGTTATGTGTCTAGCTTGTTATTAGATATGTTAAATTAGCCTTGTATTGAGTTGCTTAATTGTAAAGCATATGAATAAGTGGGTTGGTGGGAAGATAATGTAGGATTAAAGTCGTGACTTTGTTGTATTGTATATATATTTATTTTCTTAAAATAGAGTATAACCACGAAGAAGAAAGACAACGAGAAATACCCGAAACCGATCTTCTTCTTCGAAACGGCCTCCAATCATTCTTTCTCCTCTTCAATGTTGCAATGACACTCTTGCCTCATTTTCTCTCCTTGTTGCTATATTTTTTTTTAGAGAGAAAGATATATTTTAGGGCCAGAGACACCTATATATAGCCTCAAACCCACAACTAGCATTCCTATTATAGATAAGAATATCCAATCCAAATCTAAATCCATTGACATATTCCTATTATATGTAGGAATATCCAATCCAAATTCATTCAGATATTTCTATTATATTTAGGAATATCTAATCCAAATAAATTAAGGTATTCCTATTATATGTAGAAATACTCAATTCTACTCCGGGGTATTGGTGTGCTGTCATAGGCTCCCAAAAATAAAACCTTTACTCTTGAAATAATATGTAGTAGTGAGAGTAAGGATTGTTCCCACGAAGAGTAAGTAGTTTGATCTTTATGCTATGTAAAATAAGATTGGGGGAGAGTTTTTTATCAAAAGAAAATTAAGAAGAGCTAAAAACAATTAAAGTATTAAAACAATCAAAGGAAAAAAAATGTTGGTCTCAGTCAACATCCACCATTGGAATCTTAAAACTGATCATCGATGCAAGTATATATTAATTCATACTTTGAATATTCATCGTTGGAATTATTTTCCTATCTCCTTCAGCCACAATTAATTAAAAACAAGCGATCTAATTAACCTTAACTACTAAATAACCCCAGACAAGCGCTAAAGGTTTAATCTAGTAGCGTATTAAACTCGATGAGATCGATGAAGCAAAACAACACAAGCACACGCGGTTGCATTTAATTTTGTCAAAAGTTTTCCTCCTAAGATCTAATAAAACAAAGCAGTTCATTAAATCTTGGTTGCTTCACAAATTAGAGAGATCGAACAATTACGGATTCGATATCTAATTTAGCATTAGATTGTCAGAAATAATAAACTATTATGCATCCTAGTCATTAAACAAGATAATCATAAAAATATGCATAAGAAAACATTCGATACTTAAAGCACAAATCAAAAATATAAACACAAATTAGATCTCACAAGTTTTTATTCATTCCGAGGCTTCCGTTTCCTTCGACCAACAAGACTTTAGCCGCACATATTCATGAAAACTTCAAAAGAATATTGGAGAAGAGGAAGAAGAGTTGTGTGTTGTTCTCCATTTCCTCCTGATCTCTATCCCTTTTATAGACTCTAAATTAGTATTTGAAGATCACAATATCTTCCCACAAATCCTCTAATAGTTACAACAACCCAAACAATAAAATAAAATCTTTGAATAAGTTGGGAAATGGTTATTTCAGCTCCACTTTTTGTGCACAACATAGTTGACTCAATCTTCAAGCGTGATTTGGTCCATGATGCAGCCAGAATATCGGGAAACTCAAAACAGCAAAATTGTGCCTCTATCACTTAGCTTTCCGAATCAATTTGGATAAGCTCAAATGGACTTCGGATGAGCAAGTTATGACTATTTTGCTACAAGGTATCAGAACTGTCCAGAATTGATAATTAGCTCCATTTTGCTTTTAGTGACTCCAATTGCATCCTAAATCAAAATATAAAAGTAATGAGTATCTTTAGACATTAAATGAGCATAAAGGAGTATATATTAAGGAATAAAAATATGATATTTTATGTTCTCATCAAATACCCCCACACTTAACCTTTGCTCGTCCTCGGACGAAACTCTAATTTATTTTTCAAAAAAAGAAATCAAGGTTGCAATATCATAAATAAAAATAAATAAATAACCAAGCTCTTCAAAAATCATATTATATCATGAACATATATTTTTAAACAACTTCTAATTACTTAGTAGATATTTTTACTTGAAAAATGGAGTAAACTAAATAGGTAGACCCTCACGGAATAAATACTCAACTCTCATGTGTTTAAAGGTATATATTTCACTCAAATTCATTCCAAAAGAAATGATCTACCATAATCTTGCATATCTTCTCATTCTCCACCACTGGATCACATGCATAACATAAATCATAAGGATTTTTCATGGGTTGTAATATGGCTTAGGATTAAGATGAGATATATTTGGGAGTGTAGCTCAAAAGCCATCAAAACTAGTGGAGCAAAATTGAATTAACTCAATCTCAATATAAAACATGTAAAATCTATCACTCCATTTTGCAACATCTTCAATTTGGCTTTTAAAGCATTTAAACAATGTAAAACAACTTCCATCCTTATTTTTTCTTTTCTTTTTTTTTCTTCTTTTTTTTCTCTTTTTTTTTATAACAATAATGGAACTTAGAAAATTTGAGGATGAAAATATGTTCCATTTTGTGGGTTGTAACCAAACCACAAATTTAGACACCCCCACTCTTATTTTCCCGTACACCCATACATATCATAATGATCAACAATACTCCACTAGCTTTGCGACTTGGGTAAAGGTATAAATATTATTGGTTGAAAGCTTGTAATGTGGGTATACCAAGAAAAAGGCAATAAAGCTCAAAGGGGTTCAACAAAAAGAAAATTAATTACAAGATGGACTATTTGGCTTATGTAATGTATAACAAAGATGGCCTTAATCATGTTCATGCATGCATGTGTCAATATGACCTCGAAGAGAATCAAAGCAAGTTCTAGAGAAACAAATCAGTGGAAGAATATCTCTCATGAAAGAATAATGAGACTGATGTGTCAGTCTAAAGGCTCAAATCATCACTGGCTTTTGTCTACCAATTTAGATACTACCATTTTCAATAAAAAATAACTAGACTAATTAATTCTAAGTTGAAAAAAAATTATTTATTCAATCATGTTATGAATTTTTCAAATTTAGTTTAATCTTACTCATGACATACACAACCAAAAATCATTAAAAACCACAAAAATAAAATCCTTTTATTTAAAAAAAAATCTCAATTATTATTATTGTTATTATATATATTTTTTTTTTTTGAGAAAAACACAAACTCAAACTTCTTAAAAAAAAAATTAAATCTTTCCCCCACACTTAAAACAGACATTGTCCCCAATGTATGATTAAATGTAAAGAAAAGACAAAATAACAAAAAATAAAATGCGAGAATAAAAATAAACTTCCTTTGGGTTGCCTCCCAAGCAGCGCCTTTGTTTAATATTGTCGTTGGCTCGACTCTATGCACACTTGATATAACTAGGCAGGAGTTTCAAGTCTAGAATGCATACCTGCAAAACAGAAGGTAAAGGTCTTTTGTCATTAATTGGTAACAAAATATATGGAATGTTACCTGACTGTTGTCTTTTTGGAAGATCGTTCAACACTACAACAGTTTTATGTAAGTGAGTACTCAAAGTTAACTCATATTCTTTCTCAAAATTCTCACTGATGGCAACTTTTACTCCATCTTTTCCATCAAGTTTAAAAACTTCTTTTCCATTAGGTACTACATCGTCGTTAGGAATGTTCGTGTCTGCAACGATATTTTTCTCTTCTTCTTCTTTTGACGATGCTCATGCTTCTTTTCTGGAATTTCAACTTCTTTACAACTTCTCAAAATGATTGAACTTACAGTTTCTTTTGGATTTACTATCATTTCAGATGGTAAGTTCTCCAAGCTTTGTGCCTCTAGCTTATTAATTGCAGTTGTCATTTGACTCATTTGATTGTTCAAACTTTCGATACTAGCCCTCGTCTCCTGTTGAAATTGTAAATTATTAATGGCAATAGACTTAACAATATCTTCTAAAGACATACCAGAATTAGAAGTTTGGCTTGGTTGTAGGTATTGCTGCTTGTATTGCTGGTAACTTGGGCAATTTTGAGTTGCTGGTTGATTTAATTCTGGACTCCCAAAGGTGAGATTGGAATGATCTCTCCATCCTATGTTGTACGTGTCTGAATAGGAATCATACTTCATTTCTGGTAGTCCAGGAAAATCACATTCCGTATTCACTTGTTCATTGGACTCCTCTTGGAGAGTTGGACACATATCGGTTGGATGCCCTGATACTAGACAAATCCTACAAGCCTTTGTTGTTTTTATGTTACCTACAACCATCTGACGAACAAGAGAAGTTAAAAAAGAAATTTGTTGTTCTAAGGAAGAAATATTTACCTCATCAGCATGCCTAGATGGAAGATCTAGCCAAGTTCCAAATATTTGAGAATTGACCGCCATTTCCTGTTACCAAATTTTTTTTTTTTTTGGCTAATAGGCAAAAAATTATTTGATCACAAGAACGAAATAAAGATCACAAAAAGCACAAAAATCAACTAAAATTACTCTCCGACAAAGGCGCCAAAATTTGGTGTGCTGTCGTAGGCACCCAAAAATAAAACCTTTACTCTTGAAATAATATGTAGTAGTGAGAGTAAGGATCGTTCCCACGAAGAGTAATTAGTTTGATCTTTATGCTATGTAAAATAAGATTGGGGGAGAGTTTTTTATCATAAGAAAATTAAGAAGAGCTAAAAACAATTAAAGTATTAAAACAATCAAAGGAAAAAAAATGTTGGTCTCAGTCAACATCCACCATTGGAATCTTAAAACTGATCATCGATGCAAGTATATATTAATTCATACTTTGAATATTCATCGTTGGAATTATTTTCCTATCTCCTTCAGCCACAATTAATTAAAAACAAGCGATCTAATTAACCTTAACTACTAAATAACCCCAGACAAGCGCTAAAGGTTTAATCTAGTAGCGTATTAAACTCGATGAGATCGATGAAGCAAAACAACACAAGCACACGCGGTTGCATTTAATTTTGTCAAAATTTTTCCTCCTAAGATCTAATAAAATAAAGCAGTTTATTAAATCTTGCTTGCTTCACAAATTAGAGGGATCGAACAATTACGGATTCGATATCTAATTTAGCATTAGATTGTCAGGAATAATAAACTAGTATGCATCCTAGTCATTAAACAAGATAATCATAAAAATATGCATAAGAAAACATTCGATACTTAAAGCACAAATCAAAAATATAAACACAAATTAGATCTCAAAAATTTTTATTCATTCCGAGGCTTCCGTTTCCTTCGACCAACAAGACTTTAGCCGCACATATTCATGAAAACTTCAAAAGAATATTGGAGAAGAGGAAGAAGAGTTGTGTGTTGTTCTCCATTTCCTCCTGATCTCTATCCCTTTTATAGACTCTAAATTAGTGTTTGAAGATCACAATATCTTCCCACAAATCCTCTAATAGTTACAACAACCCAAACAATAAAATAAAATCTTTGAATAAGTTGGGAAATGGTTATTTCAGCTCCACTTTTTGTGCACAACATAGTTGACTAAATCTTCAAGCGTGATTTGGTCCATGATGCAGCTAGAATATCGGGAAACTCAAAACAGCAAAATTGTGCCTCTATCACTTAGCTTTCCGAATCAATTTGGATCAGCTCAATTGGACTTCGGATGAGCAAGTTATGACTATTTTGCTACAAGGTATCAGAACTGTCCATAATTGATAATTAGCTCCATTTTGCTTTTAGTGACTCCAATTGCATCCTAGATCAAAATATAAAAGTAATGAGTATCTTTAGACATTAAATGAGCATAAAGGAGTATATATTAAGGAATAAAAATATGATATTTTATGTTCTCATCAGGTATTTTCCACATAGGTTGGGAACCCCACCCACTCCAACAAATCTTCCCCTTCACAACTATGTAGAGGGGGTCGTCATCCTGATGATCTGTCTGCATTAATCAAAATTTCCCCTTGGTAGAACCTTTGTGAATATATCTGCTCTGTTGTCATCTGTATGAACCTTCTCAAGCGCCGCTTCCTTCTTGTCAACCACATCCCGTATCCAATGATACCGGGTATCAATGTGCTTGGACCGGCTATGGAAATGTCTGGCTCTTCACATGGTGAATAACACTCTGACTATTGCAAAGCAAATGATATTGCTCCTGCTTTAGCCCAATTTCTTGCAGCAGCTTCTTCATCCACAACAACTCCTTGCAAGCCTCCGTCGCCGCAATGTATTCTGCCTCTGTCGTCGACATGACAACACACTTCTGTAAACGAGACTAGCACGATACTGCTCTACCAGCAAACATCATCACATAACCCGAAGTCGATCGCCTCGTCTCTACATCTCCAACCATATCAGTGTCGGTATATCCAACCAGCTTCGGCTTGTCACCACCAAATGAAAGTCTCCAATCGACAGTACCCTGAAGATATCGTAGAATCCACTTGACCCCACTCCAATGTACCCTTCCAGAATTGGAAGTGTACCTGCTAACTGTGCCGACAATGTCTGGACACATACATACCATAGCATATATAAGACTCCCCACGGATGAGACATATGGAACTCGCTCTATATCTTCCTTCTCGCCCCCGGTAGATGGACACTGCTCCTTAGTGAACTTGAAGTGAGTTGCAAGGGGGTTACTCACTTTCTTCGATCCGTCCATCCCGAAACGCTGAAGTACCCGGTAAATGTACTTCTTTTGGGATAAGTGTAGCAGCTTGGACTCTCTCTCTCTCTCTCTCTCTCGGGTGATCTCCATCCCAAGAATAGTCTTCGCTGCGCCCAAATCCTTCATAGAGAAGGCCGCGCCCAGTTGACACTTCAACTTTGCTATCTTGGTGGCATTCTGACCTACCAACAACATGTCATCAACATAAAGTAACAAAATAATGAAATCATCCTCGGCGAAGTACCTCACAAAAACACAATGATCCAACGTCGTTCGTGCATAGTCATGCTCCCCCATAACACAACTCAAACTTCCTGTACCACTGTCTCATATCATGTTTCAGATCATACAAGCTCTTCCTCAACCGGCAGACCAAATGTGACTTGCCCTTCTCACAGAATCCCTCTGGTTGCTACATGTATAACTCATCATCAACGGAACCACTGGTGCTGGTTGTATATCTACAGTCTCCTCCCCTCCAGGAACTGCCTCCTCGGCATGCTCATCCTCCTGAGGGTCACCCTGACCACCATCAGCAGGCTGATGATCACGATTGGGAGCAACTCCATGTACTGGCTCCCCCATAACTAGATCCTCTGCGATGTCCTCTAAAAACTGCTCGAAGCGAAATAACTCTAACTCAGGCAATTCCTCAGCCTCAGAAGGCATCTCGGAATCCTAAGTGTTGGTCAGAGTCTGATCCTCGACGAATACCACGTTCTTGCTTCTGTAGAGCTTTTTTTTTCTACTGGATCGTAGAGTCTATAGCCAAACTCATCCCGACCGTAGCCGACAAAGACGCACCGCCTCATCTTTGGCCCAAGTTTGGATCTCTCGTCCTTCGGTACATGCATGAAAGACTTACAACCAAACACTCGCAAGTGATTATATGATGGCTCTTTGTCATACCATACTTTGTCAGGCACATCACCCTACAAAAGAGCAGTAGGAGATAAATTAATAACATAAGCAGCTGTGTAAAGTGCCTCACCCCAATAGCTGCGTGGCAAGTTTGTTTCTGACAGCAAATACCTTACCCTCTCCATTAGCGTCATGTTCATCCGCTCCGCTACACCGATGAGCTGTGGTATCTTTGATGGAGTCTTCTGGTGTCGTATCCCTTACTCTCTGCAATAAACATCAAAGGGACCGATATACTCGTCGCCATTGTCCGACCGAACACATAGCGGCTTCTTGCCCGTCTTTCTTTCAATAGAGGCCTGAAACTCCTTGAAAGTGGACAACACCTGATCCTTGGTCTTTAAGGCATAAACCCAAATATTTCTAGAACAGTCATCAATAAATGTTATAAAATAAGAAGCACCACCAATGGATTTTACCTTCATAGGACCGCAGACATCCGAGTGAATCAACTCGAGCAACGTTGGCTTCCTTGAACTTGGGTGACTTTGGAAAGATACCATATTTTGCTTCTCTGCCAAATAGTGCGTGCACTTCTCCAACTTTGTAGACTTTAGCCCTGGAATCACCTTTCTGTTTACCAAGTAGCTCATCCCCTTCTCGCTGATATAGCTGAGCCGCCTGGGCCACAACTCAATAGACGCATCAGTAGATGCGTTAACCTCCTGTGCCCCCTGTGCGCTCCCTTCCATATAGTAGATTTTGTACCTCTTGCTTCCTCCGGCAATCACCATCGAACCTCTGGAAAGCTTTCACTGATTATTCCCGAAGAGTCTGAAGAAACCCTCGTCATCCAACCTTCCAACCGACACTAGTTGAAACGGATATCAGGGATATGACGGACATCTTTGAGAACAAGAACTACACCTGTCTTTGTCCTCAAATGCACATCTCCAATGGCAACCGCCTTCGACACATCTCCATTACCCATATTCAACACTCCATAGTCGTCTGTTGTGTATGTAGCAAATAGTGCCCTGTTGTGAGATACGTGCGTTGAAGCACCTGAGTCCACCAGTCAAGAGTTGTCATCGCAGGCGAGGTTCATAACTACCTCATCACCTACAATGATCACGTCGCCTCCATGTGTCGAGGCCGCCGATGTAGTATTCTCACTTTGCTTCCCCTTGTCACCCTTCTTCTCTCTCTTTTAAGCAAAACTGTTCTGTTTGATATGATCCTTCTTGCCACAATGGTAACACTCTGAGTCCTCGTACTGACCCTTGGACATTCTCCTGCTTTTGTCTCTGCCACCGCCTGGACCCCTGCTTTTACCTCTTCCGCGGCTCTCTGAAAAAAGCATCTCTGAGTGGGATATGGATGAAGTACCCTGAGAACGTCTCCGCATCTCTTCATTCAATACCCCGCTCTTGGCAAACTCCAGACTGACCACGCCTTCCGGAGTAGAAGCGATCATAGACACTCGTACGGTCTCCCACGAGTCTGGCAATGTACACAACATCCATAGTCCCTGAACCTCGTCGTCGAACTTGACTCCCATCAAGGATAGCTGGTCAACCACGTCCTGGAACTCACTCAAGTGATCCGTAATAGACGCCCCATCTTTGTACCGCAAACCATTCATCATCCGGATCAGGAACAATTTATTTACTCCGGTCTTCTTCGCATACAAAGATTCCAGCTTATCCTATAGTGTCCTCGCGTGCTCAATACTGGCAACGTGGTTGTACACGTTCTCGTCAATGAACTGCCTGATGTACCCACACCTGTATATGCTCGAAATTCCAGTCCTCTTTGGATTTGTCACTGGGCCTCTCGGAAGCAAATATTGGCAGATGCAGCTTCTTGACAAATAACAAATTCTTCATATTGCTCCTCCAGTAATGATGGTTGGTACCGTTCATGTTTACCATACGCACCGACTTCGTGTGCATCTCTCCTCCCTAGTTTGCCTATCAACTCCTGACCCCAGCCACTCCAGCACACATACCATTTGGTATCGGATAAACGATTGATGCTTTGAAGTGGCATGTCATCACATTTAAAACGTTCCTTCAACCTTTAAACCATATATATTTCTTTTGCCATTTTGGTCAGGAGAGCAATAAAATGATAGACAAATGGGAACCAAGCTATCCCTCAATATGAATTCGGAAACCATGTGTCATGTAGTTATGAGTTCACTTTGATAAACACAAGGATGGATCCACTCGAACCGCGTCTTATGTCAAAATAACCCATTCCTGATAGTCGTAATAGAGGGAGTCGGCTTATAAGTTTTACAATTTTTTTTATTAAAAGCATTAAAGTTTAATAAAATTGTTTAGAGAGTGCAAAGTTTTACAATTTGCAGAAACATGATGGACATTTTCTTTGGAATGTCATAGAAATACCATCAAGAAAAATGTAATTTCCTTGGGCATATTTTGGACATAAAACACCCTTTGGTTAGGCATTTTTGAAGAAATCCATGTTTCTTTGGTTTGGCATTTTTCTGAAATTTTGCATATAAATTTTTTCTTTCATGATTTGCACATAATTATATTTTCAATTTGACCGTATCGATACAGACTCACATCTTTTTTTGCAGATCTCGCATTGTGACGAGACCTACGCCTTTGGATCCGTAGCATCAAATTAACTCTATGATGGTAATTTCAACGAATTATATGACTTTTTCTGTCACGACCCAATTCCGTAGAATCGTTTGAGGCGTCCCCCGAATCGTGACCGCCGTGCGGGCCTGAGGTTGCGCCCGCACAAGGCTTTAATGATTTGCATAGCAAGCACATATTCAGAGTACGTAGATAAATTGAAACACAGATTTGAAATGGAAAAGTTCTCTTTATTGATAATGAACATCTATTACAAACTCTTGAACGAGTTAGCTAATATGCCGAACGACTTACAAAAGAGATGACTCAAAATGAGATAGCGGTCCTGTACATTACATCCCTTTATAAACTCAAAATGATAAAGACCTCCAGGCTGGAGGATAGCTTTGCCACGGAGCTGCATTTGTGTATGAAGAGTTGCAGTTTTGGACTTCAAAAGGCTTCAAGGGCACGGTGAAGATGCGCCAACAACTGGACTGGATCGGGTAGACGACTTCGGCTCCTCGCTCGGTTCGCCTTGGTGCGGAGAACCTGTTTCAACGAGGGTCAGCATATCGAAACATGCTGGTGAAGGCGAGCTAGCCGAACTATACCAATCAACACGTTGTTTAGTGAAGCATGCATATTTGTGGGTTTCTATCTTGCCTTAGTTCATTTACAAGTAAGCAGCATATAGAATTTACTGAAATGAACGTGCCATCGTTCAGTGGATTTTACCTGCCGACTGAATTACCTGCACAATACTTACCATGCCTTCCCTGAAACGAAGACACAAGTTAGTACGCAACAGGTTTAAATATACACGTTGGGATCACTGGCTAGGAGCCATAATGGACCGTTTAGTCTTTGAACGAAGATGGTGTGCAACGAAGCACGTGAGGCACTGCACGCCATCCCGTTCGCACGTGAGACTATCGTGAAGTTCCGCCCGGACCGGATCGGTGCCAGTGCCCCAGCGACCGTCCGCGGAACCCGTTACCTTGTGCACAAGTTGTCCGTGATCAATCGTTCGTGGCACGTTAACGTTGATGCAGTTGAGGCACGTGAACAAGATAAGCAACATTGCATGATTCGTTTATATTGCAACTACGTTATATTCATGCATCAGGATATACGTTTAAACTTGTATCTATGCATTTGATGAACATTACGAACGAACAAACATGCAAAGATATAACCGTTCATAAGTTTATTGACAAGCATAATGAACCCAGTCTATTCTCTTTTATCTTGGTTTCTTTTATTATTACTTGGTATCGTTTGATCGGGGCAAGGGAGTGAAGCTTGGAAGCAAGGCTAGCTAATCGGGTTGGTAGCCACTCACTTAGATTTTTGGAAAGAAGAAGGAAAGAGGCGCTTCACGACTCCGCTCGTAAGCCGCCTACTGCTCGTTCACCTGCACACGAACAGCTCGATTAATACTTCTTCCTCTCTTTCCAATCTCGGAATAGAAGTGCAGTTCAATGAACGAAAACAATGAAAACCATTGAAACCGTTCAAGGAAAATAAGCAAATCCCAAAACCAACTCAAAGCACGAAAGCAACAAGCGACATCAAAAACCGAGGCAATAAAAGATAGCAGCGGAGAGGTCCCTCCTGACTCTGCCGCTAAGCCGATCCTTGGGGCGCAGTCCACTGAATATGAAAATCGATTCCGAAGAAACAAATCCATAACGAGGACGAGTTCTTAATTCAATCTATCCCGATCGAACGATACCGTTTGTGTTTCTTAGCCGCGCTCCCCGTACCGGGGGAACGGGGCGCTACATCCTACCCAACCAATTGGAAGTTTCATCCCGAAACTTAAGAACAATGCTTACCGTTAAGGGTGATGAACAGAATAGTTTGGGCAATCACGAATTCGGTGGGTGGAGTCACCGCAAATGAGACATTGCCCGAGTTTCTTGCGACACTTATCGGACGTGTGCCCTTGTTTCTTACAGAAATTGCACGAAGGCTCTGGGTTTGCTCGTTGTGGACCGCCGTGGTTAGGGCGCTTTGCAGCGGTGTTTCCTCTATCGTTGCCTTGGCGTTTGTGATTGTAGGTATGCACAGCGCCGGTGGAAACGTGAGGATACTGCAGTTCCAGAGATAGGGCGTGATTCATGACTTCACGCATCGTTCCATACTGATTATTGACTACGTGCCCATGAATGGCAGGGCGCAGACCGCCTTCAAACCTTCTTGCTCGACTCGCTGCATCAGGTAAATAGGCTCTAGCGAATTTTGAGAGTCGGTTGAATTCGGCGGAGTATTGCTTCACCGTCATACTGCCATGCCTCAGTTGCACGAAATCATTTTCCATCTGACGTTGTACTGGAGGGGGTATAAACTCCTCTTCAAACGCGGCACGAAAGGTCGTCCACGAGATCGCCTCCTCTCCGTGATCAAATTGGAGAGATCGTCGATGCACGTCCCACCAATCGTGCGCGTTGAGGCGGAGCTGTAGTTGCGCACAGTCGACGCGCTTCTCTTCGGGAACTTCTAGCAGAGCGAAGTGATCTTCAAGCTCGGCTAGCAAATCTAGAGCTACCACTGGGTCCTCAGTCCCGTTGAATGGGGTGTTGCAGACTTTCTTGAAGAGTCCCAAGTTGAAGGCAGTCACGTCCCTCGGCCTTGGAATTTGTGGCATCTCTACTTCAAGCAAGGGCTGTTCCACCGGAGTCGTTGCTGTTGCGGCGGAATGGTTGGCAGCCAAAGTCTGAACAATCTGTTGCAGGGCATCCACCTGCTTTTGTTGGACTGAGAATCGGGTCTCTAGATTGCTCTCGAACTTGGCTTGGCGAGCATCATCTCTTTGTCGTTGCGATTCTAACATTTGCATTACCCGCTCAAGCGGGTCGACTTGAGATATGCCTCGTTGGCTCCGAGAGCTTCCCGAAGTGCCCGAACTGCTTTCTTGTGTTTTGTTTGGTGGTTGCGCTGCAGATTGCGCTGGATCCATTCCTTCAAAAGAAGGTAAATTACATTAGGATCATAATGTATTATGGACTTATTGCATGAACGTATCTCATTTTGGCCTAGTGAGTTCAAGAGTTCGCACAGGAATTTGATCGTTAAAGGAACTTTTCCAGCACGAAGTCTAAGGAACTTTGGATCTGTGCTCTAATACCACTATGTCACGACCCAATTCCGTAGAATCGTTTGAGGCGTCCCCCGAATCGTGACCGCCGTGCGGGCCTGGGGTTGCGCCCGCACAAGGCTTTAATGATTTGCATAGCAAGCACATATTCAGAGTACGCAGATAAATTGAAACACAGATTTGAAATGGAAAAGTTCTCTTTATTGATAATGAACATCTATTACAAACTCTTGAACGAGTTAGCTAATATGCCAAACGGCTTACAAAAGAGATGACTCAAAATGAGATAGCGGTCCTGTACATTACATCCCTTTATAAACTCAAAATGATAAAGACCTCCAGGCTGGAGGATAGCTTTGCCACGGAGCTGCATTTGTGTATGAAGAGTTGCAGCTTCGGACTTTAAAAGGCTTCAAGGGCGCGGTGAAGATACGCCAACAGCTGGACTGGATCGGGTAGACGACTTCGGCTCCTCGCTCGGTTCGCCTTGGTGCGGAGAACCTGTTTCAACGAGGGTCAGCATATCGAAACATGCTGGTGAAGGCGAGCTAGCTGAACTATACCAATCAATACGTTGTTTAGTGAAGCATGCATATTTGTGGGTTTCTATCTTGCCTTAGTTTATTTATAAGTAAGCAGCATATAGAATTTACTGAAATGAACGTGCCACCGTTCGGTGGATTTTACCTGCCGACTGAATTACCTGCACAATACTTACCATGCCTTCCCTGAAACGAAGACACAATTTAGTACGCAACAGGTTTAAATATACACGTTGGGATCACTGGCTAGGAGCCATAATGGACCGTTTAGTCTTTGAACGAAGATGGTGTGCAACGAAGCACGTGAGGCGCTGCACGCCATCCCGTTCGCACGTGAGACTATCGTGAAGTTCCGCCCGGACCGGATCGATGCCAGTGCCCCAGCGACCGTCCGCGGAACCCGTTACCTTGTGCACAAGTTGTCCGTGATCAATCGTTCGTGGCACGTTAACGTTGATGCAGTTGAGGCACGTGAACAAGATAAGCAACATTGCATGATTCGTTTACATTGCAACTACGTTATATTCATGCATCAGGATATACGTTTAAACTTGTATCTATGCATTTGATGAACATTACGAACGAACAAACATACAAAGATATAACCGTTCACAAGTTTATTGACAAGCATAATGAACCCAGTCTATTCTCTTTTATCTTGGTTTCTTTTATTATTACTTGGTATCGTTTGATCGGGGCAAGGGAGTGAAGCTTGGAAGCAAGGCTAGCTAATCGGGTTGGTAGCCACTCACTTAGATTTTTGGAAAGAAGAAGGAAAGAGGCGCTTCACGACTCCGCTCGCAAGCCGCCTACTGCTCGTTCACCTGCACACGAACAGCTCGATTAATACTTCTTCCTCTCTTTCCAATCTCGGAATAGAAGTGCAGTTCAATGAACGAAAACAATGAAAACCATTGAAACCGTTCAAGGAAAACAAGCAAATCCCAAAATCAACTCAAAGCACGAAAGCAACAAGCGACATCGAAAACCGAGGCAATAAAAGATAGCAGCGGAGAGGTCCCTCCTGACTCTGCCGCTAAGCCGATCCTTGGGGCGCAGTCCACTGAATATGGGAATCGATTCCGAAGAAATAAATCCATAACGAGGACGAGTTCTTAATTCAATCTATCCCGATCGAACGATACCGTTTGTGTTTCTTAGCCGCGCTCCCCGCACCGGGGGAACGGGGCGCTACATTTTCTGAGTGGCACTCGCGGGTCCCGTGTGTGACGTTTCAAAAAAGTGTCGGAAAACTTATTGAAAATACTCTCACATGGATAATTTGACACTGCGGATCCAATGACGTAGGTCTCATAGCGATGCGAGGTACACACGAAAAGATGCTAGCATGTATCGGTGCGATCAAATTAAAAATAGATTTATTTATATGCAAATCATAAAATTTTTTAAACTTATATGAAAAAAAAAAATCTTGTTTTATGTGATATAATTTTTAAATTTTTTTTAAAATAAGTCTTTATCTTTATGTGATTTGAATATACGTATATTTTTACATTGGCCGTAACGATACCAACTCACATATATTGTGCGAACCTCGAATCACAAAGAGACATACGTTGTTGGATTTGCAACATTACATTACCTATGTGAGCGTATTTTTAATGAGTTTTGTAACACTTTTACCGAGCGTCATCCGTGGGGCACGTGGGTGCAATTTCGAAAATGTGTTGCATAATTCGCTGAAATTACCCTCACAAGGATAATATAACAAATCCACTAACGTAGGTTTGGTCTCGTCGTGATGCAAGATCCGCACAAAAAGATGTAAATTCATATCAATACGGTCAAATTAAAAATATACTTGTATGCACATTATGAAAATATAAAGACTTATACTCAAATTTTCAATATGCCTAACCATATATAGTTTGTTTGGATAATTAAAATAAAAATAAAAAATTGTCATAAAAAATATCCTAACATTGGACGTTTTGTTGGACGTTTTTTATTTATTGTAAAATGCTCTATACCATTGGACGTATTTGGTTATTGATAAATTTTTTTGATTAATTCCCAGCCTAATATTTTGTTTAATTTTATTAATTTTCTTAACATTTTTTGTTTGATAATTTTATTAATTTTTTTAAGAGAAACGTCGAATCTAAGAACGTTGTTCGAAATTACCGGACTTTTTAATCTTATTTTGTCATTTCACCAAATTATATGTTTTCACTCAAAATTTTCTAAACTTGAGTGATGTGTATGAAAATATCCGTAATTTTTTTAATCTGATGGATGAGATTAGGTTTGAGTATAAAATATATTTGTTGCATTATTGAATTCCCTAGCCTATTGTCACAGGACCACCTCGGAACGCATCCACGGCTCACATGTATTTGAAATTCAGAGCTTCCTTCTTCCATAAAATCACAATTTACTTATTTGCCCTCCTTTTTACTACTTTATTCCTTTCGGATAAAAAAGATTAAATTAATATTAACAGAAATAAAAGGAGAAAGATGAAACGGAAACGGAAACGGATGGAAGAACCGTTGTTGAGAATTACGATAAATGTATGTTTGTACTTTTGATTGTTGATTCTGATTCCGGAAGAAAGGAAACTTTTATTTGGAAGGTAAATAAATTGAAGAAGGATTTTAGGGTACAAGTGTAATTTGATAATTATTATAATTCTCTACTTATCCTTCATTTTTCAAGGTCATGCGTTCCACGAAGACTCCTTACTCCCTTGACTCGGTCTTGCTTGACCCGGACCCCTGAAATCCTATTGAAACACATGCAAAAGATATTTAGGAAACGTCTTCTTCACATTCACACATGAAATCAAGGACCTTGTTCCTGTGCTGTGCGTGTTACCGTTGGACAAGGTCAATTTTTTGCTGCATTTGAACCTCTTAATCCACATATACTGTAGCGGATCTAGGATAACATTTTACTAGAAACATAATTATAAGAGAATTCGAAAATAACATATCCGAAAATTAAATATATAGAAATAAAATACAAAATTAAAAAATTAAGCATACAGATTACTCCAAACAACTCCAAACAAATGACTAATTCTTAGTACAAAAGGTAGAAATTGTTCTCTACGAGTTTTCATACAATAAAGTATTACATTTCAATTATAGACTTCACAAATTCATAAATTTAATTCACATTCTACAAATAGAAACATAGACATAATTTTTCAATTTGATTTTGATTTGGACCTAACTTGATTTTAAAATTTATCTTTGTAGGTTCCAGCTGCAGTTTCGTGACCTCCATCCTCCACATTTACTGTAGCAGATCTAGGATAACATTTTACTGGAAACATAATTATAAGAGGATTCGAAAATAACATCTCCGAAAATTAAATATATAGAAATAAAGTACAAAAATAAAATTTAAACATACAGACCATTCCAAATAATTCCAAACAAATGACTAGTTCTTAGTACAAAATGTAGAAATTGTTCTCTACGAGTTTTCATACCATAAAGCATTACATTTCAATTATAGACTTTACAAATTCATAAATTTAATTCACATTCTACAAATAGAAACATAGACATAAGTTTTCAATTTGATTTTGATTTGGACCTAACTTGATTTTAAAATTTATCTTTGTAGGTTCCAGCAGCAGTTTCGTGACCTCCATCCTTCACTCCTTCGGCAGGGGGGGGGGGGAGGTTGGTTGTTGGCGGATGAAAAATAAAAAAGAGAAAAGGAACGCAGACTCAGTAGGTTTTACTTTTGTCTCGAAAGAAGACTTAGAAGAGGGGATGTGTTACATATGTAAGTGTAAAGAGAGACAAAATGGACTCCCTACTGTCTAATGCGGCTGAATTTGACTGCTCCTTTAAAAAAAAAAATTTTTATTGGGGGCCTGGCCCCTAGTTCCCTTTACGTGCGTCTGTCCCTGCACATATATCACCAAGAAGAGGGGGGGGGGGGGGGGGAGGTTGGTCGTTGGCGGATGAAAAATAAAAGAGAGAAAAGGGGCACAGACTCAGTAGGTTTTACTTTTGTCTTGAAAGAAGACTTAGAAGAGGGGATGTGTTACATATGTAAGTGTAAAGAGAGACAAAATGGACTCCCTACTGTCTAATGCGGCTGAGTTTGACTGCTCCTTTAAAAAAAATATTTCCTTTTATTGGGGGCCTGGCCCCTAGTTCCCTTTACGTGCGTCCGCCCCTGCACATATATCACCAAGAATTATGTGCACCGAAGAAGATAATTTTTTCGTGATCGTTTTCACTCTCGGATCTTATGTCTCCGTCATTTGAACTACCAAGTCTTATGGATGACTAAGAGACACTTTCATTATGCTAAATTTATTATTATATTAGTAGTATTATATTATACTAGTTACGTTCACGTGCGTTGCAGGTACCAATAAATAAATAAATTATGATATTGATCAAAATTTAAACAAACATTTAAATTATGTTATTATTTTAGTTATGATTAATTATAATTTTTTCTTAATTTTTTTTATTAATATATTTTTAGAATTTTGGATATGTGTTTAGTTAGATAATATTATTTAGTTAGTTTAAATGTAATTTAAATATTGATTATATTTTGGATTGGCTATATGTTCGGTTAAAAAAAATGATTTTAGGTTTTTTTTTTAAACATTTAACTACATGACGGAGAAGTACGAATGTTAAAAAGATTTTAATTTTTTTTAAATTAATAAGTGAAGATATACATATGGCTCAGACGGTTCATTTTTGAGCGTTTCTAAGACGTATTATATATACTAGTAACGTGCATGTGCATTGCAATGTGCGTAATTTTTTTTTTTAATATGAAATTATTATAAATAATGTCGTTCCTAGAAATCGATCTTAAGCAACAAAGAAAAATACCTCACGCCTTAACCGCTTGAGCTAGAAATGTTTAGTTGTAAATAGATAATATTATGTAGTTAAATAATTAGTTATTTAAAAAATAGTTAGTGGAGTATTTACAAACATCTTAGATGACTTAATTTTGAGCTATTTTTATGCCTCATTATGGCTCATATCCCGTTTACCCTACATATATATATATATATATATATATATATATATATATATATATATATATATATATATATATATATATATATAGCAAGATTAAAGAATATTTTTCGTAATTACCTAGTTGTCCCTATTAACTTTAGTGAATAATTTTATTTAGTAAACATATGCAAGGGTATATTTGAAAAAAAAAATTCACGGTGAATCTTAACTTATTTATACTAATAAATTCACATGAGCTGCCCGTAAAATTATTTTTTTCTTCTGATATTAATATAAAATTATTTAAATATTTAAATATTTAAATATATTTATTTTATATATTTTAATTAAAATTTGTTATATATTTGATTATATTTTAATTATAATTAGTTATGAAAAGAGTCTTGAAAATAATTAGCTACGTAATATTATCTAATTATAAACAAAAATTTCTTGTAACTCATATGGTTAAGATAGAAAATATTCTCCTTGGTTGGCTGAGTTCAAATCTTTGTAGTGTTGTTATTTATAACTTTTTTCAACATTTTTTTACGTAACATTAATTTTTAAAAAATAATTAATTGATGATGATATACATACGACTTAGACGACTCATTTTTAAGCTATTTTAAAACATCATTTTATATATATATATATATATATATATATATATATATATATATAAAGAAACCTTATATTAATAACAAAATGCCACTTACAAACCATGTGTCACTTGGACACCAACAAACCTTGGCTAAGCTATACCAACAGGAACCAAAGTCTTATACCTGAACAACAAAAACTCAAGAGGTTCTTTTGCTCCTGTGCCCTCCCGGAATCTCTTTGGCCTGATGTACACAAATCCTGGAGACCTTGTCCACTTGCCTATGCACCTCCGATCTCAATTGCTCCATACTAAACGAGTACTCTTCAAACAGAAATTTGTTTCTATTTTTTCAAAGGACCCACACAACCGCCGCTGCAACAATGCGAGGGCCATGGCTGAATATACCAGACCCCCACCCTTAGGGACGCTCAAGAATGCTGCTGCCCGTAGCCCCCATCTTGCACATAGCCTCAAAATGATCCCAAACCGCCCGAAGATCATCCGCCTTCTCTAATATATGCAAAATTGACTCCCCCTTAGCCTCATCACAACAATGACATTTCGACGCCATGCTCGAACCACAAGTTCTGCTGGGTCCTCATGAATTTGTACCACAAGTTCTGCTGGGTCCTCAGCTTCCACCACAACTTGACTGAGAAAACATCGATGACGTTCGATAAACTCCGAACCCCCAATCCCCCTTCCTCCGTTAGGTGAGCCATGGTCGTCCAACTGGACCACCGCCTCCTGTCTATCCCCCCGCTGTGAACCTAGAAGAAAATGGCAAAAACGCCCTCGAGGTTGGCCACCACCTTCAGGGGGGCACGTTGTTGTGGTGTAAATAGGAATGGATCATATGGCATTCTTGAGGAGAGTCAACCTGCCACCACCGTGAGACAACATGCGGTGGTACCAACCCGCCAACCTTTGGCGATCTTGTCCACCAGCGGATAAAACATTTGCGCATTGTGCCTGCCTGCCTGCCGTAAACCATATGGCATCCCATATACGTAAAAGACGGATCATGCACCGAGAAACCAGACACCGAAGCGTACTCCGCCTTATACTCCCTATAAGCCGAATGGCGGACGTAGACAACACTCTTCCTGGCGCTGATTCTCCTTCTAGAAACCCTCGAGTATCTCTGCAAAGTGTTCACCACCGCCGAAACTGAGCCAACATCCCTAACTGCAAATATGAGCACATCAACCGCGTACGCAAGATGGGAGATGACTGGGCACCCACTCGTCGCGTGAAATTTTTTAATCCTCAGAAGTATTCACCAACTTGTTTAAATTTCGGCTAAGTGCTTCCACCACAATAATGAAGATGGCAGGGGAAAGCGTGTCACCCTATCTGACATCGTGGAAAGATTTGAAAAATCCAGCCGTTTGGCCATTCGCAGCCGTGGAAAGCCATACGTTCCTCACCGATCTCCTGATAATGTCGACCCAAGGCCCGGAAAATTCGAACGCTCTGAATACCCAGATCATGAACTGTCAGTCCATACTGTCGTAAGCTTTCTCTACGTCGAGCTTGATGGTAATGTTGTTGTCCTATCCAGGATGTCTAAGGTGACTCACTAGTTCTTGAGCTAACATAATATTGTGCTCTCCCGCACGCAAAAGCACTCTGCTCCGGGGAAATAACCCTCGGAAGAATTCTTACCATTCTGTTAGCAATCAATTTAGAAATAATTTTGTTAAGAAAGTAACACATACTCAGAGGCCTGAAATACGCAAAGAAGGTCGGGTTCGTGATCTTCTATTGCTCTCGGGTATGAAAGTCCTTGGAAGAAATCAATCGCCCGCCTCCAAAACATACTCACCCACCAATGGCCAACATTGCCTAAAGAACGGACCATTAAAGTCGTTCGTGCCTGGAGCACTGTCCTGCGACAACTCCCACATCACCTTTCTTACTTCCTTGGCGGTAGGAAGTGCCATAAATTCCTCGTTATGGGCAGGAGTAACCAGGGCTGGGATTGGGGAAAGGAAATCAGCATCGTATACGATATCTTCCTTCACAAACAGTTAAGAATAGAATTTGTTGGCACAGTATGGTCACAGTCCAACCTGATTCTGATAATCGACGTAACTAGACTTAATACAATGGACTGCTACAGAGTACAACGATGCTACATCTACTAGAAGACACATACTACAGTCGTCTGCAGCTGTTTTAGTCTTTCCATTTTATTCTGTATTTTTGTACTTTATTTGAGTCTATGACTTATGTAAATCGAATCACACATGGCAACTAGATGGCACTCAAATCCACTCAAATAAGCCTACCCAAAAACCTATTGTAGATCCAACTCAAACTGAACCCAAACTTGCAAATTAGGTTCTAGAACAAGGCTGACAGAACTCGACCAGAGTTCGAACCGAACTCGGACCGAATTCGGTAAGACCCAAGTCCAGTCCCCTGGTCTTCAGTTCCTTCCACGAGTTCAGGGTACAACGTTCGAATTTATGAACGTTAGAGCATCCGAACTCTGTCCGAACTCGGTCAGAAAAAAGCCTATAAATAAAGAATAATTTTCATCATTCCAATTCACTCGAACTATCTCGTTCTTTCAAGCTTTAACCTTTCCATCTGAGCATTCACTTTCTTATCACCAAGATAACTCTCTCATAGCCTTCTAAGTGCCAAGTGCATCTTCGGTTAGAAATTTGTTCGAGTTGTACTAGCTTGGAAATTCAGTTACTATTTTCAAAGTTAGAATTAAGTGTGCTCTTCGCATCAAAGAGCGTGTTTGTCAGAAGTCAGTGAGATCTTCAGATCAAAACTCGTGTTGTAAGAAGTCGGCAAGCCTTCGAATCAAAGCTTGTGGTATACCATATTTCACAAATAATGGATTATCTCCAAGCAAGAGTTCTCGAGCCTGACTAGTCCTCCACGAGGAAAACCCGGATAAAATCTCGGTGTTTGTGTTTGCGTTTGCCTTCTGAACTCTATTTACTTTACTTTACTTATACTCTGCTGCTACTATGATCTTAGTTTTGCTCATTATAGTAGCTTCATAAGTTGCTAATTAGACTATTTTATTTTCTTACATATTTTCGTTACTTTCAAGTTGGTTATTGTCTTAGTTTTAAATTGGATTAGTATCACACACACACACACACACACACACACACACACACTATTCACCCATATCTATAGTGACTATAGTTGTCCCATCAATTAATATTAGAGCAAGTTCTTTTGATCAGAATTAACATCCTCAAGTAGATCCATGGCATCTAGCAATCCAATTTTTGGTGAAGGCAAGTCTATAAATGTCCACCTTTGTTCGATGGCACTAACTACACGTATTGGAAGGCATATATGAGTATTTATCTAAAAGCACTAAGTTTTGATTTATGGTCTTGTGTTACAAGAGGCTCCGAAGCAATTAATAAACCAGATGATTAGTACACAGAAGAGGAGGAGAAAGCAGCTAGTCTTGACGCAACGGGAATGTATGTTCTTTACTGTGCTCTAAATAGGAGTGAGTTAAATCGCATCTCCATGTGCAATCACATGAGATCTGGAAACTGCTAGAAGCAACTCATGAGAACAGGAAAGAAAGAAAAGTTGATGATTCCGAAGAAGAATGTACCCAACAACCTACAAACTTATGCCTAATGGTAAGCGAGGTAAAAGAAAATTCTTTATTTGAAGAATTCTTATATGATGAATTGTCTGAAGCTTTCAATTGATTATTTGAAGATCGCAAAAAGCTTAGAAGTAAATACAAACAAGCTAGAAAAGATATTCAATCTTATCAGCTTGACAATAAAAAGTTTACTTGTCTGCTAAATGAAGCTAGAAAAACTGCCTTCTAACAACTATGATGATATGTCCACACTAAATCTTAGCTTACAAGAAGCACTTGATTGTGTTAAGATCAGTGCACATGAAAATGCTAAACTTAAGGAGGAATTAAAGTCAAAAAAATAAGAAGTTTGCTATAACTTCACTTAGAATTGATAATATTACTTCCAAATATGATAAGTTATATACTGCTAATAAGAGGTTAGAAATTCGATTGGATAAACAGATTGCTGAACCTGTTACATAGTCAAACACCAAACACGTATGACACATGACTCAATAAAAAGTCATCACCATAAGAATTTCTTAAAGGAATAACAAGAAGGTCATTTCTCACAATCATGCTTTTACACAACCTCGAAAAAGTGTTCATATCACACATTGCTTACATACACCTGTCTTAAACACAAATATACACGATACATGTCAATATTATGGTTTGAAAGGACACAGATCTAGTAAGTATGTTACTAAATAACAAGTAGATATGGATATTCTCAAATGGGTTCCTAAAGCTAATCAATGTGGATCCAAATCTTGGATACCAAAGTCTTTGCCTACAAATGCAGGTAAAATGTTTTTTGTCAGAATCTGCTACAAAGGTTATCTTCACAGCAATTGCACAAACATGGATACTATAATATTTGGTAACGTGCTAAAATATGATATTTTATTAACTTCAAACTCGCACTGTTATTGTGTTATGTTTTAACTATGATTTATCATCAACATGTTTCAAATAATTACACTTTACCTAAATATTTCTCATGTATATCATAAGTGAAACATAGTATTACACATGTTTATTAAGCTTAGTTATTGGATTATGATTTTGGTAATGTATAAGGATACAATTTGTTTTTTTTTTTGAATCTACGCTATTTAAAGGTAAGGTTATTTTGATTACAAGCCAAAATGGTCGTTCTGTCAAAAAGGCGTAAATAGCCTAAGCGACATGCTACTTAAGTGTCTTCTGGCCACTGCTAGCTGGGATCCGACCCCTACAGCTAAATCAAGATAATTAAGACTCTATGGAGCAAAGATTTACGGAGATTCATTAACAACTATCTCTGAAATACAATATCGAATCATATTTTCTATGTCTTATATTTGTACTTATATTCTTTATCATGCTTAACATTTTCTTTGCTATGATTTTTTTGGACATCATAGAACATTTCTCATGTATATATGTTTGCGAAAGTTAATTTTAATATATATATATATATATATATATATATATATATATATATATATATATACTTGTTTGATTAATGTTTCTCTTATGTTAAATATCACTACACCAAAACATGCAATTTGTAACATATTTTTTACAATTAGTAACGGTTATTACCGTAACTCTCGTGTAATGGTTGTAGAAGCATGAAAAATCATGCAGGCCACATAAAGGTCATGCCCCCTCAAAGATGAAATCGAGCCGCAGAGAAGTCATATGCGGCCCGAACAACCAACCCGCGGAGAAGCCACATGCGGCCTGAACAAAAAAGCCGCAGAGGAGTCATATGCGGCCAGATCAACCAAAGATCTAAAATCCGCATAGTATACTCTATGCTGCCAGAACAACCACAGAGTAGGGAGGCCGCATAAAACCCTCCTGACATAGCATTCGATGACTGTCAGACTCTGACACATCACTCATCACACTGAGATACTTCGAGACTCCTGAAGCCAACGTCTTAGGAAAAGATAAAAAGTCATATCAACTCATTGATGGCCTCGACAAACGTGCCACGTGCCCATTCATATGCGGCTACATACCTATGCTGCCTCGTTATCATGTGACCATAGTGTCCGTCCGACCAAGGCCAGACGAGAGCTTGCATGTGGCTACATACCCATGCGGCCTCGTCATCATGCGGCCAGAGTGTCCATCTGACCAAGGCCAAACAAAATCAAGTATACGGCCATAATACTATACAGACAGAGTGTCCATACGACCAAGGCCAAACAAGAGCACGTATGCGGCCACGATGATATATGGCAAAGACATTATGCGGCTCTCGACTTACATGATCTTTCTGTTACAACCGAAGATGATTTATCACACAATCAGTGTTGACTACGTGTCTAGATGACCAAGTTACGCATGCAACAAACCCGAGATCTCTTCAACAATATATCATAACCAAGACTACGTGGCAGCCTGTCCGTGGCATGCGATTGCAGTTACAACCATATTATGTTGAAGGAGTTATATGCGGCCACTAAACAGAGGCATATGCGACACCTATAGCCCATCAGCAGGATAACTATAAATAGCAAGGGTAATATACTCTACAAACCCCCCGCCTACCTACGTACGTGCACACAAGCTCAGGGGAGAGAAGAGAAGAGAGCATCCGTATTCCCTTATCAGACCGTCAACGGAGTAAAGGATATGATGCCGTGCTCAAGCTCCATTGTCACTACCCAGATCAAAATATTATACTTAGATTTTCTGCTTATGATATCTTTGTACTTCTTTGTTTGTTATTTCAACGTTCAAAACTTGCAATATCGGAGAAGATGGCAAATTTACTGGGAAAAAACTTCTCCACAGATGAGAAGGTCATGACGCAGTCCGATACGGCTAAGCTCGTTTCAACCTAGAGGATGCTGGTGGTACGCTTCGACCAACAAGCATTCGAGAACATGCTCTCCGGGGATATCGCGAATCCTTCTCTAAGGCAAGCAAAGCCTAAGAAGACCCGCAGGATATGGGTAGCAAAGGCCGCTGCGTCTCACCCAACTGTGGAGCATGCGCTCCCCACTTTTGTCCCTGTTGCCAAAGACGCACATCATGCATCCACCCAGGCTGAACCTGTCCATGCGACAGTCGGGAAAGGTGTTCATTGTCCAAACTCTAGCAAAGAAAAATACTATGATGCTAGAAGTTTGAGTGCTGCGACATGTTCTATGCAGCCACAAAAGAAGATGTATAAGTCGACAGCCGCAGGCAAAAGTCCATATGCGTCACCAATTATTGGCCGCAGAAAAATGACCACATGCGGACAACACAGTAGCAGAATCTCTGTCTTCGACCGAATCTCACGCAACGCTGACTCCATATGCCTTGTATGGAAAGGGGAGGATGTGAACTTGGACTCTTCATACTACGCACCGGTGCGTACCAGGTCAAAGAAGTCCAGGACAGTGCTAGCTTGCCAAGCTCAAGCAACTGCTCATACGGCTGGCCGTTAGCAGTGTTCGCTAACTATTATGCGAGACCCTGACGGGAAGTTATAAAAGATCGACTCATGTATCCAATCCGCAGTGGCAAACATATAGGGTCATTCTAAAAAGTCTTCCATTAACGACTTGGGAAGAGTTCTTGTACGAACCCTAGGACAGGGAGCAAAGACAACACCTACACACCCATGTGCTCGGTCTACCCATGCTCATAACAAGGATATAAAGGTGGATCAGCCCTCTCTTGATTTGTACAACGTGATCAACCACAAGCGCAAAGCGAGGGAAGCAACCACGACATGTGAGGTATCCCCTCCGGGACTCCCCTGTGCCAACATCATCATCAACTGCTGCTGTGCTAAAACAGCAGTGCCAACAAATAGGAAGTCGACGTTCTAACGGATGCAACCAAAGGCACCTACCTAGCAGTGTCCCAAAAAATAGATGTAATTACCAGAGGAGGAGGAGCTTTCCTTCGCCTCGTGCTATTCCGCTTGGAAGTCTCCCTCCAGGACTACCCTGTGCTAACATCATCATCAACTGTTGTTGTGCTAAAATAGCAGTGCCAATAAACAGGAAGTCGACGTTCTAATGGATGCAACCAAAGGCACCTACCCAGCAGCGTCCCAAAAAATAGGTGCAATTACCAGAGGAGGAGGAGCTTTCCTTCGCCTCGTGCTATTCTGCTTGGAAGTATCCCTCCACAAGGGGAGGTCAGAAGTCTAGCATCTCAAACCCTTCGCTTTCGGCCAGCGTGTCGAGAAGGCAGGCCCAAGGAGGACATGCAACAGTACCTACAGAAAGAGTTTTTCAGGGAACCCGCTCCAAGAAGAAACTGTCAGCTACTGGGGGTGGTTCTTCCTCAGGACCCCTAGTGATTCTACAAGATGGGGGTAGCAATCTCCCAGATATCCATGATAATCCGGCATTCCGAGGGGACAATAATTACCAAGGAACAAATGTAGAGATCCCTGGGGGTAGTCACCCTCACCAAGAAGACACATCTTCCTACGATGGGGGTAGTGTTCTCTCTGAGTCCGAAGAGGATACGACACTGACAACTTTTTTCAAGGACTATTCGCTATAAGAGTCTGAGGCAGAAAGTACTGCGTCCATTGTTCTATCTACTTTCTCTTATGTAAGAATAGTGTACATGGCGGGGGATGATCATGAGGGCCCCAGCGATCGATAGCGTCTCGAGACTCTCGAGGCTATGATGCACACCATGAGTGCGTCGATGCAAGCCTTGACTCAAAAAATGTTGGAGATCAAGGCAAACATGGCCTCACAACTACCAAGAATCTTGGGATAAGTTAGTCAAGATCCTGGGATAAATGGAGAACCAAACGCCACCATTTCGCCCGTCAATGACGATCACATTAGGACTGGCTCATCTATTCCTTCCGTAGTAGATGAGGCTCGGGATGCAATGAGGGAGGTGCGAGAACTGCGAGCCCGTCTGGACTCAATGGGTAATCGAGACTCACTGCACGAGCTCGGGATTCGACAACCAAATTCCCTCGAGTGGAGAGACGTGTCCTATCCACCTAAATACAATCCCTTCATCTTAAGTCCATTTGAAGGGAAGATGTCTCTTCATCAGTACATGAGCTACTTTGAGACGGCAACAAGGCATCAACCCTGCAGTGACGCTCTTCTCACCAAGATCTTTGTCGGGGCACTGTCTGGGGTGGTCTTTGATTGGTTCTGCAGCCTCTAGGACAAATGAATACCGTTATTTGACGATCATAAAAGTCTCTTCCTCGTCCGATTCTATGACGGGGGATATGACATGACGATGTCAACCTTGCTGGACATCATTCAAAAAGAAAAGGAGCCTGTACAGGAATACGTCGAACGTTACAGACAAGCCACACTAAAGTTATCCCCGTGTAATCCTGAATCTATGTTGATGGACATGTGTTGAAAGAATCTACTTCCGACAGTCAGGGTCTGAATGAGTGATATCCAGTTCAAAGACTGGACGACGTTCATCATAAATGTTATCGGTGTTGAGAGAAAAGTAAAGGACATCCAACTACTGGAAATAAAAATTCCTATCTCTGATGACAGGGGAAAGCGTTCTTACAACAACAACAACAACAATAATAACAACGACAATAATGGCTGAGACGACAAAGGAAAGCAGGCCCTTGTCGCCAATATAGCCAAGAAGCCGGAATAGAAGCCGACAGAGACTCCAAAGCCGAAAGAGACTTACTCTTTTGAGGATGATGACGTCATGGCAATCTTTGACGTACTGATGAAGGGGAACAAGCTCCGTCTCCCTGACATCAAGCACCCCGATGAGGCAGAATACGTAAATAACCCCAATTACTGTTGCTACCATTGGTATGTCCATCATGCAATGCGAGATTGCTATACACTAAAGTGGTACATCTAGCGTCTACTCGATTCTAAGGCCCTCAACTTGGATTTTAAGGACAAAACGGTTGCCGCCAATAAGGTATCCCTCCGGTTTGGTATCTTCCCGATAATGGAAGCCCGAGACGGGGTGGTACCAATCCGAAAGGCCACAATGGAGGTGTTTAATCTTCCACCAGCTCGCGACCAAACCGCCTGGCTGGTACTTCTTAGCACACCACGGGGCAAGGTCATGTGGGTTCACCCAGACCTCCAGACTTGATGCAGCAAGCGACGCCTTCCGTCATCAAGTCCAAAGGACGAAATTTTAAGTCCTGCCATATGGTATCCTCCACCACTGAGGAAGCAATGGTAAGCCGACTAGATCGATCCTTACCTACCAACGGGATGGTAATACTCCCAACGACGATGCTCCGCCAATAGTCATACTCACTGCACCTGCTCCATCGGATCCGGGTTCGTGCTAACCTCCAACCGCGGACAAGTCCAAGCAAAAAGAAACTTGCTTCGACAAACCGTTGCACAAAGATACGTCGCATGGGCTAGAGAAGCCCTATAACTTCGATACCCTGGCACAGCTTGCCAATACTCCGACAAAGTTGTCACTGTTCGAGCTTCTCCGACTCTCCAAGGACACTCGGGACGCTCCGAGTGAGGCATTGTAGAACTCCGACACCTACTTGGCGCAGTGTAAACACCCAATTTTTTTAGAAATTTAATTATGAATTTTTGAGATTTTTCAGTATTTTTTATTAATTATAATAAATGTCCTCCAGGGAATAATATTTTTGTGTATTAAATTAAGTATTAAAATATTATAAAAAATTATTATTTTGAGTGTATAATTAATAATACGATGTTATATAATTTTTCTAAAATTTATTGGGCTAAAAAACTATTTTTAAATAGCTAAAAATATTATTTTTAATTAAACCAGACCGAACCAGACTTGAACCGAACCGAACCAAACCAAACCAAACTGAACCCAACCGAACCAACCCCACCCTATTGGATTTAGATCCTACCCGACCTGACCCGCCCTGACCCGCTAACCCACTCTCCCCACAGCTGCACGACCCCGCCCCCGTCTTCGAAACCTCCGGCGACCCCTCCATACACCTCCCCGTAACCGCCGTCGGCCCTCTCCCTATATAAATCCCCTACCACCATCACAACCACCGCCATCACCGGTCGCCCTCTCTGACTTCACTCCGGCCGATTACGACTCCGACGACCCCGACGACTCCGGCCACCCCGACGACGACGACGACGACGATGACTACCTGGTCATCACAGCAGCCTCCGAAGAACGAGCAGCCACCGTCGATCGACAACCACCGCCGTCTACGTACAGCACACCGCGGCCGACCCTTGTTTCGAGTGAGTTAACTTCCTCCTCGTTGCATCAATTTTTGATCGGCCTGTTGCATTGTGTTCGCTGTATGACCCTCTCGAACCCTATATAATTAGTTTGGGGTACTGTGTCCTGTGTCAGTCGCAAATTGCGACGCAAAAGAAGAAAAATAACCCAATTTCTGGTTCTGGAAACTGTCCCAAACCCCCATATTCATGGCCGTTTTTCTTCCAACCTAATTAATATTTTTAAATTCCACTTAAACATTAAATTAGACAACATAACCGAGGTTAAATCCCATTAATTAGTTTATTTTAATTTGCTGTAAGTTATGTTTTATTCGCGGGTAAATTTGACCAAAAACTTGGTTTTTTAAACCTAAAATTTTTCGAAACTGGGTGTGTCCCGCTAAACGAGGCGACTTCGTCGTATGCAAATTGCATTGAAAGGTGCGTATCGTCAACTCGAAGGTGTAGGATTTTACGAAAGTTGATTTGGATGTGCATGCACACCGAAATTAACGCGTATCCGTCGAAAAATACCGTATCGTCCTGTTCTGACACTCATTATAATTTCGTGTGTGCTTGTCGTTTCGCAAAGAAACTTGCGACATTGGATTCGTAGCGTTACACTGGTCCTGTGACCCAAGTTTGGTTCAATTCTGAGAACGTTGACGAAACTCCGTTTTGTGAGCCCTACGGCTCCACTTGATGGGCAATTTTGTGACCGGCTCATCGAAATCCAATTCTGGATATTCCGTTGGGTTTGTATCATCGTTCTGGACCCATAGACACTAAGTTTGATAAATTTGGAGAACTTTGTCTCTGACACATTTTTCGGTGCGAAGTGGGCCACATGTGGACCCCGCTTTGACCATAAACTGTCAATTCTGCCCCTGTGTCTAAATTAGACTTATTGGTAGTCAATCCTAGCTATTTTATATATTCTGAGAGTGATGATAATATTTGTTTCAGCATCCGGAGGCATTTTTGGAGATTTTGCTGTTACCGGAGCAACTGAAGGAGTTCAAACCCCAGACAAGTGTACCTTGCCAACTTGTAGTAGTTCCTGTTATATTATTTGCTTGAGTTCTTTTTATATATATATATATACTCTTGAGATATACATATTCAACCTAGAACCGTGCGACGTTGCTTAGCGTCCGAACAAGATTCGGGTGTCGACGCCGTACGCGGAGTCGTGTAACGTCATTTAGAGAGTTGATTCCACGATCCTATTTTTCGTGCTTGCTTTATCAAGTACGTCATACCATAGGACACTTGACACTATTCATAAAACATAATCTTTCCTGAGTATTCATGGTGATTCTGTATAGGCTTACAAGATTCGTGACATAGATCTTGCATATACATAGATATTATTATGACTCGATGTACTAGCTAGAGGTCATGATCTTGCGTGTTATGGACATGAGACGTCGTGGATATGAGACGTGTGATTACATTGGGTGGGAAGAGACACACAGGCTACAGGCTGATTATATTTATATATATTTATTATTGCGGTGCTTTAGCCTCTATATCAGAGCTTGGCCCATTACGTGTTATTATTGCTACCGGCCCTCTGACACAGAGCTTGTAGTGGTCTTAGCCTGAGTACTAGTGATGCTTTTATTTGTATATCACATAGCTGGTTACATAGTTTGTCATGTTGATATTTTTATATACTGTATTTTATTTGGCTTGAGTTATTCTTGTACCTTGCTATGTCCCCTAAGGACCTGGATCCGGATTATGTCCCAGGTATAGCAGAGGAGATTTATCCCGAGGTATATAGGACAGGAGCTGATGTTGGAGCAGTACCAACACCAGAGGACGAGGAGATGCCAAAGGATTTCTCCTGAGTATTTGCTTTATATACTCAGTTATTACTGTTTTTAGTTTCTCTATTTCCTGTCTCTTGGATTACTGTACTAAACTTATTATCAGGTTGTTCCCCGAAACACTTTTTATTGAGACTTGTTGTTGGATTATATTTCTCTTTGATTAGTCTGACATTTGAATTGTGTTTATCTTCTGTGGTTGAGATTAGAATTAGACTGTGACATGTATCATAGTCCATTATATTTGTTTTACAGCTTAAGTACACTAACGAGTCCATTAAATTGGATTTGCCCATTGGAGTGTGCTGCTGGCCATTTCCACGTGGCTAGTTCCTCGGTAATTTGGGGCTGGGGCGTGACATGGTTTTTGTGGTGGCCCAAGCAAGTCTACGACTATATTGCTTCGGTTTCAACTAAGGGACCGAGCAAGCCTACAATTAGGATAAGTTACAGAATCTCATCCACTTGTTGATCTGTTCTTGACCTCCATATCGACTTCAAAATAATTTCTTGACTTGTATCCTACCTTGATTCTTCTGTACGCCTCTCATAGTTTACTTTGGATGTAGAGTAATGAATCCACATGCAAGTGATGAGACTCCCGTAGGTACACCACAAGGTGTTATGGTCACCTATGACGATGGAGTGACACCAGTGGGTGGAGGTACATCTGCCTAACAAAGCAATCAAGCAGGTCAGCATACCTTAAGATTCTGGCGAGACGACATTCCACTACCGCCGCAGTTTACTCCACCAATGCCCGTTTTTCTACCAGGACAGGCTATGGACGGACAACAGATATTTCAAATATTCTATGTAATGATGCAAGCCCAACAGCAGGTTAATCAAGAGGCTTAGCGTCACGAGGCAGAGAACTTGAGGAACAGCCTAGTAACCGCACTAGAGCAGGCAAACCCACCAGCTAGGCGACCATCGACGGGATCTATCACCGATTTCCATCAGCTGAAGCCCCGTATATTTTTTAGCAAGGAGGAGCCCACTGAAGTTCATGAGTGGCTCACAACCACACAATACCAATTAGAAGCAGCTGAGCTTTTGAGGGAGCGTTGGATGACTGCCGTCAGAATGCAGTTAACGGGAAATGCACATCACTGGTGGCTATTTGAGGAGAGACGGCTCGGACCAGACCGAGCCAGTTGGGAGGAGTTCTCTAGACTCTACCAGGAGATGTACATTCCATCGATTGCTCGATCGAAACTTCGAGAAAAGTTCAGTCGCTTCACTCAAGGCAATAAGACGGTAGAAGAGTACAACGCAAAATTCATCCGTTTGAGCCGCTTCGCACCTACACTAATTCCGACAGAAGAAGAGAAGGCTAAGAAATTATTTGACGGACTAAACTTTAAGCTACAGAGATAGATTGGCTCTATCGCACCTACTTCTTATACGAAAGTCCTTGCTGCAGCCCGACGCATAGAGCGCGTCACCAGGAGAGAGTCAAGCCAAAAATGACCGTTCACATCAGCACCAGCTAGAGCATCACAGAAAGAAGCTGCAAAGAGACCTCACATGCACCAGCCACCCAGAGCAGCTCTGCAGGCATTACCTACATGTCAATATTGTGACAAGCGAGGTCATTATGAGAGCGAGTGCAGATGCAAGTTAGGATTATGCTTGATTTGCGGATCTAACCAACATTCAGCCAAGGATTGCCCAGAGCGTCGAGTGTAAACCCTCTCAATTATTTCTATAGATAGTCTGGTATAGGATAGAAAATTTTGTTTTAGCAGCAGTTGATTGAGGTTTAGAGTAAGATTGCAGATGTTTGTTTCTTTTAATTAAACCCTTGGCGCGCCCTACCGTTGTTTAATTATTCGGAGCCCAACATCAGTCCATAAATTCCAACAGATTGTTGCACTCTTGACTTGATACGCCAATTTAGGCGCTGGACTTTTCCGTCCCTAAAAATCATATTTTCTTGTGCTCTAAATTAATTGCACAATTTTCCGTAACCGAAATCCTTATTTAAATCCCGTATCGCGCACCGGTGTCGTTGCCATCAATTTTGAGACACCAACTTAACCCGTTGAGCCAGACCAATAAAAGGGTCCAAGACTAACACCAAGCCTACACCATTCATAACCTTTGTGTCACTCCCAATTGAGGTCTCATGTTCTCCCATTTAATTTAAGAGCACATGATAATTTATTCTAATTAATTTGGGGATACTAACTTTGACTAATCCCATTTTAATCCTAATTTAATTCTAATGCTCATTTAATTAAGCCCATGTAAAACACACGATACCCCCTCACCCTACAAAACACCAAACACCAATTCTTTCATAATTTTTCCATCATTTTATGTGTTTGTGCAAATACCCAAACTTAAGGGACTAAATTGTAAATGTTATGACATGTGGCATACCCTCATTGGTCAAAGCCAAATGAAGAGGCCACCCCTCTTCCTTGACCGGTCAACATCCCTCCTCCATCTTTTTTGGATGAAGAAAACATTTCCATCATGTGCAATCACCACCACCCATTTGAATTGGGCAAATTCCCACCATCCATTCTACCCACACTTCCCTATATAATGTCTCTTTCTCCCCTCTTCCTAATGCAGGCCCTAATCCCCATGCCTAGAGAAACCCCCACCCCCTCTCTCTCCTCCCTCCTTCTCCATACAAACTGAAACCCCTCCTCCCCTTTTCTTTTTCTTTTTTTTCTTTTTCTTCTTCTTTCTCATTTTTTCTCCTTCTTCCTTTCTCCTCCTTCTTCCTAGAAGAACATCTCCGACCACCACCCCTACTCCGGTCATTCTTCGACGAGCTCCAGCAACATCCCCACTGCCTCTACCACCGTTTCCGCTGCCACGAGCCGTTGTTCCTGCCGTCTGCACGTCTTCACCACCTCCGACAGTCGAGCGCGGCCACTCGCTGACTGCCACGAGCCCGAGCTTCCCCCTCCGGAGCCGAGCGTTGCCACGAGCCCGAGCTTCCCCCTCCGGATTCGAGCGCTGCCACGAGCCTAAGCTTCCCCCTCCGGAGCCGAGCGTTGCCATGAGCCGTCTCCCACCTCGCTGATCTTCCGGCGGTGATGAGCACTACGAGTCGCCGTTCCTGTCATCTTCACCGACGATGTGGAGGTTCCGATATGTTGCTGATCGAGTACTCTCCGGCGGGAGATCCCAATCTTCAGCAACTTGGCGTCGTTCCAGCGTCGACTGTCTCCGGGACATATCCTGCTCTCGGCGTCAACCCGGATCCAGTAGGTTCGTCGACAACGACTGATCGATCCTCTGTAAATTTGAATCTGATCAATCGCATGCACTGGCCTCCGGCAACTACCTCAACGAACTCTGGTTGAACCGAGTTGGCGTGATCGGCTACTGCAGTCTTGTCTCTGACGAACGGCTTCTTCTCCGGCCACCCTCACCTTCAACATCAATACCACCTTCACTCACCACTGTCGTCAACAACACAACCAGCCAACACCACCACTACACATCGCCGAGGTAAACTCTCCCCCTCTCCATGAGTAGTTAAATGTTGTTTATGTTATTTACATATAACTTAGTTAGTTTTAGAGTGGTGTTATATGCGTTGAGTTCAGGGTGTGATTGATATAGATTAAGTCTAGGGTTTATGAATGCTAGGTGTGGGATTTTAGGGTGTTATATGTAGTCCATGCATATTGATTATTATTGAGGAGCAGGTTTAAGTATTGTAAAATGTTGGGGTGATATTAAAATATTGATTAGTATCGAGGAGAAGGATTTAAATTATTGAAATGGTATTGCGATATCAAGAACATTGAATATTTTGAGGTGCATATTGTCGTAGAATGACATTGTGCTATCAAAGCATTGATTAATATTAAGAGCTAATATTTTTAATGATGAAACACTGATGGAAATTGAGGAGCAGGTGATTATTGTGTAGTAGTGTGTAATATTGAACCAATAACCCTTCATTCACGTTTGATGAGTAATGATGAACTTAATTGAGTAGTAGCTTTACTGTGAAATGGTAAATGTTGTATATCATTGAGGGTTTAATAAATAATTATTTATTTATTTTGAGGATGATAATTAATTGTACATATTAACGTCTGAGAACACCGGGGTGAAACCTGAATTTTGATCATGGCTTGAGATACTGATTGACACCGTGGTGAGATATAAGATTGAGGATTGTCTGATGATAGTATACTGTGATAGATCGTGTTATATGTAACCTACCTTGGTCAACCCTCTAGCGTCGTGTCCCTGTGAGTTGTAGCTGAGTCTGAGCATATGTTTAGAAGTGTGTCACATCCCTGTTTGCCGTATGATAGTTTATTAATTGAGTTGTATCTCGTCTCTAGGTACTACGGGACCTGAGGACTTGGACGTGGTACCGGATCCTCGTTATCAGCAGCTGGAGCAGGCAAGTTTACCTTGCCACCCTGTATTTCAGTTACAAATATTTTATTATTTCATTATGTACATTGTGCGCGTTTTTGTTTACGATCGATACTTCGCGTCCGGATCATAACCGGGTGCAAACGTTCGCCGTAACGTCTTGTAATGAATGTTAGATGTTCATAATACCTCGATGTATGTACCTGAGTATATCGTTACCCCAGGACACACTCATACACTGTGATCGTGCCAGATTCCTGTATCCTGATACTGACATCATGACCGGAGACTGGGACGACCTTAGGGTCGCATCTGTTGAGTTATTTCTGTGTGACGAGACTGTTAGATAGAGGTTCAGGTTCAGCGCAACATCATTGACTGCTTGGGAAGGGGAAGATAGTTACTAGATGTTTGGGCTCCTCTGCACGCGCTTATATATGTATATGTACTATTTCTGTAGTGATCCTGTATCTAGAGTAGTTGTATCACCCATGTGACTCTGTGCTCGGAGCTACGGTACGCCCCGTGTATCTCTGTGTTCGGAGCTACAGTTTATTTTGGACAGCCCATGCGTCCAACATTGTCTTCAAACTGTGTCTCACTTAGTTTGGTTATGCTAGATTATACCGTCGTTGCACTTGTACTTTCTGTTATACTTGGCATGCTGTATTTTTGTACCTTGTTATGTCCCTCTGAGGGCCTGATTTCCTGCCAGTTTTGCAGCATACACGATTATGGAGCATTTGGAGTTGCTGATGGAGTGGCATATCTTGCGGGTACTGTACCAGGTACTCATATCATTTCTACCGGCATTATGGTTACTTATTTCATATGGATTATTTATCTGCTGTTGTTGCCTAGTTTTTGTAGACTCATCTCTTCTCGAGTCTATTCGAGTTTGTGTGTTATTGGGCGGCCGATTTTAGTACATGTAGCTTTTCCTTGTATATTTCTGTTCATTGTGGATTGAGACATAGAGGTTTGTATTTATGGGATATTTAGATAGTGCACTTTATATTATACAGCTTATACGTATTCGAGTCAGACCAGAGTCTGGTCGAATGCATAGCTGGCGTGTCACGTATTCCTGGTCCTATGTATTTTGGGACTGGGGCGTGATATATTTTTGTGGTGGCCCATGCAGGTCCAATTTAAATTATCTTGGTCACCTGACTGTGCCAAACGAGCCTGCAAATTAGGAATATATATTATGATTGTTGAATAGGATCTCAATCCATAATCGATTTTAAAAAACTCACTTTGTATGTGATTATCGTCCTTGGACTTCAAATTTGTATTCGTTCAATTTTCGTCAATATCGTTATCATTGTTTCTCATCCCCTATTATTCGGAAGACGGGCGCTTATGCCTGATGGTTTCCTCCAAAAGAAGATCGTAGATCAGACGACAGAAGACGTGATTTGTGCAATAATCTCTGAGAAGATTGTTACCCTTAGTAGGATAGATTGATAGGTTCTTTTAGATTCTAGATCTAGCGTGGAAGGCTAGCAAGAGAATTAGACCCAGTAGTACCCTATTCTTGCTTGAGATAGTCGTGATCTTGGAAGTACTGGGAGCTGGAAGGATTGTTGATCATGACCTAGAATAATTTATGGAAGTGCATAGCCCGATGCTAGGAATTAGTTGTTGTAAATGATAGCGATACCAGGAATAATATTATGGACTAGAGGAGATAAAATTTCAGGCTCTCACTTGGAAGATAATGATCTGATTCCAGGAATTCTAGTATGTGCTTGGGTGATACCATTATTATAATTGTACTATGTGACCCGGAGCAATAAATGATGGAAAGAAGAGATTTGAGGAATACAATTTTTTAGGAAAAACTTTGAGGAAAAGAGTAATTATACATTAGGCAAGGAAAAAATTTCTTTGAGGATTGATGTTGAAAACAGAATGGAAGAATTTATTATGAGGTTTAGTCTAGACTATGATAACATCCTAGCATGAGTTGGTTGAGCCAATACCACGCGACGCTAGATTATCGACGTGGTTGCATTATTTTTAGACCACCAGTTACCCTGAGTTGAGTTTCTTCAGGGAGCCTAGGAGCATGGTGCCCATCTACCTTAGGGTCACACAATGCAAGGTGAACCAGTGTACCCCCGCATTATATCAGAGTTTGATGATGTGATTCTAGAGAACCTTCCGGGCCGGCCACCTGACAAAGAGATAGAGTTTGCTATAGAGTTGACTCCAAGAGCCGAGCCAGTTATTTTCTCGTCTTCAGACTAGCACCGATAGAGTTGGTTGAGTTGAAGGTCCATAGTAGAGGATCTCTTAGACGAGGGTTTCATTCAGGCTAGTGGTTCTCCATGGGGAGTACCCATCTTATTGTACCGAAGAAGGACGGGACGGTACGTTGCATAACGATTACCAGGCGTTAAGTGCTGTAACGGTAAAGAACAAGTACCCTATGCCGCGCATCGATAATTTATTTGATTAACTTAGCGGCACATATGTATTCTCGAAGATCGATCTTAGATCCGGCTATCATCAGATCAAGGTACGGAAAGAGAATATTCCAAAGATAACTTTTCGGACGAAGTATGGATACTATGAGTTTCTAGTCATGCCGTTTGGTTTAACGAACGTGCCATCAGCATTTATGAGCATGATGAATAATATTTTCCACCAGTACTTAGATAAGTTCGTGGTGGTATTTATAGACGACATCTTGGTGTATTCCAAGAGCCAGGAGGAGCATGAGAGACATCTCAGGATTGTGTTGGAGACGCTAAGACAGGAGAGGCTGTACGCCAAGCTCAGCAAATGTGAGTTCATCTTGGATAGAGTACCATTTCTGGGACACATAATCACCGGAGATGGACTATCAGTTGACCCGGAGAAGATAGCTGCAGTTGAGACATGGCCTACCCCTACATCAGTTACAGAGGTTAGGAGTTTCCTCGGACTTGCCGGATATTATCGAAGGTTCATGAAAAACTTCTCGAGGATAGCTGCGCCTATGACACGACTAACGCGTAAAGGCGAGGAGTTTATCTGGACCGACGAATGTCAGACGGCTTTCGATGAGCTGAAGAAGCGTCTGACATCAGCACCAATTTTGACACTACCTTCAGGATCAGGAGGATTTATAGTATACAGTATTGCATCTAGGAGAGGATTAGGATGTGTGCTGATGCAACACGGCAAAGTAATAGCCTACGCATCGAGATAGCTGAGAATTCATGAGAAGAACTATCTGACGTACGATCTAGAGCTAGCTGCAGTAAAAATTGCACTAAAGCTATGGCGACACTACCTTCATGGAGAGCGTGTTAAGATTTATACCGATTACAAAAATCTGAAGTGTGTCTACACGCAGATGGAGCTCAACATGAGACAGAGGCACTGGCTAGAGTTAATGACAGATTATGATATTGAGTTACAATACCACCCTGACAAGGCGAATGTAGTAGTAGATGCCTTAAGCATGAAGATTCATCCCGGGGGTACAAAGATGTACCGATATTTGAGATAACATTACTAGTGGCATGGGATGAAGAGAGAGATTACAAGATTTGTGGCGAGATGATTGGTCTGTCAGCAAGACAAGGCTGAACATCAGAGGACCGCAGGACTATTACAGCTGCTTTCCATTCCCGAGTGAAAGTGGGAACACATTACCATGGACTTCGTCTCAGGGTTCCCGTGGAGCCCTAGCGGGAAGGATGCAGTCTGGGTTGTCATAGATAGACTCACAAAGTCTGCACATTTCTTACCCTTCACAGTTAGGCAGTCCACGGAGATAATAGCTGACATGTATATGAGGCAGATAGTACGACTACATGGAGTGCCTGTCAGCATCGTATCGGATCATGATTCCAGATTCACGTCACATTTTTGGCGAAGTATGTAGGAGAGTCTAGGAACTCATCTCAAGTTCAGTACTGCATATCATCCACAGACTGATGGCCAGTCAGAGCGCACGATACAGATATTAGAGGATATGTTGAGAGCGTGCATGATCGATTTTGGAGGATCTTGGGAGGACCATCTACACTTGGTAGAATTCTCCTACAATAACAGCTACCAGGCTAGCATCCAGATGGCACCTTATGAGGCACTATACGGCAGGAAGTGTAGGTCACCAGTATGTTGGAGTGATGTGGGAGAGCGTCAGATACTTGGTTCAGAGTTGGTGACACAGACACTGGAGAAAGTCAAGCAGATTCAGAGCCACCTGCGTGCAGCACAAGACAGACAGAAATATTGGACAGATGTGCACCGCAGACCTTTGGAGTTCAAGGAAGGTGACCACATATTTTTGAAGATATCGCCTACTCATGGTACCATCAAATTCGGAGGCAGAGGCAAGCTGAGTCCGAGGTACATCGGACCTTTTAACATCTTGGAACGAGTTGGCGAAGTGGCTTATCGTCTTGCAATGCCTCCATCATTAGAAGGAGTGCATGACGTATTTCATGTATCGCAGTTGAGGAGATATGTGGCAGACCCTAGCCATGTGCTTAATTATTCCGAGATTACAGTCGGGCCTAGTTTATCTTACGTAGAGCAGCCAGTGGAGATACTCGATCACAGTGAGAAGACTTTGAGAGGGCAGAATATTCAATTGGTTAGAGTTGCATGGAAGCATCATTCGCCAGGCGAGTCTACCTGGGAGCGCGAGAATTCCATTCGACAACGTTTTCCGTATTTATTTGAGGATCGAGGTACGAATTTATGTACCGCATTTGATTACTAGTTTTTTTAAAATTCTCTTAGCTATTATCGTGCTTTACCTTTAATTTCGGGGATGAAATTTTTCTAAGTTGGGAAGGATGTAAACCCCTCAATTATTTCTATAGATAGTCTGGTATGGGATGAAAAATTTTGGTTTAGCAGCAGTTGATTGAGGTTTAGAGTAAGATTGCAGATGTCTGTTTCTTTTAATTAAACCCTTGGTGCGCCCTACCTTTGTTGAATTATTCGGAGCCCAACATCAGTCCATAAATTCTAACAGATTGTTGCACTCTTGACTTGACACGCCAATTTAGGCGCTAGACTTTACCGTCACTAAAAATCATATTTTCTTGTGCTCTAAATTAATTGCACAATTTTTCGTAACCGAAATCCTTATTTAAATTCCGTATCGCGCACTGGTGTCGTTGCCATCAATTTTGAGACACCAACTTAACCCGTTGAGCCGGACCAATAAAAGGGTCCAAGACTGACACCAAGCCTACACCATTCATATCCTTTTTGTCACTCCTAATTGAGGTCCCATGTGCCCCCATTTAATTTAAGAGCACATATCTAATTAATTTGGGGATACCAACTTTGACTAATCCCATTTTAATCCCAATTTAATTCTAATGCCCATTTAATTAAGTCCATGCAAAATACACAACATTTCCTCATCCTACAAAACACCAAACACCAATTCTCCCAGAATTTTTCTATCATTTCATGTGTTTGTGTAAATACCCAAACTTAAGGGGCTAAATTGTAAATATTGTGACATGTGGCACACCCTCATTGGTCAAAGCCAAATGAAGAGGCCATCCCTCTTCCTTGACCGGTCAACATCCCTCCTCCCTCTCTTTTGGATGAAGAAAACATTTCCTTCATGTGCAATCACCACCACCCATTTGAATTGGGCAAATCCCCACCATCCATTCTACCCACACTTCCCTATATAATGTCTCTTTCTCCCCTCTTCCCAATGCAGGCCCTAATCCCCATGCCTAGAGAAACCTCCACCCCCTCTCTCTCCTTCCTCCTTCTCCATGCAAACCGAAACCCCTCCTCCCCTTTTCTTTTTTTTCTTCTTCTTCCTCACTTCTTCTCCTTCTTCCTTTCTCCTCCTTCTTTCTGGAAGAACATCTCCGACCACCACCCCTACTCCAGTCATTCTCCGGCGAGCTCCAACAACATCCCTACTGCCTCTACCACCATTCCCGCTGCCACGAGCCGTTGTTCCCGCCGTCTGCACGTCTTCACCACCTCCGGCAGTTGAGCGCGGCCACTCGCTGACTGCCACGAGCCCGAGCTTCCCCCTCCGGAGTCGAGCGCAGCCCGAGCTTTCGCCTCTGGAGCCGAGTGCTGCCACGAGCCCGAGCTTCCCCCTCCAGAGCCGAGCGCTGCCACGAGCCGTCTCCCACCTCGCTGATCTTCCGGCGATGATGAGCACTACGAGTCGCCGTTCTAGTCATCTTCATCGACGATGTGGAGGTTCCAATCTGTTGCTGATCGAGTACTCTCCGACGGGAGATCCCGATCTTCAGCAACTTGGCGTCGTTCCAGCGTCGACTGTCTCCGGGACATATCCTGCTCTTGGTGTCAACCCGGATCCAGTAGGTTCGTCGACAACGACTGATCGATCCTCTGTAAATTTGAATCTGATCAATCGCATGCACTGGCCTCCGACAACTACCTCGACGAACTCTGGTTGAACTGAGTTGGCATGATCGGCTACTGCAGTCTTGTCTCTGACGAACGACTTCTTCTCCGGCCACCCTTCACCTTCAACATCAACACCACCTTCACTCACCACTGTCGTCAACAACACAACCGGCCAACACCACCACTACGCATCGTCGAGGTAAACTCCCCCTCTCTCCATGAGTAGTTAAATGTTGTTTATGTTATTTACATATAACTTAGTTAGTTTTAGAGTGGTGTTATATGCGTTGAGTTCAGGGTGTGATTGATATAGATTAAGTCTAGGGTTTATGAATGCTAGGTGTGGGGTTTTAGGGTGTTATCTGTAGTCCATGCATATTGATTATTATTGAGGAGCAGGTTTAAGTATTGTGAAATGTTGTGGTGATATTAAAATATTGATTAGTATCGAGGAGAAGGATTTAAATTATTGAAATGGTGTTGCGATATCAAGAACATTGAATATTTTGAGGTGCATATTATCGTAGAATGACATTGTGCTATCAAAGCATTGATTAATATTAAGAGCTAATATTTTTAATGATGAAACACTGATGGAAATTGAGAAGCAGATGATTTTTGTGTAGTAGTGTGTAATATTGAACCAATAACCCTTCATTGACGTTAGATGAGTAATGATGAACTTAATTGAGTAGTAGCTTTATTGTGAAATGGTAAAGGTTGTATATCATTGAGGGTTTAATAAATAATTATTTATTTATTTTGAGGATGATAATTAATTGTACATATTAACGTCTGAGAACACCGGGGTGAAACCTGAGGATTGATCATGGCTTGAGATACTGATAGACACCGTGGTGAGATATAAGATTAAGGATTGTCTGATGATAGTATACTGTGATAGATCGTGTTAGATGTAACCTACCTTGGTCAAACCTCTAGCGTCGTGTCCCTGTGAGTTATAGCTGAGTCTGAGCATATGTTTAGAAGTGTGTCACATCCCTGTTTGCCGTGTGATAGTTTATTGATTGAGTTTGTATCTCGTCTCTAGGTACTACGGGACCTGAGGACTTGGACGTGGTACCGGATCCTCGTTATCAGCAGCCGGACGCAGGCAAGTGTATCTTGCCACCCTGTATTTCAGTTACAGATATTTTATTGTTTCATTATGTACATTATGCACATTTTTGTTTACGATCGATACTTCGCGTCCGGATCACAACCGGGTACAGACGTTCGTCGTAACATCTTGTAATGAATGTTAGATGTTCGTAACACCTCGATGTACTTACCTGAGTATATCGTCACCCCAGGACACACTCATACACTGTGATCGTACCAGATTCCTGTATCCTGTTATTGACATCATGGTCGGAGACTGGGTTGACCTTAGGGTCACGTTTGTTGAGTTATTTCTGTGTGACGAGACTATTAGATAGAGGTTTAGGTTCAGCGCACCATCGTTGACCGCTTGGGAAGGGAAAGACAGTTACTAGACATTTGGGCTCCTCTCCACGTGCTTATATATGTATATGTACTATTTCTGTAGTGATCTTGTATCTAGAGTAGTTGTATCACTCGTGTGACTCTGTGCTCGGAGCTACGGTAAGCCCCGTGTGTCTCTGTGTTCGGAGCTACGATTTTATTTTGGACAGCCCACGCGTCGAACATTGTCTTCAAACTGTGTCTCACTTAGTTTGGTTATCCTAGATTACACCGTCGTTGCACTTGTACTTTCTGTTATACTTGGCATGCTGTATTTTTGTACCTTGTTATGTCCCTCTGAGGGCCTGGTTCCCTGCCAGTTTTGCAGCATAGACGATTATGGAGCATTTGGAGTTGTTGATGGAGTGGCATGTCTTGCGGGCACTATACCAGGTACTAATATCATTTCTACCGGCATTATGGTTACTTATTTCATTTGGATTATTTATCTGCTGTTGTTGCCTAGTTTTTGTAGACTCATCTCTTCTCGAGTCTATTCGAGTTTGTATGTTATTTGGCGGCCAACTTTAGCACATGTAGCTATTTTTTGTATATTTCTGTTCATTGTGGATTGAGACATAGAGGTTTGCATTTATGGAATATTTAGATAGTACCCTTTATATTATACAGCTTATACGTATTCGAGTCAGACCAGAGTCTGGTCGAATGCGTAGCTGGCGTGCCACGTATTCTTGGTCCTATGTATTTTTGGACTGGAGCGTGACATCGAGAGGGAGCACCAATGGTAAACCGACAAGCTTTACCAGCACCAGGAGGATATCAACCGAGGCCACCCTTGGCACCCTAGGCAGCACTCTTCCAGCAAGCCCAGCAACAACAAAGGACACCACCACAAGGACGCGGACATGCTTTTGCGATGAAAGTGGAGGAGGCACAAACTTGAGGAGTAGCGAATATGAGTAAGATTTAAGTTTTATCATAGCTATCTATTCCTAGTAATACTTTAGCATGTGCCTGCTAGTTCCATTCCCTAGCCTAAACCTAGTATTATGTTAGCATGAACTTGTTAGTCTAGATTAGAAATTGGTACCCAAGTTTTCCTAAGCTGTAGTTAATCTTTGTTCTAACCAGGCTCCATTACTCTCGAGTTGCTTATCTCTTATTGCCTAGGAAAATATTTTTATTCCTTCCCTACGTGTTCTGCTTGAACAAAACCCTCACCCTTCCTCTCGATTTTTTCTTGTTCATGATTCCTTATTCTTTGCGTCGTGCTTCAACAAACATATTTTGCAACCGCGTCATCTCTTCTGACCGGTTATGTTTTATTTTCTTAATTGCGAGGACGCAATTCTTTTAAGGTGGGTAGATTGTAAACACCCAAATTTTTTTAGAAATTTAATTATGAATTTTTGAGAATTTTTGTATTTTTTATTAATTATAATAAATGTCCTTCAGGGATTAATTTTTTTGTGTATTAATTTAAGTATTAAAATATTGTAAAAAAATTATATTTTTGAGTGTATAATTAATAATATGATGTTGTATAATTTTTTTAGAATTTATTGGGCTCAAAAACTATTTTTAAATAGCTAAAAATATTATTTTTAGATAAACCAGACCGAACAAAACATGAACCGTACCAAACTGAACCCAACCGAACCAACCCCACCCTATTGGATTTAGATCCTACCCGACCCGACCCGACCCGTTAACCCACTGTCCCCACAGTCGCACGACCCTGCCCCCGTCTCCGAAACCGCCGGCGCCCCTCCGTCCACCTCCCCGTAACCGTCGCCAGCCCTCTCCCTATATAAATCCCCCCACCATCACAACCAACCGCCATTACCGGTCACCCTCTCCAACTTTACTCCGGCAGACTACGACTCCTACGACCCCGATGACTCTGGCCACCCCAACGACGACGATGACCCCGTCCTCACAGCAACCGACGACGACCGAGCAGCTGCCGTCGACCGACCACCGCCGCCCGCCACCGTCCACGCGCAACACACCCTGGTCGACCCCTATTTCGAGTGAGTTAAACTTCCTCCTCGTTGTATCGATTTTCTATCGGCCTGTGGCATTGTGTTCGCTGTATGACCCTCTCGAACCCTGTTTAATTAGTTCAGGGTATCGTGTCCTGTGTCGGTCGTAAATCGCGACGCAAAACAGGAAAAATAACCCAATTTCTGGTTCTGGAAACTGTCCCGAACCCCCCATGCTCATGGTCATTTTTTTCAACATAATTAATATTTTTAAATTCTACTTGAACAGTAAATTAGACAACATAACCGAGATTAAATCCCATTAATTAGTTTATTTTAATTTGCTGTAAGTTGTGTTTTATTCGCTGGTGAAGTTGACCAAAAACATGGTTTTTAAAACCTAAAATTTTCTGAAACGGGGTGCGTCCCGCTAAACGAGATGACTTCGTCGTGTGCAAATTACATCGAAAGGCGCGTATCATTAACGCGGACGTATGGGATTTCACGGAAGTTGATTTGGATGTGCGTGCACACCGAAATCAACGCGTATCCGTCGAAAATTCCGTAACGGCCTGTTCTGACACTCGTCATAATTTCGTGTGTGCTTGTTGTTTCGCAATGAAACTTGCGTCATCGGATTCGTAGCGTTACGCTGGTCCTGTGACCCAAGTTTGGTTCGATTCTGAGAACGTTGATGAAACCCTATTTCGTGGGCCCTACGGCTCCACTTGGCGGGCAATTTTGTGACCGGCTCATCGAAATTCAGTTCTGGATATTCTATTGGGTTCATATCATCGTTCTGGACTCGTAAAAACTAAGTTTGACGAATTTGGAGAAGTTTGTCTCTAGCACGTTTTTCAGTGTGAAGTGGGCCACATATGGACCCCACTTTGACCAAAAACTATCAATTCTGCCCCTGTATCCAAATTGGACTTATGGGTAGTCAATCCTAGCTATTTCATATATTCTGAGAGTGATAGTAATGTTTGTTTCAGCATTCGAAGGCGTTCTTGGAGATTTTGCTGTTACCGGAGCAATTGAAGGAGTTCAAACCCCAAACAAGTGTACCTTGCCAACTTGCAGTAGTTCCTGTTATATTATTTGCTTGAGTTCTTTCTATATATATATATATATATATATATATATATATATATATATATATATATATATATATATATATATATACTCTTGAGATGTACATATTCAACCTAGGACCGTGAGACGTTGCTTAGCGTCCGAACAAGATTCGGGTGTCGACGCCGTACGCGGAGTCATGTAACGTCATTTAGAGAGTTGATTCCACGATCCTATTTTTCGTGCTTGCTTTATCAAGTACGTTATACCATAGGACACTTGATACTATTCATGAAACAGAATTTTTCCTGAGTATTCATGGTGATTCTGTATAGGCTTACATGATTCGTGACATAGATCTTGCATATACATAGATATTATTATGACTCACTGTACTAGATAGAGGTCATGATCTTGCGTGTTATGGACATGAGACGTCGTGGACATGAGACGTGTGATTATATTGGGTGGGGAGAGACACACAAGCTACAGGCTGATTACATTTATATATATTTATTATTGTGGTACTTTAGCCTCTATATCAGAGCTTGGCCCATTACGTGTTATTACTGCTACCGGCTCCCCGACACAGAGCTTGTAGTGGTCTCAGCCTGAGTACTAGTGATGCTCTCATTTGCATATCATATAGTTGGTTACATAGTTTGCCCTGTTGATATTTTTATATACTGCATTTTATTTGGCTTGAGTTATTCTTGTACCTTGCTATGTCCCCTGAGAACCTGGATCCGGATTATCCCCAGGTATAACAGAGGAGATTTACCCTGGGGTATACCGGACAGGAGCTAACGCTGGAGCAGTACCAACACCAGAGGACAAGGTGATGCCAGAGGATTTATCCTGAGTATTTGCTTTATATACTCAGTTATTTCTGTTTCTAGTTTCTCTATTTCATGTCTCTTGGATTACTGTACTAAACTTATTATCAGGTTGTTCTCCGAAATAATTTTTATTGAGACTTGTTGTTGGATTATATTTTTCTTTGATTAGTCTGACATTTGAATTATGTTTACCTTCTGTGTATGAGATCAGAATTAGACTGTGACATGTATCGTAGACCATTATAATTGTTTTATAGCTTAAGTATACTCTAACGGGTCTATTAAATTGGGTTTGTCCATTGGAGTGTACTGCTGATCATTGCCACATGGCTAGTCCCTCGGTAATTTGGGACTGGGGCGTGACACGCAGGTCAAGCCTCCAGCTGAAGATCCTACGAAATGCCCCCATTGTAACAATGTGATGGAGGCAATACGCAGCACCACATTCTTACAACAAGACATGTTGCTGAAGAACAATAGGAACGATCACCCTCTGTATTACACGGGATACATCGACACTATCAAGGTAGACCGAATGCACATCGATCCGGGTTCATCCATCAGCATCATCCTCTAAAGTCTGCTTCAGACCTTGGACATCCCGATGCATCGGCTGACGGCCACCAATATTACCATCAGTGGCGTTAACGCTCAAAGATGCTACCCTCTGGGAAAGATTCGCCTAAATGTCAGATAGGCGACTGAAAGAAAGAAGTCACATGCTATGTCATTAATGTAGACGTATCCTACAACGTCCTGCTGGAACGTCCATGGATACACGAATACATGATCATTCCGTCAACCCTGCACCAATGCCTAAAGTACGTTAATGACCATGGCACAGTTAAGACAAAGTTCGCCGATGTCGATACCTTCAAAGGGGTAGAGGCCTAATACACTGATTCACTCCTGTACAAACAAGTTCACCAGGACGAAGAAGGGAATGATGCCAATGATAAAGCAGAAATTGGAGTGACATCAGTCAAATATTTGACGGTCCACCTCAAGGGACATGCTCGTGATGCAATCCCTTCCCTCATTGTAAAAATACAGAGGAATGCACCACAACCTCTGACTGTACGACTGTCAAGTCGAAAGAAGGACCCAGTACCGGCTCCTGCCCCCGAACCCTTGGTTGTCAAGCTTCGTAGGAGGCCTCCATAGCCTTCGCTCGCATTGGAGACAAATCCCGAGGAAGATGAACTAGAAGAGTACATAGCGGCTCATGCTAACGTTCCGTTCATAGACGATGTAATTCTCTTGGAAAAGATCTCCTAGTTTATGAATAAAGGGTTATCTTTAAACTATTCTGATGTCGCACATTTTAGCATATTGTACTCCCTGGAGCACGGTATAGGCCTACAACTGCATACACAGGTAATTACTATCTATGCAATAAACCAGATTCTCCCAGCCAACACTCACCAGTTGATCACCGTGGTCAGCCAAGATCTAGTCTACTGAAAAATAACCTCTGCATGTGTCTAAGCTATGCCGTAGAGGCAGAAACTAGCATCCGAGACTGGAGGCTCCCGTTTATCGACTACGCATTCTATGGAATCCTCTCCGAGAACCCAAATGAAGCCACTTCCATCAGAAAACGTTCCCTTCGGTTCTATTACGATACAACTACCAAAATGTTGTATCGTTGTTCCTACGACAGCCTTCTTCTACAATGCCTACCGAATACAGAAGAAAAGCAGGCTCTATGCGAGGCTCACAATGGGGTTTACGGTGCCCATCATCCCGGGCCCAAGCTACAGGTCTGTCTCCGAAGAATAGGTTATTATTGGCCAACAATAGTCGTGGATGCTGTCAACTACGCATGAAAGTGCCAACCGTGCCAAATCCATGCTGACTTCATCCACCAACCCACGGAGTTCCTACACCTGTCTGTTGCGTCTTGGTGGTTCGAAGCCTGGGGGATGGACATTATCGAACTAATTAGTCCACCTTCGTCGAAGGGACATCGATTCATCTTGGCCATCACCGACTACTTTTTCAAGTGGGCAGAAGCTGTTTCGTTTGCTGAAGTCAAGACATCAAATATGATCAGCTTTGTCAAGTATCACGTCATATATCGCTTCTGCTTGCCAAGGAAGATCATCCATGACAATGGTCCACAGTTTGCAAGCCATACTTTCTACCGGTTCTTTGACAAGAACCGAATTCAGAATATAGCATCAACTGCCTATAACCCAGCAGTAAATGGTCTGGCTGAGGCATTCAACAAAACCATTATCAAGCTCCTCAAGAAGTTTGTGTCATATAATAATTACGATTGGAATGAGAAGCTCGGCGAATATCTCTGGGTCTATCGTACAACGGTCCAAAAACTAACTGATAGCACGTCATTCTCCTTGGTCTGTGGGAGCGAAACGGTCCTCCCCCTCGAGGTTAAAATTTCCTCTGTCACTCTCCGCTCCCAGAATACTGGGTAAATATGGGGACTGACATGGCCAACCATACCTTGCAGAATATCAAAATAAGCCACAATGTGTTAAGGTTGTCTAAAAGACAGATGGGTGAACTCTAGCATACTATGACGTCAGTCCTAAGGCCGACAAATCATATTATCTCAATCCAACACACAAGCACAAGAGTATATATCATACATGAAAGTAAAGAGGCATCCCAAATTACATGTCACATATAATCATGAAGCTAGTAAATACAAAATGCTGCACTAGCAGAGTATAAATATATATGATCAAATATACCAGCCATGGTCTAATATATACATCATGTTGACCGAAGTCTCAAAAATATAAGGAGATAACTCTGCCCCTTGCTAAACACCACAAAATGAAGTGATCAAGACGAGGGGTGAAAGAAGGAAACCCACTCGCGAGCATCGGCTGCAGTCCTACGAGTGCAAGCCATCTTGCTGGAAGTACGGTGGATCCTGGTTCTCTTTGGGTTGACCTGGCCATGCAAATCCAGTGAGGCCAGAACCCCAAGCAACAAGTACCACAAAGAAGCTCGAGGTGATAGACCAAACACATCACAACATAAGCAGAAAGAGACAATGAAGAAAATAAATGTAGATCGAGACTTGTACTATACCAATGTACTTGTCTCAAGATTAATACATGAAGAACTAATAACATGTGCAAAAATAAAAGTAAGGCGACAAGCAGCAAGAGAACAAAGGAACTAATCTGGATCGGGACCATAACCCTTAATCCAAATAAGGATCGGGGTTGCATCTCTTCACCTAAGCAGAACTTAGCACCCTAACCACGCACCAGGAGAAAAATAAAACTAGAAGAGTGAGCTATAATAAAAGTAACATCATTCATCGTACGACCAAACAACTTTATGACTTGCTACGATTAACTACCTAGGGTTGTCACATGCATTAATTACTAAATGCATATTTTAAGAATATTGCACCACCAACAGTACAGTTAACCCGGATGTCCAAGGGTACGCTTGTCTAGTAAACTTAAATGCACATTCAACCATACAATAATATAACTTGTTACTTGTCACAAATAGAAAATTGAACTTAGAAGCATAAACTTAAACTTGAAATCATAAACTTGCTTTATAAACATAAACTTGTCTTGTAACATAAACGTTTATATAAACTTGTCTTGTAAGTGTCATAGCACGCGTAAACTTGGTCAGTCATGGAGCCCTTGCCTAGTAGGGTTGTGTGTGCATGCTGCATGGGACCCTTAGGGATCGGGGTAGCCGATAGCGCAATATTCTTCCTTCCAAATATTCTAGGTAATATCTTATCTTGTTTAATCATTCTGAATTATTTCAAGTTCTTAAGTCGTTGACACTTAAGAACTCCCTAAAATGACAAGTCGCGAGTATGAGCTTTTTATGAGTTGCCATATTTGCGACATGTGATACATTGGACAATACCACACTCGATTGCCTGGATGCCAAATGCAATAGATTTTCATACACAAATATTTCCATGGTATCGTGAGGATGGTAAACTTGTACATAAACTTGTCTTGTTTACTCACATGCAAAACTTGTCTGGTATCATAAATATGTATCGACATAAGGAAGCACACACCAATAATCGCTAAAAGAAATTACTAAGAGAACATAACAACAGGGAACACAAAATGCACATAAGAATTCCTGGCCGCATGAGCCCACTGGCCACATAGACTAACTGGCCGCATGCACCCACTTGTAGTATGCACTCACTGGCCGTATGTACCCACTGGTCGCATGGACTCACTAGCCGCATGGACTCACTGGCCGCATGCACCCATTGGTCGCATGCACGCACTGGCCGCATGGACTCACTGGCCGCATAAACACTCCTCTTGGACTTAGCGAATTTTTATTCGTTCAGTGAGTGAAAACACAAGGTGTTCAAGGACACTTGTATAAATGAGCAGTCATGCGTCCAACTAGATGGACACATGCTGTTAGTATACAACAAAAGTTCAGGCTGCATAACCCTCACGGGCTGAATAGCACTCTCAGCCGCATAGCTCGCTGGCCGCATGAAGACTTCGTCTTCTCCAACAGCAGGTTCAGCCATGGCCAAAAGCTCCGAAAACCAAAAATTTATTTTCTTCATAAAAACTTTATTTCAACTCCAAATCAAGTGAAACAAAAGCCAAATTGCACGAAATAAAATGCTCTAACATAAGGAACCACTAGTTTTTGAAAATACTAAATTTTAATAGATCAAAACCAAAGAAAACTCATGGAACACATGTCACGACCCGCATCAGATGTAGGGACACGAGTAGTGAACATACTAACATACCCCTTGATATTTAATACCAGTACCCAAGATACCTCAACTCTAATTACCTTGGCGTAACTCAAGGTAGTCTAGAAATAATACTAACCAATGCTAACTAGTGCTTATGTATATATATCTCATATATATATATATATATATATATATATATATATATATATATATATATATATATATATATATATATATATATATATACTAACTTACTAACAATATATACATAACTTACTAACTTATCAATATAAACTAACTAGATTATTAACTAGCTTATCCTAACTTACCAACAACTTAATTATAAGCACTCAAACTACTGTTGTTTATCGCTGCTGCTTCTGCATATCGCTGCTGCTGCTGCTTACTGCTGCAGCTTCTGCTTGCTGCAACTTATCGCTGCTTCTGCTGCTACTTACCGCTGATGTTGCTTCTACTGCTGCTTATGGCTGCTGCTGCTTATGCAGCTTATCACTACTTATCTGACGGCTTCTCTCTACTTATTGGCCTGCTTCTCGCTTATAATTCTCCCTCTAGCTCACATGTACACATCCAATACACGCATACACTCACTCACTCACTCACTCATATATATATATATATATATATATATATATATATGTGTGTGTGTGTGTGTGTGTGTGTGTGTGTGTGTGTGTGTGTGTGTCATCACATAACCACACTAGTGATGCACATGCACTCTCCTATTCTCTCTTGACCACCAACACACAAAAAAAAAATATAAGAACATACACATAATTATATATATACATATATATCATATGACAATTATAATTATAATATTATAATAGCTATAACTAAAGTAAATTGAATTAAAATGCAAGAAAACAAATACGTGGAGTGCACCGCACCCGTATCACACTCATTCTATGATACACTTGCGATATGGCTCCACCACACCACCAAACGTACCCCGAAGGACACGAGCAAGTCTAAAATCATAATTATGAATAATACAAAGTGTTAGCTACTTATCTACGTGCCCGTGTCAAAATATGACATGCTCAAACCCCCGTGTCGGAGAAAAACTCCCAAATCAACACGTACCTCCAAATTATCGAGATACGGCCTACGCATATCCAATTGTGGACACGACACTAGTCACACACAACCAAACACATGTTAATTTGGTCTAATTGACCTATTGACAAACACAAGATGTGCCAATCATGGAATTCTCCCAAAATTAACACAAAATACCATATAACTTTCTCCATAGGCTTCCTATGAACCTAATTCCAATTTCTATGGGTAGCCTTAGTACATGGGATGGTTCCTAATGATTAAATTATAGATTTAGAGTCTAATTAGAGAGAGGGAACTGAATATATTTATTGGGAGATGGATTCCCAATGAAAATCCCAAATTGAGTGTCAAAAGCCTTCAACTTGTAGATCCTTGCTCCTCCTTGTAGATCCTTGCTTCCTTCTTGTAGATCATTACTTCTTCCTTATTCTAATAGACTCCAATAATTATTAGGGAAGAAATTGGGAAGAAATTTGGATAGAATTTGATGTATGAATGAAGAAATTTGGAAGAGAGAAATTCTAGATCTAGATTTGAAATAAAAAATGAAGAAAGAGAATTTCCCTCCACTCTAGCTATGGCCGACCACTACCCCCTCCTCCAAGTCACTAGGAGATATCCATAATACCCCTTGGGGCATGTCATGAAGAAATTAATTAAGGAGGGAATGTTCTAGTCTAATTGGTTTAACTAATTAATCTCCTCCTAATGATGGGCTTGCTATTAGGCTCAATTCTAACTAGAAATAAATGTTGGTCCATGGATCTAATCTAAACTAGTTAGGTCCACTAACACAAGTCCAAAATCAAATACTAACATCTAAAAATAAATAAATAATACAATAAATAAATTTATAATATGCACAATATTTAATTAATTATGAAATGACCAAAATATCCTTTCCTAGAAAATGTGGTAGTAAAATCCTAAACTTGAAACTCAGATCTACAAAAATCTATACATCAAAATCCAAAACTCCAAGAACAAAATTTGATCAGCAACTCAAGGAGAACATTTTTCATCAAATACATTTTTAAAGCAACAAACTATATAAAATTTGAAAAATTCATGACTTCACCATTGAGCAAGATGTACTTGTCTTGGGTGGCTCCGAGCCTCTACCTCTCACGGTCTAAGTCACAGCAACTTTTCCTTAGGGCTAGGGTTAGAGGGAGCTTGAGGGAGAGGAGGAAGAAGGAAAAAAAATAAAGAAGAAGAAAGAGAGGAGAGAGAGAAAAGCTTAAATATATACTAAGAGAGAAGAGAAAGAGGTTTAGTCATGGGTTCACCCAAAATGAACTGAACCAAGTATCCATTCTACATGTGGGTCCTAAACCGGGTCTTATAACAATGTCAATGGGTATTATACTGGTCTCGGGTAGTCTCTCTCAAAAAAATAAAATAAAACAATAAATAAAATGATAGGAACCAATATAAGAAATACAGCAGGAATACATTATCAAGAAAAATTAAATTCTAGAAATTCAAGAAATACTAAATCTGGAATCGGGTATGACATCTCTACCCTCCTTAGAAAAATTTCTTCCTCGAAATTTCACCTAGGCTTGTTGAACTGGAATACACGAGAAACCTTAATAAATCAAATCATAATTCAAATGATTACACTAAGCAAGTAACTAAAAATAGAAAAGATAGCTGCAGAAGTAACTAATGAATACTTGCACAGAAGCAATACACAGGAAAATAGAGGCATATGGATACATATACTCCTGAGTTAGTCGAATATGAACTCGTCCTAGCTTGCCTATGCTGACACGCAAATGGACAAGAGCCAAGCCTGAAGGTAAGTCGATACCAACGAATATATCAAGGACATAACTCTAATCCAGGACATACCTTCACAGTCGGGACACATGATAGACATTACGTACCACAAGATACAAGGGCAGAAGAGCGGGGGCGATGAACTCGCCTTTTGCTCAACGAAAGGATCGAAACAACTATCGTATTTTGACCACTTCAGAAAACGAGATCGTTCGCCAAGAACCCAAGAATAAAACAAGCTAAAGAGAGCTCAAAAATCTACTCACAATTGTAGCACCTTCGGCTAACAACTTCTCTAGGTTGCCAAATATTTTGTCAGGCCATCGTCCAAGGGCCGTGGCTCTAACTTCTGCTGGTTCTGTCTTGCTGGTTGGGCTTGCTGTACTTGCGCATACTGTGCCGGATGTTGCTGCTGGAACTGCTGGGTCTGCGTCAGGAGAGATCGCTGGGCTAGGGGTCAAACTGCTAACACTGGTCATCGTGGGCCATCAATCGCTGCCTGAGGCAGAGCTGGTAACTGTCGGACTGAGGAAGTCTCTGGGTACATGATTGGGCATAAACCAATCATGCGCTCGAATGCCCCACATCTGAGACACTTGCCATTGGCCCTCCTATATTGTTCTTTGGTGTGCCCTGGCTTGCCGTAGTGGCTGCATCCTGTTGATACAGACTGCCTGGTAGATTGTACTGAGGTTACTGTGGAGGTTGGAGGTGCGGGCGGGCGAGGAGTTCTTACTGCTAGTACGGGAGGTGATGATGGAAAACTAGTGCTTCTCAGAGATGAGTGCGACCTTTTCTGGCCTCTGGTCCTTTCTACTAATCTCTGGTCGGCAAGTTCTTGGGACCTAGCTGCCCTGAGTACTGCATCATAGGTGGTATAATTATGACCCACCGTAAAATGCTGAAGCTCTAGATGTAACATTTGCTCAAATCTCTTGGCTCGATCTTCCTCGGAAGCTACCATATGTGGAGCAAATCGGCTAAGTCGGCAAAACTCGACCGCATACTGGTTGACCGATCTCGTGTTCTGGCGGAGGTTAATGAACTGCTGCTGGAGCTGAAACTTGGCGGCGGTGTGAAAATAATTTTCCTGGAAGCGCTCCTTAAACGTCTGCCAGTTAATGGGCTTTGAAAGTGCCATTTCTTGTGCTTTCTACCAATCTCGGGCAAGATCTGATAATTGTAGCTTTACGACTGCTACATTCTCATCATCTGGGTCTTAGTTGCATCCAGGATAGCCTTAAAGTCCTGGGGCCAAGAATCTGCTGAAACTGCATCTTACGTGCAGAGAAAGTTGGTGGTTTACATACGACTAACATTGGTCGTCGAGTTATGAGTATAACATCCACTGTTCTCGAGTGCTACTATAACTCCCTGGTAAAGAGTAGTGTTGGTCTGTTCTTGTCCTTGCTGAAACTGCTGGAAGAGTTAGACCACTTGTTGTTGAAGCTGGAGTTGTTGTTGATGTTGTTGTTGTATCATCATCACATCTTGGATCATCTCTAACATGGCCTGCGAGCCTGCCTGCCCTGGTTGTACTGGTAGAACTGGTGGTATTGTTTAGGCTGGCTGGGCTGGTATGAATGACGGAGCGGGCTGAACTGGTTGTTCAGACAAGACTGGTGGAGCTGATTATGCTGGTCGGGCATGCGTGACTTGCGGAGCTGCCTGATGAAAAGCTACTAACGCTTGCCCTTGGTTCAATATCAGAATCTGGCCCTGGCCTACTGCATCTGCTGGAGTTATCGGTGCAACAGAACCCTCGAAAAGAGGAGCATGTGGGGTATCCCTGAAGGATAAGGACACAAGGACATCAATAAGGGACGAGAATGGAATAATCATGTCAAGCAAGTTTGAAGTTCAAAGAAAGCGAAAGGTGCATGTTGCAAGTGGAATTCAATCAAAGATTATAGAGGATTGAGATTCTAACAAGATGAGTCCTCCCACAAGTCTAAAAACAGACCTGCATGGGCCACCAAGAAAATCTTGTCACGTTCCGCTCCCAGAATACTGGGTAAATACAGGGACTGACATGGCCAACTGCACTATGCAGAATACCGAAGTAAGCCGCAATGTATTAAGGTTGTCTAGAAGAGATATGGATAAACTCTAGCATGCTATGACGTTAATTCTAAGACCGACAAATCCTATTATCTCAATCCAACGCACAAGTAAAAGATTATGTCATAAATGAAAGTAAAGAGGCATCTCAAATTACATGTCACATATGATCATGAAGATAGTGAATACAAAATGTTGCACTAACAGAGTATAATTATATATGATCAAATATACCAGCCATGGTCTAATATATACATCATGTGACTGAAGTCTCAAAAATATAATGAGCTAACTCTGGCCCTTGCTAAACACCACAAAATAAAGTGATCAAGACGAGGGGTGAAAGAAGAAAACCCACTCGCGAGCTTTGGCCACAATCCTACGAGTGTGATACATCTTGCTAGAAGTACGGTAGATCCTGGTTCTCTTCGGGGTAACCTGGCCATGCAAAGCTAGTGGGGTTAGAACCCCAAGCAACAAGTACCACAAAGGAGCTTGAGGTGATGGACCAAACATATCACAACATAAGAAGAAAGTGATAATAAAAAAATTAATGCAGATCGAGACTTGTACGGTACCAATGTACTTGTCTCAAGAATAATACAAGAAGAACTTATAACAAGTGCAAAAATAAAATTAAGGCGACGAGCGGCAAGAGATCATATAAATTACTCTGGATCGGCACCACAACCCTTAAACAAAATAAGGACCGGGTTGCAGCTCTTCACCCGAGCAGAAGGGTAAAAATAAAACTAGAAGAGCAAGATATAATTAAAGTAACATCATTCATCATACGACCAAACAATTTTACGGCTTGCTATGATTAACTAGCTAGGGTTGTCACATGCATTAATTACTAAATACATGTTTTAAGAATATTGCTACCACCAACAGTGCAGTTAACCTAGATGGCCAAGGGTATGCTTGTCTAGTAAACTTAAATGCACATTCAACCATATAATAACATAACTTGTTACTTATTGTAATGACATATTCCGTTCAAGCGGACAACCGATTCAAACAGCTCAAGTGCAATGACCCGACCCGCTTTGCTCAATGAGAAGACTCGTTTGAGGCACAAAGGATTCCAGACTTGGACCTTCAGGAGTTTAGACTTAGACTTTCAAAGGCTCACTCGGAGTATTGCTCGACCGAGGTGAATCATCGCTAAGGTAGGTGGCTACGATAAAATTATCTTTGCTTAGCCAACACACTTAAAATATGGACGATACATGCTAGTCGCTAGGTGAATCACTCATTGCATGCTAATAAAGAATACAACGCACCTAGTTAAGGGAATAATCCCATCTTGTGATGCTTGTGTTAGAACATGGAAACAAAACTTGGTTATAACATAAACCCTTGCATGCCACCTTTGCTTTGCAAATAGACCCCGCTATGCCTCGAGTAGATCATTATATACTCTTCGTAGTGCACTGTTTCACTCATTTATACTGCTCGTCTCCTAGATTATGTCGCTTGATATGTTCCTGCACGGTTTTACTCCTCGCACTACACTATATACCATGCTAACGTAAAAGGCTAGACTTACGTTCTAAAGTAGACTATTCAATATGTTTCCTTATGCTTATGTTTCCAACCAATGCATGCTTGCCTGCTTACATTGTATTTTGTACTCGTTGCCTCATTTTAATGCTTGTCACTTATATGCATGCCACAAATCATCGTACTTTACTATCTATGATTCATTCAGTTGAGACAGGAAGACTATCAAAATAGTCGTTCTGAGCCAATAATAGAAAATGTGGAACCGCTTCGGGACCGTTAGGTCGCCAGGATAGTTCCCATACCGGGAGATGCAAAGATAATAAGAAAACATAAAAGTAAGATGCAAGTAAAGAATGACTAAAATGAATGGTATTAAGAGAATGGCACTAAAATGAATGGCTCGAGGAGCCCGTAACAAAGAAAGATGCAAAGAACTAATGAGTCAGGAACGGCCTGGGATGGCTTACAACGAGGCTCATTACCTGCGCCTACAACCATTGTCGTTTACTCAAAAGAAGAAGATATCAAAAGAAAGAAAAATAAAGAACAAATAAAAGAGACTCGCTTGGTCGCGGACGCTTGTGCACAAGCTTGATTTTCTACGGACGGGGCGCTGGGACCGATCCGGCCTAGGAGAAAATTCGATAGTCGCGCAGGTTGTAGCTAGCACGGATAAGTTCGGTCAGTCGCCGGGGCACCGGGACCACCGTCTTATTGTGACTATGTCCATAATGGCATGTAGGCCATCGACCCGTTCATATAGATTTAGTCAAGCTCGGTTGCGGCAATCCGATTGCGAGTCATTACATTTTGTCTAAGAAATCTGAGTTAAAGTAATCTGAGAAATGAACAAGTAATATGTATAGCCTGAGTTTTATAATCACTTGAGTAGCCTTAGTAACACGCCTGAATCTGAGTAGCAAAATAACTTGTGTTTCATAATTTAAGCAAACTCGTGCACCTGATTTAGGAATACACTCGTAGTATACATGATAGCTCTATGTGATTCCTTGGGATTCAATATATGTATATATATTTGTGTTTGGTTTAACTTGGTTGCCTTGGAAAGGGAATGAAGAATGGTAAGTTGGTAAGTCTCGCTGTGTTCCTTTTTATATCGCACGGCCCACTGCCACACGAGTTAGATTTGTACATTATGCCATAAAACTGGTCCTAAGGCAAGACTAGAAAGATAACTTAATATATAGTGCATGAAACCTATATAACGTGTTTGGATTTGTTGAGTGGACGAGAAGCCTCCCCACCAGTACATTCATGTACTGATAACCCACCAGATTGCTTGCAGGGTGCGAGAGAACCTCGTTCGGTGCGGAAACCCCCTTCGTGCGTGCTAAAGCGTGGAGTTCGCTCTGGAGCCTTGGAGCGTTGCATCCGGAACTGAAGCACATATACAATACATAATGTTGGAACATCTCCTATGTATCATTCCACAAATTTAGCCACTTGGCACTCTTTTACTGTTTCGAGAGAAAGGGCTTGAGCAACTTATAATCTCGGCCTAGCACCGCTTGTAATACTTGTTCAATATCAATAAAGAGCTTATTTTACTTCTATACTTGTGTTATTCAATGCTTACTCTATTAACGGCTCTGTGAACTTGTTACCAATTGCCTGTTCATTTCTTATTCTGATGCACTCGAACTATCTGTGCGACTATGTGGCTTAGTCATTTTACCGCCTGATCGGATCATAGCCTTGCATGGGCTCAGCTTGTGCTCGTGTGGCATCACGTCCAGATGGGAAAGATCGTCCAGCGGGAGCACTGGCACGGTAATTTGTGCCTAGCGAGTACGGCCGATTACCTACGGGAGATCGTGGCGTGACATATTGGTATCAGAGCATGGCTTTACGTCTTTGGACTTCGTATCGATTCTCTCAGTTTCGAAAACTCGTTCGTGGGTTATGTACATACACTCTCTCAATGTCCCAACGGAATATTCCATACAATGAGTCTAAATAATTTTAAAAGTGCATGTGAATGATAAGATTGCTTGTACTTTATAGTTATGCAAAGACCCTTGTTCTGACCTGTGTTAGACTTTGTGGGAATAAACTCGTGCTAGAATTTACAAGTTATGTGCGAACCCGAATACCTATACATGATTACCCAACTAGTTAATGTGCGAGATAGAATATCGTTCAGACGGTTAGTTATGCACATAGCCTTTCGGCTAAGTTGTGTTGAGTATCACGCGCCAAGACCCTTTTGGTGCAACGTAGTTGCAAGCGAGATTGTGATATCGTTGAGATAAGGATAAGTTAGACTTAGAATGCCAACCGATAGAAACCTTATCAGTTTATCGCTAAGGTGAATATAGAGAATCGTGCTTGAATTTTGAGAAATAGCTTGGACGGTATTTCGTGTCGGGAGATACAAATCAAATATGGTTTACTTGGATGACTACTAACGGGGTATATATATACAAGACTAAGATTTATCAAACGATGCTTGATATCGTGTAGGAATTCTAAGAAACGACTTGGTGAATATGTTAGCGAGTGATGCGAACACGATTGAGGATTTGATTGGGTGACTCGATTCCTAAGTAGTGTTTGGATCATTTTGAAAATGTTCAAACGAATTCATAGGTCTCGTGCCATAGTTGGTTTGAACGGTTGAGTATCTCTTGAATAAGTGATAAGGCTTATATCGAATAAGGATTTAATGTAATAAAATCAATATCTTGGTCAAGAAAACTTGTTGGAAACTTGATGGATCGTACGCGAGATTTCAAATTGAATCAAATGGATTAAAACTTGAGTATGAATATTGTTGATCGATGAAAGAGGTAAGCGATAACGGATTTGACCTGGAGTTTGGAAGAACGATCTTGAATCTAGTTCAAAAAGATAACCTTCGAAATCAGTCCCGACCGAGATAGATTATCCTGCGGGAGCGCTGGAGTGGTAATTTTACGTCCGGCGGGGATAATCGAACTCACGGGAACATGTTCGGTGATCATTCAAATGAACTCGATGAATGGAACATATCAAAAGGTGGATAGACTTGGGCTTGAATATTAGAACTTAGTTGCTTGAGGAATGCTAGAAGTAAGACTATGTATTTATCAAACGGTAACATTAAAGTTGGACGATTTGACTAGATGAATTATAATCACACATGAATGGACATGACTTTGTGAATAAATATATATAACTTGGATGGAACGAAGTAAAATGATAAGGTGTCTCGATCATTTCGATGATAACCATAACATTCGACGTTCTTGCCTTGTACGAGCATAACTTTATACTCGTACATGCATCACGTCCGGATTAGGACGATAATCCAGCGGGAGCGTTGGTGTGGTGATCTCACGTCCAACGAGGATGATCCAACTTGCGGGAGACCGGAGTGTGACAACTGATGGATCGTCTTGACTTATGGTTCGACACGATAAGACAAAATTGGTAATGCAAGTGAATCAGAAGTATTTCAAGTATAAGTTTGTCTAGAACCTGGAGAAAGTCACGCTTGATGGTTTCGTGAACTGATACATGAACCTTGTCGGACGACTTGGAGTTATAATCAAGAATTTAGAATTGAATCATGGCTTGGTGGGCTAGACTAGAAATGGACAATTGGGTTCTATCAAACATGCTTAAGGAGATAGACAATGTGAATTGCTAGGCTTGTCATGTGACTTGGATATATCATGGATTTGATTGAACGGACTCGAATCCTGTCAACGAACGTGTTAATATGAGTAGGATGATCTGTGCTCGATATTTAGAAATCTTAGTGAAACGAGCTTGGATAGAATATCTCGTGCAAATGAACAATGATTTGACCTTAGGAATTGGGGCGAGCTTCGTGTGACGAATTTGCACAATGAATTGTGTGCTTAAACTTGTACCTATGACCTTGTGAGCTGACCTAGTAATTAGACAGACGACCATATGCTGAGTGAAAGAACTTGTATGACCGACCTTAGCATATTGCTTGAACAAGCCATAGAACTGGGACAACAAGACTTAGTGTTAGACTGGAAACAGTAAGTGTGTGCTATGTATGACACAAACAGAATGTACGATAGGACATGGACGCTAGTCAGTTGATCGGATAGATTGTGCTTAACGGTAGTGCAATACTTGATTTGAGTGGGATTGGAATGACATAGAATTTTATTGACCCTGTTGGACGTATCATCGTAATTTGTAAGACGAGAACCATTGAGATTTTCTCAAGTACCTTATCCGATTTCACTATCGCTAAGTTTGGTTGAATGCATATGTTTGAGAGACGTCTTGAACGTGTGCACAATCCAAGACTCAGTGATATATTAAACTCGAGTGCAAAGACTTCGCTATTGCTAATTTGGTTGACATGCAAATATTTGAGGGACGCTTTGAATATGTGCACGATCCAGACTCGCGATATGCTGATATCGAATGCTATTGGAAGTGAATATGTTAGATTCACATGAACGAGTATATCGATTTGGATAAGTTTGCCTCTGCTTTAGATCGTTATTCAAGATGGATTGTAACGTACCCCGCGTTAAGATAATGTTCCTCGCTAAGGTACAGTAGAGACAGAGCCAGAGCTTGGATTGAATGATAGAGTTATTCAATGAGACTGACCCAGCATACACGCGACACGGTATAAGGAACGAGTAGAAAATTATGTTAGAATTGATCTAGTGATACCGATTGTTATGCTTGAGATAGATTCGATAGTGAGATAGAACGATTTGCGCTCAGAAAGTCTCGAGGACGAGACTTTTTCTGAGCGGTGTATAATGTAACGACCCGTTCCGTTCAAGCGGACAGCCGATTCAAACGGCGCAAGTGCAATGACCCGACCCGCTTTTCTCAGCAAGAAGACTTGTTTAAGGCAAAGGATTCCAGACTTGGCCTTTCAGGAGTCCAGACTTACATTTTCAAAGGCTCGCTCGGAGTATCGCTCGACCGAGACGAATCATCGCTAAGGTGGGTGGCTATGATGAACTTGTCTTTTCTTAGCCATCACACTTAAAATATTGACGATACATGTTAGTCGCTAGGTGAATCACCCCTTGCTTGCTAATAAGGAATACAACACACCTAGCTAAGGGAATAAACCCATCTTGTGCTGCTTGTGTTAGAACATAGAAATAAAACTTGACTTATAACATAGACCCTCGCATGCCACATTTGCTTCGTGCAAATAGACCCCGATATGCCTCAAGTAGATCATTATATACTCTTCATAGTGCAGTATTTCACTCGTTTACACTGCTCGTCCCCTAGATTGTGCCGCTCGATATGTCCCTATATGGTTTTACTTCTCGCACTATACCATATACCGTGCTAACATAAAAGGCTAGACTTACGTTTTAAGGTAGACTATTCAATATGTTTCCTTATGCTTATGTTTCCAACCAATGCATGCTTGCCTGCTTACATTGTAGTTTGTACTCGTTTTCTCGTTTTAATGCTTGTCACTTATATGCATGCCACAAATTATCGTACTTCACCATCTATGATTCGTTCAGTTGAGGCAGGAAGACTATCAAAATAGTCGTTCTGAGCCAAGTAATAGAAAATATGGAACGACTTTTGGACCGTTAGGCCACCATGGTAGTTCTCATACCGAGAGCTTCAAAGATGATAAGAAAACATAAAAGTAAGATGCAAGTAAAGAATGACTAAAATGAATGGTACTAAGAGAATGGCACTAAAAAGAATGGCTCGAAGAGCCCATAACAAAGAAAGATGCAAAGAACCAATGATTCAGGAACGGCCTGGGATGGCTTGTAGCGAGGCTCATTACCTGGGCCTACAACCATTATCGTTTACTCAGAAGAAGAAGATATCAAAAGAAAGAAAAAGAAAGAACAAATGAAAGAGATTTGCTTGGTCGCAGACTCTTGTGCACAAGCTTGATTTCCTACGGACAGGGCGCTGGGGCGCCGGGGCACCGGGACCGATCCGGCCTAGGAGTAAATTCGATAGTCGCGCTAGTTGTAGCTAGCACGGATAAGTTCGGTCAATCACCAGGGCACCGGGACTACCGTCTTATTACGACTATGTCCATAATAGCGTGTAGGCCAGCGACCCGTTCATATGGATTTAGTCAGGCTCGGTTGCGGTAATCCGAGTGCGAGTCATTGCATTTCGTCTAAGAAATCTGAGTTGAAGTAATATGAGAAATGAACAAGTAATCTGTGTAGCCTGAGTTTTATAATCACTTGAATAGCCTGAGTAACACGCATGAATCTGAGTAGCAAAGTAACTTGTGTTTCACAATTTAAGCAAACTCGTTCACCAGATTTAGGAACACACTCGTAGTATACATGTGTTCGCTATGCGATTCCTTGGGATTCAATATATGTATATATATTCGCGTTTGGTTTAATTTGGTTGCCTTGGACAGGGAAGGAAGAATGGTAAGTTGGCAAGTCTCGCCGTGTTCTTTTTTATATCGCACGACGCACTGCCACACGAGTTAGATTTGTACATTATGCCTTAAAACTGATCCTAAGGCAAGACTAGAAAGATAACTTAATAGATGGTGCACGAAACCTGTATAACGTATATGGATTTGTCAAACGGACGACAAGCCTCCCCACTAGTGCATTTATGTACTGATAATCCAACAGATTGCTTGCAGGGTGCGGGAGAACCTCGTTCGATGCAGAAATCCCCTTCGTGTGTGCTAAGGCATGGAGTTTGCTCTGGAGCCTTAGAGCGTTGCGTCTGTAACTGAAGCACATATACAAGATATAATGTTGGAATATCCTCTATGTATCATTCCACAAATTTAGCAACTTGGTACGCTTTTACTGTTTCGAGAGAAAGGGCTTGAGCGACTTGTAATCTCGGCCTAGCGTCGCTTGTAACACTTGTTCAATATCAATAAAGAGCTTGTTTTACTTCTATACTTGTGTTATTCAATTCTTTCGCTATTGACGACTCTGAATTTGTTACCAATCGCCTGTTCGTTTCTTATTCTGCTGCACTTGGACTATCTGTGCGACTCTGTGGCTTAGTCATTTTACCGCATGCTCGGATCATGGCCTTGTACAGACATAGCTTGTGGTCGTGTGGCATCACGTCCAGATGGAAAAGATAGTCCCGTGGGAGCACTGATACGGTAATTCGTGCCTAGCGGGGACGACCGATTACCTGCGGGAGATCGAGATATGACACTTGTCACAAACAAAAAATTAACTTAGAAGCATAAACTTAAACTTGCAATCATAAACTTGCTTTATAAACATAAACTTGTCTTGTAACATAAACTTGTATATAAATTTGTCTTGTAAGTACTGTAGCACGCGTAAACTTGGTCAATCATGGAGACCTTGCCTAGCAGGGTTGTCCATGCTGTACGGGGCCCTTAGGGATCAGGGTAGCCGGTAGCGCAATATTCTTCCCTCCCAATGTTCAAGGTAATATATTATCTTGTTTAATCATTCTAAATTATTTTAAGTTTTCGGGTCGTGGACACTTGAGAACTCCTTAAAATGACGACTCACGAGTATGAGTTTTTCATGAGTTATCGTATTTGCGACACGCGATATATTGAACAATACTCACACTCGATTGTCCGATGCCAAATGCAATAGATTTTCAAACACACAAATTTCCACGGTGTCGTGAGGATGGTGAACTTGTACATAAACTTGTCTTGTGAACTCACATGCAAAACTTGTCTGGTATCATAAACTTGTATCGACATAAGGAAGCACACAACAATAATCACTAAAAGGAATTACTAAGAGAACATAACAACAGTTAACACAAAATGCACACAAGAATTCCTGGCCGCATGCGCCCACTGGTCGCATAGACTCACTGGCCGTATGCACCCACTAGCCGCATGCACTCACTAGCCGCATGCACCCACTGGCCGTAAGGACTCACTGGCCACATGCACCCAATGGCCGCATGGACTCACTGGCCACATGCACCCACTGGCCGCATGGACTCACTGGCCACATGTACCCACTGGCCGCATAAACGCCTTTCTTGGACTTAGCAATTTTTTTATTCGTTCAGCAAGTGAAAATACAAGGTATTCAAGGACACTTGTGTAAATAAGCAGTCATGCGTCTAACAAGATGGACACATGATGTCAGTATGCGGCAAGAGTTCAGACCGCATAACTCTCATGGGCCGCATAGCACTCTCAGCCGCATAGCTCGCTGGCCACATGAAGACTTCGTTTTCTCCAACAGCAGGTTCAGCCATGGTCGAAAGCTCTGAAAACCAAAAATTTGTTTTCTTCATAAAAACTTTATTTTAACTCCAAATCAAGTGAAACAAAAGCCAAATTGCACGAAATAAAATGCACTAACATAAGGAACCAATAGTTTTTGAAAACACTATGTTTTAATAGATTAAAACCAAGAAAAACTCATGGAACACATAAAAATCCTAAACTTGAAACTCAAATCTACAAAAATTTATATATCAAAATCCCAAACTCCAAGAACTAAATATGATCAGCAACTCAAGGAGAACATTTTCCATCAAATATATTTTTAAAACAACAAAACAAATAAAATTTCGAAAATTTATGACTTCACCATTGAGCATGATGTACTTGCCTTGGGTGGCTCCGAGCCTCTACCTCTCACGGTCCAAGTCACATCAACTTTCCCTTAGGGCTAGGACTAGAGGGAGCTTGAGGGAGAGGAGGAAGAAAGAAAATAAAATGAAGAAGAAGAAAGAGAGAAGAGGGAGAGAAGCTCATATATATACTAAGAGAGGAGAGAAAGAGGGTTTAGTCATGGGTTCACCTAAAATAAACCGAACCAAGTGTCCATTCTACATGTGGGTCCTAAACCGGGTCTTATGGCAATGCCAATGGATAATCTACTGGTCTCGGGTAGTCTCTCTCTACAACTGAAAAAATAAAATAATAAATAAAATGACAGGAACCAACATGAAAAATATAGCAGGAATACATTATCAAAAAAAAAATTTCTAGAAATTCAAGAAATACTAAATCTGGAATCGGGTGTGACACCCCGCTCCAAATGGATCTATCCAACCGGCTAACTGTCGACGACAATCACCGCTGAAGGCTACAAGAGTTAGAAGCTCTCGACGAGAAACACCTCTTAGCTCAACAACGCATTAAGTATACCAAGCGCGCCTCTCAGGAGCCTACAAAAAACAGGTTAAGAAGAGGACCTACAAAGTGGGTGACATCGTCCTGACAGTAACAAGGCAGATGGTTATGACCCACAAAACGGCCAACAAGCTCCAACCCAAATGGGAAGGCCCATTCATTGTAGAATTTGTTTTCTCCAACGGCATCTACCGGCTCGCAAAATCCAATGATGACTTGCTCTTGATGCCCATTAATGGCAATTTCCTGAAGAAGTACTATATCTAAGGCTAGGCTTGTACTTATCTCTATCCCCATCAGGACAACAAAGATGTATAAGGTGCCTAACTTTTGTTGTTCATCCCCAGCACGTGCTTATGCATGACATTGCCCTTCCTCAAAAAGCCATTATCGGTATTCAGGAGTCCTGGATACGCAACAGATAATGGATCCTCAAAAGCTACCCAGCAGAGCAGTCCTCAAGTCCACCTGCACACTCCCAAATGGACCACTCAAAAACCAGTCTCGTTAGACGCTAGCCATGCCCATATTAACTCTGAGCTACCGGCGTAACTATCACCCCAGTGGAGTAACCCTCAGGTCTATCTACATTCCCGGGTAGACCACACTCATAAAACCACCCATCGGTGTGTTTCTCGGATGGTAGTTCACATCCATAGTACCTCTGAACTACTGTCCTAACATTTTTATCCGACCGTGTTTGCCATGTCCATATTACCTCTGAGCAAACCTCCAAGGTTTGGCTATTGATTATCATGTCCACATTACCTTTGATATCGGTTGTCATCTCAACTTATCACCCATACTTAACTCTAAGTACGCCAGCAGTGTTAAGTCCACAAAACTTGCCACGTCCATATCACCTATGGCAGGGCTTATCTCGAAACTACTACTTGCACTCCAGTGCGTAAGAAGTAATAGGTCCACCAAAGTCCCCCAGTAGGACACCCTAAATAGACTGCGATATTGTACTACGTCCATATTACCTCTAGTACGGTATCCAAAGCTCACACAAACAATTGCAAACAAATGGAATAAATTTATTTCTTTCCACGAAGAGAAATTGAAAGCAAACTACATTTGAGGGATTGTCAAGATCCCAAGCTCGAAGGCAAAATGAAGGAACAAAAAGAAAATGAAGAGCTACTAGTGTTGTGGTTCGGAGCATAATTTCGCTATTCGCTCATTGAGACGGGCTATACGGCCATCCAAGCGCACCTGGGCCCGACGCTCAACCTCTTTGGACATGACTTCGGGATCTTCGTAGCGAGCGAAGGAATCGTAGCTGTCCTCCAGTTTCTGCACCATAACCTCGATACCAGCCATGCTCTTCTCCACTTGGCTCGCCTCATCCCGGATTTTCTCCTCTTCCTGCTGGGTCTCCTACAGCCTATTCTCCAGTACAGCAAGCTCGACCTGCAGCTTCCTAATGGTCTCAGTCAGGTCCCTTCGTCGGGAGAGACACCCTTCCCTGAGATCGCTCAGCCGATCACGCTTCTCTTGCAAGTCTAGGAGGTCACGCTGCAAAGTTTCCAAAGAGGAAGCAAATGAGGCATTCTCTGTCTCCACCTTCTTCGAGAACTCGTTATACTCATGGGATATTAACATCCCCATATCTGATATTGGTACTGCTGCAGCTCCATCAGGCATTGCTCCACCTCCACCAACTTTTGGCCCAAGAGGTCAGCCATTTCTTTGAAACCATGGAGACCCCTCAGAGAGTGGACCTAGTGCTCGGCAAAGTGCGTTGCCCAGGCGAAGGATTTATTGCACTCTAACACATCATCGACCCTTTATTTCAGGAACATATAGAATCGCTGAATGGAGAGTCCGACGTTCTCATCAAGCTCTTCCAGTGTAGCCGAAGTCAAAGGGGTCTGGAAGGCGGAAGAAGCCACTGGCTCAACAGGTCGTGCGGTGATGCTCGAAGATCCTAAGGACGAAACAACAACAGAGGAGCGACCGACGGTCCTGCTAGCGATCCAATCCTTCATAGATGCATGTAACACCTGAATGTCCGACAACTGAGCAAAAAATGGTAGGGTGGTACCACAACTCGGGATAGGAGTACCGGGGCACCCTTCTGCATCGGCTCCCGCTTGTAGGCCAACCCCAGACTGCGTTGCGACAGCCTCAGAAGACGACCCAGCAACCGCAGTACCGGGAACATCGGGAACTGCCTCCTCACGACGGCTTACCACCCCAATGTCTAGAGAGGCTTCAACCGCCGAGCCCCCGGCAGCAAAAGTTGGGAAAGCAGCCGCCGCACCAAAAGGAACCATAACAGTAGGGATCTCGTCCAATGCAGCCTCCGTAGGGGGCACTGCAGGACGTCCGGCACCAGAACTAGGGAGAGACTTGTGTGCCTTCCTAACAAGTTCACTGCCCCCCTCTTCCAGGACGTCCTCCTCGATGGCCACGTCCACGATCCTCAAGGGAGAGACATGGCCTACAGAACTAGAACAACAAGTAATTAACTTCACCAAGAGAATTGAAAGATGAACTAAAAAAAATTCTAATCTTGTGAAGTTTCGAAATAACATACCAGAGGGAGACAGTACGTGTTGCAGATCGTCCAGTATTGTCATACCCACCTATGGACTAAGGCTACCTAAAGGAAGAAGAATTGACCTATAGGGACTCCTATTGTGAATGTTATTGTGTATTTTGTGCCCAATTTGGGAGAAATTCGAGATTGGTGCACCATGTGTTTGTCAATAGGTCAATTGGACCAAATTTTTATGTGTTTGGATGTGTGAGACTAGTGTCGTGTCCATAATTGGATACGTGTAGGCCGTATCATGATAATTTAGTGATACGGGTTGATTTGAAAAATTTTCCTTCTATATAGGGGTTTGCATTTGTCATTGTTTGACATAGACACGTAGTTGAGTAGCTAGCACTTTATATTACTTGTAATTATGATTCTATACTTGCTCATATCAATTTTGATGCATTGGGTGATTGATGGGGCCGTATTACAAGCGTATCATAGAGTTAGTGTGATATAGGTGCGATGTACTCCACGTGTTTGATGATTTGCTCATACTCTATTTAGTATTATTTGTACCTATTTTAGTATGGAATGATATATATATATATATATATATATATATATATATATTCAACTTTTTTATGATTTCTACTTTCTACTAGGTAAATAGGTATACATACTATGTATATTAGATATATATAGTTAGTGTTCAGTTTTGGCAATTTTGGACTGTCAATGGGGGTTTACCCGACTTTTGAACTGCTGAATAGGTGTTGAGGATGTGAGATTTTGTCATGTGTATTGGTGCGTATCATAGCGTGTGCACACCAAGTGTTTAAGATTATGTGTAGGTGTGTGTGTGTGTTTACCTATTTAGAGGGTTATATATATATATATATATATATATATATATGGTGTGTGTGAGCCACGAATTTGTGTGTGTTGTGATGGTGTTGTTACTTGGTTAGTATTGGGAGTGTAGAGGAGGGTGGGTATGTGAAGTTAGGTTCAGATGTGGGTGTATACCTGTGGTTACTGTGTGTAAGTAACTGATCAGTGAGAAAGAGAGGGACAAGAGTGTTGTGTGTGTGTCTTATATTAGAGAATCAATTAGTGTGTTCTGATTTCCAGATTTATATGTGTGAGGGTAGGGTTGGTATTGTGTTTAGAGTGGTGTGGTGGAATTTGTATCTTGTATCGAGAGTGCCTGGGAGGGTGTTGATGAGTGATATAGGTATGTTAAGTCTGCAAGGGTGTGTGTGTGAACCTGTGCACAAGTGTGCACATGTGGGGGTGTGATTGTATGTTCAGTTGGAGGTACATGTGTACCTGGGCATCATGTTGAAGAAGTGTGCAGCAGAGTTCAGGACAGAACCTAGTGTTAGAGGGTGACTCATATGAGTATTTGTTCGTGTATCAGTAGGTAGGTGTGTTAGAGCTCAGATCTGAGCATGTGTACCTATAATTCTGAGTTTGATGTAGTGTGTCAGTGATGCAGTGAAGAGGGGAGGAGTATCCATGTTAGCAGTGGGTGCACATAAGGACTGTGGTGTTAGAATTTGGGGGAGTGCAGTGTTCAGATTTTAACTATAGACAAGTCTGCAGGCAATGGATGCCGGACATTCCAGTGGGTTGATGGCAGTATGGAGAGGGAAGTATCGATACACAGCAAGCAAGAGGAGATCAGTGGAAACATCTGCTGCAGTTTGGTGAGGTTGTAGCAGCACTTGCAGTGGTGATGCACTACAAGGAGGATTGCAGTATATGGGTGCAAGTTCAGGTATCAGAGGTGGGGTTCCATGTTCATTGAGGGGTATGTTATGTTAGTGTGTGACAATTAGGTATTGATACTTGAGTATCCCCATAGTGTAGTGTGAGTTGTGATATAACCATGTATCAGTTATCCATTTGGTCTAGTGTTGAGTTAAGAGTGGAGTTAAGGCCAAGGTATGGTCGGATAGTAGGGTTGATACCAGGATGTACTTATTGGGGGTTTAGGATGAGTGTTGAGGTAAATTACTAAGATATTGTGAGTTATGATACTCAAGTATCTAGTAGGTAAGTAATATGGGTGTTAGAGTAAGTGTTAGTGTTATGGTATGAGCTAGCTAATAGGTTGTAGAGATATTAGTGTATGTTGTGATATTTGTTGATAAATATGGTATTTATAGACATAACTATATATATAAATATTTTATGATTACTTGGTATCTATAGTAGATAGTTAGTCCTAGAAACTTAGCAATAACCTAGAGATAACCTAGTATAGACTTAATAACAAGTTAGTATGGCTTCATGAACCCACTTAATAGGTATCTTAGAATCCAAAATAGATAATTACTAGTTTGACCCCCATTTGACCTAGTTTAACTAGTTTGACCTAGTGTTGACTTAGAGACCTATTTATAAGCTAGTTTAGCATGTTTACAATTTCAAAACACTGTTTTGACTTGTAATTCATATTTAGGTCTTTGAGACACCGAGTTGGACTCAGTTTGACATATATTGTTCTGGACCACAGGCGAGTACATTTTCTGATAGTTTTTATTATTTGATTACTATAATAATTCAAGTATATAGAAATATTACTTATGATTCTTGACACGATGATACACGTATTGGTATTGTTATTGGATCCAGTCATGATATGTTACCTTGATTTATCGAGATGGTATCAAATACTGCTCCTTGTTGGTATTGGATAACATTGTATAGTATTGGTTAAACATTGGATACATTGGCTAGTAATGTGTAATGGTTGGATCCATCGTATCAGTTGGGGCAGGGGTAGTACTAGCTAGATATGTGATCAAGAACTATTGGCAAGTAGTGTAAATCATCGACTACTAGCTAATCATACACTTCACCTATGGTTGAGCTAGTTTTTTCTTAGTGTAAATTATTGAATCTCCCAAGCCGATCACAAATCTAATTAGTATTTCAAAAAATATTGTATGTTATAGTTTTCATATTCAGTTCATAGATTACAATGTCTTATACCTGATATTGTAGTTCCTCCACTTTCATTTCATATATGAATTGGCTATACCTTATTCCTTACATTGTCTGTCTCCATTTTCTATTGCCATTGCATCAGTTTATTGTTCTTATTGTATATAGCATCCTCTATTTACTGTTTTATAGTCATTGCCAATTAATTGGAACTGCTATTGTATTGTACTTCACTCCAATCCTGACTAGATATATTTTTCAGATGACGACTTAGAGGATTGGTGTCTCACGTACTATGGACAACAAGGGGTGTATAACGACCATGGGCCCTGACACTTGTAATGTCTCGCTTCTAGCGGTTTACTTATGGAACACTTGTTACTTTGACTCGCTTGAGAATCGAATCTCGGGAAACCTTACCGCTAAATCAATACGGATAAAATGAAATAAACCCTTCAAACTGATGGAATAATTTCTATTGAAATGAGTCCAAGAGTTTTCGTTGGTTGTTTTGCTGCTTGGTTTTGTGTTGCTTTGGGTTTTGTCTTTTTGTGTTGTATTGTGTTTTGTCTTTCTTTTGATGACTTGGTTTTCATGATTCACTTTCCCGCTTGCACATTCTTTTCGAATCGTAAGAGAAAGAGATCGAAGGATGCTAACCAAGTATTGTTGCAAATTTTCAGACGCATAACCAAGGAGTGATCGTTGCATAAGGCTTCCCCATCCTCTCGTTGGTTCAATCGGTGAGTGACTTTGGCCCTTCGATGAATCCTTTAGTCTACACGTCTTAATAAAGAATCTCTAGTTCACTAAATCAATATTGCCTCACTAACACGATAAGATAAAAAGAAATATTATTGCATGCTTCAAGTATAGAACTGCTATCTTACAAGTTACATCATGAATTCTTACTTGTCCCTCGTATGCTGCATATTGAGAAATACTGCTGGAAACCTCTTGACTTGATCATGGAAATAAGAAAAGAGATAGACTTGCTTGTTCATCATTCAACCGTTGCATGATAACATATTATCTGATAGGAACTTGCATTTATGTATTTGGTCAGGATAACGTGTGCACAAGGTTTATCTCTCGAGCAGTTCCTGGGACACTGGAGATCGTTCGGCCTGGGAGAGATCTAGATACCCTGAGGCTTGAAGTCCTTACTTACGGGAGAGTATAGGTCTATTAGTGAGATGGGCTTGTACGTCCCAACTGCTAATCCCGTGGAGGGGACCGTCATGTAGTTAGGTCGCATGCTAGAATTTTTTCCTCTTGCAAGCCTAACGTTTTGATGCAATAATAGATACATAAGTTATATATATATATATATATATATATATATATATATATATATATATATATATATATATATATGCAAATTGTTGCTAACTTGTGTGTCTGCTGCAGAGATAACCATTCGACCGTGGGTAAGAGTTATCATACGCATGGTTCATATTATCGTTTATGTTTCTTAGCATGAATTGTTAAAAAGAAACTAGACAACTAGAAAGATCACACAATAGTAATGCTATCTTCACTTGTATACTTAGTATGGATTTCAAGGTGAGTTTGGCCACGGTCTCTCACCAATACATGTTGTAGTACTGACCCACGTTTGTGGACAAATCTTCAGGTTCTGGTAGCGAGGGTTTGGCAAGCATTTTGAAGCTTTAGGAGCGCATCTCTTCAAGCGGAACCATGCTTGTGCTGCTTCCTAAAGCCTTCCTCTCTTGTGTGCAAGCTCTTCTTCTGCTAGTAATTTTGATTTTTGGTCCTATTACAAGGATATGATGTATGGGCATTGTGGCTGATTTTTGGGTTTGTAAAAAGGAGATGTAGCCATCTATGGCATATTTTATAACTCAACCAAGCAAGTACTTTGTTATCCAATCTTCAAGTATTCAATAAAGAAAGTATTTTGTGTTCCTATCAAATGTGTTCAACTTTGGTTCTCTGCATTTAAATTATGTACCTCTATATATGTCACGTCCCAGTCCCGCAGGGGGGCCGTTCGTCCTCGCTTGGTCCCTACGGAATCGATCGTCCTCGCTTGGGTGTGATGTCGTACAAGCCTAATTTGCGCTTGCACAAGGCCAAAGCTTGAACAAGTACAAGTAAGCTATTCAAAACAGAAGCAGCGGCACATATTGCAGAAAATTAAAGAACACAATGGCATAAAGAAACAAGCATCTTTATTGATATTCAAAAGTGTTACAAGAGGCACTTGGCCGAGGTTACAAATTGCTCAAGCACTCTCTTTCTCTCGATTACAATGACACCGTTCCATACATTATGTCCCTCTATACAAAAGCAGCTCAAAGAAATCTTGATACGGCTCAAGGCATCAACTCTAGATTTTCGGTTCCTTGGGATGAGGCAAGGCTATCGCTTCCTCGGACGATCCAGTACCTAAGAACAAGCAAACTGTTGGTGGATCAGCACTTTGGAGAAAGTACTGGTGAGTATAAAATCAACCAATAGAAGCATCACTCCCTAAAACCCACACTAAGTAAGCATCTGGCAAAATATTTTATTAGTAGTGATCTTGCTACTCTTACCTATGTTCATTTCATGCAGCTATTATAGTCAGTTTACATCTTTTCAAAAACATAGCTTTGAAACTAGTTTGCATATTCAATACATACAAGCAAGCTATAGAGACAATGTTCTATCGTGCGGTACGTAGCATGTATTGTGAGCCATATTCGATCTCTTAAGAACAAAGGTTCTCTAGTGGACTATTCATCTCATATCAAGGCAAGTGTTTCAAGTGGACTATTCAATACAATGCATAAGGGCGGCAGCATATTCAAGTAAAGCAGATACATCACATTTAGCATTTTTGATAAGAAAATATAAGTAACCACTTATTCAGTGATCCTTACCCATGGTCGAGCGGTTATCCCTGTAGCAGACATACACGTTAGCAACAATTTGCATAAACATATATGTATAAGGTTCTCTTTCCCTATCCGTCTCTGCATCAAATAGTTAGGTATGCAAGAAGGCTAGCCTAGCATGCGTCCTAACTATATGATGGTCCCCTCCACGGTATTAGCAAGTGGGACGTACAAGCCCATCTCACTAATGACAGATCGGCTAATAGCTGCTGAAACGCATGGTTGCTATACACTAAAATATGCTCAAAATAGCAGCCGGGACACATGGTTCAACACTACACTAAAAGCCATCCCCTCCCGTAAATAAGGACTTCTAGCCTCACGGTGTTCCAGATCTCTCCCAGGCCGAACGATCCCCAGTGCCCCGGGAATCACTCGAGAGATAAACCTTGTGCACAAGTTGTCAGACCGATGCATGAATGCACTTCTATCAGATAAATACCATATGATGCACATGATCCAGAACAAGCAAGCAAGCGTATCTATCAAGCTATAGAGCCGGAGCTGTCAATACTCTTGCCTAATAGTCACACCCTCCCGTAAGTAAGGACTTCAAGCCTCAGGACAGACTATTAGTCTAGATGCACAAGTTCAAGCTATTCATGCAGTTATATCTCTTGACAAGCGATCAATGAAACATGTTCAAAAAATCTAGATCTCTTTTAACAAGTAACAAGCAAGAACAATTCTATAAATCTAGCATGAAATTCTATCTCTTTAGTGCGATAGCGAACATGCAAGCAATATATTATTAAAGCAAGCATAGTAGTCATTCCACTATCTCTTTAGACAAGCATGTAGTTCTATTCTTGTTTAGTATTCAATGGAAATATATGAACTTCTTTTACTCTTATTTATTACATGGAAGCGGTTCGTTCGATAGCGGTGTCCGTATAACTAAGCATACACATTTCTATCTTTTCTTAGCATGGCAATGGTTCTATCTCTTTTAGACAAGCATTCAAGTTTTCTAGTTAGGCAAGCAGATTCGTTTCAATGACAAGCAATATGAGTTCTCTTATCTAGCATGCAGAGTCGGGTTCTATTCTTCTTCTTATAAAACTATCTTATTAGAACAAGCAGTAGAAAACTCAAATTCATAATTGAGGCATGCAAGAATCAGAGAATGTCGTTCTACCCACTGACTTACATCAATCGTCTTGTGGTTCGATCGGAAACTCTCCGAGAAGACTTCCACTCGAACAAGCAAAGCGATATCACTTGTACATAGTGCCTACGCGAAGCGAGACACTACAATATATGTATATTTTTGTCTAACTTGTGTCTTGTGCAGGTACTATGTCTTGTGCAAGCGCAACTTAGGCTTGCACAGCATCGCGCCAAAGCGAGGATGATCGGTTCTGTAAGCACCAAGCGAGGACGATCGGCCCTTACGGGGCCGGGGCGTGACAACTCATGAGTGATTGCCGAGAGGTCTAGCCGAAATTACTAGTTATCCTAGTTAGTTTTTATTAGCATTTTTGGTACCAGATTTATTTCCGGCTTATATTTGAGACTTGGATATTCTTGATGTTATTGGATGTTGTTGATGTTTAGACTTTATAGTTATGTTAGACTTCTTTGATATCTTATCGTGCTTTAGATATGTGATTGAGTATTGTGTTGCTTTAATTATATTGTCCTCTTTATGGAGTTGAGACATTATTGACTGTTGAGTTTTAAATTGTGTAAGATGTTATATAGTCAGTGATGACCTAGACAACGTTCTACCGCCGATGTTGCGGCATAGGCGTACCCACGTACTCGTGCCCCTTCATCGGGTGCGGGTCGTGATATATTTTTTGGTGGCCCATGTAGGTCCTCTCAGTAGTAGTACTCAAACTTAGAATATTAATACAAGCCTGCTATAGGATATAGGATTAGGGATATAGGATGAGTGAATACTCAATCACAACTAAAAAAACTTTCAATCTATTGATTTTGCTATCCTTATTCATTCTGAATATTGCTTCTTTTGAAATATATTGTCCTTCTTTAATGATATTGTATATTGCGCTATATTTATTCCTTGGTTTTGATCTGTCTTTAGGATGCCGCCGAAGACCAAGTCATAGCGTTCTGGAGCTGCATCAGTGAGGTCGGTTACTTCTCCGCCTCCAACTCAGAGAGTTGCCTACCCAGTCTAGGTGGGAATTTCAGCATCAGCTTTTGGGGGTGCGCCACCACCAGTTCCGAGGATTGTTCCATCAGTCACGGAGGATCTTCCACCCCCACTGTAATGTCCCGTTCCCCCTATTCGGGGAGCGCGACCAAGAAATACTTAAGATCGTCCAATCGGGACAGATTGAATCAAGATCCTTTCCTCGTTATGGATTGGTTTCTTCGGAATCAGGTCCCATATTCAAAGGATCATGCCTCAAGGAAAGACTCGACGGCAGAGTCGGGAGGGGCCTTTCCATTGCGTTGGTTTTCTTGCCCGTTTTTGTGCTGCTTGGTTGCTTTCTTGTTGGTTTTATGACTTACGTTTTCTTGAACGGTTTCAATGGATTTCATTACTTTCGTTCTTAGGATTTCGCATTTTTTGTATCGAACCTCGGAGACCGAAGCAGGGGATATTGATCGTCTGTTGGTGCGTGCAGGTGATCGGGTAGACGACGCTCGTGCGGAGTCTTAAAGTTCTTCCTTTTCTCTCCTACTTCACCAACTTGTGAGTGGCTTTATTTCGATTAGCTCCCTGCTTCCAAGTCTGCATTCTAAATAGATTGACTCATTGTTCATCCCGATCAAACGATACTAAAACACATATGACTGAGTCAAAATAGAAAAGAAGTAGGCTTGAAATACTAATAATGCTTGTCATATGAAATTGTTCTGAACGATCACACTGTAACGTGCATGCCCTTCATATACATAACCATTTCTGTGTCAAGTTGTAGTTAGATTCATTTATCTATAACTGTTCATGGTATGGTACAAAACGGGAAGGAAAATGTGATCCTTACACAAAGTAGCATAGATTATGGAAAATACACTATGTTCACTTGCTTGTATTTGCTTGAATATGTGTTTCATGTGATAACTTAGTCGGTTGTGGTGGCATGGTCTTGGACAACTTGTATATAAGGGATATCGTTCTACGAACGGTCGCCGGGGCACCGGGACCGCTTCGCCCCGGGTAGAACACTTTGCTAATGTAGTCCTAGCATTGGATGGGTCCGTGCGTCCGCTAAGGGCTAGCTACCCGAGGCGGAATGGCAGCCGACCCATCCCAACTCCAGCCAAGTGATTTTTATGTATATTTAAACTGTGCAGACTAACTATGTCTTCGTGGCAGGGAAGGTCATGGTAAGTTTTGTACAGGTGGCTCAAACGGTACAGGTAAAGTCACCGAGCGGTGGCACATTTGGTTATGTTATTTTACTCTATCTTATGCGAAGAATTGAACTAAGGCAAGATAGATAGATCACATGATAATAAATGTTGCATGCTTATATGAACTCGTTGTAGATTTTGGTTAAGTTGGGTTAGCTCGCCCTCACCGGTACTTTTCGAAGTACTGACCCTCGTTGCAGCAGGTTCTCCGAGCCAAGGCGACGCAGCCAGGAGCTGAAGTTTTTTCCAACCTCTTCCTGAATCGGGATGCATTCGTGTCGTGACTTTTGGTAGCTCCAGTACATAAGAAGCAAGGAGCTCGTTCTTACTTTTGGAAGCCACAAGGCGATAGTGCTGACTCGTACCCAAGGTGTTTTGGTGTTTTGAATTTAAGTAAGGGATGTAATATATGGAACGGCTATCTCATTTTGTATCCAAGTTGTAAGCCTGTGTGGCATCCTTATCGTCTTGGGTCAAGAGTCTGTAAACAGATGTTCATTATCAATAAAAAAAAAATTTCTATACCTCAATGTGTGTTATCTTAATTGCGTACTCTGTTGCATATGTTCTAAAGATTATCATTATGCCTAGGCCTTGTGCACGCGCGCCCTACACGTGCACGACATCACGCCCGGGGGACGATTATTGATTGGGCCAAATCGGGGCGTGACATATTGGTATCAGAGCATAGCTTCAGATCCTTTGATCTCGAGTCGAAAAGTTTTCCTAAGATGACCCTGTCCCGTCCGAGTTAACTCTTGAAATCAATTGGTGCAAAATGAGATGCGTTCCATATAGTGAGTCCATAATATACTTTGAGACTGATACAAGTTACTTTTCTTTGAAGGAACGGCCTCTGAGCCGGGTGCACAAGCGCAGATGGTGGCGCAAGTACAAGGGAGTAGTTCTGGTACGTCAGGCAGCTCAAGAAGTCCATCTGCCGTGCCCTCTGTTGATCCGTTCGAACAAATGATGCGTATGATGGAAACGCAACAGAGACAAGCCGAACTACAACAGAGTCAATTTGAGTCTTGAATAGAAGCACAATTTCTGGCGCAACGGACTCAGGCCGAAACGCAGCAGAAGCAAATGGATACCTTGCAAACGATTGTGACGACGCTAGTCGCCAGCAATCATTCTGCATCCGCGGCCGCCGTGGCAGCGCCAGTTGTAGCTGACATTTTGGGACCGCAGGGCTCTCCGGAACCTCCACTTTCAGATGATAAGGGGTCCATCCTACAGATATCAGAATTTAAGAAAATGTGCCATACTACCTTTAAGGGTATCGAAGACCCTTCCGTGGCGTTGGATTGGCTGGTGGAGTTAGAAGACCACTTCAAAGTGCTCCATATGGACAAAACCAGGAGAGTCGCTTGCGCCCAACTTCAGCTCCGTTTAAACGCCCATGATTTGTGGAATGTGCACAAACAAGCTTTATTGAGTGAAGGTGGTACATCGATTATCTCTTGGTCAGTGTTCCGTAAGGCCTTCGAAGAGGAGTATCTTCCACCCGCCGTCCGCCGCGAGAAGGAAGACGAGTTTACCCATCTGCAGCAGGAAGACATGTCCGTACGGCAGTACGCTTCAGAATTCAATAGACTTGCTAAGTTTGCTAAGTCTCATATTAGTGATGCAGAGACACGTGCACGAAGATTTGAGATAGGACTGCGACCTTCAATTCGTACTCACGTGTCGTTTCTCAATACCGCACCATGCATGAGTCCCTAAACCACGCACTCTCCCTTGAATCGCAGTACCCACCAGTTCGCACCGACGCTGTGCAAAATCTCAATCACAAGCGTCCTAGCAACACAGGGGGTAACAATGCGCCTAAGCGCTCCAATAACAGCGATAACAAGGGTGCAAATCAGGGTAAAGGTGGCGAGCTCGTTTGTCACAGATGTAATCGTGCTGGACACATCGCTCGGAACTGTCGAGTATTCAACGGATCGTGCTTTAAGTGCGGTCGTCAGGGGCACATGGCAGCGAACTGTCGGGCAGGTGGACCTAACCAGCAGCAGCAACAAAACTGTGCACCTCAGGACCAGGGGCAAGTACTTCGAGCGAATCAGACGGTACCACAGAACGCTCAAGGCCGGGTCTATGCTCTGACTCGGGATGAGGCACTCACATCAAACACGACGGTGTCAGGTATATTACTTTTCAATGATGTACCTGCTCGAGTATTGTTTGATTCTGGTGCCACACACAGTTTTGTGTCAACAAACTTTGCTAAGGAACACAAATTCATTCAAACCCCGTTAGGCCTAAGGCTTAGCGTCAGTACACCGTCAGGCACAAGCTTGCCTGCAGTTTCAGTTTGCCGTGACGGCTACATTTGCATCGGAGGAAGAAAATTGTCACTTGATGCGATAGTTCTAGACATAGGGGACTACGACATCATCCTGGGAATGGATTGGCAAGGCGCTTGTTCAGCTACTATCGATTGTGCGGAGAAGAAAGTCGTATTTCGTCTTCCTGGCGAGATCGAGTTTTGTTATCCGTGCAGTCCACAGTCGAAAGCGTCGAATGCCTGCATGGTGATATCAGCAATGTCTGCTCGACGGATGATTCACTCCGGCTGCATAGGGTACTTGACTTCCATTCGAGACACTCGGCAAGATTGCGCAAACGTTGAGTCCATTCCCGTTGTGGCAGATTTTCCTGATGTGTTTCCCAACGAGTTGCCCGGTATGCCGCCCGATCGAGAGACAGAGTTCACTATCGACACATTTCCAGGAACCCAACACATTTCCAAACCTCCGTATCGAATGGCACCGACAGAACTAAAAGAGTTGAAAATTCAGTTACAGGAATTGCTTGATCGTGGGTATATCCGTCCTAGTATCTCTCCATGGGGTGCACCAGTACTGTTCGTTAAGAAAAAGGATGGCTCGATGCGACTCTGCATCGACTATCGAGAATTAAACAAGGCAACTGTTCGAAACAAATACCCCATTCCCAGGATAGATGATCTTTTTGATCAGTTACAAGCTGCCACAGTGTTCTCGAAAATTGATCTCCGTTCGGGTTACCATTATCTCAAAATTAAGCCGGACGATGTGCCGAAGTCAGTCTTTCGCACTCGCTACGGCCACTATGAGTTTTTGGTAATGCCGTTCGGTTTGACGAATGTCCCTGCTGCCTTTATGGGTTTGATGAACCAAGTGTTTCGGCCGTACCTCGATCGATTTGTAGTAGTGTTTATTGATGATATCTTGGTGTATTCGAAGAATGGGGCAAAGCATGCAGAGCACTTGCGGACCGTGCTACAAACCCTTCGAGACAACAAGTTGTATGCGAAACTGAGTAAGTGCGAATTTTGGCTGAGCAGTATATCTTTCCTTGGGCACATCATTTATGCGGGAGGCATTTCAGTCGATCCGAAGAAGGTGGAGGATTGTCGAGACAAAAGAGACCTGCATCCGTTAGTAAAATTCGAAGCTTTCTCGGGTTAGCGGGCTACTACAGACGGTTCGTAAAGGATTTTTCCAAGCCTGCCTCACCTCTGACTCGCCTCACACAGAAGGGAGTCGTGTTTGAGTGGTCCGCCGACTGCGAAGCGTCGTTTGCTGAGTTAAAGCAGCGCCTCACTTCTGCCCCATTACTTGCACTACCGGACAAGACTTCGGGATTTCAAATCTTTAGTGACGCTTTAGGGCAGGGCTTAGGGTGTGTACTTATGCAGCAAGACAGAGTGATAGCCTATGCATCCAGACAGCTGAGAAAGCACGAGAAGAATTATCCCACGCACGATCTAGAACTGGCAGCAATTGTGTTCGGGTTGAAATTGTGGCGACACTACCTTTATGGGGTCCCTTGCCGAATTTACACCGATCACAAGAGTTTAAAGTACTTATTCACCCAAGCAGATCTGAACCTTCGACAGCGGAGCTGGCAAGAATTGATAAAAGATTACGATTTGACGATTGACTACACACCTGGCAAGGGAAATGTGGTAGCGGATGCGTTGAGTCGGGTCTTTGCGGGATCTCTGACCATCGATCGCAGGTTATAAAGGGAGTTAGAAGAAATGGGCATGGAACTCAGGATTCGTTATCGCGGCGCGCGGGTTGCTCAGATGCGATTTGTACCCAATCTGATAGAGAGAGTCACCTCTACTCAAAGGGACGATCCATTCCTCCGGAAGATGCGAGAGCAGGTCCAAGCGGGGAAGGCGAAAGACTTTACAGTGGATGAGAATGGGGTGTTGCGAGTGAAGGGAAGGCTATGCGTCCCCAATGATTCAGAACTCAGAAAGGAAATCCTCACCGAAGCATATTACGCAGCCTATGCGATCCATCCTGAGAGCACGAAAATGTATAAGAACCTTCGTACTGTCTTCTGGTGGCACGACATAAAGAAAGAAGTAGCACTCTTTGTGTCGCAATGCATAACCTGTCAGAGGGAGAAAGCAGAGCATCAGAGGCCGGACGGAGAAATACAAAATCTTGCTATCCCGGAATGGAAGTGGAAGCACATCAGCATGGACTTTATTGTTGGTCTGCCAAGGACACAACGGGGGAACGACGCAATCTGGGTCATCGTCGACCGGTTAACCAAGTCTGCACACTTTATTACCATTAAAAGTACTTGGGGCGCCGATCGCCTTGCTCAGACCTACCTTGATGAGATAGTTCGGCTGCACGGAGTGCTAGTTTCCATAGTATCAGATCGGGACGAACGGTTCATCTCACGTTTCTGGACAAGCCTTCAGTCGTCGATGGGGACCAAGTTAAAATTCAGCTCAGCCTACCATCCTCAAACTGATGGCCAGACAGAACGGGTGAATCAGGTACTAGAAGATATGCTGCGCCTCTGCGTAATCGATTCCAAGTCAAGTTGGGACGTCAACCTGCCGCTAGCCGAATTTGCTTACAACAATAGTTATTAGTCTAGCAACCAGATGGCTCCGTATGAGGCGTTGTATGGACAGAAGTGTAGGTCACCGATCTGCTGGGATGAAGTTGGGGAGAGACAAATCCTTGGGCCGGAACTGGTTGAACAAACAGTGCAGAAGGTTCGGCTGATTCGAGAACGGTTAAAAGTAGCACAAAGTCGGCAAAAGAGCTATGTCGATGTTCGTCGCCGCCCTCTTGAATTCCTAGAGGGGGACCATGTGTTCCTAAAAGTCTCGCCCATGCGTGGTGTTACGAGATTCGGGATAAAAGGAAAGTTAAGTCCAAGATTTGTTGGCCCGTTCGAAATTCTCAAACGAGTCACTTCAGTTGCTTATCAAATTGCTTTGCCGCCAGCCCTATCAGATGTGCACGATATTTTTCATGTGTCTCAGCTAAGAAAGTATATGCACGATCCGAACCATGTGGTAGACTTGGGTCAGTTAGATCTGCAGGCGGACTTGTCGTACGCCGAAGAACCCGTACAGATCCTGGAACGTAAGAAAAAGCAGTTACGAAATCGGGCAGTATCGCTAGTGCGCATTCTGTGGCAGAACCACGCGGTCGAAGAATCGACGTGGGAAATCGAATTTGATATGAAGGAAAGGTTTCCCTCATTATTCCTTAGGGGTAGGTTATATTCCTAAGTTTCGGGACGAAACTTTCTTTTGGATGGTTATGATGTAATGCCCCGTTCCTCCTATTCGGGGAGCGCGGCCAAGAAATACTTAAGACCGTCCAATCGAGACAGATTGAATCAAGATTCTTTCCTCGTTATGGATTGGTTTCTTCGGAATCAGGTCCCATATTCAAAGGATCGTGCCTCAAGGAAAGACTCGACGGCAGAGTCGAGAGGGGCCTTTCCGTTGCGTTGGTTTTCTTGCATGTTTTCGTGCCGCTTGGTTGCTTTCTTGTTGGTTTTATGACTTGTGTTTTCTTGAACGGTTTCAATGGATTTTATTGCTTTCGTTCTTAGGATTTCGCATTTTTTGTATCGAACCTCGGAGACCAAAGCAGGGGATATTGATTGTCTGTTGGTGCGTGCAGGTGATCGGGTAGACGACGCTCGTGCGGAGTCTTAAAGTTCTTCCTTTTCTCTCCTACTTCACCAACTTGTGAGTGGCTTTATTTCGATTAGCTCACTGCTTCCAAGTCTGCATTCTAAATAGATTGACTCATTGTTCATCCCGATCAAACGATACTAAAACACATATGACTGAGTCAAAATAGAAAAGAAGTAAGCTTGAAATACTAATAATGCTTGTCATATGGAATTGTTCTGAACGATCACACTGTAACGTGCATGCCCGTCATATACATAACCATTTTTGTGTCAAGTTGTAGTTAGATTCATTTATCTATAACTGTTCATTGTATGGTGCAAAACGGGAAGAAAAATGTGATCCTTACACAAAGTAGCATAGATTACGGAAAATACACTATGTTTACTTGCTTGTATTTGCTTGAATATGTGTTTTATGTGATAACTTAGTCGGTTGTGGTGGCATGGTCTTGGACAACTTGTATACAAGGGATATCATTCTACGAACGGTCGCCGGGGCACCGGGACCGCTTCGCCCCGGGTAGAACACTTTGCTAGTGTAGTCCTAGCATTGGATGGGTCCGTGCGTCCGCTAAGGGCTAGCTACCCGAAGCAGAATGGCAGCCGACCCATCCCAAGTCCAACCAAGTGATTTTTATGTATATTTAAACTGTGCAGACTAACTATGTCTTCGTGGCAGGGAAGGTCATGGTAAGTTTTGTACAGGTGGCTCAAACGGTACAGGTAAAGTCACCGAGTGGTGGCACATTTGGTTATGTTATTTTACTCTATCTTATGCGAAGAATTGAACTAAGGCAAGATAGATAGATCACATGATAATAAATGTTGCATGCTCATATGAACTCGTTGTAGATTTTGGTTAAGTTGGGTTAGCTCGCCCTCACCGGTACTTTTCGAAGTACTGACCCTCGTTGCAGCAGGCTCCCCGAGCCAAGGCGACGCGGCGAGGAGCTGAAGTTTTCTCCAACCTCTTCCTGAATCGGGACGCATTCGTGTCATGACTTTTGGTAGCTCCAGTACATAAGAAGCAAGGAGCTCGTTCTTACTTTTGGAAGCCACAAGACGATGGTGCTGACTCGCACCCAAGGTGTTTTGGTGTTTTGAATTTAAGTAAGGGATGTAATATATGGAACGACTATCTCATTTTGTATCCAAGTTGTAAGCCTGTGTGGCATCCTTATCGTCTTGGGTCAAGAGTCTGTAAACAGATGTTCATTATCAATAAAAAAAAAAACTTTTCTATGCCTCAATGCGTGTTATCTTAATTGCGTACTCTGATGCATATGTCCTAAAGATTTCATTATGCCTAGGCCTTGTGCACGCGCGCCCTACGCGTGCACGGCATCACGTCCGGGGGACGATTATCGATTGGGCAAAATCGGGGCGTGACACCCACCACCCTTGCCAACAGACGGGACGCAGATGTTTGCCATATTCCGGGAGATGATGGCAGCGCAGCAGAGGAAGACAGATGTTCTACGTCAGGGCATCGAAAGTTCTAACCAGTTAGCACTAGTTACTGTGGAGAATGTAGCGCTTGTCCAGTCGCAGATCGTACCGCCTCATCCCGCCCTGCACCAGCCGAGGCCGGGTACCATTATATATTTCAAGATGCTGTGGCCCAAGGACTTCAAGGGCATAGAAGGAATCTTGTAAGTCGACGATTGGATTGAGGACGTAGAGAGGACTCTACGACTAGCACAGATTCCGGAGAGTTTACAGGTGGAGGCAACGGACAGCCAGATGTTCGATATCGCTCTGACATGGTTCCGTATAGACCCGATGATCGCGGTGCCAGGACTGACTTTGGAAGCTTTTAAAGAACTTTTCAAGGAGAAGTTCTTCCCGGACGTGGCACTGAGTGCCCTAGAGAGCCAGTTCCTAGACCTCGTCCAAGGTAGCATGACGGTGGACGAGTACGCCGCAGAGTTCTGCAGATTGGACAAATTTGTATAGGCACAGAATCCTCTAGGGAAGGCCAGGAAGTTCCGAAAGGGTTTGATCAGGGAGGTCAAATCTCTCACTAGAGGACACCGCACAACGACATTCGAGGAGATCCTGATGGATGCATAGAGGGCTGAGGATGACTTGGAGCTCAAATCCAAGAGGATGAGAGACGCATCAGGGGGAGCTAGTAGCGGCGCAGGTCTAGCTAAGCTACCCCAGTTTCAGTAGCAAAGGGTGTTTCAGCCGTAGCAGTTTCAGGCGCCGATTCGTGCTCTAGTACAAGATACAATACATCAAATGGCACAACAACCCCAGAGACAGGTGCAACAGGCTTCTCAATGCACCTATTGTAAGAGGACTGGGCACACTTGGAAGATGTGCCAAAAGAGACTTGGAGCGCGCTTGCATTGTTGATCAACGGAGCATATGCTGAAGGATTGTCTTTTAACCCTTCATCGTCCAGCCCAGTGTGTAGATCGAGGGCAGAGAGGTGGATTTAGGCCACCTGTGGCACCGCAGATTCTCAGCACCTGCAGAGGGAATTACCCAGGCAGGGTGGAGCATTTGTGATGATGGTGCCGATGCTACAGGTGATGGGTTAGCAAGTTATGTTCTTTCTTCATGTCTTTTCCATCTATTTTGATTGATTACTTCTTTAGTACCTTATAGTTGCTTCTGTTATATAGATAGTATAGCTAGTAGTATACCTTGACAGAGACAGCAGTATCAAGACAGGCGGAGACCATAACCATGCATGTTGTTCTTTTCATAGGACTGTTCATTGTATGATTTTAGATAGGACCTTCTTGGACCATGATTACTGGGGGTTTGACCTAAAAGGAGTACGATCACCCTTAAATTTCGATGATAAATTTTTTTCAAGGGGTTAGACTTTTCACTACCATTTTTTCGGAGAGGGGTATTTTTGTCTTTTTCTATTATTAGTAATATTGTGAATAATGATATTTCATATTTATTATATTGAATGGTATTTTTTTCAATAATTAGTATTGCTATATATGTTTATATGTTGTATATAGTTAATGGTTAGTTGTTATCCATTATTTAGATTAGTTGTTAGTGAACCTAATTGGACCTAACTAGACTTATCATGGACCAACTTTAAGTTAGAGACACTTGAGCCAATAAATAGTCATTTTTATTAAGTTAGTGATTTAATTAACCCGACCATTAGGAGTAGAAGTTTCCTCCTTCATTACTTTCTTAATGACAAGCCCCAAGAATTATTTTGGACAATACACATTTCTTGGACACCAAGAGAGGGGAGGTCGGCCACTTAAGGAGGGATTTTCTCTCTCTCTCTCTCCACTTCATTTCACTCCATTTTAGATCCCTAATTGTTCTTCCTCAAATTCCCTACATCCCTATACCAAATTTTTACCAATTTCCTTCCTAATTCATCTATACTTCACCAGTGGAGACTCTAGACGCAAGGAGGAGGTAAGGATCTACAAGGAGGTGAAGAGTGCACAAGTTGAGGGCTCTTTGCATCCATTTGGAGGCATGCATTGGGAATCCATCTCCAAATAGGTACAATTAAGAATTCTTTCCTTAATTAGACTCTAAATCTGTAGTTTAATCATTAGGCACCCACCTATGGACTATGACTACCTATAGAAAGAAGAATTGACCTCTAGGGACCCCTATTATGAATGATATTGTGTGTTTTGTGCCCAATTTGGGAGAAATTCGAGATTGGTGCACCAGGTGTTTGTCAATAGGTCAATTAGACCAAATTGAATTGTGTTTGGTTGTGTGAGACTAGTATCGTGTCCATAATTAGATTCGTGTAGGCCATATCATGGTAATTTAGTGATACGGGTTGATTTGGAGATTATTCCCTTTGACACGGGAGTTTGCACATGTCATATTTTGACACGGACACGTAGTTGAGTAGCTAGCACTTTATATTGCTTGTAATTATGATTCTAGACTTGCTCATATCATTTTTGATGCATTGGGTGATGTGTTGGGGTCGTATCACAAGCGTATCATAGAGTTAGTGTGATACGGGTGCGATACACTCCACGTGTTTGATGAGTTGTTCATACTCTATTTAGTATTGTTTTGTACCTATTTTAGTATTGAATGATATATATATATATATATATATATATATATATATATATATATATATATATATATATATATATATATATATATATTCACCTTGTTTATGATTTCTACTAGGTATACATACTATGTATATTAGATACATATATTTAGTGTTCAATTTTGGCAATGTTGGACTGTCAATGGGGGTTTACCCGACTTTTGAACTGCTGAATAGGTGTTGAGGATGTGAGATCCTGTCATGTGTATTGGTGCGTATCATAGTGTGTGCACACTAAGTGTTTGAGATTTGGTGTAGGTGTGTGTGTTTACCTATTTAGAGGGTTATACCTATGCCTATATAGTGTTATATATATATATATATATATATATATATATATATATATATATATTGGGTGTGTGTGAGCCACGAATTTGTGTGTGTTGTGATGGTGTTGGTACTTGGTTAGTATTGGGAGTGTGGAGGAGAGTGGGTATGTGAAGTTAGGTTTAAATATGGGTGTGTGTCTATGGTTAATGTGTGTAAGTAACTGATCAGTGAGAAAGAAATGGAGAAGAGTGTTGTGTGTGTTTTATATTAGAGAATCAATTAGTGTGTTCTGATTTCCAGATTTCTGTGTGAGGGTAAGGTTGGTATTGTGTTTAGAGTGGTGTGGTGGAATTTGTATTTTGTATAGTGTGCCTGGGAGGGTGTTGATGAGTGATATAGGTGTGTGAAGTCTGCAAGGGTGTGTGTGTGAACCTGTGCACAAGTGTGCACATGTGGGGGTATGATTGTATATTCAGTTGGAGGTACATGTGTACCTAGGCAATATGTTGAAGAAGTGTGCAGCAGAGTTCAGGACAGAACCTAGTATTGGAGGGTGACTCATATGAGTATCAGTTCTTGTATCATTAGGTAGGTGTGTTAGAGCTCAGATATGAGCATGTGTACCTGTAATCATGAGTTTGATGTAGTGTGTCAGTGATGCAGTGAAGAGGGAAGGAGTATCCAGGTTAGCAGTGGGTGCACATAAGGACTGTGGTGTTATAATTTGGGTGAGTGCAGTGTTCAAGTTTCAACTGTAGACAATTTTGCAGGCAGTAGATGTCAGGCATTGCAGTGGGTTGATAGCAGTGTGGAGAGGGAAGTACTGGTACACAGCAAGCAAGAGGAGATCAGTGGAAACATATGCTACAGTTTGGTGTGTGTCACGCCCCACTACCGAAATACGGAGACGAACATGGCCAGCTACCTCATACAAGGTATTATACGTCGTACGGCGATCACAGCAGTAGCTAGACAAGAGGGTGCATACTACAATCAAGTTACTTAGGGTCATAAAAAGAATCTACTGTCTCAATCAGTCAAACAAGATTAGTAAACATAGAACATATATGACAAGGAAGTACGACGTCCCAAACGCCTTGCCATAAAATTCTAGAAACCAGCTGTGCAAAATAAAAAGCTGGCAGAGTAGCAAAAGTTAATGACCATGATCAGCTACAGTCTGATTAATTACAATCATATAAAAGAAACTAAATATCCAGATTTATGGCTAACAAGTGTCGGTGGCTAAACGTCCAAAAGAGTAAAATATATGATAACGAGTAGGAAAGAAGAAACCCACTCTTGCCCTTCAGCGACCATCCGCTTGGTGCGCGTCATTAGGAAGGGGGAAGTCAGCTGGATCCTCTGGAACTTGCTCGAAACCTGGCCATGCAAAACCAGTGAAGTTAGACCCCAAATATCAAGTACCTCAAAGGAAGCACGAAAATGGAGAAACAAAAACCCAAAGAAATAGATAAGTATAAATATAGGTTATGTGTCGTAGTTTCGGTCTATAGCCCATCCTAGAATAATAGCCCAACACTACAACCAAACAAGGACAAGGGTTGAACCATCACACTATGATAGTCCATGTCCCTAGACTACTAACAGAATAATACAACCATAACCAAGTCTGGTTATATGACGACCAATCATTTGTACAGCTTGCTACTGTGGAGTCTGAGTTTCTCAGATTGGATGCATAAGAGAAATTCTCAGATCGTGAGCTGTTTAGTGGGGCTAACCGAGCCATAGTATCGCATAGCACATTGTATATTATGCACTGGTCCCTCGTAAGGCCACCGTGCTAAGATCACATAGAACGTATTGTACAATATAAGTATTCAGATATTGCCGTCCACTAGTGTGGACATTTTTTACAATCATTGTTGCCTATGTACACAAAACAACTAAGTCCAAATTGATGTGGCAACAAGAAAAGCATAATGAACCAAATAACAAAGAAAAAAAATTATAAGGAAAAACAGACACAATAGTAAACACCCAAGAAATAAATACATCCACACTAAAAAAGGCACCTGGAATATAACTTGGTATGTCTAAATACATACACCATGCTCATGTTGGTGTCTAGAACTTTGATACAGGTCCCCTTTTTTTTGGACCAGTCATTAATGACCCTCCCTTTCCCAGCCTACTAGCACCAAAACCCCTCCAATTTAATAAAAAATTTGCCCGCCCGGACTGGGATTCAAACACATGCCCACTCCTCCCCTCCCTTACCCTAGACCTCCCTCTCAGTGGCAACTTTGATACAGGTTAGAATAATCTTAGAAAAGAGTATCAAGGGAAACATAAATGAACTTTCCTCATTTAGAATTTGTATATCCCAGAAACTATCATATCCAGCATGATCTAACTAGTTACAAATTTACTCCTCACTTATAATATACTGAGAACCTCTAAGCAACATGTTTGGTCTATTAGTATGTAATAATATGTATGTAATAGTATACAATCACACTTTCTCCTGAAATTTTACAAAAATTGTACTACTTAAATAGAAACAAAAATGCTATTCATCTCCCAAAATTTTTGGGTGATGTCATCCCCCATTATGTGATGTATGACATGGCTACTGACATGACAGCTGACATAGCAAAATTTAATATTAAAATTAATATTAAAATTAAAATTAACAGTAAAATTAATATTAACATTAAAATTAAAATTAACTTTAACTTTAACTGTAACATTAACATTAATATTAATATTAATATTAATATTAATATTAATATTAATATTAAAAAAAAATTGGGTGATTAATTTTTTGGGTTAAAATTTGACATGTCAGCTGCCATGTCAGATGTCACATAATGGGAGATGCATCACCGAAATTTTTTGGAAGACAAATAGCATAATTGAATTAGAAATGACAGAAAATAATAAAGCACAAGTAGGATAAGGAGATAAGACAAATAGGGAACCTGGGAAATATAACAAGCACCAAGAAGTTTCATGGAGATTGTTGATCACCTATGACAAGTATTTGCTAAAGTGTACTTTTTGGGGGGGGTTATCTTTTTAGTTATTTTTAGGAATGTACTGAGCATATTGTGTATTTACTATTTAGTTATTTTTCTAGAACTGGTAGTAAATTATCTTTTTTTCTCTACTTAACACCTCGAGTACTTTTCGTCAGTTTAAAATCATCTTTCAGAACCAAAGGTTAGGGAGCTAGATGGTTGAGACCTTTGGCATGGTCAGAGAATTCCTAGGTTCGAGTCCCAAAGGGACACGAGTGGCCCTTAATCACAAACAATATTATCATATTTCAAGACATTCAAAACCAGTGAATCCAGTGCATTCAAAGTTTTCGATACCGATAAACTTTGAAGTAGAGAGAGAGAGAGAGAGAGAAGCATTCATATAATTGCTGCATAACCAATTCGCAAGAAGCATAAGCAGTTCGCGACCCACGGGCTCATCACTGTTGGTGATAATCTTATTAGTTGGTTTAGATTGATAAGTTGTTTGTTGAAACAATTTTGATATATTTATTATTTAGTCTATCTCTTTACATCAAATGTTCAACTATATATAGCTACCATTTCATTCAATAAAGATCACCAAGTTTATTCATCCTCCACAAAACTTGTGTCCTGTTTCCTCGTTACTAGGCTATTTTTCTACATTTGGTATCAGAGCTCGGGTTGAGGAACAGAGAAGCTATGGCAACCAACGACGAGCAAGGCCCCACGACGTCGACGTCATTCACCTTCAAGTACCCCATGCTGACACGGACCAACTACGCGGATTGGGCTCTCTTAATGAGAGTCAACATGCAGGCGCAAGGCCTGTGGGAGGCGATCGAATCCGGGAAAGCCGACTACCGCGACGACAGGATGGCCATGTCCGTCATACTCCGTGCCGTGCCGCCAGAGATGCTGCGGACACTGGCAGTAAAAGACACTGCCAAGGAAGCATGGGACGCTGTGAAGATGATGCGGATGGGGGTCGAGCGCGTGGGCGAGGCCAAGGCGCAGAAATTGTGCGCTGACTTCGAATCAATGAAGTTCAAGGACGGCGAGTCCGTCGAGGACTTCGCGATGCGGCTCACGGGACTCGTCAGCGACCTGCAACTACTCAGCGACGAAATGGACGACGAGAAGGTAGTTAAAAAATTCCTTCGAGTCGTTCCATCCAGGTACATGCAAGTCGCCATCGCCATTGAGACTTTAGTGGATCTCAAGACACTGTCAATTGAAGAGCTTACCGGTCGTCTTCTAGCCGTCGAGGAGCGGTACGATCTTGGCAGCAACTCCGGCGACACAAGTAGCCGCCTTCTCCTCTCCGAAGAGGAGTGGCTCGCTCGCACGAAGCAGAGGAAGGAAGGCGACGCCTACTCCGACTGTGGCAAAAGTTATGGTCGTGGGCGCGGCAAGCCAAGAGGTCGTGGCCGCGACAACAAGAACTATGGCAACGACAACGCGTCCGATGGCACGCGCGACAAGAAGGGTAAGTGCCACAATTGTGGCATCTACGGCCACTGGGCGAAGGACTGCCGCAAGCCGAAGTGCGATGAGCGTGCCAATCTGACGCAAGTCGACGACGATGAACCAACGCTGCTCATGGCCATGCTTCGTGAGAAAAAAGTGCAGATCCGTGAAGAGAAGGTGCAACAAAGATTAATGGACTTCGAGATGGATATCCCTGACGCCAACGAACTCCAATGGCTGGAAACCAACTTCTTCCCCCCCGAAGAAAAAGACGAGATAATTTGTCAAGTTATGGCTGAAGGTGAAGAGCTATCCAAGAAGCAAGCTGCCCAGGAATCTACTATCAGAAAATTAAGGGCACAGATTCGCGAATTTGAAGAAGAAAAGCAAAGGCTTAATTCAAGGCTCCAGGTTGAGGAGACAAAAGTAGAAAGTATTAAAAAAGACAAGGCAGCTACAGAAAAGTTGCTGCAAGAAACAATAGAGAGAAATCAAGCAGAACTTGCTGCTCAAAAGGAATTCTATACCAATGCATTGAATGCAGCCAAGGAGGCTGAGGCATTGGCGGAGGCACGGGTCAATAATGAAGCTCGAATGGAACTCGAGAGTTGCTTGAAAGAAGCTGGTGAACGTGAATCAATGCTGGTTCAAGCACTTGAGGAGTTGCGGCAGACCTTGACTAGGACTGAACAACAGGCAGTTTTTAAAGAAGATATGCTTCGAAGAGATAAAGAACAAGAAGCCAAAATTAAGGCTGAAATGAGGAATAGTGCTTACCAGTCAGCTTTAGCTAAGGCAGAAGAGGCTCCCAAGGTACCGCGGCAGGAGCAAACTTTAACTGTTAAGCCCATGGACGATGAAGATGTGGTATTTGGAGAAGACTATGAAGATCTTGAGAAATCATTGGAGCAAGCAAGAAAACTTTCTCTCAGGAGAAAGAAAGAATCTGCTGCTGGTCCTCATGCAGTTGCACTCATGGCTCTAGCAAATAAGAAAGAAGAAGATACTCAAACCTTAACAACAGGAGAGCCTCAAGAAAATAAAGTTGTGATTACAGAGATGGAGGAGTTTGTACTTGGTTTGCAGTTTAATGAAGAAACTCAAAATCCTGACTCCGAAGATGTTTTCAAGGACGACGAGGATATTCCTAAATCTGTTCATCATGAAATGAAACCAGACACTGGAGGCTGGACAGAGATGAAAGAAACATTAAACAATGAGCCACCAGCTGATGAAGAGAAAGAGGACATTGTTCCGGATAAGATCATCCATGAGAGTGCAGTTGGCAAAGGCTTATCAGGTGCACTTAAGCTGCTCAAAGAGCGCGAGACACTTAAGGAGGGCATAGATTGAAGTAGAATATGTAAACACAAATGATCAGCTCGCCGATATCTTGACTAAATCACTTGGACGTCTAAAGTTTCTTGAGATGCGCAAGAAAATTCGGGTGCAGAAGGTGAAGCATTGATGCAACAAGATTAAGGGAGTGATTGTTGGTGATAATCTTGTTAGTTTGTTTAGATTGTTTAGTTGGTTTAGATTATTAGTTGGTTTAGATTGATAAGTTGTTTGTTGAAACAACTTTGATATATTTATTATTTAGTCTATCTCTTTAAATCAAATGTTCAACTATATATAGCTACCATTTCATTCAATAAAGATCACCAAGTTTATTCATCCTCCACAAAACTTGTGTCATGTTTCCTCGTTACTAGGCTATTTTTCTACAATCACCATGCACATTTCCAATGAACTACAATATAAGACATATCTTAGTGCATTTGCAACATTGTTTACAACGATAGCAGTAGTATTTAATGCTGATAAACTTCTAACAAGCATGCTTCACAATGAAATAAAGGCATTTAAATGTCAAAGTCAAGCATATACGCTTCTCTAGCCACTTATCTAACCAAAATGATTGATCATGAAATGCAACATCATATTCCTCTCTTACAATATAACTCATCAAAACAAACAGTATATAAGTATCATAAAAGCAAAGTGAATAAAGTTGACAAATTTGTCTGAAAGCATTTTTAAGACATTGTCTCAGAAAAGGAAGATAACTAAGACAGCTAAAAAAGTAAGTATTGATTGCATATCCATTTCACCTGAGATGATACATCTCACACACAAAAATATAGTGGATTGAACGCCATAATACGTTCTTAGATACTCATGAGGAAGTAACCCAATATATTCACCAAATGTCAAGATATCATCCAACTTACACAAACTTCTGCAAGGAAACATATATAACTAAGTTCAATTTGTCCAGAAAAGGAAAAGGATGCATAATAGAAAATGGAGTTCTTATAAAAGAACAAACATGTCATCTTCCATAGAGGTGTGGCAATGGCCCCGATAACCAGAGAACCCTATCCGAATTCAATTTGATTTATTGGGCTTGGACATAAATCAGATCATATAGGTAAGGGATCAGGAATAGATGTTAGGCACAAATCTGACTCCATATTTTATGAAGACATGGATCTCCGAGGACCCAACCAAGCAAACAAAAACTTATGTGTTTGCTCTTGGTTTTCTTCACTTAATCAGTCATTAAAAAAACCATCCCATCCATTCTTGTGGGAAATTATAGGCCATAACTCTGGTCTCTCAGAACATGAATTCCATCCCAACCAGAATAGCTGACAGCATAACTTTTGGGTTCAAGGCGACCAGGCTTATTTTGGACAATTTTAGGAAATATTTACCATGGTTTCAGAGACTTTATCACAAGCACAGTATAAGTATCGGTTTCAGGTCCTCCCTATGAGTATCAGTTTTGGCAGTTTTGGAGGTTTGAATCAGTCGGTTTCAGTACTTTTGGCGATTTTTGTATCAGTTTGGCTGATACTATCGGCCTTGTTTTATCATCTTTCTACTTGTATTCCTCCATCTATAATAAAAAGACCCCCAATTGGGAAGAAATATTGGTTTTCTCCACAATTATTTCCTCTACTAATTTAGAAGAAGTCACCATCTCCTCTATATCTCAATCTCTCATATCTACTACAATACAGAAAAATGGTATCAAAGCTCCACAATAAGATGGTAACAGAGCTCCAAAAGAACGAATCCCTTTTCAGGCTGGTTTGTGCATGACAATTGTGTAGTGTAACATTTTCTGCTCTCTGGAATATCTAAATAGAATAATTTAGATGACAAAAAATAGGTGAGCAAGTCAACTTTTGTAACTGTAGAATATTTTGGAGTAATTGTTATATATTTTATTGATAATCTCTTGGCTATTTATAGCCTTACAACCCTTCATCTTACATTAATACCCCATTAAAATCCCATGTACAATATTCTAATATCCCAACAAATATACCAAGAATATTCTAATATACCAACAAATATATCAAGAATATTCTAATATACCAACACTCCTCCTCAAGATGGGCGAAAGATATTCACTAAGCCCATCTTGTCACATCCTCTAATCATATCTGCAGAGTTAAGTCTCTTGGTCATACTATCTGCTACTTGCTCTTTAGTTGGAACATGACCTAGCTCCAGTAGTCCATAGTCCAACTTCTCCTTGATTAAGAATATATCGATCTTGATGTGTTTGGTCATGTCATGCTGCACTGGGTTGTTGACGATACTGATGGCTGACTGGTTGTCACACCACAGCTTTATCTTGGCTCCTTGATCCAGCTTCAGCTCCACCAGCATACTCTTCATCCATAGCAGCTCTGCAACTCCAAAGGTCATAGCTCTGTACTCCGCTTCAACTGTCGATCTAGCCACCACCGACTGCTTCTTACTCCTCCAAGAGACCAAGTTGCCTCCTACAAATATGCAATAGCCCGAGGTAGACCTCATGTCATCAGTACAGCTAGTCCAGTCAGAGTCACAACAGCCCTCGATGCTCAAGTGATCATTCTTCCTGAATATCAACCCATTTCCGGGGGCACCCTTCAAGTATCTCAGAATCTGGTACACTGCGTCCATATAACCCTTCCTTGGGTCATGCATGTAGCGACTCACCACACTCACTGCAAAGCAGATATCAGGACGTGTGTGGCTCAAATAGATCAACTTGTCCACCAGTCTCTGGTATCTGTCTCGGTCAACTAGTTCTCCAGCCTCAGCACACAGCTTGAACTCCTGGTTGATCGGCGTCGCTGCAGGTCTATATCCCAATATCCCTCTCCGTGAGAAGGTCCAGCGCATACTTCCTCTGAGAAAGAACAATCTCCTCTGCTTCTCGAGTAATCTCAATCCCAAGGAAGTACCGAAGAAGGTCAAGGTCCTTCACCTCGAACTCCTTGCCAAGCTTCCCCTTGAGTTGGGCAATCTCTTGCTCATCATCTCCTGTGATAATCATATCGTCAACATACATCGCAAGCATGGTGATGTGGCCTCTACTCCGACGGAATAACACAGTATGATCAGCATTGATCTGCTGATATCCTATCCCTATCATCGTCCTCTTGAATCTGTCAAACCACGCTCGAGGAGACTGCTTCAGTCCATAGAGGGACTTCTTCAACCTGCAGACCTTGCCCACTATCTTATCGGTGCAGAATCCTAGTAGTATCTCTATGTACACTTCCTTCACTAGATCCCCATGAAGAAATGCATTCTTCATATCCAGTTGGTGTAGCTTCCATCCACCATTCACTGCCAAAGAAATCAAGGTCCTGACGGTGCTCATCTTCGCCACTGGTGCAAATGTCTCATCATAATCAATGTCATACGTGTGACTGTATCATTTTGCCACCGTGTGACTGTATCATTTTGCCACCAGTCGAGTCTTGCAGAGCTCTATTTTTCCATCTGGGTTCTGCTTCACAGTAAAGACCCATTTGCATCTGACCGCCCTCTTCCCCTCTGACAGTTTTACCAGTTCTCAAGTGTGGTTCTTCTCAAGAGCGCCTAACTCCTTGTGTATCGCCGCTTTCCACTTTGGATAGTTCTTAGCAACCTGCCAATTGTTAGGTACAGTAATACTATCCAAAGATACAATGAATGCTTCATGAGAAGAAGATATGTTATTATATTAAACAAACTGTGCAAGGTCCCAACCATATCTATCAGGAGGATTTTTCGCATTGCTGCGAGTGGTCCTCCGTACTGATAATGGTGTGGGAGGAGTAGCAAGAATGATATCACCTGAAGGAGAATCTGGTGGTGGCGGTGTAGGTGTCTCAGGAGTTTAGACGGACGCAGACAAAGGACTTGGCACTGGCACTATAGGTACTGGTCCTGTAGTTTGCTTCCCTTTTCTGCTGTAGGTAAGTAACTCCCCCTGAGCCGTGGGCCTAACACCTCTCATCGCCTCCCCCTGTTCCTCTTCACCCTCCTGCTCCTCCTCAAACGTTCCTCCATACCATACTCCTAAATCGGTCACCACACTCTCACCAATCTTCCTCTCTCGCCTCATACGCTCAGTATCAGGTGAATTGCTCATGGATGAGGTTCCCTCCTAACGGTAATATGGTTCAAACTCCCTGAAGTGAACATCCATGCTCACAAACTTCTTCTTCTCTACTGGGATCCAGCACACGTACCCCTTTTGAGTCATCGAATAGCCAACGAATACACAATTAACTGCTCTGGGGTCAAGTTTCCCAACAGACGGTCTGTTGTCCTTCACAAAACATACGCAGCCAAACACCTTTAGTGGGAGTATCCCACTATTATTTTCTTGCAATATCTCACATGGAGACTTATATCCCAGTACCTTCGAGGGCATCATGTTGATCAATCGAGTTATTGTCAACACTGCATGCCCCCACAGACTCTGTGGGACATTCATGGCGATCATCATGCTCCTTGCCAACTCAAGAAGGTGTCTGTTCTTCCTTTCTGCCACTCCATTATGTGGTGGTGTGTATGCACAGGTGGTCTGATGTTGTATCCCTTGGGCTGACAGGTATTCCTCAAGTGTTTTGTTGGTATACTTTGTTCCATTGTCAGACCTTAGTACCTTCACCACTGCTCTGTACTGAGTCTGGACATGTTTATGAAAGTCTCAAAAACAGACAAAAACCACACTCTTATTCTTCATCAAATACAGCCAGGTGACACGAGAGGAGCAATCAATAAAAGAGACGAAATACTTGTAACCATTCATAGTAGTTGTGGCGCACGGCCCCCAGACATCAGAATGTATAATATCAAAAACAGAAAAGCTCCTTTGGCCCGTACCAACATATGAGCTCCTAGTAAGTTTGCCTAAATCACATGATCACATACCAGTTTCTCCTTATTTGCCTTCTCATAAATAGATGGATACAACCTACTCAAAATACCAAAAGAGGAGTTCCCCACCCGCCTGTGATGGAGTATCAATATATCCTCGGCACTCATCTTTGGTCCTCCCATTCCTGCCCTTTCTGCCACAGACACCAATGTCGAATCCAGTCCATCATGCCAAGTGCCAGTCTCAAGTCTTCGTCCCGTCTCCTTCTCCTGGAAGATCACCTTAGGAATATCAAAAGAGAATGCATTTTAGTTGGAGGATTATAGAACTAATAGACAAAAGACTGGCTGAAAAAGAAGAAGCATGTAAAATATTGGATAATCTTACTGAACCTGTACAATCGACAGTACCCTTACCGACCACTGGCTGGAAAGTACCATCGGCTATTTGAATGTTGTCTGTAGATACTAGGTGAGTGTAGGAAGAGAACTCATTAGCATTCCCTGTCACGTATCGAGACGCACCCGAATCGACAATCTAGTCCGACGATCTAAGGAAAGACATAGATGCAAGGGCGAATGAGTCATCAGTACCTTCCGATGGATGGGCATACATGGCAACGTTGCCTCTGGCGAAGACTGAGGTGGACGCCTCCTCAGTCCCACTCCTCATGTCTCCATCGCTTGACGCTCTCTGCTTTCTCCTAAGTACTTCAAGCATGCCCAGTAGTGTCTGATCCTCCTCAGTATAGGCACCATTAGCTCCCTCCTCGCCTTCTGCTACCAGCAGGTTCGCCCGATAACCTTCTCGACCACTCCGTCGACCCCTACGATCACGGTCACGTCCTCCAAACTGTCCACGTCCGTCACCTGAATCTCCCTCCTTGGGTGGTTTGGTACAAGCATACCTCAGATGGACCACCTCTCCGCTGTTGTAACACTGTCGAGGGTCTCCCTTAGGTCATGTGTCGCCTGAATTGGCAACCGCCAGTGCTGTCTTCACTTCAGGAGAACCACTTCTCCCTGCCTCTAGCTTGATACGAGTCTCCTCCTGGATCATGGCCGAGATAGCCTCCTCAAGTGTAGGAATCTTCGGTTGGGATAGAAGTAGTGCTGTCCTCTGAGCAAACACTGCTGCTAGCCCCTTAAGAAACTTCATCGTCCTCTCCTGCAGATATACATGTCTCCTTACACTTCGGGTCCTCGCAGCTCGTCCGATCTGAGAAGTGATCATAATTCAACCACAGACGTTCCAACTCCGTGGCATACTCATGTACCGTCTTTTCTCCCTGTATGGTATCGTCGATCTCCCCTTTGATCTGGAAAACCCTCAAGTTATTCCCCACACCATTGTAGGTTCTCCTCAACTTCTTCCACACGTCTTTCACCATCTCAAGGCCATCCAGTGTGGCGGTGATCGACTGGACTAAAGAATTGAGAAGCCAAATGTATACTACCATATGAGTGGACTTTCACTCGTCGCGTCCTGCCGAGCCCTCATCCGGCTCTGTCTTCTCTCCTGACAAGAAACCCTCCAGGTTCTTCCCTGCGAGGGTTCTCCTCACCCGTCGTGACCAACTCAGGTAGGTGGCCAGTCCATCAAGCTTTAGATCGATGGATGGAAGCTACAACTTCGCCAATATTCGTGTCCCGCTCTCACCAGCCGACAGTTTCATCAGCTTCACAAACGTTGCGACCTCTGCAGAGTCCAACTTCTTGATGATCTCCTCCATCGATCCTCCTCCTCTTCTCCGGTCACCTCACACCCGTCTCACGATTCACGTTCGCCCTCTTCGTCCTCTCCTAGACCCGATCATGTCTCTCCCACATCAGATCTAGGACTTCGATGTCAACGTCTGGAACCACCCGTTGCTCGCGGTGGTGGTGACGGGCGAGCGGCGACAGTGGTTGTGGGGGAGCGGTGCGGCAGCGGTGGTGTCGGACGGCGCGGCAACGGTGGCGGGGGTGGCGGCTAGGGTTTGGGAGGTGGTGGCTAGGGTTTGGGCTCTGATACCTTGTAGAATATTTTGGAATAATTGTTATATATTTTATTGATAATCTCTTGGCTATTTATAGCCTTACAACCCTTCATCTTACATTAATACCCCATTAAAAATTCCTGTAGAATATTCTAATATCCCAACAAATATACCAAAAATATTCTAATATACCAACAAATATATCAAGAATATTCTAATATACCAACCGTAACATCTGTGAGATTTTTCATGGTAGTGTATATTACCTAAGGGAAAAAATGAATTGTTTGGTCCGTACCCTGAAACCAAAAAATATTAGTGTTTGCATTTAGATATAGATTGTTTGAGTAGTTAATAGTTTGGATATGGGTCATTGCAAGTGGATCTTGTAAGATCTGATTTATTGCGACCCCGTCATAGGATCCCACTGATAAACAGGAAATCTTATAAATAGTTGCTGACTGTGATGAAGAAAGGAAGCATCAACGCCAATTAAGTTTCAGCAATACTAAGCTCCATTATATATAATCCTGCCTAATCCGACCAACTTTCTTCTTTCTTAAATCTTTTATCCTGTCTTTGATTTTCCCCTCTACCCTCCTTCCTCTTCTTCCCTGTTCCTCCACCGTACCTTCCTTCCTAGTTTCAACTGATAAGATCCATCAAAACCAATATGAGTTACAGTTTTAACCCCCATAAACTTCCTCAATTCCCCTCCAATTGTCCACAGTGGCGACGTAAGCAGCTCTATTCCAAAAGTAATCATCCTAAAAGGATATAAATAGGACACATGAGCCACAACCGGTAAATTGGATATTCTACTGAGACCTTTATTTGTAGCAACTGAGGGTACAAAAGTTACACTTAAGGTGGTACATGGTGACTTGTTGTCCTATTCCAGTTACCTGCAACAACTGTTAAAATGGAGGGAGGGGTATATTAAAATTTACTCAAATAATTGTTGCACAGCTACTCTAACTCGCATATGATATGAATCCATATATAGGCTAGCACCAACCTAAAGATAGATGTACAAAATATAAATAAATGAATAAACAAAACAAAATACACAGGTAGGTCACTAACTTTAAATGCAGGCTCAGCTTCTTCCTTGCCAGGCTTGTCAGAAATTTCAATCACCAACTACGGAAAGTGCACCAGACAACTTAGTACGTGTTAGTAGCTAGACATTGCAAAAGTTACTAGAACCATTTTAGATGCATCTCTATTATTATTCAGGTTGGAAACATTACCAATGGGGATCCTTTTACACTCTTTCCAATGCAGGATGCAGGTTTCAACAAGCCCTCAAAGAGAGAATAAAGAAGGTCAGCACAGACAGATGGAAAGGTCACAAATGGAAACTAAGTGATGAAAATGTCAGTTTACGTGCATACAAAATTAAGCTGTTGCCCGATGCACTCTCACAAAAATTTACTGATTATGTCTAGAAAATCCAGAATAACTATTTAACCTTCAACCTGTTTTTTGAAGTATGCAACTGTCTTAAATGCAATCACAGCTTCTTTTAGATACAAATTAACCATATCTTGCTAAAAAAATCAGGAGGAACCAACAGGAGACAATCTTAACTAAACTATACCTGTAGATCCTGGAAATATTTGCACATCTTTGGCCAAACTCTGTAACAGACTTCTCAAGTTCAGTGTTACTCATATATCCATCGGTCAGAGCTTCCCTGCAACAGTGTTAAAGAAGCTGGTTATCGACACATCATAAATATGCCGTATTATAAGTAGAAGGTATTAAAGATAAAGAAAGCAAACTTCCATAAGATACACATCAGATACATATGATATCTTCCGTAGCATATCCTCAAACAAATGTCGTGTGAATAACTCACTACTTTTGTCCCAAAAACCTGCCAAAATTAACAGAAGTACAGAAATCATCAATATAAGACTGATCTTAGCGATCTGATCCATAGGAAGGTAAAATCAGTAACCCTCTGCAGAAGCACACCACATAGAAGAAACGTAATACATTGATGTGCGGTATAAGCTAAGTTGTAATGCAGGACCAAAACCAAAAGCCACTACATTAATTGCTGTACTTCAGCTAGCAAAGAACAAGCCTGCATATTGTTTTTATCTCTAGCCGTGGTCTTTCCTAATGATCACGAGAGTATATGACAATGTGATCTATCGACAAACCAAGAACATCTCAAAAGTACATAAGAGTTCAAATCCTATTCTCAAAAGAAATTTTTCTATGAGTTCGATGGATGTGAGTTGAATTTCCAGTATGTAAGTAAACCCCAAGTGATGCCTTATAAATAATTTCAGATTTGACATGCAATCAAGTTCAAAATAGAATGATAATGAGATCAGCGTACCAGGTTACTTTTAGTCATCCAAGTTCATGACTTATTTGTTTCTTATATGTCGGTAGGCATGGAAAATGGATAATTGATAGTGGCTGCTCCTAAAATAGAGAACAATTCTTGGGAGAAAAGCAACATACTCTCCATAAAAGAGTTTATTTTCTGATTTATGGTAAGTGAAAAAGTACAAAGTTAGGAAAAGCCTAATAATAGGGAGCCTACAAGCTTTAGATTTTGAAACTCTGAATATAAAGAGGTATGTGGATTATAACAGAGGCTATACATACACCTTGATTGTGTTTGTTGATGAACATCAGCATCTCATCTCATATTGCTATCCAGTATAAATTTTGTTATTTAGCCTAACATATAGTTGAGAGGGCGTAGCCTAGCGCGATGGTAAGGCTTGTTGTTTGCATCCTGGAGAATGCGGTTTCGAGTCACGGGAAAATTTTCTCCATATAAGGTTGCATACATCTTGACCCTTCCTAGACCCTGCGTAAGCGGGAGCCTCGGGGAACTGTGACGCCCTTTTCATCCTAACATATAGTTGAAGCCCACCAGTTCCCTAGGGATTCTCGGGTTATGTGGTCATTTTGTAACCCTATATAAGTTGTGTGTGATACTTAAAAAATCTAGAATACACTTACTTACCAAGAAAGCTATGTTAAAGTTCCATATACTCATCAGTATCATAAATGAGGCAATAATGGATACGAAAGCAAAAAATGATATCTAAGGGGCTGTCTGGCTACCTGAATATGTAAATCCCTTGCAACAAACCGGTGCTAAGAGAGGTTCTACCTCGTTTGATTTTGCAGAACAAGGGCAAAATTACACAAGGATCCAATAGAATCATTGATACTCCCCCATCTAGAATTCTAGCATAAGTGAAGCTTCTCTGTTTCGTTTCAGTTGGAATTGACTCAAATTTGTCTACAGTTGTTCCTCAAATCAAGAAGAAGATACAACCAGCTTATTTGTTCCTATCTCGAGTATAAGGTTAGTTTGGTTGAGAGGTATTTTGGTTTTTAATTTTTAATTTTGGTTGTTTACCAAATCAAATACCTTTGCTTATCTTTCTCCTCTTCGTCACACTATAGACTGAGGGATACAGGAGAGGCACAAAAACAACGAGAAAAAATATTATCAAGTGTGAGCGTTAATGTTTGAGAGCTTGTTGGCGTAGAGAGCTAGCTATATCGTTAGCGTTCTATGTTCTTATTGGAGTCTAAGGTTCTACAACTAAGAGAACCTTGGTCACATCTCTCCAACTTGTACCTCCTGAGGGTAAAGTGCCAAAAAACCCTCCTATGATTTATAGTTTTAGCAAAAAAAGACACCGTAGATTTTTTATCAATTAAACCCTCTTATTGGAAAGTTTGATCAAATGTCCCACTTCCGTCTATTAGCCGTTGCAAGTGACGTTAGAGGCAATTTTGTTAATAAAAATTTTCTGATATACCCAAAATACCCCTAAAAAGTAGAGGGTTTTTTTAAACTACAAATCATTTTTTTTGCTAAACTATGAATCTTACGATGAATTTTTTGCACTTTACCCAAGGGTATAATCGTCATTTCGTAACTTTTTTTTTGACGATCCGTTAATGGCCTAATCCAATTTGGGTGTAAATTGAACCAAATTAAAAAGTAGAGGGTTTTTTTAAACTACGATTCTTTTTTTTTTTTTTTGCTGAAACTATAAATTTTAGGAGGGACTTTTTGCACTTTACCCCCTAATTGATTAATAATATAGTCCTCTCTCTCTCTCTCTCTCTCTCTCTCTCTCTCTCTCTCTCTCCCATGGTTTTTCCCAGTCTTGGGGTTTTCCATGTAAATTTCAGTGACATGCTTGTTATAATTTTGTGGATGTTTTGTTTCTCATTTCCGCTGCGATCTAATTGATTGTTCTTTTTTAGAATCTTTTCCTAACAGCTGCAATATGATTCTCATAGTACACGTTGTATTAGCAAATTGCACATGGTGTTAAATTACAAACATTTCAATTTCTTGAGAATCAAGTCTCGTACCTAATCAAAATCAAGAAATTTTCAAGAAAAATATTTTGAAATTGAGCTAGATTGAGCAAAGCGATCGGATCGTACCTGCTGGAATCGGGATCCGGTCACCGCTGATAAGTACCTGGCCTGAACACTCTTGAATTGGTGAACTCTTGCATTGGTATAGCCTTGGCTCAGTGAGAAATGTAGCTCAATATGAGGAAGCTGTACATATCTTATATTCATACTCCATAGTCCACTTTTGAGTGAGGATCAAGCCTCAAGCATGGGCCTCAACTCAGCATAATACCTAAGTGTCAGATGATACAGCCAATTAGTATCAGAGAACACAGTTCACTGCTACAGAGCAATTCCACATCATCATTGCCAGCTGGCCAATACCGTTGCAAGCAGTTATCCAGCTCAGCATCCATGTCGGTTGCCAGGAGACTGTGGTACACAGATCCTTGTCCTATAAATAGGGCTGGGAGAAGGGGATAGGGGGAGATGAGAATTGTAATTTTTGTTTTCCACTTAGAATGTCTTCTTCCTCTTCTTCTTCTTCTTCTTCTTCTTCTTCTTGATCAGTAAATCCCCAATTCTTTCTTCTTCTATTATTGAAATTTCTTCATTCTCATGGCTAATTTGTATGTTTTTTCTTCTTCACCTGGATTCCTACAAAGAGGATCGTATCAATTGGTATCAGAGCAGCACATCGATCAGTTCCTGGAGGAGACTGAAGACCCAAGTATGAGCTGCCATGGCTCGATTCATGGATCTCCCCCAGGATCAATGGAGGAGTGAGGTTACAGCAATTAGAAGGTAAAGTTGATCAACTAACTGTTAGTTTGGGTAAAGTGATTGAAGAAATGGCTAGAAATAGTAGAGCATTGGAAGAATTAACTAAGAATCGAAGAAGTGCATATGTTGATCCTGGTCCATTTTCCATTGGATCTAATAATGTCCATCATGATTCTCCAATTCTTGGCTTAAATAATGGTGGAACTAGTTATAATCATAATTCATTTGGAAACCCTAATTTCTGTGGAAATCACCCAAATGCACAACGTAGCTTACATTTCCAGTCAAAATTGATAAATGGGGGACCAGAATTCTTTACGGGAAGATCCACCATGGGGCCTTACACTCCTGATGTACCCAGCTTTAATACTGGAACCACTACTAGTCCTCCGGATACTGGACAGCAACTGTTAGAATTTGATGTTTTCTTTTAGTAAAAATTTTAGAATACAAAATAAAATTAACAGATGTTACCGGCCTCTGGGGAAGTCGTGCACGAAGCACTGCCCTAAGAGTTTATTCGGGATCTGTGTGCAGACGTACCCGAAGCTCCTAGTGGTAAAACCCCCGCACTACCGGTATCTCGTTGCCGCACACGACTTGGAGAGAACGACCAGAACTTAGCTCTGCCCAGAGCTTGGAGAAGATGAAGATCGAATAGAACAGAATTTTGACAGAGATTTTTTCGTAAAGATGATTTTCTGAGAGATTTTCAAAGAAACACACAGACCAATATATATAAGACTGATGTGTAACGGTCTGAATTAATTCTGATTAATTCAGCCGTTACACAATGGAATTAAATGGGTGAACCTGGACACTAAAAAATTAACGTTTCAAACAATCCGTAACTGAAGAATTGATTTCCAACGTTCAAAATTAAATTCAGGAAAATGAAGAAGAAGAAGAAGGGCAAAAAGATTTTTAGGGTCCCAGCCTGAACCCGAAGAGGAAATCGGATCGGCATTCGGCGCCCGCAGATGTGGGCGCGTACCAGCACCCGTTACGCGCGCCGAACCGAACCGAGCCGAGCCGGGCCGGGCGGCGGCGGCGGCGCGCGCGTGTGGCCCAAGGGGTTCCCCACACAACAACTTAATAGAGCAAAGAAGAGAAAGTAATATATGTACACATGAGGGCTTTGGTGCATCCGATGTGGGACTAAAGAAAGGAAAAGGGACTTTGAACTTTTGGAAAGCAAAGTAAAAAACAACAATCCCCCCCCAAAAGGTCAAGTTCCGAAACAGAGATAAGAGTGAAGTAAACAGAAAGAGAGCATCTGGGCAGAAAAATACTATGCATAGATGAGATGGACTACAGCCTTGAATCTCACGTAGTGACTATTGCCTTAATCTGAAGAAGTGCTTGATGGACTATGCCTTGAATCAGACTTCTTGAATCAGATTTAGAAAATAACACACATAGTACGCTAGAGGTCCTTGGTCTATCGGGTGGCGCTTTTAAATGGCCATGCGCACTTTCCACATTCATGAGAGTTGTCTGGGATCGCCCTGTCCCATAGTCGCGGCCTTCACGACCTCTCATATAGGTAAGTCCTTAAAGGTTGGTGATATGAATCAACCTAGCATTACAGCTTGGACCTATTAAGAGTTTAAACTCATCCTAACCATATCACACAGGAACACTGTCACCATAGGGATGGGGAGTAATTGTACACATGTACAGCCGCTTGGACTTTATTTTAATGAGACTTTAATCTCGAGTCAGTGTTCCATAAAGTCACCTAAGTTCAGCTTGTTTCTACCCATTGAACCGGCTTCTTGGGATCTCCAGTCAGACTCGGTTGGGTTGCCACTGCTGGTGACTAATTTATGGGCTTAACCCCATCCCCCTCGATGATTCTAGGATCAAAGTCCTAGACAGACCCTTCGTCAAGTGATCTGCAAGGTTCTTTTCTGACTTTATATAGTCAAGAACCACATATTTGCCTAGTAGGCCTTTTATTGACTTGAAGCGCAGCTGCAGGTGCCTGTTCATCTTAGCATTCACAGAATCATGCTTTAGTAGTTCAATAACAGATTTATTATCACAATTTATTGAAATTGCAGGAACAGGACTAAGAGAAACAGGTATATGCATAATAAGATTTTTAAGCCATTCAGCTTCTGTGCAAGTTGTATCTAAAGCTATCATTTCAGAGTCCATTGTACTCCTAGCTATGATAGTTTGTTTACAAGAGCTCCAGGAGATCGCAGCTCCTCCTAGAGTAAATACATATCCAGTAGTAGATTTTACATCATGTGAGTCGGTTACCCAGTTTGCTTCTGAATAACCTTCTATGATATCAGGGTGCCTAGTAAAATGAAGTTTGTAATCTAGGGTGCCCTTGAGATATCTAAATACCCTATCCAAGGCAGTCCAATGTGACTGATTTGGGTTACTGGTATATCTACTTAGTCTCCCAATAGCAAAAGCAATATCAGGTCTTGTCCTGTTTGTTACATACATAAGGGAGCCTATCATCTGGGAATATTTATGTTGTTCCAAAGGTGGTCCTTCATTCTTTTTCAGTACAATACTGCTGTCATAAGGAGTAAGAACAGGTTTCTTATCAAATAACTCAAATCTTTTTAGCATTTTTTCAATTGAATGTGCTAAAGATAGAGTATAACCCTCTTTGCCTTTGGTTACTTGCATTCCTAAAATTAGGTTGGCTTCTCCTAGGTCTTTCATATCAAACTGGCTAGATAAATAGTTCTTTGTAATATTTATCAATTCCAGTGATGAACCTAGGATAAGGATGTCATCTACATACAAGCATAAAATGACACAACTTTTGCATGTACCTTTAGAGTATATACATTTGTCATACTCATTTGACAAAAAACCATATTCACAAATTACTTTGTCAAATTTATTGTGCCATTGTTTGGGAGCTTGTTTCAGGCCATAGAGGGATTTTACTAATCTGCAGACTTTCTTTTCTTGACCTTTAGCAATGAAACCTTCAGGTTGGTCCATATAAAGTTCTTCCTCTAGATCTCCATTCAAAAATGCTGTCTTTACATCCATTTGATGGATTAACATATCATGAATAGATGCTAAGGCCAAGAGAGTTCTAATGGATGTGATCCTAGCTACAGGAGAGTAGGTATCAAAATAATCTAACCCTTTCTTCTGGGTAAAACCCTTAGCTACTAATCTAGCTTTGTATTTCTCTATAGTACCATCGGCTCTGAGTTTCTTCTTGAAAATCCACTTACAACCTATTGGTTTGTTGCCTAAAGGTAGATCGGTCAGAAACCAAGTGTTATTCTCCATGATGGAGTTGTATTCACTGTTAATGGCTTCTTTCCAGAAGGGAGCATCAGGAGAAGACATTGCTTCTTCATAAGTTGAGGGATCACCCTCTATCAAAAATGTGAAGAATCCTTCTCCTAAATTTTTCTCAATCCTATTCCTTTTACTCCGTCTTGGTTCTAAGTCTTGTTCAGATTGAGAGCTAGGTATTTGAACTTGAGAACTAGTAGAGGGTATGGAGGAAGAGATTGAACTTCTATCCTTAAAGGGAAATATGTTTTCAAAGTAAACTGCATCTCTTGCTTCTATAATGGTATTGTTAGAGATTTCATTTACTTCTGAGTGAGTCACTAGAAATCTATTGGCATAGCTGTCTAAGGCATATCCTATGAAAACAGCGTCTACAGTCTTGGGACCAATCTTTCTCTTTTTAGGTTCGGGAATTCCGACTTTAGCAAGGCATCCCCAAACTCTAAGGTAATTAATCCTAGGTGCTCTACCTTTCCACAGTTCATAGGGAGTCTTATCTTTTGTCTTACTAGGAATCCTATTAAGAATGTAACAGGCAGTTAATAGAGCTTCTCCCCACAAGTTATCAGGAGCACCAGAGCTGAGAAGCATGGCATTCACCATATCTAACAGAGTGCGGTTCTTGCGTTCAGCAACTCCATTAGACTGAGGTGAATAAGGAGCAGTTACCTCATGAATTATTCCATGTTCTTCACAGAAGTTAGTCATTTCGTTTGAGGTATATTCTCCACCACGATCAGATCTAAGGATCTTAATCTTCCTTTCTAATTGATTCTCAGCTTCAGATTTGTAGACCTTAAATCTATCTAGAACTTCATCTTTGGTTTTGAGAAGGTAGATGTAACAATACTTTGAATAATCATCTATAAATGTAACAAAGTATTTTCTACCGCCTCTGGTCAAAATCCTATTAGAGTCACATACATCACTATGGATAAGTTCTAGAAGGTCAGAATTTCTTTCTACAGATTTGAAAGGTAATCTAGTGTGTTTGGCTTGAACACAAATCTCACATTTGTGTTTGTCATCTATTGGAGTCTTGGGAATAAGATCTAAGGTCATCATTCTTTTAATAGAACCTAGGTTCACGTGACCTAGTCTGCCATGCCAAACATTTGATGATTCTATATTAGAGACAATGAGAGAACCATCAGACATTTTATTCATTGTACTTAAAATAAAAAGACCGTCTTTTACAAAGCCTTTTCCTATAAATGAGTCATGCTTAGAAAAAACTACTTTATTAGCCTCCATTACAATTTTGTATCCTGAGGCTACAAGAAGGGATCCACTAACTAGGTTTCTCCTGACAGACGGCACATGAAGAACATCATGAAGAGTTAAGATTTTCCCTGATGTCATCTTCAGGTTAACTTTTCCTCTTCCAATAATTTGTGCCGTTGAGCCATCTCCTAGGGTCACACCTCCTCCACTTGATTCTTGATAGTTTGAAAAACAGGAGCAATCAAACGAAACGTGAACATTAGCTCCAGAATCCAACCACCAATCATCAGAATGATAAGAGAGGTTAATAAGGGGTTGAAAGCTTATAGACCTAAAGGAACTTGAAGAACCTTTGTGAAGCATGTTCGCTTCTGGTGATGAAGGTTTTTGTGGTCTTTGCTAATCAATCTTAAAATCTTTAGTTTTTCAAGTGTTGATCAACTCAGGTTAGCTGTAGGGGCCGGTTCCCAGCTAGCGGTGGTCCGAAGACTCTTAAATACCGTGTCGCTTAGGGTTATTTACACCCGGTTGACAGAAGGACCCTTTCGGCTTGTGCCCGAGTTTGTCTCTACTTTTGAAACTTTAGATTCAAGATTTTATTTGCAATTTTCTTTTACTAAACTATTTTCCTTTTGGTCCTAGATTGATTTCAAAAATTCTAAGTGATTATAAAAGGAAGCAAATTGCAATTGACAAAGTTATCGAATGTGCTAACAATATTTAAAACAAATTGCTACAGTGACTGTTAACTGTTAGCAGTCAACTTGTATTTGCTACGAAATTAACTTGTTGAATTTGTAGAAAATTAATTTGCTACAGTAACTTTCAATTATTTAGAATAAATCAATTTTATAATAGACACTGAGAAGCAAATCAATTTTAATATAGAAAATTTTTAACTATATAGAGTTTTTTTTTAAAAACAATTGAAACAAATCAACTTAGCATGCAGTGACCAATATTATTCTCTTTTATTACTACAAACAGTGAATAATTAACAAACAGTGAACAAATACTACAAACAGTGAATAATTATTAAACAAACAGTGAATCAACTATATTGAGTTATTAAACAAACAGTAAGAGTGTGTGGACAGTAATTATTTTAATACGTTTTAAGCAACAGTGACAAATTGCTATAGAAGTAGCAACTAGAAAAATAATAACTTTGCTATAGAACTAGTAACTAGCAACAGTAAGGAAGTTGCTATAGAGAAATCAATTCTGGAAAATAATCAATTCTAACAGAAGCATAAACTCTTAGATTGTTAGAATTTGATGTTTTCTTTTAGTAAAAATTTTAGAATACAAAATAAAATTAACAGATGTTACCGGCCTCTGGGGAAGTCGTGCACGAAGCACTGCCCTAAGAGTTTATTCGGGATCTGTGTGCAGACGTACCCGAAGCTCCTAGTGGTAAAACCCCCGCACTACCGGTATCTCGTTGCCGCACACGACTTGGAGAGAACGACCAGAACTTAGCTCTGCCCAGAGCTTGGAGAAGATGAAGATCGAATAGAACAGAATTTTGACAGAGATTTTTTCGTAAAGATGATTTTCTGAGAGATTTTCAAAGAAACACACAGACCAATATATATAAGACTGATGTGTAACGGTCTGAATTAATTCTGATTAATTCAGCCGTTACACAATGGAATTAAATGGGTGAACCTGGACACTAAAAAATTAACGTTTCAAACAATCCGTAACTGAAGAATTGATTTCCAACGTTCAAAATTAAATTCAGGAAAATGAAGAAGAGGAAGAAGGGCAAAAAGATTTTTAGGGTCCCAGCCTGAACCCGAAGAGGAAATCGGATCGGCATTCGGCGCCCGCACCCGTTACGCGCGCCGAACCGAACCGAGCCGGGCCGGGCGGCGGCGGCGGCGCGCGTGTGGCCCAAGGGGTTCCCCACACAACAACTTAATAGAGCAAAGAAGAGAAAGTAATATATGTACACATGAGGGCTTTGGTGCATCCGATGTGGGACTAAAGAAAGGAAAAGGGACTTTGAACTTTTGGAAAGCAAAGTAAAAAACAACAGCAACAAGTTCAACAACCTCTGCCTCAAACTGGTATGCAATCACATGCACTGCAGCATGTTGTTCCTCATTCACAGGCACAATGTCAATTGCAACCTGGTCAGATGCAGCAGCAGGAAGAGATTGAACCAAAGGTGTTTGATGAAGTGCCCGTGAGGAAGCTTGGAAGCATGAGTTGGTGTCGCAGATGCAAAGTTCAATGTGTAACCATGGAGGGATTGGTTCTCCGCTCACTCACAAGTGAGCATCAACTCAAAACCAAGGCCTTGGTTTTGAGCATCAAGCAAAACATGCAGTCAACTGCAAAAATTGCTATATAGGGTGTGAATATGGAAGCTGAGGTCAGGGATACGGTGCTTATGAGTGACAGTGATAATCAGGAACCCCCCAACAAATGGGAAGCCAAGAAACCTAAAGCTGATGTTCAGGAAATACCTAATGATTCCAACCTGGAAACTGAAGACGGAAAGCTTAAGGCATTGGAAGTTCCACATCAAGCTCTTACTGAAGTCGAACAGGAAGTTGGAGGTTCCAGTGATCCATTCTACAAGCCAACTCTTGAGAACAATTCCAGCAATGTTGGAAAATCTTCATTCATGGGAGATGAAATACAACTAGCAAACTCTGATTTTCCAACTTAAAGGTGCTAACTCTGATTTTTCCTTGCTAAAGCTTCTTTACAAGGATGATGAATCAAGGAACAACATCACATTTCCTAGCTCTGGTAACTCAAACCTACAGGGCAGGTATAGATTTGATGGATCTGATTTTTCCCATCATCATTTGATACGGGATCCAGGCCCTCATGCTTGGGCTCAGTATGTGTTGGAGAAGCTCGTAAAGGGGTGGAATACAAGTTGATTACTGAGCCTTGGGGTCTATGGAGGGGGTTTCCATGTTTTGGTGATGCCCATATGGGACCCAGGAATTCAATTTCTCAGTATCAGTTGTTCTCAGACTTCAAAAATGACTACTGCTGCTACTGATTTCGAAGAAGCTTTAAAGGGAACAATGACAGTTAGACCTCTTCCACTTGGGACATCAGGTAGTAGCAACAATGCACCCAGAGAATCCGCTAGAGTCAATATAGCTATGGTGATTATACGTTATGCTGATTTAAGCCATATGGAAACTAGTGATTCTGGATTTGATAATGCTACAATGGAGTTCCGTAGGAAAACTTTGAAGCCTACTTACCACATCCTATGGGAAAGTATTGGTAATCCCAATTATCATGACTTCAAGTTACAAGTTGCAGCGGGTACATGTGTGCCTGGTTCGATTGATAGTAGTACATCAATGTCAGTACCTAGTATGGGATCCAGGTAGAATGCTAACTCACTTGGTGGTGGTGATGGTATCAGACAAAAGCCACTTCTTACTTGAAAGAGTACAAGGAGAAACATGGAGTCTCCATGCAAGTGACCTGCAATACAAGCTAGAAGAAACTTTGTTTACCAAGCAAGGAAGCACCATGGACAGGAGGTTCGATGCGAGCTACGAAATACCACCTGTAACATTTCAGAGCTTGATCTGCTTCACCATAGTCACCTTCATGCCCATTTACAATTGTGTTCTTGTCCCAAGAACCAAAACAATTTCTAAAATTCTATCAGGTTGCATAATCCTGCAAAGGATTGGTATTGGGATCGCTTTCTCAATGATATCTATGGTAGTAGTGATGGTTTGGGACCCAGGTATACCTATTCACTTGATTTTTACATTTACCATTTGGCAAATTCAAGCATCAGTATCTCCAGTACCAGAGTATCAGACACGCATGCTCTCACATTATAGAAGAGCTTAGCATGGTTCTATATCTCCAACAATGAAGGGTTTCAGAATTACTGGTGATAATGAAGGGCTTCTATCTCAAATCAGTGACCATCTTACCAAAAAGATGATGGTGATAACTCTTTGGGATCCAGGAATCAAATTTATCCCTTCATTGACCTTGGGACAAGGTCAATTTGAAGGGGTGAGTATTGATAAGTACCTGGCCTGAACACTCTTGAATTGGTGAACTCTTGCATTGGTATAGCCTTGGCTCAGTGAGAAATGTAGCTCAATATGAGGAAGTTGTACATATCTTATATTCATACTCCATACTCCACTTTTGAGTGAGGATCAAGCCTCAAGCATGGGCCTCAATTCAGGATAATACCTTAGTGTCAGATGATACAGCCAATTAGTATCAGAGGACACAGTTCACTGCTACAGAGCAATTCCACGTCATCATTGCCAGCTGGCCAATACCGTTGCAAGCAGTTATCCAGCTCAGCATCCATGTCGGTTGCCAGGAGACTGTCGTACACAGATTCTTGCCCTATAAATAGGACTGGGAGAAGGGGATAGGGGGAGATGAGAATTGTAATTTTTGTTTTCCACTTTAGAATGTCTTCTTCCTCTTCTTCAATAAAAAAAACCCTAATTCCTAGATCCCCAATTCTTTCTTCTTCTATTATTGAAATTTCTTCATTCTCATGGCTAATTTGTATGTTTCTTCTTCTTCACCTGGATTCCTACAAAGAGGATCGTATCAACCGCCCCTGGCGATGGTAGAGCCCAGGATCAAAAAGAAGGAGAGAAGAAAGAGGAAGAAGACGAAGGAGAGGTCAATGGCTGGTTCAATCTCTTCGAGCTTCCCAAAGTTCTCTATAGAGCGCGCGCGCGCGCGCTCTCTCTCTCTCTCTCTCTCTCGTTGAAAAGAACGCGTTCCGAAGGAGACGGGAATTGGCTGATAACAAAGGCACTACAAAATACACACTAATCCAAATTTGTTTTCTAAATATTTTATTTAAAATTTTACTCAGAACTAGTTCAGAAAATTATTTAGGAGTGTTGACAGTTCATTGAATTACATATATTATTAAGAACTGTAAAATTTTGACAGTCCAAACTAATTGACAGTCCTAAATAAATTTTTGGATTAATCCTGAGTAAAATTTTAAGTGAAAAATTTAGAAGAAAAAAAATTGGAACAATCCGAGTCATTTTTGCAGTGCCTTTATCAAGAACCCGGAGAATTCGAATCCAAGATCGTGACTGATGACGTGGGACCTGACCTTTGGATTTCAGTTTACTAATATAATTGTTTTTGGATTTGTAACAAAATCCCTACGGGAACTCATGAGTTTTTAATTTTAATAACTCGATCATTAACAATAGTTGGATCACATGCATCTCATCTTTTGATTACAAAAATCACAAAAGATAAGGACTTAAATGGAAAAATTGTACACATGTTATCACATGATTGTAAGTTGATATTATGGGATCATATTTAAGTTTCTGTAGTCAAATTGACAATCAAAACTATGGAGTTTGTTCACTCTTCCCTAAAAAAAATGACACATGTCAATTCAACCAATATAAAATCACCCAAAAGTGATTTTATTCACCATTCAAAGCACCTTCAATTTGACATATCAATGTGGGTGAAGTTCTTGTTCTTCCAAACTTCTTTTTCATACCAAACAAGAGAACTCGTAACTACCTCCAAATCCTCCAAATTCAGTAAGTTGTTGGCTAAGTCCCAATATCCAAAGAACACCAAACGCTATTGCTTTTGACAACTTAGGACATTAACTTTTAATAAGCATAGATAGTACCAACCCTCCCAAGTTGTGCTTCACAAATTGGTTTTTATCTATACACTATATAATAGAAAAAAATTGGACTTCACCGTAAAAAAAAAAAACTCTTCCAAATATGACCTTGTTCAAGATTTACTAATTAAAATAGTCATTAAAATTAAGAGGGACGGCTAGATAATTTAGATTAAAGAGAGAAGATTATGTAAAAAATATATAAGAATCTGAAACACTAATTATATGTTGAGTGTTGAGAGAAAACATGATATTATAATAACAATTTGTATGTCATTTGTGTTAAAAAAAAAAAGTTCAAGCAATAAAGTATGCATACCATGAAATCGCTTCGCCTTACCATTTTTAAAAGGCTATTATTCTTAATAGAGAATGGAAAAAAAAAAATCGGATTCCGGATCCCTTGGCACTACAAAAAGAAAATAAACACATGAATAGTCACCTAGAAAAAACAATGGCTGGCCTTACCATGTACTAATTGAAATATATGCGTCAATCTATTAGTCATTATATAAGAGCATCTCCAATCATATTATCTTGTAATGTATTATGATTCTTATGTTGCATGAGATACAAGACAAATATCTTTCATATGTGGCAAAAGTATATTCGCAAAAGACTAATGTAAAAGTATTGAGATGTATTTTTTTTCCAACTTTCAAGACAACTTATCTTCTTCATTTTTCAAAATATTTTTTATTCGTAATTAATCACATGGTGGTGAAGGCATTGTCAAGTACATTGTCTAGAACTAGACAACCAATTTCACAATATCTTCTATAACTTTTATTATATCTTTTATCATGTAAACTTTTCAATTTACTAGACAATTGCATTAGAGAAGAGTTTTTAAATATATTTTTTCCCAAAGTCAACAATAGGGTTGGAGATGCTCTAATGCAGAAGACAGTCTAGAGCCTTTTTCTTATCCATATAATATACTTAATAATGTCTAAAAAGTGTGTTATCATGCAATGCGGATATGTTTTTGGGCATATTTTAGGTCAATATCTAATTTACAATAATTTGTCTCTAAGAAGGCCGAACGGAAGAAAGTAGTCCTTAAAATGGTAGAGCCCTACTTGTAGTTACTTGAGTACGGAATTCCAATTTCTTGATTAAAAATGTCTCTAAAAGAAGAAGACCACGCTGAACTCTTAAAACTCATAACAAAGGGGAACAGTAACAGCATGATAAGAACCTTGTATTACCAGAACCAGATCACCTCCACTGTAATCCTTTCTCAAGGAGTGAACAGCAAGACAGTAAAGGAAAATGCAGGTTCTATCAGCATCACTGCCAGCTCAGCAATAGTCATGCCATCTCAGCATCAGATTTGCATCATGGCCAGCTCAGCATAGTGCCAGCTCAGCATAGGGGCACCCATCTTACCTATAAATAAGAGAAATCAGAGGGAAAGAGTATCAGAATTGTATTCATTCATCTTTCTTCTTTCAAATTGTTTTCTATTCGAAATTGTAGCTTTTCCCGCCTTTATTTTCTCATCAGAAAATTGAATAAAAAAACCCTAGTTCATCATCATCTAGCTTCTTCTTCCACAAATTCACACTGTATAAGTGCATTCCATGGCTAATTTCAGCAGATCCACAATATTTCCCAACCCAGGATCTCGGGATCACATCAATTTGGTATCAGAGCAGGGGTTGGAGACGGTTGCAGAAACCAGCAGGGAGGGAAGCTCTAGCCATGGCGGATCGGGAGGAACAACTGCAGAAGATCGACGAGCTCCAATGGAAAACCCCTCAGGTACTGTTCTAGATCTGGCTGGAAGGTTTGAAAGAATAGAGAAAATGTTAGAGGAGATATTGAGATCTAAAAGTTTTACTGAGAATAGCAATCAAGCACCTCATCTGCAGTTTAACACCACTGCACCCAATTACTTCCCTAATGTTCCTATGTCGAACTCACCAGCACAAGGAATGGGTCACCAAGCTTGGGGAACAAATTCTCCTTTGCTTAATCCATCTTCATCTGTAAATGAGCATATACCTATGGGATCATTAACTCCACCTCAAAAAAATAGATCCATCCTTACAGGAATGGGATCTGGGGGACAAGTGATGCATTCAAGCTCTCCACGAGCTCCTGCAATGTTCCAAGGACCACAACAAGTAGTTCAACATCAAAATCAAGGTAGAAATGCTCCAACTCCTAGAGTTCATCTGCCTGATTTTGATGGAACAGGAGATGTAGAAGAATGGTTAATGAGAGTAAGTAATTTCTTTGAGTACTATAACACCCCTGACTGTGATAGACTCAAGCTTGTCTCAGTACAACTCAAAGGCACTGCTGCCTATTGGATGGATTGGATGGTTAGTATCCAAGATGAAAGAGTAACTTGGGAGGAATTCTGTAGATCAATTAAGGTGGAATTTGGTCCCTCCCAATTTACAGACCACATGATTAATCTTAAGCTGCTGAAACAAGACTCCAGTGTACAAGAGTACAATTCACAGTTTCAAAAGTTGTCAAAAAAGGTATTGAGATTACCTAAATCATGTTTGATTAGTCAGTATATTGGAGGGTTAAAGGATGAGCTCAGATATGAGTTACAAATTGTCAACCCTACCAATTTGATCACTGCTATGCAACTGTCAAAGCTACATGAAGCTAAATTCTTAGCTTTGAGAAGGGGGTACAGAGGAAATTACAGCACCAGTAAGACTTCTTCCAGCACAGAAACTAATCACAATGCATTCCAGGGAAACAATGAGCAATGGAAAAAGTATACAGTTCCAAATCCTAGTACACATTCTCATGCTAATGAGGAGAAACCAAGGAATACAATATCCCCTGCAGAACTGGAGAAGAGGAGAAAATTGGGCTTATGCTTCTTGTGTGAAGACAAGTGGTTTCGAGGGCACAAGTGCAAGGAGAAGAGACTCTTTATGTTAGTCACTGATGAAATAGAAGGTGAGGATTCCCAATTAGCAGGAGAGGAAGGAATTGAAGCCTATAGAGAGACTGGAACAGAATCAGTTGCTATCTCTTTGAATGCTCTGTCAGGGGCAATGCAATGTTCAACAATGAAGCTAAGGGGCACTATCCACAGCAAGCCAATGATGATACTCATAGACTCTGGTTCTACACACAATTTTATTGATGCTCAGTTCAGTGAGAGGTTGAAGTTGCCTAGTGCACATGATGAGCCATTTGAGGTATTAGTGGCCAATGGAGAGAAATTACAAGGCAAGGGGGTATGTTCAAATGTGGTGTTAGACTGTCAGGGCAAGAAAATTCAAGTTAACTTACTTAAGTTGCCTATCACAGGATGCCAAGTAGTACTAGGAGCTAGTTGGCTCAGTACCTTGGGGGATATCACTTGGAACTTTAAGGAGTTAACTATGAAGTTCTTCCAACAAGGACAGTTACAATGTTTTAAAGGTCTACCTGCAGATGAAGCTACCATGCCAGAACCTGACAACAAGGATTTAAGACAGATGTCACAGTTTTTTGTGATTCAGTTATATGCCCAGGAAGTCAAGCAACAAACTTCAACTACATCTCCTTATATCTCTACCTTGTTGAACAGATTCAGACATATATTTGAAGAACCAAAAGGGCTACCTCCACAAAGAGATTTTGACAACAAAATTCCTCTAAACCCTGGGGCTATTCCAGTCTGCCAGAAACCATACAGGCAACCTTACATCTACAAAAATGAAATTGAAAAACAAGTTAAGGATATGCTAGAAAATGGGATTATCAGAACCAGTACCAGTTCATACTCTTCCCCTTTTCTTCTGGTAAAGAAATCTGATGGATCATGGAGGATGTGTGTAGATTATAGGGCTCTCAATCAAAATACTATTAAGGACAAATTTCCTATTCCATTCATAGATGAGTTATTTGATGAGTTGCATGGGGCTCAGTATTTTTCCAAGTTAGATCTAAGAGCAGGCTATCATCAAGTGAGAGTGGTTGAAGGTGATGTGCATAAAACAGCATTCAGGACTCATGAGGGACACTATGAGTTCATGGTGATGCCCTTTGGACTTACTAATGCCCCCTCAACCTTCCAAGCAATGATGAATACATTGTTTAAAGACTTCTTGAGAAAATGTGTGCTAATATTCTTTGATGATATACTGGTTTATAGTTGCAGCTGGGAGAAGCACTTAATGCACTTAGAACAAGTGTTCAAGAGACTGTCAGATCACAACCTAAAGGTCAAGGAGAGCAAATGTCAGTTTGCACTGCAGGAAGTGGGGTATTTAGGCCATGTAATTTCTCAAGAGGGTATCCAAGTTGATCCAAACAAAGTAGAGGCAGTGGTGCAATGGCCAATACCTACAACATTGAAAGAGCTCAGGGGATTCTTAGGCCTCACTGGCTATTATAGGAGATTTATCCAGAATTATGGGTCCATTGCAAAACCTCTAACTGAGTTACTGAAGAAAAATATCTTTCATTGGACTGACAATGCACAACAAGCTTTTGAAAAATTGAAGGTAGCCCTCACAACTCCACCAGTTCTCATAATGCCTAATTTTGCAGAAATATTTGTTTTAGAGTGTGATGCTTCTGGGGAAGGGATAGGAGCAGTATTGATGCAAAAAGAAAAGCCTATAGCTTATTTGAGCCAAGGTCTTAAAGGGAAGAATAAACTGCTATCCACATATGAAAAGGAAATGCTAGCCATTTTGTTGGCTATCAAAAAGTGGCACCAGTACCTGTGGGGAAGAGAGTTTGTCATTAGAACTGACCACCAACCCCTCAAATATTTACTAGAACAGAAGTTGTATACAGAAGCTCAGTTCAAGTGGGTCATGAAGCTACATGGGTTCAATTATAGGGTGGAGTATAAAAAGGGAAAAGAAAATAAGGCTGCAGATAGCCTTTCAAGACAGGAACATCCTTCCCTGCAGGCTATTACTATAGTACAGGCTGAGTGGATAGTGCAATTCAAAGAACAGATGAGGCAATCATCTTACTACACAGAACTACTCCATAAATGGGAACAGGGAAAGTTGGATACCAGGAAGTATATTTTGAGAGATGAACTGCTATACTACAAAAACAGATTACTTATAGACCCACAGTCTGAGTTTGTAGAAACTATGTTAAAAGAACACCATGATCATATTCTAGCTGGACATTCAGGGGTAGCAAAAACCTTGCAGAGATTGAAAAGGAGCTGTTACTGGAAAGGAATGAAAACTTCAGTAAAAAAATTACATCAGATCTTGTGTGGTTTGCCAACAGAATAAGTCTGAACATACAAGTCCAGCTGGGTTATTACAACCCCTCCCTATACCTACCATGATCTGGGAAGAAGTATCCATGGATTTTATAGAGGGATTACCTACTAGCTATCATAAAACTACTATTATGGTTGTAGTGGATAGACTTACTAAATATACACATCTTTTCTCATTAAGTCATCCATACACTGCTGCTATGGTAGCTAAAGTGTTTGTTGAAGGAGTTGTGAAGCTTCATGGACTACCCAAATCTATTGTATCAGATAGAGACCCTATCTTTACTAGCCAGTTTTGGCAGGAGTTCTTCAAGACACAGGGGACTCACCTCAAGCATAGTACAGCATACCACCCACAAACTGATGGCCAAACCGAGGTAACCAACAGATGCATAGAAGCTTACTTGAGATGTTTCTGTGGGCATAAACCCAAGGAGTGGAGTAAATATATCCCATGGGCTGAATTGTGGTTCAATACAAATTGGCACTCTTCAACTAAAATCTCACCTTTTGAAGCAGTATATGGAAGACCCCCACCACATTTACTGACTTATGTTGCAGAACAACCACAGGATAAGAATGTGGCTGAGGCTTTGAACTCGAGGGACAATGCATTGCAAATACTCAAAGATAACCTCCAGTTAGCCCAAGATAGGATGAAGAAATTGGCTGACACTAAGAGAGTGGATAGGAGCTTCGAAGTAGGGGACTGGGTCTTCCTTAGAACTCAACCTTATAGACAGGTTTCAGTTGGACAGCATAGACCTCAAAAGTTGTCCCCAAAATACTTTGGGCCATACCAGGTGATTGCTAGAGTAGGAGCAGTAGCCTATAAACTGGAATTGCCTGAGGAAGCTCTCATACACCCAGTTTTTCATGTCTCTCAACTCAAGAAGAAGATGTCCTCTAACCTAGAAGTTCAGTCAGAGGTTCCTACTCAGGTGGAGGGATTTATTCTGGAGCCAGAGAGGATTTTAAACAGAAGAATGGTGAAGAAGGATAACATGGCTGTTATAAAAATATTGGTTCAGTGGAAGAACTCAGACATAGAACATGCTCAATGGATTCCATATGAACAATTCACCAAGACTTACCCCTTCTTTGACCTTGGGACAAGGTCGATTTGAGGGAGAGGGTGTTGATAAGAACCTTGTATTACCAGAACCAGATCACCTCCACTGTAATCCTTTCTCAAGGAGTGAACAGCAAGACAATAAAGGGAAATGCAGGTTCTATCAGCATCACTGCCAGCTCAGCAATAGTCGTGCCATCTCAGCATCAGATTTGCATCACGGCCAGCTCAGCATAGTGCCAGCTCAGCATAGGGGCACCCATCTTACCTATAAATAAGAAAAATCAGAGGAAAATAGTATCAGAATTGTATTCATTCAGCTTTCTTCTTTCAAATTGTTTTCTATTCGAAATTGTAGCTTTTCCAGCCTTTATTTTCTCATCAGAAAATTGAATAAAAAAACCCTAGTTCATCATCATCCAGCTTCTTCCACAAATTCACACTGTATAAGTGCATTCCATGGCTAATTTCAACAGATCCACAACATTTCCCAACCCAGGATCTCGGGATCACATCACAGCACATAATGATATTTCGTATGGCTTTGAGTGGAAGATAAGACAAAGAAGACCCCCATTAAAGCGAACGTAGTTGTGAAAAAAAGACCAAAATCCTTGCAACAGTAACACAGCACCTCTTGGAGTCACTAAGCTGATGAAAATATTTATTAGATTACTGAGCAGTTGTACTGTTCCCTAACCCAACAAGTAATTTCGTGGGAACACTTCAAAGAAAATACAGCAGCCGCATTAAATTATTCACCAAGCGCAAATCCCCCATGTCAAAGGGAATGCTGCACTCATGATCGAACAAAATGCTAGTAAACTACCACATTCTCCCAAACAAAAACCAGTGCATAAGCCATCAACTGCACCAAACTACAGGCACCAACACGACTCAAAAAGCCATTGCAGAATGCAAAGACAGTTACATTAGCCCTCAGCTAACATTCAAGAGCTTTTCTGCACCAAACAAACAAATGTTCAAGAAAGCCTGCAATTTCTTGATCCTAATTCAAGACGGTCCATGTTGCAACCTCGAACTAAACTTTAATGGCACAAGAACGAAGCAGAGGCAATAAAGTGATAAACTGCTCCAGTTACATATTCCAGACAATTCCATGTGAAAGTTCCACACAACACCTAGCAACTTAAAAGAACCTCAAGGAGATCTATAACCTCAATTACCATAAAATTTACTGAATGAGCAAAAAACAAAAAAACAAAACCCTCAGATACCCTTCTCAAGCATTGCACGGACTCTGGTAGGAAGCCCATAGAGCCTAATAAACCCAGCAGCATCAGCTTGATTGTAGATTGCTCCGTTCTCAAATGAAGAGATATCTTCCCTGTACAAACTATTCGGGCTCTTCCGCGAAGCAACAGTGACCGATCCTTTGTAGAGCTTAAGGGTGACGGAGCCTGTAGTTGTCTTTGTGATCTCCTCCATGAACTTGTCAATCGACTGGCGGAGAGGGTCAAACCACCGGCCATTATACACCAGTTCGGCATACTTGAGAGCAAACATGTCTTTCGTCTGCATGGCCTCACGATCAAGCGTCAGGGATTCAAGTTCACGAGCAGCAGTCCACAGGATGGTTCCACCAGGAGTCTCGTACACTCCACGGCTCTTCATTCCAACTAGTCGATTTTCGACCATGTCCACTCTCCCAATCCCATGCCGTCCACCAACCTCATTAAGTTCCGTAAGGAGAGCTGCTGGGGAAAGCTCCCTCCCATTGACGGAAATAGGTGCGCCTGACACTATCCCAATCTCTAAATATCTGCAAGTAATCAGAGTATACTAAAATCAACTGAAACCCATGTGAACTAACAAAATGTTCATGTATTATCCACAGATCTAAAGGCCACTAGTATCATTGGATGAATGAAGAAAAGAATTTGCTTACTCGGGTTGATTGGGTGCATCTTCTGGGTCAACAGACATCATGTACATTTCTTTCCTTGGTTCATTTGCTGGGTCCTCCAGTATGTCTCCCTATAAGATGCGAGTAGCTTTATCATTTATAGTGGAAGTTTGGCAATAGTCTAATTTTCATGATCAGAAGATCCATTCCACATAAGATTGCAAATTGTTAGCTAATCAGCGGCATACATGAAACCATAATTAAAGACTACTTCAAAACAGAAAGCAACAGAGATGACAACTTGTAAGCCTTCTGTTTAATATCCATCTAGCTGCTTACCAACATTAAGCCTGAACTACCATCCAAGAGTGCTATAGAAGTATGTGTTGCCTTCTAAATGCCACCATTCTAATGAAGAAGTCCCTCCAGCTGTTGGCCAACATCCCAGATTCTACACTACCAGCCGCCTGTGCTATAAAAAGGAATTCCTTTGACTTTCAAGAGAGAACAGCTATCGACTGTCTAAGTCTGTAGGCATGGATTTTTCATGTGCAGAGCAAAAAATCTGGAGCACTTTTATCAGTTATAATGATGATGACTTAGCAGCAGATACAACATATCAGGAGGGAATTTTCCGTTTTTCAGGCTGACTTTTGGAGTTCAGATAACATTATGTATCAAAATGGTAATGTCATTCCATTTGGCTCCGCAGACTATAATCCTACTGATATGCTTTCTTATAGCAAATCTTATCATTGTACCTTGTTCTCCAACTTCTTCCAATCGACTCTTAAACTTGAAGGTTCCACCTTAGGGTTGGTTACATGTGCTTATTGCATAACCAAAATAGATGGCAGATCTTCCCATCAACCGACCTTACTTCCTATAACAAAAGGCCTACTTAGCTACCTTCTACGGATTCCACACCAGTTTGTACAAGTTTGATGTCAGCCAGGTCAACAACAAAGATTCGGAGAACTAGATTTCCCCATAGCTTTCTTGCCATTGCATCATGCTCCAAGCTGCCCCATTCGAATGAAATAAGTCTTAGTTAATGTATAGCAAGGAAGATAAGGTACAATATGATACAAAGTATTACAACTGTTCAATTCTAGAAATTTCCATGATTGAAGTCAAATCACGAGTTAGTTATCAACTGCAAAATGTTTCACATAAGTATCCCAAACTATCCGAGCACACACTAACCAATTTGCATGGTCAATATGAAAAAAATTCTTAAGTGATTACTAGGAGCATAACATAATTTTTTTAGATGAAGGGCCAACCACTTACTGCCACCCCTAGGCCTCAAACCTAGGACTTCACCTTCCAATATCAAAGCTCTCAAGCTGCACGAGCACACACTAGCCAAATTGCATGGTTAATATGAACAATTTTCTTAAATGATTATGTGGAGCCTAACATAATTTTTTTAGAGAAGGGCCAGTCACTGTCACCCCTAGGCCTTGAACGTAGGACTTGACCTTCCTACATCAAAGCTCTCTACGATCGGATTGACCAACCTAGGATTAAGGGCCAGTCATTGACTGTCGCCCCTAGGCCTCGAACCTAGGACTTCACCTTCCTAACATATCACTCTCAACGATCGGGCTGCCCAACCTAGGATTAAGGGCCAGGCATTTGCTATCGCACCTAGGCCTCGAATCTAGGACTTTACCTTTCTATATCAAAGCTCTCAAGTGGAAGAGCACACATTAACCAAATCTGTGGTCAATATGAACAATTTTCTTAAGTGATTACGAGGAGCCTAACATGATTCTTTTTTAGATTTAAGGGCTAGCCACTTACTGTCACCCCTAGGCCTTAAACCTAGTAGGACTTCACCTTGCCATATCAAAGCTCTCAATGATTGGGCTGCCCAAGCTTTGGTGCACAACTTTAACTAAACTTCTAAGTTCAATTCTAGATAATTTTCCCCCTTAAATGTATTGTCGTGATATATCAGGAAGTATTTTCAAATTATTCCTATAAATTCAAGTTAAAGGTTTAGTTCTCATAACCAAAGAAAGAGAAGTGAGACGTCGAATGTTAGTTGTCAACTAGTAAAAGCAATGGAGGATCAGTAACCATAAAACCATAATATATTAAAACATTAGGAAGTCATCAGTAAAATGCTAGTTCAGTGATGTCAATTTTAAAATGACAGATTTACCTCATGGCTAAGGTGCCATAGATTCCTGTCCCTGCTATAAATAGATTTCTTTGAAACAGGAACAGGAACGCCATGCTTTTTTGCATACTCTATAGCATCTTCTCGCCCTGTAATCTCCCATTCCCTCCACGGGGCCACAACTTGAAGTTCGGGGTTTAAAGCAAAAAAAGTCAGTTCAAATCGGACCTGAGAAGAAGAGTGGCAGCAAAATAGATATTTCAGACAAATTTAGATAGAAACTAGAAAACAAATCTTAGAAGTAGATGTGTAACCTGATCATTGCCTTTTCCTGTGCATCCATGTGAAACTGCATCAGCACCTACTTCTTTAGCAGCATCGACCATAGCCTTTAATTACACATCAGATATCTTAGTTAAAGACTTCTGACTGACTTGACAGAAGTGCATGTCATTTACTCAACACATTACTAGTTTGTAAATGGATGTATACGCAAGACAATTCAAGATGGTTTCTCACCTACGTATGTCAGTTCTCTCATCCAATAATCTTGAAAGTCCAAATAACCAGGAAAACTGCCTATATTATTTTCCTTACATATATGCATATGCTGATGTATATTTACAAACTTTCTGTAGTTTTCACATATGTTCCTATTTTAATTAGCACCAAAGCAGAGGAAACATTCTTACAAAATGTCACCATCTAAATTAACAATGACAGCAGACTAAAGACACAGCAATAACACAACCAATTCATTGCCCACAAAATAATAAAGCTTTGAACTATTCTTCTGCTTTGTTACAGTATCTTACTGAATTTAATACTTGCAAGAGATTCCTTATTCTTATAAAGAATACTTCCTTACTCTTATAAAGAATAGGGATATTTAGACTTTGGGTCTCACATAAGTTGTAAAATTAGTGTTTGGGTCTCCAAAATAATTAGTGACATTTTTGGTCTCAAAAGTGTCACAAAAAATGTACCAAAAGTGTCACTAATTATTTTTGGCGACACTTTTGAGACCCAAACACTAATTATTATTTTTTGGAGACTCAAACACTAATTTTACAACTTATGTGAGACCTAAAGTCTAAATATCCCTAAAGAATATAAATCTTGTGTTATGGAAAATACAATACAAAGATAAGGAACAATATCTTATCCATTTAAATAATCATCTTCATCCAAGTCTTCTCACCTATGATGCATGGATACTTTTACAGGAGCATGTGAGATACTTGAACATTCCAATACTCCAAGGATAGTTTAGTGACATGACAACAATAAACCAGTCAGGTCTTGATCAGGGGCGACAGGAGTGGCCTAGACAGGCTTGATGCCACTGTTGACAGTCACCCTGCAGGATATAAGATGAGGAGGGGATGTGGAGGAGAAGGAAATCAAGGAGAAAGGAAGGTGGATGGAGGAAGTGGGAAGTGGAGGGAGGTAGCAAGGTAAAGAGAAGGGAGAAAGAAAGAGGTGGAAGAGGGAGGAGGGAAATTGGAGGAAGGAGAGAAAGATGTAGAAAGGAAGAAGAAGAAGGCACGCAGGTCTATGTGCTGGAATATGGTGTGGGTGAGGGCGAAGCATAGCAAGGAAATAGATGGACAGCTTGCAAAGACTTTTTTTAAATGAGGAGCATTTTCATCCTTTTTTGAAAAAAAAATGCAAAAATTAAGAGAGAGAAAAAAACAGAAGGTATTGCGTGGTTGCACCCAAAGGTCGTAAATGTGGGAGTTTATTGAAGTCATCCAAATTAAAATTGTAATTGTTAGATAAATAAACAAAGGTTAATATGCTATTTATATACTTATTTATGATCGTAGTCTTGCCACATTGTATCCTTTTTTCAAACTTGTAGCGTCCTGTCCATATAATGTCATACCATGTCTTAGTATCTGTATCCGTGAGTAAAGAATTGGGTACAGGGAATTTACATTTGAGCAATAATGTTTGTTGGGACATGCATAGGGGTGCATCCAGATTCCGGTATGGTTTCCATCCCATTATCCGGAGACCTATATAAGTACATATATAAATTACATTAATATATCATTAATATTATTCTACAGTTTTACATCTAGGCACCACTTTGTTCTCTATTCACAAACAAACCTATGGTATTCAAAGTATACAAGTACTCAAACATAACTCAAGTTAACTAATACATGACTAAACCTATATTAAAGCATCTCCATCTATTTTATATCCTATATGTATCAGTTCTTATATCCAATCCGGATTCAAATCCATTTTTGTCGGATATGGTTATTGATTTTTATTTATGAAAGATATTCGTATCTGTATCCATCTTCTTTACCAGAAAGAAAATAGGGATATGGTAAAACCCATATATCCGTATCCAATTAGTATCCACTTCAAATGCCCCCCTAGGCATGGATGTTCATGTCTGATTGGGATTAAACATGTAGAATAAGAAAGTCATATGCCATTTGGAAATAAATTATAATATCAGGCATCTATATCAGGCTTCTTACATATATATCCTATATAAAGAACAGATAAAATTAATCTATATGAACCATTTCAAATGTTCAAAATATCCTATATATATATATATATATATATATATATATATCATTGGGTCGCTTTCAAGAAAAGACGAGTGGTAGAAGAGATGACGAGAGAAAATTCGAGGATACAACTTTTGATATCCTAATTTAGCTATTTATCTGTTTTACAACGGGCTAAAAGCATACTGGTTGTGCACATGCCATTTCGTTATGGTTACTGACACCATTAAGCCAGTTTTATAAAGATCAGCAACATTTCTACTATTTGGGTATCAGTCAAATATTGTGGCCCAAGACTGATATGTCAGCAGCTAGTTGGTCAACATATCGGACACGTGTGGAGTACATTTAAAACAATGAATTGAGATCATAATGAGTGGTGCAACCTGTACATGGGGTAGCCGCCCACAATAGTGACTATAAGCTGACACCTCCTTACCTACCTTGGGTACAGTGTTATCTCATATGCCTTGCTTCTCCGTATACGTATACATTATGTATATGTATACATATATGATTACTTAGGCTTTGAAAAATATAACAGTTTTTGCATTCATTTTATTCCTCAATATGTCTGAACACATCATCTGGCAGTGGTCTTTTTCCTTCTTTGCTCATCTGCACAAATGATCTAACAATGTCCTTTCGTCCGTCTCCTTTCGGCATGTTAGTATCTAAGCATTTGTGGTAGCTGAACCTAATCCAAATTAAATAAATAACTAAGCTTGTGTTAAATACTTGGAATGATGATGACCCGTTGTGGTTGATCGTAGATATGTACTTTCGTTAAAATTGAACTTTTACATTGACTTTGTTGTGTATTAGAGAACTAAAATTTAAGAGTTTTATTTTTAATTACTTGCTAGTTTTATGAATCAATTTCCTTTTTAGAAGTCACTCTAAGAATTGCTACACAATTTTGAAGATTGATGATATGGCAAGTTTTAGTTTTAAAAGGTATGCTATTGAGAGAAGTTATAGGAACAAATAAATGGTGGGCACTGTATGAGTTGAACAACAAGACTCAACCAAATCCAACTTGAGATAGTCGCAACCCAGCCCTAATTCACCCATTGAAGGCTCAGGTTGGATTTGTGTGATGTCCAACCCAACCTTGGTTTGGGTTGGCCCTAGGACGGGACTTGTAGAAGTCTGATTGGAGTCATTGGACTTGGATATTACCCACTATCAAATCCAACCCAACCAACTTGCACACCTATCTGGATCTGTAGACTTTACTTTATACACCACTATACACTTCTTATGACAGCACTCTGCACATGCCGTCTGTATCTGCATCCAAATACTGGTACATGATACATGTGTTCATCAAGGATAGCATATCAAAAGTTGAAGATAGACATTTCATCATAAACCAACCAAGCAGCCATTTTGGTTAATTCCTAATCTACTTCTCTAGTCTGTTGAACTATTTAAGCTCGTATGAGAACTAGAAACACCACTGGAACAAGCCAAAATTAACAGTTCGGGGGTCATGGAGGATTGGTTATCCAATCAGGAATATGGGATGGAATGTTCTTATCAATCAATGGAATGCGATCTTCACAAAAAGCATTTGAGATGCAAATGATCCACCCGTGAGAATATGCAAACTGCTACGTTAAGAAAAAGAAGCCACATGAAGCTTTGACAAAAGAGTAGCCCCAACAAATCTATTTATAAATGGTGCATCCTAATCAAAGTATAACAGTATGCTGCAATAGGATGTCATTCTATGAAAGTAATATAGTATGCATTATGTTGCTTTTCTTCAATGAAATAAAGAAAAAATTAGCAAGTAGAGCTATTTCTATAACAGCCTTCTAAATCTGCAAAGATGATGTGATCACATATATGTTAAATTTGATAAACAGATAATGATGAAAGAATCTTTACAATCCGACACTTTTCAACAGATTAAACAACTGTTTGTAGATAGGGGAGAGATTTTAGTGGAAAAGAACAGGAGAAGTACAAGGAGATAACCTTAGCAATAACTGGGCGAGCCATTGAAGTTCCCAGCAAGTATTTCCTTTCATATACTCCACCAGCACGTAAACAAGGGAATATGTAATCTTTCACAAATTCTTCTTTTAAATCCTTCACAATGAGTTGGCTTGCACCACTGGCTTTGGCTTTCTTTTCAAGGCCATCCATCTCCATGACACCCTTCAAAAAAAAAAAAACATTCAAGCAAAGGAAATTTACTCAAGTTTGAGACATAATAAGGGCAACGTAGGGCATCAATGATGCGGCATGCAAGTGACGTAAATGAAAATCAAATTATATATTATAAAGTGGGAGCAAATGAAACAAATTTTAAGTTATGCCTGATGAAGCAACCAAGTTAGAAAACATGAAGCATATTAAGATACAGAATAGTAGTTCTATAGGGTTAAAGACCCTGTCTCCGCACCAAAAGCTCGATTGTTCTGGTGAGGGTTGAGGTTTATATATTCATATTATTCTTATACACCAGAAGGCTTTGTTGTTGTTGTTGTAATGTGTCGCCGTAGGTCGAATGCCCATTTATGACTAGATAGCTGGATCCACGCAACAGTTTAACTTTGTCAAATCTGCTTAAAATGCACCTCATACGGGATATGAACATGGACGACTCCATTACCATGTTAAAGACCATTAAGTATGTCGCATGATACCTACTATCCTGTGTATGTAAAATGGCTTTTTCATTTCCAAATGCAGTGGATTATGGACTTAATACAATGTAAATAGTTTGAATTTACTAAACAAATCAGAATTTGGTCATTGGTGCAAGCAGAACACAACAACAAAATGTTGGATATATAAAGAAAAATCAATGTAAATGTGGACTGCAGAGCATAGCTAATTTATACTGAGCTGATGTTATTCTAGTAACCAGTGATATACTTGGCCAACGTCTGCGGTGAAGCAGACAACATCACAGCCATAGTTCTCCCTGTGACAAGCAAATAACAGCAGATTAGGAAAAATATAACAGAAGGTACTAATACTACAAACAATCGGATTTTATAAGCAAACATATGACTGAATGAGGTGAACCATGCAATGGATCTATTGATAGTCATACCCCTTAAGATACCATCAACATGTTTTCACTATTTTAGTAGATAGCAAATTCAAACAATAAAACAAATTGGCCTATGGTTTAGCAAAAGTCCTAGTGAAGTAAACAAGAAGTCAAAAACCAAGCTCAACTACGTGCAAAAACAAAGCTAAATTATGTGTAAAGAAGTAATTGCAAGTATAAGAACTAATAGATTGGCCGTCATTAATTGGTTTCCACAAAGAAGATGATGATCCGATGATTATAGTCCGTACCTTACTTTTATTTGGCACATAACCTACAAATATTTAGTATAAAATCTGTGTGTTCTAATAACATCATTTCAGCTCAATAATCAGATCTCAGCAAGTTATTCAGACACAAGAAATCTACCTGAGCCATGGGACAATCACAGATGTGTCCAAGCCACCACTATACGCTAAAACAACTTTATTCAATTTCCCCCGAAGTCCACTTCCATTATGAATACCACGAGAATCATCTTCTCCGCTCGAGAGTACACTTTTAATAGCTGCATATCAAAATAAAATATCAAAACCAAACATACATAATATGATAAACATAGTTGAAATGAAAATACTGAAATGAGATGGGTGACTGGCAATACGCTAACAATAACTGAGTGTATTTGTAGAAAAGAGTATAATCTTAGTTAAAGACATGCTAGAATCAAGGTCATCCTAAATAAGTTTGGATCGGGACCAAGCAAAAAGGATATTGTATGTGCTGATGATATAGAGGACACGACTATTAAAAGTGCTGAATAGAGAAAATGATTCTATGTAATCGACCCCAAAATTTTGGGACATAGGCTTTGTTGTTGCCGATGTAGATGATCTGAGAAATAACCCCCCCAATTAAAATATTGGATGCCAACATGTGCATCATTAGTTCCAGATCTTAATTCAGTAAAACAAATATTAGTGAATCTCTCCTAATTGGATTATGGCTTGCAAGTAGTGTTCAGTTATTCCAATATGCAATCAGAAATATGCTCCAAAGAGATAAATTACATGGTGTTTGATGAAGTGGACCATTGCCAGCAATATAGCTTCTGTCTACTTGGAGAAGTAATAGATAATTGCTAAAATGAACCAATGACCTCTAGCTAATGGAGGGATAATGGGCCCTATAACTATAAGGCCCATGTTACATGCCTTGAATGGCCATGAAGCGACTGTAGGATGAAGAAGCTCTTGTGATTGATGTATAATATCTGTGTGGATCTCGCATGCTTTACATTGTCTCGCTTATGCGACTTCATCAGTAATCATGGTTGGCCAATAGTAGCCTAAATTGGAAAATCAGAATCTCTAGAATCTCAATCTCTTCTCTAGTTTCTCTCTCTCTCTCTCTCTTCTCCTGAAAGTAACATCTAAGACCTTGGTAATCACAAACGTCTATGGTGGCCACCAACAACACCGTTATATCTCCAATGGTCACCGTCGGCACCAACACTGTTGCGTACTTCTTGTTCATACACTATTTTTTTTGTACTCTTTTTTTATTATGTTCTTTTTCATGGGCATAATGAACAATGCCCATGAAAGAAAAAATGATGTTTACTGGAATGAAACTAACAAATAAATGATTTTTCAACAGCAGTGGCTACTACCTGTTCTCTGAACACTATGTCTCCCAATGCAGCCACTCGAAACCATTCCTACCTGCGCAACAACGTGACCAAAATCATAATATATCAACCTATTAAACAAATAATATCCATACTACATAAAAAATTAATAAAATCAATATTTCTCACCTTTTGGTATGACCATTTCATTCCAATGCAAATGTTGTCACGAAAGTGTGGCGTTCCTGCAATCAAATTCCTAAATAAGAAACTTTCCTCCAATTTTGCAAATACGGGGAAGAGTGAGTTTTCTTTTCTTTTTTTTACCAGATGGTGATTTGTTGGTTAAGCCATGGAGAGGGATCCTGTGAGAGGACTGAATGTTTTGCAACTGAGCCATCCGTGGAAGTGATGGAAGTGAAGATCAAGAAGAGGAGAAAATTGCAGGGGTTTATGCAGCGAAAGTGACGGCTGAGTGGTGAAGTGGAAGAGGAGGAATTTGTAGGGGAAATGGATGAATTTGAATGCAATAGCGGCTGAGTGGTGAAGTTCCTCCTTTATCATAAAACATGAACTTAATTATGTATTTCAATAAGATTTAAAGGAAGAGAGCTTCAAATAACCTAAACATAACAAATCATATTTAGTAATTACCAAAGCAAACCCCCTTTATTGGGCTAGGAGTAGAACAGAATAAAAGCTTTCTCCTTCATGAAATCTATTAAGAACCAGGGCTTGCCCTGGGGCAAGCCAAACAAGCCCGCAGACTTGGACAACCGCCTATTCTTAGAGCAACCCCAAGGCCCTGACCCAGCAGTACACCCAGGCCCAGCTGCTGAATTCTATTTCTTAGTCGCTCGGGACCCCTAATCCATATTCCAAGGAGCCTCTCTCTCTCTCTCTCTCTCTCTCTCTCTCTCTCTCTTCATTTTTCTTATTCCACCGCCCGCCCAAATTCCTAACCTCTTCTTCGACAGAAAGAAATAAGGTCTCTCTCGCTCGCTCATGAGGTATTTCGATGAAACCTAAACATATACCTTCAAATTCATTTTTCCTTTAATTTTAATTTCATTTCCCCAAGACAGTAACTGAATTGAATTGAGAGAAAGAAGCATAATGGAAACCAAATCTTAAGCTAATCTAACCTAAATCCACATGCAGTTGAGAACATTATTACTAGTTCAAGAAGAGTTGTTGTTGCTCTGTCCAATATATGTAATTGAATTACTTAATGGCTACCCACTTTCATTTGGGTTGGTATGGTTGGTGCCAATCTAAATCAGTGAGAAAAAAGGGATGCAATGCAATCCAATAGAGACCATCACAGTTACTATGATCCGTCCTCTTAAATCTTCCACTTAAAGGCCTCATTCTATATGCAGTAGCATATTTACTTTACATATGTATTAATGGTACTTACAATAATGGTACTTAAAATATATTGTAAATATAAACATCAAATAGAACATACTTTCTGGTAACTGGATTCATGGTTGCTCATTTTTTTTGTGGTCATTATATGTTAGATTCTGTAGTAATGTTTCTATATATATACCTATTCACATTGCATACTTTATTTTTTGTAGTTTCTCTTGGGATCGGGCGCACGAGATATTTAAGCTCATCTCATACTTTTGTAGATGCTTGTAAGCTTTCTGAGCTTGCTCGACAAGTATGTTTTGCTATTTTTCTCTTATTTTATTCTACTTGTAAAATTCTAGGATTGAATATATTGTGAACATAATAATTTGGACTTATATTTGCAGCGGTATGGGGACATTGCTTCCTTTAATATCTTCATTATTAAACCCACCCTTATTGATTTAACATGATCTCATCCACATCTAAATGGCTAGATGGTAATTTCGGATCATAAATCTTATTTTCCAGCATACCAATGTAGACATATCTCAAATAACAAAGAAATAAGTAGATACATGAATACCTAGTTCCCTTTAAAGATAAAAATCTATAAAAGCTCAATCCTCATTGTGATCAGAATTATATACCCAAACACAAAACATATATAGATTAAACCAGTGTTTTAAAAACCGGACCAAACCGGCCAGTTCAACAAGTAGACCTGTGAATCGATAACTTTTCCGGTCCGGTTCGGTGTTGATCCACTGTTTATTTTCAAAAACCGCTTATAAACGAATATTCTTGTAAAAATCAGTGTTCATAAGGGGTTGAACTTTGGCCACTTAGGTTAACCCAGTGGTTGAATCAACTGGTCGAACCTGTTTGACCCGACCCAGTGCCTTGTCCGGGTCACTAGATTAAACCCTTATAAAAGTATAGCTCATAGTAAACAAAAGTCAATCCTTACCAGATAAAGAAATGTTAGCAGACACATGGTAGTTCTAAAGATTGAAAGACAACCCGGACCAATTGGCAGGTACATTACTTCAAACTAACAAAAATATGACCTATTTTGGGAAATAGGACCGTCTTTGACTATCGCTGGTGATGCCCCAAGTCCCCAGGCCATAAAAAAATGACCCACAAGAGGTCAGATCAAGGACAACCAAAATTAGCTCCGGCTAGGACAACCCAATCCCTCAAGCCAGCCATGTTAAGAACCCAGATAAAATAACCTTTCTACTATATGAATTTATTAAGAAAATCATAGATCAAACATTAGTATCGTAATTCTCCACCGAGCTTCCTCTTTGGTGAAATTTATTAAAAACCCATATGAAGAAAAGAAGCAGAAGCAGCCCATGAAGAAAATATCATTCCTCTAAACTAACTTAACTAATCCATATAGAGTATATTTCTTAAGAAAGGTTTCTCTTTAATAAAAAAAAAGAATAAATTAATGGCACCCATAAACAGTAGGAATCTTATAACCCATATAAGAAACAACTGTAACTGGAAGAAGGAAAAAATACATAAACAACTATAACTGGAAGAAGAAAAAAAAGCATAACAAAAACTAGGGGTGAGCAACGGTTCGATTCGGTTCAAACTGAACCGTTCATGTAAAAACCTATAAATCGAAACAAAACCGAAAACCGAACCATATTTATAAAAACCGAACCAAACGAACCGAATTCGGTACGTTCGGTTTTCGGTCTGTTCGGTTCTGTAGGCCCAAGTGGACCGGGACTTCATATAATAAAAAATAACTGTGATTTTTTAAAAAATGCAGCGTCATTTTTCAAATGCCAGCACCAATACATCTTTCTAATGCCAACTAATCAAATTTTATCTGCAGCATGTCTTATTCATAAGATAGAGACAACTAATAAAACTTGTATCTTTCAAATGACAACACGGAACCAAACCAAACACTAATACAAAAATATTCATTAATATACAAAATACAAATACTCTTTTGAGTCTTTTCACACACACTGTCACATAGTTACACACATAATAGCTAAAGGTCTTCTAATACAAAGACTCAAATCACAAATTCTCTTGATAACATTTTTCCTTCCCAAAGTATCGAATATTCCACTGAAGCTTTGTCGCAAATTACAACATGCAATAAAAAAAAATTATATCCAGAACTGAAGCATAAGTATGGATTAGATCCAGAACTGATACAATGTATAAAACATATGTATTAGATCCAGAAATGAAGCAAACTATCTATCAAAGTGTACATATTTAATTAACAAAATATGTATAAAAAATGAAGAAACTGAAGCAAAAGTAAAGTCTTCAACAATTAGATCAATGAAAGCATTAGATCCAAAACTGAAGAAAAATTTAACAAAAAAAATACAAAAATACGGAACTTACTCGATAAGTGTTTCTTAAATTCCTTTGGAAAGAAAAGAAGATCTCTACGATTTGTTTTTGGAGAGAATCATAGACTACAAATAGGGAACTTACATCCAGACGTTAATAAGATTTAAACTTGGGAGAGGGAGATGGAGAGAGAGCGAGAGAGAGAGAGAGAGAGAGAGGAGGGGAGATCTGGAGACTCCAAATGGAGAGGCGGCAGAGTGATTTGAGAGAGAGAGAGAGAGAGAATGCGTATCGGGTTAGGGCTTTTATGTTGATATATATATATATATATATATATATATCAATTTTCGGTTCGGATCGGTTCAAAAAATGCGAAACCGAACCCGAGCCGACAAACCGACTAATTATAAAAGTCAAATTATATAGGTACTACATAAATTGTTTAGGGCAGTCCAATTTTTTTCAGTTTATTTACAAGTTTGCCATCTAATTTTTTCACTTGAGGGCAGCCCAAATTCCCATATAAAAGCCAATGACTTCTAATTTTCAGCCAATTTTTTTTCAAGACTGTCACAATGTTGACAGTCCTTCCAATTGGAAGGACTGTCAACTTTGTGACAGTCCTAAATAATTAGGACTGTAAAAAAATTGACAATCCTTCCTATTGAAAGGACTGTCAATTTTGTTTACAGTCCTAACAAAGAGAAAAAGAAGAAGAAGAAGAAGAAGCATCAGGTGCGGTGGCGGACGACGGCGTGGTGCTGCGGCGAGCTGGGGCGGAGGTGCGGGGTGTGGGGCGGACGCTGGCGGGGGTGGCGGTGCGGGGCGAAGGCGAGCGGTGGCGGCGTGGGGCTGCGGCGAGCGGGGCGGACGTGGGCTCGGGCGGCGGAGAGGGGCGGAGGCGCGCGCGCGGTGGTATCCCACTGGAGAATCAGCTTCTCCGTAGCCGAGATGTCGACCTCCGCCACGTGCAGCCCCCCGCGAGCGGGTGCCTCCGCCGCGCGCAGCCCCCCGCACGCGTGCCTCCGCCTCCCACCGTCGCCTCCTCCTCCTCCTCCTCCTCCAGTGGTTGGGGTTGTGGTTAGGGTTAGGATTTGGGGGTTTGGGAATTTGAAGAGAGAGTAGAAATTTAGAATGAAGGATTTTTGGAAGGTTTGGAGGTTGGGCTGTCCCGAGTTGGGATGTCCTAAATAAAACTTACAAAAAACTGGGATGTTCTGAAGTAATAGACTGTCCTAAGTAACTATTGTAGTGCCTATAGAATATGCCTTATAAAAGTGTAACCGAATTCCGATCCGATAACTTTAAAACCGATCTTAATCATACTTTCGGTTCGGGTCGGTTATCGGTAAAACCGTTAAATGCTCACCCCTAACAAAAACCATAAATTAATCCTCCATAGCACAAATACTTGAACTTCCCTATATTTTATTTTATGTCAAATCTATATAAATCCAGGTGATGGGAACAGGAATAAATGTTCTACTATAGCATCCATGAATCAACCAATCCATAAATGTAAGATTTGAACTTATTTTAGTGAAAATCTAATGAGAACTCATCCGATAAAAATAAAAAAAAATGATAAAATATGAGAACCTCCTGGGCTGTTATGCCAAATAGAGATGTAGAAACAAATTAAGAGAGAGAGAGAGAGAGAGAGAGAGTTGCAACCTGCTTAACCCAACAACAGGGGGTCGCAGAGAGAGTAGGATTAGGAGCCGTAGGTATCCGGAGAGAAGGGAGGAGTGCGCAGGAGCCGTCCAGACCTAGAGGGCGTTCGACAGTCAGTGAGATAGGAAAGGATCGGTAGGGTTAGGGTTCTTGAGAGAGAGAGAGAGAGAGAGGGGACGGGTATGAAATACACTTCAATTATTTTTTTATTGTAAGTTCTTATGATGCAAATTATAAGATATACTTTTGGTACACTTTTCATCGAGAGCACTAGTGCTCTAGTTGTAGAATATTACCCTCTCACGATATAGACCCGGGTTCGATTCCCGGCTTATATATAATATTTTGTGTTTTTTGCATCAATTTTAAATATATCATATCTTTACTTATTACAATGTACTAGTAAATTCATTTCCACAATATTTTTTTTTAGTTATTTGTATTATTCCCACCAATCATAATTGCTATTATCATTACCCCCATTTTTTTAAATCACGATTACCTACCACCCCCCCCCCCCACACACACACAATTTCTAAAATGTAAGGATTTTTTTTTTTTACTGATATTAATATAAAATTATTTAAATATTTAAAAAAATTAAGATTTATTATATATTTTTATAATTTAATTAAAATTTGTTATACATTGATTATATTGTAATTATATATTGTTATAGATATATTTTTACTTTTTATAAAGAGTCTTACCGTCTAAGCGTGTATATCCTCACGTATTTAAAAAAAAAGTAATTATTTAACTACGTAATATTATCTAATTATAAACAAACATCTCTTCTAATTTATGTGGTTAAGGTGTGAAGTATTCTCCTTGGTTGGTTGGATTTGAATTCAATTTCCTTTCTAGAAGTCACTTTAAGAATTGCTACACAATTTTGAAGAATGACGACATGGTAAAGTTTTAGTTTGAAAATGTACACTATTGATAAATCAACCAAACAGCCATTTTGGTTAATTCCTAATTTACTTCTCTAGTCCATTGAACTATTTAGGCTCATAAGAGAACTAGAAACACCACTGGATCAAGCAAAAATTAACAGTTATGGGGTCATGGAAAATTAGTTATCCAATCAGGAATTTGGGATGTAATGTTCTTATCAATCAATGGAATGTGATCTTCACAAGAAGCATTTGAGATGCAAATGATCGACTCGTGAAAAAAGAAGACACATGAAGCTTTGAAAAAAGAGTAGTCCCGACAAATCTATTTATGAATGGTGCATCCTAATCAAAGAATGACACAACATATATTATAGTATACTGCAATAGGATTTGTCATTCTATGAAAGTAATATAATATGCATTATGTTGCTTTTCTTAAATGAAATAAAGAAAATTTAGACAATAGAACTATTTCTATAACAGCCTTCTAAATCTGCAAAGATAATGTGATCATATATATGTTAAATTTGATAAACAAATAATGATGAAAGAATCTATACAATCTGACACTTTCAACAGTTAACCGTTTATAAAGGCTTTTGATAAGGGCACTGCCCATTTTACTTGGGGCTAGCCCAGGATTGGGGCTAGCCCACAAAAGAGGAACATTTACTCAGACTAGCCCAAGTTTATACTTGGGGCTAGCCCAGGTTTACTGGAACATTTGAAAGAAAACATTGTTTCTTTGACCGGAGCTTCCCCCCCTCAGCCGACCGGAGCTTCCCCCCTCAGCCGACCCCCTCCCGCCGGCCTTACTCCGCTGTCCTCCTCCTCCTTGTCGATGGCTCCCAAAGTCTCGAAAGAAGCAAGGTAGAAATCATCATTCTCCTTGTGCTATTGGATTTGAAAAATTGTCCAAAAATTATACGAAATCATCTTGCATGTTGAAAATTTTGAGTTATTTTCTTTCAAATGAGGGCATACTAGTCCTTGGCGGAGTCTAGGATGTAGTTTAGACATAGAAGTCGTTTGGAACATGATTCTAGGGCGTACAATATCGAGACTGCTCGACATTGTCGAGCTGTATCGAGCGGGACTGTAGAATTTCCTACAGTCCCATATATATTTAGGACTGTAGGAAATTCGACAGTCCTATATAGATATAGGACTGTCGAATTTCCTACAGTCCTAAATATATATGGGACTGTAGGAAATTCTACAGTCCTAAAAGTTTAGGACTGTTGAGAAAACTGCAGTCCTGTATACTTACAGGACTGTAGAAATGGCTACAGTCCTGAGGAAAAATTCACTTATTATGTTAAAATAGAAATTAATTTTTGTCTGTATCTTATAGTCATGCCCCTGGAAAGGACACTGTGGATGAAGAAATGAGAAGACGCCCTACTGCGTCGATGCGTAAGCAACGCACAGTTTCGCAAGGCGTGACTATCCGCGAGGCCGAGGCACGCCCTGAAGTGAGGAGACGTCCATTGACGAAGAAGATTGCCACAAAGAGACGTGCTCCTCCTAGTTCTTCCGGCTCTTCTTCCTCCTCCGATGAGGACATGCCAAATGTTCCAAATCGGCCTACTGATGGTTCAGGACCTTCTCAGCCTGCAGATAGTCCTGTCGAGAGTCTTCCACGAACTCTCGGAAACCGGCCTACTGATGGTTCGGGACCTTCTGAGCAGGCAGATAGTCCAGGCGACACTCGTCCAAACGGTTGCTCTATGTTACCGTCGATCGAAAACCATATTGCATACCAAATATGGAACAATCCGGTAAGTACATTACGTTATAATACATTTATATATAGTTGTAAGTTCAAAGTTTATTTTACATAGAGGTTTAATTTCATCCAATTGTTGACTTTTCAGGAGAGTGGTCGTATGTTGACGGTAATCAACCATGGCAAAAAATGTAATTCATGGCGGTATGAATTACTGGGAGATGATGTGAAGTCAAAAATCAGTCCCACCGGTCTGCAATATTTGGGTAGCTACTCATATACGACGGTGGATAATGCACTAATTTCAGCATTTGTAGAACGGTGGCATCCAGAGACCAACACTTTCCATCTACCCAATGGGGAGTTGACGATTACCCTTGATGACGTCCATCATATATTGGGACTTAGGGTTGATGGTCGTCCCATGCAGAATCATACTTTTGATGATTCGAGCATCAACTATTACGACTATATGGTAGATTATGTATCAGGGTGTCTGGGAGTTGATGCCACTAGTTTTACTAGTATTCGAGAATTCAAGAAGTCCTACGGACTTCCTCTAAAATATTTGGAGGAGATATTCGCTGAGGCGGCCCCTGAAATTGATAATAGCGAAAATGTGGCCCGCGGATATATTCAGTTCATCTTAGGGGCTGTCGGCATTACCGATAAGTCTGGAACGTCCATAAATGCGAAATATCTCATCAATTTGGACAACATTGATACGGTGGAGCAAATTTCTTGGGGAAGCGGTATACTGGCATACCTTTACCGCGAGCTTGGTACGGCATCCCGTGTGGGTTCGAAGACTATTTTCGGATGCCAGACTCTACTCCATGTATAGATATATCTTTGTCAACTTGTTTACATAAATTGAAATTGTGTTGTTTATTTTTGGACTAATATATTTCCGGTAACGTGTAGGCATGGATATACGAGCACTTCCCAACCCTGCAGCGGGCGAGCCTGAATCGAGGGTATGACTAGAACATGCCAAGAATGTGCCGATGGAAGCCAAGTAAGGTAGATGCCAAACGTTCTCACACATTGGCCGCTCTACGGCATGCACTCGAAGAAATGACGACAGAAGAGGTGAATTTAGACCTAATATTGTACTTAATTGGTATGAATTTACTACGTTATGCTAAATGACGTTATGCTACATTTTATGCGGTGCAGATTGTATGGGATCCATACCGTGATTTGCGACAAACTACCCGTCCGTTGCAACCAGTCGCCTTATATCACGGTGTTATCACTTGTCATGAGATCGAGGAGGCTTATATGCCGGATAGAGTGCTACGTCAGTTTGGCTACGTACAAACTGTCCCAAGGCGAACTTTGCAAATGATAACTCCTCCGCGCGGTACAAAACCGCTAAACTATATACCTGCACAATTCAACTGGGTATCGCACTTCTTCACCGAGTGGCAACGCCACGTCATTAGAGATATCGGCCGGCTAGCAGCAGTCAATATGGCGGAGTGCAGCGACGACTACCTCGCCTACTACGCCGGTGTCGGACTACCGACCTTGTTCCAACGCGGAGGGGATATTGTGCGTGTACCGTCAGATCTTCCTCCCAAATCGGTCTTATATACTGCACTGGTCAAGATGGTGAGCCTACTTGTAGAGTTTAAGTTTGATATTTGTCACTGTGGCTAACAATTATTTTAATTTTTCATGAATAGGCAAGGAAAGTTAAGAAGTTGGGAAGAAGCCTCGTCAGTTGCCAGGGTTCCAATTATATGACAATCAATGACGAACTCCAAAATATCGACAACGCTGAAGAATATCCTTTCTTGGATACCAGAGAGCAACGCACGAAGAGGCGCCATGACGTTTGAACAATCATGACTTGTGACAATTTGAGTTGTAAACGTTGTAAAACTTTAAACTATAATTTGAGTTGTAAACGTTGTAAAAGTTTGATTGAATATGACTTGTGACAATTTGACTTGTGACAATTTGAGTTAATTTTGCTATGTTGTGACACTATGAGTTTATTTTGCCTTTATATAACTATTTTGATCTGTATACTGTGCATATTGGTCAGTGGGTTAATTGTTTATTTTGATCTGTATATATTTCCTCAAAATTGACAGGGAGAAAACTTTAGGACTGTCACAATTTTGACAGTCCTAGTTTACACTAGGACTGTCAAAATTGTGACAGTCCTAAAGTTATATATTTCCTCAAAATTGACAGGTAGGACTGTCAAAATTGTGACAGTCCTAAGTTATTGGTAGCAATGCGCATTATACAATCAAAATCTTCATAACTCTTTTCATTACAATAGGTACAACATATAGTTCAATATACACTTAAACATACATGGATCAACACAATATACATCTTCACATGGGGCAGTATCAATCGATTAAAATATCAAAGTAGTCGTCCGACATAATTTTTGGATCCTCCATCTTCATCATCTTCTTATAGGCCGCCATTGCATCCATGTAGGGTGTCGTCCATGCGATCGCTTCCTCAGGTGCGTGTTTATACCAAAGCGTAGAAGGTGGCGGAATAGGAGAATGAGCGATCAACCTTGGGATGACGAAGTGTTGTCCGACAAGCCCAATGCAACATAGAGTGGATACTCGGTGTTCGGCCGGGGGGGCACACATTGGAAAGAAAGTATTGTTAATACCCTGTGAGATAATTACAATAGGTAACTTATACCTATTAGAGAAGATGTAAGCAGCAGGCGGGACATCCATGTAATGCTCTGGTCCGGTAACTGTTTCCGTACAAGGTATGCCTGCCAACAAATCTCCAACAATTTCTTCGCCAAGTATCTGGCTATAGAAGGCTAGTCGCGACTCCAACTCCTCGTACAGCTCTGCCCTAACCTGTCGCCATCCTGCTTCCACTGAATAGCCTAGTTGTCTTGCTAGTGTATGGTATCCACAGTGGCCATCCGCAGGAACATCATCAATAGTCCAAATGAAGTTCCGTATCTCAGGTAGGAATTTTTCAATGTATAGACTATAAGAAACATAAAAGTTTTGAACACCCTCCGCCGTGACTGCATCTATCGTTTTCTGTTTCTTCCCCCTTCGAATAGTTAGCTTAGGAGTTCGAACAAGGGACTTCGCCTCCAAACTGCGTTCGACAAGTTCAAATAAGGATGGATCTCTTTTAGTTGACTCCTCCTCCTTCTTTTTGGCTCTACTCTTTCTTGAGTGTGGTCTTCCCTTAGGAGTTCGAACAACGGATGGCTCTTGCAATCGAGTAGTTGCCAGAACTGCAATCTCTTGGATTTTAAACTCAATGGATCTTCTCTCCGGTTCCGTTGTGCCACACCACCTTGCGTGAAGTAGTTTAACTTGGGGCAACGCAAAAAAATTATCTTGCACTTCCACCGCCGGCATTATCGACAGCTGTCGCCAACGTTGATCAACACTGTCTATTGGAATAGGTATAGATTCACGACGGTATTCGTTGATTTCATGTGCACACGGAAGTCCCAGTGAATGTCGATATGAACAACCGCAAACCTCGGGATCATAACCCACCGACTTCGACCTACGAATCTCCTCAAACAATAACCCCAAGGCCTTGTGAGATACCACATGGGTTAAACCATCCAAGAGGTTTTTTTGCTTGTATTCATGCTTTGCAATATTGAGGCTCATCTCAAATGATGCTACAATATCGTTCACCGTGGCAATAGTCATCAAATGAATCGATTGCCAAACAGAGACAAAATTACCGACCGATGAGCGTAGATATCTTTTTAAACATGAGTGTGCCCCTTCGACCCGGTTCGTAGTGATCGTGCCATAATGCTTCACCATGTTGGTCCATGCTAACACGAATTGCTCTTTATGTGGTCCTAGCCAAGTATCTTTGATATAAGATATGCATGTCGGGTTGCTTGGCTCCCACTTTTGTTGGAACATGTACCATGCTGCCTCGTAACTGTCTGTAGTACTTGCTCGCCATACAAGACTCCAATCACTGTAGAATTCTTCGAAGCGAAGCATGTCTATTTTACCGTCCACAGTTTCAAATTTTTTCTTGCATTGAGCATGGATATTTCTATTTATATGCCAAGTGCATAGTAGTCTATGCGCATAAGGAAATACAATATCTATAGCATTTATCAACGCATATTCTCTGTCAGTAACAAAAACAGACGGCTCTTTGTAACCTGTGTAAAGGGATTGTAGTTTCCTCAACGCCCATGTGTAATCCTCTACTGTCTCACTCTTCATAAAACAAAAAGCGACTGCAAATGTTTTTCCCGTACACGTAAACCCGACAACATGCAAAAGAGGCATCTTGAACTTGTTGGTCTTATATGTACAATCAAGGACCAACACGTCTGCGAAGGACCGAGCCATATGTGTGCAATCAGGATGAGCCCAAAACAATGAAAGGAGTTCATCAGTTTGTGGATGTCTTCTATGGTACTCCACGTAGTGATGCTCCCCAAGCAACTTCAATACTTGCTGCATCGCCATTCTTCCTTTCATACTATTGCATTTCGCTCTGGCCAAACTATTATAGATCGTCCTCATGGTAGACTTGTTCCCATCTTGTTTTTGTCGCACAGCAGAAAAAATTTGTTTCGGTGCAACTCCTGAAAGGAACAAGTCTTCAACCAACTTTTTTTCATCCTCCTTCAGACGTGCCACGTAGGCATGGCCCGTAACCGTCCCTGGAATAGGATGATTGTGTCTTCCATTCTTAACTTCGATTATCCACTTCACATTTTCAACTTTTACAATCAACACCTTCAATGGACAACCACATTTTCTCGTCCCAACATTTTTTTTAGGGATTTCTTTTTCAACAACACCCTTTTTTTTATGATCCCTAAACACACCTCCTCTTTCGCATCCAAGCTCAAGATATTTTCGGCCCGGCCGAGATCGGATGGATCTTGCAATGACAATAACTACGTTATGTCGTCTCCCAACTTCTCTGCACCACTCTATTGCTTCTTCATGGCTTGCAAATTCAATATCCGTTGTGAAAATATCATCCACATCAACACCAACGCCAGGGTGTACCACAATCTCTGAACAAGGTTCCTATAACCAATATAAAAAAATATATAAATTAATAACTTCATCTAAATATCAAGGACTGTCACTATTTTGACAGTCCAATTTTTATATAGGACTGTCATAATTATGACAGTCCTACTTTTAATTAGGACTGTCGAATTTATGACAGTCCTATATTTATATAGGACTGTGTAATATTTGACAGTCCTATATTTATATAGGACTGTCTAATGTTTACAGTCCTAACTCGTGACTGTCAAATTAGGGTTATCGTTTTACGTACCGAACGTGCTTCGGAACAACCAACTTGTTCTTCGGAACGTCCGGAGTGCATAATTAATGAATTGGACGATCCGACTTCGTCATCGAACATTTTTTTATGCATTGTTCCTACATTAATTAAAAGAAACTAAATCTTTTTCGCACAATTGCAAAACTTATTCAACGTAGCTTGTCGAAGACATACCGTTATAAGTATTTTCCTTGGAGTATCACCAAAGTTAAATACTCCTCCAACCACAACTACCTATTTCCAAATTTAGGTTTGGCCTTGGTGGAATGAGGGTTTCTTAAGTCTAGGTGGAATGCCAAAAATAGAAACCCATTCCACTTTTATACTTTGGTGTGGGGCAGCCCCAAGTGTGGCAAACTTGTAATTTTGGGAAATGGACTGTCAAAATTTTGACAGTCCTATCAATTTTTAGGACTGTCATATTTTTGACAGTCCTAACTAGGTTAGGACTGTCAAAATTGTGACAGTCCTTCCTACTTTTAGGACTGTCGATATTTTGACAGTCCTTCCATATGGTAGGACTGTCAAAATTTCGACAGTCCTGATTATAACAGTGGGCTAGCCCCGAGTAACTTTCATGATGGCAAACTTGTAATTTTTTCTAATTTTTCAATGGGCTAGCCCCGAGTAAATTGTGTAGTGCCCTTATAAATTGCCTTTATAAATAGGGAAGATATTTTAGTAAGGAAAAGACACGGAAGAAGTACAAAGAGATCACCTTAGCAATAACTGGGCGAACCATTGAAGTTTCCAGCAAGTATTTCCTTTCATATACTCCACCAGCACGTAAACGGGGGAATGTGTAATCTTTCACAAATTCTTCCATTAAATCCTTCACAATGAGTTGGCTTGCACCACTGGCTTTGGCTTTCTTTTCGAGACCATCCATCTCCATGACACCATTCAGAAAATAAACATTCAAGCAAAGAAATTTACTCAAGTTTGAGACATAATAAGGGCAACGTAGGGCATCAATGATGAGGCACACAAGTGAAGTGTTGGTATTTTTGTCTTTGGACTAGTAAAGATAGTCCCACATTGGCTACACCACCAAGTATGTATCTCAATATAATACTTTGTATGAGTTGAGGTGTGCACATGGGGTGTGGTGGGGCACATGGGTGCAATGTGGGGGTATTTTCCTAGGAGGAAAAATGATTAACTCCTCATGAAAGCATTTATGCTTATTGTCATGCTCTTGAAATTATTTCCATAGGAGCTAAGCCCCTCGGACTCAAGGGCGCTTTGTAAGCATTTATGCTTTTTGTCATGTTCTTGGAATTATTTTCATAGGATCTAAGCCCCAAAGTGACTTGGACTCGGACTCAAAGGCGCAAAGTGACGCTTTGTTGGCATATCGCCGTACCCAGTCCGACTACTCACTTAGCACGTCGCAAGGTGCTTGTGCGATCATTTGAAAGGCGCTTGTGCGCGAGTTTTATTCTCGGATTGCATGCGCGTGTTGCATGAGTGTGTTGCATGAGCGGGCGCTGGACGAACGTTGAGCGGGTGCTGAACGGACGCTGAGCGGACTATGTATTAGACTGCGATTGTGGGATATCAATTTTATATATTGGCTTTTTAGTCTCACATCGGAAAGAAGAGGAGGATGGTCTTCCATCATTCCCTATATAAAGATCCCTCTACCCTCCTTTTGAGGCAGACCAAAAGGTTGAGAAAGAGGAGTCCAAAAGAGTCTGTTTGAGTCACACAAAGAGGTGACTACGAGCATTCCAGAAGTTCTCTTGTGAACTTACTGGCTCCTGGGAGCAGATCGTTGATAGAGGACTAATATTGCTTTATGCAACGGTGGTCTTCACCGCCTCAGCAAAAATAAATTTTTTATTATGTCTTCTTCTCCTTTTTATTCTTGGTTCGTTCTGTCTGATTGCAACTGTATTTTGCAAGGAAGAACGTAGGTAGTTTTCGTTTTATTGTAACTCTATTTTGTCCGTCTGCAACTGCGGTTGTAAGAAAGAACGAGAAGTTTGGTTAATTCTGATTCTTTTGTAATCTTGAGAGCAAGTTGTAATCAGAATCCTTATATAGTTCTTCGTGAAAATCGAGAATAGTCAGAGTGAAAACTTTTGTGTTAACCTCTGATCTCGACCACGTGTTCTTCCATCTTTGGTTAAGCCTCGGGACTAACAATCTCAAAGCAAGATCTGAATAAAGATGGAAACATCCGTTCAAGTCTTCTGGACACAAGTTTTCACAATCTTGAGAAGATTGACGGAATTCACTTCGAACATTTGGATGAGGGAATGAGTCATTTGTCAAATATTGAAAGTGAGTTGTCGGTACCTACCATTTTCGAGGATAAAGGAGATAACGATTGAAGGACGCAGATTCTAGTTGGAAGGAAGATTATAAGATGACCAAGGATTGTAGAGTATGTGCACAAGGGGCAGACCTTTGCACATGACAGGACTTGGCACTTTACAAACTTGGCGCATGGCAGCGCATTGGAAGTCTTGGCGTCTTGGTGCATGGCAGAGCTGGGCTCATAGTGTCTCAATGCGCATGATGGTCCCTGCACATGCAGGACGTGCATGAAGGCTTATGCGCATGGATTGGCGCATGATGGCTTATGCGCATAAATTGACGCATAGTGGCCTATGCGATGGATTAGCACATAGTAGCTTATGCGCATGGATTGGTGCATGGTGGCCTATGCACATGAATATCACTACACCAGACAGGACTTGACGCATGTCTGAAATTGGAACTTGGAAGTAGAAACAATCTAAACAAATATAGCAAGGTATAACTAAAGTTGGTTCCTTTGATTACTTAACTTGGTTTCTATGATTGCACAGGTTAAGTCCTATGGCGTAATTGCTGACCAGTGGATAGAAACTGGTGCATCTAGCCACATGTGCTTTAGGAAGAGCTGTTGATCAAGGTCGAACCTTTCAGTGGTGAAGCTCTTGATGGCAAGCAAGGATAAAACAGAGGATATGGGGATTAGGACAATGGTTCTAAACTTCGAGAAGTTACAGTCAAATGAGTGCGTATAGCAACGTACTAGTGATTACCAAGGACCTAATCTCAGGAAGTCTTTTGCAGACTTGAGGGTGAACATCCATGTTTTCCAGATGGTGATATCTTGGCAGGAGACATACTTTGAAACAAGGCATTCAGTTTCAAATGGATGTTCGAGTTTCTGCTTGTGACTGAAGTCTCATTGTAAGAGTTGTGGGACCCTAGACTAGGATATGTACTTTGTACTGCCAGATGTCTAGTCTAGGGTTTTTCTCCAAATGTGGGGGTAAAGAGGTGGAGAAGTGTAAGGTCTATGCGCAGACAAAGATCACAAAAAAATTGTTCAAACGGGTAAACCGAAGTATAGATCTTCTGGAGTTGGTTCACTTAGATATCTGTGACTTCAACCAGTTCTCCACAAAGGCCAAAAGGAAGTACTTCATTACTTTTATCGACGACTACTCGAAATATGCGTTCGTCTGCTCTATTTAAAAGAAGAAGCATTCGAGAAGTTCAAGAAGTTCAGGGTTGAGGCTGAACTTCAAATGGGGCAACAACTCAAGAGACTCAAAAGTGATCTAGGCAGATAGTATAGGTCTATTGAATTCACATCGTTCTGTAAAGAAAATAGAATTGTCAATGAGACAACTGCTCCGTATTTTTCTCAATCAAATGTAGTAGCTAAAAGTAAGAACATGACATTGACAGAGATGATGAACTCACTACTGTTGACTACGGGTCTTCCAAACTACTTTTGGGGAGAAGCTGTGCAAACGGCTACGTTCATTCTGAACAGAGTGCCATACACAACTTTCGATATTATTCCTTAGGAACTCTGGTTCAGAGTCAGACCCAACTTAAACTCATCCCAAGTATGGGGGTGTCTAGAAGAAAGAATAGGACGTTGATAGAGATGATAAACTCAATATTGTTGAGTATGGGTCTTCCAAACTACTTCTGGGGAGAAGTTGTGCTGACGGCTACGTTCATTCTGAATAGAGTGCCATACACAACTTTTGATGTCACTTCTTAGGAACTCTGGTTCAGAGTCAGACCCAACTTGAACGTCATTTGAGTGTGGGGGTGTCTAGCGTTTGTGAAGCTTCCGAAATTAAACATTAATAAGATGGAATCGAGGACTACGAAGACAATCTTTCAGGGTGATGCTGAGAAGAGTAATACTCAAAGATTTTTTGATATCGAATTAAATCATATCATTGAATCTCGCAATGCAGAACTTCTCAAAGATAAATTTGTAAGGCAAAAGAATATTGTTATCGCGAATATTTTGAAAAATAGTGTGGGTGCATAGGAGGCTGAAGCTTCCAACGAAGATGTAGTCCAAGAAGAAGTTGTTATCCCAACAACAATGATCGAACCAGAACTCGCAGACCGGTATCTAAGCTTATGAAGAGAGTGAATAACTTCGAAGAAGATTCCCCCACCTATCATGTGGAAGCAGATGCGCTTACCTATGATGAGATAATGAAGACCAGAGATGTTATCTTCTGGAGGGAGGCTATAAATAATGAGTATGACTCAATAACCTCCAACCATACTTGGGTGTTGGTTAATCTGCCTGAAGGAGCTAAACCAATCAGATACTTATCAGATCTTCAAGTCGATGCAGATAAAAGCAGACAGAACAATTGAGTTCAAGATAAGGCTATCTGCCTAAAGGTTTTCTCAGACAATAGGGGATTGAGTTCTTTGACACCTCGATGAGGGTGTCATAGATCAGGATGATGCTTGTCGTAATTAGTATTCATAAGATGATTATTTATCAGATGATGGGAAGATAGCAAGTCTTAGATGAAGACAGATATGAGAGATTCACGGATAACAGTCAGAACTATTGTCATTCAGGTTTGAAGACAGTCTGCGAGTTGGTGATATCTCGATATGACCTGAAGCAATTCCCAGGATGTGGCAGTAGGAGTTTGATAAGTCATCTAGTCAAAGTTGTCGCAGGATCAGCGACACGGACAAGTATGTGTACACGAAGTTCGCTGATAATGGAGGAGTTATCGTTTGTATCTATATAGACGACTTGCTAGTCCCAGTTGTGGACACAGAAGTATCACTAATAAAGATGTCCTTTTGTCCAAACTCAGGACATGGGATTGTGGATGTTATCCTGAGGATATAAGATAATTCGGATGCCAGATGGGCTTGCTTAGTCACAAAATCTCAACATAAAATGTTGATCACACGCTTTGGGTATCAGGGATGATACTCCTCAGGTGTGACATGAATATGAAGCCAAATCCAAGAAAAAGTGTCAAACAGTTGGTGTACTCAAGCATCATCAGGTGAATGATTTAAGCTGCATGTACCACCAGGCCTAACACAGCTTTAGCTGTAGGAATCCTGAGTCAGTTCACAAGAAGTATATCTGTTGAACATTGAAAGTTGTGAAGAGGGTCGTCAGAATTCTCAGGAGAACTCAGTAGTATATTCTGTGCTACAACTATTATTCAGACATGAAGGAAGGCTTCGGTGATGCCAGTTGGTGCCCAAGAAAGAAGAGTGAAAGATCTACAAGAGGACGTAATTTCTCCAGGGGTGGTGTTGCTATATCGTGGAAGTCGAAGCAGTAGTCTTTACTCTCAGAGTTCTTTGTACTATCAAGCTGTAGTATATAAAGTAAAATGGCTTTGGAAGCTCTTATATGATCTTTCTATGGTTATTATACAGATTTGGGTGATACCGACATACTGTGAAAACCAGGAAGCTGCAGCAGTGGCATATGTTCATCTCTTCATGGTTTGAAGATAACTATGTGGATAGAACACAGAACACTGAATGAGTACAGATTGCGTGGATCATTACAGTGCTTTAATGATCAAAGTCAGATAAATCTGGCGGATCCGTTCATGATAGGTCTCAAGGGCTAGTACAGGATACTGAATGAGCGCAGCTAGCATAGATCGTTATAATATTTGATGATCGGAGCAAGGAAAGTCTGGCATATCCGTTCATGTAAGGCCTCCAACACTATGTAAAACCCCTAATTCTGAAAATTGTATTTACTATTATTTAAAACTAATTATTTAATTTATTTAGTAATTATAAGCTAAATAGAGGGAATAGATTTTATTTAATTTTATTTGTTTGTGCAATTAGAGGATTTATGGAGTCATTATAAATTTTTTCTAATTTATTCATGTAGAAGACCCTTTGGACAGTTGTTAGCTTAACCGTATGCACCAATATAACTTTTATGTATTAAAATATATATATATAGAATTCCTATTGGATCAAACCCAAACCGCTACTTCTAAACCCACTACCCATTTGCAACACAAACCCGCGTAGAAATATATCAACAATAGCAGTAGCAAACCAACTTTGCTATTTCCTTTTCCGCACGTAAAGCAATTTCGCGCGTAAACTCTCTCCACCGCTTCCTACTTCTTCTGCGCGTAAAAACACCACCCGCATAATTCTTTTCTCTACGCGTAAACAAAACCAAGCGTAAACTCCACCACCGCCTAAATTCCGCTCCGCGCGTAAAACAGAACTCCACCGCTTAATTCTCTCCTCCGCACGTGTGGGGAAAAAATATCAGCAGCTCATTCCATCGCCTCTTTACCTATTATTACTAAAATCTCCTCAACCGCAAACCTAAACTAATGAAAGGAAAACAACAACGGCAGTAGTTTCTTAACCATTAAGTAACCCCTACCGCCTCCTTATCCCTATATATATATTTACAACTCTCAAACCCTAACCCACTTCTTCTTACTACAACTTAATATTGTTGGACGTGCACTATACAGGATTTTTGCTCGACAAGTATACCTTGCCATTGTACTATTATTTATATTCCAACTGATACATGCATGTTTAAATTCTGCTTATATAGATGTTTATTTTTGTAGATTTTGGAACTCCAGTGTTATGGAGCATCAGTAGGTTCATTGGCCGTGACACAGTTGCTACACGAGTTGTGAGTCTCATATAGCTCTCAGACTACGTATTGGGTTGGCCGCCTGTACGTATGAGCCGTGCGTTAGGGATAACTGCTGATAAAAACTTTATATACTAGTAGACCTGACAGTTATTTAGAGGTTGATCGTGTCATAAATATGACATGCTTAGAGCATGGGGTGGGGAGAACAACAAGTAAGACGTTTGGGCTCCTTTGCACTTTTTCTCCTGTACGCCCGGATTCTCCACCGGAGAAACGGGTGATGATGACCACTATATATTTACAGGCGGCCTCTGCCGTTCAAAAGACTACATACTTTTAGGCCCCTGATTCTCCGAGAGAGTAATGCCAATCCCATTATTAGCCAGGTAGCCTACGTGTTGGAAAGTTGTTCTCAAATTGCATTCACTTAGACGGTTAGGTGACCCATTGGGTGTTTATATTTCAGTACTTATTGGCATGTTATTATGTTACGTCCCTCTGAGGACCTGGTCCCTTTCCAGATATGGACGAGCAAGAGTACCCACAGGAGTATGGACCTGGACCTGACTCTACTTACTAGGATGAGGAGATCTTACCCTCGGAGTATCTGTGATTTTGTTATCGCTGTTTAGAGATTTTGTTGCTACCTCAGTACAGTCGTTTTGTAGTGGATTTGTTTCCACCTAACTATCAGACTTGCTACACATCTTTGATATTCAGTATTATTCAGCTCTTTATTCCTACTGATTATTTATGCTGTAGATGAGATATAGATTTTGGTGTGACTTGTTGTGACAGTATATTACCACTGGTGGATTGGATATTCATATACAGCGTACGTGTGTATATGGTTTCCATATATTGGAGTTCATATACATACGGCTGGGCGTGTTACGTATTCCTAGTCCTACGTATTTTGGAACTGGGGCGTGACATATTTTTGGTGGTGGCCCATGCAGGTCCAGAATATATTATCTTGGTTTCGTAACTGTACCAAACAAGCCTGCATATAGGAATAAAATATAAGGATCTCATCTACACTTGACTAAAATCTCATTCTTTCTTAATTTTTACGCCAAAAAAAAACCTTTTACCCTAGTTGGCGTAAAAGCCAAATAACTGTCTTGTTGGCATAAAAAGCTAAGACATAAAGAAGATTGCCTATTTTTATGCTGCAGTACTAACAACTGCTACCCATGTTCCAATAGTGTTCCTAATCCTGCGTATAACACGACATGCAAGCCACATAGGTAACCACCCCAGCGTAAACTTGATGATTCCTGAAACCAGCGTAAATAGCTTGATTATGCGTAAAATGTAAGGATGGTAAAGTGAGCGTATTATCACAGTCTTAGCTTTAGCTTTCCCAGTCATGACGAATTAAGAACCAAATCTCGTGCATTAAATGCAGAAATATGCCTCGAGCCCTGTGCAGAAATAGTTTTTTGACTTAGCGTCTGATTTTGTCTCATCTTGAGCGTAAAAACTCATTTTTGTCCGAATAGGTTAGGTAGCGTATTCAGAAGCCTTAAACTTTTCTTCCTTATTGGATGCATAAAAATGACTTGTATTAAATATATCACTAAAAGACAACCTGGGTCTCTGTGCAAAATCATCATTACAACCGTCCTCTCGATCATCGTGCAGTACTTCTGTCAGATGTCAGGTTCACTGATAAGCCTGACAAATTCATCTAAGGAATACAAGGAGTTCTCGTACAACTTTACGCTGCAAAGTATGTTATACTTTATGCAAACAGATTTTATGCAAACTTTACGTACGCAGAGTTTACGCTCAGATTTTACGTGCAGAACTTTTTCGCATATTTTACGCAGTGAAGCTTTTACGCATAGACTTTTACGCGGTCAGTTTTTGAAGCTCTATTTTACGCTGACTTCTTTGAAACTCTAATTTATGCTTCTCTGTTTTACGCGGGCAACTCTGAAGTCTTACTTTACGCAGACAATTTTAAATCTCTACTTTACGCGGATAATTCTGAAACCCTGTTTTACGTTGACAGTTTTGAATCTCTGTTTTCCACGGGCAATTCCACAATATATTTCATACTTCTACATTCTGATTGATGCTTGCATCCTGTTTGATTCCTGTACTTCGTTCACCTGCAGAGTAATGGATATACAAAAAGGATGTACTATTGCCGATGGTGACACAAATCCTGGAGTCAATGGTCAGACTCAAGGAGGAATCTCAACAATTCCTAGCCTTCCAGGACCAGATGGACAGATTCATAATCCAGTTCCATCTTATCTTCCCATTCCACTTAATGGGAACCTTCGAGTATCATCGATACCACAGGATGGCCAGGCACAACTGTTCCAATTCTTCAAGATGACGATACAGGAACAGAGACAGCAAGCAGCAGAACAGAGACAAGAGTTTCTGGCAGCTCTTGAAAGGATGGCTGCAAAGACTACTATATCAGCTCAAGCACTAGCTCTAGTACCTCGAGCTAGAGTTGGTTCAGTAAAGGACTTTGTACAGATGGCTCCAAAGCAGTACAAAGGCATTGAGAGTCCAGAGGAAACTACCAACTGGATTACTCACACTCGAAAGTTATTAGAAGCATCACAACTACTTGCAGAGCTATGGATGACGGGTGTGAGGACGCTTCTAGATGGTAGTGCTCATCACTGGTGGGAATCCATGGAGCGCCAGACCTGAGAGCAGTTCTTGGAGTACTTTAAAAGGAAGTATTTTGCAGACATCGTCAGAGATGCATTGTACGGTTAGTTTCTCCACCTAGAGCAGGAGAACAGAACAGTTGACGAGTACGATGCCGAGTTTAGCCGCCTTAGCAAATATGGAGCTGCTCTGATACCAGATGACTTGGCCAAGGCTAAGAGGTTTCATCGCGGACTAACTCAGGAGCTTCAACATTACACAAGCTCACAGTCCCGGATCTCTTATTCTGAGTTACTGACAGAAGCCAGATTGCAAGAAACTATCAGCAGAGGAAAATAAGGTCAGCAAAGGACGCATCAAGGACCAGCAAGGATGCAACAAGAAGGACCTATTAGACGTCCTTTAGCTCAGTAACAGCAGTACCAACACAGAGCAGGACCATACCAGATTTCAGAGAAACCCTAATACAATTATTGTGGGAGACGCGGGCACATCTCAAAGGACTGCCGGATCCGTTTGGGACAGTGTCTGAGATGTGGTTCCGGACAGCATATGATGAAAGACTGTCCTATGCAACAGGCATCGACACTTCCACCGCCAGCACAGAGGCTAGCGCTTCCAGCACCAAAGCCATCTCAGCAAATGATGAGACCAGGAGCACCTCGACCTCCAGCAGCAGGGGGATTTCAACGAGGACCACCGCTACCTACACAGGAGTATCAATTTACAAGGGCCAGACAGGGACAACCACAGAGGAACGGACAAGCTTTTGCAATGGAAGTAGATGACATGAATCAGGAGATTGATGTCATAGCAGGTATCACCCTTGCTTTTACTTTTCCTGCTGTGATATTGTTTGATACGGGAGCCACCCACTCATTTATGTCATCTAGTTTTATTGCCAAACACAACATTATATCTACACCTTTATCTAGTTATGTTAGAATTCTGACCGGGGGAGGAGTTATACCTATTAGTAGAACTTGTAGATCGTGTCCTATAGTGATACGTGCCAGAAAGATGAACGTCCGACTCTTAGTCCTTCCTATGCCAACTTTTGATATTGTGCTTGGAATGGACTGGCTAAGCAAGTACCATGCTTTCTTTGATTGCTTTGGAGGAAACATTCTTTTTAAGGTACCAGGCCAGTCTGAACTTGAGTTTGCACGAGGATCCACAAAAATCCTTGATGGTATGCAGCTCCCAATGGACGATGTTGTCTATCATCCCATTATTTTAGAATTTTAAGACATCTTTTCAGCAGAATTGCCAGGACTACCCCCAGATAGAGATGTAGAGTTTTCAATTGAATTGACACCAGGAGCAGCACACATAGCATCACATGTTTATAGACTGGCGAAAAAGGAGATGGATGAACGGAAGACACAATTGAAAGAACTAGAAGAGAAATATTTTATCCGACCAAGTGCATCACCCTGGGGAGCACCAGTATTATTTCTACCAAAGAAGGATGGGTCAGTACGTATGTGCATTGACTATAGAGCCTTGAATACAGTGACAATGAAGAATAAATATCCATTACCACGCATTGATGACTTATTTGACCAGCTTAATGGAGCCAAGATGTTCTCAAAGATAGATTTGATATCGGGATATCACCAGGTGAAAGTACGGAAGGAGGACATCCCCAAGACCTCATTCCGGACAAGATATGGGCACTACGAGTTTCTGGTCATGCCATTTGGATTGACCAATGCTCCAGCTATCTTTATGGACTTAATGAATCGAGTCTTCCATCAGTATTTGGACCAGTTCGTGGTCGTCTTCATAGATGATATACTTATCTATTCGTAGAGCCACGAGGAGCACGAGAAACACCTGCAGATTATTCTAGAGACCTTGAGAAGAGAGCATCTATATGCAAAGCTCAGTAAATATGAGTTCTTCTTGGACAAGGTCTCATTTTTTGGACATGTGATTACAAGAGATGGTATATCTGTTGATCCAGAAAAGATCTCGGCAGTCGAGACTTGGCCTGTTCCTAAATCAGCAGCAGAAGTAAGGAGTTTCTTTGGACTTGTGGGATATTACCGACGGTTCGTAGAGAACTTCTCAAGGATAGCAACACCTATGACTCGGTTGACTTGCAAAGATTAAGAGTTCATATGGACCAACGAGTGTCAAGTCGCTTTCGAGGAGTTAAAGAAGCGACTGACTTCAGCACCAATATTGACTATTCCATCAGGATCAGGAGGCTATGTGATCTATAGTGACGCATCAGGGAAAGGCTTGGGATGCGTATTAATGCAGCATGGCAAGGTGATTGCATATACATCTAGATAGTTATGAGTACATGAGAAGAATTATCCAACTCATGACTTGGAGCTTGTAGCCGTTGTATTTGCTCTAAAGCTATGGAGACATTACTTATATGAGGAACGAGTGGAAATCTATACAGACCACAAAAGTCTCAAGTATGTCTTCACACAAAAGGAGTTAAATATGAGGCAACGTAGATGGATTGAGTTGATGAAAGATTTTGAGATACAACTATATTATCATCCAGGCAAGGCTAACGTTGTAGCAGACACATTAAGCCGGAAGCCAATAATTTACTTCTTGACGACACAGAGAGAATTATTGAAGGACTTGCAATGTCTTGGCATTGAAGTGATATTACCCGAAGCAGACAGAATACTAGCCAATTTACAAGTACAATCATCACTAGTAGAGAGAATCAAGGCAGCATTGCCTACAGACGCCAGATTCAGAAGATTAAAGGAAAGGACAGAGGCCGAAGAGTAGACAGGACTGCACATCCATGATGATGGGACATTACGATGTGGTAATCGTCTTTATGTTCCAAATGGAGAAATTCGACATGAGCTGATGACAGAAGCTCATAGTTCGATATATTCTATTCATCCTGGAGGCACCAAGATATATCATGATTTATGACAACACTTTTGGTGGCATGGAATGAAAAGAGAAATAGCTCGCTTTGTAGCTAAATGTTTGCTATGTCAACAAGTAAAGGTGGAGCACCAGAGAACAGCAGGATTATTGCAACCACTTCCAATTCCAGAATAGAAGTGGGAATACATCACTATGGACTTCGTCACAGGTTTTTCCAAAAGTCCAAGTGGTAAAGATGCAGTATGGGTAATAGTAGATCGACTCACCAAGTCAGCACATTTCTTGCCTTTTAGAGTTGGCCAATATACATAAGCTTTGGCTGACCTATATATGAAGCAGATCGTGAGGTTGTACGACGTACCAGTCAGCATTATATCAGACAGGGATTCATGCTTTATATCACACTTTTGGAGGAGCATGCAAGAAAGTCTTAGAACTCGTCTGAAGTTCAATATATCTTACCACCCACAAACAGATGGGCAGTCAGAACGTACTATTCAGACATTAGAAGATATGTTGAGGGATTGTATGTTAGACTTTGGAGGATCATGGGAGGACCACCTACACCTTGTGGAGTTTTCTTACAATAATAGCTATCAGGCAAGCATCCAGATGGTCCCATTTGAAGCATTGTATGGAAGAAAGTGTAGGTCTCCTGTGTGTTTGTCACTACCGTATTTTCTAGAAAAGGGTATTTTGGTCATTTTATAATTAATTGAATATTGTGCATGTTAAATATTTATTTATTATTAGCATATTAGATTTATTTTTTTGGACTTGTGTTAGTTGACCTAACTAGTTTAGTTTAGACTCATGGACCAACATGTATTAATTGTTAGAATTGAGCCCAACTAGAAAGCCCATTAATTAGGAGGGTGATTAAATTAATTAAACCATTAGACTAGAAGCTTCCCTCCTTAATTAATTTCTTCATGAGAGGCCCTAAGGGGTATTTTAGACTTTACATAGTAGCTTGAGGGAGGGGGCAAGTGAGGCCTATATAAAGGGGATGAAAACTTTCTCTCTCTTCATTTTTCATTCCAAATCTAGATCTAGAATTTCCCTCAACCAAATTTCATCAAATTCCTACCAAATTTCCACCCAATTACTTCTCAAATCACCATTGGAGACTAGAAGATCAAGGATCTAGAAGGAGGAAGCAAGGATCTACAAAGAGGAGCAAGAATCTACAAGTTGGAGGCCAATTTCACCAATTTTGGAGGTTTCATTGGGAATCCATCTCCCAATAGGTATAATTCAGTTTTTCTCCTTAAAATAGCTTCTAAATCTGAGATTTAATCATGAATAATCAACCCATATGTATGTACTACCCATAGGATTTAGTTTTGTGTTCATAGGAGACCTATGGAGAAAGTTATGATGCTTTTTGTGTCAATTTTGGGGGAATTCCGAAAATGACTTTTGTTGTGTGTGTCAATTGATCCTATAGATCAATTTGGCATATGTTTATGTGTTTGGGGCTAGTGTCGTGTCCATAATTGGGTACATGTAGGTCGTATCCCAACAATTTGGTGATACGTGTTGTTTTGGGGGTTTTTCCTCCGATACGGGACTTTGTACATGTCGTATTTTGACACGGACACATAGATCTATATTTGACACTTTGTTTTGTTCATAAATATTATATGTGATTTGTTTGTGTCCTTCGGGGTGAAATTGGATGTGTGGTGGACTCGTGTCGCATGCGTATCCTAGATCTAGTGGGATACGGTGTGATACGCTCCAATTATTATGTGTTTATGTGTAGATCTAATTAATTATGCTTTAATTCTTGAATTATAATTATGTATGTATCTATATATATTATATATGTATTATGTATATTTATTATAGTGTTTATTGTATCATAGATCTATGTATTATATATGTATTAATAGAATATATATTATGTAGCTTTCTTCTACATGCATTAATATATATGTTATAATATATGTTAGGGATGTAAATATATGTATATATTTTATATAATATATGTGTATGTTTAATTAAGTAATTAGATTATTTATAGTTATTATATGATTATTTATATATATATATATGTATGTAGATATATATTTATAAGTGGTAGCATATGTATATATAATATAGTAGATATATTTATATGTGGTTATATATATTGTTATATTATATATTGTTATGTATTTATATTATTGTATGATTATATATATATATGTATACATATATGTATAGTTATATATACATATTACTATGTGTGTGTGTATGTATGTTACTATGTGATATTTTATACAATTTACTATGTATAAGTGTATGTATAGTTATATATAGTTTTATATGTATATTGTATACATATATATTGTGGGTTATATATATGTATTTAAATATATATTGTATAAATATATATGGTGGGTTATATATATGTATTTATATATATATATATACATATATTTTCAGCGACAACAGCGAGCCAGAAGTGTCGCAACAGCAGCAACAAATGCAAATAATAGCAGCTTTTCAGCGACAGCAGTCAGCGACAGTTGCAGAAAACTGTCGCTGAAATAACAGTGTATCAGCAGAGTATCAGAAGCTTCAGCGACAGTTTTTAGTGACAGTGCAGGAAACTATCACAAAAACTGCAGTATATCTATATACACAGCAGCTTTCTGTGACAGTGGACAGGATATTTAGCGACAGTTTGGCAGTTTTTAATATATTAGATATTAATATATATATAGATATATATGTATATATATATTGTAATTAATATATATATAAATATGTTCATAATTGCTATTTGTATTATAGTATACTATATATGTATATATTTAGTTGTAGCATATAAATTTATTAGAATAGTTAGTATATTTTAGTTATCAATTGTTATGAGTATCTTTTATATATTATATATTTGTAGGTATGTATGTACGTATATATGTATTAATAGTTAGTGTGTAGTTGGTAGTTAGTGTTATTTTATTAGTACATACTAGAGTTATATTGGATTGATATATGTAATTATTGATGGATAGTTAGTATATATATGAGATTTTGGCAAATACCTTGAGATACCAAGGTAAGTATCAAGATATACCAAGGTATGAGTAGTAGGTATTGGCATAAGTAATAAGATAGTTGTAAACTAATTATGGGTTGATATTAAGGTGACTAAAATAAGGTATATAGTATTATATAAATATTAAATACATAGTAGTTTATAATTATTGTTGGGTAGTTAGTATAAATAAGGTTTTGAATTTACCTTGAGATGCCAAGGTAAGTATCAAGGTATTGGGTTTGGATATCAAGATAGAGGTTTAGTATTGCGATACCAAGTTGGTTCGAAACCAAGGTATCCATTTAGCATTTGTAATTAGGATTTTATATATATAATATTGTTTGATATGTACATATGTGTTATATTTATCCCTTGTTTGCGTATCCTGAGATACGGTATCTTAGTATCCTAAGATTTAGTTTGTATGGCCTAGATTCATAGTGTGTGAGCCCAATATCTTTGAGTTAGACTCATGCAACATAGAAATAGGTAGTTGACCATAATTTGACTATAGTTGACCATAGTTGACTTAGAGTTGACCTAGTTTGACTTTTGACTTAGAAATAGTTTTATGACCTAGAAATTGACTAGTTTAATTTATTTCTCTTCCCCAAAACTTGTATTAATGCAATATTTCATATATAGGTCTGTGACACCAGTTCGGACATCATTTTTTATCATTTGCTCTGGACCACAGGCGAGTACATTCTCTGATAGTTTCTATTATTTGATTACCACTATAATTCAAGTATTTAGAAATGTTACTTATGATTCTTGACACGATGGTACACGGATTGGTATTGTTATTGGATCGTTAGTCATGGGATGTTACCTTGATTATGGAGATGGTATCGGATACTGTCCTTGTTGGTATTGGATAACATTGAATATTGTAGATTAAACATTGGATACATTGGCTAGTGACGTGTCATGATTCGATCCATCATATCAGTCGGGGCGGGGGAAATAACAATTAAATATGTGATCAAGAAACTATCGGCTAGTAGTGTAATCATTGGCTACTAACTAACCATGCAATTCACGTATGGTTGAGTTAGCTCCTTAGTATAATCATTGAATCTCCCAGGCCGATCATATATTTAGTTAGTATCTCAAATCACATAGTTATTGTAGATTCCATTATTCAGTTCATTGATTACCTTGTTCTATTCTGACATTATAGTTCATTCCTTTATTCTTGTACGCATTGATTATATTCTGTTGTTAGTATTGCCTATTCTCTCATTGTTCTTGATTATCAGTTATATCCTCATCGTAGATAGCATCTTCTATTCTACTGCTTTATAGTTTTTGTCAATTAATTGAAACTGCTATTGGGTTGTACTTTGCTCCATTCCTGACTGGAAAATATTTTTCAGAGGATCCGGGAGATTGGTGTCCGACATACTATGGACCTCAGCCTATAGATGGTGCAGACTTGGACCCACTAGTTCTGGAGTGACTGTCGAGAGATTTAGCCGGATTCACTAGTTAGTATAGTTAGTTCTCTTTAGCATTTTGGTACCGAATTTGTTTCCAGCATATATTTGTGTTTGGATATTATTTCTATTTGTTGTTATTATATTTTTAACTGCTTAGTTATGTTAGACTTCTGTGATATCTTCTCGTGCCATAGAAATATGATTGAGTATTGTGTTGAATTAAGTTGATTACTCTCTTCTTGGAGTTGAGATATTATTGGAGGTTTATGCTTTATAGTGAGATAATTAGATAGTATAGTTGACCAAGACAGCGTTCTACCGCCGATGCTGTGGCGTAGGCTGGGCGTTGTTCCCGACTTGCATCCCTACACCGGGTGCGGGTCGTGACACATTTTTAGTGGTGGCCCATGCAGGTCAGGCTTCGCAATATTGCGATGTCGTGGTAGTGCGATAACTTAGTTGTACTACTGCGAGCCTGCGATAGGACATAGGATACTAGGATGAGAGAGGGATACTCAATCACAACTAGGAATTCCAATCTGAATTGAATCGCTACTTTTGATTTCTTCTGAATACTTTTGTCCTTCCTTGATAATATCTTATCTTGTGTCGAATTGATCTCCTTTGTTTCGATCTGTCTTCAGGATGCCGCCGAAGACTAGATCCCATCGATCGGGAGCAGTTTCTGCGAGGTCTGCCACCTCTCAATCTTCCACTCAGGCATTAGGGTTTGTACCTCCTACGACATCAGTTCATGTGGGAGTCTCGGCTGCCTTCGGGGGTTCTCCTCCACCTGTTCCGAGGACTACTCCAGTTGCTTCGGAGGGACTTCCACCACCTCCATTTTCAGAAGATACCGCGCCGATGGTTGCACTGTTTAGAGAGATGCTGGAATTACAAAGGGCACAGATAGAAGCCCAGCACAGGCAGTCAGATATGATGCGGCAGAGTATGGAAAACGTCCATCAGGTAGCTATAGCAGCAGTTCAGAGAGAGGCTCCTCCACAGCCACAGGATACTCAGATCAAGCCAGACAACATTCAAAATTTCAAGAAGCTTGAGCCTCGAGTTTTCAAGGGTACAGAAGGTATAGTCTATGCTGACGATTGACTTGAAGATATCGAGCGACTCATGAAGGTATCCCGTCTTGCGGAGGATCTGAAGGTTGAGGCGGTAGGACTTCAACTATTCGATGTTGCCCGCACTTGGTTCAGGAATGAGCCAATTCTTACTGATGCGAGGCAATCTTGGGAGATATTCAAGGATCTTTTTAAGAAGAAGTTCTTTGCTCGGACGGACAGATTGGAATTAGGAAGGCAATTTGAGAGCCTTACACAAGGAAGCATGTCCGTAGAGGAGTATGCCGCAGAGTTCGGGAGGCTGAGCCAATTTACGGAGTACTTGGTGAGAGAGCCAGAAGTTCGGGCTATCCGTTTTCGCGAGGGTCTGAATTGGGAAGTCAAGATTCTCATTCCGTCTTTCTACGAGACGTATTCTGAGATACTTTCGGAGGCACGCAAGGTCGAGCGGGAGTGGAACTTGAAGCCGAAGAGGGACCGTTATATGTTTGGGGGTGACAGTAGTAGTGCGGGACCGACAAAGAGGCCGCGGTTCCAGCAACAGCAGTTTCCAATACAATTTGGAGCCTATTAGCAACAATATCAGATGCCAGAACCTATTGTTGCTCCAGTACAAGCTCCAGTATAACAGATACCACAACAGCCTCAGAGACAGGTGCAACAGGATCCTCAATGCACCTATTGCAAGAAGGCTAGGCACACTTGGGAGATGTGCCGAAAGAGACTTGGAGCATGCTTACATTGTGGATCAACGGAGCATATGGTAAAGGATTGTCTCTGGACACTTCAACGTCCAGGCCAGGATGCAGATCGAGGCCAGAGAGGTAGAGTTAGGCCACCTGTAGCACCACAGATTGCTCATCACCCGCAGAGGGAGCTACCTCGGCAGGGCGGAGCATTTGCGATGACGGTCGAGGAGACCAATACTACAGGTGATGGGTTAGAGAGTCTGTTCTTTCTTTCTGTTCCTTTCATCTATTTTGATTGATTGATTCTTTAGTACCTTTTGGATGCTTGTGTTATATAGTTAGTGTAGCTATAAAATACCCTGACAGAGACAACAGTAATAAGACAGGTGGAGACCATGACCATGCATGTTATTCTTTGCATAGGACTGTTCTTGGTGAGATAAGACCTTATTAGACTATGATTGTTGGGGGTTTGACCTAGAAGGAGTACGATCACCTTTAAATTTTGAGGACAAAATTATTTTAAGGGGGATAGACTTGTCACTACCGTATTTTCTAGAAAAGGGTATTTTGGTCATTTTATAATTAATTGAATATTGTGCATGTTAAATATTTATTTATTATATTATTTATTTATTATTAGCATATTAGATTTATTTTTTTGGACTTGTGTTAGTTGACCTAACTAGTTTAGTTTAGACTCATGGACCAACATGTATTAATTGTTAGAATTGAGCCCAACTAGAAAGCCCATTAATTAGGAGGGTGATTAAATTAATTAAACCATTAGACTAGAAGCTTTCCTCCTTAATTAATTTCTTCATGAGAGGCCCTAAGGGGTATTTTAGACTTTACATAGTAGCTTGAGGGAGGGGGCAAGTGAGGCCTATATAAAGGGGATGAAAACTTTCCCTCTCTTCATTTTTCATTCCAAATCTAGATCTAGAATTTCCCTCAACCAAATTTCATCAAATTCCTACCAAATTTCCACCCAATTACTTCTCAAATCACCATTGGAGACTAGAAGATCAAGGATCTAGAAGGAGGAAGCAAGGATCTACAAAGAGGAGCAAGGATCTACAAGTTGGAGGCCAATTTCACCAATTTTGGAGGTTTCATTGGGAATCCATCTCCCAATAGGTATAATTCAGTTTTTTTTTCTTAAAATAGCTTCTAAATCTGAGATTTAATCATGAATAATCAACCCATATGTATGTACTACCCATAGGATTTGGTTTTGTGTTCATAGGAGACCTATGGAGAAAGTTATGGTGCTTTTTGTGTCAATTTTGGGGGAATTCCGAAAATGACTTTTGTTGTGTGTGTCAATTGGTCCTATAGATCAATTTGGCATATGTTTATGTGTTTGGGGCTAGTGTCGTGTCCATAATTGGGTACATGTAGGTCGTATCCCAACAATTTGGTGATACATGTTGTTTTGGGGGTTTTTCCTCCGATACGGGACTTTGTACATGTCGTATTTTGACACGGACACATAGATCTATATTTGACACTTTGTTTTGTTCATAAATATTATATGTGATTTGTTTGTGTCATTCGGGGTGAAATTGGATGTGTGGTGGACTCGTGTCGCATGCGTATCCTAGATCTAGTGGGATACGGTGTGATACGCTCCAATTATTATGTGTTTATGTGTAGATCTAATTAATTGTGCTTTAATTCTTGAATTATAATTATGTATGTATCTATATATATTATATATGTATTATGTATATTTATTATAGTGTTTATTGTATCATAGATCTATGTATTATATATGTATTAATAGAATATATATTATGTAGCTTTCTTCTACATGCATTAATATATATGTTATAATATATGTTAGGGATGTAAATATATGTATATATTTTATATAATATATGTGTATGTTTAATTAAGTAATTAGATTATTTATAGTTATTATATGATTATTTATATATATATATATGTATGTAGATATATATTTATAAGTGGTAGCATATGTATATATAATATAGTAGATATATTTATATGTGGTTATATATATTGTTATATTATATATTGTTATATATTTATATTATTGTATGATTATATATATATATATATGTATACATATATGTATAGTTATATATACATATTACTATGTGTGTGTGTATGTATGTTACTATGTGGTATTTTATACAATTTACTATGTATAAGTGTATGTATAGTTATATATAGTTTTATATGTATATTGTATACATATATATTGTGGGTTATATATATGTATTTAAATATATATTGTATAAATATATATGGTGGATTATATATATGTATTTATATATATATATACATATATTTTCAGCGACAACAGCGAGCCAGAAGTGTCGCAACAGCAGCAACAAATGCAAATAATAGCAGCTTTTCAGCGACAGCAGTCAGCGACAGTTGCAGAAAACTGTCGCTGAAACAACATTGTATCAGCAGAGTATCAGAAGCTTCAGCGACAGTTTTTAGTGATAGTGCAGGAAACTATCACAAAAACTGCAGTATATCTATATACACAGCAGCTTTCTGTGACAGTGGACAGGATATTTAGCGACAGTTTGGCAGTTTTTAATATATTAGATATTAATATATATATATAGATATATATGTATATATATGGTAATTAATATATATATAAATATGTTCATAATTGCTATTTGTATTATAGTATACTATATATGTATATATTTAGTTGTAGCATATAAATTTATTAGAATAGTTAGTATATTTTAGTTATCAATTGTTATGAGTATCTTTTATATATTATATATTTGTAGGTATCTTTTATGTATTAATAGTTAGTGTGTAGTTGGTAGTTAGTGTTATTTTATTAGTACATACTAGAGTTATATTGGATTGATATATGTAATTATTGATGGGTAGTTAGTATATATATGAGATTTTGGCAAATACCTTGAGATACCAAGGTAAGTATCATGATATACCAAGGTATGAGTAGTAGGTATTGGCATAAGTAATAGGATAGTTGTAAACTAATTATGGGTTGATATTAAGGTGACTAAAATAAGGTATATAGTATTATATAAATATTAAATGCATAGTAGTTTATAATTATTGTTGGGTAGTTAGTATAAATAAGGTTTTGAATTTACCTTGAGATGCCAAGGTAAGTATCAAGGTATTGGAGGATAATCAAGGTATTGGGTTTGGATATCAAGATAAAGGTTTAGTATTGCGATACCAAGTTGGTTCGAAACCAAGGTATCCATTTAGCATTTGTAATTAGGATTTTATATATATAATATTGTTTGATATGTACATATGTGTTATATTTATCCCTTGTTTGCGTATCCTGAGATACGGTATCTTAGTATCCTAAGATTTAGTTTGTATGGCCTAGATTCATAGTGTGTGAGCCCAATATCTTTGAGTTAGACTCATGCAACATAGAAATAGGTAGTTGACCATAATTTGACTATAGTTGACCATAGTTGACTTAGAGTTGACCTAGTTTAACTTTTGACTTAGAAATAGTTTTATGACCTAGAAATTGACTAGTTTAATTTATTTCTCTTCCCCAAAACTTGTATTAATGCAATATTTCATATATAGGTCTGTGACACCAGTTCGGACATCATTTTTTATTATTTGCTCTGGACCACAGGCGAGTACATTCTCTGATAGTTTCTATTATTTGATTACCACTATAATTCAAGTATTTAGAAATGTTACTTATGATTCTTGACACGATGGTACACGGATTGGTATTGTTATTGGATCGTTAGTCATGGGATGTTACCTTGATTATGGAGATGGTATCGGATACTGTCCTTGTTGGTATTGGATAACATTGAATATTGTAGATTAAACATTGGATACATTGGCTAGTGACGTGTCATGATTCGATCCATCATATCAGTCGGAGCGGGGGAAATAACAATTAAATATGTGATCAAGAAACTATCGGCTAGTAGTGTAATCATTGGCTACTAACTAACCATGCAATTCACGTATGGTTGAGTTAGTTCCTTAGTATAATCATTGAATCTCCCAGGCCGATCACATATTTAGTTAGTATCTCAAATCACATAGTTATTGTAGATTCCATTATTCAGTTCATTGATTACCTTGTTCTATTCTGACATTATAGTTCATTCATTTATTCTTGTACGCATTGATTATATTCTGTTGTTAGTATTGCCTATTCTCTCATTGTTCTTGATTATCAGTTATATCCTCATCGTAGATAGCATCTTCTATTCTACTGCTTTATAGTTTTTGTCAATTAATTGAAACTGCTATTGGGTTGTACTTCGCTCCATTCCTGACTGAAAAACATTTTTCAGAGGATCCGGAAGATTGGTGTCTGACATACTATGGACCTCAGCCTATAGATGGTGCAGACTTAGACCCACTACTTTTAGAGTGACTGTCGAGAGATTTAGCCGGATTCACTAGTTAGCATAGTTAGTTCTCTTTAGCATTTTGGTACCGGATTTGTTTCCGACATATATTTGTGTTTGGATATTATTTCTATTTGTTGTTATTATATTTTTAATTGCTTAGTTATGTTAGACTTCTGTGATATCTTCTCGTGCCATAGAAATGTGATTGAGTATTGTGTTGAATTAAGTTGATTACTCTCTTCTTGGAGTTGAGATATTATTGGAGGTTTATGCTTTATAGTGAGATAATTAGATAGTATAGTTGACCAAGACAGCGTTCTACCGCCGATGCTGCGGCGTAGGCTGGGCGTTGTTCCCGACTTGCATCCCTATACCGGGTGCGGGTCGTGACAATATTGGAGTGACGTAGGAGAACGTCAGATTCTGGGATCAGAGTTAGGGGTCAATACCGTTGAGACAGTTAAGAAGATACAAGGACACTTGCGAGCAGCACAAGACAGGCAGAAACAATGGGCAGACCTTCATCGTCGTCCCTAGGAGTTTAAAGAGGGCGATCATGTCTTCTTAAGGATTTTACCTACCAGAGGCACCATTTGATTCGGAGGGCACGGTAAGTTAAGTCCAAGGTATATTGGACCATTTGACGTACTAGAGAGAGTGGGAGAAGTGGCTTATCGACTTGCGCTACCACCTTCACTTGAGGTAGTATATGACGTATTCCATGTGTCACAGCTCACGCGATATGTGGCAGATAACAGTCATATTCTTGACCATTCGGAGATCACCATTGGGCCCAGCTTGACATATCAAGAGCAACCCATAGGAATTCTCGATCGTCGAGAGAAAGTATTGAGTAACCAGTCTATTCCCTTGGTCCGCGTGGCATGGAAGCATGGCGCGCTAGGAGAATCTACTTGGGAACGCGAGGACGACATGCGTCAATATTTTCCGAACCTATTCGAAGACCAATGTATAAATTTATTTTGTTAAAATTATATCTCCTACAATTCTTGACTTTCTACCGTGGCTTAGTTTTAATTTCGAGGACAAAATTTTTATAAGTTGGGTAGAATGTAAAACCCATAATTCTGAAAACTGTATTTACTATTATTTAAAACTAATTATTTAATTTATTTAGTAATTATAAGCTAAATAGAGGGAATAGATTTTATTTAATTTTTATTTGTTTGTGCAATTAGAGGATTTATGGAGTCATTATAAATTTTTCCTAATTTATTTATGTAGAAGACCCTTTGGACAGTTGTTAGCTTAACCGTATGCACCAATATAATTTTTATGTATTAAAATATATATATATATATATATAATTCCTATTGGATCAAACCCAAACCGCTACTTCTAAACCCAATACCCGTTTGCAACCCAAACCCGCGTAGAAAATATCAACAGTAGTAGTAGCAAACCAACTTTGCTATTTTCTTTTCTGCACGTAAAGCAATTACGCGCGTAAACTCTCTCCACCGCTTCCTACTTCTTCCGCGCATAAAAACACCACCCGCCTAATTTCTCTCTCTACGCGTAAACAAAACCAAGCGTAAACTCCACCACCGCCTAAATTCTGCTCCGTGCGTAAAACCAAGCGTAAACAGAACTCCACCGCTTAATTCTCTCCTCCGCATGTGTGGGGAAAAAATATCAGCAGCTCATTCCACCGCCTCTTTACCTATTATTACTAAAATCTCCTCAACCGCAAACCTAAACCAATGAAAGAAAAACAGCAGCGGCAGTAGTTTCTTAACCATTAAGTAACCCCCACCGCCTCCTTATCCCTATATATATATTTATAACTCTCAAACCCTAACCCACTTCTTCTTACTATAACTTAACACTGTTGGACGTGCACTATACAGGATTTTTGCTCGGCAACTATACCTTGCCATTGTACTATTATTTATATTCCAACTGATACATGCATGTTTAAATTCTGCTTATATAGATGTTTATTTTTGTAGATTTTGGACCTCTTTATGAGACCACCCCAGTGTTATGGAGCATCAGTAGGTTCATTGGCCGTGACACAGTTGCTACACGAGTTGTGAGTCTCATATAGCTCTCGGACTACGTATTGGGTTGGCCGTCTGTACGTATGAGCCGTGCGTTAGGGATAACTGCTGATAGAAACTTTGTATGCTAGTAGAACTAGCAGTTATTTAGAGGTTGATCGTGTTATAGATATGACATGCTTAGAGCATGGGGTGGGGAGAACAACAAGTAAGACGTTTGGGCTCCTTTGTACTTTTTCTCCTGTACGCCCGGATTCTCCACCGGAGAAACGGGTGATGATGACCACTATATATTTACAGGCGGCCTCTGTCGCTCAAAAGACGACATGCTTTTAGGCCCCTGATTCTCCGAGAGAGTCATGCCAATCCCATTATTGGCCAGATAGCCCACGTGTTGGAAAGTTATTCTCAAATTGTATTCACTTAGACGGTTAGGCGACCCATTGGGTGTTTATATTTCAGTACTTATTGGCATGTTATTATGTATCTTGTTACGTTCCTCTGAGGACTTGGTCCCTTTCCAGATATGGACGAGCAGGAGTACCCACAGGAGTACGGACCTGGACCTGACTCTACTTACCAGGATGAGGGGATCTTACCCTCGGAGTATCTGTGATTTTGTTACCGCTGTTTAAAGATTTTGTTGCTACCTCAGTATAGTCGTTTTGTAGTGGATTTGTTTCCACCTGACTATCAGACTTGCTACACATCTTTGATATTCAGTATTATTCAACTCTTTATTCCTACTGATTATTTGTGCTGTGGATGAGATATAGATTTTGGTGTGACTTGTTGTGATAGTATATTATCACTGGTGGATTGGATATTCATATACAACGTACGTGTGTATATGGTTTCCATATATTGGAGTTCATATACATACGGCTGGGCGTGTTACGTATTCCTAGTCCTACGTATTTTGGGACTGACGCGTGACACACTAGCTGATCCCAAGAATTATAAATGAGGGTAGTACTCCATGTTATAGTGGCGTGACACCACATAAGGTAGTAAACCTCAGCTTTGGGCCATGTCACAGCGACGTAACACCACATATAGTCAAGGACACAACATATATGGGCTTGGAGGACCTCTGATATTGTGTCTTTGCAATCCTACCATTTAGTTTTATGTTAGTAGTTCAAAGAGAAATCTACTAGGCATCTAGCTATTGGTTCAAGGGAGGGCCAATGACTAGATCATGAATAGTGGGTAGTCCTTTGAGACATTGAGGGGTTACGGACCCAGAACCACTGTTGTCTACTAATTATTCTTTTCTGTAGAACAAGTCATGTGGTAGGATGGCTTATATGCCTTAATGAGTTCTCAGGTATTCTGAATATCTGGTGTGCTTAACAGGAAGCACAGTAACGCAGCACTACAAAGGAGCGTAAGATCTCCATGCTACAGTGGATGACACCACCAAGAGGTTCCTCGGTAAGGGCAATGCCTCGGCTTCGCGAGCCATGTCACAGCGGCGTAGCACCGCACATAGGTATGCAGCCTAATATTGTAGAATGAAGAGTGAAGGTAGCACTACAAAGAGGCCGGTGTCTTCATGTTTCAGTAGTGTGACACCACATAGGTAAAAGATGTAAATCCTTGGCTATGCGAGCCATATCACAGTGGTGTAACACCGCAAGAAAGTGCAAGACTTCATGTTGGTTAGTTTGGCACTACAAAGAGGCTGGGACCTCATGCTACAGTGGCATGATACCACGATAAGGTTTAGCCTCGGCTCTGGGCCTTGTCATAGCGGAGTAGTACTACAAGGAAGCTCGAGGCTTCATGCCAATGACTCTTTAAAAGAACTTACCTAAAGTGTATGGATAGAGATATAGGCCGTCTCTTGAGGAAAAACTTGTAGACGCCCAAAATACATACACCGAAACCAGGCATGCACAGGGACTTTAATATGCAACCGGAAGCACAACTAATGTCATTGTGTGAGTAGAAAGAATTGCAGCTATAGTACAGAATTCAAGGTTTAGTCCATTCTTGTATCATACTGTTGTTCGACCCATATAGGAAGATACAATTCAAAGTGACATCTATCCTAATGCATGATAGACAATTACTGTGGGGAATGCTCAACCCATATATATTGAGATATGTGGGGGATTGTTGGTGTTTTTGCCTTTGGACTAGTAAAGATAGTCCCACATTGGCTACACCACCAAGTAAATATCTCAATATAATACTTTGTATGAGTTAAGGTGTGCACATGGGGTATGGTAGGGCACATGGGTGCCATGTGGGGGTGTTTTCCTAGAAGAAAAAAAAGATTAACTCCTCATGAAAGCATTTATGCTTTTTGTCATGCTCTTGGAATTATTTTCATAGGAGCTAAGCCCCAAAGGGGCTTAGCGACTCGGACTCGGACTTGGGCTCAAGGGTGCAAAGTGGCACTTTGTTGGCCCACTTTGCACTTAGCACATCAGCATCGTCATAAGGCGTTTGTGCACTTTTGTTGTGCTCGTGCGCTCATTTTATGTACGAGTTTTATGCTCGAATTGCATGCTCATGTTGTATACGCGTGTTGCATGAGCGGACGCTGGACGGGCGCTGAGCGGGTGTTGAAAAGATGCTGAGCGGGCTATGCGTTGGGCTACGATTGTAGGATATCAATTTTGTATATTGGCTTTTTAGTTCCACACCAGAAAGAAGAGGAGGATGGGCTTCCATCCTTTCCTATATAAAGATCCCTCTAGCCTCCTTTTGAGACAGACCAAAAGGTTGAGAAAGATGAGTCCAAAGGAGTCCGTTCGAGTCACACAAAGAGGTGACTACGAGTGTTTCAGAAGTTATCTTGTGAACTTGCTGGCTCCTGGGAGAGGATCATCGATAGAGTACGAATATTGCTTTGTGCAACGGTGGTCTTCACTGCCCCAGCAAGATTTTTTTTTATTCTGTCTTCTTCTCATTTTTCTTCTTGGTTCATTCTGTCTGATTATAACTGCATTTTGCAAGAAAGAACGAAGGTAGTTTTTTATTTTATTATAACTCTGTTATGTCCATCTGCAACTGTGATTACAAGAAATAATGAGAAGATTGGTTAATTCTGATTCTTTTGTAATCTTGAGAGTAAGTTGTAATGAGAATCCTTATATAGTTCTTCGTAGAAATCGAGAATAGTTAGAGTGAGAACTTTTCTGTGAACCTCTGATCTCGATCACGCGTTCTTCCATCTTTGGTTAAGCCTCGGGACTAACAAGAAGTAAATAAAATAAAATTATATATATTATAGCATGGGAGGAAATGAAACAAATTTAAGTTATGCCTGATGAAGCAACCAAGTTAGAAAAACATGAAGCATATTAAGATAAAGAATAGCAGTTTCATAGGGTTAAAGACCCTATCAATGCACCAATAGCTCAAGATTCCTTATGAGGGTTGAAATTTATATAATCATATTATTCTAATACCCCAAAAGGCTTTGTTGTTGTAATGTGCCGCCTCAGGTCGAATGCTCATTTTATGGGTTAATAGCTAGATCCATACAACAGTTTAATTTTGTCAAATCTGCTTAAAATGCGCCTTAGATGGGATATGAACATGGGCGGCTCCCATACCATGATAAGTACCATTAATCATAATACCTATTCCCATGTGTATGTAAAATGACTTTTCATTTCCAAATGCAGTGGATTAAACACTTAATACAATAAATAGTTTGAATTTACTAAACAAAGCAGAATTTGGTCATTGGTCCAAACAGAATAGAACACCAAACTGTTGGATATATAAAGAAAAATCAAAGTAAATGTGGACTGCAGAGCATAGCTAATTTATACTGAGCCAACATTATTCTAGTAACCAGTGACATACTTGGCCAACGTCTGCGGTGAAGCAGACAACATCACATCCATAGTTCTTCCTGTGACAAGCAAATAACAACAGATTAGGAAAATATAACAGAAGTAAGGTACTACTACTACTACTACTACTACTACTACTCCTACTACTACTACTACTACTACTACTACTACTACTACTACTACTACACACAATCAGATTTTATAAGTAAATATATGACTGAATGAGGTAAATCATGCAATAGATCTATTGATACAATAACACCCCTTAATATACCATCAACATGTTTTTACTATTTTAGTACATATCAAATTCAAACAATAAAAGTAATTGGCCTATGGTTTAGCAAAAGTCCTAGTGAAGAGTAAATAAGAAGTCAAAAACCAAGCTCAACTACGTGCAAAAGCAAAGCTAAATTATGTGTAAAGAAGTAATTGCAAGTATAAGAACTATTAGATTGGCCGTCATTAATTGGTTTCCACAAAGAAGATGATGATCCGATGATTATAGTCTGTACCTTACTTTTATTTGGCAATTGAAAGATAGTTACATAACCTACAAAAATTTAGTATAAAATATGTGTGTTCTAATAACATCATTTTAGCTCAATAATCATATCTCAACAAGTTATTCAGACACAGAAAATCTACCTGAGCTATGGGACAATCACAGATGTGTCCAAGCTACCACTATGCGCTAAAACAACTTTATTCAATTTCCCCTGAAGTCCACTTCCATTATGATTACCACGAGAATTATCTTCTCCACTCGAGAGTACACTTTTAATAGCTGCATATCAAAAGAAAATATCAAAACCAAACATACATAATATGATAAACATAGTTGAAATAAAAATACTGAAATGAGATGAGTGACTGGCAATTCGCTAACAATAATCACGTGTATTTGTAGAAAGAGTATAATCTTAGTTAAAGACATACCAGAACCAAGGTCATCTTAAATAAGTTTGGATCGGGACCAAGTAAAAAGAATATTGTATGTGCTAATGATATAGAGGACACGACTATTAAAAGTGCTGAATAAAGAAAATGATTCTATGTAATCGACCCCAAATTTTTGGGACATAGGCTTTGTTGTTGACGATGTAGATGATCTGAGAAATAACCTCCCCAATTAAAATATTGGATGCCAACATGTGCATCATTAGTTCCTGATCTTAATTCAGTAAAACAAGTATTAGTGAACCTCTCCTAATTGGATTATGGCTTGCAAGTAGTGTTCAGTTATTCTAATATGCAATCAAAAATATGCTCCACAGAGATAAATTGGCCTATGGTTTAGCAAAAGTCCTAGTGAAGAGTAAACAAGAAGTCAAAAACCAAGCTCAACCACGTGCAAAAATAAAGCTAAATTATGTGTAAAAAAGTAAATGCAAGTATAAGAACTAATAAATTGGCCTTCATTAATTGGTTTCCACAAAGAAAATAATGATATGATAATTATAGTTTGAACCTTACTTTTATTAGGCAATTGAAATATAGTTACATAACCGACAAATATTTAGTATAAAATATGTGTGTTCTAATAACATTAGTTCACCTCAAAAATAAGATCTCATCAAGTTATTCAGACACAAAAAATATACCTGAGCCATGGGACAATCAACAGATGTATCCAAGCCACCACTATAAGCTAAAACAACTTTATTCAATTTCCCCCTGTCACGACCCGCACTCGGATATTCGGACACGAGTACGTAAGTACGTCTAGCCTTTACCGCAGCATGGTGGTAGAATGCTGTCTAGGCCAATAACTAACTATCAATATCATACAATAATGATTATAACCTGTCAATGATATTTCAACTCCATAAGGAGGACAAGATGACAATATAATGACTATCAATACTCAATCATAATATATCTATAAGGAAGATAAAAGGCACGATATGATATAATACGAGAATCCAAAACATAAGTCTAGAATAGACATCTCAATCATCAAATCTAAGAAGTCTCGCAACTCCATCATCAATCTAGGAATCAAAATAATAACATCTCAATAGTCTCAGTGGTTGGAAATAAATCCAGTACAATAGAAATACTAAAGGCTAACTTAGTAGCTACTAGTTGTATCTCCTCCACATGAACTTGCTCCTCCTAAGGCCCTGAACATACTCCTCATCTACACCCTCATGCGGTCCATAGTAAGTAGGACAAAACTCCTCTAAGTCCTCTGAAAAAATATTATCCAGTTAGGATTGGAGCGCAGCACATAAACTAACAGCAGTTCCAATTAAGTTGATAGAGACTATAAAATAGTAAGTAATGAGAATACATGATGGAAAGTAATGCTATAACAGTAAGGAAACATGTAAAGAAGATAATTATATCATAGGTAAATAATGAGTCATAAACATGTGAATGACAGTATCATCAGGTATAAACTGGAATAGAGGAATGAATAACTAGCTAAGTGCCTTGAAATATTAGTTTATTATGTGATCGGCTTGGGACAAGATCATGATCTACCATATATGATTGTTTATGCATAAGTACATCTAATAATGATTAGACACAACCATATATGGGGAGCTATACACAAGCAAGTAATAAGGTAAGGCTACACCCTACGTAAAATGTGGGTAAGCTATGCACAAGTATATGGAGTATGTGTCACACCCGTTTTGAGATTTGGTATTTCTCGAATTTTTGAGATTCAATTTTTTTCCTGTAAATGTATTCATGTTGTATTGCTAAGTGGTCATTATCAATTATATTGTAGTTATATGTGTTTAGATCTTTGTTCATTATAGGAGACTACCCTAGACTAGTAAGTAAACCCATTGGCAGTTGCTAACCCATACTAGGACTCGTATGTTGGGAGGATACCTGATCCAGTTCTCTTTTGGAACCGTTAAGCCTATTATGGATGGTTGAGATTTGCTAGGGAGTGTCATGACTTAATCCTAAGACTAACCTCACCCCCTCTAGTATATATATGAGTTTTTCTCTCTCCTCTTATTCTTCTTCTTTTCCATATCCTTTTCCCTTTTTTTCTTCCTTGCTCCCTCTCCCTTACCCGAGCACCGGCCCTAGCCCTAACCCTAGCCCTAGACTCGGTCTAGTAGAGGTTTGCTAGTCCACCAAGGCAAGTACATCTTGCTCAATGGTGAAGCCATGGTTTTTGAATTTTTTCATATATGTAGTAATTAAAAATATATTTGAGGGAAAATATTCTTTTTGATGTCCTCCTCAACTTTAGTTCTTAGAGTTTTTCATTTTAATGTACGATTTTGTGTAGATCTGAGTTTTAAGTTAGGATTTTTCATGGGTTCCTTGAGTTTTCCTTGGTTTTGATCTAATAAAACAAGGTATTTGTAATCACCCTGTTCAAATTTTATTATATTTAGTTATTTATTATAGTCGTAATTAATGGATTAATTATTTATTAATTAAAATTATTCTCCAAAAATATATTTTAAGTGAAACATTATTTTTATAAAGTATCCCAATTTTTTTAATTTATTTGTTCATAAACCTATTTTTATATATATATATATATATATATATATATATATATATATATATATATATATATATAGTAAAGAAAAGAAAAGAAAAGAAAAGAAAAGAAAAAGTAAAACCTAACTAACCAGTTCCCAGACCCTAACCCCTACCCGACCTCACCCTCTCGGCCCAAAATCGACCCCCCCCCTCTCACGATTTCTCCCCCCTCTCCCTCGATGTGTGTGTGTGTATCCCTAACCCTAACTTCCTTCTCTCCTTTGCGACCCAGAGCCGCCGCCCATGACCACCTAACCGCAGCGCCGCCCGACCCCGATTCCCGATCGCCCGCGATAGCAGGCGCCCCCTTCTGTGCACCCTACTTAGCAGGGATGTAACTCTCTCATCATCATATTATTTTTTGTTTTGTCTCTTCATACACGCTCATAACATGATCCTCTAAGAATCCCTTTAAGTAGAACGAATTTAGGCGCCCTGAATTGATCGAAAAATCGACTCAAAGTTGACGAAAAACTGTTACAAAATAATTTAGAAAATCAGTCCAAATACCCTTGTTTACGCTCTGTTTTCTTCCAAACCATATAGTATTTTCGAATTCTATTTGAATAGACTTCTAAACAATATATACATAAATAATTCTGTTCTTTTAGTTTTATTTAGTTTGCTTTATTTGCTAAATTAAACCTGTGCAAACTTAACCAAAAACTATATTTTTTGAACCAAAAAACTTGCAATACGTAGTGTGTCCCAACAAATTGGACCACTTCATCGCGTACCAGTGGCACCGAAAGGTGCGTATGGTATATCCGGATATGTGAACTTTTATGAAAGTTGATTTGGACATGTCTGCACGCCGGAATCAACCCGTATCAGTCGAAAGTCCCTCGTATCGACATTTTACAAAAAAATCTATTAGTCGGTGCACGCTCATCGGAACACGACGAAACTTACTCCATCGGATTCGTAGTATCATGCTGGTCCTGTGACCCATATTTATTCTAATTTTGAGACAGTAACAGAATGGTCATTTTGTGGGCCCCACGGTCTGAATTAACGTACGATTTTGTGATTGGCTCACCGAAATTCAAAATTGGACATACCGTTGAATTCATATTGTCGATTAGGATTCGTTTGACCTATAATTTGTCCTATTTAGAGACCTTTACCCTTGGTAATTTTTTTGGTGTAAAGTGGACCACATATGGACACCGCTTTGACCCAAAAATTACCTTTTTGCCCCTTGTGTCCAAATTGGACGAAATAATAGTGTTTTCTGACTATCTCATTAATTATGGAAATATTGGTGTTGTCTATTTCAGCATCCCGTAACGTTTGTTCAGATCCCGTAGTTTCTGATTCCTTGTGCTTGTCGTTTGGACGTTTACACTACATTGATTGCTTGCCAGGCAAGTATACCTTGCCACAGTACCGTTCATTTATATTCCGTTATTGCATATCTATTTTTTGTTATTTTTTCAATTTATTTTGCTATAAAACTGTGCGTCCGAGAAAACTTGGGTGCAACGACGATTGGCGTCATTTTTTGTCACTTACTTTTACTATGCATGTTGACCTAGTTTTATGAGACCACCCCATTATTTTGAGGCATCTTTATGTTTTATTTGGCCATGACAGATTTGAACATGAGTTGTGAGCCTCATGTAGGATACAGACTTGCGTGATAGGCTGGCTACCTGTACGTATGGGACATACGACGGTTAGAAAATAACTGCTGATAGAAATGCATGCTAGAGACTTGGAAGCTATTAGAGGTTTCATCATGTCGTAGATACGACATTGATAAAGCATAGGGTAGGGAGGACAATGAGTAGGCACATTGGCTCCTTTACACTTTCCCTTTTGTAACCGTACGCTTCGTCGGAGATGCGTGATAAGATGACCTTTATATTATTTACATGCGGCCTCTGTTGATCGAAAGACGTTATGCTTTGTAGGCCATTGATTTTCTGATAAAATCATGCCAATTCCATTTTTAGCCAGACAGCCCATGTGTTGGAAAGTTGTTCTCAAAAATGCATTTCACATAGACGGTTAGGTAACCCCTTTGGATGTTTATTTTCAGTACAATATTGGCATAATTTTATGTATCTTGTTACATCCCTCTGAGGACCTGGTCTATTTTGTGGTGATGATGGCGGTGGTGACGTGAGGAGAGGGTGATGGCGGTAGTGATGGTTGTAGTGGTGATGATGGTCATGGGGATAATGGTGGTGCTAGGATGGTCGTGGATGAGGAGGTGGTTGTCGAAGGTGGTGGGGGTCGTGAGGAGGAGGAGAGGAAGAAGGAGGAGAGGAGGTCGGATGAGGAAAAGAAGCTTTAGAAGGAGGAGAAGATGGAAAGTTGCTGGTAGTCAAGGAAGGAGGAGATGGGAAGTTGCTGGTGGTCGGGGAAGGAGGAGGTGAAGAAGGAGGTTGTGGTTAGGGTTTCAGTTTTAATGGAGGTGGTGGTGGCTAAAATTTTTGGAGAGAGGGAGAGAGTTAATGAAGGAGAGAGAAAGAGAGAAAGAGAGAGGAGGAGAGCATGGGGATTAGGGCTGGCTATATTGTTATTTCTAGGGATATGGGAAGGATCCTCATGAGGAAATGAGTGGTTGGGATAGGATTAATTTTGAATTGAGGGTGGTGATTGAATGTAGATGTAAAGTGTTGTGTTGTATACACAAAACTAGGAGGGAAAAATAGGGGTGACCGGTCAAATTAATGAAGGAGGGTTTCTTCATTATTTTGTTCCAATAGGAGGTGGACACCTAGTTGCTTATTTGCACAAAGACCCCCAATAATTTGGACATTGCACAAACAAAGGAGATTGGGATTGGATGAGAAAAAAATACCATGTTTGGTGTGTTATAGAGGGGAAAATGGTGTGTGGTGTTTTGTATGAACCTTGAGGGTGTGAGTAGGGGTTTGGGTTGGTGTTGGGTCTAGTTTTGGGTTAGGTTGAGTCATCAATTTAATTAAAATTAGTGTCAATGATGTTCTTTAATTAATTGGAAGTGCATAGAATTAAAATTGGGTGGGACACAAGTGTCATAGACGTAGTAGTCTCGGAATAGATTATTGTCATAAATTGGGTAGCACAAAATGGGTCGAGGTTGTGTCTCCAATTTCGATTGGAACGGACAAAGATGCAAAGTTAGATTTATTTGGATTTAAAAAATAAATATTTGTAATGAATGTTGTGGACCAAAATAAAGCAAAAGTGAGGGTATTTATGATTTAGACAAAGGTCATAATGGAAGGCTGAAATGTCTAGGACAAGTGTGTAAAATTTGTTTGAAAGCAAATGCTAGTGTAGCGCTCCAAATATCGAAACAACGGTAAGGTGAACCAAGAGAATTTAATTAAAAAAGGCAAATTAATAACTCTATTAAATAATTTAAAAATAACCCTAAATGAATCCTAATCCTAGATTTGGGTTAGGGGGTATACAATCTACCCAACTTATAAAAATTTTCTCCTCAAAATTAAAATAAACACATAATAAGCTATAAATTATCAAGCAATGCTTCGGACATACCTAGGACCGGTGGAGCTGTCATTTGCACTATTTGTTGGGCTCTATTGACATACTGGAAACACTCTTGAGCCTGATATTGGTATGATCCGTACCTCTAATACTATCCTAATCTTCTCCTGCAATCTTTATGAATATGTTCTTTCTTTCTGCAAAAGTGACATGTCGGTAGCTCTCTCTCTACTAATACGACACAACCCTTTATTATGTCTGCACTCCTGTATGACTGATCGGTCCTCCTGCTCCTGGTTGTGCCTTAGCTGGTGCAGCTACACTGGGATGCCTCTGACTCATCGATCCCTTGCCAATAGCCTCTGTCAAAACTTCCTCGTAAGATATCCTCGCCTGGGTGCTAGTGTACCTCTGCAGCTCGTAAGTCAAACCATGATAGAATTTCCTGGCCTTCTCTAGATCATTGAGTATCAGGGCGGTACCAAATCTACTAAGACGACTGAACTCCGCGTCATACACATCTACAGTCATGTTTCCTTGCTCCAGATGTAGGAACTGAGAGTAGAGCGCATTCCTGATAGTAGCCAAAAAGTACTTCGCATTGAAGTATTCTAGAAACTGCTGCCATGTCTGCTTCTTGCCGATGCTGCGCTCCATAGAGTCCCACCAGCGATGGATATTACCTTTTAATTGGGCCCTCTGTCACGACCCGCACCCGAATATTCGAGCACGAATACGTGGTTACGCCCAGCCTACGCCGCAGCATCGATGGTAGAACGCTATCTGGGTCATTTCTAACTATCTAACATCTCAACAATATAATATGGTACCTGTCAATCATCTCAACTCCAAAAGGAGAAGCAATATGGTATCTCATATGAATGGCTAATCTCAATCACAAAATAAACTAAGGTAGAATAATACAAGAATGGAATAGCGAAGGAAAGAATAAAGATACAATCCACAATCTGAAATAATAATACAAACTGTGAATCTACCAAAAGAATAGTCTAATACAATCAAACACAATATAACTAGACCTCCTCGGGCTCTACAACTAAGTTCTCCTGGTCAAAAGGAGTATCCTCTAAAGTTACGCTATCCTACGGCCCGTAGAATATGGGACACTGCTCTAGAAGCCAGTCATCTGGAAAAATATATCAGTCATGATTGGAGCAAAGTACATACCTCTGAAAGAAATTTCAATAGCATAATCGAGCATATAAACAGATAAAGAAATAAAATACAAGATCACTAAACATATGAATGATGAACAATAGATATAAAGGTAATGTACGAGAATATAGAACAACAATATGAATATCAACAATATAATGAAGTAAACTGCAATCTAACTAACTAATGTGCCTCAGAATACAAGTTCATTATGTGATCGGGTTGGGTGAACATGATCAGGTAAAATGATTACAAGTAAGGTATGTAACCAGAATGTACACGATGTAACAATGGGACTTTGATCACATAATCAACTCCTACTCTCCCACCCCCAACTAATACCGATGGATCCAATCACGACACGCTACGAACACGAAATATAACCACTGAACACGAGAAGTGGGTGTACACGAATATCATAACCACCGAACACGAGCGGTGGGTGTACACGAATAAGCATACTGAACATGAGCAGTATGTGAACACAAAATATAATTAATACCCAATATACACGATAAGATATAATGTACATGAGTACCCGCTGAACACGGTAGGGGATACCATCTCCTGACGGGATCCATATAGTACCAGTACTTGAAATTACTGTATCGGGATCAATGTATACAATTATAGAACATGCATATATACAATATTATGAATTGAAAACTATCAGAGAAATGTACTCGCTTGAAGTCCTGAGCAAGGTGTGTCTCTCGATGCCCAAGCTGATGTCAAACAACCTATATATGGTACGTTGCATCAATACAAGGTTCAAGAATAAGAATAAGTGAAGTTGATGCAATTCTAGGTCGATACGCCATTTCTAAGCCAAACCAATAAAATCTAGGTTGCCAGAGTCTAATACTAAGTCACTAAGTCGATACATTATGAATATGCTATACTAGCTAAGCTAAGAAACAATAAATCACTCAAAGAGCCGTATCCTAAGATACACAAGTTTTTGAATATGAAAATAGTATTTTATATATGTATATAAGTCATATATTATAATACTATAACCAATCAATTGAAATAGGATACCTTGGCCATGCACCAATGCGTATCGCACATATCTCGATACCCAAAGTCCCAATACCTTGGGTATCGACCCAATACCTTGTTATCCCAAGGTAACCCAAACACTAACATATAACTAATACATATATAACTAATTACTATAATATATCTAACTACTACATAAAAACCATACTACATAACTAACTATTATACTATATCAACTAATACAAACAAATATATATATATATATATATATATATATATATATATATATATATAAGTAGCTAACTAGCTAATCTCAACATATATATATGTCTACACTAATATATATAGATACTAACTATTACATTCTAACTACTTAACTTATTCATATACTAACTAACCATATCTAAACTTATCATCTACATAGATACCTATATAGCTAAATATTTACTAACGTTCTAAACAAAGTAACTAACAATTAAACAACTAACTACTATACAATACCTCAAAACTAAACTACTGAACACTGAAAGAATCCAACTGAAACTAGTTGAAACCAATATACCCGAACCCAAGTTAAAACCTCAAAACTGATACTATACTAAAATTGACTGAACTGTACTCGGGCACAGTGACTACAACCAAACTTGCTGATACCTGCACTTACCTGTGTGAACAAATACTGTGCAGCATTGCACAGTACTGAAACCAAAATATGCTGAACACCTCTCTTGCTAAGGCTGCCTGAGTGCAGTTGCACTGGCTCCCTCACTGCAGGGTTCTTCACTACAGAATTCTTAGTTCAATATCCTTTTGTGGTTGCTGCCTCAGCTGACTATGCACGAGCTGCACAGTCCCTGCTGAATCCAAAGGCCCGAGCCCCTCACTCTACCACAATGCCACTCATCTTCATGCTGTGCTGCAGATACTGATATTTCTCTGCAGTGAACCACCCTGCATGCCCGAGCTTGCTGCAGTGGATGCCCAGCTCGACTGCACCCTGCAGAAGCTGCACACTATCCCGATCACCTGCTGAGCCTCCCCTCTTGCATTGAACACTGAAAGAATGCCAGTCATCTCCAACTAATGAGGCACCCTTTGCTGACACTGAAATGCTACCCGAGCTACTCTTCCTCTTGCACTGACACACACACACAACCACACACTACATTGACCTATATATATATATATACACCTCTCACAACACATATAGCTATATATATATATATATATATATATATATATATATATATATATATATATATATATATATATATACACCTCTCACAACACATATAGCTATATATATATATATATATATATATATATATATACACACACATATAACCAAACACATAGATACATATTTATAAGTACACACACACACACACACACACACACACACACACATATATATATATATATATATATATATATATATATATATATATATATATATATATATATATATATGGGTATATATATTACTATATATGCATACATATATATATATATATCTATATACCAACACATATATATATACATATACATATAGATCTATATATAACTATAGACACACATACACATACACACATATACACTACTCATATATACTACTATATGCATCTATATATCACCTAATTATCATATATATATATATATATAATTACACATGCACGTATAGTAAAAAAGGACCAAACAACAAATACGTGGAGTGCACCACACCCGTATCACACTTTCTCTATGGTACGCTTGCGATACGACTCCAACACACAACCAAACGCATCCCAGAGGACACAAGCAAGTCTAAAATACTAAATATAAGCAATATGTATAGTAATTAGAGTATCTATGTGTCCGTGTCATAATATGATATGCACAAGGTTCCGTGTCAGAGGAAAATACCCAAAATTAATCCGTTTCGTCAAATTAACGAGGTACGGCCTACACGTATCCAATTATGGATATGACACTAGCCACAAACAAGCAATCACATGTCAATTAAATTTATTAGACCCAATGACAACCACTACATGTGCCAATCTCGGAATTCCCCTAAAATTGGACATAACTTCCACCGTAGGTCTCCAATGAATCTAAAACTAATTTCTATGGGTAGCCTATGCATGTGGATTAGTTTTTCATGGTTAAATCTCAGATCTAGAGTCTATTAGAAGGAGAAAAACTAAATTGTACCTGTCACGCCTCAGTCTTAAAATACGTAGGACTAGGAACACGTAAGCATGTCAGTCGCACATATATGGGAACTCCAATATATGGAAACCATAACACATGCGTACGTTGTATTATGAACAATAATTCATAAGTGGTATATAATTATCACAAGTCACAAGACATAACTAAATCTCATCCACAAAAATCATAAATAAATAGATAACCAATATCTATGTGACTAAATCTCAATACGAAGTATCAAAGGATGATAGTCGGGTGGAAACAAATCTACTGCCAAACTAGAATATAAAATAAATAAAACAAGTACATCCATTAATAAGAAATAAGGCTCGAAGAGAAAATCTCCTCGAAATATAAGTAGCAAGTCCGGATCTGTGCTCCTGCGAATACTCATGAACATCTACACCTGGAAAGGGACCAGGTCCTCAGAGGGACATAACAAGATACATAGAAGCATGCCATAAAGAAAATACTGAATAAATAAAGGGGGTGTGCTAACCATCTAAGTGAATGCAATTTGAGGACAACTTTATGCATATGGGAAAGTGTAGGCTAGACATATGCTGACGTAATTCACCAATCACCGTGACTGGCTAGTATATGCCACATATGCCCTCCATAACAAGGGCACTCTGCAATATAATAACGTCCAGCTCCGAGGAGCGTGGTATCTGTATAAGTAATAACGTCCAACATTCTATAGAGTGTGGTATCTGCAAAACCACAAGTAACGTCCAACACTCTAAAGAACGTGGTATCTGCATAAATATATACGTCCGTATCGCTCCAAAGAATGCGATATCTGTATAAAGGAGGTGGGTGTCCCATACACATACTAGTCGTCCTCCCCGCCGAATGCAAATATACAAGTCGCGAACACGACGTGGACATCTTGTACTATAATGCAAGTCTCTATAGAAATAAACAACTAAGCTAAATACCGTCACACGTGCTGCTCACACCGATGGCCAGTCGAGTATGAAGCACGCGTCCCTACATGAACTCACTTTGTGACGTGCAATAATACGTGTTAAGGCCTGGGGAGTCATACCGATAACTCCACAACTTTATGTGGGTCCACTAGACACTAGGTCAGACACAAGTCCTAAAGTCAATGCCTTCGTTGACTGCACCCGAGTCTTTCTCGTACACGCACAGTTATATAATATTAAAATAAATAAACATGCCGCTAAATAATAACTAAATTTAAACAGTACAACAAGACAAGATATACTTTCCTGGAAAGGAAGCTGCGTAGTGCCAATAACCTGCTCCTGAAGTCTCACAGAATAATCCGATAGGTTCTTGGGGTTAGCGTGTACGGGCACGAGGATCGAGGGTGACTGTTGCAGGTCATCTTCGGCTAGGGTGACGGGTCTACGATGACGACGATAATATCGATGATGATGACGAGGGTAATGATGATTGTGATGATGTGGGTAATGATGATAGTGATGATGATAGGAATAATGAGGGTAATGATGATGACGATGAGGATGATCATTGGTGATGATGATGTTGATGATGAAGGGAATAATAATGGCGATTAAGGTGATGATGGGAATGATGATGGGGATGATGATGATGATGATTGATGAAGGAGATTAAGGTGAGGATGATGATGATTAAGGGATGATTAGGATGATAATGGTGATGAGATGATGGTATAGGTTGTGATTATGAAGATGGGGATGATGATGAGGATGACGGGAAGTTGCTGCTCCGGCCAGGACTCGGGCGACCCGAGGAGGAGGAGAGTGGAGAGGGGGTCGATGAGGGAAGGTTGTGGTCGAGGAGGAGGAGAGAGCAGTGAGAGGGGTGGTGGTGCTCTGGGCGAGTCGAGGGAATGGTGGAGGTCAGGCGGTGGTGATGATGGTTGCTCCGGCGTTAATGGAGGCGGAGGAGGATGACAGATAGGAGGGAGAGGACAGGGGGTGGTGGTGAGCGATGGTTACAGGAGGTCGGGATGGCCGGAGGTTAATGGTGGTGATGGGTGGTGGCAGGGAGCGTTCAGGCAGAGGTGAAGTCGAGGAGAGTCGAGTGCTGCTGCCGTCGACTCCGGCGGAGGAAGGAGTACATGGAAGAGAGAAGAGGTCGTGGCTCGGGAAGTCGGGGATGACTTTGGTTTTAATGGTGGTGTTGGTGGCATTACCGGCGATGGTGACAACGGGCTCAGGCGAGGATGGCGGGGTCTAGTCTTGGCCGGCGGGTCTGCAGTCATTGGCGGGGGAGGTGATGGTGGTAATGGTGGTGTAGATGTGCTCAGGCGAGTCGGAAGGATGGACAGGGAAGATGAAGTGGGTGGTGGAGATTGGTGGCGGGCAGCGGCGGGTCAGCGAATTAGGGTGGCTCTCAGCGTGCTCAGACGACTTTCGACGAGGCTGCTCCGACAGTTGGGAGGAAGGAGATGGTGAACAGGGAAGGGAGAGGTGTGTAGTCGGCTAGGTTAAGTTTTGGTTTTAGGAAAATAAAGAAAAAAAGGAAAAGAGGTATATATATACATGTGTAAAGGAGGGTTGATTGTTTGACCTAGAAAATTGGGCTTGGTCAACATCTCTTTTGGGATTGGGCTTGGCAACACATGTAGGTATTGGAGGGCTAGGATTTGCATTGTTTGAAATACATGGCTAGGATTAAATGAGGGGTGATGTTGTGTGTTGCACATTCCAAAAAAATTATGAAAAAAATTTACATGAAGGCAAAAATGGGTTTCTTCATGTGTTGTGTCAAATGTGTGGACACCTTAATGCACTTTTGCATAAAAGTGCCCAACAATTAAAAAAATTACACAAAGATGGAAATTGGATTAAATTAATTAAAATTAATGCAAATAGTGTTCTAAAATTAATTAGAAGTACATGAGGCTAAAATTAGGTGGGACACAAGTGTCATGGACATAGGGAACTCATGATAGAATATTATCATAAATTGGGTTGCACAAAATTGGTCAAGATTGTGTCTCCAATTTCGATTGGAACGCACAAGGATACAAAGTTGAATTTATTTAGAATTAAATATAAACGTTTACGATGAATATTGTACGACTAAAATGAAGCACACGAGAGCATAATTATAAGTTACACAAATGTCAGAATATATGACTGGCACGTCTAGGACAAGGGTGTAAAATTTATAGGAAGGCAATGGCTAGTGTAGTGCTCCATTTATTGAAGCAACGGTAAGGTGCACCAAGTGATATAAATATTATAAAATAAATTAAAATACAGTGTTCTATTTCTATTTGGATTCAAACTAGCCCTAGTCTCTCTATCTAAGCCAAGTAGGTCTAATTTTGGATGAGGGGGTTTACAGTACCTATTGGAAGATAGATTCCCAATGAAAGTCTCCAAGTGCTAAGTAACTCCTTTCCTTGTAGATCTTGGACTCCTCCTTATTGCTTCTTGCTTTTTTCTTGTAGATCCTTGATGTAGAAGTCATAATAAAGGATTAAGGAAGGAATTGGTAAAGAATTTATGGAGAATTGATGAGAGAATGGAGGGAATTGGAAGAGAGAAATTATAGATCTAAGAATTTGGGAATGAAATGAAATGAAATGAAATGGGAGAGCACACTCTCTCCTCCTCTATGGGCCGGCCATGTAACCCCCTCCCCAAGCAATATAAAATATAACAAATACCCCTTGGGATCTCTCATGAAAAATTTAATTAGGAAGGGAAGGTTCTAGTCTAATAGTTTCACTAATTAATCCAACCTCATAATCCATGGGCCTAATTCATGGGCTCAAACTAAACTCATCACAAAGCACATGAATCAAGCAGGATGCAATTATTTAAATAGAACAGATTGGAAGGAAAGTGAGTTCAAGAATTCGGAACAAAATTAAGAAGAAAAAGTAAAGTATGTGGATGAGACATAAAACTCTAATCCTAGGTGCAAGCTTGCTCAGTACAGTAACATAACCGAGACAATATGCTCTAGACCTGCATGGGCCACCAGTAAAATATGTCACGCCTCAGTCCCAAAATACGTAGGACTAGGAACACGTAAGCATTTCAACCGCATGTATATGGGAACTCCAATATATGAAAACCATAACACATGCGTACGCTGTATTATGAATAATAATTCATAAGTGGTATATAATTATCACAAGTCACAGGGCATAACTAAATCTTATCCACATAAATCATAAATAAATAGATAACCAATATCTATGTGACTAAATCTTAATACAAAGTATCAAAGGATGATAGTCGGGTGAAAACAAATCCACTGCCAAACTAGATTATAAAATAAACAAAACAAGTACATCCATTAATAAGCAATAAGGCTCGAAAAGAAAACCTCCTCGAAATATAAGTAGCAAGTCCAGATCTGCGCTCCTATGAGTACTCATGAACATCTACACCTAGAAAGGGACCAGGTCCTCAGAGGGACATAACAAGATACATAGAAGTATGCCATAAAGAAAATACTGAATAAATAAAGGGGGTGTGCTAACCATGTAAGTGAATGCAATTTGAGGACAATTTTGTGCGTATGGAAAAGTGTAGGCTAGACATATGCTAACGTAATTCACCAATCGCCGTGAATGGCTAGTATTTGCCACATATGCCCCCCATAACAAGGGCACTCTGCAATATAATAATGTCCAGCTCCGAGGAGCATGATATATGTATAAGTAATAACGTCCAACGTTCTATAAAGTGCGGTATCTGTAAAACCACAAGTAACGTCCAACACTTTAAAGAATGTGGTATCTGTATAAATATATACGTTCATATCGCTCCAAAGAATGCGGTATCTGTATAAAGGAGGTGCGTGTCCCATACGCCTACTAGTCGTCCTCCCCGACGAATACAAATATACAAGTCGCGAACACGACGTGGACATCTCGTACTATAATGCAAGTCTCTATCGAAATAAACAACTAAGCTAAATACTATCACACGTGCTGCTCACACCGATGGCCAGTCGAGTATGAAGCACGCGTCCCTACATAAACTCACTCTGTGAAGTACAATAATGGTGAGTGGTGGTTGTAGGAGGTCGGAATGGCCGGAGGTTAATGGTGGTGATGGGTTGTAGCAGGGAGCGTTCAGGCGGAGGTGAAGTCGAGGAGAGTCGAGTGCTGCTGTCGTCGACTCCAGCAGAGGAAGGAGGACATGGAAGAGAGAAGAGTTCGTGGCTCGGGAAGCCGGGGATGACGTTGGTGTTAAAGGTGGTGTTGGTGGCGTTACTGGCGGTGGTGACAGCTGGCTCAGGCGAGGATAGCGGGGTCTGGTCTTGGCCGACGGGTCTGCAGTCATTGGCGGGGGAGGTGATGGTGGTAATGGTGGTGTAGATGTGCTCAAGCGAGTCGGAAGGATGGACAGGGAAGATGAAGAGGGTGGTGGAGACTGGTGGCGGGCAGCGGCGGTTCAGCGGGTTGGGGTGGCTCTCAGCGTGCTCAGGCGGCTTTCGGCGAGGCTGCTCCGGCGGTTGGGAGGAAGGAGATGGTGAACAGGGAAGGGAGAGGGGTGTAGTCGGCTAGGTTAAGTTTTTGGTTTAGGAAAATAAAGAAAAAAAGGAAAAGAGGTATATATATATATACAAGTATAAAGGAGGGTTGATTGTTTGTCCTAAAAATTTGGGCTTGGTCAACATCTCCATTGGGATTGGGCTTGGCTTCACATGTAGATTTTGGAGGGCTAGGATTTGCATTGTTTGAAATGCATGGTGATGTTGTGTATTGCACATTCCAAAAAAATCATGGGTAAAATTCACATAAAGGCAAAATGGATTTCTTTATGTGTTGTGTCCAAATATGTGGACACCTTAATGCACTTTTGCATAAAAGCGCCCAACAATTAGAAAAATTGTACAAAGATAGAAATTGGATTAAATTAATTAAAATTAATGCAAATGGTGTTCTAAAATTAATTAGAAGTACATGGGACTAAAATTTGGTGGGACACAAGTGTCATGGACATAGGGGACTCAGGATAGAATATTATTATAAATTGGGTTACACAAAACGGGTCAAGATTGTGTCTCCAATTTCGATTGAAACGCACAAGGATACAAAGTTGAATTTATTTAAAATTAAATATAAACGCTGCAATGAATATTGTGCGACTAAAATGAAGAACAAGAGAGCATAATTATAAGTTACACAAAGGTCAGAATAGATGACTGGCATGTCTAGGACAAGGGTATAAAATTTATAGGAAGACAATGGCTAGTATAGTGCTCCATTTATCGAAGCAACGGTAAGGTACACTAAGTGATTTAAATATTATAAAATAAATTAAAACACAGTGTTCTATTTCTATTTGGATTCAAACTAGCCCTAGTCTCTCTATCTAAGCCAAGTAGGTCTAATTTTGGATGAGGGGGTTTACAGTACCTATTGGAAGATAGATTCCCAACGAAAAGTCTCCAAGTGCTAAGTAACTCCTTTCCTTATAGATCTTGGACTCCTCCTTATTGCTTCTTGCTTTTTTCTTGTAGATCCTTGATGTAGAAGTCATAATAAAGGATTAAGGAAGGAATTGGTAAAGAATTTATGGAGAATTGATGAGAGAATGGAGGGAATTGGAAGAGAGAAATTATAGATCTAAGAATTTGGGAATGAAATGAAATGAGAGAGCACACTCTCTCCTCCTCTATGGGCCGGCCATGTAACCCCCTCCCCAAGCAATGTAAAATATAACAAATACCCCTTGGGATCTCTCATGAAAAATTTAATTAGGGAGGGAAGGTTCTAGTCTAATGGTTTCACTAATTAATCCAACCTCATAATCCATGGGCCTAATTAATGGGCTCAAACTAAACTCATCCAAAATATTGGTTCATGCATTCTAATAAATGGGTTAGGTCCACTACATATCACGAGACATACCCAGAATTTGGACACGAGTGCATGGGTACGTCCAGCCTATGCCACAGCATCGGCGGTAGAACATTGTCTAGGTCACAATACTATCTAATCAATCTCACACGAGTATCCAAATCCATAAGGAAACACAGATAGCATAATATAATATGTAAATACTCAATCATAGAACTAAAGTACGATAAGATATCAAAAAAAATAAACGAAATATGACACAAGTCTAAACAAAATAATCTAACTCAAACAATAACATACAAGTCTCAAAGTATGCCGAAAATAAATCCGGTACCAATAATCTGCTAAAGAAACTAACTGAATAACTAGTGATCCCGGTTAGACCTTCTGGAATCATACCTGAGCTATAAGGTCCAAGGCTGCATCTACTCTCCCTGTGGTCCCTAATATGTCGGACACCGGTCCTCTAAGTCGCAGTCTGAAAAAATATTTCCAGTCAGGATGGAGCGAAGTACAACCCAAATAACAGTTCCACTTAATTGATAAGGACAATAAATAAATGCAATGGCAAAATAAAGAGAACAGACAATATGGGAAATATAGTACGGTCTGTGCATATATGAAATGAAGAGAAAGAACTACAATATCATATACGGGATAATGTAGTATATGAACTAAAATGGAGAAACTGTAACTACTCTAAGTGTTTGAAATAGTATATTCGATATGTGATCGACTTGGGAACATGTATGAGAGCTATATCACCTGGCTAATCATACGTGAGGTGTATGATTAATACTAACATGATTTTATACTTGTACGATAGGGATATGATCATATTTCTCACTAACTATTTTTTCGGCCCCAACTAGTACAGTGGATCCAACCATGACACATCACGATACACGATCAATATCCAATATATTATGTATAATGTCTAATATCAATGTCTAATATCAATATCATGTACAATGTCAATACGATAACCGATGTAACATCTCATGACTGCAGATCCAATCTATATACTAGTCCGTATAGCAAAGTGTCAAGAATCAGATGTAACATTTCTAAATACTTGAATTATAAAAATTATCAAATAACAAAAATTATCAGAGAATGTACTCGCCTGTGATCCTTAGCTGGTATGAATCAGAGTCCAATTCACAGTCCAAATAACCTATGTATTACAATTTTACCATGTCAAAAGATAATTTATTTTACTTTATTTATTTTTAGAATAATTACTGAAAAATCCTATTTTAATCTTATTATTTTAATTTTTAGGTTAATTCCTAAATTTTGTCCAAAGAAACTAAATTTTACCAATTCGAGACTCATGGCATGCGAATCGAGGCGATCTATTGACCCAAAAAAGTCAAACGATGTAAAATTGACTTTCATGCATAGTTTTCTGTAGATTTTAGCGTTAAAAATATGCTAGAATTTATAGCTCGTCCAAATTCAAATTTGTCTGAAAATTATTGCACATACCTACAATCGTATTGTGCAATGGTGGTTGATTGTTAACCTAAAAGTTCTACAGAATTAACAGCATAGAAATATTTTATATTAAATCCTAGGAAAAATATATGTCAATTATCTCGATATTAGCATTCCAAAACTTCAAACAGTTAGTGATTCTGATTCCTACTTCTCCCGGAATCGTAAAAACACCGAGACGCATCTATTTTTGGACATGCTGTGCTCTACGAATTTTCCAAAATTTAATATTTATAATTTTGTGAAACAATATACATGTTCAGAAAACTAACCTCAATATGGTTCTAACATAAGAAACTGGACCACGTTTGGAGTCCGGAGCTATGAGTAATGGCTTGTGGAAGATGAAGGAAACTGTCACTACCACATTTTCTAGGAAAGAATATTTTAGTCTTTTCCTATTTAATTAAATATTGTGCATGGTAAATAATTATTTGTTGTATTATTTAATTATTGTTAGATTTTATTTAATTATTTTAGACTTGTATTAGTGGACCCAACTAGTTTAGTTTGGACCCATGGACCAACATGAATTAATTAGTTAGACTTGGCCCATTTAGAAAGCCCATTGTTAAGGAGATGGATTAAATTAATTAAATCATTAGACTAGAAGCTTCCTTCCTTAATTATTTCTTCATGAGAGGCCCCAAGGGGTATATTGGATATTTCATAATTGCTTGAGGAAGGGGTAGGAGTCGGCCTATTAAAAGAGGGGGGAAAATTCTCTCTCCTCTCATTTTTATTCCAAATCTAGATCTAGAATTTTCCACTACCAAATTCCTTTCATTCCCATTCTATTTCCCTACCAAATTTATTCCAATTTCTTTCCAATTCACCATTAGAAAGTTGAGAAGCAAGGATCTAGAAGGAGAAAGCAAGGATCTACAAAGAGGAGTAAGGATCCACAATTTGGAAGCAATTTCATCTCAATTGGAGATTTTATTAGGAATCCATCTTCCAATAGGTATAATTCAGTTTTTCCCTTAAAATAGCTTCTAAATCTGAGATTTAATCATGTAAAATCAACCCATATGTATGTACTACCCATAGGACTTGGTTTTGTGTTCATAGGAGACCCATGGAGAAAGTTATGGTACTTTTTGTGTCAATTTTGAGGGAATTCCGAATTGATATTTTGTTGTGTGTGTCAATTGATCCTATAGATCAATTGGGCATATGCTTATGTGTTTGGGGCTAGTGTCGTATCCACAATTGGGTACGTGTAGGTCATATCCCAACAATTTGGTGATACGTGTTGTTTTGGGGGTTTTTCCTCCGACACGGAACTTTGTACATGTATTTTAATACGGACACATAGATCTATATTTGACACTTTGATTTATTCATAAATAATATTTATGACTTGTTTGTGTCCTTCGGGGTGCAATTGGTTGTGTGTTGGACTCGTGTCGCATGCGTATCCTAGATCTAGTGGGATACGGTGTGATACTCTCCATTTGTGTGTGTTTATGTGTAGATCTAATTATTGTGCCTTAATTCTTGAATTATATTTTAGTATATATATATATATATATAGATGTTATATATTTATTATAGTGTATTTATTATGATATTTATTGTAGCATAGATCTATGTATTATATGTGTACTAATATAATGTATAAATATATATGTAGCTTTCTTTTACATACATTTTTATATGTTGCAAATTATGTTAGTAATATAAATTATATGTAAATATTTTATAAAATATATTTATGTGTTTAAATGAGTAATTATATTAATTATAATTATTATATAATTAATTGTATATAAATGAATGTATTTTTATGTATGCATTTAACCATGTTAAAATATGTACATTAGTACATAGAATGTGTTTTATAGCTATTAATATTTATTTATATGTGTAGGATTATGTATATATAGAAGTATATATTTATTTAATTAATTTTTATATATATATTGATTTATATAATTATATATTAATATATATAGTTATATATATTATTTACTTTTGGCGACAGCAGCATTTATTGACAGTTTGTCATTAAATACCAGCAGCAGCCGCTGTAGCACAGTGGGCATTTAATGACAGTTCTGTCATTAAATAGCAGCGGACGGGATTTTAACAGCAGCAGCGACAATCGTCAACTGTGACAGTTGAGAACTGTCACCAATAGGGTGACAGTGGTGCTTTTGCACAGCAGCATTGACGACGGAGTTTTCAGTGACAGTTCGAACTGTCACTGAAAGTCTGTTTATTGAAAATCAATGTTTTTCCACACAATTTTTCAGTGACAGTTAGGCAGTTTTAGTATATAGTTTATATATTATATTTATATATATATATGTATATATATATGTATTTATTGTGAGATATAATACTAGTATTGTTATATTCTTAATTGTATAATATTAGTTTATATATATTATATTAGGTATAAGGGTAAATACTATATCTATGTATCTTGAGCATTACCTTGTGGAAACCAAGGTAAGTGGGATACTCAAGATACGGGGTTTGGGTATCAAGTTTGTGACTTTGTGGTAATACCAAGTTGGTTCAAAACTATAGTTCCTATTTGTTTGTAATTAATATTCTATATTATTATACATTATGTTTGATATATATGTATTGTGAGGTTTACCTTGGGAATTACGTATCCGAAGATACGGTATCATAATATTTTAGGATGTGGTTTTTATGACTTAGATTTTAGTATTTTGACCCAAGATTTTTGTGTTAGACTTGTGCAACCTAGAAATAGATAGTTGACCTTGGTTTGACCATAGTTGACCATAGTTGACTTAGAGTTGACCATAGTTGACTTTTGACTTAGAATTGACTTATTGACCTAGAAGTTGACTAGTTTAACTTATTCTCTTTTTGAAACCTTGTATTGATATTGTATTCCATATCTAGGTCTTCGAGGCACCGAGTCAGACATCTGTGAGACTATTCATTGGGCTTCAGGCGAGTACATTCTCTGATAGTTTCTCATTTATGATATCCTCTATATTCATTGTATCTAGTGTAGATATTCATGTTCTCTTGACACTATGGTTACACGGATTGGTATATTCGGATCTCGTCAGGAGATGTTATTCCTTGGTATATGGTGTATATAGTGCAAGTATTGTTTCATTGGTTATCTTGTACATGTACAGATACCGATTCTCGGGAAGACTAGCTATCTTCTTGGGGAATCTCGTGCCATAGCATACCGTGGTTGGATCTATTATACCAGTCAGGGGTGGGAAGTATTAGTATAGATATGTGATCAATATCCCTATTGAATAAAGTACTGATTACTGAATAGTGTTGATCATACACCGCACGTATGATTAGCCAGGCCGTATTGCATCTTATCCAAGCCGATCACATGTTAAGCTAGTACTCACACACTTAGTCATTAGTATTATTTTTTTATTGGCATATTGTTCATTATTGTATTTATTTTCAGTATTTCCTTATTGTACATACATCTCTTGTATCTATTGTGCATCTTATTTATCCACAGCTATTTACTGTTACATAGTTTTTATCATTAATTAGAACTGCTGTTAGAGATGTACTCTGCTTCTTTCCTGACTGGATATATTTTTCCAGATGACACTGAGGAGTGGTACCCTACCTATTATGGACCCCAGGATGTTGTGGGTTTAGATTCTGAGACCCTGGCTCAAGAGGGACTTATCCCAACTGAGACAGTTGACCCTGGAGTTGTAGCCTCGTAGTATTCTTTTGTACTAGATTTGTCTCCAGCTTATTTCTGTATTTCTTCAGACTCATTGATGTATTATTTTAGACTCATGAGTTGTATTGTGACTATTCTATTCTTATCTGATTCGTGCTCATTTCTATCTTAATTCTGTGATTGAGTATACTATCATTATTAGTGGTTCATTATATTGTTAGATAGACTATCTAGACAGCGTTCTATCGCCGATTCTGCGGCGTAGGCTGGGTGTTGTTTCCGACTAGTACCCTTACACCGTGTACGGGTCGTGACACGTTTTTGGTGGTGGCCCATGCAGGTCTAGCTTCATAAAGTATGTGATATCGTGGTAGTGTGACAACTTAGTTATACTACTGCGAGCCTGCGATAGGATATAGGAAATAGGCTGAGATACTCAATCACATCTAGGAAAATTCTTTTGATTCAACTATTCTTCTTTGATATTGATACTTGATCCCTTAAACTTGTCCTTTTCTTGATGTCTTACATCATGTGTCATATTGATTCTTTCTTTCGCTTTGTCTTAGGATGCCGCCTAAGACTAGATCACATCGGGGGAGAACAGTTTCTGAGAGGTCTGCGACATCCCGAGGGCCTACACCAGTCACTTCTCCGGTGATTGGAGTGTTAGCTGCTTTCGGAGGTCCACCACCTACTCAGAGGACTGTGCCAGCTGTATCTGAGGGGCTTCCACCTCCACCTTCTGTGCCAGCGGAGGCGTCACAGATGTTTACACTGTTTCGTGAGATGCTCGAGGCACAGAGGGCTCAGTCAGAGGCACATCAGAGGCAGACCAATGTTCTACGGCAGGGCATCGAGAGTGCTCACCAGTTTGCTTGTACTGTAGTTGAGAGAGGAGTTCTGGTCCAGCAGTAGGTTGTTCCTCAGGTTGCTCAGCTTCGGCCGACAACATTCAGGACTTCAAGAAACTGGAGCCTAGGGTTTTCAAAGGGACGGAGGGCATCGTCTATGCTGATGATTGGCTCGAGGACATTGAGCGTCTTATGAGGGTGTCCCATCTTTCTGAAGATCTGAAGGTTGAGGCGGTAGGACTTTAACTGTTCGACGTCGCTCGCACTTGGTTCAGGAATGAGCCAGTACTGGTTGACGTAGGACAATCTTGGGAGGTATTCAAGGACCTTTTCAAGAAATTTTTTTTTGCCCAAATAGACAGGCTTGACTTGGGGAGACAATTTGAGAGTCTCATTCAGGGGAGCATGTCTGTGGAGGAATACGCTACAGAGTTTGGTAGGTTAAGCCGATTTGCAGAGTATCTGGTGAGGGAGCCGGAGGTTCGAGCTATTCGTTTCCGTGAGGGTCTAAACTGGGAAGTAAAGATTCTCATTCCGTCTTTTTATGAGACATACTCGGAGATACTTGTGAAGGCACACAAGGTTGAGCGGGATTTGGGTTTGAAGACCAAGAGAGACCGTGATTCTTTTCTGGGAGCCAACGGCAGTGCAATATCTTCCAAACGTCCTCATTTCCAGTCCAGACCTTTCCAGCAGCCACAACAGAACCAGACTCCAACTAGAGCGCCTTTTTACCAGGCACCTCAGCAGCAGAGACAGTTACAGCAAGCTCCATACAACTAATGCAAGAAGCTCGGCCACATCTGCAAAGTTTGTAGGAGGAGGCTAGGAGTTTATTTGTATTGTGGTACTGAAGGGCATCAATCGAGGGAGTGTCCTCGTCGTGCAGTTCAGGGAGCAGCTCCAGCTCCGAGGGCACAGACGAGACCACTTGCAGCACAGCCGAGGGGACCGCTTCCGACACAACGGCAGCATTTTGTCCAGCATCAACAGCAGGGAGGTGCTTGGCAGGGACGAGCGTTTGCTATGACCGTCGAAGAGGAGGAACCCACCAGAGATGTCATCGCAGGTTCTATTCTTCTTGATTCCATTCCAGCTTTAGCTTTGTTTGATAGTGGTGCTTCCCATAGTTTTGTATCTGTTTCTTTTGCTCTAAAGCATGGTTTGGTAGCTGAGTCTTTGCCTAGGACTTGCAAGATCATGACCGGGGGAGGCATTATCCTGGTTAATGATATTTGCAAGGATCGGAGAGTTACTTTGGGAGGCCGGGAGTTGAGTGCGTGTCTACTTGTAATGCCACTTCCGAGCTACGATATTGTACTCGGGATGGATTGGTTGAGTAGACACCGGACTAGCATAGATTGTAGAGGAGGAAGAGTTTTGTTTGGTCCACCAGGAGAGCCAGAGTTCGAGTTTGCTAGAGGAGCTGCAGAGCAAGGCGAAGGCATTATTTGTGGAGCTATGGTGGAAGACAAGGAGTTGCCGCATCCATTGATAGCAGAATTCTTGGATGTGTTTCCTGAGGAATTGCCAGGATTGCCGCCAGATCAAGATGTTGAATTTTCTATAGACTTGGTGCCAGGTGCAGAACCAATTTTGCAGTATGTCTATAGAGTAAACAACAGCGAACTGATCGAGTTAAAGAAGCAGGTAGACGAATTGCAGGATAAGGGGTTTATCAGATCGAGTTCTTCACCATGGGGAGCCCCGGTATTATTTGTACCGAAGAAGGATGGATCGGTGCGCATGTGCATTGATTACAGGGCTTTGAATAATCTCACTATCAAGAATAAGTATCCTTTGCCACGGATTGATGATCTGTTTGATCAGTTGAGTGGTGCGATGGTATTTTCTAAGATAGATTTAAGATCAGGCTACCATCAGGTGAAGGTGAAGCCGGAGGACATACCGAAGACTGCTTTTAAAACTCGGTATGGTCAGTACGAGTTTATGGTGATGCCGTTTGGTTTGACTAATGTACCAGCGGTATTTATGAACTTGATGAACAAGGTGTTCCACCAGTACCTTGACAAGTTTGTGGTGGTATTCATCAACGACATACTCATATACTCGAGGACACCGAAGGAGCATGAGGAGCATTTGAGAATTGTGTTGGATGTGCTGAGGAAGGAGAAGATGTATGGGAAGTTATCCAAGTGTGAGTTTTTCTTGGACAAGGTAGAGTTCTTGGGGCATGTTGTGACTGGTGATGGTATTTCAGTAGATCCGAAGAAGATTTTCGCATTGGAATCTTGGAAGACTCCGAGTTTTGTAGCAGAGATCATGAGTTTTTTGGGATTGGCAGACTACAGGAAGTTTGTGCAAGATTTTTCGAGGATTGCCGAGCCGATGACCAGACTCACAAGGAAGGATGTGGAGTTTGTTTGGACGGAGGATTGCCAGGTTGCTTTTGAGGAGTTGAAGAAGAGGTTGACGTCTGCTCCTATTTTGACGTTCCCATCAGGGTCCGGAGGTTTCACTATTTATAGTGATGCATCGGGGAAGGGTTTGGGTTGTGTTCTTCAGCAGCATGGGAAAGTGATTGCCTATGTATCCAGGCAATTACGTTCTCATGAAAAGAACTATCCTACCCATGATTTGGAATTGGCAGCCATCATTTTCGCCCTGAAGTTGTGGAAACATTATTTGTACGAAGAGCGTGTGGAAATCTTCACAGACCACAAAAGCTTGAAGTACGTTTTCTCGCAGAAGGAGTTGAACATGAGGCAGCATCGGTGGTTGGAACTGATGAAGGATTTTGATATCTCTTTGCAATATCATCCTGGAAAAGCCAATGTAGTTGCCGATGCTTTGAGCAGGTATCCGGTAGCTATGTTCTTGACGCATGATCGATATTTGTTGGAAGACTTGGAGAGCTTGGGCATTGAGATAATTGTTCCTAGTGGTGCTATGCAGATATGGGGACTACAGATACACTCAGATCTGATGGACAGGATCAAGGCAACACAGTATGATGATGTATCTCTGAGGAGTATCAGAGCTCAGGTGAGAGCAGGATTGGAGGATGATTTCGCTATTGCAGAGGATGGATCTTTGAGGCATGGAGTTAGATTGTGTGTGCCTAATAGGGAGTTACGAGAGGGAGTATTGCAGGAAGCGCATCGCTCTCAGTATTCCATACATCCAGGTGCTAACAAGATGTATCGGGATATGCGAGAGTGTGTGTGGTGGTATGGCATGAAGAGGAAAGTGGCACAGTTTGTATCCAGATGCTTAGTGTGCCAGTAGGTGAAAGCCGAGAGGCAGAGGCCAGGAGGTTTACTTCAGCCATTACCCATTCCAGAGTGGAAGTGGAAACACGTTACTATGGATTTTGTGTCCGGACTTCCACGATCTCCAGGAGAAAAATATGCGATTTGGGTCATTGTTGATAGGTTGACCAAGTCGGCCCATTTCTTGCCTTTCAAGGTGGGTTTGTCTACGGAGAAGCTGGCGGAGATGTATGTGAGGCAGATCGTTAGGATACATGGAGTTTCCGTCAGCATAGTCTCAGATCGGGATAGTCATTTCACTTCTTATTTCTGGAGGAGTTTACAGGAGAGTTTGGGCACTCAGCTCAAGTTCAGTACTGCATATCATCTCCAGACAGATGGGCTGTCAGAGAGGACTATCCAGACTCTCGAGGATATGTTGCACACTTGTGTACTAGATTTTGGGGGTTCTTGGGAGAACCATCTCCATTTGGTAGAGTTTGCTTATAACAACAGTTACCAGGCCAGTATAGAGATGTCACCTTTTAAAGCTCTATATGGTCGGAGGTGTCGTACTCCTTTGTCTTGGGACGATGTTGGAGAGAGAGTTTTGCTTGGGCCAGAGATGGTTGTGGATGCAGCAGAGAAGGTTCAGTTGATCAGAGACAGACTTCGAGTGGCGCAGGACAGACAACGGCATTGGGCCGATAGCCATCGGAGACCTTTGGAGTTTGAGGTATAGTTTAGATTTTGTTTGTGCTTGTTCTTGTTTGTTATAGATTAAGTTCTTAAGGTGGTGTTTTGTTATAGGTGGGTGGTTTGGTGTTTCTGAGGATTTCTCCGACACGAGGCACGATTCGCTTCGGTGGAGGCAAAAAGCTTAGTCCACGATTCATCGGACCTTTCACTATTCTAGAGAGGGTCGGTGTAGTTGCTTATAGACTAGACTTGCCACCTGCATTGGAGGGAGTGTACAACGTGTTTCATGTGTCACAGTTGAGACGATACGTGGCAGATCCTAGTCATGTATTGGATCACTCGGAGATAGAGGTGGGCCCTACTCTTAGCTATCCAGAGCAGCCAGTTGAGATTCTGGATCGGAGAGAGAAGGTGCTGAGGAACCAGACTATTCCTTTGGTGCGCGTCGCATGGAGGCATCACTCTCCGGAGGAGTCTACCTGGGAGAGAGAGGATGAAATGCGAGAGCGTTATCCATATTTGTTTGTACCTTGAGGTATGTTATTTTCTAGTTATGTTCTGTTCATTAGTTAGTGGTGATTCTTTAGTTCTGTTCTGTTATTTTTCTGGGGGTAGTTTTCATCTGTGAATTTTGAGGACGAAATTATTTTAAGGAGGGTAGACTTGTCACTACCACATTTTCTAGGAAAGGGTATTTTAGTCTTTTCCTATTTAATTAAATATTGTGCATGGTAAATAATTATTTGTTGTATTATTTAATTATTGTTAGATGTTATTTAATTATTTTGGACTTGTATTAGTGGACCCAACTAGTTTAGTTTGGACCCATGGACTAACATGAATTAATTAGTTAGACTTGGCCCATTTAGAAAGCCCATTGTTAAGGAGATGGATTAAATTAATTAAATCATTAGACTAGAAGCTTCCTTCCTTAATTATTTTTTCATGAGAGGCCCCAAGGGGTATATTGGACATTTCATAATTGCTTGAGGAAGGGGTAGGGGCCGGCCTATTTAAAGAGGGGGGGAAAATTCTCTCTCCTCTCATTTTTATTCCAAATATATATCTAGAATTTCCCACTACCAAATTTCTTTCATTCCCATTCCATTTCTCTACCAAATTCATTCCAATTCACCATTAGAAAGTTAAGAAGCAAGGATCTAGAAGGAGGAAGCAAGGATCTACAAAGAGGAGCAAGGATCTACAATTTGGAAGCAATTTTATCTCAATTGGAGGTTTCATTGGGAATCCATCTCCCAATAGGCATAATTCAGTTTTTCCCCTTAAAATAGCTTCTAAATCTGAGATTTAATCATGTAAAATCAACCCATATATATGTACTACCCATAGGACTTGGTTTTGTGTTCATAGGAGACCCATGGAGAAAGTTATGGTGCTTTTTGTGTCAATTTTGGGGGAATTCTGAATTGACATTTTGTTGTGTGTGTCAATTGATCCTATAGATCAATTGGGCATGTGCTTATGTGTTTGGGGCTAGTATCGTGTCCACAATTGGGTACGTGTAGGTCGTATCCCAACAATTTGGTGATACGTGTTATTTTGGGAGTTTTTCCTCCGACACGGGACTTTGTACATGTATTTTGATACGGACACATATATCTATATTTGATACTTTGATTTGTTCATAAATAATATTTATGACTTGTTTGTGTCCTTAGGGGTGCAATTGGTTGTGTGTTGGACTCGTGTCGCATGCGTATCCTAGATCTAGTGGGATACGGTGTGATACTCTCCATTTGTGTGTGTTTATGTGTAGATCTAATTATTGTGCCTTAATTCTTGAATTATATTTTCGTATATATATATATAGATGTTATATATTTATTATAGTGTATTTATTATGATATTTATTGTAGTATAGATCTATGTATTATATGTGTACTAATATAATGTATAAATATATATGTAGCTTTCTTTTACATACATTTTTATATGTTGCAAATTATGTTAGTAATATAAATTATATGTAAATATTTTATAAAATATATTTATGTGTTTAAATGAGTAATTATATTAATTATAATTATTATATAATTAATTGTATATAAATGAATATATTTTTATGTGTGCATTTAACCATGTTAAAATATGTACATTAGTACATAGAATGTGTTTTATAGCTATTAATATTTATTTATATGTGTAGGATTATGTATATATAGAAGTATATATTTATTTAATTGATTTATATATATATATATATTGATTTATATATTTATATATTTATATATATATAGTTATATATATTATTTACTTTTGGCGATAACAGCATTTAATGACAGTTTCTATCATTAAATACCAGCAGCAGCCGCTGTAGCACAGTGGGCATTTAATGACAGTTCTGTCATTAAATAACAGCGGGCGGGATTTTAACAGCAGCAGCGACAGTCGTCAACTATGACAGTTGAGAACTGTCACCAATAGGGTGACAGTGGTGCTTTTGCACAGCAGCATTGGCGACGGAGTTTTCAGTGACAGTTCGAACTGTCACTGAAAGTCTGTTTATTGAAAATCAATGTTTTTCCACACAGTTTTTCAGTGACAGTTAGGCAGTTTTAGTATATAGTTTATATATTATATTTATATATATATATGTATTTATTGTGAGATATAATACTAGTATTGTTATATTCTTAATTGTATAATATTAGTTTATATATATTATATTAGGTATAAGGGTAAATACTATATCTATGTATCTTGAGCATTACCTTGTGGAAACCAAGGTAAGTGGGATACTCAAGATACGGGGTTTGGGTATCAAGTTTGTGACTTTGTGGTAATACCAAGTTGGTTCAAAACCATAGTTCCTATTTGTTTGTAATTAATATTCTATATTATTATACATTATGTTTGATATATATGTATTGTGAGGTTTACCTTGGGAATTACGTATCCGAAGATACGGTATCATAATATTTTAGGATGTGGTTTTTATGACTTATATTTTAGTATTTTGACCCAAGATTTTTGTGTTAGACTTGTGCAACCTAGAAATAGATAGTTGACCTTGGTTTGACCATAGTTGACTTATAGTTGACCATAGTTGACTTTTGACTTAGAATTGACTTATTGACCTAGAAGTTGACTAGTTTAACTTATTCTCTTTTCGAGACCTTGCATTGATGTTGTATTCCATATCTAGGTCTTCGAGGCACCGAGTCAGACATCTGTGAGACTATTCATTAGGCTTCAGGCGAGTACATTCTCTGATAGTTTCTCATTTATGATATCCTCTATGTTCATTGTATCTAGTGTAGATATCCATGTTCTTTTGACACTATGGTTACACGGATTGGTATATCCGGATCTCTTCATGAGATATTATTCCTTGGTATATGGTGTATATGGTGCAAGTATTGTTTCATTGGTTATCTTGTACATGTACAGACACCGATTCTCGGAAAGACTAGCTATCTTCTTGGGGAATCTCGTGCCATAGCATACCGTGGTTGGATCTATTATACCAGTCAGGGGTGGGGAGTATTAGTATAGATATGTGATCAATATTCCTATTGAATAAAGTACTGATTATTGAATAGTGTTGATCATACACCGTACGTATGATTAGCCAGGCCGCATTGCATCTTGCGCAAGCCGATCACATGTTAAGCTAATGCTCACACACTTAGTCATTAGTATTATTGTTTCATTGACATATTATTCATTATTGTATTTATTTTCAGTATTTTCTTATCGTACATATATCTCTTGTATCTATTGTGCATCTTATTTATCCACAGCTATTTACTGTTACATAGTTTTTATCATTAATTAGAACTGCTGTTAGAGATATACTCTGTTCCTTTTCTGACTGGATATAATTTTTTAGATGATACTGAGGAGTGGTACCCTACCTATTATGGACCCCAAGATGTTGTGGGTTTAGATTCTGAGACCCTGGCTCAAGAGGGACTTATCCCAACTGAGATAGTTGACCCTGGAGTTGTAGCCTCGTAGTATTCTTTTGTACTGGATTTGTCTCCAGCTTATTTCTGTATTTTTTCAGACTCATTGATGTATTATTTTAGATTCATGAGTTTTATTGTGACTATTCTATTCTTATCTGATTCGTGCTCATTTCTATCTTAGTTCTGTGATTGAGTATACTATTATTATTGGTGGTTCATTATATTGTTAGATAGACTATCTAGACAGCGTTCTACCACCGATTCTGCGGCGTAGGCTGGACGTTGTTTTCGACTAGTACCCTTACACCGGGTGCGGGTCGTGACAGAAACCCTAGATGACATCCCCTCAAATCTCACACTCTCTAAAATAATAGGATAAATAAGGTTATTATATATATATATATATATATATATATATATATATATATATATATATATATATACATATAAAGATAGATGTTGGCTGCGGCTGAATGAAAAGTTAAAGGCTGACAGGTGTCAGAATCTGATTGGATAATTTTTTTATATTATTTATTTTTGATTTGCCTTTATCAAAATATTATTTAAGTCATTTTAAATCTAAATAACTTAAAATAAATATTAAAAATAATTATAAAAATCTAAAAAAATACTTGGGACAATTTTATGTTCATAGGTTTCCTACTATAATTAGGAGAAGCTCTAAAAATTAGTTTTAACAGTTTAAATAAAAATAAATATTAAAAATGTTAAACAAATTCTAAAATAATTTTAGAAAATATACAATAATAATATAAACACTAAAAAATTATATGGGTCTATTCTATATTCCTGGGATTGCAAAATAAATTCTAGAAGTCCTAAAAAATTAGTTATTAGTCTAAATAACTTCCAATAAATACTAAAATACTCAAAAAATTCTCAAAAAATTCTAGATAATATATTTGATTTTTTAGAACCAAAAATAAAAGTTTAAAACATTTTTAATTATGTTTGACACTAAAATAAATTCTTAAAAGTACTCAAAAATTTACTGTTACTAGTTTTTAATTAACCAAAAATTGTAAAAAAATTTAATAGTCCCAAATTAATCTGATAACAATATTTAAGCAAGAATTTCAGGATACGGAGGTTACAAGTCTACCCACCTTAAAAAAAAATTCGTTGTCAAAATTTAAAATCCTCAATAGTTTTTTTTTTTACTATCAAAATTTAAATTCATCAAACCATATAATCATGAAGTAAATCCATATTGTTATTTCATAATTTTATCAAAATTCTATGAATATCATATCCTAAAAATCTTCAAATATAAAATCAAATTTCATTCTTATCACAATCTCCTCCAAAATTTTAAGTTAATAACTAAATGCTCAAAAAAATTAATATTCAATCCTCTAATTGAAATTCAATCAATGCATATTTATAAAATTTAAAAATCTCATCCCAAAAATTTGAATTCAAACACTAATCCATTAATGATCTTACTCCTCTAATTTAAATCCAATCAATGCATATTTATAAAATTTAAATTCTCATCCCAAAAATTTGAATTCAAACACTAATCCATTAATGATCTTACTCCTCGATTCTTTTTTCACACAATACTCAAACAATGTAATACTTATGAAATCTTCGAATACAATATTTAAAATATAAATTTTAAAATTTATATCTTGCAGTCAATAAATATAATGATAATCTTCTTAAATTTCTCAAATATTAATGACAAATTCAATCATATCTTAATCTTCATACAAATCAATAATTTAAAAAAATCGTCAATTCTTTCATATTAAATTCTCAAATATTTATTTAAATTAATGTTTATCCTCAAAATTTAAGGCACCTTGTCTCTCTCTGTCCATTCATAACCTCTTCATTAATCTTCTCTACGGTCAAACCCCCCAACAATCAAGGTCTAAAAAAATTCTACCTACAGTCATACAACATGCAATCTAAAGAAAATATACACCGTTATGGTCTATTTTGTCATGGTATTGCAGTCTCTATCATGGTATACTATTAACTATATTCTAGAAAGAAAATCATTGATACAAGCTACGGTACTAAGGAATCAATCAATCGATCAAATAGATGAAAAAGAACAGAATGAATAAAAAGAACAGAACCTGCTAACACATCAATCAATCTCCTCGACCGTCATCGTAAATGTCCCGCCCTGCTGGGGTAGCTCCCTCTGCGGGTACTGAGCAATCTGTGGTTCCACAGGTGGCCTAACTGGATCTCTATAATTTGGAGCTATGCACTATCCGAGAAGATAAGAAAATAGAATACAATCCCTCATTCGATGCCCCACATCACCACAGTGCAAACAAAGTCCTAGTCTCAATCTAAAGCTCTCTCAAAGGTAACCTGGCTTCTTACAAAAATAACAAGTCTGCTGTGTCTCTCTTGGAGGCTGCTATTGTTCCTGCTGAACACGAACTGATGCCTGGTACTGTTGGTGGTTATACTTAAACGTCCTCGGCCGCTACAGAATATGGGGATGCTTGGCCGGTCCCGCGCTACCACTTGTATCTCCAAAAATATTGTGACTCCTCCTAGGCTTGAGATCTAGATCATCTTCTTCAATCTGGGCATCCATCAAGATATCCTCAAAGGTAGCGGTCGACGACCAGAAGTGCGCGATCTAATCTCTCTCGTCAGCCCCTATCTAAACTTTTGGGCTCGATCCCTTGGGTCCCAAATCATAGACGATGCAAAATAGCTCAATCGACAGAATTATGATGTGTACTCATCGACCGACATATTTCCTTGACCAAGTCATGAAACTGACTCTCCAAAGCTCCCAGGGCCACGTCGGGAAAGAATTTCTCCTTGAAAAGCTCCTTGAAGGTCTCCCAAGTAAGTTCTTGTGCAGTAAGTCTCAGCTCCATACTAAACTACGTGAGTGTGATATCGAACATCTGACTGCGGGCCGCCTCTATCTGCAAGCTCTCCGAAATCTGGGCCAATCGCAGTCTCCTCTCTATATCCTCTAACCTGTCGTCAACGTAGAGTATCCCATCGATACCCTTGAACTCTCGAGGCATCATCCTCTTGAAGTCCACTATAGTGCCTGGTCTCTGCTGGTTCTGCTGGCCAAAAAACTGCTGGGCAACTCTCTCGACTACCTGTAGTGCCATCTGGTGAGTGTTCTCCATGCTCTCTTTCATCATCTCAGTCTGTGCTTGGTGCACCTCTGCCTGCACCCTCTGAGCCTCATCTTGAACTCGCTGAGCTTCTGCCATCACTCTCTGGGCATCTACCATGCCCTGGATCAAGGTAAACATCTCTGTCCCATCAACGGGCATACCTCCAGGAAGTGGAGTTGGTGGAGGAGGAAGGTTCTCCGTTACAGCTGGGGCAACCCTCGGAACATGTGGGAGAGGAGGAACTCTAGATGTCTGTCCGTCAGGTCGAGAGGTGGCAGACCCCTCTTGTTTGATGATAAACAAAAAAAGAGAGAAGAAGTGGGTTTATACGAAACTTTTTTTTGCTTACAAACAAGAAAAAAGTATAATTAATCCTATACGAAGATGTTAAGTACAATAAAAATAATTCTGGGGAAAAATTGCTATAGGAGTCTGATATGCGGTCGATCACTTTATCCCTTGGACCACACGATGATGAAGAAGTGCTGTAGAAGAAGAAGAAGCTTCAAAGGTTGCAAGTGGGATTGAACTCTCGTTGCCAAAGTTGTCAATCAACACTCTTTGTCTGTGCTCTCTCTTTGATCTCTGATTATGCCCTCTCTGGTCTCTGTCTGTGTGTGTCCGATTCTTTGATCCTGTGACCAGGGGTCTCTATTTATAGAGATCAGTCACAATAACTGTCCAGTTGGCGTAGAAGCCAAACTGTAAAGAGAGTTTCATCTTTTATGCGGTGGTTATAATAACTGCTACCCACGTTCAAATGATCCTCTGAATCTGCGTATGACACGTATTCCATTATAAGGTAACACGTATAACTGCTTCTCGAAGATCATGGCATGCAATCCATGTAGGTAACTGCCCCTCGTATAGAGATGGTTTGTATAAAAGCCAAATAACTGTCTTGTTGGCATAAAAGCCAAATAGCTGTCTTGTTGGCGTAAAAGCTAAATAGCTGTCTTGTTGGCGTAAAAGCCAAATAGCTGTATTATTGGCATAAAACTTGATGCTACATGAATAATAGATAACCAGCATAAAAATAGCCAATTATCCTTCCTGACTAAGGTCTTAAACGTATTCTGGGCCAAATAGCCTTATCACGTACCTTTGCAAATATAGCCTGAGTTGGCGTATTTCGAGGAGATAGCATACGGCATACTCCTATAGTTAAAAATAGCCTGGTTGGCGTAAAATGCAAGGATGGTGATGTGAGCGTATTAGTCACAGTTTTTAGCTCTCCCAGTCATGACAAAATTTTAAAGAATAGAACCAAATCTCGTGCATTAAATGTCGAGATATGCCTCGAGCTCTGTACGAGAAATAGCTTTTGACGTGGCGTCTGATTTTATCTCATCTTGAACGTAAAAACTCATCTCTGCCCATGTAGAATAGGCAGTGTATTATTTGAATGCGTAAAAATGACTTGTATTAAGAATATGTCACTAAACGACAGCCTGGGTCTCTGTACAAAATTATCATCACAGCCGTCCTCTCGATCGTCGTGTAGTACTTTTGTCAGGAGTCAGGTTCACTATTTTGTCTGACAGATTCATTTGAGGAATACGAAGAGTTCCTCGTACAACTTTATGTTGATTAAAAACACACGTATTTTACGCAGGGAGGTATAGCAACAGTTTTATGCCAAAACAGCCTTGGAGCGTTGCTTTACGCGGGCAGCTCTGAAGCTCTATTATACACCAAACAGCTATGAACCTCTTTTTTACGCGAGCAGTTCTAAAGCCATGTTATACGCCACACAGCCTTGAAGTGCTGCTTTATGCGGACTTCATGCATGTTGGGAGTTTTAAATATATGATACGCGTATAATTTGCCAGCGTATTTTATGCTTCTACAAGACCCCCTTCAAAGTTTTCAAATTCTTCATAATTTGAAATACTTTGAATGAAGCATGAAACGGTCAAATTTGACTCGTACTCCGAGGCTGATTTTTTGGCGATATTTAAGAAGTTTGTTTGGATTTGCATGTTCTCTTCTGCCTATATAAGGGAAAGCGAATGAACTTGTTTTTCCATACTCCCTTCACCACAAAGATGACTGCTGAGATTCATTGGGCTGATCTGAGAAAGAAGAAGATTATGCTTTTCCAACATGTAAGGAGCCATAAAAAGAGACGTCTTCGAGCAAATATCTTCTGCAACGATGGATCATGGAAGGATATCATAGCTTCCTTTGCTCGAGATAGTCAGCAATTTTATATGGTAATTCATCAAGGAGAAATGAAGGGTCTCATTAGACCACACAGCTTGCTAGCTATATTTTCTCCTGTTATGAAGCTTGACCCTGGTGGGCAGCTTGGCCGTGTCTTCCAGTATTGTGTTGGGTCTGAATCCCTAACACAATTCTGAGCATGGCCGTGATGACGTATGGAGGGGGGGCTTGAATAATTTAAACAGGCCCAGTTTTGTATCCTCCCTCCATTAACCATTTTCTTGGCCCCTGGCGTATAGGAGCCGAAGAAGTGCCGTAGAAGAAGAACTGAAGATCTCCATCAGACGAGAACCTAGCGTAATAGATTCCCATTATAATTTTGAATATTAATGAAAAATCCTTTGTAAAATGGATTTCCATCATTGTAATCATGATCTTGAATATTAATAAAAAATCCTTTATAAAAAAATGGATTTCCATCATATGTAATCATGATTAATAAACTTATCTTCTTTTACGTGCTATTGTTTTGCCATATTGCTATGAGGAAGTCTGATAATACGCAACTTCGGCATGCCTGAGTAATTTTTACGCTGATTCTGACTTTTACGCATAGAGGAAGATGCGTAAAAACTCTTCAACATTAATTTATCTTGAAAATCCAATTGCCATGCTATTTTTGGACGAGTAGTCACGTAGAATTCTGAACTGTCACTTCTTTAATACGAAGAATATCTGTTCAGAACATCATCTTCAAGAATGACATCCTAAAAGTTTCTCAAAATAGGGCAAGAAATGTCCGCCGAACAGGCCATACTTGAACTAGATGTAAAGGATCTTGGCTAAACTTTGAATAAACTTCTAATGGCCAAGGAAGAAAAGTCATCTCCAGTGAAGACAGACATTTTTAGGGAACTCCTTGGCCCTTCGTCTGATGAAGTCCTCCTGACTGAAGAAGAGGAGAAGTTTACTGAATACTCGTCGTCTGTTTGCAAATGCTGACATCTGTATGTTTCAGGCACTTGCAATATTTTGTAACAAAAAAGGAGCATTTTCTGCGTAAACCTTTGTAATTGGCCTTGAGTGTAAGGCCTAAATTATCAAGATATACGCGTATTCTGCTAACTGATCTGTCCCGCATAATTTAAGATGCGCGTAAAATTATAGATTTGTAGCATCTGAGCAAAAAATTATAGATCTGTAGCTTCTGAGCGTAAAATCGTAGATCTGCAGCTTCTGAGCGTAAAATCATAGATCTGTAGCTTCTGAGCGTAAAATCGTAGATCTGTAGCTTTTGAGCGTAAAAGCTTCTGAACGTAAAATCATAGATTTGTAGCTTATGAGCGTAAAACCATGGATCCTTGCTCTGCGTATAAAATCATGGATCCGTTACGCAGCATGACTATCCATCTTTCTTTTCAAATGATCGGCTGACGTGGTCCCAAATCATAACTGATAAGATAAGATCGGATTTGGTTAAGGATTCGAAGAGTTATCTGAACTCTATAAATAGACCTAGGTCATGAGATAGAAAAACCCTTCGTCTCTTTCTAAAAAAAAACTCTTTGCCTCTTTCTGAGAACTCTTCGTCTTTGTCTCTGAGAACTCAGATTCGCCATGGCACCAAAATAGTCCTTCGCTGCTAAGGGAAAGAAAGCCGCTTCCTCATCTCGCTCCTTTGCTCAAGCACGAGCGACTCCTACTAGGTCAAACGAGCCTCGTTCTGAACGAAGTGCTCCGTCGTCTAGCTGTGCACCGGGCATCACAGGTAAAACCTTCGAGAGAAATTAAAAACCCTCCGCACACGTTATACGTGTATGCGCAAATACGCCCACATTCTTAATGTGTCAGCGAAAAAAACTCCATATTTTTATAGTCTGGCGTAAAAACTCAGGCTGTCAAATTTTGGCGTATACTGCAAACCTTGTGTTTTACGCACTAGATGTAAATTCCAGCATAAAACTCAAATTTTGGCAGTCTGGCGTAAAAACTCAGACTGTTAGGTTTTGGCGTATACTGCAAACCTTGAGTTTTTATGCATTAGAAGTAAATTCTAGTGTAAAAGTCAAATTTTTGCAATCTGGCGTAAAAACTCAGACTGTCAAGTTTTGGCATATACTGCAAAGAGTGTAGCATCTAGCGTAAAACTGACTTATTTTCTTGCTTTTTTACAGTGGACCTACAGATCTCCCCTCTGGCTGAAGTGATGGGCTCTGCTGCTGGAATGCTGAATTCCAACTATCTGGAGGACTTGTCCTATGTGACATTCCCCATCTCTGGAAACGAGTATCCTCAAGAAAAGGGAACTCTGATCTCGGCCCAAGGAGAAAGAATATTGCTGAGTATGATCAGTGGGGAACCCCTAACATACATAGATGGGACGGAGTATAAGAAACCAGCTTTCTTATTTGGGGATATTATTGATAAACAATCCCAGACAAAGCCCAAGAAGGAAGATTGGGTATTTTCTACTGAAGGCACGATCATGTATCTGCCAAAGATGCACAATAAAACATCAACTCAAAAATACTGGAAATAAAGAGTCTAACAATAGAAATAACTGAGTATAGAATAAGCATATACTCAGAAGAAATTCTCAGCGATTACCTCGTCCTCGGATTCTGGTACTGCTCCAAAGATTGCTCCTGTCCCGTATACCTCGGGATAGATCTCCTCCACTAATCCTGGGGACATAATCCAGATCCAGGTCCTCAGGGGACATAGCAAGGTACAAAATAACTCATGCCAAAATAAAATACAGTGCAGCAATAAATGAAACAATAGGGTAAATATAAAATCAGCTAAGTGATATGCAAGTGAGAATTTTAATCATACTCGGGCTGAGACTACTATAGGATCTGTGTCGGGAAAACCCATAGCAGTATTTTCTCGAAGGGCCAGTAAATGTGCCAAAGCTCTGTGTCAGGGTCTAAGGCACCTCCAGTAAAGTAATATATATATATATATATATATATATATATATATATATATATATATATATATATATATAATCATCCTTTTGTATGGTAAAACTCTCCCCACCCAATGTAATCACACATCTCATGTTCACGATGTCTCATGTCAATGTCACGCAAGATCATATCTAATGCAGCAAGTCATAATGAGATCTAAGCATGTATAAAGTATATGTCATAAACCTGTATCCTATACAGAATCACCATGAATATCTCAGGAAGATTCTGTCTCATGAATAGTGTCAGGTGTCCTGAGGTATGACGTACTTGATAAGGCAAGTACAAAATGTATAGTATCTCGATAATCATGTCTAGGTAACATTACACAACTCTGCGTATAGTGTTGACACCCGAATATTAGTCGAACGCTAAGTAATGTCACACGGCTCTAGGTTGAACAGAGATCTTACAGTCATAAATCAAGAAATAGTATAAACAGTTGCTGCAAGTAGGACAAGGTATACTTGCCTAGGTTTTGGTTACCAACTGCGGCTCTGGTATCAGCGGGTTCTGCAGGTACTTCTCCGGTTGCTGAAATAGATATCACCATCAGATTCAGAAGACATCAAATAGCTAGAAACGCCTGTCTTTGAGTCCAATTTGGACACAGGGGCAAAAATAACATTTTTAGGTCAAAGCGGGGTCCACATGTGGCCCGCTTTGCACCAAAAAACGTGTCCGAAACAATATTCTCCAAATTCATTAAACTTAGTGTCAACAGGTCTAGAACGATGCATGCACATCCAAATCAACTTTCGCAAAATCTCATACGTCCGTATTAACGGCGCACACCTTTCGGTGAAGACCGCACGCGACCAAGTCATCCCGTTTGGCGGGCCGCACTCAGTTCCGGGGAAAATGGGATATTTATTTTCTTATTTTTGGATCGCAGTTCGTGATCGCCACAGGACGCGATATACCGAGCCGGTTGCACGGGCATCGAGAGGGTCATGCAGGGTTCATGTCAGAACAGACAGAACAAAAAATAGGGCAGCGAGGAGAGAGAAAAGGCTACCTGAACAGGGCTACGCAGAACTGGATTTTTCGTATCCGCGAGACGACACGACATAATACTGCACAGTGTCCTAGGGTTAGGGTTCGATGGCCGGAGACTTCGCCGGGGCTGCTAGGCACGACTACGGAGGTGGCAGCGTTGGCTGCTTCTCGTCGGGCGGCTCAGGCGAAGGCGGCCGGGGCTGAGCTGGTGGCGGCCGGGGTTTGCTGAGGCTCTGCGGGGACACTCGGCACGACGGATCTCGAGCGGATGGGGGTCGTCGGCTCTCGGGTGGCTGAGGCGCAGAGGCAGATCTGGAGGAGGAAGGTGGAGGCTGTTGGGAAACAGTGACTGCGGGGTAGAGGAGATCGAGCGGTGGCTGAGGGTTCGTCGGCTCCGGCGGCGGAGGAGAGCAGGTGGAGGAGGCCAGGCGGGGAAAGGACTGGGATGCTGCGGGGCGGAGGGGCTTGGGCGGCGGATGAGAGAGGGTGGTGGAGCGGCTGGAGGGTGATGGTGGATCTAGAGGAGGAAGGCGAAGAGGAGTCTGCTCGAGGTTGAGAGGCGGAGGACGGCAAGGTTACGGTGGTGGTTTGGTGGTGTAGACGGCGGGGAGAGGCAGGTTTATATAGGGCGAGGAGCTGGCCGGTTACTGGCGGAGGAGGCGGGGGCTTAACGGGGAGAGAGATGGCGGAAACGGCCGCGGGAAAGGCGATGGCGGTTACGGGCGGCGGAGCCGGGAGGCTGAGCGGCTGGGGGAGGAGAAAGGTTTTTGGGTTAGTGGATCCGGGTCGGGTCGGGTGGAGGATGGGATCCGACCCGATCCACTAAGGCATGGGTACGGGTTCGGGTACTCAGGTTTCGGGTCGGGTTTAGATCCGACCCGACCCGCTAAGGTTAGGTTCGGTTCAGTTAGACCGGTCTGGGTTGGTTTGGTTCAATTGAACCGAGTTTATTCTAGGGTTTATTTAAAACTTAGTTTTTAGGTCTTTAAAAATGTTTTCGGGGTCCAATAAAATTCAGAAAAATTATCCTATGTCTAATATTTTATTTTACACCAAAAAATATTATTTTTATAATATTTTAATATTTAATAAACATATTTAAAAATACTTAATACCAGAAAATAATTGATTTAATTAGTTAAAAATCACCAAAAATTCTAGAAAATTTATTTTTAAAATCTAAATTTTTTTTGGGGGTTTACATCTCAACCCCAACTTGTTCTTAGCTTTGATGGAGAGATATAACTCACTCACTAGGACTTTTGCCACTCCGATAGGTGAGTTGGGCCTGGCCCTTCATGAGATGGCAGATATCTCAAAGCTGCCAATGGGAGACACTCCTTATGAAGAGTACGTTCCCACAAATAGGGAGCTGAAGGAAACCAACCCTCGGGCAGTGGCAGTGTACCAAGAGCTGATGAGCCACTATCTTGCATGCACCACCTTCTACAAAGAGCCCTCTGATTTGGCTCATATCAACAAATGGGTAGCCTACCTCTTCTTCCATCAAGCCAGAAATGCCAAGCAGGACAAGGTTGTAGATAGCAGAGATAAACCTTTGAACCCCTTGAGCATTCTTAATGTCAACACAATCGATGATCTTATTGAAGATGCGAGGGCTCAAGATTGTGTTCTCAATGAAGAGATAGGGGGTTATCCTGCAAGAACCAAAGCCTACAGTTATATGAGGCATTGCCAAAAGCCTCTGTCAAGAGAAGCTCAACTGGCTGGCTTCCTTTCTATCTGGATAAGCCGATGGGTGGTGCCTGGCATCGCGTCTGCAGATCACATTCATCGCAATACCTTATGGCCCACAACGCGTTTGGTATTTGGAGCAAGATTGGTCCTGCTCCCTGCCATGGTATGCAGGATTCAAGCTGGCCTGAGGGCCATTACTGAGGGACTGCTGGTTGATGATACACAGCGTGAAGGATATCCCAAAGTGGAATTGCCATTCTTATATCTGATGGGATGGTTAATCCTTCACAATACCAGAGTGATGCCTCCCGGATCGGCCAATAGTTCGGGCAATAACTTTCTGTTGAATTATAGGAATTCTTCTTGGAATGTGACTAGCGTCATAGATTGTCCGCTAGCACTAAATTTTGCCCATAGTTGGAAGTTCTTCTGCATCGTCCCCCCATACATATCAATCAATAGGGGACTAAACTTCAGGATGCGGGTCAGGAGAAGACTATTCTTTCTCCTGAAGCCTTTTTCTGGTTGATATGTATTAGATCTTCCCATCTGTTGTACATAAGTGAGGACCACTGCTACTTGGAGCCTTATCTGCCTAGCCGTTTTGCCAGAAAATTTGGCTATGATCAGTTGCACGTGGGAAATCCCATTACCAGCTTCAAGTTCAAAGGTGGACTTATTGATGGAGCTAGAGGATGGCGGTATTTTATCATGGGTTGTACTGGAGCAACCTTTGCTGTGCCCACGACTTCTCTCTCCATAGAGTTGCACATTCTCCATTTGTACACGCAGTTTTATGCGTCCATCATTACCTTCAATCATGATTTTGATGTACATGAAAGTTTCAGAATGCCCACCCATAAGTCCACCGAAAGAGAGGAGATACCCTCTGTTTCCTCTGATGAAGGTGATGAAACCACCGGTGCAGATGATTATTTGTTGATTTTACCAAGAGGCGTAATAGCTCCGCCAGCAGAGCCTCTCATTATTTTCCATAAACGAAAGTCTTCCACTCTGAAAGAGCCTTCTCCCCGCAAGAAGAAGCAGATTACCAGAGTTCCCAATAGGACTTCCACCAAGGGGGCCTCTTCCAGGAGAGAGCCTATTGTTTTCCCTGTTGGGGATGATTCTTTGATTAGGGGTCCTTCGCTTTTTAAAGAAGGAGCCTCCACAGTTCTAGCTGAAAGTGCTGGAGATTCTTTGCCCGCGATTGCTGCCGCTACCACCGCTACTGTCGATGCTTCTATATCGCCTTCGAGGCCGCGCTCAATAATAATCAATATACCTTTACCCAGATAAATAATGGGGCTAGCCCCTCCTTCATCTGTAAGTATCTCAAGCGAGATTCCACCCGATGAACCTCGAGTGGATCTGGATGACGACTGGGATGACGAACCTCAAGCGTCAGTTGGTGTACTCTTATCTCCAGGTATGACAGCTTGTTTAGCATCATTAAGAAATGATTTAGCTATACAGGCTGCAGACGTACTATACATACCGTCGGCCATGGGTAAATGTTGTCTTCACGCTTTTTTCAGAAAAATTTAACATCAAATTGATATTAACTTTCTCTTATCTTATTTTCAAGCGAAGACATCTCGGGGGAGGGCAGAGTTGAAGCAACTTCTAATTTTGTTGCGGATCCAACTGATGAAACGGCGGTGGCCATCGTCGAAGAAGCATACTTTGAAACTGTTGATCTTGCAATATTTTCAGACATAATCCCGCCAGCAGCAGTTCAAATCATATCAAAGGTGGATGAACCCACCATCTCGACTATGCCTTCTTCGTCGAGCATGCCAGCAACTTCGACCGTTGTTGGTCTCTTCTTTTGTCGTGCCATCTGTTGAAGCGATGACTGTGGCAACATCCTCTGCCGACATTCCAGAAAGGAGATTTACCGATATCGCGGCCACTCCCAGCATCCATTCGAGCTTTGCAATGCTAGTTGAACAATATACTAGCATATTCTACCTTACTTTGAAAGAATTGATATCCATGGTGTTGGAGAAGAATCTAGGCTTTGATGCTCTGAAGATGTTCTCTAATCTCACTATAGCACAGATTAGAAATTTCAGTGACGCTGAAAGAGCTAATACGCTAGAGCAAATAGTTAATGGTTTAGAACAACCCATTTACGAATATTTGCAACTATCCCGAGGCAGCATCAATAACTGGGTTCAAGCTGAGTACGACTCCCTAACTGCAGATTTTGCTCAGAAGACAGAAACTTTGAACAAATCCATCCAGGAACATTAGTAAGAGATGAAGAAAGAGCAAGCAGTATTGGTGGAGATTATTCCTCAGCTAGCTTAGTGCCGGGCCGAATGTGAGGGATATGAAGCGAGGGTTCGAGAATTGGAAGTTGAACTCACTCAGGCAAGGGAGAGGCTTCTCAAGGCATCGGTAGTTCTTGATGTATTGGAGGGCCAAGTGAAGATAGCTCAATAGAACTTAACGCATACGGGTGTCATCCACGCAAGTTTTGTTGATTCTCTGTCCGAACTATCTCTCTTGAGCAATGACGAAGCAAGGCTGGAGCAGGCTCGTACTAACATCTTGAACTTCAGGAATGAGATGATGGATTCTTTGGCGAAACAGATCTGCGATTTAACTGCTCCTCCCCAATGATGTACTTTTTTGCTCCTTTTGTAATTTGCTATTCCCAGAGATAATAAAGATACATTTTCTGACTTTGTGGACCCATCACTTTAGAATATAAATAATAGGCTAAGATGAAAGTGATATCAGAGGTAATATGGACGTGATATACTTTCGGTAAGGTTTAGCTAAACATATCTATTCAGAGGTAATATGGACATGATAGAATATGATGCAACTAAATTTGTATACAAAACACTATCATAGGTAATATGGACGTGATAGGTTTTAAAGTTTCAAATTAGTTAAACATATCTATTCAGAGGCCATAAGAACATGATAGAATATGCTCCAACTAAGTTTTTGTATGTAGTGTCATCAGAATTAAATATTCACCATACCCCTTTAAGCAAAGGAGATCAAGCATAATACTTCTTCAGGAATTTGCCGTTGATAGGAGCCATTATCAAATCTCCATTAGGCTTGGCTAATCTGTAAGCGCCATTTGAAAATGTCGTTTCAATCACATAAGGGCCCTCCCATTTGGGCTGGAACTTGCCCTTACTTTTGTGTGTAATGATCATTGGCCTCTTTACAGCTAAAGCTCACCAACTTTGAACACTCTTTCCTTCATTTTTTGATTAAAAGCTCTGGAGATGCGTGCCTGGTAGCACTCAATGCGTTGTTGAGCTTGAAGACGTTTCTCGTCTAATCCTTCTAGCTTTTGAAGTCTTAAACGATCATTATTTTCCTGAGTTAGCTCATTAGCCAATGCTATTCTGAGTGATGGAATTTGAACTTCAATGGGGAGAACTGCCTCACATCCGTAAACTAATGAAAATAGGGTACAACCCGTTGGCGTTCGTACCATTGTGCAGTATGCCCAAATACATTCTCCCAACTTCTTGTTCCAATCTCTTTTGTTCAAATAGACGAACTTCTTCAAGAGTTTGATGATGGTTTTATTGAAGGCTTCCGCCAAACCATTAGCAGCAGGATTATATGCCGTTGAGGCCATATTTTGTATCCGATTCTTATCGCAAAATCGGTGAAATGCTTGACTGATGAATTGAGGACCATTTTCATGAATTATCCTTTGGGGTATCCCAAAGCGATAAATTATATGGTGCTTGATAAAGCTGATCATGTTGGATGTCTTTACCTCAGCAAGAGGGATCGCCTCCGCCCATTTGGAGAAATAGTCGGTGATAGCCAATATGAACCGATGTCCTCCAGAAGACGAAGGATGAATAGGACCAATGATATCCATACCCCATGCTTCAAAGGGCCATGATGCAATTGTAGGATGTAAATACTCAGGAGGCTGATATATGAAATCTGCATGAACCTGACAAGCTTTGCATTGTCTTGCATATTTCACAGCATCTGCAATCATAGTAGGCCAGTAGTAGCCCATCCTCCTGATACGATCCTGTAACTTAGGACCGGATTGATGTGCTCCATACACTCCATCATGAGCTTCTCGGATAATCCGCTTTGCATCATCATCAGAGAGACATCATAACAATAGTCCATCATATGTTTGGCGATATAGACTTTGTGAAGAAGCATCAAAATAGAAACGTAATGATCGTCTTTTGATAGATACTGCTTCTTTAGGATCCTCTGGTAAGATTCCGTATGACACGAAGTCTATAAAGGGACTTCTCCAATCTCTTTTAGGAGGAAGCATATTTATAGCATAGCTGCGTTCTATGTAAAAATTATTTTTCACACAAAACAAATCTCTGTTAAGAAGGATCACCGAATTCTGCCTTCTTATAGGAATAGCTAGATCTGCAGCTAGACTGGCCAGACCATCAGCTTCCAAATTTTGAGATCGAGGAACATGCTCTAAGAAGAATCCTTTAAAAGATATTGCTATCTCGATCATTGTTTGGTGATAAGGAATGAGGTCTGGATTGCGGACTTCATATATCCCTCTGACCTGATTGACGATCAGCTGAGAATCACCAAAAGCTTCCAGGTATTCAACATCCAATTCTTTAGCGACTTGAAGACCGATTAGTAGGCATTATACTCTGCCACATTATTAGAGCAGGGTTCGCTAAGAGAATATGCTCGATAGATGACGAGTTTATCAGGAGTCACCAGAACAATTTCTACTCCTGAAACCACGTTTCCCTTGGGACCTGTAAACCCCCTGAATTTTCTAGAATTTTTTTAAAACAATTTTACACAATTTTCTGGAATTTTTTGAGATTTTTACTAATTAAAACTAAGATATTTTGTAATTAAATGATTTTTAAATGATGTTATTTAATATTAAAATATTATGTAAATACTATTTTTGGGTGTAAAATGAAAAATTAGACATAGGGTAATTTTTTGGAAATTTATTGGACTCCGAAAATATTTTTAAAGCCCTAAAAACTAAGTTAAAATTAAACCAAAATAAACCCTGAATTAAATCAATTTATTTCAAATAAACCAAACCGACCCGAACCGAACCAAGGAAAACCAAACTGAACCGAACCCACTCTAACGGGTCAGGTCAGATCCGAAATGAACCCGACCCGGACCCGTTAACCCGGCCGAAACCCTAAATCCTAATCCTACCTATTTTATTGTTCCGGCCCTATTTAATCGCCTCGACCTCCACGCTCCGCCGACCGAAACCCTAATCCCCTCGCCGTCCCCAACCCGCAGCGCCCACTCTAGTCCTAGCTGAACCGCCTTCCTCCTCCAGAACTTCCTCTTTCCCGTCTCGCCTGAACCCTAACCTATCCCCTCGTCGCCTTAGCCGCCCTAGCCGCCCTAGCCGCCTTCCCTCACCACCATCCCTCCCGACGAACCCCCACAGCCCTCGATCCACCGTCGTCCCCAAGCCAACGACCCCCTCGGCTTCGCCGCCCTAGCCGCCTTCCCTCACCACCATCCCTCGCGACGAACCCCCACAGCCCTCGATCCGCCATCGTCCCCGAGCCCACGACCCCCTCGGCTTCGTCCCCGGCCAACTCCACCACCCGTCTCCCCGCGCGAGCTCCGCCTTCCCTCCTCCGCCTCACACCCAGACCCCTAGCCATCGTGCCCCGCCCTAACAGCCCTCGACGATGACCCCCTCGGCTTCGTCCCCGCCGCCTCGACGAACCAGAGCTCCGCCATGCCTCCCCACGAGCAGCGTCGCCCCTCTCCGGCCACCCCGCTGATCGACTCGAGCAGAAACCCTAACCACGGCACAGTACCAGACACGGCAGTACTGGACATGGCAGAACCCGGACACAGCAGAACCCGGACACGAGAAAACCTTATTCTACGTAGCCCCATTCAGGTAACCCGTTCTATCTCCTCGTTGCTCCGTTTACCGTTTTGTTAGTTGTGACGCATAAGCTGTGTGACCCTCTCGATGCCCGTGCAACCCGCTCTGTGCGTCGCGTCCTGTGGCGATCGCAAACCGCGATCCAAAAATAGGAAAAACAATACCCCATTTTTCCCTGGAACTGAGTACGCCCCACAAAACGGGACGACTTGGTCGCGTGCGATCTTCACCGAAAGGTGCACGCCGTTGATACGGACGTACAAGATTTCGCAGAAGTTGATTTGGATGTGCGTGCACACCAGAATCAACGCGTATCCACCGACAACGCCCCGTATCCGCCTATCTTGGAACTCGTTGTAACTTTGTGTACGCACATCGGATCAAAAAGAAACTTACTCCATCAGACTCATAGCAATATGCTGGTCCTGTGACCCAAGTTTGGTTCGATTCTGAGAACGTTGACAAAATCGCATATTGTGGGCCCCGCGGCTCCACTTGACGGACGATTTTGTGATCGGCTCATCGGAATCCAATTCTGGAAGTTTCGTTGGGTTCGTATCATCGTTCTGGATCTGTTGTCACTAAGTTTGATGAATTTGGAGACCATTGATTCAGACACATTTTTTGGTGTAAAGCGGCCCACATGTGGACCCCGCTTTGACCAAAAACTGTAATTTTTGCCCTTGTGTCCAAATTGGACTCAAGGACAAGCGTTTCTAGCTATTTGATATTTTTTGAACCTGTTGGTGATGTTTATTTTAGCTTTTGGAGGAGTACCTGCAGAATCCACTGATACAGGGACAGCTGTTGGTATTCAAACCCCAAGCAAGTGTACCTTGCCAATATTGCAGTTTTGTTATTTATTTCTTTTGTTTTATTTATATTGTTATACATGCTTAACCTAGGACCGTTGACTTACTTAGCATCCGATTAATAGTCGGGTTCTAACACCGTACGCGGAGTTGTGTAACGTCATCTAGAGATGGATATCGTGACCCTTTACATTCTCGTACTTGTCTTATCAAGTACATCATAACCCAGGACACTTGAAACTATTCATGAGACAAAATCTTTCTGAAATATTCAAGGTGATTCTGTGTAGGTTGCAGGATTTTGACATAGACATTATATTCATAGATATTATATGACTTGTTGTATTAGCTATAATCTCGCGTGACATGGACATGAGACATTATGGACATGAGACGTGTGGTTACATGGGGTGGGGAGAGACACACAGGCTATATGCTGTTTTATATATATTTATTATTATTGTGAGGCCGTAGACTCTACATCAGAGCTAGGCACATTACGTGTTATTACTGCTACCGGCTCCCCGACACAGAGCTTGTAGTGGTCTCAGCATGAGTACTAGTGATGCTTTCACTTGTATTTCACATAGATGGTTACATATTTATCCTATTTATTTCATTTACTATTGCACTGCATTTATTTTGGCTTGTATTATTATGTACCTTGCTATATCCCCTGAGGACCTGGATCCGGATTATGTCCCCGGGATTAGCAGACGATTTCTATCCCGAGGTTTACGGGACATCAGCAGCAGGAGCAGGAGTTGATATAGGAGCTGTACCGATTCCCGAGGACGAGGTATTGGCTGAAGACTTTTCCTGAGTATTTGTGTTTCATACTCAGTATCTACTTTATTCAGACATTTATGTTTTGGTCTGTTGAACCATTGTATCAGATTTATATCGGGTTATTCCCCGAAGTACTTTGATAAGACTGGTTATTGATTTTCATTTCTTATTGCTGTTGATCATATCTATCTTCTGTGGATGAGATTAGTTATAACATATTGTAGTAGACTTTATTTTACAGCTTAAGTACGCCCTGATAGATCCATTAAATTGGGTTTGTCCATCAGTGTGTGCTGCTGGCCATTGCCACATGTCTAGTCCCTCGATATTTTAGGACTGGGGCGTGACATGGTTTTTGTGGTGGCCCATGCAAGTCCTACGACTAAATTATTCGGTTTCAACTTAGGGACCGAGCAAGCCTGCAATAGGAATAGGATAAGTTTTTAGGATCTCATCCACTTACTTGAAACGTTCTTGATATCTATATTAGATTCAAATTAATTTCTTGACTTGCATCCTGCCTTTATTCCTGTGCGCTTCTTATAGTTTATCTTTTTGGATTTAGAGTAATGGATCCAAGAAACGGAGATGAGAATCCCTTGGGTACGCCACACAATGCTGTGGTTACCTATGTAGACGGAGTGACACCACAGGATGGAGGACAATATTCTCAAAGCGATCAAGCCGGCCAGCCTAATTCAAGGTTCTGGCGTGATGACATCTCGCCTCCACCACAGTTCACTCCACCAATGCCTGTCTTTCCACCAGGGCAAGCCATGGACGGGCAGCAGATGTTTCAGATAATTTATGCCATAATGAAAGCCCAACAGCAGGTTCAACAAGAGGCTCAGCGTCATGAGGCAGAGTACTTGAGGACCAGCCTAGTAACCGCATTGGAGCAGGCAAACCCACAAGCTAGGCGACCAGCGACGGGATCTATCACTGATTTTCATCAGCTCAAGCCTCGTACCTTTTCTGGCAAGGAGGGGCCAACTGAAGTTCACGAGTGGCTCACGAACACACAACACCAGTTGGAAGCAGCTGAACTTCCGAGGAAGATATGGATGACTGCTGTCAGGATGCAGTTGACTAACAATGCACATCATTGGTGGCTATCAGAAGAGAGGAGGCTCGGACAGGACCGAGTCACTTGGGAAGAGTTCTCCAGACTCTTCCAAGAGATGTATATCCCAACTGTTTCCCGGTCGGAACTCAGAGACAAGTTCAACCACCTTATCCAAGGCAATATGTCAGTGGAAGTGTACAACGCAGAGTTCATTCGTCTGAGTCGCTTTGCCCCTACTTTGATTCCTACCGAAGAAGAGAAGGCGGAGAAGTTCTTTGACGGGCTCAAGTTCGAGCTCCAGAGGTTGATCGGATCTGTTGTACCTACATCGTACACCGACTTCCTTGCTGCAGCACGACGTATGGAGCGTGTTACTAGAAGGGAGTCAAGTCTGAAATGGCCATTCACATCAGCACCATCCAGGGCATCATAGGGGGATTCTGCAAAATGACCCCAGATGAGTCTACCAGAGAGAGCAGCACCTAGGGCCATATCTCTTTCTACTTGTCATTACTGCGGCAAGGTTGGCCACATTGAGAGGGAGTGTAGATGCAAGTTGGGACTATGCCTGGTTTGTGGATCCAACCAGCATCTATCCAAGGACTGCACTGAGCGCCAAGAGGGAGCACCAAATCGACTAGCTTTACCAGCACCAAGGCCAGCTTATCCTGCATTGGGAGCCCCACAGACAGGAGTTGGAGGAGTCAGACCACCAGCTACAGGAGGATATCAGCAGAGACCACCACTGGCACCACAGGCAGCATTATTTCAGCAGGCTCGGCAGCAGAGAGGTCCAGCTCAGGGACGGGGACAAGCATTTTCATTGGTGGCTGAGGAGGAAGCTACTGCAGGAGAAGTCATCGCAGGTACTATTTTAGTAGCTTCATTACCAGCTATAACTTTATTTGATTCTGGAGCATCGCATTCATTTATAGCTGCTAGCTTCGTAGCCACCCATAGAGTAGCTACCGCACCCCTTCCGAAGACCAAGAGAATTCTTACGGGAGGTAGAATTATCCCAGTTAGTGACGTCTGTAGATCTTGTTCGGTAGTAGTCTGTGGCAGAGACAAGCGAGCTCAATTTCTGATCTTTTCCATGCCGAATTATGATGTTGTACTTGGTATGGACTGGTTAAGTCAGTACCATGCGACTCTTGATTGCCGGCTTGGAAAGGTTATATTTAGACCGCCTGGTCATCCAGAGTTTGAGTTTCTTCGGGGAACTATAGAGCAAGAAGTTCAGTCTACTCTTAGGGTACTATCTGTAGAAGGGGAATCATGTTACCCAAGAGTCATATCAGAGTTTATGGATGTATTTCCTGATGATCTTCTAGGTCTACCACCTGATCGGGAAATAGAATTCATAATAGACTTAACTCCAGGAGCAGAGCCTATCACTTCATCAGTATATCGGCTAGTACCTAAGGAGTTAGTGGAATTGAAGGAACAAGTTGATGATCTTCTGGAGAAGGGTTTTATTCGGTCCAGTGTTTTACCTTGGGGAGCACCCATACTATTTGTACCGAAGAAGGATAGAAAAGTACGCCTGTGCATTGATTACAGGGCACTAAATGGTGTAACCATTAAGAACCGGTATCTCTTACCACGCATTGATGACTTATTCTATCAATTGAGTGGTGCTAGGGTATTCTCGAAGATTGACCTTAGATCCGGTTATCACCAGATTAGAGTGAGGAAGGAGGATATACCGAAGACAGCCTTTAGGACCAAGTATGGACATTATAAGTTCTTAGTAATGCCGTTTGGTTTAACCAACGCACCAACTGTGTTCATGAGTTTGATGAACAGAGTTTTTAATTAGTACTTGGACAAATTTGTGGTTGTGCTTATTGATGATATTCTAGTATATTCTAAGAGCCATGAAGAGCACGAGGAGCATCTCAGAATTGTGCTAGAGACATTGAGACAGGAGAAGCTGTATGCCAAACTCAGTAAGTATGAGTTTTGTATGGATAAGGTGCCTTTCTTGGGATATATCATCTCAGGAGAAGGACTTTTAGTTGATCCAGAGAAGGTTGCTGCAATAGAAACTTGGCCTACACCTACATCAGTTGCAGAAGTGAGAAGTTTTCTCAGACTTGCTGGATATTACCGGAGGTTCGTAGAAAATTTCTCAAGAATTACGGAGCCTATGACGAAGTTGACACGTAAGGACCAGGAGTTTGCATGGACGGAAGATTATCAGAAGGCCTTTGAAGAATTGAAGAGGCGATTAACAACAGCACCTGTCTTGACTCTTCCTTCAAGGTCAGGAGGTTTTGTTGTTTACAGTGATGCGTCAGGTAGTGGACTAGGATGCATTTTGATGCAACATGGCAAAGTTATCGCTTATGCATCGAGACAGTTGAAGGTCCATGAGAAGAACTACCCAACGCACGATCTTGAGCTAGATGCAGTAATATTTGCACTGAAGATTTGGAGGCATTATCTTTATAGAGAAAAGGTAGAAATCTTTACTGATCACAAGAGTCTGTAGTATGTATATACTCAGAAGGAGCTCAACATGACACAGAGATATTGGCTGGAGTTGATGGTAGACTTTGATATAGATCTGCAGTATCACCCGGGAAAGGCGAATGTCATAGCAGACGCACTCAGCAGGAAGCCCACGGCTTATTTCTTGACGATGCAGCCTCAGCTATTGAAAGATCTACAGGAGCTCCAGATAGAGGTTGTTTTACCAGGATAGAGTGGCCTATTGGCGAATCTCGAAGTTAAGTCGTCACTTATGGAGAGGATTAAAGAGACATTGCCCACATATGCTAGATTTCGAAGACTTAAAGAGAAGACAGAAGCAGGCATACAGACGGGACTTCGCATACATGAGGATGGGACATTGAGGTACGAAAATTGCTTGTATGTTCCAAATGGAGAATTAAGACATGAGTTAATGACTGAAGCACATAGCTCTATATACTCTGTTCATCCAGGAGGAACAAAGATGTACCGAGATTTGAGGCAGTATTATTGGTGGCACGGAATGAAGAGGGAGATTGCACGATTTGTGGCAAAATATTTAGTCTGCCAGCAAGTAAAGGCCGAGCATCAAAGGACTGCTGGTATGTTGCAGCCGCATCCCATACCAGAATGGAAGTGGGAACATATCACTATGGATTTCGTCACAGGATTTCCAAGAAGCCCCAGTGGAAAAGATGCGGTATGGGTTATCGTGGATCGACTCACTAAATCGGCAAACTTCTTGCCATTTAGAGTTGGACAGTCCACGGAGGTACTAGCCGACATGTATATATGAAAAATTATAAGATTATATGGAGTGCCGATTAGTATTGTGTCAGATCGTGATTCAAGATTTATATCTTATTTTTGGCGAAGCATGCAAGGAAGTCTTGGCACCCGACTCAAATTCAGCACTGCTTACCATCCACAGGCAGATGGTCAATCGAAGCACACGATTTAGATTTTGGAGGATATGCTGCGATCGTGTATGCTAGACTTTGGAGGGTCTTGGGAAGATCATTTGCACTTGGTGGAGTTCTCTTACAACAACAGTTATCAGGCAAGCATCCAGATGGCACCATTTGAGGCGTTGTATGGTAGAAAGTGCAGATCACCGATATGCTGGAGTGACGTTGGTGAGCGTCAAATACTGGGTCCAGAGTTGGTAATGCAGACAGTGGAGAAGGTAAAACAAATTCAGAATCATCTTCGTGCAGCTCAGGACAGACAGAAGCATTGGGCTGATACACACAGACGTCCCCTGGAGTTCAAGGAAGGAGAGCACGTATTCTTGAGGATTTTACCCACTCGAGGTACTATTAGATTTGGGAGCAGAGGCAAGTTGAGCCCAAGGTACATCGGGCCATTTGATATTCTGGAGCGCATTGGTGAGGTGGCTTATCGTCTTGTATTACCTCCATCCTTAGAGGGAGTGCATGATGTATTCCATGTCTCACAGCTGAGAAGATAAGTAACTGACCCAAGTCACATAGTCGATCATTCTGAGATCGCAGTGGGCCCTAGCCTGAGATATGAAGAACAACCAGTTAGCATACTTGACATCAGTGAGAAGATATTGCGAGGACAGATAATTAGACTGGTTCGTATAGCTTGGAAACATCACTCTCCGGGCGAATCTACCTGGGAACGAGAGGATATCATGCGCCAGCGTTATCCCCACTTATTCGCAAATACAGGTATAACCTAAGCATTCTTGTAATTTCTATAGTCCTTTCCTTTAGTAGTTTATTCTTTGATTGCGAGGACGCAATCCTCTTAAGGGGGATAAATTGTAAACCCCCTGAATTTTCAAGAATTTTTTAAAAACAATTTTACACAATTTTCTATAATTTTTGGGGATTTTTACTAATTAAAACTAAGGTATTTTATAATTAAATAAATTTTAAATAATATTAATTAAAATTAAAATATTATGTAAATAATTTTTTTGGGTGTAAAAAATAAAAAATTAGACATAGGGTAATTTTCCGGGAATTTATTAGACTCCGGAAATATTTTTAAAGCCCTAAAAACCAAGTTAAAATTAAACCAAAATAAACCCTGAATTAAACCAGTTTATTTCAAATAAACTAAACCGACCCGAACCGAACCAAGGAAAACCAAACTGAACCGAACCTACTCTTAACGGGTCGGGTCAGATCCGAAATGAACCCGACCCGGACCCGTTAACCCGGCCGAAACCCTAAATCCTAATCCTACCCATTTTATTGTTCCAACCCTATTTAATCACCTCGATCTCCACGCTCCGCCGACCGAAAACCTAATCCTCTCGCCGTCCTCGACCCGCAGCGCCCGCTCCGACCGCCATAGCCCTAGCGGAACCGCCTTCCTCCTCCAGAACTTCCTCCCTCCCGTCGAGCTTCGCCTGAACCCTAACCTCTCCCCTCGCTGCCCTAGCCGCCTTCCCTCACCACCATCCCTCCTGACGAATCCCCACAGCCCTCGATCCGCTGTCGTCCCCGAGCCCACGACCTCCTCGGCTTCGCTGCCCTAGCCGCCTTCCCTCACCACCAACCCTCCCGACGAACCCCCACAGCCCTTGATCCGCCGTCGTCCCCGAGCCCACGACCGCCTCGGCTTCGTCCCCGGCCAACTCCACCACCCATCTCCCCGCGCGAGCTCTGTCTTCCCTCCTCCACCTCACACCCAGAACCCTAGCCGCCGTGCCCTGCCCTAACAACCCTCGACGACGACCCCCTTGGCTTCGTCCCCGCCGCCTCGACGAACCAGAGCTCCACCACGCCTCCCCACGAGCAGCGCCGCCCCTCTCCGGCCGCCCGCTGACCGACTCGAGCAGAAACCCTAACCACGACACAGTACCGGACACGGCAGTACTGGACACGATAGAACCCAGACACGGCAGAACCCGAACACGAGAAAACCTCGTTCTACGTAGCCCCGTTCAGGTAACCCGTTCTCTCTCCTCGTTGCTCCATTTTTTGTTCCGTCAGTTATGACGCGTAGGCTGTGTGACCCTCTCGATGCCCGTGCAACCCGCTCGGTGCGTCGCGTCATGTGGCAATCGCGAACCGTGATCCAAAAATAGAAAAAATAATACCCCATTTTTCCCCAGAATTGAGTATGCCCCGCCAAATGGGACGACTTGGTCACGTGCGGACTTCACCGAAAGGTGCGCGCCGTTGATACAGACGTACAGGATTTTACATAAGTTGATTTGGATGTACGTGCACACCGGAATCAACGCGTATCCGCCGACAACATCCCATATCCGCCTATTCTGGAACTCGTTGTAACTTTGTGTACACACGTCGGATCGAAACAAAACTTATGCCATCGGACTCGTAGCAATACGCTGGTCCTGTGACCTAAGTTTGGTTAATTCTGAGAACGTTGTAACTTTTGTCAACAAGAGGCCAAAAGTTATGCCATAGGCTGGTCCTCTTATTAAACTTACGCCATCGGACTCGTAGCAATAAAAACTTGGCCTACACCTACATCAGTTGCAGAAGTGAGAAGTTTTCTTGGACTTGCTGGATATTATCGGAGGTTCGTAGAAAATTTCTCAAGAATTACGGAGCCTATGACGAAGTTGACACGTAAGGACCAGGAGTTTGCATGGACGGAGATAGTTTTCTACATACTTGGTCCATCTTTAATTGATTTCCAAGAGATTCCAAACTCAGGTAACCAAACATAATATACCGCTTGTGTTTCCCAATTAGTTCCAACCAATCTCACTGGATATACGATACAACTTGTTTACCGATAGTAACATTCGATCATTGATTATAAAAATTAAAACTTTTATCCAGCCTATTTAAGCCACCATCTAAACATATAATCCAACTCGTTGTTCCCATCTAAGGCATCCATCTTATACCTTCTCACTTCTTTGTATTACCCCATGTAAAATTAAGCTATCTAGGGTCTAATATTGACAACTCAAATCCAACTATCAAGGGTCCGATGTTGATACACAATCCAAAATACCCAAGGGACACTCGTACCGCATACAATAAGGCATCATTCCCGACTAAGTATCGACACTACCCCATCCTTACTGGTAGGTTCAATACCATAACTTATAGAAGGGTCACTACATATACATCACTAAGAGGGTAGAGGCATATACCACTCAAAACTAAGCCATTTCCTGACTATTTTTCAGTTCTTACACTGATCCAATATCCATCATGTACTATATTTATATGGTAGCATTGTATGCTATAACATGATTCTCATACTCAGATATAAAATACAATTCCGCTATCGCATATGAATCAACTCAGCTTTACTGTTGATTTTTTTATTAAAATTACTAATGCATAATTCTCATTGATTACATCATACATATTGATTCTTTCATTTCCACATACAAAATATTTATCACAAGTTAGCTATCTATGACATCGAATCATTGTTGGGTTCTTGGTATCATTTATAAATAAAGATTCACAATAACTAGGGCATCATCATATTTAGGCTCATTGTATGGAATATTCAATAATTGTAGCCAAGCGGTCAAATATTTCCGGTTGCGAAAACACTTTCGAATAATAACGGAAGTAACACATAACGATCACAGATGCAAATTCGATAATCGCAGAAGCGAGTTTGAATACTCGCAGAAGGCAACTTTGAATACGCACTGAGGCGACTGTGACTAATCGCGGAAAAGACTTTGAATAGTTACTAGCACAACTTTGAGTATCCGCAGAGGCATCATTGAATAATTATGGAAGCCACTTTTGATTTAGAATTTGTCATATCCAAGGACGCATTAACCGTGCTCTGATGCCAATTTGTCATGCCCCAATTCTGAAGAACCGAAAGTAGCCACGGGCGTAATGCCATACAAGTCTTGATTGTACTTGTACAAGGCAAGAAGATAGATAAGGCATGGTATATCTCAGAAATAACGACATTAAAACAAAATTAAGCAAACAAATTAAAGTCACAAAGAATATAATGAAAAGCTTCTTTTTATTGATAATGATAAATGAGTATATGGCTTACAAAAGATTTTACAAAGCTCTCAAATACCACTGATACTTAATCAATTAGCTTATATTGATATTTGTCATATTGGCTTACAATCTCACTGATACAACCAAATTATACTGTTCCATACATTATTTATTTTATAACAGAAGACACCTTTAATGGAAGAAGAGCTTCTGCGTGTCCCAACAACGCTTCGATACCTCAGAACCGTTCCACCCACTGCCCAATGGTGAGTACCTAGTGATGCACACAAACATGGATAAGTACATATCACGTACTGGTGAGCATAAACTAGTCCACTCGCCTAAACCGACACTAAGTATTCATGTAAAAGGTATGCATATTAACTTAGTGATCTTTTTATTATGAACTAGGTTCATTTCAATGATCATAGTATTCAATATCATAATGAAACATACTTTAGAAATAGTAGGATACATTGAATATATGTAAAATATGCACATATCGCTTAACATGGATTCTTACCAACAACCCACTCATCGTATCCATGCAAAATAAGGATTAGCCATATCATAATTAAAATAAATCATTCTTACAGAGAGAATGTTAAGCCTGCATAACTATTCTTGTTAGTTTGCAGCCTAACTAATGAGGGTCATTGGTGATATACTATCGCACCACGAGGGATATGCCATATAGGACTTCGAAGGGCGTACGAAACTCCATTCATGATATTGTGATCCCCAATGAATATCTCGTTTATAACTAGTGCTACCAAAGTACTATGTTTCCTCCTAGGCCGAACAATCCTGGTGCCTCGGTGCATCTCGTTCGAGAAAACTTACCAAACCTTATGCACAAGTTGTCCCTAACCAAGCAACGACTATGCAAACAAAATCTAAGCAAAAATTGCATGGTAAAAAAATCTAAGTAAAGCCTCGTATTATTAATCCTTCTTGTTTTGATCATTCTCATATATGTTGATGACTCGTTGGTCCTAACTTACAGACCTTCTCGTGGCCCGGTGGTACCAAACCATAATTATACTCGCATATCAAGCATTATCTTCATAGTTATTGTACACTGATGCACTTATAATGTACATATGTTTAATTTTCCATTCTCAGTGTTACCAGCATGTGAACTAGATTGCATAATATTACTTCTTTTTTATGGCAGACTTACTTTATAATATTCTTGTATCAATAGTACTAACAGTTCATTATTCATGTGTTTTATTAATTACAACAGCATGGAATATAAGGCCTCATTATCATTGTGTGGACTAGAGCAGCATATAGTTATGACATACAATAAAGCAACACTAGCATTCATTTTATTAGGGCCTGAAGGAATAGAGGAGAAGGGACATATCTACCCACTTATATAAATATCGTTTCCATGTCATGATCCCACATTCACCTATATTCGGTCAAGAATGATCCGACGCGATGCACAATCTTCTAACTTGACATAATCATATATTCGAACCACGTCGCATAAGATATCCCATCCGGCCAAGTTAAGCAATACAACATCATCACACCAAGCATCTCGATTTTTTGTACCACTTGTATTCTATCGGTCTGATCCATTTATAATTTTAGCGTAATGTCTTTTCGCGGAACAGGGCATTACAATTTTGACGTTACGGTAAGAACTATAGTTGTCCGTCTCAGTTATGGAGTTTAGAATTTATTATAGCTACACTAGCTGCCAACGCAAAAAATTTTAGAGTCTTGATTCGGATACACATATATTAATTATGGATTTTAGAATTTAACACAGCCATATTATTGGGTGAAGTGAATACTCTAGATAACATGATTACAGATATACATACTTTAGTTATGGACTCTAGAATTTACCGCAACTATGCTATCCGGTGTGTCAAAAATTCTAAGTAACATAATTTCGGATAGACATATATGATTACCAAATTATATCTTAAATTAATCCTTAACATGTCATCTCTATCATTCAAATTTTGTTATCATTAAATTCTTTTCCGTCTTGCTCTTTGGTTGTCTTATCTATCTTTAACCCTTTGATCCTTCAACTTTGTCATGATGACGAAGTCCAGTCGTAGGTACAATCACCAGCACACCATTTTCTCTGAGGCTTGAGGGGTAGGATTAGCAGATCCGAAGACGACAACGACCATTCCTTCTCCACTATCCCAGCCAGCTCAGGATAGAGATATCTTTAGTTCCCCTAGTGCAGTTCCTAAATGTAGCTTCCTGAGATAGTGCGTAGCTCCTAGAGGTGCTTCAGGATTCCTAGAGACAGAGAGAGTTCATGCTGAGATACAGAGGGACCAGAATGAGGCTCAAAAGGAGCAGACTGCAATATTGAGAGAGGGATTGGAGAATGTCCAACGGGTGGCTCAAACATCTTTGGATTTGGTTACAACTTAGCAGACTCCACATCCAAAGGTGGAGAGTATCTTGGATTTTGTTAAGATGAAGCCCCACAGTTTCTATGGTACCGAGGGTATCTTATATGCGGATGAGTGACTCGAGGATATTGAGATACTTCTTCGCATCTCCTACCTACCTAATGATCTAAAGATTGAAGAAGTAGGACTTTACCTACATGACTTTGCTAGGACTTGGTTCAGAAATGAACCCAAGCTAGCAACACCAGACCTTACTTAGGAGTTATTTAGAGATATTTTCAAGAAAAAATTCTTTTCTGCATCCGCGAAGGGAGTTTTGGAGAAGCAATTCCAGAACTTGGAGTAGGGCAGCTTATTAGTGGATGAGTATGCTATAGAGTTCAGCAGGCTTAGTAGATTTTCTGAGTACATGGTGAGAGATACGAAGGACTGACCTTGGAGGTTCTGAGAGGAATTAAGCAAAGAGGTTATGGTTTATATTTCCTCGACCTATATAACTTATGCTGAGATATTGGCAGTGAATCAGAGGATCGAGGTTGATCTAGACCTCAGGCCCAAGAGGGATCAAGATTCTCTTGGAAGCAGTGGTAGTAGTTTGGTACTGGTGAAATGCCCTTATATTCAGCAGGGTACTTCCTAGTACCTTCTGTAGCAACTTTCCGAGGGATCTCCAGTTTAGCAGTTTTAGTTAGAACAACCTCCTTTCATTTTAGCACTAGTTCAGCAGCATTATTAGCAACATGAGAGGCATAACGGAATAGTGCAGGTGTCTACCTATTCTCGAGGAACAGGGCACACTTGGGAGATTTATAGAAGGAGGTTTGGCCAATATGTCTTTTGTGGATCAGCAGAGCATCGAGTGCGAGACTGTCCCACCGCTCCTCCCCAAACCATTCTGAGAGCGACTCATCCAGTAGTAGAAGATTACCAGCAATAGATCCTCTTGACCATTAAGATAGATTTATGTAATATTTCGTCCTATTTTTGTAAATTCTTATAGATGCTAGTATCATAGTTAGTGTAGACTAGTTGTTCTCTAGATGACATTGAAGAGAAGTTGCAGTGAGGTGGCATATTTTTATATGATAGGATTAGCTAGAATTAAAGTCTATACAAGTATCTAGAACTGTTGGTTGCCTTTATCTCCATCAACTTTCCTTATCTTAGGGTAATCCTTTCCCTCACTGTCTAAAACAGTAAAGAATCTTTTTGATCTAGAGCTTGTCCTTTTGGTATCCATATTGGTTGTCAAGAACCATGTTCTTTCCATGCAACGCTGATCGTTTCTTTCTACCATTTTCTAATAAGTAAGTTAGAACCCTAGAAGATTGAATCTATTATAGTAATTCTTGTCCTTTTTAGAATTTAGGGTAGAGATTGTATAAGTTTTGGAACTCTTCCAAACTATTGAAGTTGATTATATTTCCCCTGATTATCCCTAATTTCATTGCTTTCATTATTCTTTATGCCATGAAGGATTCCCTTATCCTGTTATAATTAGTGGTAATTCATTACCTCTTATTTGTATATTTTCTTCCTATACTTGTACCTACCTTAAATTTCAAGGACAAAAATTTTCTATAGAGGGTAGGATTGTAACCACCTAAAATTAGGACTAGGATTATTTTTATCATTTTACTAGAGGTTGTTAATTATATAGTTATATTTAATTTAGTGGTTAGTTAGAATTAATTAGCATATATTTGTCATGGATATAATATTTTATATTTGATTAGTTAGATACTTTCCCATTACTAATTAGATTCTTTCCTAACCAAAAAGATTCTATTCATATTAGATCTAGAAATCAAATTAGGGAGTGAAATGATAACTTTTGATTCCCTCAACCATACCCATAATATAAGGTCCACTCTCTCCCTCCCATTTTATTTTATTTCCCCCCAATTCTTCTTCTTCTTCTTCTTCTTCTTCTTCTTCAACAAGCCACTTCTAATTTCTCCCAATTACCACTCCAAACTATTAAAATTTCATACATTCCCTTCCCATGGAGAGCTAGAAGACTTGGAGCCAAGGAGGTGCATTGAAGAGGATCATAGCAAGGAGGATCGTGTCAAATTCACCCTCATTGTGTCCAATTTGGTAGAGTTCATTGGGCTCCAACTCCCAATAGGTAAAATTTATTTTTCTACTAGTTTCTATGTTAGCATTCCAATTTGAACCCATAGGAACCTACCTATAGTTATACCCAACTCCATAGGTTAAGAATTAGGTTGCAGAGAGCCAATTTCAAGTTGATACATAGGATTTTTAGGTCATTTGATAGAATTAAAAATATCTGCCCACAAAGTATTTTTGTGTTGTTACCATAAGAAATTTGGTATCTATTGTGGGTTGTGCTTGTGTCCTAGTGTTCACAATGGATACTTAGTGTCCGTATCATAAAACGCTATGATACGTATAGGTAGATTTAGTAATTTAGGTGTATTAGAGTCTCTTTGTATCAGTTCCTCTTAATTACATTTGATCTACTTATCCTAGTTATATTTATGATATATTTTATATATATGTTATGTTCTGTATGATTTTAGGTTGGTATCATAGTGGTATGGGTGTAGGAATAGTGTATCATGGTGTGACATGGGGTATTGTGATGGTATCATGTTGTGTACCATGAGTATCATGGGCTTGGTCTAGTGGTGTGCATTACAGTGTATTAGATGTGTATGTTAGTGTGTGTTGGAGTGTCATGAGATTAGAGTGTCTTAGAGTATAAATTATAGTATGTGATGTGTAGCAGAGATAGGTGGTTGTGTACTAAAGTGTATATATGTGTGTAGTAATCATGAGAGAAGATACCTGGACTGAGAAACAACAACTTGTTGCACTTTCTGTAGAAATAACAACAGTAGTAGTAAGGGGAGCCAATGCATGCATCAGTGTAAGGGGTTAGGTGTCTGCCATGTTACAGCAGCAGCATGCTTGGCAACCCTGCAGTGCAGCTACAACAGAAGGGAGAAGCAGATACAACAGCTGCAACCTCTTCACAGAGGTTGCATAGCACAGTAAGACATCAACAACTTCATGGAAAGCAGTAGTGAGAAGAGACAGTGGGTATTCCCTGTGTCTGATACTAATATATCAGATTATGTGCAGGAAGTATGGGTAATAGGATACATATGTATGAGGGGTATTATTGACAAGAGAATGTGTAGGAAGTATGGGTACTAGGATACATATGTATTAGGGTTATATATGTGATCTGGTGCATCAAATGAGTAAAATTGTAGGTATCAGTTGGTGTGGCCAGAGATGAGTATGTGAGTGTAGGTATCATAGGTTTTCAAGAATAGGTGTGATATCTGTGAGTGGTATCAGTAATACATAAATGCAATATATATATATATATATATATATATATATATATATATATATATATATATATATATATATATATATATACTTTGAGTATAATATCCTAGTTAGTACAAGGTATTGGGACTAGTTTATGTTAGTGTCTTGGATATGGGATAAGTGTCTAGGATACGGGTTAAGGTATTAGGTAAATATCAAGGTAAGGGTAAGGTGTGTGAATTAGTGATATACCTAGGAATGAAGATAAAAATATATATATATATATATATATATATATATATATGGTATAGATACTTGGTGTTTATATCTTAGTGTCCTAGAGATAACCCTAGATAACTTGGCATTAGTTAGATAGCTACATTGGCCAACCAAATAGGTATTGGAAAGCCAAAAATAGGTATTCACCTAATTTTATCCTATTGACCTAGAATTGACCTAGAAACCTAATAACCAACTAGTTAAGCTTGTTTTTATTCCAAATTAACTATTAACATTGTAAACTCATAATATATGTTATTTGGGCTCTGATACAGGTTTAGCTTGTACCACCAGTTCTGAGCGACAGATCAATACTTTATAATTATGAATGTACATTTACATGATAAATGATATTATTCCTCCTTACTAGTTGTCTGACACTATGATATTGTGCACATGGATGGATTATTCTGATTCTGATTGAGTTAAAACTGTGTCGTGTCATCGTGATTATCCTAGTTTGGATACGTGACCCCGAGTTATGATGTGAGTTATCATGTCATGATTCGTAGAGTCTCCATATTATGATATTCAATATTATTCGTATTCATAACATGTGTTTATCCGTACCATGGTTCATGATTATTTTTTCTCGTGGGTAGTGACTATTTATTGTGGTTTAGGACTCATATTTCTTTGTTGTGTCTACTATCTTTTAAGATCCTTATGAGAGAGAGTCGTATAGGAGCATACACAAGTATACATGTGGTAAACCCTATTTTTCATATTCGATTCGATAGATAGAAGTCGTACACCTCACGTACGACGTGCCAGATTCAGCCTAGCCCCCACATGTTCAACCATGTATTCTAGGTCATATGATATTACAAGTTCGTCAGCTCTTGATATTCATGTTATAGTTATTGGTTTACATTGTTGCTAGTTTATCTTACTACATGTTGACATTATTACCAGTTTATCTTATTACCTGCTTACATTGTTGCCAGTTAATCTTATTACTTGTTTATTTATTGTCAGTTTCCATGTGTAAGTTCCATATTTTTACTTGTCTATATTTGCTTTCCTTTACATGATTTCATTACTTGTAAAGTTTGTACCATGATAGATTTATAGATGCATTGTATATTTTTTATAGTTATAATAGTACTTGCTCCACTCCAGACTGGATATGTTGATAAATATTAGGAATGCTTTGACACACTCATGGACATTAGGACGAGGATATTCTTGAGACCTGTCTTGCACCTTAGACTTTTCTAGGATAGTTATATTTAGCACTTCCTAGTTTCAGTACTTTTTACTAGTTTCACTTTATTAGATAGTTGACCGGATTTGTCTCCAGAACTTACTTGTCTATATTATGATATTTGGATATTAGATTTTGACTTGGATAACTTTTGAAAAATTATTTTTGGTTTTGTTTTTCTCATTCATATCTTTCTTTAGTTGTTGTGATTGAGTACTTATTGATATTAGTTTGACTTGTATTGATCTTGAGATCTAGACATCGTTCTACAATCGATATTGCAGCGTAGGTTGGACGTATCCATGTACTCGTGCCCCGATCATCTGGGTGTGGATCATAGAATGGTTTCATTCTTAGTTGCCGTATTTTCTATTAGATCTCCGAGGTACACCGTGACAGGTCGTGCGTACGAGCATTGTGCATATCAACTTGTCGGTTATTCTAGATTTACTCGCTTGCGTATATATATATATATATATATATATATATATATATATATATATATATATATATATATATATATATATATATAATGATATTGTTTTACTTTTGTTATGTTATTTGTAACTTGTTTGTCCCTTTGAGGACCTGGTTTCCTTCCAGGTTGGCTGAGTAGATTATACATATTTCTTTTGTTGGATTTGTTGAGCACCATTTTCATTGCAGTTATTTACTCTTTCAATCTTATATTATATTTTTCGTTTTTCATATCTGCTGGTAGCTTAGTATTTATGGACTCATATTATTTCCTTTAAGTCTATTCAGGTAAGTATGATTATTGGGCTATAGACTAGTACTCATATTTTTTTTTATTATGCTCTTGTCCTGTGGATTGAGTTGAAAATACGATATTAAGATAGTTACACAAAACTAGGACAGCTCATACATATTCAATTGGGCTAAAGTCCACTTGGATATGTAGCTGGCCATTGCCACGTGGCTTGATCCGGTTTATTTTTTGACTGGGCATGAAATAGTTTTGTGGTGGCCCATTCAGGTCTGAATTATTGTTTCAGTTACGTTACTATACTGAGCGATCCTGCAATAGGATATTTGTGTTAGGATCTCAATCTACAACTGTTGATTTTTTTTTTGATTTTTGATATCGTCCTTGAACCTTGTATTTGTATTTAATCATATCCTTCTTGAATTCTATTATTGTTTCTCATATTTTTCTATTTCAGAGAGATGAACGCTCGTGCACAATTTTCTTCCAGGAGCATATCCTCGTCAACATGAAAAAGACATAGTTGGTAGAAAATGTTGAATAGAAGATGGTTTCCTGTAGTAGAGAAATAATATAACAAATGTCTTCCCAGATATTTGAGCCATAATAGATCAAAGAAATAAGACTTAGTACAAGAATCGAACCTAGCAGTAGGAGCCTAGGACCAAATGGACTCTACAATTTTCCTAAGTTAGAAGTGATTTGAAAGTATTGAAGGTCTACCAGGTTTAGTCACAAAAAAAAATTGGAGAGAGAAGATTGGTTGATATAGAAGTTCAAAAACTATGGAATGATTGGGAAAAAATGTACAGATTGATGTTAGGGTTAGTTATAGCCCATAGTGATATGAGAAACTTTTTTATGGACTTAGAAAAAATAGAACTTGAGGTTTTCATCTTAGGTTATTTGATACTGCAACTGGATAGAAGACTTTCAAGGGTAGAATCTATTATGATGGCAAATAACTTACGAGTAAACCTACACTTGGAGATCTTTCTTAAGTAATCCCTTTCTTTACTTTCCTCTCATTCTTCGAGAATCAGAAAGATCCTTATTTTATTTCAATTTTCTAAAACTGAATGACTACACTATGATAAAATTGAATGACTATATTGTGCTAATAAGTTTAATAAAGGAGAAATTATGAAAATGGATAGAAGTACATCGAGAAAAATATTTTGATTTGATATATGACCTGAATTTAAGATAAGAGTTACGAAGAGGGTGACTTATGATAACATAGGAGAATTGCTAAAAAAATAAACCTGAGCAAGTTACATGACGATAGCTCAACCTTGAAAGAGTAAAAAGTCCACAAAGGTCAAGAAGAGTAAGGTTGAGAAAGTTGGAGGACAATGTTATATTATAAAGGAAATGAAAGATTATCTAATCTTACTAGATGGAAATATTTGTGTGATTACGATGTTGAATAATTAAGGTATGAGATTTTGATATGACATGATATGATTCCTAGGATTGGATTATTGTTTATAGTTATGACAAGTTCTGGTTAGGAGTAAATTTTGGATAGTAGAATCTTGGGACAGTAACGATTAAGGGGGAACTATTAAAGATTAAAATTTGATCTTTAAAAATCTCAAAACTTGTTCATGAATGATACAAATAAAATTTTAGTCATGATGATAACGATAGATCTTGAGGCTTACTTTAGTAGAAGATGAATAGTAAAATCTTTTAGCCAAGCAGGATTCAAGTTTCCAAAAAGCTTTTGTGAGTTAGTGGAGTTGTAAATATTCCTAAGGATTATTGATGTTTGAATTGAAAGATAAGGTATAAGGAAATAAGAGGCACTAATTTTATGGTCACATGGTGACTATAATTGGTACATAGACGAACTTTGAGGTTCAACAAATATGGTGTATTTAAGAGACTTTAATAAATTTTGACTATAAATTGTTTCATTACTGATAAGAGAGGAAGGGGGTACTGATAGGAATACGTCTTGAGGTTAAAGATTCTACACAATGGATAGAGAGAATGTTCCGTGAAAGAGCTTGGAGAATTGATGATTCTTGCTCTTTAAATTGTCAATAACTAACGATGAATGATCTACAAATAGAAATGGTTATTGTTTATAAAACACAATCCTTAGTGGTCAAAAATTATACCATTATAGTAGGAGGCAGTTCTTGTTAAGATAATATTATTTAGTTAAGGATTCATAACCTATGGGATATATAGCATTAACGACTAGGCGAAGAGATGTGAATTTGGACAAAAGGGAATTGAGGTGAGAAATCGATGATATGACGAAAGTGGCCTAGAATAAGATGTTTTAGCAGGATATTCGAGTTGTTCAGATAGGCAGGTTGATTGATTGGTCTTATACAACTTAGAATTATTCACTTAGTCCTTATAACTTATATGGAATAATTTTAATACTTCAAGGATTGAGAAAAATAAAGAGGATGTATGTTTATGTATCTTCAACGAAAAATATGGCTACCGGTGTTAACTTGGTTGGAATGGTAGGCCTAGGGAGAAAGAGATGATCTCCAGCTATGTAGGAGTATAGTAAGTTTTAATCAACTAAGATGATTGATCACAAATTTTGAGGGGGTTAGAATTATACTTGTTCGATGGCTAGATTGATTGAAATTAGCATGATTCACCACCTTAGCCCTAGAACTTTGCTACATTCCATAAAAATGACTAGACTAAATAGACACTATAGATAGATTATAGATCTAGTTGTTTGAATTATTTGATGCTTGGGTAAATAAGGTTGTAGATTTTGAATCTAGATTAGGTAAACTTGACCGTTGGGTTTATTAGTGATAAATATAAATAGTTGGACTCAATGTGTTCAATACTGATAATTGTGTTAAAAATATATATATAAGACAAAGTAATGGATTGGTGATTGTTACAATCATATACAAAGATCGAGTGATCTTCTTGGATGCTACATAACCTAAACTCTATGCTAGTTAGACTTTCTCAAATTGTCGAAGAATCTTTATCGTGATTGATCATAAATTGACTTGAGTCATGCACTATAAAATAAACCTTGAAAAATACTTAGACTCAAGGAATTATGATGCATTTAATGATGAGTAAATTGGACCAGGATTGGGTAGACTCATTATAAAAGTAAATTAAGATTGAAATTCCTGTGGAGTATGAGGGCTTGGAGAAGTGATAATAAAGGATAAAACATTATGGTCACGTAATCCGAAATGAAGAATCTGTGACTCAAATAATATGGACTTGAGCGATAATGTTTTGTTGTTGTAAAGCTCAACTACTTCAAAATTTTTGGAGATTTAGGGCAAGTTGATAAGTACCGAGGTTTTATTTATTTGAGGTTTAAAATATGGATTTAAACTACATGTGACTAAGTGATCATTTTTAGAGGATTATAATATGATTTTAAACTATAGATCGATGACCTGGGGATTACATTTTTACTATTAAAGGCATGACTATATCATGTATTTTATATTTTCTCTCATTTGGGTTGATTTTATTTTTTTGAGGATAAAATTATTTTAAGGAGGGAAGGATGTAAAACCTCCTCCCCAAAATTGGGTATTAAATTCTTATTCTATATAGAATTATTCTGATAAATACTATTTTAACTAGTATTATTCCTACTCTAATTTTATATATGGTTACCTTAAGAACTTTAGTGTAGCTAATAAAGTTTTGCTATCGTATTTTTAATTATCATTATATTACTTATTTCCAAAACTAGTATATTACTAAATAAAAGGATATTAAGTAATTACATTTTGAGCCAACTAAACCCAAATCCACATTTTCAAATTTTGTGAGAGCAGGAGAATTTTTGGCTATTTCTTTGGGTTGCATGGTACTGTAGAAGCAGTATGGGATTGCAGAACGCGCGTATGGTGCTGGGATCCAGCTGTCGTTGTCCCATCTTGGGACCCCTCTATATAATATCTCTTGTTCTCCTTTCCTCCCCATATTAACCTAGCCGCCGCTATCATTTGAACTCCTCCCTACCACCGTCCAATCTCGGCCAGTTGCTCAACGACAAGCTCCGACCATTGACCTTTCCTTCAATATTTTTGTCACAAGCATCAGAGGAGATCACCCCAATTTTGACCCCCTTTTTTTTACTCAATCGTGGACATCTGAATAGTAGAGACATCAATGACACATTTTTGTCATTGGCGAGCCTAGTGTACCATTGTCGTGCATCGGCGGGCGCAGCCTCTACCGCTTGGTATGTTCATAAACTCCATCTCTGGTGCATCGTTCAAGGACCCAACGATCACCAGGACTTTGCTTTCCGGGCAAACTCTAGTGCTTCGTATGTTCATAAACTCCATCTCCGATGCTCGATAAAATTTTCTCCTTGTTTGTTTCCTCTTGCTTCCTCTTAAGTGAGCATTTGGTGTTCACCATACTGATATATAACATAAAAATAATGGGTTATTTATAAAGTAATTATGGGTTAAACAATATGAGAGAATGGGCTGGTGCCAAGTTCCCCTTTAAAACTAGAAGTGCCAAGTTTTCCTTCAAAACTAGAAATATGGTTTTATTGATAGACAACAAATAAAGTGATGATAAGGAGTGTACATTTGGTAGAAATGTTTAATGATGGGGAAGGCAAACAGTCACCATGCCTACTGGATGGTTTAGGAGAAAATAAACTAATGCGTGTTACGAGTGAAGGAGAAGGGAATATTGGTTATAAGTGTAGTGTGGTGTACTTTGTTATGAATAGGAACCTAAGGAGAGCTGTAAAATATTCATATTAGAGAATGTTGATGTAGAAAAAAAGAATAATAGAATCAAGGTTGCATAACTAAGTATATATGTATAGCTACACTTTGTTGCTGCTAAGAATAAGGAAATACATGTGATAGTAAATGTTGATGTGGTTTAATAAAGCTAAATAATATGGGGCCATTAATGAATGAATATAGTCATACAATAGAAGAAGCCAATATATGAGTTTTGGCCAATATATGAGCGTATGTGATTTAATTAGACACTGTGTGAAGTAATGGTGAGAGCACATTTTGTGCACTCCTTGTGGAATTAAAGGTGAATAAATGGTAGGCATAAGGATGCCATGAACTAGTGTGAATAAAGAAGACAAGTGGTTAGAAAATATATTGTGATTAATAAAGTAGAGGTAGTGTAAGGAAATAACCACTTAAATCTCACATATTAATGATGGTTTTTTGGAATGACTCATTTAGATTTATAAAATTATGGATGGACTGAGGGAGCTTGAAAACAGATACGGTAAATATATTAAGGAATTGCTTGCTATCTATAATATAATTTGATCCATCAACAATTATATAGTAGAGTGATAAAAGAAAGTTTTTTAAGCAATGGTCTGTAGGGATCATCTAAATGATGACTTCCAATATGGTGGAAGGGGATGTAAGCAAGAAGGTTGCATGGTAGGATCCTTAGAGGATATGGTTCCTCTAACACTGGATAGAGAAAAGTGATTAATTTAGACTTTTGATACGTCTTTTGGATAAACCTCTGGGACATTTATAGATAGATAAATCAATGATATTTGATACTCAAATTAGTGAATTGTGAATAATAGCAAAAATCAAGAAAATAATGAATATGAAGGTTAGGTTGAAGATTATCTGTCTTCTTACATAAAGGCCTTTTTTAGGGTTTGAATATCGAGAAGTGCATAGATGATACACTTTATATATATTGAGGTTAAAACTAATATCCTTAAGGATCGAGGAAGTATTGAGGATGATGGAAAATTAAATTTTATGAATTAGAATTATCAGGATGTAAAATAGAGCTGAATAATAAAAGCATGAATTAGTAAATAAGGGGACATGAGATCATTGATTCTTGGATATAAATTTAATTTCAGAAATGATAATCGATGACAAGGTTATGAAGTAAGGAGTTTCAAATCATAAGGTTAAATTGATAAACAGAAATTGAAAGGTATAAATATTTTGAGGTAAAAATTTAGTTTAGTGACATACATTATCTGTAAAGGAAATAAGAAATTGGTAGAAACATTAAACATGGAGAATCTTGAAAACTCGAAGAATACAAATTTTGAGATTCAAATGATGGGATTGAACTTGGATAGAGGAAATAAATTTTTTACTCAAGCTTATGGATTTAGTTAAAATTACAAGTTGAGGAATAGGGAATATTTTATTGTTTCAGAGTTGATGATGGATTATGGAATCTAATAAGAAACCACAAGATTAAATGAGATTATATGGATTTGTCTTGAGGAATAGTTACTTCTGAGAAAGAACGAGCAGATACTCTAGAAAGATATTCTCTACTAGCTATCATATCTTTCTGTTAGTTCATTCGTGTATTAATTTATACCAAGTTTATTATAACTTTTTTCCATAATGGTTTGACTATATTATTAACTATCCTAGTAGTGCTATCTTTCTTAGGATATTTTGAAAGGTAGTTTATAGGTAGAACTCTTGGTAGAGATTGTAAGTCGATGACAAGTGAAGATCATAAAAGAGTATGAAAGATAATAAAGAAGGATTTGGCAATGAAATCGTATGTAGGAACACTAATGATAGAATTTCTTTGGTCAAAAGTATTTGAGGGATAAAACTCGGAAGAGAAATTGAACAAGATTACAGGAGTGATTATATCGAAAGAAATAATATTTCAGAATCGAAAAGATCGAGGTTAAATATATATATATATATATATATATATATATATATATATATATATATATATATATATATATATATATATAGAATTGATACAGTGAGTCTAAGTTTTGAAGCAATAGAGGAGATAAAATAAGCACTTGTGATTGAAAAAAGGAGATGTTGATCATTAGAGAGGTACAAATTTTTAGGTGATATTGATGACTAAGGAGATTGTCAAGGGCGATGATTTATCTTGAGAATATGGTTACTAGTAAATTTGGTAACGAGGGATAATGAAGATATAGAGTATTTAAATTTTTATGGTGACTAAGATCGTGGTGAATCTTGTGTTTTGGTGGTTTACAGGTTAAAAAAATGGAAGGATAATTAAGATAAGTTTTAGTCAAATAGAAATTGGTATAAAATTTTGATAGGTTTTTAGTATATGCATATTCAACGGAGAGAGAAATTTTATTGGAGACAAAGTGGGTGAAAGTGAGAATGATGAGAGTATTCAATAGTGATGAAGGAAATAAAAATTCGATCAAAACACGGAATTGGGATTTTGAGCATACCTAATGGAACATAATACCTTTTGAAGTAATAAGAACTATACGATAAAATAACCTGATTTCAAGAATACGTATTGAGAAAAAACTAAAGGTCAAACTACAAGAGGAGAACATTGATGGTGAAATAGTTGGATCGAAACGAGAATACCAAATATCATAGGATAGTAGATGAATGGCAAATGTGACGAGGTACGAGATGTTCTAACTGGAGGAACATACCTAGTAGATAGAATCTTGAAATTGAAACGATTTGGAAACTCGAAAGAAAATTAAATTTCAAAAGATGGACTCTTCTATGGAAGAGATTAACATTTTACAATAGTTTGTAATTGATGACAAAGGATTATAAGATTAACTTGAAGCAAAAAAAAGAAAATATTGACAGATAAGGGAGAGTAAACTTACAAGTAGTTTCATGATTTTAACAGTTAAGATCGAGAGATTAGAAAGATATGATAGAGAGTAATATATCAGGGACAATCTAGTAACCTGTATTGGAAGTTTCAAGATCTGTGTAATGAGGAATCCAGATTTTATGAAAACATGATGAATAGGTGATATCTACCTAGGGAAGGAGATAAGATGTATGAGAATTACCCTATCTTAGTGAGATATTATTAATTTCTTGATGGTGCTTGATCTGTTCTAGTACTAGTTTGTCTTTAAATTTCGAGGACAAAATTATTTTAAGGTGGGTAGACTTGTAACCATGTATTCTAGGTAAATGGGTATTTTTATAATTTTATATAATTAATATTGTATTATTATAATTATTTCTAGTATAATTAATTGTCATGAGTGTACTAGCTAGTTAATTTAGACTTAGTGTTGGTTCAACCCATACTACACTACTAAACCTATTAGACTAGCCATGACTTAAACTAGTTTCTCATTAATGAATAAATAGAATATTTTCTATTATTAGAATAGATTCATTCCTCATAATTAATTATTCCTTCATGACAACCTAGACATGCATATTAGACTTATCAAATGACCAACCCTAACCCTATACCTAGGTCGGCCCTATAAGAGGGAGTGTAGCCTCCTTCCTTCTTCATTTTTCATACTCCATTAAACCCTAATTTAGTTCTTCCCCAATTAGAGACCAATATCCATTTATTTTTACTCAAATTAATTCTATTTGTCACAACCACATTTTAAAAAACAGGGGTATTTTTTACTTTTATATATATTTGCAATTGTGTGTATTTAATTTAAATAATTGTGTGAGATGTGTATTTAAATATATTATTATATACCGTGTTCATTAATGTTTGAGCTGGTAGACTTGACCTAGAAGCCCACTAGACGAACACCTCATCGAATGTAGGGTTATGAATTTAATTTGTGTTATTTAGGATTTAATTATTGGAGGTAGTAATTATTACCGTAATTTTATTTAATTGTTGCGCCTGACCGTTGCTTCGATATTTGGAGCGCTACCCTAGCTTTTGCCTTCCAACAAATTTCACAATCTTGCCCTAGACATGTCCGCCTTCCATTCTGACCTTTTTGTAACTCATAATTATGCTCTCTTGTGCTTTATTTTAGCCAGACAATATTCGTCGCGGACGTTTATTTAATTTCTAAATAAATTATAACTTTGTATCGTTGTGCGTTCAAATCGAAATTGGAGGCAATCTTGACCCATTTTTCGTGCAACCTAAATTAGGATAATATTCTGTTCTGAGTCTTCTTAACTAATGATATTTGTGACCCGACCTAATTTTGTCCCCATGTACTCCTAATTAATTTTAGAACACAGCTTGCATTTATTTCTAATTAAATTGGTGATAGCAGTTTGACTAATTTTGTTTAATCCCAATTTAATTCAAATACCCCGTTAATTAAGCCCATACAAAACACACAATACCTCCTCACCCTACAAAATATCAAACACCAAATCGCCCACCAATTTTTCATCATTTTATGTGTTTGTGCAAATACCCAAATTTAAGGGGGCTAATTTACAAATATTGTATTAGGTGTCAACACCCCATTGGTTCAAACCAATGGAGAAGCTCAAATATTTGACTAGTCAACAACCCTCATCCTTACATGAAGGAATTCACCCATTCAAGATGGGTGCATCAACACCACTCATTTCCCACTCACCATCCTATTTAATGTCCCATCACACACACTCTTCCCAAGCAAGCCCTAATCCCCAAACCTAAGGAAGCCCCCATCTTCTCCCTCCTCACTCAACCGAAGCCTCCTCCTTTATTTCTTTATTTTTCCTTTCTTCTTCTCTTCTTCTTCTTTATTTCTTCTTCTTCTCCTTCTTTTTGAATTTTAGAAAGGGGGGCGGGGGAATCATCTCAACCACCCCCACTGTTCCCCGGGCAACTCCACGTCGGCCCGCTGCTCTGCACTCCGGCCGGCCAAGCCCAGCCGACCTCCTCCCTGTTTTCCTTCACACCACCACCACCACCACACGATACCTCCTCCAACATCACCACCACCCTGCTGTCCCCGCAGCCCGCCCGCTGCAACCTCCCTCTGCTCATCCCGAGCTCCGACTCCGACCGCTCCCAGCTTCCTTCTCCGGCGGCTACAGCTCCTCCCGCCAAGCCACTGCAACCACCCTACTCCTGTCGACATCCCCCGGCGGCCGATCTGAATCTCCTCCATCACCAGCCAACCTCTCTCCGACCCTTCTCTCCTCCCAACTCCCCTCGAGCGGCTACCCGGCGAGCCGTTCTCCGACACCACCACCACTGCCACCTCCGCAGCTGCAGCCCGAGCTCCCCGCACCTCCGCTCATCATCAGCCGAGTCTCCCCTCCCTGCTGTACTCCGTCACCACCACCATCCTCATCAACTATTACCACCACCATCTCCCTCTCCTCTCCCGGCCGAGCTTCCCTGCTCCGGCACGACTCCGCCACACAGCCCTCCTCGATCAGCTCCCCTCCGGTGAGCTATTTCACCACCACCAGAACTACTACCACCACCACACAGCCCTCCTCGATCAGCTCCCCTCCGGCGAGCTATTACACCACCACCACCTCGCCATCGTCGTCGTCTTCGTCATCCTCCTCATCGTCGACGTCTTCGTCGTCGTCGTGTACGCTCAGGTACGATTTCTCCCCTCGCGTATATATGTATGTGTATATGTGTATGTGTGTATGTATGTTTCGTATTTATATGCGTATATGTATATATATATAGATATATATATATAAAAATATATCGTGTATTTCTCTATTTGTATATATACGTATTCAATGTATATATATATATATTAATATATCTGTATATATATATGATATATGTTAATGTTCATATTGGTATATTTATACCTGTATATAGTATAAGTATTATTTTGGTATAAATATATATATATATATATATATATATATATATATATATATATATATATATTGGTATTGGTATATATATAAATACATAATTTGGTATTTTGGTATATATATGTGTACTTGTATTAAATATAGTATAGGTATATTTTTATTGGTGTGTATATATATATAAATATAACATTTGTATATTTTCACTAGTATATATATATATATATATATATATATATATATATATATATATATATATATATATATATATATATATATATATATATATATGTATATATATATATATATATATATATATATATATATATATTCAGTATATATATATATTCTTAAATAATGGTTGTTATGTAAAAATGTGTTATGTATATTTTAACATAATATATATATTTCTATTTTAGTGTATATACACTTATACATATTTTGTACGTAATTATTGGTATATACATATATATGTATTGTATTTAATGATATATGTCTATTGATAAATATTGTAGGCAACCCAAGTGTAATTACGGATACCCCGTATTTACATGGACCTGTAACCCTGTTAATTAATAGAAGGCAGCCATATGTACACTCACGTATTGGCAAGACCCGTATCACCGACTGTCTGGATTCACAGCAATCACAGACGCGACGCCCGTGCAACTTGACGCACTTGACCCTAGTTGACTAGTGCCATACCTGGCATAGCCCCTGAGTTCAATGTATTTTGATTGTGTGTTAGTGTAGCATCTGATACAAATATTATATTATGATATGTCTATAGGACTGTTGGTTCATCCAGGCGATACTCTGGAACAGGACATTGGTATTACCAACTAAGGACCCAAGGCAAGTACATTCTCTGATAATTTCCAATTATTTGATAATTTCTATAAGTTTAGTATCTAGAAATGTTAAATCTGATTCTTGACACTGTACTACACGGACTAGTATATAGATTGGATCTTTAGTCAGAAGATGTTACATTGGTTATCGTATTGACATTGTACACGACATTGATATTTGACATTGATATTAGATATCGTACATGATATATTGGACATTGATCGTGTATCGTGACGTGTCATGATTGGATCCACAGTACTAGTTGGGGGCGGAGGAAAATTGCTAGTGAGAGATGTGATCAAATACCTATCGCACAAGTTTAAATTATTAGTGTTAATCGTACGCCTCACGTATGAATAGCCAGGCCATATAGTTATCGTACAATTCCCAAGCCGATCACATTTCGAAACTACTATTTTAAACACTTAGAATAGTTACAGTTCTCTATTTTAGATCATATACTACATCATCTATATATGATATTGTACCTTGTTCTTTTCATTCCATATATGCACAGACTGTATCATATTGCCTATATTGCCTGTCTCTTACATTGCCTGTCTCTTTATTTTGCCATTATATTTATTTACTGTCTTCTCTCAGTATCTAGCATCATCTGTTTATTGCTTTATAGTCCTTATCAATTAAATGGAACTATTATTTGAGATATACTTTGCTCCTTCCTGACTGGAAATATTTTACAAGACTATGCCTTAGAGGACCGGTATCCAACACTTTATGGACCACAGGGTGAGTAGCTGCAGACTTGGACTTGGTTGTTCGGTTGTGATTCTGGGAGGTCTAGCCGGAATCACTAGTTATCTAGTTAGTTCTTTTAGTAGATTATTTGGTACCGGATTTGTCTCTGGCATACTTGTTGAGACATGGATATTTGTTGAGTTAGATTATTTACATTTAGACTTGTATTGTACTTTATTTTATTTTTTCGATATCTTATCGTGCTATAGTTATGTGATTGAGTATGTTGTTCATTTATGTTGTGTCATCCGTGCCTCCTTATGGAGATTGGACGCTCGTGTGAGATTGCTTAAATAGTATCATGACCATGACAGCGTTCTACCGCCGATGCTGCGGCATAGACTGGACGTACCCACGTACTCGTGCCCCAATTTCGGGTGCGGATCGTGACACAATTTTAGTGGTGGCCCACGCAGGTCAGACTTCGCAAGTTGTGCGATGTCGTGGTAGTGTGACATCTCAGTTGTACTACTGCGTGCCTGCGATAGGATATAGGACATAGGATACTTGGATGAGAGCGAATACTCAATCATAATTCCTTGAGAGATTCTTGGGATGACCCCTGAGAATCTTATTATAATTTCCAATTTAAATCATTTCCCTTGTTTTCGTCCATTTTCACTTGTTAATATTTATTAAATTAAGATCTTAGTGTCATTGTAGAGTTTGATTTCATATCAAGATAAATTTACGGACTAATTTATGGTATTATCTGATGACACATGTCGATGAGGACAGTGAGAAAGATTAACACTAGGGCTATTGGACTACAAAATGTGGATTTAAATTATAATTTGAAGATCAAAAATGAATTTTAATTTTTAAGAATTTTGAGGAGTTGAGATATTATGTAATTAAAAAATTTTGAGGATTCAGATTCAATTCAATGAACCTAGACAAAGCTGTAAGGATTTTTGGAAGTGTTTAAATTTTGTTTCAGTATTTGAATATTTGACCTTGAGGAGAGTATATGCATTTTACTTTAAATTATTCGAGGAGTTAGTTTTGAGGACTTTATTTTGAGGATAAAATTTTATAATGGAAGAGATATATATTAGTATATGAGTGGATGAGGTGCATGTGTAAGGATTTGTTGGCTTAAGCATGATTGAGATTGCACTGCAAACTGACTTGGGTGTCCATCTAGGGTTGTATTAGAGGGAGCCGTACTTAGTATGGTATGTTGTATTTGATATGCACTTGAGTGATAAGAACAACTAGTATCAACAATTACAGTAGGTAAGAGAGCTAGCAGTGAGTGTGCTTGTAGTAGAACTGTGGTACCTAAAGGGATAGAGGTATCAAACCTTGGATGCATCATTGGCCTATAAAATCACAACTAGGAATATTCCCATCTATTTATCTTGATATCCTTATTCCTTCTGAATGTTGCTTCTTTAGAACTTTACTGTCCTTCCTTGATGATATCGTATTTATTGCCTTAATTGATTCTTTTGGATCTGTCTTCAGGATGTCGCCGAAGACAAGATCTATGAGAGTGGGAGCACCAGCTTTAGAGGGGTCTGCCACCTCTCTACCTAATGGACAGAAATTCGTAGTTCCTCCTACATCTTCGATGCATATGGAAGAATCTGCACTTTACAGGGATCCTCCTCCCCTACCTGTTCAGAGGATTGCCGCAGCTGTGACGGACAACCTTCCTCCTCCACCGACTCCGATTTTGGAAGGTTTGCCCATTGACGGGGCACGGATGTTTACTTTGATCCAGGGCATGGTAGATACCCAGAGAGTGACGGCAGACGCTCAGCGAGTTCAAGCTGAGGCTCTGAGGGTGCAAGCAGAAGCGCACCAGGCGCAGACTCAACTAATGAGAAAGAGCATGGAGAACGCTCACCAGATGGCACTACAGGCAGTTGAGAGAGTTGCCCAGCAGTATCTTGGCCAGCAGCAGACGAGGGCATTTCAGTATCAACAGCAGTACCAGGCACCAGTTCGTGTTCAGCAGGATCAACGAACTTGTCATTTTTGTAAGAAGCCAGGTCACCTTTGGAAGAGCGGTAGATTGAGGCTAGGACTTTGTTTGCGCTGTGGCAATGCAGGACACCGAATGAGGGATTGCCCTCTAGTTCAGCGCGCAGCTCCAAATTATAGATATCCAGTTAGGCTACCTGTGGAACCGTATATTGCTCAGCACCCGCGAAGGAAACCACCCCAGCTGGGCGGGGTATTTACGATGACGGTCGAGGAGACCGATACTGCAGGTAATGTGTTAGCAGGTTCTGTTCTTTCCTTCCTTCTGTTCCTTTCTATTTGATTGATTGACTGATTCTCTAGTACCGTAGTTTGTATGCATGATTTTCTTGTTAGAATGTAGTTAGTAGTACACCCTGACAGAGACTGCAATACCATGACGAAAGATACCATGACCGTACATATTCTCCTTAGATTGTATGTTGTATGATTATAGGAATGATTTTTTTCTTAGACCATGATTATTGGGGTTTGACCATAGTGAAGATTTATGAAGAGGTTATGACTTGACAAGAGAGACAAGATGCTTAAATTTTGAGGATGAACATTAATTTAAATAAAGAGTTAAGAAATTAACATGGCATAATTGATGATTTATTAATTTTAGAAAGATTATGATATGATTAAATTGGTTATTAAATTTGGAAAATTAAGGAGATTATCATTATATTTATTTGATTGCAAGATATGAATTTAAAATTTTATATTATGGATGTTGCATTTGAAGAATCCATAAGTATTGGATTGTTTGAGTTTTATGGAAAAAGAAACCAAGGAATAAGATCATTGATGGATTAGTGTTTGGATTCAAACTTTTGGGATAAGATTTTAATTTTTATATATATGCATTGATTGAAATTAAAATAGAGGAGTGATATTAAATTTTGAGTATTTAATTATTAACTTAAAAGTTTCGGAGGAAATTGTGATAAAAATGGAATTTAATTTTTTATTTGAGGATTTTCAGGAATACGATAATTACAGAATTTTAAAAATCGTGAAATGACAATGTGGATCACTTCCTGTTTTTATGGTTGATGAATTTAAATTTTGATAAAAAATAATAATGTGTATGAGTAAATACTACTATGAGGATTTTAAATTTCGAGGACGAAATTATTTTAAGGAGGGTAGACTTGTCACTACCACATTCCAAAAACATGGATATTTTTTACTTTTATATATATTTGAAATTATGTGTATTTAATTTAAATAATTTTGTGAGATGTGTATTTAAATATATTATTATATACAGTGTTCATTAATGTTTGAGCTGGTAGACTTGACCTAGAAGCCCACTAGACGAACACCTGACCGAATGTAGGGTTATGAATTTAATTTGTTTTATTTAGGATTTAATTATTGGAGGTAGTAATTATTACCGTAATTTTATTTAATTGTTGCGCCTGACCGTTGCTTCGATATTTGGAGCGCTACCCTAGCTTTTGTCTTCCAACAAATTTTACAACCTTACCCTAGACATGCCCGTCTTCCATTCTGACCTTTTTGTAACTCATAATTATGCTCTCTTGTGCTTTATTTTAGCCTCTCAATATTCGTCGCGGACGTTTATTTAATTTCTAAATAAATTCCAACTTTGTATCGTTGTGCGTTCCAATCAAAATTGGAGGCAATCTTGACCCATTTTTTGTGCAACCCAAATTAGGGTAATATTCTGTTCTGAGTCTTCTTCACTAATTATATTTGTGACTCGACCTAATGTTGTCCCCATGTACTCCTAATTAATTTTAGAACACAGCTTGCATTTATTTCTAATTAATTTGGGGATACCAGTTTGACTAATTCCGTTTAATCCCGATTTAATTCAAATACCCCGTTAATTAAGCCCATACAAAATACCCCCTCACCCTACAAAACACCAAGCACCAAATCGCCCACCAATTTTTCATCATTTCATGTGTCTGTGCAAATACCCAAATTTAAGGAGGCTAATTTGCAAATATTGCATTAGGTGTCAATACCCCATTGGTTCAAACCAATAGAGAAGGCCAAATATTTGACTAGTCAACAACCCTCATCCTTACATGAAGGAATTCTTTATGTCAAATCCTGACCACCCATTCAAGATGGGTGCATCAACACCACTCATTTTCCACTCACCATCCTATTTAATGTCCCATCACACACACTCTTCCCAAGCAAGCCCTAATCCCCAAACCTAGGGAAGCCCCCATCTCCTCCCTCCTCACTCAACCGTAGCCTCCTCCTTCATTTCTTCATTTTTCCTTTCTTCTTCTTCTCTTCTTCTTCTTCTCTTCTTCTTCTTCTTCTTCTTCTTCTTTCTTTCTTCTTCTTCTCCTTCTTTTTGAATTTTAGAAAGGGGGGAATCATCTCCACCACCCCCACTGTTCTTCGGGCAACTCCTCGGTGGCCCGCTGCTCTGCACTCCGGCAGGCCAAGCCCAGCCGAGCTCCCCCATGTTTACCCTCACACCACCACCACCACCACCACACGACACCTCCTCTAACATCACCACCACCCTGCTGTCCCCGCAGCCCGGCCCGCTGCAACCTCCCTCTGCTCATCCCGAGCTCCGACTCTGACCGCTCCCAGCTTCCTTCTCCGGCGGATACAGCTCCTCCTGCCGAGCCACTACAACCACCCTACTCCGGTCGACATCCCCCGGCGGCCGATCTGAATCTCCTCCATCACCAGCCAACCTCTCCCCGACCATGCTCTCCTCCCAACTCACCTCGAGCGGCCACCCAGTGAGCCGTTCTCCGGCACCACCACCACTGCCACCTCCGCAGCTGCAGCCCGAGCTCCCCGCACCTCCGTTCATCATCAGCCGAGTCTCCCCACCCTGATGCACTCCGGCACCACCACCATCCTCATCAACTATCACCAGCACCAGCTCCCTCTCCTCTCCCGGCCGAGCTTCCCAGCTCCGGCACGACTCCGGCACGACTCTGCCACACAGCCCTCCTCGATCAGCTCCGCTCCAGTGAGCTATTTCACCACCACCAGAATTACTACCACCACCACACAACCCTCCTAGATCAGCTCCCCTCCGGCGAGCTATTCCACCACCACCACCTCGCCATCGTCGTCGTCTTCGTCATCCTCGTCATCGTCGACGTCTTCGCCGTCGTCGTGTACGCTCAGGTACGATTTCTTCCCTTGCGTATATGTGTATGTGTATATGTGTATGTGTGTATGTAGGTTTCGTATTTATACGTGTATATATATATATATATAAATATATCGTGTATTTCTCTATTTGTATATATACGTATTCAATATATATATATATATATATATATATATATATATATATATATATATATATATTAATATATCTGTATATATATATATATGATATATGTTAATGTTCGTATTGGTATATTTATACCTGTATATAGTATAAGTATTATTTTGGTATATATATATATATATTTGTATTGTTATATATATAAATACGTAATTTGGTATTGGTATATATATAAATACGTCATTTGGTATTTTGGTATATATATGTGTACTTGTATTAAATATAGTATAGGTATATTTTTATTGGTGTATATATATATATAAATATAATATATGTATATTTTTACTAGTATATATATAAATATATATATATTCAGTATATATATATATATTCTTAAATAATGGTTGTTATGTATAAATGTGTTATGTATATTTTAACATAATATATATATTTCTATTTTAGTGTATATACACTTATACATATTTTGTACGTAATTATTGGAATATACATATATATATGTATTGTATTTAATGATATATTTCTATTGATAAATATTGTAGACGACCCAAGTGTAATTACGGATGCCCCGTATTTACATGGACCTGTAACCCTGTTAATTAATAGAAGACTGCCATATGTACACTCACATATTAGCGAGACCCGTATCACCGACTGTCTGGATTCACAACAATCACAGACGCGACACCCGTGCAACTTGATGCACTTGGCCCTAGTTGACTAGTGCCATACCTGGCATAGCCCCTGAGTTCAATGTATTTTGATTGTGTGTTAGTGTAACTTCTGATACAAATATTATATTATGATATATCTATAGGACTGTTGGTTCATCCAGGCGATACTCTGGAACAGGACATTGGTATTACCAGCTAAAGACCCAAGGCAAGTACATTCTCTGATAATTTCTAATTATTTGATAATTTTAATAAGTTCAGTATCTAGAAATGTTACATCTGATTCTTGACACTGTGCTACACGGACTAGTATATAGATTGGATCTTTAGTCATGAGATGTTACATTGGTTATCGTATTAACATTGTACACGATATTGATATTTGACATTGATATTAGACATCGTACATGATATATTGGACATTGATCGTGTATCGTGACGTGTCATGATTGGATCCACAGTACTAGTTGGGGGCGGGGGAAAATTGCTAGTGAGAGATGTAATCAAATACCTATCGTACAAGTTTAAATTATTGGTGTTAATCATACGCCTCACGTATGAATAGCCAGGCCATATAGTTATCGTACAAGTCCCAAGCCGATCATATTTCGAAACTACTATTTCAAACACTTAGAATAGTTACAGTTCTCTATTTTAGATCATATACTACATCACCCGTATATGATATTATACCTTATTATTTTCATTCCATATATGCACAGACTGTATCATATTGCCTATATTGCTTGTCTCTTACATTGCTTATCTCTTTATTTTGCCATTGCATTTATTCACTGTCTTCTCTCAGTATCTAGCATCATCTTTGTATTGCTTTATAGTCCTTATCAATTAAATAGAACTATTATTTGAGATGTACTTTGCTCCTTCCTGACTGTAAATATTTTTCTAGACTATGCCTTAGAGGACCGGTATCCAACACTTTATGGACCACAGGGTGAGTAGCTGCAGACTTGAACTTGGTAGTTCGGTTGTGATTCCGGGAGGTCTAGCCGGAATCACTAGTTATCTAGTTAGTTATTTTAGTAGATTATTTGGTACCGGATTTGTCTCCGGCATACTTATTGAGACATTTGAGACATGGATATTTGTTGAGTTAGATTATTTACATTTAGACTTGTGTTGTACTTTATTTTATTTCTTCGATATCTTATCGTATTGTAGTTATGTGATTGAATATGTTGTTCATTTATGTTGTGTCATCCGTGCCTCCTTATGGAGATTCGACGCTCGTGTGAGATTGCTTAGATAGTATCATGACCTTGACAGCGTTCTACCACCGATGCTGTGGCGTAGGCTGGACGTACCCGCGTACTCGTGTCCCAATTCCGGGTGCGGGTCGTGACACTATTCCTAATCAAATTCATTCTCATGTAGGTCTAGAATCTTGGATTGAAAGGAGCACTACTTGGAGGGATAATTTCTAGGAGCTTGTGTCCATTCCAAGCTCTACGTGTCCATTTGGAGAAGTTTTATTGGGATCCGACTTCCAATAGGTAAAATTCTATATTCATAATAATTTTATGGTTAATTTATAGTATTGAACCCTTAGTAACTCACTCATGGCTAAGGACCACCCTTAGGAAGAAGAACTAGGTGCTAGAAGTCCATATTGCAACAGTTTAGTGATTTTTTTGGCCAAATTGGAAAAAATTCGAAATTGGTGCACCATTTATTTAAGGATTAACCTATTAAGTATTAGAGACTCTAATTCATGTATTATTAGGGTCTACGTGTCTACAATTGGATATGGAAAGGTCGTATCATGATACGTCATGGTGCGTATCGGTAGATTTAGATTTATTGTGCCAATAGCCACTATTTCTTTATATTTCTCTTAGTTAGTTATAATATGATATTATATTTATTAATAGGATTGTTAGGATGTTTTAATTATTGGGAAAAGTGAGTTTAGCATTGGTGTGGTGATTTATAGTGCGTATCATGCGCATCGGAGATGATACAGGTGTGTATCACAAGTGCACACCAAGTATTTGGTTTGATAATTGAGAGTGCGTTCCTATTATGAGTAGTGTATATATATATATATATATATATATATATATATATATATATATATATATATATATATATATTGTGTGTGTGTGTATGAGTGTTCAGTATTGGGTATGTGTGTATTTGATTCGGAGATGTAGTGTTGTGTGTCGTGTTGGGTGTTGGGTGTTGGGTGTTGGAGAGTGAGATGGAAGGGGGCATATGACTAATACCTATATACCAGTGTGAAGGAGTGGGTGTGGACTGTACTACAAGTGTAGTGGTGCTTAGTATTTGAACTAAAAAGGGAAGAAAATTATGATATTGTATGTGTGTGTTGTGTACACATGAGGGTGTGTGTGTGTAGTAGGATCAGGTTGTGCACAACAGTGGTGCATCTGTGCAGTGCACAAATGCACTGCAGTTGGTTACACTGTTTGAAATTACCTGAGTGAGGGTGTATTTCACATATGGTGGTAGTATCTTGGGTACCTCAGATTAGTGTGCATATGTTGAGACTTAGTATCAGGTATTGGTTTTGAGTTGATTGCAAGAAAGACTGTGTGTGTTGTGAGCTTTTGGTGTGTGTGTGTGTTAGGGTAGGGAGGTATATGTGTCTACTGTAGTTGTGAGGAGATGGGGGTGCTTGCATTGGTGTGCATTCAGTCCAGAGAGAACAACAGGAGCAATACCTAGCTAATAGCAGCAATAGCAACACACTGTTACACCGGGGACTGCTGGTATCAGTGCAAGCCAAGGATAGGCAATAAGGAGCTCGGGCTTGAGTGTTTAAGGTGGGGGGTTCCAGATGGTGTCTAAGCAGTGGTTGTGCACTGCTTTAGGCTTAGTTCCAGGTCTGTGTAAGGTGTGCAATTCAGTCTTGGGTTCAGTCAAATTAGTAGGGTGCAGGTGAGGGGGCATTAGAGTGAAGGGGGAGTAGCAGTAGTGAGGTAAATGTGAAGGGGTATTGGTTCTCGGGTCTGTACAGATTTGGGTGAATATCAGTAGTTTCATCTGCAGCTAGTTTGGGGGTGAACCTGAATTAGAAGGGAGTTGGATACTCCAGTACAATAATGCAAAATATGTCATAAATCACCACTTGAGGACAGAGACATTGTGGTCAGGAGTGAAGGGTGATTATCCCCAGGTCTGTGTACTGATGCACATAAAGACTGAGGTCTTGTGAGGGAAGATTAGTGAAGTGTTGTGAACTGAACTAATACCCTGGTGGAGCAAGTTGGGGCAGGTTTGGGACTATCAGCCAGTATTCATTGAGGGGCTTTTCTCCCTGCAACTTGAATGAGTGAGGCACCAATGTTTCAGATGTGTCTATAGGTACAAGTATTTGTTGGAGTATTAGCTATTGCTAAGTAATAGGAGTATGTTAGGATGAGTGATATGGGGGTAAAACCAAGGTAAGGGTATTAGTCTAGGTAAAGTAAAGTTACTATAAGATACTAAGATACTAGATGTCTAGGTAATGGATATTGATACCTAGGTACCTTGTGTTGAGTTAGTAGCAAGATACTAAGTGTTGCATTGAGTTGAGGTAATTAGCCTATATACTAAGGTAATATACATATAGTATAGGGATCCTAAAATACTAAGTTATTAATGAGATATACTATAATACTATATATATATATATATATATATATATATATATATATATATATATATATATATATATACCATACCTAGTGTCTTGAGCCTAGTATGACTTCATACATAAGGTATTGACCTAGAAACCTAGGATTAGCAAGGTATGGACTATAATAACTTTATAAACTAACTTGTTAGATGTTATGGTACCAAAACTAGGTATTGGTCTAGTTTCACCCAAACGGCCTAGAAATGACCTAGAAGCCTCACCTAGACCTGTTTAATTATATTTATGATTAAAAATTACCTGTTTGACATAGAATTTCATATATAGGTATTCAAGACACCATTTTGGACACCGTTTGATATTCAGCACCGGATTTCAGGCGAGTACATTCTCTGATAGTTTTCTTTACTTGCTAGCCTCTGTGTTACATGTATTTAGTATTATTATACCTAATTTTTGATACGATGGTACACGGATTGGTATACCTTGGATCCCCGTCATAAGATATTATTTTTTGTGATTACTCAGTGATTACCGTATCGTTGATCGTGATTACTCAGTGATTAACGTGATATCTTCGAGATTATATAGACCTTGATTATCTTTCTCATATTATAGGCCATGCATCGGGATTTACGTGTTATAATGTATCATAATTTGGATCCACTATACTAGTCGGGGGCGGAGGAAGTATTATTTGGATCATACCTATAGCCCATATGGTAGTGTATCTCATGGTCACTAACTAATCATACACTTCACGTATAGTTGAGCTAGCTACCTTTTATTTAGTATAACCAGTGCTAGGCCCAAGCAAATCATATATCACAACTAGTATTTCAAAACACCTAGATTATTTTATTGCTCTCTATGATATTCCATATACACTAACACCTGATATGTTTCTACTAGTTATTCATTTATCAGTTTTTCCTGCATGATATTATTTTAGTATTTTTCTGACATTACTTGCTTCTATCGTGACTGGATTTTAGTTTTTTTATCATCAAGTATTTCTTTACAATTACAGTTTCTTAGCTTCTATCATGTAAATGGAACTATTATTAAAAATTTGTTTCACTCGAATCCTGACTCGATAACATTTTTAGGGGATTGCCTTAACGACGGGTGTCCTACTTTCTATGGACCCCAGGGTGTACAGGGTGCTGAGTTAAATCATGTAGCTCAGGAGGAGCCAGTACCAGCTGAGGATGGCCAGATTGAGACTATCTAGACTTTTAGATAGATTATTTTTCTACTGGATTTGTCTCTAGTGACTTATTACTATCTTGGGATGTTATATTTCATATTTAGATTTGTTGGAGACTATTTGCCTTGTTGAGACTTGTGACATGGATATTTCTTCTCTTTCATATCATTATTGTGCTTTCTCTACCTTATAGATCTGTGATTGAGTATATTATTATCATCTTATATTATCATTATCCTCCATTAGGAATTGAGATATCATTGACAGGTAAAGATTATATTATTGTGTGAGATTGATAGTTAGTATTGTTTACCTAGATAGCGTTCTACCGACGATGCTGTAGCATAGGCTGAACGTACCACCTACTCGTGCCCCGATCATCCGGGTGTAGGTCGTGATATTACCCACTTTAGTAGATGTACATATCTATATATTACGATACTATTTTACTTTTGGCATGTTGTTTGTACCTTGTTCGTCCCTCTGAGGACCTGATTTTCTTCCAGATTGGCTGAGTAGATTATCTAGATTTCTTTTGTTAGATTTGTTAAGTACTATTTTCATTGTAGGTATTTACTCTATCGATCTTATATTATATTTCTGTTATTTGTATCTGCTGGTACCTTAGTATGTATGGACTCATATTATTTCTTTTGCATATATTCGGGCAAGTATGATTATTGGGCGATAGACTAGTACTCATATTTTTCTTTCTTTATATTCTTTTCCTATGGATTGAGTTATAAACATAAAATTGAGATAGCTACGCAAAACTAGGACAGCTGATATGTATTTAGTTGAGTTGGAGTCCACTTGGATACGTAGCTGGCTATTGCCACATGGCCCAATCTCGTATATTTAGGGACTGGTGCGTGACAACGTTGGCCGCTGAACATGTAAGCCCCCACTTCGAAAAATTTATAATAACTAATTTAAATATTTTGTTATAATTTTATGGCTAACTCTGATATTGTATATGCGTTTAGCTAATGGTAACTTAGTTCAATCATGGTCTTAAATTATATATATATATATATATATATATATATATATATAGTATTGAACACTTTTAGATAAATAATTGTATGACCATTGTTTGGGCTAGACTAGGCGCATGACAATTAGTTTAACTCAACCTAGTGTAGTTGGCCTAGTTTAGTTCGATTAGGCTAGAAAAACTAAACTAATTGAGACCCTAACTTGAGCCCAATGTGTGAGGGATTTAGCCAACACATATTAAGTAGTTTTGGAGCCAAATGGGGCACCTAAACACTAGTGGACAGCATCACATGGCTGCATATAGTTCACGTTGGATAGGGGGTTTCCCCTCTTTTTTGCAAGTTGTAACCACCCTCACCTCTCCTCTCCATCTCATAAAACTAAACCCAATCTCCCTCATTCCATTCTCCAACAGCCAACCCCTCATTCTTCCACTTCTTCTTCATTTTTTTTCATTTTCCCTTCTTTGACTGGCCAAACCTTACAAGAAGTGCTGCTGAATTCTGCAGTACAAACATTGCTGCAAACACATCAAAAAGGTAAGAACCCTTCAATCTTCTCTTCTCTTACACCTATAGCCCTTCCCCATATTTTTTTACATTTTTTTTATTGTTTTCCTTTCATTTTTTCTTCATAGTTGTTGTCGAACATACTAAGTATGCTATGGAATTCTGTTGAGAAACAGTATTGTACAATGTCCTTAATAGAGGTATGTATACTCAATTCTTCCTATTTAATGCCCAAAAATTTAAGGACTATATAGAAAATTCATTGACCTAGGTATAAACCATAATTAAAACCTGAAAACCCATATTTAAGAATGATAAACACCTTCACAAACACAAAATTCCAGAACTGAAAATATATCATTTTTGAACCCAAATGCACATGTCAACCCTTCATTTTGTGTTAAAATTTTACATTATTACATAACAAACTCTTGCATGATATATAAACTCAATTCCATGCTAGAAACTCCTCCCAAAACATGTTTTATCTTGTCTAACCTCACATGTTTCTGACACAAATTTTAGCACCTAGTTTGTGCTTAAACATGTTAAATTTCGTTATTAGAACATGGTTTTTACTATATATAGTTTATATTTTGTTATGGGCATATGGATTACATGTTATAACCTGTTAATATGAAGTTAAAGTTGTTAGAAAACTATAGGAATGATATATATAGGATTGGTAAATGTCAAGTTGACAAGTTCGTTATGTTGTCATTTACAAGTTACACGTGTAGCCCAACCTTGAAAAGTTATAGGAATAAACATAGTTAACCCCTACCAATTTTTTGACACGATTTCATTGTTAGAAAGGATAGAAAATAATGAAATAATTTTATACGTTGGATGTTTAGTTGGTAACTTGAGCATGAATTCTAGTAAGTGTTACAAATAGGTCGACACTTGACACACGAGATTTTGATAATATTTTGATGTCACACATGTATATGACAAATCCTAGTAGGAAGTACACCAGGTATCACATGTTGAGTTATAAATTAGGAACCATATTAACCTAGGATTATATATTAATATTTAGGTTAACGAGTTGTTAGGTGACCATAAGACCAAAACTATTTTCTAAAATTAGATTTCTCTTAAATATGACAAAACCCTAGTTTCATAGCCAACCATATGTGTAGATAAATAGTGCTCTTGTGCATGCATAACAGCCATAGAATAGTGACTGATTTAATATTATATATATAGGCTCTTAGGATAATTCGACCTTGGATTCGGGATCGGGATTGCAGTATTTTTGTCTCGGAGATCCAGGCAAGTATACTTTGCCTTATTTTACTGTTTAAACTTAATTTATATTGTTCATATGCTTATGCTCTGAATATAGTATAATTTTGCACGTCTAAGAATGCCTCGGGTGCAATTGACAAAGGCATCGATACTTAGTCTTATGTATTGACCTAGTCTCTAGTGGACATACTTGAAGTTATGGAATTATTATTATACCTCCCAAGACCTTCACATGTACCATCTCATAGCACAGAGAGGGAGAGTTCATGTTAGGACACGAGCTTACACACCCGATTGGCTATCGGTGTAAGTAGCATGTGTGATGGTATATTGCATAGTTAATTAGCTCTAGTTTATTTATGAATTTGCATTATAGTTACAAGATGTCCACGCCGTAGACGACTTGTACATTTGCATTGGGCGAAAAAGATAATTAGTAGGCATATGGGACAAAAAAATTGGTCTACCATAGTCTTCAGAGGAAACTACGAGGTTATGATCCTGATGATTTCTTAATTCATAGTTCATAGTTCATAGTTCATAGTTACCCATTAACTTTCTCTGAATGTTATTGGCTATTTTATATATGTTGGTCTGTATATCAAGCGATGGTCGCTAGCTATACGATGTCGGTTGATGATATTTATCAACATATATATGGCCTCTAGCCTTAAGCTATGCCAAATTTCATTTTGGCATGATCTATCCATATACTCCAAAGTTGTCTTCAAAGTGCATTCACTTAGTTAGTTCACCCTTATATTTTTATTCAATATTTATATTATGGTATATACTTTTTGTTTCTTGTTACATCCCGCTGAGGACCTGGTCTTCTGCCAGATTTGTAGTGTTGATTGACGCTGAGTTTTGCTGGAGCTGCAGATGAGTATCATCTCAGTATACAGTTATCGTTATTAGGTATTTGTATCATGTCTTTTATTTTCATCTATTATCTTCTTTATGCTTATTTCCTTCTATTATAGCCTAGTATTTGTAGACACATATTATTTCTTTCGAGTCTACTCGGACATGTGTAGTATGGGGTACACACTATGTTACATGTTGCCTATTCTTTTATTTTGTATTCTTGTGGATTGAGATAGAAATATATTTATTATGTTTAGTTAGTGACCCTCAATGTACAGCTTATATATATTTGATTTGGACTAGAGTCCACTTGATACATAGCAGGCTGTTACAACGTTACCTGATCCCATATATTTTGGGATTGGTTCATGAAGGACTTTGTCGACCACGCGTCCACTAGGCATCGTCCTCACTCGCAGCTAGACGACCAGAGCTTGACCGCTCTCCCTTCCTTCGATCTTGCTCTCTACCGGGATGGGCGGCCCAAAGAAGGCAACAACAACCGCTGCATCAAAACAGCAACAACATCGATTTTGACACCACTGTGTCCGTCGCCAACAGGCCGCTATGACATTTCATGGTTCTCTAACCTGCTAATATCCTCCCCGTTGTTCGATTTCCCCATCGTCGATGGATAGAGGATGCTAACTTCGTCTCTGGTTGATTTGATCTAGCTTGGGGTCTCAACGAGAAATTACAGTATACACGATCCGACATAGCACCCTTCATCTCCTTCTTTTTGCCATTATTGGCCTAGTCGGAGCTCTTCTACATCACCTCTTTAACACGGTCATCTCTATCATAACCATCAATGCCGATATTGCCAGGAAGGAGCAACGACAACCCTGCGAAAGTCCTCATCGAGTCTCATCCTTGTCGTTAGAACCTGACTAAACTCAGCATTGCTGCCACCGCCGTGAGCTTTGATCGAGGAGCCCATTATATTCAAATTATCGTCGGGGTATATTTACTTTCATGTTACATTGTTTCTTCATAACTCGGTCTTCCTTATAATATTTATTGTTGATTGGTTTATTCCAAGGATTCTGTGGTTATGCTACTGGTCATGTGGAGTATGGAGAGGACTGGAGCTTCAAAACCAAAGATACAAACACGCTATACGCCCTCAGGCGAGTGGTCATTCGCAACTCTTAAAAATATATCAAACCTGATCACTCTAATTCATTATTAAAATAGCAAAAACTTGATAAAATAACTAGCTAGATTGATTAATTAATTAAAATGATATTTTCTACTTTATTTGTTTCAAAAGAGTACTTGTTATTTATAACATCAGTCTAGCACACGCAAAATGCCAAAGTATAATTTTTAACCACAAAATTTGACATATAAAAGACTACCACTTAAATGGAACTTCCATTGTGCAATTGTTTCTCACTGGTATATAATACAAATATATATATTTTCTTCCAATGCTTTCTTGGGTACAAGTTTGCTCATCTGCTTACCATTATTGGGAACTGGCATAGAACATACTATGTAAATATATATCCGATATTAGTTAAGCCATCATAATCAACTTTCATGAGTTGGTCAATTTATATGATCCTTTCAGATGAACATGAGAAGTTTAGACATTTACGAAATAGACTCATAGTTTTGTCAAAACACAGAAAGAAATAATTAGATATTAAGACTCAAGAAACAAAGAGTTTGAGATTGTCATGTTTGTCAAACTAAAGAATGTACTTTTAGTCATTTTCAGTTGTTTAGTAAGTATTCGGTCACCATCGATTTTCTTAGACCTTGAACAAATTAGGAATATTTGCTTATTTGTCTATTGTCTTTAGTAGATAATATAGTTGTCCAAATGTAATTGTATCGATGGAGAACAGAATTAAGATAGTGACTATGGAAGAGTAGTTCTTCTTCATTTATATATATTTATGTTACTTTCTAGATATCTTTCACATATATGTATTTTGCTTTCCAATCCCTCTTGATTTTTTATGGGTTTGTGAGTCTAACGGGTTGCGTCATTGACATGGACTGGGTATGGATAAGATATGTCCCTTATTTGTGTATTTGCAGGTTTGTGAACTATTCAGAAAATTTTAGGAATAAATATGGGATGCAATTGTAAGGCTAGATTTGGAGTAGTACTAGTTATCATTATGGCATGAACCCTCTTGTCACTTGTTAAGAGCGCCTTGGTTTAGGGAGTACTACATTTCATGGTTTGAATTGGTAGTTGGATACCCGTTAGGATTCTCCTTCTTTCACGATCTAGCTATTTATTTGTATTTTATTCATAATAGCTTACTTTTCGGTTTTGCTTAATTTTTAATTAGAACTTTATATTTGGTTGGTAGTCGGAACTTGAGTGCTTCATGGTTTGGAACAGCTTGCATGACACTTGATTTGGAACAGCTTGCTTGACTTGTATTTAAGAATAGCTTACATGATCCATAGTTTGTGATGATCTTGTATGACTTCCTGGCTTGGGTTATCTGTATTTTTTTAGGTGTTTTCATATTGGTATAAACTGAGATACAAGGGTGTATCATATATGATGAGTATATAATATTTTAGTGTAGGTCATACCTGCTGCAGATACACCTTGTATCTGCAGCAGGTATGAACCTCCCACTAAATTTTTTAACTCATATATTTCGTTACATTGTATCTATTTTATACCTGTACCTTGATGTAGCTCGCTATCCTTATGTTTATATTGATAGGATGGACTTATATATATATATATATATATATATATATATATATATGTGTGTGTGTGTGTGTGTGTGTGTGTGTTTGTGTTTGATGTACTATTATGAGTGCAGCTTCCTTTGTAACCTCGCTCTCTCTGAATTAACGGGCTGGATTTGTTTATCCAGGTTACTGGAAAGTGAGTGACTGAGGATTATGTATTTTTAGATACGACGCCTCCGAGGAGTCAGGTTAATACGACAATACCCGAGCAGGCGTGTGTACTCTCATAAAGTATCGCTTATCTCATCTTTCGTAACTTCTTATAGCACTTTATTCGTTAGGAGCGAGATGTGTTACCCATGCTATTTCTAATCTTATGAGTTTAGATTTGTTATGTCTGTGCCATTTATGCTTCGAACATATTCGTACATGGATGCTATCGGGTAGTCAACTTTAGTATTTTATGTTCTTTCTTGCTTTCATTAATCATGTGGATTGAGATACAATAATAGGCAAACCAAAGGTTATGCATGGTAGAATATACAACTATAGACAACTTATATGTATATCGTTATAAAAGAGTCCATGGTAGATATAGCTGGCTATTGCTATGTGTCTCGGTCCCGCGTATTTTGGGACTGGAGTGTGACTGTTCGGAGGATCGGAGATAAGTGGCATAGGGAAGCAGGAACGACTCTGTCACGAAGCGACATTCATGGAATCCAGTTGATGAGCCATGAAGGTCAGCACCTCTCATCAGACTGGTAGGGAGAATTTTGGATCAAGTCTATGAAAGAGGGACATAGTTTGTCCCAAACTCGGTCCCTGACCTAGTTTGAACCGAAGTCAGTGTGTTTGTTCCAGAACGGTTCAGCATGGTCTGAACCGAACTCGGGCCGAGTTCGATTGTCGGCGGGACAGATAAGTTTTGGGATATAATCTACACCATTGGATGCTTGGTGGACGAATAAATCTGATATTGGGCTACTTTTAGGGTTTCCTTAACTCTAAAACTAGTTTTTTTTATCCTATTTATATGGGTTGGGGTGGAGGCACAAAGAAGAGCACAAGGTGAAGATTTATGGTACTTGTCCATAGAAAATCTAAGAGAAAGTCCATACATTGCTCTTAGGCTCTCCATCCATAACAAAAGGAAAGAAGATCTGATCGAGGGTTCGCTGCCTTTGTTCAGGGTGATCGCTACGGGTTGGGTGAGTAATTTTATTATAATCTCTATATTTTTCTTCTTGAGTGTGGTGAGGGGGTTGAACCTATTAGGACAAAGGGTTCAATATTGTTTCTGTCAATCTTGTCATTTCACCTGAGTTATATAGATTAGAATTTGTCCAGGTGACGTAGTCACTGCCATATATGTTATCTTTGTCTATGCATGGTGTTCTTGTAGATGGGGTTGCTTATCTTAGGTGGGTTGGCCTAAGTTTTTACTGCTATCAATTTTAGATACGATGTCTGAGCGTTTAAAGGACATGTCTGATTCCAATATCTTGTCTCAGAGCATCGAGCTTTGGTGTCTGATTCTCCAATAGATCTTGGGTTTGTAATTAGTTTAACAATTTTTATTTCATACACCACTATTAGAGTCCATAAACTACATTGGTCGATTTAGATTAATGATGCATGTTCCTGACAGTGTGTCATGCACACAAACTTGATTGTTGGTGGGATACATAGAAATAATTTAAATTGCTACACCCGTACCCAGATTTAGTATTCTGGAATTTGTAATATTTAAAATTTTCCTATAAATATATTGATGCTGTATTTTTGGTTCCTTTCAATTATGTTATATTTTATTTGTTTAAATTTCTGTTTCTTGTGGGAGACTACCCTGGACCAATAGTGGACACCTTGGCAATTGCCACTTGGACCCGTATGTGTCACGACCCATACCTAGATATTCGGGCATGAGTATGCGGTTACGTCCAGTCTACGCCGCAGTATTGGCGGTAGAACGCTGTCTGCGTCATTTTTAACTATCTAACATCTCAACAATATAATATGGTACCTATCAATCATCTCAACTCCAAACGGAGGAACAATATGGTATCTCACAAGTATGACTAATCTCAATCACAAAACAAACGAAGGAAGATAAAGCACGAATGAAATAGCGAAGGAAAGAACACAAGATACAATCCATAATCTGAAATAATAATACAAACTGTGAATTTCAACAAATATAATAGTCTACTACAATCCAAAACAAATAACTAGACCTCCTCGGGCTCTGCAACTAAGTCCTTAGGGTCTATAGGAGTATCCTCTAAAGGTACGCCATCCTGCGGCACGTAAAATATTGGACACTGCTATATAAGCCAGTCATCTAGAAAAATATATCCAGTTAGGATTGGAGCGAAGTACCTACCTTTGAAAGCAGTTTCAATAACATAATCGAGCATATAAAACAGATAATAGAAATGAAATACAAGATCACTAAACATATTAATGAATAAATGAACAATAGGTATACAGGTAAGGTACGAGAATATAGAGCAACAATATGAATATCAACAATATGATGAAATAAATTCAATCTAACTAATGTGCCTCAGAATACAAGTTTATTACATGATCGGGTTGGGTGAACATGATCAGGTAAGACGATTATAAGTGAGGTATATAACCAAAATATACACGATGTAACATTGGAACTTTGATCACATAATCAACTCCTACTCTCCCATCCCCAACTAATACTAATGGATCCAATCACGACACGCTACGAACACAAAATATAACCACTGAACACGACCAGTGGGTGTACACGAATAAGCACACCGAATACAAGCAGTGTGTGAACACAAAATATAAATCAATACCCAATATACACGATAAAATACATGTACACGAGTACCCGCTGAACACGATAGGGGGTAATAATTCCTAACGGGATCCATATAGTACAAGTCCGTGAAATCACTATGTCAGAATAAATTATATAATTCTAGAACATGTATATATACAATATTATGAGTTGAAAACTATCAGAGAAATGTACTCGCCTGAAGTCCTGAGCAAGGTGTGTCTCTCGATGTCCAAGCTGGTGTCATACAGACCAATATATGGTATGTTGCATCAATACAAGATTCAAGAATAAAAATTAATTAAGTTGATGCAATTCTAGGTCAATAATCCATTTCTAGGTCAAACCGGTGAAATCTTGGTTAAAAGAGTCTAACACTAGGTCACTAAGTAGATACACTATGAAACTAACTAGAATACTACAAGACACTCAAAAAGCCGTATCCTAAGATACACAAGTTTAATTCTAGTAAAATAGTACTTTAGTTATATATTGAAGTCAATAATTATAATACTATAACAAATCAATAAAAATATGATACTTTGGCCTTGCACCAATGCGTATCACACCTATCTCGATACCCAATCCCATTACCTTGGGTATCAACCCAAAACCTTGGTATTACCTTAGTATCCCGAGGTAATCCAAAACTCTAACATATAGCTAATACACATATATAGCCCCTAATACACTATATGCTAAATCACAACCAAATACTTAAATAGATATCAAAATAATTATAGAAATATCCATAATACAATACCTACATACTACCATACAATATCAACTAATACAAATATATATTTATATATGTATCTAATTATTTACTAATATACTAACATATATATATATATATATATATATATATATATATATATATATATATATATATATATATATATATAGATACTAACTAGCTATTACCCAATATACTAATTATAAATGTATAACTAAACTACTAGCAAAACCAAGCTAAATTGAACCCTCAACTAACTAATTAATGCTAACCTTAACTATCTGGTACCAACTAACTATGAACCAACTACTAAAACTACTAAATGCCTAATGAAACACAGAAAAACCAACCCTCAACTACCTAGGAAACTAAAACTGAAGCCTGACTGACACTGATACTGCTACATATTTCTTCAAGTGTTGTGCAGTGGCTTGCTGGTATCGGGCTACTGCTGCTCTAGGTTCTGAATTTCTGTGCACAACTGTGCACAACACTGTTGTGAATAATTAAAACTGCACAGTACTCAAATCCTGCTAATACTGTTCCCGCTGTTGAAATGGATTGTAGAGTTTGAAGTGATATTGCACTCGAGACTGCAGGGACTCCAAGCAGTTGGTTGCCTCCCTAGCTGTTGATCAAGAGGAAGGTGCTCTCTTCATTGTGTCTCGACTGAACTGATACTTTAGGAATGCACTGAACTTGCTGTCTTTCTTGTTGTTTGCTGTACGAGCCAATGCACTAGTTGTGCAATGCTGCACAGCAACTGTGCATTGATGTTGATTGCACTGTGGCTAAACACATTGTTGCCACTACCTGTTGCTGCTAGCAGTGACTCGAGGCTTCTACTCAAGTATGCTGTAGTTGCTGCCTGAGACCCCTCACACACACACACACACACACACAAACACATATACGTATACATTCTCCTCTATGACTGTTATAGATATCAATCTAACTAATGCATCTCTCTCTCTCTCTCTCTATATATATATATATATATATATATATATATATATATATATATATATATATATATATATATATATATATATATATATATATATATATACTACACTCTTACATATATATATACAACACTAAATACACACACACACACACACACACACACACACACACACACACACACACATATATATATATACACTAATCATATATACTATTATATATATTTATGTGATATATATACATATATATTACATAAATATCATATAGATATATAAATACACATGCACATATAGAATTAAGAGCAAGACACCAAACACGTGGACTGTACCGCACCCGTATGACACTAACTCTATGATACGCTTGCGATACAGCTCCAACACACAACCAAATGCATCCCGGAGGACACAAGCAAGTCAAATACACTAAATATGAGCAATATGTATATTAATTAGAGCATTTACGTATCTGTGTCACAATATGATATGTACAAGTCCTCGTGTCGGAGGAAACCCCCAAAATTAACCCGTTTTGCCAAATTGACGAGATACGGCCTATATGTATCCAATTGTGGACACGACACTAGTCACAAACAAGCAATCATATATCAATTTGATCTATTAGACCAATTGACAAACACCACATGTGCCAATCTCGGAATTTCCCTAAAATTGACACCAAATTATACATAACTTCTCCCGTAGGTCTCCGATGAACCTAAAACCAATTCTTATGGGTAGCCTATGCATGTGGGTTGGTTTCTCATTCTTAAATCTCAGATTTAGAGTCTACTAGAAGGGGAAAATAGAAATGTACCTATTGGGAGATGAATTACCAATGAAAAGACCCCAAATGGCAAGTAGCTCCTCTCCTTGTAGATTTTGGCCTCCTCCTTCTTGCTCCTTGCTTCCTTCTGGTAGATCCTTAATGTAGAAGCCTCCAATGAAGAATAGGAAAGGAATTTTTGAGAAAATTGGTGAAGGAATTGATGAGGGAATAAAGGAAATTGGAAAAGAAAAAAACTAGATCTAAAATGAATAGAAAATGAAATAAGGGAGACACTCTCTCTCCTCCTACTATGGCCGGCCATATACACCCTTCCCAAGCAATGTGAAATGTATCATTTATCCCTTGGGGCCTCTCATGAAGAAATTAATTAGGGAGGGAAGGCTCTAGTCTAATGGTTTCACTAATTAATCCAACCTTCTAATCCATGGGCCTAATTCATGGGCTCAAACTAAACTCATATAAAATGTTAGTTCATGCATCTAATAAAATAGGTTAGGTCCACTACACAAATCTAAAATAAACCTACAACTAGCAATCAATAAATAATACAACAAATAACTAATCATGCATGCACAATATTTAAATATAATTAAATTCCTAAATTTAAAATATCCATGTCAATTACTAAACTACCCTTGATTAAAAATGTGAGGGTGACAATCCTACCCACCTTAGAAAAATTTTGTCCTTGAAATTAAGGAAGAAACTAACTACCAAAAGCAAATAATAAAATACAAGAAATAATTATACCTCACGGCTCGAACAGATATGGATATCGCTCACGAATCTTGGTCTCTCACTCCCAGGTACTCTCTCTTGGCGAGTGATGCCTCCATGCGACACACACCAAAGGAATCATCTGGTTCCTCAACACCTTCTCTCTTCGATCCAGAATCTCCACTGGCTGCTCTGGATAACTAAGAGTAGGGCCCACCTCTATCTTCGAGTGATCCAACACATGACTGGGATCTGCCATGTACCATCTCAACTACGACATGTGAAGTACATTGTGCACTCCCTCCAATGTAGGTGGTAAGTCTAGTCTGTATGCAACTGCATCGACCCTCTCAAGTATACTAAAAGGTCCGATGAATCGTAGACTAATCTTACCGCCTCCACCGAAACGAATCGTGCCACGTGTCGGAGAAATCCTTAAGAAAACCAGACCGCCAACCTAGCACGAAATACAACATTAGCACTCTAACAAAACAAACAATCAACACAAGTAAAATAAAACAAAAGCTATACCACAAACTCCAAAGATCTCCGGTAGCTATCGGCCCAATGCCGCTGCCTGTCCTGCGCCACTCAAAGTTTGTCCCTGATAAGCTTCACCTTCTTGGCTGCATCCACTACCATCTCTGGTCCCAATAAAGCTTTGCCACCGATATCATCACAAGATAGCGGAGTGCAGCATCTTCGTCAATACAATACCTCAAATGGTGACATCTCGATACTAGCTTGGTAGCTGTTATTGTATGAAAACTCTACCAAGTGAAGGTGATCCTCCCAAGAACCTTTAAGATCCAAAACACAGGTGCGTAGCATATCCTCGAGAGTTTGAATAGTCCTCTCCGACTTCTCGTCCGTCTGAGGGTGATAAGCGGTACTGAACTTGAGCTGAGTGTCCAAGCTAGCCTACAAACTCCTCCAGAAGTGGAACGTGAAGCGACTATCCCGATCTGAGACTATTCTTACTGGAACACCGTACAATCTGACAATTTGGTCAACATCTCCGATAGCTTCTCCGTAGAGGTACCCACTTTAAATGGCAGAAAGTGGGCTAATTTGGTCAACATGTCCACGATGACCCAAATCGCATCTTTACCACCTGGAGAACGTAGATGTCCCGATACAAAATCTATGGTTACATGCTCCCATTTCCACTCTGGAATGGGTAAAGGCTGAAGCAATACACCTGGCCTCTGTCACTCCGCCTTGACCTGCTGGCAAACTAAGCATCTGGACACGAAGCTAGCTACCTCCCGCTTCATGCCATACCACCATACATTCTCTCTTATGTCTCTATATATCTTATTGGCACCTGGATGCATAGAGTACTGAGAACGATGCGCCTCCTACAAAATCTCCTTGCACAATGCTTCTCTTGGTACACACAATTTGGTACCGTACCGTAATAATCCATCATCTGCGACGATAAAGTCCTCTGCCAACCCGATCTGGACCTGTGCTCTGATGCTCCTCAGAGACTCATCCTCATACTGTCCGGCTCTGACCCGGTCTATTAGCTCTGACTGCACCTGAAGTCCCCATATCTATGCTGCGACTCCAGGAACTAGTACCTCAATGCCCAAACTGTCAAGATCGGCCAATAAATAACTGTCTCTAGTCAAGCACATAGCTATGAGATACCTTCTCAAAGCATCCGCGACTATGTTGGCCTTCCCTGGATGGTACAGTAAGGAAATGTCAAAGTCTTTCATCAGCTCCAACCATCTTCGCTGCCTCATGTTGAGCTCTTTTTGGGTAAACACATACTTCAATCTCTTATGGTCAGTGAAGATCTCTACTCTCTCTTCATACAAGTATTTTTTCCATAATTTGAGAGCAAAGATAATCGCTGCCAACTCCAAGTCATGGGTAGGGTAGTTCTTCTCATGCGGGCATAATTTCCTAGAAGCATAGGCAATCACCTTCCCATGCTGCTCCAACACACAACCCAAACCCTTTATAGAGGTATCATTATAAATAGAAAATCCTCCTACTCCTGATGGCAATGTCAAGATGGGAGCTATAGTCAACCTCCTCTTCAGCTCCTCAAATGCTGACTGACAATCCTTAGTCCAGACGAATTCCACGTCCTTCCTGGTTAGTCTTGTCATCGGCTCTGCAAGTCTGGAAAAGTCCTGAACAAACCTCCGATAGTATCCTGCCAATCCAAGGAAACTCATGATCTTTGCTAATAAACATGGGGTAGACTATGATTCAACTACTGAAATCTTCTTCGGTCCACCAAGATTCTATCTCCTGTAATAACATGTCCAAGGAATTCAACCTTATCAAGGAAGAATTCATACTTTGATAACTTGCCATACAGCTTCTCCTTATAGAGGGTCTCCAGAACTATCCACAAGTGTTGCTCATGCTCCTCTGGGGTCTTCGAATATATCAGAATATCATCAAGGAAGACTATAACAAACTGATCCAGGTACTGATGAAATACCTTGTTCATCAAGTTCATGAATACTGTCAGGACATTGGTTAACCCAAATGGCATCACCAAGAACTCGAACTGCCCATAATGAGTCCTGAAAGCTGTCTTTGGGATATCTTCCCTCTTTACTTTTACCTGGTGGTACCCTGACCTCAAGTCTATCTTTAAGAATACCTTCGCTCCACTCAACTGGTCAAACAAGTCATAAATTCGTGGCAACAGGTATTTATTCTTGATAGTGAGGTTGTTAAGTGCCCTGTAGTCGATACACATACGTACCGACCCATCCTTCTTTGGTACAAAAAGTACTGGAGCACCCCATGGTGATGAACTGGAATGGATAAAGCCCTTGTATTGCAACTCATCCACCTGCTTCTTCAACTCTGCCAGTTCGCTGTTGTTTACTCTATAGACGTACGAAGCTATCAGCTTTGCGCCTGGAACTAAACCTATAGAGAATTCCATATCTCTGTCTGGCGGCAACCCCGACAACTCCTCTGTAAAGACATTTATGAACTCTGCAATCAACGGATGTGGCGGCTCTTGCTCTTCTACCAAAGCTCCACAAAAATTACCCTCGCTCTGCTCTGCTCCTCGGACGAACTCGAACTCTAGCTCTCCTGGCATCTGAAATAAAACTCTGCCTCCACAACAATCGATACTAGCGTGATGTCTACTCAACCAATCCATCCCGAGTACTATATCATAACTCAAAAGTTGCATTACAAGTAAACATACGCTCAGCTCTCGGTCTCCCAAATAAACTCTCTGGTTCTTGCAAACATCACTGACCAGAATAATGCCACCCCCGTTCAGGATCTTATAAATCCTCGCCAATGGTTCAGACTCAAGAAGATGTCTCAAAGCAAAAGATACAAATACAAAGCTATAAGAAGTACCATAATCGAACAAAATATGAGATAGAAATGAATCGAGATAAATTGAACCTGAGATGACATCGCCAACCGGCTCCTCCTCATCGATAGTTAAGGCAAAATCTTGCCCCTGCCGCTGCGCTTCTCTCCGCTGCTAATGCTGGGCAAACTGTTATTGTTGTGGTGGAAGAGGTACTCTCTGTTGCTATCCCGCTAGTGGTCTAGCAGGTGCCCTCTGTGCCTATCCTCCACCCTTAACTGGACGAGTTAGGACTTTAGGACAAGCCCTCAACTGATGATCTCCCGAACCACAGAATAAGCATTGGCCTAGCCTCATCCTGTATACAACCTATCCGTGTCCTTGCTTCAAAAAAAGTACAAGTAACTGCTGCCCTCTGGATCTGATGCATCTGCTGTGCCGGTGCTCTAGCTGGCCCATGATACTGCTGCCTCTGGTGCTGGTAATACCTCTGGTGCTACTGCTAGAAATAAGGCCTCTTTGATGGACCCGTATTGGTGCTGGATCCTCCTACGTCCCTCGGTATCTTAGAGCCAAACTCTAAGTCATCCTCGGCTCTCTGCGCCTATTTTAGAATCTCCTCGAAGGTGGCCGTAGGATCTCCGTTGCTATAGGATTTGACCTCTCAGTTCAGGCCCTTCCTGAACTTCCTGGCTCTGCCTCTAGGGTGCTGCCCCTCCACGAAGTAAACTAGTCGGCAATACTCTATCGCATACTCGTCCACTGATATACCTCCCTAGACGAGGTACTGGAGTTGGCTCTCCAAAGATATAAGAGCCCCATATGGGAAGAACTTCTCCTTGAAAAGCCCTTTGAAAGCTTCCCAAGTATGGTCTGGTACTGCAATCCTGGGGTCTGTCCTGAACCATGTCAAAGCAATATCGAATATCATACACCCCGCTGCCTCTATCTGTACATCTCTGGAATCTGCACCAGCCGCAGGTTCCGCTCGATGTCCTCGATCCAATCATCTGCATAGAGAATCCCCTCTGTGCCTCTGAAGTCCTTCGGGCCCATCCTCTTGAAGTCTATGATGGTATCCGGCCTCGACTCCTGTCACGCCCCAGTCCCAAAAATACGTAGGACTAGGACACGTAAGCATGCCAGCCGCATGGATATGACAACTCCAATATATATATGGAAACCAAATCCACACATACGCTGTAATATGAATATCAAATCCACAAGTGGTATAAAACATATGTCACAAGTCACAGGGTATAATCTAAATCTCATCCACCAAAATCATATCTGAATAAAATAACCAATATCTATGAAACTAGATCTCAATAAGAAGTATCTAAGGATGATAGTTGGATGGAAACAAATCCACTACCAACTCAAATAAAAAAGTAAATACAATATAAGTACAACACAATCAAGCCTAATATAAGTATACCAGCTATCGATCATGGCTCGAAGAGAAGACATCCACAAAGCATATACAACCATCCAAATCTGCGCTCCTGCAAATACTCAAGAACAGATACACCTGGCAGCGGACCAGGTCCTCAGAGGGACATAACAAGATACTTAAACACATGCCAATAAAGTACTGAAATAAATATCCAATGGGTCGCCTAACCATCTATGTGAATGCAGTTTGAGAATAACTTTCTAACAAGTGAGCTATCTGGCTGAGAACTGGGATTGGCATGACTCTCTCGGAGAACCAGGGGCCTCAAAGGCATGTCGTCTTTTGAACGGCAGAGGCCCGCCAAGTAGTAAAGGGGTCATCACCGCCCGTATCTCCAGCGGATCTTCCGGGTTACAGAAGGAAAAGTGTAAAGGAGCTCAAATGCGGTACTTGTTGTTCTCCCCACCCCATGCTCTAAGCATGTCACATCCATGACACAATTTGGTCCATAGCCTATCCTTAGTACCCTAGCCCAATCCTGCAACCAAACAAGGACAAGATGGGACCACCATACTACAATAGGCTATGTCCATAGACCTCTAATAACTGCTAAGTCTTCTAGCATGCAAAGTTTCTAACAGCAGTTATTCCTAACGCACGACCCACACGTACAGGAGGCCAACCATGCACGCAAGTCCGTGATCTCTATATGAGACTCACACTCGTGTAATAACTGTGTCACGGCCAATGAACCTAATGATGCTACATGATAATGGGGTAGTCTCATGAACAAGGTCAATGCAAATACATAAATAAAAACATATCGCGACGACACTGTCGCGCGCATTTTATATAACAGTTAAAATATATGAACTAAAGACAGAAAATAAAGATGCATGCAACATATGGAATATAAATAACAGTACAATGGCAAGGTATACTTGCCTGGGGTCCTGCTGTTGGTATGAATCAGAGTCCAAGTCACAGTCCAAATAGCCTATGTATTACAAATTTATCACGTCAAAAGATAATTTATTTTAATTTATTTAATTCTGGAATAATTACTCTAAAATCCTATTTTAATCTTATTATTCTGATTTTTATGTTAATTCCTAAATTTTGTTCAAAGAAACTGAATTTTATCAACTCGAGACTCATGGCACGCAAATCGAGGCGATCTGTTGACCAAAAAGTCAACCGATACAAACTCGATTTTCATGTATGATTTCCTATAGATTTCAGCATCAAAAACATACTGGAATTTATGACTCATCTGAATTCAAATTCGTTTGGGAATTATGGCACATACAAATTTTGTATTGTGCACCGATGGTTAAATTCTAATCTAGAAGTTCTACAGAATTAACAGTATGTAAATACTTTGAAATAAATTCTAGAAAAATATATGTCGATGATCTCGACATTAGCTTTCCGAAAATTTAAACGGTTCGTGATTCTGATTCCTGGTTCTCCCGGAATCGCGAAAACATCAAAACACATCTATTTCCCGACATGCTGTGCTCTACGAATTTTCCAGAATTTAATACTCATAATTTCATAAAAAAATTTATATAAACAAAAATCTAACCTCAATATCGTTCTAACAAAAAAAACTGGAGCACATTTGGAGTCCAGAGCTAGGAGATATCGTCTTTTTAATTCGTCATAACTAGTAGAAAATGAGGCTGAATTTATGACAAATTTTGACTATTTTTGGACGAAAAAGAGAGGAATTTGGGGAAGAAAAATATGAAGGATGAGTGTAACCTCCGATTTCTAAATTTCCAAAATAATTATATTTTTAATTTATTTTAAATATCAAGTTTATAAATTATTTTCTCCTTGAATTTTTAGTATTAGATTTTCGAACAATGTTTGATTTTAGAAGGTGATTTAAAATCTTTTATAAAAATCATTTTTTCTAAATGTCGCTTCTTATAAATTAAATAGATAAATAATGATATATATATATATAATACTCTAGCTTCGAATATTTATTGGCTTGAATCATAAAATTATTGTTTTAAATAAAAATTTATTTGAAGGACTAGTTGATAAAATATAATAAATTTTATATTTATTGGGATAGTAAATAAATAAAATTTCATACTTTCTAAAATTTTGCAATATGGATTAATTAGTAGCTAATTGGGAATCAGTTAGCTTTCCTAAAATATTTTCTGAAATTATAATCTTTTCTTTTTAAATTTTACAAGTTTGCCATTTCCCATTAACTAGCCAACACACCCTCATTCCCACATGAAGAACCCATTCATACCTATCTGGGCCATTCATTATTTGGGCCAATCCTCACCCTTTATCCCACACTCTCTCTCCCTATTTAAGTCTCTCATCACCATTCCCAAGAAACCCTAGCTAGCCCTCACAAATTCCCACAAGCCAACAACCACCACCATTTTGTGTGCTCGTGTCCGTGTGTCCAGCATTACCGTGTCAGCCGTGTTGGCCTCGGGTCTGACCCCGGGTGTCCCACCGTATCCATTCATTTCCTGTGTCCGGTTACAACATTACAACCAAATTTTTCGTGTCTGACACACCCGGACACATCCACCCACACCACAGTACATTCAGACCCCTGTGTCCAACACCCGGACACGTCCACAGTACAGCAAACCATCGTGTCCAGCCCGGACACGATCCAAACCGACACGATTCACAAATCCAAACCCTAACCTAGATCCCGCCGCCGGCGGCGACTGAGACTTCCTCCTCGAACCGAGCACCGCCGCCGCCTCGACCTTGCGTCACCCATCAGCCGCTGTCCTCACCGGAGCCGACGTCGTCGCCGCCGATCTGGCTTAGATCCGCCGCCTCGAGCAGATCCGCCGCTCTCGAGTTCCACCGCCGCCTCAGATCCGGAGCCGACGCCGCCGCTCTCGAGTTCCACCGCCGCCGCCTCGGACCCGTCGACCACCGCCGAGTTCGACAGCTGCCGCCTCGAGCCAAGCTTCGCCTACCCGCCGCCTCGAGCAGATCCGCTGCTGCCGCCGAGTTCGACCGCCTTGCCGGCCCGATCCCGGCGAGACCCCACCGCGCCGACGCCGGAAAAACCCTCCCCGACGTGAGTCCCTCTTTCACTCTTTCCTTTTTCGTTTCAGAGGCTGTAGTTAATCAGTTAGTTATATATAATAGATTAGTTAGTTAATTAGATTAGTGGTTAATTAATTAATCAATTAGTATAATTATATTAGTTTAGTTTAGTAGTAATCAGTAGTTAATTTATATTAGTTATAATTAATCAGTTAATTATTTATTAATCAATTAATTAAGTTATTAATCAGTATTAATTTATTAATCAGTAGTTATTTGTAATCAGTTAGTAAATTTCTTAATCAATTAGTTAATTTCTAATTAGTTTAGTAAATAAAATATAATTAGTTTTATTGTTTTAATGTATGAATTTAGTTAATTATTATGTGTAAAATTTAGTTTAGTAATAAATATAAGGATTTTGATTATGTAAAATATAATAATTTTTGGGGGTTTATGTTATTAATTAAAAATATAGTTTCAATAATAAAAATAAGTTCAAAATTGTTTATTTGAACTGGTGACCAATTTTACTATAGATATAAAAATATATGATGGCTTTTACATAAATTCTAGATTTTTATAAATAAACTTTTATTTGTAATTATTGTTCAAAATAAATTCGAAATGATTTTCATTAAATTAAGGTGTTACCTTAATTACAAACAAACGACCCTTTCCCCTATTAGCTCGGTATCCTTATCTCAATTTTTGTGCCGAACTCCGATCTTGAACTTTTTTATATAGTTTCTAGCTATTTGGACTGCTCCGGACCCATTGGAACTAACTGCTAATTCATTTGGGATCAGCTTGAGGAGGGTGGCATTATATACATTCTTCGATTAGTTATATATTTATAAAACATTTGATTGATATATATACTAATATGTATTTTGGTATATAAGTATATATTTATATACATCTATTTAGTGTACATACACAAATACGTATTTTGTACAATTACTAATAGACACTTATATATATATTATATACGTTTTATTAGTATATACTTTGAGAGTAAATATGTATTATATACGTATCCCTACTAGATGACCCTAGTTGACTAAAGCCATGCCTGGCATAGCCCTGAGGCCAGTGTATTTCTATTGTGTATTAGTGTAGCATCTGATACAAGTGATATTATTATATGTTTATAGGACTGTCGGATTCTCCAGACGATACTCTGGGACAGGACATTGGTATTGACAGCTAAGGACCCAAGGCGAGTACATTCTCTGATTAGTTTCTAATTTATGATATCTCCTATGTTCACTGTATCTAGTGTAGATATACATGCTCTTGACACGTTGGTTACACGGATTGGTATACACATATCTCGTCATGAGATGTTATTCCTTATTCATGGTGTAGCTTGTACAAGACTTGTTTTCTTGTTATCTTATGCATGTACAGACACTGATTCCCGGGGAGACTTGCTACCTCCCTAGGGAATCCCGTGTCATAGCATACCATGATTGGATCTACTATACCAGTCGGGGGAGGGGAGTATTTTAGTATAGATATGTGATCATACCCAACTCTACATGCATCATAGCTCACCCCACATCTCACGTCGGGTGTGGCCTGACCATTTACATGCTTCATAGCTGTTACGTGTGATTAGCCTGACCTCTACATGCATCATAGCTAACCAACGGTTAGCCTGACTTTACATGAATTATAGTTAATCATATGTAACCAGCCTGATCAAGTTCCCAAATCGATCACATATTTAAGCTAGTACTCACACACTTAGTCATAGGGTTCTTTCTCATTGACATATTGTTTCTTCTCCTGCATTTACTTACAGTATTTCCAGTATTTCTTTTATTTCTCGTACCTATACATGCTTCTCGTATATTTCTATCTAGAAATGCTACATAGTTATATCATTAATATAGAACTGCTATTTAGAGATGTACTTTGCTCCTTCCTGACTGGAAAATATTTTTCCAGACTGTGACCTTAGTAGACTGGTTTCTGACACACTTGAGGATTGGAAGTTAATGATTGCAGGTATGATTATTTTGTCGTTAGACTTGTCTTGTATTTCTTGCTTGCCTTGATATCTCATCGTGCTTTAGTTTATGTGATTGAGTATTTCTAAAATTATTTATGATATCTACGTCTCCTTATGGAGTTGGGTATTCACGTGAGTTTGATTAGATAGTTACATGACCTAGACAGCGTTCTACCGCCGATGCTGCGGCGTAGGCTGGACGTACCCACGCACTCGTGCCCTAAACCGGGTGTAGGTCGTGACAATGAGGTATTTATAATGGTGGATACTACTTAATTAAATACGACTAGGATTGGTTAATTTGGATAGGATTATGATGAATTTAAATAAGGATAGGATATGCATGAAGTTAATTTCCTAGTAGGTTCAGGATTTGAATTAATTTAAAATAGAGTTTGAATTTATCTCAATAATTTATAATCTTAAATATAATTAAAGATAATACAAATAATTTATAAAATTTTATTAATATCTATTAACACTAAATTAGCATCTATCTAATATTAAGACTATATATATCCAAATAAATCCTAAATAATTTTAAAATCTAAATAAATTTCTTAAAATTCTAAATAAATTACAAAAAAATATAATTAAATATTTTAAACTAAAATAAATATTTGGTAGGAACGACATGCAAGTATGGTCGTATAGTAAATCATAGAAGTCCTAGAAATTTATGTTTTCTAAGTTTTAATTACCAAAAATTCTAGAAAAATCTCCAAAAATCTAAAATAACCTAAAATAATTCTAAATGAATATTTATATAATTAAATATATCAAGAAATTTATTTTCTAATTAACTAAGAGCATATTCTAAATAAATTCAACATATATAATAAATATAATAATATAAAATATACACAAAATACCTATTTTGGGTGAGGGAGTTTACAATCTACCCAACTTAAAACAATTTCGTCCTCAAAATTAAAATAAAGCATAATTTGTTAAATCCTTCACATTCGTACATAAGGTACATCAATCGCAATCTCTTACCAAAATTTAAATAACAAAATCTATTCAAATCTATCGCGATCACTTCAAAAATAAGATAACCACTGTTTAAATCAAAATTCAACCTGTCGTACTCTCTTCTCAAATTTTTTTTTCAACATTCAAATCTAACTCAAGTCTATATGACATCCCACATCAAAATTTATATCACCATTTTCAACTATCATAATCTTCTCTAGACCTTGAACAATAAACAATTCTAATCAAATCTTATTCCTATTCTCAAATTAAGAATTTTGTACTCTTCAAATATTTAAACTCAATTTACATCCTCAATATTTTAAATAGGTGACCCAACAATCAAAATTAAACTTTTAATTCAAATCATCAAATTATAAAATTTAAATCTAATTCACCAGTTGTTCAAATCTAAAATTCTATATTTATCCTAAAAATTTAAATCGATGATTCATCCTTCAATATTCAAAATTTAAATCATGTGCTCAAAGTATAAATATTGGGTCCTCCATATCAAGATTTTTAAAATTCATTAAATCCTCATTATCTTAATCCTTCTTTTAAAATTCTCCATATTTAAAAGGACTTAATCTCTCAATCTAATCCTAATTGATCATAATCTAAAAGAATTCTCCTCAAGTTTAATAATGCAATTTCTACCCAACTTAGAATTTGCCCATCTATCACATAAGGCTCTTACACTTAAGAAAAATATTCCTCAATTTATTTTCTCATGTCATTCAATCCTCAAAACTTTAACACCAACTATATCATATGTGATATGCCCTTAATCAATTATGAAAGATAGTCACCAAATAATGTGATTGGCCTATGGGGTATATCTTGTACTACCCGTGTATCACTTATATCCAAGCACGAGATTTCGTCTTTCCGAAACAAGGGAAGACGGAAAGCAACGAAAAAGAGTTCAAGGAGGGGTAATAGAATGGAAGTATGGGAATCAAAGCGTTTAAAGAATTCAAATGGGAATTGTCAAGACAGTTGTGGATTAAAATCTTAATTTGGTAATTTCCTATTTGCATGCTCACATCGGTGCAGTTATGTACTTGATATGATATGCTTTGTCGTATCTAGAGGGTAAGTATATTTGTCTACTAGTCTACTATACATCTCAATCCACGTAAAATACTATTGCGAAGGGCGAATCAAGCGCACTAAGGTTAGCTAAACCTTAATATACTGATTCTGAATTGTATTATTGTGGGCCTCCCCAATAATACATATGTCATGAACAAGCTCGATAAAGAATAAGCTTGCAAAAACTAGGCTATAATAGCAGCATAAGTCAAGGTAGTACAGCAAATATAAGTACGCTAGATGATGATGAAAGGAGGTACAATTTAATTTAAGTTCACAAAAACAAAAACAACTAAGCAACAATAATAAAAGACTCTACAATCCCTACAATTATCATACAACCTCGTTGTCTAGGTCGCTAGTCGACCAAATAGGGGCAAGGACCTCTAAATTCTATCGTCTGAATAAACACTGTCATCTTTTGCTAGCATGCAATTAATGTCATTCAGTTACACTACCTTGATGGGTCAAGTGGACTATGTGATACTAGGTTGTGAGGCATACTACCCAACTTAAAAGAATTAAACTGATACTGTGATTGTCTTAAGGATACCGTAGAAACTCCTGTTAAGGTCTACGAGAAGGGATCTTGGTACTTATTAGGGTATCCTCTTATATTACATAGGTCATGGTCGTCTTTGTCTTAGTCATAGTGCTTATAGAACAAGTGTCAATAGTAAGGATAGAAGAGTTACTAGCCTCAAAGTAAAAGGGGATATAACTTATATCGAGGTGGGGGTACATGCTACGCAATTTAAAACTAAGGGATAATCACCAGGTCACAATCTACAAGAATAACTTAAACCATCAAGTTCTAACTACTAAGCACACAATTTTAAAATTTAACATTAACAACTATAATCCTAGCAACTATATGTCCTTAACACAGAATAAAATCACCTGGCCTACAATCAGAAGTGTCAGATGGCACGAGTTGAAAGATGAAGAGAAGAAACATAATTAGTTGTCGCACAATAGCGAGCGCTATGGTCGCAGAGGAGCAATATATGAAATTAAAAATAGAGGGCTCTAGATAGCATCATGGTTTTCTAAGGGGATGGTATGCTAGTTGCTATGTTCGAGGTATGATCAAGGAAAAAGTGTTGATTATATTCCTCTAGGCTTCCTAAGGTGTTGTCTACTAATAATAAGACAATGATCTAAGTTTATAGTTCTCCAATACTATCTAACTATGAAGGTTAGGTTCAATCCTAATTTTTAATTTTTGGTTTTCTATTGGTTCCTCAATACTAGGGTCAAACATTATGGTAAAACTTCTAACTAACTCTAGTAGTGTCTATACTACTCTCAAGTCCTCATAATACATCAAGGGGTAATGGTGAACCAATCTATAGATAAGGAATTCTAGGTTTCACTAGATATTCTAAACTTAGTGGTGTGTCTATATTCTCGTTGTATTCTTAATAGGTATGCTACTCTAATTATCATCTAACAACAGGAACTTCTATATTCTAGGAGAAGGCTATACTTAAAGAACTATTAGGGAAGCACATGAATCAAGCATGATGCAATTGTTCAAATAGAACAGATAGGAGGAAGATGAATCATAGTCAATGTGGATGAGATCCTATACTCTAGTCCTAGGTGCAGGCTTGTTCGGTACAGTAACGTAACCGAGACAATATACTCTCGACCTGCATGGGCCACCACAAAAACATGTCACGCCCCAGTCCCAAAAATACGTAGGACTAGGACACGTAAGCATGTCAGCCGCATGGATATGGCAACTCCAATATATATATGGAAACCAAATCCATACGTACGCTGTAATATGAATATCAAATCCACAAGTGGTATAAAATATATGTCACAAGTCACAGGGTATAATCTAAATCTCATCCACCAAAATTATATCTGAATAAAATAACCAATGTCTATGAAACTAGATCTCAATAAGAAGTATCTAAGGATGATAGTTGGATGGAAACAAATCCACTACCAACTCAAATAGAAAAGTAAATACAATATAAGTACAACATAATCAAGCCTAATATAAGTATACCAGCTATCAATCACGGTTCGAAGAGAAGACGTCCACAAAGCATATACAACCATCCAAATCTGTGCTCCTGCAAATACTCAAGAACAGATACACCTGGCAGCGGACCAGGTCCTCAGAGGGACATAACAAGATACTTAAACACATGCCAATAAAGTACTGAAATAAATATCCAATGGGTCGCCTAACCATCTATGTGAATACAGTTTGAGAACAACTTTCTAACAAGTGAGCTATCTGGCTGAGAACTGGGATTGGCATGACTCTCTCGGAGAACCAGGGGCCTCAAAGGCATGTCGTCTTTTGAACGGCAGAGGCCCGCCAAGTAGTAAAGGGGTCATCATCGCCCGTATCTCCAGCGGATCTTCCGGGTTAGAGAAGAAAAAGTGTAAAGGAGCTCAAATACGGTACTTGTTGATCTCCCCACCCCATGCTCTAAGCATGTCACATCCATGACACGATTTGGTCCATAGCCTATCCTTAGTACCCTAGCCCAATCCTGCAACCAAACAAGGACAAGGATGGGACCACCGTACTACAATAGGCTATGTCCATAGACCTCTAATAACTGCTAAGTCTTCTAGCATGCAAAGTTTCTAACAGCAGTTATTCCTAACGCACGGCCCACACGTACAGGAGGCCAACCCTGCACGCAAGTCCGTGATCTCTATATGAGACTCACACTCGTGTAACAACTGTGTCACGGCCAATGAACCTAATGATGCTACATGATAATGGGGTAGTCTCATGAACAAGGTCAATACAAATACATAAATAAAAATATATCGCGACGACACTGTCGCGCGCATTTTATATAACAGTTAAAATATATAAACTAAAGACAGAAAATAAAGATGCATGCAATATATAGAATATAAATAACAATACAATGGCAAGGTATACTTGCCTGGGGTCCTGCTGTTGGTATGAATCAGAGTCCAAGTCACAGTCCAAATAGCCTATGTATTACAAATTTATCACGTCAAAAGATAATTTATTTTAATTTATTTAATTCTAGAATAATTACTCTAAAATTCTATTTTAATCTTATTATTCTGATTTTTATGTTAATTCCTAAATTTTGTCCAAAGAAACTGAATTTTATCAACTCGAGACTCATGGCACGCAAATCGAGGCGATCTGTTGACCAAAAGATCAACCGATACAAACTCGACTTTCATGTATGATTTCCTGTAGATTTCAGCATCAAAAACATACTAGAATTTACGGCTTGTCTGAATTCAAATTCGTTTGGGAATTATGGCACATACAAATTTTGTATTGTGCACCGATGATTAAATTCTAACCTAGAAGTTCTACAGAATTAATAGTATGTAAATACTTCGAAATAAATTCTAGAAAAAATATATGTCGATGATCTCGACATTAGCTTTCCGAAACTTTAAATGGTTCATGATTCTGATTCCTGGTTCTCCCGAAATCGTAAAAACATCGAAATACATCTATTTCTGGACATGTTGTGCTCTACAAATTTTCCAGAATTTAATACTCATAATTTCGTAAAAAAATTTATATAAACAGAAATCTAACCTCAATATCGTTCTAACAAAAAAAACTAGAGCACGTTTGGAGTCCAGAGCTAGGAGATATCATCTTTTTAATTCGTCATAACTAGTAGAAAATGAGGCTGAATTTATGACGAATTTTGACTATTTTTGGACGAAAAAGAGAGGAATTTGGAGAAGAAAAATATGAAGGATGAGGTATTTATAATGGTGGACACTACTTAATTAAATACGACTAGGATTGGTTAATTTGGATAGGATTATGATAAATTTAAATAAGGATAGGATATGCATGAAGTTGATTTCCTAGTAGGTTCAGGATTTGAATTAATTTAAAATAGAGTTTGAATTTATCTCAATAATTTATAATCTTAAATATAATTAAAGATAATACAAATAATTTATAAAATTTTATTAATATCTATTAACACTAAATTAGCATCTATCTAATATTAAGACTATATATATCCAAATAAATCCTAAATAATTTTAAAATCTAAATAAATTTCTTAAAATTCTAAATAAATTACAAAAAAATATAATTAAATATTTAAACTAAAATAAATATTTGGTAGGAACGATATACAAGTATGGTCGTATAGTAAATCATAGAAGTCCTAGAAATTTATGTTTTCTAAGTTTTAATTACCAAAAATTCTAAAAAAATCTCCAAAAATCTAAAATAACCTAAAATAATTCTAAATGAATATTTATATAAGTTAATATATCAAGAAATTTATTTTCTAATTAACTAAGAGCATATTCTAAATAAATTCAACATATATAATAAATATAATAATATAAAATATAAATAAAATACCTATTTTGGGTGAGGGAGTTTACAGCTGCTGAGGAATAAACTGAGGTGGTGCCATCTGTGGTTGGGCTATAGTAGCTCTCTCAACTGCCGCAAGTACAATCTGGTGAGCATACTCCATGCTCTGTCATAGGACCTCAGACTGTCGCTGTTGTGCCTCCATCATCTGCTGAAAGAGCCCGAACATCTGCGTCTGATCAACTGCAGGTGGTGGGGTGGAAGATCCTCAGAAACTGTCTGCCCTGTCCTCGGTACCGGTGGTGGAGCACCTCCGAAAGCTGTTGCTGATAAGCCCACCTAAACCGGTGAAGCTGATCTCCTGAATGTAGGTGCTTGACCATTGTCTGAGGGTGCTGCCCTCAAAGGTGATGAAGTGACTGATCGTTCTGTTGCGACACCTGATCGCTGGGAACGTATCTTCGGCAGCATCCTGAAGATAGATTGAAATAAGGAATCAATATTAAATATGATACGATGCCATCAAAGACGGACAGAACTTTATTCGAAGTAAAGCAATATTCAATAGATAAGGATTTCAAAACAGATTTTGGAATTTTCTTAAGTGTGATTGAGTAAACTCTCAGCCTAAATCCTTTTTCCTAAAGTAGGCTCATAGCAGTACTTTAGACGAGTACAACTACGAAATCGTATCATACAGTCGCAAGTAGTGCGATATCATAGGATAGATGAGACCTACATGGGTCACCACTAAAAATGTGTCACGACCCGCACTAGGATATTCGGGCACGAGTATGTGTTTACGCCCAGCCTACGCCGCAGCATCGACGGTAGAACGATGTTTGGGTCATTTCTAACTATCTAACATCTCAACAATATAATATGGTACATGTCAATCATCTCAACTCCAAATGGAGGAACAATATAGTATCTCACAAGTATGACTAATCTCAATCACAAAACAAACTAAGGAAGATAAAGCACGAATGGAATAGCGAAGGAAAGAATACAAGATATAATCCACAATCTGAAATAACAATACAAACTGTGAATCTCAATAAATATAAAAGTATACTACAATCCAACACAAATAACTAGACCTCCTAGGGCTCTGCAACTAAGTCCTCCTGGTCTATAGGAGTATCCTCTAAAGGTACGCCGTCCTGCGGCCCGTAGAATATGGGACACTGATCTATAAGTCAGTCATCTGGAAAAATATATCCAGTTAGGATTGGAGCAAAGTACCTACCTCTGAAAGCAGTTTAAATAACATAATCGAGCATATAAAATAGATAATAGAAATAAAATATAAGATCACTAAACATATGAATGAATGAATGAATGAACAATAGGTATACAGGTAAGGTACGAGAATATAGATCAACAATATGATAAAATAACTGCAATCTAACTAATGTGCCTCATAATACAAGTTCATTATGTGATCGGGTTGGGTGAACATGATCAAGTAAGACGATTACAAGTGAGGTATATAACCAAAATGTATACGATGTAACAATGGGACTTTGATCACATAATAAACTCCTACTCTCCCATCCCCAACTAATACCAATGGATCAAATCATGACTTGCTACGAACACGAAATATAATCACTGAACATGAGCAGTGGGTGTCCACGAATATCATAACCACTGAACACGATCAGTGGGTGTACACGAATAAGCACACTGAATATGAGCAGTGTGTGAACACGAAATAAAAATTAATACCCAATATACACGATAAAATATATGTACACGAGTACCCGTTGAACACGGTAGGGGATAATATCTCCTGACAGGATCCATGTAGTACAAGTCTGTAAAATCGCTATGTCGGAATCAAGTATACAATTCTAAAACATGCTAATACAATATTATGAATTGAAAACTATCAGGGAAATATACTCGTCTGAAGTCCTAACCAAGTTGTGTCTCTTGATGCCCAAGCTGGTGTCACGCAGACCTATATATGATATGTTGCATCAATAGAAGGTTTAATTATAGAAAAATAGTACTTTAGTTATATATTCAAGTCAATAATTATAATACTATAACAAACCAATAAAAATATGATACTTTGGCCTTGCACCAATGTGTATCACACCTATCTCGATACCCAAGCCCATTACCTTGGGTATTGACCCAAAACCTTGGTATTACATTGGTATCCCGAGGTAATCCAAAACTCTAACATATAGCTAATACACACATATAGCCCCCAATACACTATATGCTAAATCATAACCAAATACTTAAATAGATATCAAAATAATTATAGAACTATCCATAATACAATACCTACATACTATCATACAATATCAACTAATACAAATATATATTTATATATGTAGCTAATTATTTACTAACATATATATATATATATATATATATATATATATATATATATACTAACTAGCTATTAGACTAATTGACAAACACCACATATGCCAATCTCGGAATTCCCCCAAAATTGATACAAAATTGCACATAACTTCCACCGTAGGTCTCCGATGAACCTAAAACCAATTTCTATGGATAGCCTATGCTTGTGGGTTAGTTTTTCATGGTTAAATCTCAGATTTAGAGTCTACTAGAAGGGAGAAATTGAAATGTACCTATTAGGAGATGAATTTCTAATAAAAAGTCCCCAAATGGAAAGTAGCTCCTCTCCTTGTAGATCTTGGTTTCCTCCTTCTTGCTCCTTGCTTCCTTCTTGTAGATCCTTGATGTAAAAGCCTCCAATAAAGAATAGAGATGGAATTTGTAAGAAAATTGGTGGAGGAATTTATGAGAAAATAAAGGAAATTGGAAGAGGGAAAACTAGATCTAAAATGAATGGACAATAAAATGAGGGAGTCACTCTCTCTCCTCCTACTATGTCCGGCCATATACACCCTTCCCAAGTAATATGAAATGTCTCATTTACCCCTTGGGGCCTCTATAAAGAAATTAATTAGGGAGGAAAGATTCTAGTCTAATGGTTTCACTAAGTAATCCAACTCCTAATCCATGGGCCTAATTCATGGGCTCAAACTAAACTCATATGAAATATTGGTTCATGCATCTAATAAAATAGGTTAGGTCCACTACACAAGTCTAAAATAAATCTATAACTAGCAATTAATAAATAATACAACAAATAATTAATCATGCATGCACAATATTTAAATACAAATAAATTACTAAATTTAAAATACTCATGTCAATTACCAAACTACCCTTGATTAAAAATATGAGGGTGATTGTATGTAGGATGGATACCTGACCCGTCTCACTTTTGGAACCACTAAGCCTATTTTGGATGGTTGAGAATTGTTTGGAGAGTGTCATGACTTAATCATATGGCTAACCTATTTTCCCCACTTGGTATATATATATGAGTATTTCTCTCTTCTCTCTCATTCTTCTTCATTTCTCACTTTCTTTCTTCCTTTCTCCTTTCCTCACCCGAGCACCAACTCGAACCCTAGCCCTAGCCCTAGCCCTAGCCCTAGACTTAGTTCTAGGAACAGGTTTGTTAGTCACTAAGGCAAGTACATCTTGCTCAAAGTTGTGAAACCATAATTTTTGGATTATATATATATATGTAGTACTTAAAAATATGTTTGATAGAAAATATTCTCCTTGATGTTCTCATTTATTTTAGTTATCGGTGCTTTGGGTTTTGGTGAATGGTTTGGAGTAGATCTGAGTTTCTAACTTAGGGTTTTTCATGGGGTCCACGAGTTTTTCTAGGTTTTGATCTCTTTAAATTTGGTATTTTAAAAAACTAGTTTTTCTAGGCGATAGAGCATTCAATTTTAGGGGTTTTGGCTATGGTTTACTTGATTTGGAGTTAAAATGGAGATTTTATAAAGAAAACAAGTTTTCGAGGTTTGGGAGCTTTTTCCATGGAGTTCTTATTGTCTATCATGCGGCAAGAGTTCATGCGCCCCTTCCAGCATGTGCATATCTTGATTGGGCGCAAGACTGAATCTGCATATACGTTCTTAAGCCGAGTGTGTTATGACCCACACCAAGTGTAAGGACACGAGTACGTGGGTACGTCTAGCCTACGTTGCAGCATCGACGGTAGAACGTTGTTTATGTCAACAACACTATCTAAACATCTCACACAATATATATAATGTGCATGTCAAGATATCTCAACTCCCAATTAGAGGACAATATGATAATATAATAATGGTAATCAATACTCAATCACAATATAAAACTAGAGGAAGATATGGCACGATGTGGAATATAAGGAAAGGAATACAGAGTCAAATACATCATAGGTCCAAGTCTAATCACAACATAAGATATCAAATAATAATAAAATTTTAAAATCTAACTGACATATACAATATCATAATGAACTAGTTATGTCTCATCGACTGCTGGTACTAACTCAACAAGCTCTAAAGGTACAAACTCAACTGGATCGCCATCCTGTGGCCCATAGTGCGTAGGACACCAGTCCTCTAATGAATCATCTGAAAAATATATCCAGTCAGGAATGGAGCAAAGTATAACCCAAATAGCATTTCCAATAATTGACAGAAACTATGAAATAGCAATAGCAATAAAAATAAATAATGGAAGTGACTGAACTAGCATATATCACAAGAAAGAGCATCATGGTAAATAATAGAAAGAAACTGAGAACAATATGGTGAGGAACAATAATGTAATAAAATGGAATAAAGAAAATATTATAGTAAATATGCCTTGAAATACTAGTAAGATAATATGATCGGCTTGGGCCTAACACAGGCTATATATAAAAGGTGAGCTAGCGTGATCACATGTGGGTTGCATGATTTGCTAACTATCACGGGTTACAGTAAATCACGGGCTATAAGGTATGATCACATATCCACTAATACTTCTCCAACCCCCGACTAGTACACGAATCCAAATTATGACACATCATAACACGTATATCACACTGCACGGTCTATAATATCATGAACTATGATCATGGTATATATAATCACTAAGATATCATGGTAAATAATGATAAATCAAGAAGCATGACACGGTGATCACTAATTTATCACAATAATAATCTCCGATGACCCAGATCCATGTCTACCAATCCGTGAAACCATCGTATCAGGAATCAAGTATCTCAATACTAAATACATGAAACATAGAGGCTATCAAATAAGAAAATTATCAGAGAGTATACTCGTATGAGGTCCTGAGCAACAAGTATGACTCGGTATCCGAGATGGTGTCACACAACTTATATATGAATATCATGTTACTTGGTGTAATGAATGAGAAATGCGCTAAATGCACTAAATATGATTTTCTAGGTCCATACTAGTCAATTAGTCCATATTGTTCACTAACTAGCTAAAACTAACTTGTATTAGCTATCCTAGGTCATCAATACTAAGGTATCTACATATACTAGTTAATACTATGAGGTATAACTATCTTAGCAATAGTTTAGTATCTATACTTATTATCTTAACCCATAATATTTACCTTAGTTATACAATACTACCCACTACCTTAGTTATACCCTCATACTCAAGTTAAGTACCACATGATATTTACCTACCTATTACCCACACTGGTACACTAAACCCTAACCCATATTCTGATACTCACACTGATACACTATCACTCTAGTACTCAATGCAATGCTATGTACCCATCTCATATCTTTGCACAAGCACTACTGCACTGCATACCCTTAATTCTGCTTAGGACAGCATGTATACTGGACTTGGTCATCCATCTATACACTGTTATGTATCAGTGAATGATACACCCTAGTTTGGTAGTTCCCTAGTCAAGTTACTTCATCAACACTTATAAGACACAAAACTAATCATTCTTGCAACACAAGATACACAGATCATCCAGCTACACACTGCACACACACCTCACAGATTCACTCCTTGTAATACCAACTATACATCAACCCAAGTAAATGTCAACTGTGCACTTGCATTCTGTGCACTGTACCTTGGCTATACGGGCAATACACTGTCACAGGGAACCTAATCCCCCCTCCTAATACTTCTACTGAAACTTGCAACCCGAGCTCCTCCTCCATCTTCACATAGGCACACTCCAACACACCTACTCCTCACACAATCCTTGGGGTTGATACACCAGACTTCATGCACTTGTACATACAAGTACTACCTTCTCACTGTTGTTTGCTCTTGCAGTAAGTATGCTCGAGCACTGCACCTACCTTCAACTTACCTTACTATTAACTAATCTTCATTCACATATATCACACTGAACCCCTCATATGGCTCTTGCTGCTTGTTGTTTCTAACAGACAATGCACTATCATACTGAAACAACTCCCCCTCTTACTCTTATTACACATACTCACCATCACATCAAACACTAACCTCATCAAATATATAACTAGCAACTTATATATATATATATATATATATATATATATATATATATATATATATATATATATATATATATATATATATATATATATATATATATATACAACACACACACACACTATGAGCATTAAATAATACATTTCGCATGCATAGTGTGATACTTTATGGTACGCACCCAATGAGATACCAAAACTCTCAATTCTCTACAAATACCTATACATACATATCATAAACATTATAACACAACTAAAGTAACTTGCTACAAAATAAATTGAAGAGTAATTACACAAATCACCCAAAATTAGCCTTGTATCACACCGTATCACAAGATACTATGATACGCACTAATCGTATCCAATTATAGACATGTACCTAGTCCCACAACCCCGATCTAAGTCTAATTGGATCTAATTGGTCTCATGACACACACTTGATGTGTCAATCTTAGAATTTTCCCTAATTTGACATAAATTACCATGCAGATTCCCCAACACAAGTCATATGAACCTAGGCCTTGATCCTATGTGTAGCACTAAACCAAGGGATGATTCGTAATGATTAAATCCATGAATTATAGTCTAAATTAAGGGGTAGATTCCAAATTTAACTATTGGAAGATGAATACCCAATAAAATGCTCAATGGACACAATTTGGACATAATCTTCTTGTCAGTTCCTCCTCATTCAAGTGCTCCTTGCAATCCGAGCTCTAATGCTTCTTAGATAATAAAATTGAGAGAAAATAAGAGTGAATTAGGTTAAATTTGGTGGAGGGATGATCAATTTGGGGAAGAACACTATTGGGGATCTATATGAATGAATTAATGAAGTAGAGAGGGAGAGCCCTTTTATGTGGCCGGCCCCCTTCTCCCCTCTTCCAAGCAATATGTAATGCCAATTATACCCCTACTAACTAGTCATGAAGTATTTAATTAGGAAGGGCTATATTAGAAAAAAATTAATTCTACATAAAACTAATCTAATATCCTTAATTAATTAAGGGAATGGGTCTAATGAGCCTAGTCTAATATTGGGCTCAATTGTGTCATTGCAATCCAATGGGTCCACTAATGACTAGTCTAAATAAAATAGACTAGCCCACAAACAAATAATTAAATAGCACAATACCATATAATTAATTAGTAGCACAAAATATAATATTAATTACTAAATAATAACTATGTTAAATAACAAAAATATTCTCATCTAGAAATATCGTAGTGACATGTCTACCCTCCTTAGAAAAAAATTTTCCTCAAAATTTAAAGAAAAAACAAGCACTACAATAAGCAATCACAGCAAGTAAGAAAGAATAATACCTAACGGCTCAAATAGATAAGGGTATTTCTCGCGCATCTCGGCTCTCTCTCCAAGTAGACTCTCTTGGAGAGTGATGCCTTCACGCGATGCATACTAAAGGAATCGTCTGGTTCTGTAGCACCTTCTTCCTGCGATCCAGAATCTCCACTGGCTGTTCTGGGTAGCTGAGAGTCGGACCCACCACGATCTTCGAGTGATCCAATACATGACTATGATCTACCATACACCGTCTCAGTTGTGACACATAGAACACATCATGCACTACCTCCATTACAAGCGGTAAGTCTAGTTGGTAGTCCACTGCACCGACCCTCACAAGAACACTGAAGGGTCTGATGTACCATGGACTAAGCTTTCTGCTTCCACTAAAGCGAATCGTGCCCCGTGTCAAAAAAATTACAAGAACAAAAGATCGCCAACCTTGAACAAAATATAGCCTTAACACTCAACCTAAATCAAAGCAATCACAAGCAATACAAACAAAATATATACCTCAAACTCCAAAGGTCTCCGGTAGCTATCGGCCCAATGCCGCTGTCTGTCCTGCGCCACCCGAAGTCTGTCTCTAATGAGCTTCACCTTCTCGGCTACATCCACTAATATTGGGCTCAATTGTGTCTTAACAATCCAACGGGTCCACTAATGACTAGTCTAAATAAAATAGGCTATTCCACAAACAAATAATAAAATAGCACAACACCATAAAATTAATTAGTAGCACAATATATAATATTAATTACTAAATAAAAAAATATGTTAAACAATAAAAATACCCTCATCAAGAAATGTAATAGTGATAGAATGCATAGAATATTGAACGTATAAGACTTTCCAGGCCAAGAGTTCATGTGCCCGGAGTATATGCATCCAAGAGCCTATGTGCCAACTTAGCATACAACTTAAAATGGCATATGCATCTCCCATTACACGTTATTTCGTACACACCTTTTTATGAGTTTGTCTTTTCTCTAAAACTTTAATGGCATGTCACATCCTAGATACGACATTTATGACCCGCACTCGGCACTTATTCCAAGGACTGGACTTTTCCTTGACCTATGCGCCAGCTTCCTATGCTCCAGATTTCCATGCATCTAGCAGCCCATGCGCCATCTCTCATAAGTGCACTTCTCATGCGCACTTGAGATCCCTGTGCCCCTAGTGATCCATGTGCACATTTTGTTGTTTTACTTAGTTAATGTTTCATGAAATGTTTTCGTCATGTGTTGTGTTATATGTGATATGTGTTGACCCTAGTGCTTGTTTGTGTTGTGACTGTAAGTATAAATGGACTTAGTGAACCAGACCTATGTGCTTGACATGGTTATGTGCTAGAATTGACTATGTGCATAATATGATATTTTGTTGACCTCACGAAATGTGAGTGTCATATTAATTCAGTACCTGCTAATTGGACTTAGATTAGTAGATTATTTATTTACCTTTTTTGTTAAGCATGATGAGGGGTATAGTTCTACTCGAAAGGCGATCTGTAATCCTGGTCTTTGTTTGGTTTAAGTATTGTGGATCTGCTCTAGAGTGGTTCATATTTTTGTCTTATTCACGTTCGATAATATAATTGTTAATTCAAGGATTTCACATGAATTGAGGTTTCCAATTTATTGATAGTCTGTATACCAGATTTGAGTATATTCTATTTGATCAAGTGATTCAATGTGATTAGGAGATTCAAGTGACTGATTTATAGGCCTGGGTACCCGTATCTGAGTTGATACTTCTTTTCGCACCGAGGGTGCCACATGATTTTACTCATGCACCTTGTGCGACAAACCTTGCTAGTTTTAACATGAGTATGCAACTCTTGACCTGATTAATATAGTTTTATGAATGACTGGTAGGCCTGATATCCTGACTTTACTGTTTGTATCCATGTTGATACATTTACTACTTGTTATGCATTCCTACGTGCTATGTGTTATATGTTCGCTAAGGTACGACATATCTTGCAATATGCTATGTGTTACATGTTTTACTATTCTATACGACATATGATATTATATAATTTCTCTAGCACAGACCTTGTAGTGTATCAGTAATCATAGCATGGTTAGGTTGCTTGCTTGATTTATTGTATTACGTTTGGAGGAATCCAGATTTGGCGCTCGAGAAATAATATGGATTCGTACCTGGTGTATACGTACTATGGTACGATATTTAGGAGGATGATCGTGTGACCATGACTCAGGTTTCCAATAACTATAGGGTTAATTAGGTAAGTTAATTTGGTAGAATCATTGGGAGAAAATGGAATCTCGAGATCATGCATGGTAGCTACCATTAGAACATATGTCCTAGGATGTTATGCTGGTCCCCAATGGATACTTATATCATCTATAGTAGAAGACTGCAGTATCTGGCTATATGTATATATATTATTACATGAATACTTGCACGGTGGCCTTACGATGGACCGGTGCTCATACTGCGTGCTGTGTGATTTCTTGGTTAGTCCAGCCCGCTTCACCATCATAAGCATATAAGGATTCCAATAATGAATCCCTCTAGGATAACCTAGATATCACATATCAAGCAATAGGATTGGTTGGCCGATTAAATGAGAATGTTCTAGTAGTCTAGGGACATGAACTATTATGGTGCGACGGTTCAACCCTTGTCCTTGTTTGCTTGTAGGGTTGCGCCAATATGTCATAATTTGTCATGGACCGAAGCTACCTACCTATTATGTTATATATATATATATATATATATATCTTAGCTTATATTATGGCATGCATGTTTCGGATTCATATTTCATGTGTTGTATCTTCGTCGTGTTCATAATTAGTAGGTCGTACCCTGTCTTGGAGTAGTACGACACCTCTTATCCTTATTTGGTTGTAAAGGTGTTCTACTACTTCGATAAGAAGTTATGCGCTTACGATTGTGACACATATCCTTATTTGATGTACTTTAATTAGTTTTGCTCATTCACTTGTGCTTCTTTGTGATACTTGCTATCGAGGCATGACCCCGGTGGTTTTATTTGGCCAGGTTTAGTAGCAGAGCCCGAGTATCCTGTCATGTATCCGACCGATGGTAAACACCAGGAGGATGTCCGCTGAGAAACTTGAGTGGGTTTCTTTTCTACCACTCTAAGTATCATTTTGTATTACCTTTTTGGCATTTAGCTAATGGCACTTGTTAGCCGATTTATCTGGACATTAATTTCCTTACATAATTTTATATTATTCAGACCATGACATACTTACAATTATTTACACTTAATATTGTACTAGTTTATTATCTTGTATAACTGGTTTTATGTTCATTCTTATAGTGCGTCAGGGACGCCTGACTACTTTATCTTATATGTTCATTCTTACTATTTTTTGGTTGATGATTGGGACATAGATATTCTTGGACCATAGGTGACTTGATTGTAGTATAAATCCCCTTGTCTCTAGACAAATTTAATATATTGTGAGTTACTTCGGTATTCCATAAGGTGTGGTTGGCTAAGTTACGCTCCCACTCTCCAGTATTTTGGTTCTGGGACGTGACAAGATTTTATTGGTGGCCCATGCAGGTATGTCCTTTCAGACTTATATGGTATCTTATTCTAAGATTCTCAATCAAAATTGTTCCCTTTGATATCCTGAATTTGTCTTCTTCGATACTGAGCTTGAACTATCAATAGTTTTCTTCCTTGTTCTTTCTCGTCCTATCCATTGATATCTTGAATTCGCTAGCAAGAAGTAGTACTTTCTCAAGATTGGATTTGGGTCTAGCCAGTAATCGAGCAACATGTATAAGAGATTCATGTACACCAGTAGTACCAGTAATACCAACAGCACTTGATACCCCGACACTGTTAGAAGTTATCAGAGGAATGATTGCTATACAGCAACATCAAATGGTCAGTCAGTAATAGTAGAACATCCTATTGAACAAAGGACTACGGGCAGCTCTTGAAGAAAGTGAAGAAGAAGATTATGTGACATCATACAAAAAAATTTGACATAACCCGAGCTATTTCGAAGGTACCGATGATGCTATAACGGCGGATGCTTGGTTTTAAGACATTTAGTCAATCATGGTGGCAGCTAAGGTTCCAACAGAAGAGCATGTTAACTAAGTCCGATTATAACTACAAGATCTTGCTCGTGACTGGTGGGAAATAGAGGAAGTCGACTTGAGGCGTCCTATCCCTTGAGATAACTTCAGGACCCTGTTCAGGACCAAGTATTTCAGAGTAGTTGCACAGTATGAGCTACAACAAAAATTTATTGATCTCAGACAATCTGACAGAATAGTAGATGGATATGCAACAGAGTTCTACAGGGTAAGCTAGTTTGCTCCAATAATGGTAACGACGGAGCAAGAAAGGGCTATGAGATTCTAGCAAGAATTTTACCTCGAGATTCTGCAACTGGTACAAGGGCATGACTACCAGACATTCATTATCGTGTTGATAGTGGCCAGGAGGCATGAGCTCATCATCCAGAGAATGTCGGCAATGAACGAAGGTCGTTAGAGGTCTTATATACAGAAGATAAGAGGAGGACCAGCACCCCGTACGTTAGTACCAATACCCGAACTTTGTATTCATAATTTGGCACCTCGGGGGCTAGCGACATCAATTATGACGATACCAACTTGGCAACAACAACCGAGACAATATCAATAGCGCTCGAAGAATCTAGTAGGATGTACCTATTATGGCAAATAAGGTCACACTCAGGATGTGTGCAGGATGGCAAATGGAAGATGCTTGCGGTATGGAGGTTCAAACTATATGATAACTACTTGCCCACAAATACAGAGGTAGGGAGGACCGTACCAGCAATACACGAAATTGCTAGCCCCAGGTGAAGTTTCATATTAAGAGCCAGCACTAGCAGTACAATTGTTAGCCCAGTGTCCAGGATTGACGAAAGAATAGGTGTTTCACCAGAGATCACATCAGTTTGGTCAGCAGAGGCCACAATGGCAATATCATTCTCATGATAGGGCTATAGTATCACCGAGACATGAGCAAACATAGTATGGGATGTTAGAGCAGGTATTGGCCGAGGTCGGTCAAGTCGAAGGTGAGTTTTGAGCTTCGATCAGTCATATATTTTGGGTTCCATATATTCGGAGAGTAGAGATAATCTTTTGTCTCAATCTTCTGCCTCCATATCTCATTATACATGATGGATGTCATATGTCCCGACTACAAAGATATATTCTATGAAGATTCCTGTCTTTGACTAAGTCGTTGGTACCGACTTATTTCGAGGCTGGATTATTATCCATTTTTGGAGTTAGCGTAGGTCAGCAAGGGCGAGTTCCTATTTTAGCTGACTCATGAGACATATTTATTTGTATGACACCAGTTACTACTTTTTTCTTTATTATGTGGTTGCTTGTGCATTTACTTATATGTGGTTGATTGCTTTTATTACCTGTTTATTCCATGTTTTGAATGGTTTCCAACTAGCTATAGATCATGAGATCTTATAGTGCATGAGATTGTGGTTCTCGGGTTTTCTAGATCATGAGATTTCCTGGTTGATGAGTTGTAGTTCCTGAGTTTCTTCCTTTGTTCTTGAGTTTTCCTACTTGGTGGCCATCTCGACTATCTTAGCTAATTTCGAGGACAAAATTTTTCTAAGGTCGGTAGAGATATCACACCCGTTCCCAGATTTGGTATTCTTGAATTTATGATATTTAAAAAAATTATAAATTTAATCATGACATATTATACATGTTTTTTCCTGTCAATTATATTATATTTTATTTGTACGAATTTCTATTAATTGTGAGATACTACACGGGTCCAATAGTGGATACTATGGCAATTGCCATAGACTCGTGCTAGGACCCGTATGTAAGATGGATACCTGACTCGGTTCACTTTTGGAATCACTAAGCCTATTTTGGATGGTTGAAAATTGTTTGGAGAGTGTCTTGACTTAATCCTATGGCTAACCTTTTTTCACTTGTTATATATATATATATATATATATATATATATATATATATGAGTATTTCTCTCTCCTCTCTCATTCTTCTTCATTTTCACTTTCCTTCTTCCTTGTTCCTTCCCTCACCCGAGAACGAACCCGAACCCTAGCCCTAGCCCTAGACTTGGTTCTAGGAAGAGGTTTGTTAGCCACCAAGGCAAGTACATTATGCTCAAAGTGGTGAAGTTGTAATTTTTGGATTTTATATATATAGTAATTAAAAATGTGTTTGATAAAAAATATTCTTCTTGATGTTATCATTTATTTTAGTTCTTGGAATTTTAGGTTTTGGTGAATGGTTTGGAGTATATCTAATTTTCTACCTTAGGATTTTTCATGGGATCCATGAGTTTTTCTTAGTTTTGATCTCTTTAAACTTGGTATTTTAGAAAACCAGTTTTTTTTTGGTGATAGAGCATTCCATTTAAGGCGTTTTGACTTTGGTTCACTTGATTTGGAGTTAAAATGGAGATTTTATGGAGAAAATAAGTTTTTGAATTTTTGGAGCTTTTTTCATGGAATATGTGTTGCCTTGGGACGAAGGAGTCTCATGTGGCAAGAGTTCATACGCCTATATTGATTGGGCGCATGACTGACTCTGCATATGCGTTCCTAAGACGAATGCATGGAACACTGAACACATAAGACTCTTCAGGCCAAGAGTTTATGCGCCAAAGTCTATACGTCCAAGAGCCTATGCGCCAGCTTGGCATACAACTTAGAATGACATATGCATCTTTCCTTACACATCTTTTTGTACACACCTTTTTATGTTTTTGTCTTTTCTCTGACACTTTAATGGTAAGTCACATCAGTCACATTCCTGACACGATATTTATGACCCTCACTCAGCACTTGTCCCAAGGAGTGTACTTTGCCTTGACCTATGCGCCAGCTTCCTATGCGTCAGCTTTCCATACGACTAGCATCACATGTGCCAGCTCTCATGAGTGCACTTCTCATACGCGCATGTGATCCAATGTAACCCTAGTGACCCATGTGTACATTTTATTATTTCATTTAGTTAATGTTTCATGGAATATTTTTATCAAGTGTTGTGTTATATGTTTTGACCCTAGTGCTTGTTTGTGTTGTGACTCTAAGTCTAAATAGACTTAGTGAACCAGACCTATGTGCTAGACTTGGTTATGTGCTAGAATTGACTATGTGCATAACAAGATATTTTGTTGACCTCACGAGATGTGAGTGTCATATTGATTCAATACCTGCTAAGTGGACTCAGATTAGCATATTATTTATTTACCTTTTTTCGTCAGGCAGGGTGAGGGGTGTAGTTCTACTCAGGAGAAGATCTGCAATTTCAGTCCTTATTTAGTTTAAGGATTATGGAACTTCTCCAGAGTGGTTCACATTTTTTTTCTTACTCACGTTCGGCGGCATAATTGTTAATTCGAGGATTTCATATAAATTGAGATTTCCAAATGATTGATAGTATGTATACCTGATTTGACGAGATTCTATTTGATCAGGTGATTCAATGTGATAAGGAGATTCAAATGACTGATTTATAGGCCTGACTACCCATATCCGAGTTGATACTTCTTTTCGAACCGAGTGTGCCACATGATTTCACTCATGCACCTTGTGCGGTAAACCTTGCTAGTGGTAACATGATAATGCGACTCTTAACCTTATTAATATAATTATCTGATCGGCTGGTAGGCCTGATATCCTGTGTCACGACCCGCACCTTTGATTTGGGCATGAGTCATGAGTATGCCAGCCTACGTCGCAGTGTCGGCGTAGAAAGCTGTACAATAAACCACAAATAATCTATAACTCATAATATATATATCTCTACATTATACTCAATCACAGGCACTAGTTTAAAATAATACACCAAGATAATATTAAAATAATAACCTTGATGTGGGTACAATGAATCTTTCCCAAAACTAATTATGCAAATATAATGTTTAAAATACTTTAGGAAACTGTCGGAGAACAATCCGATCCAAATAACCAAAAAAATCAACTACTAATAAACTACTCCATCGCAGATGGTATCTGAGCTGCTAACTCTCCCTGATCGTCCGGAAGGGCAAGATCACCTAAAATATTTATCCAGTCAGGAAAGGAACGAGTACATCACAATGAAAACTGTTCCAACACATGGTAGAAACTATAAGACAATACATAGCAAGGAATATATGATAGCAACAAACCGAACTCATAAATAAGCAACTAGAATAACTAAATGCTAAAGTCCTGTCATGGCAACATATAGTAAAATATCTCCAAAACAACAAAAGAAATAACTATTATGGATGGAAGAACAGATAGAAATAACTACTCTATGTGATTTAAAATACCTTGTTGACATGTGAACGGCTAGGGGGTAATATCCGACAAACCTCACGTGTCGTGCATGGCTGCTATTATTCCAGAAAAGACCATGGGATAGAAAGGGTAGTTTATATGTCTACTAAGTATTTCCCCTCCCCATAAGTACACATGGATTCCAAATCAGTCACGAAGAAATAAAACTAATCCAGAACAATCACTTATCTCATAATAAGAATCCATCATACCAATCTGTGTAACAAGTGTCAAGAATCAAATAATCAATACTAAGCATACATTATAGAGACTATCAAGTACTGAAAGTAATCATGGAAATGTACTCGCATGTGACCCTTAGCTGGTATGAATCAGAATCCCTATCACAGTCCAAATAGCCTATGTATTACAAATTTATCATATCAAAAGATAATTTATTTTAATTTATTTAATTATGGAATAATTACTCTAAAATCCTATTTTTATCTTATTATTCTGATTTTTAGGTCAAATCATAATTTTGTCCAAAAGAACCTAAAATTTATCGACTCGAGACTCATAGCACGCAAATCGAGGCAATCTGTTGACCGAAAAGTCAACCGACACAAACTCAACTTTAATGCATGATTTCCTGTAGATTTCAGCATCAAAAATATACTAGAATTTATGGCTCGTCCGAATTCAAATTCGTTTAGGAATTATGGCACATACAAATTTTGTATCGTGCACCGATGGTTAAATTCTAACCTAGAAGTTCTACAGAATTAATAGTATATAAATATGTCGAAATATATTTTGGTAAAAATATATGTCAATTATCTCGACATTATCTTTCCAAAACTTCAAACGGTTCATGATTCTGATTCCTGGTTCTCCCGAAATCGCAAAAACATCGAGACGCATTTATTTTTGGATATGCTGCGCTCTACGAATTTTCCAGAATTTAATACTCATAATTTCATAAAAAAATTATATAATCAGAATGTTAATCTCAATATCATTCTAACATAAGAAACTAGGTCTCATTTGTAGTTTGGAGCTATGTGCAATAGCTTCTGGAATATGAAGGAACCCTAGATGGCAATTTCCTAAAATTCGGCTCAAAGAAAACCCTAGAATTATAAACTAAATATCCTATATATAGAGAGGAGAGAGGGAAGCCGCGGCTCATGAGCCTACCATGTGGCAGCCATTCATGCTGCCCCGCCCAGATTGGACGGTCCAGATTTGTCCCGGCTTGGCTCAGCTTAGTCCGAGTCGAACTCGGACTCGGCTCGGTTGCACCCGCACCCAGCTCGCGGTCGCTGACAGGCGGGCCCCGTCCCTTTGGCTGCGGGAGGCTAACGGGTGGGCCCCTGTTGGCTGACTGGGCAGAAATAATTACTTTTTTGGGTTTTTATTTTCAGAAAATAGTTTTAATTCAGTTTTCCCTAATTAACTCAAAATAAATGCTAAAAATAATCAAAAAATTCCCAAAAAATTCTAGAAAATATATTTGATTATTTAGAACCTAAAATAAAAGTTTGGGAAATTTTTAGTTAAGTTTGAACCTAAAATAAATTCTTGAAAGTCCTAGAAAATTAGTGTTACTAGTTTTTAATTAACAAAAAATTATGAAAAAATCTCACTAGCCCCAAATTAACCTAAAAATAACATTTAAGCTAGAATCTCAGGATACGGAGTTTACATCCTGACTCGACTACTTGTATTCGTGCTGATATATTTACTACTTGCTATATATTTCTACGTGCTATGTGTTACATGTGTGCTGAGGTACGGCATATCTTGCTATGTGCTACATGTTACATGTTATATATTTTACTATTCTATGCGACATGTGATATTATATAATTTCTTCAGAACGGACCTTGTAGTGAATCAGTAATCATAGCGTTGTAAGGTTGCTTGCTTGATTTTTTTGCATTACGCATGGAGGAATCCAGATTTTGCTTTCGAGCAACAATATGGATTCGTACCTGGCGTACACGTACTATGGTACGATATTTAGGAGGATGATCGTGTGACCACGGCTCAGGAATCCAAGAACTATAGGTAACTTAATTTGGTAGAAGCATTTAGAGGGAATAGAATCTCGAGATCATGCATGGTAGCTACTGGTAGGACATATGTCCTAGGGCATCTTTTTGGTCCCCAACCGATACTGTATATCATTTACAATAGTACAGTGTAGTATCTGGCTATATGTAAATATATTATTACATGATTACTTGCTCGGTGGACTTACGAGTGACCAGTGCCCATACTACATGCTTTGGTATTTCTTGGCTAGGCCAGCCCGCTTCACCATCAGCACGATCTAAGGATTCCAATAATGCATCCGTCTAGGATAACCCAGATATCACATATCAAGGCATATGATTGATTGGCCGATTAAATGAGTATGTGCTAGTAGTCTAGGGACATGAACTATTATGGTGCGATGGCTCAACCATTATCCTTGTTTGGTTGTAGGGTTGCGCCAATGTATCATAATAGGTCATGGACCGAAGCTACCTATTATGTGTAACCTTCGATTTTCAAAATTTACCAAATTCTTATATTTTAAAATTTTCTTTCAAATATTGTTTCTTTTGTAATTATTAAATAGAATTATATACTAGTGTCATGTAATACTCTTGATTTCAAAAGATTTTTTTTATAAATAAATTCCTTTTCATTTTATACATTATTTAGAAAATATTTTATTTTTATTTTTTTTCAAGGTAACTTTGAAAATCATAAAAAGTATTGACTAATTATTTTATTTGGATTTATTAATTAGCTTTGGAATTTATTGGAATGATAGTAATCTATTGGATATTCTTTTGGCTGGACTAACGGGCTTTAGTAGAACAAATTAGATAATTTGTTATTCATTGGAAGCTTCATGAAGCTTTTCCATATTCCTTGCCACTTTCTCCCTTGATTATTACTAATTGTGCCATCCCCATAACTTTGGGAGCAAGTGCCACCTCCTTTACAAGGAGACACTTCTTGTTTTTTTCTAAACCAATCCAATAATTTCTAATTATTTCTCTACAATTTCCTTTCCAAAGCCACAACACCTCAGCCGCCCACCATCACCACAGAATTGTGTCTGTGCACTATGTTTGTGTCTACCACCACCTTTTTTGTGTCAGCCATGTCGGCCTTGGATCCGACCCTATGTGACTTTCTACTATTTCTGTGACCATTCCATCCACAGTACACCACAACCAGCTTCCTGTCGTGTCTGACACAATCTGGACATGACCCCTTTCACAGAATCCGCTATGTCCAACAAATTGGACACACCCACAGCACCCCAAATACATCTATCCAGACATCTAACTCTAACTGTAATGCCCCAGTACCGAAATATGGAGACTGACATGGCTAGCTACCCCGTACAAGGTATAGAACGTCGTACGGTGATCACAGATGTAACTAGACAAGGGGGTGCATACTACAAAAAAGTTACTTAGGGACACACAGAACATCTATTATCTCAATCAGTCAAGTAAGGACGATAAACACAGAACATATATGACAAAGAAGTAAGGGGTTCCAAACTTTTTGCTAAAACATTCTATAAACCAGGTATACAAAATGAGAAGCTGGAGGAGTAGCAAAAGTACATGACCATGATCAAGTACAGTTTGATTAATTATAATCATGTAAGAAAACAAATGTCAAGATTTATGGCTAACAAGTACCGGTGGCTAAATTCCCAAAAGAGAAAAATGTACAACAACGAGCAGGAAAGAAGAAACTCACTCGTGTCCCTCAGCAGACATCCGTCTGGTGCGCGCCATTGTTCTGGGGAAGTAAGCTGGATCATCGGGTGTTCGCTCTAAACCTGGCCATGAAAAACCAGTGGGGTTAGACCCCAAATATCAAGTACCACAAGGGAAGCACAAATAAAGAAATATATATATATATATATAATTTTTTCTCAAAGTTTGCTCCATAGCCTATCGTGAAACTATGATCTAAGCCTACAACCAAACAAGGACAAGGGCAAAACTGATGCACCATGATAGTCCATGTTCCTAACTGTTTAACAGAACACAAGCACAAACAAGTTAAGTTACGAAATTGGCCAACCACTTGTACGGCTTGGTAGGTGAAGTCTAGGTTATCCCAGAGATATTTGCATATAATAGGAAATCTCAGATTGAGCCATGTGCTAGCAGGGCTAGCCGAGCTATGAATCACCGTATAGCACATAGTATAATGCACTGGTCCATCATTAGGCCATTATAGTAAGATCGCATAGGACACATAGTATAATATAATATTCGGATACTGCCATCAGTTAATAAGAATTTAAAAAATATCCATGGGGTCCAGCCTACACTCCTTATATAAATATTTGAGGGTGGCTAGTTAAGCAAGATCTCAGGATTTTGTCCCTACATAATCCCGTAGGAACACTTAGCACATACGAACACATAGCACATAGTAAGTATATCAACACGGATACCAACAGCCGAGTCAAGTTACCAATCATTAGTAAATCACATAATTTCTAGCACATGGCAGCACATAGGCAAAATTAGGCACATAAGTAGTCATAGTCACTTGTCGCATAGTCTATTTCTACACATAGTCGGGTCAGGCGCATAGTCAGATCCAATACATAGTCATTTAGTTCTCTTACACTTACAATCATTAAGATCCAAGCAAATCAATAATACGTGTACATAGAGCTACATAAAGGTTTAGGGTGCACAGGGATTAGGGACTCATAGGATCAGAGGTGCATGGGATCAGGAACGTATAGGGTTAGAGGCGCATAGGATCAGAGGAAAAGTTAACTCATCGGAACAAGTGCTGAGTGACGGACAATAAATATAAGTCAGAGAAGTGAATGATGTGATAATCCAAAAAGTGTCAGAGAAAAAAAACCATAAAAAGTTATACAAAGTCACGAAATTCGAGCAGAGTTTGTCAAAAAAATAACTCATGGCACTCTGCCGCATTGTCATTGGGACGCATGAACTCTAAGCCTCATAGATTCTTGGCTTTAGTGATCTTTCATGCATTCAATATTTTATGCGTCCAACTTTCGAACGCATGCACAGAGCATTCATACGTCCAACAAGATAGGCGCATGCTGAAACATGTCGCATAGAGTTATGCCGCATGAGACTTTTTCATCCCCAAACAGCACGAACTCCATAAAAAAAGCTCCAAAATTCAAAAACTTATTTTCTTCATAAAAACTTTATCTTAACTCCAAATCAAGTGAACCAAAAGCCTAAAGACCTGAAATGGATTGCTCTATCACCTAGGAAAACTGGTATTCTAAAATACCATATTTTAATAGATCAAAACCAAGAAAAACTTATGAAACCTATGAAAACCCTAATCTTTAAATGTAGATCTACACATATCCATCCATCAAAATTTAAAACTCCAAGTATTGAAAGTGCTTAGAATTATAATGTACACATATTTGACTAATAAAATACAAAAAAAGATCAAGAATTAAAATCAAAGAGTTTCTCCATATCATTCAAGGTATACTTGCCTAAAATAAAAGAATGGGGAGAAATGAGAGAATGAGGGAAGAGAGAGAAAGAAGTTAGCTTAAATAGCTTGGGCTTGAGGTTTAGACCATGGGTTCAACTCATGACCAAACCAACCCAAACAAATAATCCATAAACCAAGTTAAACCAAAGAATGGGTCTAGTCTCTATATAACCTAATAAATATGTAAGCAAGAAATAATACATTCCAAATTCGTATATCGGGAACGAAAAGTGACATCTCTACCCACCTTAAAATAATTATGTCCTCGGAATTCAAGCCCAAGGCTAGCTAAAGAAATCAGAACTAGCACTATACTAACTACAAGAACATCTACACATGCTATCAACATTCAATCATATAATGAAGAAAAGCAACATCAAACTGTATGGGTAATGAATTACGAGATTTGAGATACGAAGGCATAAAAAAATTATACCTTCCGAGTCGAATAGGTACGGATACCGAGATCGAATATCATCCTCGCGCTCCCGTATCGACTCTACCAAAGGATGATGACCCCAAGCAACCCTCACAAGATGGATAGTCTGATTCCTGTGCACCTTCTACCTTCTGTCCAGAATGGATACGGGTTGCTCCTCGTTAGACAAGTATGTACCAACGACTAGCTCATAATGGTCGAGGATATGACTAAGATTCGGGACATATCTACGCAAGTGTGATACATGAAATATATTGTACATCTCATGTAGCGAAGGTGGAAGGACAAAAGGATAAGCAACATCATCTACCCGTTCGAGAATATCGAACAGACCGACGTATAGCAGACTAAGCTTCCCACGGACCCCGAATATAATGTCTCGATGGGTTGGCAAATCCTCAAGAATACGTGGTCGCCGATACAAAACTCTAGAGGCCTATAATGCTGATATGTCCAATGAAGATACTTTTCTTGCGTAACCCGAAGTCGCTCTCTGATATGCCTGACAAACTCTATTGTTTGCGTGATTATCTCTTGTCATAACATCTTTCGCTCGCCAATATCATCATATGCCAATGGTGACCTGTACTTCTTCCCGTATAATGCTTCGAATGTTGCCATCTAGAAATTCGCCTGATAACTTTTATTGTACGAGAACTCGACTAGGTTAAGGTAATCTTCCCAAGACCCTCAAAAATCCAAAGTACAAGCTCGCAACATATCTTCCAACATTTGGATGGTTCTCTCTAATTGTCCATCCGTTTGAGGATGATAAGAGGTACAGAACCTCAACTTGGTGCCCAAACTCTGATGCAAGCTCTTCCAAAAATATGAAGTGAATCGGGTGTCTCGATCTAATACGATATTCACTGGGATACCGTACTATCTTACTATCTGTCATATATACATTTTTGTCAACTGCTTTATTGATTATCCTAATCGGAAGGAAAGAAAGTGAGCTACTTTACTGAGACGATCCACTATTACCCAAACTGCAGCAAGATCCGTCGGGAATTTAGGTAAACCGGTCACAAAATCCATCATGATATGTTCTCGCTTCCACTCTAGAATAGGAAGAGGCTATAATAATCCTGCTGGTCTTTGCTGGTCGACCTTCACTTGCTGACATACCAAATAGCGAGAAATAAATCGTGTTATCTCTCTCTCTTCATCCCATTCCACCCGAAATATTGCTTGATATCTTGATACATCTTGGTACCCCCTGGATGAATTAAGTATTTGGAACTGTGCGCATCGGTGATGACTTATTGCCCAATATCTTCGCTTGGTACACAAAGACAATTTTTGGATCTAAGTGTTCCATCTTCATAAATCGTCAACTCCTTTCTAAGACCAGATTCACATTATGTCTTTAGTTTTTGAATCCGCGGATCCTCTGCCTGAGCCGCCTTAATCCTCTCTACCAAGGTAGACTGAACCTATAAATTGGCCAATACTCTTACATCCTACATAAGCACTATCTCGATCCCCATCTCTTGAAGATCTTCTAAGATATGCCTTTGTGTCTTCATATACGTACTGCCTCTCCTGCTAAGAGCATCTGCTACCACATTTGCCTTGCCTGGATGGTACTGGAATTCTGTGTCATAATACTTCGACAGTTCTAACCACCTCCTCTGCCTCATGTTCAGATCCTTCAAGGTGAATACATACTTTAAGCTCTTGTGATTTGTAAATATCTTTACCAGATCGCCATATAAGTTGTACCTCCATAGTTTAAGTGCAAATACTACTACCGCTAATTCTAAATTGTGAGTCGAGTAGTTCTTATCATGATCTTGAAGCTGCCGAGATGCATAAGTTATCACTCTTCCATATTGTATCAATACACACCCAAGTCCCTTGCTAAACACGTCAAAATATATGATAAACTCCTGGGAACCTACTGGAAGCGTAAGAATCGGTGCCGAAGTCAACCTTTTCTTTAACTCTTCAAATAATGCCTGACATTCTGTGGACCAAACAAACTTAGCCTCATTGCGCATCAAACGGATCAATGGTGCTAAAATCCTCTCAAATTCTGCCATGAACCTCCTGTAATATCCTGCAAATCCCAGGAAACTACGTACTTCAGCTACCGTCTTAGTAACTGAAAAACTCTCTACTGCATCATACTTCTTCGATCTACTGCCACTCCTGCCTGAGAGATGATATGACCCAAGAATGACAGGTGATCTAACCAAAACTCACACTTGCTGAGTTTCACATACAACTGATATTCCTTCAAAATCTGTAGGACCTTTCGAACATGCTCTGCGTGCTCCTCTTTGCTACTGAAATAGACTAAAATGTCTTCGATGGAAACTACCATAAACAGATCTAGGTACGGCATGAAGATGCGGTTCATTAGATCCATAAATAGTGTCAGAGTATTTTTTAGTCCAAATAGCATAACTAGAAATTCGTAATGCCTATATCGTGGCCTAAATAATGTCTTGGGTTTGTCTTGCTCTCGAACTCTTACTTGATGATATCTTAATTGAAGATCGATCTTGGAGAAAACCTTGGCGTTGCTCAACTAATCAAACAAGTCATTGATTCTTGGTAATGGGTACTTGTTCTTTATTGTTACTGCGCTCAGCTTCTTGTAGTCGATACATAACTGTGTCGACCCATCATTCTTCTTCACTAAAACCACTAGTGCTTCCCAAGGTGATCTACTGGTTCGAATAAACTTCTTTACCTTTAGTTCTTTCATGTGTTGGTACATCTTATCTAATTTGGATGGTGTCATTTGGTGAATCTTACAAGATATTGGTCCCTCTCTGGGAATCAATTCTATATAAAATTATATATCTCTTATTGGTGGTAACCCTAGAAGTTCTTCTGAGAAGACATCTAGGAACTCCTTGACTATCTCGAGAAGCTGTTCTTCTGCTATTGCTGCCACTCGATCTTCTCTTCATACTAGTATCCTACAGACCTATCAAAGACAAAGTCTTTCGTTCCCAGGATACTAAACAATACCCTACACTTATGGCAATTTATCGTAGCAAGACTATCTCTTAGTCGGTACATGCCTAGGATAATGTCAAAGTTACCCATAAAAAATTTGATCAATCGTGCAAGTAGTGAACGACCGCACACTATTATCAGACATATTATATATACTCTACTAACTTCTACGAGCCTATTACCAGTTAGTATATTCAACCTCTCTAGTAATACCTCAAAATCTAATCCAATGCGTGTCGTAAATCATGCAGATATAAATGAATGAGATACACCAATGATACAACCGAAAAGAGACGATAGAAACGTTACATGCCACAACGTTTCCTGATGCCAAAGCTTCCTCTAAGGACAAAGTGAATGCTTGTCCTTGGCCCTACTGCGTTCCTCGTTGTTGCCTCCCTTGGGAGCACGATTATGGCCTCTGTTGGCCCTGGTGCTGATTCTACTGCCGGTGGTACATCTAATCTTGCGTCGGTAATGGATGTTGAGCTAATGGTCATACTACTATCAATGTCTCTCTCTACTGGACTGCCCCTGGTGTTGGCAGTGCTGGTAACTGTTGGAATAGCCCTCCTGGCCTCTACATCATCGGACAATTGGCAATCCAGTAATCTGGGCTACTATACCTAATATATAACCCATTGGCTTCCCTACACACATCTCTACTATGGCCTCACTTGCCACAGTAAGTACAACCCACCGGTGCTCCCTGGCGCTGCTGCTGTTGCTGCTGCCGAGTTGGTACTTTAAATGTTTAAACTATCGTCCTCTGAGGTGCTGAATCATGGATATGAATGTCCGGTGATGGTACTGACGTTCGGGGTACTCCTTCACCTCCTCCTCCATTCTGAGAATGAGACCTCTTTTGGCCTCATGTCTACACTGACAACCTCTATATGGTAAGCTCGTGCCTTCGAGCTGCTATTGTCACCCTCAATTTTTCATTCAAGGGTAGTTTGGTAATTGACATGGATAATATTTATTTTAGGATTAATTATATTTAATATTGTGCCTGCATAATTTATTTAATTATTATTTTATTTATTTATTGCTAGTTGTAAATTTGTCTTAGATATGTGTAGTGGACCTAACCCATTTATTAGAATGCATGAACCAACATTTTGGGTGAGTTTAGTTTGAGCCCATGATTTAGGCCTATGGATTAGGAGGATGGATTAATTAGTGAAACCATTAGACTAGAATATTTTCTCCCTAATTAAATTCTTCATGAGAGGTCCCAAGGGATAATTGAGATATTTCACATGGCTTGGGAGAGGGTTACATGGCCGGCCATAGAGTGAGGAGAGAGAGTGCTCATTTTATTTCACCAATTTCCCAATTCTTAGATATATATTTCCTTCTTCCAATTTCCTCCATTCCTTCATCAATTCTCCACCAATTCTTCAGCAATCCCTTTCCAAATTTTTTATTGAGGCTTCTACATCAAGGATCTACAAGAAGGAAGCAAGGAGCAAGGAGGAGGAGGCCAAGATCTACAAGGAGAGGAGCTACTTGACATTTAGAGACTTTCCATTGGGAATCCATCTCCCAATAGGTACATTTCCATTTTTTCCCTTCTAATAGACTCTAGATCTGAGATTTAACCATGAGAAACTAACCCACATGCATAGGCTACCCATAGAAATTGATTTTTGGTTCATCGGAGACCTACGGTGGAAGTTATGTCCAATTTAGTGCCAATTTTGGACGAATTCCGAGATTGACACATGTAGTGGTTGTAATTGGGCTAATATATCTAATTGACATGTGATTGTTTGTTTATGAATTGTGTTGTGTCCACAATTGGATACGTGTAGGTCGTATCTCGTCAATTTGACAAAACTGGTTAATTTTGGGGGGTTTTCTCCGATACGGGGCCTTATGCATATCACATTGTGACATGGACACATAGATACTCTAATTACTATACGTATTATTCATAATTAGTATTTTAGACTTGCTCATGTCCTCCGAGATACGTTTGGTTGTGTGTTGGAGCCATATTGCACACGTATCATAAAGCAAGTATGATACGGGTGTGGTGCACTCCACGTGTTTGTTGTTTTATCTTTCTTGCTATGCGTACATGTGTAAATATATATATATATATATATATATATATATATATATATATATATATATATATATATATATATATATATATATATATATATATATATATATATATATATATATATATATCACCTAATTATCATATATATATATATATATATATATATATATGATAATTAGGTGATATATATATATATTTATATTTATATTTATATTTATATTTATATTTATATTTATATTTATATTTATATTTATATTTATATTTATATATTAGTGTATTTGAGTTTGTGTATATACACATATTAGAGTATATATAGATCTATATATATATATATATATATATATATATATATATATATATATATATATATATATATAAGTGTACTTGTGTTAATATCTATATATATATATATATATATATATATATATATATATATATATATATATATATATATATATATATATATATATATATATGTACTTATATATATAAGTGTTTATGTGTTTATGTATATGGAGAAGGATATATATACATAGAGGGTTGTGTGCATTATGTTGTGTTTGTTTTGTATTATGTTGAGTATATGAGTGGTTGTGAGTTGTCAGTTGTGAGTTGTGTGTGGATGATGAGAGGTAGCAGTGAGCACCTGGGCACACAACAATTGGAGAAGTAAAGAGAGCAGCAGCCATAGCACACAGTATGACAGAGAGCAGTATCAGGTAACTGTTGTGCAGACCAGCATACGAAGAGGGCAGTAGCATCAGCTCGGGCTGCTGTGCACTACACAAAAAAGTTGCAGTTCAAGTTTTGGTCAGCCACTGTGCAGTATCTTACTGCACAGTATCGGGTTCAGCGATTTAACTGTGCAGTTCTTACTGTACAGTGTCAGTTCAGTCACTGTGTTGTGCCGAGCACAATATCAATTTCATATTTTTACTGTGTAGTTTCCCCGAGCACAGTTCAGTGATTAGTTGTTTTCAATGGGTAGCAATTTTGAGGTATCAGTGTCCTTTGTTTCAGTCAGTGGAGGTTCACAAGGTTTCTGTCCCTGGGTTCATTTCATTTTTGAGCTATTAGCCTATTAGTTTTGGGTAGTTAGTTCCAAGTATCAGTAGGATTAGTATGTTAAGGTATTTGAGTAGTAGTTAGTATCTATATATATTTATGTTAGTATATATATATATATATATATATATATATATATATATATATATATATATATATATATATATATATATATAGTTAGCTATGTATGCATATTTTGTTAATAGTTAGATATATTATAATAGTTAGTTATATATATATATACTTGTATTAGTTGTTATTGTTAGTAGTTAGCCTATATATATATATAAATATTGCTAATAGGTAAGGTATATTAGATAGTTAGGGTGATACTTGATATATATATATATATATATATATATATATATATATATATATTATAGTATAGTTTATATAGTTAGTATTAGCTTGGTTATATGTATGTATTGGTTATATGTTAGAGTTGGGTTACCTCGGGATACCAAGGTATTACTAAGGTATTGGGTCGATACCCAAGGTATTGAGTTTGGGTATCGAGTTTGGTGCGATACGCATTGGTGCAAGGCCAATGTATCCTATTTTAATTAATTTGTTGTAGTATTATAATATTTGACTTGAATATATATATATAGTACTATTTTTATATTCGAAAACTTGCATATCTTAGGATACGGCTCTTTGAGTGTCTTGTTATTTCTTAGCCTATCTAGTATAGCATAGTTTCATAGTATATCGACTTAGTGACTTAGCATTAGACTCTTGCAACCTAGATTTTATTGGTTTGACTTAGAAATGGCGTATCGACCTAGAATTGCATCAACTTCGCTTATTTTTATTCTTGAACCTTGTATTGATGCAACATACCATATATAGGTTGTGTGACACCAGCTTGGGCATCGAGAGACACACCTTGCTCAAGACTTCAAGCGAGTAAATTTCTCTGATAGTTTTTAATTCATAATATTGTATATATGCATGTTCTAGAATTGTATACATTTATCTCGACACAGTAATTTTACGGACTGGTACTATATGGATCTCGTTAGGAGATGTTATCCCCTACCGTGTTCAGCGGGTACTCGTATATATTTTATCTCATCGTGTATATTGGGTATTGATTATACTTCGTGTTCACACACTGCTCGTGTTCTGTGTGCTTATTCGTGTACACCAACCGCACATATTCAGTGGTTATAATATTCGTGTACACCCACTGCTCGAGTTCAGTAGTTATATTTCGTATTCGTAGCGTGTCGTGATTGGATCGATCGGTATTAGTTGGGGGTGGGAGAGTAGGAGTTGATTTTGTGATCAAAGCCATTGTTACATCGTGTACATTATGGTTACATACCTCACTTGTAATCGTCTTACCTGATCATGTTCATCCAATCCGATCACATAATGAACTTGTATTCTGAGGCACATTAGTTAGTTAGATTGCAGTTTACTTCATCATATTGTTGTTCTATATTCTCGTACATTATCTGTATATCTTTTATTCATAATTCATATGCTTAGTGATCTTGTATTTTATTTCAATATGTCACGCCCCAGTCCCAAAATACCGAGGGACTAGACACGTGGCAATGGCCAGCAGTACGCACCGATGGACAACCCAATTTAATGGATCCATCAGGGCATACTTAAGCTGTAGTACAACAATAAGGGTCTAGATATACTAATCTCATCCACAGAAATGAATAGAACAATATCAGAATCATAAAGAAAGATCAATCTTAATATAATATAAACTCGGGGAAATAACCCGATAATGAGTCTGAATACATCTGTCAAGATACAAGAATAAAGATAACCACAACAAATACTGAGTATAGAACAGTATATACTCAGAAGATACCCTCGGTGATCACGCGTCTACTGGATCTGGTACTGCTCCAATGTCTGCTCCTGATAATGCTTCTGCTCCATAAACCTCTGGATCGATCTTGTCTGCAATATCTGGGGACATAATCCGGATCCAGGTCCTCAGGGGACAGCAAGGTACAGAAAATACAAGCCAAAATAAATACAGTAATGAAACAAATAGGGTAAATATATAACCAGCTAAGTGATATGCAAGTTGAGAACATTATTCCATATTCGGGCTGAGACTACTACAGGATCAGTGTCGGAGAAACCCATAGCAGTATTTTCTCGAAGGGCCAGAACTGGTGCCATAGCTCTGTGTCAGAGACTAAGACACATCCAGATGTCAATATATAATATAATCAGCCTTTCATATGGTAATACTCTCCCCACCCAATGAAATCTCACGTCTCATGTCCATGACACGCAGGATCAAGACTAATGCAACAAGTCATACTATATCTAAGAATATAATGTCCAAGTCCTGTATCCTATACAGAATCTCCACGAATATCTCGAGAAAATCCTGTCTCATAAATAGTGTCAAGTGTCCTGAGTCAAGCGTACTTGGTAAGACAAGTACGAGAATATATAGTGTCGCGAATGTCCATCTCTAGATGACCGTACCCAACACCGCGTACGGTGTTGGCACCCGACTAATAATCGGACGCTAAGTACGTCACACGGTCCTAGGTTAAGCATGCTCAGCAATAAAATGAAGCAAGAAAAATGTGTAACAATACTGCAGAGTTTGGCAAGGTATACTTGCCTGGTAAGGAAGCTGCGATGTACCAATAACCTGCTCCAGAAGTCGCGCATAACAAATCCAATATCCTATGTATTACAAATTTATCACGTCAAAAGATAATTTATTTTAATTTATTTAATTCTGGAATAGTTACTCTAAAATCTTATTTTAATCTTATTATTCTGATTTTTATGTTAATTCCTAAATTTTGTCCAAAGAAACTGAATTTTATCAACTTGAGACTCATGGCACGCAAATCGAGGCGATCTGTTGACCGAAAAGTCAACCTACACAAACTCAACTTTCATGCATGATTTCCTGTAGATTTCAGCGTCAAAAACATGCTGGAATTTATGGCTCGTCCGAATTGAAATTCGTTTGGGAATTATGGCACATACAAATTTTGTATTGTGCACCGATGGTTAAATTCTAACCTAGAAGTTCTACAGAATTAACAGTATATAAATACTTCAAATTAAATTCTGGGAAAAATATATGTCGATGATCTCGACATTAGCTTTCCGAAACTTTAAACGGTTCATGATTCTGATTCCTGGTTCTCCCGGAATCGCGAAAACATTGAAACAAGTCTATTTTCGGATATGCTGTGCTCTACGAATTTTCCAGAATTTAATACTCATAATTTAGAAAAATAATTTATATAATCAGAAATCTAACCTCATTATCGTTCTAACAAAAAAAACTAGGCCTCGTTTGGAGTCCGGAGCTAGGAGATATCGTCTTTTTAATTCGTCATAACTAGTAGAAAGTGAGGCTGAATTTATGACAAATTTTGACTATTTTTGGACGAAAAAGAGAGGAATTTGGGAAAAAATATGAAGGATGAGGTATTTATAATGGTTGAGACTACTTAATTAAATACAACTAGGATTGGTTAATTTGGATAGGATTATGGTGAATTTAAATAAGGATATGATATACATTAAGTTGTATTCCTAGTAGGTTCATGATTTGAATTAATTTAAAGTAGAGTTTGAATCTATCTCAATAATTTTATAATCTTGAATATAATTAAATATAATACAAATAATTTATAAAATCTTATTAATATCTATTAACACTAAATTAGCATATATCTAATATTAAGACTATATATATCCAAATAAATCCTAATTAATTTCAAAAATCTAAAATAACCTAAAAATGATTCTAAATAAATATTTATATAAGTAAATATATCAAGAAATTTATTTGCTAATTAAATAACAGAATACTTCTAAAGAAATTCAATACCTATAATAATATAAAATATACACAAAATATCTATTTTGGGTGAGGGGGTTTACAATCTACCCAACTTAAAATAATTTCGTCCTTGAAATTAAAATAGAACATGGTTTCTCTCTATCTAATCTCACTTGATCACAATCTAAAAGAATTTACCTCAAGTTTAATAATGTAATTTTTACCCAACTTAGAATTTACCCATCTATCACATAAGGCTCTTACATTTAAGAAAAATATTCCTCGATTTATTTTCTCATGTCATTTAATCCTCAAAACTTTAACACCAACTATATCATATGTGATATGCCCTTAATCAATTATGAAAGATAGTCACCAAATAATATGATTGGCCTATGGGGTATATCTTGTACTATCCGTGTATCACTTATATCCAAGCACGAGATTTCGTCTTTCCGAAACAAGGGAAGACGGAAAGCAACGGAAAAGAGTTCAAGGAGGGGTAATAGAATGAAAGTATGGGAATCAAAGCATTTAAAGAATTCAAATAAGAATTGTCAAGACAGTTGTGGATTAAAATCTTAATTTGGTAATTTTCTATTCGCATGCTCACATCGGTGCAGTTATGTAACCGATACGATATGTCAGACATGTCTAGGGCAAGTATATTCGTCTACTAATCACTACATATCTCAATCCACGTAAAGTAGCGTTACGAAGGGCGAATCAAGCGCACTAAGGTTGGCCAGACCTTAATATACTGATTCTGAAATGTATTATTGTGGGCCTCCCCAATAATACCTATGTCATGAACAAGCTCGACAAGGAATAAGCTTGCAAAAACTAGGCTATAATAGCGGCATAAGTCAAGGTAGTATAACAATTATAAGTACGCTAGATGATGATGAAAGGAGGTACAAATTAATTCAAGTTCACAAAACAACACAAAATAAGCAATAATAAATAAAGAATACCCAGTCTCTTACAGTCATCATACAACCTCCTTGTCTAAGTCGCTAGTCGACCAAATAGGGACAAGGACCTCTAAATTCCATTGTCTGAATAAACACTATCTTCTTACGCAAGTCTAAAGTTGTGTCATCCTTGTTTACTTCGTTAATGGGTCAATAGGGCCAGGTGGTACTATGTTGTGAGGCATACTACCCAACTTATAATAAACTAATACTGAAATCTCTTAAGGATATCGTGGAAACTCTTGTTTAAGGTCTACGAGAAGGGTCTTGGTACCTATTAGGGTATCCTCCTATATTACATAGGTCATGGTCGTCTTAAGCCTTAGTCTTAGTACTTATAGGACAAGCGTCGATAGTGAGGATAGAAGAGTTACTAGCCGTTAGGGGGAAAGGGATCTAACTGGTATCGAGGTGGGGGTACTAATTACGTGACTTAGAGCTAAGGGGTAATCATTGGGTCATAATCTACATTACTAACTTTAACTGTCAAGTTCTAATTACCAATCACATAATTCAAAAATTCAAGAGTAACAACCAAAATAAACAATAAGGAGCGCACAGGAGTCAAGGCAGGATGTAAGTTAAAAAATTAATTCGAACCCGATATAGATGTCAAGAACGATTCAAGCAAGTGGATGAGATCCTTATCCTATTCTTATTGCAGGCTTGCTCGGTCCCTAAGTTGAAACCGAATAATTTAGTCGGACCTGCATGGGCCACCACAAAAACTATGTCACGCTCCAGTCCCAAAATACCGAGGGACTAGACACGTGGCAATGGCCAGCAGTACGCACCGATGGACAACCCAATTTAATGGATCCATCAGGACATACTTAAGCTGTAGTACAACAATAAGGGTCTAGATATACTAATCTCATCCACAGAAATGAATAGAACAATATCAGAATCATAAAGAAAGATCAATCTCAATATAATATAAACTCGGGGAAATAACCCGATAATGAGTCTGAATACATCTGTCAAGATACAAGAATAAAGATAACCACAACAAATACTGAGTATGGAACAGTATATACTCAGAAGATACCCTCGGTGATCACGCGTCTACTGGATCTGGTACTGCTCCAATGTCTGCTCCTGATAATGCTCATGCTCCATAAACCTCTGGATCGATCTTGTCTGCAATATCTGGGGACATAATCCGGATCCAGGTCCTCAGTGGACAGCAAGGTACAGAAAATACAAGCCAAAATAAATGCAGTAATAAAACAAATAGGGTAAATATATAACCAGCTAAGTGATATGCAAGTTGAGAACATTATTCCATACTCGGGCTGAGACTACTACAGGATCAGTGTCGGAGAAACCCATAGCAGTATTTTCTCGAAGGGCCAGAACTGGTGCCATAGCTCTGTGTCAGAGACTAAGACACATCCAGATGTCAATATATAATATAATCAGCCTTTCATATGGTAATACTCTCCCCACCCAATGAAATCTCATGTCTCATGTCCATGACACGCAGGATCAAGACTAATGCAACAAGTCATACTATATCTAAGAATATAATGTCCAAGTCCTGTATCCTATACAGAATCCCCACGAATATCTCGGGAAAATCCAGTCTCATAAATAGTGTCAAGTATCCTGAGTCAAGTGTACTTGGTAAGACAAGTATGAGAATATATAGTGTCACGATTGTCCATCTCTAGATGACCGTACCCAACACCGCGTACGGTGTTGGCACCCGACTAATAATCGGACGCTAAGTACGTCACACGGTCCTAGGTTAAGCATGCTCAGCAATAAAATAAAGCAAGGAAAATGTGTAACAATACTGCAGAGTTTGGCAAGGTACACTTGCCTGGTAAGGAAGCTGCGATGTACCAATAACCTGCTCCAGAAGTCGCGCAGAACAAATCCAATATCCTATGTATTACAAATTTATCACGTCAAAAGATAATTTATTTTAATTTATTTAATTTTGGAATAGTTACTCTAAAATCTTATTTTAATCTTATTATTCTGATTTTTATGTTAATTCCTAAATTTTGTCCAAAGAAACTGAATTTTATCAACTCGAGACTCATGGCACGCAAATCGAGGCGATCTGTTGACCGAAAAGTCAACCGACACAAACTCAACTTTCATGCATGATTTCCTGTAGATTTCAGCGTCAAAAACATGCTGGAATTTACGGCTCGTCCGAATTCAAATTCGTTTGGGAATTATGGCACATACAAATTTTGTATTGTGCACCGATGGTTAAATTCTAACCTAGAAGTTCTACAGAATTAACAGTATGTAAATACTTCAAATTAAATTCTGGGAAAAATATATGTCGATGATCTCGACATTAGCTTTCCGAAACTTTAAACGGTTCATGATTCTGATTCCTGGTTCTCCCGGAATCGCAAAAACATCAAAATACGTCAATTTTCGGATATGCTGTGCTCTACGAATTTTCCAGAATTTAATACTCATAATTTAGAAAAACAATTTATATAATCAGAAAGGTAACCTTATTATCGTTCTAACAAAAAAAACTAGGCCTCGTTTGGAGTCCGGAGCTAGAAGATATCGTCTTTTTAATTCGTCATAACTAGTAGAAAGTGAGGCTGAATTTATGACGAATTTTGACTATTTTTGGACGAAAAAGAGAGGAATTTGGGGAAAAATATGAAGGATGAGGTATTTATAATGGTTGAGACTACTTAATTAAATACAACTAGGATTGGTTAATTTGGATAGGATTATGATGAATTTAAATAAGGATATGATATACATTAAGTTGTATTCCTAGTAGGTTCATGATTTGAATTAATTTAAAGTAGAGTTTGAATCTATCTCAATAATTTAATAATCTTGAATATAATTAAATATAATACAAATAATTTATAAAATCTTATTAATATCTATTAACACTAAATTAGCATATATCTAATATTAAGACTATATATATCCAAATAAATCCTAATTAATTTCAAAAATCTAAAATAACCTAAAAATGATTCTAAATAAATATTTATATAAGTAAATATATCAAGAAATTTATTTGCTAATTAAATAACAGAATACTTTTAAAGAAATTCAATACCTATAATAATATAAAATATACACAAAATATCTATTTTGGGTGAGGGGGTTTACATAATATCTGTTTATATGCTCGATTATGCTATTGAAACTGCTTTCAAAGGTATGTACTTCGCTCCAATCCTGACTGGATATATTTTTCCAGATGACTGGCTTCAAGAGAAGTGTACCACATTCTATGTGCTGCAGGACGGCGTACCTATATAGGATACTCCTATTGAGCAGGAGGACTTTAGTTGCAGAGCCCGAGGAGGTCTAGATTATATTTGTTTTGGATTGTATTAGACTATTCTTTTGGTGGATTTACAGTTTGTATTATTATTTCAGATTGTGGATTGTATCTTACTCTTTCCTTCGCTATTCCATTCATGTATTATTCTTTATTTGTTTGTTTTGTGATTGAGATTAGTTATTCATGTAAGATACCATATTGCTCCTTCGTTTTGAGTTAAGATGATTGACGGGTACCATATTATATTATTGAGATGTTAGATAGTTAGAAATGACCCAGACAGCGTTCTACCACAGATTCTGTGGCGTAGGTTGGGCGGAACCATGTACTCGTACCCGAATATCCGAGTGCGGGTCATGACACATTTTTAGTGGTGGCCCATGTAGGTCTAGATAGATATCGTAATTGTACTCATCTAGAGTACTGTTACGAGCCTGCTTTAGGAAACATGATTTAGGCTGAAAGTTTACTCAATCACACCTAGGAAAATTTTAATCTATTTTTGCAAATCCTTATATATTGAATATTGTTTTACTTTGAATAAAGTTTTGTCCTTCTTTGATGTTATCGTATCATATTCAATATTGATTCCGTATTTCAATCTATCTTTAGGATGCTGCCGAAAATATATTCCAGCGATCAGGTGCCGCGACAGCGCGATCAGTCACTTCATCACCCATGAGGGCAGCATCCTCAGACGATGGTCCAGCACCTACATTCAGGAGGTCAGCTTCACCGATCCCGGTGGACGTATCGGCAGCAGCTTTCGGAGGTGCTCCACCTCCAGTACCAAGGAGAGAAAAAATAGTTTATGCGGATTTTTTACCTCTACCATATACAGTTGATCAGACGCAGATGTTCGCGCTCTTCCAGCAGATGATGGAGGCGCAGCAGTGACAGTCAGAGGTCTTGCGAAAGATCGTGGAGAATGCTCACAAAATCGTACTTACAACAGTGGAGAGAGCTACTTCAACCCAGCCACAAACTGCACCAGCTCATTTTATTCCGCATCAGCCGAGGCCGGGTACCATCATCGACTTCAAGAGGATGGGCCCAAAGTACTACACGGGCACAGAGGATTATCTATGTGGATAAGTGGCTCGAGGACATCGAAATGAACATGCGGCTGGCACAGATTCTAGAGGTACTACAGATAGAGGTAGCGAGTTGTATGATGTTCGATATTGCATTGACATGGTTCCGGACAGACCCAAGGATTTCAGTACCAGGACACTCTTGGAAAGCCTTCAAAGAGCTTTTCATGGAGAAGTTCTTCCCTAGACGTGGCTCTTACATATTTGGAGAGTTAGTTCCAGTAACTCGTCCAGGGAGGTATGTCAGTGGACGAGTATGCGGGAGACTGATTCCTACGCGTAAAGTGCAGTGGATACTTCTGGGTTAGCGCTGAGGCTTTGCCCGAAGTTTTGTCTGTACCGCGCGTAGCGGGAGACTGATTCCTACGCGTAAAGCGCAGTGGATACTTCTGGGTTAGCGCTGAGGCTTTGCCCGAAGTTTTGTCTGTACCGCGCGTAGCGGGAGACTGATTTCTACGCGTAAAGCGCAGTGGATACTTCTGGGTTAGCGCTGAGGCTTTGCCCAAAGTTTTGTCTGTACCGCGCGTAGCGGGAGACTGATTTCTGCGCGTAAAGCGCAGTGGATACTTCTGGGTCAGCGCTGAGACTTTGCCCAAAGTTTTGTCTGTACCGCGCGTAGCGGGAGACTGATTTTTACGTGCAGGGCACGGAGGGAGCGATGCTACCACCTCATTGGTCGGAGAGATCGGAGAGATCGAAGAGTCCACAGGAACGGTAGAGGATGTCTTGGGCATCCATACTTTGCACAGCTTCTTGTTGTCTTGGACGGAGAGAGAGTGAGAGCTACCCCCAGTCCGAAGCATGTCTTCGTAGGCAGACTGGTCGAATTGGATGACTAGTGTCTTCTTCACGGATCCTACGGATATCGCATCGTGTTGAGCAATTGCTTCCTCGTTAGAAGAGAAAGATGTCCCCAGCAGAGTCGCCATCTTGTTTGTGGTTATTTAAACGAAAAGAATAGGAATGTATTCGATATGGGGGTTTACACGGAACCCGCCTTCTTTTGTTTACAAACAAACTTGTACAATGTAATCCTATACGAGGATGTGGGAGTATAATTTATTTAATCTGGGTAGATATTGCTATAGGTATCTGATCTGCGGTCGATCACTTTAGCCCTTGGACCACACGATGTTGAAGAAGTGTCGTAGGAGACAGGAAGCAGCTTCGAAGGTTGCAGGAGATGGTGGATGCACGATGTCGAAGTCGTCGATCCCTACTCTTTGCCTGAGCTCCGGGTGCTCTCTCTCTCTCTCTCTCTCTCTCTCTCTCTCTCTCTTTACCAATTCTCCGACCTGGTTCGATCTTCCAAATTGTCGACCTTGTTCCCCATTGATAGAGGTCTCTATTTATAGAGTTTTGGTGACAGTGACCACTCCATCGGTATAACAACCGAGGAGTGGAAAGTACAATACCCTTTTACACAACGGTTAAAGTAACCAATGCCTACGTATAGATGATCTTTTGAATGAGCGTGTGACGCGGGTCCAACTAAGGGGACACAACGCGTACAATTGCTACTAAGATCACGGCATAAAAGCCACGTAGGTAGGTATCCATTGTGTAGCAGAGGTTGGCATAGAAGCCAAATATCTGTCACCATGGCATAGAAGCCAAGTAGGCATAGAAGCCGAATAGGCATAGAAGCCGAACAGGCATAGAAGCCGAGTAGGCATAGAAGCCGAGCAGGCATAGAAGCCGAACAGGCATAGAAGCCGAGTGGTCGTAGAGACTGAGTGGGCGTAGAAGCCGTATGAGCACAGATCCTGAATGGGCGTAGAAGCTGCTGCGTACTGTACTAGAATGGGCGTAGAAGCCGCTGCGTACCGTGCTGATATAGACGTCTTAGCCGGAATTACGGCTTTTGGAGATATAATCGAATCTCTTGCAGAGATTTGCCACCATCTTATGCATTAAATACGGAGGCGTGTTTTGAAGGTCTGCAGCCCTTCTGTGCACCCGTCGCAGAGACGTGCCTTGAGAGAAACTGTCACCGCTCTGTGCAATTAGACGTGGAGACGTGCCATGAGTCCCGTACGAGGTGCAACTTTTGACGTGGCAGGCAGTTTGCCTGCTGCGGAGCATAAAACAGCTCATGTTTGCCTGTGTAAAATAGGGCAGCGTATTCCCTTGTACGCGAAAGAGCGGTTTATACTGAGGGGACTCCAGTAAACGACGGTTTGGTGATGCCTTAACCAAATCCTCTGCATTAAATGCCGAGATCCGCCATCATACTGTGGGGCGCGTCCCGAGGGGTCTGCCATCATTTCCAGCAGTCGTCTGGGTAGCCGTGCAGCACTTTTTGTCAGGATTCAGAGGTCAGATTCATTGCGTGACTTAAAAGGTTCATTTCGGGGAAGACGAAGCGTTTCTCGTACGCATTAACGCTGCTTTGAGAGCGGTTGAGTTTTACGCCATGGAGGCGATGAAGAACTCTGTTTTACGCTGGAGCGGCCTGGACGTACTGCACTTACGCGGATGGTCCTTTGAGCTTATACTTCATGCCGTGTTTTAGCGGAGAAAGCTCTGTTGCACGCTTGATGGCTCTAAAGGCCTCCGTTTACGCTGCTCTGCATCAAGAGGCTGCGTAGCTCTTCCCAGCGTATTTTTCATGGTTCTACAAGACCCCCTTCAAAGCTTTTAAATTCCTCGGAATTTGAAATGCTTTGAATGAAGCATGAAGGACCCCTCGTAACTCGAAACGTTTCTGAATGGAGCGCTGAAACGGTCGATGCGAACTTTATGGCGGATTTATTGGGGACCGTTGTGATCTCTTTTGCCTATAAAAAGGCTGGGGGGTGAACCTGTTCTCACCACATTCCCATCACCATGCAGAGATGATCGCCGGAGTTCGTCGGGTCGACCTGGGGAAGAAGGAGATCATGTTCTTCCAGCATGTAGGGAGCCGAAAAAGACGGCGTCTTGGAGCAAATGTCCACTGCAACGATGGATCATGGAAGGATATCTTAGCCTCCCTTGCTCGGGATAATCAAAAACTTTATATGGCGTTGTCCCAGGAGAGAGGAAGGGTCGTCTTTGACCACACAGCTTGCAGGCGCTGTCTTCTCCCTTTGCCTCCGGTGACGAGAGGCAGACAGACCGGCTCGAGTGGCGGTGGTCTGTAGGAGAGCAGATTTGCCCTGCTTTCCTTCTTTTGGAGGATGGGTCATCTGCCCATTTTTGTATCCTCCTGCCACCGATCATCTTCTTGGAAGAAGAGGAAGACCATCACCAGTGCGAGACCCTGTCAGAGCGGCTTCTCGGTGTGGTCTTCGGACGATGACGGGGAAACCCTCTTGTCGACGGAGTTTCCCTCAGATGTAATCATGCAAAAAAATGAAAGGAAAACCCTTGTAGATTAGATTTCCCTCATATGTAATCATGATTTTGATCTTTAATAAAATCGTCTTCTTCTCCATATGATCGTCTTGCCATATGTTGCTGTGAAGTCTGAATATGTGTAGCTTTGACACGTCTGAATCTTTACGCCGACTCTGTAGAAAGAGTGCTAGGTCCTGTCCTTTACGCATAAAAAATAGTCCATAGAACGCTGTAGAGCATTTTAAACATTTTAGAACTGTCCTGTTGCTAGGACCGAGGAATCGCGTAGAGCTCTGAACTTCTGATGAACAGAATTTTTGTTCAGACTTCATCTTCAAGAGTGACTTCTCGAAAATCCTTTAGGACAGGGTCGAGGAATGGCTGTCAAAACTGAGTTTGCCATCTTGGTAGACGAGGCGTTCAGACTGGAGTCTGGATGAACCTCCAATTGACCCGAGAAGAGTAATTTCTCAATGTTTGAACTCTTGTATGCTTCGGGTACTTGGGATGCTTTGGGTCAAGAATGAGTATCTTCAGTGTGAACTCTTTGCAATTGACCGCCTTGGGGACTGTTTGGATATGCGGAAAGTCGTGGAGCATGAAATCATCAATCTGTAGCCTCTGAGCGTAAAAATACCATCGAGCATGAAATCGTAGACTTGTGGTTCCTGAGCGTGAAGTCGTAGGTTTGTAGCCTCTCGAGCATAAAAGCTACCAAGCACAAAGGCATCCGGGCATAAAACCATAGACTTATAGCTGTCGAACGTAAAGCTGTAGATTCGTAGCTGTCGAGCGTAGAAAGCTCCTTTAGCGTAGAATTGTTTGATTTGTAGCTCCTGAAAAGAAAATTTCTTCGAGCGTGAAGTTTGCGGATCTGTTGCCTCTGAGCGTAAACTGAGCGCCACCGAGCATGAGATCGTCGATTTGGTATCTACTGAGCGTAAAGTCGTAGGTTTGTGGCCTCTCGAGCATAAAAGCTACCGAGCACAAAGGCATCCGGGCGTAAAACCATAGACTTGTAGCTTGCGAGCGTAAAATCGTAGATCCGTTGCTGTCGAGCGTAGAAAGCTCCTTTAGCGTAGAACCCGCTGAACCGTTTTGCACGAAAAATCTTTCGAATTCGCTGACTGTCCGTCTTCCAAGGGTAGTGGGCTGACGTAGCATCCAATCATAACCCATTATTTAATTTGCGAGATTTGGTTAGGGTTTCGAGGAGTTCGTCCGAGGATTCGAGGAGTCGACCCGGACTATATATACCCCAAGTTTTTTGAGAGAAAAACTTTTTATCTGTCTTCTGTGAAAGAGAGCTTTCGACTGTTCAAGTTTTTCTTCGTTCCTTCTACGGGCACCTCGAGTCTTCAGAAATGGCGCCGAAACAAACCCCCTCCGCTAAGGGAAAGAGCATAGGTTCTTCCTCTCATTCTTCTGCCCCAGCGAGGGAGTCTCTGGTCGGGCAAGGCGAACTTCCTTCCGAGCAAAGTATCCCGCCGATGAGTAGCACACCCGGCCTAAGAGGTAGAACCTTTGGGGTGACAAAAACGACGAAAAATCCTTCGCACACGTTGAACGTGACCGCGCTAGGTCGTCTTCTGTGCTGATGGCCTCTTCGGAGGAAGTTGATGCACGGAGGCATTTTCATCTTTTACGCCCACATTTCTAATGTGCCAGCGTAGAGACTCCACATTTTCGTAGTTTTGAGCGTAAAAGCTCTGGCTACCGAAAATTGGTGTATATCGTAAAATTTGAGTTTTACGCTTGTGGGGAGGACTGCCGGCGTAAAATAGCCAGATTTGCATAATCCTGCGTAGAGCATAGATTGTCGTTTCTTCGGTCTGCATGTTCGTGCAAGACTTGTAGTGACATCTTTTCCTTGCACTTTTACAGTTGATTTGGGTGAGTCTCCACTGGCCGAGGTGATGGGCTCCGCTGCTGGGATGCTGCACTCGAACTACCTGGAGGATCTGTCCCACGTGGCATTTCCCATCTCCGGACCCCAGTATCCTGAGGGAAGGGGGTTTCTGATATCGGTTCAGGGTGAGCGGACGCTGCTGAGCATGATTAATGGCGAGCCCCTGACCTACGTAGACGGGGAGCAGTACATAAAGCCGGCTTTCCTCTTTGGGGACATAATTGACAAACAGTCCCAGAAGAGGCCCAAGAGGGAGCCCTGGGTTTTCCCTGCCGGGAATTTGGTTTTGTATTTGCCAACGATGCCGAGGGATTATCCCATCTCGGCCTTCTTTCATGCGACGCATCCCAGGAAGATGTCGTTGATGCTGACTCCTGATCTTCACGGTAAGCCGGGGAAGATCTTTCATCTCAAAGGAGCTGACCGGGGGTCGTTTGTCAGTCGCCCTTCCTGCTTTGTGACGTTGTTCCGGGGACTGTGCCCGGGTAGTGTCCCGAGTGAAGACAGCTCGGTGATCCAGCCGGTCCAATTGCCGACCTTCTGCAATGACTTCATGGGACGAGGCGGGGTATATCCCAAGGAGAATCCTCGGTGTAATGGGTAGATTGCCCCAACAAACTCCCGATGGACATGCCTGGTTGACTGGGCCTTGAAGCACTTCCGGAGAGAGATGGAGGTTATTGGACTATATGCTGCTGTGAGTGCGACGAGCGTCGGGTTGCCTCCGAACCCTAACTTGTTCCTGGCGCTGATGGAGCGGTACATTCTGCTCACTGGGACCTTTGCCACTCCACTGGGGGAGTTGGGATTGGCGCTCCACGAGATGGCAGTTGTCTCGAGACTGCCGATGGGGGATACCCCATATGAAGAGAACGTTCCCACCAACCGGGAGTTGGGGGATTTGGACCCTCGGGTGGCGGAAGTATATCAGGAGCTGATGTGTCAATACTTCGCGTGCACCGCTTTTTATAATGAGCCTTCCGATTTGGCTCATACCACCAAGTGGATGTCCTACCTCTTCTTTCACCGAGCTAGGGACGACAAGTCGGAGAAAGCCTCGGGGGGCAAAAATGAGCCCGTGAATTGTTTGGGCGTGCTTAGCGCCCAGGTCGTTGAGGGTCTTATGGAGGAGGCCGCAGCTCCGGATCAGATTCTCGTCGAGGCGGTAGGAAAGTACCCCGAAGGCACTAAGGCCTGTAGTTACTTGAGGTGCTGTCGCCGACTTCTGTTTAAGGAAGCCCAGTTGGCTGGTTTCCTCTCCATATGGCTGCGTCGAGTAGTAGTGCCCAGCACAGCGTCCACGGACCGTATTCACCGGAACATCCTGTGGCCGGCAGTGCGCCTGGTGTTTGGGGCAAGACTGGACTTGTTTCCCGTCATGGTGTGCCGTATACAGGCTGGCTTGAGAGCCATAATTGATGGGTTGCTCGTCGACGAAGCTCGGCGTGAGAGTTTTCCCAGGGTGGAATTACCATACCTATACTTGATGGGATAGTTAATCCTCCACAATCCCCGGGTGATGTCTCCTGGCTCCGGTAGCAGCTCGGGGGGTATATTCTTGCTGAATTACAAGGATTCCTCCTAGAATATGAACACAGTCTTAGACTGTCGGTTGGTGTTGAACCTCAGTCATGGCTGGAAGATTCTCTGTACTGTCTTCCCATACATCGCAATCAATCAGGGGAGCGGCTTGAGGATTCAGGTGGAGAGAAGACCGTCCTTTCCCCGAAAGCTTTTAACTGGTTGGTCTGTATTAGGCCCTCTCATCTGCTGTACAGGAGCGAAGATCACTGCTTTTTTGAGCCCTACTTGCCTAGTCGGTTCGCCAGGCAGTTTGGGTACGATCAGTTGCACGTGGGCAATACCGTTACCAGCTTCAGGTCCAGGGGCGGACTCATTGATGGAGCTAGAGGGTGGCGATATTTCCTCATGGGTTGTACGGGGGCAAGCTTTATCGTGTCGGTCGTTATAACCTCCACGGAGCTCCGCATTCTCCATTCTTATGCCCAGTTTTATGTGGCGATTAACACCTTCCATCGTGATTTTGACACGCGTGGAAGCTTCAGGGTGTCTTCTCCCAAGCCTGGGGGAAGAGTTGACGTCCCCTCGGTTTCTTCGGATGAGGGCGAGGAGTCTGGTACTCCGGATGAGCCTCTGGTGTCGGTGCCGAGGTGCGAAGTGCCTCCGCCTGCGGGGGCTTTGATAGTCTCTTCTGGGAAGCGACGGGCTTCTGTTCCGAAGGAAGTTTCTCTTCGTAAGAGGAGGAAGGAGACGGTCGCTCGTCCTCTCCGCATTCTTGGTGTTGAGGCTCCCGGGAGTGAGCCTGCCTCTTCCCATATCAGGGATGATTTTTTGGCTGGAGGTTCCTCGTCTTTTAGAGAGGGACCTTCTACAGTTCCGGCCGGCGGCGCCGGAGAATCCTCGCTAGAGGTCGCTGTCGTGGCTGCTGCTCCTGGTAGCGGAGCGAGTTTGCCTGTGTGGCCGAGGCAGATGGGAGAATCTTTTTTGAGGTCAGCAACGGGTAAAACTCCCGTTGTGTCAGCGAGCGTGCCTGGCAAGATTCCAGCTAATGAACCTCGATCGCGTCTTGGTGAGGGCTTGGCAGAACTCTCGGTGATGTCATCGACCCACCTCCTTCTTCAGGCATGACGATTCGCATTGCGTCATTAAGGCGTGGTTTAGCTACCTCGGGTGCAGATGTGTCGTATATGCCGTTGGCTCCGGGTAAATGTCGTCTTCATGTCTCCCTTTAGAAAGATTATTATCATACTGATATTAACTTTCTTGTCCTCTTTTCAGGGGATAGCATTGAAGCGCATTCTGGCTTCGCTCGGGCTCTAGACGATGATACAGAGGCGTTCGACTTTGATGAGGAAGTGGCTTCGGGGGCCAGTACGCCCGGAGTAGTTTCGTCACCTCAAGAGGAGGATGAACCCATCGTCGTGACTTTGCCTCTTATGAGCGTGGCGATGACTTTGACCGTCGTTGCCGCACCTTCTTCGGTCGCGCCATGCGTCGATGCGACGGCTGTGGCCACCTCGTCTGCAATTATCCCTGGAGAGGGACTTACTGATATTGCGGCCACTCCCGGCGTCCAGTCGGATCTAGTTGCGTTGACCGAGCAACATACCAGCCTCTTCTACACCGGTTTGAAAATGATGATATCAATGGTGTTAGCGAAGAGTCTAGATTTTGAGCGCCTGAAGAAGACTTCTCTTGCTTCGATCGTGGTCATCAGGGAGCTCGGCGATCCAGGGGCAGCTGACGCTCTGGAGGCGGTGGTTAATGGGTTAGAGCAACCCATTACTGAATACTTGCAGCTGACTCAGGGAAGCCTCGATGCTGATGTCCAGGCTCGGTTCGACCTCATGACTGCGCGGCTTTCTACAAAGCTGGAAAGCCTAGACGACTCCATCCAGAGGCATAAGCTGGAGATGGATAGGAGAAGAGCTGTCGTGGAAGAGGCTCTTGACGTTGAAACGTAGTATCGCACCGAGCATGAAGGGAACGCGGCGAGGGCCTCCAAGCTGAAGGAAAAACTCGCTCGGGCTGAGGAGTGGGCTTCTCGATCGTTGGCGGGTCTAGAGGTAGCAGCTAGTCGTCTGAGCGCAGCACGGCAGGATTTGGACCGTGCAGAAGCTGCTCGTACGGGCTATCTTCGGGCAAAGGATGATCTAACCCTTACGAACACTCCCGAGGCACGGCTGGAGCAGGCTCGCGCCGATGCCTTGGTTCTTAGGAATGAGATGATAGCTGCACTGGAGCGGCTGATCCGCAATCTGACTACCCCGCCATCATGATGTATCCTTTCCCTTTTTGCTTGCCCAGATATAATTCTGCCTCCTTTTTTTGGGAATAAATAAAGGCAACTTTTTTCTGACTTTTTGTGGACCCGTCATTTCGGAATATAAATGACAGTTGCAGAATCCTTTTCTTTAGGCGAGAGTAATATCAGAGGTAGTATGGACATGATAGACTCTCGATAGACTTCTTAGCAGGATATATCTATTCAGAGGTCGTACAGACATGATAGGATATGACCCAACTAGTTTTGTTTTGGGAGTAGTCTTGTCAGAATATGAGTCCTTGCTATATTCCACCCAAGCAGGGGAGTTTAAGCATAGTACCTTTTCAGGAATTTGCCGTTGATAGGAGCCATTAACAGGTCTCCATTAGGCTGGGCTAACCTGTAAGCGCCATTCGAGAACGTTGTCTCGATCACATAAGGGCCTTCCCACTTGGGCTGGAATTTGCCTTTACTCCTGTGAGTAAGAATCATCGGCCTTCTTACGGCTAGGACTAGCTCGTCGACTTTGAACACTCTTTCCTTTACTTTACGATTGAAAGCTTTGAAAATGCGTGCTTGGTAGAGCGCGATTAGCTGTTGAGCTTGGAGTCGTTTCTCGTCTAATCCTTCCAGCTCTTGGAGCCTTAAAAGGTTATTCTTTTCTCGAGTCAGTTCACTAGTCATGGCTATCCTGAGCGACGGGATCTGGATTTCGATGGGAAAAACTGCTTCGCTCCCGTAGACCAGTAAAAAAGGGGTACAACCTGTCGGTGTTTGTACCGTTGTGCGGTATGCCTAGAGACATTTGCCTAACTTCTCGTTCCAGTCTCTCTTGTTTGAAGAGACGAATTTCTTCAAGAGTTTGATAATAGTTTTGTTGAAAGCTTCCGCCAAACCATTAGCAGCTGGATAATATGTCGTAGAGGCAATTTTGTGTATCCGGTTTTTATCGCAAAATCGATGAAACGCTTGGCTGATGAACTGAGGCCCATTATCGTGAATTATCCTCCGGGGTACCCCAAAGCGATAAATGATGTGGTGCTTGATGAAGCTGATTACGTCAGACGCCTTTACCTCAGCCAGAGGGATCGCCTCTGCCCATTTGTAGAAGTAATCCGTGATGGCCAGTATGAACCGGTGGCCTCTGGAGGAAGACGGGTGAATGGGACCAACGATATCCATACCCCATGCTTCGAAGGGCCAGGATGCAACCGTAGGATGTAGATATTCAGACGGTTGGTGTATGAAGTCTGCATGAACCTGACAGGCTCTTCATTGTCTTGCATAGCTGATCGCGTCTGTGATCATAGTGGGCCAGTAATAGCCCATTCTCCTGATACGATCCTGTAGCTTAGGACCGGGCTGATGCGCTCCGCATACACCGTCGTGAGCTTCCCGGATAACCTGCTGTGCTTCATCGTCTGAGAGACATCTTAATAGCAGTCCGTCGTAAGTCCGACGATATAGGCATTGTGAAGATGCATCGAAGTAGAAGCGTAATGATCGTCTCTTGACGGATACTGCTTCTCTGGGGTCTTCTGGCAAGATTCCGTATGCGACAAAATCTATGAAGGGACTCCTCCAGTCTCTTCCAGGGGGATCTGTGTTCACAGCGTGGCTGCGTTCTATATGGAGGTTGTTCTTCACGCAGAATAAATCTCTGTTAAGAAGGATCACCAAATTCTGCCTTCTTATAGGAGTAGCTAAATCCGCCGTTAGACTGGCTAGGGCATCAGCTTCCAGATTCTGGGATCGAGGGACATGCTCTTGGAAGAATCCTTTGAATGTCATGGCTATCTCGACCGTCGCTTGGTGATAGGGGATGAGGTCTGGATTCCGGACTTCATATATTCCTCTGACTTGATTGACGATAAGCAAAGAATCACCAAAAGCTTCCAGGGACTCTACCCCCAGCTCTTTAGCAACTTGGAGCCCTATTAGTAGAGCGTTGTACTCCCATTTCCCTGGGCGTCACCGAAGGATTAGTATAGGTCGCTGCAGAAGTCGACTCTATACTCTCAGCATATGATCTAGGAGATTGGCGACCCCCAGTGTTGGAATCAGATGAGTACGAAGCCGGTTGCTGTGACCTTGCACGGGTGTTTTGGAACACCCCAGCTTCAGTGTTCCTGAGGAGGTCTTCGAATCTCCTTCGGCTCGGAGGTCCAGAGGGATGACGTCTTGAGCTTGACCTTCTTCTAGGTATGTGTGAAGCCATGTTCACGGATGCATACGCGGGCTCTTCTTCCGGGAAAGACTGAGAGTAGCTCAGTCGGTCGAAAACCGACCGTCTTGCTTTAGAACAGTAGCAGTCAATCACAATTTTATGAATATTACAATATTGCTCTCTAGGGGGCGTAATAGACATGTTGGAAGGTCCCCTCTCCTTACGCTTCTGGTTTAGGCATTCGCGTAGGTCAGGAGTAACAACCTGAGCTTGCTTTACATCGTGGGACCTCGCCTGGCGTAATTTGGAGATTCGCTCAGACTGGCGTAAAGCTGAAGAGGTCCTCAGTCGGCCATCGGCTTCTCGCGTAATCCGGAGAGTAGGCAGATTGTTCTCTTGCTGGCGTAAAGGCCGAGAAGCTGAGTATTCGCCTGTTTGCTTCCCCTCGCGGAGATCACAGCGCTCATCTGGTTTACCGTAGAGGTCAGATGTTGTTTTTGGGCGTGGAGCGTGATCTATACTTCCGATTTGGCGTTGAGGCACCATCGAAAGTTTTGTCTGTACCGCGCATAGCGGGAGACTGATTCCTACGCGTAGAGCACAGTGGATACTTCTGGGTTAGCGCTGAGGCTTTGCCCGAAGTTTTGTCTGTACCGCGCGTAGTGGGAGACTGATTCCTACGCGTAAAGTGCAGTGGATACTTCTGGGTTAGCACTGAGGCTTTGCCCAAAGTTTTGTCTGTACCGCGCGTAGCGGGAGACTAATTCCTACGCGTAAAGCGCAGTGGATACTTCTGGGTTAGCGTTGAGGCTTTGCCCAAAGTTTTGTCTGTACCGCGCGTAGCGGGAGACTAATTTCTGTGCGTAAAGCGCAGTGGATACTTCTGGGTCAGTGCTGAGGCTTTGCCCAAAGTTTTGTCTGTACCGCGCATAGCGGGAGACTGATTTTTACGTGCAGGGCACGGAGGGAGCGATGCTACCACCTTATTGGTCAGAGAGATCGGAGAGATCGGAGAGTCCACAGGAACGATAGAGGATGTCTTGGGCATCCACACTTTGCGCAGCTTCCTGTTGTCTTTGACGGAGAGAGAGTGAGAGCTACCCCCAGTCCGAAGCATGTCTTCGTAGGCAGACTGGTCGAATTGGACGACCAGTGTCTTCTTCACGGATCCCACGGATATCGCATCGTGTTGAGCAATTGCTTCCTCGTCAGAAGAGAAAGATGTCCCCAGCAGAGTCACCATCTTGTTTGTGGTTATTTAAACGAAAAGAATAAGAATGTATTCGATATGGGGGTTTACACGGAACCCGTCTTCTTTTGTTTACAAACAAACTTGTACAATATAATCCTATACGAGGATGTGGGAGTACAATTTATTTAATCTGGGTAGATATTGCTATAGGTGTCTGATCTGCGGTCGATCACTTTAGCCCTTGGACCACACGATGTTGAAGAAGTGCCGTAGGAGACAGGAAGCAGCTTCGAAGGTTGTAGGAGAGGGTGGATGCACGATGTCGAAGTCGTCGATCCCTACTCTTTGCCTGAGCTCCGGGTGCTCTCTCTCTCTCTCTCTCTCTCTCTCTTTTTACCAATTCTTCGACCTGGTTCGATCTTCCAAATTGTTGACCTTGTTCCCCATTGATAGGGGTCTCTATTTATTGAGTTTTGGTGACAGTGACCACTCTATCGGTGTAACAACCGAGGAGTGGAAAGTACAACACCCTTTTACACAACGGTTAAAGTAACTAATACCTACGTATAGATAATCTTTTGAATGAGCGTGTGACGCGGGTCCAACTAAGGGGACACAACGCATACAATTGCTACTAAGATCACAGCGTAAAAGCCACGTAGGTAGGTATCCATTGTGTAGCAGAGGTTGGCATAGAATCCAAATGTCTGTCACCATGGCATAGAAGCCAAGTAGGCATAGAAGCCGAATAGGCATAGAAGCCGAGTAGGCATAGAAGCCGAGCAGGCATAAAAGCCGAGTAGGCATAGAAGCCGAGCAGGCATAGAAGCCGAACAGGCATAGAAGCCGAGTAGACGTCTTAGCCGTATGAGCACAGATCCTGAATGGGCGTAGAAGCCGATACATACTGTACTAGAATGGGCGTAGAAGCCGCTGCGTACCGTGCTGATGTGGACGTCTTAGCCGGAATTACGGCTTTTGGAGATATAATCGAATCTCTTGCAAAGATTTGCCACCATCTTATGCATTAAATACGGAGGCATATTTTGAAGGTCTGCAGCCCTTCTGTGCACCCGTCGCAGAGACGTGCCTTGAGAGAAACTGTCACCGCTCTGTACAATTAGACGTGGAGACGTGCCTCGAGTCCCGTACGAGGTGCAGCTTTTGACGTGGCAGGCGGTTTGCCTGCTGCGGAGCGTAAAACAGCTCATGTTTGCTTGTGTAAAACAGGGCAGCGTATTCCCTTGTACGCGAAAGAGCGGTTTATGCTGAGGGGACTCCAGTAAACGACGGTTTGGTGATGCTTTAACCAAATCCTCTGCATTAAATACCGAGATCTGCCATCATACTGTGGGGCGCATCCCGAGGGGTCTGCCATCGTTTCCAGCCGTCGTCTGGGTAGCCGTACAACACTTTTTGTCAGGAGTCAGAGGTCAGATTCACTACGTGACTTGACAGGTTCATTTCAGGGAAGACGAAGCGTTCCTCGTACGCATTAACGCTGCTTTGAGAGCGGTTGAGTTTTACGCCATGGAGGCGATGAAGAACTCTGTTTTACGCTGGAGCGGCCTGGACGTACTGCACTTACGCGGATGGTCCTTTGAGCTTATACTTCATGTCGTATTTTAGCGGAGAAAGCTCTGTTACACGCTTGATGGCTCTGAAGGCCTCCGTTTATGCTGCTCTGCATCAAGAGGCTGCGTAGCTCTTCCCAGCGTATTTTTCATGCTTCTACAAGGTGCAGAAAGCGGAGGATGACTGAGAGCTTGGCTCTAAGAGGCCAAGGGACACAGGAGGATCCAGCAACAACACGGGTCTAGCGAAGAGGCCTCACTTCTAGTAGCAGCACCAAAGACAGCAGTATTATGGGCCAGCTAGAGCGCCGACTCAATAGATGCATCAGATCCAGAGGGCAGCAGTTTCTTACACTTTCTGTAAGAAGTAAGGACACGGATGGAACGCATGCCGGATGAGGCTAGGCCAATGCTTATTCTGTGGATCGGGAGATCATAAGTTGTAGGTTTGTCCCAAAGTCCCAACTCGTCTAGCTCAGGGTGGAGGACAGTCATAGAGGGCACCCGCTAGACCACCAGCGGGACAGCAGCAGAGAGGACCTCTTCCACCGCAGCAGCAGCAGTTTGCCCAGCATCAGCAGCAAAGGGGAGCGTAGTGACAGGGGCGAGCTTTTTCCTTGACTATCGAGGAGGAGGAGCCGATTGGCGATGTCATCTCAGGTTCAGTTTATCTCAACTCCTTTCCAGCTCATATTTTGTTTAATTCTTTTGCTTTGAGGCATCATCTTGAGTCTGAACTGTTGGTGCAGACTTTCAAGATCACGACCGAGGATAATATTATCCTGGGCAGTGATGTTTGCAAGAACCAGAGAGTTTATTTGGGAGGCCGTGAGCTGAGCGTATGTTTACTTGAAATGCTACTTCCAAGTTATGATATAGTACTCGAGATGGATTGGTTGAGTAGACATCACGATAGTATTGGTTCTCGTAGAGGCAGAGTTTTATTTCAGTCGCTAGGAGAGCCGGAGTTCGAGTTCGTCCGAGGAGCAGACCAGAGCAAAGGCTATTTCTGTGGAGCTTTGGTAGAAGATCAGGAACCGCCAGATCCGTTGGTTGCAGAGTTCTTAGATGCCTTTCCAGAGGAGTTACCAGGGTTGCCGTCGGATAGAGATGTGGAATTCTCTATAGATTTAGTGCCAAGCGCAAAGTCGATATCTCAACAAGTCTATTGAGTAAACAACAGCGAACTGGCAGAGTTGAAGAAGCAGATGGATGAGTTGCAAGACAGGGGCTTTATCCATTCCAGTTCATCACCATGGGGTACTCCAGTACTTTTTGTACCAAAGAAGGATGGGTCGGTACATATGTGTATCGAATACAGGGCACTTAACAATCTCACTATCAAGAACAAATACCCATTGCCGCGGATTGATGACTTTTTGACCAGTTAAGCGGAGCGAAGGTATTCTCGAAGATAGACTTGACGTTAGGGTACCACCAGGTAAAAGTGAAGAAGGAAAATATCCCGAAGACAGCTTTCTGGACTCATTATGGGCAGTTCGAGTTCATGGAGATGCCATTTGGGTTGACCAATGCCCCGGTAGTGTTCATGAACCTGTTGAACAAGGTGTTTCATCTGTACCTAGACCAGTTTGTTGTAGTCTTCATTGATGATATTCTGATATATTCGAAGACCCCAGAGGAGCATGAGGAGCATGAGAAGCATAAGTATCACTTGAGGATAGTTTTGGAGACTTTCAGGAAGGAGAAGCTGTATGGCAAGTTATCAAAGTGCGAATTCTTTCTTGACAAGGTTGAATTCCTCGGGTATGTCATTACAGAAGATGGAATCTCGGTAGACCCTAAGAAGATCTCAGTAGTTGAATCATGGTCTACCCTAAGTTCAGTAGCAGAGATCAGGAGTTTTCTTGGATTAGCAGGCTACTACCGGAGGTTTGTTTAGGACTTTTCCAGACTTGCAGAGCTGATGACTAGGCTGACCAGGAAGAACGTGGAATTCGTCTGGACTGAGGATTGTCAATCAGCATTTGAGGAGCTGAAGAGGAGATTGACTACAACTTCCATCTTGACACTACCATCAGGAGCAGGAGGATTTTCTATTTATAGTAATGCATTAGGGAAGGGTTTGGGTTGTGTGTTACAGCAGCACGGGAAGGTGATTGCCTATGCTTCCAGGCAATTACGCCTTCATGAGAAGAACTACCCTACCTATGATTTGGAGTTGGCAGCGGTTATCTTTGCTCTCAAATTATGGAAATACTATTTATATCGAGAGAGAGAGTAGAGATCTTCACAGACCGTAAGAGCTTAAAGTATGTATTTACACAAAAAGAGCTCAACATGAGGCAACAGCGATGGTTGGAGCTGATGAAAGACTTTGATATATCCTTGCAGTACCATCCAGGGAAGGCCAACATAGTCTCGGATGCTTTGAGCAGGTATCCTGTGGCTATGTGCTTGACTAGAGACAGACATTTATAGGTAGATCTTGACAGTTTGGGCATTGAGGTACTAGTTCCTAGAGTCACAGCACAGATATGGGGACTTCAGGTTCAGTCGGGGCTGATGGACCGGGTCAGAGCCGGACAGTATGAGGATGAGTCTTTGAGGAGCATCAGAGCACATGTTTAGTTAGTATTGGCAAAGGACTTTATCGTCGCAGATGATGGATTATTGTGACACGGTACCAGGTTATATGTACCGAGAGGAGCATTGCGCGAGGAGATTCTGCATGAGGCACATTATTTTTAATACTCTATGCATCATGGTGCCAAAAAGATGTATAGAGACATAAGAGAGCATGTATGGTGGTATGGCATGAAGCGGGAGGTATCTAGCTTCGTATCCAGATTCTTAGTTTGTCAGCAGGTCAAGGCGGAAAGACAGAGGTCAGAAGGATTGCTTCAGCCTTTACCCATTCCGGAGTAAAAATGGGAACATGTGACCATGGATTTTATATCGGGACTTTCGTGTTCTCCAGGAGAGAAAGATATAATTTGGATCATCATGGATAGGTTGACCAAATCAGCCCAGTTTCTGTCATTCAAAGTGGGTACATCTATAGAGAAGCTTGCAGATATGTATGTGCGCTAGATTGTCATATTGTACGGTGTTCCAGTGAGCATAGTCTCGGATCGGGATAGTTGCTTCATGTCCCATTTCTGGAGGAGTTTGCAGGCTAGATTGGGTACTCAGCTCAAGTTGAGTACCGCTTATCACCCTCAGATGGACGGACAGTCGGAGAGGAATATTCAAACTCTTGAGGACATGCTACGCACCTTTATTTTAGATCTTGGAGGTTCTTGGGAGGATCACCTTCACTTGGTAGAGTTTTCATACAACAACAGTTACCAAGCCAGCATTGAGATGTCATCATTCAAGGCGTTGTATGGACGGAGATGCCGCACTCTGTTGTCCTGGGATGATATTGGTGACAGAGATTTATTGGGACCAGAGATGGTAGTGGATGCAGCAGAGATGGTAAATCTTATCAAGGACATACTTCGAGTGGCATAGGACAGGCAGCGGCATTGGGCCGATAGCCACCGGAGACCTTTAGAGTTTGAGGTATAGCTTTAGTTGTGTCTTGCTTGTGTTTGATTATTGTTTGTTAGAGTGCTAAGGTTGTATTTCGTGCTAGGTTGGCAGTCTGGTTTTCTTGAGGATTTCTCCGACACGTGGTACGATTTATTTCGTTGGCGGCGGCATACTTAGTCCGCGATTCATCGGACCTTTCAGTATTCATAAGAGGGTCGATGCAGTTGCATACAGACTTGACTTACCACCTGTACTGGAGGGAGTCCATAATGTGTTTCATGTATCGCAGTTGAGATAGTATGTGGCAGATCCCAGTCATGGGTTGGATTACTCGAAGATAGAGGTGGGCCCGACTCTTAGCTATCCAGAGCAGCCAGTGGAGATTTTGGATCGGAGAGAGAAGGTACTGAGGAACCAGACGATTCCTTTGGTGCACGTCGCGTGGAGGCATCACTCGCCAGGATAGAGTACTTGGGAGCGAGAGATCGAGATACGCGAGCGATATCCATATCTGGTTCGAGCCGTGAGGTATAATTCTTTCTTGTATTATATTGTTTGTTTTTGGTAGATAGTTTCTTCCTTAATTTCGAGGACAAAATTTTTCTAAGGTGGGTAGGATTGTCACCCTCACTTTTTTATTCAAGGGTAGTTTGGTAATTGACATGGGTAATATTTATTTTAGGATTAATTATATTTAATATTGTGCATGCATGCATGATTTATTTAATTATTATATTATTTATTTATTGCTACTTGTAGATTTGTCTTAGACTTGTGTAGTGGACCTAAACCATTTATTAGAATACCTGAACCAATATTTTGGGTGAGTTTAGTTTAAGCCCTTGATTTAGGCCTATGGATTAGGAGGTTGGATTAATTAGTGAAACCATTAGACTAGAATATTCTCTCCCTAATTGAATTCTTCATGGGAGGCCCCAAGGGGTAATTAAGACATTTTACATGGCTTGGGAGAGGGTTACATGGCCGGCCATAGAGTGAGAAGAGAGAGTGCTTATTTTATTTTACCAATTTCTTAATTCTTAGATATATATTTCCCTCTTCCAATTGCCTCCATTCCCTCATCAATTCTCCACCAATTCTTCACCAATACCTTTCCAAATTATTTATTGAGGCTTCTACATCAAGTATCTACAAGAAGGAAGCAAGGAGCAAGGAGCAAGGAGGAGGAGGCCAAGATCTACAAGGAGAGGAGCTACTTGGCATTTTGAAACTTTTTATTGGGAATCAATCTCCCAATAGGTACATTTCTGTTTTCCTCCTTCTAATAGACTCTAGATCTAAGATTAACCATGAGAAACCAACCCACATGAATATGCTACCCATAGATATTAGTTTTAGGTTCATCGGAGACCTGCGGTAGAAGTTATGTCCAATTTGGTGCCAATTTTGGAGGAATTCTGAGATTGACACATGTAGTGGTTGTCATTGGGTCTAATGGATCTAATTGACATGTGATTGCTTATTTTTGACTAGTATTGTGTCTATAATTGGATACGTGTAGGACGTATCTTGTCAATTTGATGAAACAGATTGATTTTGAGAGTTTTTCTCTGACACGGGGCCTTGTGCATATCACATTGTGACATGGACACGTAAATACTCTAATTACTATACGTATTGTTCATAATTAGTGTTTTAGACTTGCTCGTGTCCTCCGGGATGCATTTGGTTGTGTGTTGGAGCCGTATCGCACACGTATCATAGAGCAAGTATGACACGGGTGTGGTGCACTCCACGTGTTTGTTGTTTTATCTTCCTTGATATGCGTACATATGTATATATATATATATATATATATATATATATATATATATATATCACCTAATATATATATATATATATATATATATATATATATATTAGGTGATATATATATATATATATATATATATATATATATAAGTGTACTTGTGTTAATATCTATATGTATGTATATATATATGTACTTATATATAAGTGTTTATGTATATGGAGAGGGATATATATACATAAAGGGTTGTGTGCATTGTGTTGTGTTTGCTTTGTATTGTATTGAGTGTATGAGTGGTTGTGAGTTGTGTTTGGATGATGAGAGGTAGCAGTGAGCACCCGGGCCCATAGCAATTGGAGAAGTGAAGAGAGAAGAAGCCACAGCACACAGTGTGACAGAGAGCAGTATCAGGTAACTGCTGTGCAGACCAGCATACAAAGAGGGCAGTAGCAGCAGCTCGGGCTGGTGTGCACTGCATAAAAAAGTTGCAGTTCAAGTTTTGGTCAGCCACTGTATAGCATCCTACTGCACAGTATCGGGTTCAGCGATTTTACAGTGCAGTTCTCACTACACAGTGTAGGTTCAGTCACTGTGCTGTGCAGCACAATATCAATTTCAGATTTTTATTGTGCAGTTTCCCTGAGCATAGTTCAGTGATTAGTTGTATTCATGGGTAGTATTTTTGAGTATCAGTGTCCTTTGTATCAGTCAGTGGAGGTTCAGTAGGTTTCAGTCCCTAGGTTCATTTCAGTTTTGAGCTATTAGCCTATTAGTTTTGGGTAGTTAGTTCCAAGTATCAGTAGGATTAGTATGTTAAGGTATTTGAGTAGTAGTTAGTATCTATATATATATGTTAGTATAGATATATATATATATATGTTAGTAAATAGTTAGCTATGTATGCATATTTTATTAATAGTTAGATATATAATAATAGTTAGTTAAATATATACTTGTATTAGTTGTTATAGTTAGTAGTTAGCCTATATATATATTGCTAATAGGTAAGGTATATTAGATAGTTAGTGTGATACTTGATATATATATATATATATATATATATATATATATATATATTATAGTGTAGTTTATATAGTTAGTATTAGCTTGGTTATATGTATGTATTGGTTATATCTTTGAGTTAGGTTACCTCGGGATACCAAGGTATTGGGTCGATACCCAAGGTATTGAGTTTGGGTATCGAGATAGGTGTGATATGCATTGGTGCAAGGCCAAGGTATCCTACTTCAATTGATTTATTGTATTATTATAATATTTGACTTGAATATATATATATATATATATATATATATATATATATATATATATATATATATATATATATATATATATATATATATAACACTATTTTTATATTCGAAATCTTGTGTATCTTAGGATACGGCTCTTTGAGTGCCTTGTTGTTTCTTAGCTTATTTACTATAGCATAGTTTCATAGTGTATCGACTTAGTGAGTTAGCATTAGACTCTTGCAACCTAGATTTTATTGGTTTGACTTAGAAATGGCGTATCGACCTAGAATTTCATCAACTTCGCTTATTTTTATTCTTGAACCTTGTATTGATGCAACATACCATATATAGGTTGTGTGACAATAGCTTGGACATCGAGACACACACCTTGCTCATGACTTCAGGCGAGTAAATTTCTCTGATAGTTTTTAATCCATAATATTGTATATATGCATGTTCTAGAATTGTATACATTGATTCTGACACAGTAATTTCATGGACTGGTACTATAGGGATCCCGTAAGGAGATGTTATCCCCTACCATGTTCAGCGGGTACTCGTGTACATTGTATCTCATCGTGTATATTGGGTATTGATGATACTTTGTGTTCACACACTGATCGTGTTCAGTATGCTTATTCGTGTACACCCACCGCTCGTGTTCGGTGGTTATGATATTCGTGTACATCCACTGCTCGTGTTCAGTGTTTATATTTCGTGTTCGTAGCGTGTCGTGATTGGATCCATCGATATTAGTTGGGGGTGGGAGAGTAGGAGTTTATTATGTAATCAAAGCCATTGTTACATCGTGTACATTCTGGTTACATACCTCACTTGTAATCGTCTTACCTGATCATGTTTACCCAATCCGATCACATAATGAACTTGTATTCTGAGGCACATTAGTTAGTTAGATTGCAGTTTACTTCATCATATTGTTGATATTCATATTGTTGTTCTATATTCTCGTACATTACCTGTATGTCTATTATTCATAATGAATATGCTTAGTGATCTTGTATTTTATTTCAATATCTGTTTATATGCTCGATTATGCTATTGAAACTTCTTTTAAAGGTATGTACTTCGCTCCAATTCTGACTAGATATATTTTTCCAGATGACTGGCTTCGAGAGAAGTGTACCATATTCTACGTGCTGCAGGACGACGTACCTATAGAGGATACTCCTATTGACCAGGAGGACTTAGTTGCAGAGCCCGAGGAGGTCTAGATTATATTTGTTTTGGATTGTATTAGACTATTCTTTTGGTGGATTCATAGTTTGTATTATTATTTCAGATTATGGATTGTATCTTACTCTTTCCTTCGTTATTCCATTCGTACATTATTCTTTCTTAGTTTGTTTTGTTATTGAGATTAGTTATTCATGTGAGATACCATATTGCTCCTCCATTTGGAGTTGAGATGATTGACAGGTACCATATTATATTGTTGAGATGTTAGATAGTTAGAAATGACCCAGACAGCGTTCTACCGCCGATTCTGTGGCGTAGGTTGGGCGTAACCACGTACTCGTGCCCGAATATCCGGGTGCGGGTTGTGACAACTATCATACTTCTTCATAAGTCTATTAGTTATGCCCCTCTACCATTTATAGAATCTTCCGACGAAGTCCTTGCTAGAACCTCATCGCTCTGCCCTACTCTGTAGCCACCATGGTCGGAGCAAATCTACTCATCCTACATAATTATGCTGCATATCCGTCCACAGTCCTACCGGCCTGCCTGAGATCGATAAACCTCTGTTAGAGATCATATTATGTGACGACTCTGAAATACTTGGCCTAAAATAGATTCCTGAAATTTTCCTAAGAGATAGGATGCCTCAAGCAAACCTCTACTGATGTCCACCAGTCACGGGCAAGATCTTGAAGCTATAGTCGGACCTGGTCAACTTGTTCATCAGCCAAAAACTTTATTGCCGCCAGAATAATATCAATGTCTTTCAACCATGCGTCTGTTGTGATGACATCCTCCGTGCCATCTTGGTACCTCGGGTTAATTCGACAAAATCTAATCGACGCCCCTGAATCAGTCCTCCGCCTCTCTCTAGAGTCTTCTGTAAACCCGGACTCAACAAAGCATTATGCTCTTGTTGTTGAAAATGTTGATGTTGTTCCGCCATTCGATATTGCTGGGTAACCATCATTCCCTGGAGGATCTCTAATAATGTTGGGGTGTCAAGTACCGCTGGTACTGCTGGTACTACTAGGGGTATAGGGATTTCAGGGGCTATTTGCTCAACATGTCCAACTTCTGGTCCACTATGCTAGCTTGCTTAATTACTGCCTCTATCCAGATCTGATTCAGAGCATATGCTACCTCCCATTGTTTCCCAGGAGAACCTTGTCATAATATATTTGCTGCTCTAGCGACAGAAGAATCCTTAAGGAATGGATAAAAAATATCAAAAATAGGACGAGAAGGATCAAGTAGGCAATTAGTTATGACGGTTCAAGCATCGGTGCTAAGAAAGATGAAGCAAGATATCAAAGGGGACACGTTTGTTTGAGACTCCTATGACCATAATACTTCGCAAGTTTAAAAACACAAACCTGCATAGGCTACCACTAAAACCTTGTCACGCTCTAGTACCGAAATACAAAGACGGACATGGCCAGCTACTCCATACAAGGTATAGAACGTCGTACGGCAATCACGGTTGTAACTAGAAAAGGGGGTGCAGACTACAAGCAAGTCAATTTGGGACACACTATCACGACCCGCACCTAGTGAAGGGGCACGACTACGTGGGTACGTCCAGCCTACGTCGTAGCATCGGCGATAGAACGCGTCTATATCGACTATACTATCTAATCATTTCATAATAATGTATAATATGCCAATAATATCTCAACTCCAAGAATGACGGCAATAAACTTAATGTAACACAATACTCAATCATAAATCTATAGCATGATAAGATATCAAAGAAGTCTAACATAACTATGCAGACTAAATAGAACAACAACAAATAGAAACAATATCCAAATTTCAATATTTACGCTGGAAACAAATTCGGTACCAAAATGCTAAAAAAAAATAACTATGATAACTAGTGATTCCGGCTAAATCTCCCGGCAGTCACTCCAGAACTAGTGGGTCCATATTTGCACTATCTATAGGTCGAGGTCCGTAGTACATTGGACACCAATCTCTTGGAACCTCTAAAAAATACTATCCAGTCAGGAATAGAGCAAAGTATTACCCAACAGCAGTTCCAATTAATTGAAAAAAACTATAAAACAGTAAAATAGAGGATGATATATACGATGAGAATATAATTGATGATCTAAAGAACAATGAAGGAATATGCAAAACTAGCAATAGAAATATAAATCAATGCATACAAGAATGAAGGAGATGAACTATAATGTCAGAAATAGAACAGGGTAATCTATGAAATGAATATGAAATCTATAATATACCATGTGTTTGAGATACTAACTAAATATATGATCGGCTTGGGATATTCAATGATTACACTAAGAAGCTAACCCAACCATACGTGAAGTGTATGATTAGTTAGTAGCCAATGATTACACTACTAGCTGATAGTTCTTGATCACATATTTAATTAGTATTTCTCCCACCCTGACTGATACGATGGATCTAATCATGACACGTTACTAGCCAATGTATCCAATGTTTAACCTATAATATCCAATGCTATCCAATACCAATAAGGAGCAGTATTTGATACTATCTAGATAATCAAGGTAACATCTCACGACTAACGATCTAATAACAATACCAATACGTGTACCAAAGTATCAAAGAATTATAAGTAATATTTCTAAATACTTCAATTATAGTACTAATCAAATAATGGGAACTATCAAAGAATGTACTCGTTTGTGGTCCAGAGCAAATGATGCAAAACGGTATCTGAAATTGTGTCACACAGACCTATATATGGAATATTATATTAATACAAAGTTTTGGAATAAAAATAAGTTAAACTTGTCAAATTCTAGGTCATAAAGCCATTTCTAAGTAAAAATAGTCAAACTAGGTCAACTCTAGTTCAAACTAGTCAACCTTGGTCAAACTAGCTTATTTCTAGGTTGTATGAGTCCATATATTAACTAGGCCATACTAGCTATGTTAGGATACAAGAGTATCGACACTATACCGTATCATAAGATACATAAATTATTAGATATAAAAATACCATAATATATATACAAGATAAAATATATAGTACTCCTAGCTAAACTAATGCTAAGTGGATACCTTGGCTTTGAACCAAATGCGATATCACACCACCTACACACCCATCTTGATACACAAATCCAATACCTTAAGTATAAACCAATACCTTGACATTACCTTGGTATCACAAGGTAATTTAATATCTAACATTAACTAACTAACCATACATAGCACATTATACACTAATATGCAATTAAACTCATAACTTATAATAATACTAGCTACTAACTATACTAAGATACTATGTTTACCCTTTACCTTGAGATGCCCCATTTACCTTGACTAAAATCTAAAGGTAATACCCAATACATTGATCATATATCTAGTCATTAGATATAACTATATATACACTAACATGCATTTAAACTCATAACTATACTATACCAACTAATATATATATATATATATATATATATATATATATATATATATATATATATATATATATATATATATATATATACACCAATTAACTAACTAACATATATAATACTAACATACTATTAAATACTAAAATCAATACCTATAACTAACATAACTAGCATACCCATTGGATATTCAATATCCATACCCAAGATACCTCCTCTCTCATTACCTTGGTGTAACTCAAGGTAAACTAGAAATAATACTAACCAAAGCTAATACTAACTAGTGCTTATATATATACCCTCATATATATACTAACTTAATAATAATATTAATTAACTAATTTATCAATATAAACTAACTTAGCTTATTAACTTATCTACAACTTAAACTATAAGCACGGTGCTATATACTAAAGCTACTGCTGCTTATCGATGTTGCTACTCACTTCTTATCACTGCTGCTCACTTCTTATCGTTGTTGCTGCTTCAGCTTGCTGCTTCGGCTGCTGCTACTGCTGCTGCTTATACTGCCCGGCCTGCTTATAGCCCCTCCCCACCTAGCTCAAAAGCACATATACACATACACCTATACACACATGCAATCACTCACACACACACACACACACACACATATATATATATATATATATATATATATATATATATATATATATATATATATATATATATGCTTATACATATCAACAATAATAGTGCACATAAACTCTCTACTACTCTCCAATAACCACCAAGATATCACAAATAAAAATAGAACATACATATAACAATACATATATATATCTATATCATATAACAATTACAGTTACAATTAGAATACTCTAATATCTATAACCAAGGTAAATTGAATTAGAATTCAAAGTATCAAATACGTGGAGTGCACCGCACCCGTATCACACTCATTCTATGATACGCTTGTGATACGACTCCACCACATCACCAAACATACCCCGAAGGACACAAGCAAATCTAGAATCACAATTAGAAGCAACACGAAGTGTTAGCTACTCACCTACGTACCCGTGTCAAAATGTGACATGCTCAAACCCCCGTGTCGGAAGAAATTTCCCAAATCAACCTGTATCACCAAATTATTGGGATACGGCCTACACGTATCCAATTATGGACACGACACTAGTCACACACAACCAAATATATGTCAATTTGGTCTAATTGACCTATTGACAAACACAAAATGTGCCAATATCGAAATTCCCCTAAAATTAACATAAAATACCACATAACTTTCTCCATATGCCTCATATGAACCTAATTCAACTTTCTATGGGTAGCCTTAGTACATGGGAGGGTTCCTAATGATTAAATTACAGATTTAGAGTCTAATTAGAGAGGAAAAACGGAATTGTACCTATTAGAAGATGGATTCCTAATATAATTCTCCAAATGAGTGTCAAGAGATTTCAACTTGTAGATCCTTAATTTCTCCTTGTAGATTCTTTCTTCCTTTTTGTAGATCCTTGCTTTCTCCTTATTCTAATTGCCTCCAATAATGAATAGAAAAGAAATTAGGAAATTTTTTGGGTAAGAATTGGTGTAGGGATGAAAGAATTTGTAAAGGAACATTTCTAGATCTAAATTTAGAATGAACAAAAGAGAGAAGAGAGAGTCTCCACCCCCTTATGTAGTGGCCGGCCTTGCCCCCTCTCCAAGGCACTATGAAATATCCATAATACCCCTTGGGGCTTGTCATGAAGAAATTAATTAAGGAGGAAAGGTTTTAGTCCAATTGGTTTAACTAACTAATTCATCCTCCTAATGAATTAGGCTTACTATTAGGCTCAATTCTAACAAATTAAATGTTGGTCTATGGATCTAATCTAAACTAGTTAGGTCCACTAACACAAGTACAAAATAAAATACTAACATCTAACAATAATTAAATAATATAATAAATAAATATTCAACATGTACAATATTTAATTAATTATGAATTGACTAAAATATACTTCCCTAGAAAATATGGTAGTGACAAGTCTACCCCCCTTAAAATAATTTTATTCTCAAAATTTAAGAGTGACCGTACTCCTTCTAGGTAAAACCCCCAGCAATCATATTCCAAGAAGGTCTTATCTAAAATCACACAAAGAACAGTCCTATGCAAATAACAACATGCATGGTCATAGTCTCCGCCTGTCTTATTACTGTTGTCTCTGTCAGGGTATTCTATTAGCTATACTAACTATATACCACAAGCATCCAAAAGGTACTAAAGAAGCAATCAATTAAAATAGATGGAAGGAACAGAAAGAAAGAACAGAACTCGCTAATCCATCACATGTAGTATCGGTCTCCTTGACCGTCATCACAAATGTTCCGCCCTGTCGAGGTAGCTCCCTCTGCGGGTGATGAGCAATCTGTGGTGCTACAGGTGGCCTAGCTCCACCTCTCAACCCTCGATCTGTACCCTAGCCTGGACGATGAAGGTTCTAAAGAGAATCCTTCACTATATGCTCCATTGATCCACAATGTAAGCATGCTCCAAGTCTCTTCCGGTAAATCTTCTAAGTGTGCCCAGTCCTCTTACAATATGTGCATTGAGGAGCATGTCGCACCCATGTCTGAGGCTGTTGTGGCATCCGCTATACTGGAGCTTGTATTGGAGAAATAATTAGCTCATGCATCTGATATTATTGTTGATAAGCTCTGAACTGTATGGGAAACTGCTATTGCTGGAGCTGATAAGCCCCCTGATACTGTTGCTAAAACTGGGGCATCTTCATCGGTCTCGCACTGCTACTGGCACCCCCAAACATATCACGGTCCCTCTTCGGCTTCAAGTTATACTCCCGCTCTACCTTGCGTGCCTCCGCAAAATATCTCAGAATATGTCTCATAGAAAGATTGAATGAGGATCTTCACTTCCCATTTCGGACCCTCGCAGAAATGGATAGTCCAAACTTTTGGCTACCTCAACAAGTACTCCGCAAATTGGCTCAGTCTCCCGAACTCTGCGGTGTACTCCTCTACGGACATGTTTCCCTGTATAAGGCTCTCAAACTGCCTTCCTAAGTTTAACCTGTCCGTCCGAGCAAAGAACTTCTTCTTGAAGAGATCCTTGATCACCTTCCAAGACTGCCCCACATCAGTAAGAAGTGGCTCATTCTTGAACCAAGTACGGGCAACGTCGAATAGTTGAAGTCCTACCGCCTCAACCTTCAAATTCTCAGCAAGACGGGACACCCTCATGAGACGCTTGATATCCTTGAGCCAATCGCCAGCATAGACTAACCCTTTGTCCCCTTGAAAACCCGAGGCTCTAGCTTCTTAAAATTTTGAATGTTGCCCGGCTCGAACTGAACATCCTATGGCTGTGGAGGAGTCCCTCTCTGAACTGCTACAATAGCTACCTGATGGGCAATTTCCATATTCTATCGCATCATATCTGACTGCCTGTGCTGGGCCTCTATATGTTCCCTCTGTACCTCTATCATCTCTTTAAACAGTACAACCAACGGTGTGGCATCTCCTAACAATAGAGGTGGTAGAATTCTGTCCGAAGCAACTGGGTTAGTCCTCAGAACAGGTGAAGGAGAACCCCCGAAGGTAGCCGAGACTCCTACGTGAATTGATATCGTAGGAGGTAAAACCTATGTTATCTGAGTGGGAGGTTGAGAGGTGGCAGACCTCGCAGAAACTGCTCCTGATCGATGGGATCTGGTCTTCAGTGGCATCCTGAAGACAGATCAAAACAAAAAAGATGAATTCAACACGAGATAAGATATTATCAAGAAAGTACAATAATATTCAAAGTATTCAGAAGGAATCAAAAGTAGCAATTTCAAATTAGATTGGAATTCCTAGTGGTGATTGAGTATCCCTCTCTCATCCGAGTGTCCTATGTCCTATATCCTATCGCAGGCTCGCAGTTGTACAACTAAGTTGTTGTACTACCACGACTTCGCATAAATTGTAAAGCTAGACCTACATAAGCCACCACAAAAATGTGTTACGACCCACACCCGGTGAAGAGGCACGAGTACGTGGGTACGTCCAGCCTATGTCGCAGCATCGGCGATAGAACGTTGTCTATGTCAACTATAATAACTAATCATCTCACAATAATGTATAATCTGCCAATAATATCTCAACTCCAAGAAGGAGGGCAATAAACTTAATGCAACACAATACTCAATCACAAATCTATAGCACGATAAGATATTAAAGAAGTCTAACATAACTATGCAGTTAAATATAACAACAAATAGAAACAATATCCAAATCTCAATATTTATGCCGAAAATAAATCCAGTACCAAAATGCTAAGAAAAACTAACTATGAAAACTAGTGATTTCGGCTAAATCTCCCGACAGTCACTCCATAACTAGTGGGTCCATGTCTGCACCATCTATAGGTCGAGGTCCGCAGTACGTCGGGCACCAATCTTCCAGATCCTCTAAAAAATATTATCTAATCGGGAATAGAGCAAAGTACAACCCAATAGCAGTTCCAATTAATTGACAAAAACTATAAAATAGTAAAATAGAGGATGTTATATACGATGAGAATATAACTGATGATCTAAGAATAATGAAGGATCAAGCAAAACTAACAATAAAAATATAAATCAATGCGTACAAGAATGAAGGAGATAAACTATAATGTCAGAAATAGAACAGGTTAATCTATAAACTAAATATGGAATCTATAATATACCATGTGTTTGAGATACTAACTAAATATGTGATCGGCTTGGGATATTCAATGATTACACTAAGGAGCTAACTCAACCATACGTGAAGTGTATAATTAGTTAGTAGCCAATGATTACACTACTAGCCGATAGTTCTTGATCACATATTTAATTAGTATTTTCCCCGCCTCGAATGATACAATGGATCTAATCATGACACCTTACTAGCCAATGTATCCAATATTTAACCTATAATATCCAATGTTATCCAATACCAACAAGGAGCAGTATTCGATACCATCTCGATAATCAAGGTAATATCTCATGACTGATGATCCAATAACAATACAAATCCGTGTACCAAAGTGTCAAAGAATCATAAGTAACATTTCTAAATACTTGAATTATAGTAGTAATCAAATAATGAAAACTATCAGAAAATGTACTCGCTTGTGGTCCAAAAAAATAATACGAACAGTATTTGAACTGGTGCCACACAGACCTATATATAGAATATTACATTAATACAAGATTTTGGAATAAAAATAAGTTAAACTAGTCAAATTCTAGGTCATAAAGCCGTTTTTAAATCAAAATAATCAAACTAGGTCAACTCTAGGTCAAACTAGTCAAACTTGGTCAAACTAGCTATTTATAGGTTGTATGAGTCCATCCATATCTAGGATATTGGGTCCATACATTATGTAACTAGGCTATACTAGCTATGTTTGGATACTAGAGTATCGACACTATACTGTATCATAAGATACGTAAATTATTAGATATAAAAATACCATAATATATATATATACAAGATAAAATATATAGTACTCCTAGATAAACTAATGCTAAGTGGATACCTTAGTTTGAACCAAATGCGGTATAACACCACCTACACACCCATCTTGATATGCAAACCCAATACCTTGAGTATAAACCAATACCTTGATATTACCTTGGTATCACAAGGTAATTCAATATCTAACATTAACTAACTAACCATAAATACCTCACCATACACTAATATGCAATTAAACTCATAACTTATAACAATACTAGCTACTAACTATACTAAGATACTATATTTACCCTTTACCTTGAGATACCCCATTTACCTTGACTAAAATCTAAAGGTAATACCCAATACATTGGTCATATATCTAGTCATTAGATATAACTATATATACACTAACATGCAATTAAACTCATAACTATACTATACTAACTAATATATATATATATATATATATATATATATAAATATATATATATATATATACACCAATTAACTAACTAACATATATAATACTAACATACTATTTAATACTAAAATCAATACCTACAACTAACATAACTAGTTGTACCCATTGGATATTCCATACCTATACCCAAGATACCTCAACTCTCATTACCTTGGTATAACTCAAGGTAAACTAGAAATAATACTAACCAATGCTAATACTAACTAGTGCTTATATATATATATATATATATATATATATATATATATATATATATATATATATATATGCTAACTTACTAACAATATTAACTAACTTATCAATATACACTAACTTAGCTTATTAACTTATCTACAACTTAAACTATAAGCATGGTGCTATATACTAAAGCTAATGCTGCTTATTGCTTCTACTGCTATTGCTTACTGCTTATCGCTGCTGCTCCCGGCTTATCGTTGCTGCTGCTTCAGCTTGCTACTTCAGCTGCTGCTTTTGCTGCTACTTTTGCTGCTTTTGTTTTTGCTTTTGCTGCCCAGCCCGCTTATTGCCCCCTAGCTCACAAGCACATATACGCACACACCTATACACACATACACTCACTCATATATATATATATATATATATATATATATATATATATATATATATATATATATATATATATACATGCTACCATATACCCACACTAATGATGCGCATGAACTCTCATACTCTCCAATGACCACCAACACATCACAATTATAACTAATATATATATATATATATATGTATGTATATATATACATACATATATATATATATATATATATATATATATATATATATATATATATATATGTGTGTGTGTGTGTGTGTGTGTGTGTCTCAACAATAATAGTGCACATGAACTATCTCTTACTCTCCAATAACCACCAACATATCACAAATGAAAATAAAACATACATATAACTATACATATATATCTATATCATATAACAATTATAATTACAATACTCTAATAGCTATAACCAAGGTAAATTAAATTAGAATGCAAAGTATCAAACACGTGGAGTGTACCGCACCCGTATCACACTCATTCTATGATACGCTTGCGATACGGCTCCACCACATCACCAAACATACCCCGAAGAACAGGATCAAGTATAGAATCATAATTAGAAGCAACACGAAGTGTTAGCTACTCACTTACGTGCCCGTGTCAAAATATCACATGTTCAAACCCCCGTGTCGGAAGAAAACTCCCAAATTAACCCTTATCGCTAAATTATCGGGATACGGCCTACAAGTATCCAATTGTGGACACAAAACTAGTCACACACAATAAAACACAAGTCAATTTGGTCTAATGGACCTATTAACAAACATAAAATATGCCAATATCGGAATTCTCCCAAAATTGACACAAACACCACAAAACTTTCTCCATATGCCTCCTATGAACCTAATTCCACTTCTTTTGGGTAGCTTTAGTACATGGGAGGGTTCCTAATGATTAAATTATAGATTTAGAGTCTAATTAGAGAGCTTAAATTGAATTGTACCAATTAGAAGATGGATTTCCAATACAATTCTCCAAATGAGTGTCAAGAGCCTTCAACTTGTAGATCATTACTTCCTTCTTGTAGATCTTTGCTTCCTCCTTATAGATCATTGCTTCCTCCTTGTTCTAATAGCCTCCAATTATGAATAGGGTAGGAATTTGGAAATAAATTGGGTAGGAATTGGTGTAGAGATGAAGGAATTTGGAAAGAACAAAATTTAGATATAAATTTGGAATGAAGAAAAGAGAGGAGAGAGAGTCTCCACCCCCCTTATGTAGTGGCCGGCCTTGCCCCCTCTCCAAGGCACTATAAAATGTCCACAATACCCCTTGGGGCTTGTCATGAAGAAATTAATTAAGGAGGGAAGGTTCTAACCAATTTGTTTAACTAATTAATTCATCCTCCTAATGAATTGGACTTACTATTGGGCTCAATTCTAGCTAAAATTAAATGTTGGTCCATGAATCTAATCAAAACTAGTTAGGTCCACTAACACATGTCCAAAATCAAATACTAACATCTAACAATAATTAAATAATATAATAAATAAATATTCAACATGCACAATATTTAAGGGCAGTAAACATAACATATATGACAAAGAAGTAAGGCATCCCAAACGCTCTGTGAAAATATTCTGGAAACTAGCTGTACAAAATGAGAAGCTGGCAGAGTAGCAAAAATAAATGACCATGATTAGTTACAGTTTGAGTAATTACAGTCATAAAAGGAAACTAAATGTTAAGATTTACGGCTAACAAGTATTAGTGGCTAAACGTCCAAAAGAGAAAAATATACAATAATGAGCAGGGAAGAAGAAACTCACTTGTGTCCCTTAGCGGCCATCCGCCTGGTGCACGTCATTGTTCAGGGAGAAGTATGTTGGATCCTCGGGTACTGGCTCTAAACCTGGCCATGCAAAACCAATGGGATTAGACCCCAAATAGTAAGTACCACAAGGGAAGCACAAATGAAGAAACAAAACTAGAGAGAATAACCATATATATATATATATATATATAATTATGTCTCATAGTTTGGTTCATAGCATATTGTGACACTACGATCTAACCCTACAACCAAACAAGGACAAGGGCTAAACTGCTGCACCAGGATAGTCCATGTTCCTAACTATTTAACAAAAGATACAAGCACAAACAAGTTCAGTTATAAAATTGGCCAATCAATTATACGGCTTGCTAGGTGGAGTCTGGGTTATCCCAGTGATATATGCATATAATAGGAATCCTCAGATTGATCCATGTATTATAAGGGCTAGTCAAGCCATGAATCACCGCATAGCACATAATATTATGCACCGGTCCTACGTAAGGCCACCATGCTAAGATCGCATAGGACATATAATACAATATAATATTCGGATATTGTCATCCATTAATGAGAATTTAAACAATATCCATGGGGCCAGCCTGCACTCCCCTGATAAATATTTAAGCGTGGCTAGTTAAGCACGATCTCGGGATTTCGTCCCTCCTAATGCTTTACATATTTTAGTTGCCTAGTTAACCCTATGGTTTGCTGGAATCATATGGCGTGGTAACATATTACTCCCATTATATGTCGTACCACAGTATGGGCACGCTAGATACGAATCCACTTTGTTACTTGATAATTCAATTTGAATTCACCCGAACGTGATACACTAATCAAACAACTCCTAGCCACGCTTGGTTTTTGACCAAATATCATCTCCATGCTGGAGAAAAATTGTATCATATCGCATATCGTATAGCACATAGGTACACCTTGGTATAAAATGTAACATAATCACGTAGGAACACTTAGCACGTAGGAACATATAGCACCTAGTAAGTATATCAGCACGGATACCAATAGCCGAGTCAAGTTACCAATCATTGGTAAATCACATAATTTCTAGCACATGGCAACACATAGGCTAAGTCAGGGACATAGGTAGTCATAGTCACTTGGCGCGTGGTCTATTTCTATACATAGTCGGGTTAGGCGCATAGTCAGATCCAATACATAGTCATTTAGTTCACATACACTTACAATCATTAATATCAAAGCAAATCAATAATACATGTACATAGAGCCGCATAAAGGTTTGGGGCGCATAGGGATCAGGGATGCATATGGTCAAAGGTGCATGGGATCAGGGACGTATAGGGTCAGTGGAGCATGGGATCAGAGGCAAAGTCCACTCATCGGAACAAATGCTGAGTGACGGACAATAAATGCAAGTCAGAGAATTGACTGATGTGACATGCCAAAAAATATCAAAGAAAAGACATAATCATGAAAAGTCGTGCAGAGTCATGAAAGTCGAGTAGAGTCCTTTGTCAAAAGAAGAGACGCATGGCACTCTGCCGCATAGTCATTTGAGCGCATGAACTCTGAGCCGCATAGATTCTTGGCCTTAGTGATATTTTATGCATTCAATATTATATGCGTCCGACTTTCGAACGCATGCACAGAGCAGTCATGTGCCCAACAAGATAGGTGCATGCTGAAACATGCTGCATAGAGTTGTACCGCATGAGACTCCTTCATATCCAAATAGCACGAACTCCATAGAAAAAGCTTCAAAATTCGAAAACTTGATTTCTTCATAAAAACTTTATTTTAACTCTAAATCAAATATTTAACTTCAAATCAAGTGAATCAAAAGCCAAAATGCCTGAAATGGAATACTCTATCAGCTAAAGAAACTAGTTTTCTAAAATACCATGTTTTAATATATCAAAACCAAGAAAAACTTATGAAACCTATGAAAACTCTAATCTTAAAATGTAGATCTACACATATCCATACATAAAAACTAAAAACTCCAAGTATAAAAAGTGCTTATAATCGTAATATATACATATTAGACTAATAAAATGCAAGAAAAGAGAAAAAATTAAAATCTAAGAGTTTCTCTATATCATGCAAGGTGTACTTGCCTAAAATGAAAGAAGGAGAAGAAATGAGATAATGAGGAAAGAGAGAAAAAAGAAGTTAGTTTAAATAGATAGGGCTTGAGGTTTAGACCATGGGTTCAACTCAAGACTAAACAAATAATCCATGAACTAAGTTAAACCAAAGAATGAATCTAGTCTCCATGCAACCTAATAAACATGCAAGATAGAAATAATATGTTCCAAATACGTATATCGGGAACGGAAAGTGACACTAACCCTAAACCTCACCTCTGATCAGAGCTGTCTACCTACCGCCCTCAGCTCAGCCTCATCGCATCAGATCTTGACTATAGTGTGTCCCTGTGATCCATTGGGGACTCTTTCACTAATGATCGTCTTCTCGTTACCTTTCGACGTTGCTCCATCAGAGCTAGAGTTCGCCCCTGCACCATATCTTCCCTTCGACTCTGACCCACCATCACCATTTTTGAAGGTGTCGACCGTCTCTTCCGACAGATATGCAAATTAGTGAACCTCCATCGTGTCCTTGGCTGGATCCACCTCCTTGAATTGTCAAGCGTCGCCCTCGCTATGCCTTAGCCGTGTGTCCTCCGGCGTAGCCCGAGCTGTTAGCACCACTGGATTCGGAGCTCGACCGAGCGTCGAGCAACGCCTCTCCCCGAAGTCGATCCACAGCAATCAAACGAGCTCCGCACCACTGTGAGTCTCTTTTCATCGCGATCGCCCTCTTCCTTCTTCTCTTCTTCTTCTTCTTCCTCTTTCCTTTTGTTTTCAATTTATAGTCGGATAGCCGACTGTTAGTATAGGTTTTTTAATTATATTAATATATATAAGCATAGTTTTAGTTAGTTTTAGTTATAAAAGTTTTGGTTAGATAATAGTTCATTAGTTTAAATTAATTAGAAATATTATATGTATTTAGTTTATGTGGTTCTATTTTATAATATTAAGTTTAGAATAATTAGTTTTGGGTTATATTATTAAATATTAAGTATTTAGTGTATAAATAAATAATTTCTTAAATTAAGTTCAATATAAGCGCTTTTATACTAAATCTATACGTATAAGTTTAAAAAAAATTAAAGGATATTTATAGCATACGAGTTTGAATAAATAAATCTTTAACTTGGCTAAATTTGGTAATTATTGAGCTTAACTAATTTGTGTATATTTTATGTTTCTTGGCGGCCCCGTTACGGACCCGGTATCTTCGTATCGATTATCATGTTGAACTCCAATTTTGGATTACTTTATGTCGAACGTAACTATTTGGACTACTTCGGACTCGTTGGGCCTGTTCATTACATAATTTGGAATAACCTTGAGCAGTGTGGCATTATACATATTCTGTGTCGATACGTTCGTGTCGCACACGTCGACTCTAACTAAATTAAAGTGAGTATATTCTCTGGTAGTTTCCTTACTTAATAGTTATTATAATGCATATATTTAGTAATATCTTACTTGATTCCTGACACAATGGTTACACAGATTGGTATATAGTGGATCCTCGTTATGAGATGTTACTCTATCATGATTACCTTATATATCTTATTGATTATATAGACTGTGATTATCGTGCTTGTATTAGAGATCATGCATCATGATTATCGTATCATGACATGTTGTGACTTGGATCCATTGTACTAGTCGGGGTGGGAGAGTGCTATGTAGATATGTGGTCAACCATTTTAGATATTGTAGACATTGTTTGATATCTAATCATGTATGTGATTGAGCCACACCTTCGTATACATTATTTGATTGTTAATCACGTATGTGATTGAGCCGTACCATCGTAGATATTGTTTGATAGATAATCATACTTTACCAGTATGATTGAGCCATACCATCGTTGACATTATACAGCTACATTGATGATTGATCACATATTGAAAGCAATGATTCAAAATACATATTCAGTTATGTACAGTCTTCTTGTTATTTCCATATTATTACTCATTATCATATGGTATCTGCCTATTTATTTTCTACTGCTTATTCTTTTCTGATATCGTATGGTTTATCTTATCATGTATTTTATTTCTATTTACTGTCTTATAGTTTTTACCATGCAATGGAACTGTTGTTAGAGTTGTACTCGTTTCATCCTGACCGGATAACATTGTTAGGAATGCTATCGCCACATGTTCTCGGACTTCTAGATATTGTTTAGTTGAGACTATTTCGACATCTTGGACCATGAGGTGGCTATCTAGACTAGCTTTTCTATTCAGCATTTTATTCCAGTTTTCTTCTATAAGTTAGTTGTTTCATATTATCTTCCTTATACTTTTTTTACTTTAGAATATTGTGATTGAGTACACATTGTTGGACTTGTATTAATCTTGAGGTCTAGACAGTGTTCTACCGTCGATGCTGCAGCGTAGGGTGGCCGTACGCTAGCACTCGTGCCCAACCATCTGGGCGTGGGTCGTGACACATTTTTATGGTGACCCATGCAGGTCTCATCTTGAAAATTAGTGCGATATCGTGGGAGTAATTATGTTTAGTCATACTGCTGTGATCCTACAAATAAATATGATTGATGGATTATAGAAGATTATAGGAAGAAGAGTACTCAATCACATATTACTATTTCTTGATGGATTCCTAGAATGACCCTTGAGAATCTAACTTTGAACCTTACTTAAATCATTTTCGCTGACTTTTCTCACTCTAAATTTATCTTGAATACATGTCATTGTTAAATCTAATTCTTGCTTCAAAATAAGTTTATTTCTAGAGAGAAAGAACAAAGGAGTAGGTGTTGAGCTTATAAATTAAAACTTGTACTTGAAGGTTGATAAATATTTTGGGGTTATAATATCAATTTAGAAATAAGAAATTAAATCAAGATACTACGTTAGGTTTCAAAGGATTTGTAAGTAGTAGATGGAAGAATAAGATATTAATTCAAAGACATAAATCGGGGTTGTATAATTTAGGCTAAGAATGGTTTTGTAGAAATGATAATCGTAATCTATGAGAATAAAAGGGGACAATATTATGACTTGAGACGTAGAAATAAGGGAGAAAATTGTATGAGAGTAAAAGACATTGAGAAATAGTTTTAAAAGGCCTCATCATGCATTGATTTCGAGAATAATAAAAATAAAAGGTAGAGGAATTGAGGATTTGAAGAATAATTTAGTAGGATTGATGAATGAATATTTTGATATTGTAACTTACTTGGAGGATTTGGTGAGGATCGATAAAACACGTAAGATTATTATCAAATACTGATACTTGAGATTCTAAAGATGACCATGAATTTGTGATTTCTGGGTGATTATTAGCAAGTGATTTAAATATTAAAAATGATATTGAAAGTTGCTAGAATGGTTTTGAAATTTATGGCTTATTGAATTCATTCTTGATTTTGAGGATAGTAGAATTAAAGAGGGATTAAAAAAAATTTACTACAAGATCCTGATTAATTTATTGGGTAGAGTCATTGATATGAAGTGTAGTAGAGTTTATATAGATTGATTAAAACTCATAAATGATGATATCGAAGATGAAAATACAAACTTGATAAAGATCTTTTGAAGTACAAAGTTGAAATCATCAAACTCTTGGTAGTTGATAATCAATAATATGGAAGCAAAATGAGTAAGAGGATTAGATACCAAACAAGGGAGGACACCTTGAAGGTTAAAATTTTAGAATTTTATTGGCTATGGACATCTGTAAGAAAATTCATGACGACGACTTCATTACAATCAAGTAAGCAAGAGTAGAATTCATATTCTTTGTACTTATCTTTTTTCTCCTTGATACCTTTGACCTGCCTGTATCTACCAACTTGACTCTTATCTAAAAACTTGTTACTCTAGTATCACTAGTAAATAGGATCTTGTCTTCTCTTTTGAATCTTATTATTCACCTTACTTTTAGGAATGCCCTGATCATCTAGCACCAGAGTAGAAGAATTTGTTGTCATGTGATTATAATATATTTTGTCTTGTAATAATTTTTTTGACATTGAAATAGAATTGATAAAGGAAAAGCTGGACTGAGGATGAAAGCAAAATTAAGATAATAGTTGTATCATGAGTTTTTTTTTTCATATGACATATTGAAACTAAAAAAATAGAGGAAGTAATGTTGGGTCATACTTGAAAGAAATGAGGAATGTAAGAAAAGATATAATTTGAAGTTAAAATGAAAAGACTTGAATTTGAACTGTGGACATAAATTTGGAATAGATAATTATAAAAGATTTAGAAATTTGAATTTTATTACAAATTCGATAATGGATTATGTGATCATATGGATATACCTTTTAGGATTAGTAATTTTGAGACAGATTGAGTAGCTAGTATAGGATAATGATTTTAACCAACTATTCTATCTACCTATATACTTTATTCATGTAATCATATTGAGTCCATTTCAATATTTTACCCTTGATGGTTAGGAAGTCTATGAGTGGAAATCTTGGTGATAATTCTTGATCAATAACATGAATGATATATTTTGAGGATTAAAATTTATAGTGCTAAGATCATATAAATTTTGAGTTCTGAGATGGGAATGAATTTATGATAAGGATGACCAATAAAAAAAGTAATTTAGAGTTTGTGACGAAAAAAAAATTCCAACTTAAAGAGATGAGAATTTTTTTTTGAAAATTTATAGTAAGGTTATCTACCTATCATTAAGGTTTGAGCACTCAAGAGTTAGCCTATGATATAGAACATGTTTTGAATCTTAGATATTAAGTAACTTGGATTGATGGAATCAATTTAAACATCGAGGACTTGAATAGAATCAATTTTACATTAGGATAATAAATTCAAAGGATGAATAAGAATTTTCTAGTTCAAAATTTCAGAAACATTGTACGTATGGGTAAAGAAATATGGAATGAAATAAAGCTCATGGTAAAGAATGTTACAATGGAATTGATTATGGGATCATATAATTAAGAGTCATAAGGTAAGATCGTGGTATATCGAGGTTAGGATCTAAATTAAAATCTTGATCATGATAGTAACATTTGAAATCAAAAAAATAATCGAGGTATAGTTTGGTGTTAAGATAAACAAACTCGAAGTTGATGATAAGGATTTTTGGACATATAATAAATTTGATTCAAAAATTCTAGATCTAATCAAATAAAGGTTGAGAAATTCGAAACTTTATAGATGTTTAGTTTGATGATGGATCTCAAGATTGAGAAAGGTAAAATAACATGGATAAACGGAAAGATTGTTGTAGTGACTACTCTTTTTCCTAGAACATAAAAAAGTGATTATAGATTTCTTCATTATATTTTGAATGATGTATGTAAGTTTCCTAAATCTATTCGTCGATCGTATCTTCCGGGTTAGCTATAACTTTCATGTCTATATTATTCCTTATATTAGGTTTTCCTTGCTTTTGTTACTTGAAAAGGTAACATGCATTATTCCACTTACCTGCCTTTTCCAGTGATCGTGTTTACTTCTAAAACTTGAAACTTTCAAGCGGATTCAAGGCCGGGAGATGATTTCTACAAGTTATTCCTATCTTGAACTATATTTTTCTTTTCTTCATGTTTTCTCTCGTTTGGTAAATATCCTTCTTATAGAATTATTTCTTCAATAATTTATCATTTTGACAAATTCTTCCTATCCTGGTCATGGCTTAAATTTCGAGAACGAAATTTTTTATAAGGTGGGAAGACGTGTAACAATCAATTTTCGAAATTTACCAAATTCTTAGATTTTAAAATTTTCTCTCAAATGTTGTTTATTTTGTAATTATTAAATAGAATAATATAATATAATCCTGTAATACTCTTGTGTTCAAAATATTTGATTTATAAAATAAGTTCCTTTCTACTTTATACTAATAAAATTATTTAGAAAATATTTTGTTATTATTTTGGTTCAAGATATGTTTGAAATCATAAAAAGTATTGACTAAGTATTTGATTTGGATTTTTTAATTAGCTTTGGAATTTATTGGAATGATAGTTATCCATAGGATTATTTTGGTTGGGATAATTGGCTTTAGTAGAACTAATTAGATAATTAGTTATTCATGGGAAGCTTCATGAAACTTTACCATATTCCTTGACACTACCTCCCATGATTATTACTAATTGTTCCATCCCCATGACTTGGGGAGCAAGTCCCACCTCCTTTATAAGGAGACATTTCTTTTTTTTCCAAACCAATCCAATAATTTCTAATTATTTCCCTATAATTTCCTTTCCAAAGCCATAAATCCCCACCCGACCACCATCACCACAGAATTGTGTCTGCGTAATAAGTCCGTGTCCACCACCACCTTTTTCGTATTAGCCATGTTGGCCTGGGGTCCGAACCCGGGTGTCCTTCCATATTTTTTATGACTATTCCATCCACAGTAAACCAAAACCAGCTTCCTGTTGTGTCCGACACAATCTGGACATGACCCCTTACACAGAATCTGTTATGTCTGACAAATTGGACACACCCACAGTAACCCCAAAAACATATATCCAGACATCTAACCCTAACCCTAAACCTCACCTCTGACCGGAGTTGTCGACTTACCGCCCTCAGCCTCGCTACGTCAGATCTCAACTACAGTTTGTCCCTGTGATCCGTTGGGGACTCCTTCACTGACGATCGTCTCCCGTTCCCTTCCGGCGTTGCTCCACTTGAACTCGAGCTCGCCACTTCCTAAGATCTCCCCTTCGACTCCGACCCACCATCGCCTTTTCCTAAGGTGCCAATTATCTCTTTCCGCAGATCTACGAATTAGTGATCCTTCGTCGTGTCCTTGGTCAGATCCACCTTTTTGAACTCTCTGGTGCCGCCCTCGCTCCACCAGAGCCGCGTGTCCTCCGGTGTAGCATGAGTCGAGAGAGCTGCTAGATTCAGAGCTTCGCTAAGCGTTGAGCAGTGCCTCTCCCTGAAGCCGATCCATAGCTATCAGACGAACTCTGCACCACTGTGAGTCTTTTTCTCGCAATCGCCCTTTTCTTTCTTCTTTTTCTTCTTCTTCTTCTTCTTCTTCTTCTTCTTCTTCTTCTTCTTTCTTTTTGTTTTTAATTTGTAGTCGGGTGGCCGACTATTAGTATAGGTTTTTTAATTATATTAATACATATAAGCGTAGTTTTAGTTTGTTATAGTTAGTTTTAGTTATATAAGTTTTGGTTAGATAATAGTTTATTAGTTTTAATTGATTAGAAATTTTATATGTATTTAGTTTATGTTGGTTCTATTGTATAAACATTAAGTTTGGAATAATTCTTTTTGGGTTATATTATTAAATATAAATTATTTTTTGTATATCTAAATAATTCTCAAATTAAGTTCAATATAAGTGGTTTTATACAAAATCTATACATATAAGTTTAAAAGGATTTTTAAAGGATAGTTATAGCATATGAGTTTGAATAAATACATATTTATCTTAGCTAAATTTGCTAATTATTGAGCTTAGCTAATTTGTGCATATTTTATGTTTCTTGGCGGGCCCGATTGCGGACATGGTATCTTCATCTCGATTATTGTGCTGAACTTCGATTCTGGACTACTTTATGTCGAACTTATCTATTTGGACTACTCTGGACTCGTTGGGACTATTCATTACACATTTTGGAATCATCTTCAGCAGTGTGGCATTGTACCTATTTTGTGTCGACAAGTTCATGTCGCACACGTCGACTCCAACTAAATTGAGGTGAATACATTCTCTGATAGTTTCTTTACTTGATAGTTATTATAATACATGTATTTAGTGATATCTTACTGTATTCCTTATACGATGGTTACACAGATTGGTATATAGTGGATCCCCGTCATAAAATATTACTCTATCATGATTACCTTGTATATCTTAATGATTATATAGATCGTGATCACCATGCTCGTATTATAGACCGTGCCTCATGATTATCGTGTCGTGACATGTCGTAACTTGGATCCATTGTACTAGTCAGGGCGGGGGAGTTCTAAGTAGATATATGATCAACCATTTTAGATATTATAAATATTGTTTGATAGCTAATCATGTATGTGATTGAGCCATACCATCGTAGACATTGTTTGATAGCTGATCATACTTTACCAGTATGATTGAGTCGTACTATCATTGACATTGTACAGTTACATTGATGATTGATCACATATTAAAAGCAGTACTTTGAAACACATAGTCAGTTAGGTACAATCTTCCTGTTATTTCCATATTATTACTCATTGCCATATGGTATCTGCCTATTTATTTTCTACTGCTTATTCTGTTATGATATTTTATTGTTTATCTCATCATATATTTTATTTCTATTTACTGTTTTATAGAATCTACCATGTATTGGAACTGCTGTTAGAGTTGTACCCGTTTTATCCTAACTGGATAACATTTTTAGGAATGCTACTACTATACGTTCTCGGACTTCTGGCCAATGTTTAGTTGAGGCAATTTCTACATCTTGGACCATAAGGTAACTAACTAGACTAGCTTATCTATTTCAGCATTATGTTCCAGTTTACTTCTATAAGTTAGTTATTTCATATTATCGTCCTTATACATTTCTTACTTCAGAATATTGTGAATGAGTACTAATTGTTGGACTTGTATTGATCTTGAGGTCTAGACAGCGTTCTATCACTGACGCTGTGGCGTAGGGTTGGAGTGCACACATACTCGTGTCCAACCATCTGGGTGCGAGTCATGAAACATTTTTATGGTGACCCATGCAGGTAACATCTTCATAATTAGTGCGATATCGTGGTAGTACTTATGTTTAGTCATACTGCTACGAGCCTGCAAATGAATATGATTGATGGATTATAGAAGATTCTAGGAAGAAGTGTACTCAATCACATATTATGATTTCTTGATGGATTCCTAGGATGAACCTTGAGAATCTTACTTTGAACCTTACTTAAATCCATTTTCGCTGACTTTTGCTCACTCTAAATTCAGCTTGAATACCTATCATTTTTAAATCTAATTATTGCTTCAAGATGAGTTTATTTCTATATAGAAACAACAAAAGAGTAGGTGTTGAGCTTATAAATTAAAATCTTGTACTTGAATGTTGATAAATATTTTGGGGTTATAATATCAATTTTGAAATAAGAAATTAAATCAAGATACTACGTTGTGTTTTGAAGGATTTTTAAGTAGTAAATGGAAGCATAAGATATGAATTCAAATACATAAATCGGGGTTGTATAAATTAGGCTAAGAACGATTTTGTAGAAATAATGATCATAATCCATGAGAATAAAGGAGGACAATATTGTGTCTTGAGACGTAGAAATAAAGGAGAAAATTTTATGAGAGCAAAAGACATCAAGGAAGAATGTTAAAAGTCCTCATCATGCATTGATTTCGAGAATAATAAAAATAAAAGGTAGAGGAATTGAGGATTTAACAAATAAATTAGTAGGACTGATGAATGAATATTTTGATATTGCAACTTACTTAAAGGATTTGGTAAGGATCGATAAAACACATAAGATTAGGATCAAATATTGATACTTGAGATTCTAAAAACAATGATGAATTTGTGATTTATGGGTGATTATTAGCAAGTGATTTAAATATTAAAAAAAATATTGAAAGTTGCTAGATTGATTTTGACATTTATGGCTTATTGAATTCATTCTTGATTTCAATGATAGTAGAATTAAAGAGGGATTAAAAAACTTTTACTAGAAGATCCCGACTAATTTATTGGATGGAGTCATTGATATGAAGTGTAGTAGAGTTTATATAGATTGATCGGAACTCATAAATGATGATATCGAAGATGGAAATACAAACTTGATAAAGATCTTTAGAAGGACAAAGTTAAAATCATAAAACTCTTGGTAGTTGATAATCAATAATATGGAATCATAATGAGTAACATGATTGAATACCAAAAAAAGTGAGGATACCTTGGAGGTAAAAATTTTAGAATATTATTGGCTTTGGACATATATAAGAAAAGCCAGGACAACGACTTTATTACAATCAAGTGAGCAAGATTATAATTCATATTATTTGTAATTATCTTTTTTTTTTCTCCTTGATACCTTTGACCTACCTATATCTACCAACTTGATTCTTATCTAGAAACTTGTTACTCTAACATCACTAGTAAATAGGATATTGTCTTCTCTTTTGAATCTTATGATCCACCTCACATTTAGTAATGCCCTGATTATCTAGCACTAGAGTAGAAGAATTTATTATCATGTGATTTTAATATATTTTATCATGTAATGATGCTTTTGACATTAAAATAGAATTGACAAAGGAAAAGCGGGACTGAGGATGAAAGCAAAATTAAGAGAATAGTGGTATCATGAGTTTTTTTTCATATAACATATTGAAATTCAAAAAAAATTAGAGGAAGTAATGTTGGGTCATACTTGGAAGAAATGAGGAATGCAAGAAAACAAATAATTTGAGGTTAAAATAAAAATACTTGAATTTGAAATATGGACATAAATTCTAACACGATAATTATAAAAGATATGGAAATTAGAATTTTATTGCAAATTCGATAATGGATTATGGGATCATAAGGTATATAACTTTTAGGATTAGTAATTTTGAGACAGATTGAGTAGCTAGTCTAGGATCCTGGTTCTAACCAACTATTATATCTTCCTATATACTTCATTCTTGTAATCATATCGAGTCCATTTCAATATTTTACCCTTGATGGTTAAGAAGTCTATGAGTAAATATCTTTGTGATAATTCTTGATTAATAACCGGAATGATATATTTTAAGGATTAAAATTTGATAGTGCTAAGATCGTATAAATTTTGAGTTCTGAGATGAGAATAAATTTATGATAAGAATGACCAATAAGAAAAGTGATTTAGTGTTTGTGACAAAAAAAAATTCTTCCAAATTTATGAGATGAGAATTTTTTTGAAATTTTATAGTCAAGGTATCTACCTATCATTAAGGTTTGAGCACTCAAGAGTTAGCCTATGATATAGAACATGTTTTGAATCTTAGATATTAAGTGAATTGGATTGATGGAATCAATTTAAATATCGAGGATTTGAATAGAAATGATTTTGCATTGGGATAAGAAATTCAAAGGATGAATAAGAATTTTCTTGTTCAAAATTTTAGAAATATTATACGTATGGGTAGAGGAATATGGAATAAAGTGAAGCTCATGGTAAAGAATGTTATAATAGAATTGATTATGGGATCATATAATTGAGAGTTGTAAGTTAAGATCGTGGTATATCGAAGTTAGGATCTAAACTAAAAACTTGATCATGAAAGTAACATTTTAAATGGATAAAAATTATCGAGGTATAGTTTGGTTTTAAGATAAACAAACTCGAAGTTGGTGATAAGGGTATTTGGACATAACAAAAATTTGATTCAAAAATTATAGATCTAATTAAATAAAGGTTAAGGAATTAGAAACTTTATTGATGTTTAGTTTGATGATGGATCTCAAGATTGAGAAAGGTAAAATGAACGAGGATAAAAGGAAAGATTGTAGTAGTGACTACTCTTTTTCCTAGAACATAAGAAAGTGATTATAAATTTTTTTGATTACATTTTTGAATGATTTATGTAAGTTTCCTAAATCTATTCGTCAATCATATCTTTCGGGTTAGCTATAAAATTTTTGTCTATATCATTCATTATATTAGGCTTTCCTTGGTTTGGTTACTAGAAAAGGTAACGTGCATTATTCCACTTACCTGTCTTTTCCAATGATCGTGCCTACTTCCAAAACTTGAAACTTTCTACCGGATCAAGGCCGAGACATGATTCCTGCAAGTTATTCCTATCTTGAACTATATTTTTCTTTTCTTCCTATTTCCTCCTGTTTGGTAAATATCCTTCTTATAAAATTATTTCTTCAATGATTCATCATTTTGACTAATAAATTCTTCCTATCCTGGTTATCTCTTTCATTTTGAGGACGAAATTTTTTCTTATCTGGGTAGACTTGTAACCTTCGGTTTTCAAAATTTACCAAATTCTTATATTTTAATTTTATTTTCAAATATTGTTTCTTTTGTAATTATTAAATAGAATTATATACTAGTGTCAAGTAATATTCTAGAGTTCAAAAAATTTGTTTTATAAAATAAATTCCATTTTATTTTATACTAATAAAATTATTTAGAAAATGTTTTATTATTATTTTTGGTTCAAGGTATGTTTGAAAATCATAAAATGTGTTGATTAATTATTTGATTTGGATTTATTAATTAGCTTTGGAATTTATTGGAATGATAGTTATCTATAGGATATTCTTTTGGTTGGGCTAATGGGCTTTAGTAGAATTAATTAGATAATTAGTTATTCATGGGAAGCTTCATGAAGTTTTTCCATATTCCTTGCTACTTCCTCCCTTGATTATTACTAATTGTGTTATCCCCATGACTTGGGGAGCAAGTCCCACCTCCTATATAAGGAGACACTTCTTTTTTTTCCCAAACTAATCCAATAACTTCTAATTATTTCCCCATAATTTCCTTTCCAAAGCTACAACACCTCAGCCTACCACCATCACTACAGAATTGTGTGTCCGTATCTACCACCACCTTTTTTGTGTCAGCTGTGTCAGCCTCGGGTCCGACCCTGGGTATCTTTCAATATTTTCTGTGACCATTCCATCCACAGTACACCCAAACAAGCTTCATGTCGTGTTTGACATAATCTGGACCCGACCCTTACACAAAATTTGCTTTATTCGTCAAATTGGACACACCCACAACAACCCCAAAAATATATATCCAGACATCTAACCGTAACCCTAAACCTCACCTATGACCAGAGCTGTCGACCCACCGCCCTCAGCCTCGTCGCGTCAGATCTCGACTGGAGTGTGTCCCTGTGATCCCTTGTGGACTCCTTCACTGACGATCGTCACCCCATTCTCTTCCGACGCTACTCCACCGGAGCTCGAGCTCGCCACTGCCCCAGATCTCCCCTTCGACTCTGACCCACAGTTGCCATTTTCGAAGGTGCCGACAGTCTCTTTTGACAAATTTGCGAATTAGTGATCCTCCGCCGTATCCTTGGATGGATCCACCTTCTTGAACTATCGAGCACCGCCCTTGCTCCGCCTGAGCCGCGTGTCCTTCGGCGCAGCCCGAGTCGTGAGCGTCGCTGGATCCGGACCTCCGCCGAGCGTTGAGCAGCACCTCTCCCCGAAGCCGACCCTCAGCCATCAGACGAGCTCTACACAACTGTGAGTCTATTTTCCTCGCGATTGCTCTCTTCCTTCTTCTCTTCTTCTTCCTCTTTCCTTTTGTTTTCAATTTATAATCGGGTGGCCGATTGTTAGTATAGGTTTTTAAATTATATATATATATATATATATATATATATATATATATATATATATATATATATATATATATATATAAGCATAGTTTTAGTTATATAAGTTTTGGTTAGATAATAGTTTATTAGTTTTAATTGATTAGAAATATTATATGTATTTAGTTTATGTTGGTTCTATTTTATAAAAAATAAGTTTGGAATAATTTATTTTGGGTTATATTATTAAATATAAAGTATTTTTGTATATATAAATAATTCTCAAATTAAGTTCAGCATAAGTGGTTTTATACAAAATCTATACGTATAAATTGAAAAATATTTTTAAAGGATATTTATAGTATACGAGTTTGAATAAATAAATCTTTCGCTTAGCTAAATTTGGTAATTATCGAGCTTAGCTAATTTGTGCATATTTCATGTTTCTTGGTAGGCCCCATTGCGGACCTGGTATCTTCGTCTCGATTATCGTGCTGAACTCCGATTCTGGACTACTTTATGTCGAACTAAACTACTTGGACTGCTTTGGACTCGTTGGGACTGTTCATTATATAATTTGGAATCATCTTGATCAGTGTGGTATTATACCTATTTTTTGTCACCATATTCGTGTCGCACATGTTGACTCCTGTCACGACCCACACCCGGTGAAGGGCACGAGAACATGGATACGTCCAGCCTACGCCGCAGCATCGGCGGTAGAACATTGTCTAGGTTGTCAATACAAACTATCTATCTCACTCAGTATATATATCCAGTCAATGTCTCAACTCCGAACAGAGGATAAAAGATATTAATAATGATGTGATACTCAATCACAATAACTAAAGCACGATAGAAATCAAAGAATTCTAAAGTAATATTTAATCTCTAAATATCTACAACTCATATCAATAACATCAAATCTCAATACAATATCTAGAATCAAAATGAGCCAAAGACAGATCCGGTACCAATGTACTAATAGAGTCTAACTATAAAAGATTAGTGATCCGGATAAACCTTTCAACAATCACTCATGAACTAGTGGGTCCACGTCTGCACCATCTATAGCTCGAGGTCCGTTATACGTCGGACACCAATCTCCCTGATCCTCAAAAAAATATTATCTAGTCAGGAATAGAGAAAAGTACAACCCAATAGCAGTTCCAATTAATTGACAAAAACTATAAAACAGTAAAATAGAGGATGCTATATACGATGAGAATATAACTGATAGTTTAAGAACAATGAAAGAATAGACAACACTAAAAACAGAAATATAAATCAATGTGTACAAGAATGAAAGAGAGGAACTATAATATCAGGAATAGAACAAGGTAATATGTCACGATCCGCACCCAGTATAGGAATGCAAGTCGAGAACAACACCCAGCCTACATCGCAGAATCGGGAGTAGAACATTGTTTGGGTAATCTATCTAGCAATATAATGAGCCACAAACAATATCCATATATTCAATCACATATCTAAGATAAAAATGAGCATGAATAAGATAAAAGAATAGAATAGTCATAATACACTTATGAGTCTAAAATAATAACATCAATGAGTTTGAAAACTACTAAACAACAAGCTGGAGACAAATCCAGTACAAGAGAATAACTAAATATCTAAACTATGAGTCCCGGGTCGTCTGTCTCAGTCGGGATGAGTCCCTCCTGAGCCAGGGTCTCTGACGCTAAGCCTACAATATCCTGAGGCCCGTAATATGTAGGGTACCACTCCTTAGTGTCATCTTGAAAAAATATATCCAGTCAGAAAAGAAGTAGAGTACATCTCTAACAGTAATTCTAATCAATGATATAAACTATGTAACAGTAAATAGATGTGAATATATAAGATGCAATAATAGATACAAGAGATATACAATAAAAAAAATACTGGTATAAATACAAGAATGAACAATATAGCAATGAGCAAGAATACTAATGACTAAGTGAGTAAGTACTAACTTTAACATGTGATCATCTTGGTTGCACAAGAAACTTGCACAAAAATAAGGGCCTGGCTAGTCATACATGCGGTGTATGACCAACACTCACAGGAAACAAGACATGCACAAGAAGGGTATAATCACATATCTACACTAAAATACTCTCCACCCCCGACTGGTATAGTGGATCCAACCATGATATGCTATGGCACGGGATTCTTTAGGAAGGTAGCAAATCTCTTCGAGAATCAGTGTTTGTATATGTACAAGAAACAAGAAAACAAGGCTTGCACAAGATACACCATATATCAAGGAATAATATTTCATGGCGAGATCCAGATATACCAATTCGTGTAACCATCGTGTCAAGAAATCAAGGATATCTATACTAGATACAATAAATATAGAAGATATCATAAATAAGAAACTATCAGAGAATGTACTCGCCTGAAGTTCGGTGAATAGTATCACAGATGTCTGATATGGTGCCTCGAAGACCTAGACAGGGAATACAACATCAATACAAGGTTTCGAACAGAAAATAAGTTAAACTAGTCAACATCTAGGTCAAAGACCCATTTCTAAGTCAAAACGGTCAAACTAGGTCAACTCTAGGTCAAATCGATCAAACTACTTATTTCTAGGTTGCATGAGTCTATCTCAAAGATATTGGGTTCATACACTATAAAACTATGTCATACAAGCTAAAACTAGAATACTAAGATATTGTATCTCAGGATACGCAAACAAAAGATATAAAATAAACATAAATGTATATACAAACAATATATATATATATATATATATATATATATATATATATATATATATATATATATATATATATATATATATATATATATAAAATCCTAATCACAAATGCTAAATGGATACCTTGGCTTTGAACCAACTCGGTACCGCACCACTAAACCTCTATCTTGATGCCCAAACTCAATACCTTGAGTATCTGCCAATACATTGGCATTCACCTTGGTATCTCAAGGTAATGCGATACCTAGTATATATTAGCTTCCCAACTCAAAACCATATGCTAATATGTATTTATCTAATACAATATCACCTACTAGACTAATCTCTAACTATTAATACATATATATAACTAACTAGGGATACACGAGGTATATATGTATATAACACTAATAGTATCAATAGTATTAGATATCAAAAGTACATATGTATAGATAACTTACTAATTAGTTACTACACCTCAAGCTATCAACTCACTATGAACTAACTGACTACTAATAAACTACTAGTAACAATGACTAACTATACTACTAACTAACTAGCCTTACTACCTTACTAACTACTACTGCATACCTGCTGCTGTTGCTGCACTTTATATTGCTACTATTGCACCTTCATATTGCTGCTGTGTTGCTCCTTCATACTACTACTGTGCTGCACCTTCATATGGCTGCTGTTGTATCTTCATACTGCTGCTGCACTTTCATATTGCTGCTGTTGCTGCTCTTCATATTACTGCTGTTGCTGCTCCTTCATACTGCTGCTGCTACTCTTTCATATTGCTGTTGCTGGTACTTTTTCATATTGCTGATGCTGTTGCTCTTCATATTACTGATGATGCTGCTCCTTCATACTGTTGCTGCATCATATAGCTGAGAGCACACTGCCCGAGCTTAGTCCCCCCCTCATCACACACACACCTACAAGCACACATATGAATATATATCTCTCCATAAACTATCTAAACACATGGATACATACAACCACTCTAACTAGTAGCTAATATATATCTATATACACTCCCAATATATATCAAGTTTCATCACATATAAAAGTACATATATGCACACACTCTTCTCCCACATGTCACATATATATAATACCCCTCTCAACTATACATATAAGCATATATATACAAACACATGTACATAAGTACATATATATAAATACATATTTACATATATACGTATATGAACATAACATATATACACTACTAGATTCTATACATATATAAATATACATGTACATGTACATATATGACTAGTTATATATAATTATGCATGCTATATAATATAGATACACATAATATCAATATGCATATAAACACCCATTCATATAGCTATATACATATATAACAACCATATGTATATAGATATCTATACTCATATACTATATACATATGTATACATATATCACACATAGCTAAGAACAATGGAATTTGAATCTAGAAATGCCACATAACAAACACGTGGAGTGCATCGCACCCGTATCACACTAGATCTATGATACGCATGCGATACGAGTCCACCACACAACCAAACGTACCCCGAAGGACACGAGCAAGTTCGGGACTAAAAGTTACTCCTTTTGTTTCCCCTAATATACTATTTATAAATAATACAAAGAGTAAAATATACAACTACGTGTCCGTGTCAAAATATTACATGCACAAAGTCCCATATCGGAGGAAAAACTCCCAAATCAACACGTATCACCAATTTGTTAGAATACGACCTACACGTACCCAATTATGGATACGACACTAGCCACAAACACATGCCAAGTTGATCTATAGGACCAATTGACCAACACAATAAGTGTCAATCTCGAAATTCTCCCAAAATTGACACAAAAAGCACAATAACTTTCTCAATAGGCCTCCTATGAACTTAATTCCAATTCTTATGGATAGCCTATGCATATGGGTTGGTTTCTCATGGTTAAATCTCAGATTTAGAACCTAATTAAAAAGAAAAAACTAAATTATATCTATTGAGAGATAGATTTCTAATACAACCTCTAAATTGGATGAAATTGGCCTTCAACTTGTAGATCATTGCTCCTCTTTGTAGATCATTGCTTACTTCTTCTAGATCCTTGCTCTACTAGCATCCAATGATGATTTGGAAAGAAATTGGGATAAAATTTGGTAGGAAAATGATGTGGGAATGAAGGAATTTGGTTGAGAGAAATTCTAGATCTATTTTTGAAATGAAAAGAGGAGAAAGAAACTTTTCTCCCCTCTTTATAATGGCCGAACCCCTTACCCCTTCCTCAAGCTACTATGTAATGTCCATTATACCCTTTGGGGCCTCTCACAAATAAATAATTAAGGAGGAAAGGTTCTAGTCTAATGGTTTTAATTAATTTAATCATCCTTCATATTAATGGACTTCTAAGTGGGCTCAATTCTAACTAATAATAAATATTGGTCCATGAGTCTAAACTAAACTAGTTAGGTCCACTCAAGTCCAAACAATAAACTAACATCTAACAATAATTAAATAATACAACAAATAAATATTCAACATGCACAATATTTAATTAATTATAAAATTACCAAAATACCCTTTTCTAGAAAATGAGGTAGTGACATAATCTATAAACTAAAATGGAGTCTACAATATACTATGTGTTTTGAGATACTAACTAGATATGTGATCGGCTTGGGATATTCAATGATTATACTAAAGAGAGCTAACTCAATCATACCCGTAGTGTATGATTAGTTAGTAGCCAATGATTATACTACTTGTCGATAGTTCTTGATCACATATTTAATTAGTATTTCTCCCGTCCCGACTGATACTGTCATTCTCCAGTCCCAAAATACGTATGACTAGGACACATAAGCATGTCAGTCGCATGTATATGGCACCAATATATGGAAACCATAACACACGTACGCTATAATATGAATATCAATTCATAAGTGGTATAAATTTATCACAGTCACAGGGCATAATCTAAATCTCATCCACAGAAATCAAATATAAATAAATAACCAATATCTATGAAACTAGATCTCAATATATAATATCAAGGGATGACAGTCGGATGGAAATAAATCCACTGTCGAACTAGAATATAAAAGCAAACACAATATAAGTACATCAACTAACAATCACGAGGCTCGAAGGGAAGACCTCCTCGAAATATAAGTAACCAGTCCGGATCTGCGTTCCTGCAAATACTCATTAATATTTACACCTGGAAAGGGACCAGGTCCTTAGAGGGACATAACAAGATACATAGAAGCATGCCAATAAAGTACTGAAATAAATATCCAAGGGGTTGCTAACCGTCTAAGTGAATGCAGTTTAAGAACAACTTTCTAACAAGTGGGCTATCTGGCCATAAATGGGATTGGCATGATTGTCTTGGAGAATCGGGGGCCTACAAAGCATGTCATCTTTTGAACGGCAGAGGCTGCCAGGTAGTATAGGGGTCATCACGACCACGCATCTCCGGCGGAGCGTACGGGTTACATAAAAGAAAAGTGCAAAGGAGTCCACACGCCTTACTTGTAGTTCTTCCCACCCCATGATCTAAGCATGTCACATCCATGACATAATAATACCTCTAATAACTGCCAAGTCTACTAGCATGCAAAGTTTCTAACAGCAGTTATCCCTAACGCACGGCCCATAAGTACTGGAGGCCAAACCTGTCACGCAGTCCGTGTCCTATATGAGACTCACACTCGTGTAGCAGCTGTGTCACGGCCAATGAAACCTAATGATACTTCATGATAATGGGGCGGTCTCATAAATAAGGTCAATGCATATACATAGTAAAAACAAATCATGACGACACTGTCGTTGCACCCAAGTTTCCTTGGACGCGCAGTTTATATAGCAATTTAAAATATATGAACTAATGACAGAAAATAAAGATGCATGCAACATATGGAATATGAATAATAGTACAATTGTAAGGTATACTTGCCTGGCAAGAAGCTGCGTAGTACCAATAACCTGCTCCAGAAGTCGCACAGAACAATCCAATAGTCCTCGGGGTGCGTGCACGGGGACGATGATGACGACGATGACATTGACGACGATGACGACGAGGGTGGCGGGTCCACGATGAATACGATGATGATGATAGAAATAATGGTGATAATAAATGGTGATAATGGGGATGAGTGTGATGATGATAATAACAGGGATGATGATGATGACGAGGTTGTTGATGATGTTGATTAGGTTATGATGGTGATGAGATTAGGTTATGATGGTAATGATGATAATAGTGATAATATGGATGGTGATAGGGATGATGGTGATAACGATGATGATGATTGGGTTGATGGTGATGATGTGGATGATTATGATGAGGTGATAATGTTGCTCCGGCCAGGGGGGTCCAGCCAAGGAGGAGGTGCTCAGGGAAAGGAAGAGATGGGAGGAGTCGGGTGGTGCTGGTCGATGTAGGTGGTACTGGTGGTGTGGTTTAGGTGGGTCAGCAGCTGTGGTGGTGATGGAAGGATCCCGGCGGGATGATGGTGGGATGTCGACGGAGGAGAACGGCGATGAGTGGAGGAAGGAGGCAAGAAGAGGGGCGAGTGCAGGCAGTGCTCCATTGAAAGACTGGCCGGTGGAGGGGTCCGGTCGGGTCTGCACGGGGAATGAGGGAGAAGATGAAGTCGAGGAAGGAGAGATCAGGGAGATGGCAATGGTGGTGGTGGTGTTGGTGCTGCCGGCGGTGAGCAGCAGCGGAGGTCAGGCTGAGGAGGAGGAAGAGAGAACGGTGATGGTGTTGTTAATGGTGATGGTGGTGAGCGGAGATGGAGGTCGAGGCCGGCGGAAGAGGCCGATGAGGAGATGATGATGTGGTTGTGGTAGAGGCTGGTGGCGTGTGGCGGAGAGGGAGATGGCGGTTCAGTCGTCCAGGCAAGGAGGAGGAGGAGATGAGGACAGGATGCACGATGGTGAGGCTCGGTCGACGGCCTCCGGCGAGTGCTCCGGCGAGGTTAGGCGGCTGGTCGAGGGTTGAAGGAAGGATATGAAGATGAATAGGGGAGTCGACTGGGAAAATAGGTTAGGGATGGGTTTTGTAAATGAATAAAAAAGAAAAGTTTGTATTTATATGTAGAAAATAGGGTTTGATGTTTGACCTAGGGGTTGGGCTTGGTCAAAATCTCCTTGGAGTTGGGCCTTGGCCTCACATGGGGATGTTTGGAGGGCTATAATTTTTATTGTTCAAAGGCAAGACTAGAATTAAATGGGGGCGATGTTTGTGTGTTGCATATTCTAAAAATTATGGGAAAAATTCATGTAAAGGAAAAAATAGGTTCTCCATGTATTGTATCCAATAGTATGGACATCGTATTGCATTTTTGCATAAAAGCGCCCAACAATTAGAAAATTGCACAAAGATGAAAATTGGATTAAATTAATTAAAATTAATACGCAAGGTGTTCTTGAATTAATTAGAAGTATATGGGAATAAAATTAGGTAGGACAGAAGTGTCATGGACGTAGAGGACTCAGAATTGAATATTATCATAAATTGGGTTGCACGAAACGGGTCAAGATTGTGTCTCCAATTTCGATTGGAATGCACAAGAATACAAAGTTGGAATTTATTTAAAATTAAATATAAATGTCTACGACGAATATTGTGCGGCTAAAATGTAGCACAAGAGAGCATAATTATAAGTTACACAAAGGTTAGAATAGATGACTAGCATGTCTAGGACAAGAATATGAATTTTGTTGGAAGGAAATGGCTAGTGTAGTGCTCCAATTATTAAAGCAACGGTAAGGTGCGCTAAGTGATATAAATATTACAAATATAAATAAAATATTGTGTTCTATTTCTAATTGGATTCAAACTATCTCTAGTTCTACTATCTAAGCCAAGTAGGCTTAATTTTGGGTGATGGAGTTTACAATCTACCCAACTTAAAATAATTTTGTTCTCAAAATTAAAATAAGGCATGGTCTCTCTATCTAATCTTACTTGGTCACAATTAAAAGAATTTACCTCAAGTTTAATAATGCAATTTCTACCCAACTTAGAATTTACCCATCTATCACAATAGACTATACATCTAAGAAAATATTTCTTAAATTATTTAACCGTGTTATTCAATCCTCAAAGTTTCTATCACACAAATACATCATATATGATATGCCCTTAATCAATTATAAAAGAGAGTCACCAAGTCATGTGATTAGCCTATGGGATATATCTAGTACTATCAATGTATCAAACTTATATCAAGTACGAGGTTTTGTCTTTCCGAAGTAAGGGAAGACAGAAAACAATAATAAAGAGTTCAAGGGGGAGGTAATAGAATAGAAATATGGGAATCAAGGCGTTTAAAGAATCCAAATAGAAATTGTCAAGGCAGTTGTGGATTGAAATCCTATTTTGGTAAATTCTTATTCAAAAACTCGTATCAGTATAGTTATGTAATCGATATGATATGCTCAGACACATCTAGGGGTAAGTATATTTGTCTACTAGTCAAATATATATCTCAATCCACGTAAAGTAGTCATGCGAAGAGCGAACCAAGCACACTATGGTTAGCTAGACCATAAGACAATGATTCTGATTTAGACAATGTATTAGTGTGGTTGATCAGGCCCCAATAACACATGTGTCACGAATAAGCTCGATAAAAGAATAAGCTTGCAAAACTAGGCTGTAATAGCAGCATAAGTCATGGTAGTACAGAAATATAAATACGCTGGATTATGATGAAAGAAGGTACATAATAATTCAAGTTTACCCAGAAGATAAGACTCTACAGTCTCTACAATTGTCATACTAACTCCTTGTCTAAGTCGCTAGTCGACTAAATAGGAGTATGGGCTTCTAAGTTCTACAGTTTGAATAAACATTATTTTTTTATGCAAGTCTATAGTTGGTGTTATTCTATTATACTTCATCAACGGGTCAAGAGGACTATGTGATACTGTATTGTGAGGCATACTACCCAACTTAAAGAATTAACTAATACTGTGACGGTCTTAAAGGGATCCAATAAAATAATATTATCCTTGTAAATAAATTATAAACTCTTATTGGGGTACATGCGGAAAAGATCTTGGTACTTATTAGGGTCTTCTATTGCATTATATAGGTAGTGGTCATCTTAAGTCTTAATTATTGTGCTTATAGAACAAAAGGATTAATGGTAAGAATAGAGAAGTGACTAGCCCTCAAGTGGGAGAGGATATATCTTGTATTGAGTTATGGATACAATTTACGAGATCTACAACTAGGGGATAATTATCACAATCTAAATGAATAACTCAACTATCAGGTTCTAACTACAAGGCACATAATTTCAAATTTTAACATTAAAATTTTAATCCTAGCAAAATATATATCCTAACATAAAAGAAATTACTTGGCCTATAATCAGAAGGATCGGGTGCCATGAGTTGAAAGAAAGAAAAAGAAAGCATAATTAGTCGTCGCTCAAATACCGAGTGCTAAGGTTGCGGAGGAACAAGATATGAAATTAAAATAGAGATACTTTTGATAAGATCATGGTTTCCTAAGGGGAAGGTGGTATGCTAATATCTGTGTTCGAGGTTTGTTCGAGGAAAATGTATATTCGTTTCTCTTGGCTTCCTAATGTTCTGTCTGCTAATACCAAGAATCTAAATTTACAGTTCTCTAATACTATCTGACTATAAAGTTAGGTTCAGTCCTAATATTCAACCTTGGATTTCTATTGGTTCCTCAATACTAGGGTCAAACAATATGGTCAAACTTCTAACTAACTCTAGTAGTGTATATACTACTCTCAAGTCCTTCATAACTATATCAAGGTGTAATAGTCAATCAATTCTATAGGTAAGGGATGCTAAGGTTCATTAGGTAGTCTAAACTTAATGATGTGTCAATGCCCTAGTTGTATTCTTCTTAGGAATGTTACTCGAATTATCATCCTAACAACAGGGATTCATATATTTTAGCAGAGACAATACTCAAGGAACTATTAGGGAAGTATATGAATCAAGCTTGATGCAATTAGTCAAATAGAACAGATTGGAAGAAAGATGAGTCATAGTCAAATATGGATGAGATCCTATACTCTAATCCTATTTACAGGCTTGCTTGGTACAGTAACGTAATCAAGACAATATTCTCTCGACCTGCATGGGCCACCACTAAAAACATGTCATGTCCTAGTCCCAAAATACATAGGACTAGGACACGTAAGCATGCCAGCTGCATGTATATGGCAACTCCAATATATGAAAATCATAACACACGTACGCTGTAATATGATATCAATTCACAAGTGGTATAAGTTTATCACAGTCACAGGGCATAATCTAAATATCATCCACAGAAATCAAATATAAATAAATAACCAATATCTATGAAACTAGATCTCAATATATAGTATCAAGGAATGACAGTCGGATGGAAATAAATCCATTGCCGAACTAGAATATAAAAGCAAACACAATATAAGTACATCAACTAACAATCACGAGGCTCGAAGGGAAGACCTCCTCGAAATATAAGTAACCAGTCCGGATCTGCGCTTCTGCTAATACTCATGAACATCTACACATGGAAGGGACCAGGTCCTCAGAGGGATATAACAAGATACATAGAAGCATGCCAATAAAGTACTAAAATAAACATCCAAGGGGTTGCCTAACCGTCTAAGTGAATGCAGTTTAAGAACAACTTTATAACAAGTGGGCTATCTGGCCATAAATGGGATTGGCATAATTCTCTCGGAGAATCGGGGGCCTACACAGTATGTCGTCTTTTGAACGACAGAGGCCGCCAGGTAGTATAGGGGTCATCACGACCACGCATCTCCGGCGGAGCGTACGGGTTACATAAAAGAAAAGTGCAAAGGAGCCCACACGCCTTACTTGTTGTTCTCTCCACCCCATGCTCTAAGCATGTCACATCCATGATACGATAATACCTCTAATAACTGCCAAGTCTACTAGCATGCAAAGTTTCTAACAGCAGTTATCCCTAACGCACGGCCCATGCGTACAGGAGGCCAAACCTGTCATGCAGTCTGTGTCCTATATAAGACTCACACTCGTGAAGCAGCTATGTCACGGCCAATGAAACCTAATGATGATTCATGATAATAGAGTAGTCTCATAAACAAGGTCAATGCATATACATAATAAAAATAAATCACGATGATACCGTCGTTGCACCCAAGTTTCCTTGGACGCGCAGTTTATATAGCAGTTTAAAATATATGAACTAATGACAGAAAATAAAGATGCATGCAACATATGTAATATGAATAATAGTACAATGTCAAGGTATACTTGCTTGGCAAAAAGCTACGTAATACCAATAACCTGCTCCAGAAGTCGCACAGAATAATCCAATAGTCCTCGGGGTGCGCGCACGGGGACGATGATAACGACGATAAGGTTGACGACGAGGGTGACAGGTCCACGATGAATACGACGATGACGATGGAAATGATGGTGATAATAAATGGTGATGATGGGGATGAGTGTGATGATGATGATAACAAGTATGATGATGATGACGAGGTTGCTGATGATGTTGATTAGGTTATGATGGTGATGAGATTAGGTTACGATGGTGATGAGATTAGGTTATGATGGTGATGATGATGGTAATGATGATAATGGTGATAATATGGATGGTGATAGGGATGATGGTGATGACGAGGATGATGATTGGGTTGATGGTGATTATGTGGATGATCACGATGAGGTGATGATGTTGCTCTGGCCAGGGGGGTCCGGCCAAGGAGGAGGTGCTCAGGGAAAAGGAGGAGATGGGAGGAGTCGGGTGGTGCTGGTCGATGCATGTGGTGCTGGTGGTGTGGTTTAGGTGGGTCAGCAGCTGTGGTGGTAATGGGAGGATCCCAGCGGGATGATGGTGGGATGTCGATGGAGGAGAACGACGATGAGTGGAGGAAGGAGGGAAGAAGAGGGGCGAGTGCAGGCAGTGCTCCGATAAAAGACTGGCCAACGGAGGGGTCCGGTCGAGTCTGCACAGGGAAGGAGGGAGAAGATTAAGTCGGGGAAGGAGAGATCAGGGAGATGGCAATGGTAGTATTGGTGTTGGTGCTGCCGGCGGTGAGCAGCAGAGGAGGTCAGGCTGAGGAGGAGGAAGAGGCAACGGGGATGGTGCTATTAATGGTGATGGTGGTGAACGGAGATGGAGGTCGAGGCCGGCGGAAGAGGCCGGCGAGGAGGAGATGATGATGTGGCTGTGGTGGAGGTTGGTGGCGTATGGCGGAGAGGGAGATAGTGGTTCAGTCGTCCAGGCGAGGAGGAGGAGGAGATGAGGACAGGATGCACGGTGGTGAGGATCGGTCGATGGCCTCCGACGAGTGCTCCGGCGAGGTCAAGCGGTTGGTCGAGGGTTGAAGGAAAGGGATAAAGATGAATAGGGGAGTCGGCTGGGAAAATATGTTAGGGATGGGTTTTGTAAATGAATAAAAAAGATAAGTTTGTATTTATATGTAGAAAATAGGATTTGATGTTTGACCTAGGGGTTGGGCATGGTCAACATCTCCTTAGAGTTGGGCCTTGGCCTCACATGGGGATGTTTGGAGGGCTATAATTTGCATTGTTTAAAGGCAAGACTAGAATTAAATGGGGGCGATGTTTGTGTGTTGCACATTCCAAAAATTATAGAAAAAATTCATGTAAAGAGAAAAATAGTTTCTTCATGTATTGTGCCCAAGGGTGTGGACGTCTTATTACATTTTTGCATAAAAGCGCCCAACAATTAGAAAATTGCAAAAAGATGAAAATTGGATTAAATTACTTAAAATTAATGCACAAGGTGTTCTTGAATTAATTAGAAGTACATGGGGATAAAATTAGATAGGACACAAATATCATGGACGTAGAGGACTCAGAATAGAATATTATCATAAATTGGGTTGCACGAAACGGGTCAAGATTGTGTCTCCAATTTCGATTGGAATGCACAAGAATAAAAAGTTGGAATTTATTTAAAATTAAATATAAACGTCTGCGACAAATATTGTGCGGCTAAAATGTAGCACAAGAGAGCATAATTATAAGTTACACAAAGGTCGAAATAGATGACTGGCATGTCTAGGACAAGAATGTAAAATTTGTAGGAAGGAAATGGCTAGTGTAGTGCTCCAATTATCGAAGCAGCGGTGAGGTACGCTAAGTGATATAAATATTGCAAATTTAAATAAAATATCGTGTTCTATTTCTAATTGGATTCAAACTAGCCCTAGTTCCACTATCTAAGCCAAGTAGGCCTAATTTTGAGTGAGGGGGTTTACAGATACGATGGATCCAACCATGACACGTTACTAGCCAATGTATCCAATATTTAACCTATAATATCCAATGTTATCCAATGCAATCATGGAGTAATATTCGATACCATCTCGATAATCAAGATAATATCTCATGACTATCGATCCAATAATAATACCAATCCGTGTATCATCGTGTCAAGGAATCATAAGTAACATTTCTAAATACTTGAATTATAATAGTAATCAAATAATGGAAACTATCAGAGAATGTACTCGCCTCTGTCCGGAGCAAATGATGTCACTCGGTGTCCGAGCTGATGTCACACACACTTATTTAGGAAATATCATGTTAAATGGTGTAATGAGTAATAAATGAGCTAAAATACAAAAAGGATGCTCTTCTAGGCCATTTCTAGCTAAACTAGGTCCATACTAAGCTAATTAGCCTATTTTGGTCTTTAATGAGCTTACACTAGCTTATACTAGGTATTACCTTAGTCAAGACATAACATTAACTTATCATATATATATATATATATATTCTACTTACTAATAGCTAACTGATACTCATATCCTTAATAACAACTAGTACTATATTACCTATTCCAAATATTAGCTGCTAGTAACACACTAACCAGGATAACTACTACAATAGTAACTAATGTCTAACCATATCAGTTATAGGCTACTGATACAACAACAATATAACAAGTACTAACTAACTACTGCTAGCTACATTAACTAACCACCAACTATTAGCTAAACTAACTGATAACTCAACTATAGTTACTGATGATTAGTCCCCAAGTAATATAACATTCAATATAACCCACTACTACTATCTGATACAATTAGGTACTTAACTAATCAACACTAACTGATAGACTAACTATTAGATAAGTATTAACCTATAATACTAAATGTCAAGAATCAACATATCAAAAGCTAACTGAGAACCAACTGACATTACTAATGTCTACTACTAACATCTGAAACTAACTTAATCTAATACTGAACATAAGAGTCAGTGTTAGCTCTGCACACCTCAAATATCTCATTAACCATAACTGAATCATATATGAAGTCCATTCCCTACTTGACAGTCATCCTATCATACTTACTTGATATTGATATCTAACTAAGATACTTAGCAAACAAAAATCTGATACTAACTTATACCAGTTTATTGCATCAACTCAACTTCCAACTGTTTCTATCCATAGACAAGCCATGCATTTATGCACAACTGTAACTTATACCAGTTTATTGCATCCCTTAGTTGGTACCACTCCTTGTGTTAATATCCATATCACCATAGGTATCAGTTCTTTTCTACTCTAATCCCCTTTATCTAGTCATCATGACTCGATTCTCCAAATACCTGCCTAATTGTGCCTTATTCAACGATGTAGACTTATCAAAAATTCTTCTTGTCATGGCCAAAATTTTGGTCTCTTCGTCATCAATGTCAACCAATGATCGAAGCCTCTCTACCATATTGCCTTAGTTAGATCTGACTCAGTTATTTCTTTTGCCTTGTAGAAGCTTGACCTATACAAGAGTAGTAATGGATGAGTAGTAATTTCTCTTATAAGGTTGTTGATCAATAGTACCCTAATAGTTTCTAGGTTCCTTTAGAAAATCCTTGATTACGGCTAGTAAATCCTAGATTTTTTTTAACCTTATTTAGAAAATAGGCCCTTCCAGAAATTTTGCTAGCAAGACCATGACCTTAGTTTTAATACCAACTCAAATTTTATAAGTTGGGTAGATGGTCAGCCCCTGGTTTTAGTGTAGGATTATTTCTAGAAATTTAGGATAAATTTAAATTTATTTTGGTGTTAATTAGGTTAATCTCAAACGGATTAAATTACCTATCTAATTTCTGTATCCTTGATATCCTTTATTGTGGCTCGGATATTTGGAGCACAACACTATCGTTTCCTTTTCAACAACTTCCATCCTTATGACCTAAACTAGTCACTCTACACCTATGACATGACTATCACTCACAAACTGGTGCATTTTCATGTTTTATTTTAGTCGCACGACATTCATGACACAATTGTACACACATGACACATATATATCCTTTTTCTGTTGCGGTCTATTTTAATACTCAACACCGACTCAATTCTTCTGCCAACCTTGACATTCATGAGCTTAACTGGAACCTACTCACTGATGATACAACTGTTACTTCCAAACATACACATCCATGCTCCATATAGACCCTCCAATACTCGTGGCATATCTCCTTCTAAACCTATATCCAACTCCGTTGCAATTGAATTAAATTATACATAGGCAACCCAAATTTTCCAACCACTGATATACTCGTATCCCATTCATTCCAACCTACTTCTATGATACTTGTGTTGTATTAGATTGAACCCCTTGTACTCCTTACACAATACTAAACACCTTGATGAGTTATATCATCTTTTGACACTTATTGTTGAACCATTCATCGGCATCCATGATATACAATGAACAACTTCTCGGTACCATCTCACCCTAGTTATATTTGGCTAAGGTAATTCTTATTGTCTTATAGACTCATGATCTAATTAGAAGCAAGAAGAACTGGTAAAACTTTTATTATAGAGTTATTGACTCATTAACGCCAGGGTAGTACATAGATTTCCTTTGATAGGCTGTGACAACGGACACAAAATCCTTACCATCTCGAATCCCTCCTTGAAGTTAGACTTCCTAAAAATCTTTAAAAATATGATCATGACTATAGTTCATGCGGCCAACTTCATTCTTAGAGCCTTGATTAAGTGTACCCTTATTCTTAGAATACGACGTCAAACTAGGACTCCATTTGGTAACGGCGTCCTCATCTTTAGTGCAACCTTCTTAACCAAAATCTTTTCTACTATGTTTATTTTTAATTTCGAGGACAAAATTTTTATAAATTGGGTAGATTGTAAGTACCCTGATTTTTAGAATTTAATATTTTAAGTATTCTAAAAATTTTGTGATTAAGGAATTATTTTATTTTATTTTTAGCTAATTATAATATATAATATAATTAAATTTATAATTATGTATAATTAATTAATTATTAATATTATACAAAAAATATATTTTTTGGGTGTACAACTATTATTAGTGTATTGTATAATTTTTTTAGAATTTATTGAGGTATACTATTTTTAGTGGCCATATATATATATATATATATATATATATATATATATATATATATAGATTAAATAAATAGAAATTAAAACTCTAAAACCTAAACCCTACCCAAACCCATTAAACTATAACCCAAACCCAATTCAACTTTCCCCACCCCAACCCGGATATAGGAACACAAACCCACCCCATCTTCTCTCCTATATGTACATATATACATACTTATATATAACAATCCAAAACCTAATCCCACCCATCGCCTTCAACACCACCATCACCGTCGCCTCCCTCCGACCGCTGCCGCAGCACCGACCGCACCGCCGTCCGCCGGCCCCTGCGCACACACACAACACAGCTGCGGCCCCTCCTTTGCGCACAGCCTCCGCCCTCCTAACTCGTCCGATTTGTGTTCCGTTTTTGCTGGTACATTCACAACCTAACCCTCTATGATTCCCTTCAAGGGGAACGAATTTAGGCACCCCGGTTTGATCTAAAAATCGACCGGAAGTTGGCCGAAAAACTGTTCGGAAATAGTTCAGAATTTCAGTCCAAATCCCATGTTCATGCCCAATTTTCTACCAACTCGTTAATTATTTTCAAAATATAATTGAAGGGACTTCTTCACAATATAACCAAGAAATTTACTGTTATTTTAGTTTTTATTAGTTTGCTTTAATGGTTAAATTATTCTTGTTCCAAAACGACAAAAAACTTGTTTTAAAATACCTAAAATCTCGTGATATGGGGTACGTTCCGCCAAATGAGGCAACTTCATCGTATACAAGTTACACCGAAAGGCGCATAACTTAAACGCGAATGTGAGGGCTTTCGCGAAACTTGATTTGGATGTGCGTGCATACCGGAATCAATACGTATCCGCCGAAAAGCCCTATATCGGGCATATTCTGACACTCATTGTAACTTCGTATGTACTTGTCATTTCACAACAAAACTTGTGCCATCGGATTCTTAGCATTACGGTGGTCCTGTGATCCAAGTTTGGTTCTATTCTGAGAACGTTGACAAAATCTTATTTCGTTGGCCCCACGGCTCTACTTGACGGGCGATTTTGTGATCGACTCATCGGAATCCAGTTCTGGATGTTCCATTGGGTTCATATCATCATTCTGGACTTGTAGACACTATTTTTGACGAATTTGGAGAACTTTGTCTTTGGCACATTTTTGATGCAAAGTGGGCTACATGTGGACTCTGTTTTGACCCAAAACTGTCAATTTTGCCCCTGTATCCAAATTGGACTTATGGGTAGTCAATCCTAGATATTTATAGTATTCTGAAAATATTTGTGATATTTATTTCAGCATCCAGAGGTGTACGTGCATATTCCACTTTTCTAGGAGTAGTTGACAGAGTTCAGAACCCAGGCAAGTATACCTTGCCATGATGTATCACAGTTTTTTGCCTTTATTATATTATTTAATTACTATAGTTAATTTATATAATTGATGTGTGTTTTTACCCTAGGACCGTGAGACGTTGCTTAGCGTCCGAACAAGATTCGGGTGTCGATGCCGTACGCGGAGTCGTGCAACATCACTTAGAGAGTTAATTCCACGATCCTATTTTTACGTGCTTGCTTTACCAAGTACGCCATACTCTAGGACACTTGATACTATTTCATGTGACATAATCTTTCTTGAGTTATTCCTGGAAATTTTGTAAAGATTTACAGGATTCGTGATATAAGACTTGCATATTATATAGATATCATTATGACTCGTTGTACTAGCTAGAGGTAATGATCTTGCGTGTTATGGACATGAGACATCGTGGACATGAGAGACCGACTGGTCGAACAGAGACAAAAGTCGGCCATAGTGATCCGGGAGTCCCGTGTGGAAGGGCTCTCGCTCAACGGATCAAAGGTACGCCGGGGATAACAGGCTGATGACTCCCAAGAGCTCTTATCGACGGAGTCGTTTGGCACCTCGATGTCGACTCATCACATCCTAGGGTTGAAGAAGGTCCCAAGGGTTCGGTTGTTCGCCGATGAAAGTGGTACGTGAGTTGGGTTTAGAACGTCGCGAGACAGTTCGGTTCCTATCTACCGTTGGTGTTAAAGGGAGAACTGCGAGGAGCCAACCCTAGTACGAGAGGACTGGGTTGGGTCAACCTATGGTGTACCGGTTGTTATGCCAATAGCAGCGCCGGGCAGCTAAGTTGGTATGGAAGAACTGCTGCTAAGCGGGAAATCCTTCTCTATACAAGTTCTCGTACGAGGTTTTTGAACAGAACTTCGATAGACGAGAGGTGTAAGCACCGCGAGGTGTGAAGCGATCTCGTACTAAACGAATTTTACTTTCCAACCAGAAATGAAAGAGAGTCGAACCGATTCCTGTAATTGCGGTCAGTCTCGCTACCTCTTAAGTGAAGTTGTCGCCCTCTCCGGGTCTCGAAGACTGAGCTGCCAACCTATAGCAGCAGCAAGCGGGGTAGAGGAATTGGTCGACTCATCAGGCTCATGACCTGAAGTTTGCAGGTTCGAATCCTGTCCCCGCCTAAGAACTTGAGATGATGGGGGAGCCTAAGCTGTGCCACCACACTCCCTCGAGTATTTGGGAATACATACTACAACTACGATGAACAAAGAGACGAGAACGAGACCCGCTTCAGAATCGAGGGAAAGGAGAACGTCGGAGGGTCAAATGTCCAAACAAGACGACCGATACCGCTGGCCGATACCTAGGATAGCGGGCAAGTGAGTACAGGAACAGACCCATAGCATAGAAAGAGGGAAATCAGCATGTAGGTCTCAACGAGCCTTACCAGAGCGCAGAGAGGGACCGAACCCATAAATAAGAGATGCATCTCAGTGCTGAAGTACCAATTCCCATAACTCATTCATGTTGTTCTTCATTCACACGTATTGTTCGTTCACGGGTCCGTGTTCACTAGTCAATATAGGTGGTCCGGTCGCCGATCAGGTCTCAGAGATTGTTGGGTTGGTTTGGCTATTCATCTCTATCGAATAGGTTAGCCTGCGCGCTTCTCCTTTATATCGTCAGAGAAAGCGTTGTCGCTTCAACCCTTTCCGAGGCCATGGAACACATTTCTTTTGGTACACGCGCACACACGGCTTAACAGTGCCTTCTTCCCTTGAGTGTACTATTAGCATACGGAAGTGTACATTGCGATCTTTTGTGAGTACCAGCCCGGGGTACGATACCATACTCTTATTTGCATATCACATAGTTGGTTACAATATTTTACCCTTGAGTATGTGGTATTATAGTATTTTACTTTTGGTATGCTATTTTTTGTATCTTGTTACGTTCCTCTAAGGACCTGGTCCCCTGCCAGTTTTTGGACCTTAGACGGTTATGGAGCCTTTGGAGTTGCTGATGGAGTTGCTGTCTTGCAGGCATTGGTACCAGGTACTTATATTATTTCTACCGGAGTTATGGTTATTTATTCATATTGTTTATTTATCTGCTGATGTAGCCTAGTTTTATAGACTCATATTTCTTTCTCGAGTCTATTCGAGTTTGTGTGTTACTGGGCGACCGACTTTAGCATATGTATCTCATTCTTGTGTATTCTGTTTATTGTGGATTGAGGTATAGATATTTATATTTACTTGATTATTTAGATAGTGAACATTATAATACAACGTATACGTATTTGAGTCAGACCATAGTCTGGTAGAATGCGTAGCTGGCATGTTACGTATTCCTAGTTCTACGTATTTTGGGACTAGGGCGTGACTGGTATGGTAAGGGATGAAGCGGTACAATCTGTGGCTGAACAAGTGCTACCTTCTCCATAGTAGCTAATGCTAACTGGTGAGCACTCTCGATGCCCTAACATAGAACGTATGTCTGCCTCTATTGTGCTGCCATCATCTCCTGGAACATAACAAACATCTGTGTCCCGTCTGCTGGCATGGGTGGTGGTGGTGAAAGATTCTCCGTGACTGCTGGAACAGTCCTCGAAATTGGTGGTAGAGCACCCCCTAAAGCTGCTGCTGAAATTCTTATCTGAACTGGTGAAGCGATCCTTTGAGCGAAAGAAGGCAGAACAGTCACTGTTGTCTCTCTCTAAGGTAACGAAGTAACTAACCTCATGGAAATTGCTCCAGAGCGCTGCGATCGGGTCTTCTTTGATATCCTGAAGATAGATTCAAACAAAGGAATAAATATTGCGCAAGATATGATAACATCAAGGAAGGACAATCTTATTTCAAAGAAAGCAATTATACTGAATGATAAAGATAGTAAAATCAATAGATTAAAAATATTTTCTAGTTGTGATTAAGTATCCTCCTATCCTATATCCTTAGTCATATATCCTATACCAGGCTTGTAGTAATAATCTAAGTCTGAGTACTACTACTGTGACATCGCACAAGTTGCGAAGCCTGCCTGCATGGGCCACAACAAAAATGTGTCATGACCCACACCCGATGTAGGGGTACGAGTACATGGGTATGTCCAGCTTATGTCACAGCATCGGCGGTAGAACATTGTCTAAGTCAACAATATTATCTAAACATATCACCCAATGAATATAATATACCTGTCAAGATATCAACTCCCAAATGAAGGACAATATGATAATAGTAATCAATAATCAATCATAATATAAAACTAGAGGAAGATATGGCACTATATGGAATAGAATAAAAGAAATACAAAATCAAATACATCGCAAGCCCAAGTCTAATCACAACACAAGATCTCAAATAATATTACATGCCAAAAGTATCTAACTGACATATACAACATAACAAATGAACTAGCTAAGTCTCATCGACTGCTGGTACTAACTCAATAGGACCTACGGGTGTTATCTCAACTGGCTCGCCATCATGTGGCCTGTAGTGCGTAGGACACCAGTCCTCTAATGAATCATCTAAAAAATATATCCAATCAGGACTAGAGTGAAGTACAACCCAAATAACAGTTCCAATAATCAACAAAAAGTATGAAACACAAATAACAATAAAAATAAATGATGAAAGTAACTGAACTACCATATATCACGAGAAAGAGCATCATGGTAAATAATGACAAAAAACTGAGAACAATATGGAGAGGAACAACAATATAAGGAACTAGAATAATAGAAACAATATAGTAAATATGCCTTGAAATATTAGTAAGATAATATTATCAGCTTGGGCCTAACACGGGCTATATATAAAAGGTGAGCTAGCGTGATCACACGTGAGTTACATAATCTGCTAACTATCACGGGCGACACTAAATCACGGGCTATAAGGTATGATCACATATCTACTAATACTTCCCTAATCCCTCGACTAGTACACGGATCCAAATTATGACACATTATAACACGTATATCATATTGCACGGTATATAATATCATGCACTATGATCACGGTCTATAGAATCACTAAGATATCACGGTAGTCACTAAGTAATCATGAAGCACGATATGGTGATCACTGATTCATCACAATAATAATATCTTATGACCAAGATCCACGTATACCAATCCGTGAAACTATCGTTTCAGGAATCAAGTATCTCAATACTAAATACATGAAACATAAAGACTATCAGATAAGGAAATTATCAGAGAATGTACTCGCTTGTGGTCCTGAGCAAATGGTATATCTCAGTATCCGAGCTGGTATCACACAACCTATAAAGGAATATCATGTCACTTGGGTGTAATGAATGAGAAATGAGTTAAAATACACTAATATGATTTTTTAGGCCATTTCTAGGTTATTCTAGCTTACTAGGTCCACACTAAGTTAATTAGTCCATGTTGATCACTAACTATCTAACACTAGCTTGTATTAGCTATACTGGGTCATAACCTTAGTGTATAAGTCATACCTTAGCTAATTCCTATGCTATATAGTTATGACTTGGTATCATGGATACCTATCCATAATTAATACCTTATACTTATGGACACTCATATATGAACTAACTCTAACCAATAACTATAACTAATGATATACTAGTATCAATTATCCCTTCTCTAGAGCACACACTAACTCATTTACCTACTGAACTTCCTCTAAAAGCTTACTGATACACACATCAGTGTGTACTAACACACACATTAATGTGTACCCTCACTACTCACCTATACTAGGTATCTAATACTTAACTAATAACTGTATATGGTTAACACATTGATCCCTTAGCCATAGCCTATTGCCAAATAATTATACTCAACTGATAACCTACATAACTTACTGACTACCTGCTAGAAATACCAACTGAACACAAGTTTACTTGCACTTGCTAATATTGCATCAGTTCAACTACACCAAAATAGTGTGCAGTTTTCCCTATGTTCCTCAACCACTACATCATCTGAACAACCCCTTGCAGTGCTCCCTACTATTCAGTCCATTAATTGCACCACTATAATCCACACAACTCTCCACCTACATCTACTGCTTGTGCACCCCCTTCTCTAACCTATCTCACTGTAACCCGACCCCTAACTCTGATACACTATGTATCAGTTCTTCACTGATACCATACCCGAGCCCTTCCATAGATTACTTCTCCATACACAAACATGCATTGGATTAAGGTCCCTCTTATGCTAACTGTTATTGCTACTACTACTGCTTATTGCTACTGCTACTGCTATTGTTATTGCTACTGCTACTGCTACTGCTACTGCTACTGCTACAACTACTGCTACTGCTACTGCTACTGCTACTACTACTACTATTGCTACTGCTATTTCTATTGCTATTGCTACTTCTACTTATATTGCTACTGCTACTGCTATTTCTATTGCTATTGTTACTTCTATTGCTATTGCCACTGCTATCCTTGCAAGGATACCCGACCCCCTGTAGTTCCTACATCAAACCTTCAACATCAACAACACCAAAATATCACAGTATCAACAACAACAACAACAGCTAAGCATTATGTTGTTGCTACCTGCTGCTTTAGTTGTAACCCAACCGGCTGTTGGTCTTAACAGCAGTACACATCAATGCACAACTAAATAACTCACTAGCTCACACAGTCCACACACCTCATAGTTACCTTATCACACAAACACATAACCTGTATGCATGCCCATATATATATATATATATATATATATATATATATATATATATATATATATATATATATATATATATATAGAGAGAGAGAGAGAGAGAGAGAGAGAGAGAGAGCACACACATACACACACACATAATAGAAGCATTAGACCAAACACTTGACATGCTAACTATTATACGTATCCAAATGGAATGCCAAAACCCCTAATTCTTCACTAATACTTCTAATACAATTTAATTACATATTAATATAACTAATATAGTTAGCTACGATAGAATTTGAAGAGAAATTACACTCATATGCATAAATCACCCAAAAATAAACCCCGTATCATATTGTAGCACAAAATACTATGACACACTCTACTCGTGTCTAATTATCGACACGTACTTAGTCACACAATCTCGATCTAAGTCTAATTAGATCTAATTGGTCTCATGACACACGCTTGATGTGTCAATCTCGGAATTTCTCCTAATTGGGCACAAAAACTTATGTATAAGCCACAATACAAGTCATATGAACCTAGTTCTTGCTTCTATGGGTAGCTCTAAGCCAAGGGATAATTCCTAATGATTAAATGCAAGAATTAGCGTCTAGATTAAGGGGTGAATTCAGAATTTTACCTATTGGGAGATGAATTTCAATGAAATGCTCAATGGACACAATTAGGACACAATCTCTTTGTCAATTCCTCCTCCTTCAAGTGCTTCTTATAATCCAAGCTCCAATGCTTCTTAGATGATGAAATTGATAGGGAATGGGAGTGAATTGGATTGAATTTGGTGGATGGATGAGTCAATTTGTGACAGAACACAATTGGGGATCTAGAATTGAATTAATTAATGAAGTGGAGAGAGAAACTTCCCCTAATAGTGGCCGGTCCCTTACTCCCCCTCCAAGCAATACTAAATATCCCATCTACCCCCACTAATAATTTATGAGAAGTTTAATTAGGAAGGGCTATATTAGGAAGCTTTTAATTCTTCATAAAACTAATCTAATCTCTTTAATTAATTAAGGGAATGGGTCTAATGGGCCTAGTCTAATATTGGGCTCAATTGTTTTATGATAACTAATATGTTCATTAATGACAAGTCTAAATCAATATAGGCTAGCCCACTAATCAATAATTAAATAGCATAAGATAAATTAATTAATTTATAGCATAATATATATAATATTTAATTACTAAACAATAAATATGCTAAATGACAAGAATGCCCTCATCTAGAAATATGGTAGTGACACAAGTCATAATATGTCACGACACGATAATTACGATGCACAGTCTATAATACGAGTACAATGATCAAGGTCTATATAATCACTGAGATATACAAGATAATCACGATAGAGTATCATCTCATGATAGGGATCCACTATATACCTATCTGTGTAACCATCATGTCAGAAATCAAGCAAGATATCACTAAATACATGTATTATAATAACTATTTAGTTGGAGTTATCACTACCATATTTTTCGAAGAGGGGTATTTTTCTCCTTTTCGAATATTGGTAATATTTTGAATATTGGTATTTTAAAAATTATTGTTTGATTGATATCTTATTTTATTATAACTAGTATGGATTTGTTTAGCTTATATTATTCCAATATTTGGTATGGTTGCATATGTTTATGTATTGTATTTAGTTAATGGTTAGTTGTTATCCATTAGTTAGACTAGTTGTCAAAATACCTAATTGGACCTAACTAGACTTGTCATTGACCATATTTAAGTTAGACCCATTGAGCCCAATAATTAGACACCCTTGTTTAGTTAGTGATTTATTTAACCCAACAATTAGGAGTGGAAGCTTCCTCCTTAATTAATATTCATCATGACAAGCCCATAGGAATATTTTAGTCTTTACACATTCCTTGGGAGACAAGTTGGGGCCGGCCACCATAAGAGGAGTCCATTCTCTCTCCTCTTCTCATTTCACCCAAATTTTAGATCTACATTGTTCTTTCCCAAATTCTCTCTTCCCTACACAAATTTCTATCCAAATTCTCTTCTAATTACTTCTCTACACACCATTATATGCTATTGGAGCAAATATGAGATAAGGATCTACAATGAGGTAAAGAGTGCATAAGTTGAGGGCTCTTTGCATCTATTTGGATACTTTCATTATGAATCCATCTCCCAATAGGTACAATTCAGTTTTTTTCTTCTAATTAGACTCTAAATAGTATAATTAGTCATTTAAAAAGCACCCATGCATTAGGGCTACCCATGGGGAGAAGCTTGGGCTTCATTTGACCCATTTAAATTTTTTTACATAGAGTTTTGTGTCAATTTTAGGAGAAATCCGTGATTGGCACACCATGTGTTTGTCATTTGGTTAGCTAGATGTATTTATGTTTGTTTTTGTATTATGAGCCTAGCTACGTGTCCACAATTGGATACGAGTAGGTCGTATAACAATGTTTTGTGATACGAAATAATTTGGGAGATTTTCCTTCGACACAGATGCCACACACATGTGAAATTATGCCATGACACTTGGAATGATGTGTTAGCACTTAGAATATATTCTAATTGCTATTTAGAACTTGCGGATATAATTTGGGTTGAGTTTGCGTATCATGAGCATATCATGGCATATCATGGGATGGATACTACACGTTTGTTGAAATAACAAGTTGGTCATCCTTGGCTTGATTCTCAGTTTTATCCTTGATTATATATTTGTATACTTATTAGAATAGGCATATATAAGTTTTAAGTGTGTATATATATATATATATATATATATATATATATATATATATATATATATATATATGTATGTATGTATGTATGTATGTATATATATATGTGTGTATGTTTTAGCTTTGTAGTGTTGGTGTTGTGACATGGAGGTGAAGAGAAGGGGATGTAGTGCTCGAGTTTCAGAGCAGTCAAGTACTTGTGGAGAGTGTTATTAGCAGTGGAGGTGAGTATTCTCAGATATTAGGGGTAATCGAGCAAGTTATAAGTGACAACAGCTGCTGTAGTACCAAAAATTAGAAAAGAAGCAACAACAAAAAGCATTAACAGCAGTAGTAGCATAGAAGCATAGTAGCAGCAATAATATTTAGTTGCAACAATATCATCAATTTGCAATTAGAGCAGCAGCAGACAATAGGAAGGCAAAGCAGCAGTTGTTTGCAATGCCTGCAAATATTATCAGCCTAGGTAGCACCTGATGGCGGTATCAGCATTTAATGCATGAGAGGAAGGGAGGGCATGGTGTGGTGTAGAAGCAAGTATATATGAGTTATGTGAGGAATATTGAGTAGTGCAGCGGTAGCAACTCGTGGCTAGGGAGCAGTTAATTGCATTGCCTTTATACTTTATAGTAGTTGATTTAGAGGGTTCCTGTGATATTATATATATAGGATGTAGTTGTGATGTTGGATTATATGAGAAGTGCTGCAGGTAGTGTGAAAAAGTGGCAATTTGGTGTGTATCTGTTGGTGGACAATGAAGGGGGAAGGTTCATATCTGAACACTGATTAGTATATCAGGTGAACACTGATTAATGAGTATCAGTGTAAGTACAATGTTGAGAATGAACTAGAAAATAAGATAGGTTAGGGGTCATTGATAGTGGAGTATAGTACCAGGTATTAGAATGCTTTTGTATCAGTTAACTGAGTAATTATCAGATAGCAGTACTATTGGAGGTGTTTAAGTTGCACGAATGTAGTGCAAAGTGGGGTGAAGTCTGATGCAGTGAGGGGGGGTTGATGGTGATATTTAGTGTGTTGATTTCAATAAGTGTTAACATATATAGATCAGTTAATATGGATGTCAGTGATGAGTTTATTTCAGGTCAAGTGCAGTATCAACTCACTGCTAGGCCTGTGTGCATGGATTGTGCTTGAGCACCAGTCACAGTTGTGCATAAATGCATGGCTTGTCTGTGGATAGAAACAGTTGGAAGTTGAGTTGATGCAATAAACTGGTATAAGTTAGTATCAGATTTTTGTTTGCTAAGTATCTTAGTTAGATATCAATATCAGGTAAGTATGATAGGATGACTGTCAAGTAGGGAATGGACTTAATATGTGATTCAGTTATGGTTAATGAGATAGTTGAGGTGTGCAGAGCTGACACTGACTCTTATGTTCAGTATTAGATTAAGTTAGTTTCAGATGTTAGTAGTAGACAGTAGTAATGTCAGTTGGTTCTCAGTTAGCTTTTGATATATTGATTCTTGACAGTTAGTATTATAGGTTAATACTTCTCTAATAGTTAGTATATCAGTTAGTGTTGATTAGTTAAGTACCTAATTGTATCAGATAGTAGTAGTGGGTTATATTGAATGTTATATTACTTGGGGGGACTGAATATCAGTAACTATAGGTTGAGTTATCAGTTAGTTTAGCTAACAGTTGGTGGTTAGTTAATGTAGCTAGCAGTAGTTAGTTAGTACTTGTTATATTGTTGTTGTATCAGTAGCCTATAACTGATATGGTTAGACATTAGTTACTATTGTAGTAGTTATCCTGGTTAGTGTGTTACTAGCAGCTAATATTTGGAATAGGTAATATAGTACTAGTTGTTATTAAGGATATGAGTATCAGTTAGCTATTAGTAAGTAGAATATATATATATGGTAAGTTAATGTTATGTCTTGACTAAGGTAATACCTAGTATAAGCTAGTGTAAGTTCATTAATGACCAAAATAGGCTAATTAGCTTAGTATGGACCTAGTTTAGCTAGAAATGGCCTAGAAGAGCATCCTAGCATATACTAGGTATTACCTTGAGCACCAGTTTATAGCTCTTCTAGGCCATTTCTAGCTAAACTAGGTCCATACTAAGCTAATTAGCCTATTTTGGTCATTAATGAACTTACACTAGCTTATACTAGGTATTACCTTAGTCAAGACATAACATTAACTTACCATATATATATGTTCTACTTACTAATAGCTAATTGATACTCATATCCTTAATAACAACTAGTACTATATTACCTATTCCAAATATTAGCTGCTAGTAACACACTAACCAGGATAACTACTACAATAGTAACTAATGTCTAACCATATCAGTTATAGGCTACTGATACAACAACAATATAACAAGTACTAACTAACTACTGCTAGCTACATTAACTAACCACCAACTGTTAGCTAAACTAACTAATAGCTCAACCTATAGTTACTAACATTCAATATAACCCACTACTACTATCTGATACAATTAGGTACTTAACTAATCAACACTAACTGATAGACTAACTATTAGAGAAGTTTAACCTATAATACTAACTGTCAAGAATCAACATATCAAAAGCTAACTGAGAACCAACTGACATTACTATTGTCTACTACTAACATCTGAAACTAACTTAATCTAATACTGAACATAAGAGTCAGTGTCAGCTCTGAATACCTCAACTATCTCATTAACCATAACTGAATCACATATGAAGTCCATTCCCTACTTGACAGTCATCCTATCATACTTACCTGATATTGATATCTAACTAAGATACTTAGCAAACAAAAAATCTGATACTAACTTATACCAGTTTATTTCTGATAAGTCTACATCGTTGAATAAGGCACGATTAGGCAGGTATTTGGAGAATCGAGTCATGATGACTAGATCAAGGGGATTAGAGTAGAAAAGAACTGATACCTATGGTGATATGGATATTAACACAAGGAGTAGAAAAGAACTGATAGTTTATCATTTATGATATCCTCTATGTTCTTTGTATCTAGTATAGATATCCTTGTTCCCTTGATACGATAGTTACACGGATTGGTATATCCGGATCTCGTCATGAGATGTTATTCCTTGGTATATGTTGTATCTTGTGAAAGCCTTGTTTCATTGATTATCTTGTACATGTACAGACACTGATTCTCGAGAAGACTAGCTATCGTCTTGGGGAATCTCGTGCCATAGCGTACCATGGTTGTATCTATTATACCAGTTGAGGGTGAGGAGTATTTTAGTGTAGATATATGATCATACCCTCCTTGTATCAAGTCTTGCATTAAATAGTGTTAATCATACACCGCACGTATGATTAGCCAGGCCATATATCTTGTATCATGTTCCCAAGTTGATCACATGTTAAAGCTAGTACTCACACACTTAGACATTAGTATTCTTGTTCATAGACATATTTCTCATTATTGTATTTATTCCAATATTTCTTTATTGTATATATATTTCTCGTATCTATTGTGCATCTTGTATATTCATATTTATTTACTGTTATATAGTTTTTATCATTGATTAGAACTGTTGTTAGAGATGTACTCTGCTCCTTTCCTGACTGGATATATTTTTTCCAGATGACACTGAGGACTGGTACCCTACACATTATGGACCTCAGGATATTGTGGGTCTAGAGTCTGAGACCCTGGTTCAGGAGGGACTTATCCCAACTGAGACAGATGACCCGAGTTTAGTAGCTTCTTAGTATTCTTGTACTGGATTTGTCTCCAGCTTATTTGTTAGTATTCTTTCAGACTTATTGATGTATTATTTTTAGACTCATGAGTTGTATGTGACTTTTCTATTCTTTTATCTGATTCGTGCTCGTTCCATCTTTGATCTGTGATTGAGTATATTGTTATTGTTGGTGTTTCATTATATTATTAGATAGATTACCAAGACAGCATTCTACCGCCGATTATGCGGTGTAGGCTGGACGTTGTTTCCGACTTGCATCCTTACATCGGGTGCGGGTCGTGATAATATATGATTTACTTACTTCCATAGTGACTTCTAATACTTATAGATGGCTGACCTGTTTAGGTGGAATTTATATTTTATACCCCGAATTTATGTGACTTATCGACTGATGGCATGTGATCACTGGTTCGGTAGATTCATGTGAGCCAAAGGATCTGGTATTATTTATGGAGATTGGATTAGTGTCTAGTGCTCGTATTTTTCCAGACCTAATATACATGCTAAAATGTGAGCAGAGATTTCTACTTGATTGATAAACTTATCGTGTATCCTGCTGATACATTTACTATATGCTATGTGTTCCTATTAGCTATGTAATACATGTGCACTGAGGTGCGACATATCTTACTACGTGCTACGTGTTACATGCTTCCTATACTACGCGATATGTGACAATATATGATTTCTCCAGTACAGACATTGTAGTTGGTCAGTGATCGTAGCCTAGCGTGGTTGATATGTATTGCTTGTTGCATTACGCTCTGGATGAATCTAAATTAGAACCGACGGAAACCAACGTAGATTCTCACACAGCATACTCGTACTGTGGTACGGTATTCTAGGATGATGAGGATCGTGTGAACACGGCACGAGATTCTATATAACTATATGGTTAATCAGGTAACTAAAATTGTTAGAAGCATTGGGAGAGAACATAATCCCAAGATCGTGCATGACAGACGTCACTCAAATATACACTCGGGGATGTCAGTTGGTCCCCACAGATACTGTGTATCATCCGCACTAGGGGACTATAGTATCTGATTACTATATGTACTATGTGTTCTATGCGATCTTAGTACGGTGGCCTTACAAGTAACTGGTGCATATACTATGTGCTATACGGCGATTATTGGTTTGGCTAGCCTGCTATATCATAGCACAATCTGAGGATTCCTATATTGCATTTCTGGGGTAACCCAGACTTCACCTAACAAGCCATAGGTATTTGAGTGGTCGTTTATTCATATAATTGTATGGCGTATTGCTTGCTAGTCAGCTGGTATATAGCCTATCCCGGTGTAGTAATTTATTCCCTTGTCTTTCTTTAGTATAGGGGTGGATTACTATTCTGATGACATATTACATACTCCAGTTGGCGATACAAGTATTATTGGATGATTGTGATTGACTGTTGGCTCATTACCTGCATTAGTTGTTGATTGCTGCTTTTTATTCTATAATCGTGCTTTGGTACCGCATAATTTCTTTACCCTGATTATTTCAGTTATTATATGTTTTATACTGCTTCTTATTGGGTTGTTTTGCCCGTCCTTAAGCCTTCCTTTCTAGTACTTGCTGCGATTGGCCTGACCAACCCTGGATTATTCCCAGATTATCTGCGACCAACCCTTTGGATCTTTCAGACCTGGCTTGGAGGATGCGCTTCAGTTCTAGATCATATTGGAAACTGTGGGGGAAGGTACTATCTTCTACATCTTTCTCGCTGTAGACTTCCTGATTTTTATTAGTACTTTTGACCGTTTGGTTTTGCATGATTCCTAGTTGATATCATTCTTGTAGCTTGTTACATTATGGTTGCTTGTGGATATGAGATCAGATATAGGCCACAGACTATATTACATGCTAGGATACCCAACATGACTGACAGCCGTGACTGCCGTACGATATTTTATACCTTGTACGGGAGAGATGGCCATGTCCGTCCCCGTATTTACCTAGTATTCTGGGAGCGGGGCGTGACATAGACATTGTTTGATAGCTGATCATACTTTACCAGTATGATTGAGACGTACTATCGTTGATATTGTACAGTTATATTGATGATTGATCACATATTGAAAGCAGTACTTCAAAACACATAGTTAGTTAGGTACAGTCTTCCTAATATTTCCATATTATTCTCATTGACATATGGTATTTGCCTATTTATTTTCCACTACTTATTCTGTTCTGATCATACTGCATGGTTTATTTCATCATGTATTTTTTTTCTATTTACTATCTTATAGTTTCTACCATATATTGAAACTGTTGTTAGAGTTGTACTCGTTCCATCCTGACTGGATAGCATTTTTAAGAATATTATTACCACACGTTCCGCGACTTTTGGACACTGTTTAGTTGAGATCATTTCTGCATCTTGGACCATGAGGTGACTATCTAGACTAGCTTATCTATTTCAGCATTATGTTCCCGTTTCCTTCTATAAGTTAGTTGTTTTAAACTATCTTCCTTATACATTTCTTACTTTAGAATATTGTGATTGAGTACATATTGTTGGACTTGTATTGATCTTGAGGTCTAGACAACGTTCTATCACCGACGTTGCGGCATAGGCTGGGCGTGCGCTCGCACTCGTGCCCAACCATTTGGGCGCGGGTCGTGACATTATGTTATATATGTCTATATCTTAGCTTATATTGTGGCATGTGTGTTCTGGATTTTTATTTGGTGTGTTGTATCTTCGCCGTGTTCATAATTAGTGGGTCACACCCTGTCTCGGAGTAGTACGACACCTCTTGTCCTTGTTTGGTTGAAGATGTGTTCTACTACTTCGATGAAAGGTTGTGCGCTTATGATTGTGACACATATCCTTATTTTATGTACTTTAATTGGTTTTGCTCATTCACTTGTGCTCCTTTGTGGTACTTGCTATCGGGGCTTGACCCTGCTGGTTTTGTTTGGCCAAATTTAGTAGCAGAACCCGAGGATCTTATCATGTATCCGACCGAGGCGAACACCAGGAGTATGTCCGCTGAGGAACTTGAGTGGGTTTCTTCTCCACCACTCTAAATATCATTTTGTATTACCTTTTTGGCATTTAGCCGATGACACTTGTTAGCCGATTTATCTGGACTTTAGTTTCCTTACATTACTGTATATTATTCAGACCGCGACTGACTTACAATTATGTACTATTGACAATGAACTAGTTTATCATCTTGTATTACTGGTTTCATGATCATTTTGATAGAGCGTCAGGGACGCCTAACTGCTTTATTTTATATGTTCATTCTTACTGTTTCTTGGTTGATGATTGTGACAAATGTTCTCGGACCATAGATGTTGATTGTAGTATGCACCCCCTTGTCTCTCTAGACAACCTTAGCACATTGCGGATTATTTTGGTATTCTGTAAGGTATGGTTGGCTGAGTCACGATCCCGCTCTCCAGTATTCTGGTTTTGGGTCGTGACAAATCCTTCAGTCTAGTTTTTGGACTCCACTGGGTGGGTATATGAAATAAAAATTCTTAGTTTAATTCTCATTTGAAATGAGAAACATTTCCATTTCAAAGGTAAATGTAGAAATATTCACCATTTGTCTTTTTTGGCTATTTTTAGATGGTAAAAAAAATAACAAACTTAAATTGAGTTTTATTTATTATATTAGTTAGAAGGAGAGACGCCTCTCTCATGATAGGGACAAGATTAACTTTCGTGCTTCTTGTTACCACCAGACATGGTTAACTCTCTCCACCACCAAATTTTTATCAAATTTGTAAAACACATCATAGGGGCGTTTTGGACAAGGATTTTTTTTTTTGGACAAACTTAGGCTGAGAAGTCCATTCTCATGTTTGATTTAGTTAATAAAAATTTACTTTCGAGAATTGAGAATATCCGCGCAAATAATTTATCCATAAAATATGAAAATTATATTCCTTTAGAATAGGTTGGTATATTTTTTTATCCGGACAAAAATATATGTTGTTTTCATCTATATTAGTTTTTCTTTTCTTTTCTTGTTTTTTTTTTATCTTTTTTCATTTTTATATTTTTTTCGTATTTTAAATTTTGTATTTTGTATTTTGTATTTTTTTTATTTTTTATGAAATGTTTTTATTTTTTCATATTTTAAGAATGATTTTTGTTTTTGTTTTTGTTTATGAATTTTTTTTCCCTCAGTTTTTATCCTTTTTTATTTATCATTTTTTGGTTTTTTTTCCTTTTCATTTATAATATTTTTCAGTTTTTTACCTTTTTCATTTACTGAAGAGTGATTTTTGGGTATTTTTTTCATTTTTCATTTTTGAAAATAAAATTTGCTGGTTTTTTTAATTTTTATAATAATTTTTTATTTTTATTTTCATTATTTATTATTTAGTTTTTATTGAAAATATTTAAATAGTCATCAAATATAAAAAATTAATTTTTATAAAAATTTAGTTACCAAAAAATTTGATATTTATAAATATAAAATTTTCGACTATACCGTATTTCGCGCACTAAACGTCTCCTGAGTGGTGATCCAAATGTTGGAGCTGGTATGGAATTGTGAAGGTCAGAATTCCTTCCAGTAAAAAATAAAAAGTAATAAAATAACAATAAAATGTCTTCCTGGTTTAAATGCCATTTCAAATAGTAACTAACCTAGGCCTACTAATAACAAAGAAAAAAGAAATAGCAGATCAGAATGATTCTCATCCCGAACCTGGACCATGGGGCTCGAACTCAACACCATTCTGTCAAGAAGAGTACGGACAATATTGACAACATGTAATTATTGAGCATGACGTTACCAAAAACCCATTTCTGCATAATATTTCATACAAAACCATACCAATTTTACCAGTAATTACCTCATAAAATGGAGGGTAGTTTCGTCCTAGTGAGCCAATAAAGTCCCCACTTCCCTGTGCGGAGGAACACCGACTGCCGTTCCCCCAAAATTTATTCTTTCTAGAGCCTTTGCTTTCCATATTCGTGGTGTTCCATAAATCTGATCAAAGTTTTGAGCTCAATTTCTGACCCCTTTTTTTCAACAGTAAGTTTACTTCCTTTAGCTAAATCCCTAGATTCTCTTTTGCCTTATTATTTTGAGCTCAATATCGGATGTTTTGTTGCCGTTCCAAAAATTAACACTAGGATCGGAGTTTTTATTATTATATATAATTACTGTCTCACCTTTATTTTTGTGTGGTATCTATTATTTTCTGTCAAGTTTTCGAAGATTTCAGATGAAGAACTGTCTAGATAAAATTTTCCGATGACAGGAAGAAAACAATATGCGGTGGCTGAGCCTCTCTGTTGACGTCTTCCGGAATGTGACTTCCCTCAATTTGTATTGTAGAGTTATCCTGTAACTCCGTTTCCTTTCTATCGATCTCATATTTGGGCTTAAATTTCTCCATCGCTAGCTCTTGGAAGGATCTTGTTGAATCTGCATAGATTTGTTGCTGTTAGTTGTTTTTTTTTAGTTCTATTTCCAGTGATTGGTTGGTTGGGATTTGGAGTGGGAGAAAGAGTAGTAGTAATGGTGTGCCAAGCAGCTACGCAGACGAGATTCCGAGCATTGAAACACGAGATTGGGATCGCGGGGAATGCTACCATCATCGTTCGTGTCATAGCTTGCTTTCAACCATTGCAGGATTGTCAGGTAAAACCCACCTTCTTTCCATTTCGATTCGAGTTATTCTTGTCGAATTCATTTCTTGCTCGTAGCAATTTATAATTCCAAAGTGCTTGTAAATTCTTCCAGGCCGAGTACTTCCGCCATCTTCTCAAGCCCGTAACGTAGATTACTGGACTAGCTTCGTTTCGGTAGCCATTCGATTTTAGTAGTGATAGTACTAGGATTCCGACTGCTTCTAAAGAATACACAAGTCAGCCAGAGAGAGAACTCAATCAATTAGCGTCGTTTTCGTCGGTGGGTGAGGAAGCTCAGTAGAATTTCACGTTAGGAACTGCTATATCTTTAAAGATTATTTGGAGTTTTTATTATTATTAATCTTTCAGGTGTGGTTGCGATGGGAAAGGACCTCAATCCTTGGCGTTCACGCAAATTTGAACCCGCTAGCGAGTTCATGTCGTTGGGGAGAAAGAGGTCTAATCTGGCAATGTATCCCTTCTACGCAGGCGGCTTATCGTTACCAGTGAATTCGGCTTTCATTCCACCTTCAAATCCGGTCGGGTTTACTTCCTGCAAGAAGAGTTACATGGTTTTTGATAAACCTGGAGACAAAACTAGACTCGTCTTCCGCCCATTGGGCACCCAATGCCCCCACGCGAGTCTTCCTGGGAGAAACGAAAGCTGTGTACGCAACGGTAATTGTCCTGAGGGAGAAGACACGCACAAGGAGGACTCCGAGGAGATTGACGCCCTCCTCTATTCGGACTCCGGAAATGAATCCGAAGCCAGCACAGGGCATTCCCCGGTCCATAATGTAACAGCAGAGAGCTCCGCATTGCCAATGCCCCATCCGCTGCCCCCGCCCAAGAGGCGTAGGTTTGAGCCCAACTACTACGAGTCTGAACTCAACCCGTCCTCTCTTGCCGACACGGCTAGCTCGACCTTCCGTGCCGACAACGAGGAGGATGGGACGAAAGCGAAGAGGGAGAGGATTCAGGAGACTGTAGGAGTTCTAAGGAGGCTTATTCCGGGTGGGAGGAACGCGAATAAGAATAAGAAGAAGGATGCAATGACTGTGCTCGACGAAGCCATCAGGTATCTGAAGTTGCTGCGGCTTAAAGCCAAGGAATTGGGAGGGAGTTCACTCTGAGGAGTGAAAGTGCATTAGTAATGCAAACTCCGTTCAAAAGCTCCGTTGCAAACTCCGTCCAGCCGTACCTATTGCTAGCTGGCCAATGATTGGAGTCCGAGATGGAATGGTAGGTCGCTATAAGTAAGTATATGTTTGCTTTGGTAACTTTGGTTATGATGGAGCAATAAAGGGGTGGATTTGATTTGGGGTTGCGCGCGTGGGAGAGTTGATTTGGATTCAATACAACTTTTTTGACTAAGGGGGTGCGCATGCAGTGGCTGGCGTGCGTTGTAGGGGGCAGGTGGTGATGTAATTTATCCCCGAAGCTCTCTCTCTTGTTGGCCTTGTTTTTGCTTTTCTTGCAAAAGCTCAATTCCTCTTTCTTTCTTTAGTCCCACATCGGATGCACCAAAGCCCCCTTGTGCATATATATTACTTTCTCTTCTTTTCTCTATTAAGTTGTTGTGTGGGGAACCCCTTGGGCCACACGCGCGCGCCGCCGCCGCCGCCCGGCTCGGCTCGGTTCGGTTCGGCGCGCGTAACGGGTGCGGGTACGCGCCCACATCTGCGGGCGCCGAATGCCGATCCGATTTCCTCTTCGGGTTCGGGCTGGGACCCTAAAATCCTTTTTGCTCCTCTTAATTCTGTCATTTATTTTCTTAAACGTTGGAATTTATTCTAAACGTTACAAATGCTTTGGACCGTTTTTTGTGAGTGTGTCCAGGTTCATTCTGTTAATTCTCTTGTAACGGCTGAATTAATCGTTAATTAATTCTGACCGTTACACAACTACATTATATATTCGGTTGTGTTCTTTGTAAATCAGATCAGAGAAAAATTACGTACTCCAAACCTCTGTCAATATTCTATTCGTTTCCGTTGTCTCCGAGCTCTGGGCAGAGCTAAGTTCTGGTCGTTCTCTCCAAGTCGTGTGCGGCAACGAGATACCGGTAGTGCGGGGGTTTTACCACTAGGAGCTTCGGGTACGTCTGCACACAGATCCCGAATAAACTCTTAGGGCAGTGCTTCGTGCACGACTTCCCCAGAGGCCGGTAACATTTATTTATTTATTTTTTTTTATTCTTAAATTATTATTAAAATAAAACTGTGAAATTTCTAACAATCTAAGAGTTTATTTTTGTTAGAATAATTTTTGTTAGAATTTTCTATACTGTTAGAATTGTTTCAATATTTTTGTTACAATTAGTTCTCACTATTTGCTAATTACTGTTCAACAAACACTATTCTTTCGGACCAGAACCTAAATCTACTTATATCTATTGATAATTCAGTGCATCCGGACGTCCCTACTTTCTATATTATCATCGCCGTGGCACGTCCAAATCCAAATCTTACTGGAGGTCAGGATTAATCACGCAATTGTATAACATGTGTCCTAGAAATTAGACATCATGTTAGAGCATGTCCTATTATTGCACCAAAACTTTAGCCAGAGCCAGTCAATCCAATATTGATCTTATCTCCCCTTGATTATTTTTTTTTTTTGTTTTTGTTTGTTTCTGACTGAGCATTCACAGTAAAAGATATCAGAACCTTAATCTGCTGCCTTAGACCATATTGAATTAGTTACTGTTGCTAGTGTTAATTACTTGTGAGAAAAAATATCTACTGTTGCTAGTGTTAATTACTTGTGAGAAAAAATATCTACTGTTGCTAGTGTTGATTATTTGTTACAAAAACTTCATATTCTACTAGTTACTGTTAGAATAGAATTTTTGATCCAAATAGCTACTGTTAGAATTGCAAATAAAATCAAGTAGCTATTTGTAACCAAAACCAAGCAAATAAAATCAAGTAACAAATAGCTACTGTTATAATAACAAAGTGTATTAAACTATTCTCTCTTCCTAACTACTTGTTAGAATTGCTTAAACATAGTGTAGTAATTTATTTATAATTGCGTAAACATACTGTAGCAATTGTTACAATTCCGAAATTTGTTAGAATTGCTTAAACATACTGTTATAAGATAAATAAATAAATAAATTTATTTGATTTGCTACTGTTACAAATATTTTGAATTCAATTGTTTCATTTTGAATTCAATTGTTTCTGATTACAATTATTTATTGCTTCTGATTATAACTATTAGAATTAAATTCAAAATAACTATTAGAATTTAATTCAATTAACTGTTAGAATTAAATTCAAAATAACTATTAGAATTTAATTCAATTAACTGTTAGAATTAAATTCAAAATAACTATTAGAATTTAACTCAATAACTGTTGGAATTGTTTTCTTCTAGCTAGATTGTTAACACATTTTGCCAACATATTTGTTACTGTTACAATTTAACAAGTTGATTTCTTCTAACAATTCAAGTTAACAGTACAAATTTTCTATAAATTTGTTCTATAGCAATTTAAGTTAATACTGTTTCTGTTTTCACTGAAGTAAAATAAAACTGGTTGTTAAATTGCTACTTGCTACTTGTTGTGGATTATCAATACTTGTTAACAAGTTTTGTAGTTAACAATTTATGCTGTAACCAAACAATTATTTTATTACTGTAGCAAATTTGTTACTTGTAAAACTTGCAATCTAAGTAGCACTACTCATTTGGTACTTACCATTGCTCATTTGTTCTGTTGATTAGCACTACTTATTAGTTGCTGGATGCTGGAGCAAATTCTTTTGCTTAATTACTGTTAATACAATTTGCTTCTCACTGTTAACTTCTCACTATTTGCTTCTAATTAATAGTTAATACAATTTGCTTAATTGTTAATCACTTAGTATTTTTTGAAATCATTTTGGACCAAAAGAAAACAGTTTAGTAAAAGGAAATTGCAAATAAAATCTTCAAATCTAAAGTTTCAAAGTCGAGACAAACTCGGGCACAAGCCGAAAGGGTCCTTCTGTCAACCGGGTGTAAATAACCCTAAGCGACACGGTATTTAAGAGTCTTCGGACCACCGCTAGCTGGGAACCGGCCCCTACAGCTAACCTGAGTTGATCAACACTTGAAAAACTAAAGATTTTAAGATTGATTAGCAAAGACCACCTAAACTATTATCTTGGACATTGTTATTAAATAAATTTATATTTTCAGATCGCAATCATGACTGGAAAGGAGGAATCATCTACTGCAAAACCTGCTAAGTTTGATGGTTCATATTTCAAGAGATGGCAGAGCCAAATGAAATTTTGGCTCACGACCTTAGGTCTTATTTCTGCCATTGATGGGTCCACACCTATCACAAACGATTCTGATGATACTGAGTCTGACGTAGCAGTGTCCACCTCATCGAAACCTAAAACCCCTAAAGAGATAGACTTTCATTGTTTTCATAGAATTCTAAGCGCATTATCTGAATCCTTGTATGATATATTTTTTGAATACAAGAGCGCTAAAGAACTCTGGAAAGCCTTGGAAGATGAATACGGCTGTGATGATGCCGGAATAGAAAGGTTTAATTCTTCAACCTTTAATAGGTATTTCATGGTAGATGACAAACCAATGAATGACCAACTCCATGAATTCCAAGAATACCTTAGACATATTCAAGCAAAAGGGACATCTTTCTCCAATGAACATAAAATAGCATGCCTAATAGACAAGCTACCTCCCTCTTGGTCTGATATGGCTAAGGATCTTATCCATACACAAGGAGAACTTACCTACAATCAAGTCCTAAAGAAAATTAGAACCGAAGAACAAATTAGATTGAGGTCTAAGCCTAAGACTGAATCTAAAGCTAAGGTAAACCTTGTAGAAGGCCAAGGAAAACCCAAGTCTAATTTTCCTTATAAACCCAAAAAGAATTTCTTCAAGAAGAAGAAAAACTTTCAGCCTAACCACCACAACCATCATCAACAAAACCAAATACCTAGGAACTTCAGTCAGACTCAGGATCAGAAGAGGTTTTGTTTTGTGTGTGGTAAAACAAACCATGTGGCCACCAACTGCTACCATAGGAAGAAGGAAGCTGTCCAGACCTCCTACAAAGGAAAGGACTCAGTTAGACCAGAAGCGAATATGCTTCACAAAGGTTCTTCGAATTCCTTCAGGAATCAAGTGGAGGAGGTGTGACCCTAGGAGATGGCTCAACGGCACAAATTATTGGAAGAGGAAAAGTTAACCTGAAGATGACATCAGGAAAAAATCTTAACTCTTCATGATGTTCTTCATGTGCCGTCTGTCAGGAGAAACCTAGTTAGTGGATCCCTTCTTGTAGCCTCAGGATACAAATTTGTAATGGAGGCTAATAAAGTAGTTTTTTCTAAACATGACTCCTTTATAGGGAAAGGCTTTGTAAAAGACGGTCTTTTCATTTTAAGTACAATAAATAAAATTTCTGATTGTTCTCTCATTGTCTCTAATATAGAATCTTCAATTGTTTGGCATGGCAGACTAGGTCATGTGAACCTAGGTTCTATTAAAAGAATGATGACCTTAGATCTTATTCCCAAGACTGTAGACGCTGTTTTTATAGGATATACCTTAGACAGCTATGCCAATAGATTTCTAGTGACTCACATGATATAAAATTCCACTACTGGATATATATTTACTCTAGGAGGATCTGCGATCTCCTGGAGCTCTTGTAAGCAAACTATCATAGCTAAGAGTACACTGGACTCTGAAATGATAGCTTTATATACAACTTGTACAGAAGCTGAATGGCTTAAAAAATCCTATTATGCATATACTTGTTTCTCTTAGTCCTGTTCCTGCAATTTTTATAAATTGTGATAATAAATCTGTTATTGAACTACTAAAGCATGATTTTGTGAATGCTAAGATGAACAGGCACCTGCAGCTGCGCTTCAAGTCAATAAAAAGCCTACTAGGCAAATATGTGGTTCTTGACTATATAAAGTCAGAAAAGAACCTTGCAGATCACTTGACGAAGGGTCTGTCTAGGACTTTGATCCTAGAATCATCGAGGGGGATGGGGTTAAGCCCATAAATTAGTCACCAGCAGTGGCAACCCAACCGAGTCTGACTGGAGATCCCAAGAAGCCGGTTCAATGGGTAGAAACAAGCTGAACTTAGGTGACTTTATGGAACACTGACTCGAGATTAAAATCTCATTAAAATAAAGCCCAAGCGGCTGTACATGTGTACAATAACTCCCCATCCCTATGGTGACAGTGTTCCTGTGTGATATGGTTAGGATGAGTTTAAAACTCTTAATAGGTCCAAGCTGTAATGCTAGGTTGATTCATATCACCAACCATTAAGGACTTACCTATATGAGAGGTCGTGAAGGCCGCGACTATGGGACAGGGCGATCCCAGACAACTCTCATGAATGTAGAAAGTGCGCATGGCCATTTAAAAGCGCCACCCGATAGATCAAGGACCTCTAGCGTACTATGTGTGCTATTTTTCTAAATCTGGTTCAAAGAAGTCTGATTCAAGGCATAGTCCATCAAGCACTTCTTCAGATTAAGGCAATAGTCACTACGTGAGATTCAAGGCTGTAGTCCATCTCATCTATGCATAGTATTTTACTGCCCAGATGCTCTCTCTCTCTCTCTCTCTCTCTCTCTCTCTCTCTCTCTATTTACTTCACTCTTATCTCTGTTTCGGAACTTGACCTTTTGGGGGGGGATTGTTGGCCTTGTTTTTGCTTTTCTTGCAAAAGCTCAATTCCTCTTTCTTTCTTTAGTCCCACATCGGATGCACCAAAGCCCCCTTGTGCATATATATTACTTTCTCTTCTTTTCTCTATTAAGTTGTTGTGTGGGGAACCCCTTGGGCCACACGCGCGCGCCGCCGCCGCCGCCCGGCCCGGCTCGGCTCGGTTCGGTTCGGCGCGCGTAACGGGTGCGGGTACGCGCCCACATCTGCGGGCGCCGAATGCCGATCCGATTTCCTCTTCGGGTTCGGGCTGGGACCCTAAAATCCTTTTTGCTCCTCTTAATTCTGTCATTTATTTTCTTAAACGTTGGAATTTATTCTAAACGTTACAAATGCTTTGGACCGTTTTTTGTGAGTGTGTCCAGGTTCATTCTGTTAATTCTCTTGTAACGGCTGAATTAATCGTTAATTAATTCTGACCGTTACACAACTACATTATATATTCGGTTGTGTTCTTTGTAAATCAGATCAGAGAAAAATTACGTACTCCAAACCTCTGTCAATATTCTATTCGTTTCCGTTGTCTCCGAGCTCTGGGCAGAGCTAAGTTCTGGTCGTTCTCTCCAAGTCGTGTGCGGCAACGAGATACCGGTAGTGCGGGGGTTTTACCACTAGGAGCTTCGGGTACGTCTGCACACAGATCCCGAATAAACTCTTAGGGCAGTGCTTCGTGCACGACTTCCCCAGAGGCCGGTAACATTTATTTATTTATTTTTTTTTATTCTTAAATTATTATTAAAATAAAACTGTGAAATTTCTAACATCTCTCTCTCTCTCTCTCTCTCTCTCTCATTTTATTTTATTTATTTATTTACGAGGAGTGGGAGGAAAGGGAATGGGTCAATCATGTTGTGGCTCGTGGTCCGTGGAGGGGCTGGCGATGTAGACCTGTGTTTGGAAGAAGGGAGGCAAAATGGAGTTGTGAATTGACAACACGGTTGCTGAAGTGCACGAAAAAAATTACTCTTTTAATTTCTGCTTCTATTTCTACTTCAACGTTGTCACCTTTATATTGCTACCGGAGATGTTCCAACTACTTGTATGTGTGGTGTGGTGTGGTGTGGTGGTTTATTATTGTTATTATTATTAGTACTGCCTCTTTTGGCTGTTATTTTTCTTGGTTCGTTATTAATAGGACTGGTGATACGTATACTCCTCACCAAGTTATTTGATAATCGCCCATTGTTGCCAACCCAACAGTTCAAAAAATCAGAACTTTTCTAAGGGACTGTTTGGTTGCACAAAAGTGTATGTAAGTGCGAAAGTAAAAAAAAACAGAACTTATAGCGTACGCAAAAAAATTGACTTTCTAAAAATTGTTTGGTTGAAGAATTAAAAAATATAAAAGTGGAGGAAAAAAGAATTCCGTTGTTTGGATTGGTATTGAAAGTGGAGAAAAAAAAAAGTTACATTGTTTGGATAGTTGTTGAAAGTGAAGAACAATTAGTTCCGTTGTTTGCATGGATGTTGAAAGTGAATGTTGGTTGGAGATATGATGAATGTAGGTATGGTTACCCCTATTTTTTCTTCCCAACCAATATTCATATAATTAATAAATGTAATTTATTTTCACACAATTAATTGACATAAGTAGTAATTGTGAATTTTGTAAAATAAAAATGAAAATTCTCATAAATGAAAAAAAAATGCAATGAAGACAAATTTTATTGACAAATAGGATAATATATTTACAATAATTACTTTACATCATGGGAAACATAGAAGTGTAGAAGCATGAAAAATACGCTGGATAGCTATACACAGCATGTTGAGGCGGGGCAGCGTAAAAAGATGACCTCAGAGCCATCAACGTGCAACAGAACTTTTTCGCTGAGCACAGCGTAAAATATAAACTCAAGGACCATCCGCGTAATGTAGTATGGCCATGCTGCTTCTGCGTAAAAAGGGTGCTACATCGCCTTTATGGCGTAGAACTCATCCGCTTTCAATGCAGCATTGAAGTTTACGAGGAACGCTTCGTATTCTTCGAAATGAACCTGTCAGATCATGCAATGAACCTGACGTCTAGACTCCTAACAAAGAGTACTGCACGACTACCCAAGCGACGGCTATAATGATGGCGCGGCACTACAACCCAGGCTGTCATTTAATGCCATTTCCTTGGTGTAAACCGCTTTTACCCATACAAAGGAATACGCTGCCTAGCTTTACACAGGCAGATGTGAGCTGTTTACGCTCCACAGAAGACAAACAGCCTGCTACGTTAAAAGCTGCTCTTCGTACAGGGCTCGAGGCACGTCTCTGCATTTAATGCGCAGAGTGATGACAGAACTCGAGGCACGTCTCTACATTTAATGCGCAGAAAGGGTGGCAGACCTTCAAAACACGCCTCTGCATTTAATGCGCAGGATAATGGTGGATCTCTGCATTTAATACATGAGATTTGATTAAATGTCACCGAACCGTCGTTTAGTGACATCCCCTTTGCGTAAACTGCTTTTACGCATACAAGGGGATACGCTGCCTAGTTTTACACAGGCAGACGTGAGCTTCTTACGCTCCGCAGAAGACAAACAGACTACCACGTCAGCAGTTACTCTTCGTACAGGATTCGAGGCGCGTATCTGCATTTAATGCGCAGAATGATGGCAAATCTTAAAGACACGCCTCTGCATTTAATGCGCAGGATGGGGGCAGATCGCTGCATTTAATGCAAGAGATTTGATTATATCTCCAAGAGCCGTAATTTCGGCTAAGACGTCCACATCATCACTTTGGCACATTTTGCCAACTCAGGCCTCAGTCAGGAGAAGAGGATCAGCTATCTTCTGCGCCCGCTCGGCTTCTACGCCCACTCGGCTTCTACGCCCACTCGGCTTCTATGCCTACTTGGCTTCTACGTCATGGTGACAGTTATTGGCTTTTACGCCAACCTCTTCTACGCGAAGGATAACTACCTACGTGGCTTTTATGCCGTAATCTTCGCAGCAGTTATACGCGTTGTCTCTTAATTGGACACGCGTCACACGCTCATTCAAAAGGTCATTTATACGCGGGTAACGGTTATTGTAACCATCGTGTAAAAGGGTGCTGTACTTTCCACTGTTTAGCTTCTAGGCTGACTGGATGGTCACTGTCACTAAAACTCTATAAATAGAGACCTCTATTGATAGAGGAGGAAGAGAAATTGGTCGGAAATTGGTCAAGAAATCCAGTATCAGATCCAAGGTCGAAAGACGGAAGATTGAAAGGTCGAGATTTGGTCGCAGCTTTCAAGAGAGAAGAATCCAGAGCTCAGGCAAAGAGTAATGATCGACGACTTTGGCATCAAGCATCCACTCTCTTTAGCAACCTTCGAAGCTGCTTTCTGTCTTCTACGGCACTTCTTCATCATCGTGTGGTCCAAGGGACAAAGTGATCGACTGCAGATCAGACTCCTATAGCAATATTTACCCAGATTAAAAAATTGTACTCGACATCCTCGTATAGGATTAATTGTACTGCTTGTTTGTAAACATAAAAAGCGGGTTTTTGTATAAAGCCTCGTTTTCATATCTTTCGTTTATTTTATCAGACAACAAGCAGTCCCTAATTCATTGCTCCTCCTTGTTTTTAGGCCATCAAAATACACCCAAGCAGCAAAGTTCTCAGATGAAGTGTCTTCGTGGGAGAGAATATATAGAAACGCCTGTCATCTGAGGCTTGCTCTCCCGGAATGCAGATATATGTAGAAGGAAACAAATTAGCTAAATTTAATTTGCAAGAAGTAAATATTGAATAGCTTCTAATAGGAAATAAAATATTGGAACGTTGATAAATTCGTAGAGCTCATGGTTTCCTGGATACAAAGTTTGAGGTATGAATATGAACAAACAAAAGAAAGCTTCAGACAGCAAAGTGAATATAGGACAAATGTAAAAGTAATAAAAAAATCAAAATATATGAAAAATTGGGTATTCTGATATCCACAAAAGCACAATGCAGGATCACAACAGTAGCTGAGTATAGGCTCAACTGATACACAAGAATCAACAGATATATAGTGATAGGCAACATGAAGACTCAGGCAAAATGAACCATCAGCAAACAGCCCCTAGGGAAAATGAAGACTAGGCAAATGAAAATCAACAAATGAGTATCAGAATATGAGTATCATAAACCTACGTATGCTTATAGCCACTAGGCAAAATGGAGAATCTGTAAATGAGTATAGAAATATGAGTAAAGTGGGGTTCATTAGTTAATACTCAAAGATTACCCAAAGTAATCATAAAACAAAGTATAAAGAAATGGGGCTCAGAAATTAATACCAAATCCAGTGATACTTCAAGCCGATGATACTAAAAAAACCTAGGTACTGAATACTCAAAACTGCACAGACATAAGCACACGTAGAAAAAAAATTCAACTAATGCTACCCAAAAGTGGGTACAGCAAACTGGGTATCCACTGATACGCAAAAAAATATACTCATCCACCACAGTATGGGCTCAGAGTTTAGCAAAGGCTTCTTGAAAAATATTGCCAAACCCCAATGTGTACCAAATAAACCATTTCACAAAAAGCATCAGCAGTATACCCATCCATCACAGTATCAACTGATACCCAGGATACTCAAATATATCCACACAAAACTGAACCTAGCAAACATATCCAGGATACCCAGCAAATAAACCATTATCATCATAGCAGCAGCATGTAGAAGCATCAGCAGCAGTAATTGGAAGAGACAAATTTTCAAATTGATACTCATCCACTGATACCAAAGCCTATTGCCTAATTAAAAATAGGCAAGCATTTCTCATCATAGCCCATTGAAAAACAAAATCCAAGAACAAGAAACTAGTGTGGCAGCTGAATATTGGCTGCAAACCAGTGTGGTAGCATATAGTGTATCATAAAGTGTAACAAAGACTCAAAAAATTGCCAAAACAAGGGCCTGTTTGGTTCGTGGCAACTGGGACAGATTTGGGGAATAATGTGAAACACATCCCATATGTTATGGACGATCTCCCTAGTGGTGGCAGTCATAGTTCTGTACTCTGCCGCAGTAGAAGAACACGCAACAGCGTCTTGTTTCTTGCTTCTCCATGAGATCAACGAATCTCCAAAAAACAAACAAAATTCTATAGTAGATCGTCTAGTGGTCGGATCTCCTGCCCAATCTGCATCAGAAATTGCTTGAAGCTCCAGAGTAGATGTAGAAGACATGAATAATGAACGCGTAATGGAGCCCTGAAGATATCGGAGAATCCGGAGTAAGGCATTATAGTGAGATGATCAAGACGCGAAAACGAATTGGCTAACAATACTAACTGCATGAGAAATATTTGGCCTAGTCAAACAGAGATACACAAGTTGATCTACTAGCCGTCTATAGCGAGTAGGATATGTAAGAGGCTCACCATCTGTGGGACGAATCTTCACATGAAGTTCTAAAAGATCAATTGTGCGACTATCCGATAAACCAGTAGACGAAATAATCTTCGAAGTATATTTCTGTTGAGAAACTAGTATCCCTCTCTTGCCTTGTGCAATCTCGAGTCCAAGAAAATATCGAAGATTGCCAAGGTCTTTCATCTGAAACTGCTGATGAAGGTACCTCTGAGTAGCTGCAATCCCTACCGAATCATTGTCTGTCAAAATTATGTCATCCACATAGAGTAAAAAAAGAACTTGTCCTTACGGTGAAGACCGCACAAACAAAGAATGATCATGAGAACACTGCTGAAAACATGCCTCGCATATAGCACTCTGAAAATACTCAAACCAAGCTCGGGTAGTTTGCTTAAGACCATAGATAGCACGTTGAAGACGACAAGCATGTCCCGACGGAGTAGAAAATCCTAGAGGAGGATCCATATAGACAACCTCGGATAAAGAACCGTGAAGAAAGGCATTTTTTATATCCATCTGATAGAGTGTCCACTGACGAGCGGTAGCAACAACTAGTAATTTACGAACTGTGGTCATCTGAGCAACATGTGCAAATGTCTCATCATAGTCAATCCCATGCTCCTGTGTAAAACCTCGGGCAACAAGGCGAACCTTGTGTCGCTCAATGGATCCATCAGGTCCATACTTGACCTTGAAGACCCACTTGCAACTAACAGGCTGGATCCCGTCTAGTAGTGGAACAACATTCCAATTACATATCTGCTGAAATGTTTGAAACTTCTCTGCCATGGCCTCTTGCCACTCGGGGTACTGAACATCCTCTTGATAAGAAGTGGGCTCGCGTATATTATCAATAACAGTGAGAAAAAATAAAACTATGGAAAATATGAGGCTAATGTAGCAAAACCAAACTTGTCCAGTGGACCAAAAAAATTGAGAGTAAAACGAATATGAGGTCGATGAGTATGTTGTGACTGACGAAGAGGTGGTGGTGGAGGCATAGATGGTAGAGATGATGGTGTAGTAAATGTTAGTGGAATATGTAGAGGATCCTCGTGAGGCAACAATAGAGGCATTGTAGAAGGATCTGTACCAGGAGAGGGAAGCAAAGGAGTATAATCAATGGAAACACTTGACGACGGAGCTAGAGGGTACAAAAAAATAGACATCTGTTGGTGGGACAGTAAAATAAGGAGAGTCCTCTAGAAAGGTGACATGGTGAGATATATGAAGACGATGGGCCAAGAGATCATAACAACGGTATCCCTTGTACTCGTAACTAAAATCGAGTAAGAACACTTAGCTGATCGGGCTGTCAACTTCGTGCGTTCTGTCTTAGGAATAAGAACAAAAAAGTACACCCAAAAGTGCGAAGTATACTGTAATCAGGAGGACATAAAAAAAAGACTCGCATGAGGTATTCGACCAAACAAAATAAAAGAAGGTGTGATATTGATAAGATTGACAGATGTAAGAATGACCTCTATCCATAACGTTTATGGAACAGAAGAAGATAATAAGAGAGCACGAGCAGTCTCAAGAATATGACGATATTTGCGCTTAGCTACCTTATTCTGTTCATGAGTGTAAGAACATGACTGCTAAAAATGGTGCCGTGAGATTGCAAGATAGATCTCATGGTAGTGGAGAGATACTCACGAGCACAATCAGAACGAAAATTTTTAATCCTATTATTGAATTGAGTATGAATCATAGTAGTAAACGTCCTATAAATGTTAGGAAGATCGTAACGGTGACACATGAGATAGACCCAAGTATAACGAGTATAATCATCAATAAAGCTAACATAGTAGAGAAAATATGTCATAGATGGGATAGGAGCATGTCCCCATATCAACTTACAACCCATACATATGGAAAGCGAAGAGAAAGAATCATGCCCAAGAGCTCCACTATGGAATAAACTTTTTAGACAGGGCTCTGAAATATGACCTAAGTGTTCGGGTCATAAGTCGGCAGTAGACGTGACGATAGCAGGATGAGTACAACTCAAAGATTGAGTTGGTGGAAGATGAAAAAACTCTAAGTGGTACAATTTTTTATTCCTATTAGCACAACCAATCGTCTAGTTCGTACGAGGACTCTTCACAGAACATATGAAGAAATAAAAAAATAACAATAAACCCACTCACACAAAGGCTACTAATTGATATGAGGTGTAAAGTAAGATGGGAAACATGTAAAACAAAATAAAGACTTTAGATGTCAGAAATAATGGAGCCATATTGAGTGATGACCAACTGAGAACCATCAACTGTGTGTAAAGAGGGAAAGTATGATGGTAAATGTGTAATACTAGATAAGAGACTAAGTGTCACTACCACAATTTCTAGGAAACGGTATTTTAGTCATTTCATAATTAATTAAATATTGTGCATGTTAAATAGTTATTTGTTGTATTATTTAATTATTGTTAGATATTAGTTATTGTTTTAGACTTGTGTTACTGGACCTAACTAGTTTAGTTTAGACTCATGGACCAACATGTATTAATTGTTAGAATTAAGCCCAACTAGAAAGTCCATTTGATTAGGAGGATGATTAATTTAATTAAATCATTAGACTAGAACTTTTTCTCCTTAATTATTTTTTCATGAGAGGCCCCAAGGGGTATAATGGACATTACATAGTAGCTTGAGGAAGGGGCAAGGGGGCCGGCCTATTAAAAAAGGGGAAAAAAGTTTCTCTCTCCTCTTTTCATTTCAAATCTAGATCTAGAATTTCTCCAACCAAATTTCTTCACTCATACATCATTCCCTACCAAATTTCATTCCAATTAATTTCCAAATCACCATTGGAGACTAGTGGAGCAAGGATCTACAAGTTGGAGGTCAATTTTATCATATTTGGAGGTCGCATTGGAAATCCATCTTTCAATAGGTATAATTCAGTTTTTCTCCTTAATTTAGGTTCTAAATCTGAGAATTAACCATGAGAAATCAACCCATATGCATAGGCTACCCATAGGATTTGGATTTGAGTTCATAGGAGACCTATTGAGAAAGTTATGGTACTTTTTGTGTCTTTTAGGAGAATTTCGAGATTGACACTTGTTGTGTTGTCAATTGGTCCTATAGATCAATTTGGCATGTGTTTGTGTGTTTGGGGCTAGTGTCGTATCCACAATTGGGTACGTGTAGGTCGTATTCCAACAATTTGGTGATACGTGTTGATTTAGGGATTTTTTTCCTCCGACACGGGACTTTGTGCATGTCATATTTTGACAAGGATACGTAGATATGTGTTTGACTCTTCTATTGTTCATAAATTATATATTAGACTTGGTCGTGTCCTTCGGGGTACGATTGGTTGTGTGGTGGACTCGTATCACAAGCGTATCATAGATCTAGTGTGATACATGTGCGATACACTCCACGTGTTTGTTGTGTGCATTTCTAGATCTATTTTCTATTGTTCCTAGTCATTTATAATAAATGTATTTATATGTATGTATGTATGTATATATATACTTATATGTGTTAGTGTATCATATATCTATATACCTATGTGTTATATATATATATATATGTAGCTATACTTCTCATATATATATATATATATATATATATATATATATATATATATATATATATATATATATATATATGTGTGTGTGTGTGTGTGTGTGTGTGTGTGTGTATGTTTATATCTATCTATATGTATACTATTATAGATGTGTATATATATATTTGGATGAGAGTGTATATAAATATATAGTTGGTATATATAAGTTTATATATATCTGTGTGTGTTGTTGTATAAAAGATGGAGGCTCGACAGTAAACAGCAACAACAGCTACAGCATTAGCGACAGCAACAGCAACAACAACATTAGCGATAGCAGCAATAGCAAACAGCAGCAGCAACATTAGCGACAACAGCAGCAACAACAACAGCAGCAGCAGCATTAGCAACAGCAGCAACAGCAAAACAGTGACAACAACAACAGCAATAGCGACAGCAACAGCAAATGCAAGCTCAAGGGAATAGCAGTATGTATCGGGGAGGGCTAGCAAGTTGTAAGTTAGCTAGTTGGGTTAGTAGTATATGCATTATTAGTATAATAGTTAGTTAGTTGTGGGTTATAGTTGGTAACTATACATATATCTATGTATGGGGAGGTATTAGTAAGTATCTATATGTATGATAAGGTTTTAATTAGATTCTTAAACTATATATATTATAAGTTTTGTATTGTATTAGTTGTTATATTTAGTAGCTAATTGATTAGCATATATTTAAGTTGAGTGTTAGCTACAAATGAGGATTTGACAATTATCTTGAGATACCAATGTAAGTGCCAAGGTATTGAGGATACCTAAGATATTTTGTTTGGGTATCAAGTTGGGGGTTTAGTGGTGCGATACCGAGTTGGTTCAAAGGCAAAGTATCCACATAGCATTTGGTAGTTAGGTTTAGTATACATATATCATTTGAATGTGCATATATACTATTTCTATATCTCTTGTTTGTGTATCCTGAGATACGGTATCTTAGTATCCTAGATTTAGCTTGTTTGATCTAGATTCTTAGTGTATGAACCCAACATCCTTGAGATAGACTCATACAACCTAGAAATAGCTAGTTTGACCATGTTTGACAATTTTGACTTAGGGTTGACCTAGTTTGACTATTTGACTTAGAAATGGCTCTTTGACCTAGAAGTTGACTAGTTTAACTTATTTTCATTCCAAAATCTTGTATTGATATTATATTCCATATCTAGGTCTTCGAGGCTCCGTGTCAGACATCTGTGAGACTATTCACCGGACTTCAGGCGAGTATATTCTTTGATAGTTTTTCATTTATGATATCCTTTATATTCATTGTATCTAGTGTAGATATTCATGTTTTCTTGACACGATGGTTACACGGATTGGTATATCCGGATCTCGTCATGAGATATTATTCCTTGGTATATGGTATATCTTGTGCAAGCCTTGTTTCATTAATTATCTTGTACATGTACAAACACTGATTCTCGGGAATAGTCGCTATCTTCTTGGAGAATCCCGTACCATAGCGTACCATGGTTGGATCCACTATACCAGTCGGGGTTAGAAAGTATGTAGTATAGATATGTGATCATACCCATCTTGTATCTTGTTCTTGTATAGTGCTAATCATACACCGCACGTATGATTAGCCAAACCATAAATCTTGTATCAAGTTCCCAAGCCGATCACATGTTAAAGCTAATACTCACTCACTTAGTCATTAGTATTCTTATTCATTGTCATATTGTTCTTTCTTGTATTTATTTATAGTATTTCATTTATCGTATATCTCTTGTATCTATTGTTGCATCTTGTATATTCATATCTATTTACTGTTACATAGTTTTTATCATTGATTAGAACTGTTGTTAGAGATGTACTCTGCTCCTTTCCTGACTGGATATTTTTTTTTCAGATGACACTGAGGAGTGCTACCCTACACACTACGAGCCTCAGGATGTTGTGGGCTTAGAGTCAGAGACCCTGGCTCATGAGGGACTCATCCCGACTGAGAATGATGACCTGGGACTTGTAGCTTCTTAGTATTCTTTGTACTGGATTTGTCTCCAGCTTATTGCTTAATATTTCTTCAGACTCATTGATGTTATTATTTTAGACTCATAAGTTGTATATGACTATTCTATTCTTTATCATATTCGTGCTCATTTCCATCTTAGATATGTGATTGAGTATATTGATATTGTTGGTGGCTCATTATATTGTTAGATAGATTACCCAAACATCGTTCTACCTTCGATTCTGCGGCATAGGCTGGGCGTTATTTCCGACTTGTACCCATACACCTGGTATGGGTCGTGACACTAAGGTCAGAAGTCATATGATGAGAAGCACCATAATCTAATATTCAAGAAGTAGACGTACCATAAGAGACAAATGCAGAGGAGCCAGCAAAGACAGGCTGGCGCTGAAGCTAAAGCTGGAACTCTTACTGAGTAAGACGACGCTGAATATATGTCGATATCTGTGTACAATCAATAATGGGAGTTTGGAGTACCGGAGAGCGAGTCGAGAATGAAGTGTTTGTCTTTATCCGCTTAAAGAATTGAATTCTTAGATGTGGATGAAGTAGAAAACAATTATCTACCGAGTGTTCAGGCTTCTGACAATGAGAACAAATCATATTAGACTGCTGACGAGTATAGCAGGTGGTAGCATAATGATTATGCTTTTTGTAATAGCTACATAGAGGATGCATTTTTTTTGATATATATTTTTTTATATTATTTATTTATTTTTTGATTTAATTTTTGTAACTAATTTTTTGACATATATATATATATATATATATATATATATATATATATATATATATATATATATATATATATATATATAAAACCAAATAACAAACTGGAAGGTAAATCAGGAAAGCACTATGTACCAATAGCAAAGTCCCTTCTTTGCTACTACATACTTTGTAGAATAATAATTTCCTACTTGCTTTTTCTCTGCCTTAAACCTGACACCCTTTGTAGAATAATAATGTCTCTCTGCAAAGCAAAGCAAAGCAAAGTGTTGTAGAATAAAAAATTAGCTCATGTTGATAACTGCTGATTTGGAAAGAAGAAAAATATGGATTGATGTTGAGTCTAGCGTCCACGTAGAAGAGTTTTAGAGAAAAAAATTCACCGAGGTTTGTTGGTGAATTCTGCGGGTGGCAGATATATAAACTTTGACTCTGACGAGATCATACGGTTGGGGCGTGGCTGAGACGTCTTCTGCGGATGATGGCAACAAAATAGATACGGGCTTGTCGATGGCATCGTCTTCTTGCTAAGACTTTGAAAGATAATCAACAATATTGATTATCTGAAAAAGATTTTGAACGATCCTAGTATTGAAAAAATCTTACTCTGATATCATGAAAAAAATCAACAATATTGAATTCATTAATGGATGATGTAAAATGGCCATACAACTAGGAATATATATATATATATATATATATATATATATATATATATATATATATATATATATATATAGAGAGAGAGAGAGAGAGAGAGAGAGAGAGATAATGCATTCATATATAGATAGGATTATGAAAAGAAATTTATATCCATATAGAAAAGATAATATAATCATAAATCAAATTAATATATAATCATAAATCTAATTATTTTTAACATTTATCAACTGACTTAGTGCAATACAATATCAATCTAATATCAGTTGACGCCATTTGTAGAAAATTTGTCACGACAAGCTTTCAAATAATTGGGTACAAGTAAATGACAATTACGACGTAGTGTCGATGTTAGTACATTGTCTCTACCTTGATACAAATTTTCATATATAACCTCTCAACAATATGGTATCCATTAACAACATGATCCACAGTTATAACAACGGTTCATGTCTAACTCATTGACAACATTACTAGGCGACAAAGGAAAATATTTACTAAAGTCTAACAATTAATTAATTAAAATCTATAAAATTCCAAAAAGGAAATCATAGGTATTACAAGAATCAAATAAACCAATCCAATATCCAAGTTCAACATCATTGGAAAAAAACATGTTAAATAATAATAAATTAAACTAAAAGTCTAAGTAAATGCAAGTAAATATTTTCAATGCTCTCAAGCAGAATATGATCCGACTCCTTAATCAATACCATCACTTACCTCTCCATCTCCCTCTCCCTCGTAAGGATCCTAATATCTAGGATATGTGTCATTCTCTAAGGTTGTCAATGATTAATATATCTAGTCAAAATTGAACAAAGTACACAAAATATAAAAGTATCATATACATTATACAACTATTATGATGACTAGGAAAAATATGGTAAGTATAACTATGAAAAAAAACCATATATTGGATGATGTAACAACAAACATGTCTAAGGTACATAACATAGTGATATGACAATAGTGATCAAGGAACTAGAGTGAGAGAGTAATAAAGGGATATGTGATTGTGTGTTTTAGAATACGTTGCTCATTATGTGGAGTACGAGTGACTAATCTGACACGTTGGTGGGTGTAGTGCACCGATAAATATTCTTTGAGTAGGTAGGGCTAAAAATATATGAGTAAGTTGTCCACATGTCTATAAGTGCATTCTCCAATCTCAATTACAGTATGATTCAGACTTAAATAAGTTATGTTAGTCTCGAGACAGATCAAAGATGGTAGAACGCGGGCCATAGCGGAGCTACTAGTGAGACCTGAAGGTCCGCTCTCTACTGGAATCTAAGTGGTCGTCGAGATCAGAGATTCACACAAGAGTTCCTTATCTGATATTTCTTGATTCCAACGAAGCACGAACCAAAAACAGGTTACAAATAAACTCCAAAGAAAATGAAGATTACAATAAGAAACAAGAAAAACGTTCTTCTCTTTACGTTCACAGACGCTACAATGAGAATGAATGAACAAAGAAAAAGCTGAAGAAAAGCTCATTTCTGGGGTGGTCAAAACCACGGTTACTCAAAGCATGATTCGATGTACAAAAGATTTTCCCCCAAGAACTAGCAAGTTCACAAATGAACTTCTGGAACGCTCAATGTCACCTTCGAAAACACTCAGAAACATCATGTGGGAGGGGGACACTCTGGGTCGTAATTGCGATATGGTGTTCCCAGTTTTTCTATCTGTTTTTTCCCTCTACTCAAATAAAAGATAAGCTCCTCTATATAGAGAGGAAAACAGCACCTATGCGGCTTGAGAAAACTCCAGGCTGTATATGCGCTAACCGACTAGATCCCCTAAAATCTGGGTGTCAGAGCCACAGAGCCGCCTTTGTCGCCGGTCATGTTGTACTGCACGAGGCAGATAAGGTCGCCAAACACCGAAAGTAGTCGCTTGCACTGCCTATAGTAGACCCTGTCCCCTCTATATGCAACTCGATCATCCAAACCTGGCTGCATAGCGCCAGGCAGCATAGCAGCTGGCCGCATAGCGCCTGGCCACATAGGCCCTGGCTTCATAGCCCCTGGTCGTATAGCGCCAGGCCGCATAACCCCTGGCCTCATAATGCGTGGATGCAAAGTGCTTTGGCCGCATAGAGCCAAGCCGCATGCGCTACGAAGCATGCGTTCGAGCTAGCAACCGTGCATGCAACTTGCGCATAAAAAGGAGTGTACAAGCTCCATACGACGATGCTGATGTGCTAAGTACAAAGTGCGCCAACAAAGTGCCACTTTGCGCCCTTGAGCTTGAGACCGAGTCCGAATCGCTAAGCCCCTTCTGGGCCTGGCTCCTAAGGAAAACTTCCAGAGGTTGTGACAAAATAAAGATTGTCATAATGGAGTTCACACTTAATCCCTCTAGGAAAGTCAACTCACATGGGCTACCACCCCATGTGCATATACCAATACTAGGCATAGCTATATATTGAGATATAAACATTGGTGGTTTCCAATGTGGGACTAAAACTCCCAAAGCAAAGTAGAAAACACCAATAATTCTCCATATATATCACAATATATGGTCGAGCGTTCCTCACATTGACTGCCATCATGCATTATGATAGATGTCGCCGACGACTTGAATCCTACCGTATGGGTCAAACAATAGTACGATACAAGAATGGACTATGCCTTGAATTCTGCACCATAGTTTCTATTTTTCCTACTTACATAATAATTTTAGTTATTCTATCCGGTCGCACGTTAAAGGCCCTATGCTGACCTGATCTCAGTGTATGTATCTTGGGCGTCTACAAGCTTTACCTCAAGAGACGGCCTACATCTCTATCCATACACTTAAGTGAGTTCTTCCACTATAAGAGAGTTTATTATCCTATATAAAGCCTTACGCTTCTGTGCGGTGCTACGCTGCAATGACATGGCCGCTCAAGGCCGATAATCCCCCTCTTGTGGTGTCATACCATTGTAGCATGAGGTCACCAGCCTCTTAGTAGTGTTGTACTATATTTTAGCATGAAACCTTGCGCTTCCGTACGGTGCTACGCCGCTGTGACCTGGTCTTGAAGTCGAGGTTCATACCCTCATATGGTGTCACCCACTGTAGCATGAGGTCACAGGCCTCTTTGTAGTATTGTACGACCACTCTCTATCTCCTTTCAACATTAGGCTACCTGCCTATGTGCGGTGCTACCGCCGCTGTGACATGGCCCGAAGTCGAGGTTTACTCCCTCGTATGGTGTCACGCCACTATAGCATAGGATACAACTCCCTTGTAGTGCTAAAACTACTCATGCTTCCTGCAACATACACCAAATATTCACTTTGCCCGAGAACTCATTAAGGCATAAAAGCCATCATCCTACAGAAAATGTTCTGATTTCCGGGTACATATCCCATAATGTCCCTAAGGACTACCCACTGTACCTGATATTTGCCTGGTCAATGGTCCTCCATTGAACCAATAGCTAGATGCTTGGTGGATTTCTCTTTGAACCAATAACATAAAACTAAATAGTAGGATTGTAGAGACGTAATATCAGAGGTCCTCCAAGCCCACATTTGTTGTGTTCTTGACTATGTGCAATGTTGCTATCGCTGTGACATGGCTCGCAGACGAGGCTTTACCTTGTCGAGGTACCTCATATTGGTGCCACCCCACAGTAGCATGGAGTACTACTCTCCTTTATAGTTCTTTCGATCATCTTGCACTTGAGGCCTATTATGAATGGATCCGCCAGATTTACCTGACTCCGATCTTTTAGCCACTGTAATCATCCACGCTACCTGAGCTCATTCAGTGTTCTGTACTGGCCCTTGAGGCCTATCATGAACGGATTCGCCAGAATTATACGGCTCCGAACATTAGCTACTGTAATGATCCACGCTGGCTATGCTTATTCAGTGTCATATGTTTTATCCACACAGTTCTCTTTAGACCCTTGAAGAGATAAATAGATGCCGCTACTGCAGCTTCCTGGTTTTCACAATATGTCGGTATCACCCGAATCTATATACTAACCATAGAAAGATCATTTGAGAGTTTCCAGAGCCATTCTTCTTTATATGCTACAGCTGAAAGTGCATAGAACTCTGAGAGTAAAGACTACTTCTTCGACTTTCATGATATAACAGTACCATCCCTGGAGAAATTACATCCTCCTGTAGATCTTTTACTCTTCTTTCATGAGAACCAACTGACATCACTGAAGCCTTCCATCATATTTGGATAACTGCTATAGTGGAGGATATACCACTGAGTCCACTTGAGAATTATGATTACTCTCTTCACAACTTTCAATATTCAATAACGTACATACTATTCGTGAACTCACTCAACATCCCTACAGCGAGAGCTATATCAGGCCTGGTGGTACTCGCATCTTGAATTATGCACCTGATGATGCTCGAATACATCAACTGTCTGATACTTTCCCTTGGATTAGGCTTCTTCATCTTCATGTTACACATGAGGAGTATCGACCCTGATACCCAAAGCGTGTGACCAATCTTCTTATGCAGAGAGCTTGTGACTAAGCAATCCCACCTGGCATCCGGATTATCTTATATCCTTAGGATGACATCCACAATCCCATATCCTGAGTCTGGATAAAAGAATATATTTGTTCTAGTGACACTTCTATATCTGCAGTTGGGATTAGCAATTCGTCCACATAGATACAGAAGATGACTCCTTTGTTATCAGCGAACTCCGTGTACACACTCTTATCTGTCTTGCTGATCCTGCGATAGCTTTGACTAGATGACTTGTCAAACTTCTGCTGCCACATCCTGAGATTTGCTTCAGGCCATACTGAGATATCACCAACCCGCAGACTGTCTTTAAACTTGAATGACAATAATTCTGACTGTTGTCCGTGAATCTCTTTTGTCTTTCTTCCTCCAAGACTTGCTGTCTTTCTTTCATCTGATAAACAATCAGCTTATGAATAGCAGCTACGACAATCATCATCCTGATATATGACACATTCAACGAGGTTCCAAAGAACTTAATCCCCTGTGTCCGAGAAAATTCCTAGGCTACAAGCCTAGTCTTGAACTCAATGGTTTTATCTGCTTCCATTTTTTTCTACTGAAAATATATAACCATCTGATAGGTTTAGCTCCTTCAGGCAGATTGATCAAAATCCAAGTGTTGTTATGGGATTAATCTCTTTATGGACTGCCTATTCTTAGCAGACTAGGTCTCTGGTCTTTATCGCCTCATGATTGGTAAGTGGCACAACCTCCATATGATAGGTGATAAGTTCATCTTTGGTCCTTATACCTTCTGACTCTTCTTGCTAACTTCTCTTCGAGTTCTGGTTCAATTATTGTGTCTTAAAAGACAACTCTGGACTACGTCTTCTTCTATAAAAGTGCCAACAACTATGGCTGATAAGGTCCTCCAAAAATTACTTATATGACAAAAAACCCCATAATCGAATGATATTCATGTGGATCTGACTTTGAACCAGAGTTACATCAGAAGTGATGAACGGTACTTAGGACATGACTATAAGTGCAACCTTCTCCCACAAATAATCTGGAAGGCCCTTTGTACAACAATATAAAAATTATTATTACTGTCAACTGCTGGTCCTTCCTATCCGCACCTTTAATGGATTGGAAGAGTACGAAGATATCGTTCCATAGTCAATTCCAAGTTCTAGGCTGAACGATAAGAATCTAAAGAATGACGCACGTTCCATAGTCAATTTCAAGTTCTAATCTGAACGATGAGAATCCAAAGAATGATGCATGTTCCATAGTCAATTTCATATTCTAAGCTGAACGATGAGAATCCATAGAACGATGCACAGTAAATTATATATTCTAAGCTGAACGATGAGAATCCAAAGAACGATGAGAATCCAAAGAACGATGCACTTTTCATAGTCAATTCCATGTTTTAATAAGCTTGAATGATTCGAATCCAAAGAACGATACTCTTTATCTTGATTACTTCTGAGTCTATTGAGTTATAGACCGGTATGACGCTCAGCTGTCATATCCCAAACCAGAAAACTGGAGATTGGGACTGACAAGGCCAACTACGTATACTTAGAGCACACCGGTACTTCTCATATACGGTGAAGCTGTAAGACATGATGGGTCACTACTATAAACCAATAGTCAAGCCTAGGTCTAACTAACCCTAGTGTCTCAATCACAAGATTAACAAGAATAATATTACGATATAAGATCAGCTAAAATATAATAGTAAAGTGTCCTAAACTATAATATACAGATGATCATGAAGCTAGTGAACACAAAATGAATAAATTAGCCAGAATCTGAGTCATATATGATCAACCCTAGGATATGTCAATTATGCTAGGCTAACTGATCAATCCAAAAAATGAGCTAAACACGTACTCGATGGCTAAACGCCAACAAAAATAGAATGTACATCAGAGTGAAGAAATAAGAAAATCTACTCAAGTGGTCTGGTGCTCCTGGTGGTCACCATCCTCAGAAAAGTATGGAAGATACTCCAGTGCTGCTACTGGATCTGGCCATGCAAAACCAGTAGGGTCAGACCCCAAATAGCAAGTACCACAAAGGAAGCCAATCTAGGAACTTAAACCAACAACGCAAGCAATACAAATACTGAAAGTAAAGGCAGAATGTAAATGATCTCAGGAAAATAAAAGAAATAATGTAAACCTACAAAAGGGACATATCCTAAACTGATAAACAAAATAGAATAACAAGTACAGTAAATAAATATATGATCATGCAAAGCCTAGACTAACCATTATCCATAAATCATGATAAATTATATAAGTACGGCTTAATAATTTAACTAACTAGTGTTATCACAATCCTAATTACTAACAATTATAATACAATATGATACTAGGGTTCCTTCTGATCGCATGCCCTTGCAGTCTGTCTGGGATATCCATAAGCACAAACTAGTACCAGATACTCCTTAAGATAATCCATAAGATAAACCACTGGATACTCCACAAGATAACCATATGAATAACTGGGACTGCATGCAATCTAGAAAAATCCCTAGCCATGTACTAAGTGAATCTCTAGTTAATTATCCCTAGTAATTTCTTGTATGAATCTGGAAGTGACATTCCACATAATCTATCCTAGACATGATGCAACAAAACAAGTTCTAATAGTAATATAAACAAGTTTTAATATACATTGCATAAACAGACCCATGTAAGCTACGACAACAACCAAGCCATGTGAATCCAAGTGAAGCCAAGTAAAGCCATGTGAAGCCAGGTAAAGCCATATGAAGCCAGGTAAAGCCATATAAAATTATGTTAAGCCATGTCCATCCAGATAAAGCCAAGTGAAACCAAGTCAATCCATGTCCGACGAAGCCATATAAAGTCATGCCAAGTCAATTCCAGTCAATCATGTCATCATATAGCCGGGCAAAGCCGGGTGAAACTGAGTAAAGCCAAGTCATGTCAAGTCATCTGAAGCCATGCAAGTTTATGTCTAATCAGGTCAAGTCATCGCATATCCAAGCAAAATCTAGAAGAATCAAAATAAAATTGTGAAAAACCAAGAATTCCTAAATAAAGAGCACGATCGGTATATCGTTGGTACAGTCCATTACACCGTTGGTATACCGGTCCAGAGATAGAGAAAATACAACAAGTCATGATTCCAACAAATCGATATACCGTCGGTACACTGTAGTATATCGTTGGTATGTTGTTCCAAGTAGGAAAGAAAGGTTCTGAAAAGAAAGGTTCCACAAATAAGTATACCGTCGGTATGCCAGCCAAGACAAATATCCTCAAGTCGGTTAACAGTTTCGGTAAGTATCGGTATACCATCGGTACACTATAGTACACCATCGATATGACAATAAAGTTCACAGAAAATATCTAGAAATCCAAGTCGGTCAAAATCGGTATAACGTCGGTATACTGTAGTATACCGTCGGTATGCTGGTTTTCAAGGATAAACATGGTTAAAGTCAAGTCTAATTTTCGGGACCCAAATTACCCCAAAATTTACCAGAACCAAGTCTAAAAAGAAGTGAAGTCTAGGGTAAGTCTCATATCATAATATGGACTAAATCTTACGGTCATAACTCAAGTACCGTATCTGTTACCGAGTTACCAAAAAGGGACGAAATAAGATTCTACCAGAAATCAAAATCGAAATGGTCACTAGGCTAGAAATCAAGATATTAACAATTATAGTAAAGCATGTCTATCTAAAAAGTAACAACCAAATCTCCAAGAAAGTAAAATGACAGAAAGTAAAAGAAGTTCACGAAATTGGCAAGGTGCACTTGCCTAAAGCGAGCTCCCAGCCTAAACCTTTTAGTCCACCACTACGAAAGGGTTCAGAAACCACACTCCAGGTCTCAAGACCAAGCTCCAAGCTCAAGAGAAAAAATGATGAAGAGAAGAGAGAAAAAGAGAAAGAAAGAAAAGAAAAGAAACTCAAGTACTATATATAGAGAGATTCTAAAAAATATCTCGAAAAGTAAAATAAATATCTGTGGGATAGTATACCGTCGATACACTGTAGTATACCGTCGATATACCAGTCAAGTAGTAAAGTTTCAATTTTGAGATTTTTGAGTTTCCTCGAGAACCAATAAAATACAATAAATAGCAAAAAAAAATACATATCCGCATAAAATACGAATACTGTGACACGAGTCTCACAACTCTCCCCTCCTTAGAAAAATTTTGTCCACAAAATTTTCTTAAGGATCCATAATCAACCAACAAGCAAATCCAAGAAAGCAAGCACGGAACTAAAACAAGCAGGAAACTCATGTGAGCATGTAATTTCCTGGGCAACAATAAAAAATCAGAAAAAAATAATAACAGACATAACAGATAAGGTAACAATCAATCACATGCACATGCTAAGATAGGACATAGGTATACAAAAAGTATACCTCCCGAGTCGAAGAGAAATAGATAATGAGTACGTATATCGTCCTCGCTCTCCCACGTTGACTCGTCCAGTGAGTGATTCCCCCAAGCAACTCGAATTAATCTGATAGTCCAGTTCTTGAGAACCTTCTCCTTCTGGTCCAAAATAGACACGAACCTCTCTTCATATGATAGGTCGATATCAATGACCAACTCATAATGATCCTGGATATGGCTCTGGTCTGGAATATATAGGCCCAGCTGAGATACGTTAAAGACATCATGTACCTTATGAAGCTATGGTGTAAGAGCTAGACGATATGATACGTCTTTAACTCGTTCGAGAATATCGAACATGCCTATATATCTGGGACTAAGCTTTCCCGTACTCCAAATCTAATAACTCCACGGGTAGAAAAAATCCTCCAAAATATATGGTCGTTGATAGAGAACTCAAGATGACGACGGTGCTGATCTGCCCAATGATGCTAGCGATCCTGAGCCACTCTATGATGCTCTCCGATCTGCTTGATCACTCCAATCGACTGAGCAATCATCTCTGGACCAAGCATCTGCCTCTCGCCAATGTCATCCCAAGGTAACGGTGTACATCTTCTACCATACAAAGCCTCAAAGGGTGCCATCTGAATGCTCGCCTGAAAGTTGTTTTTATAGGAGAAATCTACTAAATGCAAGTGATCCTCCCAAGATCCACCGAATTCAAGTGTACAATCTCGAAGCATATCCTCCAAAGTCTGAATAGTATACTCCGACTGTCCGTCTGTCTACGGATGGTAGGCTGAATTAAACTTCAACCTAGTACCCAGACTCTGCTATAGGCTCTGCCAGAAATAAGACGTGAACCACAGATCTCTATCTGAGACTATGCTAACTAGTACGCCATGCAATCTGACTATTTGTCTCATGTTCATCTCAGCTAGCTGCTCTGTAGACTGGCCTACTCTGAAAGAAATAAAGTGAGTAACCTTTGTGAGTCGATCTACTATAACCCATATAGCATGTTTGCCAGACGAGAATCTAGGAAGACCGGTCACACAGTCCATAGTAATATGGTCACACTTTCATTCTGAAATTGATAAAGGCTGAAGTAGTCCGGCCTGTCTCTGTTATTCAGCCTTGACCTGCTGACAGACTAAACACCAAAAAATGAACTGAGCTATCTCCCTCTTCATACCATTCCACCAGAAGTGCTGATGAATATTCTGATACATCTTCGTCCATCCTGGATGCACTGAGTACTAAAAACTATAGGCCTCTGACATAATCTCATGCCTGATATCTCCTATCGGCAAACAAAGCGACTCCCAAATCAGAGGTTTTCATCCTCATGAATGTTCAACTCTAGTCTATATCCTAACTCACACTCTGCTCTGAGCTACTGAGGCCTGACATCACCAGTCTACTCTGCTCTGATACTCTCAACTAAAGAAGACTGAACTTGCAAACTCATCATAAAATCGATATTACTAGGTAATACTACCTCGAGACCCATCTCCTGCAAATCCTCTAAAATGTGGCATTGCTCTGTCAAGAAGTAAGCTCATCCTCTCCTGATCAAGGCGTTTGCTATGACATTGGCCTTCCCTGGATGATACTGAAGGTCAAGATCGTAGACCGATGTGAGTGAGTGTTTGTGTATAGGTGTGAGTGTGTAGTGTAGTATAGTATGAGTGTTTGTGTGTGTTTGAGAGGTGTATGAGTGTATTTGTGCATATATATATATGTGTGTGTATGTGTGTTTCTATATACATATATGTGGGTGTATGTGTGTATATATATGCTTATGTGTGTGTAGTTGTGTGAGTGTTTGTGTGAGAGTGTGTGTGTGAGAGTGTGAGTATGTATTTGTGAGCGTGTGTGTGAGTGTGGATATGTGTTTATGTATATATATGTATGAGTGTGTGTGTATATATATATATGTGTTTGTGTGTATATATATACATATATATGTGTAAGTGTGTATATATATATATATATATATATATATATATATATATATATATATATATATATATATAAGTGTGTGTGCATGTATAGGTTTCTCTGTGTGTGTATAGATGTGTCTGTGTGTGTCGAGGTGTGAGAGGGAGAGAGATTGAGGCGAGTAAGCGAGAGGGCGAGCCGCCGTCGTAGCAGCAGCAGCAGCCGCGCAGCGCCGTAGCAACAGTGGCTGCTGCAGCAGCAGCAACAGCTACAGGCGCAGCAGCGCGCCGCGGCAACAGCGAACAGCAGCTGCAATAGCAGCGATGTGCAGCAGCGGCAGCAGCAATAGCAGCAGCAGCTATGCTCAGCCGCGTAGCAGGGCGTTTCAGCAGCGCAGTGCGAGCGCGGCAGCAGTTCGCAGAGCGCGTTCCCCTCCCCCATCTTTATATATATGTATGTATATATATATATATATATATATATATATATATATATATATATATATATATATATATATATATATATATATATACTTATATAGATAGATAGATACATAGATAAGTATAGATAGATATATAGGTATTAGTACATATATATATATATAGTTATATATATATATATATATATATATATATATATATATATATATATATATATATAGTCACGCCCCAGTCCCAAAATACCGAGGGACTGGACACGTGGCAATGGCCAGCAGCATGCACCGATGGACAAACCTAATTTAATGGATCCATCGGGCATACATAAGCTGTATTACATCAGTCAGGGTTTTACTATTCTCATCTACAGATAAAAGATGACAACATCAGCAAAAGAAATATTAAACTACAACCAGACAAAGTAAATAAAATTGGAGAACAATCCGATATTAAGTCTGTTTACACAAGTTCTCAAAGACAGGAAATAAAGAGTTCAATTAACAAGAAATAAAGTCTATTTGCCATAAGACTGAGCATGGCGAAGCAATTGTTCATGAGAAGTCCTCAGCGATCACCTCGTCTTCAGGTTCAGGTACTGCTTCGAGTAGTGCCCCTATTTCGTACACCTCTGGGTAGATCTCGTCTGCTAAATCTGGGGATATAATCCATTCCAGGTCCCCAGGGGACATAGCAAGGTACAGAAAACACAAGCCAAAAACAATGCAGTGCAGAAATAAAGAAATAACAGGGTAAGTAACTAACCAGCTAAGTGATCATGCAAGTGAGAGTTATTATTCATACTCAGGCTGAGACTACTACAGGATCAGTGACAAAAAACTATAGCAGTATTTTCTCGAAGGGCCAGTACAGGTGCCAAAACTCTGTGTCAGAGACTAGGACACATCCAGATTACACAATATAATATATATTCAGCCTTGATATGGTAATACTCTCCCCGCCCCATGTAATCTCACGTCACAGTTCTCAATGTTCATGTTACGCACGATTAAACTAATACAATCAGTCATTTATTAAGTTCTAAGAAAATAAAGCTTAAATCATGAAATCTATATCCTAAACAAAACCCCTTTTTAAATAATCAGGAAGATTCTGTATCATGCTTTGTGTCAGGTGTCCTGGGTAATAAGTACTTGATAGGACAAGTACAACAGTCACAGAAATTAAGAGAATCAAAATGAATCAATAACTGCATTTTATGGCAAGGTACACTTGTCTGGGTTTCCTGTTTCAGTTGTAGCTCGAGCTTCAGCTGGATTTCCAGGCAGTACTCCGGTTACTGAAATAGATATCACCAACAGATCCAGAAAATATTAATCAGCTAGGATCGCCTGTCCTTGAGTCCAATTTGGAGACGAGGGCAAAAACGTCATTTTCGAGTCAAGGAGGGGTCCAAATGTGGGCCGCTTTGCACCGAAAATGCGTCGGGTCAAAGGTCTCAAAAACAGTCCAACTTAGTGTCAACAGGTCAGGAACGATGATACGAACCCAACGGTACTTCCAGAATTGGATTCCGATGAGCCGTTCTCAAAATCGCCCGTCGGGTGGAGCTTGTGGGACCCACGACACGCGATTTTGTCAACGTTCTCAGAATCGAACCAAACTTGACCCACAGGACCAGCGTATTGCTACGAGTCCGATGGCATAAGTTTCGTCTTGATCCGACGTGTGTACACTAAGTTACAGCAAGATCCAGAAAAGTCGGATACGGGGCGATGTCCGCGGATACGCACTGATTCCGGTGTGCACGCACATCCGAATCAGCTTCTGCAAAATTTTGTACGTCCGTATCAACGACGCGCACGTATCGGTAAAGACCGCACACGACCAAGTCGTCCTGTTTGGCGGGGCGTACTCGATTCCGGGGTGAAACAGGGTCTGGTTTTTCCTATTTTTGGATCGCGGTGTACGATCACCACAGGACGCGATGCCCCGAGCGGTTTATCCAGGCACCGAGAGGGTCATGCAGGCTACGCGATGCAAAAGACGGAACATGAAACAGAGCTATGAGTCAAAAGTTATGAATACCTGAAGTGGTCCGAGAAACCGAGTTTAAATCGTGTCCGACACGCGTCCAAATAGTGTCTGGGTACTGTTCACTAGGGTTAGGGTTTACTGTGTCGAATCCTCTGTGTCGAGTCCTGTGTCCACCCTAGGTTTTGGGGTTCAGGGATTTCTGTGTCCTGCTGTGTCGAGCCCTCGCCGGAGAGGTGCAGACCGGTGGTGGCGGCGCGCGGGGAATTGTGGCGAGATCAGTCGGCCGGTCGGAGCTTACTGATGGAGGTGGCCACCGCTGCGGTCGGGGAGACTCTGTCGGGGTCGGAGGAGGGCAGGAGGAGGAGAGAAGTCTCTGGCGGAGGTCGGCGGCTGGGCTAGGCGGTGCTGGGCTTGCTGGTAGGGATGCGGGTGGCCGGCAAGGTCGAGGGGAGTGGAGCTAGGGGATCCGGCTGCGGCGTGGTTGGCTGGGTGCTGCGGAAAGGGGCTGGAGGAGGAAGGAGGGGACCGGGGCGGACACAGTGGCGTCAGTGTGGTGGTCGGCGGGTGATATGGCCGGAGCAAGGCCGGGTTTAGGGCTTTATATAGAGGTCGAGGGAGAGGGAGAGGCGGCGTCCGGTGAGGGGAAGCCGGAGCGGAGGGGACGGCGGTTGCGGGGAGAGGAAGAGGAGGCGACGGGAGGCCAGGCGGCGGCCGTTCCGGCGACGGGGAGGGAAAGAGTCGGGGATGCAGGCGTTTGGGGGAGATGAAGTTTAACGGGTCGGGTAGGATAGGCGGGTCGGGTCGGGTTCTACGGATCCGGCCCGATCCGAAACTAAGGCGGGTCGGGTTCGGGTAGTGGGTCGGGTCTGGGTTGGACCCGGATCCGACCCGATAGGAATTGGTTTAATTAACCGGTCCGGTTTGGTTCAACTTGGTTTGGTTTATTTAATAAAAACCTGGTTTATTTGGGTTTTAAATAATTAAATTAGTTTTTAAGGCTTTTAAAAACCATCCGGGGTCCAATAAATTCCCGAAAAATTACCCTATGTCTGGTTTTCTATTTTACATCATAAAATATTATTTTCATAATATTTTAATACTATTTAATATCAATTAAAAAAATTTTAATAATTAAAACACCTGATTTAAATTACAGAAAAATCCAAGAAAATTCCAGAAATTTTTTAAAAATCCAATTTAAAATTCTTTGAAAATCAGGGGGATTACAATATACCCCCTTAAGAGGATTGTGTCCTCGCAATCATAGATTAACCGGTCAACAGAGATGACACGGTTGCAACCATTGTTCGAAGCAAAACAAAATCAAAGAGCACCTAGGAAAAATTATTTTTCCTAAGCATTAAAAGTTATGCAATTTCCCAAATAGGGGAAATCTAGAAAATTACTGTTTTTATAAAACCAGGTTATCTTTCAAAATTTATCAGGTTAACATTTATAAACATTCTGAATTATTGGCAAGTTCAAAATTACTAGGTTAACACTAAGTTATCAATTATTAACAGGTTAAAGTTATCAGGTCAAGTCTGGGGTCACGAACCAGCAGGCACGAACTATAGCAATACTAGAAACGGAACTACAAAAACTTACTCGCATTTGTAACTCCACGTTTCTACGTGTCTCCCACAGTCATCGCGAAAACTTGGCCGCGTCCTTGAGATGGTGCTCTTTGATGTTGCTGGGCTTGTTGGTGGGGTGCTGCTTGATGTGCCAAGGGTGGCCTTGGTTGATGTCCTCCTGGTGCTGGTAGAGCTTGTGGGTTCGCTCTTGGTGCTTCTCTACGCTCAGGGCAGTCCTTCACTGCATGCTGTCTGGATCCGCAACCTAAGCACAGTCCGTGTTTACGTCTACACTCCTTCTCAACATGGCCTATCTTGCCGCAGTAATAACAAGTAGGAAGAGTCAGGGTTTTGGATGCAGATCCCTGCGGTGCTTGATCCAGATGAGGTTTCTTGGCAGCTTCTCCATTGTTTGCTCTGGCTGGTACTGATGTGGAAGGCCTCTTCAGACTGGTTTCTCTCCTGGTGATGCGCTCCATGCGTCGAGCTGCAGCAAGGACGTCCGTGTACGAAGTTGGTGCAACAGATCCAATCAGTTTCTGTAGTTCGATGTTGAGTCCGTCGAAAAACTTCTCGGCCTTCTCTACTTCTGTCGGGATCAAGGTAGGAGCGAAGCGACTCAGACGAATGAACTCGGCGTTGTACTCTTCCACCGTCATAGCATCCTGAGTGAGGCGATTGAACTTGTCCCTCAGTTCTGATCGAGCGATAGCAGGTATGTACATCTCCTGGAAGAGTCTGGAGAATTCTTCCCAAGTAACTCGGTCTGGTCCGAGCCTGGTCTCTTCGGATAGCCACCAGTGATGATCATTGTCCGTCAATTGCATTCTGACGGCAGTCATCCAACGTTCTTGTGGAAGCTCTGCTGCTTCCAATTGATGACGAATGTTGGTGAGCCATTCATGCACTTCTGTTGGTCCCTCCTTGCCAGAGAAAGTACGGGGCTTCAGCTGGCGGAAGTCTGTGATAGAGCCCGTCGGTTGCCTTCTAGCTGGTAGGTTGGCCTGCTCCAGTGCATTTACTAGGCTGTTCCTCAAGTAGTCAGCTTCGCGACGATGGGCCTCAGTTTGGACTTGTTGCTGAGCTTGCATCATTGCGTAGAACATCTGGAACATCTGCTGTCCGTCTATTGCTTTCCCTGGTGGAAAGACAGGCATCTGTGGAGTGAACTGTGGAGGCGGCGGAATGTCATCATGCCAAAATCTAGAAGATTGCGGATCTGCTTGTCTGCTTCGGTGAGTAGAGGGATCTCCACTCAATAGCGTCACTTCATCTTCTCCGTAGGTGGCTTCAGCACCTATTGGTGTTCTTGCTGGAGTTCCGTCATTTTCTCGTGAATCCATTACTCTGCATCAACAATAAACTATAAGAGGTGCACAGGAATCAAGGCAAGATGCAAGTCAAAAATTAGTTCGAATACGATACAGATATCAAAAACGATTCAAGCAAGTGGATGAGATCCTAAAACTTATCATATTCTTATTGCAGGCCTGTTCGATCCCTAAGTTGAAACCGAACAATTTAAGTCATTGACCTGCATGGGCCACCACAAAAACCATGTCACGCCCCAGTCCCAAAATACCGAGGGACTGGACACGTGGCAATGGCCAGCAGCATGCACCGATGGACAAACCCAATTTAATGGATCCATCGGGCATACTTAAGCTATATTACATCAGTCAGTGTTTTACTATTCTCATCCACAGATAAAAGATGACAACATCAGCAAAAGAAATATTAAACTACAACCAGACAAAGTAAATAAAATCGGAGAACAATCCGATATTAAGTCTGTTTACACAAGTTCTCAAAGACAGAAAATAAAGAGTTCAATTAACAGGAAATAAAGTCTATTTGCCATAAGACTGAGCATGGCGAAGCAATTGTTCATGAGAAGTCCTCAGCGATCACCTCGTCTTCAGGTTCAGGTACTGCTCCAAGTAGTGCCCCTGTTCCGTACACCTCTGGGTAGATCTCGTCTGCTAAATCTGGGGACATAATCTATTCCAGGTCCTCAGGGGACATAGCAAGGTACAGAAAACACAAGCCAAAAATAATGCAGTGCAGAAATAAAGAAATAACAGGGTAAGTAACTAACCAGCTAAGTGATCATGCAAGTGAGAGTTATTATTCATACTCAGGCTGAGACTACTACAGGATCAGTGATAAGAAACCATTGCAGTATTTTCTCGAAGGGCCAGTACAGGTGCCAAAGCTCTGTGTCAGAGACTAGGACACATCCAGATTACACAATATAATATATATTCAGCCTTGATATGGTAATACTCTCCCCACCCCATGTAATCTCACGTCACAGTTCTCAATGTTCATGTTACGCAAGATTAAACTAATGCAATCAGTCATTTATTAAGTTCTAAGAAAATAAAGCTTAAATCATGAAATCTATATCCTAAACAAAACCCCTTTTTAAATAATCAGGAAGATTCTGTGTCATACTTTGTGTCAGGTGTCCTGGGTAATAAGTACTTGATAGGGCAAGTACAACAGTAACAGAAATTAAGAGAATCAAAATGAATCAATAACTGCATTTTATGGCAAGGTACACTTGCCTGGGTTTCCTGTTTCAGTTGTAGCTCGAGCTTCAGCTGGATTTCCAGGTAGTACTCCGGTTACTGAAATAGACATCACCAACAGATCCAAAAAATATTAATCAGCTAGGATCGCCTGTCCTTGAGTCCAATTTGGAGACGAGGGCAAAAACGTCATTTTCGAGTCAAGGCGGGGTCCAAATGTGGGCCGCTTTGCACCGAAAATGCGTCAGGGTCAAAGGTCTCAAAAACAGTCCAACTTAGTGTCAACAGGTCAGGAACGATGATACGAACCCAACGGTACTTCCAGAATTGGATTCCGATGAGCCGTTCTCAAAATCGCCCGTCGGGTGGAGCTTGTGGGACCCACGACACGCGATTTTGTCAACGTTCTCAGAATCAAACCAAATTGACCCACAGGACCAGCATATTGCTACGAGTCCGATGGCACAAGTTTCATCTCGATCCGACGTGTGTACACTAAGTTACAGCAAGATCCAGAAAAGTCGAATACGGGACGATGTCCGCGGATACGCACTGATTCCGGTGTGCACGCACATCCGAATCAGCTTCTGCGAAATTCCGCACGTCCTTATCAACGACGCACACGTATCGGTAAAGACCGCACGCGACCAAGTCGTCCTGTTTGGCGGGGCGTACTCGATTCCGGGGTAAAACAGGGTCTGGTTTTTCCTGTTTTTGGATCGCGGTGTGCGATCACCACAGGACGCGATGCCCCGAGCGGTTTGTCCAGGCACCGAGAGGGTCATGCAGGCTACGCGATGCAAAAGACGGAACATGAAACAGAGCTACGAGTCAAAAGTTATGAATACATGAAGTGGTCCGAGAAACCGAGTTTAAATCATGTCCGACACGCGTCCAAATCGTGTCTGGGTACTGTTCACTAGGGTTAGGGTTTACTGTGTCGAATCATCTGTGTCGAGTCCTGTGTCCACCCTAGGTTTTAGGGTTCAGGGATTTCTGTGTCCTGCTGTGTCGAGTCCTCGCCGGAGAGGTGCAGACCGGTGGTGGCGGCGCGCGGGGAATTGCGGCGAGATCAGTCGGCCGGTCGGAGCTTACTGATGGAGGCGGCCACCGCTGCGGTCGGGGAGACTCTGTCGGGGTCGGAGGAGGGCAGGAGGAGGAGAGAAGTCTCTAGCGGAGGTCGGCGGCTGGGCTAGGCGGTGCTGGGCTTGCTGGTAGGGATGCGGGTGGCCGGCAAGGTCGAGGGGAGTGGAGCTAGGGGATCCGGCTGCGGCGTGGTTGGCTGGATGCTGCGGAAAGGGGATGGAGGAGGAAGGAGGGGACCGGGGCGGACACAGCGGCGTCAGTGTGGTGGTCGGCGGGTGATATGGCCGGAGCATGGCCGGGTTTAGGGCTTTATATAGAGGTCGAGGGAGAGGGAGAGGCGGCGTCCGGTGAGGGGAAGCCGGAGCGGAGGGGACGGCGGTTGCGGGGAGAGGAAGAGGAGGCGACGGGAGGCCAGGCGGCGGCCGTTCCGGCGGCGGGGAGGGGAAGAGTCGGGGATGCAGGCGTTTGGGGGAGATGAAGTTTAACGGGTCGGGTAGGATAGGCGGGTCGGGTCGGGTTCTACGGATCCGGCCCGATCCGAAACTAAGGCGGGTCGGGTTCGGGTAGTGGGTCGGGTCTGGGTTGGACCCGGATCCGACCCGATAGGAATTGGTTTAATTAACCGGTCCGGTTTGGTTCAACTTGGTTTGGTTTATTTAATAAAAACCTGGTTTATTTGGGTTTTAAATTATTAAATTAGTTTTTAAGGCTTTTAAAAACCATCCGGGGTCCAATAAATTCTCAAAAAATTACCCTATGTCTGGTTTTCTATTTTTCACCATAAAATATTATTTTCATAATATTTTAATACTATTTAATATCAAATAAAATTTTTTTAATAATTAAAACACCTGATTTAAATTACAGAAAAATCCAAGAAAATTCCAGAAATTTTTTAAAAATCTAATTTAAAATTCTTTGAACATCAGGGGGATTACATATATATATATATATATATATATATATATATATATATATATATATATGCTTTGTTATATAGCTAGGTATATGTTTATATAGATAGTTAGTTATATGGTTAGTGTTAGAGAGGGGGATAGTTAGGTATCTCAATACCTCGAGATACCCAAGGTATTGAGGTATTAGGGGTAAGATATTGAGGTATTAGGGGTAAGGTATTGAGGTAACCTAATACTAAGTTTTATATATATATATATATATATATATATATATATATATATATATATATATATATTGATGTTATGTATATAGATAAGTATATATTATAGATAGCTAGCTAGTTAGCTAGAATTAGAGGGTAAGATATCTCAATACCTTGAGATACCAAGGTATTGAGATAAGTTGGGTATCAGAGGTAAGGTATTGAGGTGTTTACCTATACACTAGGTTATATATATATATATATATATATCTATATAGTTAGATATATGTTATATATATATATATATATAGTAGCATATGGTAATATATATATATAAATAGTTAGTTAGTTAGCTAGTGTTAGTGAGGGGTAAGGCTTGAGTATCTCAATACCTTGAGATACTCAAGGTATTGAGAGTCGGGGCAAGGTATTGAGTTTTAGCCTAGGATTGGGGTTAGTGATATATATATATATATATATATATATATATATATATATATATATATATATATATATATATATATATATATACATGCTGGTATATATTTTAGAGGGTATAGACGGGGCGTATAACATAGGTTGAGGTATCGGATATCGAGGGTATCCTAGTATCTCAAGGAGGCGAGTTTGAGGGTTTATTAGCTTAATGACCTAGTTTGGACCAAGAATTTCAGGGGCACCCTAGTTTGACCTAGAGTTGACCGTAGTTGACCCAGTTGACCGTCAAAGTCAACTTTTGACCTAAATTCGACCCAGGGTTGACTTTTTGGACCAAGTGTTGACTTTTTGTCCCAGATTTTACCGGTTTGATCCGTTTGACCTAGAACGACCCTAGAAGCTTATTTTTAGTTATTTTATATCTATTTAACTCTTTAGAACCCTGTTTAACCTTGCTTTTCATAATAGGTCCTTGCGATACTAGTTCGGATTGCCAGTTGCTCCGGACATCAGACGAGTACATTCTCTGATAGTTTTTATTATCTAATGATTATTATGATTCAGCTTCTAGTACAGTATTCTCTGATTTTTATGGCACGATACGGACTAGTATTTCTGGATTTATTTACTTGCGACATGTATATTTTATGTTTCTGGCCTCATTTCTAGAATCACCTACTGGCATCTCCTACTGGCATCACGATAGGCATCACTACAGGCATCACTCATGTTTTTGGCTGGACTCATACTTGATTTACGTGTCGGATCTTGGATTCACTTGTACTAGTAGGGGCAGGAAAATACTCGAGTAGACATGTAAACATTCCCAACTGGAATTACTGGAATTACCCCCTCTGGTCTAATCTGGAATGATAGCAGCCGCACACCCAGTGTGTGGTGAGCCGTACTTACCCCTAGCCGTTTACATGTCGAAATAGGTATTTCAAAGATACGAGTTCATTCTTTCTAGTCTGGACTCGCTTGTATTTCTTGCTAGTCTCCCTTATAGTTTCTGGACTTGACTCATTACATGTATTCTTGCTGGACTCACTACATATTCTTGTGTACGCACTTACTCTTAGTTTAGATTTCTTGTATCATGTAGTCATTACTATCTTGCTTCTGATATTCATGCATCTTTACCTTTATGCACCAGTGATATGTATATATTTTTTGTTTTATACTTTATTTCCTTCACCTTGCTACTTGCTACAACTGCTTTATAGTTTTTATCATTTAACTGGAACTGCTGTTAGAGGTATACTTGCTCCAATCCTGACTGGATATATTTTTCAGAGGATCCGGAGGATTGGTTTTCGATATTTTATGGACCTCAGCCTGTCAATGGTGCAGACAGGAAACCCCTAGTTTATGAGTAATTTCCGGGTTGGTAGCCGGGATCACTAGGACCTCAGTTGTTATTTTTATTAGCTTTTGGTACCGAATTTGTCTCCGGTTTTAGATTGAGACCTTGTATTGTATTTGATTCAGGATATTGTATTATTATTATTGATGTTGTTCTTGTTTTAGTAGCAGTTATTTAAACGTTGTAGTTGTTAGTCTTCTGTGTTATCTAATCGTGCTTAGATTCGTGATTGAGTACTTATGATTATCATTATGATATTGCTCCTCCATTTGGAGTTGAGATCTTGACAGGTGATTATATTAATTGCGTGAGATTGTTAGCTAGATAGTAGACCTAGACAGCGTTCTACCGTCGATGCTGCGGCGTAGGCTGGACGTACCCACGACTCATGCCCGATTTTCTAGGTGCGGATCGTGACACATTTTTGGTGGCGGCCCCATGCAGGTCTCGATTCACAATTAGTGCGATATCGTGGTGGTACAATGATTTAGTTGTACTGCTGTGAGCCTGCCCTAGGATATAGGATCTAGGATGAGAGTGTACTCAATTACGACTAGGAACAATTCCAATATAATTATTCTAAAATTGCTTTCTTTTGAAATATTACTGTCCTTCTTTGATGATATCGTATCTTGTGTCGTATTGACTTCTTTTGATCTGTGTTCAAGATGCCTCCGAAGACACGATTCCATCGTACCGTTCCAGCAGTTGCCACCGAGAGGTCTGCTATCTCTCATCCAGCTCGTATTCAGGCAGCTGCTACTGCTCTACTCACCACTCCTGCGGTCGAGGGAGCATCTATTTCTCTCGGGGATCCTCCTCCACTTGCCGATCCGAGGACTACCCCAGTCATTCCGATGGTGCCTCTACCACCTCCTGCACCAGTAGACGCCGCACAGTAGTTTGCATTCTTCCGGGAGATAATGGACGTGCAGCACCGTCAAGTGGATGTGATGAGGCTAGGCATTGAGAATGCCCACCAGGTGGCCATGACGGCAGTGGATAGGGTAGCACAGATTCAGCCACAGGCAGATCAGACTCAACATCCGAGGCCGGGCAGCATCATTGACTTCCAAAGGATGCGACCCAGGAGTTTCGGGGTACAGAGGGAATCTTATACGCAGATGACTAGATAGAGTAGATCGAGGGGATTTTTCGGCTGGCACAGATTCCAGATAATATGCAGATAGAGGCAGCGGGCAGTCAGATGTTCGACCTCGCTTTAACGTGGTATCGCACAGATACGAGAATAGCGGCACCAGGGCTTACTTGGGAGGCTTTCAAAAGGCTTTTTTAAGGAGAAGTTTTTCCCAGATGTGGCGCTCAGTGCTTTGGAGAGCCAGTTTGAGGCACTAATCCAGGGAAGCATAATGGTGGACGAGTACGCAGCGGAGTTCTGTCGTCTGGGCAGATTCGTGGATGGCTTGAGTGAGATAGCAAAGGCGAGAAAGTTTCGCAAGGGCTTGGTCATGGCGGTCAAGTCTTTGACTAGGAGCGACCGCGAGACAATTTTCGAGCAGATCGTAGGGGATGCTCAGAGGGCAGAGGATGACTTGGAGCTCAAGTCCAAGAGAGGTAGGGATGATTCAGGTAGTGCGAGTGGTAGTGCGAGACCGGCTAAGTGTCCCTATATGCAGAAGGCAGCGCAGTAGGGTCAGGATAAGAGAGTGCCCACTTGTGCCTATTGCAGGAAGGTAGGACACACTTGGGATGTTTGTAGGAGGAGGCTGAAGGTGTGCTTGTTCTGTGGATCCGCTGCTCACCAGATACGAGATTGCCCTACCGCACCTCCATTTGGTGGAGCACAGGATCAGAGAGTTGGAGCTAGGCCATCTGTGCCACAGCATAATATCCCGCACCAGCAGAGGGAGATACCCCAGCAGGGCAGGGCTTATGCGTTGACGGTCGAGGAGGCCGATGCTACGGGTGTCGGATTAGCATGTCTGTCTCTTTGTTTTTCTTCCTGTCCTTTTCTATTCCTTGTGGTGTGCTTTATTAGTACCTGTTAGACTTTCTTTGTGCTGTGTTAGATAGTGTAGTGACCCTGATTGAGACTGTGATAACACGACCAGTATGACCATGATCTTGCATGTTGTTTAGGTAGAATTTCTTGACTGTGATTGTTGGGGGTTTGACCTAGAAAAAGTGTGATCGATTTTAAATTTCGAGGACACAATTTTCTAAGGAGAATAGTCTTGTCACTACCCCATTTCCAGAGCAGGGTATTTTTTTTTAATTTGGTTAATTATTTATTTATCATAAATATTTGTATTAATATTTAATTGTTGGTTGTATTATTTTTTTATTAGTTATTTTAGTGTTTTTGCTAGCCTGGACCCATGTCAGACCCTAGTGGACCCATGCCAGACCCAACCAACACCCTTGTCAGACTTATTTTTTGGCTTAGAATAATTATTTTATATTTTATTTAGTTAGTTAGAGTGATTATATTTGAGTGCATTTGGAATCCCAAATCCAAACCCTATTTAGGATGACTTGATTTGGAGGACATTTTGGTCATTTCAACCAACCCTAACCCATTTCCTACCCCATGGCCGATCAAGACCAGCAGCTCCCCCCTCTTCATTTCTTTATTCCTTCTTCTTCTTCTTCTTCTTCTTCTTCTTCTTCTTCTCCACTCCTTTTTTCTTCTTTCTTCTTCCAAATTTCTCATTCCAAGTAAGTTTTTCCATTTTTCTTCTCCTTCTTCACTTGCTTTTCTCTCTAATGTAAACCCTAACCCTTTGCTTTTCCCTAACTTAGGTATGTAGAGCTTAGATTTGGTGTTGGAGCTTGGGTTGGAAGCTTGGAAGCTTGGTGTGGTGAATTTGGGGCTTTTTGGAGACTTTGGCTTGGGATTCCAACTCCCAAGAGGTAAACCCTGATTTTTCTCCTTGTGATTACTCTAATATAATATAATTAGTAGTTTAGAACCTTCCTAGACCTTAGGGTTACTCGTGGGAGAAAGTTAGAGCTTGTTTGGATGTGTTTGGAGACTTTGACATTAGGTTTTGTGTCAATTTTGGATAAAATTCGAGATTGGCCCAATTTTTGGTGTTGCCCTTGTCACGACCCGCACCCGGAATTGGGGCACGAGTACGTGGGTACGTCCAGCCTACGCCGCAGCATCGGCGGTAGAACGCTATCTAGGTCATGATGCTATCTAAACAATCTCACACGAGCATCCAACTCCATAAGGAGACACGGATACCACAATATAATATGAACAACATACTCAATCGCATAACTACAGCACGATAAGATCTCTAAGAAACAAGTAAGATATAACACTAGTCTAAAATAAAAATAGTCTAACACAATAATATAATCCAAGTCTCAAAGAGTATGCCGGAGACAAATCTGGTACCAAAATAATCTGCTAAAAGAACTAACTAGATAACTAGTGATTCCGGCTAAACCTCCCAGAATTACAACTGAACTAGGGTTGGAAGCTTGGAAGCTTGGTGTGGTAAATTTGGGCCTTTTTGGAGACTTTGGCTTGGGATTCCAACTCCCAAGAGGTAAACTGTCACGCCCCAGTTCCAAAATATATGGAACCAAGCCACGTGGCAATAGCCAGCTGACATATCTCCGAGGATATCCCAATTTAATGGATCCACGAAGAGTGCTACGCTGTCCTATAATACTAACATGTCCAATATCAGTCAATAACAGGTAATCTAATCTCATCCACAAGATAAAGAGCAAGAAATACTAAATAAACTGCTGGTTGATAAATACCAGTCTCAAGATATCATAGTACAACCAGTGATGTCTAGTGGGAACAAACCCACTACTATGACGAAATAAAATACTGAAATGAGATATAAAAGATAATGACTAGAGCATCAGCTGAGTAGATAATGATGCCCTCCATCTAGGCTAAAGGCCTACCAACTGATCACGGAAACTCTGACGGTTGCACCTCCAACTCCTCAGCTGTAGCAAATCTCGTCTCCTGTCCTGGGCCGTATACGGTGGGGTAGTAAGCCTCGTCTAAATCTGGAAAGGTACCAGTCCTCAGAGGGACGTAACAAGATACAAGAAAACAACATGCTATAAATGAACACTGAATAAAATAAATACAAGAAGGGTGTGCTAGCCATCTAAGTGAATGCAATGTGAGGACAACGCTGGTACGTATGGGTAGGTATAGGCATAGCGTCCATGCTCCGAAGAGAGTGGCATCTGTACAGTTTATCGTCCATATCGCTCCGAAGAACGTGGCATCAGTATAAAGGGAAAATCATTGGATCCAAGGCTCCTCCGCACTACGGCTCCAATGAGGGTACCCCATACGCCTACTAGTTGTTCTCCCCGCCCAATGTAGATACACAAATCGACTACTCGACGTGCATACCCAGTATCTATATGCCAAGTCTCTAAATTATATCCTGACTACATACTAACCGTGATGTAGGTTACACGCAACGATAGCTAGTCGAGTGCGCAAACCCGCATCCCAATATGAATATATCTCAGTGACCGTGTAAGGTGTCAGGTCTCAGACAATAACAGGGTATCGTCCAATGGGTTGAGTCTGCTAAGAGCTAAGTCCATATATACTAATCATCGACGTATCCGTCGAATGCACCCGAGACAACTCGGACGCGCACATTTGTATAAACTATAAGCAACAAGAATACAATACAACAGATGCATATTTAAATTAAACAGTAAATATAGCAAGGTATCTTGCCTGTGTCCTGAAGCTGGGAATGCCAAAAGCTGGTTCCTGCAATGCCTCCTGGCTGATCCAAAGTTCCTAAGAACAAAATATAATATAACAATCTAATGTCAGTCACTAAGAATTACATAGATAATTATGACGTTGCTCCTAGATATTGTTGCTGGTTTACTGCGGACCTAATACATCGTCACATGTACACGTAGCTAAGGTGTACCCGTGTTCTGTCTTTGGTCAGCATTCATCTTGCAACAATAATTTACCGATTTAAGGTTTGCCAATTACTTCTACTCTACTCGGAAGGTCCTTGATTTGCTTACTCAACAGGCTAGATTTATGCCCAGGGTCCAGGTGAAATACTGGTTGTTGATGTCAGGCTTCAAGATTTGAGCACTCACTGGTTATTAGATGAGTTCTAATTTCTTGTTAATTGTCACCGCTATAGATATAATTTAGGGTTAACTAAGTTGTCACTAGAATATGACTCTTGCGATGACACGATACTCCCATATGAACTCGATACAAGGGTACCGACATTTACCTTGCTGGCGGGGCGGGGTCCTTCTCGTCGTCTGACCGTCTTCCGGCGAGTGGAACTCTGGTGTCGGTCGACGAGCAGCGTCAGTGGCAGCTGCTGAATCAACAAGAGCAGGGACCGCAGCAGCAGTAGCCGCTCCGGCGTCAGCGCTGTCGGGTGGAGTCGCGCGGGGATGGTCGTCCAGACGCGGGGGTCGGCGTTGGCTTGCGGCAACGCCCTAGCCGGAACAGACGGGGCTGGGGTGTACACCGGTCGTGGGGGTTGCAGTGGGTTGGGGAAAGTCCGCGGGTTGGGGAGCAGTTCGGCCGGGGAGTTCAGCGGGTTTGGGAGCAGTTCGGCCGGGGGTTCAGCGGGTTTGGGAGCAGTTCGGCCGGGGGGTTTCGGCGGGTTTGGGAGCAGGAAGAATATTGGTTTATTAGGGTTTTGCATGAGGAGTTGGTATTTATAGCTGTTGATGGCGAATATGGGCTGCCTTGCGGGTGGGCTTATCTTACCTGGTTGGGGTTGGTCCACGTAGCAGTGCAAGGTGGCTTGGTCGGGCTCGTTTGAGGTGGGATTGATCTCAATTATAATTAAATTAAATAAAAGCCGGCTCTCCCTCAAGACTGCGACGTAGCTAAGGCGTGATGTAAAGGCGAGGTGCATTAGAGCGTATTTTAATCCTATTTAATCCCAAAATACCTTCTAGCGTTTTACATTAAATTCTAATAATCTTGAATTAGTCGAGGGGGTTTACATAAACCCTAATTTTTCTTCTTGTGATTACTCTAATATAATGTAATTAGTAGTTTAGAACCTTCCTAGACCTTAGGGTTACCCGTGGGAGAAAGTTGGAGCTTGTTTGGATGTGTTTGGAGACTTTGACATTAGGTTTTGGGTCAATTTTGGGTAAAATCCGAGATTGGCCCAATTTTTGGTGTTGTCCTTGTCACGACCCGCACCCGAAATTGGGGCACGAGTACGTGGGTTCGTCCAGCCTACGCCGCAGCATCGGCGGTAGAACGCTGTCTAGGTCATGATGCTATCTATACAATCTCACACGAGCATCCAACTCCATAAGGAGACACGGATACCATAATATAATATGAACAACATACTCAATCATATAACTACAACACGATAAGATCTCTAAGAAACAAGTAAGATGCAACACAAGTTTAAAATAGAAATAGTCTAACATAATAATATAATCCAAGTCTCAAAGAGTATGCCGGAGACAAATCCGGTACCAAAATAATCTGCTAAAAGAACTAACTAGATAACTAGTGATTCCAGCTAAACCTCCCAGAATCACAACTGAACTACCAAGTCCAAGTCTGCAGCTACTCACCCTGTGGTCCATAAATATCGGACACCAGTCCTCTAAGGCATAGTCTGAAAAAATATTTTCAGTCAAAAAGGAGCAAAGTACATCTCAAATAATAGTTCCATTTAATTGATAAGGGCTATAAAACAATAAACAGATGATGCTATATACTGAGAGAAGACAATGAATAAATACAATGGCATAATGAAGAGACAGGAAATATAAAGAGACAGACAATATAGGCAATATGATACAGTCAGTGCATATATGAAATAAAAAGAACGAGGTATAATATCATATACGGGTGATGTGGTATATGATCTAAAATAGAGAACTATAACTATTTTAAGTGTTTAAAATATCAATCTATCATGTGATCGGCTTAGGACAAGATCAGGCTTGTTACATATGATTAGCTATGATTCATGTAAGGTCAGGCTAACCATTTAGTTAGCTATGATGCAAGTAGTGGTCAGGCTAATCATATATAACAGCTATGAGGCATGTAATGGTCAGGCCGCACCCGACGTGAGATGTGGGATGAGCTATGATGCATATAGAGTTGGGTATGATCACATAACAGCTATGAGGCATGTAATGGTCAGGTCAAGTGTGCGTCAAATGTACGGGTGTTATGTCTGAAATTACGGTACAATCAGGCAGTCAATGATACGATCCTGCCAGTATGTCGGTGTGCATATGGCCGTCTGCTAACATGCTACATGGTCATACTTGGGTCATCTAGTAGATAGATACATAAAACATTTTATACATATTATTAACTAGCATTAATACTTATGATATATATATATACACCAAATTAAATACATATACAATATGTGTATACCAATTAATTACATATATAATATATACTAGTTGAACAATATATATATACATCCTATTGAATAATTTACACATACTAAATATATGTACATACTATACTATACCAATTGAATAATACTCATATACAATATATATATATATACATATACATCATATGTATGCCAAAAATACATTTAAATATATCTATTAGTTTGAGAAAAAGCTATATATATATATATATGTACCAATATATATTTAATACGTATATAAATACGTATGCTAAAACATACATACTTACACCCATATACCATACAAACATATACTAAATAATCACATATACTATATATATATATATATATATATATATATATATATATATATATATATATGCATATACATACATATCCATTTATATATTATACACATACTAATAGATATACATACTACACCATAAAGGAGGGGGACAGGTACGCACCTGTGCACGGGCACGAGACGATGACGGTGATGTCGTCGATGATATTAATGACGACGAAGACGACGTTGAATGGTGATGATCACAACGACGGGGAGGAGAACGAAGGAGGTCGATTTCTCTCAGGCGAGAGGACGGGGAGGATGACGGGAGAGGGAGGTCCGGCATTGTGCAGCGGGGTCGGGAATCGCTGCTCAGGCGAGCTCCGGCGGGTTCAGTCAGGCGCGGGGTCGGGAACTACTTGTCGATGGGGCTCAACGAGGTTGATTGAGGCTGCTGGGGAGTTGCTCGGGCTGGTGACCGGACTGCGGAGGAGCAGTTGGCAGCGCTCGGCTTCAGCGGGGTCTTGCGGTGGAGCTGCTACAGAGGTCCGAGTTCAGGTGCAACGGACTCTGCGGGGTCAGTGGCGACGATGTAAAGTGATGGTAGTGCGGGGGATCTCATCGGGGAAGACGAAGACGAGGTGGTGGTGTGGGCGCTGTTACTCATCGTCGGTGGGACGGGATCGAGGTGAGGAGGATGGTGCAGCGGTCCTGGCTCGGGTCAGAGGCTACTCTGGGCTTCGGCGGAAGTGTGGTGCTACTCCGGCCAGAGGGACTGCTCGAAATTGATGGAGCTTCTACTCCGGCATCGTGGAGTCGGGTCTCCATTATGGACGAGGCAGGTGAGGCGGAGGAAGATGGTGGTTCTGAATTGAGGCGGAGGGGAGTGGCCGGACCGATCGAGGGAGAGCCGGGTAGGGGGTGAAGCTAGGTCGGGAAGCTCGACTGAGGGGCCTTGCCGGAGGAGGCTGGATCGGGTGGCCCGTTGAAGGTGACCAGAGGTTGGCCGGGCTGGATGGAGATGGTTTTCTCAAATCTAAAAATAAGTGAAGAGGAAGAAGAAGAAGAAGAAGAAGAAGAAGAAGAAGAAGAAGAAGGGAAGAAGAGAATAGGAAATGGGAAAATTTTTGCTACGGTTGAGAGCTTGTGAGGAGGGAGGAGAGAGAAGATGGGGGCTTCCCTAGGTTTGGGGATTAGGGCATGTTGGGAAGGGTGAGGTGATGTGACCTTTTATAGGAAGGGTGATGGGAGGTGTGTGGTGATGATGAGCCCCATTTGAATGGGTGGCCAAGATTTGTCATGGAGAAAAATTATCCATGTAGGGAGGGGGGCTGGGTTGACTAGTCAAATATTAGGACTTCTCTATTGGTTTGAACCAATGGGGTGTTGACACCTAATACAACATTTGCAAATAAGCCCCCTTAAATTTGGGTATTTGCATAGACACATAAAATAATAAAAAATTGGTGGCAATTTGGTGTTTGATGTTTTGTAGGGTGAGGGTGTATTGTGTGTTTGGTATGGGCTTAATTTATGGGACTCTTGGATTAAATTAGGATTAAACAGGATTAGTCAAAATGGTATCCCCAATTTAATTAGAAATAAATGCAAGCGGTGTTCTAAAATTAATTAGGAGTACATGGGACCAAAATTAGGTTGGGACACACATATTATTAGTGAAGAAGACTCAAAACAGAATATTACCCTAATTTGGGTTGTACGAAAATGGGTCGAGACTGTCTCCAATTTTGATTGGAACGCACAACGGTACAAAGTCAGATTTTATTTAGAAATTAAATAAACGTCCGCGATGAATATTGTGCGGCTAAAATGAAGCACAAGAGAGCATAATTATGAGTTATAAAAAGGTTAGAATGGAAGGCGGGCACGTCTAGGGCAAGGTTGTAAAATTTGTTGGAAGACAAAAGATAGGGTAGCGCTCCAAATATTGAAGCAACGACAAGGCACAATAATTAAATAAAATTACGGTAATTAATTACAACCTCAAATAATTAAATTCTAAATAATACAAATAAATTCACAACCCTATAATTCGGTCAGGTGTTCATCTAGTGGGCTTCTAGGTCAAGTCTACCAGCTCAAACATTAATGGACACTGTACATAATATTATAAATACACATCTAATGCAATTATTTAAATTAAATACACGCAATATTAAATATATATAAAAAGTCAAAAATATTCCTATTTTTGGAACGTGGTAGTGACAAGTCTACCCTCCTTAAAAAAAATTTGTCCTCGAAATTTAAGTTCCTCAATGGTTGTATTTTTCTTATTATATTATTTTTCATCAAAATTTAAATGATCGAACCCCATAATTTTGAAGTAATCCCACATTGATATTTCACAAACTTTGATAATTCTACAGATATCATATTTCTGAAAAATTCTCAAATTTAATCATCGAATTCCATTCGTATCATAATCTCCTCAGAATCTGATGTTAGTAATTAAAACCCAAAATTTATATCCAATCCTTTAATTTTAAATCCAAACAATGCACATTTATAAAATTAAAAATCTCATCCAAAAAGTTTGTATTTAAACACTAACTAATTTATCATCTTACTCCTCAAATTTTGAGCAAATCACTAGATACAAACTTTTACTATCCAATCCTTTAATTAAAAATCCAGTCAATGCATATTTATAAAATTTAAAAAAAAATTATTCTAAAATTTGAATTCAAGACTAATCCATTAGTGATCTTAATCCTCGAGTTCCTTTTTTTTTCCACACAATACTCAAATAATATAATACTCGCAAAATCTTCAATTGTAATATTCAAAATAAATCTATATCTTGCAGTCAAATAAATACAATGATAATCTTCTTAAATTCCTCAAAATTTAATGACAAATTCAATCATTTCATAATCCTCATAAAATTAACGTTTTAACAAGATTGCCTAATCCTGTCATATTAAATTCTCAACTCTTTATTTAAATTAATATTTATCCTCAAAATTTAAGGCAACTTGTCAAGTCATAACCTCTACATTGATTCTTTACTACGGTCAAACTCCCAACAATCAAGGTCTAAGAAAAATCCTAACTACAGTCATACAATATGCAATCTAGAGAAAACAGGTATGGTTATGGTCTCCTTTGTCATGGTATTACAGTCTCTGCTAGGGTGTACTACTAACTATACTCTAATTTTTTTTTTTTGATACAAGCTATGGTACTAAGGAATCAATCAATCAAACAAACCGATGGAAAAGGAATATGAGGAAAGAACAGAACATAGCCTTCTAACCCATTACTTGGACATCTTAATCCTCTAATATACACTTAAATCTGACACATTTACTCACTAATTCCTATCTCTATACACTGATACCCATATCAACTAATCATTAGTCCACAAGACATCCATGAAGACATCCTCATTGCACACACCTGTCTATTAATACCAAAATCTGATACCAAGGACCTCTAACACAATCATAGGTCAATGATGCATTCAAAGTTTGATACTCCTATCCCTTTAGGTACCTCTGTTCTACTACAAGTATACCCACTGCTAGTTCTCTTTCCTACTACAATTGTTTATACTAGTTGTTCTTATCACTCAAGTGCACACCAAGTGCAACACACCATACTAAGTACTGTTCTCTCTAATACAACTCTAGATGGACACCCAAGTCTGTTTGCAATGCCATCTCAATCATGCCCAAGTCAACAGATCCTTACGTATGCACTTCATCCACTCATATACTAATATATATTTCTTACCCACCATAAAATTTAATCCCCCAAATAAAATCATCAAAATTTTACTTCTCGAACGATTTAAAATGAAAAGCATATACTTCCTCAAAAGTCAAATACTCAATATCGAAATAAAATTTTAATCACTTCTAAAATCTTTAAAGCTTTGACTATGTTTATTGAATCAAATTTTGAATCCTCAAACATTTTAATAACATAAAATCTAAACTCCTTAAAATTTTAAAAATTATAATTCATTTCCACTCTTCAAACGATAAAATTAAATCCACAAGTATGCATATAAATACTCACAGTCTCACATACTCATGGTGCACACTAATACACCAATTATTTACAACCTCAACTGTGTACGAAAATTTGTACTACCCGGATTACTTGCACTATTAATCCCAATGATTAAAGTTATCATCACACGTATTTTCTTCCAGGATTTTCAATCTATATCAACTGGTACACCAATTTAATTATCATCATACGAAGTGCTTACTGTTACTAGCACAATTCTCAATAATCCTCGATATAGAAACATTAATACTCTTGGCATGGTAACACTAGCTTCATTATTGGATCATCTCATCAACTTATTAGAACTCACGATTACTTGCACCTTCTATAACCCCCATGTTTTACTTTACTCTCATGGAAAAGTATATGGTTCCTCATCTCGATTGATGTATATATATTTCCTTTTAATCTTTTACAGCCTGTTAAACTAATCTGTGATACGCTTCACAACTTTCATTACCAATCCTGATATTTCTCTACTCATGACATATCATTAAAACCCTTTATGCATATACATTTCTTTATTTTTTACATACCCGGTATCAATCATCAAATTGAACATCATGCTCCATTAATCCTTAACACAATTCCTTGATACTTAATTGTTTACATAAATCATCCAATTACATAAATTCATGACTAGCCAGGACGGGTATGTTGGCTCTGATACTAACTCTTGAAACTATCACTGATACTCTATACTCTCCTTCTACTTATAGTACTATAATGACACCTATCCTAGAGCTATTGCTACAAGGTACTATACTACGGGTTAACTCTAGATTAATGCCTACTGCTCACATGTCCAACCAAGAAGCGCTTACAAGCTTACAAGTCACACTCAGTCAACACTAATACAAGACATAAACATAATTATAAGTCACTAATTATCATACTTAACAAGGAATTCTCAAAGAATAGAAGCTCAAAAAGGAACTGGATTGAGGACTGAAGGTATTTCTATTGCTAGCAAACAAAAGAAGCGATGGAATAAAGTCCTGTAATAACAGAAATAGATAAGTGTTGAGATGATACTTTAAAAACCAATTTAAGATACAACCTGATAATCATACACGTCTGTCAGAAATTATGACACTTAGAATCCTCGTCACGCCAATAAGCATAGGTGCGATAAACGACAGGTTCCGTAACTAAGGTATGCACTCTATAATCATGTCATCTAGAATCTTTGCCACGCCAACCGGTATAGCTACGAGAGACTCTAGATTTCATAACTAAAGTATGTACGTCCAAGTTAGGTTCCTACGTTCTCGTCACGACAGCTAGTATGGCTGCGATAAACTCTAGGTTCCATAACCAAAGTAGACGTTTTACCTTTCTCATTGTTCTCATCAATATATGTCATCAGATGATACCGTAAGATTTAGTCCATAAAATTCATCTCGATAAGAAATTAACTCAACAACGATACCAAGAATTAAATTTAATAACTGGTCAACAAGAATCAAACGCAATATCAACAAGCGAGAACAGACAAAAATAAGGGGAAAGGAATTAAATTGGAATTCATAACGAGATTCTCAGGGGTCGTCCCAGGAATCTCTCAAATAATTCGTAATTGAGTATCCTCTCTCATACTAGTATCCTATGTCCTATATTCTATAGTAGGCACGCAGTAGTATAACTAATACGTCGTACTACCACGATATCGCACAACTTGCGAAGTCTGACCTACATGGGCCACCACTAAAAATGTGTCATGACCCGTGTAGAAGCATGAAAAATACGCTGGCAAAAGCTACGCGGCGTATTGATACAGAGCAGCGCAAGCAAAGGCCTTCAGTGCCATCAGGCGTAAGAGCTCAAGGGTGCAGCACGTCCAAAATCGCTTCGGCGTAGACGGGACCCCCCCCATCGCCTCCAGGGCGTAAAAACTCAGCCGCTCTCAAAGCAGCGTTAAAATGGCGTACGAGGAACGCTTCGTCTTTCCCGAAATGAACCTGTCAAGTCACGCAGTGAACCTGGCCTCTGACTCCTGACAAAAAGTGCTGCACGGCGACCCAGACGACGGCTAGAAACAGGCACAGACCCCTCGGGACGCACACCACAGTATGATGGCGGATCCCTGCATTTAATGCAGAGAATTGGGTTAGGATACCACCGAACCGTCGTTTACTAACGTCCCCTCAGCATAAACCGCTATTTTGTGCACAGAGGGATACGCTGCATTGTTTTACACAGGCAGACATAAGCCGGTTTACGCTCCGCAGTAGACAAACCGCCTGCCACGTCAAAAGCTGCACATCATACGGGGCTCGAGGCACGTCTCTACGTCTAATTGCACGGAGCGGTGACAGGTTCAGTCAAGGCACGTCTCTGCAACGGATGCACAGAAGGGCTGCAGACCTTCGAAACACGTCTTCGTATTTAATGCACAGGATGATGGCAAATCTCTGTAAAAGATTTGATTACATCTTCGAAAGCCGTGATTCCGGCTAAGACGTCCACGTCAGCACTCGGGCACGGTACGCAGCGGCTTCTACGCCCATTCAAGACCTGCGCCCCTTCGGCTCTCAACGCCTCTTCGGCTCTCAACGCCTTTTCGGCTCTCAAACGCCTCTTCGACTCTCAACGCCTCTCCGGCTTCAATGCCTCTCCGGCTTCAACGCCTATCCGGCTTTCAACGCCTCTCCGGCTTCAACGCCTCTCCGGCTCCTACGCCTACCCGGCTTCTACGCCTATCCGGCTTCTACGCCTATTCGGCTTCCATGCCTATCTGGCCTCTGTGCCAGGGTGACAGTCATTTGGCTTCTACGCCAACCGTTTCTACACACGGGATACCTACCTGCGTGGCTCTTACGCCGTGATCTTCGTAGCAATAGTACGCGTTGTGTTCCCTTAGTTGGACCAGCGTCATACGCTCATTCAAAAGATCATCCATACGCAGGCATTGGTTACTTTAACCGTTGTGTAAAAGGGTATTGTACTTCCCACTCCTCGGTTTTTACACCGATGGAGTGGTCACTGTCACCAAAACTCTATAAATAGAGACCCCTATCAATGGGAAAAAGGGCGGAAAAAGAATTATCATCCAGGAGAGAATTACCGTCCAAGGAGAGAGAGAGAGAGGGAGAGAGAGAGAGAGAGAGAGCCCGGAGAGCAGGCAAAGAGCAGGGATCGACGACCTTGGCCTCGTGCGTCCAACCTCTTCTGCAACCTTCGAAGCTGCTACCTGTCTTCCACGGCACTTCTTCAACATCGTGTGGTCCAAGGGCTAAAGTGATCGACCGCAGATCAGACACCTATAGCAATTTATACCCAGATTAAATAAATTATACTCCCACATCCTCGTATAGGATTACATTGTACAAGTTTGTTTGTAAACAGAAGGGCGCGGGTTTCGCATAAACCCCGTCATTGAAATACAATTTTATTCCTTTCGTTTAATACCACAAACAAGATGGCGACTCTGCTGGGGACATCTTTCTCTTTTGACGAGGAAGTAATTGCTCAACACGATACGGTATCCGTGGGAACCGTGAAGAAGACGCTGGTCGTTCATTTCGACCAGTCAGCCTACGAAGACATGCTTCAAGCCGGGGGTAGCTCTCGCCCTCTCTTCGTCCAGGACAACAGGAAGCTGCGCAATATGTGGATGCCCAAGATATCCTCTACTATTCCTGTGGACTCTTCGATCTCTCCGGACTCTCCGATCTCTCCGATCTCTCCGATCTCTTCGGCCAACGAGGTTGTAGCGACGCTCCCTCCGTGCCCCGCACGTAAAATTCAGTCTCCCGCTATGCGCGGTACAGACAAAACTTCGGGCGAAGCATTAGCGCTAACCCCGAAGAATCTACTGCGCTTTACGCGTAGGAAACAGTCTCCCGCTACGTGCGGTAAAGACAAAACTTCGGGCGAAGCCTCAGCGCTAACCCAGAAGCCTTCACTGCGCTTTACGCATAGAAATCTGTCTCCCGCTCCGCGCGGTACAAACAGAACTTTCGATGGTGCCTCGGCGCCAAGACGGAAGAACAGATCTCGCTCCATGTGCAAGATATCATCTGACCTCTACGGTAAACCAGATGAGCGCTGTGATCTCTGCGAAGGAAAGCAAGCGGCATGCTACTTAACCTCTCAGCCTCCACGCCAGCGAAGGAACAGAATGCCTACCCTCCAAATTATGCAAGAAAATGGCGGCCGACTGAGGATCTCTCCAGCTTTACGCCAGTCTGAGCGAATCTCCGAGTCACACCAGGAAAAGCCCTTCGGCGTGAAACAAGTCCAGGTTGCAGGAGGACGTCCCCCCAGAGGATTGTCCGCCACCCAGACTGCCAGCCTATTATACACAGGTGGCACGGCAAGAACCTTGGTGCCCGACCCCCGCGTGTCCGCAGATGGAAATAAAAGGGACAGGTCACCGTCAACTCCTCCTGACCTACGTACACGTCTGATCCAGAGACGCAAAAACGGGAGTCATGAACAGGATCCAGAGCCCCTAGGCGGCGGACGGAGAGAGATCGTGTGGGAGGATGCATCGCCACCCAATGTCATTACGATGTATGAACCGTATGGGAACTTTATTGTCCCCCCAACTCATGACTACCGGCGTCCAATAGTCTTCATCCGCAGACAGAGCAGTCCGATGGTGCAAGAAGATTTTCGGGAGTCTAAAGAAGGAAAAATACAAATCCACAGGTATAGCTCTCAAGCTCTGAAGATCATACAGAACATGGGTTACGATTTAGAGACGAAGCAGGGCCTCAATTATGGAAAAGGTAGACGAACGCCGTTACATAGTAGTCCTTGCTGTCGACAAACTCGTTTCGGGTTAGGGTATACTGCACCCCCTGTACGCTCCGAACTTCCAAAGGATAGTCCTGTAAAACCAGAAACGGGTCCTTCCAAACCGACCTCCAGGAGCGACAAAACAGGAGGAAGAACCCGCCCGAAGTCCAGATACAGTACAGCAAGGACAGCTGACCCGGAAGATCAAAAGGCTCAGGCATCCGGATCGCGAAAACTGAAAGAGACTTTTTCCTTCAAAGAAGACGACATCGTTGAAATCTTCAACATATTGACAAAAGCAAACAAACTCCGGGTTCCGAACGTCAGATATCCCGAGAGCACCGGCGAAGTCAATAACCCAGATTACTGTCTCTTCCATCGGTATGTTCATCACCCTACGAAGGCCTGCCGTTTGTTAAAAAGAAGAATTCAGGAGCTGATAGATGACAAGGTCATCACCTTGCACCTATGAACGAGGAAACGACCATCGTGAGCAGGGCTCACCTTTCTGGTACGGAATGGTGAACCCCTGAAAGTCTCCCCAGTGGACCCTACAGGCCTATCCCCACTCGAGAAAAACACTATATAGCAAAATTTTTATCACTACCTCTGAATAAACTTTTGGCTATTAGTTATCATCGGACGTCGTCTAAACTTAACATTCGTACTTAGCCCCAAGTACCCTAGTAATGTTAAGCCCACAAATGTGGCCTGTCCCAAAGATGAATTCCCTCTTCCTATCACCGACATCATGATCGACAACACCTGCGGTTTTGAACGCATGTCTTTCATGGACGGGTTCTCGGGATACAATCAGATCAAGATGCATCCTGAAGACGAGAAGCACACTGCTTTCCGGACACCACTGGGGGTATATTGCTATACGGTCATGCCCTTCGGATTGAAGAATGCCGGGGCTATATACCAACGGGCCATGAGTAACATATTCCATGAGCATTTACGCAAAACAGTGGAATGTTACGTAGACGACATAGCCGTCAAGAGCCGCCTCAAAGGTGATCACCTCCAAGACTTGAGGACGGTGTTCGAGCTAATGCGTCGCCATCAACTCAAGATGAACCCTACGAAATCATTTCTGGGTGTATCTAGTGGCAAGTTCCTGGGATTTATCATCACCATCAAAGGCATCCAGGTGGACCCTGACAAAGTCCAGGCAATCGTAGAAATGCGACCACCCCGTAATCTGAGGGAACTCCGGGGATTTCAAGGCCGTCTGGCCTATATCCGGCGATTCATATCCAACCTCTCGGGGAGATGTCAGTCTTTTTCTCACCTCATGAAGAAAGGTGTATCTTTCGTGTGGGACGAAACCTGTCAGCAGGCGTTCGGAGACATCAAACGCTACCTCACCAGTCCGCCAGTTCTGGCACCTCCCGTCATGGGAAAACCATTCTTGCTGTACGTTCGAGCAATGGATCATTCACTAGGAGCTCTTCTTGCACAGAAGAACGACATAGGGCATGAACAAGCTATCTACTACCTCAGCAGGATGATGGTCGGGGCCGAGCACCGGTACAACCCAGTGGAGAAGGAATGCTTGGCTCTGATGTTCGCCGTCCAGAAGACACGACACTATGTCACCGGACAGACCATTCATATCATCTCCAGGATCAACCCTCTGCGGGTACTAATGAGCAAACCGAGTATTCTTAACTCCCGACTCGCGACTTGGGCGATGCTATTAACTCCATATGACATGGTATACGTACCACAGAAGTCCATTAAAGGCCAAGCACTGGCTGACTTCCTAGCTGCCCATCCGATCCCGGAGTCCTCCAAATTATACGAGGACATTCCCGATGAAGTTGCAGAATGTAACTCCGCAATGGAAACCGACGCATGGCAACTCTTCTTCGATGGGGCCTCCAGAACCGGTCCCAAGGGAAACATCGTCTCAGGAGTAGGAGTCGTCCTGGTCACTCCTGATCAGCTCGTCATCTACCGAGCATATTCTCTTAGCGAGCCCTGCTCCAACAATGTGGCAGAATACAACGCTCTGTTAATCGGGCTCCGAGCCGCTAAAGAGCTGGGGGTCGAATCCCTGGAAGCTTTCGGTGACTCTCTGCTTATCGTCAATCAAGTCAGAGGGATATATGAAGTCCGGAATCCAGACCTCATCCCCTACCACCAAGCAACGGTCGAGATAGCCATGACCTTCAAAGGATTCTTCCTGGAGCATGTACCTCGGTCTCAGAATCTGGAAGCCGATGCCCTAGCCAGTCTAGCCGCAGACTTAGCCACTCCTATAAGAAGGCAGGATTCGGTAATCCTTCTTAACAGAGACTTATTCTGTGCGAAGAACAACCTTCACATAGAACGCAGCTATGCTGTGAACACAGATCTCCCCGGAAAGGACTGGAGAAGTCCCTTCATAGATTTTGTCGCATATAGAATCTTGTCGGAGGACCCCAAAGGAGCAGTATCCATCAAGCGACGATCATTACGCTTCTATTACGATGCATCTGCACAATGCCTATATCGCCGGACCTACGACGGATTACTGTTGAGATGTCTGTCTAACGACGAAGCACAGCAGATTATCCGAGAAGCTCACGACGGGGTATGCGGAGCCCACCAACCCGGTCCTAAGCTACAGGATCGCATCAGGAGAATGGACTATTATTGGCCTACTATGATCACAGATGCGATACGGTATGCAAAACAATGCAGAGCCTGTCAGATTCATGCAGACTTCATACACCGACCATCTGAGCATCTGCATCCTACAGTTGCATCCTGGCCTTTCGAAGCATGGGGTATGGACGTCATTGGTCCCATTCACCCATCTTCTTCCCGAGGTCATCAGTTCATACTGGCCATCACGGACTACTTCTCCAAATGGGCAGAGGCAATCCCTCTTGCTGAGGTAAAGGCGTCTAATGCGATCAACTTCATCAAGCATCACGTCATTTATCGCTTCGGGGTCCCCCGAAGGATAATCCATGACAACGGGCCCCAGTTCATCAGCCAAGAGTTTCATCGATTTTGCGATAAAAATTGAATACACAATATCGCCTCTACGGCATACTATCCAGCTGCTAATGGTTTGGCGGAAGCTTTCAACAAAACCATTATCAAACTCTTGAAGAAGTTCGTCTCTTCAAACAAAAGAGATTGGAACGAAAAACTGGGCGAATGTCTCTGGGCATACCGCACAACGGTACGGACGCCGACAGGCTGCACCCCATTCTCACTGGTATACGGGAGCGAGGCAGTTCTCCCCATTGAAATCCAGATCCCGTCACTCAGGATAGCCGTGGCTAACGAGCTGACTCAAGAAAAGAATGACCTATTAAGGCTTCAGGAGCTAGAAGGATTAGACGAGAAATGCCTCCAAGCTCAACAGCGCATCGTACTCTACCAAGCACGCTTTTCCAGAGCTTTTAATCGTAAAGTAAAGGAAAGGGTGTTCAAAGTCGGCGAGCTAGTTTTAGCCGTAAGAAGGCCGATGATTCTTACTCACAGGAGTAAAGGCAAGTTCCAGCCCAAGTGGGAAGGCCCTTATGTGATCGAGACAACATTCTCGAACGGAGCCTACAGACTAGCCCAGCCCAATGGAGACCTATTAATGGCTCCTATCAACGGCAAATTCCTGAAGAAGTACTACGCCTAATCTCCTCCACTCAGGAGGAATACGGCGAGATTCTCGTAATCCGACGAAACTACTTCAAAGAAGAAACTAGTATAGGCCCACAAATCAGTCATGTCTATATCACCTCTGAACTGTATTTCCTTGGAGAATCTGCCATGTCCATATCACCTCTGAACAGGCTTTCCAAGATTCTGACCATCGATTATCATCTCTGATATCGATCGTCACTTCAACTAACACCCGTACTAAATCTAAGTACGCCAGTGGTGTTAGGTCCACAAAATCTGCTACGTCCATATTACCTCTAGCAGGGCTTGTCCTCAAACCTATTTACTTGCACCTAGGTGCACAAAAAGTAATAGGCCCACAAAACAGCTATGTCCATATTACCTCTGAGCTATAAACTCTAGTAAAGCCTATCACGTCTATCTCACCTCTGATAGTACTATACCTACAAAACTTGGCCAAAGCATGTTCTATCATGTCCATATGACCTCTGAATAGACGTGCCCTGCTGAAGTTTACCGAGAGTTTATCACGTCCATACTACCTCTGATACCACTCTCGCCCTAACCTGTCATTTACATTCCGAAATGATGGGTCCAAAGTTAGGAAAAAGTCCCTTTTTTATTCCCAAGAAAGAACAAAATTACATCTGGGAAAGCAAAAAAAGGGGGAGACAAAAAAGAGTACATCATTGCGGCGGAGCAGTCATGTCACGGAGCTGCCGCGCTAGCACGGCCATCCTCTCGTCCCTAATGGCCAGAGCATCAGCTCGGGCCCGCTCCAGCAGTGCCTCGTTGTCACTCGAATGGGACAGTTCGGCTATCGTCCGACGAACGCCCGCACAGGCACCTTCCGCGCGATCCAGATCCCGCTGCGCTGTGCTCAGTCGACCGGCCACCACATCCAAGCCTGCCAACGACTGGGAAGCCCACTCTTCTGCCTGAGCGAGTTTCTCCCTCAACCTGTGAATCCTCGCTACATTCCCCTCATGCTCGGATTGGCACATTGTCTGGAGGGCGAGGATCTCATCCACGGCGGCTTTCCTCTGAATCGCCTCTAGCTGGCGAGTTCGAAGAAGTTCCTTCAGGTCTTCCATCCGTTTGGCAAGATGTGCAGTCATAAAACCGTATCTGGTCTGGGCCTCAGCATCAAGACTGTCCTGAGCCAACCGCAAATACTCGTTAATGGGTTGTTCTAAACCATTAACCATCGCCTCCAGGGCATCGGCTCCCCCGGAATCACCGAACTCCCTGACAACCCCGATCGAGAACTGGGCAGTTCTCTTCAGGCGCTCGAAATCCAGACTCTTCGCCAACACCATTGATATCATCGCTCCCAAACCGGTATAAAAGAGGCTGGTATGTTTCTCAGTCAGCGCAACTAAACCCGACTGAACGCCAGGAGAGACCGCGATATCAGCGAGTCCCCCACCAGAGACGATTGCAGACGAGGTAGCCACAGCTGCCGCCTCGACGGTTGGTGCGACCGAAGACAAGGTCACGGTGACAGGCTCGTCCTCCTCTCGAGGCGACGAAACCACTCCGGGCGAGCTAGCCCCCGAAGGTGTTTCCTCCTCAGGATCAGGTGCCTCCGTATCACCACCAGGGGCCGGAGCAGAGCCGAAAGGCGGCTCAACGCTACACTCCCCGTGGGCTCCATCCCCTGAGAAGAAAGAACCCGAAAGTTGACATCAGTACAACGGTAACCTTTCTAAAAGGAGACATGAAAATGACATTTACCCGGGGCCAATGGTATATATGGCGCATCTGCAGCCGAGGCAGCTAAACCTCGCTCTAAGGACGCAATACGAACTATCATACCTGGGAAAGGAGGTGGACCAACTGACATCGCCCGGAATTCCTCCAAATCTCCACCAAGACGCTGTCGAGGTTCGTCAACTGGAATCTCGCTAGGCACAGCAGGAGCTTTATCCGTTGCGGGTCCAGGGAAGGATCCTCCCATCTGCCATGGCCACCTAGGCGATCTTGTTCCACTACCCGGAGCAGTAGCCACAGCAGCAACCCCTAGCGAAGATCCTCCGGCGCCGCCAACCGAAACCATAGAGGGTCCCTCTCTAAAAGGCGAGGAACCTCCAGCCAAAGACTCATCCCTGACATGGGGAGATGTAGGCCCACTCCCGGTAGCTTCGACACCAAAAATACGGAAAGGACGATCAACTGTCTCCTTCCTCCTCTTACGAACAGAAGCCTCCTTAGGAACAGGCGCCCTTCGCTTCTGAGAAACTACCAAAGCCCCCGCAGGCGGAGGCACTTCACACCCCGACATCGACTCCAGGGGTTCATCCGGGGTATCAAACTCCTCACCCTCATCAGGAGAAACCGAGGAAAATTCAACTCCTCCCCCGGCAATGGGAGAGGACACCCTAAGACTTCCGCGTATGTCAAAATCGCGGTGGAAGGTGTTGATCGCCACGTAAAACTGGGCGTAAGAATGGAGGATGCGCAGCTCCGTAGAGGGGGTGACATCCGGCACGACGAAGGCTGCTCCTGTGCAACCCGTGGTAAAATACTGCCATCCTCTGGCTCCATCAATGAGCCCGCCTCTGGACCTGAAGCTGGTGACGGCATTGCCCACGTGCAGCTGGCCGTACCCAAATTGCCTGGCGAACCGACTAGGCAAATAAGACTCGAAGAAGCAATGGTCTTCACTCCTGTACAGGAGATGGGAGGGTCTAATGCAGACCAGCCAATTAAAAGCCTCCGGAGAAAGATCGGTCTTCTCTCTACCCGAGTCCTCAAGCCTCATCCCTAATTGATGGCGATCTACGGGAGGGAGAGTACAGAGGAACTTCCAGCCATGGCTGAGGTTCAATACCAGCCGACAATCTAGAACGGTGTCCACGTTCCAGGGAGAATCCTTGTAGTTCAACAAGAAATTCCCCCTGAGCTGCTACCAGAGCCAGGAGACATCACCCGGGGATTATGGAGAATTAACCAACCCATCAGATACAGGTATGGTAATTCCACCCTGGGAAAACTCTCATGCCGGGCTTCATCAGCAAGCAACCCATCGGTCAGAGCTCTCAAGCCAGCCTGTATACGGCACACCATGGCAGGAAGCAAGCCCAGTCTTGCCCCGAACACCAGGCGCACTGCCGGCCACAAGATGTTCCGGTGAATGCGGTCCGCGGACGCAGTACCAGGCACTACTACTCGACGCAGCCATAACGAGAGGAAACCAGCCAGCTGGGCTTCCTTGGATAGAGACCTGCGACAGCGCCTTAGGTAACTACGGGCCGTAGTACCTTCGGGGTACTTCCCTACCCTCTCAACGAGGATCTGGTCCGAAGCTTTGGCCTCCTCCATAAGGCCATCCATGACCTGGGCACTAAGCACGCCCAAATAGTTCACGGGCTCATTCTTGCCCCCCGAAACTTTCTCCAACCTGGCAGCTCTAGCTCGGTGGAAGAAGAGGTAGGACATCCACTTGGTAGTGTGGGCCAAACCAGAGGGCTCGTTGTAAAAAGTGGTGCAGGCGAGATATTGGCACATCAGCTCCTGATACACATCCGCCACCCGAGGGTCCGAATCCCCCAACTCCCGGTTGGTGGGAACATACTCTTCATATGGGGTATCCCCCATCGGCAGCCTCGAGACAACCGCCATCTCATGAAGGGCCAATCCCAACTCCCCCAGTGGAGTGGCAAAGGTCCCAGTGAGCGAAACGTATCGCTCCATCAGTGCCAAGAACAAATTAGGGTTGGGAGGCAACCCGACGCTCGTCGCGCTCACAGTGGCATACAGCCCAATGCCCTCTAGCTCTTGCCGAAAGTGCTTCAAGGCCCAGTTAACTAGGCTGGTCCATCGGAGGTTTGCTGGGGTGACCCACCCATTATACCGAGGATTCTCCTTGGGGTACACCCTACCTCGTCCCATGAAGCTGTTACAGAAACTCGACAGTTGGACTGGCTGGATCACAGAGCTGTCTTCGCTCGGGATGCCACCCGGGTACAATCCCCGGAACAACGTCACAGGACCAGAAGGACGACTGACAAACGATCCCTGGTCAGCTCCTTTCTGATGAAAGATCTTCCCCGGCTTGCCATGAAGATCGGGAGTCAACGTCCACGACATCTCTCTGGGATGAGTGGCATGGAAGAAAACCGAGATGGGATAATCCCTCGGCATCATCGGCAGGTACAGAACCAAGCTCTCGACAGCAAAGACCCAAGGTTCCCTCTTAGGCTTCGTCTGGGACAACTTGTCGATCATGTCCCCGAAAAGGAAAGCCGGCTTTATGTACCGCTCTCCGTCTACATACGTCAGGGGCTCCCCACTGATCATACTCAGCAGTGCCCGCTCGCCCTGAGCCGCCAACAAAAATCCCCTTCCCTCAGGATACTGGGATCCGGAGAGGGGAAATGCCACGTGGGACAAGTCCTCCAGGTAGTTCGAGTGCAGCATCCCGGCGGAGGAACCCATCACCTCGGTCAGCGGAGACTCACCCAGGTTAACTACAAAGGTGCAAAGAAAGTATGTCATTTCAAAAAATCTTGCACAAACATACAAAACCAAAGAAACGATAAACTGTGCTCTACGCCAGGATTGTACGAATTCGGTTATTATACGCCGGGAGTCCCCTCCACAAACGTAAAATGCTTATTTTACGACATACGCCAGTTTTCGGTAGCCAGAGCTTTTATGCTCGGAACTGCGAAAATGTGGAGCTTCTACGCTGGCACACGAGAAATATGGGCATAAAAGATGAAAATGCCTCCGTGCATCATCTTCCTCAGAAGAGGCTATCAGCACAGAAGGCGACCTAGCGCGGTCACGTTCAACGTGTGCGAAGGATTTTCGTTATTCTTGTCACCCCAAAGGATCTACCTCTCAGACCGGGTGCGCTGCCCGTCGGCGGGATACTGTCGGAAGGAAGTCCACCTTGCCCGACCGAAGACTCCCTCGCTGGGGCAGTAGGAGAAGAAGAAGAACCTATGCTCTTTCCCTTAGCGGAGGAGGTTTGTTTTATCGCCATTTCTGAAAGCTCGAAGTGCTCAGAGGAGGAATGAAGGAGAAAGCTTGAACAGTCAAGAACTCTCGAAGACGGATGAAAAGTTTTTTCTCTCCAAAGCTTGGGATATATATAAAGTCCGGATCGACTCCTCGAATCCTCGGACGGACTCCTCGAGACCCTAACCAAGTCTCGCATTAATAGTCGGATATGATTGGGTGCTACGTCAACCCACTACCCTCGAAAGACGGACAGTCAGCGAATTCAAAAAATTCTTCGCGCAAGACAGTTCAGCAGTTCTACGCTAAAGGAGCTTTCTACGCTCGATAGCAACAGATCTACGATTTTACGCTCGCAAGCTACAAAGTCTATGGTTTTTCTCGCCCGGATGCCTTTGTGCTCGGTAGCTTTTACGCTCGAGAGGCGACGAACCTACGGCTTTACGCTCAGCAGATACCAAATCGATGATCTCACGCTCGGTGGCGCTCAGTTTACGCTCAGAAGCAACAGATCCGCAGAACTTCACGCTCGAAGAAATTCTCTTTTCAGGAGCTACAGATCCGCAAGTCCTACGCTAAAGGAGCTTTCTACACTCAACAGCAACGATTCTACGGCTTTACGTTCAAGCAGCTATAAGTCTATAGTTTTTCTCGCCCGGATGCCTTTGTGCTCGGTAGCTTTTACGCTCGAGAGGCGACAAACCTACGACTTCACGCTCAGGAACCACAAGTCTACGACTTCGCGCTCAACGGTGCTTTACGCCCAGACGCTACAGGCTGAGGATTTCGCACTCCGCGACTTTCCGCTCATCCAAAACAGTCCCCGACCCGGTCAAGTGCAAAGAGTTCACACAGAAGATACTCGTTCTTGACCCCAAGTACCCAAAACGGACAGAGTACAACCATTAAGAAATTACTCTTTTCGGGTCCCAAAATTGGAGGTTCATCCGGACTCCAGTCTGAACATCTCGTCTGTCAAAATGACAAAGCTCAGCCAGGATCCTCGACCCTGTTTCAAGGGAGTTCCGAGAGATCATTCTTGAAGACGAAGACTGAACAAAGTTCTGCTCATCAGAAGCAGCAGTTCAGAACTCTACGCGGTTCCTTAGTCCTAGCAACATGACAGTTCTAAGTGTTCAAAATGCTAAAGCAGCGCTCTATGCACTATCCGCTGCACATGAAGAACAGGACAGAACCTAGTACTCTCTATGCAGGGTCGCGTAAAGTATCAGACGTGTCAAAGCTGCACACATTCAGACTTCACAGCAACGTATGGCAAGTGATCATATGAAGAAAAGACGACTTTATTGAAGATTAAAATCATGATTACATATGAGGGAAATCCTGTCTACAGGGGTTTTTCTTCACTTTTCATGGTTACATATGAAGGAAAACGCCTCTATTAGAGGTTTCCTCATCATCGTCTGAAGATCGCACCGAGAGGCTGTTCTGACAGGTTCTTACATAGGTGAAGGTCTTCCTCTTCTTCTAAAGAAGATGATCAACGGCGGACACGACAGAGTTGGGGCTTGCATAGATTTTGCAGATCCCCTACTCCGTGCACCGCTCAAACCGGGACAGCACGAGTCTGTCTGACTCTCGTCACCGGAGGTAAGAGGAGAAGGCGCCAGTTACAGGCAGCACAGTCAAGAACGACCGTTCCTCTCGCCAGACGCAACGCCATACAAAGTTGCTGATTATCCCGAGCAAGGGAGGCTAAGATATCCTTCCATGATCCATCGCTGCAGTGGACACTTGCTCGAAGATGTCGTCTTTTTCGGCACCCAACATGCTGGAAGAACATGATCTCCTTCTTCCTCAGATCGACCCGACGAACTCCGGCGATCATTTTAGCATGGTGATGGGAATATGGGGAAACAGGTTAAACCCCCCCCCGCCTTTTTATAGGCAAAAGAGATCACAGCGGTCCCCAATAAATCCGCCATAAAGGCCGCACCGACCGTTTCAACGCTCCATTCAGAAACGTTTCGAGTCACGAGGGGCCATTCATGCTTCATTCAAAGCGTTTCAAATTCCAAGGAATTTAAAAGCTTTGAAGGGGGTCTTGTAGAAGCATGAAAAATACGCTGGCAAAAGCTACGCGGCGTATTGATACAGAGCAGCGCAAGCAAAGGCCTTCAGTGCCATCAGGCGTAAGAGCTCAAGGGTGCAGCACGTCCAAAACCGCTTCGGCGTAGACGGGACCCCCCCATCGCCTCCAGGGCGTAAAAACTCAGCCGCTCTCAAAGCAGCGTTAAAATAGCGTACGAGGAACGCTTCGTCTTCCCCGAAATGAACCTGTCAAGTCACGCAGTGAACCTGGCCTCTGACTCCTGACAAAAAGTGCTGCACGGCGACCCAGACGACGGCTGGAAACAGGCACAGAACCCTCGGGACGTACACCACAGTATGATGGCGGATCCCTGTATTTAATGCAGAGGATTGGGTTAGGATACCACCGAACCGTCGTTTACTAACGTCCCCTCAGCATAAACCGCTCTTTTGTGCACAGAGGGATATGCTGCATTATTTTACACAGGCAGGCATAAGCCGGTTTACGCTCCGCAGTAGACAAACTGCCTGCCACGTCAAAAGCTGCACATCGTACGGGGCTCGAGGCACGTCTCTACGTCTAATTGCACGGAGCGGTGACAGGTTCAGTCAAGGCACGTCTCTACAACGGATGCACAGAAGGGCTGCAGACCTTCGAAATACGTCTTCGCATTTAATACACAGGATGATGGCAAATCTCTGTAGAAGATTTGATTACATCTTCGAAAGCCGTGATTCCGGCTAAGACGTCCACGTCAGCACTCGGGCACGGTACGCAGCGGCTTTTACGCCCATTCAAGACCTGCGCCCCTTCGGCTCTCAACGCCTCTTCGGCTCTCAACGCCTCTTCGGCTCTCAAACGCCTCTTCGGCTCTCAACGCCTCTCCGGCTTCAACGCCTCTCCGGCTTCAACGCCTATCCGGCTTTCAACGCCTCTCCGGCTTCAACGCCTCTCCGGCTTCAACGCCTCTCCGGCTCCTACGCCTACCCGGCTTCAACGCCTATCCGGCTTCTACGCCTATCCGGCTTCTACGCCTATTCGACTTCCATGCCTATCTGGCCTCTGTGCCAGGGTGACAGTCATTTGGCTTCTACGCCAACCGTTTCTACACACGGGATACCTACCTGCGTGGCTCTTACGCCGTGATCTTCGTAGCAATAGTACGCATTGTGTTCCCTTAGTTGGACCCGCGTCATACGCTCATTCAAAAGATCATCCATACGCAGGCATTGGTTACTTTAACCATTGTGTAAAAGGGTGTTGTACTTCCCACTCCTCGGTTTTTATACCGACGGAGTGGTCACTGTCACCAAAACTCTATAAATAGAGACCCCTATCAATGGGAAAAAGGGCGGAAAAAGAATTATTATCCAGGAGAGAATTACCGTCCAAGGAGAGAGAGAGAGAGGGAGAGAGAGAGAGAGAGCCCGGATAGCAGGCAAAGAGCAGGGATCGACGACCTTGGCCTCGTGCGTCCAACCTCTTCTGCAACCTTCGAAGCTGCTACCTGTCTTCCACGGCACTTCTTCAACATCGTGTGGTCCAAGGGCTAAAGTGATCGACCGCAGATCAGACACCTATAGCAATTTATACCCAGATTAAATAAATTGTACTCCCACATCCTCGTATAGGATTACATTGTACAAGTTTGTTTGTAAACAGAAGGGCGCGGGTTTCGCATAAACCCCGTCATTGAAATACAATTTCATTCCTTTCGTTTAATACCACAAACAATCCGCACCCGGAATTGGGCCACGAGTACGTGGGTACGTCCAGCCTACGCCGCAGCATCGGCGGTAGAACGCTGTCTAGGTCATGATGCTATCTAAACAATCTCACACGAGCATCCAACTCCATAAGGAGACATGGATACCACAATATAATATGAACAACATACTCAATCACATAACTACAGCACGATAAGATCTCTAAGAAACAAGTAAGATGCAACACAAGTCTAAAATAGAAATAGTCTAACTCAACAATATAATCCAAGTCTCAAAGAGTATGCCGGAGACAAATTCGGTACCAAAATAATCTGCTAAAAGAACTAACTAGATAACTAGTAATTTCGGCTAAACCTCCCAGAATTACAACGGAACTACCAAGTCCAAGTCTGCAGCTACTCACCCTGTGGTCCATAAATGTCGGACACCAGTCCTCTAAGGCATAGTCTGGAAAAATATTTTCAATCAGAAAGGAGCAAAGTATATCTTAAATAATAGTTCCATTTAATTGATAAGGGCTAAAAAACAATAAACAGATGATGCTTTATACTCAGAGAAGACAATGAATAAATGCAATGGCATAATAAAGAGACAGGCAATATAAAGAGACAGGCAATATAGGTAATATGATACAGTCAGTGGATATATGAAATAAAAAGAATGAGGTACAATATCATATACGGGTAATGTGGTATATGATCTAAAATAGAGAACTGTAACTATTCTAAGTGTTTAAAATATCAGACTATCATGTGATCGGCTTGGGACAAGATCAGGCTTGTTACATATGATTAGCTATGATTTATGTAAGGTTAGGGTAACCATTTAGTTAGCTATGATGCAAGTAGTGGTCAGGCTAATCATATATAACAGCTATGAGGCATGTAATGGTCAGGCCGCACCCGACGTGAGATGTGGGGTGAGCTATGATGCATGTAGAGTTGGGTATGATCACATAATCTACTAATATTTCCTCCGTCCCCAACTAGTACAGTGGATCCAATCACGACACGTCACGATACACGAGCAATATCCAATATCATGTACAAGGTCTAAATATCAATATCGTGTACAATGTCAATACAATAATCAATGTAACATCTCATGACTGCAGATCCAATTTATATACTAGTCCGTGTAGCACAGTGTCAAGAATCAGATATAATATTTCTAGATATTGGAATTATAGATATTATCAATAATTAGAAATTATCAGAGAATGTACTCGCCTTGGGTCCTTAGCTGGTAATACCAATGTCCTATTTCAGAGTATCGTCTGGATGATCCAACAGTCCTATAGACATATCATAAAAATAATATAACATTGCATCAGATATTACACTAATCACACAATCATAAATACACTGAACTCGGGACTACGCTAGGTATGACTCTGGTCAACTAAGGTCAAGTGTGCGTTAAATATACGGGTGTTGTGTCTGAAATTGCGGTGCAATCAGACAGTCAATGATACGATCCTGCCAGTATGTCGGTGTGCATATGGCCGTTTGCTAACATGCTACATGGTCATACTTGGGTCATCTAGTAGATAGATACATAAAACATTTTATACATATTATTAACTAGCATTAATACTTACGATATATATATATACACCAAATTAAATACATGTACAATATGTGTATACCAATTAATTACATATATAATATATACTAGTTGAACAATATATATATATATCCTATTGAATAATGTACACATACTAAATATATGTACATACTATACTATACCAATTGAATAATACTCATATACAATATATATATATATACATATACATCATATGTATGCCAAAAATACATTTAAATATATCTATTAGTTTGAGAAAAAGCTATATATATATATATATATGTACCATTATATATTTAATACGTATATAAATATGTATACTAAAACGTACATACCTACACCCATATACCATACAAACATATACTAAATAATCATATATATATATATATATATATATATATATATATATATATATGCATATACATACATACCCATTTATATATTATACACATACTAATAAATATACATACTACGCCATGAAGGAGGGGGACAGGTACGCACCAGCACACGGGCACGAGACGATGACGGCGATGTCGTCGACGATGTTGATGACGACGAAGTCGACGTTGAATGGTGATGATCACGACAAAGGGGAGGAGAACCAAGGAGGTCGAGTTCTCTCAGGCAAGAGGACAGGGAGGATGACGGGAGAGGGAGGTCCGACATTGTACAACGGGGTCGGGGATCGCTGCTCAGGCGAGCTCCGACTGGTTCATTCAGGCGCGGGGTCGGGAACTGCTTGTCGATGGGGCTCGACGAGGTTAATTGAGGCTGCTAGGGAGTTTCTTGGGCTGGTGACCAGACTACGGAGGAGCAGTTGGCAGCGCTCGACTTCAGCGGGGTATTGCGATGGAGCTGCTGCAGAGGTCCGGGTTCAGGTGCAGCGGACTTTGCAGGATCGGTGGCGACGATGTAAAGTGGTGGTGGTGCAGGGGATCTCTTCGGAGGAGACGAAGACGAGGTGGTGGTGTGGGCACTGTTACTCATCGTCGGTGGGATGGGATCAAGGCAAGGAGGATGGTGCAGTGATCCTTGTCACGACCCGCACCCAAAAATCGGGCATGAGTCGTGGGTACGTCCAGCCTACGCCGCAGAATCGGCGGTAGAACGCTGTAAAGGTCGTTCTAGGTCAACCAACTATCTATATATCTCACAGAAAATCCGCCATGACCTCTCCAAAAGGAGGGCAACCACGCAATATATATGTGAATAATCCTCTCCAAAAGGAGGGCAACCACGCAATATATATATAAACTCTCAATCACAAAATCTAGGAGAAGAGATAAAAGTACGATATGATAGCAAAAGGAAACAAGAAAACACAGAGCAAGACAATATCCAAAATATACAGTCCAAGGCCATAATAGCTACAATATCTCACAGCATCAAAAGAATAAGTACAATCATCCAAAAATAAACCACTGGGAATAACCCAGAAAACCCACCTAGCTAACTAGGGCGCTATCGACGTCTCCTCGGCGCACTCCTCCTCAGTTTTGGGGTCACAACCCTCGTCAACACCAAGCCCGTAGAACGTCGGGCAATAGTCCTCAGGATCCTCTGAAAAAAATATGCCCAGTAAGGACTGGAGCGAAGTACATAACTCTGAAAGTAACTCCAAATACATGATAAGGTGTATATGATGAGCAATAGAAAAGTATACAAGATGCACAGAAAATAAATATATGCTGGAGCACGATAAGTAGCTGCAAAGTAAACTGGAGAACAATACAAGTAGTGAAAAAGTAACTGCAGGTGAGAAACATGAATACTAGCTAAGTGCCTTGAGCACAAGTTCGTTATATGATCGGCTTAGGTTGCACATAAAAAATACTACGATAACTCCGTTATGTGTGAGTTGCATAACCGACATACACATGAATACTGTTTGGCTTTGATCACATAACCAACTCCTAGTCCCCCCCACTAATACTATTGGATCCAACCATAACACACTACGTACATGATAAGTAGCTCGCACACACGAAGGCGAGAGCACAAGAAGCACATGATAGCACATGAGAATTAATACCCGAAGCACATGATGAAATACACGTGATAGAGTACCCGCTGAACACGGTAAGGGGGATAGCATCTCATGACGGGATCCACTAGTACCAGCTTGTGTAACAATGTGTCAGAATCAAGTATCACAGTTCTAGAACAGGTGATATAAACACTATCATGAAATAGAAACTATTAGAGGTAGGTACTCGCCTGATGTCCTGAGCAACTGATGAGGATCGAGATCCGGATTGGTATCGCAAGAACCTATTACAAAAAGCAAGATTAAACAGGATTCTAAGGAGTTAAACTGATATAAAATAATTAAAAATAGGCTTCTAGGGATATTCTAGGTCGAACGGGTCAAACCGGTAAAATTTGGGTCAAAAAGTCAACCCGGGGTCCAAAAAGTCAACTCTAGGTCAAAACTAGGTCAATTGTTGACTTTTACGGTCAATAAGGATAATTATGGTCAAAGCTAGGTCAAACTAGGGTGTCCCTGAAATTCTAGGTCAAACCGAGCTCATTAAGCTACTAAACTCACAAACTCGCCTAATCGAGATACCGGGATACCGGGATACCCTCGGTATCCGATACCTCACCCTAGGCCACGCACCCCACCTAAACCCGCTAAAACCTATGCTAGCACGCGTAAATATATACACATAAACATATAAAAATCACTCCAATACTATTCCTAGGCTATTGCTCAAATATCCCGCTCGAAACTCAATACCTTGGATATCTCAAGGTATTGAGATACCGCTTTCAAACCCCTATAACTTGTTATCTAGTAGCTATCTAAGTATGTAGACATATATATCTAGCTATAATCTAGGCTAAAAATATATATATATCAATCATATCTATACATATCTACGTATCTATATACATATATATATAGATATCCACACACATATACATATCCCCATATATACCTTACCCAAATATATATATATATATATATATATATATATATATATATATATATATATATATATATATATATATATATATATATATATATACCTATAGATATGTATATAACTATATATATATAGAGATATCTATACCTTAGATAGATAACTACCTATCTATCCATAGATATATCTATCTATCCAACTACCTATCTATCTACCTATCTAGTAATTAGATATCTATCTAACTATCTCTATAACTATCTATCTATATAACTAGCAATCTAACTATCTATAAACTATCTATCAAATCTATTCTAACGATCTCTCTATCACCTATCCCTCGCCAACACCCTCGCGCGAATGCTAGCTGCTGTTACTGCCTGTACTGCACTTGCTGCTGCTGCTTTTGCTGTTATTGCTGCTGCTGCTGCTGCTTCATAGTGCTGTTGCTGCTACTCCTTCTACTGCTGCTGTGCTGCTGCTGTAGTGCAGCAGCAGCTGCTGCTACTGCTGGCAGTCTCCTCCCCCCCTTCGCTTCGCCACACACACACGAGCACACACTCCTATATACATATATATATCACTATATATATATAAACATACATATCTCTCTCTCTCTCTCTCTCTCTATATATATATATATATATATACAACTTGATATATATATATACACACACTTATATACGTATAATCTAACACACACACACACTTAAACACATATCAACACACACACACGTATAAATATATACATAGCTATATATATATATAAACACCTATTTATATATATATGCACACACACACAGATATATATATATATATATATATATATATATATATATATATATATACATATACACACACACTCAAGGATATATATATATATATACACACTCTTAAACACACTCTAACACACACCTACACACTCACAACACTTACACACACACACACACACACACACACACACACATATATATATATATATATATATATATATATATATATATATATATATATATATATATATATATATATATATATATATATATATATATATATATATTCTACTATATATATATACACACACATACAATATCTATATATACATATCAACACACTCACTCTAAGATATATATATATATACACATACACATTTATACATATATATATATATATATATATATATATATATATATATATATATATAGACATATACATACACAAGCACACTTATACATATACATATATATATACACATAGACATATACATACACAAGCACATAGATATAAATATACACATATATATACATATATATAGACACACATACAAATATATATATATATATATATATATAGACACTAATACACAAACACAACACAACGCACACAACACACAAACAACACGCCCCACTCACGCCCAACGACCCTGACACTCACAAACACCCATAAATATATAAAATATAACCCGAGAACTCTACCACACACTCTCCGATGCTAACCCAACGCGTGCACAAGCCAAAAACTAGGAAACCAAGTCAAAATGGCCGTTCGGTCATTTCGACGAACACCCGGTGCGCGGTTCGGAAAACCTCCTGAAACACAAACCAAACCAACTCAGAATCGGCCCAAAATTTACCTACGGGTTCTAAATGATGCCTAGATCCTAGAAAAAATGCTACCCTATCGATTCTAGGTCCGTGGCAAAAACGCGCATGCACTTGGAATCGACGACGACGAAAAACCCCAAATTTGCCCGAAACGCCCGTTTCTCTGCGACACGACTTCCCGTGTCCGAATGGAGACGCGCACTCACCCTCAAGACATCCGACAACATCTACCTAGGTCTGTCTAACCTAGGACATCACCCAAAATTGGGCCAAATTTGGATTCTACCTAAAATTGACAGAAAACCTAATGTCAAGGTCTCCAAACTCAACCAAACTAGTTCCAACTTCCTCCTACGGGTAGGCTTAGGGTCTAAGAAGGTTCTAAAACACTAATTACACTACATAAAAGTAATTAGCAAAGAAAAAGTTAGGGTTTACCTCTTGGGAGTTAAAATCCCAAGGCCAAAGTCTTCGATCTACTTGAAATCACCTCCCTCAAGCTCCAAGCCACCAAATCTAGCCTCCACACTAAATCTAGGCTCCACACACCTAGGTTGGGGAAAAAGTAGGGTTAGGGTTCACATAAAGAAGAAGGAATGGAAGAAAGAAGGAAGAAAAGTGAAGAACACTTACTTGGGGAGAAGAAAGAAGAAGAAGTGGAGAAGAAGAAGAAGTGAAGAAGAAGAAGAATAACAAAGGGGGGGTTGCTGCTGTGATTACACGGTCGGGTGTGGGTAGGTAGGGGCCGGCCAAGCCTAAAAAAAGGGTTTCACTAATTTCCAAATACCCAAAACGCCCCCCTCTCACTTGGTTTTGGGTTTTGGGTTCCAAAAGCACTCAAACTAACTCCAAATCTCTCCAACTAACCCACTAAAAATATAATAAATAATTTTAAGCCCCAAAATAATCCTCACAAGGGTGTGAGCTGGGTCGGACATGGGTCCACTAGGGTCTGACATGGGTCCAGGCTAGCCAAAACCCTAAAATAATTAATTAAAAATAATACAATCACTAAATAAATATAAATATAATTAATTAAATACAATTCATAATTTACAAAATAAAATAAAAAACCTTATTTTCTAGAATTGGGTAGTGACAAGCCTACCCTCCTTAAAATAATTTTGTCCTCGAAATTAAAAGACGAAACTAGGACAGGAATGCAAGGAAAGAACCATACCTCAGGGCTCGAAGAGATAGGGGTATCGCTCGCGCATTTCATCCTCCCTCTCTCAGGTTGACTCACCTGGAGAGTGATGCCTCCACGCGACGCGAACCAAGAAAATAGTCTGGTTCCTCAACACCTTCTCTCGCCGATCCAGAATCTCCATCGGCTGCTCTGGATAGCTAAGAGTAGGGCCCACCACGATCTCCGAGTGATCCAATACGTGACTGGGATCCGCCACGTACCGTCTCAACTGCGACACGTGGAACACATCATGAACTCCCTCCAGCATAGGCGGCAACTCAAACCTATGCGCCACAGCGCCGACCCTCTCAAGGATACGGAAGGGTCCGACGAAACGTGGGCTAAGCTTCCCGCCTCCACCGAAACGAATAGTGCCCCACGTCAGAGAAATCCTCAGGAACACCAGATCTCCAACCTAGCACAGACAAGGTCTTTGTACTTAGTCTAAAACAAGTAATCACAAGCAAACACAAGAACAAAATCTAGATTCTAAGCTATACCTCGAACTCCAAAGGTCTCCGGTGGCTATCGGCCCAATGCCGTTGCCTGTCCTGCGCCACCCGAAGTCTATCTCTAATGAGCTTGACCTTCTTCGCTGCATCAACCACCATCTCCGGGCCAAGAAAAGCTCTCTCGCCTACATCATCCTATGATAACGGAGTACGACACCTCCGTCCATACAATGCCTCAAAAGGTGACATCTCAATACTGGCTTGGTAGCTGTTGTTGTAAGCAGACTCTACCAAGTGCAAGTGATCCTCCCAGGAGCCTCTGAAATCCAAAACATAAGTGCGAAGCATGTCCTCAAGTGTCTGAATGGTCCTCTCTGACTGACAATCTGTCTGCGGGTGATATGCACTACTAAACTTGAGCTGGGTGCCCAAGCTAGCCTGTAGACTCCTCCAGAAATGCGAAATAAAGCGACTATCCCGATCTGATACTATGCTCACAGGAACTCCATACAGTCTGACTATCTGGGGCACATACATCTCTGCTAGTCTCTTTGTAGACGTACCCACTTTAAATGGTAGAAAGTGGGCCGATTTGGTCAACCTGTCCACGATGACCCAAATCGCATCATTTTCTCCTAGAGAACGGGGAAGTCCAGAAACAAAATCCATGGTCACATGCTCCCATTTCCACTCCGGAATGGGTAGCGGCTGGAGTAATCCTCCTGGCCTCTGCCTCTCCGCCTTCACCTGCTGGCACACTAAGCATCGAGATACGAAGCGTGCTACCTCCCGCTTCATCCCGTACCACCATACATGTTGTCTCAGATCTCTATACATCTTGTTGGCACCTAGATGCATAGAGTACTATAATCGATGCGTCTCCTGAAGAATCTTCTCGCGCAATGACCCACTCGGAACACACAACCTGGTACCGTGCCGCAATGAACCATCATCAGCAATGGTAAAGTCATCTGATAATCCCATCTGAACCTGTGCCCTGATGCTCCTCAGGGACTCATCCTCAAACTGTATAGCCCTGATTCGGTCTACCAACTCTGACTGAATCTGCAGTCCCTACATATGCATCTCAACTTCAGGCACTATCACCTCAATGCCCAAGCTCTCTAGATCTGCCAGAAGATAACGATATGTAGTCAGGCACATAGCTACCGGATACCTGCTCAATGCATCCGCAACTACGTTCGCCTTCCCTGGATGGTACTGCAACAATATGTCGAAGTCTTTCATCAACTCTAACCATCTCCTCTGCCTCATGTTCAGCTCTTTTTGGGTAAAAACATACTTCAAGCTCTTGTGGTCTGTGAAGATCTCCACACGCTCTCCGTATAAATAGTATTTCCACAACTTCAGAGCAAAGATGACCGTTGCCAACTCCAAATTGTGGGTAGGGTAGTTCTTCTCATGAGGACGTAATTGCCTGGAAGCATAGGCAATCACCCTCCCATTCTGCTGTAACACACAACCCAGTCCCTTCCCCGATGCATCACTATAGATAGTGAATCCTCCAGAACCTGATGGCAACGTCAATACTGGAGCTGTCGTCAACCTCCTCTTCAGCTCATCAAAGGCGATCTGGCACTCCTCTGACCAAACAAACTCCACGTCCTTCCGAGTCAGCCTGGACAATGGCTCTGCAATCCGGGAAAAATCCTGAACAAATCTCCTATAGTAACCTGCCAGTCCCAGGAAACTCCTGACCTCTGCTACTGAACTCGGAGCGCTCCATGCCTCAACTGCCATGATCTTTCTCGGGTCCACCGAGATACCCTCTCCAGTCACCACATAACCAAGGAATTCAACCTTGTCAAGGAAGAACTCATACTTCGAGAGCTTTACATAAAGCTTCTCCTTCCTGAGAGTCTCCAGCACTATCCTCAGATGCTCCTCATGCTCCTCTGGGGTCTTCGAATACACCAAGATATCATCTATAAACACCACCACAAACCTGTCCAGATGCTGATGGAATACCTTGTTCATCAGATTCATGAGCACTGTCGGGGCATTAGTCAACCCAAACGGCATCACCAAGAACTCATACTGTCCATATCTGGTCCGAAAAGCTGACTTCAGAATATTCTCCTTCCTGACCTTCACCTGGTGGTAGCCTGTCCTCAGATCTGTCACGACCCGTACCCGATGTAAGGATACTAGTCGGAAACAACGCCCAGCCTACGCCACAGAATCGGCGGTAGAACGCTGTCTAGATAGTCTATCTAAAGTAATGAACCACCAATAATGATAGAATACTCAATCACAGAACTAAGATAGAATGAGCACGAATCAGATAAAAATAGAATAGTCATCATACAACTCATGAGTTTAAAATAATACACCAATGAGTCTGAAGAGTAACAAATAAGCGGGAGACAAATCCAGTACAAAAGAATACTATCATACTACAAAGCTACACTCCAGGGTCAACTGTCTCAGTTGGGATAAGTCCCTTTTGAGCCAGGGTCTCCGAATCTAAACCCACAACATCCTGGGGTCCATAATAGGTAGGGTACTCCTCAGTGTCATCTAGAAAAATATATCCAGTCAGGAAAAGAGCAGAGTACATCTCTAACAGCAGTTCTAATCCATGATAAAAACTATGTAACAGTAAATAGCTGTGGATAAACAAGATGCACAAAATAGATACAAGAGATATATAGACAATAAGGAAATACTGGAAAGAAATACAATAATGAACAATATGCCAATGAAATAATAATACTAATGACTAAGTGTGTGAGTACTAGCTTAACATGTGATCGGCATGGGCAAGATACAATGCGGCCTGGCTAATCATACGTGCGGTGCATGATCAACACTATTCGCTTACCAATATTTTATTCAATAGGGATTTGATCACATATCTATACTAATACTCCCCACCCCCAACTGGTATAATAGATCCAACCACGGTATGCTATGGCACTAGATTCCCCAAGAAGAGAGCGACTCCTCCCGAAAATCGGTGTCTGTACATGTACAAGATAACCAATGAAACAATACTTGCACCATATACACCATATACCAAGGAATAACATCTCATGACGAGATCCGGATATACCAATCCGTGTAACCATAGTATCGAGAGAAACATGTAAATCTACACTAGATACAACGAACATAGAGGATATCATAAATGAGAAACTATCAGAGAATGTACTCGCCTGAAGTCCAAAGAACAGTCTCACAGATGTCTGACTCGATACCTCGAAGACCTAGATATGGAATACCACATTAATACAAGGTCCCGGAAAGAGAACAAGTCAAACTAGTCAACTTCTAGGTCAATAAATCAATCCTAAGTTAAAAGTCAACTATGGTCAACTCTAAAGTCTAACATGGTCAAACCAAGGTCAACCTCACAAGACATCTATATAAATAATATAGAAAATAAAATACAATAATTTAGGAATCAAAATTAGATCCCAATAGATACCCACACAAAGTATACTAATAATACAATATTATACACACTCTAAATAATGTATATACAAACCAATATTTATACAAATAAAATAATATATTATTATTAGTATTATATCTCACAAAAACACCTATATATATACATATATATAAATCAAAATGCATATATATATATAAAATAAATTTAATAACTATATACTTATATATACATACATATAAACTTACAAAATTAAAATACCAAACACATGCACATATTAATGTATGTATTTTACATGGCTAGAAGCACACATAAAAATACATTCATTAATATACAAATAATTATATAATAATTATAAATAATATAATTACACATTTAAACACATAAATATATTTTACAAACCTTTATGTATAAAATATTTTATTAACATAAGTACATATATAATTGCATGCAAGAAAGATACATACATATATTTATACATCATATTAAAATACATAAAAATATAGATATATGCTACAATATCATAATAAATACACTAAAATAAATATATAATATCTATATATATTTACTAATTATAAATGAAGAATTTAAAGCATAATTAATTAGATCTACACATAAACACACCAAATTGGAGAGTATCACACCGTATCCCACTAGATCTAGGATACGCATGTGACACGAGTCCAACACACAACTAATTGCACCCCGAAGGACACAAACATATCACAAATAATATTTATGAATAAATCAAAGTGTCAAAAGTAGATCTATGTGTCCGTGTCAAAATACGACATGTTCAAAGTCCCGTGTCGGAGGAAAAACCCCCAAAATGACACGTATCACCAAATAGTTGGGATACGAACCACATATACCAAATTATGGACACGACACTAGCCCCAAACACATAAGCTCATGTCCAATTGATCTATAGGATCAATTGATACACACAACAAAATATAAATTCGGAATTCCAACAAAATTAACACAAAAAATATCATAACTTTCTCCATGGGTCTCCTATGAACACAAAACAAAGTCCTATGGGTAGTACATACATATAGGTTGATTTTACATGATTAAATCTCACATTTAGAAGCTATTTAAATGGGAAAAACTGAATTATACTTATTGGGAGATGGATTCCCAATGAAACCTCCAATTGAGATGAACTTGCTTCCAAATTGTAGATCCTTGCTCCTCTTTGTAGATCCTTGCTTTCTCCTTCTAGATCCTTGCTTCTTAACTTTCTAATGGTGAATTGGGAAGAATTTGGGATGAATTTGGAGGAGAATTGGAATGGTAATGGAAAGAATTTGGGAGTGGAGAATTCTAGATCTAGATTTGGAATGAGAATGAGAGGAGAGAGAAATTTCCCCCTCTAATATAGGCCGGCCATGCCCCCTTCCCCAAGCAATTGTAAAATGTCCAATGTACCCCTTGGGGCCTCTCATGAAGAAATAATTAAGGAAGGAAGCTTATAGTCTAATCACTTAATTAATTTAATCCATCTCCTTAACTATGGGCTTTCTAAATGGGCCAAGTCTAACTATTTAATTCATGTTGGTCCATGGGTCCAAACTACACTAGTTGGGTCTACTAAAATAAGTCCAAAATAATTAAATAACATCCAACAATAATTAAATAATACAACAAAAATTATTTACCATGCACAATATTTATTTAAATAGGAAATTACTAAAATACCCTTTTTCTTAAAATGTGGTAGTGACAAGTCTACCCTCCTTAAAATAATTTCGTCCTCGAAATTTAAAGATGAAAACTACCCCCAGAAAATCACAGAACAGAACTAAAGAATCACAACTAACTAATGAACAAAACATAATAATGAACAGAACATAGCTAGAGAATTAACATACCTCAAGGTACAAACAAATATGGATAACGCTCTCGCATGTCATCCTCTCTCTCCCAGGTAGACTCCCCCCGGAGAGTAATGCCTCCATGCGACGCATACCAAAGGAATAGTCTTGTTCCTCAGCACCTTCTCTCTCCGATCCAGAATCTCAACTGGCTGCTCTGGATAGCTAAGAGTAGGGCCCACCTCTATCTCTGAGTGATTCAATACATGACTAGGATCTGCCACGTATCGTCTCAACTGCGACACATGAAACACGTTGTGCACTCCCTCCAATGCAGGTGGCAAGTCTAGTCTATAAGCAACTGCACCGACCCTCTCTAGAATAGTGAAAGGTCCGATGAATCGCGGACTAAGCTTTCCGCCTCCACCGAAGCGAATCGTGCATCGTGTCGGAGAAATCCTCAGAAACACCAAACCACCCACCTCGAACTCCAAAGGTCTCCGATGGCTATCGGCCCAATGCCGATGTCTGTCCTGCGCCACTCGAAGTCTGTCTCTGATCAACTGAACCTTCTCCGCTGCATCCACAACCATCTCTGGCCCAAGCAAAACTCTCTCTCCAACATCGTCCCAAGATAAAGGAGTACGATACCTCCGACCATATAGAGCTTCAAAAGGTGACATCTCTATACTGGCCTGGTAACTGTTGTTGTAAGCAAACTCTACCAAATGGAGATGGTCCTCCCAAGAACCCCCAAAATCTATTACACAAGTGTGCAACATATCCTCGAGAGTCTGGATAGTCCGCTCAGACTGCCCATCTGTCTGGGGATGATATGCAGTACTGAACTTGAGCTGAGTGTCCAAACTCTCCTACAAACTCCTCCAGAAATGAGAAGTGAAACGACTATCCCGATCTGAGACTATGCTGACGGGAACTCCATGTATCCTAACGATCTGCCTCACATACATCTCTGCCAGCTTCTCCGTAGACAAACCCACCTTGAAAGGCAAAAAGTGGGCCGACTTGGTCAACCTGTCAACAATGACCCAAATCGCGTCTTTTCCTCCTAGAGATCGTGGAAGTCCGAACACAAAATCCATAGTAATGTGTTCCCACTTCCACTCTGGAATGGGTAATGGCTGAAGTAACCCTCCTGGCCTCTGCCTCTCGGCTTTCACCTGCTGGTACACTAAGCATCTGGATACAAACTGTGCCACTTCCCTCTTCATGCCATATCACCACACACTCTCTCGCATATCTCGATACATCTTGTTAGCACCTGGATGTATGGAATACTAAGACCGATGCGCTTCCTGCAATACCTCCTCTCGCAACTCCCCACTAGGCACACACAATCTAACTCCATGCCTCAAAGATCCATCCTCTGCAATAGTGAAATCATCCTCCAATTCTGCTCTCACCTGAGCTCTGATACTCCTCAAAGATACATCATCATACTGTGCTGCCTTGATCCTGTCCATCAAATCTGAGTGTATCAGCAATCCCCATATCTGTATAGTACACCCAGGAACAATCACCTCAATGCCCAAGCTCTCCAAGTCCTCCAACAAATATCGATCCTGCGTCAAGAACATAGCTACCGGATACCTGCTCAAAGCATCGGCAACTACAATGGCTTTCCCAGGATGATATTGCAAAGAGATATCAAAATCCTTCATCAGTTCCAACCACCGACACTGTCTCATGTTTAACTCCTTCTGCGTGAAAACGTACTTCAAGCTTTTGTGGTCTGTGAAGATCTCCACACGCTCTCCGTACAAATAATGTTTCCACAACTTCAGGGCGAATATGACAGCTGCCTACTCCAAATCATGGGTAGGATAGTTCTTTTTATGAGGACGCAATTGCCTGGATGCATAGGCAATCACTTTCCCATGCTGCTGAAGAACACAACCTAAACCCTTCCCCGATGCATCACTATAAATAGTGAAACCTCCTGACCCTGATGGCAACGTCAAAATAGGAGCAGACGTCAACCTCTTCTTCAATTATTCAAAAGCAACCTGGAATTCCTCCGTCCAAACAAACTCCACATCCTTCCTTGTGAGTCTGGTCATCGGCTCGGCAATCCTCGAAAAATCTTGCACAAACTTCCTGTAGTAGCCTGCCAATCCCAAGAAACTCCTGATCTCTGCTACCGAACTCGGAGTCTTCCAAGATTCCACTACTGAAATCTTCTTCGGATCCACTGAAATACCATCACCAGTCACAACATGCCCCAAAAATTCTACCTTGTCCAAGAAAAACTCATATTTGGACAACTTCCCATAAAGCTTCTCCTTCCTCAGCACATCCAACACAATCCTCAAATGCTCCTCATGCTCCTCCGGTGTCCTCGAGTATATGAGTATGTCGTCGATGAACACCACCACGAACTTGTCAAGGTACTGGTGGAACACCTTGTTCATCAAGTTCATAAATACCGCCGGTGCATTAGTCAAACCAAACGGCATCACCATAAACTCGTACTGACCATACCGAGTTCTAAAAGCAGTCTTCGGTATATCCTCGGGCTTTACCTTCACCTGATGGTAGCCTGATCTCAAATCTATCTTAGAAAATACCTTTGCACCACTCAACTGATCAAACAGATCATCAATCCATGGCAAAAGATACTTATTCTTGATAGTGAGATTATTCAAAGCCCTGTAATCAATGCACATACGCACCGATCCATCCTTCTTTGGTACAAACAATACCGGGGCTCCCCATGGTGAAGAACTCGATCTGATAAACCCCTTATCCTGTAATTCGTCCACCTGCTTCTTCAACTCGACCAGCTCGTTGTTGTTTACTCTATAGATATGCTGTGAAATTGGTTCTGCACCTGGCACCAAGTCTATAGAAAATTCAACATCTCGATCTGGTGGCAATCCTGGCAATTCCTCAGGAAACACATCCAAGAATTATGCTATCAACGGATGCGGTAACTCCTTGTCTTCCACCATAGCTCCACAAATAATGCCTTCCCCCTGCTCCGTAGCTCCTCTAGCAAACTTGAACTCTGGCTCTCCTGGCGGACCAAACAAAACTCTACCTCCTCTACAGTCTATGCTAGCACGGTGCCTACTCAACCAATCTATCCCAAGTACAATGTCATAGCTCGGAAGTGGCATTACAAGTAGACACGCACTCAACTCCCAGCCTCCCAGAGTAACTCTCCGATCCTTGCAAATATCATTAACCAGGATAATGCCTCTCCCGGTCATGATCTTGCAAGTCCTAAGCAAAGACTCAGCTACCAAACCATGCTTCAGAGTAAAAGAAACAGATACAAAACTATGGGAAGCACCACTATCAAACAAAGCTAAAGCTGGAATGGAATCAAGAAGAATAGAACCTGCGATGACATCTCCGGTGGGTTCCTCCTCTTCGACGGTCATAGCAAACGCTCGTCCCTGTCGAGCACCTCCCTGCTGTTGATGCTGGACAAAACGCTGCTGCTGTGTCGGAAGCGTTCCCCTCGGCTGTGCTGCAGGTGGTCTCGTCTGTGTCCTCGGAGCTGGAGCTGCTCCCTGAACTACACGACGAGGACACTCCCTCGATTGATGCCCTTCAGTACCATAATACAAACAAACTCCTGGCCTCCTACTGCAAACTTCCCAGATGTGGCCAGGCTTCTTGCAGAAGTTGTATGGAGCTTGCTGAAACTGTCTCTGCTGCTGAGGTGCCTGGTGAAAAGGCGCTCTAGCTGGAGTCTGGTTCTGCTGTGGCTGCTGGAAAGGTCTGGACTGGAAATGAGGACGTTTGGCAGATACTGCACTGCCGTTGGCCCCCAGAAAAGAATCACGGTCTCTCTTGGTCTTCAAATCCAGATTCCGCTCAACCTTGCGTGCCTCCGCAAGTATCTCCGAGTATGTCTCATAAAAAGACGGAATGAGGAATCAATATGGCACAAGATGTAAGACATCAAGGAAAGGACAGTTTAAGGGATCAAGTATCAATGTCAAAGGAGAATAGTTGAATCAAAAGAATCTTCCTAGATGTGATTGAGTATCTCAGCCTATATCCTATATCCTATCGCAGGCTCGTAGTAGTACAACTAAGTTGTCGCACAACCACGACATCACATACTTGTGAAGCTAGACCTGCATGGGCCACCACCAAAAATGTGTCACGACTCGTACCCGATGTAAGGATACTAGTCGGAAACAACGCCCAGCCTACACCGCAGAATCGGCGATAGAACGCTGTCTAGATAGTCTATCTAAAGTAATGAACCACCAATAATGATAGAATACTCAATCACAGAACTAAGATAGAATGAGCACGAATCAGATAAGAATAGAATAGTCATCATACAACTCATAAGTTTAAAATAATACACCAATGAGTCTGAAGAGTAACAAATAAGCTGGAGACAAATCCAGTACAAAAGAATACTATCATACTACAAAGTTATACTTCAGGGTCAACTATCTCAGTTGGGATAAGTCCCTTTTGAGCCAGGGTCTCCGAATCTAAACCCACAACATCCTGGGGTCCATAATAGGTAGGGTACTCCTCAGTGTCATCTGGAAAAATATATCCAGTCAGGAAAGGAGCAGAGTACATCTCTAACAGCAGTTCTAATCCATGATAAAAACTATGTAACAGTAAATAGCTGTGGATAAACAAGATGCAGAAAATAGATACAAGAGATATATAGACAATAAGGAAATACTGGAAAGAAATACAATAATGAACAATATGCCAATGAAACAATAATACTAATGACTAAGTGTGTGAGTACTAGCTTAACATGTGATCGGCTTGGGCAAGATACAATGCGGCCTGGCTAATCATACGTGCGGTGCATGATCAACACTATTCGCTTACCAATACTTTATTCAATATGGATTTGATCACATATTTATACTAATACTCCCTACCCCCAACTGGTATAATAGATCCAACCACGGTATGCTATGGCACTAGATTCCCCAAGAAGAGAGCGACTCCTTCCGAAAATCGGTGTCTGTACATGTACAAGATAACCAATGAAACAATACTTGCACCATATACACCATATACCAAGGAATAACATCTCATGACGAGATCCGGATATACCAATCCGTGTAACCATAGTGTCGAGAGAAATATGTAAATCTACACTAGATACAACGAACATAGAGGATATCATAAATGAGAAACTATCAGAGAATGTACTCGCTTGAAGTCCAAAGAACAGTCTCACAGATGTCTGACTCGGTGCCTCGAAGACCTAGATATGGAATACCATATTAATACAAGGTCCCGGAAAGAGAACAAGTCAAACTAGTCAACTTCTAGGTCAATAAATCAATCCTAAGTTAAAAGTCAACTATGGTCAACTCTAAAGTCAAACATGGTCAAACCAAGGTCAACCTCACAAGACATCTATATAAATAATATAGAAAATAAAATACAACAATTTAGGAATCAAAATTAGATCCCAATAGATACCCACACAAAGTATACTAATAATACAATATTATACACACTCTAAATAATGTATATACAAACCAATATTTATACAAATAAAATAATATATTATTATTAGTATTATACCTCACAAAAACACCTATATATATACATATATATAAATCAAAATGCATATATATATATATATATATATATATATATATATATATATATAAAACAAATTTAATAACTATATACTTATATATACATACATATAAACTTACAAAATTAAAATACCAAACACATGCACATATTAATGTATGTATTTTACATGGCTAGAAGCACACATAAAAATACATTCATTAATATACAAATAATTATATAATAATTATAAATAATATAATTACACATTTAAACACATAAATATATTTTACAAACCTTTATGTATAAAATATTTTATTAACATAAGTACATATATAATTGCATGCAAGAAAGCTACACACATATATTTATACATCATATTAAAATACATAAAAATATAGATCTATGCTACAATATCATAATAAATACACTAAAATAAATATATAATATCTATATATATTTACTAATTATAAATGAAGAATTTAAAGCATAATTAATTAGATCTACACATAAACACACCAAATTGGAGAGTATCACACCGTATCCCACTAGATCTAGGATACGCATGTGACACGAGTCCAACACACAACCAATTGCACCCCGAAGGACACAAACATGTCACATATAATATTTATGAATAAATCAAAGTGTCAAAAGTAGATCTATGTGTCCGTGTCAAAATACGACATGTTCAAAGCCCCGTGTCGGAGGAAAAACCCCCAAAATGACACGTATCACCAAATAGTTGGGATACGAACCACATGTACCAAATTATGGACACGACACTAGCCCCAAACACATAAGCTCATGTCCAATTGATCTATAGGATCAATTGATACACACAACAAAATGTAAATTCAGAATTCCAACAAAATTAACACTAAAAGCACCATAACTTTCTCCATGGGTTTCCTATGAACACAAAACAAAGTCCTATGGGTAGTACATACATATAGGTTGATTTTACATGATTAAATCTTAGATTTAAAAGCTATTTAAATGGAAAAAACTGAATTATACCTATTGGGAGATGGATTCCCAATGAAACCTCCAATTGAGATGAACTTGCTTCCAAATTGTAGATTCTTGCTCCTTTTTGTAGATCTTTGCTTCCTCCTTCTAGATCCTTGCTTCTCAACTTTCTAATGGTGAATTGGAAAGAATTTGGGATAAATTTGGAGGAGAATTGGAATGGGAATGGAAATAATTTGGGAGTGGAGAATTCTAGATCTAGATTTGGAATGAGAATGAGTGGAGAGAGAAATTTCCCCCCTCTAATATAGGCCGGCCATGCCCCCTTCCCCAAGCAATTGTAAAATGTCCAATGTACCCCTTGGGGCCTCTCATGAAGAAATAATTAAGGAAGGAAGCTTCTAGTCTAATCACTTAATTAATTTAATCCATCTCCTTAACTATGGGCTTTCTAAATGCGCCAAGTCTAACTATTTAATTCATGTTGGTCCATGGGTCCAAACTACACTAGTTGGGTCTACTAAAATAAGTCCAAAATAATTAAATAACATCCACCAACAATTAAATAATACAACAAAAATTATTTTCCATGCACAATATTTATTTAAATAGGAAATTACTAAAATACCATTTTTCCTAAAATGTGGTAGTGACAAGATCAATCCTGGAAAACACCCTCGCTCCGCTCAACTGGTCAAATAGATCATCAATACGCAGCAGCGGATACTTGTTCTTGATTGTGAGGTTGTTCAGAGTCCTGTAGTCGATACACATCCGTATCGACCCATCCTTCTTCGGCATGAAAAGTACCGGAGCACCCCACGGAGAAGAACTAGATCTGATAAATCCCTTGTCCTGAAGCTCATCCACCTGCTTCTTCAACTCTATCAGCTCACTGTTGCTGACTCTATAGACGTGCTGGGATATCGGCTCCGCGCCTGGCACCAAGTCTATAGAGAACTCCATATCTCTGTCCGGAGGTAACCCTGGCAACTCCTCCGGAAAGATATCCATATACTCCTCTATCAGTGGATGTAGCAACCTCGGCTCTACCACCAGGGCTCCGCAGAAGACTCCCTCGGTCTGCTCTGCTGCTCCTCTGGCAAACTGAAACTCTGGCTTACCTGGCGGACTAAACAAAACTCTGCCTCCACGACAATCTATACTAGCACAATGCATACTCAACCAATCCATCCCGAGTACAATATCGTAGCTCGGAAGTGGCATTACGAGTAGGCACACACTTAACTCCCGGCCTCCTAAAGTAACTCTTCGGTCTCTGCAGACATCACTGACTAGAATGATACCACCCCCGGTCGTGATCTTGCAGAGTCTAGCTAAAGGTTCAACAACAAGATGGTGTCTAACAGCAAAAGATACAGACACAAAGCTATGGAAAGCACCGAAATCAAATAAAGCAAGAGCTGGAATGGAATCAAGAAGAACACAGATCAAAGAAGTCAATACGGTTCAAGAAACAATATCATCAAAGAAGGACAGTAATATTATAAAAGAAATAATTTCAGGAAAAATTAAGATAGCAAAAGGAATCAGGAAGGGTCCTAGTTGTGATTGAGCACACTCTCTCTTAGCCTATATCCTATATCCTATTGCAGGTAAACCTAAAAACTAGACCTGCATGGGCCGCCACCAAAAATGTGTCATGACCCGCACCCGAAAATCGGGCATGAGTCGTGGGTACGTCCAGCCTACACAGCAGAATTGGTGGTAGAACGTTGTAAAAGTCCGTTCTAGGTCAACCAACTATCTATATATCTCACAGAAAAATCTGCCATGACCTCTCCAAAAGGAGGGCAACCACGCAATATATATATGAATAATCCTCTCCAAAAGGAGGGTAACCACACAATATATATAAACTCTCAATCACAAAATCTAGGGGAAGAGATAAAAGCACGATATGATAGCAAAAGGAAACAAGGAAACACAGAGCAAGACAATATCTAAAATATACAGTCCAAGGCCATAATAGCTACAACATCTCACAGCATCAAAAGAATAAGTACAATCATCCAAAAATAAACCACTGGGAACAACCCAGAAAACCCACCTAGCTAACTAGGGCGCTATCGGCGTCTCATCGGCGCACTCCTCCTCAGTCTCGGGGTCACAACCCTCGTCAATACCCGGCTCGTAGAACATCGGGCAATAGTCCTCAGGATCCTCTGGAAAAAATATGTCCAGTCTGGACTGAAGCGAAGTACATAACTCTGAAAGCAACTCCAAATACATGGTAAGGTGTATATGACAAGCAATAGAAAAGTATACAAGTTGCACAGGAAATAAATATATGCTGGAGAACGATAAGTAGCTGCAAAGTAAACTGGAGAACAATACAAGTAGTGAAAAAGTAACTGCAGGTGAGAAACATGAATACTAGCTAAGTGCCTTGAGCACAAGTTCGTTATGTGATCGGCTTAGGTTGCACATGAAAAATACTACGATAACTCCGTTATGCGTGAGTTGCATAACCGACATACACATGAATACTGTTTGGCTTTGATCACATAACCAACTCCTACTCCCCTCCCCTACTAATACCATTGGATCCAACCACAATATGCTACGTACATGATAAGTAGCTCATGCATACGAAGGCGAGAGCACAAGAAGCACATGATAGCACATGAGAATCAATACCCGAAGTACATGATGAAATACACGTGATAGAGTACCCGCTGAACACGGTAAGGGGGATAGCATGTCATGACGGGATCCACTAGTACCAGCTCGTGTAACAATATGTCAGAATCAAGTATCACAGTTCTAGAATAGGTGATATAAATGCTATCATAAAATGGAAACTATCAGAGGTAGGTACTCGCCTGATATCCTGAGCAACTGATGAGGATCGAGATCCGGACCGGTGTCGCAAGAACCTATTACGAAAAACAAGATAAAACAGGGTTCTAAGGAGTTAAACTGATATAAAATAATTAAAAATAGGCTTCTAGGGATATTCTAGGTCGAACGGGTCAAACCGGTAAAATTTGGGTCAAAAAGTCTACCCGGGGTCCAAAAAGTCAACTCTAGGTCAAAACTAGGTCAAATGTTGACTTTTACGGTCAACGAGGACAATTATGGTCAAAGCTAGGTCAAACTAGGGTGTTCCTGAAATTCTAGGTCAAACCGAGCTTATTAAGCTACTAAACTCACAAACTCGCCTAATCGAGATACCGGGATACCCTCGGTATCCGATACCTCATCCTAGGCCACGCACCCCGCCTAAACCCGCTAAAACCAATACTAGCACGCGTAAATATATACACATAAATATATAAAAATTACTCCAATACTATTCCTAGGCTATTGCTCAAATACCCCGCTCGAAACTCAATACCTTGGATATCTCAAGGTATTGAGATACCTCGGTATCTCAAGGTATTGAGATACCGTTCTCAAACCCCTCTAACTAGTTATCTAGTAGCTATCTAAGTATGTAGACATATATATCTAGCTATAATCTAGGCTAAATATATATATATATATATCAATCATATCTATACTTATCTACGTATCTATATACATATATATATAGATATCCACACACATATACATATCCCCATATATACCTTACCCAAATATATATATATAAATATATATATATATATATATATATATATATATATATATATATATATATATATATATATATATATATATATATATATATATATATATATATTTAGATACTTATAGATATGTATATAACTATATTTATATAGATATTTATACCTTAGATAGATAACTACCTATCTATCAATCCAACTACCTATCTATCTACCTATCTAGTAATTAGATATCTATCTAACTATCTCTATAACTATCTATCTATATAACTAGCAATCTAACTATCTATAAACTATCTATCAAATCTATTCTAACGATCTCTCTATCACCTATCCCTCGCCAACACCCTCGCGCGAATGCTAGCTGTTGCTTCTGCCTGTACTGCACTTGCTGCTGCTGCTTTTGCTGTTATTGCTGCTGCTGCTGCTTCATAGTGCTGCTGCTGCTGCTCCTTCTGCTGCTGCAGTGCAGCAGCAGCTGCTGCTACTGCTGGCAGTCTCCTCCCCCCCCTTCGCTTCGCCACACACACACAAGCACACACTCCTATATACATATATATATATATCACTATATATATATATAAACATACATATATCTCTATATATATATATATATATACAACTAGATATATATATATATACACACACACTTATATACATATAATCTAACACACACACACGTATAAATATATACATAGCTATATATATATATATATATATATATATATATATATATATATATATATAAATATATATATATAAACACCTATTTATATATATATATATGCACACACACACAGATATATATATATACATATACACACACACTCGAGGGTATATATATATATATATACACACACTCTTAAACACACTCTAACACATACCTACACACTCACAACACTTACACAGACACACACACACACACACACACACACACACATATATATATATATATATATATATATATATATATATATATATATATATATATATATATACTACTATATATATATATACACACATACAATATCTATATATACATATCAACACACTCACTCTAAAATATATATATATACACACATACACATTTATACATATATATATATACATAGACATATACATACACAAGCACACTTATACATATACATATATATATACACATAGACATATACATACACAAGCACATAGATATAAATACACACATATATATAAATATATATGCATATATATAGACACACATACAAATATATATATATATACACAAACACAACACAACGCACACAACACACAAACAACATGCCCCACTCACGCCCAACGATCCCGACACTCACAAACACCCATAAATATATTAAATATAACTCGAGAACTCTAGCACACACTCCCCGATGTAACCCAACGCGCGCACAAGCCCGAAACTAGGAAACCAAGTCAAAATGGCCGTTCGGTCATTTCGACGAACACGCGGTACGCGGTTCAGAAAACCTCCTGAAACGTACACCAAACCAACTCGGAATCAGCCTTAAATTTATCCACGGGTTCTAAACGATTCCTAGATCCTAGAAAAAATGCTACCCCGTCGATTCTAGGTCCATGGCGAAAACGCGCACGCACTTGGAATCGACGACGACAAAAACTCCAAATTTAACCGAAACGCCCGTTTCTCCGCGACACGACTTCCCGTATCCGAACGGAGACACACACTCACCCTCAAGACACCCGACAACTTCTACCTAGGTCCGTCTAACATAGGGCATCACCCAAAATTGGGCCAAATTCGGATTCCACCCGAAATTGACACAAAACCTAATGTCAAGGTCTCCAAACTCAATCAAACTAGTTCCAACTTCCTCCTACGGGTAGGCTTAGGGTCTAGGAAGGTTCTAAAACACTAATTATACTACATAAAAGTAATTAGCAAGGGAAAAGTTAGGGTTTACCTCTTGGGAGTTGAAATCCCAAGGCCAAAGTCTTCGATCTATTTGGAATCACCTCCCTCAAGCTCCAAGCCACCAAATCTAGCCTCCACACTAAATCTAGGCTCCACACACCTAGGTTGGGAAAAATTAGGGTTAGGGTTCACATAAAGAAGAAGGAATGGAAGAAAGAAGGAAGAAAAGTGAAGAACACTTACTTGGGGAGAAGAAAGAAGAAGAAAGAAGAAGTGGAGAAGAAGAAGAAGTGAAGAAGAAGAAGAATAACAAAGGGGGGCTGCTGCTGTGATTACACGGTCGTGTGTGGGTAGGTAGGGGCCGGCCAAGCCTAAAGAAAGGGTTTCACTAATTTCCAAATGCCCAAAACACCCCCCTCTCACTTGGTTTTGGATTTCGGGTTCCAAAAGCACTCAAACTAACTCCAAATCTCTCTAACTAACCCACTAAAAATATAATAAATAATTCTAAGCCCCAAAATAATCCTCACAAGGGTGTGGGCTGGGTCGGACATGGGTCCACTAGGGTTTGACATGGGTCCAGGCTAGCCAAAACCCTAAAATAATCAATTAAAAATAATACAATCACTAAATAAATATAAATATAATTAATTAAATATAATTCAGAATTAAAAAAAAACACTATTTTCTAGAATTGGGTAGTGACAGTCCTGGCTCGGGTCGGAGGCTACTCTAGGCTTCGGCGGAGGTGCGGTGCTACTCCGACGAGAGGGACTACTCGGAGTCGATGGAACTGCTACTCCAGCATCGTGGAGTCGGGTCTCCATGATGGACGAGGCGGGTGAGGCAGAGAAAGATGGTGGTTCTGAATCAAGGCGGAGGGGAGTGGCCGGATCGATCGGGGGAGAGTCGGGTAGGGGGTGGAGCTAGGTCGGGGAGCTCGACTGAGGGGCCTGGCCGGAGGAGGCTGGATCGGGTGGCCGGCTGAAGGTGATCGAAGGTTGGCCGGGCTGGATGGAGATGGTTTTCTCAAATCTAAAAATAGGTGATGAGAAAGACGAAGAAGAAGAAGAAGAAGAAGAAGAAGAAGGGAAGAAGAGAATAGGAAATAAAAAAAAAATGCTACGGTTGAGATCTTGTGAGAAGGCAGGAGAGAGAAGATGGGGGCTTCCCTAAGTTTGGGGATTAGGGCATATTGGGAAGGGTGAGGTGATGTGATATTTTATAGGAAGGGTGATGGGAGGTGTGTGGTGATGTTGAGCCCCATTTAAATGGGTGGCCAAGATTCGTCATGGAGAAAAATCATTCATGTAAGGAGGGGGTTGGGTTGACTAGTCAAATATTAGGGCTTCTCTATTGGTTTGAACCAATAGGGTGTTGACACCTAATGCAACATTTATAAATGGGCCCCCTTAAATTTGGGTATATGCACATATACATGCAATAATGAAAAATTGGTGGGCAATTTGGTGTTTGGTATTTTGTAGGGTGAGAGGGTGTTGTATGTTTGGTATAGCCTTAATTAATGGGACTCTTGGATTAAATTGGGATTAAACGAGATTAGTCAAAATGGTATCCCCAATTTAATTAGAAATAAATGCAAGTGGTATTCTAAAATTAATTAGGAGTACATGGGGCCAAAATTAGGTTGGGACACACATATCATTAGTAAAGAAGACTCATAACAGGATATTACCCTAATTTGGGTTGTACAAAAATGGGTCGAGACTGTCTCCAATTTTAATTAGAACACACAACGATACAAAATCGGATTTTATTTAGAAATTAAATAAACGTCCGTGATGAATATTGTGCGGCTAAAATGAAGCACAAGAGAGCATAATTATGAGTTACAAAAAGGTCAGAATGGAAGGCGGGCACGTCTAGGGCAAGGTTGTAATTGTTGGAAGACAAAAGATAGAATAGCGCTCCAAATATCGAAGCAACGGCAAGGCACAACAATTAAATAAAATTACGGTAATTAAATACAATCTCAAATAATTAAATTCTAAATAATACAAATAAATTCATAACCCTATAATTCGGTCAGGTGTTCATCTAGTGGGCTTCTAGGTCAAGTCTACCAGCTTAAACATTAATAAATATTGTACATAATATTATAAATACACATCTCATGCAATTATTTAAATTAAATACACGCAATATTAAATATATATAAAAAGTCAAAAATACCCCTATTTTTGGAATGTGATAGTGACAGCCCTAGGTTAGACGGACCTAGATAGACGTGTTTGGGTGTCTTGAGGATAAGTACGTGTCCCCGTTCGGACACGTGAGGTCGTATCGCGAAGATTTGGGTGTTTCGGGCGATTTGGGGGTTTTCGTCGTCGTAGGTTCTATGTGCGTGCACATTTTTGCCACGAAACTAGAATCGATGAGTTAGTATTTTTTCTAGGATCTAGACATCGATTAGAATCCGTGGGTAAATTTTGGGCCGATTCCGAGTAGGTTTGGTATGCGTTTCACGAGATTTTATGAACCGTACTCCATATATTTGTCGAAATGACCGAATGGCCATTTCGACTTGGTTTCTAGGTTTTGGGCTTGTGCATGCATTGGTTTAGCTTCGGAGAGTGTGTGCTAGAGTTTTTCTGTATATATTTATATATATAGTGTGTTTGAGTGTGTGTTTGTTTGTATGAGTGTATATATATATATATTTGTGTAGGTGTGAGTGTGAGTGAGTATTTGTGTATAGGTGTGAGTGTGTAGTGTAGTGTAGTGTGAGTGTTTGTATGTGCTTGAGAGGTGTGTGAGTGTGTTTGTGTATATATATATATACGTGTGTGTGTGTGTTTCTCTCTCTCTCTCTCTATATATATATATATATATATATATATATAAGTGTGTGTGTGTATGTGTATATATATATATATTTATGTGTGTGTAGTTGTGTGAGTGTTTGTGTGAGAGTGTGTGTGCGAGAGTGTGTGAGTGTCAGTGTGTGTTTGTAAGCTTGTGTGTGAGTGTGGATATGTATTTATGTATATATATGTATGAGTGTGTGTGTATCTATATATATATGGTAGTGTGTGTCTATATATATATGTGTTTGTGTGTATATATATACATATATATGTGTAAGTGTGTATATATATATATATGGTTGTGTGTGTATATATATATGTATATATGTTTGTGTGTTTATATATATATGTAAGTGTGTGTGCGTGTATAGGTTTCTATGTGTGTGTATAGATGTGTTTGTGTGTGTGTGTGTTAGTGTGTGTCGAGGTGTGAGAGGGAGAGAGATTGAGGAGAGTGAGCGAGAGGGCAAGCCACAGCAGCAGCTAGCGCAGCTGCAGGCGCAGCAGCAACGCCGCGGCAGCAACGGCAGCAGCTGCAACAGCAGCGATGTGCAGCAGCAGTAGTAGCAGCAGCGCTCAGCCGCGCAGCAGCGTGTTTCAGCAGCACAGTACGAGCGCGGCAGCAGTTCGCAGCGCATTTCAGCAGCGCAGCGCAAGCGCGGCAGCAGTTTGCAACACGTGTTCCCCTCCCCCTTCTTTATATATATGTATGTATATATATAGATATATATACTTATATAGATAGATAGATTGATAGATAGATACATAGATAAGTATAGATAGATATGTAGGTATTAGTACACACATATATATATATATATATATATATATATATATATATATATATATATATAGTTAGAGATATATATATATGTATAGATATGAATATGTGTATGTGTATGTGTATGAGTATGTATATATATATATATATATATATATATATATATATATATATATATATATATATATATAGGTAGATGCATATGTGTAGGTATATATATATATATATATATATATATATATATATATATATATATATATATATATATATATATATATATATATATATATATATATATATATATATATATATATGCTTAGTTATATAGCTAGATATATGTTTATATAGATAGATAGTTATATGATTAGTGTTAGAGAGGGGGATAGTTGGGTATCTCAATACCTCGAGATACCTAAGGTATTGAGGTATTAGGGGTAAGGTATTGAGGTAACCTAATACTAAGTTTTATATATATATATATATATATATATATATATATATATATATATATATATATATATATATATATATATATATATATATATATATATATATATTGATGTTATGTATATAAATAAGTATATATTATAGATAGCTAGCTAGTTAACTAGAATTAGAGGGTAAGGTATCTCAATACCTTGAGATACAAAGGTATTGAGATAAGTTGGGTATCGAAGGTAAGGTATTAAGGTGTTTACCTATAAACTAGGTTATATATATATATATATATATATATATATATATATATATATATATATATAGTAGCATATGGTAATATATATATAGATAGTTAGTTAGTTAGTTAGTTAGCTAGTGTTAGTGAGGGGTAAGGCTTGAGTATCTTAATACCTTGAGATACTTAGGGTAAGGCTTGAGTATCTCAATACCTTGAGATACTTAAGGTATTGAGCGTCGGGACAAGGTATTGAGTTTTAGCCTAGGATTGGGGTTAGAGATGCTTATATATATATATATATATGTGTGTGTGTGTGTGTGTGTGTGTGTGTGTGTGTGTGTGTGCTGGTATATATTTTAGAGGGTATAGACGGGGTGTATAGCGTAGGTTGAGGTATCGGATACCGAGGGTATTCTGGTATCTCAAGGAGGTGAGTTTGAGGTTTATTAGCTTAATAACTTAGTTTTGATCTAGAATTTCAGGGGCACCCTACTTTGACCTAGAGTTGACCGTAGTTGACCCGGTTGACCGCCAAAGTCAACTTTTGACCCAGATTCGACCCAGGGTTGACTTTTTGGACCCAAAGTTGACTTTTTGACCCAGATTTTACCGGTTTGACCCGTTTGACCTAGAACGACCCTAGAAGCTTATTTTTAGATATTTTATATCTGTTTAACTCTTTAGAACCCTGTTTAATCTTGCTTTTCGCAATAGATCCTTGCGATACCAGTTCGGATCACCAGTTGCTCAGGACGTCAGGCGAGTACATTCTCTGATAGTTTTCATTATCTGATGATGATTATGATTCAGCTTCTAGTATAGTATTCTCTGATTTTTATGGCATGAAATGGACTAGTATTTCTGGATTTATTTACTTGCGACACGTATATTTTATGTTTCTGGCCTCTATTCTGGAATCTCCTACTGGCATCACTACATGCATCACTCATGTTTCTGGCTGGACTCATACTTGATTTTCGTGTCGGGTCTTGGATTCACTTATACTAGTCCGGGTGGGAAAATACTCGAGTAGACTTGTAAATATTCCCAACTGGAATTACTGGAATTACCCCCTCTGGTCTAATCTGGAATGATAGCAGCCGCACACCCAGTGTACGGTGAGCCGTACTTACCCCTAGCTGTTTACATGTCGAAACATGTATTTCAAAGATACGAGTTTATTCTTTCTAGTCTGGACTCTCTTGCATTTCTTGCTGGTCTCACTTATAGTTTTTGGACTTGACTCATTATATGTATTCTTGCTGGACTCACTACATGTTCTTGTGCACGCACTTACTCTTAGTTTAGATTTCTTGTATTCTGCAGTCATTACTATCTTGCTTCTGATATTCATGCATCTTTACCTTTATGCACTAGTGATATGTATATATTTCTTATTTCATACTTTATTTTCTTCACCTTGCTACTTGCTACGACTGCTTTATAGTTTTTATCATTTAACTGGAACTGCTGTTAGAGGTGTACTTGCTCCAATCCTGACTGAATATATTTTTTAGAGGATCCGGAGGATTGGTGCCAGATATTTTATGGACCTCAGCTTGTCGATGGTGCAGACAGGGACCCCCTAGTTTAGGAATAATTTCCAGGTTGGTAGCCGGGATCACTAGGACCTTAGTTGTTGTTTTTATTAGCTTTTGGTACCGGATTTATCTCCGGTTTTGGATTGAGACCTTGTATTGTATTTGATTCAGGATGTTGTATTATTATTATTGATGTTATTATTGTTTTAGTAGCAAATGTCTAGACTTTGTAGTTGTTAGTCTTCTGTGTTATCTTATCGTGCTTAGATTCGTGATTGAGTACTTGTGATTATCATTATGATATTGCTCCTCCGTTTGGAGTTGAGATCTTGATAGGTGCTTATATTGATTGTGTGAGATTGTTAACTAGATAGTAGATCTAGACAGTATTCTACCGTTGATGCTGCGGCGTAGGCTGGACGTACCCACGACTCATGCCCGATTTTTTGGGTGCGGGTCGTGACAACCGATAATAACTCGAGCCACCTCCTCTGACGCATGTTGAGTTACTTTTGTGTGATCATATACCTCAAGCTTTTGTGGTCTGTGAAGATCTCCACTCGATTACCATATAGGTAATGCCTCTAGAGCTTTAGTGTAAACACTACTGCTGCCAACTCAATATCATGCTTCAGATAACTCTTCTCGTTGTCTCAAAGTTACCGAGCCGCATAAGCTATCACTCTGCCATGCTGCATAAGGACACAACCTATTCCCACTTCTGAAGCATCACAATACACTGAGAACCCACTTGGTCCCACTGGAAGTGTCAAAATATGAGCCAAAATTAAACTCCGCTTGATCTTCTCGAAAGAAGTCTGACAAATATCTGACCACTCAAAGTGCATATCCTTACATGTCAGCCATGTCAATGTTGTGGAGATTCTAGCAAAGTCTGTCATAAATCACATGTAGTAGCCTGCTAGACCCAAGAAACTGCCACATCTGAATTTGCACGGGGTATTTACCTGTAAACTCCCTCACCCAAAATAGGTATTTTGTGTATATTTTATATTATTATATTTATTATAGATGTTGAATTTATTTAGAGTATTCTCTTAGTTAATTAGAAAATAAAATTTCTAATAGTATATTTACTTATATAAATATTTATTTAGAATTATTTTTAGGCTATTTTAGATTATTGAGATTTTTCCATAATTTTTAGTTAATTAAAAACTACTAACACTAATTTTCTAGGACTTTGAAGAATTTATTTTATGTTCAAACTTAATTAAAAATATTCTAAAATTTTATTTTAGGTTCTAAATAGTCAAATACATTTTCTAGAATTTTTTAAGAATTTTCTGAATACTTTTAGTATTTATTGGGAGTTATTTAGACTAATAACTAATTTTTAGGACTTGTAGAATTTATTGTGCAAGCTAAGGAATATAAAATGGACCCACATTATTTTCTAGGGTTTATAATATTATTATATATTTTTTGAAATTATTTCAGAATTTTTGGAATAATGTTAGTATTTATTTCTAGTTAAATGGATAAAACTAATGTTTAGAGCTTCTCCTAATTATAGTAGTAAACTTATGAATATAAAATTGTCCCAAATATTTTTTTAGGGTTTACAGGTTCAAAATATATTTTATGTAATTTTTCCATATTTTTATGATTATTTTTAATATTTATTTGGAGTTGTTTAGATTTAAAATAACTTAAATAATGTTTTGATAAAGGTAAATCAAAAACAAATAATATAACAAAAACCATCCAATCAGATTCTGACATGTGTCAACCTATAAATATCTATTCAGCCTCAAGTACATCCCTATATATATATATATTATTATAACCCTAATTATCCTATTATTTTAGAGAGAGAGATTTTGGAGAATTGCCATCTAGGGTTCCTTCATCTTCCACAAGCCATTGCGCATAGCTCCGGACTCCAAACGAGGCCTACTTTCTTGCGTTAGAAAGATATTGAGGTTAGATTTCTTATTATATAATTTATTTTATGAAATTATGAGTATTAAAAATTGGAAAATTCGTAGAGTACAGCATGTCCGAAAATAGATGTGATTCAATATTTTCGCGATTCCGGGAGAACCAGCAATCAGAATCATGAACCGTTTAAAGTTTCTGAAATCTAATGTCGAGATCATTAACATATGTTTTTCCCAGAATTTAATTCAAAGTATTTATATACTGTTAATTCTGTAGAACTTTTAGGTTAGAATTTAACCATCGGTGCATAATACAAAATTTGTATGTGCCATAATTCCCAAATGAATTTGAATTCGGATGAGCCGTAAATTCTAGAATATTTTTGACGCTAAAATCTACAGGAAATCATGCATGAAAGTTGAGTTTGTGTCGGTTGACTTTTCGGTCAACAGATCGCCTCGATTTGCGTGCCATGAGTCTCGAGTTGATAAAATTCAGTTTTTTTGGACAAAATTTAGGAATTAACATAAAAATCAGAAAAATAAGATTAAAATAGGATTTTAGAGTAATTATTCCAGAATTAAATAAATTAAAAAAATTATCTTTTGACGTGATAAATTTGTAATACATAGGCTATTTGGACTGTGACTTGGACTCTGATTCATACCAGCAGCAGAACCCCAGGCAAGATACCTTGCCAAATTGCTTACAGTATTTTGTATGCTTAGTATATTTCTGTATATTTATTGTATTTCTATTTATTGCATGTGTAGTTCCTTTCAGTCATTACTATATATTAGATATGTTGACACACACTTGATACTTAGTATCATAGAGGACAATCATTAGGCGTATGGGCTTTTAACTACTCTAGTAAGCCATAGTAACTAACACGCACTATGGTGGTCGTGTCCGATGGTCGCTACCCTCGAGGTATGTCGATTGATGGAGTCCGAGGATCGCTACCCCAGAGGTATGTCGGCTGATGATGTCCACTGACGAGCGTATGAGTTGTGAGGATTAGATCGAGTAGCCTACCCTTGCCCATACGTCGAAAAGTTGTCCTCATTTGTATTCATATAGATTGTCTTATACAGCGTACTTATTACTTTCAAATAATATGCATGTTTACTGTATTCAAATTGGCTCGTATTTTCTGTATCTTGTTACGTCCCTCTGAGGACCTGGTCCTCTGCCAGGTGTATCTGTTCTTGAGTATTTGCAGGAGCAAAGATTTGGATGGTGACATGTGATCTGATGATGTCTTCTCTTCGAGCCCATGGTCGTTAGCTGGTATTCCTATATTGTATTTGTTGTGTTGTACTTTTCCATTCGAGTTGGTAGTGGATTTATTTCCATCCAACTATCATCCTTAGATACTTCTTATTGAGATCTAGTTTCATAGATACTGGTTATTTATTTCTATATAATTTTGGTGGATGAGATTTAGATTTTACCCTGTAACTTGTATTACATTTTATACCACTTGTGGATTTGATATTCATATTACAGCGTACGTATGGATTTGGTTTCCATATATTGGAGTTTCCATATCCATGCGGCTGGCATGCTTACGTGTCCTAATCCTACGTATTTTGGGACTGGGGCATGACATATTTTTGTGGTGGCCCATGCAGGTCGAGAGCATATTGTCTCGGTTACGTTACTGTACCGAGCAAGCCTGCACCTAGGACTAGAGTATAGGATCTCATCCACAATTAACTATGATTCATCTTCCTCCTATCTGTTCTATTTGAACAATTGTATCCTGCTTGATTCATGTGCTTCCCTAATAGTTCCTTGAGTATAGCCTTCTGCTGAGAATATAGGAACCCCTGTTATTAGGATGATAATTAGAGTAGCATACCTATTAAGATTACAACGAGGATATAGACACACCACTAAGTTTAGAATATCTAGTAAACCTAGAATTCCTTATCTATAGATTAGTTTACCATTATCCCTTGATGTATTATGAAGACTTAAGAGTAGTATAGATACTACTAGAGTTAGTTAGAAGCTTACCATAATGTTTGGCCCTAGTATGGAGGAACCAATAGAAAACCAAAAAAGAATATTAGGACAGGACCTAAACCTCATAGTTAGATAGTATTGGAGAACTATAAACTTATATCAATGTCTTGTTATTAGTAGACAGCACCCTAGGAAGCCTAGATGAATGCAATCAACACTTCTCCCTTGATCATACCTCGAACATTCAACTAGTATACCACTCCCCCTTGGAAAACCATAATGCTACCTAGAGCCCCTCTATTTCACATATTGTTCCTCTGTGACCTTAACGTTCGCTAATTGTGCGACGACCAAAATTACGTTCTTTTTTCTTTATATTTCAACTCGTGCCACCTGACACTTCTGATAGTAGGCCAAGTAATTTATTTCTTTGTTAAGGATACATAGTTTGCTAGGATTATAGTTGTAATCTTGAATTTTAAAATTGTGTTCTTAGTAGTTAGAACTTGATAGTTAAGTTATTCTTGTAGATTGAGACCTGGTGCTTATCCCTTAGTTTTAAATTGCGTAACTTGTACCACACCTCAATACGAGTTATATTCCCTTTCCCTTGAGGCCAGTAACTGTCCCATTCTTACTATTGACACTTGCACTATGACTAAGAGTTAAGACGACCATGACCTATGTAATATAAGAGGATACCCTAACAAGTACCAAGATCCCTTCTCGAAGACCTTAATAGGAGCTTCTACGGTACCCTTAAGACTGTCACAGTATTAGTTTATTGTTTTAAGTTGGATAGTATACCTCACAACCTAGTATCACATAGTCTTTTGACCTATTATTGAAGTATGATTGAACAACATTAATTGTATACTAGCATAAGACGGCAGTGGTTATTTAGACAATAAAAGTTAGAGGTCCTTGCCCACATTTGGTCGACTAGCGACATAGACAAGGAGGTTGTATGATAACTGTAGGGATTGTAGAGTCTTTTATTATTGTTGCTTACTTGTTTTATTTTGTGAACTTGAATTAATTTGTACCTCCTTTCATCATCATCTAGCGTACTTATATTTGCTGCACTACCTTGACTTATGCTGCTATTATAGCCTAGTTTTGCAAGCTTACTCTTTTATCGAGCTTGATCATGAGATATATATTATTGGGGACGCCTACTAATACATTTCAGAATCAGTGTATTAAGGTCTAGCTAACCTTAGTGCTCTTGATTCGCCCTTCGTAATACTACTTTACGTGGATTGAGATATGTAGTGATTGGTAGACGAATATACTTGCCCCTAGATATGTCTGAGCGGATCGTATCGATTACAAAACTGTACTAATACGAGCATGCGAACAAAGAATTACCAAAATAGGATTTCAATCCACAACTGCTTTGACAATTCCCATTTGAATTTCTTAAACTCCTTGATCCTGATACTTCTATTCTATTACCTCACCCTTGAACTCTTTATTATTGGTCTCCGTCTTCCCTTATTTCGGAAAGACGAAACCTCGTGCTTGGTATGAGTTTAATACACAGAGAGTACTAGATATACCCCGTAGGCCGATCACATACTTGAGGATTATTCTTTTATAATTAAGGATATATCATATATGATATAATTGGCGTTGAAGTTTTGAGGATTGAATGACATGAGTAAATAAATTAAGGAATATTTTTCTTAAAGTATATAGCCTTCTGTGATAGATGGGTAAATTCTAAGTTGGGTAGCAGTGCATTGCCAACTTGAGAGAAATTTCTTTTAGATTGTGATCAAGTAAGATTAGATTGGGAGATTCAAGTCATTTTAATTTTGAGAAATTCTAAAAGAAGGATTAAGATAATGAGGATTTAACGAATTTTAAAATCTTGATATTGCGGACCAAATATTTATACTTTGAGCACATGTTTTAAATTTTAAATATTGAAGGATGAATCATCGATTTAAATTTTGAGAATAAATATAGAATTTTAGACTTGAACAATTGGTGAATTAGATTTAAATTTTACAATTTGATGATTTGAATTAAAAGTTCAATTTTGATTATTGGGTCACCTATTTGAAATATTGAGGATGTAAATTGAGTTTAAATATTTGAAGAGTACAAAATTCTTAATTTGAGAATAGGAATAAGATTTGATTAGAATTGTTTATTGTTCAAAGTCTAGAGGAGATTATGATAGTTGGAAATGGTGATATAAATTTTGATGTGGGATGTCATATAGACTTGAGTTAGATTTGAATGTTGATTATTTAAAAAAATCGAGAAGAGATTACGACAGGTTGAATTTTGATTTAAACAGTGGTTATCTTAATTTTGAAGTGATCGCGATAGATTTGAATAGATTTTATTATTTAAATTTTTGGAAGAGATTGCGATTGACGTACCTTATATACGAATGTGAAGGATTTAACAAATTATGCCTTATTTTAATTTCGAGGACGAAATTATTTTAAGTTGGGTAGATTGTAAACTCTCTCACCCAAAATAGATATTTTGTGTATATTTTATATTATTATATTTATTATAGATGTTGAATTTATTTAGAGTATTCTCTTAGTTAATTAGAAAATAAATTTTCTAATAGTATATTTACTTATATAAATATTTATTTAGAATTATTTTTAGGCTATTTTAGATTATTGAGATTTTTCCATAATTTTTAGTTAATTAAAAACTAGTAACACTAATTTTCTAGGACTTTGAAGAATTTATTTTATATTCAAAATTAATTAAAAATATTCCAAAATTTTATTTTAGGTTCTAAATAGTCAAATATATTTTCTAGAATTTTCTGAGAATTTTCTGAATACTTTTAGTATTTATTGGGAGTTATTTAGACTAATAACTAATTTTTAGGACTTGTAGAATTTATTGTATAAGCTCAGGAATATAGAATGGACCCACGTTATTTTCTAGGGTTTATAATATTATTATATATTTTCTGGAATTATTTCAGAATTTTTGGAATAATGTTAGTATTTATTTCTAGTTAAATGGATAAAACTAATATTTAGAGCTTCTCCTAATTATAGTAGTAAACTTATGAATATAAAATTGTCCCAAATATTTTTTTAGGGTTTATAGGTTCAAAATATATTTAATGTAATTTTTCCAGATTTTTATGATTATTTTTAATATTTATTTGGAGTTGTTTAGATTTAAAATGACTTAAATAATGTTTTGATAAAGGTAAATCAAAAACAAATAATATAACAAAAACCATCCAATCAGATTCTGACACGTGTCAGCCTATAAATATCCATTCAGCCGCAGGTACATCCCTATATATATTTTATTATAACCCTAATTATCCTATTATTTTAGAGGGAGAGAGATTTTGGAGAATTGCCATCTAGGGTTCCTTCATCTTCCACAAGCCATTGCGCATAGCTCCGGACTCCAAACGAGGCCTAGTTTCTTGCGTTAGAAAGATATTGAGGTTAGTTTTCTTATTATATAATTTATTTTACGAAATTATGAGTATTAAATTCTAGAAAATTTGTAGAGTACAGCATGTCCGAAAATAGATGTGATTCAATATTTTTGCGATTCCGGAAGAACCAGGAATCAGAATCATGAACCGTTTAAAGTTTCGGAAATCTAATGTCGAGATCATTGACATATGTTTTTTCCAGAATTTAATTCAAAGTATTTATATACTGTTAATTTTGTAGAACTTTTAGGTTAGAATTTAACCATCGGTGCACAATACAAAATTTGTATGTGCCATAATTTTCAAACGAATTTGAATTCGGACGAGCCGTAAATTCTAGCATATTTTTGACGCTGAAATCTACAGGAAATCATGCATGAAAGTTGAGTTTGTGTCGGTTGACTTTTCGATCAACAGATCGCCTCGATTTGCGTGCCATGAGTCTCGAGTTGATAAAATTCAGTTTCTTTGGACAAAATTTAGGAATTAACATAAAAATTAGAATAATAAGATTAAAATAGGATTTTAGAGTAATTATTCCAGAATTAAATAAATTAAAATAAATTATCTTTTGACGTGATAAATTTGTAATACATAGGCTATTTGGACTGTGACTTGGACTCTGATTCATACCAGCAGCAGGACCCCAGGCAAGATACCTTGCCAAATTGCTTACAGTATTTTGCATGCTTAGTATATTTTTGTATATTTATTGCATTTCTATTTATTGCATGTGTAGTTTCTTTCAGTCATTACTATATATTAGATATTTTGACGCACACTTGACACTTAGTATCATAGAGGACAATCATTAGGCGTATAGGCTTTTAACCACTCTGGTAAACCGTAGTAACTAGTACGCACTATGGTGGTCGTGTCCGATGGTCGCTACCCCCGAGGTATGTCGATTGATGGAGTCCGAGGGTCGCTACCCCAGAGGTATATCGGCTGATGATGTCCACTGACGAGCGTATGAGTTGTGAGGATTAGATCGAGTAGCCTACCCTTGCCCATACGTCGAAAAGTTGTCCTTATTTGCATTCATATAGATTGTCTTGCACAGCGTACTTATTACTTTCAAATAATATGCATGTTTACTGTATTTAAATTGGCTCGTATTTTTTGTATCTTGTTACGTCCCTCTGAGGACCTGGTCCTCTGCCAGGTGTATCTGTTCTTGAGTATTTATAGGAGCGCAGATTTGGATGGTGACATGTGATCCGAGGATGTCTTCTCTTCGAGCCCATAGTCGTTAGCTGGTATTCCTATATTGTATTTTTTGTGTTGTACTTTTCCATTCGAGTTGGTAGTGGATTTGTTTCCATCCAACTATCATCCTTAGATACTTCTTATTGAGATCTAGTTTCATAGATACTGGTTATTTATTTCTATATAATTTTGGTGGATAAGATTTAGATTTTACCCTGTGACTTGTATTACATTTTATACCACTTGTGGATTTGATATTCATATTACAGCGTACGTATGGATTTGGTTTCCATATATTGGAGTTGCCATATCCATGCGGCTGGCATGCTTACGTGTCATAATCCTACGTATTTTGGGACTAGGGCATGACATTACCAATTCTCAATAGCCTCCACCTTCTTGGGATCTACCTTGACTCCTCCACCAGAAATGATATGTTCCAAGAATGAGATACGATCAAGCCAGAACTCACACTTGCTGAACTTCGCGTACAGTTGATGCTCTCAAAGAATACGAAGAACTACGCGAAGATGCTGCTCATGCTCTTTCTCACTCCGACTATAGACCAAGATATCATCAATAAATACTATCATAAACTGGTCTAGGTAAGGCATGAAGATGTTATTCATGAGAGACATTAGTATAGCTGGTGCATTGGTCACTCCAAATAGCATAACTAGAAACTCTCAATGACCATATCTAGATCTGAACATAGTCTTGGGTATGTCTTGCTCTATGACTCTGATTTGATGACACCCAGACCGCAAATCGATCTTAGAAAATATAGCTGCCCCACTGAGCTGATCAAATAAGTCAAGTATCCTGGGCCAGGGATACTTGTTCTTAATGGTTGCCGTATTTAGTGTTTTATAATCAATAACTAAATGTGATAAACCATCCATCTTTTTAACAAGAAGTAACAGGGATCCCCAAGGTGATACACTAGATCTAATGAATCCCTTGGCTCTTAACTCCTCAATCACCCGGTACAAGATCTCCAACTCAGATGGTGATATCCTATAAACTCTCTCTGAAACTGGCTCTGCTCCTGGGATCAAATCAATGTATAACTCCATATCTCTAACTGGTGGTACACCTAGTATCTCGTTAGGAAATACGTCAGAAAACTCACAAACTACTATAGGAAACTGTGCCTCTTCAGCCTCTGCCATCATCAATGTAACCTCCGGTGACTCTACTACACCTCTCAAGAATGAGCACTCCTCTCTACCAGGTATAAAAAAGATAACCTTGCCACTATGGCAATCTATTATCGCGTGTCTCACACTCAACCAATCCATTCCAAGGACGACCTCATAATTGCCCATAGGAAACTCAATCAGCCTCGCGAAAAATACTATCCCGCATACTATAACCTTACACGAGGGATATACGCTATCTACTCTAATGATACAATTATCAATAAGTATATTAAACCTTACAGGTAATGACTCAGACTCCAATCTAACTCGTATTGCAAAGCGTGCAGATATAAATGAATGTCATGCATCCGAATCAAATAAACCTGAAGCTGAATAAAAGTGGACAAGAATGATACCTGCTACCACCTCTCATGCTGCCAAAGCCTCCTCCATTGATAGCAAGAAGGCTCAAACTTGCCCTCTGGGTGCTGGTCCCCTCTGCTGCTGACCTAAGGTATCACCTGGGCCTGCGCATACTACTGCGGCCTCTGCTGGAATACTTGATCCTGTAGAGGCAAAGGCCTCAGAATCTTCTACTGTTGCACTGGTGCTGGTGCCCTATACTGTAGCGCTGTTAGCCGAACTGCTGACTGGGCTGATGACGATCCAGTCTGGTTTCTCCTAGGATATGCTTCGACCATGTGGTCTAATGCCCCATACACCAAGCACAATCCATGTGCCCTATAGCACTATGCTACTATATGTCCAGGTTTTTGGTAATAGAAACAACTACGTGAAGAAGAAGATGATGACTGCCTCTATTGCGGGAGCGTCTGGGAAGACTGTCGAGATGATGCTATCCTCCTCGAGGATCCAATCATCAGGGTTCGAACTACTGAAGCTGGTGCTAATGACTGGGATATTGATCCTCCTGAAATATTGGGCCTCTTTTGGTTCCCAACTAGATATGTAATCCTCTACATGTGTACTCATACCTCTTGGCTGCCCGCATCACCGCGTCAAAGGTCTGAAACTCATGCTTCTCCACCGCCAAGATAATCTCTAAATGGAGTCCCTACTGGAACCTCCTCATCCTCTCCAACTTGGTCGCTACCAAAGTAGGAGCCAACCGACTAAGCCTCGTAAAATTTGTCGCGTAACTGTCGATGGTCCTGCCCTCCTGTCTGAGATTGTTAAACCTCTGCTGAAGCTCGTAACGCACCACCACGTCAAAATAACTCGCTTGGAACCTCTCACTAAAAACTGCCCATAGAATCGGTGCTATAAAAAAACCTCATGTGCTGCCCACCAGTCACGAGCCAAGTCCAACAACTACAGCCTCACTACTTCTAGATGCACTCTAGCCGAAGTCCATGCTGTCTCCAAGATGGCTTCAATGTCCTGCAGCCAAGAATTGAACAAAATTGCATCCTCTGTGCCATAGAAGTACATATGACTGAGATGCCTGAAGCTAGTCACATAATTATGAATTTGAGAACCACCTCGCTCTACTACTGTCTGGACCGACTGAGTGGGTGCACTAGTGCTGCCTGCTGGCTGCCTGCTCAAAGGACATCCATCAGGCCTAAAGCTGGTCACGGAATTATGAATCTGAGAAAACTCAAAGGACATCCATCCGGGCTCGGACAACACCCTCTGGCTGCTCAGGATGAACTGGGTGCACTAGTGCTATCTGCTGGTCTGATACTGCCGCTCAATCTGCCTCGGGATCTACTCTAGACTCTGCCCCTAAATGTTGAGGTCGATCTCTAGGAATATGCTGGGCTCTCGAATATAGACCCTTCTCTATCTTCACTCGATCCATCTGGCCGATAGTAATAGGAATAGTGCCCAAAATGTTAAGGGAATAAGAGTCAATCAAAGAATATGATAGATCAACAAATAAGCAGATATCAAATCAAGAATCAGAGATAGAGAAAAATAACTAGGGATCAAGGAAAACAGTTTAGGATTGAGACATCTAGAAATAGCAACAACCCCCATATATCTGTAATAAAATAGACCTGGATAAGCCACCACTAAAACCATGTCACATCCCAAACCAGAATAATGGAGAGCAGGACTAACAAGGCCAGCTACATATACTTAGAGCACTTCGATACTCGGCATATACAGTGAAGCTGTAAGACATGAGGGGTCACTATACAAACCAACAGTCAATCCTAGGTCGAACAAATTCTAGTATCTCAATCACAAGAACAACAGATATAATATCAAGATGTAAGATGAGCTGAAATATAATAATAAAGTGTCCCAAACTATAATATACAGATGATCATGAAGCTAGTGAACACAAAATGAATAAAATAGCCAGAATCTAAGTCATACATGATCAACCTAGGATATGTTAATTATGTTATTGCCATCGGTTAACTGATCAATCCAAAACATGAGCTAAATATGTGTTCGGTGGCTAAATGCCAACAAAAGTAGAATATACATCAGAGTGGTAAAATAAGAAAATCCACTCAAGTGGTTTGGTGCTCCTAGTGGTCACTATCCTCAAAAAAGTACGGAAGATCCTTCGGTGTTGTTACTGGATCTAGCCATACAAAACTAGTGGGGTCAAACCCCAAATAGCAACTACCATAAAAAAGCCAATCTAGGAACTTAAACCAACAACACAAGCAATACAAATATAGAAAGCTAAGGCTGAATGTAAATGATCTCAGAAAAATAAAAGAAATACTGTAAACCTGTAAAAGAGATATATCTTGAACTAATAAACGAAATAGAATAACAAGTACAGTAAATAAATGTATGATCATGCAAATCCTAGACTAACCATCATCCATAAATCATGGTAAATCATATAAGTACGGCTTGATACTTTAACTAACTAGGGTTATCACAATCCTACATACTAATAATTATAATACAACGCGATACTAGGTTTCATTCTGATCGCATGCCCCTGTAGTCTGTTCGGGATATCTGTCATGACCCGCACCCGATGTAAGGGTACTAGTCGGAAACAACGCCCAGCCTACGCCGCAGAATCGGCGGTAGAACGCTGTCTAGATAGTCTATCTAACAAAATAATGAACCACCAATAATGATAGTATACTCAATCACAGAACTAAGATAGAATAAGCACGAATCAGATAAGAATAGAATAGTCATCATACAACTCATGAGTTTAAAATAATACACCAATGAGTCTGAAGAGTAACAAAATAAGCTGGAGACAAATCCAGTACAAAAGAATACTACCATACTACAAAGCTACAACTCCAGGGTCAACTGTCTCAGTTGGGATAAGTCCCTCTTGAGCCAGGGTCTCAGAATCTAAACCCACAACATCCTGGGGTCCATAATAGGTAGGGTACTCCTCAGTGTCATCTGGAAAAATATATCCAGTCAGGAAAGGAGCAGAGTACATCTCTAACAGCAGTTCTAATCCATGATAAAAACTATGTAAGAGTAAATAGCTATGGATAAACAAGATGCACAATAGATACAAGAGATATATAGACAATAAGGAAATACTGGAAAGAAATACAATAATGAACAATATGCCAATAAAACAATAATACTAATGACTAAGTGTGTGAGTACTAGCTTAACATGTGATCGGCTTGGGCAAGATACAATGCGGCCTGGCTAATCATACGTGCGGTGCATGATCAACCCTATTCGCTTACCAATACTTTATTCAATAGGGATTTGATCACATATCTATACTAATACTCCCTACCCCCAACTGGTATAATAGATCCAACCATGGTATGTTATGGCACTAGATTCCCCAAGAAGAGAGCGACTCCTCTCGAAAATCGGTGTCTGTACATGTACAAGATAACCAATAAAACAATACTTGCACCATATACACCATATACCAAGGAATAACATCTCATAACGAGATCCGGATATACCAATCCGTGTAACCATAGTGTCAAAAGAAACATGTATATCTACACTAGATACAACGAACATAGAGGATATCATAAATGAGAAACTATCAGAGAATGTACTCGCCGGAAGTCCAATGAATAGTCTCACAGATGTCTGACTCGGTGCCTCAAAGACCTAGATATGGAATACCACATTAATACAAGGTCCCGGAAAGAGAACAAGAATGGAAAAAACTGAATTATACCTATTGGGAGATGGATTCCCAATGAAACTCCAATTGAGATGAACTTGCTTCCAAATTGTAGATCCTTGCTCCTCTTTGTAGATCCTTGCTTCCTCCTTCTAGATCCTTGCTTCTCAACTTTCTAATGGTGAATTGGAAAGAATTTGGAATAAATTTGGTGGGGAATTGGAATGGGAATGAAGGGAATTTGGGAGTGGAAAATTCTAGATCTAGATTTGGAATGAGAATGAGAGGAGAGAAATTCCTCCCCTCTAATATAGGCCGGCCATGCCCCCTTTCCCAAGCAATTGTAAAATGTCCAATGTACCCCTTGGGGCCTCTCATGAAGAAATAATTAAGGAAGGAAGCTTCTAGTCTAATCACTTAATTAATTTAATCCATCTCCTTAACCATGGGCTTTCTAAATAGGCCAAGTCTAACTATTTAATTCATGTTGGTCCATGGGTCCAAACTAAACTAGTTGGGTCTACTAAAATAAGTCCAAAATAATTAAATAACATCCAACAACAATTAAATAATACAACAAAAATTATTTACCATGCACAATATTTATTTAAATAGGAAATTACTAAAATACCCTTTTTCCTAAAATGTGGTAGTGACAAGTCTACTCTCCTTAAAATAATTTTTTCCTCGAAATTTAAAGATAAAAACTACCCCCAGAAAATCACAAAACAGAACTAAAGAATCACAATTAACTAATGAATAGAACATAACTAGAAAATAACATACCTCAAGGTACAAATAAATATGGATAACGCTCTCGCATGTCATCCTCTCTCTCCCAGGTAGACTCCCCCGGAGGGTGATGCCTCCATTTAACGCACACCAAAGGAATAGTCTGGTTCTCAGCACCTTCTCTCTCTGATCCAGAATCTCAACTGGCTGCTCTGGATAGCTAAGAGTAGGGCCCACCTCTATCTCTGAGTGATCTAATACATGACTAGGATCTGCCACGTATCGTCTCAACTATGACACATGAAACACGTTGTGCACTCCCTCCAATGCAGGTGGCAAGTCTAGTCTATAAGCAACTTCACCGACCCTCTCTAGAATAGTGAAAGGTTCGATGAATCGCGGACTAAGCTTTCCGCCTCCACCGAAGCGAATCGTGCCTCTTGTCGGAGAAATTCTCAGAAACACCAAACCACCCACCTAGAATAAAACACCATCTTAAGAACTTAATCTATAACAAACAAGAACAAACACAAACAAAATCTAAACTATACCTCAAACTCCAAAGGTCTTCGATGGCTATCGGCCCAATGCCGCTGTCTGTCCTGCGCCACTCGAAGTCTGTCTCTGATCAACTGAACCTTCTCTGCTGCATCCACAACCATCTCTGGCCCAAGCAAAACTCTCTCTCCAACATCGTCCCAAGACAAAGGAGTACGACACCTCCGACCATATAGAGCTTCAAAAGGTGACATCTCTATACTGGCCTGGTAACTGTTGTTGTAAGCAAACTCTACCAAATGGAGATGGTCCTTCCAAGAACCCCCGAAATCTAGTACACAAGTGCGCAACATATCCTCGAGATTCTGGATAGTCCTCTCTGACTGCCCATCTGTCTGGGGATGATATGCAGTACTGAACTTGAGCTGAGTACCCAAACTCTCCTGTAAACTCCTCCAGAAATGAGAAGAGAAACGACTATCCCGATCTGAGACTATGCTGAAGGGAACTCCATGTATCCTAACGATCTGCCTCACATACATCTCTGCCAGCTTCTCCGTAGACAAACCCACCTTAAAAGGCAAAAAGTGGGCCGACTTGGTCAACCTATCAACAATGACCCAAATCGCGTCTTTCCCTCCTGTAGATCGTGGAAGTCTGGACACAAAATCTATAGTAATGTGTTCCCACTTCCACTCTGGAATGGGTAATGGCTGAAGTAACCCACCTGGCCTCTGCCTCTTGGCTTTCACCTGCTGGCACACTAAGCATCTGGATACAAACTGTGCCACTTCCCTCTTTATGCCATACCACCACACACTCTCTCGCATATCCCGATACATCTTGTTAGCACCTGGATGTATGAAATACTGAGAGCGATGCGCTTCCTGCAATACCTCCTCGCGTAACTCCCCACTAGGCACACACAATCTAACTCCATGCCTCAAAGATCCATCCTCTGCAATAGTGAAATCATCCTCCAATCCTGCTCTCACCTGAGCTCTGATACTCCTCAAAGATACATCATCATACTGTGCTGCCTTAATCCTGTCCATCAAATCTGAGTGTATCTGCAGTCCCCATATCTGCATAGCACCACCAGGAACAATCACCTCAATGCCCAAGCTCTCCAAGTCCTCCAACAAATATCGATCCTGCATTAAGAACATAGCTACCGGATACCTGCTTAAAGCATCGGCAACTACATTGGCTTTCCCAGGATGATATTACAAAGAGATATCAAAATCCTTCATCAGTTCCAACCACCGACGCTGCCTCATGTTCAACTCCTTCTGCGTGAAAACGTACTTCAAGCTTTTGTGGTCTGTGAAGATCTCCACACGCTCTCCGTACAAATAATGTTTCCACAACTTCAGAGCGAAGATGACGGCTGCCAACTCCAAATCATGGGTAGGATAGTTCTTTTTATGAGGACGCAATTGCCTGGATGCATAGGCAATCACTTTCCTATGCTGCTGAAGAACACAACCTAAACCCTTTCCCGATGCATCACTATAAATAGTGAAACCTCCGGACCCTGATGGCAACGTCAAAATAGGAGCAGACGTCAACCTCTTTTTCAACTCTTCAAAAGCAACCTGGCAATCCTCCATCCAAATAAACTCCACATCCTTCCTTGTGAGTCTGGTCATCGGCTCGGCAATCCTCTAAAAATCTTGCACAAACTTCCTGTAGTAGCCTGCCAATCCCAAGAAACTCCTGATCTCTGCTACTGAACTCGGAAGTCTTCCAAGATTCCACTGCTAAAATCTTCTTCGGATCCACTGAAATACCATCACCAGTCACAACATGCCCCAAGAATTCTACCTTGTCCAAGAAAAACTCATATTTGGACAACTTCCCATACAACTTCTCCTTCCTCAGCACATCCAACACAATCCTCAAATGCTCCTCATGCTCCTCCGGTGTCCTCGAGTATATGAGTATGTCGTCGATGAACACCACCACAAACTTGTCAAGGTACTAGTGGAACACCTTGTTCATCAAGTTCATAAATACCGCCGGTGCATTAGTCAAACCAAACGGCATCACCATAAACTCGTACTGACCATACCGAGTTCTAAAAGCAGTCTTCGGTATGTCCTCCGGCTTCACCTTCACCTGATGGTAGCCTGATCTCAAATCTATCTTAGAAAATACCTTCGCACCACTCAACTGATCAAACAGATCATCAATCCGTGGCAAAGGATACTTATTCTTGATAGTGAGATTATTCAAAGCCCTGTAATCAATGCACATACGCACCGATCTATCCTTCTTCGGTACAAACAATACCGGGGCTCCCCATGGTGAAGAACTCGATCTGATAAACCCCTTATCCTGCAATTCGTCCACCTGCTTCTTCAACTCTACCAGCTCGCTGTTGTTTACTCTATAGACATGCTGCAAAATTGGTTCTGCACCTGGCACCAAGTCTATAGAAAATTTAATATCTCGATCTGGTGGCAATCCTGGCAATTCCTCAGGAAACACATCCAAGAATTCTGCTATCAACGGATGTGGCAACTCCTTGTCTTCCACCATAGCTCCACAAATAATGCCTTCTCCCTGCTCCGCAGCTCCTCTAGCAAACTCGAACTCTGGCTCTCCTGGCGAACCAAACAAAACTCTACCTCCTCTACAATCTATGCTAGCACGATGCCTACTCAACCAATCCATCCCAAGTACAATGTTGTAGCTCGAAAGTGGCATTACAAGTAGACACGCACTCAACTCCCGGCCTCCCAGAGTAACTCTCCGATCCTTGCAAATATCATTAACCAGGATAATGCCTCCCCCGGTCATGATCTTGCAAGTCCTAAGCAAAGACTCAGCTACCAAACCATGCTTCAGAGCAAAAGAAACAGATACAAAACTATGGGAAGCACCACTATCAAACAAAGCTAAAGCTGGAATAAAATCAAGAAGAATAGAACCTGCGATAACATCTCCGGTGGGTTCCTCCTCTTCGACGGTCATAGCAAACGCTCGTCCCTGTCGAGCACCTTCCTGCTGTTGATGTTGGACAAAACGCTGCTGCTGTGTCGGAAGCGGTCCCCTCGGCTGTGCTGCAGGTGGTCTCGTCTGTGTCCTCGGAGCTGGAGCTGCTCCCTGAACTGCACGACGAGAACACTCCCTTGATTGATGCCCCTCAGTACCACAATACAAACAAACTCCTAGCCTTCTCCTACAAACTTCCCAGATGTGGCCGGGCTTCTTGCAAAAGTTGCATGGAGCTTGCTGTAACTGTCTCTGCTGCTGAGGTGCCTGGTGAAAAGGCGCTCTAGCTAGAGTCTGGTTCTGCTGTGGCTGCTGGAAAGGTCTGGACTGGAAATGAGGACGTTTGGCAGATACTGCACTGCCGTTGGCCCCCAGAAAAGAATCACGGTCTCTTTTGGTCTTCAAACCCAGATCCCGCTCAACCTTGCGTGCCTCCGCAAGTATCTCCGAGTATGTCTCATAAAAAGATGAAATGAGGATCAATATGGCACAAGATGTAAGACATCAAGGAAAGGACAGTTTAAGGGATCAAGTATCAATGTCAAAGGAGAATAGTTGAATCAAAAGAATTTTCCTAGATGTGATTGAGTATCTCAGCCTATATCCTATATCCTATCGCAGGCTCGCAGTAGTACAACTAAGTTGTCGCACTACCACGACATCATATACTTGTAAAGCTAGACCGGTATGGGCCACCACCAAAAACGTGTCACGACCCGCACCCGATGTAAGGGTACTAGTCGGAAACAACGCCCAGCCTATGCCGCAGAATCGGCGGTAGAACGCTGTCTAGATAGTCTATCTAACAAAATAATGAACCACCAATAATGATAGTATACTCAATCACAGAACTAAGATAGAATAAGCACGAATCAGATAAGAATAGAATAGTCATCATACAACTCATGAGTTTAAAATAATACACCAATGAGTCTGAAGAGTAACAAAATAAGCTGGAGACAAATCCAGTACAAAAGAATACTACCATACTACAAAGCTACAACTCCAGGGTCAACTGTCTCAGTTGGGATAAGTCCCTCTTGAGCCAGGGTCTCAGAATCTAAACCCACAACATCCTGGGGTCCATAATAGGTAGGGTACTCCTCAGTGTCATCTGGAAAAATATATCCAGTCAGGAAAGGAGCAGAGTACATCTCTAACAGCAGTTCTAATCCATGATAAAAACTATGTAACAGTAAATAGCTATGGATAAACAAGATGCACAATAGATACAAGAGATATATAGACAATAAGGAAATACTGGAAAGAAATACAATAATGAACAATATGCCAATGAAACAATAATACTAATGACTAAGTGTGTGAGTACTAGCTTAACATGTGATCGGCTTGGGCAAGATATAATGCGGCCTGGCTAATCATACGTGCGGTGCATGATCAACACTATTCGCTTACCAATACTTTATTCAATAGGGATTTGATCACATATCTATACTAATACTCCCCACCCCCAACTGGTATAATAGATCCAACCACGGTATATTATGGCACTAGATTCCCTAAAAAGAGAGCGACTCCTCCCGAAAATCGGTGTCTGTACATGTACAAGATAACCAATGAAACAATACTTACACCATATACACCATATACCAAGGAATAACATCTCATGACGAGATCCGGATATACCAATCCGTGTAACCATAGTGTCAAAAGAAACATGTATATCTATACTAGATACAACGAACATAGAGGATATCATAAATGAGAAACTATCAGAGAATATACTCGCCTGAAGTCCAATGAATAGTCTCACAGATGTCTGACTCGGTGCCTCGAAGACCTAGATATGGAATACCACATTAATACAAGGTCCCGGAAAGAGAACAAGTCAAACTAGTCAACTTCTAGGTCAATAAATCAATTCTAAGTTAAAAGTCAACTATGGTCAACTCTAAAGTCAACTAAAGTCAAACATGGTCAAACCAAGGTCATCCTCACAAGACATCTATATAAATAATATAGAAAATAAAATACAACAATTTAGGAATCAAAATTAGATTCCAATTGGTACCCACACAAAGTATACTAATAATACAATTAATGCACACTCTAAATAATGTATATACAAACCAATATTTATACAAATAAAATAATATATTATTATTAGTATTATACCTCACAAAAACACCTATATATATACATATATAAAATAATTTAATAAATATATATACTTATATATATATACACATAAACTTTACACAATCAAATACTAATAGTTACAAAACACATTGCACATATTAATGTACATATTTTACATGGCTAGAAGCACACATAAAAATATATTCATTAATATACAAATAATTATATAATAATTATAAATAATATAATTACATATTTAAACACATAAATATATTTTATAAAACATTTATGTCTAATTTATGTTATTAATATAAGTACATATATAATTGCATGCAAGAAAGCTACATACATATATTTATACACCACATAGAAATATCTATAGATCTATGCTACAATAAATACCATAATAAATACACTAAAATAATATATAATATCTATATATATTTACTAATTATAAATGAAGAATTTAAAGCATAAATAATTAGATCTACACATAAACACACCAAATTGGAGAGTATCACACCGTATCCCACTAGATCTAGGATACGCATGCGACACGAGTCCAACATACAACCAATTGCACCCCGAAGGACACAAATAAGTCACAAATAATATTTATGAACAAATCAAAGTGTCAAAAGTAGATCTATGTGTCCGTGTCAAAATACGACATGTTCAAAGTCCCGTGTCGGAGAAAAAATCCCCAAAATAACACGTATCACCAAATAGTTGGGATACGAACCACATGTACCCAAATATGGACACGACACAAGCCCCAAATATATAAGCACATGCCCAATTGATCGATAGGATCAATTGACACTTGGCACACACAACAAAATATAAATTCGGAATTCCAACAAAATTGACACAAAAAGTACCATAACTTTCTCCATGGGTCTCCTATGAACACAAAATAAAGTCCTATGGGTAGTACATACATATAGGTTGATTTTACATGATTAAATCTCAGATTTAGAAGCTATTTTAATGGGAAAAACTGAATTATACCTATTGGGAGATGGATTCCTAATGAAACTCCAATTGAGATGAACTTGCTTCCAAATTGTAGATCCTTGCTCCTCTTTGTAGATCCTTGCTTCCTCCTTCTAGATCCTTGCTTCTCAACTTTCTAGTAGTGAATTGGGAAGAATTTGGAATGAATTTGGTGGAGAATTGGAATGGGAATGGAGGGAATTTGGGAGTGGAAAATTCTAGATCTAGATTTGGAATGAGAATGAGAGGAGAGAAATTCCCCCCCTCTAATATAGGCCGGCCATGCCCCCTTCCCCAAGCAATTATAAAATATCCAATGTACCCCTTGGGGCCTCTCATAAAGAAATAATTAAGGAAGGAAGCTTCTAGTCTAATCACTTAATTAATTTAATCCATCTCCTTAACCATGGGCTTTCTAAATGGGCCAAGTCTAACTATTTAATTCATGTTGGTCCATGGGTCCAAACTAAACTAGTTGGGTCTACTAAAATAAGTCCAAAATAATTAAATAACATCCAACAATAATTAAATAATACAATAAAAATTATTTATCATGCACAATATTTATTTAAATAGGAAATTACTAAAATACCCTTTTTCCTAAAATATGGTAGTGACAATATCCATAGGCATAAACCAGCACTGAATACTCCTCAAGATACTCCACAAGATAAACCACTGGATACTCCACAAGATAACCATATGAATAATCGGGATTATATGCAATCTAGAAAAACTCCTAAATATGTACTAAGTGAATCACTAGTTAATAGTCCCTAGCAGTTTTTTGTATGAATCTGGGTGTGATATTCCACAGAATCTATCTTATACATGATGCAACAAAATAAGTTATAATATTAATATAAATAATTTTTAATATATATTGCACAAATGTACTTATGTAAACTACGACAACAACCAAGCCATGAAATCCAAGTGAAGCCAGAAAAAGCCATATGAAACCAGGTAAAGCCATATACAACTATGTGAAGCCATGTCCATCTAGATGATGCCAAGTGAAACCAAGTCAAGCCATGTTCGATGAAGCCAGGTAAAGTCATGCCAAGTCAAGTCCAGTCAATCATGTCATCACGTGTAGCCGGGCAAAGCCGGTTGAAATCGAGTAAAGCCAAGTCAAGTCAAGTCAAGTCAAGTCAAGTCAAGTCAAGTCATCTGAAGCCATGTCAGTTCATGTCTAATCAGGTTAAGTCATCGCATTTCCAAGAAAAATCTAGAAGAATCAAAATAAAATCGTGAAAAACCAAGAATTCCTAAAGAAAGAGCACGATCAGTATACCTTCGGTACAGTCCAGTACACCATTGGTATACCAGTCAAGAGATAAGAAAAATACAATAAGTCTAGATTCTAATAAATTGATATACCGTCGTTACACTGAAGTATACCGTCGGTATGTCGTTCCAAGTAGGCAAAAAAGTTTCTGGAAAACAAGGTTCCATTAATCGGTATACCGTCGGTATACTGTAGTATATCGTTGGTATGCCAGTCAAGACAAATATTTTAAAGTCGATTAACAATGTCGGTAAGGATCGGTATACCGTCGGTACACTGTAGTATACTGCTGATAAGGTTCACAGAAAATATCTAAAATTCCAAGTCGGTCAAAATCGGTATACAGTCGGTATACTGTAGTATATCGTCGGTATACCGGTTTCCAATGATAAACATGGTTAAAGTCAAGTCTGATTTTTTGGACCCAAATCAAATTCTGAAAAATACCAGAACCAAGTCTAACAAGAAGTCAAGTCTAGGGTAAGTCTCATATCACAATATGGACTAAATTTCATGGTCACAACTCCGGTACCGTATCCGTTACCGAGTTACCAAAAAGGGACGGAACAAGATTCTACCAGAAATCAAAATCAAAACTGTCACTAGGCTAGAAATTATGACATGAGCAATTATAGTGAATCATATTTAGCTAAAAATAACAATCAAAGCTCCAGGAAAGTAAAATAATATAAAGTAAAATAAGTTCAGGAAGTCGACAAGGTGTACTTGCCTAAAGCGAGCTCCCAGCCAAAACCTTCTAGTCCACCACCACGAAGGGGTTCAGAAACTACACTCCAGGTCTTAAGACCAAGATCCAAGCTCGAGAGAAAAAGGATAAAGAGAGAGAAAGAGAAAGAAAGAAAAGAAATGAAACTCAAGTACTATATATAGAGAGATTCTCGAAAATATCTCAAAAAGTAAAACAAATATCTGTCGGACACTATACCGTCGATACACTGTAGTATACTATCGGTATACCGGTCAGGTAGTAAATTTTTAATTTTGAGAACTTTTGAGCTTTCACGAGAACCAGTAAAATATAATAAATAGCACAAAAGAATAAGTATCCGCATAAAATATGAATACTGTGAGATGAGTCTTATATGAACTCTGAACTTAAAGTCGTAAGGTTCTTGAATGCCTCATCCTTCGATTATGAGAAAATACACGAATGCGTTTTCTGAAAAATCGTTGAAGAGAGAAGTGATAAACTTGATCCTGGCCTTTTGTGGAGAATAAAAGTCACAAATATATGAGCGTACCAACTCCAGAGGATTTGTACTTGTAGTCACCCGTCTAAACGGCTTCCTGACTACTTGTATATAAGCACAATCATTACGTCTCTCCACCTCCTTACCCCCACATCTTGGAGATATTCCTAGACTAGACATGTCTGTTGAAAAAGATATATCTTAGTCAGATGCATCATAACTCAATAAGAGCAATCTCTTTCTTATGCCGGAAGTTCAGAATTATAATCCCGATCCTTAGATCTTCTACTTGACACTGGTTCGCAATAGAGACCTTATTTTAAGATAGTGCTCTTCCTTGGTGAACTGGTCATTCCTAGAGCATGCGAGGACTGATGCACTAGTGTCTATCCAGCAGTTAGCAACCACGTTTAATGACTCAACCTGCACAATAATAGCAACAAAGTTAAGTAATCAAAGGAACCAAGTTTAGCTACCTTGCTATGTTGGTTTGAATTGGTTCTATTGTCAAGCTCCAATTCCACCCACGTGCCAACTCCTTTTAAATGCAGTGACTTTTATGCACATAGTCCACCATGTGACAATCTTTCCATGCGTAGAGATGACCCTATGCATAAGTCTTCATGTGCCTCGTTCATGCACATAAGACTTGTAAACCCCCAAATTTTTAAATATTATATTTATTTAATTAATTAGTGAATTTATTTATATTATTTCTTAGTTAATTAGAAAATTAAATTTATTGATATAAGTACCTAGATAACTACTCATTTAGGATTATTGTACAAAAACTATTATTTTATTTTATTTTATTTTTGGGATCCTTGTGGAATAGATTTTTAGAATTTATTTTCTGGGTACAAATATTATTTTTTTCTAGATTTTATACCTCATATATGTATGTAAATAATATATAGTTATTAAATATAATAATAATAATATTAGTAATAATAATAATAATAATAATAATAATATTGATAATAAAAACAAGTAAAGAAAAACAAAAGAAAAAAATCAAATAAAATAAAATAAAATAAAATATAAACTAAACCAAAAACTAATACAAAACCTAACAAAACTAAACTACCCCACGTGAACCCAAAATCCCAACCCACAGCAAACTCACCCAGACCCCTCCCCGCGGCTTTCTTTCCCCCTCTCCCTTATATATATATGTATACACACACACACACACACACACACACACACACACACACACACACACACACACACACATATAATACACAAACCCTAAACCAAACCTTAAATCTAAACCCTACCTCAGCCCGGCGCCACCGCCCACGCGCCGACCGTCGTCGCAGTCGCACGCCGCGCGCGTGCAGTAGCATCACTCCGACCCCATCTTCAAGGTAATATATCTCCCTCATCTCTAGTCCTTTTCTTGACCAGTTTGTCCGTGTGCATTCACAACCTAACCCTCTAGGATTTTTATTCGAGCGGGACGAGTTTTCGTGTCCCGGATTGGTCAAAAAATTGACAAAAAATAACCAAAAAACTGACCAAAATAGTCCAGAAATTCGACCCCAAACTCCCATGTTTACACCCAATTTGCCACCAACCAATTTTATATTTTTATAAACTAATTGAAGGATTTCTCTTCTCAATATAACCAAGAATTTTTCTGTTCTTTTAGTTTTTATTAAATTGTTATATGTATAAAATTATTCGATCTCCAAAACGACCAAAAACTTGTTATTTTAAAATTAAATTTTGTGATACGGAGTACGTTCCGCCAAACGGGACCGCCTCATCGTGTACCAATTACACCGAAAGGCGCGTATGGTATATCCTGACATGTGGGCTTTTGCAAAAGTGAATTCGGACGTGTGTGCGTCAAAATCAACCCGTATCCGTAAATAGTCTCCGTATCGCAACTTTTGTAAAACATTACCCCATTTTGTGTACGCTCGTCAGAATGTGATAAAACTTATGCCATTGAATTTGTGACATCCCGCTGGTCCTGTGACCAAAGTTTTACGTAATTCTGAGATAGTTGACCAAGCCGCCTATTTGCGGGCCCCATGGTTGACTTTTAGGGCAAATTTGTGATCAGCTCACCGGAATCCAAAATTGGTCATACGGTTGAGTTCGTATCGACGTTTAGAATTTGTTTGACCTATAATTTATCCCATTTAGAGACCTTTACCTCTGGCATATATTTTGGTACAAAGTGGGCCACATGTGTACCCTGCTTTAACCTAAAATTACCGTTTTATCCTGTGTCCAAATTGGACAAAAGGGTAGTATTTTCTAGCTATCTCGCTTATTCTGGAAATATTGGTGATATTTATTTCAGCATCCGGAGACGTTCATTCTAATGCCATAGTTTCTGATCCATTGTGCCTGACGTCTGGACGCTTATACTTTGCAGCTTTCTTGCTAGGCAAGATACCTTGCCAAATTATTTATAGTACTTTTGCATGCTTATCATATTTTTGTATATTTATTATATATGTATTTTCTTTCAGTCATAATTATATACTATATATATGTTCACACACACTTGACACATAGTATCATGGAAGGGGAGGACAATCAGTAGGCGTATGGGCTATATCCACTCTAGTAACCCATAGTAACTAGCACGTACTACGGTAGTTGTGTCGCACTGGTCGCTACCCTCGCGGTATGTCAATTTTTGGTGCCGTGCTGGTCGCTACCCTTACGGTATGTCAATTTCTGATGTTCATGGACGTGTTTGTGAGTTGTGAGATTAGATAGAGTAGCCTACCTATGCCCATACGTCAAAAAATTGTCCTCATTATGTATATTCATATAGATTGTCTAGTATAGCACACTTGTATATTTTCCGTCTATTATGCATATTTTACTGTATTCAATTGGCATGCTTCTAAGTATCTTGTTATGTCCCTCTGAGGACCTGGTCCCTTTCCAGGTGTAGACGATCTTGACTATTCATAGGAGCATGGATCAGCTTTCGAGGAGGTCTTCTCTTCGAGTCTTATTTTTCATTAGATGTACATTATGTGGTTTCTCTTATATTCTAGTTGGTAGTGGATTTATCTCTACCCAACTAATTATTCTTATCAAGCATTTTATACTTGATTCAGTTATATAGTTGATTGGTTATTTGATTCTGTGGATGAGATCTAGTTATGCCCGGTGACTTATGACAATATCTATACCACTTGTGAATTGCTATTCATAATACAGCGTACGTATGTGTTATGGTTTCCATATATTGGAGTTGCCATATACATACGGCTGGCATGCTTACGTATTCCTAGTCCTACGTATTTTGGGACTGGGGCGTGACATATTTTTATGGTGGCCCATACAGGTCGAGAGCTTATTGTCTTGGTTACGTTACTGTACCGAGCAAGCCTGCGCATATGATTAGTGTATAGGATCTTATCCACTTATTTAATCACCTTTCTTAATTTTATCTCGCATTCTTATTTGATTGCTTGTATTGCATCTTGCTTGATCCTTTTACAACGTTAACCTTATCTTTTCTTTCATACTTGATAGGGGTTAGGAATATGACTTATACTAGGTATATACACTCTATTGTTCAATAACACTATTAGTTAAATTATTGTAAGTTGGGTAGTATGTCTCATACCTTAGTATCACATAGTCATTTTTATCCATTAATGAAGTATAATTGAATGACACCAACTACAGGCTTGCATAAGAAGATAGTGTTTATCTAGACTGTAGAACTTAGAGGCCCATACCCCCATTTGGTCGACTATAGACAAGAAGTTAGTATAGAAAATGTAGAGGCACAACACCGATCTTCTTGGTGAACTTAAATTATTTTGTACCTTCTTTCATCATAATCCAGCATACTTATATTTTCTGTACTACCTCCGCTTATGCTGATATTTTATAGCCTAGTTTTGCAAGCTTATCCTTTTATCGAGCTTGATCATGACATATGTGTTATTGGGGACGCCTACTAATACATTGTCTAAATCAGAATCAATGTATTACAATCTGATCAACCTTAATGCACTTGATTCGCTCTTCGCATAACTACTTTATGTGGATTGAGATATAGTTGACTCAGCTTGTTAGACGAAAATACTTGCCCTATAGACATGTTCGAGCATATAGTATCAGTTAGATAACTGTACTGATATGAGTATGCAAATAGAAATTATCAAAATAAGGTTTCAATCCATAACTTCCCTTACAACTCTCTTTTGAATTCTTTAATCACCTTAAACCCCATACTTGCATTATATCACTTCCTCCTTGAATTCTTTATTATTGTTTTCCGTCTTCCTCTATTTTGGAAAGACGAATATTCGTGCTTGGTATAAGTTTGATACACGGAGAGTACTAGATATACCCCATAGGCCAATCACATTACCTTGTGACTATCTTTTGTAATTAAGGGCATATCACACGTGATATATTTGGTATTAAATTTTGAGGATATGTTGATATTTTAACTAGATGGCATACCCACGATGCTAATGGATGACACGAGTAGCAGTAGTAGTATTCTCTTTCCTATCACCATCTCGTCCCCTTGGGTTGCTCATCTTCTCTTCCGTATCCATTCCTTGTCCCATGCTTAGTTCTTCCTATCGTAGTTGCATCTTTTCATGCCATCATGAATTGTTGATTTACTTCAACCTCACCCTTATTTTGTTAGTTAAAACATAACTAGGTTAGTAATAATTTGAGTTCATAATGATAACCCTTATGTATATACACTATAACTATCTGTATTCTCTTATTATTTTTAGACCATGAGTAGCATCCTTTAGTCTAATAGGAATTAGCAAGATTGTTAAAATAATTCATACTTCTAATAGTTTTATAAAGTTAGTTAAGACCTTAATTGTTGCCCTAAAACTTAGGCTAAGCTTAGGAAAGAGTTGAAGGCACTTGTTACGAACTGATGACTATGACAAATCATTGGCGAGGTAGCGACAGCTGCAGCTAGACCATTATAGTAGAGTAGTCAAAATATTTGCAGACATACTGGCCATGTGGCGTGGCAGTTGTAAAACCCCCTAATTTTAAAACCTTATAATTATTTAATTAGCCATTTAATTTAATTGTAGTATTTCTTAGTTAATTGGACAAATTAGAATTTATTGAATTTAATTACTAGGTAAATAGTTAACTAGATATTCATGGAGCAAAACTATTATTTTATCTTATTTTATTTTATGTAGGAGACCTTGTGGACTGATGATAGATTATTTTTTGTACTAATAAAATTTTCGGGAATTTTATTACAAAATATATATATATATATATATATATATATATATATATATATATATATATATATATATATATATATATATATAAAAGTAATTGAATAAAAAAGAATAAAAGAAAAGAAAAAGAAAAGAAAAGAAAAATAAAACCTTAAAACTAAAAATCCTTTAACTAAGCCATTCTCCTAAGCTTGCAGCGAAACCCCCGTTCCTATCATTAAGCCTAAGTCCTAAGTCCTAAGTCTTAACTGAAATCCCATATCCCCGCTTCATCCCATCAACCTGTGGCTACACCCGACCTATCCCCGCTCCCTCTACTATATATATATATAATCTTATAAACCTTAAACCCTAGCTCTAATCTCCTCCTCTAATCCACCGCCGTCGACCACCTTACCAGCGCAGCCACCGACCGGAGAAACCGCAGCCGCTACCGCGTTCGCGACCCGCAAGCGTCGTGCCAGAATCTGACTACGACGACCCCGACTTCCCGTGCTGATTTCCACTCCATCTTGCGACCTAATTCCAATCCGTCTTCACCTGTATATTCACGACCTATCCCTCTTCCAACTCTGTAATTTAGTTCCATCGAACAACGCTTAACCCTAGGTAGAAATCGAGACCAAGTTGGAAAAAAACCACAACTTTTACGCTACAGAAAATTATTACGACGACCCATGTTTAAGGATTCATATCTTCCACCAAAGAGATCCAAACTTAAAAATTCTTTTTACAATGTGAAGACCATATAACCTAGATTATTTTTTGATAATTACATTATTTTATTTGGTGTTATATGTAGAATTAAACTGGGTTAAAAATCATAAAAAACTTATTTCTAAAACTTTAAAATTTGTGATACGGAGCGCGTCCCGCGAAACGGGATCGCCCCATCGTATACCAATTGCATCAAAAGGTGCGTATGATATGTTCAGATGTGTGAGCTTTCGCAAAAACTGATTTGGACGCGTGTGCGTGTCGAAATCAACTCGTATCCGTAAAAAGATCCCTTATAGTGACTTTTGCAAAATACTGTACCATTTAATGTACGCTCGTCAGAATGCGACGAAACTTGCGCCATTAGATTAGTGGTATCACGCTGGTCCTGTGACCCAAGTTTCACGTAATTTTGAGATAGTTGACCAAGCCGCCTATTTGCGGGCCCCATAATTGACTTTTTAGGCAAATTTGTGTCGGCTCACCGGAATCCAAAATTGGGCATACCGTTGAGTTCGTATTGACGTTTAGAATTTGTTTAACCTATAATTTGTCCTATTTAGAGACCTTTACCTCTGGCACGCTTTTTAGTACAAAGTGGGCCAAACGTAGACCCCATTTTGATCCAAAATTATCGTCTTGCCCCTGTGTCCAAATTGGACGAAATGGTAGTATTTTTTAGCTATCTCGCTGATTTCAGAAATGTTGGTAATGTTTATTTCAGTATCCGAAGACGTTTATTCGGAGGCCTTAGTTTCTGATCCTGTGTACCTGACATCTGGACGCTTACACTATACAGATTGCTTGCCAGGCAAGTATATCTTCCCATTATACTATAATTTATATTCTATATGTTGCATGCATCTTATCTCTGTTTATTTAGTTCATATATTTTAAACTGCTATATAAACTGCACGTCCTTGAATAACTTGGGTGCAATGACAGTGGCGTTGTATTCTGTTTTTATTATATATATGCATGTTGACCTAGCTTATGAGACCACCCCATTATCATGAGGCATTTATGTTTTATTAGACATGACATAGTTATTACACGAGTGTGAGTCTCATGTAGGACACGGACTTGTGTACTCAGCTGGCCACTGGTACGTATAGGTCGTACGACGGATAGGGATAACTGCCGATAGAAATTTTGCATGCTAGAAGACCTGGCAGTTATTTAGAGATTTTATCGTGTCATAGATTTGACATGCTTAGAGCTTGGGGTGGAGAGAACAACAAATAAGGCGTTTGGGCTCCTTTGCACTTTCCTTTTCTGTAACCTGTATGCTCCGCCAGAGATACGCGGCGGTGATGACCCCAATATATTACTAGCGGCCTCGGGCGTTAAAAAGAGGACATGCTTTGTAGGACCCTGATTCTCCGAGAGAATCATGCCAATCTCATTTATGGCCAGATAGCCCACTTGTTGGAAAGTAGTTCTCAAACTACATTCACTAGATGGTTAGGCGACCCATTGGATGTTTATTTTCAGAAATTTATTGGCATGTTTATATGTATCTTGTTATGTCCCTTTGAGGACCTGGTACCTTTCCAGATATAGACGGGCAGGAGTATCCACAGGAGTACGGACCCAGACTTGACGCTTCATTCTAGACTGAGGAGGTCTTATCTTTAGAGTATCTTTGATCCATCGCAGTTGATGGATATTCTAGTTGCTATTTCTTTTATAGACATTTATCTTATATTAGAGTTGATCTTTTCTCTCTTTTAGTAGTTTTAGTATAGTCGAATTATAGTAGATTTGTTTCCATCCGACTATAATACTTTGATACTTCATCTTTGAGATTCAGTTATTTATTTCCTATTTATTTATTTGTTTTATGGATGAGATATAGATTGCGTGTGACTTGTTGACAGTATATTATCACTGGTGGATTTGATATTCATGTACAGCGTACGTGTGTGTATGGTTTTCATATAATGGAGTTCGTATACATACGACTGGCGTGATACGTATTCCTAGTCCTACATATTTTGGGACTAGGGCGTGACAGTAGTATTAGACTACGATACTTAACGGATACAGAGAAAAATCATGGTTATGAGATTCCATACGAGTATTCAAAAAAATTTGACCCAATGAATAAATTTGTCTTACAACCTAGACAATAGCCTCAAAAGACTTTGACTACTAGTAGAATTCTTGTAAGTTGGGTAGTGTAGACGAGTTAGAGGATAAAAGAATAGTGTATAGACAATAAGGGAAAAAAGTGTTAGGGTGGCTGACCATAACATTTTAGGAAGCATTGTTAGCTAGCAACGAAGTGTTAATAGCAATAGTGATTTATTACGAATATGGGTTAGTGTTAATTTCGAGGAAGAAATTTTTGTAAGTTGGGTAGAATATAAAACCCCCAAATTTTAAAATATTATATTTATTTAATTAATCCGTTAGTTTATTTATATTATTTTTTTGTTAATTAGAAAATAAAATCTATTGATATAAGTACCTAGATAACTACTCATTTAGGATTATTGCACAAAAACTATTATTTTATTTTATTTTATTTTTAGGATCCTTGTGGAAGAGTGATAGATTTTTAGAATTTATTTTCTGGGTACAAATATTATTTTTTCTGCATTTATACCTCATATATGTATATAAATAATATATAGTTATTAAATGTAATAATAATAATATTAGTAATAATAATAATAATAATAATAATAATAATAATAATAGTAATAATAATAATATTTATAATAAAAACAAGTAAAGAAAAAAAAAGAAAAAAAAATAATAAAATAAAATAAAATATAAACTAAACCAAAAACTAATACAAAACTTAAAAAACTAAACTACCCCACGTGAACCCAAAATCCCAACCCACAATAGACTCACCCAGACCCCTCCCAGCGGCTTTCTTTCCCCCTCTCCCTTATATATATATATATATATATATATATATATATATATATATATATATATATATATATATATAAACCCTAAACCTAAACCTAAATCCAGCCCGGCGTCGCCCCCCTCGGGCCGACCGTAGCCGCAGCCCGGCAGACTACCGCCGTTCGCCCCCGCGCGCCGCGCGAGTGCAGCGGCATCACTCCGACCCAATCTTCAGGGTAACATATCTCCCTCATCTCTCATCCTTTTCTCGAGCGGTTTGTCCATGTGCGTTCACAACCTAACCCTCTAGAATTTTCATTCAAGCGTGACGAGTTTTTGTGTCCCGGATTGGTCAAAAAATTGACCGAAAAATGACGAGAAAATTGACCAAAATAGTCCAAAAATTTGACCCCAAACCCCCATGTTCACACCCAATTTGCCACCAACATGTTTTATATTTTCATAAACTAATTGAAGAAGTTATCTTCTCAATATAACCGAGAATTTTTCTGTTCTTTTAGTTTTTATTAAATTGTTATATGTGTAAAATTATTCGACCTCCAAAACGACCAAAAATTTGTTTTTTTGAAATTAAAATTTTGTGATACGGAGTACACCCCACCAAATGGGACTGTCTCGTCATATACCAATTGCTCCAAAGGGCGCGTATGGTATATTTTGACATGTGAGCTTTCGTAAAAGTAGATTCGGACGTGTGTGCGAATCGGAAACAACCCGTATCCGTAAAAAGTTCCCGTATCGCCACTTTTGCAAAACACCACCCCATTTTGTGTATGCTCGTCAGAATACGACAAAACTTGCATCATTGGATTCGTGACATCCTGCTGGTCTTGTGATCAAAGTTTCACACAATTCTGAGATAGTTGACCAAGCCGCCTATTTGTGGGCCCCATAGTTGACTTTTAGGACAAATTTGTGATCGGCTCATCGAAATTTAAAATTGGACATATCATTGAGTTCGTATCGACGTTTAAAATTTGTTTGACCTATAATTTATCCCATTTAGAGACCTTTATCTCTGGCAAGCATTTTGGTGCAAAGTGGGCCACATGTTGACCCAGCTTTGACCCAAAATTACCGTTTTGCCCCTGTATCCAAATTGGACGAAAGGGTAGTATTTTCTAGCTATCTCGCTTATTATGGGAACGTTGGTGATGTTTATTTCACCATCCGGAGACGTTCATTCTAATGTCATAGTTTTTGATCTTTTGTGCCTGACGTCTGGACGCTTACACTTTGCAGCTTTCTTGCCAGGCAAGATACCTTGCCAAATTGCTTATAGTACTTTTGCATGCTTATCATATTTTTGTATATTCATTATATATGTGTTTTCTTTCAGTCATAATTATATACTATATATATGTTGACACATACTTGACACATAGTATCATGGGAGGGGAGGACAATCAGTAGACGTATAGGCTATATCCACTCTGGTAACCCGTAGTAACTAGCACGCACTAAGGTAGTTGTGTCCCACTGGTCGCTACCCTCACGATATGTCAATTTTTGGTGTCGCGCTGGTCATTACCCTTGCGGTATGTCAATTTCTGATGTTCATGGACATATGTGTGAGTTGTGAGATTAGATAGAGTAGCATACCCATGACCATACGTCAAAAAGTTGTCCTCATTATGCATATTCATATAGATTGTCCAGTACAACATACTTATACATTTTCCGTATATTATGCATGTTTTACTGTATTCAATTGGCATGCTTATATGTATCTTGTTTCGTCCCTCTGAGGACCTGGTCTCTTTCCAGGTGTAGACGATCTTGACTATTCGCAGGAGCACGGATCAAGACTTGCTACTTATCTCTCTTTCGAGGGGTCTTCTCTTCGAGTCTCATTGTTCATTAGATGTACATTATGTGGTTTCTCTTATATTCTAGTTGGTAGTGGATTTGTCTTCACCCAACTACTTGTTCTTATCAAGCATTTTATACTTGATTCAGTTATATAGTTGATTGGTTATTTGATTCTGTAGATAAAATCTAGTTATGCCCGGTGACATGTGACAATATCTATACCACTTGTAAATTGCTATTCATAATACAACGTACGTATGTGCTATGGTTTCCATATATTAGAGTCGCCATATACATACGGTTGGCATACTTACGTATTCCTAGTCCTATGTATTTTGGGACTGGGGCGTGACAAGACACTATGGGACCAAATCTGCCATGCACCAAGAATCTATCATGCGGCAAAAGACTGCCATGCGGCCAAGTCTTGCTGACTGCCATGCGGCCAAGTCTTGCTAACTGCCAAGAACTATCTTACGCTAAGTCTTATCATGTGCATACTCTGCAATCCTTGGTCATCTTGTGTAAACGCCTAGTTTTTCTAAAATTTTAAAAAATAATTTTTGAGATTTTTCTGGAAATTTTTATTTATTTATTATAATTGTTCTTTAAAGGATAAATATTTTTTTACATTATATTAATTATTAAATTATTATAAAATTATATTTTTTGGTGTATAATTAATTATTGGATGTTGTGTAATTTTTCTAAAATTTATTGGGCTCAAAAACTATTTTTAAATAGCTAAAAATAGTTATTTTATTTAAACCGGATTAAACCGAATCGAACCGACCCTAACCCAACCCGAACCGAATTAAACTAACCCAAACCGGACTCAACCGCCCTAGCGGGTCGAATCCAGACCCGACCCGCCGACCCGTAAGCCTGTCACGACCCGTACCCGATTTAGGGGCACGAGTGCGTGGGTACGTCCAGCCTACGCCGCAGCATCGGCGGTAGAACGCTGTCAAGGTCTTGATACTATCTAACTACTGTCATGCAAGCATCCAATCTCCATTAGGAGGTACGGATGACACAAATAAGATGAACACATACTCAATCACAGGATTACAGCACGATAAGATTTCGAATAATAAAACTAAATTAAACACAAGACAAGTCCACAAGTAAAATTCTAACTCAACAATATCCAAGAATCATCAAAATGCCGGAGACAAATCCGGTACCAAATAGACTGTTAAAAGAACTAACTAAAAATAGTAATTTCCAGCTAGACCTCCTGGAATCACAACTACTATCAAGTCTGCAGCTACTCACCATAAGTGTCAGACAGCGGTCCTCTAAGGCATAGTCTGGAAAAATATTTCCAGTCAGGAAGGAGCAAAGCACAATCTCAAATAACAGTTCCATTAATTGGTAATGTCTATAATACAATAAAACATGTCATGCTAGCTACTGAGAAGACAGTGAAATAAATACAATGGCAATTTAAGAGAGACAGGCAATGTAAAGAGACAGGCAATAGACAATGTGATATAGTCAGTGCATAAAGAAATGGAAAGAACAAGGTACAGTATCATATACGGGTGATGCAGTATATGATTTAAATTAGGGAACTGTAATATATTCTAAGTGTTTGAAATAGTAGTTTCGAAATGTGACCGGCTTGGGAACATGTACGATAGCTACAGGGCCTGGCTAATCATGGGTGAAGAGCATGATTAACACTTACAATTTCTATACTATAATAAGAGGTTATGATCACATTTCTTACTAACTACTTCCCCGCCCCCAACTAGTACTGTGGATCCAACCATGACACGTCACGATACACGAGCAAGTCAAGTCTATCATATACGATGTCTAAATATACATGTCGTGTACAATGTCAATACGATAATCAAGGTAACATCTCATGACTGCAGATCCAAGCTATACTAGTCCGTGTAGCACAGTGTCAAAGATTCAGATGTAACATTTCATGATTGTTGAATTTATAGAAATTATCAAGAATTGGAAATTATCAGAGAATGTACTTGCCTTGGGTCCTTAGCTGGTATTTATGGATGTCCTGTTCCAGAGTATCCCCTGGGTGAAGTAGCAGTCCTAGAACCACATCACAAGCAAAACTATATTTGCATCAGATGCTACACTAACACAGTCTAAACACTGAATTCAGGGCCTTCTCTAGGTATGATACTGGTCACCTAGTAGCTAGATACATAATTATGCACATCTTAATTAACATATGCACTTACAATATACATATCAAATTAAATACATATACAAAATATATGTATATATATATATTAAAAATATGCTAAGGTTTTATACAAATATACATACATATATATATCAAAATAATTATACACATAAAAATATATGTATTTATACCAGTTAAATTATACAATACTATATACAGGTAAATATACCAATTTATATTATATATACAAGCCAATACGAAAATATAATCTACATATATATATATACCAAAATACGGTTTTATATATACCAATTAAACATACCTTGAAAATATGCTAAGTATATATATATATAAAATACTTATAGTAGAACACGTATTTATATCTATCAAATTAAACACATATACAATATATGTGTATATACCTTAAAATGCCAAGGGTTTATAAAATATATATACACATATATATATATATATATATGCCAATACATTATATATAATATGAAATACTAAAACACATATTTAATACATGTATAACATTGAATGAAAAATAAAAATATACATGTACATATATTAAATTATACGATACCAATTCTTATATACTATACATATCCCAATATTTAAAGCATTAATTAAAATTACTATACATTACATACATACCTACATACATCTATTTAAGCATTTTATTTATGAATAATATACATGCTAATATTTACATATACTTATACATTGATTAATATACCATTATATATATATGATATTAAATAATTACCTACAATACATATACATTACACTCTAAATAAATCATACATATACATATCTTATGTATATACTCATGTGTATATACATATGTATATATATAGAGAAGGAAGATGGAGAAGAAGAAGGAACTCACTGGGGGGTGGTCGGGCTCGCTGGCCGGAGTGCAGGCCGTGGCCGGGGAGTTGAATGCAGAGGGGGATGACCGGGGAGCACAGCAGCGGGTCGGGGGAAAAACAGCAGCGGCGAGGGGATGATTGGATGACGATGGTGGTGGTGATAGGAGGCCGGAGGGATGAGCAAGCCGCCGGACACAGGGAGTTTCGGCTGCCGGGGGGTCTGGCCAGGGGTAGTCGGCCGGGAACAGGGGAGATGGAGGGAGGACGACACAGCAGGGAAAGGAAGTTGAGATGAGAGGAACTCGGCTCGGGGAAGGCTGGCCGGACAGCAGGGTGGAGGAGGAGTATGATGATGATGATGGTGGTCGGAGTTCACAGCGGGGGAGGGAAGGAGATGGGAGGAGGAGCAGCAGCGCCGCCGGGGTTGTCGGCCTGGAGCAGCCGCCGGGCGCAGATGGAGGGATAGGAGGCGGTTGTAGATGATGGTGGTGGTGGGAGTTGCTTGGGTGGCTGACCGGGCCGCCGGAGGGAGAAGTTAGGAGGATGCAGCGGGCTTGCAAGCCAGAGGGGATCAGCCGGAGTGGGATCGTGAAGGGGCCGGAGAAGGCGAGCAGGCCGGAGCCGCAGCCAGCAGGCCGCCGAGGTGCAGTCAGCGGCCGCCGGAGGGAGAAAAGGGCCGCCGGGTCGCCTGGCCGGAGAACACAGGTGATGGGGATGGTTTCCCCCCTCTCCTTTGGAATTTGAATTTTTAAAAATTTTAATGAAGAAGGAAGAAGAAAAGAAAAAGAAGGAGAAGAAGAAGAAGAAAAAAGAAGAAGAAAGGAAGGACGAGAAGAATTACATACGGATGAGAGAGGGGATGTGGGGGCTTGTGAGGGGGTGGTGTTTTCTAGGTTGTCTAGGGATTAGGGTTTAGGATGGGACATGACATTAAATAGGGATGAGGGGATTTTGATGGAGGGTTGTGATTGACCCTCTAAATGAGTGGTCTAGATTGAACATGAGGGAAATTAATTCATGGGGGATTTTAGGGTGGGGTTTAATTAAAATATTAAGGATTTCTCATCGGTTAAAATAATTGGGTGAGGCCACAAAAATGCAAATTTGCAATTTAGCCCCCTTAAATTCGGGAAATTGCACAAACACATAAAATGACGAAAATTTGGCGGGCGATTCGGGGTCCGGTGTTTTGTAGGATCAGGGGGCACTGTAAGATGGGTATGGGCTGAATTAGCAGGGCACTGGAATTAAATTGGGATTTTAGAATTGGTTTAAATAATATCCTCAATTTAAATAGAAATAAATGCAAGTTGTGTTCAACAATTAATTAGGAGTACATGGGGCCAAAATTAGGTCAGGTCATCAATACCAATATTGAAGAAGACTCAGAACAGAATATTACCCTAATTTGGGCCGCACGAAAAATAGGTCAAGATGGCCTCCAATTTTCGATTGGAACGCACAACGATACAAAATAGGAGTTTAAAAATAAACGTCCGCGACGATTTTTGTGCGGCTAGAAACAATGCACAGGGAGCACAATTATGAGTTGCAAAAATAGCAGAAATGAAGGCGGGCATGTCTAGGGCAAGATTATGAAATTTGTTGGGAGACAAGAGTCAGGGTAGTGCTCCAAATATCGAAGCAACGGCAATGCGCAAAAATATTAAATAAAATACAGTAATTAATAAAAATCTCCAAAAATTAAATTATAAATAAAACAATTAATTACATAATTCCACAAGTCCTGACAGGTGTTCGTATACTGGCTTCTAGGTCAGTCTGCTAGCTAAAAATAAATGAGCACTGCATCTAATACTATATTTAATTACTCATCACACATAATTATTTAAATAAAAAATATTATCATGCAATTATTTAATTATAACTAGCATAATATTAAATATTGTAAAAAGTTGAAATTACCCTGTTTTCAGAATGTGGTAGTGACAAGTCTACCCACCTTAAAAGAATTTCGTCCTCGAAATTTAAAATCCTCATACTAGTGTTTAATCATACACATTATTATTCCCGCAAATTTAAATTTATCATCCATGAAATTAGTTAATAATCCACAATGTCCTCTCACAATGTTCAAAAATTCTGAATTATTTATATTCCTGAAAAATCCTCAAAATAGAATCAAAGTCCATTTTTATTAAAATTTCCTTGAAAGTTTTGAGTTAATAATTCAATACCCGGAATTTAATATCCACTCCTCAAAATACTCAACAATATGATATGTAAGGATTCTCCAAATGTTACATCCAAATATAAAGTTCTAAAATTCATAATTTGCAATTAAATAAATACATTGATAAATCTCCCAAAATTTTCAAATTAATAACCAACTTAAACATGTCATAATCTTTCCTGGAATTAATAAACCACCAATTTTGCCATGTTAATTTCTTAACCATTTATTTAAATCAATATTCATCCTCGAATTTTAATCATCTTGTTCCTCTTGTCAAGTAATAACCTCTTCATGAATCTTCACTACAGTCAACACCAATAATCATGGTCTAAGAAAATTCTACCTATAGTCATACCACATACAATCTAGGGGGAACATACATGGTTATGGTCTCATTTGTTATGGTGTTGCAGTCTATGTATCAGGGGTACTACTAACTATATTATAACAAGAGTCATGCATACGAACTACGGTACTAAGCAATCAATCAATCAATCAAATAGAGAGGAACAGAATGGAGGAAAGAACAGAACCTACAAACACATTACCTGTAATATCGATCCCTCGACCGTCACCGCAAATGCCCGTCCTGCTGGGGTGGTTCCCTTTGCGGGTGCTGAGCAATATACGGTTCCACAGGTAGCCTAACTGGATCTCTATAATCTGAAGTTGTGCGCTGGCCGGGAAGATAAGAGGCTAGAAGACAATCCCTTACTCGATGTCCCGCAGTGCCACAGTGCAAACAAAGTCCTAGCCTCGTTCTACAGCTCTCCCAAAGGTGACCTGGCTTCTTACAGAAATGACAAGTCTGCTGTGTCTCTCTTGGAGGCTGTTGCTGATCCTGCTGAACATGAATTGGTGCCTGGTACTGCTGTTGATACTGATACTCCCATGGATGTTGCTGGATAGGAACTGGTGCTAGGTACTGCGGTGGATGCTGAAATGTCCATGGTTGTTGTTGAATATGGAATGGTACTTGGTACTGCTGTTGGTGCTGAATACGGGGATGCTTGGCTGGTCCTGCGCTATCATTTGTATCTCCAATAGTATTGTGACTCCTCTTAGGCCTGAGGTCCAGGTCCTCTTCTGTGATCTGAGCATCCATTAAGATAGCCTCATAGGTAGCGGTACGACGACCAGAAGTGCGCGACTTAATCTCTCTCGTCAGTCCCTTTCTAAATTTTTGGGCTCGATCTCCTGGGTCTCGAATCATAGACGATGCAAAACGGCTCAATCTACAGAATTCTGCAGCGTACTCGTCGACCGACATGTTTCCTTGAACTAAGTCATGAAACTGACTTTCCAAGGTTCCCAATGCCACGTCGGGAAAGAACTTCTCCTTGAAGAGTTCCTTGAAGGTCTCCCAAGTAAGTCCTTGCGCAGTAATTCTCGGCTCAGTGCGATACCACGTGAGTGCGATATCGAACATCTGACTGCCAGCGGCTTCTATTTGCAAGTTCTCCGGAATCTGGGTCAATCGCAGACTTCTCTCTATATCCTCTAACCAGTCGTCAGCGTAGAGTATCCCTTCGGTGCCTTTGAACTCTCGAGGCATCATCCTTTTGAAATCCACTATAGTGCCTGATCTCTGCTGCTGGCCAGGAAACTGCTGGTATTGTGCTACTTTCTCCAAAGCTTGGAGAGTCACTTGATGAGCATTCTCCATGTTTTCTTTCATCAGCTCGGTTTGTGCCTGGTGCGCTTCTGCTTGCACCCTCTGAGCCTCAGCTTGAACTCGCTGAGCGTCTGCCGTCACTCTCTGGGCATCTACCATGCCTTGGATCAAGGTAAACATTTACGTTCCGTCAATGGGCAAACTTCCGGGAGTCGGAGTCGGTGGAGGAGGAAGGTTGTCCGTCACAGCTGCGGCAATCTTCCGAACAGGTGGAGGAGGAAGATCACCTACGTGCATCGGAGATGTGGGAGGAACTACGGCTGTCTGTCCATCAGGTAGAAAGGTGGCAGACCCCTCTAAAGCTGATGTACCCGCTCTCATAGACCTTGTCTGCGGCGACATCCTGAAGACAGATCCCAAAGAATCAATTAAGGTAAAAATGCGATATCATCAAGGAAGGACGGTACAGTTCTAAAGAAGCAACATTTAAGATAGATAGATTGGAAATAAACCCTAGTTATGATTGCACAGGTCAAAATGCATCCAAGGTTTGATATCTCTATCCCCTAGGTATCACAGTTCTATCACAAACACTCTCACTGCTAGCCTCCTTACCTACTGCAACAGCTGATGCTAGTTATTCTTATCACCCAAGTGCATATCAAATGCAACACTCTTTACTAAATACTGCTCTCTCTAATACAATCCTAGATGAAAACCCAAGTCAGTTTGCAGTGGAATCACTATCATGCTCAAGCCAACAGATCCTTACACATGCATCTCATCTACTATATACTAATATCTCTCTCTCTCTATAAGATTTTATCCTCAAATAAAATTCCTGAAAATAACTCCTCGAATAAATTTTAAGGTAAATTGCATACACTTTCCTCAAGGTTAATTATCTAAATACTGAAATGAAAACTTAATCACCTTAAAGATCCTTACAGGCTTGTCTAGGTTTATTGAATCGAATCTGAATCCTCAAAAATAAAATTTTAATAACAATATTTCAACTCCTCAAATTTCAAAGTTTTTGCAATTCATTGGAATCTTCAAAATAAATTTTAATAACAATCTCAATCTTCTCAGAATCCTAAAATTTGAAATTCATTTTCAATCTTCAATTAAAAATTTAAATCCACCTTCTGTAGTCCAATAGCTCTAATGTTAATCATTCTCACTGTCCTCATCGACATGCGTCATCAGGTAATACCATAAATCAGTCTGCAAGTTCATCTTGATATGAAATCAACCCTACAATGAAACCCAAATCCTAATTTAATACCTAATTAACAATAATCAAATCAATATCAACAAATGAGAATGGACGGAACAAAGGAATGATTTAAATTGGAAATTTTAACAAGATTCTCAGGGGTCATCCCAGGAATCTCTCAAGGAATTATGATTGAGTATTTGCTCTCGTCCTAGTATCCTATGTCCTATGTCCTATAGCAGGAACGCAGTAGTATAACAAGGATGTCACACTACTACGGCATCGCACAACTCGCGAAGTCTGACCTGCATGGGCCACCACTAAAAATGTGTCACGACCCGTACCCGGTTTAGGGGCACGAGTGCGTGGGTACGTCCAGCCTACGCCGCAGCATCGGCGGTAGAACACTGTCAAGGTCTTGATACTATCTAACTACTGTCACGCAAGCATCCAATCTCCATTAGGAGGTACGGATGACACAAATAAGATGAACACATACTCAATCACAGGATTACAGCACGATAAGATTTCGAATAATAAAACTAAATTAAACACAAGACAAGTCCACAAGTAAAATTCTAACTCAACAATATCCAAGAATTATCAAAATGCCGGAGACAAATCCGGTACCAAATAGACTGTTAAAAGAACTAACTAAAAATAGTAATTTCCAGCTAGACCTCCTGGAATCACAACTACTATCAAGTCTGTAGCTACTCACCATAAGTGTCAAACAGCGGTCCTCTAAGGCATAGTCTGGAAAAATATTTCCAGTCAGGAAGGAGCAAAGCACAATCTCAAATAACAGTTCCATTAATTGGTAATGTCTATAATACAATAAAACATGTCATGCTAGCTACTGAGAAGACAGTGAAATAAATGCAATGGCAATTTAAGAGAGACAGGCAATGTAAAGAGACAGGCAATAGACAATGTGATATAGTCAGTGCATAAAGAAATGGAAAGAACAAGGTACAGTATCATATACGGGTGATGCAGTATATGATTTAAATTAGGGAACTGTAATAAATTCTAAGTGTTTGAAATAGTAGTTTCGAAATATGACCGGCTTGGGAACATGTACGATAGCTACAGGGCCTGGCTAATCATGGGTGAAGAGCATGATTAACACTTACAACTTCTATACTATAATAAGAGGTTATGATCACATTTCTTACTAACTACTTTCCCGCCCCCAACTAGTACTGTGGATCCAACCATGACACGTCACGATACACGAGCAAGTCAAGTCTATCATGTACGATGTCTAAATATACATGTCGTGTACAATGTCAATACGATAATCAAGGTAACATCTCATGACTGCAGATTCAAGCTATACTAATCCGTGTAGCACAGTGTCAAAGATTCAGATGTAACATTTCATGATTGTTGAATTTATAGAAATTATTAAGAATTGGAAATTATCAGAGAATGTACTTGCCTTGGGTCCTTAGCTGGTATTTATGGATGTCCTGTTCCAGAGTATCCCCTGGGTGAAGTAGCAGTCCTAGAACCACATCACAAGCAAAACCATATTTGCATCAGATGCTACACTAACACAGTCTAAACACTGAATTCAGGGCCTTCTCTAGGTATGATACTGGTCACCTAGTAGCTAGATACATAATTATGCACATCTTAATTAACATATGCACTTACAATATACATATCAAATTAAATACATATACAAAATATATGTATATATATATATTAAAAATATGCTAAGGTTTTATACAAATATACATACATATATATATCAAAATAATTATACACATAAAAATATATGCATTTATACCAGTTAAATTATACAATACTATATACAGGTAAATATACCAATTTATATTATATATACAAGCCAATACGAAAATATAATCTACATATATATATATATATATATACCAAAATACGGTTTTATATATACCAATTAAACATACCTTGAAAATATGCTAAGTATATATATATATAAAATACTTATAGTAGAACACGTATTTATATCTATCAAATTAAACACATATACAATATATGTGTATATACCTTAAAATGCCAAGGGTTTATAAAATATATATACACATATATATATATGCCAATACATTATATATAATATGAAATACTAAAACACATATTTAATACATGTATAACATTGAATGAAAAATAAAAATATACATGTACATATATTAAATTATACGATACCAATTCTTATATACTATACCTATGCCAATATTTAAAGCATTAATTAAAATTACTATACATTACATACATACCTACATACATCTATTTAAGCATTTTATTTATGAATAATATACATGCTAATATTTACATATACTTATACATTGATTAATATACCATTATATATATATGATATTAAATAATTACCTACAATACATATACATTACACTCTAAATAAATCATACATATACATATCTTATGTATATACTCATGTGTATATACATATGTATATATATAGAGAAGGAAGATGGAGAAGAAGAAGGAACTCACTGGGGGGTGGTCGGGCTCGCTGGCCGGAGTGCAGGCCGTGGCCGGGGAGTTGAATGCAGAGGGGGATGACCGGGGAGCACAGCAGCGGGTCGGGGGAAAAACAGCAGCGGCGAGGGGATGATTGGATGACGATGGTGGTGGTGATAGGAGGCCGGAGGGATGAGCAAGCCGTCGGACACAGGGAGTTTCGGCTGCCGGGGGGTCTGGCCAGGGGTAGTCGGCCGGGAACAGGGGAGATGGAGGGAGGACGACACAGCAGGGAAAGGAAGTTGAGAGGAGAGAAACTCGGCTCGGGGAAGGCTGGCCGGACAGCAGGGTGGAGGAGGAGTATGATGATGATGATGGTGGTCGGAGTTCACAGCGGGGGAGGGAAGGAGATGGGAGGAGGAGCAGCAGCGCCGCCGGGGTTGTCGGCCTGGAGCAGCCGTCGGGCGCAGATGGAGGGATAGGAGGCGGTTGTAGATGATGGTGGTGGTGGGAGTTGCTTGGGTGGCTGACCGGGCCGCCGGAGGGAGAAGTTAGGAGGATGCAGCGGGCTTGCAGGCCAGAGGGGATCAGCCGGAGTGGGATCGTGAAGGGGCCGGAGAAGGCGAGCAGGCCGGAGCCGCAGCCAGCAGGCCGCCGGGGTGCAGTCAGCGGCCGCCGGAGGGAGAAAAGGGCCGCCGGGTCGCCTGGCCAGAGAACATAGGTGATGGGGATGGTTTCCCCCCTCTCCTTTGGAATTTGAATTTTTAAAAATTTTAATGAAGAAGGAAGAAGAAAAGAAAAAGAAGGAGAAGAAGAAGAAGAAAAAAGAAGAAGAAAGGAAGGAGGAGAAGAATTACATACGGATGAGAGAGGCGATGTGGGGGCTTGTGAGGGGGTGGTGTTTTCTAGGTTGTCTAGGGATTAGGGTTTAGGATGGGACATGACATTAAATAGGGATGAGGGGATTTTGATGGAGGGTTGTGATTGACCCTCTAAATGAGTGGTCTAGATTGAACATGAGGGAAATTAATTCATGGGGGATTTTAGGGTGGGGTTTAATTAAAATATTAAGGATTTCTCATCGGTTAAAATAATTGGGTGAGGCCACAAAAATGCAAATTTGCAATTTAGCCCCCTTAAATTCGGGAAATTGCACAAACACATAAAATGACGAAAATTTGGCGGGCGATTCGGGGTCCGGTGTTTTGTAGGATCAGGGGGCACTGTAAGATGGGTATGGGCTGAATTAGCAGGGCACTGGAATTAAATTGGGATTTTAGAATTGGTTTAAATAATATCCTCAATTTAAATAGAAATAAATGCAAGTTGTGTTCAACAATTAATTAGGAGTACATGGGGCCAAAATTAGGTCAGGTCATCAATACCAATATTGAAGAAGACTCAGAACAGAATATTACCCTAATTTGGGCCGCACGAAAAATAGGTCAAGATGGCCTCCAATTTTCGATTGGAACGCACAACGATACAAAATAGGAGTTTAAAAATAAACGTCCGCGACGATTTTTGTGCGGCTAGAAACAATGCACAGGGAGCACAATTATGAGTTGCAAAAATAGCAGAAATGAAGGCGGGCATGTCTAGGGCAAGATTGTGAAATTTGTTGGGAGACAAGAGTCAGGGTAGTGCTCCAAATATCGAAGCAACGGCAATGCGCAAAAATATTAAATAAAATACAGTAATTAATAAAAATCTCCAAAAATTAAATTATAAATAAAACAATTAATTACATAATTCCACAAGTCCTGACAGGTGTTCGTATACTGGCTTCTAGGTCAGTCTGCTAGCTAAAAATAAATGAGCACTGCATCTAATACTATATTTAATTACTCATCACACATAATTATTTAAATAAAAAAATATTATCATGCAATTATTTAATTATAACTAGCATAATATTAAATATTGTAAAAAGTCGAAATTACCCCTGTTTTCAGAATGTGGTAGTGACAAAGCCTGCTAACCCACTCCCCCACTCATAGAACAGCCCTGACCCCCACGTCCCCCGCGCGAACCGCGGTCATCCCCCCTTTTTGATCCATAAAATGACCCCTCCCTCACTCTTTCACACGATAGACCACTCTCCCTCACTCTCCTATCTCCGACGTCCACCTCCGGCCGCCGCACGCCGCCGAAAATCGACTTCCAACATCGCGCGTAACTGCCCAGTCACGAACAACATCTAGGTACCCTTCTTCTAGCTCTCGTATCTCCTTGTGTATTGATCAGAATTTAGTTCTGTCAAATCCTATGCGAAGACCATGTGACCTTCTCGAACCCTGTATAAATGGTTCAGGGTATCATGTCCTGTGTCGGTCGTAAAATGTGACGCAAAATAGGAAAAAAAACAGAATTTTGTACTTTAGAAACTGTCCCGGAGCCACATGCTCACGGCCATTTTTCTCCCAACTTGTTTAATAATTTTAGATTCTGTTTAAACAGTAAATTAGACAACATAACCAAGATTAAGACCCTATAATTAGTTTATTTTATTTTGCTGTATGCGGTATTTTATTCGCGGATGAAATCGACCAAAAACTTGGTTTATAAAACTTGAATTCTCTCAAAATGGGGTGCGTACCGCTAAATGAGGAAACTTTATCGTATGCTAACTTTACCGAAAGGTGTGCATCATCAATGCGGACGTGTGAGACTTTACGGAAGTTGATTTGGATGTGCGTACACACCGGAATCAACGCGTATCCGTCGAAAATACCCTGTATCGGGCATGTTCTGGAACTCGTTGTAACTTCGTGTATGCTCGTCGTTTCGAAAAAAACTTGCGCCATCAGACTCGTAGTGATACGTTGGTCCTGTGACCCAAATTTGGTTCAATTCTGATAACGTTGACGAAATCCCGCATCGTGGGCCCTACGGCTCTACTTGACGGGCGATTTTGTGATCGGCTAATAGGAATCCAGTTCTAAAAATTCTGTTGGGTTCGTATCATCGTTCTGAACTTATAGACACTAAGTTTGAAAAAATTGAAGAACTTTGTCTCTGGGACATTTTCGGTGCGAAGTGGGCCACATGTGGACCCCGCTTTGACCAGAAACTATCATTTTGCCCCTGTGTCCAAATTGGACTTATGGGCAGTCGATCCTAGCTATTTCTTGTCTTCTGAGAATGATGGTTGTGTTTATTTCAGCATCCGGGGGAGTACCTAAAGATCCCGCTGATACCAGACCTACTGTTGGAATCCAAATCCTAGGCAAGTGTACCTTGCCATACTTGTAGTACTTGCTTTATATTATTCCTTTGATCTATTTATATGATATATCTGTTCAACCTAGGACCGTGTGACATTTTTGAACGTCTAAATAATATTCGGGTGTCGATGCCATACGCGGAATCGTGTAACGTCACTAGAGATTGATATCGCGACCCTATATATCTTCGTGCTTGCATTATCAAGTACGTCATACCATAGGATACTGGATACTGTTCATGAGACAGAATCTTCCTGAGATATTCATAGTGATTCTGTATAGGTTACAAGATTCGTGACATAGATATTACATATGCTTAGCTATCATTATGACTCACTACATCAGTTAGAGGTCATGATCTTGTGTGTCATGGACATGAGACGTGTGATTACATTGGGTGGGGAGAGACATACAGGCTACAGGCTAATTTTATATATATATTTATTATTGTGAGACTCTAGACTCTACATCAAAGCTAGGCACTCTACTAGTGATATAACTGCTACCTGCTCCCCGATACAGAGCTTGTAGTAGTCTCAACCTGAGTTCTAGTGATGCTCTTATTTTGCATATCACTTAGCTGGTTACATAGTTTGCCCTATTAATTTATTTATATATATTGCATTTATTTGGCTTGAGTTATTCTTATATCTTGCTATGTCCCCTGAGGACCTAAAATCCGGATTATGTCCCCAGGTTTAGCAGAGGAGCTCTACCCCGAGATATACGGGACAGAAGCAGACGCTGGAGCAGTACCAGAACCAGAGGACGAGGTGATCGTCGAGGATTTCTCCTGAGTATTTATACTCATTTATTTCTATTGTCAGACTCTTATTTCCTGTCTATTGAACTGCTGTATCAAACTCTTTATCGGGTTGTTCCCCGAGATATTTATTGAGACTTGTTGATTATATATCATCTTAATTATTCTGATATTTGAACTGCGATTACCTTCAGTGGATGAGATTAGAATTAGATTGTGACTTATATCATAGACCTTTATTGTTGTGTTGCAGCTTAAGTACACTCTAATGGGTCAATTAAATTGGGTTTGCCTATTGGTGTGTACTGGTGGCCATTGCCACGTATCTAGTCCCCCGGTATTTTGGGACTGGGGCGTGACATAGTTTTTGTGGTGGCTTATATAGGTCTACGACTAAATTGTTTTGGTTTCAACTAAGGAACTGAGCAAGCTTGCGAAAAGAATAGGATAAGTTATAGGATCTCATCCACTTGATTGAATCGTTCTTGATCTCTATATCGAATTCGAATTAATTTATTGACTTGCATCCTGCCTTGATTCCTTTGTGCACCTCTTATAGTTTATTTTGGATGCAGAGTAATGGATCCACCAGCAAGAGACGAGACTCCTGCAGGAATACCACAAGATGTTGTAGCCACCTACGAAGAAGATGGAGTGACGCCATTAAATGGAGATCCCTCCACTCACCAAAGCAATCAAGCAGGTCAGCATACCTCAAGATTCCGGCGAGATAACATTCCACCTCCGCCACAGTTCACACCACCAATGCCCGTATTCCTACAAGGGCAAGCTATGGACGGATATCAGATATTCTAAATGATCTACGCAATGATGCAAGCCCAACAGCAGGTTCATCAAAAGGTCCAGCAAAGCCAAGCGGAGAAGTTCTTCGACGGACTTAGCTTTGAGCTACAGAGATTGATCAGATCTATTACACATACTTCATACATGGACGTCCTTGCTACAGCATAACGTATGGAGTATGTTACCATGAGAGAGTCTAGCATGAAGCGGCCATTCATATAAGCATCAGCCAGAGCACCACAAGAAGAGTCTGCAAAGCGACACCAGAGGAATCCACAGAATGCAGCACCAAGGGCCATATCCCTTCCTACTTGTCACTACTGTGGCAAGATAGGCCATATTGAGAAGGAGTGCAGACGCAAGTTGGGACTATGCTTAATTTGCGGATCCAACCAATACCCATCCAAGGACTGCTCTGAGCGTCGAGGAAGAGCACCAATGGTAGATCGACCAGCTTTACCAGCACCAAGGCCAGCTTATCCAGCATTGGGAGCACCACAGACGGGAGTTAGAGGAGTCAGACCACCAGCTCCATGAGGGTATCAGCCAAGGCCACCCTTGGCACCACAGGCAATACTATTTTAGCAGGCTCAGCAGTAGAGAGGACCATCTCAGGGACGAGGACAAGCATTTGCATTGGCTATTGAAGAGAAAGCAATTGCGGAAGAGGTCATAGCAGGTACTATATTAGTAGCTTCATTGCCTGTGGCAGCTTTATTCGATTCTGGAGCATCGCATTCATTCATAGCTGCTAGCTTCGTAGCCACACATAGAGTAGCTACTGCACCCCTTTCGAAGACTAAGAGAATTCTTATGGGAGGTAAAATTATCCCAGTTAGTGATATTTGTAGATCTTGTTCTGTAGTAGTCTGTGGGAGAGAGATACGAGTTCAATTCCTGATCTTTTCTATGTCAGATTATGATGTGGTACTTGGTATGGACTGGTTGAATCAGTACCATGCGGCCCTAGATTGCCGGCTTGGACAGGTTATATTTAGACCGCTTGGACATCCAGAGTTTGAGTTTCTTTTGGGAGACATAGAGCAAGGTATTCAGCCTACACTTAGGGTACTCTCTGTAGAAGGGGAGTCCGAGTACCAAAAGGTTATATCAGAATTTGTGGATGTATTTCCTAATGATCTACCAGGCTTACCACCTGATCGAGAAATAGAATTCACAATAGACTTGACTCCAGGAGCGAAGCCTATCACTTCATCAGTGTATCGGCTAGCACCTAAAAAGTTGGTGGAATTGAAGGAGCAAGTTGATAATCTTTTGGAGAAGGGTTTCATTCGGCCCAGTGTTTCACAATGGAGAGCACCCATACTATTTGTGTCGAAAAAGTATGGGACGGTACGCCTGTATATTGACTACAGAGCACTAAACGTCGTAACCATCAAGAACCGGTATCCCTTGCCACGTATTGATGATCTATTCAATCAGTTGAGTGGTGCGAGTGTATTCTCAAAGATCGATCTTAGATCCAGTTATCACCAGATTAGAGTACGTAGAGAGGATATACTGAAAACAGCCTTCACAACCAAGTATGGACACTATGAGTTCTTAATTATACCGTTTGGTTTAACCAACGCGCTAGCTGTGTTCATGAGTTTGATGAACGAAGTTTTTTCATCAGTACTTGGACAAGTTCGTGGTTATGTTTATTGATAACATCTTGATATATTCCATGAGCCACGAAGAGCACGAGGAGCATCTCAGAATCGTGCTAGAGATGCTGAGACATGAGAAGCTATATGCCAAACTCAGTAAATATGAGTTTTGTATGGATAGGGTGCCTTTCCTGGGATATATTATCTCGGAAGAAGGACTTTCAGTTGATCCGGAGAATGTTACAACAATAGAAACTTGGCCTACCCCTACATCAGTTGCGGAAGTGAGAAGTTTTCTCGGACTTGCTGGATACTATCGGAGGTTTATGGAAAATTTCTCAAGGATTACGGAGCCTATAACATGGTTGACGCTAACATGGTTGACGCGTAAGGACCAGGAGTTTGTATAGACGAAAGATTGTCAGAAGGCCTTTGAGGAGTTGAAGAGGCAATTGACGACAGCATCGGTCTTGACTCTTCCTTCAGGATTGGGAGGCTTCGTTGTTTATAGTGATGCATCAGGCAGTAGACTAGGATGTGTTTTGATGCAACATGACAAAGTTATCGCTTATGCATCAAGACAACTGAAGGTTTATGAGAAGAACTACCCGACGCACTATATTGAGCTAACTGCAGTAATATTTGCATTAAAGATATGGAGGCACTATCTTTATAGAGAGAGGGTAGAAATCGTTACTGATCACAAGAGTCTGAAGTATGTCTATACTCAGAAAGAGCTCAATATGAGACAGAGACGTTGGTTAGAGTTGATGATCGATTTTGATATAGATTTGTAGTACCATCCGGGCTAGGTGAATGTTGTAGCAGACGCACTCAGCAGGAAGCCCACAACTTATTTCTTGACGATGCAGCCCTAGCTATTAGAGGATCTACAGGAGCTCAAGATAGAGGTTATTTTGTCGAGGCAGAGTAGATTATTGGAGAATCTTGAAGTTAAGCCATCACTAGTGGAGAGGATTAAGGTGGCATTGCCCATAGATTCTAGGTTCCGGAGACTTTAAGAGAAGACGGAAGCCGGCATGCAGACGGGACTTTCAATCCATGAGAACGGGACGTTAATGTGCAAAAATTGCCTATATGTTCCGAATGGGGAGTTGAGACATGAGTTGATGTCTGAAGCACATAGCTCCATATATTTTATTCATCCGGGAGGTACGAAGATGTACCGAAATTTGAGACAGTACTATTGGTGGCATGGGATAAAAAAAGAGATTGCACGATTTATGACAAAATATTTGGTCTATCAGCAAGTTAAGGCCGAGCATCAGAGAACTGCTGGTACGTTACAGCCGCTTCCCATATCCAAATGGAAGTGGGAACATATCACTATGGATTTTGTTACAGGATTTCTACGGAGCCCCAGTGGGAAGGATGCAGTCTGGGTTATTGTGGATCGACTCACTAAGTCGGCATATTTTTTGTCGTTCAGAGTTGGACAGTCCACAGAGTTGCTAGCTGACATGTATATACGACAGATCGTAAGATTACATGGAGTGCCGGTTAGTATTGTGTTAGATCGTGACTAAAAATTCACATCCTATTTTTGGAGAAGTATGTAGGAGAGTTTTGGCACCCGACTCAAGTTCAGCACTGCTTACCATCCACAGACAGACGGTCAGTCGGAGCACACGATTCAGATTATAGAGGATATGCTGAGGTCGTGTATGTTAGACTTCAGAGGGTCTTGGAAAGACCATTTGTACTTGGTGGAGTTCTCTTACAATAACAGCTACCAGGCGAGCATCCAGATGGCATCTTTCGAGGCATTGTACGTCAGAAAGTGTAGATCACCGATATATTGGAGTGACGTTGGCGAACGTCACATACTTGGTCCGGAGTTAGTGATACAGACAGTTGAGAAGGTGAAGCAAATTCAGAGTCATCTTTGTGCAGCTCAGGACAGACAAAGGCATTGGACTGATGCACACCACCGACCGTTGGAGTTCAAGAAAGGAGAACATGTATTCTTGAGGATCTCACCCACTCGAGGTACTATTCAATTTGGGAGCAGAGGTAAGCTGAGCCTAAGGTACATTGGGCCATTTGATATTCTGGAGCGTATTGGTGAGGTGGCATATCATCTTACATTACCCTCATCTTTAGAGGAGTGCATGATGTATTCCATGTCTCACAACTGAGGAGGTACGTGACTGACCCAAGTCACGTAGTCGATCATTCTGAGATTTCAGTAGGACCTAGCTTGAGGTATAAAGAATAGCCAGTTGGGATACTTGACGTTAGTGATAAGATATTATGGGGTCAGACAATTAGATTGGTCCGGATAGCTTGGAAATATTACTCCCCCGGCGAGTCTACTTGGGAACGAGAGGATGTCATATGCCAGTGTTATCCTCACATATTTGAAGATGTAAGTATGACCTAAGAACTACCTATAGGTACCATGTTTAATTTTTCTTTAGTAGTTAATTCTTGATTGCGAGGATGCAATCCTTTTAAGGTGGATAGATTTAAACACCCATTTTTTCTAAAATTTTAAAAAATAATTTTTGGGATTTTTTGGAAAATTTTAATTATTTATTATAACTGTTCTTCAAAGGATTAATATTTTTGTGCATTATATTAATTATTAAATTATATTTTTTGGTGTATAATTAATTATTGGATGTTGTATAATTTTTCTAAAATTTATTGGGCTCAAAAACTATTTTTAAATAGCTAAAAACCCTTATTTTATTTAAACCGGATTAAACCGAACCGAACCAACCCCAACCCAACCCAACCCGAACCGGATTAAACTAACCCAAACCGGACCCAACCGCCCTAGAGGGTCGGATCCGGACCCGACCCGCTGTCACGACCCGCACCCGAAAATCGGGCATGAGTCGTGGGTACGTCCAGCCTACGCCGCAGCATTCGCGGTAGAACGCTTTCTAGGTCTACTATCTAGCTAACAATCTCACACAATCAATATACATACCTGTCAAGATCTCAACTCTAAATTGAGGAGCAATATCATAAGATAATCATAAGTAGTCAGTCACGAATCTAAGCACGATAAGATAACAAAGAAGTCTAACAACTACAAAGTCTAAACAACTGCAGCTAAAAACAACCACAATAATAATAATAATAATACAACATCCTGAATCAAATATAATACAAAGTCACAATCCAAAACCGGGGATAAATCCGGTACCAAAAGCTAATAAATATAACAACTGAGGTCCTAGTGATCCCGGCTACCAACCCGAAAATTACTCATAAACTAGGGGGTCCCTGTCTGCACCATCAACAGGCAGAGGTCCATAAAAGTCGGACACCAATCCTCCGGATCCTCTGAAAAATAAATTCAGTCAGGATTGGAGTAAGTACACCTCTAACAGCAGTTCTAGTTAATAATAAAAACTATAAAAAAGTTGTAGCAAGTAGCAAGGTGAAGGAAATAAAGTATGAACAAAAAATATATATATCACTGGTGCATAAAGGTAAAAATACATGAATATCATAAGCAAGATAGTAATAACTGCAGGATACAAGAAATCTAAATGAAGAGTAAGTATGTGCACAAGAACGTGTAGTGAGTTCAGCAAGAATACATGTAATGAGTCAAGTCCAAAAACTATAAGTGAGACCAGCAAGAAATGCAAGAGAGTCCAGACTAGAAAGAATAAACTGGTGTCTTTGAAATACCTTTTTCGATATGTAAACGGCTAGGGGTAAGTACGGCTCATCGTGCACTGGGTGCGCGGCTGCTATCATTCCAGATTAGACCAGAGGGGGTGATTCCAGTTGGGAATATTTACATGTCTACTCGAGTATTTCTTTGCCCCGACTTGTACAAGTGAATCCAAGATCCGACACGTAAATCAAGTATGAGTCCAACCAGAAACATGAGTGATGCCTGTAGTGATGCCAGTAGGTGATCCAGAATAGAGGCCAGAAATATAAAATATACATGTCACAAGTAAATGAATCCAAAAATACTAGTCCGTGTCGTGCCAGAAAAATCAGAGAATACTATACTAGAAGCTGAATCATAATAATTATCAGATAATGAAAACTATCAGAGAATGTCCTCGCCTGACGTCCTGAGCAACTGGCGATCCGAACTAGTATCGCAAGTACCTATTACGAAAAGCAAGATTAAACAGGGTTCTAATGAGATAAATAGATATAAAATAACTAAAAATAAGCTTCTAGGGTCATTCTAGGTCAGACGAATCAATCCGGCAAAATCTGGATCAAAAAGTCAACAATGGGTCTAAAAAGTCAACTTGGGTCAAATTTAGGTCAAAGTTTGACTTTGGCGGTCAACCGAGTTAACTACGGTCAACTCTAGGTCAAACTAGGGTGCCCCTAAAATTCTAGGCCAAAACTAGGTCATTAAGATAAACCCTCAAACTCACCTCCTTGAGATACCGGGATACACTCGGTATCCGATACCAAAACCTATGCTATATACCCCGCCTATACCCTCTATAATATATACTAGCACGTATATATATATATATATATATATATATATATATATATATATATATATATATATATATATATCAAAGCATCTCTAACCTCAATCCTAGGCTAAAACTCAATACCTTGCCCCGACGCTCAATACCTTGAGTATCTCAAGGTATTGAGATACTCAAGCCTTACCCCTTACTAACACTAACTAACTATCTATCTATCTATCTATCTATATATATACACTACCATATACTAATATATATATATATATAACATATATTTAACTATATAGATATATATATAACCTAGTGTATAGGTAAATACCTCAATACTTTACCTCCGATACCCAACTTATCTCAATACCTTGGTATCTCAAGGTATTGAGATACCTTACCCTCTAACTCTAACTAACTAGCTATCTATCTATAATATATACTTATATATATATATATATATATATATATATATATATATATATATATATATATATATATATAATTTAGTATTAGGCTACCTTAATACCTTACCTCACATCAATACCCTCAATACCTTGGTATCTCAAGGTATTGAGATACCTACCTTACTCCCTCTCTAACCTACTAACTAGCTAGCTATCTAGCATATATATATTCCTAGCTATATATCTAGGCTAAAATGTATATATAAACACATATGTATATATTTATCTATCTATATATATATATATATATATATATATATATATATATATATATATATATATATATCCACACATCTCACATATATATATATATATATATATATATATATATATATATATATATATATATACATATATACTAATCAAGGCATATATATCTTTATATATCTACCTATATATCTCTCTCTCTCTCTCTCTCTATATATATATATATATATATTATATATATATATATATATAAAAGCAGGGGGAAAGCTAGCTGGAGAGCGCGCTGCCGCTGCCCACAGTTGCTGCTGCCGCTGCTGCTGCTGCGTGCTGCCGCGGCGCTGCACGGCGCTGCTGCTGTCACTGCTGCACGCAACTGCTGCTGCTGCTGTTGCCGTGGCTCTGCGTGGCAGATGTCGTGGCGCTGCACCACTGCCGCTGCGCCTTCAGCTGCTTCTGCTGCTGCTGCGGCGCTGCTGCCCTGCTGCAGATAAAACGCGCTGCAGCGCCCTCTCATCCTCTCTCCCTCTCGACACACTACACACAGACACATCTATACACACACACAGAAACCTATACACGCACACACACTCATACATATATACAAACACACATATATATATATATACACACATATATAACTACACACACCTACACATACACAAACACCAACACACACACTCAACCACACTCACCCCTACATCCAAAAACATATATATATATATATATATATATATATATATATATATATATATATATATACTAGAAAACTCTAATACACACTTCTCGAAGCTAAACCAACGTGCGCACAAGACCAAAACCTAGAAACCAAGTCAAAATGGCCATTCGATCATTTCGACGAATATGTGGAGTGCGGTTCACGATACCTCATGAAACGCACACCAAACCTACTCGGAATTGGCCCAAAATTTTCTCACGGGTTCTAATCGAGGTCTAGAACCTAAAAAATGCTAACTTGCCGATTCTAGGTCTTTGGCAAAAATGCGCATGCGAGCGGAACCTACGACAACGAAAACCCCTAAATCGCCCAAAACGCTCAAATTTCTGCGATACGACCTCACGTGTCCGAACGGGGACACATACTTATCCTTAAGACACCCAAACACATCTACCTAGGTCTGTCTAACCTAGGACAATACCAAAAATTGGGCCAATCTCATATTTTACCCAAAATTGACACAAAACCTAATGTCAAAGTCTCCAAACACATCCAGACAAGCTCCAACTTTCTTCCACATATAGCTCTAAGATCTAGGAAGGTTCTAAACTACTAATTACATTATATTAGAGTAATCACAAGGAGAAAATTAGAGTTTACCTCTTGGAAGTTGGAATCCCAAGCCAAAGTCTCCAAAAAGCTCCAAATCTACCACACCCAGCTTCCAAGCTTCCAACCCAAGCTCTAACACCAAATCTAAGCTCTACACACCTAGGTTAGGGAAAAGCAAAGGGTTAGGGTTTATATTAGAGAGGAAAGCAAGTGAAGGAGGAGAAGAAAAATGGAAAAATTACTTGGAATGAGAAATTTGGAAGAAGAAAGAAGAAAAAATGAGTGGAGAATAAGAAGAAGAAGTAAAGAATGGAATGAAGAAATGAAAGGGGGGCTGCTGGTTGTATCTGGCCAGGGGGGTTAAGGGTTAGGGTTGGGTTTGGGTTAAGTGAAATAACTAAAATGCCCTCCAATTTAAGTCATCCTAATTGGGGTTTGGGTTTGGGGTTCCAAAAGCACTCTAATTAATCCCTAATCACTCTAACTAGCTAATAAAAATATAAATAACTAATCTACACCAATAAATAAGTCTAACAAAGGTATTGGTTAGGTCTGGCATGGGTCCACTAGGGTCTGACATGGATCCAGGCTAGCCAAAACACTAAAATAACTAATAAAAAATAATACAACCAATAATTAAATATAAATACAAATATTTATGATAAATACACAATTAACCAAATTAAAATAAAAAAATACCCTGGTCTGGAAATGGGGTAGTGACAAGCCTATCCTCCTTAGAAAATTTTGTCCTCAAAATTTAAAGTAGATCACACTTCTTCTAGGTCAAACCCCCAACAATCACAGTCAAAAATTTCTACCTAAACAACAAGCAAAATTATGGTTCTACTGGTCGTGTTATCACAGTCTCAATCAGGGTAACTACACTATCTACTACAGCATAATAGAAAGTCTAACAGGTACTAATGAAGCACACCACAAGGAATGGAAAAGGACAGAAAGAATAACAAAGAGACAGACCTGCTAACCCGACACCCGTAGCATCGGCCTCCTCGACCGTCAACGCATAAGCCCTGCCCTGCTGGGGTATGCTGGGGTATCTTCCTCTGCTGGTACGGGATATGATGTTATGCCACAGATGGCCTAGCTCCAACTCTCTGATCCTGTGCTCCACCAAATAAAGGTGCAGTGGGGCAATCTCGCATCTGGTGAGCAGCAGATCCACAGAACAAATACAACTTCAGCCTCCTCCTACAAACATCCTAAGTGTGTCCTGCCTTCCTACAGTAGGCACAAGTGGGCACTCTCTGATCCTGACCCTGCTGCGCTGTCTTCTTCCCATAGGGACGCTTAGCCGATCCCACGCTACCACTTGCACTACCTGAATCATCCCTGCCTCTCTTGGACTTGAGCTCCAAGTCATCCTCTGCCCTTTGAGCGTCTCCTACTATCTGCTCAAAAGTTGCCTCGCGATCGCTCCTAGTCAAAGACTTGACCGCCATGACCAAGCCCTTGCAAAACTTTCTCGCCTTTGCTGCCTCACTCAAGCCCTCCACAAATCTGCCCAGACGACAGAACTCCGTTGCATACTCGTCCACCATTATGCTCCCTTAGACGAGTGTCTCGAACTGGCTCTCCAAAGCACTGAGCGCCACATCTGGAAAAAACTTCTCCTTAAAAAGCCTCTTAAAAGTCTTCCAAGTAAGTCCTGGTGCTGTGATCCTCGTATCTGTACGATACCACGTCAAAGCGAGGTCGAACATCTGACTGCCCGCTGCCTCTATCTGCATACTGTCTGGAATCTATGCCAGCCGAAAAAATCTCTTGATCTGCTCTATCCAGTTATCCGTGTACAGGATCCCTTCTGTACCCCAGAACTCCTTGGGCCGCATCCTCTGAAATTCAATGATACTGCCCGGCCTCGGATACTGAGTTTGATCTGCCTGTGGCTGAATCTATGCCACCCTATCCACTGCCGTCATGGCCACCTGGTGGGCATTCTCAATGCCTAGCCTCATCACATCCACCTAACGGTGCTGTGCGTCCATCATCTCCCTGAAGAACGCAAACAACTGCGCGGCGTCTACTGATATAGGAGGTGGTAGAGGTACCACCGAAATGACTAGGGTAGTCCTCGGATCGACAGATAGAGGAGGATCCTCGAGAGAAGCAGATGCTCTCTCAACCGCAGGAGTGGTGAGTGGAGCGGTAGCAGCTGCCTGAATACGAGCTGGACGAGAGGTAGCAGATGGCAACTGCTGGGGCGGTACGATAAGATCGTATCTTCGGAGGTATCCTGAACACAGATCAAAAGAAGTCAATACGGTGCAAGATACGATATCATCAAAGAAGGACAGTAATATTTCAAAAGAAAACAATTTCAGAATAATTAGATTAGAATTATTCCTAGTTGTGATTGAGTACAATCTCATCCTAGATCCTATATCCTAGAGCAGGCTTACAGCAGTACAACTAAATCGTTGTACCACCACGACATCGCACTAATTGCGAATCGAGACCTGCATGGGGCCTCCACCAAAAATGTGTCATGACCCGTACCCAAAAAATTGGATATGAGTCATGGGTACGTCCAGCCTACGCCACAGCATCGGCGGTAGAATGTTGTCTAGGTCTACTATCTAGCTAACAATCTCACGCAATCAATATATATACCTGTCAAGATCTCAACTCCAAACGGAGGAGCAATATCATAAAATAATCATAAGTACTCAATCACGAATCTAAGCACGATAAGATAACAAAAAAGTCAAATAACTACAAAGTCTAAATAACTGCAGCTAAAAACAACCACAATAATAATAATACAATATCCTGAATCAAATACAATACAAAGTCTCAATCCAAAACTGGAGACAAATCCGGTACCAAAAGCTAATAAATACAACAACTGAGGTCGTAGTGATCCCGGCTACCAATCGGAAAATCACTCCTAAACTAGGGGGTCCATGTCTGCACCATCGACAGGCTGAGGTCCATAAAACGTCGAACACCAATCCTCTGGATCCTCTAAAAAATATATCTAGTCAGGATTGGAGCAAGTACACCTCTAACAACAGTTCCAGTTAAATGATAAAAATTATAAAATAGTTGTAGCAAGTAGCAAGATGAAGGAAATAAAGTATGAACAAAAAATATATATATATCACTGGTGCATAAAGTTAAAGATACATGAATATCAGAAGCAAGATAGTAATAACTGCAGGATACAAGAAATCTAAACTAAGAGTAAGTATGTGCACAAGAACGTGTAGTGAGTTCAGCAAGAATACATGTAATGAGTCAAGTCTAGAAACTATAAGTGAGACCAGCAAGAAATACAAGAGAGTCCAGACTAGAAATAATGAACTCGTGTCTTTGAAATACCTATTTTGACATGTAAACGACTAGGGGTAAGTACGACTCACCGCGTACTGGGTGCGCGTGTAAACTTTCTCACCCAAAATAGGTATTTGTGTATATTTTATATTATTATATTTATTATAGATGTTGAATTTATTTAGAGTATTCTCTTAGTTAATTAGAAAATAATTTTTTTTAGTATATTTACTTATATAAATATTCATTTAAAATTATTTAAGGTTATATTAGATTTTTGGAGATTTTTCTAGAATTTTTTGTAATTAAAACTTAGAAAACATAAATTTCTAGGACTTCTATGATTTACTATACGACCATACTTGCATGTCGTTCCTACCAAATATTTATTTTAGTTTAAAATATTTAATTATATTTTTTTATAATTTATTTAGAATTTTAAAAAATTTATTTAGATTTTAAAATTATTTATGATTTATTTGGATATATATAGTGGTAGTATTAGATAGATGCTAATTTAGTGTTAATAGATATTAATAAGATTTTATAAATTATTTGTATTATCTTTAATTATATTTAAGATTATAAATTATTGAGATAAATTTAAACTCTATTTTAAATTAATTCAAATCCTGAACCTACTAGGAAATCAACTTCATGCATATCCTATCCTTATTTAAATTCATCATAATCCTATCCAAATTAACCAATCCTAGTCGTATTAATTAAGTAGTCTCCACCATTATAAATACCTCATCATTCATATTTTTCTTCCCCAAAATTCCTCTCTTTTTCGTCCAAAAATAGCCAAAATTCGTCATAAATACAACCTCATTTTCTACTAGTTATGACGAATTAAAAAGACGATATCTCCTAGCTCCGGACTCCAAATGCGCTCTAGTTTTTTTTGTTAGAATGATAATAAGGTTAGATTTCTGATTATATAAATTTCTTTTCTAAATTATGAATATTAAATTCTGGAAAATTCGTAGAGCACAGCATGTCCGAAAATAGACGTGTTTCGATGTTTTCGCGATTTCGGGAGAACCAGGAATCCGAGTCATGAACCGTTTAAAGTTTCGGAAATCTAATGTCGAGATCATCGACATATATTTTTCCCAAAATTTATTTCTAAGTATTTACATACTGTTAATTCTGTAGAACTTTTAGGTTATAATTTAACCATCGGTGAATAATATAAAATTTGTATGTGCCATAATTCCCAAACAAATTTGAATTCGGACGAGCCATAAATTCTAGCATATTTTTGAAGCTAAAATATACAGGAAATCATGCATGAAAGTTGAGTTTGTGTCGGTTGACTTTTTGGTCAACAGATCGCCTCGATTTGCGTGCCATGAGTCTCGAGTTGATAAAATTCAGTTTTTTTTGGACAAAATTTAGGAATTAACATAAAAATTAGAATAATAAGATTAAAATAGGATTTTAGAGTAATTATTTCAGAATTAAATAAATTAAAATAAATTATCTTTTGACGTGATAAATTTGTAATACATAGGCTATTTGGACTGTGACTTGGACTCTGATTCATACCAGCAGCAGGACCCCAGGCAAGATACCTTGCCAAGTTGTTTACAGTATTTTGCATACTTAGTATATTTTTGTATATTTATTTCCTTTCTGTTTATTTATTGCATGTGTAGTTTCTTCAGTCATACTATATATTAGATATGTTGACACACACATGACACCTAGTATCATGAGAGGACAATCATTAGGCGTATGGGCTTTTAACCACTCTGGTAAACCGTAGTATATAGCTCGCACTACGGGCGTGTGTCGCGCTGGTCGCTACCCCTGCGGTATGTCGATTTCTGGAGTCTCGCTGGTCGCTACCCCCACGGTATATCGATTTCTGATGTCCATTGACGTGTGTGTGAGTTGTGAGGTAGATCGAGTAGCCTACCCTTGCCCATACGTCAAAAAGTTGTCCTCATTTGCATTCATATAGATGGTCTTGTACAGCGTACTTATCTATTTTTAAATAATATGCATGTTTACTGTATTCAAATTGGCTCATATTTTCTGTATCTTGTTACGTCCCTCTGAGGACCTGGTCCGCTGCCAGGTGTATTTTTTCTTGAGTATTTACAGGAGCGCAGATTTGGATGGTTACATGTGATCCGAGGATGTCTTCTCTTCGAGCTGTGATGGATAGCTGGTATTCTTATATTGTGTTGTGGTGTTGTACTCATATTGTATTTGCTCTTATATTCGAGTTAGTAGTGGATTTGTTTCCATCCAACTATCATCCTTAGATACTTCTTATTGAGATCTAGTTTCATAGATACTGATTATTTATTTCTATATGATTTTGGTGGATGAGATTTAGATTTTACCCTGTGACTTGTGATACATTTTATACCACTTGTGGATTGATATTCATATTACAGCGTACGTGTGGATTTTGGTTTCCATATATTGGAGTTGCCATATCCATGCGGCTGGCATGCTTACGTGTTCCTAGTCCTACGTATTTTTGGGACTGGGCGTGACTTGTTTTTGTGGTGGCCCATGCAGGTCGAGAGCATATTGTCTCAGTTACGTTACTGTACCGAACAAGCCTGCACCTAGGACTAGAGTATAGGATCTCATCCATAATTGACTATGATTCATCTTCCTCCTCTCTATTCTATTCGAATAATTGCATCCTGCTTGATTCATGTACCTCCCTAATAGTTCATTGAGAATAGCCTTCTGCTAGAATATAGGAACCCCTATTATTAGGATGATAATTATGGTAGCACACCTATTAAGAATACAACGAGAATATAGACACACCACTAAGTTTAGAATATCTAGTGAATCCTAGAATTCCTTATCTATAGATTGGTTTACTATTACCCCTTGATGTATTATGAGGACGTGAGGGTAGTATAGACGCTACTAGAGTTAGAAGTTTTACCATAATGTTTGACACCTCGTATCACATAGTCTTTTGACCTATTAATTGAAGTATAACCGAATGATATTTATCGCATGCTAGCAAAAGACGATAGTGTTTATTCAGACCATAGAATTTAGAGGTCCTTGCCCTATTTGGTCGACTAGCGACTTAGATAAGAAGGTTGTATGATAACTGTAGAGATTGTAGAGTCTTTTATTATTATTGCTTATGTTATTTTTGCTTTTGCGAACTTGAATTATTTTGTAACTTCTCACATCATAATCCAGCGTTATATTTTCTGTGCTACCTTGAATTATGCTGCTATTATAGCCTAGTTTTTGCAAGCTTAATCTTATATCGAGCTTGTTCATGACATATGTGTTATTGGGGCCTGATCAACCACACTAATACAAATTGTCTAATCAGAATCAGTGTATTATGGTCTAGCTAGTCATAATGCGCTTGATTCGCCCTTCGCAATAGTATTTTATGTGGATTGAGATGTATAGTGGACCAGTAGACAAATATACTTACCCTCTAGATACGACAAAGCATATCATATCAAGTACATAACTGCACCGATGTGATCATGTAAATAGGAAATTACCAAATTAAGATTTTAATCCATAACTGTCTTGACAATTCCCATTTGAATTCTTTAAACGCTTTGATTCCCATGCTTCCATTCTATTACCCCTCCTTGAACTCTTTTCCGTTGCTTTCCGTCTTCACTTGTTTCGGAAAGACGAAATCTCGTGCTTGGATATAAGTGATACACGGATAGTACAAGATATACCCCATAGGCCAATCACATTATTTGGTGACTATATTTCATAATTGATTAAGGGTATATCACATATGATATAGTTGGTGTTAAAGTTTTGAGGATTGAATGACATGAGAAAATAAATTGAAGAATATTTTTCTTAAGTGTAAGAGCCTTATGTGATAGATGGGTAAATTCTAAGTTGGGTAGAAATTGCATTATTAAACTTGAGGAGAATTCTTTTAGATTGTGATCAAGTAGGATTAGATTGAGAGATTAAGTCCTTTTAAATGTGGAGAATTTTAAAAGAAGGATTAAGATAATGAGGATTTAATAAATTTTAAAAATCTTGATATTGAGGACCCAATATTTATACTTTGAGCACATGATTTAAATTTTAAATATTGAAGGATGAATCATCGATTTAAATTTTGAGGATAAATATAGAATTTTAGACTTGAACAATTGGTTAATTAGATTTAAATTTTACAATTTGATGATTTGAATTAAAAGTTTAATTTTGATTGTTGGGTCACCTATTTGAAATATTGAGGATGTAAATTGAGTTTAAATATTTGAATAGTACAAAATTCTTAAGTTAAGAATAGGAATAAGATTTGATTAGAATTGTTTATTGTTCAAAGTCTAGAGGAGATTATGATAGTTGGAAATTATGATATAAATTTTGATGTGGGATGTCATATAGACTTGAGTTAGATTTGGATGTTGATTATTTAAAAATCGAGAAGAGATTACGACAGGTTGAATTTTGATTTAAACAGTGGTTATATTAATTTTGAAGTGATCGCGATAGATTCGAATAGATTTTGTTATTTAAATTTTTGGAAGAGATTGTGATTGACATACCTTATGTATGAATGTGAAGGATTTAACAAATTATGTCTTATTTTAAATTCGAGGACGAAATTGTTTTAAGTTAGGTAGATTGTAAACTCCCTCACCCAAAATAGGTATTTGTGTATATTTTATATTATTATATTTATTATAGATGTTGAATTTATTTAGAGTATTCTATTAGTTAATTAGAAAATAATTTTTTTTAGTATATTTACTTATATAAATATTCATTTAGAATTATTTTAGGTTATTTTAAATTTTTGGAGATTTTTCTAGAATTTTTGGTAATTAAAACTTAGAAAACATAAATTTCTAGGACTTCTATGATTTACTATACGACCATACTTGCATGTCGTTCCTACCAAATATTTATTTTAGTTTAAAATATTTAATTATATTTTTTTGTAATTTATTTAGAATTTTAAGAAATTTATTTAGATTTTAAAATTATTTATGATTTATTTGGATATATATAGTGGTAGTATTAGATAGATGATAATTTAGTGTTAATAGATATTAATAAGATTTTATAAATTATTTGTATTATCTTTAATTATATTTAAGATTATAAATTATTGAGATAAATTCAAACTCTATTTTAAATTAATTCAAATCCTGAACCTACTAGGAAATCAACTTCATGCATATCCTATCCTTATTTAAATTCATCATAATCCTATCCAAATTAACCAATCCTAGTCGTATTTAATTAAGTAGTCTCCACCATTATAAATACCTCATCATTCATATTTTTCTTCCCCAAAATTCCTCTCTTTTTCGTCCAAAAATAACCAAATTTGTCATAAATACAACCTCATTTTCTACTAGTTATGACGAATTAAAAAGAATATATCTCCTAGCTCCGGACTCCAAATGAGCTCCAATTTTTTGTTAGAACGATAATGAGGTTAGATTTCTGATTATATAAATTTCTTTTCTAAATTATGAATATTAAATTCTAGAAAATTAGTAGAGCACAGCATGTCCGAAAATAGACGTGTTTCGATGTTTTCGCGATTCCGGGAGAACCAAGAATCAGAGTCATGAACCGTTTAAAGTTTCGGAAATCTAATGTCGAGATCATCGACATATATTTTTTCCAGAATTTATTTCGAAGTATTTATATACTGTTAATTCTGTAGAACTTTTAGGTTATAATTTAACCATCGGTGCACAATATAAAATTTGTATGTGCCATAATTCCCAAACAAATTTGAATTTGGACGAGCCGTAAATTCTAGCATATTTTTGAAGCTAAAATCTACAAAAAATCATGCATGAAAGTTGAGTTTGTGTCGGTTGACTTTTTGGTCAACAGATCGCCTCGATTTGCGTGTCATGAGTCTCGAGTTGATAAAATTTAGTTTTTTTGGACAAAATTTAGGAATTAACATAAAAATCAGAATAATAAGATTAAAATAGGATTTTAGAGTAATTATTCCAGAATTAAATAAATTAAAATAAATTATCTTTTGACGTGATAAATTTGTAATACATAGGCTATTTGGACTGTGACTTGGACTCTGATTCATACCAGCAGCAGGACCCCAGGCAAGATACCTTGCCAAGTTGTTTATAGTATTTTGCATACTTAGTATATTTCTGTATATTTATTTCCTTTCTGTTTATTTATTGTATGTGTAGTTTCTTCAGTCATACTATATATTAGATATGTTGACACACACATGACACCTAGTATCATGAGAGGACAATCATTAGGCGTATGGGCTTTTAACCACTCTGGTAAACCGTAGTATATAGCTCGCACTACGGGCGTGTGTCGCGCTGGTCGCTACCCCCGCGGTATATCGATTTCTGGAGTCTCGCTGGTCGCTACCCCCGCGGTATGTCGATTTCTGATGTCCATTGACGTGTGTGTGAGTTGTGAGGTAGATCGAGTAGCCTACCCTTGCCCATACGTCAAAAAGTTGTCCTTATTTGCATTCATATAGATGGTCTTGTACAGCGTACTTATCTATTTTCAAATAATATGCATGTTTACTGTATTCAAATTGGCTCATATTTTCTGTATCTTGTTACGTCCCTCTGAGGACCTGGTCCGCTGCCAGGTGTATTTTTTCTTGAGTATTTACAGGAGCGCAGATTTGGATGGTTACATGTGATCCGAGGATGTCTTCTCTTCGAGCTGTGATGGATAGCTGGTATTCTTATATTATGTTGTGGTGTTGTACTCATATTGTATTTGCTCTTATATTCGAGTTAGTAGTGGATTTATTTCCATCCAACTATCATCCTTAGATACTTTTTATTGAGATCTAGTTTCATAGATACTGGTTATTTATTTCTATATGATTTTGGTGGATGAGATTTAGATTTTACCCTGTGACTTGTGATACATTTTATACCACTTGTGGATTGATATTCATATTACAGCGTACGTGTGGATTTTGGTTTCCATATATTGGAGTTGCCATATCCATGCGGCTGGCATGCTTACGTGTTCCTAGTCCTACGTATTTTTGGGACTGGGGCGTGACAGCGCGGCTGCTATCATTCCAGATTAGAACAAAGAGGGTAATTCTAGTTGGGAATGTTTACATGTCTACTCGAGTATTTCTCTGCCCCGACTAGTACAAGTGAATCCAAGACCCGACACGTAAATCAAGTATGATTTCAGCCAAAAACATGAGTGATGCCTGTAGTGATCCAGTAGGTAATTCCAGAATAGATGCCAGAAACATAAAATATACGTGTCACAAGTAAATAAATCCAGAAATACTAGTCCGTGTCGTGCCAGAAAAATCAGAGAATACTAAACTAGAATCTGAATCATAATAATCATCAGATAATAAAAACTATCAGAGAATGTACTCGCCTGACGTCCTGAGCAACTAGCGATCCGAACTGGTGTCGCAAGGACCTATTGTGAAAATTAAGTTTAAACATGGTTCAAATGAGTTAAACAGATATAAAATAACTAAAAATAAGTTTCTAGGGTCGTTCTAGGTTAAACGGATTAAACCGAGAAAATCTGGGTCAAAAAATCAACTATTGGTCCAAAAAGTCAACTCTAGGTCAAATCTAGGTCAAAGGTTAACTAGCTATCTATCTATAATATATACTTATATATATATATATATATATATATATATATATATATATATATATATATATATATATATATATATATAAAACTTAGTATTAGGCTACCTTAATACCTTACCTCACCTCACTACCCTCAATACCTTCGTATCTCAAGGTATTGAGATACCTACCTTACTCCTGTAAACCCCCTGATTTTTCAAAAAATTTTAATTTGGATTTTTCACAATTTTTTGTAATTTTCTGAGATTTTTCTGAAATTAAAACTAAGGTATTTTATGATTAAAAGATTTTTAAATTGATATTAATTAATATTAAAATATTATAAAAATAATATTTTATGGTGTAAAATAGAAAACCGGACATAGAATAATTTTTTGTGAATTTATTGGACTCCGGAAGCATTTTTAAAGACCTAAAAACTATTAAATAAATAAACAAATTAAACCCTGAAATAAACCGGGTTTATTTCTAAAATAAACCAAATCAACCCAGACCCGGTTCAACTGAACCGAACCCAACCTTATCGGGTCGGGTCGGATCTAAACCCGACCCGAAACCCGCAGACCCAAACCCATACTTAAATACCAAGCGGGTCGGGCCGGATTCATGTGAACCCGACCTGCGGACCCGGACCCAAACCCGTTACCCAAATCCTATTCCAAACCCTAGTCGGATTCAAGTCAGAAATATTGTTCCAATCAACCCTATTTAAACCCCCCTCCGCCGTGCGCCGGAACCCTAACTTCCTCCACCCTCCAGTCCTCGCTCCGCCCAGCCGTTGACCACCTCACCCGTGCAGCCTCGCCGAACTCTGGCACCCCGCTGACCGACGACCCCGACATCGAGCAGAAACCCTAGATGCACAGTAATCGGACACAGTAATCGGACACAGTGTCCCCCGTGTCGCGTCGACTCACCGACACGAGAAATTACTCTTTACGGAGCCCTGTTCAGGTAGCGTTTTCTCTCTCCTTGTTGCCCCATTTTCTGTCCCGTCAGTTGTGATGCGTAGACTGTATGACCCCCTCGATGCCCGTGCAACCCGCTCGGTGCATCGCGTCTTGTGGTGACCACGAACCGCGATCCAAAAATAGGAAAACCAACGCCCTGTTTCACCCCGGAACTGAGTGCGCCCCGCCAAACGGGATGACTTGGTCGCATGCGGTCTTCACCGATACATGCGCGCCGTTGATACGGACGTGCAGGATTTCGCAGAAGTTGATTTGGATGTGTGTGCACACCGGAATCAACGTGTATCCGCCGACAACGCCCCGTATCCGCCAATTCTGGAACACGTTATAACTTTGTGTACACACGTCGGATCGAGACAAAACTTATACCATCGGACTCGTAGCAATACGCTGGTCCTGTGACCCAAGTTTGGTTCGATTCTGAGAACGTTGATAAAATCGCATATCGTGGGCCCCACAGGCTCCACTTGACGGGCAATTTTGTGATCGACTTATCGAAATCCAATTCTGGAAGTTCCATTGGGTTCGTATCATCGTTCCTGACTTGTTGACACTAAGTTTTATGAATTTGGAGACCTTTGACCCTGACACGGTTTTTGGTGCAAAGCGGCCCACATGTGGACCCCGCTTTGACCAAAAACTGTCATTTTTGCCCCTGTGTCCAAATTGGACTTAAGGACAGGCGTTTCTAGCTATTTGATATTTTCTGAATATAATGGTGATGTTTATTTCAGTAACCGGAGGAGTCCCTACAATTTCCACTGAGACCAGAGCTACAGTTGGAACCAGAACCTCAAGCAAGTGTACCTTGCCAAAACTTGCAGTCCTTGTTACTTATTCCCTTGGCTTATATATATATATATATATATATTGTGGTACATGCTTGACCTAGGACCGTGTGACTTACTTAGCGTCCGATTAATAGTCGGGTGCCAACACCGTACGCGGCGTTGTTTATTGTCATCTAGACATGGATACCGGACCCTATATTCTCGTACTTGCCTTATCAAGTACCTCATAACCCATGACACTTGATACTATTCATGAGACAGAATCTTCCTGAGATATTCATGGTAATTCTGTATAGGATACATGTTACATGACTTAGACATTATATTCTTATATCTCATTATGACTTACTGCATTAGTTATGATCCTACGTGGCATGGACATGAGACATTGTGTATATGAGATGCATGATTACATTGGGTGAGGAGAGACACACAGGCTACAGGTTGATTTTATATTATGCCGGCGTCTCAGTCTTTCGCTGAGCTAGACGACCACATGATATCACTGCTACCGGCTCCCCGACACAGAGCTTGTAGTAGTTTCAGCCTGAGTTCTAATGCTGCTCTTATCTTGCATTTCATTTAGCTGGTTATTTAGTTTACACTATTGAGACACACAGGCTACAGGTTGATTTTATATTATGCCGGCGTCTCAGTCTTTCGCTGAGCTAGACGACCACATGATATCACTGCTACCGGCTCTCCGACACAGAGCTTGTAGTAGTTTCAGCCTGAGTTTTAGTGATGCTCTCAGATTGTATTTCATATAGATGGTTATATAGTTTACCCTATTTATTTTATTTACTATTTTACTTTATTGTTATGGCTTGTATTATCTGTACCTTGCTATGTCCCCTGAGGACCTGGATCTGGATTATGTCTCCAGGATTAGCAGAGGAGATCCACCCAGAGTTATACAGTACAGGAGCATTAGCAGGAGCAGAAGCAGACACTAGAGCAGTACCAGATCTATTAGACGATTGATCACCGAGGTTATCTTCTGAGTATATATTGTTCCATACTCAGTATTGGCTGTAGTTATCTTTATTCTTGTATCTTGACAGATGTATCAGACTCATTATCGGGTTATTCCTCGAGTTTATATTTGATTGAGATTGATCTTGCTTTATGATTCTGATATTGTTGGATTCATTTCTGTGGATGAGATTAGTATATTTAGACTCTTATTGTTGTAATACAGCTTAAGTACGCCCCGATGGATCCATTAAATTGGGTTTGTCCATCGGTGTGTGCTGCTGGCCATTGCCACGTATCTAGTCCCTCGATATTTTGGGACTGGGACGTGACATAGTTTTTGTGGTGGCCCATGCAGGTCTACGACTAAATTGTTCGGTTTCAGCTTAGGGACCGAGCAAGCCCGCAATAAGAATAGGATAAGTTTTGGATCTCATCCACTTGCTTGAATCGTTCTTGACATCTATATCGGATTCGAATTAATTTCTTGACTTGCATCCTGCCTTGATTCCTGTGCGCCTCTTATTGTTTATTTTGGTTATCACTCTAATATGTTTATTTTTCTAGGTCATTGGTAATTAGAACTTGACGGTTTAAGTTATTAGTGTAGATTATGACCTAATGATTACCCCTTAGCTTTAAGTCACGAAATTAGTACCCCCACCTCGATACAAGTTAGATCCCTTACCCTTGACGGCCAGTAACTCTTCTATCCTCACTATCGACACTTGTTCTATAAGCACTAAGACTAAGGCTTAAGACGACCATGACCTATGTAATATTAGAGGATACCCTAATAGATACCAAGATCCCTTCTCGTAGACCTTAACAAAAGTTTCTACGGACTCCTTAAGACGATTTCAGTATTAGTTTATTATTTTAAGTTGGGTAGTATGCCTCACAATATAGTACCACCTAGCCCTATTGACCCATTGATGAAGTAAACTAGGATAACACAACTTTAGACTTGCATAAGAAGATAGTGTTTATCCAGACTGTAGAATTTAGAGGTCCAGGCCCCTATACTTGGTCGACTAGCAACTTAGACGAGGAGGTTGTATGATAACTGTAGAGATTGTAAAGTCTTTTATTATTATTGCTTATTTTGTTTGTCTTTGTGAGCTTGAATTAATTTGTATCTCCTTTCATCATCATCTAGCGTACTTATAATTATTGTACTACCTTGACTTATGCTGCTATTATAGCCTAGTTTTGTAAGCTTATTCTTTTATCGAGCTTGTTCATGATACATATTTTAGTGGATGCATACATTAATACATTTCAGAATCAGTGTATTAAGGTCTAGCTAACCTTAGTGCGCTTGGTTCGCCCTTCGCAATACTACTTTACGTGGGTTGAGATGTATAGTGATTAGTAGACGAATGTACTTGCCCTCTAGACATGTCTGAGAGTATCGTATCTGTTACATAACTGTACTAATACGAGAATGTGAACAAAGAATTACCATAATAGGATTTCAATCCACAACTGCTTAACAATTCCCAATTGAATTCTTTAAACGCCTTGATCCCGATACTTCTATTCTATTACCTCACCCTTGAACTCTTTATTATTGATCTCTGTCTTCCCTTATTTCGGAAAGACGAAAGCTCGTGCTTGGTATAAGTTTGATATGTAGATAGTACTAGATATACCCCATAGGCCGGTCGTATTGTTTGATGACCCTTTTATAAATGATTAAGGGAATACCATAGGTGATATGTTGGGTGTCAAAGACTTGAGGATTCAATAATATGATTAAATAATTTGGGGCATAGCTTTCTTAGATGTATAGCCTTAGATAATAAATGGATAAATTCTAAGTTGGGTAGAGACCGCAGTGTTCACTTGAGAGGAATTCTTTAGACCCTACCCTAGTTTAGTTTCGAGGACGAAATTTTTATAAGTTGGGTAAATTGTAAACCCCCTGATTTTTCAGAAATTTTTAATTTGGATTTTTTATAATTTTCTGTAATTTTCTGGGATTTTTCTGAAATTAAAACTAAGGCATTTTATGATTAAAAGATTTTTAAATTGATATTAATTAATATTAAAATATTATGAAAATAATATTTTATGGTGTAAAATGGAAAACCGGACATAGGATAATTTTCTGTGAATTTATTGGACTCCGAAAGCATTTTTAAAGACCTAAAAACTATTAAATAAATAAACCAATTAAACCTTGAAATAAACCGGGTTTATTTCCAAAATAAACCAAACCAACCCAGAACCGGTTCAACTGAACCAAACCCAACCTTATCGGGTCGGGTCGGATCTAAACCCGACCCGAAACCCGCAGACCCAAACCCATACTTAAATACCAAGCGGCTCGGGCCGGATTCATGTGAACCCGACCCGCGGACCCGGACCCAAACCCGTTACCCAAATCCTATTCCAAATCCTAGTCGGATTAAAGTCAGAAATACTGTTCCGATCAACCCTATATAACCCCCCTCCGCCGTGCGCCGGAACCCTAACTTCCTCCACCCTCCAGTCCTCGCTCCGCCCAGTCGTCGACCACCTCACCCTCTCCGCTCTGTCTCGTCGACTCGTCCCCGTTCCGCCCTCACCGTCGAAACCTCCGTCGACCACGAGCCCTGCGCTGCCCCCTAGCTCGACGACCCCCCTCGACCACCTTCCTCCGCCCTGAATCTCCTCCCGATCCACCTTCGAACACCCCGAGCCCCCGTCTCCTCTCTCCATCTCCTCATCACCGATGTCCGCCTCGCCAACCTCCTACCCCTTCATCTCTCACGACGACGAACCATCACCCCCATCTCCATTAACACCACTAGCACTCCCTCTTCCCCGACTCCTAATCACCTGACTCTGGGTACCGCCACCGCCCAACTCCTCCGTTCAACCCCGAGCCTCCTCCTCGACCATCCCCTCTCCGCCCTAGCCCAGCCCAGCACCGCCTACCCCCTCCCCGCTCCATCGACGAGCCCCAAACCCCGACGCCCTGAACCCTAATCCCATAGCCCGACCGTCTCCACCACCCGCAGAGCCTCCGCCCAGCCCCGCGCAGCCTCGCCGACCTCCGCCCAGCCCCGCGCAGCCTCGTCGAACTCCGGCACCCCGCAGACTAACGACCCTGACATCGAGCAAAAACCCTAGATGCACAGTAACCGAACACAGTGCCCGGACACTGTGTCCCCCGTGTCGCGTTGACTCACCGACACGAGAAATCAGTCTTTACGGAGCCCTGTTCAGGTAGCGTTTCCTCTCTCCTCGTTGCCCCATTTTCTGTCATGTCAGTTGTGACGCATAGACTGTGTGACCCCCTCGATGCCCGTGCAACCCGCTCGGTGCGTCGCTTTTTGTGGTGACCGCGAACCGCGATCCAAAAACAGAAAAACCAATGCACTATTTTACTCCAGAATTGAGTGCACCCCGCCATACGGGACAACTTTGTCGCATGCATTTTTCACCGATACGTGCGTGCCGTTGATACGGACGTGCGGGATTTCGCAGAAGTTGATTTGGATGTGCGTGCACACTGGAATCAACGCGTATCCGCCGACAACGCCCCGTATTCGCCAATTCTGGAACACGTTGTAACTTTGTGTACATACGTTGGATCGAGACAAAACTTGTGCCATCAGACTAATAGTAATATGTTAGTCCTGTGACCCAAGTTTGGTTCGATTCTGAGAACGTTGACAGAATCGTGTATCGTGGGCCCCATAGGCTCCACTTGACGGGCGATTTTGTGATCGGCTCATCGGAATCCAATTCTGCAAGTTCCGTTGGGTTTGTATCATCGTTCCTGACTTGTTGACACTAAGTTTGACGAATTTGGAGACCTTTGACCCTGACACAGTTTTCGGTGCAAAGCGGCCCACATGTGGACCCCGCTTTGACCAAAAACTGTCATTTTTGCCTCTGTGTCCAAATTGTACTTAAGGACAGGCGTTTCTAGCTATTTGATATTTTCTGAATCTAATGGTGATATTTATTTCAGCAACCGGAGGAGTCCCTACAATTTCCACTGAGACCAGAGCTACAGTTGGAACCAGAACCTCAGGCAAGTGTACCTTGCCAAAACTTGCAGTCCTTGTTACTTATTCCCTTGGCTTATATATATATATATATATATATATATATTGTGGTACATGCTTGACCTAGGACCGTGTGACTTACTTAGCGTCCGATTAATAGTCGGGTGCCAACACCGTACGCGGCGTTGTGTATTGTCATCTAGACATGGATACCGAGACCCTATATTCTCGTACTTGCCTTATCAAGTACCTCATAACCCATGACACTTGATACTATTCATGAGACAGAATCTTCCTGAGATATTCATGGTGATTCTGTATAGGATACATGTTACATGACTTAGACATTATATTCTTAAATCTCATTATGACTTACTGCATTAGTTATGATCCTGCGTGGCATGGACATGAGACGTTGTGTACATGAGACGCATGATTACATTGGGTGGGGAGAGCCACACAGGCTACAGGTTGATTTTATATTATGCCGGCGTCTCAGTCTTTTGCTGAGCTAGACGACCACATGATATCACTGCTACCGGCTACCCGACACAGAACTTATAGTAGTTTCAGCTTGAGTTCTAGTGCTGCTCTTATCTTGCATTTCACTTAGCTGGTTATTTAGTTTACACTATTGAGACACACAGGCTACAGGTTGATTTTATATTATGCCGGCGTCTCAGTCTTTCGCTGAGCTAGACGACCACATAATATCACTGCTACCGGCTCTCCGACACAGAGCTTGTAGTAGTTTCAGCCTGAGTTTTAGTGATGCTCTCAGATTGCATTTCACATAGATGGTTATATAGTTTACCCTATTTATTTTATTTACTATTTCACTACATTGTTATGGCTTGTATTATCTGTACCTTGCTATGTCCCCTGAGGACCTGGATCCAGATTATATCCCCAAGATTAGCAGAGGAGATCCACCCAGAGTTATACAGTACATGAGCATTAGTAGGAGCAGGAGCAGACACTAGAGCAGTACCAGATCTATTAGACGATTGATCACCGAGGTTATCTTCTGAGTATATACTATTCCATACTCAGTATTGGCTGTAGTTATCTTTATTCTTGTATCTTGACAGATGTATCAGACTCATTATCGGGTTATTCCTCGAGTTTATATTTGATTGAGATTGATCTTGCTTTATGATTCTGATATTGTTGGATTTATTTCTGTGGATGAGATTAGTATATTTAGACTCTTATTGTTGTAATACAGCTTAAGTACGCCCCGATGGATCCATTAAATTGGGTTTGTCCATCGGGTGTGCTGCTGGCCATTGCCATGTGTCTAGTCCCTCGATATTTTAGGACTGGGGCGTGACAACTCCCCCTCTAACCTACTAGCTAGCTAGCTATCTAGCATATATATATATATATATATTCCTAGCTATATATCTAGACAGGTATGTATATATAAACACATATATATATATTTATCTATGTATCTATATATATATCCACATACACATATACATATATCCACACATCTCATATATATATTTATATATATCCATCTCTATCTATATATCTATATATATATACTAATCTAGGTATATATATCTTTATATATCTTCCTATATATCTCTCTCTATATATATACATATATATATATAAAAGCAGGGGGGAAGCTAGCTGGAGCGCGCGCGCGCTCTGCTGCAACGAGCTGCCGCTGCACGCTGCCCGCACCCGAAAAATCGGACATGAGTCATGGGTACGTCCAGCCTACACCGCAGCATCGGCGGTAGAACGCTGTCTAGGTCTACTATCTAGCTAATAATCTCACGCAATCAATATATATACCTGTCAAGATCTCAACTCCAAACGGTGGAGCAATATCATAAGATAATCACAAGTACTCAATTATGAATCTAAGCACGATAAGATAACAAATAAGTCTAACAACTACAAAGTCTAAACAACTGCAGCTAAAAAAACCCACAATAATAATAATACAACATCCTGAATCAAATACAATACAAAGTCTCAATCCAAAATCGGGGACAAATCCGGTACCAAAAGCTAATAAATACAACAACTGAGGTCCTAGTGATCTCGGCTACCAACCCGGAAATCACTCCTAAACTAGGCGGTCCATGTCTGCACCATCGATAGGCTGAGGTCCATAAAATGTCAGACACCAATCCTCCGGATCCTCTGACAAATATATCCAGTCAGGATTAGAGCAAGTACACCTCTAACAGTAGTTCCAGTTAAATGATAAAAACTATAAAACAGTTGTAGCAAGTAGCAAGGTGAAGAAAATAAAGTATGAACAAGAAATATATACATATCACTGGTGCATAAAGATAAAGATGCATGAATATCAGAAGCAAGATAGTAATAACTGCAGGATACAAGAAATCTAAACTAAGAGTAAGTATGTGCAGAAGAACGTATAGTGAGTCCAGCAAGAATACATGTAATGAGTCAAGTCCAGAAACTATAAGTGAGACCAGCAAGAAATTCAAGAGAGTCCAGTCTAGAAAGAATGAACTCGTATCTTTGAAATACATGTTTCGACATATAAACGGCTAGGGGTAAGTATGGCTCATCGCGCACTGGGTGCATGGCTGCTATCATTCCAGATTAGACCAGAGGGGGTAATTCCAGTTGGGAATGTTTATATGTCTACTCGAGTATTTTTCCTTCCCGACTAGTACAAGTGAATCCAAGATCCAACACGTAAATCAAGTATGAGTCCAGCCAAAAATATGAGTGATGCCTGTAGTGATGCCTGTAGTGATGCCAGTAGGTAATTCCAGAATAGAGGCCAGAAATATAAAATATACGTGTCGTAAGTAAATGAATCCAGAAATACTAGTCCGTGTCGTGCCAAAAAAATCAGAGAATACTATGCTAGAATTTGAATCATAATAATCATCAGATAATAAAAACTATCAGAGAATATACTCGCTTGACGTCCTGAGCAACTGGCGACCGAACTGGTATCGCAAGGATCTATTACCAAAAGTAAGGTTAAACAGGGTTCTAATGAGTTAAACAGATATAAAATAACTAAAAACAAGCTTCTAGGGTCGTTCTAGGTCAAACGGGTCAAACCGACAAAATCTAGGTTAAAAAGTCAATATGAGGTCCAAAAAGTCAACTTTGGGTCAAATCTAGGTCAAAGGTTGACTTTGGCGGTCAATTGGGTCAACTAAGGTCAACTCTATGTCAAACTAGGGTACCCCAAAAATTCTAGACCAAAACTAGGTCATTAAGCTAATAAACCCTCAAACTCACCTCCTTGAGATACCGGGATACCCTCGGTATCCGATACCTCAACCTACACTATATACCCCGCCTATACCCTCTATAATATATACTTATATAGTAGCACGTATATATATATATATATATATATATATATATATATATATATATATATATATATATATATATATATATATATATAAGCATCTCTAACCTCAATCCTAGGCTAAAACTCAATACATTGCCCCGACGCTCAATACCTTGAGTATCTCAAGGTATTGAGATACTCAAGCCTTACCCCTCACTAACACTAGCTAACTAACTATCTATCTATATATATACACTATCATATACTAATATATATATATATAACATATATTTAACTATATAGATATATATATATAACCTAGTGTATATGTAAATACCTCAATACTTTACCTCCGATACCCAACTTATCTCAATACCTTGGTATCTCAAGGTATTGAGATACCTTACCCTCTAACTCTAACTAACTAGCTATCTATCTATAATATATACTTATAACTTAGTATTAGGCTACCTTAATACCTTACCTCACCTCACTACCCTCATTACCTTGGTATCTCAAGGTATTGAGATACCTACCTTACTCCCCCTCTAACCTACTAACTAGCTAGCTATCTAGCATATATATATATATATATATATATATATATATATATATATATATATATATATATATATATATATATATATATTTCTAGCTATATATCTAGGCTAATATGTATATATAAACACATATGTATATATTTATCTACGTATCTATATATATATCCACATACACATATACATATGTCCACACATCTCACATATATATATATATATATATATATATATATATATATATATATATATATATATATATATATATATATATATCCATCTCTATCTATATATCTGTCACGACCCGATTCCGTAGAATCATTTGAGGCGTCCCCCGAATCGTGACCGCCGTACGGGCCTGGAGTTGCGCCCGCACAAGGCTTTAATGATTTGCATAGCAAGCACATATTCAGAGTACGCAGATAAATTGAAACACAGATTTGAAACATGGAAAAGTTCTCTTTATTGATAATGAACATCTATTACAAACTCTTGAACGAGTCAGCTAATATGCCGCACGGGCTTACAAAAATGTTGACTCAAAATGAGATAGCAGTCCTGTATATTATATCCCTTTACTAAACTTTAAAAGATATAGACCTCCAGGCTGGAGGATAGCTTTGCCACGGAGCTGCATTTGTGTATAAAGAGTTGCAAGCTTCGGTCTTCAAGTACTTCAAAATGCGGTGCGATCAGGATGCGCCAACAGCTGGACTGGATTCGGAAAGATGACTTCGGCTCCTCGCTCGGTTCGCCTTGGTGCGGAGAACCTATTTCAACGAGGGTCAGCATGTCGAAACATACTGGTGAGGGCGAGCTAGCCGAACTATACCAATCAACATGTTGTTTTAATGAAGCATGCATATTTTGTTGGTTTCTATCTTGCCTTAGTTCATTTACGAGTAAGCAGCATATAGAATTTACTGAAATGAACGTGCCACCGTTCGGTGGATTTTACCTGACCGTCTGAATTACCTGCATAATACTTACCATGTCTTCCCTGCCACGAAGACACAAGTTAGTTTGCAACAGGTTTAAATATACACGATGATCACTGGCATGATTGCCATAGTGGACGTAGCCGAGGACAAGGATAGCATGCTACGAGAGTACACGATTGCACTGCAAGCTATCCGGTCCCGAACACGACGACTACACACGAGTTTCGTCCAGATCGGATTGGTGCCAGTGCCCCAGCGACCGTCCGCAGAACCAATACCTTGTGCACAAGTTGTCCATGATCGAACACGATTATTAAGTCAACAAGTCGTGCAGTTGAGGCAACACGTTTGCAAGAACACGAGTACACGACAAGCAGTATTACATAATTTATTTTGCATAGCCTCCCTAAACAATTATGCATATACAAGACACGATCCATACTTAGCATGGTTTATAGAACATTTGCACGAACAAGCATACAGTATGATAACAGTTCACAGTTTGGTTGACAAGCATAAATAACCAAGTCTATTCACTTTTTATCTTGGTTTCTTTTATTATCACATGGTATCGTTTGATCGGGGCAAAGATGAATGCGAGATTATTAGTTGTAAAGACTAGAAGCAGGGCTAGCTAATCGGGTTGGTAGCCACTCACTTAGATTTGGAAGGGAGAAGGAAAGAGGCGCTTCACGACTCCGATCGCAAGCGCCTACTGCTCGTTCACCTGCATCACGAACAGTTCGATCAATACTCCTTCCACTCTTTCTAATCTCGGAATTGAAATGCAGTTCAATAAATAAAAACAATAAAATCATCGAAACTATTCAAGGAAAACAAGCAAATCCCAAAACCAACTCAAAGCACGAAAGCAACAAGCGATATCGAAAACTGAGGCAATAAAAGATAGCAGCGGAGAGGTCCCTCCTAACTCTGCCGCTAAGCCGATCCTTGGAGCACGGTCCACTGAATATGGGAATCGATTCCGAAAAAACAAATCCATAACGAGGATGAGTTCTTAATTCAATCTATCCCGATCGAACGATACCGACTTGTGTTTCTTAGCTGCGCTCTCCGCACCGGGAGAACGGGGTGCTACATCCTACCCAACTTATTGGAAGTTTCGTCCTCGAAACTTAGGAATAGGACCTACCATTAGGGAGCATTTCGTTGGGGACGACGATCAGGAAGGTTCGGGCAGAAACTAATGGCATGGCCTGATCGTCCACAAGCTAGACATAACCCAAGTCTTAAGCGGCAATCTTTTTTATCGTGTCCACTCTTTTTGCAGAACTGATACGTAATGCTCCAATCCCTTATTTGCTGACCACCGTCGTTTCGTCGCTTTGTAGCGTTGTTTCCCCTATCGTTGCTTTGGCGTTTGTGAGTGTAGGTATGCACAGTGCCGACAGGAACGTGAGGATAGTGTGGTTCAAGCGACAGGGCGTGATTCATGACTTCACGCATGGTACGATACTGATGAACGACTAGGTGCGCATGGATGGCAGGGCGTAGTCCACTTCAAACCTTCTTGCTCGACTCGCTACATCAGGTAAATAGGCCCTAGCGAATTTGGAGAGTCGGTTGAATTCGGCGGAGTACTCTGTAACTGTCTTACTGCCTTACCTCAGTTGCATGAACTCGTTCTCCATTTGATGTTGTACTGAAGGGGATACAAACTCCTCTTCGAACGTGGCACGAAAAGTCGTCCACGAGATCGCCTCCTCTCCGTGATCAAATTGAAGAGATCTTCGATGCACGTCCCACCAATCATGCGCGTTAAGGTAGAGCTGTAGTTGCGCGCAGGCGACGCATTTTTCTTCGGGGACCTCTAGCAGAGCAAAGTGATCTTCAAGTTCGGCCAACCAATCTAGAGCTACGACTGGGTCCTCAGTCCTGTTGAATGTGGTATTGCAAACTTTCTTGAAGTGGCCAAAGTAGAAGGCAGTCACGTCCCTCGCCCTTGGAATATGCAGCGTCTCTACTTCAAGCACGGATTGTTCCACCGGAGTTGGCACTCTTGCCGAGGAATGGTTGGAAGCCAAAGTCTGAACGATATGTTGCAGGGCATCCACCTGCTTCTGTTGGACTGAGAATCGTGCTTCTATATTGTCTTAAAACTTGAGCTGACTCTCTTCTGCCCGCTTCTCGGCCCGTTCGTAGCGAGCCTCGTCCCCTTGTTGGTTTGCCTCCAATATCTGCAACATTCGTTGGACGGGATCGATGCTTGGCATGGCTTGCTGGCTCTCTGAACTTCCCGAAGTGCCCGAACTACTTTCTTGGCCTTGCATTTCGTCCGGTGTTTGCGCTGCAGATTAGGCTGGAGCCATTCCTTCAAAAGAAGGTAAATTATATTAGGATAATAATGTATTATGGACTTATTGAATGAACGTATCTCATTTTGGCCTAGCGAGTTCAAGAGTTCGCACAGGAATTTGATCGTTAAAGGAACTTTTCCAGCACGAAGTCTAAGGAACTTTGAATCTGTGCTCTGATACCACTATGTCACGACCCAATTCCGTAGAATCATTTGAGGCGTCCCCCGAATCGTGACCGCCGTACGGGCCTGGAGTTGCGCCCACACAAGGCTTTATTAATTTGCATAGCAATCACATATTCAGAGTACGCAGATAAATTAAAACACAGATTTTAAACAAGGAAAAGTTCTCTTTATTGATAATGAGCATCTATTACAAACTCTTGAACGAGTCAGCTAATATGCCGCATGGGCTTACAAAAGTGTTGACTTAAAATAAGATAGCAGTCCTGTACATTATATCCCTTTACTAAACTTTAAAAGATATAGACCTCCAGGCTGGAGGATAGCTTTGCCACGGAGCTGCATTTGTGTATAAAGAGTTGCAAGCTTCGATCTTCAAGTACTTCAAAATACGGTGCGATCAGGATGCGCCAACAGCTGGACTGGATTCGGAAAGACGACTTCGGCTCCTCCCTCGGTTCGCCTTGGTGCGGAGAACCTGTTTCAACGAGGGTCAGCATGTCGAAACATACTGGTGAGGGCGAGCTAGCCGAACTATACCAATCAACATGTTGTTTTAATGAAGCATGCATATTTTGTTGGTTTCTATCTTGCCTTAGTTCATTTACAAGTAAGCAGCATATAGAATTTACTGAAATGAACGTGCCACCGTTCGGTGGATTTTACCTGACCGTCTGAATTACCTGCACAATACTTACCATGCCTTCTCTGCCACGAAGACACAAGTTAGTTTGCAACAGGTTTAAATATACACGATGATCACTGGCATGATTGCCATAGTGGACGTAGCCGAGGACAAGGATAGCATGCTACGAGAGTACACGATTGCGCTGCAAGCTATCCGGTCCCGAACACGACGACTACACACGAGTTTCGTCCAGATCGGATTGGTGCCAGTGCCCCAGCGACCGTCCGCAGAACCAATACCTTGTGCACAAGTTGTCCATGATCGAATACGATTATTAAGTCAACAAGTCATGCAGTTGAGGCAACACGTTTGCAAGAACACGGGTACACGACAAGCAGTATTACATAATTTATTTTGCATAGCCTCCCTGAACAATTATGCATATACAAGACACGATCCATACTTAGCATGGTTTATAGAACATTTGCACGAATAAGCATACAGTATGATAACAGTTCACAGTTTGGTTGACAAGCATAAATAACCAAGTCTATTCACTTTTTATCTTGGTTTCTTTTATTATCACATGGTATCGTTTGATCGGGGCAAAGATGAATGCGAGATTATTAGTTGTAAAGACTGGAAGCAGGGCTAGCTAATCGGGTTGGTAGCCACTCACTTAGATTTGGAAGGGAGAAGGAAAGAGGCGCTTCACGACTCCGCTCGCAAGCCGCCTACTGCTCGTTCACCTGCATCACGAACAGTTCGATCAATACTCCTTTCACTCTTTCTAATCTCGGAATTGAAATGCAGTTCAATAAACGAAAACAATGAAATCATCAAAACTGTTCAAGGAAAACAAGCAAATCCCAAAACCAACTCAAAGCACGAAAGCAACAAGCGATATCAAAAACCGAGGCAATAAAAGATAGCAGCGGAGAGGTCCCTCCTGACTCTGCCGCTAAGCCGATCCTTGGGGTGCGGTCTACTGAATATGGGAATCGATTCCGAAAAAACAAATCCATAACGAGGATGAGTTCTTAATTCAATCTATCCCGATCGAACGATACCCACTTGTGTTTCTTAGCTGCGCTCTCCGCACCGGGAGAACAGGACGCTACATCCTACCCAACTTATTGGAAGTTTCGTCCTCGAAACTTAGGAATAGGACCTACCATTAGGGAGCATTTCGTTGGGGACGACGATCAGGAAGGTTCGGGCAGGAACTAATGGCATGGCCTGATCGTCCACAAGCTAGACATAACCCAAGTCTCAAGCGGCAATCTTTTTTATCGTGTCCACTCTTTTTGCTGAACCGACACGTAATGCTCCAATCCCTTATTTGCTGACCACCGTCGTTTCGTCGCTTTGTAGCGTTGTTTCCCCTATCGTTGCTTTGGCGTTTGTGAGTGTAGGTATGCACAGTGCCGACAGGAACGTGAGGATAGTATGGTTCAAGCGACAGGGCGTGATTCATGACTTCACGCATGGTACGATACTGATGAACGACTACGTGTGCATGGATGGCAGGGCGTAGTCCACTTCAAACCTTCTTGCTCGACTCGCTACATCAGGTAAATAGGCCCTAGCGAATTTGGAGAGTTGGTTGAATTCGACGGAGTACTCTGTAACTGTCTTGCTGCCTTGCCTCAGTTGCATGGACTCGTTCTCCATTTGATATTGTACTGAAGGGGATACAAACTCCTCTTCGAACGCGGCATGAAAAGTCGTCCACGAGATCGCCTCCTCTCCGTGATCAAATTGAAAAGATCGTCGATGCACGTCCCACCAATCATGCGCGTTGAGGCGGAGCTGTAGTTGCGCGCAGGCGACGCATTTTTCTTCGGGGACCTCTAGCAGAGCAAAGTGATCTTCAAGTTCGGCCAACCAATCTAGAGCTACGACTGGGTCCTCAGTCCCGTTGAATGGGGTATTGTAGACTTTCTTGAAGTGTCCAAAGTAGAAGGCAGTCACGTCCCTCGCCCTTGGAATATGCGGCATCTCTACTTCAAGCACGGGTTATTCCACCGGAGTCGGCGCTCTTGCCGAGGAATAGTTGGAAGCCAAAGTCTGAACGATATGTTGCAGGGCATCCACCTGCTTCTGTTGGACTGAGAATCGTGCTTCTATATTGTCTTGAAACTTGAGCTGACTCTCTTCTGCCCGCTTTTCGGCCCGTTCGTAGCGAGCCTCGTCCCTTTGTTGGTTTGCCTCCAACATCTGCAACATTCGTTGGACGGGATCGATGCTTGGCATGGCTTGCTGGCTCTCTGAACTTCCCGAAGTGCCCGAACTACTTTCTTGGCCTTGCATTTCGTCCGGTGTTTGCGCTGCAGATTGCACTGGAGCCATTCCTTCAAAAGAAGGTAAATTATATTAGGATAATAATGTATTATGGACTTATTGAATGAACGTATCTCATTTTGGCCTAGCGAGTTCAAGAGTTCGCACAGAAATTTGATCGTTAAAGAAACTTTTCCAGCACGAAGTCTAAGGAACTTTGAATCTGTGCTCTGATACCACTATGTCATGACCCAATTCCGTAGAATCATTTGAGGCGTCCCCCGAATCGTGACCGCCGTACGGGCCTGGAGTTGCGCCCGCACAAGGCTTTAATAATTTGCATAGCAATCACATATTCAGAGTACGCAGATAAATTAAAACACAGATTTGAAACAAGGAAAAGTTTTCTTTATTGATAATGAGCATCTATTACAAACTCTTGAACGAGTCAGCTAATATGCCGCACGGGCTTACAAATGTGTTGACTCAAAATGAGATAGCAGTCCTGTACATTATATCCCTTTACTAAACTTCAAAAGATATAGACCTCCAGGCTGGAGGATAGCTTTGCCACGGAGCTGCATTTGTGTATGAAGAGTTGCAAGCTTCGGTCTTCAAGTACTTCAAAATACGGCGCGATCAAGATGCGCCAACAGCTGGACTGGATTCGAAAAGACGACTTTGGCTCCTCGCTCGGTTCACCTTGGTACGGAGAACCTGTTTCAACGAGGGTCAGCATGTCAAAATATACTGGTAAAGGCGAGCTAGCCGAACTATACCAATCAACACGTTGTTTTAATGAAGCATGCATATTTTATTGGTTTCTATCTTGCCTTAGTTCATTTACAAGTAAGCAGCATATAAAATTTACTGAAATGAACGTGCCACCGTTCGGTGGATTTTACCTGACCGTCTGAATTACCTGCACAATTCTAACCATGCCTTCCCTGCCACGAAGACACAAGTTAGTTTGCAACAGGTTTAAATATACACGATGATCACTTGCATGATTGCCATAGTGGACGTAGCCGAGGACAAGGATAGCATGCTACGAGAGTACACGATTGCGCTGTAAGCTATCCGGTCCCGAACACGACGACTAAACATGAGTTCCGCCCGGATCAGATCGCTGCCAGTGCCCCAGCGACCGTCCGCAGAACCAATACCTTGTGCACAAGTTGTCCATGATCGAACACGATTATTAAGTCAACAAGTCATGCAGTTGAGGCAACACGTTTGCAAGAACACGAGTACACGACAAGCAGTATTGCATGATTTATTTTGCATAGCCTCCCTGAACAATTATGCATATACAAGACACGATCCATACTTAGCATGGTTTATAGAACATGCACGAACAAGCATACAGTATGATAACAGTTCACAGTTTGGTTGACAAGCATAAATAACCAAGTCTATTCACTTTTTATCTTGGTTTCTTTTATTATCACATGGTATCGTTTGATCGGGGCAAAGATGAATGCGAGATTATTAGTTATGAAGACTGGAAGCAGGGCTAGCTAATCGGGTTGGTAGCCACTCACTTAGATTTGGAAGGGAGAAGGAAAAAGGCGATTCACGACTCCGCTCGCAAGCCGCCTACTGCTCGTTCACCTGCATCACGAACAGTTCAATCAATACTCCTTCCACTCTTTCCAATCTCGGAATTGAAATATAGTTCAATGAACGAAAATAATAAAATCATCGAAACCGTTCAAGAAAAACAAGCAAATCCCAAAACCAACTCAAAGCACGAAAGCAACAAGCGACATCGAAAACCAACGCAATAAAAGATAGCAGCGGAGAGGTCCGTCCTGACTCTGCCGCTAAGCCGATCCTTGGGGCGCGGTCCACTGAATATGGGAATCGATTCCGAAGAAACAAATCCATAATGAGGACGAGTTCTTAATTCAATCTATCCCGATCGAACGATACCGACTTGTGTTTCTTAGCCGCGCTCTCCGCAACGGGAGAACGGGGCGCTACAATATCTATACATATATACTAATCTAGGTATATATATCTCTATATATCTACCTATATATCTATATATATATATATATATACACATATATATATATATATATAAGTATGGGGGAAAGCTAGCTAGAGCGCGCGCGCGCTGCTGCAACGCACTGCAGCTGCCCGCAACTGCTGCTGCTGCTGCTGCGTGCTTCCGCTGCTGCCGCGGCGCTGCTGCTGCAGCTGCTGCACGCAACTGCTTCTCCTGCTGGTGCCGCGGCGCTGCGCGGCTGCTGCCGCGGTGCTGACGTGGCGCTGCGCCACCGCCGCTGCGCCTGCAGCTGCTGCTGCAGATGAAACGTGCTGCAGCGCCCTCTCATCCTCTCTCCCTCTTGACACACCACATACAGACACATCTATACACACACACAGAAACCTATACACGCACACACACTCATACATATATACAAATACACACACACACATATATATATATATATACACATATATATAACTACACACACCTACACATAAACAAACACCAACACACACACTCAACCACACTCACCCCTACACCCAAAAACATATATATATATATATATATATATATATATATATATATAAATATATACTCAAAAACTCTAATACATACTCCTCGAAGCTAAACCAACGCACGCACAAGCCCAAAACCTAGAAACCAAGTCGAAATGGTCATTCGGTTATTTCGACGAACACGTGGAGTACGGTTCGCGATACCTCATGAAAAGCCCACCAAAACTACTCGGAATCTGCCCAAAAGTTATCCACAGGTTCTAATCGAGATCTAGAAGCTAGAAAAAAATGCTAACTCGCCGATTCTAGGTCCGTGGCAAAAAATGCGCACGCGAGCGGAACCTACGACGATGAAAACCCCCAAATCGCCCGAAACGCTCAAATCTTTGCGACACGATCTCACGTATCCAAACAGAAATACGTACTTATTCTCAAGACACCCAAGCACGTCTACCTAGGTCCATCTAACCTAGAGCAACACCAAAAATTGGGCCAATCTCGGATTTTATCTAAAATTGACACAAAACCTAATGTCAAAGTCTCCAAACACATCCAAACAAGCTCCAACTTCCTCCCACGGGTATCCCTAAGGTCTAGGAAGGTTTTAAACTACTAATTACACTATATTAGAGTAATCACAAGGAGAAAAATTAGGTTTTACCTCTTGAGAGTTGGAATCCCAAGCCAAAGTCTCCAAAAAGCTCCAAATCTACCACACCAAGCTTCCAAGCTTCCAACCCAAGCTCTAACACCAAATCTAAGATCTACACACCTAGGTTAGGGGAAAGAAAAGGATTAGAGTTTATATTAGAGAGGAAAGCGAGTGAAGGAGGAGAAGAAAAATAGAAAAACTTACTTGGAATGAAAAATTTGGAAGAAGAAAGAAGAAGAAAGGAGTGGAGAAGAAGAAGAAGAAGAAGAAGAAGAAGAAGAAGAAGTAAAGAATGGAATGAAGAAATGAAAGGGGGGACTGCTGGTTGTATCCGGCCAGGGGGGTAAGGGTTAGGGTTGGGTTTGGGTTAAGTGAAATGACTAAAATGTCCTCCAATTTAAGTCATCCTAATTGGGGTTTGGGTTTGGGGTTCCAAAAGCACTCTAATTAATCCCTAATCACTCTAACTAGCTAATAAAAATATATATAACTATTCTACACCAATAAATAAGTCTAACAAAGATGTTGGTTGGGTCTGGCATGGGTCCACTAGGGTCTGACATGGATCCGGGCTAGCCAAAATACTAAAATAACTGATAAAAAATAATACAACCAACAATTAAATATAAATACAAATATTTATGATAAATACACAATTAACCAAATTAAAATAAAAAATACCATGCTCTGGAAATAGGGTAGTGACACCCGCCGACCCGCAAGCCCGCTAACCCACTCCCCCACTCACAGAACACCCCCGACCCCCACGTCCCCCGCACGAACCGTGGTCACCCCCCATTTTGATTCATAAAACGACCCCCTCCCTCACTCTTTCACACGAAAGACCACTCCTCCTCACTCTCCTATCTTCGACGTCCACCTCCGGCCGCAGCACGTCGCCGGAAATCGACCGCCAACATCGCCGCGTAGCTGTCCAGTCACGAACAGCATCAAGGTACCCTTCTTCTAGCTCTCGTATCTTCTAGTGTATTGATCCAAATTTAGTTCTGTTGAATCTTATGTAAAGACCACGTGACCCTCTTGAACCTTGTATAAATGGTTTGGGGTATCGTGTCCTGTGTCGGTCGTAAAATATGACACAAAATAGGAAAAAACTACATAATTTTGTACTTCGGAAACTGTTCCGGAGCCCCATGTTCATGGCCATTTTTCTCTCAACCTGTTTAATAATTTTAGGTTCTGTTTGAACAGTAAATTACACAACATAACCAAGATTAAGACCCTGTAATTAGTTTATTGTATTTTGTTGTATGCGGTATTTTATTCGTGGGTGAAATCGACCAAAAACTTGGTTTATAAAACCCGAATTCTCACGAAACGGGGTACGTCCGCTAAACGAGACAACTTGGTTGTATACGAATTTTACCGAAAGGTGCGAATCGTCAATGCAGACGTGTAGAACTTTACAAAAATTGATTTGGATGTGTGTGCACACCGGAATCAACACGTATCCGTCGAAAATATCCCGTATCGGGCCTGTTCTGGAACTCGTTGTAACTTTGTGTGTGCTCGTCGGTTCGAAACTAAACTTGTACCATCGGACTCGTAGTGATACGCTGGTCCTGTGACCCAAGTTTGGTTCGATTATGAGAACGTTGACGAATTCCCGTATTGTGGGCCCTACGCCTCCACTTGACGGGCGATTTTGTGATCAGCTAATCAAAATCCAGTTCTAAAAATTATGTTGGGTTCGTATCATCTTTCTGGACTTGTAGACACTAAGTTTGATAAAATTGGAGAACTTTGACTCTGGCATTTGTTTGGTGCGAAGTGTGCCACATGTGGACCCCACTTTGACCAGAAACTGTCATTTTGTCCATGTGTCCAAATTGGACTTATGGGTAGTCAATCCTAGCTATTTTCTGTCTTCTGAGAATGATGGTAATATTTATTTCAGCATCCGGAGGAGTACCTGAAGATCCCGCTGATACCAGAGCTACTGTTGGAATCCAAACCCCAAGCAAGTGTACCTTGCCATACTTGTAGTACTTGCTTTATATTATTTCCTTGATCTATTTATATGATATATTTGTTCAACCTAGGACCATGTGATATTGCTTAGCGTCGGAATAATATTCGGGTGTCGACGCCGTATGCGGAGTCGTGTAACGTCACTTGATATTGCGACCCTATATATCTCCGTGCTTCTATTATCAAGTACGTCATACCATAGGACACTTGACACTATTTATGAGACAGAATCTTCCTGAGATATTCATGGTGATTCTGTATAGGTTACAGGATTCATGACATAGATATTACATATGCTTAGCTATCATTATGACTCACTACATCAGTTAGAGTTCATGATCTTGCGTGTCATGGACATGAGATGTGTGATTATATTGGGTGGGGAGAGACACACATGCTACAGGCTAATATATATATATATATATATATATATATATATATATATATATATATATATATATATATATATATATGTATATATATATATTTATTATTGTGAGGTCTAGACTCTACATCAAAGCTAGGCACTCTACTAGTGATATAACTGCTACCGGCTCTCCGACACAGAGCTTGTAGTAGTCTCAGCGTGAGTCTAGTGATGCTCACATTTTGCATATCACTTAGCTGGTTACATAGTTTGCCCTATTGATTCATTTATATATATTGCATTTATTTGGCTTGAGTTATTATTGTACCTTGCTATGTCCCCTGAGGACCTGGAATCCGGATTATGTTCCCAGGTTTAGCAGAGGAGATCTACCCCGAGATATACGGGACAGAAGCAGGCGCTGGAGCAGTGCCAGAACCAGAGGAGGAGGTGATCGTCGAGGATTTTTTCTGAGTATTTATACTCATTTATTTCTATTGTTAGACTCTTATTTCCTGTCTATTGAACTGCTATATCAAACTCTTTATCGGGTTGTTCCCCGAGATATTTTTTGAGACTTGTTGATTATATATCATCTTTATTATTCTGATATTGAAACTGTAATTACCTTCTGTAGATGAGATTAGAACTAGACTGTGACTTTTATCGTAGACCTTTATTGTTGTGTTACAGCTTAAGTACACTCTAATGGGTCCATTAAATTGGATTTGCCCATTGGTGTGTACTGCTGGCCATTGTCACATGTTTAGTCCCTCGGTATTTTGGGACTGGGATGTGACATCATGTAATCTTTCTTCCAACTGGAATGCGTGTTATTCAAATGCTAACTTCTCCATCCTCGGAAATGGTAGGTTCCGACAACTCACTTTCAACATTTAACAAATGACTCATTCTCTCATCCAAATGTTCGAAGTATATCCCGTCAATCTTCTCAAGTTTGTGAAAACTTGTTACCGAGAAGTTTTGATCGGATGTTCTACATATTTCTTCAGATCTTGCTTTGAGATTGTTAGTCCCGAGGCCGATCAAAGATGGTAGAACATGGGCCATAGTGGATCTACTAGCGAGACTCGAAGGTCCGCTCTCTACTGGAACCCAAGTGGTCGTCGAGATCAGAGATTCACACAATAGTTCCTCATATGATATTTCTCGATTCCAACGAAGCATGAACCAAGAACATGTTACAAACAAACTCCAAAGAAAATAAAAACTATAACAAGCAACAAGAAAAGCGTTCTTCTCTTTACGTTCGCAGATGCTACAATGAGATTGAACAAGAATAGGAAAAGATGAAAAAAAGCTCCTTGTTGGGGTGGTCAAACCACCATTTCTCAAAGCAAGATTCGTCCTACAGACGATCTTCCCCAAGGAACCAGCAAGTTTACAAATAAACTTCTGGAACGCTCAATATCACCTTCGAAAATACTCGAAAATACTATGTGGGAGGGTGATACTCTGGGCTGTAATTGCGATCTGGTGTTTTCGGTTTTTCCATCTGTTTTTTTTTCTTTCCTCAAATGAAAGAGAAGATCCTCTATATATAGAGGAAAATAATAACTATGCGGCCTGAGGAAACTCCAGGCCGCATATGCGTTGACCGACCAGATCCTCCAAAATCTGGGTGTCAGAGCCGCATGCGCCGCCTCCGCCGCCGGTCACGCTGTACTGCACGAGGCAGACAAGGCCCTCAAACGACGAATATAGACTCTTGATCCGCATTTTTTGGAAGGCACAGAAAAATATGCACTGCATGCGCTTCCTACAGTAGACCATGTCCCCTCCACATGCAACTCGCTCATCGAAACCTGGCCGCATAGCCCCTGGTCGTATAACCCCTGGCCGCATAATGCCTGGACGCATAGCGCTTTTGGCCGCATAGTCCCTGGCCGCATGCGCCCGAGCTCGAAACCGTGTATACAACTCACGCACGAGTGCCATACTACGATGCTGACGTGCTAAGTACAAAGTGCGCCAACAAAGCGCGACTTTGGGCCCTTGAGCCTGAGCCCAAGTCGCTAAGCCCCTTCGGGACCTGACTCCTAAGGAAAACTTTCTAGAGATGTTGACAAAATAAAGAATGTCATAATAGATTTCACACTTAATCACTCTAGGAAAATCAATCCACATGGACCACCACCCCATGTGCATATATCAATATTAAGCATAGCTATATATTGAGATAAACAAATTGATGATTTTTCAATGTGGGACAAAAACTTTCAAAGTTAAGTGAAAAATACCAACAAGTTATACGAGTATGATGCAAGTATTATACGATTAAAGAGTAAAGTAACAGTAAAAAAGTAATACGTATAACTGGAAATAAAAAAATCATAGACTAAGTTCTCGTGTACAAGTGATAAGAATAGATCAAGAATTTCTAACTAAGAGTGAACAATCATGATAGCATATAAACTAAAGTATATCATGTATACTTGCTTGTACGTCGATAAATTTTTATTAACAACTAATCTGCCAGGGCCGACAATGGCCTAGGACAGCTAGAACGTTCGTCCAGGATCTCATGAGCTAAGAAGACTCCCAAAAAAAAAATATTTTAAATATATAAATTCAAAAAAAATTATTTTAAATATATAAATAATTTTATACCAAACAATAAAAATAATATGTACTATGGACCTTTTTTTATCACAAAATAATTCTGGTACAGTGATTATTATGTTAGACTTGCACACAAGAGTTTTCTCATTTTACTTTTGTTTTATTTTTTTTACTTTATATATGAGACCTCATTTTGAAAGTTCGTCTCGGCCCTCATGAGCTCAGAACCGGACCTGATCTGTACCGGCACAAAGATCCCTCTCTACCCCCAATCACTCGCATGAAAAAACACAACATACAAGAATATCCAATCAGTTTAGCAATCATAATTTAACATGATAATAATCCTAAGTTCTAGATTCTAGGGTTTAGTCCATTCAGTACGCGAATCGTTGCACTAATTTAGATCCAAAATTGCTTGTCTCTAAAACTTAAGTTTAACATTCTAATCCCATGTGTTTCAACGATATGGATGTTTTGGTATCATTAAAAATTTATTTTGACATAATTTTATAAAGTTACGACCTATTTTGATTGAAAACAAGCTGGCCGGCTCTTAATTAATTTTACGGTAGCTAGCAATTTCTAAAACATGCAATCCAACTCCAAAAATTTTGGATTTTTGTGAGCAACAAGACCATAACATTCGAATCCTAAGAAGAAAAAAAAAATTCCTAAACTACATGGTTTACTTAGATTTTTCTGACTTATGATTTAATATTTAATTTTTATTCTGAAATAGAACCAACAATACTGTAAAATACATAACAATTTTAAATCAAATCCTAAATTAACAAAAATTTGAATATAGGTTATTAACATACCAAAGTAGTTTCTTGCAAAACTTCAGGGAAAAATTCTTTCAGAGTTGAGAGATATTCGAATTGCAAGCTGTAAAGAAGTGGTAGGAGATAATAATCTGTCTTTCATTCATCATGATATTACATATATATACATCCACATAACTACTTGGACTTAAGGCATATGGGCTAATCACCACATATACAATCTAATTCCAATATCCTCCCTCAAGTTGAAGCATGCAAGTCACAAATACCCAACTTGCGCAAAAAAAACTCAAATTGTCGTTTGCCAAAAGCTTTCGTAAAAATATCCACCAATTGCCCATTCATTGGCACATGAGATGTGCGAATAACTCCATCAAGAACTACATCCCTCAAAAAGTGATAATCTATCTCAATGTATTTTGTACGCTCATGAAAAAATGGGTTCTACGCAAGATGTAAAGCAGATTGGCTATCACAAAACAAATCCATAGCACACGAATGTTGCACCCCCAAACTGTCAAGCAACCCTTTGAGCCACTTAAGCTCGCACGTGACAGCCGTCATAGCACGGTACTCTGCTTCAGCCGAAGAGTGGAACATCGTCACATGTTTCTTCGTCTTCCAAGAGATAAGCGAATCACCAAGAAAACCCAACTAACCAAACAAAAAAGTGTTGCGTGATGGGACAACTCGCCCAATCGAAATCGCACCACCCCTGAAGCCGCAAATCATGATCAGAGCTAAGGAGAATGAATTGACCAGGACGACCCTTCAGATATCTAACAAACCTTAAAGCCGTATCCCAATGATCACACAGGGGCTCATGGATAAACTACGATAGGATGTGAATAGCATAAGCCAAATCCGGCTGAGTAAACGAGAGATAAATCAGCCTCCCCACGAGTCGTCGATATGCTTCCCCATCCGACAACGGTGGACTTATAGAGCGTGCCAGTTGATGATGTTGCTCAATGGAAAAGCTCATGGGTTTCACCCCCAACAATCTTGTCTCAGAGATAATGTCAAGTGTATATTTTCGTTGGCACAAAAAAATACCCTCCGCACTTTGGGCTACCTCAATGCCAAGAATAAACTTCAACACCCCAAGGTCCTTCATATGAAAGTATGTACTCAAATAATTCTTAAAGGCAGTAAGATAAGCCTTTATTGCTAGAGAGAATCAAATCGTCGACATACACAAGAACATTTATCTGAATATCACCCTTATGAAGAGTAAAAAATGAGTAGTCAGAGTACGAATGGCAAAATTTGTACTCCCGCAAAGAAGATGCCAACTTCGAAATCCAACAACGAGGCGCCTCTTTAAGCCCATAAAAAGATTTTCGAAGCCGACATACCTTATCAGGACGTATAGTTCAAAAACAAGGTAGTAGTTTCATAAACACTTTTTCGGTAAGATCTTCATGCAAGAAAGTATTGTGAATATCCATCTGATATAGTTTTCAATTCTTTGTTGTAGCAACAGCTAGAAAAGTACGAACAGTAACCATTTTTGCCACCAGAGCAAAAGTATCAGTGTAATCAAATCCTTCAACCTGATGATTGTCGTAAACTACCAAACGGGCTTTAAGCCGCTCAGTGCTCCCATCAGAATTATACTTTATCTTATACCCACCGGCTCCCCAGAGCACGTTTCCCAGCCGGAAGTGTCTCCATGGTCTAGGTATCATTATCCTCCAAAGCCCGTATCTCCTTCTGTATAGCTTCGCGCCATCCTTTATCTTTAACCGTCTATTTAAAGGAGACTGGTTCTATACATGCAGTTACAGCTGCAAGAAATTTTATGTGTCCCAAAAAAAATCGGTCACAATTCAAAAAATATGCTATAGGATAAGGAGTATCTGAGGAATGATTGGGTATGGTAGAATATTGGGAGGAAGAACTGGAGCTCAACTTTCGTATTGTATTTGTAATAAAATCACGGAGCTTCACGGACGGAATTTTGGCACGCATTCTACCCCCTAGTACACCCGCACCATATGGCTCCCTCATTGTTGCCTCAACCTCTACCGGCTTATCCTCCATAGCGACCTCAGCCATGCTACCCTTACCATATGTTGCCCCCACCGCGTCATTCCCATCCGGGAAGACGACTTTCCCATCCGTATGAGGTAAATCACACCTCGTAGTACTGTCGATCACAGAATCAAAAACCAAATCATCATCACCCACGATAAGAGGCGCAAGCTCAGGTAAAGTCATACCACTACGATCATCCTCAATAGAATAGGAAAACTCAATCTCATAAAATTTAACATCTCGAAAGACAAAAAAAAAATTCAGTAATAAGGTCATACAATTTCTAACCCTTTTTACTATGGGGGTATCCCACAAAAACACACTTTCGACTGCGATTGGAAAATTTGTCCATTTTAGCTTTTTGGTTGTGGGCAAAGCATAGACAACCAAAAATGCATAATTTATCATAAGAAGGAGAAGCGCTAAATAAAATTTTATAGGGGTTTTAAAACCAAGAAGACTTGAAGGGGTTTGATTGATCAAATATTCGAACGCCAAAATACATTCTCCCCAAAAAGAAATTGGCAAATTTTCCTGAAAATGTAAACACGTACCAAATTCAAAATATGTTAATATTTTCGTTCGACCCTCCTATTCTGCTGAGGTGTACACACACAAGATATCTGAACACAAAATACCATTCTGTGCAAAGTAGTGGCACAAGTAATTAAATTCAGTACCATTATCACTTCGCATAATTCAAACTTTGGAATTAAATTTTCGCTCAACCATAGAAAAGAATAATGAGAACATCTTGTATACTTCAGTCTTATCAATCAACAAAAATACCCAAACAGCATGAGAAAAATTATCCACAGTCGTCAAAAAAATATCGAGCTCTACATGAAGAAGGCGTAGGATACGGCCCCCAAAGGTCACAATATATCAAATTAAAAACTGTAACAGCCCGAGAGTCACTGACAGAAAAATAGCTCGAGTTTGCTTTGCTTGATGGCAAACTTCACATGTCTTATTTATTGAACTACTAGAGCTACTAACAACAGGAAGAGACTTTACTACTTTTTTAGAAGGATGTCCAAGTCGTTGATGCCAAATGTCCAGAGAAGTTATCCCAATCACTGCCAAGGCCTGAGTCTTCGGTACAATACGAAAGTAGTAGAGTCCGTCTTGCCGTTCACCGACGCCAATCAGGGTCCTTAAACTGGGGTCCTATATTACGCACAAATTTTTAGTGAATTGTACAACACAATTTATATCATCAATAAGATGGGCCACAAAAATTAAATTATAATATAATTGAGGTACCAATAGAACATTGCGAGAACATCGCCCGGTGCAAGAGCAACACGCCCGAAGCACGAGGCAACCACAGTCCGTCGATCCGGGCGCATAACCGGACACTCCTCCATTGCCGTCACCCCGACAATAAATTTAAATTTCCAGTAACATGATTCAAAGCACACGTATCAATAATCCAAGGTTGAATAGACTTATCCACCATGCGGTCCTCCGGAGATTTGATCGAAGAGTTATCAAGCAGATAAATAAGTTGCTACTATTGGTCCGCAGTTACCCCCGGAATACCTTCTGCGCCATCATCATCCATACGTGGCTGTGCCGCAGCCGTTGTGCCACGTCCTGTCACTCCCCGTTCCCGATATACACATTTGGAACATATTAGTTTTATTGCTTATATTAATTATTGCTTGCATGGTAATTAGGTTGCATGTCATAGAGACTAGACTCATTCTTTGGTTTAATTAGACTCATGGTTTAATTGTTGGGTTGGTTTGGTCATGAGTTGAACCCATGGTCTAAATCTCAAACCCTAGCTATATAAGTTAACTTTTTTCTCTCTCTTTTCCCTCATTCTCTTAATTTTTCCCCTTCTTTCATTTATGCAAGTACACCTTGCACTACATGGATAAATCTCTTATTTTTTTGATTTTTGCACTTTTCTTGTATTTTATTAGTCTAATATGTGCACGTTATAATTCTACACACTTTTAGTACTTTGACTTTTCAGTTTTAATGGGTGGATTTGAGTAGATCAACATTTAAAGTTTAGAATTTTTATGGGTTCCAAAAGTTTTTCTTAGTTTTTATGGGTTCCAAAATTTTTATGGATTCCATTTCAGGCGTTTTGGCTTTTGGTTCACTTGATTTGGAGTTAAAATAAAAAATTTATGAAGAAAATATTATTTCGATTTTTGGAGCTTTCTGCCAAGGTTGAATCTACTGTTGGGGGAGGTGAACTCCTCATGCGGCCCGACTCATGCGACCCATGTGGCCTGATTCTATGCGACAAGCATAGCTCCTCATTTTTCCTTGGACGCATGACTTTGAATTCTTGGCGCATAATTCTGTGCTCTTATCTTTTTCTGATGCTATCTTTTCTCCATGTCACACTTTACTGCAATATCACATCAATCACTTCAATTACTTTATTGTCACTTCACTGATACTTCATATTTATGTTCGTCACTCAACACATGTCCCAAGGAGTGGACTTTGTCCTGTCCCATGAGTCTTAAGCCCATGCAGCACCGACCTATATGTGGCCGAGACTCCCCATGCGGTACTGAGTTCATGCGGCCCGACCCATGCGGTACCGACTCTATGCGTCACTGACCCTATGCGGCACTATGTGGATAATTTGTTGATTTATTTGGTTTTAATGCTTTATGGAATTTTGTGACTCCATGTGTGATTTTAATGATTGCTAATGTATGTGAGCTACGTGACCATGTATTAGACCTGACTATGTGCTAGAACCCATATGATTTACCAATGATTGGTAACTTGACTCGACTATTGGTATCCGTGCTGATACACTTACTACATGCTATGTGTTCTTAAGTGCGAAGTATGTCTACTTGATTATGTTATATGTTTCACACCAAGGTGTGCCTACTTGCTAAGCGATATTTGATGTAATAACATTCCTCCAGCATGGACATGATAGTTGGTCAATAACCAAGCGTGTCTATGATTTGTTGACTATTACATCACGCTCGGATGAATCCAAATTAAACTACTAAGTAACAATATGGATTCATATCTAGCGTGCCCGTACTATGGTACGACATATAAGGGGATAACATGTGACCACACCATGTGATTCCAGTTAACCGTAGGGTTAACTAGGAAACTAAAACATGTAGAGCATTGAAAGGGATGGAATTCCGAGATCGTGCTTAACTAGCCACCCTCAATCATTATCTAGGAGTGAAGGTTGGTCCCCATGGATATTGTTTAAATCCTCATTAGTGGATGGCAATATCCGATAATTATATTATACTATGTGTTCTATGCGATCTTAGAACGGTGGCCTTACGAGGGACCGATGCATACTACTATGTGCTATGTGGCAATTCTTGGCTCGACTAGCCCCTGCTAGAACATGGTTCGATCTAAGGATTCCTAGTATATGCATAATACCTCTTGGATAACCTAGACTCCACATAGTAAGTCGTACAAGTGATTGGCCTATTATGTAACTGAGCTTGTTTGTGTATTGTATCTGCTGTCAAATAGTCTAGGGACATGGACTATCATGGTGCGATGGTCTAACCCTTGTCTTTGTTTGGTTGTAGGATTAGATTATTGTGTACGATAGGCTATGAACCAAAACTATGAGACAAAACTATATATATATATATATATATATATATATATATATATATATATATATATATATATATATATATATATATATATATATATTTCACACCTGGTTTTATTTCTTCATTCATGCTTCCTTGTGGTACTTGCTATTTGGGGCCTAACCCCACTGATTTTGCATAGCCAGGTTTAGATCCAGCACCCGAGAATCAAGCATACTTTTCCCTGAACCATGGCGTGTACCAGACGGATGGCCACTGAGGGAAACGAGTGGGTTTCTTCTTCCCTGCTTGTTATTGCATATTTTACTCATTTTGGGCGTTTAGCCACCGGCACTCGTTAGCCATAAATCTGGACATTTAGTTTTCTTAAATGACTGTAATTAATTAGACTACAGCTGATCATGGTCATGTACTTTTGATACTCTGTCAGCTTTCTTATTTTTGCACAGCTGGTTTCCAGAATATAGTGGCAGGGCGTTTGGGATGCCTTACTTCCTTGTCATATATATTCTATGTTTACTGTTCTTACTTGACTGATTGAGACAATAGATGTATTGTATGACCCTAAGTGACTTGCTTATAGTATGCACCCTCTTGTCTAGTTACAGCCGTGACTGCCATACGACGTTCTATTCCTTGTACGGGAGAGCTGGCCATGTCCGTCTCCATATTCTGGTACTGGGACATGACAAGATTTTAGTGGTGGCCCATGCAGGTCTGTATTTTCAGACTTGTGCGGTGTTATGATCATATGAGTCTCAATCAAACATATGCCTTTAAAATCCTGAGTTTGTTCTTCTCGAAGACTTGTTTAACTATCGAATCAATTATTTCCTTGATCCTTCCCTTCCTATTCTTGATGTTCCTTGTCCTTTCTTTTAGGGATTCTTCAGTTGCTGGAGCAGCAAGCAGAGCAGGATAGGGTTTCCCTGGGCAACAATGGGAGGTAGCACCTGTTCAGAGTCAAATTCGAATAGAGCCGGTAGTTGAACAAGATGGCACAGTGAAACCAGAAGTTGGACATGTTGAGCAACCAGCCCCTGAGATCCCCGTACCCCCAGTTGTACCAGCAGTACTTGATACCCAAGCATTGCTTTAGATCCTCCGGAGAATGATGGCTACGCAATAACACCAGATGTCGGTCCAACAATATCAACAATTTCAATAACAAGAGAAAAATGTCTTGTTGAGTCAAGGTTTACAGACGACTCTAGAAAGAGACGAAAGGACTGATTCGGGGGCATCGGTTAGATTTTGTTGACTTAACCCAAGGTACTTCAATGGTACGGATGACGCAATCACAGTAGATGCATGGCTCCAAGACATCGAAGTCATTCTGGGGACGACGAAGGTTTTGACTGAAGAACAAGTTGACCAGGTCCGATTGCAGATTCTGGACCTTGCTCGTAACTGGTGGGTGTAAGTAGAGGTTGGCTTTAGGCATCCTATCTCCTGGGACAGTTTTAGGGCTTGATTCAGGGGCAAGTAATTTAGAGTCATTACATAATATGAGCTCCAGTAGAGGTTTATCGGTCTCAAGTAGGCCAGTAGGACTGTGGATGGATATGCAGCCGAGTTTTGTAGGCTGAGTAGATTTGCTCTGGCTATGGTGGCTACAGAGTCAGATAGAGCAATAAGGTTCTAGTAAGGACTTCATCTGGAGATTCTATAACTGTTAGAGGGGCACGACTACCAGACTTATGAAGAAGTACTGATAGCTGCTCGGAGGCACGAGCTTACCATGCAGAGGTTATAAGTAAGGATTGGAGGCCAGAAGAGGTATCATGCTCAGAGTGGAGGAGGGGGTGGAGGAGTACCCCAGACGTCAGCACCATCACCTGGAGTTCGCATCATTGATTCAACGCCAAAGACAGCAACAATAGCAACAGCGCCAGGGAGCATCGGTGGGTTGCACTTACTGTGACAATGGAGGCCACACTAGAGATATTTGTAGGGCAGCCAATGGGTTATGTATGAGGTATTGTAGTCTAGATCACCGAATTGCCAATTGTTCGATGATGTAGAGGCCAGGAGGGCCAGTCCAACAGTTACCAGCACTGCCAGCGCCAGGGGCAGTCCAGCAGAGAGGGCCAGTAATAGCAGTAAGGCCATTAGCTCAGCGTCCGCTACTGATGCAAGCTCAAATATTCCAACAGCAACAGAATCAGCAACAGGGCCAGCAGAGGACACAATAGTGTATCCAAGGGAGGCAACAACGAGGAGCCCAGCAGGACCAAGAGCAAGCTTTCACTTTATCTTTGGAGGAGGATTTCACATCTAGCGACGTGGTGGCAGGTAACATCTTTGTTGCATCTTATCCTGCAGTAGCTTTGTTTGATTCAGGTGTATCTCATTCATTTGTATTTGCATGATTTGCCACATGCATCAGATTGATATTCGAGGTATTGCCAGAGAGGTTAAATATACTCACTGGTAATAGGCTTGTAGAAGTTAGTAGAGTATGTATAGCGTGTCCGGTCATAGTGTGCGAACGTTCACTACAAGCACGGTTGATCGAGTTTCCTATGGGTAACTTTAACGTTATCTTAGGCATGTACTGGCTGTGAGACAGTCATGCTATGATAGATTTGCCATAAGGGTAAGGTATTATTTAGTATCCTGAGCATGAAAAGTTTTACCTTTGACAGATCTGTAGGAGACCAGCATGAAGAGAGGATCGTAGCGACGGTGATAACAGAAGCACAACTTCCCAAGATAGTCAAGAAATTCTTAGACGTCTTCCCAGAGTAACTTCCAAGGTTACCCCTAGTAAGAGATATTGAGTTTTGTATAGAGTTGGTCCCTGGAGAAGGGCCAATATCTTACAAAGTTCACCAAATGGCACCATCAGAGCTAGACATGTTGTACCAACATATAAAAGAACTGAAGTAAAAGTTTATTCGAGCCAGTGGATCACCTTGGAGAGCACCAGTGGTTCTAGTGAAGAAGAAGAAGGATGGCTCATCACAGTTATGTATCGACTACAGATAATTGAATGCAGTAACAGTGAAGAACAAGTACCCATTGCTAAGAATCGATAATTTGTTTGGTCAATTGAGCAAAGCCAAGGTTTTCTCTAAGATCGATCTTCGATCAGGATATCATCAAGTAAGAGTTCGGGAGAAAGACATACCCAAGATAATATTTAGGTCACGATATGGGCATTGCGACTTAGTTATGCCATTCGGACTGACTAATGCTCGGGCGATATTTATGGATTTGATGAACCGTATTTTTATGTCATATGCAGATCAGTTCATGGTGGTTTTTATAGACAAAATTCTTGTTTATTCCAATAACAAGAAGAAATATTAGGAATATCTTCAGAAGGTCTTACAAATTTTGAGGGAACATCAGTTGTTTGCAGAGCTCAGCAAGTGTTAGTTTTGGTTGGATCATGTGTCATTCTTGGGTCACATTATTTTTGAACCAGGAGTAGCAGTAGATTCGAAGAAGGTTGAGGCCATAGAGAATTGGCCAGTTCCTAAGACAGTAGCTGAAGTGCATAGTTTCCTGAGATTGGCAGGATACTACATAAGGTTCATGGCAGACTTTGCAAGGATTTCAGCATCGCTGACTCGATTGACGCACAAGGAAGCTAAGTTTGATTGGTAGTAGAATACCATACATTATTTGAAGAATTGAAGAAGAGATTAATTTCAGCTCTGATTCTCACGCTTCTAGTAGGTTCTGGAGGGTTTACAGTGTATTGCGACACGTCAGGCAAAGGACTTGGGTGTGTATTGATGCAACATAGAAGGGTGATAGCTTATATATAGCGGCAGCTTCGAGATCATGAGAAAAATTATTCGACTCACGATTTAGAGTTGGCGGCGGTAGTATTTGCACTTAAGCTATGGAGGCACTACTTGTATGGTGATTGGGTGGAGATATTTACGGATCAGAAGAGCTTAAAGTATGTATTCACTCAGAAGGACTTGAACATGAGGCAGAGGAGGTGGCTAGATTTGATAAAGGACTATGATGTAGAACTCCAGTACCATCAAGGCAAGGCAAATGTGGTAGCAGATGCTCTTAGCAGGAGATATAGTATATTTATGTTGACATTGCAGCGACATATCTTAAAAGATCTTCGAGAAATGGGGATCGAGATAGTACTTCCGCAAGACATAGGAATATTGGCTAGTTTACAAGTATAATCTAATATTATAGAGAGGATTAAGGCAGCTCGGGCGGAGGATCTGAAAGTTCAGAAGCTTCGGACGGAATGTGAGTCTGGTCTCAGGAAAGAGTTGACGATTCATGAAGATGAAAATCTTGGGTTTAGAAACTGTCTCTGTGTACCAAGTAAATATTCTGGCAAGAAGTAATGATCGAGACGCACAGTTCACAGTATTCAATTCATCCAGGATGTACCAAGATGTATCAAGACATCAAGCAACATTTCTGGTGGAACGAGATAAAGAGGGAGATAGCACGATTCATTTCCCAGTGTTTGGTATGTCAGCAAGTGAAGGCCGACCAATAAAGACCGGCAGGATTATTACATCCGCTTCTTATTACAGAGTGGAAGTGAAAACATATCATGATGGAATTTATGACTGATTTACCTAGATGCCCAACTGGTCGTGATGCAGTTTGGATAATAGTAGATCGTCTCACAAAAGTAGTTCACTTTTTTCCTTTTCGAGTAGGATAATTTCCAGAGCAATTAGCAAAAATGTACATGCGATAGATAGTAAGACAGTACAACATCCCAGTGAGTATTGTATCCGATCGAGACACTCGATTTACTTCACTTTTTTGGAAGAGTTTGTACCAGAGTTTGGGCACCAAGTTGAGATTCAGTACCACTTACCATCCACAAACAAACGGTCAATCAGAGAGAACCATCCAGACCTTGGAAGATATGCTACGAGCTTGTACTTTAGATTTTGGAGGGTCTTGGAAAGATCACCTTCATCTCGTTGAGTTCTCATACAACAATAGTTATTAAGCAAGTATTCAGATGGCACCATTCGAAGCGTTATATAGTAGAAAGTGTAGATCACCATAGGCATAGGATGATATAGGTGAGCAAAAGATGTTAGGACCAGAGATGATCACGCAGACAGTAGATATTGTCAAACATATCAGAGAGCGACTTCGGGTTGCGCAAGATAGGCATCAACATTGGGCAGATCAGCATCATAGGCCTTTAGAGTTTTGTGTCGGCGACCACGTGTTTTTACGAATTTTGCCAACCTATGGAGTCATTAGATTCGGGGTTCGCGGGAAGCTTAGTCCATGATACGTCATTCCGTTAGGTGGGCAATATTTCTTATCGTCTTGCCCTTCCATCTTCGCTACGTGAGGTGCACGATGTATTTTATGTGTCTCAATTGCGTAGGTATGTCCCAGATTTGAGTTATTTTGTCGACCATTCTGAGCTAGTCGTTGGTACCGACTTATCGTCGTACGTGGAGCAACCCGTATCCATTTTGGTCCGAAGGAAGAAGGTGCTCAAGAATCAGACTATTCATTTTGTCTGAGTTGCTTGGTATCGTCACCCTTTGAAAGAGTCGATGTAGAAGCACGAGGATGATATCCGATCTCGGTATCTGCACCTATTCGACTCGGAAGGTATATTCATTCTTATGCCTTCGTATCTCGAATCTCGTGATTCGTTTACCCATGTTTTCTTTATTATATGCTTGAATTTGATTGCATGTGTATAAGAGCTTGTAGTTAATGTAGTGTTTGTTCTGATTTCTTTAGCTAGCCTTGGGTTTGAATTTCGAGGATAAAATTTTTCTAAGGTGGGTAGAGACGTCACTCCACGTTCTCGATATACATATTTGGAATATATTAGTTTTTTTTTCTTATATTAATTGTTGCTTGCTGGTAATTAGGTTGCATGTCATGGAGACTAGACCCATTTTTTGGTTCAATTAGACTCATGGTTTAATTGAAGAGAAGAGAGAGAAAGAGAAACGAGAAAAGAAAAATTAAGGGCTATTTATAGAGAAATTCTCAAAAATATCTCGAAAAGTATAACAAATATATGTCGGATAGTATGCCGTTGGTATACTGTAGTATACCGTTGGTATACCGGTTAGGTAGTAAAGTTTCAATTTTAAGAATTTTTGCACTTTCTCGAGAACCAATATAATGCAATAAATAGCACAAAAATACGTATCCGCTTCAAATACGAATACTGTGAGCCGAGTCTCACATAATAAATTCTACATAAATTCATTACTAGAAATAAATTAGATATTTTGGAAGCTAACCACAAGACGGTTCCAACGCAAGAAACGAAGGTAATGGATTCATGAAGATCAGGGAACCCTAGAAGCAACTCCTCCCAAAAATGGTTGATAGAAAAAACCCTATATATATATATATATATATATATATATATATATATATATATATATATATAGTGCTTTTCCATTGAGCAAGGATGTCCATTGCTGAGCACGTATATTCTAGACCTTTGGATTTAATTTAAGTTAGGTGGAATGACAAAAATCTATTGTTTGGGATGAATACATTATAAACCATTAGATGGGCAAAAATAAAAAACAAAGGTTCTGATTTAATTTTAATGTTAATATTAATATTAATTTTAATTTATTTTAATTTTAATGTTAGTTTTAATTTTAATATTAAAATTAATTTTAATGTTAATTTTAATTTAGCATTAATTTTAACTTTAATTTTTATTTTAGTGTTAATTTTTTATTTTCATATTAATTTTAGATTTTACATTAACACAAAATTTAAAAACTAATATTAAAAATTAAAATAAAATTAAAATTAGTTTTAACATTTACACAAAATTAAAAATTAAAACTAAAACTAAAATCAAAATCAAAATTATATATTAATATTAATCTTATATTAATATTAAATTAATATTAATATATAATATTAAATTTAAATTTAAATTTAAATTTACTTTTAATATTCAATTTAATGTTAGTATTAATTTTTTGATGTTAATATTAATGTTAATTTTATTTTTAGTATTAATTTTAATGTTAATCAGAACCGTTATTTTTTATCTTAGCCCATCTAACGGTTTATAATGTATTCATCCCAAACAATATATCTTAGACATTCCACCTAACTTAAATTAAATCCAAAGGTCTAGAATATCCGTGCTTATTTGTTCAACGGATATCCTTGCTCAATAGATAAGCACTCTCTCTCTCTCTCTCTCTCTCTCTCTCTCTCTCTCTCTCTCTATATATATATATATATATATATATATATATATATATATATATAATGCGGAAGGTGAGATGGCACATCACTCTCAAATGAGGGTGGCGGTGACGTGGGACTATCCCAGCCCTCCATCTCAAAAAAAATGGAGTAGAGGCTGGAGGGGGGTGGCCGGCTCAGGAGGGGGAGCTGGAGGGGGTGGCTAGCGCTGAAAGGGGGCGCGGAGGGGGGTGGCCGACATGGTAGAGGGGGCAGAGGGGAGTGGCCGGAGCGGGTGGGGTGGACTGGGGGGGTGGCCGGCGCGGGAGAGGGGACCGGAGGGGGGTGGCATGTGCGGGAGGGGGGTAGCCTCCACGGGAGGGGGGGTCAGAGGGGGTGGCTGGAGCGGGAGGGGTGGACTGGAGGGGGGTGGCAGGCGCGGGAGGGGGGGCCAGAAGGGGGTGGCCGGAGGAGGGAGGGGGTCGGAGGGGGGTGACCGGAGGCGGTGTGCCGGCGTAGGAGGGGGGGAGGGCCGGAGGGGGGTGGCCAGCGCGAGAGGGAGGGGGCTGGGTTGGGGGGAAGGTGGAAAGGGGAGGTGAGATGGAGGACTTGGATTGTGCCAAATCACCGCTACCCTCATTTGAGAGTGAGGTGCCATCTCACCTCCCTTATTCTCCCTCTCTCTCTCTCTCTATATATATATATATATAATATAAATATAAATATATATATAATATAAATATATATATATATATATATGAGAGAGGATAGGGCAGCGGCTCAGGAGACACGTGGCAGGCATCTCCACGACCCCCTGCCTAAATCAAACGACTGACGTTGTAGACGTCTTCGGCTAAGCTGAGTTCGGAACGGATCCAAGTTTGGTTCGGATTCGAGTCTAGCTCAGGCTCGGGCGCAACTTAGTCACCCTCCCGCACCCGCACTCCCTTGACACTTACGGGTGAGCCCACCCTTCTCTGTTGCACCGTTGACACGCAGACCCAGGAAAGCTGACTAGACGGCTGACTGGATATTTAATTTAAAAAATATGTTTTTGATTTGCATAAACTTATTTATTAATCTGTTTTCTCCTATTTAATGCTAAATAATTACTAAAATTAATAAAAAAATATAAAAAATGATAGAAAATATAGAATAAAAATATATACCGTAGATAAATACTTTGGGACTATTTCATGTTCGTATGCTGGTATAGTAAATTCTAAAAGCCTAAGAAATTATATTTTCTTAGATTTTATTTATCTAAAAATTCCAAATTTATTTCTAAAATTCTAAAATGGGGCACATATGATATTAATCCCTAATATGAGTCTCTACGCCCCCCATGAAGTCTATGGTTACATTATTGTCCATGTTAAAACATATTGAATAACATTTATAGGATTTTCTGGTATATTATTGTTATTATTGTTTAATTGTTTTTATTTTGGTAGCGGATGCTACAACCTACCCCCTTTAAAGAAATTTGTCCTCGAAATTTAAGTTAGAACAAGTACAAGAAAGGAAAATACCTCTTGGTGCAAAAAGATAAGGGTAGCGCTCATGTATCTCATCATCTCTCTCTCATATAGATTCATCGGTTGAATAATGCCTCCAAGCGACATGAACCAATTGAATCACCTGGTTACGCAACACCTTCTCTCTGAGATCCAAAATCTCTATAGGTTGCTCCGGATTACGGAGACTCGGTCCAACCTTAATCTTTGAATGATCCAGTACATGTCAGGAACTGTTATGTATCGCCTCAACTTAGATATGTGGAACACGTTGTGTAATGCTTCCAATATAGACGGTAAGGCTAGTTAATAGGCTACATCATCGACATTCTCAAGTACATCAAAATATCTGATGAACTTGGGACTAAGCTTCCCGTCTCCACCAAAATGTATCGTGCCTTGGGTCGAAGAAATTCTCAAGAATACCAACTCGCCAACCTAAGCCAAAAAGAATTTAATACATACTCTAAGAGCGTAATTGACCCTAAAATAAATGGATCTATACCTCAAACTTTAACGATCTCCAGTGGCTATCGACTCACTACTTCTTTCTGCCCTGAGCCATGTGAGGCTTCTCTCTAATCTGCTTTACCGTCTCCGCAGCATCAACTACCATCTCAGGTCCCAAAATTCCTCTTTTGCCCACGTCGTCCCAAGATAAGGGAGTCTGACATTTCCTACCGTACAGAGCATCGAAAGAAGACATCTCGATATTGGCCTGCTAGTTATTATTGTATGCAAACTCTACCAAGTGAAAATGATCCTCCCATAAGCCACCGAAATCTAGTACACACATCCGAAGCATGTCCTAAAATATATGAATGGTCCTCTTTGACTGTCCATCCGTCTTAGGGTGGTAAGAAGTGCTAAACTTGAGTTGAGTACCCAAGCTAGCCTGCAAAATCCTCTAAAAATAAGATATGAATCTGCTATCCTGATCGGAGATGATACTTACTAGAACCCTATGCAGCCAGACGATCTGTCTCATAAATAAATCGACAATTTTCTTCATTGACAATCCAACTTTAAAAGGCAATAAGTGGGCTGATTTGGTCAACCTATCAACGATGACCCAAATCGTGTCCTTCCCTCCTGGAGTGCGTGGAAGCCCAAAAACAAAATCCATCATGATATGTTCCCATTTTTTACTTGAGAATCGGTAGTGGTTGAAGCAACACTCCTGGTCTCTGCCTCTCGGCCTTGACTTACTGGCATACCAGACATTTGGAGACAAAGTGTACCACCTTATGCTTCATACCATACCACCACACATGTTCCCTCATGTCCTTATACATCTTGTTAGTTCTAAGATGTATAGAGTACTGGGAACGATGAGCCTCCTACATGATCTCCTCTTATAAATCACCACTAGGCATACATAACCTAGCTCCATGCCTCAGTGAACCATCCTATGAAACAGTAAAATCATCTAACAATCCGGCCTGCACCTAAGCTCTGATACTCCTCACATTCTCATCCTGATAATGTGTCTCCGGGATCCTGTCCATCAACCCCGACTGAATCTGCATCCAAATCATCTGCATCTCTATTCCCGGAACAATCATCTCGATGACCATGCTCTCCAAGTCTACTAATAAGTGGCAGTTTGTTGTCAGGTACATAGATACTAGATACCTGATCAAGGCATCAAGAACTATATTGGCCTTCCCTGGATGATACTGTAAAGAAATATCGAAGTCCTTCATCAGTTACAGCCATTAGCACTGCCTCATATTCAGCTCATTTTTGTGTGAAAATGTACTTCAAGCTCTAGTGGTTAATAAATATTTTCACATGCTCTACGTACAAGTAATGTCTCCATATCTCCAAAACAAATATCAGTACTGCTAATTCCAAGTCATGGGTGGGATAGTTCTTGTTCTGCTCTAGGGGACATCCCAAGCCTTCCCCTAAGCATCGATGTAAATAAAAAATCTACATGTTCTCGATGGCACTATCAAGACAGGCATTGCAGTCAACTCTTCTTTAGCTCATCAAATACAGTATGACATTCATTAGTCCACACAAACTCTACATCCTTTTGAGTGATTCTTGTCAACGACTCTGCGATATGGGAAAAGTCCTTCACAAATTTTCTGTAATATCCAGTCAATCCTAAGATGCTTCTGATTTTTACAACAAAACTCGGAGTAGTCCAAACCTCTATGACATTTATCTTCATCGGATCTACTGATATCACATATCCTGTCACCACATGCCCAAGAAACTCTACTTTATCCAGAAAAACTCTATTTTGAGAGCTTTCCATAGAACTTCTCCTTCCTGAGGGTCTCTAATATGATCCTTAGATGCTCCTCATGATCCTCTAGCATTTTCAAATTAACAAGAATATCATCTATAAACAACACCACAAACTTGTCAAGGTATTGATGGAAGACCTTATTCATCAAGTTTATGAAGACTGTCAAGGCATTAGTCAACCCAAATGACATCACCATAAACTGTACTGGTCATACCTTGTCCGAAATGTAGTCTTCAAAATCTTCTTATTCACCTTAAACTGATGATAGCCAGTGTCACGACCCGCACCCAGAATTTGGGCATGAGTCGTGGGTACGTCCAGCCTACGCCGTAGCATCGGCGGTAAAATGCTATCTAGGTCTTTATAATACTATCATAACTCACAACCTGTTAATGATATCAACTCCATAAGGAGGACACTAAAATATACATCTCTCGATAGCTCATAATGTATACTCAATCACAATAACTATAAGAATAAATGGCACGATAAAAGATAAGGAAGAATGACATAAGTCAAACACAATGTCTCAAAAAGAGATAAACTACAGTCTAGCTGTCCAACATAAATAGTCTCTACAAGTCTCAAATAAAACCCAACATAAGTCTCAACATAACTCCAATGCATAAAATAAATATTGTCTAAATAGCTACAGGTAGTGTCTCCTCTACAGGAATGGACTCATCTCAGCTCTCTGGTATGTAGTCTGCATCTATACATGGTCTATAATGTGTAGGACAAAAATCTTCAAGATCATCTAGAAAAAATATCCAGTCAAGATTGGAGCGAAGTACAAGCACTAACAGCAGTTTCATGTATATTGACAAAAACTATAATACAGTGTAAAAAAATACAAGATGGATATAATTACTGGCAATAAAAAATACTGGAGATAATAAAATACTGGAAATAAGTAAATACTGGAGAACATATCATCATCAAGGATATAACTAGAATTGAACAGAAATACAAGTGCATGCTAGAACAATGAACTGGAATATAAGTGAATACTAAAACTATATACTAGAAATACATGTCTAGAATATCTAGCTAAGTGTGTGAAACATCAGTCTATCATGTGATCGGCTTGGGACTGATCATGGTTTCTATGTATGACTAGCTATGATTCATGTAAGGTCAGGCTAACCATCCAGTTAGCTATGATGAGAGCAATAGTCAGGCTAATCATACATAACAGGCTATGAGGCATGTAATGGTCAGGCTGCACCCGACGTGAGGTGTGGGGTGAGCTATGATGCATGTAGAGTTTGGTATGATCATATAATCTACTAATATCTCCCTGTCCCCAGCTAGCATAATAGATTCCAAGTCATGACTCCTCGTGACTGGTCTCGATGATGCCAACTCGTGTATACATTGTGTCAGAATCATGTACAGTATACAACTAGAATCATAAAGATAATCAACATAATGAAAACTGTCAGAGAATGTACTCGTCTGTGGTCCTTTGCTGGCAGTACCATTGTCCTGTTTCCAAAGTCTTGTCTGAATAATCCAACAGTCCTATAGACATCATTTAATAATAATATAGCATCAGTCATTATACTAACACACAATCATAGATACACTGAACTCAGAGGCTACGCTAGGGGTGACACTAGTCAACTAGCAGGGTCAAGCGTACGTTTAATTGCATGGGTGTCATGTCTCAATTGATGTGCATAATCGGACAGTCAATCTCTAACACATGTCTAGCAAATACGTCGGTGAACACAAGGCAGACAACTCATAATTCTCAGGGTCATACAGTCAAATATAAATACGGGATATCCATAATTAACATAGGGTCATACAGTGTATATATATATACAGTCATAACTAGTATTAGTATTTAATTTCCCCACAATATATATATATATATATATATATATATATATATATATATATACCAATTTAATTATTATACACATATGCACGCACGTACACGCAACTAGTTTTTAGGTCTACTTACATAATGTCTAGCAATGAACATCTAGCAAAATTATCATGAACAATACGCTAAATCATAACATTATTCCCACATGCACAAAATCATAAGGGAAAGCACTTCGAACCTCGGTCTCGATGTGCACGTCCACGAGGGGTATATTCAACGTCGAGGTGGTGCTCGATCGCATCACGGAGAAGGCTCGGCTGCTCCTGCTGCTGCTGTTGTCCGACGAGGGCTTGGCAGTTCAGTCGTTGAGGGGGTGATGCTGTTCGTCGAGGGGGGTCGTGCTACTGTCGTCGAGGAACGGTAGATGGCCACGGGTGTTCTCAGGCGTTAATGGTGGCGGTGGTGTCGAAGTTGACGGGGTCGTGAAGGGAGGAGGCGATGGTGTTAGCGGTTGGGATCGGATCCGACGATGTCGGGCTCGGCTGTGAGGAGGTCTGATTGTGTCGACGATGATGGTGATCGAGGCAGTTCAGTCGATGGTGGAGTGGCTATTCAGGCGGTCGGGGGTGAGGGATCCATGGAAAGAAGTAGTGGTAAGGTAGTTTAGCCGGGTTGATGGAGGTTGACGGGGTGGCCGGGTGTTCAGGCGATTGGGGGATGACGTTCAGGCGGTCAGAGATCTGGGCTCCGGCGGTGGCAGTGAGCAGGGATGAAGATGATGGGGATGAGGGTGATGATGTATTTCGGCTAGGGTTTTGGTCTTTGATGGTGGTGATGGAAATATGAGAAATATTGTATATATGTATGGAAAATAGGGTTTGATATTAGCCTAGGAAATTAGGCCGGTCAAGTACACCTAGGGATTTGGTTTGGCTTTTACATGTAGAAATTTTAAGGGCTAGGATGGTTTTGTTTGAAATGGATGGCTAATATTTGATGAGGAAAGGATGTTGAGTGGTGCACACTCCAAAATCATGGGGAAAATTCATATGACCGATCAATAAATAAAAATGGTGTTTCTTCATGTGTCGTGCCCAATGGGAAATGGACACCTCAATGCACTTTTGCATAGAAGTCCCCAACAATTGGAAAATTGCACATTATGGAGTTTTTGAATTAAATGAGGGAAAACACCATGTTTGGTGTGATGTAGTGGATGAAAAGGGTGTGTAGTATTTAGTATGAGTCATGAGGGTGTAAATGGGGGTTTGGTTTGGTGTTGGATCAAGTTTTGGGTCAAGTTGGGTCCTTACACCAATTTAATTAAAATTAATGTAAATGGTGTTCTAAAATTAATTGGAAGTACATATGGTTAAACTTTGGTGGGACACAAGTGTCATTGATGTAGAAGACTCATAATAAAATATTATCATAATTTGGGTTGCTCAAAACAGGTCAAGATTGTGTCTCCAATTTCGATTGGAATGCACAAGGATGTAAAGTTGAATTTATTTAGAATTAAATAAAATTGTCTGTAACGAATATTATGCGACTAAAATAAAACATAAAAGGGCATAGTTATGAGTTACACAAGGATCAGAATAGAAGACTGGCATGTCTAGAATAAGGGTATGAAATTTGTAGGAAGGCAATGGCTAGTAAAGCGCTCCAATTATAGAAACAACGGTAAGGTACAACAATCAAATAAAATCACCACAATTAAATATAATCCCCAATATTAAATCCCAAAAATGCTAATTAATGTTCATAACCCTATAATTGGTCAGGGGCTCATCTAGTGGATTTCTAGGTCCAGTTTACTAACTCATGCATTTAAGGAACACTATATATAATATATAAATATCATGCAATATATTAACACATTAAATTAAATAAATGAAAAGACGAAAATACCCCTATTCTGGAATATGGTAGTGATAGCCAGACCTCAAGTCAATTTTTGAAAATACTCTCACACCGCTCAACTGTTTAAAAAGAACGTCTATCATCGGCATCGGATATTTATTCTTGATTGTGTGGTTGTTCAAGGCCCTGTAGTCGATATACATCTGTACTGACCCATCCTTATTCGACACAAATAAGAGGACGATGGAATGCTATGTCGGTGATATTGCAGTCAAAATTTGTCACAAAGATGATCACCTGAAAGATCTCCGGATCATCTTTGTCTTGATGCGCCAATACCAACTTAAAATGAATTCGACTAAGTCCTTTCTGGGAGTCTCCAGTGACAAATTCCTCTGGTTCTTAGTCACCTCTAAGGGTATCCACCTTGACCCATATAAGGTTAAAGCTATCCTTAAGATGTGTTCTTCTCACACCCTCAAAGAGCTTCATGAATTGCAAGGCCAATTAGCATACATCAGAAGGTTCATATCGAACCTTTCGGGACGATGTCGATAATTCACTAAACTAATAAAGAAAGTAGTGATATTTGTATGGAATGAAGGATGTCAGTAAGCCTTTGACAATATTAAATGATACTTGACAAATCTGCCAGTTCTGGTAGCTCCGGTGGTTGGAAAACCTTTCTTGCTAAATTTTTGAGCAATGGATCATTATTTAGGTGCTTTACTAGCCCAAAAGAGTGATGAAGGTCATGAACAAGACATCTACTACCTCAGTCGCATTATGGTGGGTGCTGAACACATATACAATCTAGTGGAGAATGAGTGTCTTGATCTGCTATTCATTATTCAGAAAATACGTCACTATATGACTGGTCAAATAATTCATGTTATATCTAGGGTGAATCAACTTCGGGTACTAATGACCAAACCAAGTATTCTTACTTTTTGTTTGGCAACATGGGCAATGCTTTTACTGCCTTACGACATGGTGTATGTCCCACAAAAGATAGTAAAAGGTCAAGCATTGGCCGAATTTCTAGCAGCACATCTCGTACCAAAAATATCTAAGCTATATGACGACATTCTCGACGAAGTATTGGAGTCTAGTATGGCGATGGGAGATGATACTTGGAAACTATTCTTTGACGGGGCATTGAGAATATGACATAAAGGTAATATCGTCGCCGAAGTGGGAATAGTTCTTGTCTCTCCTGACAAGCTGCTTATTCATCGTGCATATTCCCTCAGAGAACCATGCCCCAATAATGTGACAGAATATAATGCTCTGCTCATTGGGCTTCTGTTGGCTAAACAACTTATAGTCACCGTAAGCTTGAAGATATTGGACATCCAGCTGTTTAGGTGATCATCTTTATGACAAATTTTGACTACAATGTCGTCGACATAACATTCTACCATCTTTCGTAAATGCTCATAAAAGATTGTACTCATCTGCCCTGTAGGCGAAGAACTCGATCTAATGAAATATTTGTCTAGCAATTCATCTACTTGCTTCTTCAGATCTACTGTGTGAGCACCCTAATTTTTATATAGGGTTAGTTCGATAATTAATAATTTTTTTATTTTAAATATTTATTCGATAATTTAATTGAACTTTGGAAATCAACCACCATGGTTTTAAGATCTTGAGTGCAACACTAGCTTTTTTTCTTCCAACCAACCTAGTATGCTCGACTTAGACGAGTTAAATTAGGCTCCTGGCATGACTGTCACTCACAAATTCGTAATCCTATGCCTTATTTTGGTCACACAACTTTTGCAACATAATTACGAGAAAAAGATGATTAATTAACCATTTTGTCGTGGCGTACGATTTTATCACGCCACCCAAACCCATTGCTTTCAACTAAATCCATACTATGAGCCTAACTGGTCCTATTACGCAAATGACACTCGAGTTACGATATTTGAACCCCTGCATGCTTCCTATATAATATTAAGTAGAAAATATAATTTATGGATTTATTTAACTAAATTAATATTCATTAATATTTAGTAAATATCTTTTGAATTAATATGAATTGGGTTCTAAATTATTTGTTGGAAGAAATATAAATTTCCTAAAAAAAATTCCAAGTACCTAACTATTTTTGAGAATTTTCTATATATAAATATTGAATAAAATAAAGCAAAAGAAAAGAAAAGAAAAGAAATAAATAAAGAAAGAAAAGAAATAAAACAAATCCTAACACTAACCTAACTAAACCCAAACCCATTAACCGTAAAACTACTACCTAAACCCAAAGCCTAAAACCACTACCCAAACCCAAAGCCTAAAACTATTACCCCTCACTAGACCCGCTCATGCTCCTTCAATCTTTCGGTATATATATACACATGTAAACAAAACCCTAACCCTAATATTTCACCAAAACCCTAATCCTAATCCTCCAGACCGCCGCTGACTTTTTCAGTGACCCCTAGACGTCGTCGCCGTCGCCAAAAATTAGGCAAATATGAAATCCAGCCAAGTAAAAAAATAAGAAATATAAAAGCAACTAACTACGGTAAACAACTACCACACACAAGAGATGATAAGATACGGATGACACGAAATAAGTATACCTCTTTAGTCGAATATGTGCTGGTAACGAGCACGTTAACTCACCTGGTGAGTGATGATCCCAAGAAACTTGAACTAGTCAGATAGTCCGGTTCTTGAGAACCTTCTCCCTCTACTCTAAAATAGATACGGGCCTCTCCTCATACGATAGGTCGGTACCAACGACCAACTCAGAATGATCTAGGACATGGCTCAGATCTGGAATTTATCGACGCAACTGAGATACATAAAAAATATCATGTACCTTGTGAAGTGACAATATAAGAGCTAGTATATAGAAGACATCTCCCACGTGCTCGAGAATATCGAACGAATCAATAAATCTTAGACTAAGCTTTTCCCGTACTCCGAATCTGATAACTCCACGGGTAGGAAAAATTCTAAGAAATACGTGGTTGCTAACAGAGAACTCAAGATGTTGTCGATGCAAATATGTCCAATAAAGTTAACTTTCCTAAGCTACTCTAAGACGCTCTCTGATATGCCTGATAACCTCAACCGACTCAGCTATCATCCTGGGACCAAGCTTCTGCCTCTTGCTGATATCAACCCAAGCTAATGGTGATCTGCATCTCCTGACATACAATGCATCAATGGGTGCCATCTAAATACTCCTCTGGAAGTTGTTATTGTAGGAGAACTCTACTAAGTATAGATGATCCTCCTAGGAACCACAGAAGTCAAGGGTACATAACCGAAGCATATCCTCCAAGGTCTGAATTGTACACTCTGACTAACCATCTGTCTGCCGGTGGCAAGCCGAACTGAACCTCAGATGGGTGCCTAAAATCTGCTAAAGGCGCTACAAGAAATGAGAAGTAAATCTAGAGTCCATGTCCAAGACTATGCTAACTGGAAATCCATACAGTCTAACAATCTGTCTCATATACATCTTGACTTGCTACTCAATAGACTTTTCAATTCTAAATGGTAGAAAGTGAGCAACCTTCGTGAGTCGATATACTATCACCCAAATATCATCTCTACCAGTAGGAGATCTAGTAAGACCGGCCAATAAGACCATGGTGATATCTTCTCATCTCTACTTCGAGATCGATAAAGGCTAAAGTAACCCGGCCGGTCTCTGATTCTCAGCCTTAACCTACTGACAGACTAAACACCGAGAGATAAACCGTGTTATCTCCATCTTTATCCTATTCTACCAGAAGTGCTTTCGAATATCACGGTACATCTTTCTCCTTACTGGATGAATAAAATACTGAGAACTGTGGGCCCCTGACAAAATCTTGGGTCGGATATCTCCACTCTGCACACAAAGTCGGCTCTCGAACCTGATAGTCCCATCCTCGTGAATGCTCAACTCTGCTCGTCGTCTTGCCTCACACTCTGCTCTGAGTCGTTGAAGCCTGGCATCACAGGACTGTACTGCCCTGATCCTCTCGACTATGGTGGACTTCACCTACAATCTTGCCATCAAGCCCATATCACCGATTAACACCACCTCAATACCCATCTCCTGAAGATACTCCAGGATGTAATGCTGCTCTGTCAAGAAGTAAGCTCCTTCTCTCAGGCTCAAAGTATCTGCATTGACGTTGGACTTTCCTGGATGATACTGAAGATCAATATCATAATCTGTCAATAAATCCAGCCATCTTCTCTACCGTATATTGAGGTCCCTCTGCGTGAACACATACCTAAAGCTCTTGTGATCGGTGAAGATCTTCACCCACTCACCATACAGATAATGCCTCCAGAACTTGAGTGCAAACACCACTGTGCCAAACTCTAAATCATGGGTTGGATAATTTTTCTCATGGTTTGGAAGCTGCCATGACGCATAAGCAATAATCTTACCATGTTGTATAAGGACACACCCTAGTCCAATATATAATGCATAACAAAAAACCGTGAACCCTCTTGGTCCGACTGGAAGTGTCAGAATATGAGCCAAAATTAAACTTCGCTTGAGCTTCTCAAAAGAACCTTGACAAGTATCTGACCACTCGAAGGGCACGTCTTTGCACGTTAGTCGTGCCAAGAGTACAGAAATTCTAGCAAAGTCTGCCACAAACCGCCTGTAGTTGTCACTTCCCTTTCCTGGCATACTAGAACACGTATAGTCTTGATGTACTTGTGCGTATTCCAGCGTACTCGGGTGCATGCCTTGTGTATATGACATATTTTGTGTAGTAGTAGGTAGGTTATGTGGCCATGATTGGTTGAAAGGATCCAACGGTTGACATAATACCCGAGCCAATATATATATGTCCTTGTTCTCTTCTCTCTCCTCACTTGTTCATTTTCTTATTTGCTCCTGGTTTCTTCATAGGCAAGTACACCTTGCAAATATGAAAAAAAATGATCTTTCTATAGTTTACTTTATTTATATTTTGTTATTATTTAATTTAACTCTTGTGTTCTTGTGATGTTCGTGAGCATTGTTACTTTTTGGTGTTTTCAGTTTTGGATCTTGAGTTGGTTTATATCTAAGTTTTGATGGGTTTTATGATTCTATTTTCCTAGGAATTGATTTCCTAAAACTATATATTTTCGAAAGTTCTTGGTTCATGGTTCAAGCTTGGGGTTTCTTGGTTTTATTTTTGTTGGTTTGGATCATTTCCATTGTCTAAGCTCAGGCTTAGGGTACAGTAAGGGTAGCGGGGAAGAAATACAATAGTCAAAGAAGTACCATGAGAACTTTGCACTTGGTCACACTTTTAGTGATGACCCGCAATTCCTTTACCTCGTGCCTACTCTGTGAGTATTTCCAATTCTTTCCAAAAGTACGCAAGGGAGAAGAACTCTTATAAATTTTTCCAAGCGTAATTTGGATATTCCAGCCCCGGCGTACAATTGGCGTACCCTGATAGTAACTTCTTCAGAGAAGCACGCCGCATTCTGACTTGGCGTATGATTGTTAATCTTCCTGCAGGTGTACTACTCTGAGGACTATGTAGCCTGACTGTGATAATAGTACGCAGACAACCTTAACACATTGTCACTACCATATTTTATAGAAAAGAATATTTTGATCATTTCATAATTAATTAAATATTATGCATGTTATAAATTTATTTATTATATTATTTATTTCTTGTTGGATGTTAGTTTATTATTTTGGACTTATGTTAGTGGACCTAACTAGTTTAGATTAGATCCATGGACCAACATTTATTTATAGTTATAATTGAGCCCAATAATAAGCCCAATCATTAGGTGGATGATTAATTAAGTCAAACCAATTAGACTAGAACCTTCCTTCCTTAATTATTTCTTCATGAGATGCCCCAAGGGGTATTTTAGATTTTACATAGTAGCTTGGGGAGGGGGAATAGTGGCCGGCCTATATTTAAAATGGAGGGAAATTTCTCTCTTTATTTTTATTTCAAATTAGATCTAGAATTTTCTCTTCCAAATTTCTTCATTCTCACATCAAATTTTACCCAAATTTCTTTCCAATTCTTTCCTAAATTATCATTGGAGGCCATTAGAATAAGGAAGAAGCAAGTATCTACAAGAAGGAAGCAAGGACTACAAGGAGTAGCAAGGATCTACATTTTGGAAGCTCTTTTCACTCAATTTGGAGGTTTCATTGGCAAACCATCTCCCAATAGGTACAATTTAGTTTTTTTTCCCTCTAACTAGACTCTAAATCTATATTTTAATCATTAAAAACCATCCATATGTTAAGCCTACCCATATGAATTGGAATTAGGTTCATAGGAGGCCTATGGAGAAAGTTACGTGATATTTTGTGTCAATTTTGGAGAAATTTCGAGATTGACACAACTTGTGTTTGTCAATAGGTCAATTAGAATAAATTGATATGTGTTTAATTGTGTGTGGCTAGTGTCGTGTCCACAATTGGATACGTGTAGGCCATATCCCGATAATTTGGAGATATGGTTTGATTTGGAGATTTCTCTCCGACACGGGGGTTTGAGCATGTCATATTTTAACACGGACACGTAGATAAGTAATTAGCTCTTCATATTGTTCATAATTATTATTTTATACTTGCTCATGTCCATTAGGATATAGTTGGTTGTGTGGTGGAGCTGTATCGCATACGTATCATAGATCTAATGTAAAACGGGTGTGATGCACTTCACGTGTGTGTTCCTTGCAATTTAATTCAATTATAGATATTATAAATATTGTAATTATAATTATTATGTGAGATATATGTATATGTATATTTATATGTTTGATCTAGAATTCATGTTGATGTGTTGGTGATCATGAAAGAGTAGAAGTTCATGTGCTTCTCTAAAATGGTATGTGTATATATGTGTGTGTGTGTGTGTGTGTGTGTGTGTGTGTGTGTGTGTGTGTGTGTGTGTGTGTGTGTGAAAGGTGTATTTATGTATGTGAGCTTGAGGGAAGAAGAAACAATGGCAAAACAGTGAGAAAACAATAAAAACAATGAAAAAAAAGCAATGATAAGTAGTGAAAAAAAAGCTGAGAGAAGCAGCATCAAAAGTAGTTGAAAAGCAACAAGAAGCAGAAACTTATTCATAAGCAGTAGCGTCTTTTTAATAAGCAGTAGCTTATTCATAAGTTATTAAGTTAGTATATATATATATATATATATATATATATATATATATATATATATATATATATATATATATATATATACATACATACATACATACATACATACATACATACATATATATATATATATATATATATATATATATATATATATATATATATATATATATATATGAATTAATTAGTTTATATTAATAAGCTATTAGTTTATATATATTTTAAATAAGTTAGTATATTATTATATATGAGATTATATGTACATAAGTACTAGTTAATATTAGTTAGTATTATTTCTCTTTCATTAAAGGATTCTTCATATAGAAGATAGACAATATGATGCTTGCTATCCCAAAAAGCATTGGGGATATTACTACAAGTTTGAAGAACAAATTCATCATTAACTTATTTTATTTTATTTTTTATTTCATATTTTTCAAGCTGTTCTTTAATAGATAGCTGAAAAATTTCTTCTTTAATAAAGTTTATCTAATTTTTCTTCAGATCAACTTCTTTTATTTTATTAAAAAAATTTACCACAGATTAGTAATAAATTCAAAGGTAATATTCTTTCCCTTGTAACAAGTGGAAATTCCTTGTTTATTTATTTCCTTTATAGGCATAATTTTTTCTAGAAAAGGAGTTCCTAGAATAACATATTATGATATTTCTTTTACAACAATAAAATGCAAGAGAATACTTGCATCATTTTTACAGATATAAACATATATAACCTTAAAAGGTGTTGTAAGAGCTTTGTTATTGGCAGCACTCGGAGTCTGAGTAGTGCGTTCACAATATTTTAAAGGAATAATCCCTTCTTTGACGTAGTTCAAATCAGCACCACTGTCTACTAGGGCAATGAGATTATAAATCAATGATTCATTGTTTATAATTAGATCAATTTTTATATACCATTTGTGGGTAGTAAAAAATCTATTTTTGATAAAAAGGAATGATCAATAGATTTTCCTTTATCTTGTATAATAACAGATTGGACCTGTTGATCAGAAATATTCTCATTATTCTCGTTATCGCTATCGATTAGTCGAGAATGATCAGTCATTTCTTTATTGAGAATTATCTCATTGTAGGATTTAACATCATGTTCAATGAGAGCAAGTCTTTGCTGAGTTATTTCGTCGTTAGACTTTAACTCTTTAATTTCATTCTTCAAAGTTTTTAATTCTCTTTGAAGATCGTTTATAGATACAGTCTTAGGATTATTCCCTTTTCTTCGGGCTAAGACTTTTGTCATGGTATAAGGGGCGAAACTAGAAGAAGTTTCTTTAGTATCATCTTGCAAAATCTCAATAATTTTTGCTTTCATATTTTGGCTAATCTTATCAGTCAAGAGTGATTCTAGAATTTCTTTTTTATCTTGATTGGTCAATACATTAATAGAAAGACCATTCATTTCAATAATAGACTTGTAATAGTCAGCTTTGTTGTTGATGGTACATGCTTTATAATCGCAATCAGTACCACAATCAGTAGCAGATTTTATAGACTCATCACTTGATGAATCAGATTCATAATCAGAATTGATCATGATCTTTAATAGTCTTTTTCAACCCTTCGTCTTCGATCATATCGATCTTTTGTTTGGTATTACATCTGTTCGAATAATGGCCTAATTTGCCATATTTAAAGCACTTAACTTTTTTATTCGAACTAGTAGTTTTTTAGAATTTCTTTCTTGTAGGGAATCTCTTTCTTTTATTAGAAAAATCTTTAGGATAACTCCTTTAGAAGAATAACTCTTCCTTTTGTAAGATTTTTCTTTAGAGAATTTTCTCTTAGTATCAGACGAAAGTTTAATAGTTTTCATAGAAATTTGGCTACAGAATTCTCCCAATTGTTTTTTCTCAGATAACCTTTGAGATTTCAATTGATTTCGTAATTTAAGATCATTATAAAAGGATAATCCCTCTTGTATACAGGCATTGACCAAATTACCATAAGTGAAATTACTATATGGTATGATCCCATCAATGTTATTATGAATTTGCTGTCTGACCTTTTCTGCAAACAGATTAGGTAGACCATCAATGAATTTAGATTTCCAGTGTGCATCATTTGTATCACTTAATTGCATTACTCTATTTAGGAAGGTATCTTTATACCATCAAAAATGAGTGAGCTCTCGCGGCAGAGGCAAGTCCAAAGGGACGTTACGTCCCCAGGGCTCCTTTGGCTTTCAGAAGGTCATCGGCCGAAAGCCTTCTCCCACTGAAGCTGGATCCAGCTCAGTGGCCAAGGAAAAGCAGCTAGCAGATATTGTTGATGCTAATACTCTTTCTTACAGAGAAGCAATGTAAGTTGAGTCCATCTTCTTTGAAAAATCAAATTCTGAGAAAATTATCAAGCTTGAAAAGTGTGATATTCCTCTTATGAAGGATCCATGGAAACTTCATAAATGATATCTTAAAAACAACTTTATTTCAGTTCTGGGTAAACTTGTGAATATTTATGAAGGTATCTTGATTACCACTAAATCTATCACCGTTGAACATTCTGCTAAACCAAACTTTTTGGAGACGGCTTACAGCAAAGTGATTATCAAAAATATCCTTACACCACAAACTTGGGGGCTTCATCCTAAAAGAGAACAGAAGCTTTCCAAGGATAAGGTGGTTGTCTGCAGCTATAATTATTGGGATTAATCCAGGCATTTTATGACTTTTTATACTATGAAAATTCTCAGAGATCCCATTCGTGGTTTATTCGTATCTGTCCTGAAATTCTTCAGAATGAGATACCCTCCTGGTTTTTTGACTGGTGGTTGAAGCTTGGAGCTACTCTGGATATTATTCCCCCAACAATTCAAGAATAATTCTCTCAGTATATTTTATCTTATCCACTATGCCAGGATGATAATCTTTTTGGGGAGGAAAAGTATACTATATTTTTATGTACAATTCTATATCCCATATATATTCCGTTGGACAATTGATTATGAAATTAATTCCAACAATATTCCCATCATGTCACAAAAATTTCTTGTGAAATGGTGGCAAAGGATTGATGAAAAAAATTGATGAAAGTCATGACATCCATCAAAGAGAATGAAAGCAAGTTGGACAAACGTGTCCAAAATGAACTCTTCGGTGATAATACGATCACCAAACTTAAGGATTCCCTGATCAGGAAGAATCCTAAGATATTAGCTGATGAATTAAAGAAGAAGTGCCTTCAATTCTTGAAAGCACAGTTTGATGCTAATTTTAACATGGACATTTCCAGCACTACTTCGGATACGAACCTGGATGACATGTCTGCTGATGATTTCTATCAGGCCATTATTGACCCTATCAATGACAATAAACTATGATTGATGTGGGTAGGCCCCATCCTCCTTTTATCACATGCAATGAGGATGGCTTTTTGTAACTTTTTGTAGTGGGTTATCCACTCAACTGTTGCATGTTGGTGACTGTACCAGACTATTTGGCAGCATCCTTCTTTACTCAGTGAACGTCCTTATCACTTTACTTTTCCTAAAGCAAAAGTGAATCTTTGCCGACAGCTTATGGTGGAAGACGGGTGGCAATCACTTTTTTCTAAGTGTGATGGCAGCTGGCCTCTAGATGCTTCGTTCTGAAGCTTTTATTTTGTATAAATAGGGGGAGTCCCCATTGTTTTGTGTGTGCAATTTCCAGTTCTTGTAATCTTTCTTTCTGCAAGCTTCTTGTAACTTATAGCGATCACTTGTAGCGATCTCTTATTATCAATAAAATCTTCCAGTATTTCGTCCAAACGATCTCCTCCACACAACTCTGATATTTGGTATCAAAGCCATGATGGCTCAAGGCTGAGGTAATTCTACTCTCTGTTCTCTGAAATGTTGTTACTTGATAATTCTTAATTAATACTATTAAGATTTACTATGGTATGGATAGAGAAATTGTTTTTCAGTAATTCATTTAAATTTTAGAATGACTACTTCTAGGAATAATCAAGGTCTAGTGGAACGACACCCAAGTTGCATTGGTTATGTTGGTCGGGTAGGCCGTTTCAGCCGTAAAAGTCATTGACAGTCGTGCTATGACCAGATTAACTACGAAGGCATTCTAAAAAAATTTATGTCTTACTAATTAAAAATTTAATTATCCATAACATAGTAATATTAATGGTATTCTTTTATTATTATTACTAACACTTTCAGGAGCAGCGGAGTAGAAGACCCTCTTACTTCATCTTTGGATGAGTAACCCATTGTCCATTGGGGACAACAAAAAGACCCTGTTAAAGGGCAAATCTATAAAAAATGCTCAATTGAGCGAGTTTCCTTCAGATCTGGAGGAACTCAATAAATGGACTATCCCAAGCGTTAAGCCGAAGGATATATATAAAATTGGTTGGATTGATTTCAAGTCATTAATTGCTATAAAAACTATGGAAAGGATCGTTCAGGTCAATGATACTGAGCATTCTATCAAATTTCTTTCTGAAGAAGACCTTGAACCCTATATAGAGAATAATGCTTATAACTTTATCCATATTGGATTAATTCGACCCGCACCCAGCTATTTAGGTACCGGTTCGCGATTACGTCCAGCCTACGCCGCAGTGTCGGCGGTAGTACGCTGTCTAGATCATATTCACAGGTAATTTAAAATCTAGCTCATTCACAAGAATAAATAGGCAAGGGTAATAACAGAAAATAGGAATGCTAAGATTTCATAAGACAAATTTTGTGACATCCAAATCCACAGTTTAATACAGAACCAGAAGATAAATCGGGGACAAACCCGAGTACTATGCTGAAAGAAAATACTAGCTAACTGGCTAACTACTCCTCAAAAGTAGTCTCCTGAGTAGGAACTGGCTCCTCAATAGTATCATCTGCTACATCATATGGGCCATAAAAGGTGGGGGCATAGTCCTCATCATCGCCTAAATATCAACGGATCCAGTCAGGAAAGGAGCAAAGTACCAATACACAACAAGCTTAAACTAAATAATTATGAAAAGTAGTAAAAATTGACTAAGTATTACGATAAAATTTTATACATAATAAGTAGTAAAATTAACTAAGGGTTAACTGCTATAAACCAGGGATATGAGTAAAACAGGAAGATAATGAGACAAGAAAATAGAACTGCAACAAGACAAAGAAACTATGTGTGTGAAATTATGTATTTAGAATACATAGTTGGCATGTAGGGGGTTATAAGGCTAATAAGGCACGTCATAGACGGCTAGCAGTCAGGGACAATCGAGTATAAGGCTGATAGTACAGTCGCGTACTCAACAGCTAGCAGTCATGACATGGTGGAAAGGGTAGACCACATGCCTCCTAGTATCCTCCCTTCCGACACAAAAATTGAGACATGAAATCCAAATTCTAACACTAAGTGTAATCATCCAATGGTGCTAGTAGAGCAAGAAACTAATTATCATAATATAAAGAATAAACTTGAAGTGCAGGTATTTGCCTGATGTTTGGATTTCAACTACGGTTCTGTCATCGAGAAATTTCCAGATATGCCTCCGGATGCTAAAATAACCATTATCATCATGCTCAGAAGATATCAAATAGCTAGAAATGCTTGTCTTTGCGTCCAATTTGGACACAGGGGCGAAAATGACAATTTTGGGTCAAAACGGAGTACGCATGTGGGCCCGCTTTGTACCGGAAAAAATATGTCAGGGTCAAAGGTCTCCAAATTCGTCCAACTTAGTGTCAACAAGTCAGGAACGCTGATACGAACTCAACGGAACTTCCAGAATTAGATTCCGATGAGCCGGTCACAAAATCGCCCGTCGAGCGGGGCCTACGGGGCCCACGACACGCGATTTCGTCAACGTTCTCGGGTTCGAACCAAACTTGGGTCACAGGACCAGCGTATTGCTACGAGTCCGATGGCGTAAGTTTCGTTTCGATCCGATATGTGTACACAAAGTTATGACGTGTTCCAGATCTGACGGATACGGGATGGTGTCCGTGAATACGCGTTGATTCCGGTGTGCACGCACATCCAAATCAACTTCTGCGAAATCCCGTACGTCCGTATCAACGACGCGCACGTATCTGTGAAGACCGCACGCGACCAAGTCATCCCGTTTGGCGGGGCGTACCCAGTTCCGGGGTGAATCAGGGCATTATTTTTTCTGTTTTTGGATCGCAGTTCGCGATAACCACAGGACGCGATGTCCCAAGCGGGTTGCACGGGCACCGCGGGGGTCATACAGGCTACACGACACAACTGACGTAATAGAAAACGGGTAAACGAGCAGGGAGATACGCGTACCTGAACAGGGTCCGAAAAACCTGAATTATTTCGTGTCCGACACGTGTCCGACACGCGACTAGGGTTAGGGTTTGGGGGTTCTACCGGAGCTGGGCGGCGCTGCAGCGGGAGAGGCTGGTCGGAGGGGGCTGGGGCGGCGCCGGCGAGGCTGGGCGGAGGCGACGGCACGGGCACGGCGGTCGGAGGTGGGCGGCAGGAGGCGTTGCTGCTGCTGCTGCTGCTGCCGGTGAGGAGGGAGGTTGAGGCTGCGGCTCGAGGCGGTAACGACAGGGTCTGGGCGGCACTGGAGGGGAGGCCGGAGTCTGGCGGCGGTGCGGCGGAGCTAGGGCGAGGGTGGCGGTGAGGGAGTGACCGGAGGGGAGACTCGGGGGGGGTTTATAGGGGAGCTAGGCGGGGGTCGGCCGGGAGAGGCGGAGGGGGTGGAGACGTGGCCGCGGCGGTCGGGCGAGGTGGCCGGGCGTGGCGGCGGGCGGCGCGACCGGCGGATCCGACGGGAGACGCGGGGGATCGATCGGGTCAGGGGAGAGGGGCTCGCGGGTCGGGCGGCGGGTTCGGGTCTGGCCGACCCGACCCGACCCGATAGCCCACGAGCCGGGTTAGGCTGGGCTGGGCTGGGCCTTGGGCTAGGTTAAGGATTTAAATAATAAAATAATTAATTGAATAAATAATAATAGTGAAATAATTAATAAAATAGTTTTGAGGTGAATAAAAATAGGTCCGGGGCCCAATAAATTCCAGAAAAGTTACCCTAAGTCCAGTTTTTCGTTTTACACATAAAAATATTATTTTCATAATATTTTAATAGTAATTAACAGCAAATAAAAATCATTTAATTACAAAGAGCCTAGGTTTTATTTATAGAAAAAATCCCGAAAATTTTAGAAAATTGTGAAAAGTCCAAATTAATAATTCCTGAAAATCAGGGGGCTTACAAACTACCCAACTTATAAAAATTTTATCCTCGAAATTAAAATATGTTTGGGTTCTCTCTATCCAATCTCACTTGATTACAGTCTAAGGATTCCTCTCAAGTGAACATTGCGGTCTCTACCCAACTTAGAATTTACCCATCTATCATCTAAGGCTATACATCTAATAAAGCTATGTTCCAACTTATTTAATCATGGTATTGAATCCTTAAGTCTTTAACACCAAACACATCACCTATGGTATTCCCTTAATCATATATAAAAGGGTCATCATCAATGCGACCGGCCTGTGGGATATATCTAGTACTGTCTATATATCAAACTTATACCAAGCACGAGATTTCGTCTTTCCGAAATAAGGGAAGACGAAGATCAATAATAAAGAGTTCAAGGGTGAGGTGATAGAATAGAAGTATCGGGATCAAGGCATTCAAAGAATTTAAATGGGAATTGTCAAGCAGCTGTGGATTAAAATCCTACTCTGGTAATCATTTGTTCGTATGCTCGTATTAGTACAGTTATCTAACTGATACGATATGCTCGGACATATCTAGAGGGCAAGTATACTAGCCAACTATATATCTCAATCCACGTAAAGTAGTCGTGCGAAGTGCAAACCAAAATGCACTAAGGTTGATCAGACTGTAATACACTAATTCTGAATAGACACTTGTATTAGTGGGGTTGATCAGGCCCCAATAATACATATGTCATGAACAAGCCCGATAAAGAGTAAGCTTGCAAAACTAGGCTATAGAATAGTAGCATAAGTCAAGTACAGCAAAATTAAGTGCACTAGATGATGAAAGGAGGTACAAATTATTCAAGTTCACAAAACAACACACAATAAGTACAATAACAAAAGACTCTACAATCTCTACAGTTATCAAATATAAAATTATACCAGGTTATTAGCAAGTTCAAAATTACTAGGTTGGGGCTGAGGTCACGAACCAAATAGGCACGAGCTAAAACAAGACTAGAAATGGCAGCTACAAATCACTTACGCGCGTTAGCTACTCCAAGAGTCTGCGCGTTCTCCACGGTCATCGTGAAAGCTTGTCCGCGTCCTTGTGGTGGATTCCTCTGCTGCTGCTGGGCCTATTGGAAGATTACTGCTTGTGGTACCAAGGGTGGTCTTGGTTCGGGTGCTGGTAGAGCTTGTTGGTTTATCACAGCATCTCGTGGTGATCTTGTAGAAATCTCGTCGCTTGCTGGTAGATCCATTACTCTGTATCCAAAATAAACGATAAGAGACGCACAGGAATCGAGGCATGATGCAAGTCAAGAAATTAATTCGAATCCGAGATAGATGTCAAGAACGATTCAAGCAAGTGGATGAGATCCTAAAACTTATCCTATTCTTACTGCAGGCCTGTTCGGTCCCTAAGTTAAAACCGAACAATTTAGTCATTGACCTGTATGGGCCACCATAAAAATGTGTCATGACCCGCACCCAGATAATTCAGGCACCGGTTCGCGATTACGTCCAGCCTACGCCGCAGTATCGGCGGTAGTACGCTGTCTAAATCATATTCACAGGTAATTTAAAATCTAGCTCATTCACAAGAATAAATAGGCAAGGGTAATAACAGGAAATAGGAATGCTAAGATTTTATAAGACAAATTTTGTGACATCCAAATCCACAGTTTAATACAGAACCAGAAGATAAATCGGGGACAAACCCGAGTACTATGCTGAAAGAAAATACTAGCTAACTGGCTAACTACTCCTCAAAAGTAGTCTCCTGAGTAGGAACCGGCTCCTCAATAGTATCATCTGCTACGTCATATGGGCCATAAAAGGTGGGGGCATAGTCCTCATCATCGCCTAAATGTCAACGGATCCAGTCAGAAAAGGAGCAAAGTACCAATACACAACAAGCTTAAACTAAATAATTATGACAAGTAGTAAAAACTGACTAAGTATCATGATAAACTTTTATACATAATAAGTAGTAAAATTAACTAAGGGTTAATTGCTATAAATCAGGGATATGAGTAAAACAGGAAGATAATGAGACAAAAAAATGGAACTGCAACAAGACAAAGAAACTATGTGTGTGAAATTGTGTATTTAGAATACATAGTTGGCATGTAGGGGGTTATAAGGCTAATAAGGCACGTCATAGACGGCTAGCAGTCAGGGACAATCGAGTATAAGGCTGATGGTACAGTCGCGTACTCAACAGCTAGCAGTCATGACATGGTGGAAAGGGTAGACCACATGCCTCCTAGTATCCTCCCTCCCGATACGAAAATCGAGACATGAAATCCAAATTCTAACACTAAGTGTAATCATCCAATGGTGCTAGTAGAGCAAGGAACTAATTATTATAATATAAAGAATAAACTTGAAGTGCAGGTATTTGCCTGATGTTTGGATTCCAACTACGGTTCTGTCCTCCGAAAATTTCCAGATATGCCTCCGGATGCTGAAATAACCATTACCATCATGCTCAGAAGATATCAAATAGCTAGAAATGCCTGTCCTTGCGTCCAATTTGGACACAGGGGCGAAAATGACAATTTTGGGTCAAAACGGAGTCCACATGTGGGCCCGCTTTGCACCAAAAAAAACATGTCAGGGTCAAAGATCTCTAAATTCATCCAACTTAGTGTCAACAAGTCAGGAATGCTGATACGAACTCAACGGAACTTCCAGAATTGGATTCCGATGAGCCGGTCACAAAATCGCCCGTCGAGCGGGGCCTAAGGGACCCACGACACGCGATTTCGTCAACATTCTCGGATTCGAACCAAACTTGGGTCACAGGACCAGCGTATTGCTACGAGTCCGATGGGGCAAGTTTCGTTTCGATCCGACGTGTGTACACAAAGTTATGACGCGTTCCAGATCTGACGGATACCGGATGGTGTCCGCGGATACGCGTTGATTCCGGTGTGCACGCACATCCAAATCAACTTCTGTAAAATTTTGCACATCCGTATCAACGACACACACGTATCTGTGATGACCGCACGCGACCAAGTCGTCCCGTTTGGCGGGGCGTACCCAGTTCCGGGGTAAATCAGGGCATTGTTTTTTCTGTTTTTGGATCGCGGTTCGCGATCACCACAGAACGCGATGCCCCGAGCGGGTTGTACGGGCACCGAGGGGGTCATGCAGGCTACGCGACGCAACTGACGGAATCAAAAATGGGTAAACGAACAGGGAGATACGCGTACCTGAACAGGGTCCGAAAAACCCGAATTATTCCGTGTTCGACACGTGTCCGACACGCGACTAGGGTTAGGGTTTGGGGGTTCTACCGGAGCTGGGCGGCGCTGTGGCGGGGGAGGCTGGCCGGAGGGGGCTGGGGCGGCGCCGGCGAGGCTGGGCAGAGGCGGCGGCACGGGCACGGCGGCCGGAGGTGGGCGGCAGGAGGCGTTGCTGCTGCTGCTGCTGCCGATGAGGAGGGAGGTGGAGGCTGGCGGCTCGAGGCGGTGACGGCGGGGTCTGGGCGGCGCTGGAGGGGAGGCCGGAGTCTGGCGGCGGAGCGACGGAGCTAGGGCGAGGGTGGCGGTGAGGGAGTGACCGGAGGGGAGACTCGGGGGGTTTTATAGGGGAGCTAGGCGGGGGTCGGCCGGAAGAGGCGGAGGGGGTGGAGACGTGGCCACGGGGGTCGGGCGAGGTGGCCGGGCGTGGCGGCGGGCGGCGCGGCCGGCGGATCCGGCGGGAGACGCGGGGGATCGACCGGGTCAGGGGAGAGGGGCTCGCGGGTCGGGCGGCGGGTTCGGGTCTGGCCGACCCGACCCGACCCGATAGCCCACGGGCTGGGTTAGGCTGGGCTGGGCCTTGGGCTGGGTTAAGAATTTAAATAATAAAATAATTAATTGAATAAATAATAATAGTGAAATAATTAATAAAATAGTTTTGAGGTGAATAAAAATAGGTCCGGGGCCCAATAAATTCCAGAAAAGTTACCCTAAGTCCAATTTTTTGTTTTACACACAAAAATATTATATTTATAATATTTTAATAGTAATTAACAGCAAATAAAAATCATTTAATTACAAAGAGCCTAGGTTTTAATTATAGAAAAAATCTTGAAAATTCCAGAAAATTGTGAAAAGTCCAAATTAATAATTCCTAAAAATCAGGGGGCTTACACAGGTAGCATTAAAAACTCTTACCCTTTAGGGTTTAAATGCTTCATTCATATCCTATTTAAGAGATGCTAGATGTCTTGACTGACAGCCATGTGTCATGCCCCAGTCCCAAAATACGTAGGACTAGGAATACGTAAGCATGCCAGCCGTAAGTATATGGCAACTCCAATATATGGATACCATAATACATATGTATGCCGTAATATGAATATTAACTCACATGTGGTATATATATAGTCACAAGTCACAGAAATACTAATCTCATCCACACAACAAGTCACAGAAAAGAAATAATTAAACTAGAATAATGAGTCTGAATCATCCAAAAATAATAGTCGGGTGGAGACAAATCCACTACCAATGACTATATCAATACTAAAATAAGAGAGGAGGGTAGAATCTCCAATATAAAATAAGATGATGATATAAAGGTATCAGCGAAGCGATCCATCGCTAGAGATAATCAATAATGCTCAGAAGGTAAGACCTCCTCGGCAGAAAGTAACGCGTTGGATCATGGCCCGTACTCCTACGGATACTCCTGGTCGTCTATACCTGGCAAGGGACCAGGTCCTCAGAGGAACGTAACAAGATATATAGAAGCATGCCAATTTCAATACAGTAAACATGCATAATAGATAAAAATATATATAAGTACGTTGTACAAGATAATCTATATGAATGCATAATGAGGACAACTTTTCGACGCATGGGCATGGGTAGGCTACTCAATCTAAATCTCATAACTCACACACACGGCAGGGACATCAGAAATTGATATATCTCGGGGGTAGCGACCAGCGCGACACCATAAATTGACATACCTCGGGGGTAGCGACCAGCGCAACGCACTACCATAGTGTGTGCTAGATACTACGGTTTACCAGAGTAGTTATAGCCCACACGCCTACTGATTGTCCTCCTCTCTCATGATACTAGGTGTCAAGTATGTGTCAACATATATAATATATAGTAATGACTAAAAGAAAATACACATGCAATAAATATATAGAAATATAATAAGCATGCAAAGTACTGTAAGTAATTTGGCAAGGTATCTTGCCTGGTAAGGAAGCTGTATAGTGCCAATATCCTGCTCCTGGAGTCTCGCAGAACAATCCAATGGTCCTCGGGGTGCATGCACGGGCACGAGGATCGGGGGTGACTACTGTAGGTCATCTTCGGCGAGGGTGACGGGTCCACGATGAATACGATAATGTCGGTGATTATGTCGAGTGTGTTGATGATGGGGATGATGATAAAGATGATTAAGGTGATGGTGATGATGGTTAAGGGGATGATGATGGTGATTAAGGGATGATGATGAAGAGTGATGATGGGGATGCTGATTATGATGATGATAAAGATTAATGGTGATGATGATGATTAATGATAGGGAGGAGGCTGCTCCGGCCAGGGGGACTCAAGCGGCCCGAGGAGGAGGACAGGGAGCAGGGAGGAGAGGTCAGGGTGGTAATGATGGTGTAGCTGGTGGTGTACATCAGGTCATACATGGTCGAGGCATAGGACAGTGGTGGTTGTCGAGGTATAGCTCAGGAAGAAAATAGCGAGGAGGTGAATGGTGGTGATGGGTGGTGCAGTTGGCCGTGCAGTCAGGTCAGGGAGTCGTGGTGGCTGTACAGGCGGTCGGAAAGAGGAGGAGGTCAGGGAATGGTGGAGGTCAGGTGGTGGTGATGATGGGAGGAGTCCGGCGAGTGCAGAGGGAAGGAGACGGTGGGCAGTGGTGGTGGTCGATGTGCAGGGAGGCGTCTAGGACAGCGGGTCGACGAGGGGAGGTCAGGGTGAGTCGAGGGTGGAGGAGAAGGGAACTATGGTGGTACTGGCGGCGAGCTACAGGGTGTAGTCGTCGACGGGCTAAAGTCGACGAGGGGGAAGGACATGCTGGAGAAGAGAAGGAAGAAGGTGGAGATTGGTCTAGCGGGTCGACTGCTCGGGGAGGACTCAACGGGGGAAGGAGATCGTGGTGGCGAGCAGCGGGTTTCGCGGATGAGGGGAAGTTGGAGAGAGGGCTATGAGGTCGGGGTCGGCCACGTGAGCGGCGGAGGTCGGGCTCCGACGTGTGGGGGGGAGGAGGAAGAAGGTGAACAGGGAAAGGGGATGGAAGAGATTCGGCTAGGTGTAGTCTTGAGTTTTGTGAGGGTGAATAAAATAGGAAAAGGATATTTATACATATAGAAAAGTAGTATTTGATGTTGACCTAGGGGGTTGGGCTTGGTCAACATCCTTGGGATGGGCTTGGCTTCACATGGGGATGTTTGGAGGGCTAGGATTTGTATTGTTTAAAATGCATGGCTAGGATTAGATGAGGGTGATGTTGTGTGTTACACATTCCAAAAATTTATGGGGAAAATTTATATGAAGAAAAAATGGATTTCTTCATGTATTGTGTCCAATTGTGTGGACACCTTAATGCATTTTTGCATAAAAGTGCCCAACAATTAAAAAATTGCACAAAGATAAAAATTGGATTAAATTAATTAAAATTAATGTAAAAGGTGTTCTAAAATTAATTAGAAGTACATAGGGCTAAAATTAGGTAGGACACAAGTGTCATAGACATAAAAGACTCAAAGTAGAATATTATCATAATTTGGGTTGCACAAATGGGTCAAAATTGTGTCTCCAATTTTGATTGGAACGCACAAGGATACAAGGTCGTATTTATTTAGAATTAAATATAAATGTCCGTGATGAATATCGTTCGACTAAAATATAGCACAAGAGAGCATGATTATAAGTTACACAAAGGTTAGGATAGAAGACTGGCATATCTAGGACAAGGGTGTGAAATTGGTAGGAATGCAGTGGCTAGTGTAGTGCTTCAATTATCGAAGCAACGGTAAGGTGTACTAAGTGATATAAATATTGTAAAATTGTCTAAAAATAAATGTTCTATTTCTAATTGGATTCAAACTAGCCCTAGTTTCTCTATCTAAGCCAATTAGACCTAATTTTGGGTGAGGGGATTTATAATCTACCCAACTTAAAATAATTTTGTCCTCGAAATTAAAATAAGGCATGGTTCTCTCTTATCTAATCTTGCTTGATCACAATCTAAAAGAAATTTACCTCAAGTTAACAATGCAACTTCTACCCAACTTAGAATTTACCTATCTATTATATAAGGCTTATATATTTAAGAAAATTATTCCTCAAATTACTTAGTTGTGTTATTCAATCCTTAAAAATTTCAACACCAATATATCACATATGATATGCCCTTAATTATAAAGGGTAGTCACAAGGTAATGTGATCAGCCTATGGGGTATATCTAGTACTATTCGTATACCAACGTATACCAAGCAAGAGCGTTCGTATTTCCAAAATAGGGGAAGACGGAGAACAATAATACAGAATCCAAGGTGGAGGTGATAGAATACAAGTACGGGATTCAAAGGAATTAGAGAATTTAAAAGGGAGTTGTCAAGGCAGTTGTGGATTGAAATTCTATTTTGGTAGATTCCTACTCGCATGTTTATATCAGAACGGTTATGTACCTGACATGATATGCTCTGGCCAGTCTAGAGGGCAAGTATATTCGTCTAACAAGTTGAGTCAACTATATATCAAACCACATAAGGTAGTGATACGAAGAGCGAACCAAGCGGCCTAAGGTTGATCATACCATAATGCACTGATTCTGATTTAGACAATGTATTAGTTTGGGCCCCCAATAACACATATGTCATGAACAAGCTCGATAAAAGAATAACCTTGCAAAACTAGGCTATAATGGCAGCATAGGTCGAGGTAGTACAGAAAATATAGGTACGCTGGATTATGATGAGTGAAAGTACAATTTACGTGATTTGAAACTAAAGGATAATCAAAAATCATAATCTAAATGAACAACTCAACTATCAAGTTCTAACTACTAAGCACATAATTTCAAAGTTCAAGATTAACAACTATAAACCTAGCAAACTATATACCCTAACATAAATGGAGATCACTTGGCCTACAATCAGAAGGGTTAGGTGGCACAATTTGAAAGATGAAGAAAAAAAAAAAAATTAGTCGTCGTACAAATAACGAGCGTTAAGGTTTCAGAGGAACAAGATATGAAATTAAAAATAGAGGGACTCTTGATAATATTATAGTTTTCTAAGGGAAAGGTGGTATGCTAATCTCTGTGTTCGATGTATGATCAAGGGAATTATTCTATTCATTCCTCTTGGCTTCCTAAGGTACTGTTATGCTAATATCAAGACAAGAATCTAAACTTATAATTCTCTAATACTATCTCACTATGGAAGTTAGGTTTAGTCCTAATGTTCAATCTTGGATTTATATTGGTTCCTCAATACTAGGGTCAAACATTATGGTCAAATTTCTTACTAACTCTAGTATTGTCTATACTACTCTCAAGTCATCCCTAATTATCAAGGGATAATGATCAATCAATCTATAGGTAAGGGATGCTAGGGTTCATTAAGTATTCTAACTTAATGATGTGTCAATATTCTAGTTGTATTCTTAATAGGAATATTATCCTAATTATCATCTTAACAATAAGGATTCCTATATTCTAGGAGAAGGCTATACTCAAGGAACTATTAGGAAAGTACATGAATTAAGAAGGATACAATTATTTAAATAGAACGGATAAGAAGGAAGGTGAGTCATAGTCAAATGTGGATGAGATCCTATACTCTAATCCTATTTGCAGGCTTGCTTGGTACAGTAACGTAACCAAGACAATATGCTCTCGACCTGCATGGGCCACCACAAAAATATGTCACGTCCCAGTCCCAAAATACGTAGGACTAGGAATACGTAAGTATGCCAGCCGTAAGTATATGACAACTCCAATATATGGATACCATAATACATACGTACGTTGTAATATGAATATTAACTCACATGTGGTATATATATAGTCACAAAATACTAATCTCATCCACACAACAAGTCATAGAAAAAAAATAACTAAACTAAAATAATGAGTCTGAATCATCCAAAAATAATAGTCGGGTGGAGACAAATCCACTACCAATGACTATATCAATACTAAAATGAGAGAGAAGGGTAGAATCTGTAATATAAAATAAGATGATGATATAAAGGTATCAGTGAAGCGATCCATCCCTAGAGATAATCAATGATGCTCATAAGGTAAGACCTCCTCGACAGAAAGTAACGCGTCAGGTCCTGGCCCGTACTCCTGCAGATACTCCTGGTCGTCTATATCTGCCAAGGGACAGGTCCTCAGAGGGACGTAACAAGATACATAGAAGCATGCCAATTTGAATACAGTAAACATGCATAATAGGTAGAAAATATATAAGTAAGTTGTACAAGACAATCTATATGAATGCATAATGAGGACAACTTTTCGACGTATGGACATGGGTAGGCTACTCGATCTAAATCTCATAACTCACACACACGACAAGTACATCAGAAATCGACATACCTCGGGGGTAGCGACCAGCGCGACACCAGAAATTGACATACCTTGGGGGTAGCGACCAGTGCGACACACTACCGTAGTGCATGCTAGATACTACGGTTTACCAGTGGTTATAGCCCATACGCCTACTGATTGTCCTCCTCTCTCATGATACTAGGTGTCAAGTATGTGTCAACATATATAATATATAGTAATAACTGAAAGAAAATACACATGCAATAAATATATGGAAATATAATAAATATGCAAAGTACTGTAAGCAATTTGGCAAGGTATCTTGCCTAGTAAGGAAGCTGCGTAGTGCCAATAGCCTGCTTCTGGAGTCTCACAGAATAATCCAATGATCATCGGGATGCACGCACAGGCACGAGGATCGGGGGTGACTGCTGCAGGTCGTCTTCGGTGAGGGTGATGGGTCCACGATTAATACGATGATGTCGATGATTATGTCGTGGGTATTGATGATGGGGATGATGATGAAGATGATTAAGGTGATAGTGATGATGGTTAAGGGATGATGATGGTGATTAAGGGATGATGATGAAGAGTGATGATGGGGATGCTGATTATGATGATGATAAAGATTAATAGTGATGATGATGATTAATGATGGGGGAAGGCTGCTCCGGCTATAGGGACTCAGGCGACCCGAGGAGGAGGACAGGGAGCAGGGAGAAGAGGTCGGGTGGTAATGATGGTGTAGCTGGTGGTGTGCATCCGGTCGTACACGGTCGAGGCGGAGGATAGTGGTGGTGGTAGAGGTGCAGCTTAGGTAGGAAATGGCGAGGAGGTGAATGGTGGTGATGGGTGGTGCAGTCGGCCGTGCAGTCGGGTCAGGGAGTTGTGGTGGCTGTACAGGTGGTCGGGAAGATGAGGAGGTCAGGGAATGGTGGAGGTCAGGTGGTGGTGATGATGGGAGGAGTCCAGCGAGTGCAGAGGGAAGGAGACTGTGGGCAGTGGTGGTGGTCGATGTGCAGGGAGGCATCGAGGACAGCGGGTCGACGAGGGGAGGTCAGGGTGAGTCGAGGGTGGAGGAGAAGGGAACTGTGGTGGTACTGGAGGCGACCAGCGGGGTGTAGTCGTCGATGGGCTGAAGTCGACGAAGGGGGAGGATAGGCCGGAGAAGAGGAGGAAGATGGTGGAGATTGGTCCAGCGGGTCGACTGCTCGGGGAGGACTCGGCGGGGGAAGGAGATCGTGGTGGCGAGCAACAAGTTCTGCGGCTGAGGAGAAGTCGGAGAGAGGGCTGTAAGGTCGGGGTTGGCCACGTGAGCGGCGGAGGTCGGGCTCCGGCGTGCGGGGGGGGAGAAGGAAGAAGTTGAACAGGGAAAGGGGATGGAAGAGATTCAGCTAGGTGTAGTCTTGAGTTTTGTGAGGGTGAATAAAATAGGAAAATGATATTTATACATGTAGAAAAGTAGGGTTTGATGTTGACCTAGAGGGTTGGGCTTGGTCAACATTCGTGGAATGGGCTTGGCTTCACATGGGGATGTTTGGAGGGCTAGGATTTGCATTGTTTAAAATGTATGGCTAGGATTATATGTGGGTGATGTTGTGTATTGCACATTCCAAAAATTATGGGGAAAATTTATATAAAGGAAAAATGGGTTTCTTCATGTATTGTGTCCAATAGTGTGGACACCTTAATACATTTTTGTATAAAAGCACCCAACAATTAAAAAATTGCACAAAGATAGAAATTGGATTAAATTAACTAAAATTAATGCAAATGGTGTTTTAAAATTAATTAGAAGTACATGGGGCTAAAATTAGGTAGGACACAAGTGTCATAGACATAGAAGACTCAAAGTAGAATATTATTATAATTTGGGTTGCACAAAATGGGTCAAAATTATGTCTCTAATTTCGATTGGAACGCACACGGATACAAGGTCGTATTTATTTAGAATTAAATATAAACGTCCGTGACGAATATCGTGCGACTAAAATGTAGCACAAGAGAGCATGATTATAAGTTACACAAAGGTCAGGATGGAAGACTGGCATGTCTATGACAAGGGTATAAAATTGGTAGGAAGGCAGTGGCTAGTGTAGTGCTCCAATTATCGAAGCAACGGTAAGGTGCACTAAGTGATATAAATATTGTAAAATCCTCTAAAAATAAATATTCTATTTCTAATTGGATTCAAACTAGCCCTAGTTTCTTTATCTAAGTCAATTAGGCCTAATTTTGGGTAAAGGGGTTTACACCATGTCTTTCTCAATAACTTCTGGAGAGGATAATTTTAAATCGCTAGTATCACTAGTTGGTTTTATTGGTATATTGCTTACCTTTTTAGAGGTATAGGCTTTTGGCATAGTTTTAGGTAATTTAAGAATAGAGTTGACCTTGAGAAGAATTTCATCAAGGGCAGTTTTCATTCGAACCAATTGAGAATCAATGGTCTGAATGTACACATTTGTATAGTTATTTTGCTTCACTATTTTCTGAAGCTCTTTTATTTGTTCTTCCTTATGATCGATAATTCAAATAAAGAAAATAGCATCAACTTTTTCGGAATTAACCAAAAATTTTAGAGATTCATTTGGTGGATATAAATTATGGACACGTTTTTCTGTATCAGTGATCCAATTTTTATAACCCTCTTCTAGCATATTAATGCTAGTGAGTTCTTGGTTGATATAGTTCTCAATAAACCATTTATCAAACCATTTTATTTTATTTATCTCTTTGAGATGAGCATAGTATTTATCTTTGAATTCATACCGTTGATCAAGGGTATAATTCTTATATATAATATATATATATAATATATATATAAAAGTTAGTTAGCTAATTTAATAAGCTAGTAAGTTAATAAGCTAGTGTGTATATATATATATATATATATATATATATATATATATATATATATATATATATAAGCTAGTTAATTTGATAAACTAGTAAGTATATATTAACTTACTAGCTTACTAGCTTACTAGCTTACTAGCTTATATATATATATATATATATATATATATATATATATATATATATATATATATATATATATATATATATATATATATATATATATATATATATATATATATATATATATATGAATTTAATTAGTTTATATTAATAAGCTATTAGTTTATGTATATTGTAAATAAGTTAGTATATTATTATATATGAGATTATATGTATATAAGTACTAGTTATTAGTTAGCATTATTTCTAGATTAGCTTGGGTTGCACCAAGGTAAGAAGAGTGAGATATCTCGGGTACGAGTATTAAATATTGAGGAGTTGTTAGTATATAGTTTAGAATATTATTGTTATAAGTTTTAAATACATATTATTATATAGTGAGGAGTATGGTAGTAATTATAAATTAGATATTGAAATACCTTGTGATACCAAGGTAATGTCAAGGTATTGGATTTTACTCAAGGTATTGAGTGTGTACATAAAGATGGAGTATAGGTGGTGTGATACCGCTTTTGGTTCAAAGCCAAGGTATCCACTTAGCATTAGTTTAGTTAGGAGTATAATATATTGTTGTTTGTATATACATACTATAATATTTTCATATCTAATTAATTGTGTATCTTAGGATACGATAGCTTGTTGGTTTTCTAGTATGGCTAGTATGGCCTAGTTACATAGTGTATGGACCCAATATCCTAGAGATGGACTCATAAAACCTAAAAATAGCTAGTTTGACCAAGTTTGACTAGTTTGACCTAGAGTTGACCTAGTTTGACTGTTTAGACTTAGAAATAGTTTTTTGACCTAGAAGTTGACTAGTTTAACTTATTTTTATTCTGAAACCTTGTATTGATATAATATTCCATATTTAGGTCTCCGAGGCACCGTACCGAACATCTTTGATACTGTTCACCGAATTTTAGGCGAGTACATTCTCTGATAGTTTCTCATTTATGATATGCTCTATGTTTCTTGTATTTATTGTAGATATCCTTGATTTCTTGACACGATGGTTACACGAATTGGTATATCCGAATCTCGTCATGAGATATTATTCCTTGGTATTTATGGTGTATCTTATGCAAGCCTTGTTTATTATTCTTCTTGTACATATACAGACATTGATTCTTGGGAAGACTTGCTACCTACCCAGAGAATCACGTATCATAACGTACCATGGTTTAATCCACTATACCAGTCGGGGGCAGGGAGTATGTCGTGTAGATATGTGATCATACCCGCCTTGTGCATGTCTTGTTCCTTGAATAGTGTTAATCATATATCGCACGTATGATTAACCAGGCTATAATCCTTGTGCAAGTTTCCAAGCCGATCACAAGTTAAAGCTGGTACTCACTTATTTAGTATTAGTATTTCTTGTTCATTCCTATGATGCTCATTCTTGTATTTTCCTGTACTCCTTTATTGAATATCTTTTGCACCTTTATATTGCAATCTTGTATATTCACTCTATTTACTGTTACATAGTTTACATCATTTATTAGAACTATTATTAGAGATATACTTTGCTCATTTTCTGACTGGATATTTTTTTCAGATAACACTGAGGAGTGGTACCCCACTCACTACGGGCCTCAGGATATTGTTGGCTTAGAGCCAGAGACCTTGGCTCAGGAGGGTCTCATCCCGACCGAGACAGATGACCCAGGACTTATAGCACAGTAGATAGATCTTTTTTACTGGATTTGTCTCTAGCATATTATTATTAGTATTTCTTTGTTTTGACTCATTGGATATTATTTGTCTTGTGAGCTGTATTATGACTCTTCAGTTCTTTTATCATATTCGTGCGATTTATTCTATCTTATAGATCGGTGATTGAGTATTCATATTATATTTGTAGCATATTTATATCTTTATTGTTAGATAGATAGATTACCCAAACAATATTCTACCGCCGATGCTGTGGCGTAGGCTGGACGTTGTTTACTACTCGTGCTCCGACATCGGGTGCGGGTCATGACACATTTTTAGTGGTGGCCCATGCAGGTCTTCAAGGTTGCAATTAGTGTGATTCGTAGTGGTGCTCTTATTTGAGTACTATTACGAGGCTGTTCTAGGATATAGGATATAGGATATAGGCTGAGAATACTCAATCACATCTAGAAAAAACTCTATTGATTCATTTTAACTGTTCTTCCTTGATATTGATATTTGATCTTTAAATTCATTCTTTGAATGCATTACATCATGTGTCATATTGATTATTTCCTTTTTTTGCCTCAGGATGCCGCCTAAGACTAGATTATAGCTGAGAGAAGCATTTTCTGAGAGATCTGCGACTTTCCGAGGGCATGCACCAGTCACTTCTCAGGTGATTAGCGTATCATTTGTGTTCGGGGGTCCACCTCCAGCTCAAAGGACTGTTCCGGCTGTATCTGAGGGACTTTCATCGCCACCTTCTGTGACGACAGATGCGACTCAGGTGTTTGCATTATTTTTCGAGATGATAGAGGCTCAGAGGGCCCAGTCCGAGGCACACCAGAGGTAGACCAAAGTATTGTGGCGGGGAATTGAGAGTACTCATCCGCTCGCCATTGCTACAGTAGAGAGAGGAGTTCTGGTCCAGCAGCAGGTTGTTCCGCAGGTTGCCCAGCTTCGGCCGGGTAATATCCAAGACATCAAGAAGCTGGAATCTCGGGTCTTCAAGGGGACTGAGGGCATCGTCTACACTGATGATTGGCTCAAGAATAATGAGCGTCTCATGAGGGTATCTTATCTTATCGAGTATTTAAAGGTTGAGGTAGTAGGACTTTAGCTGTTCGACATTGCCAGCACTTGGTTCAGGAATGAGCCACTTCTTGTTGATGTAGGGCAGTCATGGAAGGTATTCAAGGACCTCTTCAAGAGGAAGTTCTTTGCTTGGGCGGACAGATTGGACTTGGGGAGGCAGTTTGAGGGCCTTACTCAGGAAAGCATGTCCGTGGAGGAGTACGCCGCAAAGTTTGGTAGGCTAAGCTGATTTGCAGAGTATTTGGTGAGGGAGTCGGAGGTTCGAGCTATCCGTTTCCACGAGTGTCTGAACTGGGAAGTAAAGATCCTTATTCCATTTCTATGAGACCTATTCAGAGATACTTGCAGAGGCAGGCAAAGTTGAGTGGGAGTTGGGTTTGAAACCCAAGAGAGATCGCAATTCTTTTTTGGGGGCTAATAGCAGCAAAGTGACTGGTAAGCATCCTTATTTCCAGTCCAGGCCTTTTCAGCAGCCACAACAGCACCAGACTCCAGCTAGGGTACCATTTTACCAGGTACTACAGCAGCAAAGACAGTCACAAAAAGCTTTCTACCATAACTACAAGAAGTTCGGCCACATCTGGAAAGTTTACATAAAGGGATTGGGAGTTTGTTTGTATTATGGTACCGAGGGGCATCAGCTGAGAGAGTATCCTTCCAACCCTCATCGTGCAGTTCAGGGAGCAGCTCTATTTCTGAGGACACAAGCGAGGCTACATGCAGTATAGCCGAGGGGACCGCCGTTTCTGACCCAGCAGCAGCGTTATGCCCAGCACCAGCATCAGGGAGGTGCACATCAGGGACGAGCGTTCGCTATGACAGTCGAGGAGACTGAGCCCACCGGAGATGTCATCACAGGTTCTGTTCTTCTTGATTTTATTCTATCTTTAACTTTATTTGATAGTGGTGCTTTCCATAGTTTTGTATCTGTTTCTTTTGCTCTGAAGCATCGTTTGGTAGCTGAGTCTTTGCTTAGGACTTATAAGATCATGACTGGGGGAGGCATTATCCTGGTTAGTGATATTTGTAAGGATCAGAGAGTTACTCTGGGAGGCCGGGAGCTGAGTGCGTGTCTACTTGTAATGCCACTTTCGAGCTACGATATTGTACTCGTGATGGATTGGTTGAGTAGGCACCATGCTAGTATAGATTGTAGAGGAGGTAGAGTTTTGTTTAGCCCACCAGGAGAGCCAGAGTTTGAGTTTGCTAGAGGAGCTGCAGAGCAAAGAGAAGACATTATCTATGGAGCTATAGTGGAAGACAAGGAGTTGCTGCATCCATTGATAGCAGAGTTCTTGGATGTATTTCCTGAGGAATTGCCAGGATTGCTGCCATATCGAGATATTGAATTCTTTATAGACTTGGTGCCAGGTGCAGAACCAATTACACAGCATGTCTATAGAGTGAAAAACAGCAAGCTGGTCGAGCTAAAGAAGCAAGTGGATGAGTTACAGAATAACGGGTTTATCAGATCCAGTTCTTTACCGTGGGGAGCCCCGATATTATTTGTACCAAAGAAGGATGGATCGGTGTGCATGTGCATCGATTACAGGGTATTGAATAATCTTACTATCAAGAATAAATATTCGTTGCCATAGATTGATAAATGTTCGATCAATTGAGTAGCGCCAAGGTGTTTTCCAAGATAGACTTGAGATCAGGCTACCACCAGGTAAAAGTGAAGCCGGAGGATATTCCGAAGACTGTTTTTAGGAATCGGTATGGCCAGTATGAGTTTTTGGTGATGCCATTTGGGTTGAATAATGCCCTGACGGTATTTATAAATTTGATGAACAAAGTGTTCCACCAGTACCTTGACAAGTTTGTGGTGGTGTTCATCGATGACATACTCATATACTCGAAGACGCCAGAGGGGCACGAGGAGCATTTGTGGATTATGTTAGATGTGCTGAGGAAGGTGAAGCTGTATGGGAAGTTGTCCAAGTGTGAGTTTTTCTTGGACAAGTTGGAGTTCTTAGGACATGTTGTGACTGATGATAGAATTTCAGTGGATCCGAAGAAGATAGCAGCAGTGGAATCTTGGAAGACCCCGAGTTCAGTGGCAGAGATCAGAAGTTTTTTGGGTCTAGTAGGCTACTACAAAAAGTTTGTGCAAGATTTTTCAAGGATTGTCGAGCCGATGACTAGACTCACCAGGAAGGATATAAAGTTTATTTTGACAGAGGAGTTCCAGGATGCTTTTGTGGAATTAAAGACGAGGTTGACGTCTGCTCCTATTTTGACGTTGCCATCAAGGTCAGGAGATTTTACTATTGATAGTGATACATCGGGAAAATATTTGGGTTGTGTTCTTCAGCAGAATGGAAAAGTGATTGCCTATGCATCCAGACAATTGCGTCCTCATGAGAAGAACTATCCTACCCATGATTTGGAGTTGGCAGAAGTCATCTTTGCCCAGAAGTTGTGGAAATACTATTTGTACGGAGAGCGTGTGGAGATCTTCATAGACCATAAGAGCTTGAAGTACGTTTTCACTCAGAAGGAGTTGAACATAAGGCAGCGTCGATGGCTGGAATTGATGAAGGATTTTGACATATCCTTGTAGTATCATCCTGGGAAAGCCAATGTAGCTATCGATGCCTTGAGCAGGTATCCGGTAGCTATATTATTGACTCAAGATCGATATTTATTGGAAGACTTAGAGAGCTTGGGCATTTAGGTGATAGTTCCTGGTTTTTCTATACAGATATGGGGGTTACAGATACACTCAGAGTTGATGGACAGGATCAAAGCATCCCAGTATAATGATGTATCTCTGAGGATCATCAAAGCTCAGGTGAGAGCAGGATTAGAGGATGGTTTCACCATTGCCGAGGATGGTTCTTTGCGGCATGGTGTTTGATTATGTGAGCCTAGTGGGGAGCTGTATGAGGAGGTGTTGCAGGAAGCTCATCGCTCTCAGTATTCCATACATCCAGGTGCCAACAAGATGTATCAGGATATGCGAGAGAGTGTGAGGTGGTATGGCATGAAGAGAAAAGTGGCACAGTTTGTATCCAGATGCTTAGTGTGCCAGCAGGTGAAAGCCGAGAGGCAAAGGCTAGGTGGTTTACTTCAGCCGTTACCCATTCCAGAGTGGAAGTGGGAGCATATTACTATAGATTTTGTGTCCGGACTTTCACGATCTCCAGGAGAAGAAGACGCAATTTGGGTCATCATTGACAGGTTGACCAAGTCGGCCCACTTTTTGCCTTTTAATGTGGGTTTGTCTACGGAGAAGCTGACAAAGATGTATGTAAGACAGATCGCCAGGATATATGGGGTTCAGATCAATATAGTCTCGGATCGAGATAGTCGTTTCACTTCTCTTTTTTGGAGGAGTTTGTAGGCGAGTTTTGGCACCCAGGTCAAGTTCAGTATTGCATATCACCTCCAGACGAATGGGCAGTCAGAAAGGACTATTCAGACTCTCGAGGATATATTGCGTACCTGTGTACTAGATTTTAGGGGATCTTGGGAAGACCATCTCTATTTGGTAGAGTTTGCTTACAACAACAGCTACCGGGCTAGTATAGAGATGTCACCATTTGAGGCTCTGTATGGTCGGAGATGTCGTACTCCCTTGTCATGGGATAATGTTAGAGAGAGAGCTTTGCTAGGGCCAGAGATAGTTGTGGATGCAGCAGAGAAGGTTAAGCTGATCAGAGATAGACTTCGAGTGGCGCATGACAGACAGCGGTATTAGGCCGATAGCCACCAGAAACCTTTGGAGTTTGATATATAGTTTTAAATTTTGTTGTGTGCTTGATATTGGTTATTTGTTTTAGATTAAAGTTCTTAAGGTTGTGTTCGAGGTTGATGGTTTGGTATTTCTGAGGATTTCTCCAACATGAGGAACGATTTATTTCGGTAGAGACGGGAAGCTTAGTCCGTGATTCATCGGACCTTTCACTATTCTCGAGAGGGTCGTGCAGTTGCTTATAGACTAGATTTGCCACCTGCATTGGAGGGAGTATACAACGTGTTTCATGTGTCGCAGTTGAGATGGTACGTGGCGGATCCTAGTCACGTGTTGGATCACTCGGAGATAGAGGTGGGCCCTACTCTTAGCTATCCAGAGCAGCTAGTTGATATTCTGGATCGAAGAGAGATGGTGCTGAAAAACCAGACTATTCTTTTGGTACGCGTCGCATGGAAACATCACTCTCCGAGGGAGTCAACCTGGGAGAGAGAGGATAAAAAGCGAAAGTGTTACCCATATTTGTTTGTGCCTTGAGGTATATTCTTTCCTGATTTTGTTCTATTTTATTTTCTGAGGGTAGTTTAAATTTTGAGGACAAATTATTTTAAGGGGTAGACTTGTCACTACCATATTTTCTAGGAAAGAATATTTTGGTCATTTCATAAATAATTAAATATTATGCTTATTGTAAATTTATTTATTGTATTTTTTATTTATTGTTAGATGTTAGTTTATTATTTTGGACTTGTGTTAGCGGACCTAACTAGTTTAGATTAGATCCATGGACCAACATTTATTTCTAGTTAGAATTGAGCCCAATAATAAGCCCAATCATTAGGAGGAGGATTAATTAAGTCAAACCAATTAGACTAGAACCTTCCTTCCTTAATTATTTCTTCATGAGAGGTCCCAAGGGATATTTTAGACTTTACATAGTAGCTTAGGAAGGGGTAATAGTGGCCGACATATATTTAAAATGGAGAAAAATTTCTTTCTCTTCATTTTCATTTCAAATCTAGATTTAGAATTTTTTCTTTCAAATTTTTTCATTCCCACATTAAATTCTACCCAAATTTCTTACCAATTATTTCCTAAATTATCATTGGAGGCCATTAGAACAAGGAGGAATCAAGGATATACAAGGAGGAAGCAAGGATCTACAAGGAGGAGCAAGGATCTATATTTTGGAAGCTTTTTTCACTCAATTTGGAGGTTTCATTGGGAATCCATCTCCCAATAGGTATAATTCAGTTTTTTTTTCTCTAATTGGACTCTAAATCTATATTTTAATTATTAGAATCTATTCCATATGCTAAGGCTACCCACAGAAATTGGAATTAAGTTTATATGAGGCCTATGGAGAAAGTTATGTGGTATTTTGTATTGATTTTGGAAGAATTCCGAGATTGACACATCTTTGTTTGTCAATAGGTCAATTAGACCAAATTGACATGTGTTTGATTATTTGTGCTAGTGCCGTGCCCATAATTGGATACGTATAGGCCGTATCCCGGGATACGGGTTGATTTGGGGGGTTTGCTCCGACACGAGGGTTTGAGAATATCACATTTTGACACGGACACGTAGATGAGTAATTAGCTATTCATATTGTTCATAATTATTATTTTAGGACTTGCTCGTGTCCGATATACACACACACACACACACACACATATATATATATATATATATATATATATATATATATATATATATATATATATATATATATATATATATATATATATATATATATAAGTTAGTTAGTTAGCTTATTTAATAAGCTAGTATATATATATATATATATATATATATATATATATATATGAATTAATTAGTTTATATTAATAAGCTATTAGTTTATATATATTGTAAATAAGTTAGTATATTATTATATATGAGATTATATGTACATAAGTACTAGTTAATATTAGTTAGCATTATTTCTAGATTACCTTGGGTTGCACCAAGGTAAGGAGAGTGAGATATCTCGGGTACAAGTATTATATATCAAGGAGATGTTAGTATATAGTTTAGAATACTATTGTTATAAGTTTTAAATACATATTATTGTATAGTGAGGAGTATGGGTAGTAATTATAAATTAGATATTGAAATACCTTGTGATACCAAGGTAATGTCAAGGTATTGGGTTTTACTCAAGGTATTGAGTATGCACATCAAGATGGGGTGTAGGTGGTGTGATACCGCTTTTGGTTCAAAGCCAAGGTATCCACTTAGCATTAGTTTAGTTAGGAGTATTATATATTATTGTTTGTCTATACATACTATAATATTTTTATATCTAATTAATTGCGTATCTTAGGATATGGTATCTTGTTGATTTCCTAGTATGGCTAGTATGGCCTAGTTACATAGTGTATGGAACCAATATCCTAGAGATGGACTCATACAACCTAAAAATAGCTAGTTTGACCAAGTTTGACTAGTTTGACCTAGAGTTGACCTAGTTTGACTGTTTTGACTTAGGAATAATTTTTTGACCTAGAAGTTGACTAGTTTAACTTATTTTTATTTCGAAATCTTGTATTAATGTAATATTCCATATTTAGGTCTCTGAGGCACCTTATCGGATATCTTTGATACTGTTTATCGAATTTTAGACGAGTACATTCTCTGATAGTTTCTTATTTATGATATCCTCTATGTCTCTTATATTTATTATAGATATCCTTGATTTGTTGACACGATGGTTACACAGATTGGTATATCCGGATCTCGTCATGAGATGTTATTCCTTGATATTTATGGTGTATCTTGTGCAAGCATTGTTTATTGTTCTTCTTGTACATGTACAGACATTGATTCTTGGGGAGACTTGCTACCTACCCAGAGAATCCTGTGTCATAACGTACCATGGTTGGATCCACTATACCAGTCGGGGGCGAAGAGTATGTAGTGTAGATATGTAATCATACCCTCCTTGTGTATGTCTTGTTCCTTGAATAGTGTTAATCATACACCGTGCGTATGATTAACCAGGTCATAATCCTTGTACAAGTTCCTAAGCCGATCATATGTTAAAGCTGGTACTCACTTACTTAGTATTAGTATTTCTTGTTCATTCCTATGATGCTCATTCTTGTATTTATTTTCAGTATTCCTTTATTTTATATCTCTTGTACCTTTATATTTTAATCTAGTATATTCACTCTATTTACTATTATATAGTTTATATTATTTATTAGAACTGCTATTAGAGATGTACTTTGCTCCTTTCCTAACTGGATATATTTTTCCCAGATGACACTGAGGAGTGGTACCCCAGGATGTTGTTGGCTTAGAGCCAGAGACCTTAGCTCAGGAGGGTCTCATCCCGACTGAGACAGATAACCCAGGACTTGTAGCACAGTAGATAGATCTTTTGTACTGGATTTGTCTCTAGCATATTGTTATTAGTATTTTTTTTGTTTTGACTCATTGGATATTATTTGTCTTGTGAGATCTATTGTGACTCTTTAGTTCTTTTATCATATTCATACGATTTGTTTCATCTTATATCAGTGATTGAGTATTTATATTACATTGGTGGCATATTTATATCTTGATTGTTAGCTAGATAGATTACTAAAACAACGTTCTACCACCGATGCTGTGGCGTAGGCTGTGCGTTGTTCACAACTCGTGCCCCTACATCGGGTGCGGGTCATGACACACATTGTTGGATGATTCGATATTCTATAAGGTGTGGTTGGCTGAGTCACGCCTCCACTCTCCAGTATTCTGGTTCTTGGACATGACAGTAGTAGCCTACTAATCACAAAAAACTGTGCATTTCTGAGACTGTACTAGGTACTGGCCAACTCTCAATAGCCTCTACCTTCTTGGGATCCATCTCTATGCCTCCACAAAAAATGATGTGACCCAAGAATGAGATATGATCTAGGCAAAAATTGTACTTGTTGAACCTCGCATATAGTTGGTGCTCCTGAAGAGTCTAAAGAACTATGCGAAGATGTCGCTCATGCTCAGCCTAAGTTCGACTATAGACCTGGATATCATCAATAAACACTATCACAAACTGGTCTAGGTGAGGCATGAAGATACGATTCATTTAATCCATGAATATCGATAACGCATTGGTCGCTCCAAATGGCATAATACGAAACTCCCAATTGCCATTTCTAGATCGAAATACTGTCTTGGGTATATCCTACTCTCTGACTATGATATGATGATATCTAGACCACAAATCGATCTTAGAAAATACAACTGCCCCACTGAGCTGATCAAACATGGCATCTATCATAGGCAAGGGATACTTGTTCTTATTTGTCACTACAATTAAGGTGCGATAATCAACACATAAACATGATGAACCATCATTTTTTAGCAAGAAGTAATGGAGTTGCCTAAGGTGATCCACTAGCATAAATGAATCTCTTGGTCCTTAACTCCTCTATCATCTGGTATAGAATCTCCAATACTAATGGTGACGTCCTATAGACTCTCTCTGAAACTGGATCTACTCCTGAAATTAAATCGATGTAGTACTCCATGTCTCGAACTAGTGGCATGCTTAGAAGCTTGTCGAAAAATATGTCCGGGAACTCGCATTCAACTCTGGGAAACTGTACCTCCTCATCTACTACCATCCTTAGGATAACTCACGGTGACTCCACCTTACCTCTCAAAAATGAGAACTCCTCCTCATTGGGGACATGAAAGATAACATTGCCAGCATGGCAATCTATCGTCGTGTATCGCGCACTCAACCAATCTATTCCTAGGACTAAATCATAATCACCGATAGAAAACTCTATCAATCTAGCACAAAACATTCTACCGCAAAATACAACTCGACACAAGGCATAAATCTATCTAATCCCATGAGACTATTACGGTTAAGTATATTCAAACTTACATGTAAGGACTCGGACTCCAAGCTAACTCGTGTCATAAATCGTACAGATATAAATGAGTGCGATGCACCAGAATAAAATAAAACTAAAGCTGAATTTGAATGAACGAGAATGGTACCTACAACCACCTCTCTAGACGCTAGCGCCTCCTCGTATGACATCCCAAAATCCTGTCCATGCCTTCTGGGCACTGATCCCCTCAGTTGCTGGCCTCTTTGCCTAGCCTGAGCCTGGGCTTGAGCATACTGTTGTGGCCTCTGCTGTTGAAACTTCTGGTACTGCATCGATAAAGGCATCGGGGCCTACTGCTGCTGTACCGGTGCTGGTGCCCTGAACTGTGAAGCTAGTAACTAGACTGATGAATATATAGGTGAAGCCCTTCGGGGATAAGTACTAATCATATGTCCTGCTCCACCATATGTCAGACACAAATCCTGGGCCCTATGGCACTCCGTGAAGACATAGCCTGGCTTCCCATAGTGGGAACACCCGACAGAAGATGACTACATCTGTTGTTAAGGACGAGTCTAAGAAGATTGCTGAACTAAAGTCGCCCTTCTTGGAGACCCGATCAACAAATCTCAAACTGATGGAGCTGGTGCCGATGACTGGGTAGAAGATCCCCTCTAATTATGAGGCTTCTTCTGGACCCCGTGCCTCCTCACCGCTGTCATCACAAATTCAAAGGTCTGAAACTCATGTTGCTCTACAACCAGTATTATCTCCAGATGAAGTCCCAATAAGAACCTCCTAGCATGGTCCAACTCGGTCGCCACCACGGTGGGAGCAAATTGACTGAGCCTGCAGAACTCTTCTACATAGCCGTCTGTAAACCCCCTGATTTTTTAAATCTTTTTTATAATTTTTACACAATTTTTTGTAATTTTTTGGAATTGTATTTTGTGATTAAATAATTTTTAAATATTGTTAATTAATATTAAAATATTATAAAAATAATATTTTTTGGTGTAAAATAAAAAATTAGACATAGGATAATTTTTCGAAAATTTATGGGACCCCGGAAGCATTTTTAAAGCCCTAAAAACTAAGTTTAAATAAACCAAATTAAACCCTAAAAATAAATTCGGTTTATTTCCAAAATAAACCAAACCAACCCAGACCCGGTTCAACTGAACCGAACCCAACCTTAGCGGGTCGGGTCGGATCTAAACTCGACCCGAAACCCGCCTACCCGAAACCCGCCCCACCTCCTAGCGGATCGGTCCGGATTCAAATTGAACTCGACCCGGACCCGGATCCGTTATCCGATCAGAACCGAAACCCTAATACTAATCCAAATTCTATTCCGACCGGCGGCGACCCCTATTTAACCCCTCGACCGCCTGCCGGAACCCTAGCTCCACCGCCCTAAGCCCCGAGCCCCCGTCATCGTCCCCGACAACCCATCTCCTCCGCCTCTCTCCCCGACCCGCTCTCCCCTCTCTCCATGATCGAACCCTCCGCCATCTCCACCACCTTCCTCCGCCTAGCCGCTGCTCCTCCACCCAGCGCCCCGCTCCGGTCACCCTCAGCTGCCCTGAACCCTAACCAACCTCGCTTTCGACCCCGCAGAGCCGCCTTCCTCCACCGTCTCCTCACCTCGACCTGCCGCTCGACCATCTCCACCCTCTCCTATGCCCTAGCCCAGCCCAGAACCACCACCCCAGCCGTCGACCCCGTCCCCGACCCACAGCCCGACCATCTCCACCATCTCCTCCGCCCTCCGCCACCCAGGACACGACCGCGCAGCCCTCGTCGAACCCCAAACCCTCCGCCTGAGCCGCCTCGACCACCTGTCACCCCACGATCTCGCCACCCCGACTCGACCGGACCCCATCGACGACCCGCTGGCCTAACCCCAGACACGGCTGACCCGGACACGGCAGATTCAAACCAGGACACAGCACAGTGACCCGGACACGAGAAATCCTCGTTCCACGGAGCCCTGTTCAGGTAACCCGATCTCTCTTCTCGTTGCTCCGATTTCTGTTTCGTCAGTTGAGATGCGTAGACTATGTAAACCTCTCGATGTCCGTACAACCCGCTCGGTGCGTCGCGTCCTGTGGCGATCGTAAACCGCGATCTAAAAACAGAAAAAACGATATCCTATTTTCCCCCGGAACTAAGTGTGCCCCGCAAAACGGGACAACTTGGTCACGTGCGGTCTTTACCGAAACGTGCGCGCCATTGATACGGACGTGCAGCATTTTGCAAAAGTTGATTTGGATGTGCGTGCATACCGGAATCAACGCGTATCCGCCGACAACGCCCCGTATCTGCCAGTTCTGGAACACGTCATAACTTTGTGTACACACGTTGAATCAAAACAAAACTTGTGCCATCGGACTCGTAGCAATACGCTGGTCCTGTGACCCAAGTTTGGTTTGATTCTGAGAACGTTGACAAAATCGGGTATCGTGGGCCCTGCGGCTCCACTTGACGGGCGATTTTGTGATCGGCTCATCGGAATCCAATTCTGGAAGTTCCGTTGGGTTCGTATCATCGTTCTGGACTTGTTGACACTAAGTTTGACAAATTTGGAGACCTTTGACCCTGACACATTTTTTGATGCAAAGCGGCCCACATGTGGACCCCGTTTTGACCAAAAAATGTCATTTTTGCCTGTGTCTAAATTGGACTTAAGGACAGGCGTTTCTAGCTATTTAATATTTTTTGTGCCTGTTGGTGATGTTTATTTTAGCTTTTGGAGTAGTACCTACAGGATCCACTGATACAGGGACAGCTGTTGGTATTCCAACCCCAGGCAAGTGTACCTTGCCAAACATTGCAGTTCTTGTTACATATTTTCTTGTTTATTTATATTGTTGTACATGCTTAGCCTATGACCGTGTGACTTACTTAGCGTCTGATTAATAGTCGGGTGCCAACACTGTACGCAGAGTTGTGTAACGTCACCTAGAGATGGATATCGTGACCCTTTACATTCTCGTACTTATCTTATCAAGTACATCATAACCCAGGATACTTGACACTATTTATGAGACAGAATCTTCCTGAGATATTCATGGTAATTCTGTATAGGATACAGGTTTTATGACATAGACATTATATGACTTGCTGCATTAGTTTTGATCCTGCGTGTCATGGACATGAGACGTGTGATTACATTGGGTGGGGAGTGATTTACCATACAAAAGGCTGATTATATATATATAATACTTTAATTGAAGTGCCTTAGACTCACAGAGCTTTGGTACCGTACTGGCCCTTCGAGAGAATACTGCTATGGGTTTCCCCGACACAGATCCTGTAGTAGTCTCAGCCCGAGTATGACTAAAACTCTCACTTGCATATCACTTAGCTGGTTATATATTACCCTATTGTTTCATTTATAGCTGCACTGCATTTATTTTGGCTTGAGTTATTTTGTACCTTGCTATGTCCCCTGAGGACCTGGATCCGGATTATGTCCCCAGGATTTACAGCTGAGATCTATCCCGAGGTATACGGGACAGGAGCATTAGCCGGAGTAGGAGCAGATACCGGAGCAGTACCCGATCCAGTAGACGAGTGATCCCTGAAGGTACCTTCTAAGTATATACTGTTTCCCTACTCAGTATTCACAGTGGTTATCTTTATTCTTGTATCTTGACAGATGTATCAGACTCATTATCGGGTTATTTCCCGAGTTTATGTTATATTGAGATTGATCTTGCTTTATGATTCTGATATTGTTGTATTCATTTATGTGGATGAGATTAGTATAGTTAGACCCTTATTGCTGTATTACAGCTTAAGTATGCCCCGATGGATCCATTAAATTGGGTTTGTCCATCGGTGTGTGCTGCTGACCATTGACACATGTCTAGTCCCTCGATATTTTGGGACTGGGGCATGACATAGTTTTTGTGGTGGCCCATGCAGGTCAACGACTAAATTGTTTCGGTTTCAACTTAGGGACCGAGCAAGCCTGCAATAAGAATAGGATAAGTTTTTGGATCTCATCCACTTGCTTGAATCGTTCTTTACATCTATATCGGATTCGAATTAATTTCTTGACTTGCATCCTGCCTTGATTCCTGTGCGCCTCTTATTATTTATTTTGGTTGTTACTCTAAAAAAAAAAAAATATTTAACTATGTGATTGGTAATTAGAACTTGACAGTTTAAGTTATTATTGTAGATTATGACCTAATGATTACCCCTTAGCTTTAAGTCGCGTAATTTGTACCCCCACCTCGATACCAGTTAGATCCCTTTCCCCCTTAATGGCTAGTAACTCTTCTATTCTTACTATTGACACTTGTTCTATAAGCACTAAGACTAAGGCTTAAGACGACCATAACCTATGTAATATAGGAGGATACCCTAATAGGTACTAAGTCCCTTTCTCGTAGACTTAGCAGGAGCTTCTACGGTATCCTTAAGACGATTTCAGTATTAATTTATTGTTTAAGTTGAGTAGTATGCCTCACAACATAGTACCACCTAGCCCTATTGACCCATTGATGAAGTGAACTAGGATGACACAACTTTAGACATGCATAAGAAGATAGTGTTTATTCAGACTGTAGAATTTAGAGGTCCTTGCCCCTATTTGGTCGACTAGCGACTTAGACAAGGAGGTTGTTTGATAACTGTAGAGATTGTAAAGTCTTTTATTATTATTGCTTATTTTGATTTATTTTTGTGAACTTGAATTAATTTGTACCTCCTTTCATCATCATCTAGCGTACTTATATTTGTTGTACTACCTTGACTTATGCTGCTGTTACAGCCTAGTTTTGCAAGCTTATTCTTTTATCAAGCTTGTTCACGATATATGTATTATTAGATGCATACACTAATACATTTCAGAATTAGTGTATTAAGGTCTAGCTAACCTTAGTGCGCTTGATTCGCCCTTCGTAATACTACTTTACGTGGATTGAGATATGTAGTGATTAGTAGACGAATATACTTGCCCTAGATATGTCTGAGTATATCGTATCCACTACATAACTGTACCGATGCGAGCATGTGAATAGGAATTACCAAATTATGATTTCAATCCACAACTGTCTTGACAATTCCTATTTGAATTCTTTAAACGCCTTGATCTCGATACTTCTATTCTATTACCTCCCCCTTGAACTCTTTATCATTGATCTTCGTCTCCCTTTATTTCGGAAAGACGAAACATCTTTCTTGGTATAAGTTTGATATATAGATAGTACTAGATATACCCCACAGGCCAGGCGCATTGTTTGGTGACTATCTTTTATAAATGATTAAGGGCATATCATAGATGATATATTTGGTATTAAAAACTTTGAGGACTCAATAACATGACTAAATAATTTGGGGTATAGCTTTCTTAGATGTATAGCCTTAGATGATAGATGGGTAAATTCTAAGTTGGGTAGAGACCGCAATGTTCACTTGAGAGGAATTCTTTAGACCCTACCCTAGTTTAATTTCGAGGACAAAATTATTTTAAGTTGGGTAGATTGTAAACCCCCTGATTTTTTAAATCTTTTTTATAATTTTTACACAATTTTTTGTAATTTTCTGGAATTAAAACTAAGGTATTTTATGATTAAATGATTTTTAAATATTGTTAATTAATATTAAAATATTATGAAAATAATATTTTCTGGTGTAAAATGAAAAATTAGACATAGGGTAATTTTTCGGAAATTTATTGGACCCCGGAAGCATTTTTAAAGCCCTAAAAACTAAGTTTAAATAAACCGAATTAAACCCTAGAAATAAATCCGGTTTATTTCCAAAATAAACCAAACCAACCTAGACCCGGTTCAACTGAACTGAACCCAACCTTAGCGGGTCGGGTCGGATCTAAACCCGACTCGTAACCCACCTACCCGAAACCCGCCCCACCTCCTAGCGGATCGGGCCGGATTCAGATTGAACCCGACCCGGACCCGGATCCGTTACCCGATCAGAACCGAAACTCTAATCCTAATCCAAATTCTATTCCGACCGGCGGTGACCCCTATTTAACCCCTCGACCGCCTGTCGGAACCCTAGCTCCACCACCCTAAGCCCCGAGCCCCCGCCATCGTCCCCGACAACCCGTCTCCTCCGCCTCTCTCCCCGACCCGCTCTCCCCTCTCTCCACGATCGAACCCTCCGCCATCTCCACCACCTTCCTCCGCCTAGCTGTTGTTCCTCCGCCCAGCGCCCCTCTCCGGTCATCCCCAGCTGCCCTGAACCCTAACCACCCTCGCCTTCGACCCCGCAGAGCCGCCTTCCTCCACCGTCTCCTCACCTCGACCCGCCGCTCGACCATCTCCACCCTCTCCTTCGCCCTAGCCCATCCCAGCACCACCACCCCAGCCGTCGACCCCGTCCCCGACCCACAGCCCGACCATCTCCATCATCTCCTCCACCCTCCGCCACCCAGGACACGACCCCGCAGCCCTCGTCGAACCCCAAACCCTCCGCCTGAGCCGCCTCGACCACCTGTCACCCCACGACCTCGCCACCCCGACTCGACCGGACCCCGTCAACGACCCGCTGCTCTAGCCCTGGACACAGTTGACCCGGACATAGCATCTCTCAGACCGGACACGACAGATTCTAACCAGGACACAGCACAATGACCCGGACACGAGAAATCCTCGTTCCACGGAGCCTTGTTCTGGTAACCCGATCTCTCTCCTCATTGCTCCGATTTTCGTTCTGTCAGTTGTGACACGTAGACTGTGTAACCCTCTCGATGTCCGTGCAACCCGCTCGATGAGTCACGTCCTGTGGCGATCGCAAACTGTGATCCAAAAGCAGGAAAAATGATACCCTATTTTCCTCCGGAACTAAGTGCGTCCTGCCAAACGGGATAACTTGGTCTCGTACGGTCTTCACCGAAATGTGCGCGTCGTTGATACGGACGTGCAAGATTTTGCAGAAGTTGATTTGGATGTGCGTGCACACCGGAATCAACGCGTATCCGCCGACAACGCCCCGTATCTGCATGTTCTGGAATACGTTATAACTTTGTGTACACATGTCAGATCGAAACGAAACTTGCACCATCGGACTCGTAGCAATATGCTGGTCCTGTGACCCAAGTTTGGTCCAATTCTGAGAACGTTGACAAAATCGCGTATCGTGGGCCCCGCGGCTCCACTTGACGGGTGATTTTGTGATCGGCTCATCGGAATCCAATTCTGGAAGTTTCGTTGGTTCGTATCATCATTTTGGACTTGTTGACACTAAGTTTGACGAATTTGGAGACCTTTGACCCTGACACATTTTTTGTTGCAAAGCGGCCCACATGTGGACCCTGCTTTGACCAGAAAATATCATTTTTGCCCCTGTGTCCAAATTGGACTTAAGGACAGGCATTTCTAGCTATTTGATATTTTCTGTGCCTGTTAGTGATGTTTATTTCAGCTTTTGGAGGAGTACCTACAAGATCCACTGATACAGGAACAGTTGTTGATATTCCAACCCCAGGCAAGTGTACCTTGCCAAATATTGCAGTTCTTGTTACATATTTTCTTGTTTATTTATATTGTTGTACATGCTTAACCTAGGACCGTGTGACTTACTTAGCGTCTGATTAATAGTCGGGTGCCAACACTGTACGCAGAGTTGTGTAACGTCACCTAGAGATGGATATCGTGACCCTTTACATTCTCGTACTTGTCTTATCAAGTGCATCATAACTCAGGACACTTGACACTATTCATGAGATAGAATTTTCCTGAGATATTCATGGTGATTCTGTATAGGATACAGGTTTTATGACATAGACATTATATTCATAGACATTATATGACTTGTTGTATTAGTTTTGATCCTGCGTGTCATGGACATGAGACGTGTGATTACATTGGTTGGGGAGAGATTTACCATACAAAAGGTTGATTATATATATATAATACTTTAATTGAAGTGCCTTAGACTCACAGAGCTTTGGTACCGTACTGGCCCTTCGAGAGAATACTGCTATGGGTTTCCCCGACACAGATCCTGTAGTAGTCTCAGCCCGAGTATGACTAAAACTCTCACTTGCATATCACTTAGCTGGTTATATATTACCCTATTGTTTCATTTATAGCTGCACTGCATTTATTTTGGCTTGAGTTATTTTGTACCTTGCTATGTCCCCTGAGGACCTGGATCCGGATTATGTCCCCAGGATTTACAGCCGAGATCTATCCCGAGGTATACGGGACAGGAGCATTAGCCGGAGCAGGAGCAGACACCGGAGCAGTACCCGATCCAGTAGACGAGTGATCCTTGAGGGTACCTTCTGAGTATATACTGTTTCCCTACTTAGTATTCGCAGTGGTTATCTTTATTCTTGTATCTTGACAGATGTATCAGACTCATTATCGGGTTATTTCCCGAGTTTATGTTATATTGAGATTGATCTTGCTTTATGATTCTGATATTGTTGTATTTATTTCTGTGGATGAGATTAGTATAGTTAGACCCTTATTGCTGTATTACAGCTTAAGTACGCCCCGATGGATCCATTAAATTGGGTTTGTCCATCGGTATGTGCTGCTAACCATTGACACGTGTCTAGTCCCTCGATATTTTGGGACTGGGGCGTGACACCGTCGACGGTCCTCGCCATTTGCCTGAGGTTGTTAAACCTCTGCTTTAAGTCATAACATGACACCACGTCATAATACCGAGTCTGAAATCTCTCACTGAAGTCCACCCATGGAATCGACACCATCAGTGATACCTCTTGTGTTGTCCACTAGTCACGGGCCAAATCTAGCAATTGTAGCCTAACTACTACCATTCATTTCTAAGCTACTACTCCTGCTGCCTTGAGTATGGCTTCAGTATCCTTGAGCCATTCATTAGACCCAATCGCATGCTCAGTACCGTAGAAGTACGGGGTTGTTCGCAAAATTATATATTTGAGAACCACCTCGCTCCATGGTCCTCTGGACTGACTGAGTGAGAATGTCACTCTGGCGCTGGTGAGTCTCCATGAACCCTGTCAAAATGACTATCAGAGCTCGAACAACATTTGAATGCTCTGGCTTTTCTTGTTGTACTAGTACTGCCAACGGATCGTGCTAAATATGCTGCTCAGTCCCGAGATCTATCCTCGACTCTGCTCCTGAATGTTAAGATTGAGCCCCAGGAATCGGCTTACCATCAGGAAGTTGATATGCCATCATCTGAGCCTAAATAATCTGACCTGAAGGATCACGAACAGTGCTCCTGCAAGTCAAAGGACACAAGGATCAAAATCGAGGAACATGATAGAGTAAGGATGAAAGCAGATGACAGGTTAAAGATCAGAGATATAGGATGGTCCGAAAATAGATTAAGGAGGAGAAAATAGATTGAGACTTCTAATCAATGATAACCCCCACACGTCTGAATACTAGACTTTCATGGGCCACCACTAAAATCCTGTCAGGCCCCAGAATTGAAATACTAGAGACCGGGGGCTGACAAAGCCAGCTACTTATTCTAGAGTACTCCAGTACCCCAAGATACGATCACGGCTGTGAATAGACATGGGGGATTAATACAATAAGCCATCAGTAAACCTAGATCAAGCAATCATATTATCTCAATCACAAACAAGAATCCATAATATACAAAGAATATGACCATCAGAAGCAAGATAGTAAAGCGTCCTAAACCATATATACATAGATGATTATGAATCTAGTAGTACAAAATCAAGAACTAGCAAGTGTAATATTTATACATGATCAACTCTAGCTATAGTCTAGAATATGCTAATCATGTCATGCCTAGTAGGCGATATAATAAGTCCAAAATATGAGCTATCAGGTGCTCGGGGTTAAACGCCACAAAAGAATATGTACAGTAAGTAGAAGAACAAAATAGAAACTCACTCAATCGGTCTGGTGCTCTGTGTGCTCACCATTCTCAGGAATGTACGGAAGATTCTCTACCTCCGCTACTGGATCTGGCTAAGCAAAACTAGTAGGGTCAGACCCCAAATAGCATGTACCACAAAGGAGGCAAAACTATGATTAAAACCAGCAATATAACGTAGAGATACAAGATCCTAAGCAACATGTAACTACTAGAAATAATATAAAGTGCGTCGGGAAATAGAGAAAATAAAAACAGGCAACATGTAAAGGAAACTGGACCGATGACATGTATGGGATCATGTCAACATATATGGGATCATGCAAGGGGAACAAGAGCATATAAGTTAATTGGTACAGGTAACATATACATTGATCTAGACAAGAAAAGTAACGAGAAAAGAACTAGTATAATGTCAGAATCATGGCTGGAGCAAGAAAATATAAATAAATGAGACAAGGCCTAGTGCAAGATTATAGCAGGAAATGGACTCATCCAACAATCACGGCCAAGCAAGAAGTACGACTTATTACATAGCTAACTAGGGTTATCACAAGTTCTAATTTCTAACATAATGCAATAGTTGAGAATTTATATAGTTGCATGCCCTGTAGTTTATCCAAGCTATTCGGACCACAAAATATTCAAAGATGTACTAGTGCCCCACTCAACGGTGTGCTAGAAAATTTTTCTACTTGACGACATGCTACAATCTTTTCTAGCTAATGTTAACATATCGGGACTGCATGCAACCTAGATATTTTCCCCATCCGATGTTCTAATTATTTAAAACTAGTCATTAATCCTTAGCAGTTTGTTTCAGGATTTCAGAAGTGGCATTCCACAGAATCCATCCTAGATATGATTCTTCCCGCAGGGATGGACAAGACAAGACAATGTTTGACAATTAAAAAGCACAGGTTAAGACAAGCCACAATAGGGGAATATACAAACAATAAGATAGGAGTGAGCTACTACGAGCTACTATAAGACATCTACTGGGCAAGTGTATAATAGGTAGATGGCCCAAACTATACCTGGTAAAGAGTCTAGATAGATCTATAATGGGTAGATGCCAACAAATCTATACACGACAGGTGTATAATGCATAGGTGGTCCCAAAATATACATGACGGCAGGTATCAGGAGTGTACCATGATGGGTCACTATCATGAATGTCTAAGACAGGGGTAAATTGGGTAGGTGTCTCAAACTATACATAGGCCTCAAGCCAAGATCCTAGCTCCTACGAAAAATTGGAGAGGAAATGAAGAAATGAAGAAAGAAAGAAAAGAGAGAGGAGAGAGAAAATTATTCCGTATATATAGAAGAGGTGATTTAATCATGAATGTTCGATCTTCCTCATCAGCGATCTACGTCACGTGTTGAATCAATCTCGACCACTCAAAATAAAACCAAAAAACCAATAGATAATAGAAAATATCGAACACTATTCACAAAAAATATCTAAATATAAATATCTCAAAAATATCTTAAAAGCGAAAAGAATATCTGCTAGACGAATTTTCTGTTAGTATGCTGTGGTATGCCGACGGTAATCCGGTCAGGGAGAAAATTTTCAGTTTTAAGAGAATTTTGAGATTCCTCGAGATCCAAAAAGCACAGTATATATACAATATAAAATACGTATCTATATACCAATACAGATACTATGAGACGGATCTCACTAGTTTCAAGTGGAATTTTAAGTACCTATTGAGAGAAGTATCATATGTGTGTCAGTATCATGATACCTAGTTGGTATTATGAGTGTGTAGAGAGTTTAGTTTTGGGTCAAACCAATAGGTATTTGGTGTGGGTATTCTGTTGGGAGTTAGAACAACAGCAAATGAGAGGGTGGAGGTTAGTATCATGAGTGTTTATGTAGGTTATGCTATGTGCACAGCAAGCATTAAGGGTCAGTTTGTGTCAATTCTGCCGGCAAGAGTGTATATTAGTAAGCTTGGTAAGTTATTGTAACTACCACATTTCCAGAATAGGAATATTTTTATTATTTTTGTATTATTATAAATATTGTGTTATATTTTTTTATTAATTATATAAATGTGCATGTTATATATTGTGAGTAATATAATTATTGGTTTATAGATTAGACTAGCCTATTTATTTAGAATTGACATTAGTCGACCCAATTAGATTAGTCATGACTAATTGAGCCCAACATTGGACTAGGTCCATTAAACTTATTCCCTTTAGTTAATTAAAGAGATTAGCATTAAACTTTCATTAGATTATAAGCTTCCTAATATAGTCCCCCTAACTAAACACCTCATGAATATTTACTAGGGATATATTTAGCAATGAGTAGTGCTTGGAGGAGAAGCAAGGGGGGAGCCATATTTACAGGATTTTTCTCTCTCCATTTTATTAATTCACACATTCTAGATCCTCAATTGTGTTCTTCCCCAATTTACTTGATCCCTCCACCAAATTCACCCCAATTCACTCTCATTCCCTTCCAAATTCATCATCTAAGGAGCAATGGAACTTGGATTGCAAGGAGCACTTGGAAAAAGAAAGAATTGGCAAGAAACTTGTGTCTGAATCGTGTCCATTTAAGCAATTCTTTGGGAATCCATCTCTCAATAGTTATAATTCTAAATTTTCCTTTAATTTAGACTCTAATTCATGCATTTTACTATTAGGAATCATTCCAAGGCTTAGGGCTACACAGAACTAGGTCTAATTTACCTTTATTGTGACTTTTACATAGGTTTTTGTGCCCAATTTGGGAGAATTTTGAGATTGGTGCACCAAGAGTTTGACATTGGGTCAATTTAGTCTAATTAGATTTGTATTGGTTTTGTGAGACTAGATACGTATCCATAATTGGATACGAGTAGAATATATCATGATACGTTGTGATATGCTATGATACAGGGGCTTATTTTGGAGGTTTTGGATCAATTGATGGTATCGTTTCATCATTTCATTATATTTAGCAATCATTACTGTTTTACTATCATAAATTACGCTCGAGTTATTCTATAGATATTATTACGATTAATAAAGGTGATATCATTAGTGTTTTCATGAAATGGGGGTACAGTGTTGATAATGCATCCTAATATACTCTAAGTGTTTGAGTATATGACTTTGAATGTTAACTATTGTGTATTATATATATATATGTGTGTGTGTGTGTGTGTGTGTGTGTGTGTGTGTGTGTGTGTGTGTGTTTGTGTTTGTGTATTATGATTTTATATACTTGTAGTGTGGCTGTGTTGCTTAATAGGTTGATAGGTGTCACGCCCCAGTCCCAAAATATATGGGACCAGACACGTGTCAATCGCCAGCTGGTACGACTCCGTAGGGCTTTCGAATTTAATGGACCCGATGAAGTACACTTACGCTATCTACGGTCAAGTGATCCAATTAAAAATCTAATTCTAACATGCAACAAGTAAACTAAATCTCAATCCATGGTAAATAGATCTCAAGAAAGAACGATACGCATCATCAGTCTGCAGCCCAATAATACATCTGGTCAAATAGACCAAAAGAACAACATAGGTCTATAAACACTAGGCTATAAAAGCAGAATCAAAAATGGAAAGTAGTACATGACTGTAATAGCTGAAAATGTAAAGATACCGGCAATGATGTCTACACTCCACTATATCAAACATCCTGCAAACTGCATAAATAACCTGGAAGGGAACCAGGTCCTCAAAGGGACGTAACAAGATAAAAAAATACATGCCATAAAGTAAATACTGTAAAAACTCGAGGGTGAACTAACCAGCTAAGTGAAATACAATTTGAGGACAACTTAGTGCGTATGGGAAGTGTAGGCTAGACATATGCTGACGTAATTCACCAATCGCCATGACTAGCTAGTATATGATACATATGCCCCCATAACAAGGGCACTCTATAATATAATAACATCCAGCTCCGAAGAGCGTGGCATATGTACATGTAACGTCCATCATTTCAGAGAACGTAGAATCAGCATAGTATAACATCTATATCGCTCCGTAGAACGTAGAATCTGAATAGTATAACTTCCATATCGCTCCGTAGAACGTGGAATCTGAATAGTATAGTGTCCATATCGTTCCGTCGAACGTGAAATCTGAATAAAGGAAGTGGGTGTCCCATACGCCTACTAGTCGTCGTCCCCGCCCAATACCAATGTACAAGTCGCGAATACGATATGGACATCTCGTACTATAATGCAAGTCACTAAAGAAATATACAACTAAGCTAAATACCGTCACACGTTGTTACGCCCCAGTCCCAAAAGTATGCGGGACCAGGTCACGTGGCAATAGCCAGCTGTCACATCTTCGAGGATAATCCCAATTTAATGGATCCTAACAAAGAGTGATACGCTGTCCTAAATACTAACATGTCCCATAATAATCAACCACAGATAATCTAATCTTATCCACAATATAAACAGCAAAAAGTACTAAATAAACTGCTGGAAGATAAACACCAGTCTCAAGATATCATAGTACAACCAATAATGTCTGGTGGAAACAAATCCACTACTATGACGAAATAAAATACTGAAATGATAGATAAAATAGTGATGACTAGGGCATCGGCAGACTAGATAATGATGCTCCCAATCCTAGGCAGAAGACCTACAAGTGATCACGAAAACTCTGATGGTAGTACCTCTAGCTCCTCTGCGATAGCGAACCTCGTCTCCTGTCCTGGGCCGTACACTGTGGGATAATATGCCTCGTCCAAATCTGGAAAGGTACCAGGTCCTCAGAGGGACGTAACAAGATACATAGAAACATGCCATATATAAATACTGAATAAAATAAATACAATAAAGGGTGTGCTAACCATCTAAGTGAATGCAATATGAGGACAACTTTGGTACGTATGGGTAGGCGTAGGCATAACTTCCAACACCCCGAAGAGCATGACAGCAGTGCAGTATATCGTCTATATCGCTCCGAAGAATGTGGCAGCAGTACAGTATATCGTCCATATCACTTCGAAGAACGTGGCAGCAGTGTAAAGGGAGTCATTGGATCCGTGGCTCCTCTGGATACTACGGACTACAGTGGGTGTATCCCATACGCCTACTAATGTCCTCTCCGCCCAATGTAGATACGCAAGCCGAATACTCGACGTGCATACCACGTATCTATATGCCAGTCTCTACCAATAAAATATAACCTGAACTACGTACTAACCGTGATGTAGGTTACACGCACCGATAGCTAGTCGAGTATGCAAACCCGCATCCCAATATGAATATGTCTCAGTGAACGTATAAAGTGTCAGGTCTCAGAAGATAACAGAGTATCCTCTAATTGGGTGAGTCTGCTAATGACTAGATCAGGTATACTAATCATCGACGTATCCGTCGAATGTACCAGAGTCAAATCTCTGACGTGCACAGTTATATAAAAGAAAAGCACAAGAATACAATACAACATATACAGCATTTAATTTAAACAGTAAATATAGCAAGGTATCTTGCCTGAGTCCTCAAGCTGTGAATGCCAAAAGCCTGCTCCTGCGGTATCTCCCGGCTGATCCAATGGTCCTAAACACACAATATAATATAGCAATCTAACATCAGACACTAAGACAATAAGCAGACCCTACGTTGCTCTTAGGAACTGTCACAAGTTCATGACTGATCGAAGACAGCGTCACGTGTGCACATAGCTAGGATGTATACGTGTTCTATCCTTGTCAACGTGTGTCTTGAGACATTAATTACTAAAGCTAAGGAGTTACCACTATTCCTGATTTGTACGAATACATGTCTTTGGTTCCCCTGTCCAAACGTACTCGGTTTGTGTTAAGGCTTTCAGGTGAATTACTAGCCTTGATGACGGTCTTATAATTTAGGTGTTTGCTAGTTATTAAACAACTTCTAAATCTTGTTAATCATCATACCAGCATGTATATAATTAGGGTTAATTCAGTTTGTTATTAACTAGTTTAATTATCAGCACGCATACATATCCGTATTATTTTATGCTAACTGGTTTGTGTCGACACAGGACAGGTCGACACGATGACTCGAATAAACAGTCATACAACGATACTATGTTAGAACGAGCAGGGGATCCAGTACCTGGCTGCTGCTTGGACGAGGTTCTGCTCATCCTGGTCGTCTTCCTCGCGGACGGAGCTCCGACATCGATCGGTGGGTTGGCCGGCAGCGGCAGCAGTGGCCTGCAGCAGATGCGACAGCGGCAGCAGCGGCTTGGTGGCATCGGTGCTGGCTGAGGATGGCGCATGGTGGCTGACAATTCGTAGGGTTAGGCCAGGGTAGACCTAAAGGTGATGGTCGACGGTATTTGTGAAGTCAGAGGCGGTGGGTGTCCGTTTGGGAAAGAGATGGCTCGGTTAGAAGTTCGGCTAGGACGCGTGGGGTGATGGTAATGGTGCGGTATCCGGTGGTTGCAGGCAGATGGGGTGCTGCTAGCGGTTGGGTGGTAGTCCAGCAGTGAGGGGGTCCGGTGGCTAAGGTGGTCCGGTGGTGGACACGGCATCGGGCAGTCGGGGGGGTAACTCGGGTGTAAGGGGAACGGCTTGGGTTTGGGTATTTGATGAATAGTAAATTTAGGGTTTAATGTTAGGGAGTATGTATATTTATAAGGGGGATTTGATGAGCTGGCCTCGGAACTTGGTTCTGTCTGGACTCATTGGAGAGGGGCTGATCCTTGGGAAAGGGTGCACGTGGCTTGTTTGGGTCTTGCTTGAGGTAAAATTGCTCTTAATTTAATTTTATTACAAGCAAGGTGCATGGTGTTCTTTAATGTATTGAAAACACATAGAACTAGAATTGGGTGGGACACAAGCGTCATGAGCGTGGCAGGCTCAGAATAGGTCAATGCCCATATTTGGGTTACACGGAGTTGGGTTGTGGTCGAGTCTTAAATTAAATAAATCCTAAATTAGTCGAGGGGGTTTACAATCTACCCTCCTTAGAGCATTTCGTCCTCGAAATTAAAACATACGCATGGTAAGAACTACATGACTTGAATAAAAAAATGTTAATTCGTACCTAGTCCTTCAAAAAGGTGGGGATAGCACTGTCTAATATCCTTCTCGCGTTCCCAGGTCGACTCACCTGGTGCGTGATGCCTCCATGCGACGAAAACTAGAGGGATAGTCTGACCTCGTAATACCTTCTCGCTCTTATCCAGGATCTCAACAGGCTCCTCTTAGTATGATAAACTCGGGCCGACTGTGATCTCGGAATGGTCAAGTACATGACTCGGATATGGTATGTACCTCCTCAACTGAGATACATGGAAGACGTCATAGACTCCTTCCAAAGTCTGCGGCAAGCTAACCTGTAAGCAACCTCTCCGACGCGTTCTAACACATCGAATGGTCCGATGTACCTCGGATTCAGCTTTCCTCTGCCTCCAAATCTAATAGTCCCTCGAGTAGGTGAGATCTTTAGAAACACGTGATCTCCAACCTGGAACTCTAGGGGTCGTCGATGCGCATTCGCCCAGTACTTCTGCCTGTCCTGTGCTGCTCGTATATGCCCTTGGATCTTCTTCACCTTCTCTACTGTACGAACAACCAACTCTGGTCCGAGAATCTGTCTCTCGCCTATGTCACTCCAGCATACTGGGGAACGACACTTCCTTCCATACAACGCTTCATAGGGCGCTATTTGGATGCTCGCTTGATAGTTGTTGTTATAGGAAAAATCGACCAAATGTAAGTGGTCCTCCCATGATCCTCCAAAATCCAGCATGCATTCCCTTAACATGTCCTCCAACGTCTGAATGGTGCGCTCTTGGCCATCTGTCTATGGGTAATACGTTGTGCTAAACTTCAGACGGGTACCGAGACTCTCTTGCATACTCCGCAAAAAGTAAGAGGTAAACCTCTTATCTCTGTAAGACACTATGCTAATTGGCACTCCAAACAGTCGCACAATCTCCCTCATGTACATATCTGCTAAGACCTCTATCGATTTCCCAACTCTGAAGGGTAAAAAGTGTGCGGACTTGGTGAGTCTATCCACGATTACCTAAACTGTATTGCGACCACTAGGACTCCTCGAAAAGTCCGTAACAAAGTCCATAGTGATGTGCTCCCATTTCCATTCCGGTATTGTAGAAGCATGAAAAATACGCTGGATAGCTATACGCAGCATATTGATGCAGAGCAGCGTAAACAGAGGACTTCAGAGCCTTCAACGTATAAACAGAGCTTCTTCGTCGAGCACAGCGTGAAATATAGGCTCAAGGACCATCCGCGTAGGGCAGTATGTCCAGGCTGCTTCACAGTAAACAGGGTGCTCCATCGCCTTCATAGCATAAAACTCATCCGCTTTCAATACAGCATTAAAGCGTACGAGGAACGCTTCGTATTCTTCGAAATAAACCAGTCAGATCCTGCAATGAACCTGACGCCTGGACTTCTGACAAAGGAATACCGCTCGACTACCCAGGCGACGGCTATAATGATGGCGCGATACTACAACCCAGGCTGTCATTTACAGCTATTTCCTTTGCGTAAACCGCTTTTACGTGTACAGAGGAATACGCTGCCTAGTTTTACACAGGAAGATGAGAGCTCCTTACGCTCCGCGGAAGATAAACCGCCTGCCACGTCAAAAGCTGCACTCCGTACGGGACTCGAGACACGTCTCTGCATTTAATGCACAGGGCGGTGACAGGCCCTCAAGGCACGTCTCTGCAATTAATGCACCGAATACTGACAGATGCCAGAGGCACGTCTCTGCGTTTGATGCACAGAAGGGTGGCAGACCTTCAAAACACGCCTCTGCATTTAATGCGCAGGATAATGGCGGATCTCCGCATTTAATGCAGGAGATTTGATTAAATGTCATCGAACCATCGTTTAGTGACATCCCCTTTGCGTGAGCTACTCCTGGGTATACAAGGGAATACGTTGCCTAGTTTTACATAGGCAAACGTGAGCTCCTTACGCTCCGCAGAAGACAAACAGACTGCCACGTCAGCGGTTACTCTTCGCACAGGATTCGAGGTACGTATCTGTATTTAATATGTAGAATGATGGCAAATCTTAAAGACAAGCATCTGTATTTAATGCACAGGATAGGGGCAGATCTCTGTATTTAATGCAAGAGATTTGATTATATCTCCAAGAGCCGTAATTCTGGCTAAGACGTCAACATCATCACTCTGGCACGTTACGCAGCGGCTTCTACGCCTATTCAGCTTCGGTGCCTGCTCGGCTTCTACGCCCACTCGGCCTCTATGACCACTCGGCTTCTATGCCTACTCGGCCTCTATGACCACTCGGCTTCTACGCCTATTCGGCTTCTATGCCGGTTTGATAACTATTTGGCTTCTATGCCATGGTGACAGACATTGGCTTCTACGCCAACCTCTTCTACACGAGGGATACCTACCTACGTGGCTTCTACGCCATGATCTTCGTAGCAGTTATACGCATTTTGTCCCTTAGTTGGATCCGCATCACACGCTCATTCAAAAGATCATCTATACGCAGGCATTGGTTATTTTAACCGTTGTGTAAAAGGGTGCTGCACTTTCTACTACTCGGTTTTTACACCGACTGAGTGGTCACTGTCACTAAAACTCTATAAATAGAGACCTGTATCAACAGAGGACGAGGTCGAAAAATTGGTCAAGAAAACCAATATCAGATCCAAGGGCAAAAAATTGGTCAAGAAAACCAATATCAGATCCAGGGTCGAAAAATCGGAGATTGAAGAGAGATCGCAGAATCCTTGAGAGAGAAGAATCCGGAGCTCAAGCAAAGAGTAGCGATCCACGACTTTAGCATCGTGTATCCATCCTCTTTTGCAACATTCGAAGCTGTTCTCCGTCTTCTACGGTACTTCTTCATCGTCGTGTGGTCCAAGGGCTAAAGTGATCGGCTACAGATCAGACACCCATAGCAATATTTACCCAGATTAAATAAATTGTACTCCCACATCCTCGTATAGGATTAACATTGTACAAGCTTGTTTGTAAACTAAAGAAGGAAAGGGTTTTCTTTCGTAATAAAGAACCCATCATTTTCTTTTACGATCCTTTCATTTATTTTATCAGACAACAAGATGGCGACTCTGCTGGGGACATCTTTCTCTTCTGATGAGGAAGCAATTGCTCAACACGATGCGGTATCCGTGGGATCCGTGAAGAAGACACTGGTCGTCCAGTTCGACCAGTCTGCCTACGAAGATATGCTCCGAACAAAGGGTAGATCTCACTCTCTCTCTGTCCAAAACAACAGAAAGCTGCGTAAGGTCTGGATGCCCAAGACATCCTCTACCATTCCTGTGGATTCTCTGATCTCTCCGATCTCTTCGACCAATGAGGTTGTAGCATTGCTCCCTCCGCGCCTTGCACGTAAAATTCAGTCGCCTGTCCCTAACAGGGCTGACAAAACTTCTGGTAATGCCTCAGCGCTAACCCAGAAGTACAATCCGCGCTCTACACGTAAATTTTAGTCTCCCGTCCCTGGCAGAACAAATGAAACTTCGGACAATGCCTCAGCGCTAGTCCAGAAGCATAATCCGTGCTCTATGCGTGAAATTCAGTCTCCCGTCCCTGGCGGAATAGACAAAATTTCTGATAATGCCTCAGCGCCAAATCCGAAGTACAAAATACGCTCTGCGCGTAAAACAACATCTGCCCTCTACGGAGAACCAGATGATCCCTGCAATCTTTGCAAGGAAAAGCGAGCGGCGGACTACTTAACTTCTCGGCCTTTATGCCAGCAAGAGAACAATCTGCCGCCCTCCGAATTATACGAGAAGCATACTGCCTTTCGGACACCACTGGGGGTATATTGCTATACGGTCATGCCCTTCAGATTAAAGAATGCCGGGGCTACGTACCAACGGGCTATAAGTAACATATTCCATGAGCATTTACACAAGACAATGGAGTGTTACGTGGACGATGTAGCTGTCAAAAGCCGTCTCAAAGATAATCACATCCGAGACTTGAAGACAGTATTTGAATTGATGCGCCAACACCAACTCAAAATGAATCCTACAAAGTCCTTTCTAGGGGTATCTAGTGGCAAATTTCTGGGATTTGTCATTACCACCAAAGGCATTCAAGTGGACCCTGATAAAGTCAAGGCCATCTTAGAAATGCAACCGCCCCGCAATCTGAGGGAACTTAGGGGATTTCAAGGCCGTCTGGCTTATATCCGGAGATTCATATCCAACCTCTCCGGGAGATGCCAGCCCTTTTCTCGTCTCATGAAGAAAGGTGTATCATTAGTATGGGACAAAGCCTATCAGCAAGCGTTCGGAGATATCAACCGCTACCTCACTAGTCCGCCAGTTCTGGTGCCTCCTGTCATAGGAAGACCATTCGTGCTGTATGTTCGAGCAATGGATCATTCTCTGGGAGCTCTTCTCGCACAAAAGAATGATATGGGCCACGAGCAGGCTATCTACTACCTCAGCAGGATGATGGTCGGAGCCAAACACCGGTACAACCCTGTGGAGAAAGAATGCTTGGCTCTGATGTTCACTATTCAGAAAACGCGATACTATGTCACGGGCCAAACCATTCACATCATCTCCAGGATCAATCCTCTGCGGGTACTGATGAACAAACCAAGTGTTCTTAATTTCCGACTCGCGACTTGGGCGATGTTATTAACACCATATGACTTGGTGTACGTTCCTCAAAAGTCTGTCAAAGGCCAAGCATTGGCTGACTTCCTAGCTGCTCATCCGATCCCGGAGGCCTCCAAACTGTACGAGGACATTCCTGACGAAGTTGCAGAATATAATTCCACAATGGAAAGTGATGCATGGCAACTGTTCTTCGATGGTTCCTCCAGGAATGGTCCCAGGGGAAACGTGGTTTCAGGGGTAGGAATTATCCTGGTTACTCCCGACAAACTCATCATCTATCGAGCATACTCTTTTAGCGAGCCCTGTTCTGACAATGTAGCGGAGTACAACGCTCTACTAATCGGGCTCCAAGTCGCTAAAGAGCTGGGGGTCGAATCTCTGGAAGCCTTCGGTGATTCTCTGCTGATCGTCAATCAAGTCAGAGGAATATATGAAGTTCGGAATCCAGACCTTATCCCCTATCACCGAGCGACGGTCGAGATAGCCATAACATTGAAAGGATTCTTCCTAGAGCATGTACCTCAATCTCAGAATCTGAAAGCTGATGCCTTAGCCAGTCTTGCTGCAGATTTAGCTACTCCTATAAGAAGGCAGAATTCGGTAATCCTTCTTAACAGAGATTTATTTTGTGTGAGGAACAACTTCCACATCGGACGCAGCTACGTTGTGGACACAGATCCTCCTACGAGAGATTGGAGAAGTCCCTTTATAGATTTTGTAGCATACGGAATCTTGCTGGAGGACCCTAAAGAAGCAATATCAGTCAAAAGACGATCATTACGCTTCTACTTCGACGCATCGTCACAATGTCTATATCGTCGGTCTTATGACAGACTATTATTACGATGTCTCTCTGGTGACGAAGCACAGCGGATTATCCGTGAAGCCCACGATGGCATATGCGGAGCGCATTAACCCGGTCCTAAGCTACAGGATCGTATCAGGAGAATGGGCTATTACTGGCCCACTATGATCGCAGATGCAATCAAGTATGTCAGACAGTGCAGAGCTTGTCAGGTTCATGCGGACTTCATACATCAACCGTACGAACATCTATATCCTACGGTCGCATCCTGGCCTTTCAAAGCATGGGGTATGGATATCATTGGTCCTATTCACCCGTCTTCTTTCAGAGGTCACCAGTTCATACTGGCCATCACGGATTACTTCTCCAAATGGGCAGAGGCGATCCCTCTGGCTGAGGTAAATACATCTAATATGATCAGCTTCATCAAGCATCACATCATTTATCATTTTGGGGTTCCCCGAAGGATAATCCATGACAATGGACCTCAGTTCATCAGCCAAGCATTTCACCGATTTTGCGATAAAAATCGGATACAAAATATAGCCTCTACGGCATATTATCCAACTGCTAATGGTTTGGCGGAAGCCTTCAACAAAAAAATTATCAAACTCTTGAAGAAGTTCGTCTTTTCGAACAAGAGAGATTGGAACGAGAAGCTGGGAGAATGTCTCTGGGCATACCGTATAACGGTCCGAGCACCGACAGGTTGTACGCCATTCTTATTGGTCTACGGGAGTGAAGCAGTTCTTCCCATCGAAATTCAAATTCCGTCGCTCAGGATAGCCGTGACTAATGAGTTGACTCAAGAAAAGAATGACCTGTTAAGGCTTCAAGAGCTAAAAGGATTAGACGAGAAATGCCTCCAAGCTCAACAGCGCATCGCGCTCTACCATGCACGCATTTCCAGAGCTTTTAATCAAAAAGTAAAGAAAAGAGTGTTCAAAATCGGCGAGTTAGTTTTAGCTGTAAGAAGGCCGATGATTCTTACTCACAGGAGTAAAGGCAAATTCCAGCCCAAATGGGAAGGCCCTTACGTGATCGAGACAATGTTCTCAAATGGCGCTTACAGGTTAGCCCAGCCTAATGGAGACCTCATAATGGCTCCCATCAATGGCAAATTCCTGAAAAGGTACTATGCTTAAACCTACTTTGCTCAAGTGGAATATGGCGAAAACCTCATTCTGACAAAACTACTTCCAAAATGAAACTAGTTGGATCATATTCTATCATGTCCATATAACCTCTGAATAGATATGCCCTGCCAAAGCTTACCGAGAGTATATCACGTCCATATTACCTCTGATATCACTTTCACCCAAACCTGTCATTTAAATTCCGAAATGATGGGTCCACAAAGTCAGATAAAAAGCCTCTCTATTATTCCCAAGAGAAAAAGAGCGAACGTACATTTGAAAAGCAAAAGTACATCATGAAGGAGGAGCGATCAGGTCGCGAAACTGCTGCGCCAGTGCGGCCATCTTCTCAGCCTTGGAATCCAAGACATCAGCGCAGACCTTTCCAGCCGGGCCTCATCATTAATCAGGAGGGACAGTTCGGCTCTAGCCCGAAGGAAACCAGCACGGGCAACTCCTGCACTCGCCAACTTCTGTTGCGCTGTGACCAGTCGGGCGTTCACCACATCTAGACCTTCCGACGACTGAGAAGCCCACTCCTTTGCCTGAGCAAGCTTCGTCTCCAGTTTGCGGACCCTCGCTATATTTCTGTCATGCTCGGTCTGGCACTTCGTTTGAAGAGTAATGGTCTCCTCTAAGATGACTTTTCCTTCATCCATCTCCTGCTGATTCGTCTGGATGATTTTATTCAGATCTTCCATCTTCTCAACAAGATGCGCAGTCAAGGAGTCGTATCTGGCCTGGACCAGAGCGTCAATGCTGTCTCGAGATAGCTGTAGATACTCGTTAATGGGTTGCTCCAAACCATTAACCATCGCCTCCAGGGTGTCAGCTACCCCAGTCTCGTCGAATTCCCGGATCGCCTCTATCAAAAACCGAGAGAACCTCTTCAGCAACGCAAAGCTCAGATTCTTCGCCAATACCATTGATATTAGCATTTTCAAGGTGGCGTAGAAGATGCCAGTGTACTGCTCGGTCAGCGCAGCTAGATCCGAATAGATGCTGGGAGTGTCCGCGACAGTAGTGAGTTCCCCTCCAAGAATAACCGCAGACGATGTTGCCACGGCCGTTGCCTCAACAGGGGGTACGACGGAAGAAGCAGCACCAACACCGGACGAAGATACCAGCATACTCGAAGGAGGCATTGTCCCAATGACAGGCTCGTCCTCCTCTTGAGATGTCGGAACCTCTTCGACAGGCGAGCCAGCACCCGAAGCTGTTTCCTCTTCAAAGTCAGGTACCTCCGTGTCGCTGCCAGGACCTGACACAGAGCTGAAGGGCGCATCTATACTGCCCTCTCCGAAGAGGTCTTCCCCTGAAAAGAAGGCAAAAGGAAGTTAATATCAACATAATATTAATTTTCCTAAAGAAGAGGCATAAAAGACGATATTTACCCACGGCCGACGGCATATATGTCGCATATGCAGCCTGTACAGCTAAATCATTTCTTAATGATGCTAGGCAAGCTGTCATACCTGAAGAAGGGGGTCTGCTAACAAAAGCTGACAAATAGTCTTCCAAGTCCTCCTCAAATTCCAACCGAGGCTCATCGGCTGGAATCTCGCTAGGTGCGCTCACAGGCGCGGCAGGAGTCCCTCCCGATGCCGACCCAGCTAAAGGTATACGGAACTTTATTATACTCAGCCCCGAAGGCGACCCCGTTCCACTACCTGAAGCAGTAGCAACGACAGCAGCCTCCAGCTGAGATTCTTCGGCACCGCCAGCCGGAACGATAGAAGGTCCCTCTCTAAAAAGCGAGGAACCTCCAATCAAAGAATCATCCCCAACACGGGGAGATGCAGGCTCACCTCCAGGAACCTCGATACCGGGAATCCGGAGAGGACGATTTACCTTCTTCTTCCTCTTGCGAGGGGAAGCCTCCTTGGGAGTAGGAGCCCTTCGCTTCCCAGGAACTACCAAAGCCCCTGCAAGCGGAGGTACTTCACCCCTAGGTACCGACACCAGGGGCTCACCCGGAGTAACAGACTCCTCGCCCTCGTCAGAAGAAACCGAGGGGACTTTGACTCTTCCCCCAGGCTTGGAAGAGGGCACTCTAAAACTTCCATGCATATCAAAATCGCGATGGAAGGTGTTGGTTGCCACATAGAACTGGGCATACGAGTGGAGGATGCGCAGCTCCGTGGAGAGTGTAATGACCAGCACAGTAAAAATTGCCCCGGTGTAGCCCATGATAAAATATCGCCATCCCCTCGCTCCATCAATGAGTCCACCTCTGGACCTGAAGCTGGTGACGGCGTTGCCCACGTGCAACTGATTATACCCAAACTGCCTGGCAAACCGACTGGGCAAGTAGGGCTCCAAGAAGCAATGGTCTTCACTTCTGTACAGTAAATGGGAAGGTCTAATGCAGACCAACCAATTAAAAGCTTCGGGAGAAAGAGTGGTCTTCTCTCTACCCGAATCCTCAAGCCTAATCCCCGATTGATTGCGATGCATGGAGGGAACAGTGCAGAAGAGCTTCCAACTGTGAATGAAGCCCAGCGCCTGCCGACAGTCTATAACTGTGTTCACGTTCCAGGAAGACTTCTGGTAGTTCAACAAGAAACTACCCCCCGAACTACTACCGGAGCCGGGAGACATCACCTGGGGGTTGTAGAGAATTAACTATCCCATCAGGTACAGGTATGGTAATTCTACCTTGGGGAAGCTATCACGCCAAATTTCATCGACGAGCAGCCCATCAGTCATGGCCCTCAGGCCAGCTTGTATACGGTACACCATGGCAGGGAGCAAGCCCAGTCTTGCATCGAACACCAGACATACTGCAGGCCATAGCGTGTTGCGGTGAATGCGGTCCACAGATGCGATGCCAGGTATCACCAGTCGGCGTAGCCATATGGAGAGGAAGCCAGCCAGTTGAGCTTCCCTGGACAGAGGCCTGCGGCAGCGCCTCAAATAACTATAGGCCTTAGTGCCTACAGCATACTTTCTCGTCCCTTCGTCGAGGAGCCGGTCCGGAGCACCAGCGTCCACCATGAGATCGTCGACTACCTGAGCATTAAGCACGCTGAGAAGATTCACAGGCAGATCATTGCCCTCCAATACCTTCTCGGACTTAGCAGTCCTGGGCCGGTGAAAGAAGAGATAGGACGTCCATTTACTGATGTGAGCCAAATCGGAAGGCTCGTCATAAAAATTGGTGCAAGCGAGGTAGTGGCACATCAGCTCGTGGTACACTTCTACTACCCGAGGGTCTGAATCCCCTAGCTCCCGGTTTGTGGGAACATACTCTTCATATGGAGTATCTCCCATTGGCAGTCTCGAGATCTCTGCCATCTCATGCAAGGCCAATCCCAACTCCCCCAGTGGAGTGGCGAAAGTCCCGGTGAGCGAAATATATCGCTCCATCAGTGCCAGAAACAGGTTAGGGTTAAAAGGTAACCCAACACTGGTGGCACTCACAGCTGCAAACAGACCAATCCTCTCCAGCTCAGTCTGAAAATGCTTCAGGGCCCAATCAACTAAACGAGCCCATCAAAGATTTGTGGGGGTGATCCACCCGCCACACCGAGGGTTCACCTTAGGGTATACTCCCCCGTGCCCCATGAAATTATTACAGAAAGTCGGTAACTGGACCGGCTGGATCACCAAACTGTCTTCACTCGGGACACTGCCCGGGTAAAGCCCCCTGAACGACGTCATGGAGCCGGAAGGGTGGCTAACAAACGACCCCTGATCACCTCCTTTCAGATAAAAGATCTTCCCCGGCTTGCCGTGAAGATCGGAAGTCAGCGTCCATGACATCCTCCTGGGATGTGTAGCATGGAAGAAGGCCGAGATGGGGTAGTCTCTCGGCATATTGGGCAGATACAAGACCAAACCCTCGGCAGGGAAAACCCAGAGTTTTCTCTTGGGCTTCGTCTGGGACTGCTTGTCAATCATGTCCCCGAAGAGGAAAGCCGGCTTTAGGTATTGTTCCCCGTCTATGTACGTTAGGGGCTCTCCGTTGATCAAGTTCAGCAGCGTTCGCTCACCCTGAGCCGATATCAAAATTTCCCTTCCTTCGGGATACTGGGGCCCGGAGATAGGAAATATCACGTGTGACAGATCCTCCAGATAGTTGGAGTGAAGCATCCCGGCGGCAAAGCCCATCACTTCAGCTAGCGGAGACTCATGTAAGTTAACTGCAAAAGTATAAGAGAAACACATCAGTTCCTAACTAGACATTACAGGACTTGCAGCATCCGCAAAAAAATCAACAGTCCGTGCTCTACGCCGAGACTGTAAAACTTGAGCTTTTACGCTGGAATCTATTTCCTAAACGTAAAATTCAAGATTGGCAGTATATGGTTTGTGCTTTACGCCAGACTGATTAAATTGAGTTATTATGCCAGGATTTTCATCCAAAAGCATAAAACACTCAAATTTTATACGCTAACTTTTCGAACAGTCGAAGCTTTTACGCTCGACTGCAAAAATATAGAGTTTTTACGCTGACACATTAGAAATGTGGACGTAAAAGATGAAACGTCTCCGTGCGTCATCTTCCTCAAAGAGGCTATCAGCACAGAAGATGACCTAGCGCGGTCACGTTCAACGTGTATGAAGGATTTTCTGTCATTCTTTTTTTCCCAAAACCTCTACCTTTCAGGCCGGGTGTACTACTCGTCGGCGGGATGCTCCGATCAGAATAAAGTTCGCCCTGCCCGACCAAAGATGCTCTCGCTTGAGCGGAGGAACGAGAAGAAGAATCAACCTTCTTTCCCTTAGTGGAGGAAGTTTGCTTCGAGGCCATTACTGGAAACTTTGAAGACTCGAAGAAGAAACGGAGAAGAACTCGAACAGTCGAAGGCTTTCTTTCGCAGAAGATGGATGAAAAGTTTTTCTCTCAAAAACTTGGGATATATATAGAGTTCGGATGGACTCCTCAAAGCCCGAACCAAATCTCCTAATTAATATTCGGTTATGATTAGGTCCTACGTCAGCCTATTATTCAGAGAAGGCGGACAGTCAGCGAATTCGAAAAGTTTTCCGCGCAAAGCAGGTTCGTGGTTTCTACGCTAAGGAGCTTTCTACGCTCGACAGCTACAGATCTACGGTTTTACGCTCGCAGGCTATAAGTCTATGGTTTTACGCCCGGATGACTTTGTGCTCGGTAGCTTTTATGCTCGAGAGGCTACAAACCTATGACTTCACGCTCAGCAGATACCAAATCTATTATCTCACGCTCGGTGGCATTTAGTTTACGCTCAGAGGCGACAGATCCACGATCTCACATTCGGAAAATTTTCTTTTCATAAGCTATAAATCTACAGTTCTACGCTAAGGAGCTTTCTACGCTCGACAGCTACGAATCTACGGCTTTTCGTTCGACGGCTACAAGTCGGATTTTATGCCCGGATGCCTTTGTGCTCGATAGCTTTTATGCTCGAGAGGCTACAAACCTACGACTTCACGCTCAGGAACTACAAGTCTATGATTTTACGCTCGGTGGTGTTTAGTTTATGCTCAGAGGCTGCCAACTTATGATTTCACGCTCTATGACTTTTTGCACATCCGAAAGATATGCAGGCCAGAGTATGCGTACATCTGAACGATCCTCAAGGCGGTCAATTACAGGAGTTCACACAGAAGATACTCCTTCTTAACCATAAGATATCCCAAGTACCCGAGGCATACAGAGTTCAACATTGAAAAATTACTCTTCTTCATGGGTCGATTAGAAGTTCATCCAGACTCCAGTCTGAATATTTTATCTACAAAATCAAGATGGCAACTCAGTTTGACAGCCATTTCTCGCCCTGTTCCAAAGGGATTTTCGAGAAATTATTCTTGAAGATGATGTTTGAACAAAGAAATTCTGTTTATCAGAAGTAACAGTTCAGAATTCTACGCGGTTCCTCACTCCTAAACAGCAGGACAGTTCGAACACTCGAATACTAAAGCGGCTTTCTACGCATCCCTAGTTATGCGTAAAAGACAGGACAGGACCTGGCATTCTTTCTAAATAGAGTCAGCGTAAAGAATCAAACGTGTCAAAGCTACACATATTCAGACTTCACAGCAAAAAAAACAACCGACTGACTGCTGGAAGAACATGGTCTTCTTCTTCCTCAGATTGACCCGACGAACTCCGGCGATCATCTCTGTGTGGCGAAGGGAATGCGGGAAGAACAGGTTAACTCCTCAGCCTATTTATAGGCGAGAGAGGTCACACCGATCCCTAATAAATCTGCCATAAAATCAGCCTCGACCGTTTCAAAACTCCATTCAGAAGCATTTTGAGTTACGAGGAGCGGTTCATGCTTCATTCAAAGTATTTCAAATTATGAGGAATTTAAAAGCTTTGAAGGGGGTCTTGTAGAAGCATAAAAAATACGCTGGATAGCTATACGCAGCATATTGATGCAGAGTAGCGTAAACAGAGGACTTCAGAGCCTTCAACGTACAAACAGAGCTTCTCCGTCGAGCACAGCGTGAAATATAGGCTTAAGGACCATCCGCGTAGGGCACTATGTCCAGGCTGCTTCAGCGTAAACAAGGTGCTCCATCGCCTTCATGGCGTAAAACTCATCCGCTTTCAATACAGCATTAAAGAGTACGAGAAACGCTTCGTATTCTTCAAAATGAACCTGTCAGATCCTGCAATGAACCTGATGCCTGGACTTCTGACAAAGGAATACCGCTCGACTACCTAGGTGACGGCTATAATGAGGGCGCGACACTGCAACCCAGGCTGTCATTTACTGCCATTTCCTTTCCGTAAACCGCTTTTACGTGTACAGAGGAATACGCTGCCTAGTTTTACACAGGCAGATGAGAGCTCCTTACGCTCCGCGGAAGACAAACCGCCTGCCACGTCAAAAGCTGTACTCCGTACGGGACTCGAGGCATGTCTCTGCATTTAATGCACAGGGCGGTGACAGGCCCTCAAGGCATGTCTCTACAATTAATGCACCGAATACTGACAGATGCCTAAGGCACGTCTCTGCGTTTGATGCACAGAAGGGTGACAGACCTTCAAAATACGCCTCTGCATTTAATGCGCAGGATAATGGCGGATCTCCGCATTTAATGCAGGAGATTTGATTAAATATCACCGAACCCTCGTTTAGTGACATCCCCTTTGCGTAAGCTACTCCTACGCATACAAAGGAATACGCTGCCTAGTTTTACACAGGCAAACATGAGCTCCTTACACTCCACAGAAGACAAACAGACTGCCACTTCAGCGGTTACTCTTTGCACAGGATTCGATGTGCGTATCTGCATTTAATGCGCAGAATAATGGCAAATCTTAAAGACAAGCATCTGCATTTAATGCACAGGATGGGGGCAGATCTCTGCATTTAATGCAAGAGATTTGATTATATCTCCAAGAGCCGTAATTCCGGCTAAGACGTCCACATCATCACTCTGGCACGTTACGCAGCGGCTTCTACGCCTATTCAGCTTCGGTGCCTGCTCGACTTCTACGCCCACTCGGCCTCTATGACCAATCGGCTTCTACGCCTACTCGGCCTCTATGACCACTCGGCTTCTACGCCTATTCGGCTTCTATGCCGGTTTGATAACTATTTGGCTTCTATGCCATGGTGACAGACATTGGCTTCTACGCCAACCTCTTCTACGCGAGGGATACCTACCTACGTGGCTTCTATGCCGTGATCTTCATAGCAGTTATACGCATTTTGTCCCTTAGTTGGACCCGCGTCACACGCTCTTTCAAAAGATCATCTATACGCAGGCATTGGTTATTTTAACCGTTGTGTAAAAGGGTGCTGTACTTTCCACTACTCGGTTTTTACACCGACTGAGTGGTCACTGTCACTAAAACTCTATAAATAGATACCTCTATCAACAGAGGTCGAGGTCGAAAAATTGGTCAAGAAAACCAATATAAGATCCAAGGGCGAAAAATTGGTCAAGAAAACCAATATCAGATCCAGGGTCGAAAAATTGGAGATTGAAGAGAGATCGCAGAATCCTTGAGAGAGAAGAATCTGGAGCTCAAGCAAAGAGTAGTGATCTACGACTTTGGCATCGTGCATCCATCCTCTTTCGCAACCTTTGAAGCTGTTCTCCGTCTTCTACGCCACTTCTTCATCATCGTGTGGTCCAAGGGCTAAAGCGATCGGCTACAGATCAGACACCCATAGCAATATTTACCCAGATTAAATAAATTGTACTCCCACATCCTCGTATAGGATTAACATTGTACAAGCTTGTTTGTAAACCAAAAAAGGAAAGGGTTTTCTTTCGTAATAAAGAACCCGTCATTTTTTTTACGATCCTTTTGTTTATTTTATCAGACAACAGGTATCGGAAGCAGTTGAAGTAATCCTGCAGATCTCTGATGCTCAGCCTTGACTTGCTGACACACCAGGCACTTGGCCATAAAGCGTGTTATCTCTCTCTTCATTCCATGCCACCAGTAGTACTGTCTCAAGTCTCTGTACATCTTCGTGCCTCCAAGATGAATAGAGTAGGTCAAACTGTGTGCCTCTGTCATCAACTCCTGCCGAAGCTCTCCATTTAGAACATAGAGACGATTTCTATATCTCAAAGTTCCGTCTTCATATATACGCAGTCCTGTCTATATTCCAGCCTCTGTCCTCTGTCTAAGCCTCTGAAATCTGGCATCTGTTGCCAAAGCAGCCTTGATCCTCTCCACTAATGTCGACTGCAACTGAAAACTCGACAACTGTCCATCTACTCCGGGCATGACAACCTCTATACCCATCTACTCTAGATCTCTCAGTAGATGTTGTTGGGTAGTCAAGAAAAATGCCATGGGTCTTCTGCTCAACGAGTTAGCTACTACTTTGGCCTTTCCCGGATGGTACTGTAGCTTAATCTCGAAGTCTGTCATCACCTCGAGCCAACGCCTCTGCCTCTGATTAAGGTCCTTCTGGGTATAGACGTACTTCAGGCTCTTATGATCAGTGAATATTTCTACTCTCTCTCCATATAAGTAGTGTCTCCAAAGCTTCAAAGCAAAGATTACTGCTGCAAGCTCCAAGTCGTGAGTGGAATAGTTCTTCTCATGGGTTCTCAACTGTCTAGAAGCATAGACTACAACCTTCCCATGCTGCATCAAGACACATCCTAATCCTTTCCCTGATGCATCGCTATAGATCACGAATCCTCCGGGTCCAGATGGTATGGTCAAGATGGGAGCTGTAGTCAAACGCTTCTTCAGCTCATCGAACGCTGTCTGACACTCCTCTGTCCAAGTAAACTCCTGCTCCTTACGAGTCAAATGGGTCAGCGGCTCTGCGAACTTCATAAAGTTCTCCACGAACCTCGGGTAATATCCGGCAAGTCCTAGAAAGCTCCTCACTTCTGAGGCATTGGTAGGGGTTGGCCATGTCTCTACCGATGAAATCTTCGCCGAATATACTGAATTGCCATCTCCTGAGATAACGTGTCCAAGGAAAGCGACACGATCTAAAAGAAACTCGCACTTGCTCAGTTTGTCATAAAGCCTCTCTCTCCTCAGCGTCTCTAACACTAGTCTCAAGTGCTTCTTTTGCTCCTCGTGGCTCTTCGAATACACCAAAATATCGTCGATGAAGACTACCATGAACTGGTCTAAGTATTGGTGAAATACTCTGTTCATCAAGTTCATAAATACAGCAGGTGCATTCGTTAGTCCAAAAGGCATCACCAAGAACTCGTAGTGTCCATATCGAGTCCTGAAGGCTGTCTTTTGAATGTCTTCTCTTCGCACCTTTACTTGGTGATAACCCAATCTCAAGTCGATCTTTGTGAATACTACTGCTCCTGTCAACTGGTCGAATAAATTGTCAATCCGCGGCAGGGAGTACTTGTTCTTGATAGTCAAAGCATTAAGGGCTTTGTAATCAATGCACATGCGTACTGTTCCATCCTTCTTAGGTACAAACAATACTGGTGCTCCCAGGGTGATGCACTAGGACGGATAAACCCCTTTCTCTACAATTCCTCCAATTGTAGCTTCAGCTCATCTAACTCCTTCTTCGCCAATCGGTACACATTAGAAGATACCGGTGCTGCTCCGGGTACTACTTCAATAGTGAACTCTACGTCTCTATCTGGCGGTAAACCTGGAAATTCTTCGGGAAAAACATCTTTAAATTCTGCAACTATTGGTGGAGGTACCATCTCTATAGCCATGTAAGTTTCAGCTATCTGTCCTACCCCTTGTTCGACGGTCCCTCGCATGTACTCGAACTCCGGTTGATCTGGCGATCTAAAGGTGACGCTACCCTTCCGGCAGTTCAGTACGGCATTATAATGGCTTAACCGGTCTATGCCTAACACAACATCAAAGTACGACATAGGCAATACTAAGAATCGTGCTCTCATCTCTCTACCACAGACGACTACCGAACATGTTCTGATAGTGCTGGTAACCGGCACGATACCTCCTCCGGTAAGAATCCCCAACTCTTAGGTAAGGGGGAAGTCACTACTCTATGCATTGCTATGAATCTACTAGATATAAATGATAATGTAGCTCCAGAATCAAACAATGCAGTTGCAGGTAATGATGCAACCAAAATGGTACCTGTGATAGCTTTCCCTTTTGCTCCCTCCTTTGTAGCTACTAGTGCAAAGGCCTGTCCGTGCCTCTGCCCTCCGGTCTGTTGTCGGGCTCGATCAAACTGCGCCTCCTGTGGGGCCAAGGGTGGTCCCCTTTGAAATCCTCCGGATGCTGGTGGACGTTGACCTCCTGGCGGTGGTAGTATCCTCGGAACTGGTGTTGTTGGCCTCTGTCCGGCCGACGGTGCTGCCTCTCTGCGCTATGGGCAGTCTCAAACTTGGTGCTGGTCAGACCCACAAATCAGACATGTCCTCAGTCTCTTTCTGCAGTCCTTCTCATAATGTTCTCTCTTACCACAGTGGTAGCAAGTCTGAAGCTCCTTTTGCTGGTATGGCGTTGTCCTCTGTTGTGTCTGTGCTCCAGGATGACGGATCGGTCCTCCTACTCCAGGCTGAGCTCTGGCTGGTGTGGTTGTGTTGGAACGTCTTGCTCCTCTGCCGATGGCCTCCTGGACCCTCGCCTCTGAAAGAACCTCTTCATAAGAAATCCTCGCATGTGCGGTGGTATACCTCTGTAGCTCGAAGGTGAGGCCGTAATGGAATCTCTGGGCCTTCTCTAGATCATTGGGTATCAGGACGGCACCAAATCTGCTAAGGCGGCTGAACTCTGCGTCATAGGCGTCAACAGTCATATTTCCCTGTTCTAGATGTAGGAACTGGGAGTACAGGGCATTTCTGACGGTAGCTGGGAAATACTTTGCATTGAAGTATTCTAGGAACTGTTTCCAAGTCTGGTTCTTGCCTACACTGCGCTCAATAGAATCCTACCAGTGATGGGCGTTGCCTTTCAGTTTGGCCCTCACGACGGTTATCCAAAGGTCTGGATGCAGTTGTGAAGCCTCTACTAGCATCTCCGTATTGGCGACCCAATCGGAGATCTGCTCTACGGTCTCGTTGCCCCAGAAAGTATCTGGTCCTATCTGTAGGAACCATCTTACAGTGCCACCTGTCTGGGCGGGTGCAGGTGCAGGTGCTGGTACTGGTGCTGTGACAGGTGTCCTCTTTAGTACTGCCATCAAACTCTGTCTCAATGTCTCGGTTTGATGCCACTATGCTTGCATCATGGTCTGGAAGAACTGAAGCATCTGTGGCTGTCCATCTAATGGTGGCATCTGAGGTGGATAAGGTGGAGGTGGTGGTAATGGAACCTCTAGCTGTACGGTAGGAGTCTCCTCAGATGTCGGCCTCTCGGTCTGTGGCATCGGCGTAGCTCCTGAAGTCTTGCCTTTACAATGCTGCATGGGGATCGTCTGGGAAGTCTGTCCCTCGTGCTGCGACGTAGGATCGCCCTGAGAAGTCTCGTGCCAATGTATCAGCGAGGTCTGTAGCGGTGGTTGCCCTTGGGGTATCTTCTCTCTTTGGGTGGTGTCGGTTGGCATCACGGCACCGGGTGCTCCTCGTCCACTACGCAAGTTCATCTTGCTACAAGAGATAGGACTTCATTAAAAGAGTACGAAATTAAGCAAACAGGATGCAGATATTCAGAAGCAATACGAAGGAAATACAAAGATGAAATCAAAGTGGATGAGACCTAGAAATTTCTATCCTATTACAGGCTCGTTGGGCATGTTACCATACCACAAACGATAAAGTCGACCTGCATAGGCCACCACTAAAACCATGTCACGCCCCAGTCCCAAAAGTACGCGGGACCAGGTCACGTGGCAATAAGCTGTCACATCTTCGAGGATAATCCCAATTTAATGGATCCTAACGAAGAGTGCTACGCTGTCCTAAATACTAACATGTCCCATAATAATCAACCACAGATAATCTAATCTCATCCATAATATAAACAGCAAGAAGTACTAAATAAACTGCTGGAAGATAAATACTAGTCTCAAGATATCATAGTACAACCAATAATGTCTGGTGGGAACAAACCCACTACTATGACAAAATAAAATTCTGAAATGATAGATAAAATAGTGATGACTAGGGCATCGGCTGACTAGATAATGATGCTCCCAATCCTAGGCAGAAGACCTACAAGTGATCACGAAAACTCTGACGGTAGTACCTCTAGCTTCTCTGCGGTAGCGAACCTCATCTCCTGTCCTGGGCCGTACACTGTGGGGTAATATGCCTAGTCCAAATCTGGAAAGGTACCAGGTCCTCAGAGGGACGTAACAAGATACATAGAAACATGTCATATATAAATACTGAATAAAATAAATACAATAAAGGGTGTGCTAACCATCTAAGTGAATGCAATATGAGGACAACTTTGGTACGTATGGGTAGGCGTAGGCATAACATCCAACACCCTGAAGAGCATGGCAGCAGTGCAGTATATCATCCATATCGCTCCGAAGAACATGGTAGCAGTACAGTATATCGTCCATATCGCTCTGAAGAACATGACAGCAGTGTAAAGGGAGTCATTGGATCCGTGGCTCCTCTGGATACTACGAACTCCAATGGGTGTATCCCATACGCCTACTAATGTCCTCCCCGCCCAATGTAGATACGCAAGTCGAATACTCGATGTGCATACCACGTATCTATATGCCAGTCTCTACCAATAAAATATAACCTGAACTACGTACTAACCGTGATGTAGGTTACATGCACCGATAGCTAGTCGAGTACGCAAACCCGCATCCCAATACGAATATGTCTCAGTGAACATGTAAAGTGTCAGGTCTTAGAAGATAACAGAGTATCCTCTAATGGGGTGAGTCTGCTAATGACTAGGTCAGGTATACTAATCATCGACGTATCCGTCAAATGCACCCAAGTCAAATCTCGGACACGCATAGTTGTATAAAAGAAAAGCACAAGAATACAATACAACATATGCAGCATTTAATTTAAACAGTAAATATAGCAAGATATCTTGCCTGAGTCCTCAAGATGTGAATGCCAAAAGCCTGCTCCTACGGTGTCTCCCGGCTGATCCAATGGTCCTAAACACACAATATAATATAGCAATCTAACATCAAATACTAAGACAATAAGCAGACCCTATGTTGCTCTTAGGAACTGTCACAAGTTCACGACTGATCGAAGACGGCGTCACGTGTGCACGTAGCTAGGATGTACACGTGTTCTATCCTTGTCAGCGTGTGTCTTGAGACAATAATTACTAAAGTTAAGGAGTTACCACTATTCCTGATTTGTACGAATACATATCTTTGGTTCCCCTGTCCAAATGTACTCAGTTTGTGTTAAGGCTTTCAGGTGAATTACTAGCCTTGATGACGGTCTCATAATTTAGGTGTTTGCCAGTTATTAAACAACTTCTAAATCTTGTTAATCATTATACCAGCATGTATATAATTAGGGTTAATTCAGTTTGTTATTAACTAGTTTAATTATCAGCACGCATATATATCCGTATTATTTTATGCTAACTGGTTTGTGTCGACACAGGACACGTCGACACGATGACTCGAATAAACTGTCATACAATGATACTATACGAGAACGAGCGTGGGATCGAGTACCTGGCTGCTGCTTGGACGAGGTTCTGCTCGTCCTGGTCGTCTTCCTCGTGGGTGGAGCTCCGACGTTGACCGGTGGGTTGGCCGACAGCGGCCTGCAGCTTGGTGGCGTTGGTGCGGGCTGAGGATGGCACGGGGTGGCTGACAATTCGTGGGGTTAGGCCGGGGTAGACCTGAAGGTGGTGGTCGACGGTATTTATGAAGTCGGAGGTGGTGGGTGTCCGTTTGGGAAAGAGATGGCTCGGTTAGATGTTCGGCTAGGACGCGTGGGGTGATGGTGATGGTACGGTGTCCGGTGGTTGCAGGCAGATGGGGTGCTGCTAGCGGTTGGGTGGTGGTCCAGCAGTGAGGGGGTCAGGTGGCTAAGGTGGTCCGGTGGTGGACGCGGCGTCGGGCAGTCGGGGGGGTAACTCGGGTGTAAGGGGAATGGTTAGGGTTTGGGTATTTGATGAATAGTAAATTTAGGGTTTAATGGTAGGGAGTATGTATATTTATAAGGAGGATTTGATGGACTGGCCTCAGAACTTGGGTCTGTCTGGACTCATTGGGGAGGGGCTGATCCTTGGGAAAGGGTGCACGCGACTTGTTTGGGTCTTGCTTGAGGTAAAATTGCTCTTAATTTAATTTTATTAAAAGCAAGGTGCATGGTGTTCTTTAATGTATTAAAAACACATGGAACTAGATTTGGGTGGGACACAAGCGTCATGAGCGTAGCAGGCTTGGAATAGGTCAATGCCCATATTTGGGTTACACGGAGTTGGGTTGTGGTCGAGTCTTAAATTAAATAAATCCTAAATTGGTCGAGGGGGTTTATACACGTGCTGCTCATACTGATGGCCAGTCAAGAATGAAGCACGATTCCCTACATAAACTTACTCTGTGTTATGCAAAGATACGTGTCAAGGCCTGGGGAGTCATATTGATAACTCCACAACTTTAGGTGGATCCACTAGACGTTATGTCAAACACAAGCCCTAATGTCAACACCTTCGTTGACTGCACCCAAGTCTTTCTCAGACGCGCACAGTTAAATACAATATTAAAACAATAAAACATGCAACTAAGTAATAACTGTACAATAAGGCAAGGTATACTTGCCTGGGTCCTCAAGCTGCGATTACCAATAACCTGCTCCCGAAGTCTTGCGGGACGATCCAATGGTCCTATATATATATATAATACAATACAATATAGCATCAGTCGTTACACTAGCACACACACAAACACGATTACACTAAACTCAGAAACTACGCAAGGCAGGGGTGGTACTAGTCAACTAGCAGGGTCAAGTGTGCGCCTAAATGCACGGGCGTCATGTCTTCAAATGATGTGCAAAATCAGACAGTCAACTCACTAACACATGTCTAAGCCAGTACGTCGGTGTACACAAGGCAGTCAATTCACTAATATTCAGGGTCACATGGTCATATACAATTACAGGGTATCCGCAGTTAATGCCTAGGGTCATACATCATACATATATTACAGTCATACCTAGTACTAGTAATCAATTTCCATAGAATATATATACATATATCTATATATCAACTAATAATTATACACACATGTACGCACACGCAACTAGTTACTAGGTTCACCAACACAGGGTCTTATGATCAACTAAACTGTCATAAAGTAATTCTAATCCTAATTAATATTCATATAAGCATACACACACAAACATGAATGAAGGCAAGTCGAACCTGCGCGTTACATGCACGTGCACGGGATCGAGGGTGACTGCTGCAGGTTATCTCCGGAGAGGTGGGACGGGTCGACGATTACGACGATGATGATGATAATGATGGTGGTGGTGATAATGATAATGATGAAGGTGATGATGATGGTGATAATGATGGTGATAATGATGATGAAGGTGATGATGATGATGATGATAATGATGAAGGTGATAATGATGATGATAATGATAATGCTGATGTTGATACCGAGGCTGTCGGAGGGGAGCGGCTCAACAAGGTCGATGGAGGGCTGCTCGTCGGGTGAACGGAGACCCTGGTGAGCAGGAGGCGGTGGAAGGTCACCGGAGTCGGGTGGAGGAGAACGGCCCGGTGGGATGGAGGCAGGGAACAGGTCGTGGCTGTGGGTGAGGTTGGCGAAGGTGGAGTGGGAAGTCTGGCAGTGAGGGAGGTCGTGGCGGTGAGGAGGAGTCAGGGATGCTGCTTAGCGACGGAGGTCGACTGCCGTGAGGCAGGAATGTTGTGGAGCGGAGGTGGTGATGGGGATGATGTTAAAGGTGATGGGGACGGTAGTGACCGGATTGTCCCGGTGGAGGAGGATGACCGAGGAAGGAGGGATGAAAGGAGGTTGAGTCGGAGGGATCGACGCTGGTGAGCGGTGGTATCGAGGGGATCCGACGGAGGATGGTAAGGAGGAGGTGGTTCAGTTGGCTGTTGGCCGCTGTGGTCGACGGGGAGGCGCTATAAAATGGTGGTGAAGTCAGGCTCCGGTGGTTGATGGCCATGAGGCAAGGGGATGATGGCATCAGTGGGTAAAGATGATAGGGGTAATGGTGATTATGGCTTGCTGCCGGCGGGGCTGCTCGGAGGAGACAGTCTGGGTGACGCGGGAAGTCGGGGACGGAGGCGGTTGCAGAGGCGGGGACTCGGCTATGATCACCGGAGAAAGGAGAGGTATGGAGAGGGTGATGGTGATGGGTCAACGGGGAGATGAGGTTTGTGGGATGTCAGTGCACGGGGTGGCCATTGCTCGGCAGGGATACCCGGAGGGTGAGCTCTAGCGGTCAGCTCAGGCGGCTCCGGCAAAAAAGTGGGATTAAGTTTAGGTTAGTTTTAGGGTTTGGGTTTGTAGTTTGATATTGGTGATGGTGATGAAAATATTAATGGAGGAGAAGAGTTTTGCATGAGGAGAAGAGGATGACTACCTAGGGATTAAGGCCGGCCTATGTATTCCTTGGGATGGGGTTGGGTGTTTACATGAAGTAAATTGGAGGGTGGTGATGGTATTGGGTTGAATGGAGGGCTAAGATTTGATATAGAGGAAAGTATACAAGAAAAGGGAGAGAGAAGGGATTGGACCGGTCAAAGAGGGGAATGAGGTTTTCTTCATTGGCCTTGACCAATAGGATGATGACACATCATTGCACTTTTGTATAAAAGTCCTCAACAATTAAAAAATTTCACAAAAATGGAAATTTGGATTAAATGAGGGAAAATACCATGTTTGGTGTGATATAGTGGCTAAAAATGGTGTGTAGTGCTTAGTATGAGCCCTGAGGGTGTGAATGGGGTTTTGGTTTGGTGTTGGATTTAGTTTTAGGTTAAGTTGGGTCCTTACACTAATTTAATTAAAAATAGTGTAATTGGTGTTCTAAAATTAATTGGAAGCACATGGAATTAAAATTAGGTAGGACACAAGTAGCATGGACATAGAAGACTCAGAATAGAATATTATCATAAATTGGGTTGTATAAAATTGGTCGAGGTTGTGTCTCCAATTTTGATTGGAACGAACAATGATGCAAAGTTGGATTTATTTGAATTTAAGAACGGACGTTTGTAACGAATATTATGTGACTAAAATGAAGCACAGGGGAAGGTATTTATGATTTACACAAGGGTCAGAATGGAAGGCTGGCACATCTAGGAAAAGTGGGTAAAATTTGTTGGAAAGCAAATGCTAGGGTAGCGCTCCAAATATCGAAACAACGGTAAGGTGCACAAAGTGTTACGAATATTGTACAACAATCTAAAACACTATGATTTAAATTCCAATTGGCTTCAAACTAACCCTAGTCTCTCGATCTAAGTTAAGTAGACCTAAAATTTGGTCGAGGGATTTTATAATCTACCCAACTTACAAGAATTTCGTCCTTGAAATTAAAACAAACAGATAATAAGCTATAACTCATCAAGCAATGCTACAGACATACCTAGGACCGATGGAGTTGGCCTTTGCACTATCTATTGGGATCTATTAACATACTGGGAATACTTCTGAGCCTGATGTTTGTTCCATTCGTACCTTGAACACTGTCATAACCTTCTTCTACAACTAGGACGGTTTAATATCTCAATATTCTTTCCTAGGTATAACGCCATCATCCTATAGTATCCATATTGAAATCCTGTATCCTAACTTCTTACAATCGCTCTTAGCAACAATAAGTCTAATCTAGCTAGTCAGTCATACCTAGTCTAGAAGCTCAACTCAAACAATTCCTAGTAGGAGTATATAAAATAAAATACAACATAAGTCTCTACCCAATGCATAGTAATAAGAATATATAGAAATTATGTAATTAATATCTATTAAATCCGTCTAAATACCCTAGAATAAATTATAACAAATATAATAAAAAGGATACGATACCTAAAATTTATTGGCTAGGGCAAATTGGATATAGGTTCCCTTAACACCACCTACTGCTAAGGATTAGGTTTAGCAAGCTCATGTCCTATTAGTCAAAAGTCTAAATCTCTATCCCTAAGTAGTTTATGTGTAATCCACAATATTCATCTACCATTCCTGTCAGACTTCTATCTTCTATTTACACCCCATATTTATGTGTCAATATATAATCTAGGAGTCTAGTGATAATCCTCTACCAATTGACCAATGAGTCAGCGTGTGATCTAAACCTGTATTTCGCTCCTTGAATTAAGACCTCTGTAGATTGTCTAACTCTGAAAGGTAAAGATTGAGCGGACTTGGTAGGTTAATCCATGATCACCTATACCGCATTACAACCACTGGGACTCCTCAAAAATCCCGTAACGAAGTCCATAGTGATGTGCTCCCATTTTTACTCAGGTATCGAGAGTGGGTTTAAGTAAACCTACGGACCTCTAATGTTCAGCCTTGACCTGCTGACACACCAGGCACTTTGCCACGAAGCGGCTATCTCCCTCTTCATTCCATGCTACCAATAGTACTGCCTCAAGTCTCTGTATATCTTTGTGCCTCCTGGATGAATAGAGTATGCTGAACTGTGTGCCTCTGATATCAGCTCCTGACGAAGTTCTCCGTTCGGAACATAGAAACGATCTCCACATCTCACAGTCTTGTCCTCGTATATACGCCATTCTGTCTACATCCTGGCCTCTGTCCTCTATCGAAGTATCTGAAATCTGGCATTTGTTGGCAAGGCAACCTTGATCCTCTCAACCAATGTCGATTTCACCTGAAATCTCGGCATCTGGCCGTCTGCTCCGGACATAATGACCTATATACCTAACTGCTCTAGATCTCTCAACAGGTGTTGCTGGGTAGTCAAAAGAATGTCCTGGGCCTCTTGCTTAATACCCCAGCTACCACGTTGGCTTTTCTCGGATGGTACTGTAGCTTAATATTAAGTCTGTCATCACCTCGAGCCAACGTCTTTGTCTCCGGTTCACGTCCTTCTCTAAGTTTTAAAAGAAACTCGGTCAGGGTCACAAATCTCATCTTGTTGCCACTCTACCCCTTTTTACCTCAAACTTGAGGTTTCTCCTAGTTTACTCCATGCGTACCCTTCACCCAAACTATATGGGTACCATCTTATTTATAACTGGCTATCCATTATAGATAGTTCACGATATCCAACTCAAGGCTATAACATCTGTCGATACTCTCATCCTTCGATATAATTGCTCTATTTCAGATACTAGCTCAATTAATCGAGCTATCAATGGTAAGAACACGAGCCTAGTAGACACTGACAACCGTGATAAGTCTAGTACATCTAATCTAATTTAAAAGATACAATGTAGTACTTAAGTTATCTCATCATCCAAATATTGGGTCTAGCAATCTACCTATCTGTTTTAGCTTAGTCATATAATCATCATTATCTAAAGGGTGGAAAATTTTAGGTCTGATACTGTAAGTCACGAGGTAACTAGGGGTTAGCCACTATGGTTTTCTACCTAAAGTGCTATTTCATACCCTATTTTTTTTAGTATCTGATGATCGTCTTCTAGATGTGAGTCTAACATTCTGTCTGGTTAAGTTTATAATGTTGTTCCTCGTATCACTACCCTAAGACTATAATTAATTTCTAGCATCTAGCTATGTCTCTCCTAATTTATTCTAGAGCCTTAGAATCAAACAACCTTCCTAGCTTCTTATGCTTACAAATCATGGCTACCTTAAGTAAGGGTAGGGTCTAGTTTTAAGTCTCTACTTCTATGTCTAATTCTTACGCCAACAGTCTATACTATCTCTAGCAACAAGGAAGAACTTATCAACCTTCTCTACCATGGTTAACCATCTACTCAAACATCCTATCAAATGTGCCATCTTCATCTTGACGAGGATATGCTCCTGGAGGAAATCATCGTGCGCGAGCATTCATCTTCCCAAAATAAGGAAGATGAGAAACAATAATAACGATATCGACGATAAATAAACGAATATAGTGATGAAGTCCAAGGGCGACAATTGATTACAAGAGGAGTTTTAAAATCAGTTATGGATTGAGATCTTATTCAACATTAATCCTAAGTTGCAGGCTCGTTCGGTACAGTAACGTAACCGAAACGATATGCTCTGACCTGCATAGGCCACCACTAAAACTATGTCACGCCCCAGTCCCAAAACGTATGGGACCAGACACGTGGCAATGGCCATCTGGTACGACTCCGTAGGGCTTTTCAATTTAATGGACCCAACAAAGTGCACTTATGCTGTCCACGGTCAAGTGATCCAATTAAAAATCTAATTCTAACATGCAACAAGTAAACTAAATCTCAATTTATGGTAAATAGATCTCAAGAAAGAACGATACACATCATCAGTCTGCAGCCCAATAATATATCCGTTCGAATAGACCAAAAGAACAACATAGGTCTATAAACACTAGGCTATAAAAACAGAATCAAAAATGGAAAGTAGCACGTGATTGTAATAGCTGAAAATGTAAAGATACCTGCAATGATGTCCATACTCCACTATATCAAACATCTTGCAAACTACACAAATAACCTAGAAGGGAACCAGGTCCTCAGAGGGACGTAACAAGATACAAAAATACTTTCCATAAATTAAATACTATAAAAACTCGAGGGTGAACTAACCAGCTAAGTGAAATACAATTTGAGGACAACTTAGTACGTATGGGAAGTTTAGGCTAGACATATGCTGACGTAATTCACCAATCGTCGTGACTGGCTAGTATATGCCATATATGCCCCCATAATAAGGCACTATGCAATATAATAAGATCCAGCTCTGAAGAGCGTAGCATCTGTACATATAACATCTATCGTTCCGGAAAACGTGGAATCTGTATAGTATAACATCCATATCGCTCCGTAGAACGTGGAATCTGAATAGTATAACGTCTATATTGCTCCGTAGAACGTGGAATCTGAATAGTATAATGTCCATATTGTTCCGTCGAACGTAGAATCTGAATAAAGGAAGTGGGTGTCCCATATGCCTACTAGTCGTCCTCCTCGCCCAATGCCAATGTACAAGTCGCGAATACGACGTGGACATCTCGTACTATAATGCAAGTCACTAAAGAAATATACAACTAAGCTAAATACTGTCACACATGCTGCTAATACTGATGGCCAGTCAAGCATGAAGCACGCATACCTACATGAACTCACTCTGTGTCGTACAAAGATACGTGTCAAGGCCTGGGGAGTCATATTGATAACTCCACAACTTTAGGTGGGTCTACTAGACACTATTTTAGACACAAGTCCTAATGTCAAGGCCTTCGTTGACTACACCCGAGTCTTTCTCGGACGCGCACAGTTAAATACAATATTAAAACAATAAAACATGTAACTAAGTAATAACTAAATTTAAATAGTACAACAAGACAAGGTATACTTGCCTGGGTCCTCAAGCTACGAGTGCCAATAACCTGCTCCCGAAGTCTCGCAGGACGATCCAATGGCCATATATATATATAATACAATACAATATAGCATCAGTCGTTACACTAGCACACACACAAACATGATTACACTAAACTCAAAAACTATGCAAGGCAGGGATGGTACTGGTCAACTAGCAGGGTCAAGTGTGCGCCTAAATGCACGGCGTCATGTCTTCAAATGCTGTGCAAAATTAGATAGTCAACTCACTAACACATGTCTAAGCCAGTACGTCGGTATACACAAGGCATTCAATTCACTAATATTCAGGGTCACATGGTCATATGCAATTACAGAGTATCCGCAGTTAATGCCTAGGGTCATACAGCATACATATATTACAGTCATACCTAGTACTAGTAATCAATTTCCATGGAATATATATACATATATCTATATATCAACTAATAATTATACACACACGCACGCACACATAACTAGTTACTAGGCTCACCAATACAGGGTCATATGATCAACTAAACTGTCATAAAGCAATTATAATCCTAATTAATATTCATATAAGCACACACACACAAACATGAATGAAGGCAAGTTGAACCTGCGCATTAGCGTACACGTGCACGGGATCGAGGGTGACTGCTGCAGGTCATCTCCGGTGAGGTAGGATGGGTCGACGATGACGACGACGATGATGATGATGATGATGGTGGTGGTGATGATGATGATGATGAAGGTGATGATGATGATGATGATGATGATGATGATGATGATGATGGTGATGCTGATATCGAGGCTGCCGGAGGGGAGAGGCTCGGTGAGGTCGGGGAAGATGGAGGGTTGCTCATCGGGTGAACGGGGACGCTGGTGATCAAGAGGCGGTGGAAGGTCATCGGAGTTGGGTGGAGGAGAACGGCCCGGCGAGATGGAGGCAGGGAACAGGTCATGGCTGTGGGTGAGGTTGACGAAGGTGACATAGGAAGTCTGGCAGTGAGGGAGGTCATGGCGGTGAGGAGGAGTCGGGGCTGCTGCTCAGCGACGGAGGTCGACTGCCATGAGGCGGGGATACTGTAGAGCGGAGGTGGTGATGGGGATGATGTTAAAAGTAATGGGGACGGTGGTGATCGTACTGTCCCGGTGGAGGAGGAGGATCGAGGAAGGAGGGATAAAGGGAGGTTGAGTCTGAGGGATCGACGCTGGTGAGCGACGGTGTCGAGGGGATCCGGCGGAGGATGGTGAGGAGGAGGTGGTTCAGTCGGCTGTTGGCCGCTGTGGTCGAGGAGGAGGCACTGTGAAATGGTGGTGAAGTCGGGCTCCGGCGGTTGATGGCCGTAGGGCAATGGGATGATGGCAGCAGTGGGTGAAGATGATGGGGGTAATGGTGATGGTGGCTTGTTGCCGACGGGGCTGCTCGGAGGAGACGGTCGAGGTGACTCAGGAAGTCGAGGACGGAGGTGGTTGTAGAGGCGGGGACTCGGCTGTGATCACCGGAGGGAGAAGAGAAATGGAGAGGGTGATGGTGATGGGTCGATGGGGAGATAAGGTCTGTGGGATGTCAGTGCACGGGGTGGCCGCTGCTCGGCGGGGATGCTCGACGGGTGAGCTCCGGCGGTCGGCTCAGGCTACTCCGGCGGAAAGGTGGGATGAAGTTTAGGGTTAGTTTTAGGGTTTGGGTTTGTAGTTTGATATTGGTGATGGTGATAAAAATATTAATGGAGGGGGAGAGTTATGCATGAGAAGAAGAGGATGACTACCTAGGGATTAGGGTCGGCCGATGTATTCCTTGGGATGGGGTTGGGTGTTTACATAAAGTAAATTGGAGGATGGTGATGGTATTGGGTTGAATGGAGGGCTAAGATTTGACATGGAGGAAAGTATACAGGAAAAAAGAGAGAGAAGGGATTGGACCGGTCAAAGAGGGGAATGAGGTTTTCTTCATTGTCCTTGACCAATAGGATGGTGACACATTATTGCACTTTTGCATAAAAGTCCTCAACAATTAGAAAATTTTATAAAAATGGGAATTTAGACTAAATGAGGAAAAATACCATGTTTGGTGTGATGTAGTGGCTAAAAATGGTGTGTGGTGCTTAGTATGAGCCTTAAGGGTATGAATGGGGTTTTGGTTTGGTGTTGGGTTTAGTTTTGTCATGACCCGCACCCAAAATATGGGCATGAGTCGTGGGTACGTCCAGCCTACACTGCAGCATTGGCGGTAGAACGCTGTCTAGGTCACAATAAATACTAAACATAACTCCCAACCTATCATTGATATCAATCTCCATAAGGAGGACAATATACATCTCACAATATCTCGTAAAGTAAACTCAATCACAACAACTATAAGAGTATAAAGGCACGATAAAAGATAAGAAGAATGACATAGTCAACACCATGTATCAAAATAAAGATAAACCACAGTCTAGCTGTCTAACATAAAGTCTCCACAAGTCCAACATAAACTCAGAATAAGTCTAAACATAAACTGAAATAAACCTCAAATAAGTTTCAGCATAAGATAAATACTGCCTAGATAGCTGCAGGTAATGTATCATCTAAAGGAATAGTCTCCTCTAAGATCTCTGGTGTGTAGTCTGCATCTATACCTGGTCCGTAATGTGTGGGACAGAAATCCTCAAGATCCTCTGAAAAAATATCCAATCAGGATTGGAATAAAGTACAAGCACTAACAGCAGTTCCACATATATTGACAAAAACTATAACACAGTGTAAAAAAATACAAGACAGATATAAATTATGGCAATAAGAGATACTGGACATAATGAAGTACTGGAAGAAATGCTGGAATAAAGAAATACTGAAACATCATCATCAATGTACATGTAGCAATGAAATAGAAATACAAGTGCATGCTAGAACAATGATCTAGAATATAATGAGTATTAGAACAATAACTAGAACATGTAGAGATGCTAGATCAATATACTAGAGATACATGTCAAGAACATCTAACTAAGTGTGTGAAACATTAGCATATCATGTGATCGGTTTGGGACTGATCAGGCTTGCTATGTATGACTAGTTATGATTCATGCAAGGTCAAGCTAACCATCCGAATAGCTATGATGCAAGCAATAGTCAGGCAAATCATACATAACAGGCTATGAGGCATGTAATGGTCAGGCTGCACTGACGTGAGGTGTGGGTGAGCTATGATGCAAGTAGAGTTGGGTATGATCACATAAGCTACTAATAATTACCCGTTTTCCCCAGCTAGCACGATGGATTCCAAATCACGACTCCTCGTGACAGGTCTCGATGATGCCAACTCGTGTAAACAACATTGTCAGAATCATGTACGCTATACAACTAGAATTATAGAGATAATCAACATAATAAAAACTGTCAGAGAATATACTCGCCTGTGGTCCTTAGCTGGCAATACCAATGTTCTGGTTCCAAAGTATCGTCTGAATAATCCAACAGTCCTATAGACATATCATATAATATAATATTGTATCAGACATTACACTAACACACAAAATCAAAACACAATGAACTCAGCGACTACACAAAATCAAAACACAATGATATGGTCTTTCCAGTACGTCGGTGTACATATGGCAGTCTGCTAACATGTTATATGGTCACAGGTCAATATAATCTACGAGGTATCCGTAATTTATATTCGGGTTATCTAGTACATAGACATATTATACATATTATTAATCTTAGCATATAACATTGATACTCATAATATATATGTATACCAATTTATTACATATATAATAGATATACGAGTATATACACTAATATAATACATATGCAATATATATATATATATTAAACATATACTAGGAATATATATACAATACATATACACATGTATATATACTAATTTAGATATACTATATATATATATATATATATGCATACATGAATATTAATATTAAACATATACTAATACACATACCAATACCAACTACAAATATGCATGCATACAATGAAGAACTACGCGTATGCGTGTACGTGTACATGTACGCGAAAGGGGACTCAAACCTCGGTACATTGGACGAGACGTGCGTGTCGAGGTCATCGCAGAGTGCTCGGTTCAGTCGAGCGGGTTGGAAGCAGGTTCAGCGGGGTCTCCGGTGTCCGTGCAGGCGGGTCGTCGGCTTTAGGCGAGTCGACGTGCTCGGCGGGGTTCGCGGCGCTGCTGCAGGTCTCCGGTCGACGAGGAGAGACGGGTTGGCAGGTGAGCGGCGGGGTTGCTGGCGGTTCAGGCGAGAGGTTGGAGAAGCACTGCGGTACTAAGGAGTCGGGGACGGTCGTCAGGCGGGGCAGCGGGGTTGCTGCTATGATCAGTGGTCGGCGGGTCGAGCTCCAGTCGGCATGGCGCGTGCTCGGTTCAGGCGAAGGTCGAAGTCGGGGAGATGGCGAGGCTGATGAGAACGGGGTGGCTGGTGAACTCTGGTGGGTTGCGGATGAGTCAGGAAGGAGATGATGGGAAGGAGGAAATTTGGCTGTGCTCTTAGGTTAGGGTGAAGGAAAAGTAAAGTAAAATAATACTATATATATAGGTAGTATTTGGGTTGACCTAGAATTAGAGTTTGGTCAAAACCCTCTTGGGATTGGGCCTTGCCATGGATATTTCAATGGCTAGGATTTAAATAGATTTAAAAATGGAATGCTAGGATGCATTGGTTTCAAGGTTTTGAGGCCATGGTTCATGGAGATTGATGTTGCATTGCACACTCACAAAAATTATAGAATATACACATGAAGGAGAAATGGGTTATTTACGTGTCGTGTCCAACGGGATGGATACCTTAATGCACTTTTGCACAAAAGTGCCCAACAATTAAAAAATTGCACAAAGTGAGATTTATGATTTTAATTAATTAAAATAAATGCAAATGGTGTTCTAAAATTAATTAGAAGTACAAAGGGCTAAAATTAAGTGGGACACAAGTATCATGAATGAAGTAGACTCAGAATAGAATATTACCCTAATTTGGGTTACACAAAATGGGTCGAGATTTTGTCTCTAATTTCGATTCGAACACACAAGGATACAAGGTTTAATTTGTGTAGAAATAAATATAGTCGTTTGCGACGAATGTTGTGCGACTAAAATGAAGCACAATTAGACATAGTTTTGAGTCACACAAGGATCAAAATAAAAGTCTGGCACGTCTAGGACAAGGGTGTAAAATTGGTTGGAAGACAATGGCTAGTGTAGTGCTCTAATTATCGAAACAACGATAATATGCAATAATCAAATAAATCATAGCAAATTAAATATAATTAATTATCATGCAATCATTTACACATTAATTATGAAAAGATAAAAATACCCCTAATCTGAAATGTGGGGGTGACAAGTCTACCCTCCTTAAAAGAATTTCGTCCTCGAAAGTAAATAAACTAGCGCAAGAACAAACAATCAAACAATAAATTATACCTCAGTCTCGAAGAGATACGGATACTGTTCGCGCATTTCGTCCTCTCTTTCCCAGGTTGACTCACCTGGAGAGTGATGTCTCCATGCAACACGAACCAAGGGAATAGTCTGGTTCCGTAATACCTTCTCTCTATGATCCAAGATCTCAATGGGCTGTTCAGGATAGCTGAGTGTCGGTCCAACCTCGATCTCTGAGTGATCTAGTACGAGATTAGAATCTGCCACATACCGTCTCAGCTGTGACACGTGAAATACGTCATGCACTCCATCTAGATAAGGCGGCAAGTCAAGTCTATAGGCCACTACACCGACCCTTGCAAGAATACTGAAGGGCCCGATGTATCGTGCACTAAGCTTTTCGCCTCTACCAAAACGAATCGTGCCCCGTGTCGAAGAAATCCGTAGGAACACCAAATCGCCAACCTAGAATAAACAATCTAAACATGCAATCTAAAACAAAACAATCACAACCAATAAATAACAAAACTTATACCTGAAACTCTAGGGGTCTACGGTGGCTATCGGCCCATGCCGATGTCTGTCCTGCGCCACTCGCAGTCTATCTCTGATGAGTTTTACCTTCTTTTGCTGCATCCACGACCATTATTGGTCCTAACAAAGCTCTATCTCCAACATTATCCCAAGATAAAGGTGTACGACACCTTCGTCCATATAAAGCCTCGAACGGTGACATCTCAGTACTGGCCTAGTAGCTGTTGTTGTAAGCAAACTCTACTAGGAGTAGATGATCCTCCCAAGAACCTCCGAGATCCAAAACACAAGTGTGTAGCATATCTTTAAGAGTCTGAATAGTCCTTTCAGACTGTCCATCTGTCTGGGGGTGATACGCGGTACTGAACTTGAGCTGAGTGCCCAAGCTAGCCTGTAGACTCCTCCAGAAATGGGAAGTGAAATGGCTATCCCGATCTGAGACAATACTCACAGGAACTCCATGTAATCTGATAATCTACCGTACGTACATCTCTGCTAACTTCTCTGTCGATGTACCCACTTTGAAAGGTAAGAAGTGGGCTAATTTGGTCAACCTATCTACGATGACCCAAATTGCGTCCTTTCCTCCTAGAGAACGTGGAAGCCCTGAAACAAAGTCCATAGTCACGTGCTCCCACTTCCATTCTGGAATGGGTAAAGGTTGAAGCAATCCTCCTGGCCTCTGTCGATCTGCTTTTACCTGCTGGCATACTAAACATCTGGATACAAAGTGTGCTACCTCGTGCTTCATACTATACCACCATACGTGCTTCCTCAAATCTCGATACATCTTGTTGGCTCCGGGATGCATCGAGTACTGAGAGCGATGTGCCTTCTGCAAAACCTCTTCGTGCAGCTCTCCACTTGGCACATACATTTTCGTGCCATGCCGTAAAGATCCATCATCCGCAATAGTGAAGTCATTTATCAATCTTGTCCTAACTTGTGCCCTGATACTTCTCAGAGTCTCATCATCATACTGTGCAGCTCTAATTCTGTCCATCAGTTCTGATTGTATCTACAATCCCCATATCTGAATCTCAATGCCAGGAACTAGTACTTTAATTCCCAAGATCTCTAGATCGGCCAATAAGTGCCTATCTGTTGTCAAGTACATAGTCATCAGATACCTGCTCAAGGCATCGGCGACTACGTTGGCCTTTCCTGGGTGGTACTGTAATAAGATATCAAAGTCTTTCATAAGCTCTAACCACCTTTTCTGCCTCATGTTCAGCTCCTTCTGTGTAAATACATACTTCAAGCTCTTGAGGTCTGTGAAGATCTCCACACGCTCTCTGTACAGATAGTGTTTCCACAGTTTTAGAACGAAGATAACTGCTGCTAACTCCAAATCGTGAGTGGGGTAGTTCTTCTCATAAGGGCGTAATTGTCTTGAAGCATAGGCAATTACTTTCCCATGCTGCTGAAGAACGCATCCCAAACCTTTTCCTGAAGCATCACTGTAGATAGTGAATCCGCCTGTCCCTGATGGCAACGTCAAAACTGGCATTGTTGTCAATCTCTTCTTCAGCTAATCAAATACGGCTTGACATTCCTTTGTCCAGATGAAAACTACATCTTTCTTGGTCAGCCTAGTCATTGGCTCTACAATCTTGGAGAAATCTTGTACAAATCTTCTGTAGTATCCTGCTAGTCCGAGAAAGCTCCTGATTTCAACTACCGAACTGGGGATAGCCCATGATTCCACTGCCTCGATCTTCTTTGGGTTAACTAAAATTTTGTCACCCGTCACTATATGTCCAAGAAATTCAACCTTGTCAAGGAAGAACTCACACTTTGAGAGCTTTCCGTACAACTCTTCCTTCCTGAGAGTCTCCAAGACTATCCTCAGGTGCTCTTCGTGCTCCTTTGTGGTTTTTGAATACACAAGAATGTCGTCAATGAACACCACTACGAACTTGTCAAGGTACTGGTGGAATACCTTGTTCATCAAGTTCATGAATACTGCTGGTGCATTGGTTAAACCAAACGACATTACTGTGAATTCAAACTCTCCATATCTGGTCCGAAAAGCTGTCTTCGGTATGTCTTCACTCTTCACCTTCACCTGGTGATAGCCTGACCTTAAGGCTATCTTTGAAAATACCTTTGCTCCGCTCAACTAATCGAAAAGATCATCTATCCTCGGCAGTGAATATTTGTTCTTGATAGTGAGGTTGTTCAGAGCTCTATAATCGATACATATGTGTACCGTGCCTTCCTTCTTCGGTATGAACAATACCGGGGCTCCCCATGGTGATGAACTAGATCTAGTAAAACCTTTGTCTTGCAGCTCCTCAACTTGCTTCTTCAGTTCTACTAACTCGCTGTTGTTGACTTTATAGACATGTTACAAAATAGGCTCCGCTCCTGGTATTAAGCCTATAGAGAATTCAACATCTCTATCTAGTAGCAAACCTGGCAACTCCTCTGGAAATACATCCAGGAACTCCACTATCAGTGGATGTGGTAACTCCTCTTCTTTCATCCTGGCTTCGCAAAAAGTACCTTTGCTCTACTTTGCTGCTCCTCTGGCGACCTCAAACTCTGGTTTTCCTGGTGGTCAAAATACTACTCTGCCTCCGTGATAATCTATAGAAGCATGGTATTTACTCAACCATTCTATTCTGAGTACAATATCATATCCCGAAAGTGGCATGACGAGTAAACTCACGCTCAACTCTTGGCCTTCCAATGACACTCTTCGATCCTTATAATAATCATGGACTAGGATAATGCCTCCTCCAGTCGTGATCTTGCAAGTCCAATCTAATGGTTCTGTTTCTAAATGATGCTTAAGGGAATAAGATACAGATACGAAACTATGGGAAGCGCCAGAATCAAATAATGCAAGTGCTGGAATAGAATCGAGAGAAACTGAACCTGAAATCACGTCTCCAGCTGGCTCGGCCTCCTCAGTCGTCATGGCATAAGCTCGTCCCTGTGGTGCTCCTCTCTGCTGCTGCTGGTGCTGAGCAAACCTCTGCTACTATGGTGGAAGTGGAGGTCCCCTCTGCTGGCCTCCTAGTACAGTAGGTACTCTGGCTGGTCCTCTCTGAGCAGCTGTTCCACCCTGATGAGTCTGAATAGATAGGCAGTCCCTAAGCTGATGTGCTAACGATCCACAGGACAAGCAAGTACACAATCTCTTCCTACAGATGTCTCTAGTATGTCCCATCTTTCCGTAATATGCACACTGGGCAATGGGCTGATTCTGTCTCTGTGGCTGTTGCTGCTAGATATGTCCACGAACTGGTGCCTGGTGCCGCTGATGCTGCTGCTGGTACGGCCTTTATTGTTGTTGAAAGTGTGGGCGCTTGGCCGGTCCTGTGTTACCACCTGTTGCTCCAGAAGTATCGCGTCCTCTCTTGGGCCTGAGGTCCAAGTCATCTTCAGCAATCTGGACATCCATCAGAATACCCTCAAATGTAGCAGTGCGTCATCCCGAAGTACGAGACTTGATCTCTCTATTTAATCCCTTCCTGAAATTTCGTGCTCTGTCTTCTGGGTCTCGAATCATCGATGGCATGAATCGACTCAATCGACAAAACTCTGTAGTATATTCGTCGAATGACATGCTTCCTTGGACTAAGTCATGGAACTGACTTTCCAATGCTCCCAAAGCTACGTCAGGAAAGAACTTCTCCTTGAAGATCTCTTTGAATTCATCCCAAGTAAGTCCTTCGACAGCGAGTCTCGGCTCTGTACGATATCATGTCAGCGCAATATCAAACATCTGACTGCCAGCGGCCTCGATCTGAAGAATCTCCAAAATCTGCGCCAAACACAAGCTTCTCTCTATGTCCTCTAGCCATTCGTCAACGTAGAGTATCCCCTCAGTGCCTTTGAACTCTCGAGGCATCATCCTCTTAAAGTCCACTATAGTACCTGGCCTCTGGTGCTGCTGGCCAGGATGTTGCTGTTGTCGTACTACTCTCTCCACAGCCTGGAGAGCCACCTGATGAGCATTCTCCATGCTCTCTCTCATCAGCTCTGTCTGCGCCTGGTGTGCCTCTGCTTTCACCCTCTGAGCCTCAGCTTGAACACGCTGAGCTTCTGCTGTCACTCTCTGGGCTTCTAATATGCTCTGGATCAGTGCGAACATCTGTGCCCCATCAGTAGGCACTCCTTTGGGAATCACTGTCGGTGGTGGTGGAAGGTTGTCCGTCATAGCTGGGGCAATCCTCTGAACAGGTGGAAGAGGAATCCCATTAGCTGCAGCTACTCCCACATGAACAGGAGATGTAGGAGGAACTCCAGATGTCTGTTCGTCAGGTCGAGAGGTGGCAGACCTCTCTAAATCTGCTGCTCCCAATCTCAAGGACTAGTCTTCGGTGGCATCCTGAAGACAGGCTGAAAAGAATCAATTACGGTAATAGACACAATTTTACCAAAGAAGGACAGTCAAATTCTAAAGGAAGCAATTATTCAGTATAGCATTGTAAGGATCAGAATTTCCTAGTTGTGATTAAGCATACTCTCATCCTGAATCCTATTTCCTATATCCTATCGCAAGCTCGTAGTAGTTCAACTAAATTGTTGCACTACCACGATATCGCATAACTTGTGAAACTAGACCTGTATGGGCCACCACTAAAAACGTGTCACGACCCGCACCCGGAATTTGGGCATAAGTCATGGGTACGTCCAGCCTACGCCGCAGCATCGGTGGTAGAACGATGTCTAGGTCACAATAAATACTAAACATAACTCATAACCTGTCAATGATATCAATCTCCATAAGGAGGACAATATACATCTCACAATATCTCATAAAGTAAACTCAATCACAACAACTATAAGAGTATAAAGGCACGATAAAAGATAAAAAGAATGACATAGTCAACACCATGTCTCAAAATAAAGATAAACCACAGTCTAGCTGTCTAACATAAAGTCTCCACAAGTCCAACATAAACTCAGAATAAGTCTAAACATAAACTGAAATAAACCTCAAATAAGTCTCAGCATAAGATAAATACTGTCTAGATAGCTGCAGGTAATATCTCCTCTAAATGAATAGTCTCCTCTAAGATCTCTGGTGTGTAGTCTGTATCTATACCTGGTCCATAATGTGTAGGACAGAAATCCTCAAGATCCTCTGGAAAAAATATTCTGTCAGGATTGGAACGAAGTACAAGCACTAACAGCAGTTCCATATATATTGACAAAAACTATAACACTGTAAAAAAATACAAGACAGATATGAATACTGGCAATAAGAGATACTGGACATAATAAAGTACTGGAAGAAATGCTGGAATAAAGAAATACTGGAACATCATCATCAATGTACATCTAGTAATAAAATAGAAATATAAGTGCATGCTAGAACAATGATCTAGAATATAATGAGTACTAAAACAATAACTAGAACATGTAGAGATGCTAGATCAATATACTAGAGATACATGTCAAGAACATCTAACTAAGGTGTAAAATATTAGCATATCATGTGATCGACTTGGGACTGATCAGGCTTGCTATGTATGACTAGCTATGATTCATGTAAGGTTAGGCTAACCATCCAGATAGCTATGATGCAAGCAATAGTCAGGCTAATCATACATAACAGGCTATGAGGCATATAATGGTCAGGCTGCAACGACGTGAGGTATGGGTGAGCTATGATGTAAGTAGAGTTGGGTATGATCACATAAGCTACTAATAATTACCCGTTTTCCCCAGCTAGCACGATGGATTCCAAATCACGACTCCTCGTGACAGGTCTCGATGATGCCAACTCGTGTAAACAACATTGTCAGAATCATGTACGCTATACAACTAGAATTATAGAGATAATCAACATAATAAAAACTGTCAGAGAATGTACTCGCCTGTGGTCCTTAGCTGGCAATACCAATGTTCTGGTTCCAAAGTATCGTCTGAATAATCCAACAGTCCTATAGACATATCATATAATATAATATTGTATCAGATATTACACTAACACACAAAATCAAAACACAATGAACTCAGCGACTACGCTAGGGTGGCACGTCTGTAGTTGTTATGCATAATAGACAGTTAATGATATGGTCTTGCTAGTATGTCGGTGTACATATGGCAGTCTGCTAACATGTTACATGGTCACAGGTCAACGTAATCTATGTGGTATCCGTGATTTATACTCGGGTCATCTAGTACATAGACATATTATACATATTATTAATCTTAGCATATAATATTGATACTCATAATATATATGTATACCAATTTATTACATATATAATAGATATACGAGTATATACACTAATATAATACATATGCAATATATATATATATATTAAACATATACTAGGGATACATATACAATACTTATACACATGTATATATACTAATTGAGATATACTACATATATATATATGCATACACCAATATTAATATTAAACATATACTAATACACATACCAATACCAACTACAAATACGTATGCATACAATAATGAACTACGCGTATGCGTGTACGTGTACATGTACGCGAGAGGAGACTCGAACCTGGGTACGTGGGACGAGACGTGCGTGTCGTGGTTGTCGCGGAGTGCTCGATTCAATTGAGCGGGTTGGCAGCGGGATCAGCAGGGTCTCCGGTGTCCGTGCAGGTGGGTCATCGGCTTCAGGCGAGTCGACGTGCTCGGCGGGGTTCGCGGCACTGCTGCAGGTCTCCGGTCGACGAGGAGAGACGGGTTGGCAGGTGAGCGACGGGGTTGCTGGCGGTTCAGGCGAGAGGTTGGAGGAGCACGGCGGTACTAAGGAGTCGGGGACGGTCGTCAGGCGGTACAGCGGGGTTGCTGCTCGGATCAGTGGTCGGCAGGTCGAGCTCTAGTCGCTCTCGATTCAGGCAAAGGTCGAAGTCAGGGAGATGGCAAGGCTGATGAGAACGACGTGGCTGGTGAACTCTGGTGGGTTACGGATGAGTCGGAAAGGAGATGATGGGAAGGAGGAAATTTGGCTGTGCTCTTAGGTTAGGGTGAAGGAAAAGTAAAGTAAAATAATACTATATATATATGTAGTATTTGGGTTGACCTAGAATTAGAGTTTGGTCAACCTCTTGGGATTAGGCCTTGCCATGGATATTTCAATGGCTAGGATTTAAATGGATTTAAAAATGGAATGCGAGGATGCATTGGTTCAAGGTTTTGAGGCCATGGTTCATGGAGATTGATGTTGCATTGCACACTCCCAAAAATTATGAAAAAATACACATGAAGAAGAAATAGGTTATTTATGTGTCGTGTCCAACGGGATGGATACCTTAATGCACTTTTGCACAAAAGTGCCCAACAATTAAAAAATTGCACAAAGTGAGGTTTATGATTTTAATTAATTAAAATAAATACAAATGGTGTTCTAAAATTAATTAGAAGTACAAAGGGCTGAAATTAAGTGGGATACAAGTGTCATGAATGAAGTAGACTCAGAATAGAATATTACCCTAATTTGGGTTGCTCAAAATGGGTCGAGATTGTGTCTCCAATTTCGATTGGAACACACAAGGATACAAGGTTTGATTTGTGTAGAAATAAATATAGTCGTTTGCGACGAATGTTGTGCGACTAAAATGAAGCACAACAAGACATAGTTATGAGTCATACAAGGATCAAGATAAAAGTCTGGCACGTCTAGGACAAGGGTATAAAATTGGTTGGAAGACAATGGCTAGTGTAGTGCTTTAATTATCGAAACAACGGTAATGTGCAACAATCAAATAAATCACAGCAATTTAAATATAATTAATTATTATGCAATTATTTACACATTAATTATAAAAAGACAAAAATATCCATAATCAGAAATATGGGGGTGACAAGTCTACCCTCCTTAAAAGAATTTTGTTCTCGAAATTAAAATAAACTAACGCAAGAACAAACAATCAAACAATGAATTATACCTCAGTCTCGAAGAGATACGGATACTGCTCGCGCATTTTCTCCTCTCTTTCCCAGGTTGACTCACCTGTAGAGTATGTCTCCATGCAACATGAACCAAGGGAATAGTCTGGTTCCACAATACCTTCTCTCTACGATCCAAGATCTCAACAGGTTGATCAGGATAGTTGAGTGTTGGTCCAACCTCGATCTCCGAGTGATCTAGTACGTGATTAGGATCTGCCACGTACCGTCTCAGCTGCGATACGTAAAACAAGTCATCTAGGGCAGGCGGCAAGTCAAGTCTATAGGCCACTGCACCGACCCTTGCAAAAATACTGAAGGGCCCGATGTATCATGGACTAAGCTTTCCGCCTCTACCAAAATGAATCGTGCCCCTAGAGTTTCAGGTATAAGTTTTGTTATTTATTGGTTGTGATTGTTTTGTTTTAGATTGTGTGTTAAGATTGTTTGTTCTAGGTTGGCGATTTGGTATTCCTACGAATTTCTCCGACACGGGGCTATCGGCCCAATGTCACTGTCTGTCCTGCGCTACTCGCAGTCTGTCTCTGATGAGTTTTACCTTTTCTGCTGCATCCACAACCATTTCTGGTCCTAACAAAGCTCTTTCTCCAACATCATCCCAAGATACGGTGTACGACACCTTCGTCCATATAAAGCCTCGAATGGTGATATCTCAATGCTGGCCTGGTAGCTGTTGTTGTAAGCAAACTCTACTAGGTGTAGATGATCCTCCCATGAACCTCCGAGATCCAAAACACAAGTACATAGCATATCTTCAAGAGTTTGAATAGTCCTTTCAGACTGCCCGTCTGTTTGGGGGTGATACGCGGTAGTGAACTCAAGTTGAGTGCCTAAGCTAGCCTGCAGACTCCTCCAGAAATGGAAAGTGAAATAGATATCCCGATCTGAGACAATACTCACAGGAACTCCATGTAATCTGACAATCTACCGTACGTACATCTCTGTTAACTTCTCTGTCGATGTACTCACTTTGAAAGGTAAGAAGTGGACTGATTTGGTCAACCTATCTACGATGACCCAAATCGCATCCTTTCCTCCTAGAGAACGTGGAAGCCCTAAAACAAAGTCATAGTCACGTGCTCCCACTTCCATTCTGGAATGGGTAAAGATTGAAGCAATCCTCTTGGCCTTTGTTGATCTGCTTTTACCTGCTGGCATACTAAACATCTGGATACAAAGCATGCTACCTTGTGCTTCATACCATACCACCATACGTGCTCCCTCAAATCTCGATACATCTTGTTGGCTCTGGGATACATCGAGTACTGAGAGCGATGTGCCTCCTGCAAAACCTCTTCGCGCAGCTCTCCACTTGGCACACACATCCTCGTGCCATGCCGTAAAGATCCATCATCTGCAATAGTGAAGTCATCTGTCAATCCTGTCCGAACTTGTGCCCTGATACTTCTTAGAGACTCATCATCATACTGTGCAGCTCTAATTCTGTCCATCAGTTCTGATTGTATCTACAATCCCCATATCTGAATCTCAATGCCTGAAACTAGTACTTCAATTCCCAAGCTCTCTAGATCGGCCAATAAGTGTCTATCTGTTGTCAAGTACATAGCCATCGGAAACCTGCTCAAGGCATCGGCGACTACGTTAGCCTTTCCTGGGTGGTACTGTAATGAGATATCAAAGTCTTTCATCAGCTCTAACCACCTTCTCTGCCTCATATTTAGCTCCTTCTGTGTAAATACGTACTTCAAGCTCTTATGGTCTGTGAAGATCTCCACACGCTCTCCGTATAGATAGTATTTCCACGGTTTAGAGCGAAGATAACTGCTGCTAACTCCAAACCGTGAGTGGGATAGTTCTTCTCATGAGGGCGTAATTGTCTTGAAGCATAGGCAATTACTTTCTCGTGCTGCTAAAGAACGCATCCCAAACCTTTTTCTGAAGTATCACTGTAGATAGTGAATCCACCTGTCCCTAATGGCAACGTCAAAACTGGCGCTGTCATCAATCTCTTTTTCAGCTCATCAAATAAGGCTTGACATTCCTCTGTCCAGACGAAAACTACATCTTTCTTGGTCAGCCTAGTCATTGGCTCTGCAATCTTGGAGAAATCATGTACAAATCTTCTGTAGTATCCTGTTAGTCGGAGAAAGCTCCTGATTTCAGCTACCGAACTGGGGGTAGCCCATGATTCCACTGCCTCGATCTTCTTTGGGTTAACTGAAATTCCGTCACCCGTCACTATATGTCCAAGAAATTCACTAATACACAAAATCAAAACACAATGAACTCAGCGACTATGCTAGGTTGTTACATCTGTAGTTGCTGTGCATAACAGACAGTCAATGTCACTACCGTATTTTCTAGAAAAGGGTATTTTGGTCATTTCATAATTAATTAAATATTGTGTATGTTAAATATTTATTTATTGTAATTTATTTATTATTAGCATGTTAGATTTATTTTTTTTGGACTTGTGTTAGTGGACCTAACTAGTTTAGTTTAGACTCATGGACCAACATGTATTAATTGTTAGAATTGAGCCCAACTAGAAAGCCCATTAATTAGGAGAATGATTAAATTAATTAAACCATTAGACTAGAAACTTTCCTCCTTAATTAATTTCTTCATGAGAGGCCCCAAGGGGTATTTTAGACTTTATATAGTAGCTTGAGGGAGGGGGCAAGTGAGGCCTATATAAAGGAGATAAAAACTTTCTCTCTCTTTATTTTTCATTCCAAATCTAGATCTAGAATTTTCCTCAACCAAATTTCATCAAATCCCTACCAATTTTCCACCCAATTACTTCTCAAATCACCATTGGAGACTAAAAGAGCAAGGATCTAGAAGGAGGAAGTAAGGATCTACAAGTTGAAGGCCAACCAATTTTGGAGGTTTCATTGGGAATCCATCTCCCAATAGGTACAATTCAGTTTTTTTCTTAAAATAGCTTCTAAATCTGAGATTTAATCATGAATAATCAACCCATATATATGTACTACCCATAGGATTTGGTTTTGTGTCCATAGGAGACCTATGGAGAAAGTTATGGTACTTTTTGTGTCAATTTTGGGGAATTCCGAAAATAACTTTCATTGTGTGTGTCAATTGATCCTATAGATCAATTTGGCATATGTTTATGTGTTTGGGGCTAGTGTCGTGTCCACAATTGGGTACGTGTAGGTCGTATCCCAACAATTTGGTGATACGTGTTATTTTGGGAGTTTTTCCTCCGACACGGAACTTTGTACATGTCGTATTTTGACACGGACACATAGATCTACATTTAACACTTTGTTTTGTTCATAAATATTATATGTGATTTGTTTGTGTCCTTCGGGGTGCAATTGGATGTGTGGTGGACTCATGTCGCATGCGTATCCTAGATCTAGTGGGATACGGTGTGATACTCTCCAATTGTTGTGTGTTTATGTGTAGATCTAATTAATTGTGCTTTAATTCTTGAATTATAATTGTGTATGTATCTATATATATTATATATATATTATGTATATTTATTATAGTATTTATTGTATAATAGATCTATGTATTATATATGTATTAATAGAATATATATTATGTAGCTTTCTTCTACATGCATTAATATATATGTTATAATATATGTTAGGGATATAAATATATGTATATGTTTTATATAATATATGTGTATGTTTAATTAAGTAATTAGATTATTTATAGTTATTATATGATTATATATATATATATATATATATATATATATATATATATATATATATATATATATATATATATATATATATATATATATATATATATATATATATATATGTATGTAGATATATATATATATATTTATAAGTGGTAGCATATGTATATATAATATAGTAGATATACTTATATGTGGTTATATATATAGTTATATTATATATTGTTATGTATTTATATTACTGTATGATTATATATATGTATACATATATGTATAGTTATATATACATATTACTATATGTGTGTGTGTATGTTACTATGTTGTATTTTATACAATTTACTATGTATAAGTGTATGTATAGTTATATATAGTTTTATATGTATATTGTATAAATATATATTATGGGTTATATATATGTATTTAAATACATATATGGTGGGTTATATATATAAATACATATATATATAACCCACCATATATGTATTTATTCTAAGGCAGTTTCAATCCTGGTCAACTGTTGACCCATGACTTGAATAAACACATTAGTGTAATTATTCTGCCTTAAAGCTTTCTGCAATTCAGTAATAACTGCTTCTTTACTGTCAATTATTTTGACAAAGGAAACAGCATCAATTTTGTCTGTCTTATTCTTGTCAGTGAGTTTAATTGGTTCACTTGGTGGGTACATTGATCTAGTTGTACCTTTACTGGATCCTGTATCGGTATTCCAGATTTTATAATGTTCTTCCAACACATTTATTTGTGTTGATTCTGTGTCCACATAACTCAACATTTTGAGCATTCTTCACTGATTTACCCTTTCTTAGGGCTTTCTTATTATAGCCAATTGCTAACTCTTTACTCATTTGAGTTATGAGGTTCTACTTCCTTCACTTACATGCACCTATGGCCAACTATTATGCTTAATTTATCAATCTGTTAATAGAATTATTATGAAAACTCTATTGTTCTAGTTAACTACTCCTGAAGTTCCTGCATAGTAACAGGTTTAACTTGTCTTCCTCTATAACGAGATATTACCTGCTTTATGTAACGACTTAAAGCTACGAAATCAATTAAAATCTCAGAGAATCTCTGAGAGGAGACAACTGGGAGAATTTTGTGACCAGTTTGCAATGGATACTTTTAAACCTCTTCCTAATAAGGGGAAGAAGAAAGTAAAGGATTATAAGGATTATAAGAGACCTTATAAAAGGAAGAAATACTCTTCAAAGAAACAAAATACCAATGCTAATAAAGATAGCAAGAAGAAGAAATTCATATAGATGATTATCTGTCATTGACAGAGTTAAATTTGGATAGACATTAAAATAAACTGGTCCATGGCAGAGACTAGTCTGCATAACTCCCATTAGGGATTGGCTCCAGTCTAAACATCTTGCATCTCTGAGAGATGTCATTATTGATGCATTTAACCCTGGTAAAGTCAAGGGTTTAAACGCAACTTGTATTAATCCGATATGGACATAATTGTAGGCATCACGAACATGCCCAATATCCTCTTCACTTATTAGCTGAAAGGAATGCTCTGTGTTATTCACAGACACAGTTCTTTCCATTGTTTTAATGGAAATAGACGATTTAAAGTCAAAAGTACCAATTTGGTAAATTTCTTTTGGCTTTACTTTTGGAATAGTCCATTTGTTTAATTCCTCTAATTCAGAGGGATACTCAACATTTTGAGCATTCTTCACTGATTTACCCTTTCTTAGGGCTTTCTTATTATAGCCAATTGCTAACTCTTTACTCATTTGAGTTATGAGGTTCTACTTCCTTCACTTACATGCGCCTATGGCCAACTATTATGCTTAATTTATCAATCTGTTAATAGAATTATTATGAAAACTCTATTGTTCTAGTTAACTACTTTATAGTTTCAGACTTATCTAACGATAGTAAAGACCTAGCACGGCTGTCAACGATTTACGCCATCAACTGCCCTCTCGGCATAACAAGGCTACGCGACTATATGAATCTGTAAAAGAAGATATTCAGGAGCTAATAGCTCAATTTAAAAAGACTATTAACAGATTGATAAACTGACAATTCACTTCCTGACTTTTTGACTCGTGAATTTTTGCAGGACAATGAGTCAAAAAAGTAAGGGAAAACAACCATGGGTTCCCAGGCCCGTGGTCTCGAGCTCCAATGAGTCGAGATACCAAAAGTCCAAGAAAATTGTTCTTGGAAAAGGAAAACCTTCAAATAAAGAAGTTCAAGACTTCGAAGAAACCAATGTTTCTTCTTACAAGCAAGCAGTTGAGGTTGAAACAATTTTCACTCAGAATAATCACACAGAAGAAATACTTCAACTGGAGAAAACTGACATTCCAATGATGGATGATCCCTGGAGAATCAAAGAAAAATATCTGGAAAATAATATGTTTCCAGTACAGGGAAAAGATAGGAATGTTTATGAAGGAATTCTGCTTACAACAAAATCTGTTGAGATAGAACATTTCTATCAGAAGGCCAACGACTTCAGAAGTGATGTTAATTACAGCAAGATAATTATACGTCACATAATTACTCCTCAATCATGGGGATTACACCCAAATCGAACACGAACATGCCCAATATCCTCTTCACTTATTAGCTGAAAGGAATGCTCTGTGTTATTCACAGACACAGTTCTTTCCATTGTTTTAATGGAAATAGACGATTTAAAGTCAAAAGTACCAAGTTCCTAGAATAACATGCTGAGATATTTCCTTTACAACTATTAGGTGTACAGGAATACAAACATCTTCCTTACAGATATTTACATCAGTAATTTTGTAAGGAGTAGTTAATGCTTTATTATTTGCAGCACTAAGTGTCTGAGTAGTTCGTTCACAATATTTTATAGGAACGACTCCTTCTTTAACACAATTAAGGTCTGCACCACTATCAACAAGTGCAATCAAATTAGGTATATAATACTCATTATTAACGAGCATATTTATTTTAATATACCATTTATGGGTAATAAATAAATCCATTTTTTGTAGGAAATTATTTTTTCCTTCTTCTGTCTCTACTTCTATCTGTCCTGATTGAACAGACTGATTCTCCCCCTCTTGTTCTTGTGAACAAGAAGAACTAACAGAAGACTCACCAACTTGAGTAATTTTCGGAATGGTTTAAAATAGTTGAAACTGATGCAAGTGATATTGGTTATGGAGGAATATTGAAACAATTAAATCCACATACCAATAAAGAAGAACTGGTGAGATATCATTCAGGAAAATGGAATGATACTCAAATTAAATATTCAACTATTAAGAAAGAAATTCTTTCTATTATTCAATGTATACATAAATTTCAAGATGATTTACTTAATAAAAAATTCTTATTAAGAATTGATTGTAGCTCTGCTAAAACTGTTTTAGAAAAAGATGTTAAAAATTTAGCATCTAAACAGATATTTGCTAGATGGCAATCTGAATTAGCAATATTTGATTTTGATATTGAATATATTAAAGGAACTGACAATTCACTTCCTGACTTTTTGACTCATGAATTTTTGCAGGACAATGAGTCAAAAAAGTAAGGGGAAACAACCATGGGTTCCCAGGCCCGTGGTCTCGAGCTCCAATGAGTCGAGATACCAAAAGTCCAAGAAAATTGTTCTTGGAAAAGGAAAACCTTCAAATAAAGAAGTTCAAGACTTCGAAGAAACCAATGTTTCTTCTTACAAGCAAGCAGTTGAGGTTGAAACAATTTTCACTCAGAATAATCACACAGAAGAAATACTTCAACTGGAGAAAACTGACATTCCAATGATGGATGATCCCTGGAGAATCAAAGAAAAATATCTGGAAAATAATATGTTTCCAGTACAGGGAAAAGATAGGAATGTTTATGAAGGAATTCTGCTTACAACAAAATCTGTTGAGATAGAACATTTCTATCAGAAGGCCAACGACTTCAGAAGTGATGTTAATTACAGCAATGTTCTTCTATGGTATTAGAAAAGATTAAAATGTCATCAATATATGACAATATGAAACTAGAATATTGAATGAATATTTCATTCATTATATTCTGAAATTCTGAAGGTGCATTCTTCAGACCAAATGGCATAACATTCCATTCGTAATGGCCAAAAGGAACAGTAAAAGCAGTTTTATATCGATCTTTTTCATTTATTTGTATTTGCCAATAACCTGATTTCAGGTCAAATTTTGAAAAAATTCTTGCTTTACATACTCTATTGAGCAAATCCCTTTTATTAGGGATTGGATATCTAATCCATTTCAAAACCTTATTGGATAAAAAATTAATTCGAAAGTCTTACTCCCCATGGAGTTGTACAGCATTTTATGTTAATAATAATGCTGAAAGGGAAAGAGGAGTCCCTAGACTCGTTATTAATTACAAACCTTTAAGATATTCAGGAGCTAATAGCTCAATTTAAAAAGACTAATCTTCAGACTAATAATGCTGAAGAACAAGAATTGCGAGAGCTAATAGCTCGAGCTAAGCAAAAATTTGCTATTATCAGTTATACTACTAATAAAAATAAAATTGCCATTAATGATCTTAATAAAAATATTCAAGTAATTAATGGTCAATCTTCCAATATTTCTGAAATGTCAGAAGAAGATCAATATACTGAGGATCTCATTGAGGATGAAATTCGTCCACAAGAAATTGAAGATCTTCAAAAATCTTTTGTTGAATCTAAGAATGATTCTAGCATACAAGCGGTTAAATATGGGAAACCGAACTTGATGAAATATTATTATCAAAGACCTACTCCCACTGATGTTCTCTTTGAGGAGAATGATACTATCATTCAAAATCATTATAGTGGGGGAGAGATCTATGAATGGAACATAGATGGTCTTACAGAAAAACAAATTCATGATCAATTGCATCGAATGATGATGTATTCTAATGTAGCAAAAGCTACTGGGAATAGTGATAAGGAAATTGCACAGTTTATAACTTGTGGTTTTACAGGCACTCTGAGGGGTTGGTGGAACAATTGTTTAACTGACTCTCAAAGGCAAGAAATATTAAGTGCTGTAAAAACCGAAACTAGTTCTGAGAATAGTGCTCAGATAACTAAACCTGATGCGGTTTATACTCTTATTATTACCATTCTGGAAATTGAATGAATATTTCATTCATTATATTCTGAAATTCTGAAGGTGCATTCTTCAGACCAAATGGCATAACATTCCATTCGTAATGGCCAAAAGGAACAGTAAAAGCAGTTTTATATCGATCTTTTTCATTTATTTGTATTTGCCAATAACCTGATTTCAGGTCAAATTTTGAAAAAATTCTTGCTTTACATACTCTATTGAGCAAATCCCTTTTATTAGGGATTAGATATCTAATCCATTTCAAAACCTTATTTAAAGGTTTGTAATTAATAACGAGTCTAGGGACTCCTCTTTCCCTTTCAGCATTATTATTAACATAAAATGCTGTACAACTCCATGGGGAGTAAGACTTTCGAATTAATTTTTTATCCAATAAGTCTTAGATTTCTTTCTTGCATAGTTCAAGATATTCTTGATTCATCTGACAAGGTCTTGCCTTGGTCGGGATATCCTTTTCATTAAAGGATTCTTCGTAAGGAAGAGAAACAATATGTTGTTTCCTATCCCAGAAAGCATTTGGGATATTACTACAAGTGTGTAGTTTGAAGTCTTCCTCCATTTGTTGTATTCTTTTTTGAATTTCTAATTGTTGTAACTGCTGGGTTATAGTAACCTGAGCAAGTTCTTCCTTTAGGAAATTAATTTGATTTTCTTTCAAATTAACTTCATTAAGGATTTTGACAATTGGGTTTGTTATAAATTCAAAAGTTATTCTTTTGCCTTTATAACATGTAGTAATTCCTTCTCTAGTAATCTCATTGATTGGCATGAGTTTCTCTAGAAACGGAGTTCCTAGAATAACATGCTGAGATATTTCCTTTACAACTATTAGGTGTACAGGAATACAAACATCTTCCTTACAGATATTTACATCAGTAATTTTGTAAGGAGTAGTTAATGCTTTATTATTTGCAGCACTAAGTGTCTGAGTAGTTCGTTCACAATATTTTATAGGAACGACTCCTTCTTTAACACAATTAAGGTCTGCACCACTATCAACAAGTGCAATCAAATTAGGTATATAATACTCATTATTAACGAGCATATTTATTTTAATATACCATTTATGGGTAATAAATAAATCCATTTTTTGTAGGAAATTATTTTTTCCTTCTTCTGTCTCTACTTCTATCTGTCCTGATTGAACAGACTGATTCTCCCCCTCTTGTTCTTGTGAACAAGAAGAACTAACAGAAGACTCACCAACTTGAGTAATTTTCGGAGATAATTTATCTCTTTCTAGTTTATCCAGTCTTTTCTGGATATATTGATCTTGAGATTTTAAATTTTTTATCTCAATTTTCAAAGTTTTTATTTCAGCCTGAAGTTCCTGCATAGTAACAGGTTTAACTTGTCTTCCTCTATAACGAGATATACCATCTTATTATTACCATTCTGGAACATTTCACAGGAGGTATATCTGATCATGGAGAAAGAGTGAGAACTCTTCTTCAGAATTTAAGATGTCCAACACTTACTCACTTTAGATGGTATAAGATATTACCTCTTTGATACAAAAATATTGCTGCTGATACAAAAATTTTGTATCAAAGATTAAAAAAGAATCCTGCTCCGTGGACTACTAGTCACACTGAAGCAGTAAAATTAATAAAACAAAAGGTTAAAAATCTACCTTGTTTACATTTAGCCAATGCTGAATGGTTTAAAATAGTTGAAACTGATGCAAGTGATATTGGTTATGGAGGAATATTGAAACAATTAAATCCACATACCAATAAAGAAGAACTGGTGAGATATCATTCAGGAAAATGGAATGATACTCAAATTAAATATTCAACTATTAAGAAAGAAATTCTTTCTATTATTCAATGTATACATAAATTTCAAGATGATTTACTTAATAAAAAATTCTTATTAAGAATTGATTGTAGCTCTGCTAAAACTGTTTTAGAAAAAGATGTTAAAAATTTAGCATCTAAACAGATATTTGCTAGATGGCAATCTGAATTAGTAATATTTGATTTTGATATTGAATATATTAAAGGAACTGACAATTCACTTCCTGACTTTTTGACTCGTGAATTTTTGCAGGACAATGAGTCAAAAAAGTAAGGGGAAACAACCATGGGTTCCCAGGCCCGTGGTCTCGAGCTCCAATGAGTCGAGATACCAAAAGTCCAAGAAAATTGTTCTTGGAAAAGGAAAACCTTCAAATAAAGAAGTTCAAGACTTCGAAGAAACCAATGTTTCTTCTTACAAGCAAGCAGTTGAGGTTGAAACAATTTTCACTCAGAATAATCACACAGAAGAAATACTTCAACTGGAGAAAACTGACATTCCAATGATGGATGATCCCTGGAGAATCAAAGAAAAATATCTGGAAAATAATATGTTTCCAGTACAGGGAAAAGATAGGAATATAATAGCAAATTTTTGCTTAGCTCGAGCTATTAGCTCTCGCAATTCTTGTTCTTCAGCATTAATAGTCTGAAGATTAGTCTTTTTAAATTGAGCTATTAGCTCCTGAATATCTTCTTTTGTAATTCCATATATTTTTAAAGGATTATAAGGATCATAAGAGACCTTATAAAAGGAAGAAATACTCTTCAAAGAAACAAAATACCAATGCTAATAAAGATAGCAAGAAGAAGAAATCTTCTAAGAAAAATATCATTAAATGTTACAAATGTGGTAAATTAGGCCACTATGCTAATAAATGTTATACAAAAAAGAAGTTAGAAGAGATCGAAGATGAAGGGTTGAGAAAAACTCTTTATAAATTAATGATCAATTCTGACTATGAAGAAAGTTCATCCAATGATGAATCAAATGATGAAGTATTAAGGTTTTGAAATGGATTAGATATCCAATCCCTAATAAAAGGGATTTGCTCAATAGAGTATGTAAAGCAAGAATTTTTTCAAAATTTGACCTGAAATCAGGTTATTGGCAAATACAAATAAATGAAAAAGATCGATATAAAACTGCTTTTACTGTTCCTTTTGGCCATTACGAATGGAATGTTATGCCATTTGGTCTGAAGAATGCACCTTCAGAATTTCAGAATATAATGAATAAAATATTTATTCAATATTCTAGTTTCATATTGTCATATATTGATGACATTTTAATCTTTTCTAATACCATAGAAGAACATTTTAAACACCTCAATGTGTTTAAACATTTAGTCATAAAAAATGGTTTAGTGATTTCTGCCCAAAAAATGAAACTCTTCCAACAGGAAATAAGATTTTTGGGACATAATATTGTAAACAATACAATAATTCCAATTGATAGAAGTATCGAATTTGCTTCTAAATTTCCTGATGAAATAACTGATAATAAGCAGTTACAGCGATTTCTTGGAGCATTAAATTATGTCTCTGAGTTTTACAAAAATATTGCTGCTGATACAAAAATTTTGTATCAAAGATTAAAAAAGAATCCTGCTCCGTGGACTACTAGTCACACTGAAGCAGTAAAAATCGTCTATTTCTATTAAAACAATGGAAAGAACTGTGTCTGTGAATAACACAGAGCATTCCTTTCAGCTAATAAGTGAAGAGGATATTGGGCATGTTCGTGATGCCTACAATTATGTCCATATCGGATTAATACAAGTTGCGTTTAAACCCTTGACTTTACCAGGGTTAAATGCATCAATAATGACATCTCTCAGAGATGCAAGATGTTTAGACTGGAGCCAATCCCTAATGGGAGTTATGCAGACTAGTCTCTGCCATGGACCAGTTTATTTTAATGTCTATCCAAATTTAACTCTGTCAATGACAGATAATCATCTATATGAATCTGTAACCTTGAATTTAAAAACTTATGGTTACAATTTCTTACCAGGATCTGAAACTATAGCAATAATCTATAGAATTCATTATAAGGTAATGAACACCATTGCTCCAAATGCAAGGCATATTACTACACCTGGTAAGACTACCTTGATAGAAACAAATTTACTGACATCTAAGGTAGCAACAAATAGAATTATTAGATGGGATAAAATTAATTTCCCTAAAGAATGGATATTAAGTCAAGCTGTGTTACCACAACCAATTGTAAACACAGATATTGACCAAATAATCCAAACTAATGATGGAGAAGTAGAAGTGAAATTTACTCCTAATGATATATCGAGATTATCGATATCAGGAAGAAAATTTTTACCTTCTACAGTTGGATCAACTTCTTTTAATAAAGAAGAAGTCAATAAAATAAAAATTTCTGATGATACAATAGCACATCCCTTGTATAAGGAGAAGAGCAAAATGAGCTCTCCGACAATGTCGGAAATGGAATTTACTGCTATTTAATGGGATTTAAAGATCTTCAAGCAGTTCGAAACATTCTCAATAGAATGTTTTATGAAAATAAAGAATTTGTAGAATGGTTTGAGAAAACCTATTCTACTAAACAAAGATATAAGTTCAAAGATGAATATTATAATCATCTAGAAGAGAAAAGAAAGATAATACCTTTCATTGATTGGTTTGTCCAAAAATATGTGGACACAGAATCAACACAAATAAATGTGTTGGAAGAACATTATAAAATCTGGAATACCGATACAGGATCCAGTAAAGGTACAACTAGATCAATGTACCCACCAAGTGAACCATTACTGTCCAAAAGTAGGTGACTGGGTCCCACCATTGTCGGCCATCATTATTAAAGAGATTCTCTTTTTGAAAAGTAAACAATGATTGACAGCGACGTGCACTCATGAAGCTGATAAGAAAGGAATCTTACCTGAAGCTGCCGGTTGTTTACCTGCACCTGCCAGGAGTAATGTCGGTCGATACCGACCTTTGTGTAATATAAATAGAGGCATGGACCTCTTAGCTATGTATGTTTTTGGAGAAAGTATTATTACTCTGCCCTTTTGTTTAGTTTGCTTTGAGTGTACTCTGTAACATATATCTACTATCAATAAAAATTCCTTTCAAGCGTTCAGCTTCTCATCCTTCTTATCCTGGTTCTCTTATTTGGATAAACTAGAAAGAGATAAATTATCTCCGAAAATTACTCAAGTTGGTGAGTCTTCTGTTAGTTCTTCTTGTTCACAAGAACAAGAGGGGGAGAATCAGTCTGTTCAATCAGGACAGATAGAAGTAGAGACAGAAGAAGGAAAAAATAATTTCCTACAAAAAATAGATTTATTTATTACCCATAAATGGTATATTAAAATAAATATGCTCGTTAATAATGAGTATTATATACCTAATTTGATTGCACTTGTTGATAGTGGTGCAGACCTTAATTGTGTTAAAGAAGGAGTCGTTCCTATAAAATATTGTGAACGAACTACTCAGACACTTAGTGCTGCAAATAATAAAGCATTAACTACTCCTTACAAAATTACTGATGTAAATATCTGTAAGGAAGATGTTTGTATTCCTGTACACCTAATAGTTGTAAAGGAAATATCTCAGCATGTTATTCTAGGAACTCCGTTTCTAGAGAAACTCATGCCAATCAATGAGATTGTATTATCTTTCTTTTCTCGGCCATCATTATTAAGTAGTTAACTACTTTACTTTTGGAATAGTCCTTTAACCTCAGGAGGAGGTTTTAAAGAGATATTAGAAGTCTCTTTAAAAGAGTCTTTCCCCGATACAAAAGAAGATATTCAGGAGCTAATAGCTCAATTTAAAAAGACTAATCTTCAGACTATTAATGCTGAAGAACAAGAATTGCGAGAGCTAATAGCTCGAGCTAAGCAAAAATTTGCTATTATCAGTTATACTACTAATAAAAATAAAATTGCCATTAATGATCTTAATAAAAATATTCAAGTAATTAATGGTCAATCTTCCAATATTTCTGAAATGTCAGAAGAAGATCAATATACTGAGGATCTCATTGAGGATGAAATTCGTCCACAAGAAATTGAAGATCTTCAAAAATCTTTTGTTGAATCTAAGAATGATTCTAGCATACAAGCGGTTAAATATGGGAAACCGAACTTGATGAAATATTATTATCAAAGACCTACTCCCACTGATGTTCTCTTTGAGGAGAATGATACTATCATTCAAAATCATTATAGTGGGGGAGAGATCTATGAATGGAACATAGATGGTCTTACAGAAAAACAAATTCATGATCAATTGCATCGAATGATGATGTATTCTAATGTAGCAAAAGCTACTGGGAATAGTGATAAGGAAATTGCACAGTTTATAACTTGTGGTTTTACAGGCACTCTGAGGGGTTGGTGGAACAATTGTTTAACTGACTCTCAAAGGCAAGAAATATTAAGTGCTGTAAAAACCAAAACTAGTTCTGAGAATAGTGCTCAGATAACTAAACCTGATGCGGTTTATACTCTTATTATTACCATTCTGGAACATTTCACAGGAGGTATATCTGATCATGGAGAAAGAGTGAGAACTCTTCTTCAGAATTTAAGATGTCCAACACTTACTCACTTTAGATGGTATAAGGATACTTTCTTAAGTAGAGTAATGCTGCTTGGTGATGCTAATAATGCTCACTGGAAGTCAAAATTTATTGATGGGCTTCCTAATCTCTTTGCTGAAAGAATAAGGCAAGGATTGAGAAACCAAAATAATGGTGTCATACCTTATTCTAATTACACTTATGGAAATTTGATCAATAAATGTATTGAAGAAGGTCTAGCTTTATGTACCGACTTAAAGCTACGAAATTAATTAAAATCTCAGAGAATCTCTGAGAGGAGACAACTGGGAGAATTTTGTGACCAGTTTGCAATGGATACTTTTAAACCTCTTCCTAATAAGGGGAAGAAGAAAGTAAAGGATTATAAGGATTATAAGAGACCTTATAAAAGGAAGAAATACTCTTCAAAGAAACAAAATACCAATGCTAATAAAGATAGCAAGAAGAAGAAATCTTCTAAGAAAAATATCATTAAATGTTACAAATGTGGTAAATTAGGCCACTATGCTAATAAATGTTATACAAAAAAGAAGTTAGAAGAGATCGAAGATGAAGGGTTGAGAAAAACTCTTTATAAATTAATGATCAATTCTGACTATGAAGAAAGTTCATCCAATGATGAATCAAATGATGAAGTGAATAGTTCATCAGAAAATGAATGTGGTGAGAATTGCCAGTGTAACGAATGTGTTACAGAAAAAGATATTAATTACTATAAGTCTATAGTAGAAATGAATGGGCTATCCATAAACACCTTAACTCTTAATGAGAAAAAGGAAATTATTGAAGCTTTGTGTACTGATAAAATTAGTACAGAAATAAAGAATAAAATTATAGAGGCAATTGAAAAAGAATTGACTAAGGACAATGCTCCTATTCAAAATACACCTCCTGAAGCTTATAATATGGCCGAGGTAATATCTCGTTATAGAGGAAGACAAGTTAAACCTGTTACTATGCAGGAACTTCAGGCTGAAATAAAAACTTTGAAAATTGAGATAAAAAATTTAAAATCTCAAGATCAATATATCCAGAAAAGACTGGATAAACTAGAAAGAGATAAATTATCTCCGAAAATTACTCAAGTTGGTGAGTCTTCTGTTAGTTCTTCTTGTTCACAAGAACAAGAGGGGGAGAATCAGTCTGTTCAATCAGGACAGATAGAAGTAGAGACAGAAGAAGGAAAAAATAATTTCCTACAAAAAATGGATTTATTTATTACCCATAAATGGTATATTAAAATAAATATGCTCGTTAATAATGAGTATTATATACCTAATTTGATTGCACTTGTTGATAGTGGTGCAGACCTTAATTGTGTTAAAGAAGGAGTCGTTCTTATAAAATATTGTGAACGAACTACTCAGACACTTAGTGCTGCAAATAATAAAGCATTAACTACTCCTTACAAAATTACTGATGTAAATATCTGTAAGGAAGATGTTTGTATTCCTGTACACCTAATAGTTGTAAAGGAAATATCTCAGCATGTTATTCTAGGAACTCCGTTTCTAGAGAAACTCATGCCAATCAATGAGATTACTAGAGAAGGAATTACTACATGTTATAAAGGCAAAAGAATAACTTTTGAATTTATAACAAACCCAATTGTCAAAATCCTTAATGAAGTTAATTTGAAAGAAAATCAAATTAATTTCCTAAAGGAAGAACTTGCTCAGGTTACTATAACCCAGCAGTTACAACAATTAGAAATTCAAAAAAGAATACAACAAATGGAGGAAGACTTCAAACTACACACTTGTAGTAATATCCCAAATGCTTTCTGGGATAGGAAACAACATATTGTTTCTCTTCCTTACGAAGAATCCTTTAATGAAAAGGATATCCCGACCAAGGCAAGACCTTGTCAGATGAATCAAGAATATCTTGAACTATGCAAGAAAGAAATCCAAGACTTATTGGATAAAAAATTAATTCGAAAGTCTTACTCCCCATGGAGTTGTACAGCATTTTATGTTAATAATAATGCTGAAAGGGAAAGAGGAGTCCCTAGACTCGTTATTAATTACAAACCTTTAAATAAGGTTTTGAAATGGATTAGATATCCAATCCCTAATAAAAGGGATTTGCTCAATAGAGTATGTAAAGCAAGAATTTTTTCAAAATTTGACCTGAAATCAGGTTATTGGCAAATACAAATAAATGAAAAAGATCGATATAAAACTGCTTTTACTGTTCCTTTTGGCCATTACGAATGGAATGTTATGCCATTTGGTCTGAAGAATGCACCTTCAGAATTTCAGAATATAATGAATGAAATATTCATTCAATATTCTAGTTTCATATTGTCATATATTGATGACATTTTAATCTTTTCTAATACCATAGAAGAATATTTTAAACACCTCAATGTGTTTAAACATTTAGTCATAAAAAATGGTTTAGTGATTTCTGCCCAAAAAATGAAACTCTTCCAACAGGAAATAAGATTTTTGGGACATAATATTGTAAACAATACAATAATTCCAATTGATAGAAGTATCGAATTTGCTTCTAAATTTCCTGATGAAATAACTGATAATAAGCAGTTACAGCGATTTCTTGGAGCATTAAATTATGTCTCTGAGTTTTACAAAAATATTGCTGCTGATACAAAAATTTTGTATCAAAGATTAAAAAAGAATCCTGCTCCGTGGACTACTAGTCACACTGAAGCAGTAAAATTAATAAAACAAAAGGTTAAAAATCTACCTTGTTTACATTTAGCCAATGCTGAATGGTTTAAAATAGTTGAAACTGATGCAAGTGATATTGGTTATGGAGGAATATTGAAACAATTAAATCCACATACCAATAAAGAAGAACTGGTGAGATATCATTCAGGAAAATGGAATGATACTCAAATTAAATATTCAACTATTAAGAAAGAAATTCTTTCTATTATTCAATGTATACATAAATTTCAAGATGATTTACTTAATAAAAAATTCTTATTAAGAATTGATTGTAGCTCTGCTAAAACTGTTTTAGAAAAAGATGTTAAAAATTTAGCATCTAAACAGATATTTGCTAGATGGCAATCTGAATTAGCAATATTTGATTTTGATATTGAATATATTAAAGGAACTGACAATTCACTTCCTGACTTTTTGACTCGTGAATTTTTGCAGGACAATGAGTCAAAAAAGTAAGGGGAAACAACAATGGGTTCCCAGGCCCGTGGTCTCGAGATCCAATGAGTCGAGATACCAAAAGTCCAAGAAAATTGTTCTTGGAAAAGGAAAACCTTCAAATAAAGAAGTTCAAGACTTCGAAGAAACCAATGTTTCTTCTTACAAGCAAGCAGTTGAGGTTGAAACAATTTTCACTCAGAATAATCACACAGAAGAAATACTTCAACTGGAGAAAACTGACATTCCAATGATGGATGATCCCTGGAGAATCAAAGAAAAATATCTGGAAAATAATATGTTTCCAGTACAGGGAAAAGATAGGAATGTTTATGAAGGAATTCTGCTTACAACAAAATCTGTTGAGATAGAACATTTCTATCAGAAGGCCAACGACTTCAGAAGTGATGTTAATTACAGCAAGATAATTATACGTCACATAATTACTCCTCAATCATGGGGATTACACCCAAATCGAACTAAAATGTTAGTTCATAAAGAAAAGAATATCAATATGCCTTATTCCTACTGGGATTATATTGAGGCATTTACCAAAGTGTTTTATTTTGATAATAGTAAGCAAAAACACTCTTGGTTTATTCGTATTTGTCCTGAAATTCTTAAACAAGACATTCCTACTTGGTTTATCCGATGGTGGCTACAATTCGGAGCCACACTTGAAATTCTTCCACCATCGTTGCAAGAATTGTTTGCAACTTGGGCTCAATCTTATCCTCTCTGCCAGAATGCCGATCAACTTTTAGAGGGGGAGAGTACTATGTACTTTTTTATCCATTTCGAAATTCCATATATTTTTAAATGGATAATTAAGTGTGAATTTAATGCCCTTAATTTTCCTGTTTTAGCCAGAAAGTTTCTGATAAAATGGTGGAACAGGTTAGATGAAAAAGAAAAAGTACAAATTGTACAAAAGTCGATCAAGAAAAATGAGATCCTTGTTGAAGCCAAGCTCAAAAAGGAAATAATGGATGATAGTCCTTTAAAGAAGCTAAAGGAGTCTCTGAGGAGACAGAATCCTCGAATTACTGAGGAAGAATTAAAAAGAAAATGTTTGAAATATATGCAAACTCAATTTGACTCAGTATTTGAGACAAATACTATGTCTGTTAGTTCCACAAAATCAAAATCGGAACATGATGAAGAAGAAGACTCTGAAACTTTCTTCAAAAAGATGCATAGGAGGGTCACTACTCCCTCAGATGACGAAAGCAGTGATGCCAGTATGCACTAAGAAGACACTGTTGCCAAAATACAGGTGGCAACTACTGTTTATATCACTATTTACTTTTCAAAAAGAGAATCTCTTTAATAATGATGGCCGACAATGGTGGGACCCAGTCACCTACTTTTGGACAGTAATGCTGTTACGTGTGCGGAGCAGAGGTAAAGGAAAAAGTTGACAGCGATTGACAGCGACGTGCACTCATGAAGCTGATAAGAAAGGAATCTTACCTGAAGCTGCCGGTTGTTTACCTGCACCTGCCAGGAGTAATGTCGGTCGATACCGACCTTTGTGTAATATAAATAGAGGCATGGACCTCTTAGCTATGTATGTTTTTGGAGAAAGTATTATTACTCTGCCCTTTTGTTTAGTTTGCTTTGAGTGTACTCTGTAACATATATCTACTATCAATAAAAATTCCTTTCAAGCGTTCAGCTTCTCATCCTTCTTATCCTGGTTCTCTTATTTGGTATCAGAGCCATGTTGTTGGCTCAAGGCTGAGGTACTTCTACTTCCTCACATGCATGTAAACATATGGCTTAATTGTTGTGTTTAAGTTATTTTTCTGTTATGGATATTATTATTGTTAAAGCTGTTGCTGTGGTTAACTACGATAGAGTTAGGATTGATCAAAGCGATGTGTCTTCTACCTAGTGGGACGGCATCCAAGTCGCGTAGCCTTGTTATGCCGAGAGGGCAGTTGATGGCGTAAATCGTTGACAGCCGTGCTAGGTCTTTACTATCGTTAGATAAGTCTGAAACTATAAAGTAGTTAACTAGAACAATAGAGTTTTCATAATAATTCTATTAACAGATTGATAAATTAAGCATAATAGTTGGCCATAGGTGCATGTAAGTGAAGGAAGTAGAACCTCATAACTCAAATGAGTAAAGAGTTAGCAATTGGCTATAATAAGAAAGCCCTAAGAAAGGGTAAATCAGTGAAGAATGCTCAAAATGTTGAGTATCCCTCTGAATTAGAGGAATTAAACAAATGGACTATTCCAAAAGTAAAGCCAAAAGAAATTTACCAAATTGGTACTTTTGACTTTAAATCGTCTATTTCCATTAAAACAATGGAAAGAACTGTGTCTGTGAATAACACAGAGCATTCCTTTCAGCTAATAAGTGAAGAGGATATTGGGCATGTTCGTGATGCCTACAATTATGTCCATATCGGATTAATACAAGTTGCGTTTAAACCCTTGACTTTACCAGGGTTAAATGCATCAATAATGACATCTCTCAGAGATGCAAGATGTTTAGACTGGAGCCAATCCCTAATGGGAGTTATGCAGACTAGTCTCTGCCATGGACCAGTTTATTTTAATGTCTATCCAAATTTAACTCTGTCAATGACAGATAATCATCTATATGAATCTGTAACCTTGAATTTAAAAACTTATGGTTACAATTTCTTACCAGGATCTGAAACTATAGCAATAATCTATAGAATTCATTATAAGGTAATGAACACCATTGCTCCAAATGCAAGGCATATTACTACACCTGGTAAGACTACCTTGATAGAAACAAATTTACTGACATCTAAGGTAGCAACAAATAGAATTATTAGATGGGATGAAATTAATTTCCCTAAAGAATGGATATTAAGTCAAGCTGTGTTACCACAACCAATTGTAAACACAGATATTGACCAAATAATCCAAACTAATGATGGAGAAGTAGAAGTGAAATTTACTCCTAATGATATATCGAGATTATCGATATCAGGAAGAAAATTTTTACCTTCTACAGTTGGATCAACTTCTTTTAATAAAGAAGAAGTCAATAAAATAAAAATTTCTGATGATACAATAGCACATACCTTGTATAAGGAGAAGAGCAAAATGAGCTCTCCGACAATGTCGGAAATGGAATTTACTGCTATTTAATGGGATTTAAAGATCTTCAAGCAGTTCGAAACATTCTCAATAGAATGTTTTATGAAAATAAAGAATTTGTAGAATGGTTTGAGAAAACCTATTCTACTAAACAAAGATATAAGTTCAAAGATGAATATTATAATCATCTAGAAGAGAAAAGAAAGATAATACCTTTCATTGATTGGTTTGTCCAAAAATATGTGGACACAGAATCAACACAAATAAATGTGTTGGAAGAACATTATAAAATCTGGAATACCGATACAGGATCCAGTAAAGGTACAACTAGATCAATGTACCCACCAAGTGAACCAATTAAACTCACTGACAAGAATAAGACAGACAAAATTGATGCTGTTTCCTTTGTCAAAATAATTGACAGTAAAGAAGCAGTTATTACTGAATTGCAGAAAGCTTTAAGGCAGAATAATTACACTAATGTGTTTATTCAAGTCATGGGTCAACAGTTGACCAGGATTGAAACTGCCTTAGAAAAATTATTACATAAATTAGATATATATTATATATACATATGCTACCACTTATAAATATATATATATATATATCTACATACATATACTTATATGTGGTTATATATATAGTTATATTATATATTGTTATGTATTTATATTACTGTATGATTATATATATGTATACATATATGTATAGTTATATATACATATTACTATATGTGTGTGTGTATGTTACTATGTTGTATTTTATACAATTTACTATGTATAAGTGTATGTATAGTTATATATAGTTTTATATGTATATTGTATAAATATATATTATGGGTTATATATATGTATTTAAATATATATTGTATAAATACATATATGGTGGGTTATATATATATGTATTTATATATATATATATATATATATATATATATATATATATATATATATATATATATATATATATATATATATATATATATATATATATATATATATATATATATATATATATATGGTAATTAATATATATATAAATATGTTCATAATTGCTATTTGTATTATAGTATACTATATATGTATATATTTAGTTGTAGCATATAAATTTATTTGAATAGTTAGTATATTTTAGTTATCAATTGTTATGAGTATCTTTTATATATTATATATTTGTAGGTATGTATGTACGTATATATGTATTAATAGTTAGTGTATAGTTGGTAGTTAGTATTATTCTATTAGTACATACTAGAGTTATATTGGATTGATATATGTTATTATTGATGGGTAGTTAGTATATATATGAGATTTTGGCAATTACCTTGAGATACCAAGGTAAGTATCATGATATACCAAGGTATGAGTAGTAGGTATTGGCATAAGTAATAGGATAGTTCTAAACTAATTATGAGTTGGTATTAAGGTGACTAAAATAAGGTATATAGTATTATATAAATATTAAATGCATAGTAGTTTATAATTATTGTTGGGTAGTTAGTATAAATAAGGTTTTGAATTTACCTTGAGATGCCAAGGTAAGTATCAAGGTATTGGAGGATAACCAAGGTATTGGGTTTGGGTATCAAGATAGAGGTTTAGTATTGCGATACCAAGTTGGTTCGAAACTAAGGTATCCATTTAGCATTTGTAATTAGGATTATATATATATATATAATATTGTTTGATATGTACATATTTGTTATATTTATCCCTTGTTTGCGTATCCTGAGATACGGTATCTTAGTATCCTAAGATTTAGTTTGTATGGCCTAGATTCATAGTGTGTGAGCCCAATATCTTTGAGTTAGACTCATATAACCTAGAAATAGGTAGTTGACCATAATTTGACTATAGTTGACCATAGTTGACTTAGAGTTGACCTAGTTTGACTTTTGACTTAGAAATGACTTTATGACCTAGAAAGTTGACTAGTTTAATTTATTTCTCTTCCCAAAAACTTGTATTAATGCAATATTTCATATATAGGCCTGTGACACCAGTTCGGACATCATTTTTCATCATTTGCTCTGGACCACAGGCGAGTACATTCTCTGATAGTTTCTATTATTTGATTACAACTATAATTCAAGTATTTAGAAATGTTACTTATGATTCTTGACACGATGGTACACGGATTGGTATTATTATTGGATCATCAGTCATGGGATGTTACCTTGATTATGGAGATGGTATCGGATATTGTCCTTATTGGTATTGGATAACATTGAATATTGTAGATTAAATATTGGATACATTGGCTAGTGACGTGTCATGATTCGATCCATCATATCAGTCGGGGCGAGAGAAATACCAATTAAATATGTGATCAAGAAACTATCGGCTAGTAGTGTAATCATTGGCTACTAACTAATCATGCAATTCACGTATGGTTGAGTTAGCTCCTTAGTGTAATCATTGAATCTCCCAGGCCGATCACATATTTAGTTAGTATCTCAAATCACATAGTTATTATAGATTCCATTATTCAGTTCATTGATTACCTTGTTCTATTCTGACATTATAGTTCATTCCTTTATTCTTGTACGCATTGATTATATTCTGTTGTTAGTATTGCCTATTCTCTCATTGTTCTTGATTATCAGTTATATCCTCATCGTAGATAGCATCTTCTATTCTACTGCTTTATAATTTTTGTCAATTAATTGGAACTGCTATTGGGTTGTACTTTGCTCTATTCCTTACTGGAAAATATTTTTCAGAGGATCCGGAAGATTGGTGTCCGACATACTACGGACCTCAGCCTATAGATGGTGCAGACTTGGACCTACTAGTTCTGGAGTGACTATCGAGAGATTTAGCCGGGTTCACTAGTTAGCATAGTTAGTTCTCTTTAGTATTTTGGTACCGAATTTGTTTTCGGCATATATTTGTGTTTGGATATTATTTCTATTTGTTGTTGTTATATTTTTAACTGCTTAGTTATGTTAGACTTCTTTGATATCTTCTCGTGCCATAGTAATGTGATTGAGTATTGTGTTGAACTAAGTTGATTATACTCTCATCTTGGAGTTGAGATATTATTGGAGGTTTATGTTTTATTGTGAGATAATTAGATAGTATAGTTGACCAAGACAGCGTTCTACCGCCGATGCTGCGGCGTAGGCTGGGCGTTGTTCCCGACTTGCATCCCTATACCGGGTGCGGGTCGTGACAGTCAATGATGTAGTGCCAGTACATTAGTGTACATATGGCAGTCTGCTAACATGTTACATGGCCACAGGTCAATGTAATCTACGGGGTATCCGTGATTTATACTCGGGTCATCGAGTACATAGACATATTATACATATTATTAATCTTAGCATATAACATTAATACTCATAATATATATGTATACCAATTTATTACATATATAATAGATATACGAGTATATACACTAATAGAATACATATGCAATATATATATATATTAAACATATACTAGGGATACATATACAATACATATACACATGTATATATACTAATTGAGATATACTACATATATATATATATATATATATATATATATATATATATATATATATATTAGTATTAAATATATACTAATACACATACTAATACCAACTACAAATATGCATGCATACAATGAAGAACTACGCGTATGCGTGTACATGTACATGTACGCGAGAGGGGACTCGAACCTGGGTACGTTGGACGAGACGTGCGTATCGAGGTTGTCGCGGAGTGCTCGGTTCAATCGAGCGGTTTGATAGCGGGGTCTCCGGTGTCCGTGCAGACGGGTCGTCGGCTTCAGGCGAGTCGACGTGCTCGGCGGGGTTCGCGGCGCTGCTGTAGGTCTCCGGTCGACGAGGAGAGACGGGTTGGCAGGTGAGCGGCGGGGTTGCTGGCGGTTCAGGCGAGAGGTTGGAGGAGCATGGCGGTACTAAGGAGTCGGGGACGGTCGTCAGGCGGTGCAGCGGGGTTGCTGCTCGGATCAGTGGTCGGCGGGTCGAGCTCTAGTCGGCGTGGCGCGTGCTTGGTTCAGGCGAAGGTCGAAGTCGAGAAGATGACGAGGCTGATGAGAACGGGGTAGCTGGTGAACTCCGATGGGTTGCGGATGAGTCGGGAAGGAGATGATGGGAAGGAGGAAATTCGGCTGTGCTCTTAGGTTAGGGTGAAGAAAAAGTAAAGTAAAATAATACTATATATATATAGGTAGTATTTGGAAGAAAATTCGGCTGTGCTCTTGGGATTGGGCCTTGCCATGGATATTTCAATAGCTAGGATTTAAATGGATATAAAAATGGAAGGCTAGGATGCATTGGTTCAAGGTTTTGAGGCCATGGTTCATGGAGATTGATGTTGCATTGCACACTCCCAAAAATTATATAAAAATACACATAAAGGAGAAATGGGTTATTTATGTGTCGTGTCCAACAAAATGGATACCTTAATGCACTTTTGCACAAAAGTGCCCAACAATTGGAAATTTGCACAAAGTGAGATTTATGAATTTAATTAATTAAAATAAATGTAAATGGTGTTCTAAAATTAATTAGAAGTACAAAGGGCTGAAATTAAGTGAGACACAAGTGTCATGAATGAAGTAGACTCAGAATAGAATATTACCCTAATTTGGATTGCTCAAAATGGGTCAAGATTGTGTCTCCAATTTTGATTGGAACACACAAGGATACAAGGTTTGATTTGTATAGAAATAAATATAGTCGTTTGTGACGAATATTGTGCGACTAAAATAAAGCACAACAAGACATAGTTATGAGTCATACAAGGATCAAGATAAAAGTCTGGCACGTCTAGGACAAGGGTGTAAAATTGGTTGGAAGACAATGGCTAGTGTAGTGCTCTAATTATCGAAACAACGGTAATGTGCAACAATCAAATAAATTATAGCAATTTAAATATAATTAATTATTATGCAATCATTTACATATTAATTACGAAAAAACGAAAATACTCCTAATCTGCAATATGGGGGTGACAAGTTTTGGGTTAAGTTGGGTCCTTACACTAATTTAATTAAAAATAGTGTAATTGGTGTTCTAAAATTAATTGGAAGCACATGGAATTAAAATTAGGTGAGAAATAAGTATCATGGATGTAGAAGACTCATAATAGAATATTTTCATAAATTGGGTTGTACAAAATAGGTCAAGATTGTGTCTCCAATTTTGATTGGAACGGACAAGGATGCAAAGTTGGATTTATTTGAATTTAAGAAAGGACATTTGTAACTAATATTGTGTGACTAAAATAAAGCACAAGGGAGGGTATTTATGAGTTACATAAGGGTCAGAATAGAAGGCTGACACGTCTAGGAAATGTGGATAAAATTTGTTGGAAAACAAATGCTAGGGTAGCGCTCCAAATATCGAAACAACGGTAAGGTACACAAAGTGTTACAAATATTGCACAACAATCTAAAATACTATGATTTAAATTCCAATTGGCTTCAAACTAACCCTAGTCTCTCGATCTAAGTTAAGTATACCTAAAATTTGGCCGAGGGGTTTTACAATAGGTATCAGTAATATTTGCAGGTTGGTATCAGTCGTGTTTGGGATAGAGAACATGGGGCTCTTGTTTGGTACTTAGTAATAGTAGGATTTTGATACTATGTATATGTTTAGGATGAATGGGAGATTGTGATGAGGTATCATAAGGTGGTGGTGTATTCATATAGGAGTGAGATGATGTGTGAATGTGTATCTACCTATGTAACTATACATACATACATATATATATATATATATATATATATATATATATATATATATATATATATATATATATATATATATATAGGTAGATATCTATATTTATATACAATGGTGTTTGATTATAATGGAGTGTGTTCGGTCAAATGTTAGATTGATTAGTAGTAGCAGCAGTATTGCAAGAGTGTTGGGGGTCGGGTTCAACAGCAGCACACGGGTGCAAATCTGTTGTGCACAAGTTGGTGTGAGCAGGGTAGAACAACATCTGTTGCAGTGTGTGTGTGTGTGTATATATATATATATATATATATATATATATATATATATATATATATATATAGGTAGATATCTATATTTATATACAATGGTGTTTGATTATAATGGAGTGTGTTCGGTCAAATGTTAGATCGATTAGTAGTAGCAGCAGTATTGCAAGAGTGTTGGGGGTCGGGTTCAACAGCAGCACACGGGTGCAAATCTGTTGTGCACAAGTTGGTGTGAGCAGGGTAGAACAACATCTGTTGCAGTGTGTGTGTGTGTGTATATATATATATATATATATATATATATATATATATATATATATATATATATATATATATATATATATAGGTAGATATCTATATTTATATACAATGGTGTTTGATTATAATGGAGTGTGTTCGGTCAAGTGTTAGATCGAGTAGTAGCAGCAGTATTGCAAGAGTGTTGGGGGTCGGGTTCAACAGCAGCACATGGGTGCAAATCTGTTGTGCACAAGTTGGTGTGAGCAGGGTAGAGCAACATCTGTTGCAGTGGCAGGGCTGCTTGGTTGGGGCTTGGGTATAGAGAAGTTGAGTGTTTCCATATGTAGCAGATGTTGGTTACAGTTGGGCATGCTCGAGAGCAGCCAGTGCTTGTGATGGTCTGATGCAACATCAGTTACATCTGATATTACCTTGATATGGTGCACTTAGGTGTGCATGAATACTTAGAAGGGCAACCGTGTATCAAGAGGGATTGATAGTAATGTAGAAGTTAATGGTTAGTGTGGTGTATCAACTGACACTATTGTATTAATCAATAAATTAGAGTATCTGTTGATATTAGTGTTGCACTAAAATACTAATAAATGGGCAGAGTTGTGAGCTTGGGTTACTGAAGTTGTTGGAGTTGTTGGTATCACTCTAGACTATGCAACCCTAAGTGGTATGACAATATCTAGTTAGGGTCTTGAGCATGGCCTTTAGTAATTAAGTGAACTACGGGGAGTCAGAGTAGGTTTTGAGTGCCATGTATAAGGAGAGATCAGTTGGAGTATTATGTGTTATCAGCTAGAATACTTAAGTATTAGCTAAGGTCTAGTAATAGGATACCAAATTAGTATGGGTAATGTTAGTAAACTATAGATAGGGTAATGATGTAGTTTAGTTATATGTTAAGTACTAAGTTATTTAGTATGTTGTTAGCTGAAATATATATATATATATATATATATATATATATATATACACTACTAGCATAAACCATAATAAATAGTAACTAGTATTAGCTAAGTATTAACTAGTATAGCACTAGTATTGATTCGTGTACTTTAATATTGACCTAGAGTAGCAAGGTATTGACATAGATACCTAGAATTGACTAGTTTGACCAAGTTGAGTGGTTTGCCTTAGAGTTGACCTAATTTGACTATTTTGGCCTAGTTTGACATAGATGTGGCTTGAAGACCTAGAAATTAACTAGTTTAACTTCATTATCATTCCAAATCACTATTTGAACTTGATATTTCATATTTAGATCTTTGAGACACCAAGACGAACACTATTTGATATCATTGTTCTGGACCATAGGCGAGTACATTCTCTAATAGTTTCTATTATTTGATAGTTACTATAATACAAGTATTTAGAAATATTTTACTTGACTCCTGACACGATGGTATACTGATTAGTATACTTGGATCCTCGTTATGAAATGTTACTCTTCAGTGATTGCCTTGATATTTTTCGTGATTATATAAACCATGATCATCGTATTTGTATTGTAGACCTTGCATAGTGATTATCGTGTCATCACATGTCGTGATATGGAGCCATTGTACTAGTCGTGGGCGGAGGAAATGCTAGATGGATATGTGATCAAAACATTAAACATTGTATTGTATCATGTAAACAACAGCCAATCATACACCTCACGTATGATTGTGTTACTCCATAGACAACAGCAAATTTTAAATGATTGTGTTATTGATCGTGTTACTTGTAGACAACAACCAATCATAATGATCATATGATTGTGTTATAGCCTTGATAGTAGATCTTGATAACCCAACCCAATCACATATCTAACTAGTATTTCAAAAACTTAGTATAGTTACAAATCTTCGCTACATTCTAGTTCATTGCCTTTATTTTATTTCAATGTGATTAGTTTATACTTTATTGCTTTAGATTATCTGTCTCTTTTCTACCATAATATGGTATTGTTCATTGATTTTCGTCTTTGTAGAAGCATAAAAAATATGCCTCAGATAGATGGTGCAATTTTTTACAAATAAATCCTACAAGTAGAAAATGACGCACTTTTCACTTATTCTAGAAGAAATATGCACATTCTCTTACTTTGGCTCACTTTCCATTAATTTTAGATGATGGCGCACTATTCAGAGAATAAAAAAGTGGCATACTTTCTTAATGTTATGAAAGATGGCGCACAAATGATCTTCTCTCTCTCTCTCTCTCAACATTTAATGCAGCAGACTGACAGCTGACAAAGGCAGAAACTAAAAAGTCAAAGGTTATCATTTCAGCGGAGATACGGCACGCAAACCCAGGTTATCGTTTAGCGACCCAATCGCAGTACCATTCTTTTTATAAGTGCACCTCAGTGCCATTCTCCTCAAAAGTGTGCCGCAGTGCCATTTTTTTCAAAAGTGCACTATAGTGCCATTTCCTTCAAAAGTGCACCGCAATGCCATTATCTTCAAAAGTGCGCCTCAGTACCATTCTCTTAAAAAGTGCACCGCAGTGCCATTTCCTTCAAAAGTGCATCATAGTACTATTTCTTTCAAAAGTGCGCCATAATGACATTCTCTTAAAAAATGCGCCTAAGTGTCATTCTCCTCAAAAGTACGTCGCAGTGCCATTTTCTTCAAAAGTGCGCCATAGTGCAATTTCCTTCAAAAGTGTGCCGCAGTGTCATTCTCTTCAAAAGTGCGCCTTAATGTCATTCTCCTCAAAAGTGTGTCGTAGTGCCATTTCCTTTAAAAGTGCACCATAGTGTCATTTCCTTCAAAAGTGCGCCGTAGAGCCATTTTCTTCAAAAGTGCGCTGTAGTGCTCTTTCCTTCAAAAGTGTGCCACAGTGTCATTTTTCCTCAAAAGTATGCCGTAGTGCCAATCTTACGAAAAATGCGTCAGTCTCCAGACGACTTCAAAATTGTGCATACTATCCTAACCGACAGTGAGTAGCTATGAATGCATGTCTTACATGCCGTACTTCTCATGAAAGGTGTACAAATAACTTTCTCCCACGACCTATGATTTTCTCGTATAGGAAGCTATGTGTCAAGAAAGCAGTAAGTTGTGCACCCACTTATATAGAACGTAGGGTGTTAATCCACCAAAAGTGCGCACATAATGGTTAAATAGTATTGACTGTTGCGCACACTCTCGTAACCGCTCCTAAACTCTATAAAAAGGGTCACACAAACATATAGGGAGATGGGGCTTAGAATTCTCAATTCTTTGAAATTCAAGAGCAAAGTGAGAGAAATAGAACCTTCTCGTGCCATTGTGCCAGAGCTTTCTTATTGTTCAACTCTCCAAATTGTTCGCAGCAATCTTCAAATCTTTGTAATTCATGAACAGACGAGAGAAATAGAAGCTTCTCGAGTCGTTGTACCAGAGCTTTCTTATTGTTCAACTCTTCAAGTTGTTCATAGCATTCCCTATATTTCTCTGTCGTCGTGTACATTTCTTCATCGTCGAGTGGTGTCACGCCCCAGTCCCAAAATACGTAGGACCAGGAATACGTGACATGCCAGCTACGCATTCGACCAGACTCTGGTCTGACTGGAATACGTATAAGCTGTAATATAAAGGGCACAATCTAGATATCCCATAAATGTAAACCTCTATGTCTCAATCCATAATGTACAACAATATACAAGAAAGAGCTATATGTGCTAGAGTCGGCCGCCCAATAACACACTAACTCGAATAGACTCGAGGAGAAGTATGAGTCTATAAAAACTAGGCTACAACAGCAGATGAATAATCAATGTAAAATAACCATAATGCTGGTAGATATGATGTGAGTACCTGGTACCATGCCCGCAAGACATGCAACTCCAACAGCAACTCCAAATGCTCCGTAATCATTTATGCTGCAAAACTGGCAGGGAACCAGGTCCTCAGAGGGACGTAATAAGGTACAGAAATACAATATGCCAAGTAAACAGAAAGTACGAGTGTAACAACAGGGTACTCTATTATAACCAAACAAGTGTGACACAGTTTAAAGACAACGTTCGACGCGTGGGCTTTCTAAAATAAAACCGTAGCTCCGGACACAGAAACACACGGCACATACCACAGCTCCGGGAAAAGAGTCACACGGGTGATACAACTACACTAGATACAGGATCACTACAGAAATAATACATATATATATAAGCGCGTGCAGAGTAGCCCAAACGTCTAGTAACTGTCTTTCCCTTCCCAAGCGGTCAATGATTGTGCGCTGAACCTGAACCTCTATCTAACAGTCTCGACACACGGAAGATAACTCAACATACGCGACCCTAAGGTCGTCCCAGTCTCTGGTCATGATGTCAGTATCAGGATACAGAAATCTGGCATGATCACAGTGTATGAGTGTGTCCTGGGGTATCGATATACTCAAGTACGCATATCGGGATGCTACGAAATATCCAACAATCCTTCTAAGGCGTTACGACGTACGTCTTCACCCGGTTGTGAACCGGTTGCGAAGTATCGAACGTCAACATAACTACGTGCACGATGTACATAATGAAACAATAAACTGAAATACAGGGTGGCAAGGTACACTTGCCTGCGTGCAGCTGCTGGTGACGGAGTCCCGGTACCACGTCCAAGTCCTCAGGTCCCGCAGTACCTAGAGATAGATACAAACCAAAATCAATAATCTATTCTACGTCAAGCAGGGATATGACATGCATCTACACCTAAACTCAGTCTCAAACCCAAGTAGTTAACTAATATTCACAGTCCTCAATCTCTGCTCCTTGATCCGAATAATACCTATCTCTAATCAATCACCTGTATAATATCATCAGACCCAATCCTCATTCTTACCATATTCATCACGTGGTTCAGTAGTTCAGGTATGCCCATTCCTCGTCAGTAATTACTTATTAAATATTAAGTCTTCCTCAGCCATCATTACCATTTCACCCAAAATCACTGCTCATCCATACAAATTATCTTGCACATAAATCAATATGATAAACCCTAAATCTTAATGTCTATCATTCAAATCCGTTTTATAAACTCATAAAGAACAAACCTTAAACTCACCTCATAATTTAATCCTCATTAATTCGTTTGGCATTTCCCACCATGTACTATATCCCGAACATTTATTGAAAATCAAAACCTAAACCTTCAATGAAATCCTTTATCATTTTATAATTAATTTGCGAACACTAAATCTAAACCTTCAATGCAAAATATTTAATAATCATTTTAATCCATGTAAATAACCAATCATTTATAAGCCCTAATTAATTGATCTAGTAATTCTTCCATCCATGTGTATTATTCATAGCATTTAGTTAAATCAAGCCCTAAACTCCCATAAAATTAAACAACTCTGACATAAACCCTAAACCAATATTAAACCCTAATCTCTTATTGTTAACACATGCTCAAATTTATACTACACCTCATTAACACAGCCATTAGAAACACAAACCTAGCTAATGTACACGAAATCGTATATATCAATAACCCTAACTAAACACATTACAATATATATCAATACAAAGAGAGGGGGAGGGAAAGAGTCGACCTCTATGCGGCGAGGTTGCTGGCTGGCCGGAGCGTGGCCGGAGTAGGGTGGTGGTGAAGAGGTAAGGGTGGTGGTGATGATGGTGGTAGTGTAAGCTGGTGGTGGTGGTGATAATGGTGATGGTGAAGGTGGAAACTGGAAGAGGGGAGATGGCCGGGAGAGGTCGGACAGGGAGCTGTCCTTCCGCGATGGAGTCGGGGGACTGGGTGAAGCGGGACTCGCCGGAGCATTGCTCGAGCGGGTGGAGAGGAGGAGAATGGGGAGTGGCTGAAGCCGGACGGGGTGCAGCGGCGATCGCAGACCGGAGCGGGTCAGTCACACTGCCGGACGGGGGACTGCACCGGAGCTGCACAACGGGTCTGGACGGGAAGAACACAGTCGGAGCGGGGGAGTTAGACTAGAGGGAAAAATAGCCGTGGGCGGTCGGGGGCTGCTCCGTGGCCGGTCGGGAATGCACAGGCCGGAGCGGGGATGCCTCAGTCCGGTCGGTCCGGGGGAGCACAGCCGCTGGGGGGGCTGTTCGGTCGGACTGATGCACAACGGTCGGCGGCTGCTCCATCTGGTCAGCGGAGCACGCATAGTCGGTCGGCAGACCATAGCCGGAGCGGCCGGTCGGGCGGGGAGCTAAAGTTGGAGTCGGGTGAACACAGTGAGAATGAAGGAAATATAAAAGAAGGAGAAAAAGAAAGAGAATAATGGAGAGAGGAGGAGCTTTTGCATGGAGAGTTTATGGAGGAGTGAGGAGAGAGAGAGAGAGGGGTTTTCTTTGGGATTAGGGCCGGTTGGAATTTGTGAGGGTGGGGTGAGGTGATGTTTTATAGGGGATTGGGAATTGGATGGAGGGTGGTGATGTTGCCATTCAAAATAGAGGGTGGAGATTTGTTATGAAGAAAAGTGGGTTTCTTCATGAAGGGGGTGAATGGTTGGGTGAGAATGGGACCCTATTTTGGGACCTCTCCATTGTTCATGGCCAATAGGGTGATGACACATAAATTCATTAATTGCAACTTAGCCCCTTAAATTCGGGAAATTGTACGAACACATAAAATAACACAAAAATTATGGAGAAAATTGTGTTTAGTAATTTTTATGGTGAGGGGGTGTTGTGCGTTAGGCACGGGTGTAATTAAAATGGCATTGAGATTAATTAAGGATTAAAAATAGGATTGACAAAGTTGGTATCCCCGATTTAAATAGAAATAATGTGTCCCGCGAATTTAAATTAAATGGGGCACTTGGGGTCAAAATCCGAAAATGACGCAAAGGTCAAAAATGGTGGGGGCTTGGAGTCAGTCTTGGACCCTTTAGTTGGTCCGGCTCAACAGGTTAAGTTGGTATCTCAAAATTTAGGGTAACGACACAGGTGTCCGACACGGAATTAAATATGGGTTACGATTTTCGGAAAGTTGTGCAATTAATTTAGAGCACAACGAAAATCAGATTTTTGAGTGACGAAAAGTTCAGTGCCTAATTTGGCGAGTCAAGTCAGAAGTACAAAAGTCCGGTGGAATTTATGGGCTGATATTGGGCTCTGAATAATTTAGCAACGATAGGGCGCGCCAAGGGTCTAAATTAAATGAATTAAATACCAGATAAAATTATCTCCACTATAAACCTCGACATCTGCTACCAAAACCAAAATTTTCCAAATCCACCATAACTATCTACAGAATAAATCGAGGGGGTTTACAAGTGGTACAAGGAGTAAAGTGATCGTTCGCAGATCAGATCTCTACAGCTATACTTTCCTAGAATCAATTGTACTTAGATTCATATTTAGGATATTTTTTATACTTTTTAACAGTTTATAACATAAAAGTTTCGTATAAACTTTTTCTCGTAAACAAAGATGGCGACTCTGCTGGGGACTTCCTTCTCCTCTGACTAGAAGGTGATAGCTCAACTCGATACTGCTTATGTCGGCTCGACGCAGAAGACCTTGGTCGTAATGTTCGACCAACATGCATATGAAGAAATGCTCTATTCTGGGGTATTGTTCACCCCTCATCCGAACTCAAGTCAAGAAAAACTCACAAAACTTGGGTGCCCAAACCTTGTCATGCATATCCTGAAGTTGTTGCCAACAAGGAAAATAGCATTCTGATTGATGAGAGTTCCCCTGTAAATTCTTTTTAGATGAATGACTTGGTGGACTATTCCCTTGCGTTAAATGAGGGATATAATTTGTGCAACTCATACAATTTCAAACAAAGGGTGATCCACACCCAAGCTTCTGAATCCCTACTATTAAACAAGGGATACAATTCGCACAACTCACACGAGACATCCAAATACATGATACAATATCGATACTGAAAATACTAAAATTCCAGAATAAAAGATTAGTCTCGAGGAGGTCCAATGATCTTGGTGGAAAAGAATAATAGCTTATGCGTTTGTGCATTGACCATGGTCAAGATTTTATTTTTCTCACTCGACTTCTTGCAATCGAAAGACCCGTGTTAAGACCCGTCAGAAGATCCAAAAGAAGGAAAAAGTCCACTGAGATAAATTTCAGGATTCTTTGTTCTACTCACAGGTCCTAACATAGGTCTATGACAATGCCAAAAGGTATTGTACAAGTCTCGGACAATCCGATAAAAAATATTGTTGTTACAAATTCAGAAAATCAAGATGGTTACATAAGTGTTTTCTCGAAAATAGGAAACCAGAAAATTATAAAATACCATACATGAATATGCTATGGTTGTCTGAATATATGTTGATTTATCAAAGAACATACCACAAATATGATTAGTTTCATAAGTCGATTAATAGTAAGTTATCATCGATTTGTCCTACTAGCGATACGCTCATGCGATATTGGATACGTGATCAAACAAAACACGAAATCCATACTAACCGTAACGAAAAATATCAAACACAGACACACGAGACATCCAAATACAGGATACAAATAGATGATACGAAATCCAAAATGCAAGATATGTTTTGAGGAGGTCCAACGATCTTGGTGGAAAAGAATAATATCTTATGCGTTGAGCATTCACTATGGTCAAGATTTCTTTTTGTCTTTTGATAAGGGCACTACACATATTACTTGGGGCTAACCTAATGTAATTTTTCTCAAAATTATAAGTTTGTCACTCTTAAAGTTACTTGGGGCTAGCCCACACCAAGCTATATAAGTGAACAAATTTTCTATTTTAGGCATTTCACCCTCACTTGAAGAAATTCTCATTCTCCAAGTCTAAACCTAAATTTGAAAATTGATAGTTGTGGTCCCAAGTGGAAGAGAATTTTGCTTTGGTGATTGTCCAACGAATATTCTTTCGGTATGTCTTCGACAACATACGATGAATAAGTTTTACGATTGTCAGAAAAAATTTAGTTTTTTTTACTATTGTAGGAACAATGCATGAAAATATCTTCGATGACGAAGTCGGATCATGCAATCCATTAAATATATACTCCGGACGTTTCGAAGAACATGTCGGTTGTTTCGAAGCACGTACGGTACGTAAAACGACAACCCTAATTCGACAGTCATCGTGTAAGGACTGTATAAAATTAGACAGTCCTATATAAATATAGGACTGTCAATAATTCGACAGTCCTATATAAATACAGGACTGTCAGAATTTCGACAGTCCTATATAAAAGTAGGACTGTCATAATTTTGACAGTCCTATATACAAATAGGACTGTCAAAATAGTGACAGTCCTGGATCTTAAAGACTAAATTATTTGAAGTGTCAATTATATGAAGTTATTAATTTTTATATTATTTTATATTGGTTATAGGACCAACCTTGTACAGATGTTGTGGTACATCCTGCTATTGGGGTTGATGTGGATGATATATTCTCAACGGATATTCAATTTGCAACCCAAGAAGAAGCATTAGATTGGTACAGAGAAGTTGGAAGACGACATAACATAGTAATTGTCATTGCAAGATCCATCAGATCTCGGCCGGGCCAAAAATATGTAGAGCTAGGGTGCGAAAGAGGAGGTGTGTTTAGGGAGAATCATAAAAAAAGGGTGTTGTTGAAAAAAAATCCCTAAGAAAAATGTTGGGACGAGAAAATATGGTTGTCCATTGAAGGTGTTGATTATAAAAGTAGAAGATGTGAAGTAGATAATCGAAGTTAAGAATAGAAGACACAATCATCCTATTCCAGGGACACTTACGGGTCATGCCTACGTGGCACGGTTGAAGGAGGATAAGAGAAAGTTGGTTGAAGAATTATTCCTTTCCGGAGTTGCACTGAAACAAATTTATTCTATCGTACGACAAAAATAAGATGGAAACAAGTCTACCATGAGGATGATCTATAATAGTTTGGCCAGAGCAAAATATAATAGTATGAAAGGAAGAATGGCGATGCAACAAGTATTAAAGTTGCTTGGGGAGCATCACTACGTGGAGTACCATAGAAGACATCCACAAACTGATGAACTCCTTTCGTTGTTTTGGGCTCATCCTGATTGCACACACTTGGTTCGGTCCTTCGCAGACGTATTGATCCTTGATTGTACATATAAGACCAACAAGTTCAAGATGCCTCTTTTTTACGTTGTTGGGTTTATGTCTACGGAAAAAACATTTATAGTCGCTTTTTATTTTATGAAGAGTGAGACAGTAAAGGATTATACATGGGCGTTGAGGAAACTACAATCCCTTTACACAGGTTACAAAGAGCCCTCTGTTTTTGTTACCGACAGAGAATATGCGCTGATAAATGGTATAGATATTGTATTTCCTCATGTGCATAGACTACTATGCACTTGGCATATAAATCAAAATATCCAAGCTCAATGTAAGAGAAAATTTGAAAATGTGGACGGTAAAATCGACATGCTTCACTTCAAAAAATTCTACAGTGATTGGAGTCTTGTATGGCGAACAAGTACTATAGATAGCTACGACATAGCATGGTACATTTTTCAACAAAAGTGGGAGACGAGTAACCCGACATACATATCTTATATCAAAGATACTTGGCTAGAACCACATAAAGAGTAATTCGTCTTAGCATGGACGAACATGGTGAAGCATTATGGCACAATCACTACGAACCGGGTCGAAGGATCACACTCAAGTTTAAAAAGATATCTACGGTCATCGGTCGATAATTTTGTCTCCGTTTGGCAATCGATTCATTTGATGATTATTTCCACGGTGAACGAGATTGTAGCATTATTTGAGATGAGCCTCAATATTGCAAAGCATGAATATAAGCATGAATACCTCTTGGATGGTTTAATCCATGTAGTATCTCATAAGACCTTGGGCTTATTGTTTGAGAAGATTGGTAGGTCGAAGTCGGTTGGTTATGATCCCGAGGTTTGCGGTTGTTCATATCGATATTCACTCGAACTTCTTTGTGCACATGAGATTAACGAATATCGTCGTGAATCTATACCCATTCCAATAGATGTTGTTGATCAACGTTGGAGACAGCTGTTGATAATGCCGACGGTGGAAGTTCAAGATGATTTCTTTTCTTTGCTACAAGTGAAACTCCTGCAAGCAAGGTGGTGTGTCGCATCGGAACCGGAGAGAAGATCCATTGAGGTTAAAATCCAAGAAATTGCAGTCCCGATAATAACTCGATTGCAAGAGCCATATGTTGTTTGAACTCCTAAGGAAAGACCACACTCAAGAAAGAGTAGAGCAAAAAAGAAGGAGAAGGAGTCAACTAAAAGAGATCCATCCTTGTTTGAATATATTGAACGCAGTTTGGAGGCAAAGTCCGTAATCGAAAGGGTGGTATTTTCGCAGAGAAAGAGTAAGTTTACTATTCGAAGGGGGAAGAAACAGAAAATAAACGATGCAGTCACGGCGGAGGGTTTAGATAACTTTTCTGATTCATATAGTCTATACATTGAAAAATTTCTACCTGAGATACAGGATTTCATTTGGTCTATTATCGATGTTCCTAAGGATGACCATTATGGATATCATGCAGTAGCAAGACAACTAGGCTATTCAGTTAAAGTAGGATGGAGACAGGTTAGGGAAGAACTGTACGAGGAGTTGGAGCTCGACTACCCTTCTATAGGCAGATACTCGGCGAAGAAATTGTTGGAGATTTGTTGGCAAGCTTATCTTGTACGAAAACAGTTACCGGACCAGACCATTACATGGATGTCTCGCCTACTGCTTACGTATTCTCTAATAGGTATAAGATACCTATTGTAATTATCTCACAAGACATTAACAATACTTTTTTTCCAATGTGTGCTCTCCCGGCCGAACACGGAGTATCCAATCTATGTTCGATAGGGATTGTCGGACAACACTTCGTCATCCCAAGATTGATCAGTCATTCTCCTATTTTGCCACCTTCTACGCTTTAGTATAAATACGCACCAGAGGAAGCGATCGCATGGACGACACCCTACATGGATGCAATGGCTGCCTATAAGAAGATGATAAAGATGGAGGATCCAAAAATCATGCCGAACGACTACTTTGATATTCTAATCGATTGATACTGTATATTGAAATGTATGTTGTGCAAAGAGCCATGTATGTTTAACTGTATATTGAACTGTATGTTGTGTATGTTGTGCAATGAAAGAAGTTATCTAAACCCTAGGACTGTATGTTGTGCATTGATACTAATCGATTTTGACAGTATGTTGTGCATTGATACTAATCGATACTAGGACTGTTAAAATTATATGTAAAACTGTCAGGAAATTAGGACTGTCAAAATTTTGACAATCCTAGAAGAATGTAGGACTGCCAAAACTTTATCCACTGTCAGTGGACAGTTGTAAGTTTATGACTGTCAAAATTATGACAGTCCTGGAAGATACTAGGACTGTCAAATTTTTGACAGTCCTAAACTTTACCCACTGTCGTTGGACAATTATATGTAAGTTTAGGACTGTCAAAATTTTGACAGTCCTAGAAGAATGTAGGACTGTCAAAATAGTCCTAAACTTTATCCACTGTCTGTGGACAGTTATAGGTAAGTTTAGGACTGTCAAAATTTTGACAGTCCTAGAAGAATGTAGGACTGTCAAAATTTTGACAGTCCTAAACTTTATCAACTGTCTGTGGACAGTTATATGTAAGTTTAGGACTGTCAAAATTTTGACAGTCCTGGAAGATACTACGACTGTCAAATTTTTGACAGTCCTAAACTTTACCCATTGTCTCTGGACAGTTATATGTAAGTTTAGGACTGTCAAAATTATGACAGTCCTGGAAGATACTAGGACTGTCAAATTGTTGACAGTCCTAAACTTTATCCACTGTCTGTGGACAGTTATATGTAAGTTTAGGACTGTCAATATTTTGACAGTCTTGGAAGATACTAGGACTGTCAAAATTTTGGCAGTCCTAAACTTTACCTACTGTCTCTGGACAGTTATATGTAAGTTTAGGACTGTCAACATTTTGACAGTCCTAGAAGAAAGTTGGACTATCAAAATTTTGACAATCCTAAACTATCTCCACTGTCATAATATGCACATTTGACAACTGTATATATGTAGCAAAATTAGAACACAAATTGTATGTATGTAGCAATTGTAGCAAATTTTCAAATTGTAGGAATTGTAGCAAACTTAGAACACAAATATTCAAAGTGCGAATTGTAGCAAATTTATTTAAAGTTTTACAACTCAAATTCAAACTTTAAACTTTTACAAGTCTCAAAAGTCATATTCATTGAAAGTTTTACAAGTCTTCAAACGTGGCCTAAACTTCATGCCGCCTCTTTGTACGTTGCTATCTATTTTTCAAGAAAGAAAAATCTTCAGCGTTGTCGATTTGTTGGAGTTCATCATTGATTGCCTTATAATTCGAACCCTGGCAACTTACGAGGCTTCTTCCCAATTTTTTCACTTTCCTAGCCTATTCATGAGAATTAAAAAAATTTGTTATGTTATAAATATTTACAAATATCAAACTGAAAGTGAAGAAGTTGGCTCACCATCTTGACCAATGCAGTATATAAGACCAATTTGGCAGGAAGATCTGAAGGTACACGCACAATATCGCCTCCGCGTTGGAACAAGGTAGGTAGTCCGACACCAACGTAGTTGGCGAGGTAATCGTCGCTACATTCCGTCATATTTACTGCTGCTTGCCGTTCAGTATCTCTAATAACGTGGCGTTGCCACTTGGTAAAGAAGTCCGAACCCAGTTGAATGCCGCAGGAATATAGTTTAGCGGTTTGGTACCTTGCGGAGCAGTTATCATTTTCAAAGTGCGCTTTGGGACAGTTTGTACGTAGCCAAACTGACGGAGCACTATATCCGGCATATAAGCCTCCTCGATTTCATGACAACTTATAAGACCGTGATATAAAGTGACTGGTTGCAATGGACGACCAGTCTGTCGCAAATCACGATATGGATCCCAAATAATCTGTACCGCATAAAATTTAGCATAACGTAGTCAATTATTTCCAAACATCAAAAAATTAGGTCTAAATTTACCTCTTTTGTCGTCATATCTTCGAGTGCATTCCGTAGGGCGGCCAATGTGTGAGGACGTTTGGCATCTTCCTTAGTTGACTTCCATCGGCACATTCTAGGAAGGTTCTTGTCATACCCTCGGTTCAGTTTAGCCCACTGCAGGGTTGGAAAGTGCTCGTATATCTATGCCTTCACGTAACCAGGTTAAAAAAATATTAGTCCAAAAATTAACAACAAAATTTAAAATTATGTATACAAGTTGACAAAGATATATCTATGCATGGAGTAGAGTCTGGCATCCGGATATTGTCTTCGAACCCATGCGGGATGCCGCACCAAGCTTGCGGTAAAGGTATGCTAGTATACCGCTTCCCCAAGATATTTCTTCCACCGTGTCAATGTTGTCCAAATTGAGGAGATATTTGGCATGTATGGACGTTCCAGACTTATCCGTAATGCCGACAGCCCCTAAGATAAACTGCATATATCCGCGGGCCACATTATCGCTATTATCCATTTCGGGGTCCGGATCAGCGAATATCTCCTCCAAATATTTTAGAGGAAGTCCGTAGGACTTCTTGAATTCTCGAAGACTGGTAAAACTAGTGGCATCAACTCCTAGACACCCTGATACATAATCCACAATATGGTCGTAAAAGTTGATGCTCGACTCATCAAAAATTTGATTCATCATGACTCGACCATCAACCCTAAGTCCCAATATATGATGGACGTCATCAAGGGTAATCGTCAACTCTCCATTGGGTAGATGGAAAGTGTTGGTTTCTGGATGCCATCGTTCTATAAATGCTGATATCAGTGCATTATCCACCGTCGTCTATGAGTAGCTATACAAATATTATAAACCGGTGGGACTGATTTTTGCCTTCACATCGTTTTCCAATAATTCATACCTCCATGTATTATATTTTTTTCCGTGGTTGATCACCGTCAACATACGAGAACTCTCCTGAAAAGTAAACAATTTGATAAAGTTATACCTCTATGTAAAATGTACTTATCTATAAATAATTGGATCAACTTTGAACTTACAACTATATATAAAATTATTTTAACGTAATGTACTTACCAGATTGTTCCATATTTGGTATGCAATATGATTTTCGATCGACGGTAACATAGAGCAACCATTTGGACGAGTCTCGACTGGACTATCTGGCTGCTCAGAAGGTCCTGAACCATCAGTAGCCCAGTTTTCGAGGGTTTGTGGGAGACTCTCAACAAGACTATTTGCAGGCTGAGAAGGTCCTGAACCATCAGTAGGCCGATTTGGGACATTTAGCATGTCCTCATCGGAGGAGAAAGAAGAACCAGAAGAACTAGGAGGAGCACGTCTCTTCGAACGAGTGACAGTCTTCTTCGTCAATCAACGTTTCCTCACTTCAGGGCGTGCCTCGGGCTCGCGGATAGTGACACTTGGTTCAATAGTACGCGAAACATTGCGTTCCTTACGCATCGACGTAGTAGGACGTCTTTTGATGATATCTTCATCCACAGTGCCCTTCCGAGGGTCATGACTATAAGACAAAAAATAAAATTTTATTTAACATCCTAAATTAATTTAACATTCAGGACTGTAGAAATTTCTACAGTTCTATACGTATACAGGACTGCAGAAATTTCAACAGTCCTAATTTTTTAGGACTGTAGATAGGACTGTTGAAATTTCTGCAGTCCTTTATAAATTTAGGACTGTAGAAAGTCCTACTGTAGAAATTTCTACAGTCCCGTCCGATACTACTCGATACTTTCGACGATATCGACATTGTATGCCCTAAAATCGGGTACGACCATCCAAGTAAACGTCTAAACTACATCCTAAATTACATTCAGGACTTGTATGCCATCATTTGAAGAATGGAAAGAAAATCACTCAAAAATTTCGAAATGCAAGAGAAATTTATAAAATTTTTGGAAAATTTTGTAAATACAATAGAACAAGGAGAAGGAAAAAGTGTACCTTGATTCTTTCGAGACTTTGGGAGCCATCGACAAGGAGGAGGAGGACAAAGTCGAGGAGAACGGCTCCGGCGGAAGGGGGGAGGGCTCCGGTGGGGTTTGGAGGGTTTGGGAGGAGGATTTTAAGTTTGGGCTAGTATGAGTAAACTTTGTTCATTAATGGACTAGTCCAAGCTAGCCCTTAGTAAACTTTGTAGTGCCCTTATCAAAAGCCTTCTTTTTCTCACTCGACTTCTTGCAATCGATAGACCCCCTCAAATTACAAAATCCTAACCTAGAGCTTAACCCAATTGCACCGCATAACCAATCTCGGTTAGTCGGTTCCCCTAATTCGTAAAACGACATTCTAGACTCCCCTATTCCCTTCCATATCCCAACCTGACGGACACGACACGAGTCCGCTCTCCTGGTCGGTCATAGCCGGCGTCGTCGTGAGATGTTCAAGCTCGGACGCGGCGGCGGCGGGGGAGGGCGGGGGAGCGGGAAGAGGCCCCTCCCTCCGGCGAGGCCCGCCACCGCTCCAGGCGGCGCCAGGAGGGCTCCGATGAGAGGTCGGGCTGGAGGGCCGGCAGGACGAGGCAGCGGTGCGTTGGCGGCGGCGACGATGGGTAAGGAGGAGAGCTTCAGCCTCCTGACGAAGGGTGAGGTCGATTTCGGCGCAATTGTTAGGTTAACACCAGATCTGGTGGAGGAGATCAGGCGCGTCGAAGCTGAAGGAGGGGTCGCCAAGATCAAATTCGATTCCAACTCCGCCGAGAACGTAAGCTCAACCTTATAAATCAGTCCTTCAATTATCCAAGTATTTCTCAGGTTATTTGGGATTGGTTCTCTAGGAAAAGCATGTAACTTGGTTTGAAGCCGAGTACATCGAACATTTCGAAACCCTTTTGCATGGGAAGGCTTATTCTTTACTGAGTAACTTAAACATTGAAACTACCATTGAAAAATAAACTGGTAAGTATTGGGTGAAATCGATAATGAAACTGTTGAAACTACCAAGATCGACCGACGAACATCCCCACCCCGACACCGATACTAATAGGCAGGGTCCAAAAACAGATACCAGAACCGAGCTTGAACCTTGTTACTTTTTCTCATGCTAGAAAGATACAATGTGCTGTTAACTACATACATTCTGGGACATCACACATTAATATAGGAGGTCAAGTAAGAATAAATCCAACTTCCGGTAGAAGTTAGCAAAACCTTCATCTTTAGGCCTAGCTTGGGACCAAATGTTGCTAAAATGAACTTAGTGTTTTTTTTTTCCTGGAATTTGGACTTAAAGAGTCTTGTATAAAGAAGAAGGAAATGGAGTTTACATGAAATTTCACAATAACCCAAGCAACTTAGAGTTTCGGTAATTCCAGTTTGGAGGGTGTATTGGAGTTAGGCATGGAGTTTGACAGAACTCTAAAACCTTCCCAGATACACAGAGGTTAAGTTATTTGGAGTTTGAGGGGGGTAACTCCACCAAACTGTATCTTTTTCCAAACTTTCCAGACCTCCGTTCCCTGACGAGGCCTTAATATGGAAAACCGGATCCTTTGCAGAGATAAAACAAACATCTAGTATGTGTTTGTGTAACCACTTCACCTAGAAAAAGGAAAGGCGATTAATTGTTATGCATACTTGCGCATGGTAGAAAGATAGAGTTTGTTGTTAATTATGTAGGTTTTGCAATGTCGCACAACATACTATGAGGTCAAGTAACAAATAAGTCCAATTTCAGGTAGAAATGAGAAAACTTATATCTTTAATAGTGTAGTATTATCCTGTTATATGGATTATATAGCTGGACGTGCAACGATCTGTCATTTCTAAATTGACCTAGAAATTGTATTATATGCAACAATTGTAGCATTGCTAGATTGATCTACATTTATGAAGGTACCTCCCTGGATGTACTTTGGGCATAAAGTAGATCCGGGAATTGCTGATTCGGAGAGAAGATTACAATAAGAAATGCGAACCTACCATTTAATTCTCTTCATACCTTTTTGAGGCTCTTGATAGGACTTTGCATGAGCAAAATAGTTTCATTGTGAGGAACAATAGCTAGGGTCCCTAGTGTAGGGCCTATATGTCAACTTTATAGGGGGATGAATAGAATGCGTGTCACAATTATCAAAAACTAAGTCTAATCACCAACTTATAAAACTGTCGTAATAAGTGGATATAATCAGAGTATAAGTAAAGTCAGAAATCACAAACTCAAATACCGCGATGTATACTGGTTTTCCTCGTAGAGGATTAATCCAGTCTCGAAAACTCGTGCTCGGTGTTAATTCACTATTTGTGAAATAGGGTACAATCACAAGATATGATCCGAAGAGCTTGCCGACTTATTACAAACCACAAGATTTGATCCAAAGAGCTTGCCGACTTCAGGCTTGAATGAAACATGAAACTTGTTTCCAAGCTTTTTACAACTCAAACCGACTTCTAACCGAAACCGCACTGGCACTTAGAAGGCTTGGGAATTGTTTCTTAGAGATGAAGAATATTGAAAGCTCAGAGTGTATCTCAAATGAATAGATGATTATGAAAGTGAGAATGAGTTGATTAGAATGGTATGAAATTCAACTATATTTGTAGGCTTTTTGTGGACAGAGTTCGGTTCCCAAACGTTCAAAAATCCGAATGTTACATGATAGTCTTCAGGAAGGAGGAGTCGAACTAGGATTTCTGGTTATGGGAGGACCGAGTTCGGTCCGAGTTCTGTCTAGGACAAAACTCTAGTCGAGTTTTGTGTTCCATGTTTCAGAATGTTGGAATCATATCATTTGGCTGATTTGAGTTGAGTTTGGACTGGTTTTTGGGTATGATTATTTGAGTGGACTCGAGTGCTATCTAGTTGCCAAGTGCGACTCGATTTATAACAGTTCTAGACTCAAATAAAATATAAAAATATATAAGAAATAGAAAGAAACCAGACACAACTTTTAGCATTCATCTTGTAGACAGTAGCACTAGCAGTGATTTCCATCTTGATTGAGCTTCAGGTGTATCATATCGAATCGAGGTTTTGCTAATTATCGAAATCAGGTTGACCATGACCAATTGGGCCAACAATCTCTTCCATTTTGATAATTGACAAACCTAGACTAAGACGACAATAGATCTTCGATACAAGATTTCAAGACGGTATTGTTTCTCAATGAAGATGCTAGATGGCTCTCCCGTAGTATAGCATATAGCATGTACGTAAAGCGCATCGTGTTTATTCTTCTTCTCATGTTCCGTATCATGTATTCTTCTCCCCTTTTGTCATTTGTTCAAAATAGAAAACTCCTCCGTAAAACGTGAAGCAACATACAAACAGAACGACAAAAGAGTGAAGTATATATCACAAAGTTATAGTGAAGTTCAGAGATGGAGAGGAGAGAAGGAAAAAAGTAGGAGAAGAGAGAATATGAGATTGCAAGGACATAAAATCCTAGGTTGCATCTCATGTCTATTTATATTGATATACAATACATCCACAATTACTATTATATTCCAATGTAGTTAAAGGCGCGCCTCACGGCACTCCAAGCATGGCTCAATTCTTAAGGCGCACCTAAGGCATGCCTAGGCGTGCTTTTTCCGAACGCCTTGGAATAGCTAAGGCGCGCCTTGAAACTATTGTGAAAAAATATGTTTAGACTATTTTTTGAACTGATGTACTGTTTTTAGACTGTTTTTGAACTGCTATACTTTTTCTTTTATTGTTAGTGTTTTCTCTCTCACTCAATTCAAAGTGATTGCAAACTAGACATGGAAGAATTTGAAGCACACATGTTTATCATTGTAGAAATCCGATATATATATATTATTTTTGTGCCTCGCGTCACTCGGGCACGCGCCTTGCGGCTCGGGCGATTTGGACCCTTTGCGCCTCGAGTGCGTCTTACGCCTTTGACTACCTTGTTATACCCTCATAAGATAAATAACAAAATAAAATAACTCTAACCGTTATCATTACAAGTAGTAGTTCATTGACAAATAGAAGCTGAAATGAATTTGCATAAAAAGTTTCAACCAAGTAGAAATGAAAGTGCATAAAATGATACAACTAATAAAGTGTTGTAGTCATAAAGTGCAACTAAGATAAACATCATCATAGACAATCTGACAACGCTACGCGCCTTCTCCGCAGACGTCGCTACGCTAAACCACCAATCCGAAGCACTACAACAACTAAGAGAGGGGTCATCTCCAGTAGTAGGGTCGTCAATCGATCAGTTGGGATCATAATAGGCAGTAGCTGGATCAAAATATCTCTGAATATATGGATCACCAATTCGATATCCTGTACGCGTAGTGTACGCGTAGGGTCATGCACCATCGGAATGAGTCCAACTGGATTATGAGATAGACTGTACTAAAGATCAGCTAAGGAGTTGGACAAGGCACTGATCTGAAGAGTAGAGCGATAGTCCTGGTCGCGGAAACGAGAAATGAGTATCGTATTATGTTCGTGGAAACGATTTGTGATCATCTCGTCTTGCAACTTGAAACGCTCGCGAATCAACTCTTGGATAGATTCCAAGGTGGCAGGTGGAGCAGTAGCATCAGGTGGAGCAACATGGTGTCCATGAGAACTGGAGGAGGAAGAATCATCAACTGTAGGAGCAGGAGGTGGAAATGTAGGCTCAGTCCTACGAGCTCTAAAGAGATAAACATGCTCATCAAGGGTCACATACGGAGTCCTTGAAAGAATCAAGTGTCATGTCGCCTTCGAATTGAAATTTAGTAATGTCGATTATGGGGTCATCCTCGGTTGGGATGTTGAGAATTTCTCTCAAATCTTCATCATCAAATTCATTGTCAATGACACACACACTAGAATGGATAGTACCATGTTCATATGTTAAATTACAATAGAACATGTGAATTGCATTTTAATAAATGCGATGTCTAGTTTGCACAAGTTCATCAAGAGAGAGATCTCTAAAGTTAGCCAAATATTCATGGAAGATGGTGAAACTAATTGGATTGCCATGACATACATTCCTCTTTTGGAAGACATCAAACAATTCAACCGAAATTTCTAGGTTTCTAAAGAGAGAACCATCAAAACTACCCTCATCGGACATATGTGGGCTGAATAGAGAATGATGAACTTCCTTGAGGAGGATGAGATGAAGAGGCCTCATCTGCCCTTCTCTTCTTACTACCCCTATTAAAGAGTCTAGAGCCATGTAAATATTAAGAGAAAAGTGATTATATCTCGAAATAGATAGCAAAGATCGAAGAGGGGGATGAAATATGTCCTTATCTGAAGTAAGAGCACCTGAAATTGCTTGAGAAGAGAGGACCACCAACCTAAGGTTTGCAAAAACTAGGGTTTGGAGGGTTGAAGATGAAGAGGAGAGAGGTCTTCTCGGTTCTGGACGAAAATATGGAAATAGGGTTAAAGAAAATAGCCAACTCAACTTAAAAGTGGGTCCAAAATTTGGGTTGCTGCATTCTGGAAACAAGGGCACATAATTCGGTCTGAGTTCTATCCTAGACAGAGTTTGGTCCGAATTCTGTTCCTTGGGACCAGAATACACCAAAAATTAAATTCCAGTAAGTTCAAGGATCTCGAGTCTGCGATAAATAGAAGTTGCAATTTCCAACTTTTAAGTCAAAGATTATAATTTTGATTCGCTGCTAAATTTTGAAAACAAGTGCAAAAATAAACTTTAACAAATCTTTATTCTATAAAGTACTGAAAAATCTTGGATTAGTTGTAGGGGCCAAAACCCAGCTATTGGTGGTCTAAAGACACTTAAATACCGTGTCGCGTAAGGCTATTTATGTCTTTTTGCCACGGGTCCTTTCGACGTGTACCCAAAATAATCGTTACTTTAAAGAACTTGGACTGAAAAGAATTTAGGCAACTTATATCTTTATATAGCCTCAAAATCAAGAATTTCCAATTTTCGACGAATAAAGTTAAAACGATCCTCAGCTAAGGGTTTAGTAAAGATGTCTGCTAACTGATATATTCAGTGTCAATAAATTGTAAACTAATGTCACCATGTAACTGATGGTCTCTTAAAAATTGTTGTCTAATCTCAATGTATTTTGTGCGTGAGTGACATATTGGATTCTTTGTGAGATTAATTGTGCTAGTGTTATCATAGTATATGGGAATATTCTTATAACATAGATTATAGTCTTCTAGTGTTTATTTCATCCACAAAATTTGTGCACAACAACGTCCTGCAGCTATATATTCACCTTCAGTAGTTGATAATGCGAAAGAATTTTGTTTCTTACTAAACCAAGAGACTAATGCTTTTCCTAAGAAGTGACACGTGATACTGGTACTTTTTTGATCAACTTTGCATTCAACAAAATCAACATCCGAATAATCTATCAGGTCAAAGGATGTAATTTTGGGATACCACAAGCCTACCGAAGAAGTACCTTTAATGTATCGAAAGATACGCTTAACTGCGCACAAGTGTGATTCCTTAGGATTAGCTTGATATCTAGCACATAAGCAAATACTAAACATAATATCAGGACGACTAGCAGTTAAATAAAGTAAGTTGTCGATCATAGCTCGATACTTACGTGTGTCGACTGGTTTGCCACTTTCATCAAGGTCAAGCTTTGTAGATGTACTTATAGGTGTACCAATAGGTTTTGCGTTGTCCATATCGAATTTCTTCAGAAAATTCTTGGTATACTTAGCTTGATTGATGAATATTTCCTGTAAATTTTGCTTGATTTGTAATTCGAGAAAGAAGTTGAGTTCCCCCATCATGCTCATCTCAAATTCACTCTGCATACATTGAGCAAATTCTTCACAAAGAGTTATCAGTAGAACCGAATATAATGTCATCAACATAAATGTGAACTAAAAGAAGAGTTTGATCAAAAGATTTGATAAATAAAGTACTCTCAACCTTCCCGTTTGAAAAACCTTTTTCAACTTAGTCGATCATATCAAACACGAAGGACTTGTTTAAGACCGTACAAGACTTTCTTTAATTTGAAAATATGATCAAAAAATTTGAAATATTCAAAACTAGGTGGTTGCTTAACAAAAATTTCTTCTTTTATAAAATCATTTAAAAACGCACATTTGACATCCATTTGAAATAGTTTGAAATCATGTGAATTTGCAAATTCGCAAAGCATTCGAATGGATTCTAGTCTCGCAATAAGAGCATAAGTCTCATCGTAGTCAATACCTTCTTCTTGGTTATAACCTTGAGCTACAAGACGTGCTTTGTTACGTGTGACTAAATCATCCTCGTTGAGTTTATTTCGAAATATCCATTTGGTGCCAATTATAGGGTAATCATTAGGTTTAGGAACAAGTTCTCAAATTGGTTTAATTTCTCTTGAATAGTCGAAATCCAAAACTCATCTGAAAATGCTTCTAAAATATTTGTAGGTTCTATTTGTGAAATAAAGGCTACATTTACAATAATATCTTTATTTGCAGAACATATGCCTACTCCCTTGGATACATCACCTACGACCAAGTTTTCTAGATGATCGGCCGTATATCTCATTTTCTTGGGCAAATTCCAGATAGCTCGTACCAGTTGCTGTATCTTCAGGGGCTTTGTTTGAAGTTACAAGAGCGTTATGCAAACTTAATTTCAAAGAAATCTCATTCATGTTACTAGAAGTGGATGTCTCTAACTTTATCTAGTAATTGAGACTGTTTCATATACACAGTCTGTAAGTCGTAAAGTTCTTTCGTAACATGTTTATACTTATTCCTCACATTTTTATGATCTTCTAGTAAATCACTAAAAGCATCAGATACTTTATCAAAAGTGAAATCCTCATAAAGGGGGTTGGTTGATACCTGATCAAATGCCATTAGTCACATATTTGCAGTATTACGAGGATTTTCTTCTTCCTCTGAATCGCTGGCTTCGCTCTCGTGCCATATGCTTTGTTTGTATATTTGCTTGAAGATGATCTTTTGCTTGAGTGTTCGTAGCGATTCTTCTTTTTGCCTATAGTGCAGTCTTTCTTTATATGATATGTCTTCTTACAGTTGTAGCATACATGTTCTTCCTCATTAATGTCTTTGTAGTCCTTTCGGTTCGATCTCTCAAACTTCAAGACTCTTCTAAAGTTCCTTGAAACTAGGGCTATCTGTTCATCTTCTGAACTATTGTTTTCACTTTCATCATCAGAGACCTTGTGGTGTGCTTTGAATGCAACGGTCTTTTTGTCAGTCCCCTTTTCCGGCGCACTTTGGCGCATGTTGATTGCTTGTTCGACCTTTGTTTAGACCGGACCCGTGAGTTGTGAAGAAGAGTGGATTTGGTTGGGTTGGTGGCATGTGTGGCTAGTATGGGTTTGAGTAATCCAACGATCCACATCTCAAACCTAAACCTATATATTTTTCAATTCTCTCTCTGCTCATTATTTCCTTTTCATTTCTCTTAGGTTCTCTCCCTCCGTAGGCAAGTACATTTTGCACAAGAGAAGAACTATGGATTTATGCATGCTTTTAATTCTTAATAATGTCTGTTTATTTTTAGCTCATGTTGTTGGGACCGAGCACCCCTTCATCTTTAATACTTGTCGTTCTTGATTTTCTTGGTTGGAATTGCATGGACTAGAGTTTGGGTCTATGGGTTCACTTTTGTTTTCTTGGGGATTGATATCCCAAAATTTTGTGTTTTACAAAACTAATTAACTCATAGAGTAGAGCACCATATTTTATGTAACTTTGTCTTTGGCCGTGCTTGTTTTCGAGTCCAGCTAAGTTCAATGCTGAAACTTGATACAATACGTGTACCAAATGGCTTACTAGAGAAGAAGAACAGTGCTCTGTGAAAAGTATGCAAGAGAACCCCTTTGGCGTAGAAATACGTATACTCCACTTTGGGCGCATTTGTGTGCTGTCTCAACTCTTCGTGCGTACTAATCACACTACACTTAGTCTCCTAGCAAAAGTGTGCCAGTCACACTTCTTGAGTCAGTGGCGCACTTTTGAGAGGAAACCCAGTTGGCGCACTTTGGTGCGTATTCCATCAAAGTTCTCCCTAGGAAACCAAGAAAAAGTGCGTCACAGCCAGTCCGCGCACTTTCTTCGTGTTGGCAATCTGGTGCACTTTTCCTCTGTTTTGTCAACCGGCGCGCACTTTGTTTATGTTTGGTAGCTCGCGCACTTTTTTTCTCTTCGTTTCCTTAGAGATAGCTTTGGTTTCTCGATTTCTGTGTTATTGATTTGTGTGCTCCTCGACTGACAAGTTTCTCGACTATTGAGCGTTGACCTTGGATTATGTGTTTTGTCTTGTAGCTAGCTTGCTCGCGCACTTTCCCTGAAAGCACGCTTTAATTTTGATCGTGCACTTTTTTCAGTGCGTCGTGTTGGCCAACTTGCTTTGTGCGCCACTATCCAGTTTTAGTCGTTTGTACGCCAACTTGCTTTGTGCGCCTACTGTTTCCTGCGCACGTTGAGTCCTGTAGATGTAGCCCTATATACATTTGTTATTTTACTTGTTAATTAGATTATTTTTTCTTGATCACCTTATTATACGTTGGATAGAATAAGAGACGTAGTTCAACTCGGGTGACGTTCTGCAACTCCGGTCCTTGTTTGGTTTAAGGGTTGTGGATCTGATCTCGAGGGATTTTCGTACTACTCTTATTCTCATTCATCGATATAATAAAGTAATAAATTGATGTGACCAGGTTTAGAGCCAGCACCGGAGGATTAAGCTTACTTCTCCCTCACTGATGGCACGCACCAGAAGGATGGCTGCTGAGGGTCACGAGTAGGTTTCTTGTTTCACTGCTCGTCTTTTGTAAACTATATTCTTTTGGGCGTTTAGCCAATTGGCACCTGTTAGCCGACAAATCTGGACACTAGTTCCCTACATGACTGTATTATATTCACACTGTAGCTGACTCACCGTCATGTATACTGTTGATTGTGTATCTGTCATATCCTTTTGTATTGCTAGATCTCTAGAACATTCTGATCCGGCGTTTGTGACGCCTTACTGCTTATTCTGGAATTTTTTATGTTATTGCTACTTGATTGAACGATTGAGATATAGAAGTTCTTGACCCTAGGAGACTTGATTGTATTATGCACCCCCTTGTCTCTAGACAACCTTAACACATTGCGGGTTACTTTGGTATTCCGTAAGGTGCAGTTGGCTGAGTCATTCTCCCGCTCTCCAGTATTCTGGATCTGGGACGTGATACTTTTCCTTGGACGTTGATTCTTCTAGCTCCTTGAGATCCAGTTCATATGTCATCAGTTTTTCCATGAGCGTCTCAAGAGTCATTGTGGTGAGGTCGTTTACTTCAATGGTTGTCGTTACTTTGGGATTTCTGTTTTTGGTAAGTTCCCGAAGCACCTTACCTTGCGTTGCTTTTCATGGTTGCTGTAATATTTGCCTAGAGAAGATAAATGATTAACGATATCAAGGAAACGTGTGAACATTTGTGTGATGGTCTCATTGGGCTTCATTTTGAATGTCTCATATTCTTGTGTCAATCTACTAATCTTGGATTCCTTCACTTGTGAAGTACCTTCATGAGTTACCTCAAGAAGTTTCCAAACTTCGTGTGAAGTGGCACATGTAGACTCTATTAAACTCAGTTCTATCTACTGCACAAATAAAGCATTTATAGCTTTTGCATCAAGACTTCTTGTTTCTTTTCAAGCTCAGTGTATTTTTCATTAGACTTCTCAACACGATTACCATTAACAATTATTCTAGCAGGCTTTTTGTAGCCATCAATAACAATGGACCATAAGTCAAAGTCTAATGACTTCAAATAAAAGCTCATTCGAGTTTTCAAGTGCGTTTAGTTGGTTCCATCAAATAGAGGAGGTTTGTTTGTGGATTGATCTTCATCATTGTTAGTGTAGATGGATTTTGTGGTTGCCATGAATCTACTCTAGGATGTGAGTCCTATATAAGAGAACAAAGCTCTGATACCAATTGTAGGCCTATATGCAACTCTAGAGGAGGATGAATAGAGTACGTGTCACAATTATCAAATAAAAATTCAGTCTAATCACCAACTTATAAAACTGTCGTAATAAGTGTGAATATAATTAGAGTATAAACAAAGTATAAGTAAAGTCAGAAATCACAAACTCAAATATCGCGATGTATACTGGTTTCTCTCGTGGATGACTAATACAGTCTTGAGAAGTCGTGCTCGGTGTTAATCCACTATTTGTGAAATATGGTACAACTACAAGCTTTGATCCGAAGAGCTTGCCGACTTCAGACTTGAATGAAACATGCAACTTGTTTCCAAGCTTTTTACAACTTGAACCGACTTCTAACCGAAACCGCACTAGCACTTAGAAGGCTTGGGAGTTGTTTATTGAAGATGAAGAAGATTGAAAGCTCAGAGTGTATCTCAAATAAATAGATGAAAGTGAGAATACGTTGATTAGAACGGTATGAAATTCAACTCTATTTATAGGCTTTTTGTGGACAGAGTTTGGGCAGAGTTCTGTCCCCATATGTTCAAAAAACCGAATGTTGGAGTCTAATCTTCAGGAAGGAGTCGAACTAGGGTTTCTGGTTATAGGAGGACAAAGTTCGGTCTGAGTTCTGTCTAGGACAGAACTCTGGCCGAGTTCTGTGACCCATGTTCCAGAATGTTGGAATCATGTCATTGGGCTGTTTTGAGTTGAGTTTGGACTGGTTTTTGGGTAGACTTATTTGAGTGGACTCGAGTTCTATCTAGTTGCCAAGTGCGACTCGATTTACAACATTCCTAGACTCAAATAAAATGTAAAAGTACATAAGAAATTAAAAGAAACCAGACACAACTTGCAGCATTCATCTTGTAGACAATAGCAGTGATTTTCATCTTGTTTGAGCTTCAGGTGTATCATATCGAATCGAGGTTTTGCTAATTATTGAAATCAGGTTGACCATGACCAATTGGACCAACACCTAGGCCTTGTTAGGCCCTATGTTGCTCGAGTATGGACATGGGTACAGACATGAGCATTTTCAAATTGGTAAAAAGTAGTCATCTATGTTACATGTGGATGCAGGTACTACCACGATACATACAAAAACCATTTTGCGGTGTCCCTACAACATAGGGATGTCAGCTAGGTCGGATCCGGATCGGAGGTTGAACCCTCGCCTCCACCAAATAATTTGCCTCTGCATCCACATTCAACTCCAATTAGGAGGAGAAAGATTGCCTCCACTCCCAAATGGTGATTTGCGCTCCACCAATTCCACCTACCTCCACATCCTCCTCCGCCTCCACCTTCACCTCCAACTAAACATGTGACGACATTTAGTTAAATGAAAAAAAAATACAAAGGAGATTGCTCATATCTAATTAGTGGATCAAAATCAAATAGTGAAATTCTAAGTGTTATACATTTTTTTTTGAAGAAGGTAATTCTTCATTAAGTGTTCGACATATGCACGAGACTCTTATTACAATTTCTCACACACTCAACCTCTTGGGATCCACGGATCCTCCTTGTATCACCTGTATTTCTCGGGCTTGATTGTACTATCACAATCCTATTGCCCGTTCCTCCACGACTCGGCAGTCCAGTCGTCCGCTTACTCCCCAAAGGAGTGAGCCTGCTTATTTCCCAAAGGAATCCACACGGATTTATCTTGGAAAATTGTTAGAAAATATTGTTCTCCACGGAAATCGAATTTGTCCGTCTTGGGAACTTAATGTCTCCACTCCTTGCTACTTGAGCTAGGAGGCTTTGACCAAGTGCTATATATATATATATATATATATATATATATATATATTGGCGGAGGCGGATATGTCTTTGCCTCCTCTCTACGTTGGAGGTTGAAACTTGCCTTCATATCTCTGCTTTGGAGGCAGAGGCGGAGTTTGATATTTCTTTGTGCTCGATGAGGGAGGATTTGTAAACATAGAATGGTAAGAAAAGAGAAATGGGAGAGAGCTAATAAGAATTTATTTTAACCCAATAATTGATCATCAAAAGTGTTGCTGGCTGCTTGTGAGTATTTGATGAACTGGGCTAATATCCCTTGTCTTTTGGTTATTTTCAACCTTTATCTTTTAATACAATTCCACATTAACTTGATATTTACCATATAGAGCCACATTTTTAGAATATTGGATATCGGCCAATGTATCATGTTTGACCCATTATATCTGCAATGACCAGAATACAAAGATTTTGACCCTAAAATGACACAAACAATATCTATACACTTCTGATATTTTTTAGGTCAAAAAGATGTCGTCCAATATTTTGTAAAGTGCTTGAGATATTAAACAAGATTGAGAATAAATTGCTTGAGTTTTTTGTAAAGTTTAACAAAGTTTAATAGATGCACCCACTGGTTAGCGTGATAGGATATTACTTAAAAGAGGTGGTGTAACTAGTGGTAGGCAAATAAAATATGGATTGGGGCTCTAAAGAAGGAGACGATACATGCGTATATTACTTAACAGACTTGAATGGAAAAGAAGTATTCAAATACCTGACTCCAAATATTTGGGATAATGACTGTTGTTATTGTTGTTGTATGTAGTCATAGAAATCTACCATATGACAATCTTGGAAAAATAAATTTTATAGATTATGAAGCTCAGCCTACATTTATGAATTTAGCAGTTTTTTCATATTATTTGGTTTTCTAAATTTAAAATTTCCTTACATAATAGATTGGCACCTAATAATATTCAATTGTTTTTCAAGTTTCATGTAGTTTCCTGTTATTGTGATTGCCAAAATACTGCATCTGATGGGCTCACCTACATAGTACAACATATCTTAACACATTTTTTGAGGATTTGGAAATCAATAAGCATTTAACGCCCTCGGTTAACAATTCAACCTCATCAAATTGCCTACATGATGCTCCAAATTACTTGTCACCTTTCATCCACACTTCTCGAAGCCATGGCATACCATGCCGATGCTTTTTCACCATAGTTGAACATGCCAAGCCAATCGGGTCCGAGAGCTTCTTGGAGGAGATATTTATCTTTTATTAGATAATTTTGATTAAACTTAACCTACATTATGAAATTATATTATGTATAGCCATTTCATCTTAGTCCTGTCTTAAAGCTGAATGGATCTTGTAACAGAGCATCACATGCCATGCCATCTGTGGTGGTCATATGGGTAATTGTGTGAAGTATAGAAAGCTTGCATTGCTTTTCAGGATTGTGTAAGAAACTTTTTTATAATTCGTGTGATTGAGAGATTACTGACATGAGCATAGCATATTTTTCTAGTATGATATTGAGCATCATCATCGCACAAGGAAAACTCTGCTTTACACTATTCAGAGTAATTCTCTTTGTTCTCCTATCATGTAAAGTATAACACAACACCACCACCCCTCCAACAATGACAGCCTTCATCCCAAATTTTGCGGTCGGCTGGTTGAATCCTTTTCTTCTATTCAACTTCTGTTAAGGGCATGTCCTCTGTAACACAAACAAAAATCATATCCTTCTTTAAAACTGAAATCAACGATCATTTAGGTTTATCTCTAGTCCTTGCTACTTCTTTAGCTATTATCTTCTCGCTCCTTACTGGATCATCTATTGGTATGTGTTTTTTTTTGAGATGTTGAAATTGTTCAAACCACCTAATATGATTTTCTCTCATCTTGGTCCTAAGTTGGCGCTACCTCTAACTTCTCCCACGAATTCGCTAATTTCTTATCCTAATTTTTAATGTATTTTCACTATTTTCTAGACATAACTACCTTAACAATTTTCATATTTGTTAAAATTCTGTATAGGTGAATTCATAATGCTCTGAGGAATATATATATATATATATATATATATATATATATATATATATATATATATATATAATTACCCTGAAGTTGTATATATTTTTACAATGCAATTGTAGGATTGAATCATATCACTGTACTTCTTTGTTTAGACTTTCTTTTTTTAATATCTAGAGCATTTCGAGGATGCTCCTTGGTATTATGATAGGGCCTTCTCTTGCTCGTACAACTACTTTGGCTAGAAAATTTGGCACCAAACTAGAGGGTTGATGTCAAGTTGATAGCTAATCATAAACACTTCATCAATTCTTTTGTGAAGCTTTCTCATGCTCCATAACGGATCTCTTTCAGATGTATATGGCTTAGATGATCATGAATTGTAGGAATATAGTTTATATATTTTGACATTCATTTCTGATTGTCTATATAGCTACCTTGGCTAGGAGTTTGACACCAATATAGAGGCTTCACATCAGGTGGACGGACAACTGGTCCGAAAACTTTGTTAAATCTTGTATGGAGTTTTCAAATGCTCCATGCCGACCCCATTCAGATGGGAGAATGCTTTGATGATTTCTGATTTTGTCTATAGCAAACTATCTAATAACTACTTCTTTATATCAGGTTATAGATGTTGGCGGCAAGGAGTTCAGATTTACGTGGTCTCGAGAACCTGGTCATCTATGCGATATATATGAAGAACATCAAAGTGGAGAGGATGGAGATGGATTGCTTGTTGAGCGTGGCTCTGCTTGGCGCAAGATGGATGTAAATCGGATTCTAGATGAGTCTGCAAAGCACCATGTAAAAATGCGTTCAGAGGAGGCTGAACGCCTTTCCAAATCTCGAAAGTATGTTCTACTATGACGTAACCACCATACTTTTTCCTCTTTGTTAATATATTATTTTTGGAGATTCAGTGTTCATTTTCATCATGCTCAATTACTTGGACGAAAAATATATTTCTGATTTCTGTTTTTCTATTTAAAATTGTTTTCTTATGGCTGTTTGAATCCTTACATCCATTTAGCTTTGTTAAGGTCTGTCGTTGTAACTCCAACAAAAATTACATCATATGTCGTAGATGAAACGAAGTTAGTTTAGGTGTACGGTGTACCCCTGGTTCTAAGAGTTCATTTGACTAATATCCTATCACTCTTAACCAAGGTTCGAAATATCGGTATTAGACTCTTCCTATGAGTTTCGATATCGTCAGTTTCAACAATTTCGGATAGGAGTATTGGGTTGTTTGTTTCGGAAAGCCAAACATGATAATTTTTTTTTAAAAGCTAATTTTTTTTTGATACATCTAGACATAATTTAATATATTATATGTTGGTTCTCGTTAGTTTTAAATTGGATAATATTCACTTCTAATGGATACTATTGTTTATTTATTTGCCTTATACACAGTGCAAACCACAATACGAAATTTTTAATGAAATAATATTAATATGAATGAATGTTGTGAGTTAATAGACATATAACTTTGACAAATGGTGATGCTTACAGTTTATTAATTAGGAATAATATCAATACACTATAAAATTGTCACTCTTCGACGTACTGAATCATTGTGTTGACACTATTTTTTCTTTTTATTTATTTTTTCTCTGCCGTGTTGACGGGTAAAGAGAGTCCTAACGTCGGTATTGGTTAGTATCGTCGGATCGGGACATACCAAACTTGTATCGATATCGACCATATCGTATCCGTATCGGCCGATAACACTACCTATGCTTCTAAGTGATGCATCTATTGGTAGCAACGATAATGGGTTTTTCTGATCGGGTCAATCAATACCCAATCCTGGCTTAAAATGTTTCATGTTTCTGGCTAAAAACATTGGACTGATCTGACCTTAGTCTTAGAAAACCAAAGTCCTAACTTGAACTTGGCCTGCGGGCTTTCGACCGGTTCAATATGATCACTTTACCTATATTATTAAAATTAAATAAAGGACCATTATTTTTTTGGAAGATACTAAAATGACATTGATTGTTGTCGACGCCGTTCGTCGTTTGGTGACTGCTTGTTGATGTCTCGACCAAGAGGTCGAGAGGGAGGGGGCTTTGATTTTAGAGATTTTATGGTCAAGCGAGTGTCAACCTCCCTTTCTGTCTCTGTTCTATTGACCCATGCCATCATGTTTTTTATGGTTGGTTAATGGGTCTAAGGGGTTGGATTTCGACTCGGGTTAGGGTCAAACTGACTATTGTTCACAATGCGACCTAAAAATAAATCTGGTTTAAATTGAGTCCGACATGATCTGTTTCACAATTGGGTAGGGTTTGGTTAGGCTATTTTTTTGGGTTGTCTTTGGCCTATGATCTTTCCTATCTATTGGTCTTCATTGCATGTGTTCAACCACCTTAGAGAATTTTCTCTCATCTTTTAACCCCAACTTACCGTGTATCGAGACTCCGAGTAATATTCCCGTTTTTGTTCCACATTCTGAAGCATTCCACTTTCCTGATAACCATGGTTTTAATTATGTCTCCCATTTGATCTTCACATCATTACAAATGATAGCATTGGACATCCTAAATTTAACTTTCTAATACGTTCTATAATTACTTAGGATTGAGCTTTCCGCTTCTATAATTTTCTAATTGATGATTGGAAAGTTTTAAGCAAGGTTGTAGATATCGGATGTTGGGTTCATGTAAGATTTGATTTTGAAATGTCAAAATTCGGATATCAGGGACATGTAGGAAACATTAAAATGTCGGATATTAATATTAGGCTACTTACATATATACACACACTAAAATGTCCTAAAACTAACAATTAACGTAAGATATAAAAACTTATCACTTCACAATGTCGTACCAAGTAATTTAAGAGTGACAATAAGTACAACTATACAAAACACGTTTTAGGAGTCTGAATAACTTATTAACTAATTTAGCACTTAACATATACAAGAAGCTAAGAGTTGAAGTAGCTTGAATCTACTTTAAGTGTCTAACTAATTATCACTAAACCCATTATCTCAAAAAACCCACATAATAAAGGCAACCAAAAAAAATCCTGATTTATTAAAATGTCAGTCAACATATGAAAAAAAAATGTGTCAGACGATATATCTGGTTGTACTTACATATTGTAAACAGAAACCATATATTTTTGCAAAATAGTGTCGATTTTCCTATGAATCAGCGAACATGTCGGACATGTTGGCCAACATCTACAACCATGACAAGAACCATATACTATAATATAAGCCCTGTTACTCATCACTATATGTATACTGTACCATGTCATGCTAGATTTAGGAAAACTCCATGTGTATGTATAACCCAAGTTCTTACCATCCTGCTTATTCTTCCTTAAAATATACTACTGAGGTAAACTCCATGTGTATGTATAAACATGTCGGCTTATTTGTATAGTATTAACATGAATTCTTTTTGCTAAATAAATTGTATGAATTTTTTTTTTTTCAATTTCAGAACATGCAGATTACTGAGATTTACTTTTTAGGCTTCTTTTTATTTCATACATATTTTAACCTCTTCTCATTACAGAGTCCATTTGTTAGACCATTCAAAATCCATCTATGAAGAACCAGGTTAAAATCGATGGCTGCCGCTGGAGTTGAGGGTGAGCTTATATTCGTATTCTTATTCATATTCATACTTTTATTAGGTCTTCACTGATTACTTTGTCCGATTGTAAAGTTCATTAGCTATTTTTTAAGTGCAAGTTAAGCCGTGAAACAAACTGTTTTTTTATATTGTATTAAGTGGGTTAAAGGATTTAGATTATCTTTTTTATAATTACTTTTTTTTATGATCAAATGAATGGAAGAACTCCAAATAATCTGTCATTAATACAAATGAAATGTCTGGTATTCTGTTACTTAGAGAGCTGGTTGTTCTTTCTTTGTAATTTATGAATGAAGTTCTGTCATATGTGAGATTATCTTGTGCTGGACCTGAAGCAATTACCAATTCATCTCTGAAATCTGTTCATTCATTTTCCTTGCCATATATAGATATTGTTCAGTTACATGGGTTTTGATTATATATTATGGCTTCCAATAGTTTATGGTTAGCTGCAGATGTTTACTGGACTCATAATGGAGAATAATGTTCTCTGAAATTATGCATGGCTCTTGAATCCCTTTTTCTATATAAGTTTATCAATGTTACTAATTGAAGAGATTTATTTATTTATTTTCTAATTCCTGCTGTCTGATGAAATTGATGGCTGACCCACAAAATAAATTATCAGTATTGTCATAGGAACCTTTAAGTTCATATTAAAGTCTTGTATTTTTTCATAGAATTGTTCCATTTACTTATCATTAGATGAAGTTTTATTTTAATTGAGATCAAATGATGGCCAGACTTTTGAATCATTACCCTTTTTCTGTATAAGTCTTATCTATGTAACTAATTCAAGAGATTTAGATTGTGTTTTTTTTATCCTTCTGTATGATGAAATGGATGGATGACCCACAAAAAAAACTTTAGTACGTTCATAAAGAACTAAGTTCATAGTATTATTCTTACATTTTCCATAGAATTGTTCTACCTACTTATAATTATGAGGTGGATTTTACTTTATTTGAGATCAATTTATTCCGCACGTATCATATTACGATTAATTTGTTCATCTGTTCTCTCTGCCACACATCCATAAAGACACAAACATAGCATAGGAAAAAAAGTTTACCTACCTAACTAGCCTTCTAGTTTTTATGATAACACCATAGCTAATTTGGCTAAAAATTTGGGTGTAGCATCTGGTTCGCACAATGTTTTAGAAAACCCTTATGGGACTCGTTTCTGGAGCGTTTTGAGGTGGGGCATCCAAAAAATAAAATCTTGGGCTTGTTTAATAAAACCGTAGGCCTAGGAGGCGTACGATTAAGGTTTACGTTTTTTACATATAGGGCTAAGTTGTTAACGCCCATGTGAAAACTTATACCCTATAGGGTTTTTTTGGGGGTTGTGGTTTATAACAACAAAGAACCCAGTTACCTCCTCACCCACTCGTGACAACCCTAAATCACAACACCCCCCGCCCCCCCCCCCCCCCCCCCCCCCCCCCTCTCTCTTCCCTTGTGTTGTTACAAACATCAAAAGCTTTTCTTCTCCTCTTTCTGTTCAAACCGTTGTGCCCCCTTCGTCCATACTAGATCTAGGTATTGTTGTCCCCTCCAGCCGAGCCCACACCCTTGAGATTCGCAGTCGAATAATCCATGTATTTCTCAAGTTTTAATTCTCTCTCACCTTTCTTTTTCATCTTTAGTGTTTCTGTTCCTACATATCTAATTCCTCGTAGATGAGCAACACTTGGATATATTTTTTGTTTGTTTTAAGCAACTACGTGCTACTTTCTTTATTGTCGAAATGTTTAGTCTCGACTCTTATGACTCTTAATCCTTAAAGTAATGGTCTATAATTTGTTAATAATTGTCCTCTGGAATTTGGATCATATTCTTAGCTTATGTTTTATTGCTGATTATGTTCATTTATTTTTTATTTTTTTAAATATGTTATACTCTTTTCGATTTACATTTTAATACTTGAAAAGCTTACACCCCACACCTTGGGACTGACGCTTCTCGAGTGGACCTAAATGTACCTTTTGAAACATTGGATTCACGCTAGGTTGACCGGGTTAAAAGTTTGTTAAATGTGGACTTGGTTAAAAGTTTGTTAAATGTGGACTTTTCTCGTGCTTTGTAGCCAAACTCATTTAGATGAGAGAAGGTTTGTATGATGATGAGCCTTCTAAATACATCTAGCTATTTCTTCATATCAGGTGATGCATTATTATTCTACTAAGCTGTCAAGGTCAAATTAGAATAAATTTTATTGTAGTGGTACAAATAGAGTTAGATTCATGCGTTAGATATTACGTTCGAATATAGAGTACAAAAACAACAAAGCCTTTATCCCAAATGTTTGGGGTTGGCTTTTTGAATCCTTATCTTCTACTCAGCTATGTTAAGGGTTATGTCTTATGTAACACTAACAAAAACCATAATTGTTTTTTCTAGCTTCAGTCTATGTTTGTTTATGTCTATCCTTAGTCCTAACGACTCCTTTTAACTATTATTTATTGCTCCTCCTTACCAATGGCATCTATTGGGCTATGTTGTACATGTTCAAACTACTTGGAGCTACTTCCAACTTTCCACAAATAAACTCAATTTGTATTGCCACTCATTCTTCGTAGGATTCTTATTTCAAGTAAGCTAATTTCATGATATATGTTCTAATTGCCGAAGATTATGTTCCACAAAACATAGCTGGTCATATAGTTCTCTTATAGATTTTCTTTCAAATTATTCTAGACACATTCTTCCATTTCAACTATAATGTTTTAGGTCTATGCACATCATGGTTAATGATTGATCTTAAATACCGAAAACTCTCATTGGTTGGTATCTTTTGTCCATCTTTATGCAATGTTTTAAAAACTGGTTCAAATCGGCTCTTCCAACCGATTGGGCTGTGAACTGCTACCTTGAGCGGTTTGGTCCGACCTATTGGACCTTTTGAGCGGTTGAATCATATCGCACCTCTGAAACAACATCGAACAACTCAGACCATTAGAACCGTCCAAGGATCAAGTAGACCGCCTGCATCACTGTTTGTAATTAATTTTCCATTTTTGTTTGGTCATGATGTTTTTCTCTCCATCTTTTGGTGTCTGTGAAGTAACACTAGCCGTCAACGAGCGGGACTTTGCTGTCAACGACAAGATGAGACCTTGGATGGCAGGAGAGGAACACCCTTTGCATGTGCCCTACAAAACATATGAGCTGCATGGTCGTTGAGAAGTGACCATTGGCAACTGTCACGTCCCGATCTCCCGCAGGATCTATCGCCCCCGTTGGACGCGAATCACCGCGCCAACGCTCCTGCAGGACGATCGTTCTCATCAGGACGCGATGCCGCACGAGCCTGGAGTTGCGTTCGCGCAATACAAATACCGAAACGGCCGTTGATAACTAGTTCGCAGAGTCGTCATAGCGGAAACATAGAATAAACACAAGTATTGAATCCAAAACAAGCTCTTTATTGATATGAAGTAAAGATTATAAGCGGCGCTAGGCCGAGATTACAAGTCGCTCGTGCTCTCTTTACAATTAATATACGCTTAGGCTTACAACTGAATCAAACACTCTGGATGATGATGTTCCCATACATTATGTCTCATATATGTGAGCTCCAGGTCCGTGCGCCACGTTCCAAGACGCCAAGTGCAGTCTGGTGCCTCGACACGTTAAGCGATCTCCGAATCCGTACGAGTTCTTCCTGTACCCTGCATGCAATCTGGCTGGGTATAAGTACATTGAATGCACTGGTGGGGAGGCCTCTCGCCCACACCACAAAACAAGCACGTTCATTAGTTATGTGCACCGATTGATTATGTTGTCTTTCTAGTCTTTGCCTTATGATCAATTTCATGGCAATATAATGAAAGTAATACCCGTGTCTGAATCAAGAGTGTCGTACTGTAAACACCTGAGTTCTACTTACCCTTTTCTTACCATTCGGCCTTCCCTGTCATTCGTAGCAATATAATCGATTATCTACTAAGTAATGAAGAACATCTATGCAATTCAAGTGTTATGATTGTGTCTTTGCCTCAAATATGTCCTACTTGAACTATGTTATATACCGTGCATCCTTTCTAAATGTGCAAAGTGCCATGCATTATGCTCTTCCATGTTCCTCTTCTGAATACGGATCGCCGCTATGCATGCATGACTTATCTATATGAAGGTCACTGTCTCTGTTAGCCATATTGGACATATCTTCTCGGATGGAATGGCTGTCTTTCCAGCTCGGTTGCGAGCCTTACTGGGCGTCCCGAACCATCTGACGAGTCGACTGTCTTTCCAGGTCCGTAGCAAGCCTTGCTGGACGTCCCGCACTCGTCCGCTAGTACTTCAGTTAGCGTATTACCAGGACTACACTGGCATTGTCCTCCCGGGCCGACACGATTCGGATGCCTCAGCAATCATGTCGAGTAATCTCTCTCTACCTGGTGTGCAACCAGTTGTCCGTAACCATGCAACTACTCCCCCACTTCCAATCCTAGCTTAGAATTTCGTGCTCGGTTCTCTTATCCGAGGACTTCAATCTAGCCGAGGACTACATTCAGATCTTTCTTCTTTACGCAGCTCCCTGATTAGAGACTGCCTCGGTGATCTGGATATCCCAAGTACTTTTTTTCTTCTTCTCCTGACTTGGAACGACTACTTGATAGTCTTTCTCGTCTATGTATGCAATATGATTATACCCTATCCCGTGTCTCTTTTCGTGCAGTACCGTACATCAATATTGTAACGAGATCTACTTTGTGGCATAGCATATGAAACTAATCCATTTTGATCAATATTCTAAGTTAAGCCCTGGCAGGGCAGAGTTTTTCATATTCTATACACAATGATAAAGCGGAATTATTCCCTTAGCTATGTGCGTACATCTCTCTTTTTATTAGCATACAAGGATTATCACGTAGAAACTATCATGTATTATCCATTTTATTAAGTATGCAGCTAAGTAGAGACAGGTTCACCGGAGCCACCTACCTTAGCGATGTATCGCATCGGTCGAGCGAGACTCCGAACGCCTCTGAAAAGTCTAAGTCTGAACTCCATTCGAAGGTCCAAGTCTGAATGCCTTAGCATCGAACGAGTCATCTCGCTGAGCAAGGCAGGTCGGTTCGCTACACTTGTGCCGTTGAATCGGCCCTCCGATTTGAGCGGAGCGGGTTGTTACAACAACGATGCGGGAGATGAAGTATATGTGGTGGTGGAATGTGTTTTACTTTCAACCAATGTTCTAAACGGCGGTAGGCGGGTGCGCGGCGTGTAATGACCCGCTCCGCATCAATGTGGATAGCCTATTCAAACGGCACAAGTGCGATGACTTGACTTGCTTTGCTCAGCGAGAAGACTTGCTTGAGGCAAAGGATTTCAGACTTGGCCTTTCAGGAGTTCAGACTTAGACTTTCAGAGGCTCGCTGGAGTATCGCTCGACCGAGGCGAATCATCGCTAAGGTGGGTGGCTACGATGAACCTGTTTTTGCTTAGCCTGCACACTTAAAATATGGTTGATATATGCTAGTCGCTAGACAAATCACCCTTGCATGCTAATAAAGAATACAAATACATCTAGCTAAGAAAATAATTCCATCTTATATCTCTTTGTATAGAACATGGAAGTAGATCGGTTGAACGGAATGGTATGCTCGTTTTACAGTTCTTATAACCTCACCCTCGTAGCGTTACTTTTGTTCATTATATGTTCCTTCAAGTATATTGCTTCAGATGTCTTGAAATGCTCGTCACATAGATATTGCCTCAATATGGAAGCACAATTAGATCATGGTTCACTTACCTGTGGCAGGAAGACTATCAAAATAGTCGTTCCAAGCCAAATAATAGAAACATAGAAAGTCTTCGGGACCGTTGGGTCGCCAAGGCAATTCCCAAAACTGGAGCTACAATAAGTAGTAAAACGTCAGCGTAAACGGTGTATGGAATGTAACACACCAGATCATGAGATCTCTGAACGAGTAAATGCATTCGCACTATATCAAGTAGCTATGTTCATTCATAGCCTTAAAATGTTGCATATAATAAAAGCTTAGAGCTGATGGTCAATGGTCATGGACAACCTGTGCACATGTTTATGGTTCCTGTGGACGGTACGTTGGTCGCACCGTGGCCGATCCGAATCGATCAGGAACATTCAGATAGTCGTTTGCTTCGGACGAGAAGGCGTGTAGCGGGGCTCGCTACCTGCGTTGCATTCCATTCCCGTGCTGAGACTATAACTTGTCCATGGCGGCTCGTTAGGTCATAAGACCAAGTATGTATCATTAGAATATCTCATACGTGGCGGCAACCTGCGTATGGGCTCGTAGGAACTTGTAGCAAGTAACAGATGTACGGTGATCGTTAATTGGACCAAGTAAATCTGAAGCTTTGAAACACATTTGAGTAGTCCGAGTATAACATGCCTATACAAGTATAACATGTCTGTGTAAAATGAGTATAAGACATCTGAGCAATCTGTACGGCCTGAGTATAACATATTGCACAACCTGAGTCACAAAGAAATATGAGTATAGTAATTTGTGTATATCGTGCACCTGATTTAGAAACACGCTCGTAGCATACATGTGTTCGTTATGAGATATTGGGATATATATATATATATATATATATATATATATATATATATATATATTCGTGCTTGGTTTAACTTGGTTTTATACTTGGATAGGGAAGGACAAATGGTAAGTTGGTAAGTATCGCCGTGTTTCCCGTATATCGTCCGGCGTACTGCCACACGAGTTAGACTTTGTATCTTATGCCATGAAATTGATCCTAAGGCAAGACTAGAAAGATAACTTAATTGTTGGTGCACGAAACTAATATAACGTGTTGGATTTGTCGAGCGGGCGAGAAGTCTCCTACCAGTGCATTTATATACTGATAACCCACCAGATTGCTTGTAGGGTGCGGAAGAACCTCGTTCGGTGCGGAATGTCCCCTCGTGCGCGCTAAGGCGTAGAGTTCGCTCTGGAGCCTTGGAGTGTTGCGTCCGGAGTTGAAGCACATATACAGGACATAATGTTGGAACATCGCCTATGTATCATCCTAAGTTGTAAGCCGCTTGGCACGCCTTTATTGTTTGAGAGAGAGAGCGCTTGAGCGACTTGTAATATCGGCCTAGTGCCGCTTGTAACCTTATTCATTATCAATAAAGAGAGCTTGTTTATGTATTTATATTTGTGTTCATTCTATGCTTCCGCTATATCGACTTGGTGAACTAGTTATCAACGGCCGTTCCGGTATTTGCCTTGCGTGGGCGCAACTCCAGGCTCGCGCGACATCACGTTCAGATGGAAACAATCGTTCTGCGGGTGCGCTGGCGCGGTGAGTCGCGCCTAGCGGGGACGAACGATTTCTTGCGAGAGATCTGGACGTGACATATTGGTATCAGAGCATGGCTTTACGTCCTTGGACTTCTTATCGATTCTCTCAGTTCGAAAGCTCGTTCGTGGGTTACGTTACATACGCTCTCTCCCAATGTTCCAAAGGAATGTTCCATACAATAAGTCTAAATATTTTTGAAAGTGCATATGAATTATATGATTGCTTGTACGAAATTGTGAACGAATGCCTTTGTGCCAACCCGTGTCAGACTTCGTGGGAATAGACTCGTATTAGAATATGCAAGTTATATGTGAACCCGAATACCTATACGTGAACACCAAGCGTGTTAGTGTGCGAGATAGAATATCGTTCGGACAGTTACCTATGCACACAGCGTTCCGGCTAAGTTGTGTTGAGCATCGTACACCTAGACCTTTTGGTGCGAGCAGGTTGCGAGCGAGATTAGGGTATCGTTCGGATAAGAATAAAGTCGGACTTAGAATGGAAATCGATAGAGACGTTATCGGAGTACCGTTAAGGCAAATAATGGAAATCGTGTTTGGATTTTGAGATATGGTTTGGACGGTTATTCGTAGCAATAAGTTATGATTCAAAACATAGTTTGTATGGAGGACTATTGATAGAGGTACATACGAGACTAAGATTGTCAAGGCAGCGAATAGGGACCGTGCTGGATTTCTAAGGAACGAATTGGATATACGAGTGAACGATGCGAACGCAATTCAGGAGTTAATAAGATAACTCGATTTCTGAGTGGTGTATTCGATAATCTCATGATCGAGTAAGCGAATTGAGAATAAAAATAAGTATAAAGATTCATAGAGTATAGCTCGAACCCTGAGTGGTGTATCGGTCGGCTTAGAAATGTTCGAACGAATCGTGGAGTTTGGAGTATTAAACGAGTCTAGCAGCAAGCGACGAGATTGTGTAAAGCCTTAGCATAAATATCGCCTAACAAGTAAGCAAATTCGAAGGAATCAGGCAGGATTTGATTCGAACGAAGTTAGAACGAGTGGAACAAGGGATAAGGTTTACATCGGATAGGAATTTAGAATATTTGAGATTGATATCATGGTCGAGGAAAACTTAGTGGATCGTACGAGCGATTTTGAATTGAATCAAACGAATTGAAACTTGAGTTGAGATGAAATAATCGAGGATGTGATCGGAGTTAGTGCAATTGGAATATGGCGCGAACGAATGATAGCGCGCATGAAAAATTTGGATTTGAGTAGGATATCGCTCGATAGAGTTCGGTTTGAGTACAAATGCTACGATTTCGAATTTGGGAGACTTTATATCATATCAATGGTTGGAAGATAGCATGGATTGATGCAAGTTAGCAAATTGGTGATTTGATGATTGAGAATGGCGATAATGGATTTAATCTTGAATTTGAACGAACAACCTTGAGTCGAGTTCGAAGGTAACACTCGACATCCGGCCTAGACGAGATCGATTATCCTGCGGGAGCGCCGGGGTGGTGATTTCACGTACGGCGGGGATGATCGAACTCACCGGAACATGTTCGGTGATTATTCCAAACGAACTCGATGAAATAGAACATATCCAAAGTGGATAAACTTTTGCTTGAATATTTGAAACCTAGTTGTTTGAGGAATGCTAGAAGTAGACTATGGATTTATCAAACGGAAACGTTGAAGTTGGATTATTTTGCTAGGCGAATTATAATCACGACATGAACGGACATGACTTGGTGGATAAATATATATAACTTGGATGGAGCAAAGTGAAATAATAAGGTGTCTCAATCGTTTCGATGATAACCATATTGTTCGACGTTCTTGTCTTGTGCGAGCGTAATACATGTTTCACGTCCGGATTAGGACGGTTATCCCGCGGGAATGTTGGCGTGGTGATCTCACGTCTAACGGGGATGATTGAACTTGCGGGAGACCGGAGCGTGGTAATTAAATGATTGTCTTGACTTGTGGTTCGACACGATAAGACGAGTTTCAGGATACAAATGAATCAAAGTGTTTTGAGGAGGAGTTAGTCTAGAACGCGAAGTAAGATACGCTTGATGGTTTCATAAACGGATACGTAGATCGTGTTGGACGACTTAGAGTTTATTATTTATATCGGAGATTTAGAATGGGATTGTGACTTGGTCGTCTAGACTTGGAAAAGAATGGATAGGTGAATTCTATCAAACGTAATGGAGGAGATAGACTATACAAATCAATGGGTTTGACCTGCGACGCGGATATATCGTGGATTTGATTGAACGAACGTGTCTTAGGAACGATTTTGCTAAACGAACCCGAATCCTATGTAAATGAGCGTGTTGATGTGGATAGAATGATCTGTGCTCGATGCTTAGAAATCTGAGTGAAACGAGCTTGGGTAGAATACCACATACGAAAGAACAATGGTTTGACCTTAGAAATTTGGGGCGAGTATCGTGCATCGAATTTGCTCGATAAGAATCATGAACTTGTAATGTACCTATGACCTTGTGAGCTGACCTAGCGATTAGGCAGACGACCCCATGCCGAGTGGAAGAATTGTGTGACCGACTTTAGAGTATTGCTTGAACAAGCCATAGAACTGGGGCAGCAAAACTTAGAGTTAGGCTTGGGTCGATAAATGTACAATATGTTTAAACGTGAACGAAATAGATAATAAGACTTGGATGCTAGTCGGTTGATCAGATAGATCGTGCGAAACGGTAGTGCAATATTTGGTTTGAGTGAGATTGGAAATGATTGGATTTTGATTGACCCTGTTGGAGGTATCGTTTGATTCGTAAGATGAGAACCCTTGAGATTTTTACGAGTAGCTTGTTCGAATTCACTATCACTAAGTTTGGTTGAATGCATGTGTTTGAGGGACGCCTTGAACGTGTGTACCGATCCAAGACCCAGTGATATGTTGAACTCGAGTGCAAAGACTTCACTATCGCTAAGTTGGTTGACATGTATATGTTTGAAGGAAGCTTCGAATATGTGCACGATTCAGACTCGCGATACGCTGATCTCGAATGCTAGTGCAAGTGAATATGTTAGATTCGCATGAACGAGTATAACGAATTGAATAAGTTTGCCTCAGCCCTAGATCATCATTGAGATGGATTATAACATACTCCGCGTTAAGCAATATATGTTCCGCGCTAAGGTACAGTAGAGACCGAGTTAGAACTTGGATTGAATGATAGATTCATTCAATGAGGCAGACCCAGCACACACATGGCACGGAATGAGAAGCGAGTACGAAGTTGTGTTCGAACGGATCTAATGATACATATTGATATGCTTGAGTTAGATTCGATAGTGTGCGATAGAACGATTTGCGCTCAGGAAGTTTCGAGGACGAGACTTGTTTTGAGTGGTGTATAATGTAACGATCCGCTTTGCATCAATGCGGATAGCCAATTCAAACGGCACAAGTGCGATGACCCGATCCGCTTTGCTCAGCGAGAAGACTTGCTTGAGACAAAGGATTTCAGACTTGACCCTTCAGGAGTTCAGACTTAGACTTTCAGAGGCTCGCTCGGAATATCGCTCGACCGAGGTGAATCATCGCTAAGGTGGGTCGCTGCGATGAACCTGTCTTTGCTTAGCCTGCACACTTAAAATATTGTTGATATATGCTAGTCGCTAGACGAATCACCCTTGCCATCTAATAAAGAATACAAACACATCTAGCTAAGGGAATAATCCCATCTTATATCTCTTTGTATACAACATGAAAGTAGATCGGTTGAACGGAATGGTATGCTCGCTTTACAGTTCTTATAACCTCACCCTCGTAGCGTTACTTTTGTTTATTATATGTTCCTTCAAGTATATTGCTTCATATGTCTTGAAATGCTCGTCACATAGATATTGCCTCAATATGGAAGAACAATTAGATCATGGTTCACTTACCTGTGGCAGAAAGACTATCAAAATAGTCGTTCCAAGCCAAATAATAGAAACATGGAAAGTCTTCGGGACCGTTGGGTCGCCAAGGCAACTCCAAAACGGGAGCTGCAATAAGTAGTAAAACGTCAGCGTAAACGGTGCATGGAATGGAAAACACACCAGATCATAAGATCTCTGAACGAGTAAATGCATTCGCACTATGTCAAGTAGCTATGTTCATTCATGGCATTAAAATGTTGCATATAATAAAAGCTTAGTGTTGATGGTCAATGGTCATGGACAACCTGTGCACATGTTTATGGTTCCTGCGGACGATACGCTGGTCGCACCGGGCCCGATCCGAACCGGTCAGAAACATTCAAATAGTCGTTTGCTTCGGACGGGAAGGCGTGTAGCGGGGCTCGCTACCTGCGTTGCATTAAATTCCCGTGCCGAGACTATAACTTGTCCATGGCGGCTCGTCAGGTAATAAGACCAAGTATGTATCATTAGAATATTTCATACGTGGCGGCAACCCGCGTATGGGCTCGTAGGAACTTGTGGCAAGTAACGGATGTACGACGCATTATGCGTGCATATCGTTAATTGGACCAAGTAAATCTGAAGCTTTGAAACACATTTGAGTAGTCTGAGTATAACATGCCTATACAAGTATAACATGTCTGTGTAAAATGAGTACAAGACATCTGAGCAATCTGTATTGCCTGAGTATAACGCATTGCACAACCTGAGTCACAAAGAAATATGAGTATAGTAATTTGTGTATATTGTGCACCTGATTTAGAAATACACTCGAAGCATACATGTGTTCGTTATGCGATCTTGAGATTTCTATATATATATATATTCGTGCTTGGTTTAACTTGGTTTTATACTTGGACAAGGAAGGACAAATGGTAAGTAAGTATCGCCGTATATCGCACGGCGCACTGCCACACGAGTTAGGCTTTGTATCTTATGCCATAAAATTGATCCTAAGGCAAGACTAGAAAGATAACTTAATTGTTGGTGCACGAAACTAATATAACGTGTTGGATTTGTCGAGTGGGCGAGAAGTCTCCCCACCAGTGCATTCATGTACTGATAACCCACCAGATTGCTTGCAGGGTGCGGGAGAACCTCATTCGGTGCGGAATGTCCCTTCGTGCGCGCTAAGGCGTAGAGTTCGCTCTGGAGCCTTGGAGTGTTGTGTCTGGAGCTGAAGCACATATATAGGACATAATGTTGGAACATCGCCTATGTATCAACCCAAGTTGTAAGCCGCTTGGCGCGTCTTTATTGTTTGAGAGAGAGAGAGCTTGAGCGACTTGTAATCTCGACCTAGCGCCCCTTGTAACCTTATTCATTATCAATAAAGACAGTTTGTTTATGTATTCATACTTGTGTTCATTCTATGCTTCCGCTATATCGACTTGGTGAACTAGTTATCAACGGCCGTTCCGGTATATGTCTTGCGCGGGCGCAACTCCAGTCTCGCGCGGCATTACGTCCAGATGGAAACGATCGTCCTGCGGGAGCGTTGGCGCGGTGAGTCGCGCCTAGCGGGGATGAACGATTTCCTGCGGGAGATCGGGGCGTGACACGGCGGAAAGGGTCCGCCTAGGATGCCTAGACGCCGCCTAGACGTTTGATACATTTTTGGTATTTTTTTACTATTTTATCACTGTTTTTGCATAATATGCATATTTTAAGGATATTTTATGCATAGCTAAGTTGTAGAACAAAGATTTATGAAATTTAAGTAATGTAAAAGTGACTCATAGGTTTATAATGCTTGCAAAACTATTTTGCCAAAACATCTAGTCAGATATTTCTTCGTCTAGGCGTTCGTCTACACCGCCGCCTAACTCATTCTATTACAGAATTTGAATTAGAGTACACTGCATGCCATGTACTCACCTCCGCCTATGTCGCCAAACCTCCGCTGGCCGTCTACTCCATCGCCAATGCGCCAACGGCAAAAGCAGTGCGGAGAGCGACCGCCTAGACGCGTCTAGGCGGTCGAGGCGGGCACCATTTAGAACACTACTTTCAACGTTGAAGACGGAAGTTTACAGAGGGAAATGGAATTGTCAAGGAAAAAAAGGTCTGCAGAGGAAAAGAAAAATGCATAGAGGAAGAAGAAAGAATAAGTAGTGACATTAGGTATTTGGTACGGGTAGATACTTACGTGATCGAATTTTGTTCATGTGTTGGCTCACACACATATAGCTTAAGCAAACACAATGTCAACATGACACATATATAGGATTATAAACAACTTGTTTTATGTCATGTTGTTAACATAAGTATGTGAGCCGCACATTAATTGGTCACTTATTAAGGATGGTGGAGCCACCTACAACAACATCTGTTATTCTTAGAATGGAATTTATTTTGAAATTTGAATTTGAAACACAGGAAGGAATGGACCTCATTATGCTCACATTCGTATATTGATTAGGTATAAATCAGGGCCGACCCTGAGCTCATGGAGGTCCGAGGTGAACTTCCAAAATGCCCCCTATACATAATGTAAAAAATTAAAAATTAAAAATTAAAAATAAATATAAAACAAAACAATATTGCTGGCACCAAGAATTGAACCAGGGGCCTCTAGCATAGAAGTCTAATATGATAACCACTATACTACAACTATTTTGTGTTAACAATGGTCCATTGTACATACTTGTTATATTTTAGATACGTCCATATTGGTGCTCCTTTAATATTTGGGTTTGGACCGTCGTCCAGCCTGCCCTGGACCAAGGCTGCCCTTGGTATAAGTATAGCATAAGTATGATTGGACCAGCTGCCCCAACCGGTTGAACCTTGAACCGTACAATGGTTGAATGGTTAGAACGGTTTTTAAAACATTGTCTACATGTTCTCCTCCCTCATTGATCTACTTCTTCTTGAAGTTACATTTTATAACATTGTTTTCGCCCTACAAATTTAAAATTCTCACATCTCCATACTTCTATGTTACTTTCTCTACTCTCATCCTGTAGCAATATCACTTGTAAACATTGTAGATCACGAAACCTCCTAAATATGTCTAGTACTTTTGTCCATAACTAGCACCAAAAGGTAAGATTTAGTCTATGTAGCATGGATATAGATACGGGTACGCCGCTACGGTACGATGTACTCCTCCCTCATTGATCTACTTCTTCTTGAAGTTACATTTTTTATACTCTATTTTCGTCCTAGTAATTTAAAATCCTTTCATTCCAAAGTCTCTCCACACTTTTATTTTAATAGTCAACCTTCTCTACTCTCATCTTATAGCACAATATCACTTGTAAACATTGTAGACCACGGAACCTCCTGAATATGTCTAGTAATTTTGTCCATAACTAGCACCAAAAGGTAAGGACCTAGTCTATGTAGCACGGATATAGATACGGATACGCGGGTATGGTACGATACGAGGATACAACAAACCTCCAAAAACTAGGTTACGATACGTCATGGATACAACAACTAAAAATATAATTATTTATATAATAATAATAATAATAATAATAATACTAATAATAATAATAATTTAAAGAACCTAAACCTCATCTTAAAAGTTAAAACCTACGATTTAGCATTTAAAACAAAAAACATTATCCAACATGTTTCACCAAAATACCCATAATTCAACATATCAAAAACAAAACCATAATTCAAACTCATAAGTCTCACTCCACTTGAATATATGTTTAGGAAATCTGAGGACCAAGGTAGATATAAATGAAGAAAGATGGTTATTTTTTATCATATGTATTTATTATCATGCGCGTTTCTCTATATCATTTATTAAAAAAGCTTGCATCTTCATATTATTTCTGTGTTTCCAAGACTGAATTGAGTGAATTATTTGAAAAACATATCCAAATGGTTCGACACGAGTACCCAACACGTATCTCAAGCATGCCCAATGATTGGATACGTACCCAAATGATTTGGTACGTATCCAACGCGTATCCGCGCCTATCAGAGCGTATCGCACCCATTTTACGTACTCGGTATGGGATACACAAGTTCTCGGGCATATCCGTGCATCAAAGGACTGTGTATATAAGTCAAAGGTTTCAAGAAATGGTTTGCTATAACCTCTAGTGGTTCATGTGGTCGAAGTAACTCCATCATACATATCATTAATAGTAATATAGAACTGTCCAAATAGTGAAGCATTTTATACTAGTGGATTTTGGGGTATTGTGGTGATAAAAAGAATTAACAATTGTATGTGGCTCACCATATATATATATATATATATATATATATATATATATATATATGTGTGTGTGTGTGTCTGTATGTGTCAGGTTCTGATTATCATTAAATATTGCCATAGCGATCTACGCCATGGTTTATCTTGTATCAATTTTACTACTTTCAGTTTTTATGCAACTAATATTTGGACATTGCATCATACCAATACAATAAGGTTCATGTCTTAAGCATTACTAATCCAAATGTGAAATGAAGGTTGTATGCTAGTGATATGTGGGTGTTGCAATAAATATCAATATAAATAGGTTTCCATGACATAAACCTCATCCAAACATGAGCTTACTCCTGAATTGACATTCCTACCATTTTAATCTTCTCTACTAGATCCCAATTTTAGTCTAGAAGTTTAATTCTGTAAATGTTCATCTAATTTAGATTATTGTACTTCACACTTCAAGAGACCACTTGCAAGATAGTCCAACTTTTCCTTGTTTGCTTTTAGATTGTAAGCTTCAAAGGTTTGTTAATACGTATGGCTTGTTTATGTTTCCTCTAGGTAGTATGCGGAGGACGAATTGGAAGCAAAAGAAGGAACCGTTCCCTAAGAAGCGTAAAGTGGAACCAAATCAAGGAGGTTGACTTTTTGATGATTTGCTTGTCAATACTACATTGTTTTAGGTTGCCACTTAGGGGGAAGTTGCTATCCTGTTCTTTTTTTTTTGCCAATGAAATACCAACTCTCTGACTTTGTATTGTTCATTACTTCAGCTCCTATTTCTGGTCCTCCTAAATCTGCTTTCAAATTGGGAATATCCTCTAATAAATCTACGAAGAATGCGCTCTCGGTATCACCTATACAGTCTCCTGCTGAACAGCCTGTACCCGCCCCTTCAGCCTTGCCAAAAGGTGATACATATTTTGAAGAAGTTACTCCCTCACTGAATGTACATAAAGAGCACATAGTTATGGGCAACTTTGAGAAAGAAATGCCCAGCACGGGTGTCTATGGACCAAAAGGTGAAGTTATTGGGCATAAAAGTGCCACTGGTAATCAGCCAACAGATTTGCAAAGAATTTTGATTAATTTATTGTCACAAAATCCCAAGGGGATGAGCTTAAAGGTAAAAATATGTTCTTCACAAATGATTTTCTGAAATGTATTGACAAACAATTTACATATGATGTGCAGGAGAATGATAATTTAACTTAATATGCACTGGTATATTACATGAGAGTCGTCTCTGGATTTTTTTATTTTTTTATTTTTTATTTTTTTATTTGTATGTTTTTCCTAGAATCTCACTAACTTGTGAGTAATAACTCTTGGAATGGTCAAGTATAGAGATGATAGTGAAACTACTTTTTTTATATAAAGGTCAATACCGTGGGAATGTCCAGATTCATTCATTTGACGGTTCTATTATAGTGTTAGGTACACAATGGAGTAATTATTTGTAGGGTCTTCTAGATATTAGTCCCTTCGCCCTTGTTAATTTCAACTTAGGTCCTGTTATTCTTATTGTTTGCTAAGAAGTGCTCCAAACTATAATCTTCGTTTGTTATCAGATACTACTTGCCTCGTATAGATACAAGTTGCTAACCCCTTTAGTTTGTAGTTTGCTTTGGCTAGAGATGGTAACATACCAGGATTGCCTTGAGTTAACGACAATAAAAGATGGTCAATGAAGGAGATGCTGGTGGTTGAGTATGTGCCATTGGTGTTGAGGTAAGGTAGATGGTGGATTTGTACGTGATGGGGAGGATGGAGAGGAGAAAGGAGGGTAGGAAGAGTGGAGGAAGGAGGGCGATGATGGTAGCAAAGGGAGGCAATGATGGTAGTAGAGGAGATGCCGGTGGAGATAATACATCAGATATATTATCAGCGAATAGGGAGGAGGTAAATAAATTTATTTAGGGTTGTTGGTCTTAGAGATGACTGGGCCGTGGATGAAAAGAGGAAATCAAGTTATTAAATAAGAACTAAAGAGGATTAGTGGTAAAATCATCAGAAATATTGCCATCTTTAGAGTTAAGAGTTGGGGTTTTTGGTTTTTGTTTTTTGTTTTTGTTAATGCATTTAACCATGGGTCCCCATAAGCATAAAAAGTGAAGTTTATGATTTGAGGGGCCTTTAAGCAAATACCAAGATTTAAGGACCTAACTCAAATGGACAAGATTTAAGGGACCTCTGTTAAAGAAACCTCACTTTTATCTTGGGATGTATGCATGCTCTTTGTATAATAGTGTACTTTCTTCATGTAAGCACTGCGCTTGACATCCCATACCACAATCATTATATCCCACTCTTGATTCTTGCTTATTTTTAGGATCATAAAGTAGTTTGGAAGCCTATTTTCACGATTATCCCGGCATCCTTCCTTGCAAGAACTTATTCGACTGAAAGTACGCTTAAGCTTAGATTTTTCCAATCTACTTGGTGCATATTTTTACAAATATTCTTGAAGGATTTACATTTATGAAGCCTGTATCCGCCGAGTTCTTGATGAGGACCTATTTTGAGACTTTGAGTTGTATGGAGATTTGTCCAGTTGGGACTGATTTGAGACATGAAGTGTATTCGGTGAATTTGGTTTATTTATTATGGACATTGTTTGTTTTGGTTTAGTATGATTATTTCTTAGGACATGGTTTATTTAGGGTTAGTTATAGCTGGAAACATGCTAGTTAGTTTTGATTAGAGATTTTTTTTCCTTGATGGCCAAGTTTTGTGAGGCTATATAGACAGGATGTAAGCAACTTCTTTTGGCATTGAATTAGAGATTGAGAATTTATTTTATGTTCATGCTGTGATGCCTAACCAAGAATAAATCCCTTATCACCTTCTGTTTTCTGTCACAATACCCCAACTTTCCCCAATCGCCAAATCTTTTGCTGTTGCTGTCCGTGAATCTGAACTCGAAATCGTCAACCAATAACACCGCCCAGGTCACCTTTGGGGTCCATCAACTATAACCCGATCAGCCACCTGCAATTTCTCCGTTCTCGTTCACCAGGACCTAACTGCATCTCCTGCGAGTTATACTGTCAACAAACCCCAAACTGCATATCCAGATAACTCAAAAGATCTTTACATGTCTTATAAAAATACCATCTACTTCCTAAAGAGAACTTTGAGGGAACCTGCAGGATGTGTAACACTTGGGAGAGTCAAACAGGATATTATTTGCAGCTTGCTAAAACTGTCAAATCATTTGAGTTAAATGGTGTAATAGAAATGTGGTATCCATATGGCTTTTGTTATCACAACAACACTGTTCAGAGATTTTTTTCTTTTCTTTTTTTCTTTCCATTTATTGGATTCACTGGAATGTCTATGCCTATGGTTTCCATTTGATGCAGTTGGGTAAAAAGGGCGTTACATTGCCACGAGGCTCTGGCTGGGTTTGGGGAGGTTAAATATGTACGCAGCCTTATCCCATATTATGAGAGGGTACAAGCGACAAACCTTAACTTCACATTTCATGACTCTTTACTTTGGTTTAGCCTTGGTGTATTTGGATTAAAATGAGTATATTTTAGTTGGAGGTGCTTAAAAACGGTGAGGAAATTTTATGGTATTGTGGTAACAATATTTACAAAAGTTGTACTCAATAGCTAGATTGTCCAGACTGAAGCCATGCTAAGAAAGAATTATTGCAGAACAGGTTTGTTGGTGGCATCACCTCTTGTCTATCAACTGTCCCTAATATACCAAGGTTCAAAAACTTGGTTTCAGACCCTTTTTATGACTATCAGTTTCGGTAGTTTTGAGGGGTTTAGGTGATTTGGAATAGGTTTGTTTTGTCAGTTTCTCGGGTTCAGGTCCTTCAATTCTGATCCGAAATGCCCAAAACATATTCGTCTCGGCCGATACTCAAAAGCTTGTAATATTCCTCTTATTATCAATATGTGGTCTGCATATATGCATTTGCATCTAATTTTGTGTTCCTAACATGATCCGAAATGCATGGAATGACAATAAGAAACCTAAGTGTGATACCTCTAACAAGTCGCTGATGTGGAGCATAAATTGCAGAGAAGTCTGCCTAAATGTGTTAGTTAATCAACTTTCACCATTCATATAGTGGTGTTTTTGTTGATTAATTGATACATTTGATATATCTTGGTTTCTAGTCCTCCTTTCCCTACTCTTAACAAGCCTTCAAATATTTTTTCTCCCTCAGTTTCTAACTTCCTATACAAAGAATCGTACTTCTTAGATTTAATTTCTTCTTTATTAGCTTCCTTCTGTGCTTGTTAACTTGTTTATATCTCTCAAAGTTTTCCTCATTCTACACTTTTACCTATCTTTATAAAATCTCTTTGCCTTAATAGGTAAACTCTGTAACTAAGGTTTATTATTGTATCAGGTATTGGAGAAGGCGGTAGCACAAACAATTCCAAATGCTGGGAGAAAGATTGAGAGTGTAATAAAAAATGTAAGTCTTTGCGCCTGTCACAAGTAGAAGAGCACACCAGTTGTAGTTAAATGAAATAACTTGAATCCTTCAAACGTTGCACCAGATTGCAACTTACCAAGCACCTGGAAGGTACTTATTGAAACCAGGATTGGAGTTGGAGAGCTCTAAAAAAGGAGCATCAGAAAGTGGAAGGTACTTGTCCTTTTTGTGATTTTAATCTATATCTATATCTGTATCCTGATATTATGTTGTTCAGATTTTTAATTTTCTAATGAAAATGTATTGGCATGGTACTTCATGTTTGTTAATCAGCTAGTAGATGGTTCACTTTCCACTTTTAACTTACGGAAATAAGAATATCCGGAAAATGTTTTGTGTGGATTCTCTCTCTTTCTTTCATCAGTTTTGGACAACCATGTGCTTCCAAGTTTTATGAATGTGAACACTGCTTTTATAATTTAGTACCTTTGGTCATAGTAACTATGTGCTCCGTGCCCTAATTTTGTGATATCATCTTTTGTCACTTTCCTCATCATATTCTAGGAGTGACAGATTCCTTGTTGGCCATATATTACCTTCATGAGTGATTCACCACAACCAATGTATGATCTTAGGTAACTATTGGGTTCACTTCAGGGCATAATCATATTGCGGTTGCACACTCATATGTTACCATAATGATTTGAGGTCCAAATAACACTTGCACCACTGACATGGACTCCATATTGGCATTAGCATATATCATCCGTTAACGATTCCTTTTGCGAGTCGTTCAATGAACCCATTCAATTAATTGAGCACCTATACTTTTGCTATGGTCAACTATACTAACAACTTATGAGACTAGCACTAGTATCATATGATTTCGACATAGTATACCGATCTTTCAGGTTTCACCCACGTCTCTCTTGGTGAACCTAGGACGAGGAACATCGTTTTAGAATAGATCTTATTAAGACTTCTGTATATCATCCAAGTCATCTCATGGCACTACAACACTTGGGACTTTATTGCGTTAACAAACAACTATATAAATAAACGTAACATGAAAAATCTGTTATTAGTGCCATGAGATGATTTGCACAATTGAAGCATTCGTTCAAATTGGCTGTCAGGGGGCGTATTACTGCTACTATTCCGAAGACGAGGAATGCAAGAAGGTTTTTAAACATCCAAAGTACTTGGGGTTCCAAAACACGAGAAATTCTAGAAGAAAACAACTAAACATGGCAGGTCTTCCAAAAAGAGAAATCGTGGAAGAAAATGTCAAAAGTAACCCTGGGCTTCGAAAAATGGAGAAATCCTATAGACGAGGAACAAAAAAGTCGGAGCTTCGCCAAACGAGGAAATCTCAAAAGAAATCAACCAAAGAGGACGTAGGACTAAATCGTTCAACGAAGAAATGAACCAAACAAGACACATGGTTTTGAATATCAAAGAATTCCAAGAAGAAATTGTTCAAAGAGAGTTGGACTTCAAATACCGAAAAAATTCCGGAACATAACAAAAGACAAGGCCGAGGCTTGGCGTATCGAAGAAATTTTGGAAGAAACCAATAGAACGTCGAGCTTTATCTATTTAAGAAATTTCAGAAGAAAGTTAAGGCTTAGCATATTGTCCCGGAAAAGATTTACTTGAAATACCAACAAATTTCGAAAGATAACAAAGACGTGGTCGAGGCTGCATTTTGAAGAAATCTTGAAAGAAATCAAAAGAATATTGGGGCTACGTGTATCGAAAAGATCATGAAAGAAATATGTGACTTTGCATATATAAAATAAATCCCAAGAAGAAATCGTTTAAAGAGAGTCAAGGCTCTGAATACCGAAGAAAACTCGAAATAAAATAAAGACAATGGCCGGGGCTTCCCGTATCAAAGAAATTCCAAAAAAACCCAAAAAAACGTCCAAGCTTCGTGTATCGAAAGAAATCTTAGAAGAAAGTTGGGCTTCAACTATCGAAGAAATTCTGTAAGAAATCATCCAAAAGAGAGTCAAGGTTTTGAATACTGAAGAAATCCTATCCAAAAGAGAGTCAAAGATTTGAACAAAGAAGAAATCCTGGAAGATAACAAATACAATGTAACGTCTGAACTTCGTGTATCAAAGAAATCGTCGAAGAAAGTCATGACTTCGCATACCAAAAAAATCCCTAAAAATAGCTAAAGAATGTCGGGGCTTTGGGTACTGAAGAAATCTTGGAACAAAACATCAAGTCTACCGGGTGTCATGCATAATATTTTTCGTTCCACCGAGATGGATTTGTATAACCCTTATTTGACAGGGTTTAGCTGAAGCTTATGGAATTCTCTAGAATGTGGAGTCTTTTTGAAGACCCTTAAAGCCTCTATAGCGTTCTAGAAGTTTCTAGAATCTTCTCTGTAAATATCTATGATCTAGAATATACCTATAAAGTTCTAGAAGTTTATTGCAAAGGCCCTTGAGGCCCCTATAAATAAGTGGAAGGCTCATTTGCTCCTCACCACAGAATCTTGTAACCTTTATACAATATAGTGAAATCTTTCAAGTTTTCACTCTTGCTTCACTACTCTCTTTTCAAAGCAATCTAGTTAAGTTCGTTCGGAGAAGGGTTGCATCGGTATTCGAGGAGAAAGTTTGTGCACCGTACGGGTCAAAGTTTAGGAAAAATACTGTCTGTGGCAAGTGGTAGAAGGTCGATCGTTGTCATGTCAACATCCGAGATCGTCCACGAGGAGCGTCCCACATCGCCTAAGGAGAAAGACAAGCACACCAAGAGGGGCAAAAGTAAGGAACCGACGTTGGAACGAGCCCTTGGGTCCCGCTTGGAGTTCTTGGAAAAGGGTGTGACATGAAGATGCAAGTTGCGCAAAATCATGCGGCTTACGAGGAGTTCTCTCATGGATTGGAGAGTGATGTTGTTAATGCCGTAGTGATATTCCGAGAGCAATTTTGCGAGATGAAGGTCGAGTTCGAGGAGGAACGCAAGGCAGCTCACGAGGAGCACCAAGCTTCTCAAGAGGAGATTGTTGAACTGCACGAGAAACTGAAGACCAAGACAAATTCTTGAGAAGGCTATCGCCAACGTTGGGTCTTCAAGTAGGGAGACGGCAGCAGTGACACTAAAGATGAAGTACCCCGAGCCAAAATTCTTTCACGATGTTCGAGACACGGAGGTAGATAATTTCCTATGGAACATCGAGAAGGAGAAGTGTTTGTGCTCGATCGAGACTTGGAAGAATCTCAAGAAGGAGATAAAGTCTCAATTTTACTAGGAGAACGTTGAGTTCGTGGTAAGAAGTAACTTGTGTCAACTTAAGCTCACCGGGTCGATTAAGGATTATGTTGCAAAGTTCACTCGTCTCATGCTTGCCATATCCCAATACGGGTGACCTCATATTCTTCTTCCTTGGCGGTTTTCAACCGTGTACGACACAAGAGTTGCAGAGACGTGTCTAGGACTTGAACACGGCCATTTCAGCAACCGAGAAGTTTATGGAGTATCGACGGAGCGATACTTCCAAGCCCAAGCCAAAGGCCACCACTAAGGCCATTGGTGTGGGAGAGAAAGGCAACAGAAAGGAGATCCCGTCAAAGGACAAGCAGTATGTGAAGCCTTAGATGGGGCGCAAAGTAGAGTGCTTCGTGTGCGGAGGTAATCACTTTGTACGCGATTATAAAAATAAAGGCAAATGGATGAACACGGTCCAAGGCGAGGAGGCTAATGACGAGGAACCAATGATGGGGTCTCAGATGGGAGCCTTGTGCTTGCTCAATGCCTTGAAGAGAAAACATGTTGCGACCAAAGCCCCAAGTTGGGAACTTATATATGTGGACGTGGAGATCAACGACCGAAGTACGAGGACAATGGTTAATACAGGGGCAACACATAACTTCATATCGGACGCGGAGGTCCAACGCTTAGGTCTGGTGCTAGAGAGTGACTCGAGTAAGATGAAGGCAGTCAACTCAGCGAGTCGTCCCGTGCGGAGGTGGCCAAGGGAGTGAAGATAGAGGTAGGAGATTGGACATGAGTCACCAGTCTTACGACCACACTACTCGACGACTTCAAGATGATCCTAGATATATATTTTCTTACTTCTGCAAAAGCAATTCCAATGCCATATTTAGGAGGCGTTGGGATCATGGAGGGCTCGTCGTGCATGGTATGTGTTGCACGAGACGAGTCTACGAAAGGTAAAGCTCTCTCTGCTATCGGACTCAAGAATGATGTAAACAATGGAGAGACGACCTACTTAGCAATGCTTAAGAAGAAAGAGGCACCCACACATGGAGATCTTTCACTCGAGATTAGCAACGTCCTCATGGAATTTGGAGATGTCATGCCACAAGATCTTCCAAAGAGGCTACCTCCGCGGAGGGAGGTGACCACGATATCAAGTTGTAGCCGGGTATGAAGACATCCGCTATGGACCATACCGCATGATCCTGCCAGAGATCGATGAGTTGAAGACGCAACTAAAGGAGCTATTTGATGTGGGATTTATTAGGCCGTCTTAAGTCCCCGTTTCAAAAGAAGGACAGAAGCTTTCGTTTATGCATCGACTATCGTCAATTAGTAAGGTGACCGTCAAGAACAAAAGTTTTATTCCGTTCGTGGCTGACTTGTTTGATAAGCTAGGAGGAGCGAGATACTTCTCCAAAATATGAATCTACACGGGAGACTATCAGGTGCAGATCGTCGAAGGGGTCAAGGCCAAGACTGCATGCGTCATGAGGTATAAAGCTTTTGAGTTTTTAGTTATGCTTTTTGGACTAATAAATGCTCCCATGATGTTTTGTGCTTTGATGAACAAACTCTTCTACCTTTATATCGATCGGTTCGTCGTGGTATATTTTGACGACATCGTTGTGTACTCAAAATCGATGGAGGAGCAAGTTGAACACTTGAAGGCTGTTTTCTGGGTGCTAAGGAAAAGTCAACTATTCGTCATGCAGAAGAAATGTTCCTTTGCTTAATAAGAGGTCATTCTTAGGACATTGGATATGGTGTTGTAACATATGGATGGACGAGACGAAGATCCAGGCCATATGGGAGTGGGAGACTCCTAGCAGGCCAACATAGTTGCAATTATTCTTAGGCCTTGTAAATTACTATCGACGGTTTATTCGGGGATACTCCGTTGTCGCACCTCTTATAGACTTGCTGTGGAAGTATCGAGCATGGAGTTGGACGTCTAGTTACAGGGATGCCTTTAATGCACTGAAGAGGGATGTGACAGAGGAACCGGTTCTATATTTTTCAATTACTCCAAGTCGTTTGAGGTGCATATCGACACATCCAACTTTGCTATCGGTGGGATGTTGGTGCAAGAAGGGCACCATATCGTGTTCGAAAGTCGCAAGTTGAACGACACGGAGCGGCGCTACACAGTGCAAGAGAAGGAGATGGCCGCAATTGTACGTTGCATGTGGACGTGGTGCCATTATTTCCTTGAAACCAAGTTTGTGGTGATGACGGGCTGTCACTACGAACTACTTCCACACTCGGAAGTTGTCCCCCAAGAAAGCAAGGTGGCAAGACTTTTTGGCCGAATTTGACATGGAGCTGCGATACAAGCTGGACAAGGAGAACTATGTGGCCGATGCACTCAGTAGGAAGGCCGAGCTAGCAACGGCGTGCTTGCTCAAAGGAGACATTTGAGCATGCTAAGATGGGTTTAGCTGAGGACCTATTGACATAGTGTTGGTGAAGTTCGCTCATGAAGGTAAAACACACTGGTTTTAGCTAAGGAATGAGCTTTTCTGTATAAAGGACTACAATGTGGTTGTGCCTAAGTGGGGTGACTTGCATATACAACTACTTAAAGAATACGACGACACTAAGTGGACTGGACACCTGGGACGAGGACGTTGACACTACTAGAGGCTGCCTACTATTAGCCTCGTATGCGCGAGGATGTGGAGGACTATGTGCACACTTGTCTTGTGTGCCAGCAAAACAAGGTGGATCATCAGCGACTTGCGGGCCTGCTTGAGCCTCTTCCAGTGCCGTGTCGATCGTGGGAGAGCATCTCAATGGACTTTATCTCCGCTTTACCTAAGGTGGGAACACTTGGGTCTATTCTCGTGGTGGCAGATCGATTTTCCAAGTACGAGACCTTCATTGTTGTACCGACGGAGTTCTACAAAGGAGGCTGCGTGCTTGTTCATATCCCATGCAGTGAAGTTTTGGGATATTCCAGAGAGCATTAACAACGACTGAGACCTTCGCTTCACAGAAAAGTTCTGGACGGAGGTGTTCAAGATCCTAGGATCGGATCTACACTTCTCGACTAGTTTCTAGTCACAGATGGACGAACGGACAGACAGAGCGGGTTAATTCTGTACTCGAGGAGTACTTGCGAACATTTATGAGTGCCAATCAGTGGGATTGAGTGCATCACCAAGACATTTTCCAGCTCTACCATAATCTCCAAAGGAGCGAGTCGTCCTACAACAGTCCGTTTGAGTTGGTAATGGGTCGAAAACCGCTCGTCCCGCATGCGTTGACAAGCTTCAGTCGTAACAGTTCAAGGTGTTTCCTAAGGTGCACAAATGACTGATTCACAAATATAGAGTTCCCTTTCCGGTCCGTAAGAAGGTTGGAAAAGTTGTGCCTACAAACTCGAAATTCCTGTCAAGCTGAAGATTCAGTCCGTCTTCTATGCGAGTTGCGTTAAGCCTTATCATGTAGACTTGGATGACCCTCAACAAGGAGTTTTGAAGCGACCCACGGCGACCACGACCACGTCATTCGAATAACGAAGTGGAAGTCGTACTTGATTCAAGGATCATTCGCCAATGAGGCGTTTCCCCGTATATAGAGTATCTTGTCAAGTGGAAGAAAATGTCGGACGGCGAGTCTAGGTGGGAATGCGTTGACACGTTGTATTAGTTTGAGGATAAAATCCTGGAATATCCTAGCGGACATGTGTGACAAGGTCAACGCAATAGGTGGAGGGAAATGTCACGCACATTATTGTTGCCTACCAAGACGGATCTATATTACTCTCATATGACATGAGTTTAGTTGGAAGCTTCCGGAATTCTCCAGAATGTGGTGGAGTATTCTTCTTGACTCTTGAAGCCTCCATAGCCTTTAAGAAGTTCAAGAATATTCTTTGTAAATATATAGGTCAAAGAATATTTTTTTAAAGTTCCAAAAGTTTCTTGTAAGGCCCTTGATGTCCATATAAATAAGTTGGAGGTCCATTTGTTCCTCATCACCGAATTTTGTATGTGTTCTACAATATAGTGAAGTCTTTCAAGTTTTCACTCTTGCTCTTCTACTCTCTCTTTCCTTTACAAACTTGCTAAGTTTGTTCAGGAAAGACTTGCATTAATCTTCGATGAGAAAGCTTGTGCGCCGCATGGGTCGAAATGTAAGAAAATAATACTAAGTCCGTGACAGGGTTTTCGAATATCAAAGAAATCTTTGGAGAAAATCAAAAGAATGTCGGGACTTTAGATACCGAAAAATTCTAGAAGAAATCAACTCAACAAACCATCTCAAGAAAGTCAGACTTCACAATTGAAAAAATTCGGCTCCACAATTGAAGAAATCTAAGTTTAAAATAACTGAAAACTTCGTGCCCGAAGTAGTAGTTGAAATGCGGCTGCGGACATTGCCAAAGAAAGATTCTAAGTTTAAAATACGACGCACAAGCGCTGGGGATGATGGTGATTATCGGAGATTACGACAGTGGTGGGTTAGGATTAGAGTGTTAGGTTCGAGTTTGACTTTTGGAGATGGCTTTACTGACGGCTAGGCAATTAGGGTGCTAGGTAAGGTGCGAGGAATATGAAGACTAGGCTTTTGGGGGACAGCTAGGTCCAAGATGACCTTGCTTTGAGGGAGAAATAGGTCCAAGAAGTCCTTAGTATAATGACTAAAATGTCACGATTCTCGTTAGGGCTCTTGGCTAAACATTTATAGTAACTAAAAAGCATGTGATACGACATACTAAACCTAACTAGAAATGGAAAATATATCAAGTTATATATGTTGAAAATAAAGATAACTAATTAGTCTTCAACAATAACAACATAGTTCATAATTAAACCCTGACGTGTTTTTGTATTTGTAGAAACTATTTTTGAAGAATAAATTATTTATCTTATTTGTTCTGCATTTATTATTTTATGCATTTTTCATTTCAAATTAGGTTAATAATGTCATTTTATATGCTTTGTATTTCCTAGTCATAATAAAATAAGATGTTATTATTCCCCAATGTATCCTCCACTCTCAAATGGTATCCGAGTCTTACGTTCTATCTTCTCCACTTTTTGTCTATATGGATTCCTCTTTGGCAATGTTCGTAGTCTCGCCGTCAACTATTTCGAGCACGGATGTATTAGTTCTTTCTTTCTAAATTTCTTCGGATGTAAAGCCCAGACTATCTTGAGATTTTATTTGTTCAGATGGTATGCTAAGTCTCGTCTTTCTTTCGGAATTTCTTCGATACTCGAAGCCTCGATGTATTTTGGATGTTTTTTTTGGGATTTCTCTACTTTCTGAGCGCTCACATATTTCATATATTTTTTACGAGCCTACTTGGATATTTCCCTCGGGGTTTCTTGTTTTGGAGCCCCGTCCTACTTTGAATGTTCTATTCCATAATGTTTTTATTTTTCGGAGCCTCGACCTACCTTAGGTAATTTTATTTCGGAATTTCTTTAGTTCTGAAGGTCGCTATATGGATCATTATGGAATTTCTTAGGATTCCGAGCCCCAACCTTTATCATATGGTTTCTTCATTTTTCTTTTGGGATTTGGTCAGTGTCGAAGTCCCGGCCTCCTTTTTCGGAGGATCTCCAGTTTCTCTCATTCCAAGTTGGACGTGCTTTCACCAAGTTTCAACTTGCGGGACATGTTAATGAACACATTATTTATCTTTATTTTTCTGCATTTCTTATTTTATGTAATTTTTATTTTCGTTAGGGTTAATGATGTCATTTTATATGCTTTGTATTTCGTGTAAATATTGGCCATTGGTCGTAATAAAATAAGATGTCATTATTCCACAATGTAGCATCCACTTTTAACAAGTATGTTGCGCAGACAATGCAAAATGGTGTGTATACATGTCCGTAGTGATTCATAGAGGTAACTACTTTTATACTTATTTGAAATTGTATCTCCTATCTGTATTGTGTATGTGTCGTGCAACATTGGTAAAAGAAACGACAACATAGGTAAAAGAATTTTACAGTACTGTTAGCCACTTTTTGTGTCCGGGTTACTAATTTTCTTTATCTTTTAGTACTTTTATGTTTAGTTGTCATATTTTGTTTGAAGCACTAATAACAAAACAAATTTAAGCAAGCAGGTTGTAGGATACTTGTTTGAAGTTCGACTTATGGTTCATCATACAAATTATTTACCCCCTATTTTCCAATACCAAACTGACGTTTATGTATATTTTGATGGTTTCTTTTGCAGCTCCCCTGACAGTGCACATGATCACACATCAGCATTCGAATCATTATTCGGGGAGGAAGAAACCATTGAAAATTATAATCAACAGGATCAGTTGACTTCCAAGGTAGAAGAAGAATTAGAACCCTCTAAAAGGATTGATGTCCTTCAAGATAACTCAGATCAATTCAACAATGGTAAAAATGTCGGTCTTGATTCCGGAGGAATAGCAAGCTCAAGTGACAGCGGAAGTGATAGTGAAAGCGAAAGCGAAAGCAGTGATAGTGGAAGTGAAAGCGGTAGTCAAAGTAAAAGCCGAAGCAAAACCAGAAGCCCTGTGGGAAGCAGAAGTGCAAGCAGCAGTGACAGCGAAACCGATGGTTCGTCTAGCAGCAAGGAGGGATCTGATGTTGATGTAGACATCATGACTAGTGTAGATGAGAAGGAAGAAGTGGAGCCTAAATCTGAGACAGCTGAGTTAAGACTTTCTTCCTCACTTAGGTTGTGCAGAGCATCTGATGATGATCAAGAGAAAATTGACATTATTGGAAGGGATGGGGAAGGTCAGGTTACATCATCACCCATAGATTTGAATGCATTTGGAAGGGAAGATGGGATGTCAAATGCTGTTGCGGATGCTAAAGTCTTACATGATGATGAGAGTGTCAGGAACTTTGAACACCCCGAAAAGGAAGTTGACCTAACCATGGATTTTGATCATCATAAAGCAGATTTTATGGTTACAGAAGATGAAATGCCCTTCTCTCAAGATCAATGTAAGCAACTGGAAGAGCATCAACAGCTACATGTTAAAAGTTTAACTAGTGATAGAAACAAACGAGTTACTAAAAAGAGCTCTAATGAAAAGAACCTAGCTCGGAATGATACGTCTAGCCAAGAGCAAAGTGAAAATTTTCACAAACAGAAATTGAAAAGAATGTCTGTTTCAGAGTACTTTGAGGAGAAATCAGACACTGCGAAGAGGTCTAAAGGTGCAAGATCAGCTGAAGTCATTCCTGGGAAAATCAAAGTTGCTGTTGACTCAACGAACTTAGACTCTAAATCACCTGATAAACTTAAGCAGGATGAATACAAGTTCAATAATGTTGAATGGGATGGGAATCGGAAAAATGACACACTAGCAGACAATTTGGCTGATCGTGGTAGATCTATAGAATATGGAAACACACAGAAAACTCTCCGGAGTCCAGAGTTTAGAAGTTCATCAAATTTTGATGTGGTGCAGACGGGGCGAAGAACAAGTGATCTTAGTGGGAGAAAGAAATCTTTAGATAGAAATAGCAAAAATGCAGAAGGGATGTCTGTTTTCCCTGATATTACTATGAAGGATAAAACATACAACAATATAGGTGATGAAAATAGTACTACTAGGGAGAAAATGCCATCGATCAGTGACTCATGTAACAGAAACTCTGGTGATTACAGTGGAAATATGAAGGATAAGCGACCTCCATCACAAATGAGGAAATCTGACGTAAGAAACTCTCCTTTAAGCAGCACACAAGGAGTCATTCTCAGAAGAGAGCTTTCAGATTTGGAGTTGGGTGAATTCCGTGAGCCTCCTACTGGTGATGAGACTGGTGGACTAAAGAGACAATTTGAGGGGAACAGTTCCTTCAAGTCATCAGAAAATAGAGTTACAGCTAAAGATCACTCGAATTTGGATAACAACAAAGAAAAAGTTGTTGCCCATCCACATATTGATTCAAAGCAGTCACCAGTGATTCTTCAGAAAGATGGAGTTCATGCGAACCAAGAAGTACCGTACCGGAAGGTGCCACCTGATGATCTTGTGGATTCTGGATGGGGTCAGCCTAGAACAATCCCATCTCAGTATCAACCCTCAAAGATGGATCATGCTGATACTAACGCCATGGACAATCTGGTGAAATCTTCAGAATTAGTTGGTCGAAATGACACAAGAATAAGCCAGGTAAAAAGTCTCGGTAACCTTTCAGGTGCTCAAAAGAAAACCAGTGGTAGCTTTCTACCAGAATGTGATATCAAACATGATGGTCAAACAGGTTATAAAAATGCTAAAGAATCTAGATCAAAGAAATCAAATACTCTTGGAGAGACTACATATGGGAAATTGATGGATAATGATACTAACGGAGGGAAAAGGAGAGAATCTTTATCTGATGGTGATGATTCCTTTTACTCTAAATATGACAAAGAGGAACCAGAGCTCAGGGGTCCAATAAAAGACTACATGCAGTAAGTGTTCTCTAAAGTTTTTTTTTTTTTTTTTCCAATGTATTGCGTTATTCAGTAATATTTCTTTCAGTGGCAGGTAATTTAGATGCCACTGTTTTTTTTTAAAAGTTTCCTCCCTTTTCCTTTTGTAGCAACATTTTTCCGAGAAGTAACCAAGGCATTCTCGGACAATAATTGTTTTAGAGTGTCTCATTAGTTGGTTTTGAGCAAATCCAAGTTTATTGATTCCCAAAGAGGACTGGAGGATTCCAGATTGATGATCCACATTGTTTTAGAGTTTCATTAGTTGTACTAATTGCTTTAGGAAACTATATGTTTGATATGCATGTAAGATTTATTTTAATGAATCTCTGTATAGTTCAATCTTTTGGTGTTACTCGTAACATTCTCACTTGTTAATATTTTATGAGAGGGAGGGATTTATGCTAAATGGACTTGATTTGACAACACTTACTGAAATTCTGATTGTTTTTGTCTTTAGATGATTTCGATTAATGGTTCATTTGATCTATATTTGGGATCTATATATATTGAGATAAAAGCTCCAAGATCTAGGAATTATGGATTCAAGTTCTAGACCATAAATCTAGTAACTTGTTTTTCATAATTGAAGATCCGTATGTAGAACTCTTCTAATGCAAATTCATTTGTTCTTTTAGGCATTTTAGGTGTTTTGCATCTTGTTAACTGGTGTGATGCACAATTTGGATGTTTATGTACAGCTTTATGGGTAGGTACAACAGCAACACAGTCTATCCCAAATTTCAAAGGAGTCATATGCATAGGTATAGGTACAAGTTCCGTCAAATTGGAGAAATTCATATTTTTATTGTGACGTATTTTGACTGAAAATATTATTTGGCATCCTTCTCCTTGTAAGCAAAAAAAAAGGTCTTTTTTTTATTTTTAAAGTTATCTTAGACTAAGCATCAGTGTACTTGTTAGTTGTTACACGACTGTAGGGCATTTGCGTTGATGCAAATGAGTACCTATTTTTGTCTTTCATAGTTATATATTGTATAACCTTGAAATTGTATGATTCATTGTATGAGATATTTAACCGATAGGAGTTGAACATAATTTCTAAGTTTTTTTTATAATGTCAAATATCTGTGTATTATCAGGACTCGATTATTATTACTGTTTCATGTCTTCTAGAAATCTGGCTAGTTTGGGTCAGTGTAGATGAGTACAACTTTTAGACGAGGGTTATTTAATCGCATTTTATTTGATTATTTTTCAGCTATAAAGAATATGTGCAAGAGTACAACGAGAAGTACAAATGTTACATTTCCTTGAATAAGACTCTGGAGAATATCCGGTACTTGAATCATCCTACTATTCTTGTTGTATAAAAATATATTCATCCATTTACTCTTTACGTCCAGACTTGGTCAAAGACATACAAGCATAAGTAGTCATGTCATACAATTTACTGCATGCAGGGACAATTTTCTTAAGGTTGGCGAGGACATTGAGCGTTCTAAAGGAAGAGATATTGAAGAATACTATAAAGTTATTGGCCATTTGAAAGAAATGTATCACCAGCATGGATCGGTATGTATTATTTTATTTTCAATTTTTTTGAACATTTATGGCACTTTTAAACACGTTGGAGTTGGTATATAATTCCAGGAGACTTTTGAATCCCCTGTAGGAAACAAACTTCTATTGAACAAAACATAGACCACAATTTTCCAAAAATCGGCCTAGGTGGCCGTCTAGGCGCTAGGCGGCCGCCCGCCGCAAAGAAAATCCCCTTCCTAGGCACATATTCGGTCATGTTCGGCCCTTTTGGCCCTGTTTGGCGTCTAGACGTGTCTATTCGGCCCTAGGCGACCCTGTGTGGCTGTTCGTTTTTTTTTTATATTTTATGCTTAGTTGTATTGTGGATATGTTGTTGGGTTTTAAGATTGTATTTGGATTTGGATTTTAGAACATCGAAACTTCAAATTTGAAATTTCAAAAAAAGAAGTTATGAATTGTCTTATGGATTTAGAAGCTAGAATATATTTGGATTTCAAATTTGTATTATGGATTTCAAATTTCAAATTCAAAAATAAAAAAAAATTGTTCCGCCGCCTAGGCGGCCTAGGCACTAGACGCCCTCCGCCACACCGATTCTGCCTAGCACAATTTAGAACACTAATAGACCATCTACAAGATGGTGTAATTTTGTTGTGAAACTTGGCTGAAATGGACGAGAAATTCGTTGGGATATCAGGAGAAATTGGTTCCACTTAGAAGTTAGAAAGGAAAAGCTATGTTAAGTTATTTTGGAAGAATTAAGTAACAAGGTACAAGAATGTGTCCGCCTCATATTTGGAGAAATAGTATAGTTGTTGCCCTTCAATAGAAAAAGAAAGAAGGTGGTCACCCAGAGGCGGTCCGCAAAGATTGAGCGGTATTAAACAGAATTATCCTATGAAAAATGTTTATCCCTTGTTTTGAACTCAGTATGTAAAATTCTATTCAAAAACATAAGAATTGGTATATAATTCCACGAGGCATTTGGAGTACCTGTGGGAACAAACTTCTATTGAACAGACACAGACACATACATAGAACAGAGGTTTCGACCATATTTCAACTAGTAGTATTATTGGACAATGGACTTGAGTTAGTGAGTAAAAATGTCCTTTCCTCGATCTTTATTTTCTATTGGATTCATATTGATTGGGATGTCACCATACAGGAAACTCGATACCGGACATATTGGGAAGTTTAATTTCAAGGTGGTATAGGATAATCATTCACTTCAATTGGACTTTGGTCATTCCGGTTAGACTAGTGACACGTTTGGTACGATGATCAGAATCATAGATCATTTATTTACATGTGATGTTTATCAAATGTGTATGTACTCATTCGAGTTGTCCACATCGTAACGTGCAGGTGATCATGTGCAGGTGATGTCAATAGTTTTCCATATTGTATTGAATAATATCTCAAAGATCTCTTGGTCTCTTCATAATTTCCGTTATTATATTGATAATGTTCCATATGTATCTTGCAACTCTTGAAGTTCCCCATGTATGTTCTTTCTCTGTATATAATTATATTACCATTTGATTGATAGAATGTACTTAAATTTGTTGCCATTGCACGCGAACCATATAATTTTTGCTTGACTCTAGCCCATCCTATTTGGTGTCCTGTTCATGGTGCCCTATGTTGCACTGACATAGACATGGCGACCCGACAGGAAGACACTACGAACTTTAAAAAAAAGCCGACTGACAGACTGGATATATAGCTAACAATACTTATTGCATTACTGCAATAGACCCTCTTGGATAATAGTAATAACAGGAATTCGGCAGAACTCATGGAAGATGAACAAAATTGGCTGGAGAAACCATAGTTTCACAGCCTATAACAAAACTCTCAATTGCTCATTGCGCAACTACAAATGAATAGAGAATAAAAAGCAGAACAACAGAAAATTCCTATCGTGCTTCATATTCTTCAGAGGTAGTTCTCATCAGTGTAGTCAAAGACGCACCTTGCTCCTAGGCGCAGGGGCACTGCCTCAGGGCACTCCAGGCAAGGCACAATTCTTAAGGCGCACCTAAGACGCGCCTTTTCCGAGCACCTTGGAATAGCTAAGGCGTGCCTTGAAAATATTGTAAAAAAAAATGTTTAGACTATTTTTTGAACTTATGTACTTTTTTTAGACTGTTTTTTGAACTGCTGTACTTTTTTTTTTTACTGTTTTCTCTCTCACTCAATTCAAAGTGATTGCAACCTAGATATGGGAAATTTGAAGCACTCATGTTTATCAACGTAGAAATCCGATATATATATATATATATATATATATATATATATATATGTGTGTGTGTGTGTGTGTGTGTGTGTGTGTGTGTGTGTCTGTGTGCGCCTCGCGTCGCTCGGGCGCGCATCTTAAGTGTGCCTTGTGCCTCGGGCGATTTGGATCCTTTGCGCCTCTAGTGCGCCTTGCGCCTTTGACTACTTTGGTTCTCATCCAAGCTTTTCAGAGCAGACATTTTGCTTTATATATATATATATATATATATATATATATATATGAGGGATCAGAATTCCTGCATTTTTGTATCCCCAAAGCGTTTCTATGATCATAACTGTTGGATCTTGTTTAAGCCATCTAATCTTAACCATTGATTTTAATTTGAATGGTTCAAATCAACGGTTAAGATTAGATGACTTAAATAAGATCCAACGACTGTGATCATGAAAAAATTTGGAGAATCATAAGAGTGGGGATTCCGATCCCTCCTCTCACACACACACACACACACACACATATATATGTGTGTGTGTGTGTGTGTACATATTTTTTCGGATGGAGAAAGCGGTCGTCTCCCATGGAGACCTAGGGTTTCGGGGGGAAACCTGGGATTCGAGCGCTCACAATGGAGAGAATACAAGGATGATGTTCAATGCAGCAGCTCTAGGGGATGAGGAGAGGGATGGCTGGACTACGATCACGCGCCGATGTCGGGGAAAGACCCTGCGGTCGAATCGGGTCGGAGAACTGACTAGGTCCAATGAACGGAATACGGCTATGGAGGGCCAGAAGAGGACTCTGAGAGGGCAGGGACCGACCACGAGACACACAAGCCGGGCGATGAGGGGAGCGGAGGGCGGGCAGCATTACCAGAGGCATATTGGCGGCACAGGAAGGAAAGCATATGGCACTAGTCGTGTAGGGTACACGGAGAACCCTAAACCTCAAGCAGGGTCTATCCCTACTTGACATGCCTCGACTGGTGGTACGATGAGAAAGGAATTCCCAGCGCAGAGACATGTCGTCGGGGAGAATGGAAAATCTTGGGCTACTGTCTGCAAGGCAAATATGACAGGGGTTCAAACACCAATGCGAAACGTCGCGCCAAAGATACTCAGTGATCAGAGGAAGGTAGCAGCCTTCACTAAAGAACTACGCGTAACCGCGAGTTGATGGCAAAACACATTAATATTCTACATGTTGGATGATTGACCGTTTTATAGCCAAATCAGAGCTTACACGAATCGAGTATGGCGGCCGCGCGGTAATATGAAGATTTTCTCGAGAAAAAACATTCTTCTCCGCCAGGTTTGGACTGCAAGAGGACGCGGAGCGCATCCTGCAAGGGAGACCGTAGACATTTGATGGTCGGTTGATTATTATCAATCAGTGGACCCCGGATACTAAATGTGAAAAAGAACTGTTGCACACGGTCCGATTTGGATTCGGTTTCCAGAATTACTGCCTTTATTTTGGGATACTCCATTGTTAATGAAGTTGGCTAGTTTGATAGGTAGACCGATTAGAGCGGATGAAGCTAAAGAGAAATAGGCCAAGCTGTCTTATGCTAGGGTGTTCGTCGAGATCGACACTACTACCATATTGCCGAGGTATATAGAGTTCGGACTACCAGCAGGTGATGTATGCTCTCAAACAGTAGAATATGAGTGGGTTCCTCCTGTTTGCACTCGATGCAAATGCTTTGGCCATGTGCGTAGGTTGTCCTCTAGGGAGAGAGGAGGGAAGTTGAGGGCAAGCCTCACAACAAAGACGAGGGCAGCCAAGCCCAAGGGGAGGTAGTTCACACGAGGAATGATGATACAGGTGACCGTATGGATAGTACTGAAGGAGGAGGGGATACCCAGAATTTGGCAATAGTGGTCTCACAGGTACACGGTCCCATCTCGGATCGGGTCGCGGGCAAACGACTAGTCTCTCTGGTGGTGGAACGACCAACAGGGCAGGTAGCCAACAATTCGGTCCATAGGGTCGACCAACATATTATGACTACTAGGAGTCAAGTCCGAGCGGCAGTTCAAACTCTGGAAGGGACGACGTTGAAGAATTCGGTCATCAACTACGTCCGTAAAAAAGGAAATATAAAAGTACCTAACGATGGAGCAGATTGAGAGGTACCTAAAACCAGTACGACAGATGATGCAGAGACATGCGCAGACAACCCGAGGTGGGAGATGCTCTTGCGACACTGAGGGTCACAATATTGACCTGGCAGGACAGACACTCAATATGCAGGCTAAATTCACCAATGATCTGATGGTGAGTTTGAGAGGCGATTAAGGTCAATCCACCCAAAAATAATGTCCATCTTGACGTAGAATATGAGAGGGGCCAACTCATTAGGTCGATGGCGAGAGATCAGAGGAGAAATACGAAGGACGCAGTGCTCGATTACAGGTCTTTTGGAAACTAAAATAAGGTCGGTCACCAAATTGACTAGGCGTACTTCGTACAACTGGTTACAAGTCAATAATCTGAGTCAGGGTACACTGACGAGAATATGGGTTCTCTGGGATTTGTGGATATGGTCGGCGCATACTCCGCACGTTCTCTGAATACGCCTGTGTATGGGAATAGGCAGTTTTGTTTTATCCAGCGGCTTAAAGCTACCAAACAAAGCTTGCGATGCTGGAATAAGGCTCGGCCTCGACCTTGCGTGGCACACAAGGAAGTAGACCTACGGGTAATTCAGGTGCAGTTGCAGGCTAGACCGCAAGACCCCTACTCACAATAATGAAAAGGAGTTTCAGGCGGAGATTAGTGTTCTATCACTCATAGAGGAAATCCAATTAGCACAACGTGCTAAATGCTCTTGGCTCAGGGATGGGGATTGTTGCTCCAAATTTTTCTATGACATTATCCGTATAAGACAACATTGGAACAGTGTGGGTCAACTTCTTGACACTCACGGACGGGTTATCTCGGCAGTGGAAGACATTAGAGACGAGGTTGTTTCCTACTATCAACAACTCTTTAATCAAACCAAATACCGCACGGAGTTCCCAGACATTACTTTCAAGCGAATAGTTACTAAGGAGGGTAACCGACGACTACGGGCTCTAGTTTGCATTAAGGAGATCGAGTGTGTAGTGAAGAAGGCAGACCCCAACAAAGCTCCTTGCCTAGACGGCTTCAATAGTAACTTCTTTAAAGTTCACTGGGAAGTGCTTAAATATGAGATTTTATATATTGTCCAGGATTTCTTCAACAATGGACGACTCCTTCGTGAATTGAACTATACGTTCCTCACTCTTATTCCCCAAAAGGAAGGAGCCACTTCATTAGCTGACTACCGACCTATCTCGTGTTGCAACTTTCTATACAAAATCAGAACCTCGGTTATGTGTCGCCGTATGGAGTGTATCATTCAAGGCCTCATCTCTCAGAACCAAGCGGCCTTTGTCAAAGGGAGGTCTATTGTAGAAAACAGCCTACTTGCTCATGAAATGGTGCGTAATTTCAACAAAGTGGGTAGTCAGAAAGCATGCATAAAGCTCGATCTGTTGAAAGCATATAATATAGTTAATCGGGAGTTCGTATGTCATATCATGACGGCGATAGGCTTTGACTCAGAATGGGTGGACAGAGTCAATGAGTGTATCACTACCCCTTCATTCTCGGTGCTTATTAAGGGGCAACCTCATGGTTTCATCTCCGAGCAATCGTGGCTTGCGACAGGGGGACCCATTATCCCTATATCTATTCACACTGGTAATTGAGTGCTTCACATGCATGATGGATGTGATGATAGTTCACGAAAAGCATACCATCCCCCTATACAATGAGGTATTACCTATTGTATCACATCTTATTTATGCTGACGATCTTTTAGTGTTTTTTTTTATGGGACAGATTATGAACAATTTCGGAGAGCTGTCTAGTCTACATTTAAACAGGGATAAGAGCAAAATCTACTTCATCTTGTACTGCCCAGAGCATGATGGATTACAAAAATATTCTCCAAATAAAGCGAGGGACCCTGCCAGTGAAATATCTGGATCTTCCGCTGACAGTCAATTATGCTCGAGCACAAGAATGTCACAACATGGTGGATTATGTGCGGCGTCGGATTGAGGGTTGGCATGCTATGACTCTTTTCTCTTTCGGGGGAAGAATAGAGCTTGTACGCTCGGTGCTGACGACGATATCCATGTTTTGGCTACAAACTATTATGCTCCCAATGGCTACCATCCAGAAAGTGGAGAAATTGTGTGCCAATTTTATTTCACGAGAGGGAATACATGCTATTGCGTGAAAGGATTTATGCCGGCCTAAAACTGATGGTGGTGTCGGCCTCCGCACACTAATGTCCTTTCGGGATGTGGCGGGTCTTCGACTTACATGAAAATTTCTATAGGGGCGATCATTATGGGCTCAATGGATGAAGGGCAAATATCTTAAGGAGAATAATTTCAGGAGCCAACATATGAATAATAATTTCTCCGTTACATATAAGACGATTCTACAGGCCATATCCTCTATTCAACTGCCTATTTCTCGAAAACTTGGCAACGGAAGGAACACCCAGTTATGGATAGATCCGTGGCTCGATCACAGGAGCATCATTGACAGAGAAGGATGGCATACATACACTTTGCCGGGGAGGAACGAAACAGTAGCTACTCTGATCCGGGAGGGCTAATGGCACCTAGGGGATCATCCAATTGGCAAGCGATATGCCGCTGAGATTAGTGATATTGAACTCGATCCGAGCATACTTAGCGACAAGTGGACTTGGGATAATACAACTGATGGGGAGTTCGATTTCAGCCGAGCTTATGAATCCATTCGTCCAAATGGCCCGTTAACTACTAACAACGAGTTTATATGGATTTCGAAAGTGGGAGTAAAGATGCAGCTCAATATGTTCAAAGCCCTCCGAGGTCGGCTACTAATGATTGATAGACTTGTCCAATTCGGCATTCAGATTAATAACCAGGAATGCCAACTGTGCCAACAAAGTCCGGAATCATACAACCATTTATTCTTTCAATGTGAGTTCACAGGGGGGATTTTGGCTCAACGATGCAATATTATACATGTGCCACAACCGGCAGAGAGAAACATGAGTAGCCAGATTGCTATGATATCCGCTCAACGGGGGAGGGGGAGCCCTTGGTTCCGGACAGCACGAGTTAGATTGATGGCTGCGACTTGGCACATTTGGAAAGAATGTAACAAGCACATTTTTGAAGGCTTGAGTACTCCGCAAATGGGTATCCTGCACAACATGGAATTTGATGTTAGTAACATGAGTTAATGTACATGAGTTGTAATTGTTGATTATTGAATAAAATTACATTTTTTCCAATATATATATATATATATATATATATATATATATATATATATATATATATATATAATGGGGAGGAGAGGAGAACAAAAGAGCAAAGGAGGAGAAATTTGGAATTTTGAGGGAGTTGAACCCAACCCCAACCCTCCTTATAGCTGAAGTTACCGGTCGGGTCGGGTCGGGCAACGCCCCATCCGATTCCAACCCACAACTTGAAGTTATAAGTAGGGTCAGGGTTTCACTCCCCAAAATTTCAGATTTCTGTTTTATCTTCCTCCCCTTCTCCCTCGTTTCTTTGAAATGACAGGGGTTATTGATGGAGGCGAGTCCAATTAAGTACCAAATACTTCTCAAATCTGCAGAGAAATCATACCGATACTTACGCATACGAATCCCTCACGAATCTGGCCATGTCCCATACGAATTTGTGTTGAATTCGAATCAGACATGGATTCACCGGCCATTTCCGTGTTGCCGTGTCCGTTTTTTCACAGATTGTATTGAAATGTTATATGCATCTTATCTGAATCATTTGTTGATCAAAATATACACCTTATTTTGTTTTGTACTATTGAAATAATGATTTTTGATCCTTTTTATCTGATTTTTTTTTTTCCTTTTAATTCTACATATTAATTGATTCAGAAATCATTATGATATATTTCTTACAATTCTATGTTTTAAATGATCCAGAGGAACAAACAAATGAAGAAGGTTTTCATCATATTACATGAGGAGCTCAAGGTGCAGTAGTCTTATTACTTGATTATTTTCTGTTATACTAGATTAGTGTCGCAGGCAGGCCACATCTTGTAATGAAATCACAACTAATTCAATTACAATATATTCTTGCAGACTCTAAAGCAAAGAATTCAGGATTTTGCTGAAATATATGCCAGAGGATGAAAATGCTTCTTTATGTAAGCCTTCTACCATATCACCTTTTGTCCTATTATGGTTTTTGTCTCAAGGAGCTTATTTTACTTTGAAGATACCGTTTCCTTTGCAGATACATTGACATACAAGGTTGCACCAATTCACTAAAAGCAATGTGAAGATTGCATCACATAGTCAATGGTGCAGCTTCGATAAATACAAACACAAATGGAATATATCAGCTAACACCAACATCATTCAGTTCCGTAAAGCAACAGGCCTCTGGAGCATCTTTTCCTCTAATGCTAATAAGCTCAGCATCGGTGGACATAAAGCTGATATGCTCTTTGAAGCAGTTTGAAGAATGCAGTTGGTGAATAAACCAGAAATTTTGCAAATGTAGCTGTGGGTTGTGCTTCCAATCTTGAACGTTTTTGTTGTGCTGTTGAGATCCTGTAGTTGGTACTTCTTTCTGTTCTTCATCTTTGGCAAATCTTGTTGATGGGGTTGCAGTATATTGTATATAGTTATGAGTAGTGCTTATTAGGCGGTGGTAAGGGAATACAAGTTTATTAATAGAAAGACTTATTATTGAGGCTGAGCTGGAACAGTGGTTAGACTAAAAGCTTGTGAATATGCCCAACTCGTAAGAGTTATCAAACTTCACATGCTATGACCACAGGCAACTCATTTTCTGATGCACTCAGAATTTATAAGGATTATTTTGTATAAGGGTATCAGATTTAGGACATAATTATACTTTGGGTATTGGATTTGTTCGTTGATAGTTTTTGGCTCGGAAATTTTTATTGACATATTTTAGTGACAAAATTGGGCTTTCAATAACGAAATGAGTCTTTTAATGACGGATGTTTATCATTAAAAAATTTTGGGTACGTAAATCTATCAACGGATAAATTCGGTACCCAAAGTTTAATTAGATGCTAAATTTGGTACCCTTATACAAAATAATCCAATTTACAATAAAACAAATTTGTTTCAAAGTTTCCATCAATGAGTTGTACTTCCGACTTTAAAGCAGAAGTTGCTGAGAGTTTCTCATAAGCTGAGATTATTTATCTCATTTATTAGGGGTGTATACTAGCCCTGAGAGATTTTGGATGGGCAAATGATCTTTGTGGCTTATCTGTTGTCGAATCTTTCGTTAACTTGTGAGCTTGGTTGTCGTTAATATGTTAAATAAAACATTTGAGCATTGTTACCCAAAGCAGTAATGTTACTACTCTTAAGCCCCTTTTTATGTAGAATTTTTTTTATTTCATAATAACTTCTTGCAAGCTTCTTTTGCTGCGATTATCTCTACCTCCGCCGTGTAATGTCTCACTCTGTATGGTGTATTATGATGGTCCGTTGACTCGAAGAGGCTTGATTTAGATCTGGTTTCATGTGCAGGTATTATGCGAAATTTTTTGTGATCAGTGTATCGTCCCGCCACGAGCAGAGGCATGATGTTGATCTCGTAGTTTGAATTGATAGGTTAGTTCTGAGTTGTGCGAGAGATCGCAGGATTTGCACGGTAATACTGGCTTGCTTAATCTAGTCGGGTTGTATGATTGAGGAGCACGACATGCTCGTATGGTTATACCAGTTAAGAAGATCGTACATCACGTCAGATTATGTTGTTGAGGAATAGTGTTATATCAGTTCGATCATAGCGATATGCGAATCTGTATAGGTGGGTGGGCTCTGACCCTTCTTTTCTACTCCTTTACGTCCTTAATAAAATGTATTGTCTTGTTGCCTTGTAATGTTTATAGATTCAAGATACCTAGTAGATTGTAACTGATTAAATAAAAGTCAACATGTATGTTGAATATTGAGAATATAACATTGAATAAATATAATTGTTAGGTGCATGTACACGATAATTTTGTAGTAAGGCTTCGTATGCAAAGCCGATAGTTGTGGTACGATACCACATAATAAAATGTATTTTCTTGTTTGCGACATGTTGGTAGGCAATAGAAATATTGAATGATTATGTTGATAGTGCAAGAATGATAGATTATACGAGTAGATTGAACATTACTTTACTTATGTTTCGGTACCATACATTAATACATTTACATGATCATTGACAACCTGTATACAAGGTCTAGTTTTTTTCAACCGATCGTCGGGACACCGATGTAACCCCTATTTCCTAGAAGTCCTAAATAAAGTATCTTTCTAAATCAAGTACCAGTTTTAATATTCTAATTTCTTAAAAACTTTATACCAATTAGTGATTTTTTTTTTCAAATAAAATTTGTTTCTAAGAGAAGCAAAACAAAAATCTAAATAGTTTCTTTAAATAAAATAAATCAGTCATTCGTGAAGAGAAGATGAATGCCTCAATGGCATTTGGTTAATAAATACCAACATGGAGGGGTGCCTTGGCCACCAAGCCAAGAAAAATCTTCTAGAAGAAGATTGGTAACAAATTTCTAACTAAACTATTGAATTAACCACATGTCTATTACAATTTCCAATTTAGCAATTAATTTTTAATTAACCCCCACAACTCTATAAATAGAGATCATCCAAGTCTATTCGGTCACTCAAAAATAATTTGGAAGCCCACTTTCTCTTAACCCATTTCTTCTCTCTTTTAAATTCAAACTCAAATGTGTCAAGTTCAACCTTCATTTCCCTTGGCCTTTGATATACAAAAAAAATTTGGGGCTAGTCCAGTATTGATACTAGTCCAAATCTTACTCATACTAGCCCAAATCTTACTCATACTAGCCCAACCCCACCCCCAAATCCCCCACCAAACCTCTACCACCGTTGCACTTGGCCGGAGCCCTCCTCCTCCACTCATTCCATTTGAAGACCTAAAATTTTGCAATCTTCATCTCCTCCAATTTCAACTATTAATCGATGGCTCCCAAGCCCTCGAAAAAATTAAGGTACAATTCTTCTTCCTCCTCCCTCTCTATTTTTTTTTATTTTTCATTGCATTTCAAAAAATTTCCAATTTTTTTTTTTCAATCTTCGTTATCGGTTTAAAATTATAGTGTAATAAGCTAAAATATATTTTGGATGTAGTATTGACGTATTTCTGGAGTCTTGAACCCTATTTTAGGGTATGAAAGTTCAAATTTCGTCGAACGGTCGGGACAGAAATAGGCCAGACTGTAAATATTCCTACAGTCCTATATATATTCTGGACTGTTAAAGTATCTGCAGTCCTTTATGTATAGATGACTGTAGAGATTTCAACGGTCCTATATACATATGGGACTGTAAAAATTTTTACAGTCCTGATTGTTTAATTACTTTTGGACTGTTAAAATATATATCTTGTTTGTCTTATAGCCACGACCCCCGGAAGGGCCTTGAGGATGAAGGTATCATAAGAAGACGTCCAACTACATCGATGTGTAAGGAACGCAATGTAGAGCATGATGTTAAGACAACCCTCACTATCATCGACCCCGAGGCACCCCCTCAAGTTAGGAAATGTCGACTGAAGAAGACTGTAACTCGTTCGAAGAGACATGCTCCTAGTACTTATAGTTATTTTTTCTCCTCCGATGAATACATACAAACCGTCCAAAATTGGCTAATTGATGGTTCAGGACTGCAGCCAGATAGTCCAGTCGAGACTCGTCCAAACATTTGCTCTATGTTGCCGTCGATCGAGAACCATATTGCATACCAAATATGGAACAATCCGGTAAGTACATTACGTTATGATAATTTTAATTATTTATAGATAACTATATTTTATATATAGTTTTAAGTTCATCCAAATGTTTACTTTTTAGGAGAGTTCTCGTATGTTAACGGTGATCAACCACGAAAAAAAGTGTAATACATGGGGGTTTGAATTTTTCATAGACGACGTCAAGGCTAAAATCAATCCCACCGGTTTACAAAATTTTGTTAACTACTCATATACGACGGTGGACAATGCACTCATATCAGCATTTGTAGAACGCTGGCATCCAGAAACCAACACTTTCTATCTCCCAAAAGGAGAGTTGACGATTACCCTGGATGACGTCCATCATATATTGGGACTTAGGGTTTATGGTCGAGTCATGATGAATCACATTTTTGACGAATCGAGCATAAACTTTTACGATCATATCGTGGATTATGTATCAAACTGTTTCAGAGTTGATGCAGCGAGTTTTACAACCCTTCAAGACTTCAAGAAGTCGAACGGACTTCCTTTGAAATATTTGGAGGAGACATTCGATGATCCGGACACCGAAGGTGATAATGTCGATATGGTGGCTCGTGGATATATGCAGGTCATCTTTAGGGCTGTCGGTATTCCGGATAAGTCTGGAACGTCGATACATGCTAAATATCTCTTAAATTTGGCGACATAGACATGGTAAGAGAAATCTCTTAGGAAATCGATATACTAGCATATTTTTACCGCGAGCTTGGTACGACATCCTGCGTCGGTTCGAAGATAATATTCAGATGCCAGACTCTACTCCATGTAATTATATATCTTTGTCAACTTGTATACATAATAGAAAATTATGTTATATTTTTTTTGACTATTGTAATATACGTGCAGGCATGGATATACGAGCACTTTCCAACCCTGAAGTGGGCTAAAATTAATCGAGGATATGACGAGCACCTTCCTAGAATGTGCAGATAGACAAAAACTAAGGAAGATGCCAAACGTCCGTACACATTGTTCGTCCTACGAAATGCACTTGAAGATATGACGGTAGATGAGGTGAATGTTAAACTTATTTTTATTTTTTAGTTTGGTAGTAATTTATTAAATTACGTTATGCTCAATTTCATGCGTTTCAGATAGTTTGAAATTGATATCAGGATTTGCGACGGAGTAGCAGTCCATTGCAACCAATCGCTTTGTATCTTGGTCTGTTAAATTGTCATAAAATCGAGTAACCTTATATGCCTGATAGAGTGCTCCGTCAGTTTGGCTACGTATAAACAATACCAAAGTGCACATTGAAAATGATAAGTGCTTCGAGAGGTACAAAACCCCTAAACTATATTCCTACGACATTCAACTGGGTCTCAGAATTCTTTATTGAGTGGCAACGTCATGTTATTAGAGAATCTGAGTGAGAAGCGGCAATTAATATGACGGACTATAGCGACGACTACATCGCCTACTATACTGGTGTCGGACTACCTACATTGTTCAAATATGGAGGCGATATTGTGAGTGTACCAGCAGATCTTTTCGCCAAATTAGTCTTATATACTGTATTGGTCAAGATAGTGAGGGATAAATTGTTCACTTTGAAGATTTATAAATGTTTATAACCTAACAAATTTTCTGTATTGTTATCAATAGGCTAGGAAAGCGAAGAAATTTTCTGTATTGTCATCAAATTTTCTGTATTGTCATCGACTGGTGTGTGTTTATACCAAAGTGTAGCATGTGGAGAAATATTGTAACGACCCATTTCGTTCAAGCGGATAGCCGATTCAAACCCCGGAAGTGCGATGACCCGACCCGCTTTGCTCAACAAGAAGGCTCGTTTGAGGCAAAGGATCCCAGACTTGGTCCTTCAGGAGTTCATACTTAGACTTTCAAAGGCTCGCTCGGAGTATCGCTCGGCCGAGGTGAATCATCGCTAAGGTGGGTGACTATGATGAACTTGTCTTTGCTTAGCCAGCATACTTAAAATATGGAAGATACATGTTAGTCGCTAGGTGAATCACCCCTTTCATGCTAATAAAAAATACAACGCATCTAGCTAAGAGAATAATACCATCTTGTATTGCTTGTGTTAGAACATAGAAATAAAACTTGGCTTATAACATGGACCCTCGCATGGTACCTTAGCTTCGTGCAAGTAGACTCCGCTATGCCTCGAGTAGATCATTATATACTCTTCGTAGTGCACTACTTCACTTGTTTACACTACACGTCTTATGAATTATGTCGCTCGATATGTCCCTGTACGATTTCACTCCTCACACTACCCCTTAGACCTGTGCAAACATGAAGGCTTATGTTCTAAGGTAGACTATACAATATGTTTCTTTATGCTTATGTTTCTAACAAATGCATGCTTGCCTGCTTACATGCTAACTTGTACTCGTTGCATTGTTTTAGTGCTTGTCACATAATTCTATGTCGCATTCCAGTAATACTATATATATCGTGCATGCATCTAGTTAGCGAGAAGACTATCAAATAGTCCTTCCGTGCAATATGAACCTGTAAGTATTCAGGACTGTTAGGTTGCCAAGGCAGTTCCCGAACCTGGAAAATATATTAAGTCAAGTTTAACTCTGAACAAGAATCATGTCAAGTAAAGCCAGAATTACAGCTCGGGGAGCATACTCGTTCAGAACAAGAATCAAGAATTATCATGTCATATTATGAATCAGGAAGACCCAAGACTTGCATGTCGCTGACAACTTGTGCATAAGGTATTAAATGGGTTCCTGCGGACGGTCTCCGGGGTACTGAGGCCGATCCGATTCGGACAGAATATTGTGTTAGTCTTCGTGTTCGGGCAGTATGACATGTAGCTCCTCGTGTTCTTTCTTTGTACTTTATTCTTACTCAAAGACTAAGTAGTCTCGTGTTCGGACATGATGGAAAATACTGCCTCGTGTTCTTTCGTTGCACGCCATTCTTGCTCAAGACTACAACCCATCCTTTATGGCTATGCTAGCAAATCCTGTTTATATAGATACGTCATTCTTGCTTAGCAACAATCCGCATGGGAGTTATTACATCACATCCAGTAATCTGAATCACCTGAACGGATATGAATATAAGACATTTGTACATATTTGAACACTTGAATATCTTCTGCAACACTTATGGATAATCCGTGTAACTCATGCTCCTGAAACAGAACCTCGCTCACGACACTTGTGTTTGCTTATACAATTTGACTTAGATTTCATATATATACATTCGTGCTTTGTTTAACTTAGTTTTTCTTGGACAAGAAAGGAATAATGATAAGTTGGTAAGTCTCATCGTGTCCCTTTTATATCGCACAGTGCACTGCCACATGAGTTAGGCTTTTCATTATGCCATAAAACTGATCCTAAGGCAAAAATTGAAAGATAACTTAATAGATGTTGCACAGAACCTATATAACATGTTTGGATTTGTCTAGCGGGTGAGAAGCCTCTCCACCAGTGTATTCATGTACTGATAACCCACCAGATTGCTTGCAGGGTATGGGAGAACCTCGTTCAGTGCAAAAACTCCCTTAGTGCGAGTTAAGGCATGGAGTCCAGTTTGGAGCCTTGGAGCATTGAGTTCAAAGCTGAAGCATATATATGAGACATAATATTGGAACATCGCCTATGTATTATTCCACAAATGTAGCCACTTGGCACGCTTTTATTGTTTCGAGAGAGGGGCTTGAGCAACTTGTAATCTCGTCTTAGCGCCGCTTGTAACACTTGTTCAATATCAATAAAGTGCTTGTTTTACTTCTATACTTGTGTTTTTCAATGCTTTCTCTATTGACGACTCTATGAACTTGTTACCAATCGCCTGTACGTTTCTTATTCCACTGCATTCGGACTATATGTGTGACTCTGTGGCTTAGCCATTTCATCCGCCTGTTCGGATCATGGCCTTGCACGGGCGCAGCTTGTGCTCGTGCGGAATCACGTCCAGATGGGAAAGATCATCTCGCGGGAGCGCTAGCACGATAATTCGTGCCCAGCGGGGACGATCGATTACCTATAGGAGATCAGGGCGTGACAATATGATAGTGACCGATCAACCTCGAGATGACAATTTTTTGTCCGACAATCCCTATTGAATATAGGTTGGATAGTCTGTATTCGGCCGACGGAACGCACATTGGAAAGAAACTATTGTTAATGCCTTCTGAGATAATTATAATAGGTATCTTATACCTATTAGATAATACGTATACAGCCGGTGGGACATCCATATAATGATCTGGTCCGGTAGTACGAGGTATGCTTGCCAATAAATCTCCAAAAAAAATTTCGTTGAGTATCTGCCTATAGAAGGGATGTCACTACCACATTTTTAGATGAGTGTATTTTTGTAATTAGCATATTATTAGTTAGTGATGTAAAATTATATATTAGTAATTAATTATATTGTGATGTGCTATTTATTTATTTGTTAGTGGGCTAGCCTATTGTCCTTTAGACTTGTCATTAGTGGGCCCATTAGTTTGTTATGACCCATTGAGTCCAACATTGGACTAGCTAGGCCCAATTAAACCTTTTTCTTAATTAATTAAGAAGATTAGTTTAGTTCTTGAAGAATTATAAGCTTCATAATATAGCCCTCCTAATTATTTTTCATAGCTAACTAGCAGGGGCACATTGGACATTGCATATTACATGGAGAAGGGGTTAGAGGGGGCCGACCATATGAGGGGGAGAATACTGTCTCTCCTCTCATTAGTTCATTCCAAATTTAGATTCCCAAATTAGTTCTTTCCTAAATTACTTTATTCCTCCACCAAATTCAACCAAATCATTTTCTTCCATGTTCATCAATTAGGAACTATTGGAGCTTGGATTGCAATGAACACTTGGAGAAGGAGGAATTAGTAATGAACTTGTGTCCAAATTATGTCCAATTGAGTGATTCATTAAGAATCCATCTCCCAATAGATAAATTCTGAATTACCTTCCTAATTAAACTCTAATTCATGTATTTGACCATTAGAAAACCTCTATTGGCTTAGATCTATCCATAGGAACAAGATCTAAGTTCATATGACTTGTATTGTAGTTTTTACATAGGATTTTATGCCCAATTTGGGGAAATTTCAAGATTGACACATCAAGTGTGTGTCATGAGACCAATTAGATCTAATTAGTTGTCCATAATTGGACACAGGTAGGCCGTATCATGGCAATTTGGTAATAGATTTTTTCTTCGATACGGGGGTCTACACATGTCATATTTTGTTATGGACACGTAGATGGGTAGCTAAAACTTTATATTGCTTATAATTATAATTCTAGACTTGCCCATATTATTGGTGATGTATTGGTGTGGTGTCAAGAGTGTATCGCAAGCGTATCATAGATCTAGTATGATATGTGGGTGATGTACTCCTTGTGTTTGTTGAAATAATATATTGATGTATTATTTTATATCATATTATTATGGATACTATTGATACCTAGTTGTATTACATATATAGATTGCATTCATTATTTTTTATATAGATTATGTATGTATATCATAGTGTGATGGGTGTGCTAGGTATGGTTTTGAGAGAGAGAGAGTAACAATTGATAGGGGATTCCTTATGTTGGTGTGTGGGAGCTTAGAGGAGTAGTATGCATGATCTCTGATACCATTGTGTATCAGACATTCACTCATAATTTGCAATAGATACAGTATTGGTGAGGTGGTGATGTTCTGGAGTGTGGTTCGAAGTGAGGAAATGGGAGTGTTCAGTCAGTGCTAGAGTGTGTGTATGTGATATCAGTTTGTATGTGAGGTATCCATGGATGCATGGGGATTGTAAAGGAGTGAAGTGTAGTGTACAATGTGTCTATGCTCAGAAGCTTGGGAGGGGAAATACTCAAGTGGCATGAGGAGTGTTAGTATGGGGTGATTCTTCACTACATATCAAGGGGAGTCGAGCAGTGCACATTTAAAGAGAAGACTGCATCAGCCAGTACTAATATGCTTCTTGTTGTCGGGTTTGGTCTGTTCAGACCAAACAGACACTAGTAACAATAGGGTTGGATGTTTCTTGTAACAACAGTAAGAGGTCTTAGCAGCAGTGATACCAAGGTCAAGGGGGGCATTAATAGGGGGTGGGTGGACTGTGAGATAAGGCTGGGTTCAGTTAGACTTGGCAGCAGTATAAGGGCTTTAAGGCTTTAGTTCATTCAATTTAGAGGTATTGGGTTGAGGTTATTAGTTGGAACTTGGTTCAGTAGAAGGGGTCAGGCAGTGGCCAAGAGCTGCTGTCCAGATCGGTGGCAATATAGACCAAGTGAGTTAAGGTAAGTAGTAGTTAGTGTTAAGTCAGTTAGTATTGATAACAGTTGGGTATTTGTTATCAATTATTTGGTTATACATACGTGTCGGTTAGTATATATAGGTTTCAGTTAGTATATAACTGAGAATGGTTAGTATTAGTTAGCTATTAGTTTCAGTTATTAGTTGTGTTAGTTAGCATTTAACATAGTTAATTAGCTATGTATAAGTAAGTTATTACCTAGTAGTGTATATAGATATGCAGAGTATATTATTATATTGTTATTAGTATTATTAACTAATATAGCTAGTGTTAGCTAGTTAGTGACCAATATAAACTAATTTTCTTAGTGTGGACCTAAAAACCTGTATATATCCTAGAACCTCATATTTAGTGTATTTTAGCATGTTTATCATTTATAACACCCATTGACTTAATTATTCATATATAGGATTGTGTGATACCAGCTTAGGTACCGGATTACATCGTTTGCTCAGGACCAGAGGTGAGTACATTCTCTGATAGTTTCCCATTTATGATATCTTCTATGTTTCTTGTATCTAGTGTAGTTATACTTGATTCCTGATACGATGATACACGGATTAATATATTATGGATCCCATCATGAGATGTTATTTTTATGTGATTCTTGTGCATGTCCTGTGATTTCTGTGCATGGATGAGACACTATTCCTGAGAAGGTTTCCCCCTTGCTCTGTGATTCATGTATTGTAGTGTGTCATGGTTGGATCCAATATACTAGTCGCAGGCGGGGAGTGTTAGTTAGATATGTGATCATATACATTCTTGTGTATGTCCCTGTGAGTGTTAATCATACACCTTACGTATGATTAACCAGGCCATATTTCTGTGCAAGTTTCTAAGCTGATCACATGTTGAAGCTAGTACTAACTCACTTAGTTAGTTGTATTTTTTGACTCTTGTATATGATGCCCATCTCTTGTATTATTTACATCATTTTCATATCTTGTATATTTTTTGCTCATGCTCTATTTATCTTGTATATTCTCTCTATTTACTATTACATAGTCTTTATCATTTATTCAGAACTGCTGTTAGAGGTGTGCTTCGCTCCAATCCTGATTGGATATATTTTTCAGATGATTTAGATGACTGGTTTTCTACACACTATGGACGTCAGGACGTAGTTGGTATGGAGTTGGAGACGGTGGCTCGAGAGGAGCCGATACTTGGAGATGATCATATAGTTACAAATAGTTAGACTTTTGTATTATATTATCTCAGTTATATATTTTGGTATATATTATATTTGAGACTATTGTGCCAGTCTATTTAGAATTGATTATGAGTTGTATTGAGACTGTGATTCATTTTCTTCTTCAATTCCATACCGTAATACATTTTTTTTAGTTTTATTATGATTGAGTATTGATTATCATATTGTTCCTCCATTAGGAGTTGAGATATCTTGACAAGTATATATATTGTGTGAGATATTTAGATAGTATTGTTGACCTAGATAGCGTTCTACCGCCGATGCTACGACGTAGGCTGTACGTACCCACGTTCTCGTACTCTTATACCGGGTGCGGGTCGTAACACATTTTTATGATTGCCCATGTAGGTCTGGGTCACAACTAGTGAGATATCATAGTAGTGCTCAAACTTAGAGTATTACTACGAGCAAGCTTTAGGATATAGGATATAGGATGAGGGTATACTCAATCACAGCTAAGAACACTTCCAATTCATTGCTTTGATATCCTTATCAATCTAAATAATTTCTTCCTTTAAAATATTATGGTCCTTCTTTTATGTTATCGTATCATTTCACAATATTGATCCATTTGTTTTGAATATGTCCTCAGGATGCCTCTGAAGATCAAGTTCTATCGCTCGGGAGTATCTGCAGCTTCTTCAGCTACTTTCTAGCCTGCTATTGAGAGGGCAGCATACACTGCTCTATTATCTCCAACTTAGAGGATCGCCTCACCAGCTCAGGTGGGGGTTTCTGCAGTAGCTTTTGGGGGTGCTCCACCTCCAGTTTCGAGGACTGTTCCCTCGGTCGTAAAGGATCTTCCACCTCCACCACCCATGCCAGCAGACGGGACACATATATTTATATTATTCAAAGAGATGATGGAGGCCCAGAGGGCCCAAACTGAGTTTCAGTAGAGGCAGATTGACATGATGTAGGAAGGCATCGAGAGGGCTTATTAACTTGCCTTATAAGCAGTCGAGAGAGGTGCTCCCACCCAGCAGCAGGATATCTAGCCTATGCCGGGTAACATCCAAGACTTCAAGAAGCTGAAAACCTCAAAACTTCAAAGGGACGAAAGGTGTCATTTATGTAGATGATTGGCTCGAGGACATCGAGTGTATTATCTGACTATCTCGTCTCACAGAGGACCTAAAGATCGAGGCAGTTGTACTCCAGATGATAGATATTGCTCGTACTGGCTTCAGAAATGAACCGCTTCTCCCCGATCCAGGGCAGACTTGAGAAGGTTTCAAAGACCTTTTCAAGAAGAAATTCTTTACTCCTACTAATAGATTGGACTTGGCACGGCAGTTTCATAATCTCCGGTTGGAAAGTATGTCAGTGGAGGAGCATACCGCTAAATTTGGCAGGCTGAGCCAGTACGCGGAGCATATGGTGCAAGACCCGGGTATGAGGGCGAGTCTTTTAAGGGAGGGCCTGAACTGGGAGATAAAGGTTCTCATCTCGTCTAGTCATGACACTTATTCAGCAATTCTTCTGGAGGTACGCAAGGTCGAGGGGGATATGAGCTTAAGGCCCAAGAGGGATCATGATATGTTTGGTAGGGATAGTAGCGGTGCGAGACCTACCAAGCATCCCCAGTTCCAGTAGAGATTTTTCAGTAGCCACAACAACAGTAGAGACAGACTCAACTTGTTCCCACTTGTCATTTCTGTTAGAAGATATGCTACATCTGGGAGGTCTGTAGGAAGCGGTTGGGTATTTGCCTATATTGTGGCACATGGGGACATCAGATGAGGGATTATCTCGTATCTCCCTGTCGCGCATCTCAGAGAGCAGCCCCAGATCAGAGAGCACCGACGAGGCCACCTGCGGGTCAACAAAGAGGATCTCCACTTCCAACAAAGCAACAGAGGTTTGTACAGTACCCGCAGCAGCAGAGAGGTGCACAACAGGGGCGAGCATTCACCATGATAGTTGAGGAGGAGGAGCCAGTCGGAGATATTATATCAGGTTCAGTTCTTCTTGATTCTATTCCAGTATATGCTTTATTTGATTCTGGTGCTTTCCATTCTTTTATATCTGTATTATTTGCTCTTAAGCATCAAATAGAGGCTGAACCTTTGGCTAAGACTTGCAAGATCACGAATGGGGGAGGCATTATCCTGGTCAGTGGTGTTTGCAAGGATCAAAGAGTTACACTTGAAGGCCGGGAGTTGAGTGCGTGCTTACTCTTAATGCCACTTATGAACTACGACATTATACTCGTGATGGATTGGTTGAGTACGTACCATGCTAGTATAGATTTTCATGGGGGCAGAGTTTTATTTAGACCACCAGGAGAGCCAGAGTTTGAGATTGCCAGAGGAGCAGCAGAGAAGAGCGAGGATGCCTTTTGTGGAGCTTTGGTGGAAGAGAAAAAGTTGCCACATCCGTTGATAGCAGAGTTTATGAATATTTTTTCGGAGGGGTTGTCAGGTTTTCCGCAATATTGAGATGTTGAGTTCTTTATAGATTTGGTGCCAAGCGTAGAGCCAATATCTCAGCATGTCTATAGAATCAACAACAGAGAACTGGTAGAATTAAAAAAGTAGGTGGATGAGTGACAGGACAAAGGCTTCATTCGATCAAGTTCATCACCATAGGGTGCTCCAATATTATTTGTACCAAAAAGAATGGATCGGTACGCATGTGTATCGACTACAGGGCTCTGAACAACCTCACTATCAAGAACAAATATCCACTGCCAAGTATAGATGATCTCTTCGATTGGTTGAGTGGAGCAAAGGTATTTTCAAAGATAGATTTGAGGTCAGGCTACCACCAAGTGAAAATAAAAAAGGAAGATATTTCAAAGATAACTTTTCAGACTGGGTATGGCCAGTTTGAGTTCATGGTGATGCCGTTTGGGTTGACTAATGCCCCAACGATATTCCTGAATCTGATAAACAAGATATTCCACCAGTACCTTGATAAATTTATGGTGGTATTCATCGATGATATTCTGGTGTATTCGAAGACCCCGGAGGAGCATGAAGAGCATCAGAGGATAGTTCTGGAGACTCTCAAGAGGGAGAAGCTTTATGGCAAGCTTTTAAAGTATGATTTCTTTCTTGACAAGGTTAAATTCCTTAGACATGATTATGGGAGATGGGATCTCCGTAGACCCGAAGAAGATTTCATCAGTGGAGTTATGGGCTACTCTGAGTTCAATAGCGAAGATCAGGAGATTTCTGGAACTAGCAGGTTACTACAAGAGATTTGTACATGACTTCTCCAGAACTGTAGAACTGATAACTAGGTTGACTAGGAAGAATATGGAGTTTGTTTGGACAAAAGATTCTTAGGCCATTTTTTATGAGCTTAAAAGAAGATTGACGATAGCTCCAGTGTTGACATTATCATCGGGGTCAGGTGGATTCACTATTTATAGTGATGCTTCAGGGAAAGGTTTGGGTTGCATTCTATAGCAGAATGAGAAGTTGATTTCCTATGCTTCCAGGCAATTAGGTTCTCATGAGAATAATTACCCTATCTACGATTTGGAGTTGGTAGCAGTCATCTTTGCTCTAAAATCCTGGAAGCACTATCTGTACAGAGAGCGTGTGGAGTTCTTTACAGACCACAGGAGGTTGAAGTACGTATTTACACAGAAAGAGTTGAATATGAGACAGCGACGGTGGTTGGAGTTGATAAAGGATTTTGACATATCATTATAGTACCATCCATGGAAGTCAAGTCAAACATAGTCGCTGATGCCTTGGGCGGGTATCCAGTAGCTATGTGCTTGACTACGGACAAATATTTATGGCTGATCTTGAAAGCTTGGGTATCGAGGTGCTAGTTCTTAGTATCAAGATACAGATATAGGGATTACAGATACAGCAGAATGACTCAGTCCGCTAGAGAACGGCTCAATATGCCATCGTCGAGATTCACATCAGGAGATGTAGCACATCCTCCTCTGATAGGCATGGCTTCTGTCTTCTTCTTCCCTACGTTCTTTCTTTTTATTTTACATGTATAATATAAGCTTTTAACAATGACAGAAAGATAAAAGAAAGAAGAAGAACGAAGACATATTATACAGAGACACGTGCACACATGCACTTTTCTCTCGTTCAGAGAAGAAATAGCCACTTTGACGCATATTCCTTCCTTCAGAGCAAAAGCAGTCATTTTGGTGCACTTTTCCTCGTCCAGAGTGAAAACAACCATTTTGATGCACTTTTCCAATTATTGGCGAGTCGGCACACTTTTCTTTGTTCAGGATGGAGACAACTATTTTGGTGCACTTTTCCAATTTTTGGCGAGTCGACGCAATTTTTGTCTGTTTGGGTATATTGGTGCATGGAATATGCTTATCTCTTGAAGTATTCATAAAATGCGCATAGTTCCTAAAATTTTAGGAAAAATGCTCCTCCTTTAGAATCTTCTAAAAGATTTATAATAGGGTTATTTTTACGTACTCCTCTTCATAAGATTTGTTGACTTCTCGTTTGTGGCTTTTAAAGTTGACTTGGGCATGGATCCTTTGGCTGAACTGATGGGATCTACTACTAGACTTTTGTATACCAATTATATGGAAGACTTATCGCACACTGAGTTTCCCCAATCCGATAAGAGGATGTCCTGTCATGACCCATACCTAATATAAGGGCACGAGACGTGGGTACGTCCAGCCTACGCCGTAGTATCGATGGTAGAACGTTGTCTGGATAAACTATCTATCTAGCAATAATGATCATCAAGATATATAATGCCACCAATGAAATATAAATACTCAATCACTTATCTATAAGATGGAATAATCGTACGAATATGATATAAAGACTGCAGAGTCAAAAATAACTCACAAGACAAAATAATATCCAATGAGTTATTAAATATAATAATGAATACTAATGTCAAATGCAGGAGACAAATCCAGTAAAAACCTATCTACTGAGCTACAGGTAATGGCTCATTTATCTCAACAGGAATGAGTTTCTCCTGAGCCAATGTCTCTGGCTTTAAGCCAAATACGTCCTGAGGCCCGTATTGAGTGGGATACCAGTCATTAGTGTCATTTGAAAAAAATATATCTAGTCAGGAAAGGAGTAAAGTACATCTCTAAAAGCAGTTCCAATAAATGGTAAAATCTATGTATCAGTAAATAGAGAGCATATACAAGATGAATAGAGCATGACAGGAACATATAGGAATAAAGAATTACATAAAATACGTACAAGAGATACGAACATCATATATGGAAATAAAGAGATACAACTATCTCAGTGAGTGAGTACGAGTAACAACATGTGATCGGCTTGGGTACTGCTCAAGAACCACGGCCTGGTTAATCATATTTGCCGTGTATGATTAACACTATACAAGGAAATCAAGAACTTCGGGGTATGATCACATATCTACACTAAATACTCGCCGCCCTCGATTGGTATAATGGATCCAACTATGGCACGTTATGACATGAGATTTCATGAGAATGGAGCTAATCTTTCCACGAATCAGTTTCCATACTTGCACAAGAACTAAGGATCTTGCACAAGAAATACGCCATGAATTACCAGGAATAACATCTCATGACGAAATCCAGGAATACCAATCCGTGTGACCAAGTGTTAGAAAATCAAGGATATCTACACTAAATACAAAAAATATATCATAAATAGAAAACTCTCAGAGAATGTACTTGCATAAAATTCAGTGAACAATATCAAAGATGTCCGGAACAGTGCCCCGGAGACCCTAAATATGTAATATTGCATCAATACAAGATTTTGGAATAAAAATAAGTTAAACTAGTCCAATTCTAGGCCACTAGGTCAAGTCTATGTCAAAACAGTCAAACTAGGTCAAACTATCCATTTCGATATTGTATGAGTCCATCTTTAGGATATTGGGTCCATACACTATGTATCTAAGCTATACTAGCTATTTTAGGTAACTAGAGTATCAACACTATATCATATCGTAAGATACATAAAATAATATATATAAAAATACTATATAAGATATACAAAATAAATAATATATATATATATATATATATATATATATATATATATATATATATATATATATATATATAGCTAAACTAACATTAATGGATCCCTTGGCTTTGAGCCAACACGGTATCACCCTAGCTATACCCTCTTTTGATACCAGTACCCAAAGTATAAATCAAAATCTAACATTACCTTGTATATTAACTCAAGGTAATTCTTAACTAATTAGCTGTATGTATACCAATATATATATATATATATATATATATATATATATATACATACATACTAACTTAAATATCTAAATCTCATAAACTAACTATCTAACTTATACCCTAAATATCATATCATATAACTAATTAAGCTTATATGGTAACTATCTCACACTCTGATTCCTACTAACATACTAACTTAACAATTGTTAATATGCTAATCACCTAGCTTAACTCTAACCATACAATCCACACAAAGTAGGCTGCTGCCATCAAGGACCCTTCCTAATGTGCTTGCTAACACATCTCAATACTACCTGAACTTAAATGTACTAGGATACATTGATGCAACTTCATAGTTGCAACTGCTGCCTAGGCATAAATACAATTTCCCAATCCCAATCTACAAATTCACTGCAACTATAAGATACACCACACACTTAGTCCATATGCCAGTGCAGCTGCTCCCCTCGAGCTCTAAGCCTATAGCTAATGCTGTAACTTATAATATGTGTGCACAAGCAAACTGTTGCCACACACACTTACCTATCCAGGTACCCGAGCCTCTCCCTACCTGATACACAATATGTATGTTATTGTATCAGTAACATACCCGACTATGCTACTGCTTTAACCTTCCTGAAATACAGCAAAACCCGACCCCAACAACCTGTTGTGCACACAGTGCACAACACACTCCAACCCGATTGTGTACTGTGCACACTCCCTCTTCTCCTACTTGTTGAATAGGATCCCCCTCTAACAGTTGACATACTACTCTGAACAGTCCTCGAGTGATCTTAATTCAGTCTACACCTGTGTAACAGTCCCCAACACTTCCATAACAGTCTACACATCCCCCCCAACTATTATGCATCTAAATACACATTAATACATAGTAAAAAGATAGGTAAGTGATTATATAATCAATATATAGCTATATATATATATATATATATATATATATATATATAAAACTCATATACAATACTTAATTAGATATACACATGTCTAATGTATTTAACAGCAAAATAACAAATACGTAGAGTGCACCTCACCTGTATCACACTTAATCTATGACACGCTTACTATACGGCTCCGACACACCACCCAACCTATCCCGAAGGACACGAACAAGTCTAAAATCATATTTAGAACTAATACGAAGAGCTAGCTACTCAACTACATGCCCATGTCAAAATATGACATGCTCAAACCACTGTGTCGAAGGAAAAACCCCCAAATTAATCCGTATAACCAATTTGCCATGATACAGCCTACACGTATCTAATTTTGGATATGGAACTAGCCTTACACAAGCAAACATATGTTAGTTTGGTCCAATAGACCTATTGATAACACATGATGTGCCAATCTCAGAATTTCCTTAAAATTGGCATAAAATATATCATAACTTTCTCCATAGGCCTCCAATGAACCTAATTCCACTTCCTATGGTTAGCCTTAGTATATGGAAGGATTTCTAATAATTAAACTATAGATTTAGAGTCTGATTAGAAGGTGAAAACTAAAATATACCTATTGGGAGATGAATTTCTAATGCAAGTCTCCAATTGAGTGTCAAGAGCCTTCTATTTGTGCTACTTCTTCTCCTTGCTCCAATGGCCTTCAATGGTTAATGGAGAAGGAATTGTGAAGGAATTTGGGTAGGGATTGGTGTAAGGATGACAAAATTTGGATGAGAATTTTTTTAGATCTAGAATGAAATGAAAGAAGAGAGAGAGAGAGAGAGAGAGAGAGAGAGAGAGAGAGAGAGAGAGAGAGAGAGAGAGAGAGTGTCTTTCTCCCCCTTATGGTCGACCCTTGCTTGAGATGCAAGCTAGTATGAAAAGTCTAAAATATCCCTATGGGCTTGTCATGGAGAATGGATTAAGGAAGAAAGCTTCTACTCCTAATAGTTTGACTAATTAATCACCAACTTAATGAATTGGGCTTGTTTGTTGTGCTCAAGTCTAACTAGAAATAATATTGGTCCAAGAGTCATGTCTAATCTAATTAGGTCCACTAACACAAGTCCAAACTATAATGTAAAATCTAACAATAGATAAATAATGCAAAAAATAAGTATACAACTTGCAAAAAAATATTAAATTATAAAAATGACTAAAATATCCTTCCTAAAAAATGAGGTAGTGACAAGTCTACACCTCTTAAAATAATTTCTTTCTCAAAATTCAAAGATGAAGCTACCCCTAGGAACGCAAAACAGAACAAGAAAGAACATACCTCAAGGCACAAACAGATACGGGTACCGCTCTCGCATTTCAATCTCCCTCTCTAGGTAGACTCGCCCGTAGAGTGATGCCTCCATGCGATGCGTACCAAAGGAATGGTCTGGTTTCTTAGCATATTCTCTCTCTGGTCCAAAATCTCAACTGGTTGCTCTGAATAGCTAAGAGTAGGGCCCACCTCTATCTCTGAGTGGTCCAATACGTGACTAGGATCCACCATGTACCGTCTCAACTGCGACACGTGAAATACATTATGAACTCCCTCCAATACAGGTGGTAAGTCTAGTATGTAAGCAAATGCACTGACCCTCTCAAGAATACTGAAAGTTTTGATGAATCGCGGACTAAGCTTCCCGCCTCTACCAAAGCGAATCGTGCCTCGTGTCAGAGAAATTCTCAGAAACACCAAACCTCCAACCTAGAATAAAATACAGCCTTAAGAACTTAATCTATAATAAACAACAAATATCAAGCACAAAATAAGGATCTAAAACTTTACGTCAAACTCCAAAGGTCTCCGGTGGCTATCGGCCCATTGCTGCTGTCTGTCCTGCGCCACCCGAAGTCAATCCCTGATCAGCTTAACCTTCTCCGCTGCATCTACCACAATCTCTGGCCCTAGAAAAACTCTCTCTCCAACATCGTCCCATGACAAAGGAGTATATAGGATGAGGGAGTACGATATCTGCGACCGTACAGAGCCTCAAATGGTGACATCTTTATACTGGCCTGGTAGTTGTTATTGTAAGCAAATTCTGCCAAATGGAGATGGTCCTCCCAAGATCCTCCAAATTCTTGTACACAGGTGTGCAGCAAATCCTCGAGAGTCTGAATAGTCCTCTATGATTGCTCATCGGTCTGGGGGTGATATACAGTACTGAACATGAGCTGGGTGCCGAACTCGCCTGCAAACTCCTCAAGAAATAAGAAGTAAAATGACCATCCCAATCCTAGACTATGCTGACGAGAATTCTATGTATCCTGATGATCTGCCTCACATACACCTCTGCCAGCTTCTCTGTAGACAAACCCACCTTGAAAGGCAAAAAGTGGGCCGACTTGGTCAACATGTCAACGATGACCAAAATTGTATCTTTTTCTCCTAAAGATCGTGGAAGTCCGGACACAAAATCTATAGTAATCTGCTCCCACTTCCACTCTGGAATGGGTAATAGCTGAAGTAAACTGCCTGGCCTCTGCTTCTCAGCTTTTACTTACTGGCACACCAAGCATCTGGATACAATCTGTGCCACCTCCCTCTTCATGCCATACCATCACACACTCTCTCACATATCCCGATAAATCTTGTTGGCACCTGGATGTATAGAATACTGAGAACGATGCACTTCTTGCAATACCTCCTCACGCAGTTCTCCACTAGGTACACATAATCTTGTTCCATGCCTAAAAGAACTATCCTCAGTAATGGTGAAGTCATCCTCTTCATCATGCTCTCACCTGAGCTCTGATGCTCCTCAGAGACACATCCTCAGACTGGCTGCCTTGATCCTGTCCATCAAATTTGAATTTATCTGCAAACTCCATATCTGTATTGCAAACCCAGGAACTATTACCTCAATGTCCAAGCTTTCCAGATCCTTCAATAAATACTGGTTCTGTGTAAAAAATATAGCTATCAGATACCTGCTCAAGGCATCGACAACTATATTGGCTTTTTCTGTATGATATTGTAAGGATTTATCAAAATTCTTTATCAGTTCCAGCCACCGACGCTGCCTCATGTTCAACTCCTTCTGAGTAAAAATATACTTCAAGCTTTTGTGGTCCGTGAAGATCTCCAAATGCTCTCCGTACATATAATATTTCTATAATTTTAGAGCAAAGATAACGGCCACTAACTCCAAATCATAGGTAGGATAGTTCTTCTCATGAGGATGTAATTGCCTGGATGCTTAGGCAATCACCTTCCTATTCTGCTGGAGAACACAACCCAACCCTTTCTCCGATGCATCACTATAGATAGTGACACCTCCAGACCCTGATGGCAATATCAAAATTAGAGCAGACATCAACCTTGTCTTTAATTTCTAAAAAATAGCCTGGCACTCCTCTGTCCAAACAAACTCCGTGTCCTTCCTGGTGAGTCTGGTCATCTGCTCAGCAATCCTTGAGAAATCTTGTACAAACTTCCTGTAGTAGCCTGCAAGACCCAAGAAACTCCTAATCTCTGCTACTGAACTCGGGGTCTTCCAAGACTCCACTGCCGCAATCTTTTTCAGATCCACTAAAATCCCATCACCTGTTACAATATTCCCAAAGAACTCAACCTTGTACAGGAAGAACTCACACTTGGATAACTTTCCATACAACTTCTCCTTCCTCAATACATCCAACATAATCTGCAGATGCTCCTCGTGCTCCTCTGGCTTCTTCGAGTATATGAGAATATCATCGATGAACACCACCACAAACTTGTCAAGGTACTGGTAGAATACCTTGTTCATCAAATTCATAAACACCAACGGGGCATTAGTCAACCTAAATGACATCATCATAAACTTATACTAGCTATATCGAGTCCAAAAAATGGTCTTTGAAATGTCCTCCGGCTTCACTTTCACCTGGTGGTAGCCTGATCTCAAGTCTATCTTGGAGAACACCTTGATGTCACTCAACTGATCGAACAAATAATCAATCCATAGAAATGAATATTTGTTCTTGATAGTGAGATGCCCTATAATCGATGCACATGCACACCGATCCATCCTTCTTCGGTACAAACAATACCGGGGCTGTAGTGCCTCAAATCCCAATTCGACCGGGATACGTACTATATAATTGGGCTTGTAGCTAGTCTGTCTGAGTCATAGTTTGGTGTTTAGATATTTGGCATCCTCTTTCCATGGACAAAATATGATGATCCTTTCCAACTCATGGATATGCCTGTATTAAAACGAGTCTAATAATTATCGTGCTTTGTTGCTTGGTTTTCTTGATGTCACTTTAGAATTTTGTTTTGGTGTTGCTTTCGATTGCTTGATTTTCATTTTTGACTTTCTTGCTTGGAGATTTGACTTTTGGGGAGTTTGGAAGAAAGGATCGGTAAGGATTCTAACCCGGTGCTCGTGCTATTTCAAGTCCGCGTAACTGACGTTTGATCGTCGCTAGGCGGGACTCCTTCTTTCAGCACTTTCTTTTATCAGTGAGTGGTTTGGACCCTTTTTTCCTACTTCTTCATGTCCATATCTCTAATATTTCAAACGTTCAATCGATGATGCTCGACTGAACGCCTAGGAAATCCTTAGTCACAATGCATGCCAGCCACTAAGAAAGAAACATGAAATTATAGACTAACTTGTATTCATGAACACCTTATAAACACGAGCTCCAATATAAAGGAAATTGGGTTATTGGTTGTGGACTGGTGCCTCGGAGAGTTTGGACCCACGGGACACCAAAATCGGAACACGACTTTGAGAAAATATGAATTGTTGCATAAGTATATATGCTGCTGATTTACTTCTTCTGTTTCATCTCATATATTATTTAATAATTAAACTGTTCACGTATTTGCATGGTCTGGGACAACTTGTGCACAAGGTTTGGCATTTCCTCGAAACGGTATTCTGGGGTACTGGAACCGTATCGACCCAAAATGAAATATTTGATCGTGCTAGTCGCGATGCATTGCAGGACCTTCAGCAGGGCTTGCTACCCGGGTTGACAGGGCGTGCCACAATGCCTTGGATGAGTCCCCATGGTATCAATCACACCAATGACCACATATAGACAGAACATATGCTAATTTATTGTCTTGTGCAGATGGTAAGTATACTTGTATTTCGTTGCAGAGAAGGCGTACATCGGTTGAGTGAGCAACCGATGTACTTTATGGGTTCAATATTATTTTTGTTTCCTTTAAAACCAAGCAACTGATATGAATTGAATTCACTTAGTTCACAATAGCAAGATCATTTTAATTCATGCTCGCCTCTAATAAGCAAGTGTTGATTTAGGCAAGTGGGTTCGTCCCTCTCACCAGTATAGCTGAGTACTGACCCACGTTGTAGACAATTATTTTAGGCACTCAGACGGTGCAACACTAGTCGATAGATGAGAAGTCATTAGAAGCTCTTCTATTTTGAAGTATAGTTGAATCCAGTTCATTTTGGAGGCGTGGACTTTCAATCTATACAAGGGCATAATGTACGGATGACATGGCTTATCTGATGGAGCGCGCCCTACCTTTTGAGTTTTTCTTTTGTAATGCAAACCAAGTAGCCGAGAGGCACATCAAATATAAACTCTATGTAAATTTATCTAAATTATCAATGAAAAAGCATGTTTTCTTTCTATACTTGTGTTCAACTATCTGTGAATGTGTTTTCTAACTTGTATTTTAAATAGGTTCCTATCACTGCATGTTCTTGCCTTGTGTGAGCGCAACTCCAAGCTCGCACAATATTATGCCCTAGCGAGGATGATCGATTATGCAGAGGATCTAGCAGGGACGATTGACCCTTTCGGGTTGGGGCGTGTTAGGGGCTCCCCACGGTGAAGAACTAGATCTGATAAACCCTTTATCCTACAGTTCAATCACTTGCTTCTTTCACTCGGCCAGCTTATTATTTTTTACTCTATCGACATACTATAAAATCGGCTCTACATCGGGCACCAAGTCTATAGAGAACTACATATCTTAATCTGGCGGCAAACCTGGCAACTCCTCATAAAATACATCCAAAAACTCTGCTATCAACGGATGCGACAATTGCTCATCTTCCACTATAGCCCACAGATAATACCTTCTCTCTGCTTCGAAGCTCCTCTGGCAAACTCAAACTCTGGCTCTCCTGGCAGGCTAAACAAAACTCTACCTCTTTTGCAATCTATATTAGCATAGTGCCTACTCAACCAATCCATCCCGAGTATAATATCGTAGCTCGGAAGTAGCATTACAAGTAGACACGCACTCAGCTCTTGGTCTCCCAAAGTAACTCTCCGATCATTGCAAATATCACTAACCAGGATAATGTCTCCCCCAGTCATGATCTTGTAAGTCCTAAGCAAAGACTCAGCTACCAAATAATGCTTCAAAGAAAAAGAAACAGATATAAAACTACGAGAAGCACCACTATCAAACAAAACTAAAGCTGAAAAAGAATCAAGGAGAACAGAACCTGCAATAACATCTCTAGTAGGCTCGGCCTCCTCAATCATCATAGCAAACGCTCGTCCCTAAGGTGCACCTCCCTAATGCTGGTGCTGGACATAACGCTACTGCTGGGTCGGAAGCAGCGGTCCCCTCGGTTGTACTGCAGGTGGCCTCGCATGTGCTCTCTGAGGTGGCGCTACTCCCAGAGCTGCACGACAAGGGTTGGTAGGATAATCTCTGATCTGGTGCCCCTCTGTACCACAATACAGACAAACTCTCAACCTTTTCCTATAAACATTTCTGATATGGCCGGGCTTCTTACAGTAGTAGCAGAAAGCGTGTTGTGAGTGTCTCTACTGCTGTTGTGGTGCATGGTAAACCAACTCCCTAGTTGGAGATTGATACTACTATGGCTGCTTGAAAGGCCTAGACTGGAGATGATGACGCTTAGCATGTCCAGCACTGCTACTAGTCCCCCCAAAAGAATCGCGGTCTCTCTTGGGCTCTCCACAAGCATCTCAGAATACGTCTGATAGAAAGACGGAATGAGGATCTTCACTTCCCAGTTTAGACCATCGCGGAAGAGGATAGCCCGAACCTCTGGCTTCCTTACCAAATACTCCTTAAATTGGCTCTACCTCCCGAACTCTGCGGTGTACTCCTCCACATACATGCTCACCTAAGTAAGGTTCTCAAACTGCCTCCCCAAGTCCAACCTATCCACTCGAGCAAAGAACTTCTCTTGAAGAGGTCCTTGAACACCTCCCAAGACTGTCCCACATCAGCAAGAAGTGCTCATTCCTGAACCAAGTACGGGCGATGTCGAATGGCTGAAGTCCCACTACCTCAAACTTCAGATCCTTAGCAAGATAGGATACCCTCATGAGACACTCGATATCCTCAAGCCAATCATCAGCATAAACGATGCCCTCGATCCCCTTGAAGACCAGAGGTTCCAGCTTCTTGAAGTCCTAAATACTACCCACCCAAAGCGGGGCAACCTGTAGAGGAACTTGATACTGGACTGGAGTATCTCTCTCTACTGCAACACGGGCAAGCTGATGAGCACTCTCAATATCATGCCACAACACGTCAGTCTACCTCTGGTGAACCTCTGACTGGGCCCTCTGAGTCTCCAGCATCTCGCAAAACAGTGCGAACATCTGGGTCGCATCTGTCAGCACAGGAGGTGGAGGTGGAAGTCCCTCAGTCTCATCTGGAAAAACCCTCTATACTAAGGGTGGACCCCCGAACGCTGTTGATATGCCAATCACTGGAGAAGTGACTGGTGCAGGCTCTCAAATAATTACAGATCCCTCAGAAGCTGCTCCTCCATGTTGTGATCGAGTCATGGGCAGCATCCTGAGGCAAAGCAAAAGAAAAGAATCAATATGGCACAAGATGAAATATTTTCAAAAAAGGATAGTTAAAGCTCAATTTATCAATATCAAGGAAGAATAATTAAATTGAATAATAAAGTTTTTCCTTTTTATGATTGAGTATTCTTAGCCTATAGCCTATATCCTATATCCTGAAACAGGTTCGTAATAGTACTCAATTCAGAGCTCCACTACTAATCACACTATTTACGACCTCGAAGGACCTGCTTGGGCCACCACTAAAAATGTGTCACGACCCGTAACCAATATAAGGGCACGAGACGTGGGTACGTCCAACCTACGCCGCAGTATCGGCGGTAGAATACTGTCTGGATAAACTATCTATCTAGCAATAATGATCATCAAGATATATAATATCACCAATAAAATATAAATACTCAATCACTTATCTATAAGATGGAATAATTGTACGAATATGATATAAAGGCTTCAGAGTCAAAAATAACTCACAAGACAAAATAATATCCAATGAGTTATCAAATATAATAAGGAATACTAATGTCAAATGCTAGAGACAAATATAGTAAAAACTTATCTACTGAGCTACAGGTAATGGCTCGTTTGTCTCAACCGGGATGAGTCCCGCCTGAGCCAATATCTCTGGCTCTAAGCCAACTACGTCCTGAGGCCCGTATTGAGTGTGATACCACTCATCAGTGTCATCTGGAAAAAATATATCTAGTCAGGAAAGGAGCAAAGTACATCTCTAAAAGCAGTTCTAATTAATGATAAAAACTATGTATCAGTAAATAGAGAGCATATACAAGATAAATAGAGCATGATAAGAATATACAGAAATAAAGAATTATATAAAATATGTACAAGAGATACGAACATCATATATGGAAATAAAGAGATACAACTATCTCAGTGAGTGAGTACGACTGACAACATGTGATAGGATTGGGTATTGCTCAAGAACCATGGCCTGGTTAATCATACGTGTCGTGTATGATTAACACTATACAAGGAAATCAAGAACTCCGGGGTATGATCACATATCTACACTAAATACTTGTCGCCCTAGATTGGTATAACGGATCCAACCATGGCATATTATGACACGAGATTTCATGAGAAGGGTGCTAAACTTTCCACCAATCAGTGTCCATACTTGCACAAGAAATACACCAAAAATTACTAGGAATAACATCTCATGACAGAATCCAGGAATACCAATCTGTGTGACCAAGTGTCAAGAAATCAAGGATATCTATACTAAATATAAAAAACATAGAGGATATCATAAATGAAAAACTCTCAGAGAATGTACTTGCATAAAATCCGGTGAAGAATATCAAAGATGTCCGAAACGGTGCCTCGGAGACCTAAATATGGAATATTACATCGATACAAGATTTTGGAATAAAAATAAGTTAAACTAGTCAAATTCTAGATCATTACGTCAAGTCTAAGTCAAAACAGTCAAACTAGGTCAAACTAGCTATTTCTATGTTGTATGAGTCAATCTTTAGGATATTGGGTCCATACACTTTGTATCTAAGCGATACTAGCTATTTTAGGTAACTATAGTATCAACACTATATCGTATCGTAAGATACATAAAATAATATATACAAAAATACTATATAAGATATATAATATATATATATATATATATATATATATATATATATATATATATATATATATATATATATATATATATATATATATATATATATATATATATATATATATATATAACACTAATGGATACCTTGGCTTTGAGCCAACACGGTATCACACTAGATATACCCTCTCTTGATACCAATACCCAATACCGAAAGTATAAATCAAAACCTAACATTACCTTGTGTATTAACTCAAGGTAACCCATAACTAACTACCTATATGTATACCAATATATATATACATACATACTAACTTAAGTATCTAAATCTCATAAACTTACTATCTAACTTATACCCTAAATATCATATCATATAACTAAGTAAGCTTATATAATAACTATCTCACACTTTGATTGCTACTAACATACTAACTTAACAATTTTTAATGTGCTAATCATCTAGCTTAACTCTAACCATACAATGTCAGTCTACACCAAGTAGGCCACATGGATGCAACTTCAAAGTTGTAGCTGCTGCCTAGGCATAGATACAATTTCCCAATCTACACATTCACTGCAACTATAAGATACACCATACACTTAGTCCACATGCCTGTGCAGCTCCTCCTCTCGAGCTCTAAGCCTATAGTTACTGCTGTAACTTGCAGCATGTGTGTACAAACACACTGTTGCCACACACACTTACCTATCCAGGTACCCGAGCCTCTTCCTACCTTATACACAATATGTATGTTACTATATCAGTAACATACCCGACTGTGCTGCTGCTCTAACCTTGCTAAAATACAGCAAAACTCGACCCCAATAACTTGCTGTGCACACAGTGCATAACACACTCCAACCCGACTGTGCACTGTGCACACTCCTTCATCTCCTAGCTGTTGAATAGATTTCCCCTTTAACAGTTGACACACCACTCTGAACAGTCCATAAGTGATCTCAATTCAGTCTACACCCGTACAACAGTCCCCAACACTTCCAAAATAGTCTACACAAACCCCCAACCATTATGCATCTAAATACATATCAATATAGAGTAAAAACATAGGTAAGTGATTATAAAATCAATATATAGCTATATATATCATATATACAACTCATATACAATACTTAATTAGATATACACATGTCTAATAAATTTAAAAACAAAATAACAAATAAGTAGAGTGCACCTCACCCGTATCACACTCAATCTATGATACGCTTGCGATATATCTCCAACACACCACCAAACTTATCCCAAAGGGCAAGAACAAGTCTAAAATCATATTTAGAAGTAATACGAACCACTAGCTACTCAACTACATGTCCGTGTCAAAATATGACATGCTCAAACTCCCGTGTCGAAGAAAAAACTCCCAAATTAACCCGTATCACCAATTTGCCATGATACAGCCTACACGTATCCAATTTTGGACACAAAACTATCCTTACACAATCAAACACATGTCAATTTGGTCTAATAGACCTATTGACAACACATGATGTGCCAATCTCAAAATTCTCCCAAAATTGGTATAAAATACATCATAACTTTCTCCATAGGCCTCCTATGAACCTAATTCCACTTTCTATGGTCAGCCTTAGTATATGGGAACATTTCTAAATAATTAAACTACATATTTAGAGTCTGATTAGAAGGTAAAAACTAAAATGTACCTTTTAGAAGATGGATTCCTAATGCAAGTCTACAATTGAGTGTCAAGTGCTTTCTATTTGTGCTCCTTCTTTTCCTTGCTCCAATGGCCTCCAATGGTGAATGAAGAAGAAATTTGGAAGGAATTTGGGTAGATATTGGTGTAAGGATAAAGGAATTTGGAAGATAGAAATTCTAGATCTAGAATAAAATAAAATGAATGAAGAGAGAGAGAGAGAGAGAGAGAGAGAGAGAGAGAGAGAGAGAGTCTCTCTCTTCCCCCTATGGCCGGCCCTTGCTTGAGATGCAAGCAAGTATGCAAAGTCTTAAATATCCCTATAGGATTGTCATGAAGAATGTATTAAGGAAGAAAGCTTCTTCTCCTAATGATTTGACTAATTAATCACCAACTTAATGAATTAGGTTTGTTTGTTGGGCTCAAGTCTAACTAGAAATAATGTTGGTCCAAGAGTCATGTCTAATCTACTTAGGTCCACTAACACAAGTCCAAAATATAATGTAATATCTAACAATAAATAAATAATACAAGAAATAAGTATACAATATGCAAAAAATTATCAAATTATAAAAATGACCAAAATAACCTTCCTAGAAAATTAGGTAGTGACAAGTTCAGTACACGCCAATTATTGATAGCCGGACAAGGGGAACGGATGTTTACGTCTTTGATAAGCGGCAAACCTCTCACTTCCTTTGCAAATGAGACATATTCTAAGCCGGCTTTCGTGTTTGGTGACGCCATTCATTAATTATCTCAGCCTAAGAAAAAGAAGGAGAAGTGGTTATTCAATATCCATGACAGGGTCATGTATCTCCCAGAAATGTTAAGAAATATTTCTTTGTCTGCCTTCTTTCATGCTACTTATCAACAGAAGATGGAGTAGAATTTGACTCCCCCTAATAATGGAGCTAATCCAGAGAAAATTAGCTACAAACATGATCGTTTCTTCAGTTCCGGCAATAGAAATTTAGTTCAAATACGAGGACTTCATCCCGGGAACGTACAAAGCAAAGATTCTTCATTGATTCAACCTATTTAGTCTTCTTTGTTCGCTAACACTTATACTGATGCTGAAGGTGTTTATCCTCAGAATAACGTTCGACTGCCAAGATGGTTGATCAATAAAAATATCTATTAAAGTCGAGCAACGACATGGATATTGGATCAATATACCGAGAATCTTATATCTTCGGTCTTTTACAATGCCTTGTTAGCGACTTTGTACGACATTTTGCCTAATGACAATATGTTCTTGGATTTGTTAGAGCGATATAAATCTAGTACTGGAACTATTTTTACTCTACGTGGCGAGTTGGGGTTCGTCTTATACGAGATAAAATACATATATGCACTGCCAACATGGAAGATTCCTAAAAAGGAGTATGTGCCTACCAATGCAAAACTGGCAGATTTAGCAAAGACTGAGCCACGTCCAGTTGAATTTTATCAAGAATTGATGTCCCACTACCTGGCTTGCAACTATTACTACAATAATGATTCGGGCACTATCTTTATCAAGAAGTGGTTTTAATACCTTTTCAATGATAGAAGCGAGAAGGAATGCACAAAGATTTGACCGCTTCGACCTTTGAGTTCTACTAGAGTTAAATAACTCATGACAAGTCATAATGCTGAAGATAAGTCATTTGAGGATCATATGGGAAGTTTTGTAGTAGGTACACTGGCTATTGGCTATCTTAGATACATTCGTACAGAGATCTCGTCTGAAGCTTTGTTGGCCAGATATTTTTCTTTATAGCTCCGAAGATGGGTAAAACCTGGAGGTTCAGGCTCAATGGATCGTCTCCATAGGAATGTTTTATTCCCTGTAGTCCGTTCAGTTTTCAAGCATCGACTGGCATTGCTACCAGCTATAGTGTGCTGTTTGAACGCTGGTTTGTAGGAACTTGCTCATAATTTGGCAGTAGATCCTCGACGAGAGAAATTTTCTCGAGCAGAGCTTCCATACATATCTAAAGGGTTGTTTGATTTTACACACCCAGAGTTTGATGGCTCCCAGCTTGACTCAGGCTGAAGGGACATAATACATGTTCCTTTGTAGATATAGGCTTTCTAAATGGACCTATACCACACCTTTTCAGACCATGCAAGCTTTAAATATTGGGAATATTTGGAGTTTTTACTGAGTTGTCCCCGACGTAGCAACTGAGCACCAAGGTTCAAGTTTTATTGTCGAAGGAACCACCATATCGAGGTTGCCATCAGGGGGCTTTTCATGGCTGATATTTATCCGGCCATCTCACTTGGTATATAGAAATGGCAACGGTTGCACTTTCGAACCGTATTTACCTAACCGCTTTGCAAGGCAATTTGGCTATGATTAATAGTACATTGAAAATATTACTCCGTGTATTACTAACTCTAGAAGTTTAATTGACGGTGCTTGGGGATTGAGATATATTATCATGGGTTATACAGGAACTACTTTTACTCTGCCTGTACCCAATCCTCCTTTATGTTTATTGTATTCCTTTGCCCAGTTTTATTGTTCTATCAACCAATTTCACAAGGATTTTGATATACAGGTTAGCTTCCGAACTCCGATAGAAGGAGTCACTCGAGAACCAATAAAACCTTTTTTAATCGAAAAGGAGGAGGATACACCACCGGATGAGGTATTGGATGCTCTTCTACATGTACAACCAGATACACCGACCCCTGCATAGTGGTTCACAAATCTCGGAAGCATAATATTATGTCCCCTACTAAGGGCCGGTCCGCCAAGAATAGGGATGTTGTCGCGAAGCCTAAGAAGCCAAAATCAAATATTTTTGCTCCTTCAAGAAGGAATTTGATTGACGAACTGATTAGTTCGCCGGAGTAGCCTGGACCGTCTATCTCTTCTACAGTGGTGCAGAGGATTAGCACTTCCATCCCTCCCCTGTTATTTATACATAAATAGGTGTCGCCCCTGTTGCTGCAATAGTTGATTTTGCAGCTCCTATCATTGATGCTGCAGCTTAATTTATTCTGCCGTTTGCATTCATACCCTCCTCCACCGACGGATCCAAAGAACCAGGTTGATCCATCAATGGATCCAAAGTCTCAACCTGCTCTGGAAAGTTCTTATTCCACGGTCAGTAATAGAGGATAGACGTTGGCACAGAAATAATTTTACCTTCTCGGGTTAAAGTTGGTGGGCAGATTGAGTCACAAGCTGACATTGCCGCTACAACCTCTGAAGATATGCCTAGATAGGACATTCAGGATCAGCCTCAGTCTGCTATAGTTATAACTGGGCTTGAAGATGCTACTGATTAGATTGATACTGAAACTGTAGTTTCAGAAGCAACCATAACTATGAGTAACTACGATAATTTGCTCATTTATTTTGATTCGTCTGAGGTAGAGGATTCGTTGACAGGCATGATGAATTATTTAGAGGGGTAGACTCCTAAAGATGAGTATGTACCACCTGGTACTGGTACGTGTCTCTCTATTATTTCTATATCATAATTTCTTTTGTTGCATGCTTCATTGTCACGAATTCATGCAGTGATAGCTCCGGCTATTACAGGCCAAGGTGTCATTTCATTCCTTAGCACGACGTGCATGTCACGCCCCAGTCCAAAAAATACGTAGGACTAAGACACGTAAGCATGCCAGCCGTATGGAAATGGCAACTCCAATATATGGAAACCAAATCCATACGTACGCTGTATTATGAATATCAAATCCACAAGTGGTATAATATAAGTCACAAGTCACAGGGTATAATCTAGATCTCATCCACGGAATTCAAATATAAATAGAATAACCAATGTTTATGAAACTAGATCTCAATAAGAAGTATCTAAGGGTGATAGTTGGATGGAAACAAATCCACTACCAACTCAAATGGAAAAGTAAATACAATATGAGTACAACACAATCAAGCCCAATATAAGTATACCAGCTATCGATCACGGCTCGAAGAGTAGACATCCACGAAGCATCTATAACCATCCAAATCTGCGCTCCTGCAAATACTCAAGAACAGGTACAACTGGCAGCGGACCAGGTCCTCAGAGGGACATAACAAGATACTTAAACACATGCCAATAAAGTACTGAAATAAATATCCAAAGGGGTCGCCTAACCGTCTAAAGTGAATACAGTTAAGAACACCTTTCCCCACAAGTGAGCTATCTGGATGAAAACTGGGATTTGGCATGGTTCTCTTTTGAAGATCCAGGGGCCCAAAGGCACGTCGTCTTTTGAACGGCGGAGGCCCGCCAATGTATATATGGGTCATCACCACCCGTATCTCCAGCGGAGAATCTGGGCATCACAGAAAAAGTACAAAGGAGCTCAAATGCGGTACTTGTTGTTCTCCCCACCTAATGCTCTAAGCATGTCACATCCATGACACGATAACACTCTAATAACTGCCAGGTCCACTAGCATACAAAGTTTCTAACAGCAGTTATTCCTAACGCACGGCCCACACGTACAGGAGGCCAACCTGCACGCAAGTCCGTGATCTACATGAGACTCACAACTCGTGTAACAACTGTGTCACGGCCAATGAACCTAAAGATGCTACATGATGATGGGGTAGTCTCATAAACAAGGTTAATGCAAATACATAAATAAAAATATACCGCGACGACACCGTCGCGCGCATTTTTATATAACAGTTAAAATATATGAAAAGACAGAAAATAAAGATGCATGCAACATATGGAATAAAAATAACAGTACAATGGCAAGGTATACTTGCCTAGAATGGCAAGGTATACTTGCCTGGCAAGGAAGCTGCAATGTACCAATAACCTGCTCCAGAAATCGCGCAGAATAAAGCCAACATCCTATGTACATATAATATAATGCAAATAAATCATTAGTCATTACACTAGTACACCTACAACAATATTTATACTGGACTCGGGGTACACTAGGGGTGGTACTAGTCATCTGACACGGTCAATTATGCGTTGAATTATGCGGGTGTCAGGTCTTTAAGTACTGTACACAATAAGTTAGTCAACTAACACGGTCTCGCTAGTACGTCGGTGTACTCAAGGCAGACACCAACATTGTTCTTAGGGTCAATAGGGTCAAGGACAAATACGGGGCAGTCCATGGTGTCCTAGGTCATATAATCTGAATACACCTACTCCTAATTATTTATTAATATATAATTAATTACAATATACACATATACCGTATATATCCATTAATTATACATATTCTAAGTTGAATAGTATGTACATACTAAAAATATATAATTATATCAAACTAATTAATATACGCGTACGAGTACAAGTTCGTGTACGCAGTACAGGGTTCACCGACTCAGGGTCCGATATCAGCTAGCAATTATAAGAAATACGCATGTCCTAATAATATATACTCAAATACCCATACAAAATAAGAAGGTGGGACAGGTTCGAACCTCGGTGTACATGCACGGGATCGGCTGGACGTCGACGAAGAGAGGTTGACGATGATGGTGAGGACGACAATGTTGATGGTGAGGCTAATGATGAGATGATGAATTGAGATGATGGTGAGGATAACTACATTGAAGACGATGATGATGGCTACGATATAGATGACGATGACGTTGGGGTGATGGCAAGGATGAGGATGACGAGAACGACGATGGGGACGATTAGGGTTGATGGTGATGATGAAGGCAATGGAGGTGAGATGACGACAACGACGATGATGATGGAATGATGGTGATGGAATGATGGTGAGATGACGACAACGACGATGATGAGATGTCGATGGTGTGAGGACAGTGAAGAGAACGATGAAGTGTTGATGATGATAAATTGAGATGGGGATGATGATGAGATGTCCATGGTGGTGACGAGGTGGACTGCCGGAGTCCGGCCAGGGGGCTTCTCCGGCGATCCATGGTGATAGTGAAGATGATGATGTTAATGGCCATGTTGGTGGTGTTGAAATCCGGCCAGCGAGGGGGTGGTCCGGCCAGGGAGCATGGGTCGATGATGGTCATGGGTGATGGAGGTGTGGACTACGATGTTCGTCGGAATCCGGCCAGGGAGAGGAGGTCGAGGAGAGGTTGATGAGGATGGGGTTGATGAGGACGATGACGAGGGAAGGGGACGCTGCTCCGGTGGTCGGGGCTCCGGCCAGCAAGTGGAGGAAGAAGAACCGGAAGAGGCGGGGTTGATGTCTGGAGGAGCGGCGGGGGTCATCGTGTGGAGTCGACGAGGGCAGCGGAGTAGTCGACTGCTCAGTCGAGATCTGTCGGGGGATCGCTCAGGCATGGTCGTATGATAATGGTGGCTTAATGGCGATGGTGGTGATGACTTGGTGTAGTCGGGGAAGAGATGTAGGAGGAGCGGGGATGTCCGGGAACGAGTCGTCTCCGGCGGGTTCAGGGAGAGGGAAGGAGAGGAGAGGTCAGGACATCGCTGTGAGGACCGTGGTCGAGGAGGCGGACGACGAGAAGTTCTGAGCATCGCAGGCGAGGGGGCTGGTCGAGGTGTCGAGTTGACGGCGGGTCAGTCGTGCGTGCAGGGGATTGCTCGCCGTGGTGGCTCCGGTAGGGTGGCTCGCCACAGAATGGTCGGGGGATCGGAGCCCGGCTGTGGGAGGAAGGAGACAGTGAACAGGGAAAGGAAGGGGGTGAATTCGGCTGAAATAATTTCTAGGTTTTGGTTTTAGGGATGATTTAGAAAAAGGGAAAAGGGAAGAAAAATTATATTTATACACATGTGGATTTTAGGGTTTAACCTAGGTGAGTTTGACTTTGGTCAATATCTCATTGTGATGGGCCTTGGGCTCACATGAGGGTGATGGACTAGAAATTATAATTATTTAATTGCAAGGGTAGATTTAAAATTTTTGGGACGATGTGCGCGCGTTGCACATGCTAAAAATTGCAGAAAAATCCACATGAAGGAAAAAATAGGTTTCTTCACGAATTGTCCAATGGCGGGGGCACCTTAATACGTTTTTGCATAGAAGCCCTCCGACAATCGGAAAATTTGCGCAAAGGCAAAAATTAGATTTAATTAAATCGAACTGCGCACGATGCTCTAGAATTAATTAGGAGTACATGGGATTAGATTTAGGCGGGGCACAAGTGTCAGGGCGTAGAGGGGTCAGTGTAGAATATTAATAAAATTTGAGATGCACAAGACGGACAAGATTGTGTCTCCAATTATCGTAGCATCGGTAATGTGTGCTACGCGTTATTTAATTATTGCATAATTAAATAAAAGCCATGTTCTAATTCCAATTGGGTTTAACTAGCCCTAATTTCACTATCTAAGCTAAGTAGCCCTAATTTTTGGGTGAGAGGGTTTACAATCTACCCAACTTAAAATAATTTCGTCCTCGAAATTAAAACTAGGGTAGGGTTTCTCTATCTAACCTCACTTGATTACAGTATAAAGAATTCTCCTTAAGTTAACATGGTAGTTTCTACCCAACTCAGAATTTACCCATCTATCATCTAAGGCTATATACCTAAGAGGGCTAAGTCCCAATTTATTTGATCATGTTATTTAATCCTCCAAGTCTTTTAACACCAAATATATCCTCTATGATATGCCCTTGATCACTTATAAAAGGTAGTCACCAAACAATGTGATTGGCCTATGGGGGATATCTAGTACTATTTATATATCAATCTTATACCAAGTAAGATATTTCGTCTTTTCGAAATAAGGAAAGACGTAGATCAATAAATAAGAGTTCAAGGGAGAAGTAATAGAATGCAAGTATAGGGATCAAGGCGTTTCAAGGAATCCAATGGAAATTATCAAGGCAGTTGTGGACTGAAATCCTATTTGGTAAATCCATATTCGTATGCTCATATCAGTACAGTTATGTAACCGATACGACCCGCTCAGACATATCTAGAGGGCAAGTACAAGTGTCTACTAGTCAATTTTATATTTCAATCCACGTAAGGTATTATTGCGAAGGACGAATCAAGCGCACTATGGTTGATCAGGCCGTAATATACTGATTCTGAAATGTATTAGTGTGTCGACCCACTAATACATATGTCATGAACAAGCTCGATGAGGAATAAGCTTGCAAAAACTAGGCTATAATAGCAGCATAAGTCAAGGGGGTACAACAAATATAAGTACGCTAGATGATGATGAAAGAAGGTACAAGTCAATTCAAGTTCACAAAACAAAACAAAATATGCAATAATAATAAAGACTCTACAATCTCTACAGTTATCATACAACCTCCTTGTCTAAGTCGCTAATCGTCCAAATAGGTCATGGACCTCTAAATTCTATCGTCTGAATAAACGTTGTCGTCTAATGCTAGCATACAATTAATGTTATTCAGTTATACTGCCTCGATGTGTCAAGTGGACTATGTGATACTAGGTTGTGAGACATACTACCCAACTTAAAAGAATTAAACTAGTACTGTGACAGTCTTAAGAGGATCCTACAAAAAAAATATAACCTTGCACATGTACATAGAACATAAACTCTTATTAGGGTATATGAGGAAAGGTTTTTGGTACTTATTAGGGTCTCCTATTGCATTATATAGGTAAGGGTCACCTTATGTCTTAATCATAGTGCTCATAGAACAGGTGTCAATCATGGGGATAGAAGTGTTACTAGCCGTTAAGGGGAAAGGGATCTAACTTGTATCGAGGTGGGGTACAAGTTATGTGGTCTATAATTAGGGGTAATCATCACAATCTAATTGAACAACTCAACTATCAGGTTCTAGCTACGAGGTACACAGTTCAAAATTTAAGATTACAACTATTACTATAGCAAACTATATATCCTATCGTTGAGTATAATCACTTGGTCTATGATCAGAGGTGGCAGGTGGCACGAGTTTTAAAAGATGAAGAAGAGAAACATGATTAGTCATCGTACAAATAGCAAGTGCTAGGGTTTCAGAGGAACAATTATATGAAATTAAATGGAGGACTCTAGATAGCATCATGGTTTTCCAAGGGGTATGCTAGTCTCTGTGTTTGAGGTATGATTAGGTAAATATTCTATGCATTGCTCTTGGCTTTCTAAGGTACTGTCTGCTTATCTCAAGACAAGAATCTAAATTTATATCTCTCCAATACTTATCTAACTGTGAAGGTTAGGTTCAGTCCTAATATTCAATTTTGGTTTCTATTGGTTCCTCAATGCTAGTGGCAAATATTGTGATAAAACTTCTAGCTAACTCTAGTAGTGGCTATACTACTCTCAAGTCTTCATAATACATCAAGGGGTAATGGTAAACCAATCTAAAGATAAGGAATTCTAGGATTCACTAGATATTCTAAACTTAGTGGTGTGTCTATATTCTCGTTGTATTCTTAATAGGTGTGCTACTCTAATTATTATCTAACAATAGGAACTTCTATATTCTAGGAGAAGGCTATACTTAAATTACTATTAGGGAAGCACATGAATCAAGCATGATGCAATTGTTCAAATAGAACAGATAGGAGGAAGATGAATCATAGTCAATGTGGATGAGATCCTATACTCTAGTCCTAGGTGCAGGCTTGTTCGGTATAGTAACGTAACCGAGACAATATGCTCAGACCTGCATGGGCCACAATATGCTCAGACCTGCATGGGCCACCACAAAAACATGTCACGCCCCAGTCCCAAAAATACGTAGGACTAAGACACGTAAGCATGCCAGCCGTATGGAAATGGCAACTCCAATATATGGAAACCAAATCCATACGTACGCTGTATTATGAATATCAAATCCACAAGTGGTATAATATAAGTCACAAGTCACAGGGTATAATCTAGATCTCATCCACGGAATTCAAATATAAATAGAATAACCAATGTTTATGAAACTAGATCTCAATAAGAAGTATCTAAGGGTGATAGTTGGATGGAAACAAATCCACTACCAACTCAAATAGAAAAGTAAATACAATATGAGTACAACCCAATCAAGCCCAATATAAGTATACCAGCTATCGATCACGGCTCGAAGAGAAGATATCCACGAAGCATCTATAACCATCCAAATCTGTGCTCCTGCAAATACTCAAGAACAGGTACACCTGGCAGCGGACCAGGTCCTCAGAGGGACATAACAAGATACTTAAACACATGCCAATAAAGTACTGAAATAAATATCCAAAGGGGTCGCCTAACCGTCTAAAGTGAATACAATTAAGAACACCTTTCCCCACAAGTGAGCTATCTGGCTGAAAATTAGGATTTGGCATGGTTCTCTTTTGAAGATCCAGGGGCCCAAAGGCACATCGTCTTTTGAACGACTGAGGCCCGCCAATGTATATATATGGGTCATCACCACCCGTATCTCCAGCGGAGAATCTGGGCATCACAGAAAAAGTGCAAAGGAGCTCAAATGCGGTACTTATTGTTCTCCCCACCCAATGCTCTAAGCATGTCACATCCATGACACGATAACACTCTAATAACTGCCATGTCCACTAGCATACAAAGTTTCTAACAGCAGTTATTCCTAACGCATGGCCCACACGTACAGGAGGCCAACCTGCACGCAAGTCCGTGATCTACATGAGACTCACAACTCGTGTAACAACTGTGTCACGGCCAATGAACCTAAAGATGCTACATGATGATGGGGTAGTCTCATAAACAAGGTCAATGCAAATACATAAATAAAAACATACCGCGACGACACCGTCACGCGCATTTTTATATAACAGTTAAAATATATAAAAAGACAGAAAATAAAGATGCATGCAACATATGGAATAAAAATAACAGTACAATGGCAAGGTATACTTGCCTGGAATGGCAAGGTATACTTGCCTGGCAAGGAAGCTGTAATGTATCAATAACCTGCTCCAGAAATCGCGCAGAATAAAGCCAACATCCTATGTACATATAATATAATGCAAATAAATCATTAGTCATTACACTAGTACACCTACAATAATATTTATACTGGACTCGGGGTACACTAGGGGTGGCACTAGTCATCTGACACGGTCAATTACGCGTTGAATTACGCGGGTGTCAGGTCTTTAAGTATTGTACACAATAAGTCAGTCAACTAACACGGTCTCGCTAGTACGTCGGTATACTCAAGGCAGACACCAACATTGTTCTTAGGGTCAACAGGGTCAAGGACAAATACGGGGCAGTCCACGGTGTCCTAGGTCATATAATCTGAATACACCTACTCCTAATTATTTATTAATATATAATTAATTACAATATACACATATACCGTATATATCCATTAATTATACATATTCTAAGTTGAATAGTATGTACATACTAAAAATATATAATTATATCAAACTAATTAATATACGCGTACGAGTACAAGTTCGTGTGCGCAGTACAGGGTTCACCGACTCAGGGTCCGATATCAGCTAGCAATTATAAGAAATACGCATGTCCTAATAATATATACTCAAACACCCATACAAAATAAGAAGGTGGGACAGGTTCGAACCTCGGTATACATGCACGGGATCGGCTGGACGTCGACGAAGAGAGGTTGACGATGATGGTGAGGACGATAATGTTGATGGTGAGGCTAATGATGAGATGATGAATTGAGATGATGGTGAGGATAACTATATTGAAGACGATGATGATGGCCACGATATAGATGACGATGACGTTGGGGTGATGGCAAGGATGAGGATGACGAGAACGACGATGGGGACGATTAGGGTTGATGGTGATGATGAAGGCAATGGAGGTGAGATGACGACAACGACGATGATGATGGAATGATGGTGAGATGACGACAACGACGATGATGAGATGTCGATGGTGTGAGGACAGTGAAGAGAACGATGAAGTGTTGATGATGATAAATTGAGATGGGGATGATGATGAGATGTCCATGGTGGTGACGAGGTGGACTGCCGGAGTCCGGCCAGGGGGCTTCTCCGGCGATCCATGGTGATAGTGAAGATGATGATGTTAATGGCCATGTTGGTGGTGTTAAAATCCGGCCAGCGAGGGGGTGGTCCGGCCAGGGAGCATGGGTCGATGATGGTCATGGGTGATGGAGGTGTGGACTACGATGTTCGTCGGAATCCGACCAGGAAAAGGAGGTCGAGGAGAGGTTGGTGAGGATGGGGTCGATGAGGACGATGACGAGGGAAGGGGACGCTGCTCCGGTGGTCGGGGCTCCGGCCAGCAAGTGGAGGAAGAAGAACAGGAAGAGGCGGGGTTGATGTCTGGAGGAGCGGCGGGGGTCATCGTGTGGAGTCGATGAGGGCAGCGGAGTAGTCGACTGCTCAGTCGAGATCTGTCGAGGGATCGCTCAGGCATGGTCGGGTGATAATGGTGGCTTAATGGCGATGGTGGTGATGACTTGGTGTAGTCGGGGAAGAGATGTAGGAGGAGCGGGGATGTCCGGGAATGAGTCATCTCCGGCGGGTTCAGGGAGAGGGAAGGAGAGGAGAGGTCGGGACATCGCTGTGAGGACCGTGGTCGAGGAGGCGGACGACGAAAAGTTCCGAGCATCGCAGGCGAGGGGGCTGGTCGAGGTGTCGAGTTGACGGCGGGTCAGTCGTGCGTGTAGGGGATTGCTTGGCGAGGTGGCTCCTGTAGGGTGGCTCTCCACAGAATGGTCGGGGGATCGGAGCCCGGCTGTGGGAGGAAGGAGACAGTGAACAGGGAAAGGAAGGGGGTGAATTCGGCTGAAATAATTTCTAGGTTTTGGTTTTAGGGATGATTTAGAAAAAGGGAAAGGGAAGAAAAATTATATTTATACACATGTGGGTTTTAGGGTTTAACCTAGGTGAGTTTGACTTTGGTCAATATCTCATTGTGATGGGCCTTGGGCTCACATAAGGGTGATGGGCTAGAAATTATAATTATTTAATTACAAGGGTAGATTTAAAATTTACGGGACGATGTGCGCGCGTTGCACATGCTAAAAATTGCAGAAAAATCCACATGAAGGGAAAAATAGGTTTCTTCACGAATTGTCCAATGGCTGGGGCACCTTAATACGTTTTTGCATAGAAGCCCTCCAATAATTGGAAAATTTGCGCAAAGGCAGAAATTAGATTTAATTAAATTGAACTGCGCACGATGCTCTAGAATTAATTAGGAGTACATGGGATTAGATTTAGGTGGGGCACAAGTGTCAGGGCGTAGAGGGGTCAGTGTAGAATATTAATAAAATTTGAGATGCACAAGACGGGCAAGATTGTGTCTCCTATTATCGTAACATCGGTAATGTGTGCTACGCGTTATTTAATTATTGCATAATTAAATAAAATCTATGTTCTAATTCCAATTGGGTTCAACTAGCCCTAATTTCACTATCTAAGCTAAGTAGCCCTAATTTTTGGGTGAGAGGGTTTATAGTGCATTACAAAATGTTGTTAATTGATCATATTGTTTATTTGATTTTTCCTTTTAGATGATAAAATTATGGTAGTAGTTGTCACGATCCGCACCCGATGTAGGGATGCAAGTCGGGAACAACGCCCAGCTATGCAACAGAATCGACGGTTGAAAGCTGTTTGGATAATCTATCTAGCAATATAATAAACCACCAACAATAAAAATATACTCAATCACAGATCTAAGATAGAAACGAGCACGAATATAAAAAAGAATAAAATAGTCATATAAAACTCATGAATCTAAAATAATAACATCAATGAGTCCTGAAGAAATACTAACAAATAAGCTGGAGACAAATCCAGTACAAGGAATACTAAGAAGCTACTAATCCTGGGTCATCTGTCTCAGTTGGGATAAGTCCCTCCTGAGCCAGGATCTCTGAGTCTAATCCCACAACATCCTGAGGTCAATAATATGTAGGGTACCACTCCTCAGTGTCATCTGAGAAAAATATATTCAGTCAGAAAAGTAGCAGAGTACATCTCTAACAACAGTTCTAATCAATGATAAAAACTATGTAACAGTAAATAGATAGGAATATACAAGATGCAATAATTGATACAAGAGATATACAATAAGAAAATACTAGAATAAATATAATAATAAATAATATGACAATGAACAATAATACTAATGACTAAGTGTGTGAGTACTAGCTTTAATATGTGATCTGCTTAGGAATTTGCACAAGAACATAATGGCCTGGTTAATTATACGTGTGGTGTATGATCAACCCTCACAAGGAACAAGACATGCACAAGGAGGGTATGATCATATATCTACACTAAAATACTCTCCACCCCGACTGGTATAGTAGATCCAACCATGGTACGCTATGGCAAGAGATTCACCAAGAAGATAGCTAGTCTTCCCGAGAATCAGTGTCTGTACATGTACAAGATAAATAATGAAACAAGGCTTGCATATGATACACCATATACCAAGAAATAATATCTTATGACGAGATCCGGATATACCAATCCATGTAACCGTCGTGTCAAGAAAATAAGGATATCTACACTAGATATAATGAATATAGAGGATATCATAAATGAGAAACTATCAAAGAACGTACTCGTCTGAAGTTCGGTGAATAGTCTCACAGATGTCTGATACGGTACCCTGAAGACCTAGATATGGAATACAATATCAATACAAGATTTCGGAAGAAAAAAATAAGTTAAACTAGTCAACTTCTAAGTCAACAAGCTAATTCTAAGTCAAATAATCAAACTAGGTCAACTCAAAGTCAAACTGGTCAAACTTGGTCAAACTATGCCAAACTATCTATTTCTAGGTTGCATGCGTCTATCTCAAAGATATTGGGTTCATACACTATGAATCTACGTCATACAAGCTATATCTTAGGATACTAGGATACCGTATCTCAGGATACGCAAATAGAAGATAATTATCACATATACATATATCAAACAATATTACATATTAAATCCTAATTACCTAAATCTATGTAGATACCTTGGTTTCGAACCAACTTGGTATCGCAACAACTAAAACTCAATCTTGATACCCAAACCTGATACCTTGGTTATCCTAAAATACCTTGATACCTACCTTGGTATCTCAAGGTAATTGCCAAAGCTTCATATTTATACTAACTATACATAATAACTATATGCTAACAACTAACTATTACAAATATAGTATACTAATGCATAAATACCAATTAGGAATATATATATATACACTAATACTATATATATATATTATTTAATTAATACATAACTATATATATAGCCGTAGAGCTGTCACTAAAAGCCACTAGTGCCCGTCGCTAATGCTGTTGATACGGCTGCGGTTACTGCTGCTGTTGCGACAGTTCCTGGTGTTATCGCTAAAACTGCTACTGCTGCGGTCGCTGAATCATTGCTGTTACTGTTCCTGAAGCTGCTGCCGTTGCTATTGCTGTTGCAGTCGCTAATGAAGCTACTGCTGCTGTTGCTAATACGGCTGTTGCTGCGGCTGCTGCTGTTAGCGCCGTTGCTGTTGCTAAATCTGTCACTAAAAGCTACTGTTCTCCCCTCTCTCACTCATATATATATATATATATATATGTATATATATATATATATATACTTATATATATAACTACAACTATATACATATATACACACTCTATATACCTATATACGCATCCACAATAATACATATAGTAACATATATATATATATATATATATATATATATATATATATATATATATATATATATATATATACGTATTAGTGATATATATATATATATATATATATATATATATATCACTAATACGTATATATATATATATATATATATATATATATATATATATATATATATATATATATATATATATATATATATATATACATATACATAACATACAAATATATAGATAACATATATATATACACATAACATATACATATATACACTACTATATATATATACTTACTATAATTAATAGCTATTACATATGTGGAAGAATAGCTACATATATACACATAGGTAAAATAGATACATGACACACCAACATATATATATATATATATATATATATATATATATATATATATATATATATATATAATTACATATCAAAATAACTAAAATTAATGGAAAATAGATCTAGAAATAAATTGCACAACTACATGGAGTGTATCACACTCGTATTCCACTAGATCTAGGATACGCTTTCGACACGAGTCCACCACACATCCAAATGTACCCCGAAGGACATGAGCAAGTATAATATATTATTTATGAATAATACGAAGAGTCAAACATAAATCTACGTGTCCATATCAAAATATGACATGCACAAAGTCCCGTAACTTTGTTGGGATACGACCTACACGCATCCAATTATGGATACGACACCCCCAAATCAACATGTATCACCAAATTATTGGGATACGACCTACACGCACCCAATTGTGGACATGATACTAGCCCCAAACACAGAAACACATGCCAAATTAATTTGTAGGACCAATTAACACACACAACAAATGTCAATCTCAGAATTTTCCCAAAATTGACACAAAAAATACTGTAACTTTCTCAATATGCCTCTTATGGACTCAAAACCAAATTCTATGGGTAGCCTATGCATATGGGTTGATTTCTCATGATTAAATCTCAAATTTAGAACCTAAATTAAGGGGAAAAACTGAATTATACCTATTAGAAGATGGATTCCCAATGAAACCTCCAAATGTGATAAAATTGGCCTCCAACTTGTAGATCCTTGCTCCTCTTTGTAGATCCTTGCTTTATCTTTGTAGATCCTTGCTCCACTAGTCTCCAATGGTGATTTGGAAAGGAATTAGGGTAAAATTTGGTAGGAAAAATGATGTAGAATGAAGGAATTTGGTTGAGAGAAATTCTAGATCTAGTTTTCAAATGAAAAGAGGAGAGTGAAACTTTTCCCCTCTTCTTTAATAGGCCGGCCCCCTTACCCCTTTCTCAAGTCACTATGTAATTTTTATTATACCCCTTGGCACCTCTTATGAAGAAATAATTAAGGATATAAGCTTCTAGTCTAATGGTTTAATTAAATTAATCATCCTCCTAATCAATGGGCTTTTTAGTTGGTCTCAATTCTAACAATTAATATATGTTGGTCCATGAGTCTAAACTAAACTAGCTAGGTACACTAACGTAAGTCCAAAATAAATAACTAACATCTAAAAATAATTAAATAATACAACAAATAATTATTTAACATGCACAATATTTAATTAAATATAAAATTATTAAAATACCCTTTCCTAGAAAATATGGTAGTGATAAGTCTACCCTCTTTAAAATAATTTTTTCCTCAAAATTCAAAGACGAAAACTATACTCAGAAAATAACAGAACATAATAAAAGAACATATCTAAAGAATAGAACATAACTAGGAAAGAACATACCTCAAGGCACAAACGAATATGGATAACACTCTCGTATTTCATCCTCTCTCCCAGGTAGACTACCCCAGAGAGTGATGCCTCCATGTGCGCATACCAAAGGAAAAGTCTGGTTCCTCAGCACCTTCTCTCTCCGATCCAGAATCTCAACTGGCTGCTCTGGATTGTTAAGAGTAGGACCCACCTCTATCTTTGAGTATTCCAACACATGACTAGGATCTGCTATGTACCGTCTCAACTGTGATACATAAAACATATTGTGCACTCTCTCTAATGCAGATGGTAAGTCTAGTCTATAAGAAACTGCATCGACCCTTTCTAGAATAGGAAAAGGTTCGATAAATCGCGGACTAAGCTTTCTGCCTCCACCGAAGCGAATCGTGCCTCGTGTCGGAGAAATCCTCAGAAATATCAAACCACCCACCTAGAACAAAACACAATCTTAAGAACTTAATCTATAAAAAACAACCAATAACAAACACAAAATAATAATCTAAAACTATATCTCAAACTCCAAAGGTCTCCGGTGGCTATCGGCCCAATGCCGCTGTCTGTCCTGCGCCACTCGAAGTCTGTCTCTGATCAACTGATCCTTCTGCGCTGTATCCACAACCATCTCTTGCCCAAGCAAAACTCTCTCTCCAATATCATCCCATGACAAGGGAGTACGACATCTCCGACCATACAGAGCTTCAAAAGGTGACATCTCTATACTAGCCTGGTAGCTGTTGTTGTAAACAAACTCTACCAAATGGAGATGGTCCTCCTAAGAACCCCCAAAATCTAGTACACAAGTGCGTAACATATCCTCGAGATTCTAAATAGTCCTCTCTGACTGCCCATATGTCTTGAGATGATATGCAGCTCTGAACTTGAGCTGAGTACCCAAACTCGCCTACAAACTCCTCCAAAAATGAGAAGTGAAACGACTATCCTGATCCGAGACTATGCTGATAGGAACTCCATGTATTCTGACGATCTGCCTCACATACATCTCTGCCAGCTTCTCCGTAGACAAACCCACATTAAAAGGCAAAAAGTGGGCCGACTTGGTCAACCTATTAACGATGACCCAAACCGCGTCTTTCCCTCCTAGAGATCGTGGAAGTCCGAACACAAAATCCATAGTAATGTGTTTCCACTTCCACTCTGGAATGGATAATGGCTGAAGTAGACCTCCTGGCCTCTGCCTCTCAGCTTTCACCTGCAGGCACACTAAGCATCTGGATACAAACTGTGCCACTTCCCTCTTTATGCCATACCACCACACACTCTCTCGCATATCCTGATACATCTTGTTGGCACCAGGATGTATGGAATTCTGAGAGTGATGCGCTTCCTGTAATACCTCCTCACACAACTTCCCACTAGGCACACACAATCTAACTCCATGCCGCAAAGAACCATCCTCGGCAATAGTGAACTCATCCTCCAATCATGCTCTCACCTAAGCTATGATGCTTCTCAGAGATACATCATGATACTGTGCTGCCTTAATCCTGTCCATTAAATCTGAGTGTATATGTAATCCCCAAATCTGTATCGCACAACCAGAAACTATCACCTCAATGCCCAAGCTCTCCAAGTCCTCCAACAGATATTGATCCTGCGTCAAGAACATAGCTACCGGATACCTGCTCAAAGAATCGATAACTACATTAGCATTTTAAGGATGATACTATAAAGATATATTAAAATCCTTCATCAGTTCCAACCACCGACGCTGCCTCATGTTCAACTCCTTCTGCGTGAAAACATACTTCAAGCTTTTGTGGTCTATGAAGATCTCCACACGCTCTCCGTACATGTAAACCCCCTCGACCAAATTTTAGGTCTACTTAACTTAGATCGAGAGACTAGGGTTAGTTGGAAGCCAAATGGAATTTAAATCATAATATTTTAGATTATTGTGAAATATTCGTAATCCTTTGTGCACCTTACCGTTGCTTCGATATTTGGAGCGCTACACTAGCATTTGCTTTCCAATAAATTTTACACACTTTTCCTAGACGTGCCAGCCTTCCCTTCTGACCTTTGTGTAACTCATAAATACCCTCCCTTGTGCTTCATTTTAGTAGCACAATATTTATTACAAACGCCCGTTCTTAAATTCAATTAAATCTAACTTTTTATCCTTGTCTGTTCTAATCGAAATTGGAGACACAACCTCGGCCCATTTTGTGCAACCAAATTTATAACATTATTCTATTCTGAGCCTTCTACGTCCATGACACTTGTGTCCTACCTAATTTTAATCTCATGTACTTCCAATTAATTTTAGCACACCATTTATATTAATTTTAATTAAATTGGTGTAAGAACCCAACTTAACCCAAAACTAGATCCAACACCAAACCAAACCCCCATTCACACCCCCAAGGCTCATACTAAACACCACACACCATTTTTAGCCACTATATCACACAAAACATGGTGTTTTCCCTCATTAAATCCCAAAACCCTACTTTGTACAATTTTTCAATTGTTGAGGACTTTTATGCGAAAGTGTAATGATGTGTCATCATCCTATTGGTCAAGCACATGAAGAAATTACCCTCCTCCCTTTGACCGTTCAACTCTCTCTCCTCTTTTGTTTGTGTATTTTTCTCCATGTTTAATCTTGGCCATCCATTTTCAATGGAGCAACATTCTCACCACACAACACGCTCATATATATATATATATATATAGCCTAACCCCTTTCCTAATGCCAATCCCACCCCAAGGTGTACAGCCGGCCCTAATCCTTAGGAGGTTACCATCAACCTCTCCTCCCACATGCTAAACTCCTCTATTATTATTATTTCTACATCATCCTCACCATCCCTCAAGAAAACAAAAACCACATAACACAAAACCCTAACTATAAACCCCCCATCTCCTGTTCACCATCCCCTCACCCTCATCTTCCAATCGCCACCACCACCCGGTCGACCCGACCGCTTGGATCCTGACCCACCTGACACCGTCGGACCCGAGTAGCACCCCGCCAGAGGCCATCTCTCCTCGATTGAATGCCACAGCGCCTCGCCGGAGCCGGATCTATTCCCTCGACCACCCGAGCATTCGCCTGAACCCGACTTCCAGGATAATTGAACCGATAACCCCGCTACTCGACAGCCCACCGGACCTCTCCCTTTCTTCTCATTCCTTCACGACCTCGATATCCCGACCTCCCGCCAGCCCGACTGTCCACCCGACCGCCTGAGAACTTGACCACCCGAGCCGTTGAACCTACCTACCGCCAGAGCAGAGTCGACTTCCTCCTTCCCACAGACCTCTGCAACCGCCGAGCCTCACCACCCTCGCCGGAAGCGCCACCTAATCTTCTCCTCGACTGAGAATAGTCCGTCTGAACCGCGACTATCACCACCACCATTAATACCTCGTCACCACTCGCCAGAACACCCTCGTCTCACCCACCTGAGCATCCCCGACAATCCGCCCACGACCACCCTAATTATCATCACCTTCATCATCACCAATTATCACCTTCATTATAACCTTCATCATCATTATCATCATCACCTTCATCATCGTCGGCATCATCAACCCTGTGCATGCCTGCCAAGGTTCGTAAGACCCTCTTCGATCACGCGTACCCCGAGGTTCAAACATGTTCCCCCTTCTTTCATATTGTGTATATGTGCATGTATAAATAATGTAGGATTAGCATATCATTTTATAAAGTTTTAGTTTGGTTGATGTGATTGCAGACCGTGTCGGTTAACCTAGTGACCAGTTGCGTATATGTGCGTGTGTGTTAATAACAAATTATATATATATATATATATATATATATATATATATAAATATATGGATGTATTTATATAAATAATTATATGCTAGTAATAGTTATGACTATATATGTATTTATACTGTATGACCCTAGTGTTAATTATGGATATCCCGTATTTTACGGTGACCATGTAACCTTGAATATTTGTGAGTTGACTGCATTATGTACACTGACATACTGGCAAGACGTGTTAGTGAGTTGACTGTCTAATTTTTGTACAACATCGAAGACATGACGCCCGTGCGTTTAGACACACACACTTGACCATGCTAGTTGACCAGTACCACCCCTGCCTTGCGTAGTTTCTAAGTTTAGTGTAATCGTGTTTTTGTGTGTGCTAGTGTAACGACTGATGCTATATTGTATTGTATTATATATATATAGGACCATTGGATCATCCTGCGAGACTTCGGGAGCAGGTTATTGGCACTCGCAGCTTGAGGACCCAGGTAAGTATACCTTGCCTTATTGTACTGTTTAAATTCAGTTATTATTTAGTTACATATTTATTTGTCTTCTTATTATATAACTGTGTGCGTCCAAGAAAGACTCGGGTGTAGTAAACGAAAGAGTTGATGTTAGGACGTGTATCTGACCTAGTGTCTAGTGGACCCACCTAAAGTTGTGGAGTTATCAATATGACTCCCCAGGCCTTTATACGTATCTTTGCATGGCACAAAGTGAGTTCATGTAGGGATGCGTGCTTCATGCTTGACTGGCCATCAGTATGAGCAGCATGTGTGACGGTATTTAGCTTAGTTGTATATTCCTTTAGTGCCTTACATTATAGTATGAGATGTCCACGTCGTATTCGTGACTTGTACATTGGCATTGGGCGGGGAGGACGACTAGTAGACGTATGGGATACCCACTTCCTTTATTCAGATTCTACGTTTGACGGAACGATATGGACGTTATGCTATTCAGATTCCATATTCTCCGGAATGATATGAATATTATGCTATTCAGATTTTACGTTCTACGAAGCGATATGGATGTTATACTATTCAGATGCCACTCTCTTCGGAGCTGGATGTTATTATATTGCAGAGTGCCCTTGCTCTGGGGGCATATATAGCATATACTAGCCAGTCACAGCGATTAGTGAATTACATCAACATATGTCTAGCCTACACTTTCCATACGCACTAAGTTGTCCTCAAATGGCATTTCACTTAGATGGTTAGTTCACCCTCGAGTTTTCACAGTATTTACTTTATGGCATATATTTTTGTATCTTGTTACATCCCTCTGAGGACATGGTTCCCTTCCAGATTATTTGTGCAGTTTGCAGGATGCTTGATCTAGGGGAGTGTGAATATTGTTGCAGGTATTTTTACATTTCCAGCTATTACAGTCATGTACTACTTTATATTTTGATTCTACTTTTATAGCCTAGTATTTATAGAACTATGTTATTCTTTTGGTCTATTCGAACACATGTATTATTAGGCTGCAGATTGATGATACGTATCGTTCTTTCTTGAGATTATTTACTATGGATTAAGATTTAGTTTACTTGATGTATGTTATAATTAGATTATCAACTGGATCACTTAACCATGGACAGCGTAAGTGTACTTCATCGGGTCCATTAAATTGGAAAGTCCTATGGAGTCGTACCAGCTGGCCATTGTCATATGTCTGGTCCCACATGTTTTGGGACTGGGGCATGACATAGATTTAGTGGTGGCCCATGCAGGTTAGAGCATATCATTTTGGTTACATTACGGTATTGAACGAGCCTGTAACTTAGGATTAATGTTAGATAAGATCTCAATCCATAACTGATGTTAAAACTTCTCTTGTATTCGATTGTTGTCCTTGAACTTCATTACTGTATTCGTTCATTACCGTCGATATCGTTATTATTGTTTCTCATCTTCCTTATTTCGGGAAGATGTATGCTCGCGTACGATAATTTCCTCCAAGAGCAGATCCTCGTTAAGACGAAGAAGGCATATTTGATAAGATATTTTGAGTATATGGTTTTATTAGATGGTTAACCATGAAAGAGAATATTGATAAGTTCTTTCTTGTTGCTAGAGCTCGTACAGACTGTTGGCATAAGAATTAGACATAGAAGTATAGACTTAAAACTAGACCCTTACTTAAGGTAGCCGTGACTTGTCAGTATTAGAAGCTAGAAAGGTTGTTTGATTCTAAGGCTTTAAAATAAATTAGGAGAGACATAGATAGATGCTAGGAATTAATTATAGTCTTAGGGTAGTGATACAAGGAACGACATTATAAACTTGACCAGACAGAATGTTAGACTCACATCTAGAAGAAGATCATCAGATACTAATGAAAGTAGGGTATGAAATAGCACTTTAGGTAGCAAACCATAGTGGTTAACCCCTAGTTACCTGGTAAATTACAGTATCCGACCAAGAAATTTTCCCACCCTCTAGATAATGATCAGGACTAAGCTAAAACAGATAGGTAGATTGCTAGACATAGATTGCTAGACCCAACATTTGGATGAAGAGATAGCTGAGTACTACAGGTAGCTTTCAAATTAGATTGGATGTACTTGACTTAATTGGGTTGTCAGTGTCTATTAGTCTCATATTTTCACCATTGATATTCAATTAGTTAAGCTAGTATCTAGAATAGAGCAATTAGATTGAAGGTGAGGATATCGACAGATGTTATAGCCTTGAGTTGGATATCGTAAACTACCTATAATGGATGACCAGTTATAAATAAGATGGTACCCATATAGTTTGGATGAAGGGTACACATGGAGTAAACTAGAAGAAACCTCAGGTTCAAGGTAAAAAGGTAGAGTGACAACAAGGTGAAATTCGTGACAAGTACCTGACCTTGAGCTTTTTAAAATTTAGAGAAGTACCTGAACCGGAGACAAATACGTTGGCTCAGATAATGACAGACTTTGGGATTGAGCTACAGTACCATCTGAGAAAAGCCAACGTAGTAGCTGACGCATTGAGTAGGAGACTCATGGCATTCTTTCCGACTACCCAGCAACACCTGTTGAGAGATCTAGAGCAGTTGAGTATAGAGGTTATTATGTCTGGAGCAGACAGCCAGTTGTCAAGTTAGCAGGTAAAATCGACATTGGTTGTGAAGATTAAGGCTGCCTTGCCAACAGATGTCAGATTCTAGAGATTTCGATAAAAGATAGAGGCCAGGATACAGACAGGATTGCACATACACGAGGACAGGATTTGAGATATGGAAATCGTTTCTATGTTTCGAACGGAGAACTTTGCCAGGAGCTGATATTGGAGGCGCACAGTTCAGGATACTCTATTCATCCAGAAGGCACAAGATGTACAAAGATTTAAGGTAGTACTATTGGTGGCATAGAATAAATAGGGAGATAGCCGCTTTATGGCGAAGTGCCTGGTGTGTCTGCAGGTCAAGGCTGAGCATCAGAAGTCTGCAGGTTTACTTAAATCCACTCCCGATACCTGAGTGAAAATAGGAGCACATCACTATGGACTTTGTTACGGGCTTTTCGAGGAGTCCCAGTGGTCGCAATACGGTATGGGTAATAGTGGATCAACCTACGAAGTCCGCTCACTCTTTACCTTTTAAAGTTAGACAATCTATAGAGGTCTTAACAGATATGTATATGAGGGAGATCGTGCGACCGCATGGAGTGCCAGTCGGTATAGTGTCTGACAGGGATACGAAACAAAGGATAAGAAAAATATATTGGAGTCACGTAACCCAAGGACAAATTTTTTGATATAGACTGGAGGGATAATAATTATAGTATTATAATGCTTTTAGAGTTTCAAGGATTTAGCACGGGTAGAAATTGCCGATCAGCCTCGAAGTGCTACAAATTTCAAGGAACAAAATACAGGTTTAGATCACGCGTTGACTCATTGGTCAATCGGTAGATGATTACCAATAGACTCTTAGATTATATATTGACAGTGAGTATGAGGTGTAAAAGAAAGATAGAAGTCTGACTTGAATGGTAGCTGAATATTATGGATTACACATAAACTGCTTAGGGATAGAGATTTAGACATTTTAACTAATAGGACATGAGCTTGCTGAACCTAATCCTTAGTAGTAGGTGGTGTCATGAGAACCTATATCCAATTTATCCTAGTCGATGAATTTTAGGATTAGTATTCTTATTATTATTGGTTATATTTTATTCTAGGATACCTAGAATGACTGAATAGATATTTATTGTATAATTTTTATATATTCTTAGTACTATGTAATGAGTAGAGACTTATGTTGTATTTCATTACATATACTTCTCCTAGGAATTTTTTGAGTCGAACTTCTAGACTAGGTATGACTAACTAGCTAGATTAGACTTGTTGCTGCTAAAGGCAGTTGTAAGAAGTTAAGTTACCTGATTCCATTGTGGATACTATAGGATGATGACGTTATACCTATGAAGGAATATTGAGATATTTACTGTCCTAGTTGTAGAAGAAGGTTAGGACAGTATTTGAGGTACGAATTGAACAAACATCACGCTCAGGAGTATTTCTAGTATGTCAATAGAGCCCAATATATAGTGCAAAGGGCCAACTCCACCGGTCCTAGATATGTCCGTAGCATTGCTAGATACTTTATGGTTTATTATGTGTTTATTTTAATTTCGAGGAAGAAATTCTTATAAGTTGGATAGATTATAAACCCTCTTGACCAAATTTTAGGTCTACTTAACTTAGATCGAGAGACTAGGGTTAGTTTGAAGCCAATTGGAATTTAAATCATAGTATTTTAGATTATTGTAAAATATTCGTAACCCTTTGTGCACCCTACCATTCCTTCGATATTTGGAGCGCTACACTAGCATTTGCTTTCCAATAAATTTTACACACTTTTCCTAGACGTGTCAGCCTTCCCTTCTGACCTTTGTGTAACTCATAAATACCCTCCCTTGTGCTTCATTTTAGTTGCACAATATTTGTTACAAACATCTGTTCTTAAATTCAATTAAATCCAACTTTGCATCATTGTCCGTTCCAATCAAAATTGGAGACACAACCTCGACCCGTTTTGTACGACCAAATTCATGATATTATTCTATTCTGAGCCTACTACGTCCATGACACTTGTGTCCCACCTAATTTTAATCCCATGTACTTCCAATTAATTTTAGAACACCTTTTACATTAAATTTAATTAAATTATTGTAAGGACCCAACTTAACCAAAAACTAGACCAAATACCAAACCAAACCTCCATTCACAACCCAAGGCTCATACTAAACACCACACACCATTTTTAGCCACTATATCACACCAAATATGGTGTTTCCCCTCATTAAATTCCAAAACCCCACTTTGTACAATTTTTTAATTATTGAGGACTTTTATGCAAAAGTGCAATAATGTTTCATCATCCTATTGGTCAAGCACATGAAGAAATCACCCTCCTCCCTTTGACCGTTCAACTCTCTCTCCTCTTTTGTTTGTGTATTTTTCTCCATATTTAATCTTGTCCATCCATTTTCAATGGAGCAACATCCTCACCACACAACACCCTCCTATATATATATATATATATATATATATATATATATATATATATATATATATATATATATAGCCTAAGCCCTTTCCCAATGCCAACCCCATCCCAAGGTGTACAACCGGCCCTAATCCCTAGGAGGTCACCATCAACCTCTCCTCCCATATGCTAAATTCCTCCATTATTATTTTTACATCATCCTAACCATCCCTCAAGAAAATAAAAATCACATAACACAAAGCCCTAACTATAACCACCCATATCCTGTTCACCATCCCCTCACCCTCATCTTCCAACCGCCACCACCACCCTGTCGACCCGACCGCCTGGATCCCGACCTGCTTGACACCGCTGGACCCAAGCAGCGCCCCGCCGGAGGACATCTCTCCTCGATTGAACGCCACAGCACCTCGTCGGAGCCAGATCCATTCTTTCGACCACCCGAGCATTTGCCTGAACCCGACTTCCCAGGATAACTGAACCGACGACCCCGCTACTCGACAGCCCGTCGGACCTCTCCCTCTCTTCTCCTTACTTAACGACCTCAACATCTCGACCTTCCGCCAGCCAGACTGTCCCCCCGATCGCTTGAGAACTTGACCACCCGAGCCGCTGAACCTACCCCCCGCCGGAGCAGAGTCGACTTCCTCCTTCCCATGGAACTCTGCAACCACCGAGACTCACCACCTTCGTCGGAAGTGCCGCCTGATCTTCTCCTTGACTGAGAACAGTCCGCCTGAATCATGGCTGTCACCACCACCATTAATACCTCATCGCCACTCGCCTGAACACCCTTGTCTCACCCGCCTGAGCATCCTCGGCAGTCCGCCCATGACCCCAATCATCATCACCTTCATCATAACCATCATCATCACCTTCATCATCCCCAATCATCACCTTCATCATAACCTTCATCATCACCTTCATCATCGTCGTCATTGTCGTCATCGTCGACCCCGTGCGTGCCCGCCAAGGTTCGTAGCACCCTCTTCGATCACGTGCACCCCAAGGTTTGAACCTGTTCCCCCTTCTTTCACATTGTGTATATGTGCATGTGTGAATAGTATAGGATTAGCATATCATTTTATGAAGGTTCAGTTTAGTTGATGTGATTGCAGACCGTGTCGGTTAACCAAGTGACCAGTTGCGTGTGCGTGCGTGTGTGTTAATAACAAATTGATATACATATATATGTATATATATATATATATATATATATATATATATATATACATATATATATATATATATATATATATATATATATATATATATATATATATATATATATATATATATGGATGTATTTATATAAGTAATTATATGCTAGTAATAGTTATGACTATATATGTATTTATACTGTATGACCATAGTGTTAATTATGGATATCCCATATTTTACGGTAACCATGTGACCTTGAATATTAGTGAGTTGACTGCCTTATGTACACTGACGTACTGACAAGACACGTGTTAGTGAGTCGACTGTCCAATTTTTGTACAACATCGAAGACATGACGCCCGTATGTTTAGATACACACACTTGACCCTGCTAGTTGACCAGTACCACCCCTGCCTTGCGTGTTTTCTAAGTTTAATGTAATCATATTTTTGTGTGTGCTAGTGTAATGAATGATGCTATATTTTATTGTATTATATATACATAAGGACCATTGGATTATTTTACGAGACTTCGGGAGCAGGTTATTGGCACTCGCAGCTTGAGGACCCAAGCAAGTATACCTTGCCTTGTTGTACTATTTAAATTCACTTATTATTTAGTTGCATATTTATTTGTCTTCTTATTATATAACTATATGCGTCTGAGAAAGACTCGGGTGCATTCAATGAAGGCGTTGATGTTAGAACGTGTGTCTGACCTAGTATTTAGTGGACCCACCTAAAGTTGTGGAGTTATCAATATGACTCCCCAGGCCTTAACAAGTATCTTGCACAAAGTGAGTTTATGTAGAGACACGTGCTTCTTGCTTGACTGGCCATCAGTATGAGCAGCACGTGCGACGGTATTTAGCTTAGTTGTATATTCCTTTAGTGACTTGCATTATAGTACGAGATATCCACATCGTATTCACGACTTGTACATTGACATTGGGCGGAGAGGACGACTAGTAGGCGTATGGGACACCCACTTCCTTTATTCAGATTTCACGTTCGACGGAATGATATAGACGTTATATTATTCGGATTCCACGTTATCCGGAATAATATGGACGTTATACTATTCAGATTCTATATTCTACGGAGCGATATGGACGTTATACTATTCAGATGCCACGCTCTTCGGAGTTGGATGTTATTATATTGCAGAGTGCCCTTGCTATGGGGGCATATGCGGCATATACTATCTATTCACAGCGATTGGTGAATTATGTCAGCATATGTCTAGCCTACACTTGCCATAAGCACTAAGTTGTCCTCAAATTGTATTTCACTTAGCTGGTTAGTTCACCCTCGAGTTTTTATAGTATTTACTTTATGGTATGTATTTTGTATCTTGTTACATCCCTCTGAGGACCTGGTTCCCTTCCAGGTTATTTGTGCAGTTTGCAGGATGATTGATCTAGGGGAGTATGGACATCGTTGCAGGTATCTTTATATTTCTAGCTATTATAGCGATGTACTACTTTCTATTTTGATTCTGCTTTTATAGCCTAGTATTTATAGACCTACATTATTCTTTTGGTCTATTCGAACAGACGTATTATTGGACTGTAGACTTATGATGCGTATCATTCTTTCTTGAGATTATTTACCATGGATTGAGATTTAGTTTACTTGTTGTATGTTAGAATTAGATTATCAACTGGATCACTTGACCGTGGACAGCGTAAGTGTACTTCATTGGGTCCAATAAATTGGAAAGCTCTACGGAGTCATACCAACTGACCATTGCTACGTGTCTGGTCCCACATATTTTGGGACTGGGGCATGACAGTACAAATAGTATTTATATAACTTCAGGGCGAAGATAACTCAAATCATGGGTAGAATAGTTCTTTTCATGATGACACAATTATCTGGATGCATAGGCAATCACTTTTCTATTCTACTGAAGAACACAACCCAAATCTTTCTCCGATGCATCACTATAAATAGTAAAACCTCCAGACCCTGACAGCAACGTCAAAATAGGAGCAAACGTCAGTCTCTTCTTCAATTCTTTAAAAGAAACCTGGTAATCCTCCATCCAAATAAACTTTTCATCCTTCCTGGTGAGTCTGGTCATCAGTTCGACAATCCTCGAAGGATCCTGCACAAACTTCCTATAGTAGCCTGCCAATCCCAAGAAACTCCTGATCTCTGCTACTGGACTCGGGTCTTCCAAGATTCCACTGCTGTGATCTTCTTCGGATCCACTAAAATACCATCACCAGTCATAACATGCCCCAAGAACTCCACCTTGTCCAGGAAGAACTCACACTTGGACAGCTTCCCATACAACTTCTTCTTCCTCAGCATATCTAACACAATCCGCAAATGCTCCTCGTACTCCTTCGGTGTCTTCGAGTATATGAGTATGTCATCGATGAACACCACCACGAACTTGTCAACGACTGATGGAATACCTTGTTCATCAAGTTCATAAATACCGCCGGTGCATTAGTCAACCCAAACGGTATCACCATAAACTTGTACTGACTATAGCGAGTTCTAAAAGTAGTCTTCGGTATGTCCTCCGACTTCACTTTCACCTGGTGGTAGCCTGATCTCAAGTCTATCTTAGAAAATATCTTGGCACCACTTAATTGATCGAATAGATCATCAATCCATGGCAAAGGGTACTTATTCTTGATAGTGAGATTATTCAATGCCCTGTAATTAATGCACATACGTACTGATCCATCCTTCTTCGGTACAAATAATATCAGGGCTCTCCACGGTAAAGAACTCGATCTGATAAGCCCTTTATCCTACAATTCATCCACCTGCTTCTTCAGCTCAACCAGCTCGCTGTTGTTTACTATATAACATGTTGTTAAATTGGTTCTGCACCTGGAACCAAGTCTATAGAGAATTCAATATCTCGATCTGGCGACAATCCTGGTAATTCCTCAGGAAACACATCCAAGAACTCTGTTATCAACGGATGCGGCAACTCCTTGTCTTCCACCATAGCTCCACAAATAATGCCTTCTTCCTGCTCTACAGCTCCTCTAGCAAACTAAAACTTTGGCTCTCCTGGTGGACCTAATAAAACTCTAACTCCTCTACAATCTATACTAGCATGGTGCCTGCTCAACCAATCCATCCGGAGTACAATATCGTAGCTCAGAAGTGGCATTACAAGTAGACACACACTCAACTCCTGGCCTCCTAGAGTAATTCTCTGATCCTTGCAATATTATTAACCAGGATAATGCCTCCCCTGGTCATAATTTTGTAAGTCCTAAGCAAAGACTCAGCTACCAAACCATGCTTCAGAGCAAAAGAAACAAATACAAAACTATGGAAAGCACCACTATCAAACAAATCTAAAGCTGGAATGGTATCAAGAAGAATAGAACCTGCGATGACATCTCCTGTGGGCTCATCCTCCTCGACGGTCATAGCAAATGCTCATTCTTGACGTGCACCTCCCTGCTGCTGATACTGAACATAACTCTACTGCTGGGTCGAACGCGATCCCCTTGGCTGTACTGCAGGTGGTCTCGTCTGTGCCCTCAGAGCTGAAGCTTCTCCCTGAACTACACGACGAGGATTGGAAGGACACTCCCTCAGCTGATGCCCTTCAGTACCATAATACAAACAAACTCCCAACCTCTTCCTACAAACTTCCCAGATATGGCCAGATTTCTTGCAAAAGTGGCAGAAAGATTGTTGTAAGTATCTCTGCTACTGTGGTACAGAGTAAAATGGTGCCCTAACTGGAGTCTGGTGCTGCTGCAGCTGCTAGAAAGGCCTGGACCGGAAATAAGGATGCTTGGCAGATAATGTACTATTATTGGCCCCCAGAAAAGAATTACGGTCTTTTTTGGGCTTCAAACCTAATTTTCGCTCAACCTTGCATGCCTCCGCAAGTATCTCCGAGTATGTCTCATAAAAAGACGGAATAAGGATCTTCACTTCCCAGTTTAGACCCTTACGGAAACGAATAGCCCAAACCTCCGGCTTTCTCACCAAATACTCTATAAATTGGCTCAGTCTACCGAATTCTACAGCGTACTCCTCCACAGACATGCTCTCCTGAATGAGGCTCTCAAACTGCCTCCCCAAGTCTAGCCAGTCTTCCCGAGCGAAGAATTTTTTCATGAAGAGGTCCTTGAATACCTCCCAAGACTGTCTTGCGTCAACAAGAATCGGCTCATTCCTGAACCAAGTACCGGCGACGTCTAACAGTTGAAGCCCTACCGCCTCAACCTTCAGATCCTCAAAAAGATGAGACACCCTCATAAGACGCTCAATGTCCTCGAGCCAATCATCAGCATAGACGATGTATTCTGTCCCCTTGAAGACCCTAGGCTCCAGCTTCTTAAAGTTCTGAATATTGCCTGGCCGAAGTTGAGCAACCTGAGGAGCAACCTGCTACTGGACCGGAACTCCTCTCTCTACTATGGCACAAGTAAACTGATGAGCACTCTCGATAACCTACCGTAAAACATCGATCTGCCTCTGATGTGCCTCAGACTGAGCCCTCTGTGCCTCGAGCATCTTACAAAATAGTGTAAACATATGTGTTACCTCTGCGACCACGAAAGGTGGAGGTGAAAGCCCCTCAGATACCGCTGGTACAGTCCTCTGAGTAGGTGGTGGACCTCCGAAAGCAGCTGACACTCTAATCACCAGAGAAGTGACTGGTGTAGGCCCTCGGGATGTCGCAGACCTCTCAGAAGCTGCTCTCCCCTGCTGTAATCTAGTCTTAGGCGGCATCCTGAGACAAAGCAAAAGAAAGAATCAATATGGCACATAATGTAAGACACTCTAGGAAAGGACAGTTAAAAGGTCAAGTACCAATATCAAAGGAGAATAGTTGAATGAATCAAAAGAATTTTTCCTAGATGTGATTGAGTATTCTCAGCCTATAGCCTACATCCTAAATCCTAAAATAGGCTCGTAATAGTACTCAATTCAGAGCACCTATACGAATCGCACTAATTGCGACCTCGAAGAGACCTGCATGGGCTACCACTAAAAGCGTGTCATAACTCGCACCCGATGTAGGGATGCAAGTCAGGAACAATGCCCAACCTATGCCACAAAATTAATGGTAGAATGCTGTCTGGGTAATCCATCTAGCAATATAATGAACCACCAACAATAACAATATACTTAATCACAGATCTAAGATAAAAATGAGCACAAATATAATAAAAAATAGAATATTCACATACAACTCATGAGTCTAAAATAATAACATCAATGAGTCTGAAGAAATACTAACAAATAAGCTAGAGACAAATCCAGTACAAGGAATACTAAGAAGCTACTAATCCCGGGTCATCTATCTCAGTTGGGATAAGTCCCTCCTGAGCCAGGGTCTCTGACTCTAATCCCACAATATCCCGAGGTCCATAATGTGTAGGATACCACTCCTCGGTGTCATTTGGAAAAAATATATCCAGTTAGGAAAGGAACATAGTACATCTCTAACAACAGTTCTAATCAATGATAAAAACTATGTAACAGTAAATAGATGTGAATATACAAGATACAACAATAGATACAAAAGATATACAATATGAAAATACTAGAATAAATATTATAATGAACAATATAAAAATAAATAAGAATACTAATGACTAAGTGTGTGAGTACTAGCTTTAACATGTGATCGGCTTGGGAACTTGCGCAAGAGTATAATGGCCTGGTTAATCATACGCGGTGTATGATCAACACTCACAAGGAATAATACATGCACAAGGAGGGTATGATCATATATCTAGACTAAAATACTCTCCACCCCGACTGGTATAGTAGATCCAACCATGGTATGCTATGGCACGAGATTCCCTAAGAAGATAGCTAGTCTTCCCGAGAATCAGTGTTTGTACATGTACAAGATAAACAATGAAACAAGGTTTGCACAAGATACACCATATACCAAGGAATAACATCTCATGACGAGATTCGGATATATCAATCCTTGTAACTATTATGTCAAGAAAATAAGGATATCTACACTAGATACAATGAACATAGAGGATATCATAAATAAGAAACTATCAGAGAATGTACTCGCCTGAAGTCCGGTGAATAGTCTCACATATGTCTGATACAGTGCCTCGAAGACCTAGATATGGAATACAACATCAATAAAAGGTTTCGAACGGAAAAAAATAAGTTAAACTAGTCAACTTCTAAGTCAACAAGCTAATTCTAAGTCAAATAGTCAAACTAGGTCAACTCTAAGTCAAACCGGTCAAAATTGGTCAAACTATGCCAAACTATTTATTTCTAGGTTGTATGAGTCTATCTCAAAGATATTGGATTCATACACTATGAATCTAAGTCATACAAGCTATATCTTAGGATACTAGGATATCGTATCTCAGGATACGTAAATAGGAGATAATTATCACATGTACATATATCAAACAATATTACATATTAAATCCTAATTACCAAATGCTATGTGGATACCTTGGTTTCGAACCAACTTGATATCGCAACAACTAAAACTCAATCTTGATACCCAAACCCGATACGTTGGTTATCCTAAAATATCTTGATACTTACCTTGGTATCTCAAGGTAATTGCCAAAGCTTCATATTTATACTAACTACCCATAATAACTATATGCTAACACCTAACTATTACAAATATAGTATACTAATGCATAAATACCAATTAGAAATATATGTATATATACTAATACGATATATATATCTATTATTTAATTAATACATAACTATATATTTATAGCCGCAAAATTGTCACTAAAAGCCACTGCTGCCCGTCGCTAATGCAGCTGATATAGCTGCTGTTCCTACTTCTGTTGCGACGGTTCCTGCTGTTGTCGCTAATACTGTTGCTACGGCTGTCGCTGAAGCACTGCTGTTGCTGAAGCTGCAGTCGTTGCTATTGGTGCTGCTGTCGCTAATGAAGCTGTTGCTGCTGTTGCTATATGCTGTTGTTGTTGCTAATTCTGCTGCTGCTGTTAGTGCTGTTGCTGTCGCTAAATCTGTCACTAAAAGTTGTTGTTCTCCCCTCTCTCACTCTTATATATATATATATATATATATATATCACATTATATATATACTTAATATATATAACTATAACTATATATACATATATACACACTCCTCTATATACCTATACACGCATTAACAATAATACATATAGTAACATATATACCTATACACGCATCAACAATAATACCTACAATGAGCGCACTACATCAGAGGCCTGATGACAGTAGGCATTATCTGAGCTGGCGTGGGACAGGATGGGACGATCGTGCATGTAAAACTCAATGGCAAGGGAGTCGTGCGGGCGGGGTCCAGCACCATCCTACCACGGGTATAAATGACGGTTGACCAAGTGGCTCGTTGTTCGTTCGGCGCCTTATGGGTGTCGTGAAGATGCCGTACGGGCATCGTGCGAAAGAAAAAATGGGTGGCTAGGCGGCTAGGCTGTCGTAGGCGTCGTTCAGACGTCGGGGGTGCCACGTCGGCGCCGAGGGCAAAGCGAGGCGTTGAGTTGCGGGCGTCGAAAGGCGTCATGGCCGTCTCATGGAGCTCTGGAACGTGCGGAGTGCACGAGGTGTGCGTTACGGGCGATGATGAAAATGCCAGTGTGCAACGCATACGACGAGTATGATTCCCCTATGACGACCGGCATAGATGGGGGTGGGGACTCCTATCAAACTGAGCCTGTGGCGTGCTGGAAAAAAAGAAAAAAAAAAAAGGCAAAATATATATATATATATATATATATATATATATATATATATATATATATATATATATAATATACAAATATATAGATAACATATATATATACACATAACATATACATATGTATACAACTATATATATATATATATATATATATATATATATATATATATATATACTTACTATAATTAATAGCTATTATATATGTAGAAGAATAGCTACATATATACATATGTACACATAGGTAAAATAGATACATGACACACTAACATATAAATATATATATATATATATATATATATATATATATATATATATATATATATATATATATACGTATAATTATATATCAAAATAACTAAAAACAATGGGAAAATAGATCTAGAAAAAAATTGCACAACCACATGGAGTGTATCACCCCCGTATCCCACTAGATCTAGGATACGCTTGTGATACGAGTCCACCACACATCCAAACATACCCCGAAGGACATGAGCAAGTCTAATATATTATTTATGAATAATACGAAGAGTCAAACACAAATCTACGTGTCTATGTCAAAATGTGACATGCACAAAATTTTATGTCTGAGGAAAAACTCCCAAATCAATACGTATCACCAAATTATTGGGATACGACCTACACGCACAATTATGGACACAAAACTAGCCCCAAATATACAAACACATGCCAAATTGATCTATAGGACCAATTGAAACTCACAACAGATGTTAATATCAAAATTCCTCCAAAATTGACACAAAAGTACCATAATTTTCTCAATAGGTTTCCTATGAACTCAAAATCAAATCCTATGGGTAGCCTATGCATATGGGTTAAATTCTCATGGTTAAATCTCAGATTTAGAACCTAAATTAAAGGAAAAAAATGAATTATACCTATTAGGAGATGGATTTCCAATAAAACCTCTAAATATAATGAAATTGGCTTCCAACTTGTAGATCCTTGCTCCTCTTTGTAGATCCTTGCTTTCTCCTTCTAGATCCTTGCTCCACTAGTCTCCAATGGTGATTTGGAAAGGAATTAGAATAAAATTTGGTAGGAAAAATGATGTGGAATGATGGAATTTGGTTGAGAGAAATTCTAGATCTAGTTTTTAAATGAAAAGAGGAGAGAAAAACTTTTTCCCTCTTCTTTAATAGGCTGGCCCCCCTTACCCTTCCTTAAGTCACTATATAATATCCATTATACCCCTTGGGGCCTCATATGAAAAAATAATTAAGGAGGAAATATTCTAGTCTAATGGTTTAATTAAATTAATCATCCTCCTAATCAATGGACTTTCTAGTTGGGCTCAATTCTAACAATTAATACATGTTGGTCCATGAGTCTAAATTAAACTAGTTAGGTCCACTAATATAAGTCCAAAATAAATAACTAACATCTAACAAAAATTAAATAATACACTAAATAATTATTTAATATGCATAATATTTAATTAAATATAAAATTACTAAAATACTCTTTCCTAGAAAATATGGTAGTGACTGTAGTTGCTCCGGAGAGGGCCGAAGAGATAGTTGTTTTGTAGGTTAAAATAACTTCTGTTATTGATATCACAGTTCTAGCTACGGATATCATTTTCGTACCACTAGTAGCTTCAACTGCTCTTGTGGTAGAAATGACCAGTGATGCTGAAATGGCTTCCACCATTAGCCCGAGAGAACAATCAGCGGGACCTTCCTCTTTTGTCTCCAGTATCAAGGCTATAAGTGTCAAGACAACTGTCTTCGTACATCATGGTCGAGGATTAGCTAAAATTATTGTGACTCCAAGTTCAAACACTCTCTTTAATGCTTTAGTAGAAGCTTATACATTTGCTTTTTACACAATATTGAAGGAGTTGATAAACCTGGTACTTGAGAAAGGTTTATCCCTTGAGCAGCCTATTAATGAATATCTGCAGCTTAACAGTGGGGACATCTCGGCTCTAATTCAGACTGAATATGAATCAATTACTGCTGAGTTCATGGAACGTCAGTCCACTTTCCAGGAGAATATGAAGATCCATGATGAGAAGGGTGTCCGAATAAATGCTGCTGTAAAAGAGGTGGCTTCTTCTATGTCTCTTCATCATTCTGCCCATGATGAACATAATGACAGGGCGATACAGCTCAACACTAAGATCCAAGAACTCGAAGCCCATCTTAAGCAAGCGAGAGAGGAGTTAAAGGTAATTGTGAACCGATATCGGAAAGAGCTGGTACAATGTGACTTAGCAAAAGAACAGCTTTTGGAGTTTGAGCATAACAAGAACGAGCTTGACCATGCTCGAAACAAGATGATAGAGTTATATGGTTCTATGGATCCTTTTGTTACATATAACTCTAGAATGCTCATAGCATGTAAGAGAGCGACATTGAATAAAGACCAGCAACTAGCTTGACTGACACAGTTCCTTCTTGATCTTTCTACTCCACTTGGGTTCAACCTATCTTATGCTTTTCCTTGTAAGTTTTTCAATAAAAATAAATTAAAATTTTCAAATAATAATTTTTTGTTGTGGACCCATTTATTTATTGCGTATCTACTATTAGATACAAATAATATGTTAGATTAAAAATGAGATCAGAGGTAATATGGACGTGATATATTTTTAAACTTGATCCCACCGAATATATCTGCTCAGAGGTATTATGGACATGATAGAATAATTCTATAAGAAAACTTGGTAGATTTATCACTCAAGGCATACTTATGCTGAGTACAAATAACAATTTTACAGGATGCAATACTATCAGCGGTGATATAAATGTGATAGCTCACTAGTTTACTCTATTAGGGAAGGGAAGAAAGAGTAGTTCAAGGACGAACTATTATTTTCTCTTTATGGGATAATAAATGAAACATGATTCAGAGGTAATATAGAAATAAATCATATTACACTTATTGACTGGTGAATAAATATGTGAGATTATTCCCAACCCATCTGGGGATCAAGAATATGATATCCTTAAAATAACTGGGCTTTAAGAATAGAATATTTTTGTTGGAGAGAATCGTTTAGATAATCTCAACAAGAGTGTTTCGTTGGATCTGAGTATTATCCTGCAAGGAAACTTTGAGGACCCATTACCCATGTCTTATTCAAAAATGAATATAGGTAATAGTTCGAGAGGCCGTGTAGGCTACGAGTTGCTGGAGATTAAAAAAATATATTTTCTGTACATCTTATTTTAATTTGCTAGAGATGGAGAAGAATATGTCATGATTAGACATAATACTTCTTAAGGAATTTGCCATTGAAGACATTATTACCAATTCTCTATTAGGTTTAGCTAGTCTATAGGCTCCGTTGGAGAATATTATTTCTACTACATAAGGACCTTCCCATTTAGCTTGAAATTTGCCTTTGCTCTTACGGGTTGTGATCATAGGTCTCCTTACTGTAAGGACCAATTCTTCGACCTAAAATATTTTTCTTGACCTTTCGATTAAAAGCTCTAGAAATGCATGCTTGGTATAGTTCAATACGTTGTTGAACGTGCAGGCACTTTTTATCCAATACTTCTAATTCTTGTAGGCACAATCGATCATTATTCTCTACTGTTAGCTCATTAGCAATGGATATTCTAAGAGAAGTTATCTGAATTTCGAGCGAAAGAGCTACTTCATATACGTAGACCAAAGAGAATAATATACAACCAGTTGGAGTTTAAACTATTGTACGATAAGCCCATAACACTCTCCGAGTTTCTTATTCCAATCACGTTTGTTGGATGAGAATTTTTTTTAAGGAGTTTGATTATGGTCTTGTTGAAGGCTTCCGCAAAGCCGTTGGCTACTGAATTGTAGGCCGTAGATACTATATTCTGGATTCGATTCTTGTCATAGAATCGATAAAATGCTTGACTGGCGAATTGTGGTCCATTGTCATGTATTATCCTCCGGGGAACACAAAAATGATAGATAACATGGTGTTTGACAAAGTTAATTATGTTGGACATCTTAACTTCGATAAACGAGACTACTTCTACCCACTTGAAGAAGTAATCGATTATTGCAAGTATAAATCGATGTCCTCTAGAAGAAGATGGGATAATCGGACCAATAATATCCATTTCCTAGGCTTTAAAAGGCTAGGAGGCATCTGTAGGGTATAAGAACTCTGCTAATTGATGGATAAAATTGGCCTAGATTTGTCATGATCTGCATTTACGAGAGTAATCTACGACATTTGCCACCATGGTAGGCGAATAACAACACATTCTCCTGAGGCGGTCTTGTAATTTAGGACCTGGCTGATGTGCTCCACAAATGCCATCATGAGCTTCACAGAGTGATTGTCTTACTTCGGGGTTGGAAAGATAACGTAGCAATAATCCCTCATAAGAATGATGATATAATATTTTGGATGAGGTGTCATAGTAGAATCAGAGTAAACGTCTTTTAATAGAAGTAGCTTCTTTCAGATTTTCTGAAAGAATCTCATAAGCAGCATAGTCTATTAAAGGGTCTCTCCAATATTTATCCATAGAGGTTGACTTTATGACGTAACTTTGTTTATCATTCAAGTTATATTTTGTACAGAACAATTCTTGCCCTATTAGCATAATTGAGTGTCGTCACTTTAGGGGAATGACCAATGATGCTGCCAGGCAGACAAAAGCATCTGCTTCTATATTCTGTAACCGAGATACATGTTCGGTGAAGAATCCTTTGATAGTAATGGCCAGTTCAATTATTATCTGATGATAAGGGATGAGGTCTTCATGTCAAAACTCGTACTCTCCCCTGATTTGATTGACTATCAGGTTAGAATCTCCGTAGGCTTAAGATATTCTATGTCCAATTCTTTAGCTAATTGGAGACCAATGAGTAGAGCATTATATTCTACCACATTATTGGAATATGGTTTACTGAGAGAATATGCTCGATGAATGAGTAGTTTGGGTCCTATTCTTGATGTGCCATCAAAGAATAGTTGCCAGGTGTCATCTCCCATGGCCATATTAGATTCTAAGACTTCATCTGGGATGTCATCGTACAGTTTGGAAGTTTTTGATATAGGATTAGTTGCCAGGAAGTTAGCTAGTGCTTGACCCTTTACTACTTTTTGTGGGACATATGCCATGTCATAAGGTGATAGCAATATTGCCCATGTAGCTAAACGAGAATTGAGTGTGCTTTGCTTAGTCATTAATACCGAAGAGGATTTACTCTGGATATGACATGAATGGTTTGACTTGACACGTAATATCGTGTCTTCTGAATAGTAAACATCAAGGTGAGATATTCTTTTTCTACCGGATTATATTGATGTTCAGCACCGACCATCATACAACCGAGATAATATATTACCTTTTCATGGCCTTCGTTACTCTTTTGTGTAAGATGAGCTCCTAGGGAGTGATCCATTACTCAAACATATAGCAAAAAGGGTTTTCCTATAATCGGAGATACTAGAACTGGCAGATTTGTTAAATATCGTTTGGTGTTATCGAACGCTTATTGACATACTTCATTCTAGACGAAGGATACGCCTTTCTTTATTAACTGAGTGAAAGGTCGGCATCGTCCAGAGAGATTGGAGATGAATCTTCTAATGTATGCTAGACGACCTTGTAGATCACGAAGTTCTTTGAGATTACGTGGAGGCTGCATTTCGAGGATAACTTTGATTATATCGGGATCTATGTGAATACCTTTGGAGATTATAACAAATATAAGGAACTTATCACTGGAGACTCCTAGAAAGGATTTAGTTGGATTCATCTTCAATTAGTGGTGGCGTATCAATTCGAACACAGTCTTCAAATCTTGAAGGTGATCATCTTTAAGATGACTTTTGATAGCAATATTATCCACATAGCATTCTATTATTTTCCATAAATACTTCTGAAAAATTATACTCATGGCTCGTTGATATGTTGCACCCGCATTCTTCAAGCCGAAGGGCATGATTGTATAACAGTAAACTCCCAATGGTGTAAAAAAAGAAGTATATTTTTTGTCATTAGGTGACATCTTAATTTGATTGTATCCAGAGACCCATCTATAAAGTATATACGTTCAAATCCGCATGTATTGTCGATCATGACATCTGTGATGGGAAGAAAAAATTTGTCTTTTGGACAGGCCAAGTTCAGATCTCGATAATCTATACAGACCCGGACCATTCCAATTTTTTTCATGACTGAAACGACATTGGCTACCAATTTGGGATGCTGCTCTTCTCTAACGAGACCACATGATATGAGTTTCTTAACTTCTGCTTCAATTGCATCCATCATATCCAGACAAAATTGTCATTATTGTTGTTTTACCAGTTTAGCATTCAGAAGAATATTGAGCTTGTATATGGCTATTTGAGGATCTAGGCCAAGCATATCCTCGTAACTCCAGGCGAAGATATTGATATACTCCTTTATTAGTTGGAGTAAAGCATGTTGATCTTCTTCAGGAAGACTCTTTCTAATAAAGATTGGCCTTGGAGAAGATTCTTCTCCTACATCAATTTGGACTATTTTATCCTCTATGGGTGATTTATGTTGCTCAAACCGAAGCTCTCATTGAGTATCCATTTATTGCGTCCATGGATCATTCTCAAATGGTTCCAATAGTTCAAAGTATTTATCACCTGGGGCAGTTGATACCATATTTACAGAGAAAGCCTGTTTAAATATGTCACCCATGCTTTCATCAAAATCCCATAATGATAAGTCAGAGGAATGATAATGCATCTTTTCTTTCGATTATAAACTTTCAGGACTTGTTGGTGGTGTAACATATCCCAAACCATGAACAGTTCGTTGGTACTATGTTTTCGACTTTGACTTTTTGACCTAAATTTTACCGGCTTGACCCGTTTGACCTAGAATAGCCCTAGAACATTATTTTTAGTTATTTTATATCAGTTTAACTCTTTAGAACCCTGTTTAATCTTGCTTTTCGCAATAGGTTCTTGCGATGCCAGTCCGGATTTCCATCCTCATCAGTTGCTCAGGACGTCAGGCGAGTACCTACCTCTGATTGTTTCTATTTCATGATAGCGTTTATATCACCTGTTCTAGAACTCTAATACTTGATTCTGGCACATTGTTACCCAAGATGGGAACGATCTTCCCATGGGAGCGTTGGCGCGGTGATTCGTGCCTAGCGGGGATGGCTGATTACTTACGGATTTTTTTATTTCCAAAAAATAGAATAGAAATCTATTATCATATTCGTTTAGACTAAATAAAAATTATTCTCAAAATAGATAAGAACTATTTTGAGAATAATTGATAAGGACTATAAAACAATAAATAGATAATACTATATACTGAAAAAATAATAAATAGATGCAGTGGAAAATAATAAAGAGAACATGCAATAACAATTTGGCATAGTCAGTGCATATATGAAAAGAAGAGAAAGAGCTACAATATCATATACGGGTGATGTAGTATATGAAACTAAAATAAAAAATTGTAACTATTCTAAGTGTTTGAAATATTAGTCTATCATGTGATCAACTTGGGACAAGATCAGGCTTGTTACATATAATTAGCTATAATTCATGTAAGGTTAGGCTAAACATCTGGTTAGCTATGATACAAGTAATGGTCAGACTAATCATATATAACAGGCTATGAGGCATGTAATGGTCAAGCTGTACCCGACGTTAGGTGTGTGGTAAGCTATAATACATGTAGAGTTGGGTATGATCACATAATCTACTAATATTTTTTCCGCCCCCAACTAGTACAGTGGATCCAACCATAACATGTTATGATACACGATCAATATCCAATATATCATATATGATGTCTAATATCAATTTTGTGTACAATGTCAATATGATAACCAATGTAACATATTATGACTGCAGATTCAATCTATATACTAGTCCGTGTAGCACAGTGTCAGAATCAGATGTAATATTTCTAAATAATTAAATTATAAAAATTATCAAATAACAGAAATTATCAGAGAATGTACTCGCATGTGGTCCTGAGCGGGCAATACTAATGTCCTGCTCCCGAAGTCTCACATGACTATTCAATGGTCCTATATATATATATATAATATATAATATAATATAACATCAGTCGTTACACTAGCACACACCCAAACACAATTATACTACGCTCGGAACTACGCAATGGTGTGATATCTGGTCAACTAGCAGGGTCAAGTGTGCGTGTCTATACGCACAGGTGTCATATCCTCGAATACAGTGCACAGCAAGACAAACAACTAACACTAACACAATGTCCAATATCCAAATCTCGTGTAGCACTAACACATGGTCTAGCTAGCAGGTTAGAGTACACATAAGGTAGTGAGTTACCAAAATACGTTTGATATAAATATATACATATAGCACTTTCGTACATTACCTAGTATTACCCAATACTATATTTATATTAATACACGTAGGTCTACACAACATATAGAAGTATGTGATACCCTCAATTAACAATTTAATTTCTAAGGAGTAAATACTAACACCAAATTCTATAAAGTAATTATAAACCTAATTACTATTTAAATAATTTCTAAACCTAATGACTATGAAAGTAATTTCTATTAAACCTAATTACTATTGACACATGCACCCTCACACACTAGTCATTAGGGTTCACCCAACCATAATATCCCACAATAACAGAACATAAAAGAAGAGAGGACAGGTTCAAACCTCGGGTGCGCGTGATCGAGGAGGGTGACGCTGACCGGGTTAGAGATCAACGGTGATGATGGTGGTAATGATGATGATGATAGTGGTGATGATGATGATGATGAAGATGGTCGGTGCTGTCGGAGGTGCGAGGCTCAGGTGAGGTGATGGGGATGTCGACGATGGTGGTAGTGTAATTCAATCATCGTCGGAGGAGCTGAGATGCTGACTTTTCGATGCTAGAGGAAGGAACAGAATAACGATGGGATCGACGATATCGACGAAGCCCGCACCTGCAACGTCTCAGCCTTGCCGGCGAGGTAGGGTGACCATGGCTCTCGCATGTCGAGGTCCTAGGTTCGGTCGAGATGTCGACACAACGGAGTTGCTGGAGCATCGGGATGGTAGTTTGTGCTGCACGCACATGGTGACAACGTGCACGTAACGCCGTCGGCGACTAGGGTCCCGCGAGGAGAGCTCGGCCAGTTTTTATGGTGGCTTGCTGGCTCGGCGGGAAGGGGCAAGCAACTCAATATGCTCGACTGTACTGGTAGCAGTCGATCGACCAGAGATCGATACCGCTCCGGTGTACGAGAGTTGATTGTGGCAGTGATGGAGTCGGGAACGGGACTGGACGGAGAAGTGGACCATCGATCGAGGCACTGCCGGGGAGATGAGGGGTTGATGGAGGTTGGTGGTAATGATAGTGGCGATATCGGGGAGATGGTGGTGATGTTAATGGTGATGGCAGCGAGGGATCATGGTGGGGGTCATCCGCTACACGGCGGTGAGGGCTCAGGCGGTTGGAGGTGGCTATCCAGGCGAGGGGATCGGGGTCCGGCGGTTCACAGCTGCTGCTCAGGCGGTGATGGTCGGGATGAGGGCGAACAGGTCGGGGACAATGGAGAAGGATGGCTGCGCTCAGGCGATGTGTTCATCGGAGGAAGGAGGGAAGAGGAGGATGTTGGTTCAGGGTTGGTTTAGTGTTGAGTATTGGTTGATGGTGAAGAAAATAAAATGAGGTAATAGTTTGCATGAGGAGAGAAGAGGGTGATGAAAACCTAGGGATTAGGGCCGACCATATGTTCCTTGGGATGGGATTGGCTCATTGGGAAAGGGGTTAGGATGAGGGATTATATATAGGAAAGTGTGTGCGGTGAGGATGATGTTCCATTTGAATAAAGGGTCATGATTTAACATGAAGGAGAGTGTACAAACAAAAAGGGAAGAAAGAGAGAGTGTTGGACCGGTCAATGAGGGAGGGGGTTGGTTCTTCATGGCTTTGACCAATAGGATGGTGACACCTCATTGCACTTTTGCATAAAAGCCCCCAAAAATTGGAAAATTGTACAAAAGGTAAGAATTAGGATTGGATGAGGGAAAATACCATTTTTGGTATGATGTAATGGTTAAAAAGGGTGTATAATGTTTAGTATGAGTCTTGAGGGTATGAATGGGAATTTGGTTTGGTGTTGGGTCTAGTTTTGGGTGAAGTTGAGTCCTTACACCAATTTAATTAAAATTAATGTAAATGATGTTCTTAAATTAATTGGAAGTGCATAGGGTTAAAATTAGGTAGAACACAAGTGTCATGGACATAGAAGACTCAGAATAGAATATTATCATAATTTGGGTTGCACAAAATGGGTCAAGATTGTGTCTCCAATTTCGATTGGAACGCACAAGATGCAAAGTTGGATTTATTTGAAAATAAAAATTAAACATCTGCGACGAATATTGTGCAACTAAAATAAAGCACAAGAGAGCATATTTATGAGTTATACAAAAGTTAGAATTGAAGGCTGGCACGTCTAGGACAAGGGTATAAAATTAGTTGGGAGGCAAAAGCTAGTGTAGCGCTCCAAATATCAAAGCAACGGTAAGGTACAATAATTAAATAAAATTACAGTAATAATTTATAACCTGAATATTTAATCCCAAAAATTACTAATTAAAATCTATAACCCCATAATTTGGTCAGGGGTTCATCTAGTGGGCTTCTAGGTCTAGTCTACTAACTCATGCATTAAAGAACACTATATATATATATATATATATATACACACACACACACACACACACACACACATATCATTCAATTATTTAAAATAAATACACACAATACTTATAATAAATAAAATAATAAAACTACCCCTATTTTAGAATATGATAGTGACAATTGCATTGAAGGTTGATGACCAATGGAGGTAATTTGTGAAGTTTGATGTCGAGAGACTTCGAAGGAGTTGGACGAGCAGTACGTCCTTTGACTCAAATTATTAAAGGCTCTTATTTTGGGGTATCTTCAGCTTCATTACTAGCTTGATTAGCTTATTCTTTTATTTATTCTAGTGTATAGAGTGTAGAGTCAGCGAAATAGGCTTCAACACCTTTGAATGGGTTGAGTTCAGCTACCTATATTTTTTACTTCTCTCATTCTGTTCACATATTTGAAGCATTAATATAGGTTGAATGGTACAATTTTATGCTCGTGTATCCATGGTCATCCCAGTAAAATATTGTAGGATATGTCAGAGTCAATCACATAGCATGTGAGTTCAGTACGTAGATCGCCTATCTAAATTTTTAGACGTATCTTTCCTAGCGGTTTAATCCTTCCATGGTTGAAGCCTAGAATGGTAGTTCTAGTAGCAGACAAGTTGTGCATTGGTATCTTTAATCCTCTCAGTAGGCTTTTAGAAATGATACTGAGTGAAGAACCAAGGTCGATGTGAATCTGGTTCACTTTAATAGATCCGATATAACTGGTATAATACAGAGGTCTGTCATACTGATTATCCTTGAGTAGGATGTCATTTTGCATGAAGGTAATGTTAGGAATCTTCTCAATCACGCTGTGGCATTGAGGACATACTAATAAATCTTCTCAGGAGTCTTAAGTTGAGATAAGCATGAGTCTGTATGTATCAGAGCTTCGCTCAAAGCTTTACCAGTCTTCTTCGACAAACAAAGTAACTCGAATATGAAAAAGTTGGGCTGGTGCATTGGCCAGTTGTGCCAATACACTCTTCTTCAAGAATTTGTAGAAGAGTACTTCCTTTTGCTTTCGTTTCTCTGCCGTAGTAGGCTTGGAAGACCAAGTTTGGTTGTGATCGGAGTAATATGAGTTGGCGAAGTAGGAAGAGTGTCAAGAACATCTTTCGAAATAGATTCATAAATTTTATGATAATCTTTACTAGACCTGGTACCAGTCATGGCTTCTTCTTCGGGCATAAGAGAAAGAAGCACCATTTTACAAGACTTGAGTTTCTTTTTATCATGCATTTGCTTGGAGCGAGTCTGTGGGCTAGTTTTATCGTAACCCAATCTACTTCGAGATTTGTTGGACTGTCCTTGGAGTTGTAGAGAAATACATTGTCACTTTCCAAAGTTTAAACCTTCAGCTTTCTGGAATTCATACCCCATTTTTTGCATCAAGCGTACAGATTGTCGACTATATTGATAAAATTAGGGACGATCCTCCTCAAGCACTTGAGTTGAGATCGATGCTCTAATTGTTGTAGCAGCAAAAGAAGAAATTTGTGTATGAACACCTTTATAAGCAATGAAGATTTATTGTGTCCTATACAGTGGAACACTGCCAATCATAGACTATTGCCGGTGTGTCAAGCAAAGCTTGCGAGTAGAGCTTAGTGGGGATAATGTTCAGATTTTAAAATCTACTATCGAGAGATACATCTTCTTGATGTTGATCTTGATCTCTGTCCGAGTGATGATCTGAAAAAATCATATTGCAAGATTTATACTTAACCTTCTTAGATTTTGAATTGGAAGATGTTGCTCCCTAGTTCCAATCTGATAAGAGGTCGGGATGAATCCACATAATCTCGCCATAATCCGTGGTAAGAGGCTCCAACCCCTCTGTTTGACTTTGAGGAGGTGGAAGATTTATTACTTCTATCATAGTTTGAGGTATTAGGATGACACCGTTTAGGATTTCTTGTGCTGAAAAATCACCAAATTGAAGAGATACCATATTAGCGGTGACTGTCTTCTCTTTATTGTGAAGGGTGATAGCTTTAGCATCTATCAACTATTATATTTTTCTTTTCAAGGCATAACAAGCCTTGGTAGGATGATATACATACCGATGGTATAAGCAATACTTAGGTCATCTATTTTATCGGCCTTATTTGGTCGCTTGATGTCAGGCAGCTGTAACTTGTTACTTTTTATCAATTATTCAAAAATATTGTGGATATCGCTCTCGTCAAAGGAATATTCTTAATTAGGCCTCGAAGACTCTGGAGGATTTTGTGCTGGAGGAGAGGTAGGTAGCTTTGACATATTTATTGCCAAGGCCTTTTTCCTTTCTTGTTGCAATTATTAATACTGTTGGACGGAAACTTTTCTTCTGTATTGGTCATTTGTAACCCCAAATTACGTGCCACCTTCACGTTACCTTCAGCAACTTCTGCACTAATGATGAATGTCATCCAGTCTTAAAATTGAGTTAGATCCGTCCAGAGCCCTACTATAGGCAGTAGGTTCTTTTTGCAAGTATCAATGAATATAGAGTCTGGAATACCGGGGGGTAACTTCAGTGTTGCTTGCCTGAAATGCTTTAGGAATTCACGAGCGGATTCCTTCTCCTTTTTTTTGATATCGATGAGTGAAGACATTGTCATATTCATGCCTCCCTCGTAGAATCGTGAGAGAAAAAAGATACTTCATATCATCAAACAAGGATATGCAGTTATCAAGTAAACTATGATACCAATCGTAGGCTATGTCAGCCAAGCATCCCACGAATAATCTGGTAAGGAAAGCATCTTCTTTCTGTAGATGAGCCATCATCATATTAAAGTAATTAATATATTGGCTTGGTGATGTCCTGCCTTCAAACAAGACTATTGATTTAGGCTTGCATTTAGGAGGGAATGAAACATTATCCCAATGAGAAGGATAAGGCTGTTTCACCCCCAGCTTGCTGAGTTAATCTTTGTTCTTTAAAATATCAACCTGTGCACGCAACTCTCGGATAGCTTCGAGAGGAACTTCTGGTCGGAGTGTTACAATTGACTGATAAGATCATGGTTGAACTGGTATTATAACCGGCGGAGGTCCATTCCCAATATTGAGAGGATTAAAAGTTGACGCTGCTACTCTTAGTTTATAACTGCTTCTGGATTTGTGTTATCCTGCAGTAGGCTGTAAAGGTATAAATGAAGCTACTCAGACATGTACTGGTATAGCAGAATGTTGAGATGTCATTATTTGATGCATATTTTGCATCATAGTGTGCATGTTTCTGAGAGCGACCTCTAATGATTTAAGGCATTGTTCGGTGGCTTCTGATAGAGAAGCGTCATGTTCATCACCGACGGCGTAAACGATATGTCACTCCCCATTGCCGATATACGTATTTGGAACATATTTTTATTTTAGCATGGTTGCATGTGTATGGAGAATAGACCCATTCTTTGTTTTAACCTTGCTCATGGTTTATTTTGTGGGTTGGTCCAAGTCTTGAGAACCCTTGGTTCAACCCTCAACCCTACCATATATAACCCAACATTTTTTTTCTCTCTCTTCCTTACTCTATTTATTTCTCTCTCTTGAGTTTTCTCTCCCCATTTCCATAGGCAAGTATGCCTGACTCCATATACGACCAGGACTTTTCATGCGGCCCAGACTTCATATGCGGCCAGGACTTTTTATGCGGCCTGACTTTCCATGCGGCCTAAAAACCCATGCGGCCTTGTTTGTTTCGATTGAATATTTTCTTGATTCATGTGACCCAATGTATAATTGGTAATTGGACTCGAATACTGTATCTGTACTTATACCACCATTGCCTGATATTTGTCCATGATTTAATGTGCGTCGAGGTGTGACACATCGTGTCACATGTTAAGTGATTATATTTGGATTGTGCATTGAGAATGCCTCCAAATTTTTGAACATATGATATTATAAATATATATATATATATATATATATTTCTTCCCCAGTACGGACATAATAAGCGAGTCAACTACCAAAGTGTGGTTTGGATATTGATTGACTGAATGTTAGATACATGCTCGGGTGAATCCAGATTTGACTTCCATGGATTTGTATCTAACGTACCCGTACTTTGTACGATATCTTAAGGAAAATTCTTATGTGACCACGCATTGAGATTTCAAAAACAACATAGGGCTAATTAGGTAACTAAAAGTGGTAATAACATTGGAGGAAACGGTATCCCGAGATCATGCCAACGAACCTTCCTATACAGATTCAATCTAAGTGCTCTGTGGGCTGGCCACCACAGATACTATATATCATCTGTCTTAGTGGAGTGCATTATTTGACGTATTATTATGCCGAGCCACTATTTTACTATAGGAACACTGGAACCGCTAATACCGTATTTTTAATGTAGTGGCCCTACGCGAAATTGGTGCATCTCATGAATACCTATTTAATTTATTTGGTCCGATTAGCTCGTGTTCGGCACTGGCGTGATATGAGGATTTCTATTATGTATTATTTCTAAGATAACCTCAGACAACACAAAATAGCAAGCTGTACAAATGATTGGCCGATATAAGAAATAGACTTAGTTGTGATTGTATTATTCGGTTAGTAGCCTAAGGAAATGGACTATCATAGTGTGATGGTTTAACCCTTGTCCTTATTTGGTTATAGGGTTGGACATTTGTACTAGGATAGGCTATTGACCTAAGTTACGACACTGAACCTATTTATTATTATATATTTTCCTGGATTTTTGTTTCTCTATTTTGTGCTTCCTTCGTGGTATTTGCTATTTGGGTCTAACCCCATTGGTTTTGCATGGCCAGGTTTTGAGACAGCACCCGAGGATCCAGCGTACCTTCCCCCAACTCATGGCGCGTACTAGGAATATGGTCTCAGGGGATAGCGAGTGGGTTTTCTTTTTCCCTGCTCATCAATGAACACTTACTTCTTTTGGCGTTTAGCCACCGGCACCTATTAGCTGGTTCATCTGGACATTAGTTTTCTTATATGATTGTATTAAATCATACTGCAGCTGATCACTATCATGTACTTTTGTTACTTTTTTAGCTTCTTATTTTGTATAGTTGATCTCCAAAATATTTTGAGAAAGCGTTTGGGATATCTTATTGCTTTATCATATATGTTGTATGCTTACTGTTTCTTGTTTGAATGATTAAGACATAAAGTTCTTGCCATAGGAGACTTGATTTTAGCATGCACCCCCTTGTCTTATACAGCCGTGACTGTCGTACGATGTATAACACCTGATACAGGGTTGCTGGCCATGTCCTTCTTCGTATTCCGGTACTGGGCATGACAAGGTTTTAGTGGTGGCCCATGCAGGTCTGTTCTTCAGACTTGTGAGGTGTCATGGTCATAGGAGTCTCAATCAAACATGATCCTTCTTGAAATTCGGAATTCTTTTTCTTCGATACTCAGCTTGAATTCTTCTAGATTTGTTGCTTCCTTGTTCCTTCTCATAATGTACTTGATATTTCTTGTGCTCTTCTTTAGGGCTTGTCCTTCCCCCGATGTTGTAGTAACAAGAGAGACAGATTTGCCAGTAGAACGAGATCCTGTAGAACCCCAGTCAAGGATCCGAGTTGAGCCCACGATGAATGGGATATAACATCAGGCTCCAAGTGTTCCTGTACCACCCATAGTGCCGATAATACTAGATACCCCGGCCTTGCTAGAGATTATTTATGGATTGTTGGATGCCCAACAATACTAGATGGTAATACAATAACAACAACAACAACAACAACAACTCCAGCATCAGGAACATAATATCCTATTGAACCAAGGGCTGCAAATGCCCCTAGAACGATACGGGAGATCAGATTATGGGACATCTGTTAGATTTTACAGACTGAATCCCAGATATTTCGATGGAACGGAGGACGCAATCATGGCAGATAATTCGCTCCAGGATATTGAGACCATTCTGACAGCAGCTAAAGTTTCGGTCAAGGAACAAGTTGACCTACAACTCCAAGATCTGGCGAGGGATTGGTGGGCGACAATGGAGGTAGGATTGAGGTATCATATTTTATGGGATAATTTCAGAACCTGGTTCAAGGCAAAGTACTTCGGGATTGTGGCTCGGTGTGGGTTGTAGCAAAGGTTTATTAACCTCAAGGAAGCTGTTAGGACAGTAGACGACTATGCGTCAGAGTTTTGTCGACTAAGCAGATTTGCTTCAACCATGGTGGAAATAGAGTTGGAGAGAGCAATGAGGTTCCAGTAGGGACTTCACTTAGAGATCTTACATATAATAGAGGTGCACGACTACTAGACCTTCGAGGCGGTATTGATAGCAACCAAGAGGGTTGGGCTTACTTCCCCGAGGATGGCATCCAGAAGAGTAGATCGGAAGATGCCTCATGGATAGAGAAATGAGGGAGGAATAGTACCACAAATGTCTGCACTATCCCCTAGCATTCGCATCCATGAAGTGACACAGAGGAGGCCAGTGACCTCGACAGCGATGGCACCAACTCGGCAACAGCAGCCGAGGCAGCAGCAGCAACAACAACAACAACGACGGGGAGCACCGACAAGTTGTACCTACTGTGGCAAGGGAGGTCATACCCGTGATGGAAAACTACTAGATTATCATGACCCATACCCAAAATTTGGGCATGAGTCATGGGTACGTCCAATCTATGCCGCAACATCGGCGATAGAATGCTGTCTAGGTCTCAATAATATACTAAACATAACTCACAACCTGTCAATGATATCAATTCCATAAGGAGTACAATGAAATAAATATCTCTCAACAACTCATAATGTATACTCAATCACAATAGCTACAAGAATATAAATGGCATGATAAAAGATAAGAAAGAATGACATAGTCAAACACAATGTCTCAAAATAGAGATAAACTATATTCTAGCTGTCCAACATAATAAGTCTCCACAAGTCTCATATTAAACTCCACATAAGTCTCAACATAACTAAAATAACCTCAAAATAAGTCTCAAATGCATAAGATAAATATTGTCTAAATAGTTGCAGGTAGTGTCTCCTCTAATGGAATAGACTCCTCTAAGATCTTTGGTGTGTAGTCTCCATCTATACCTGGTCCATAATGTGTAGGACAGAAATTCTCAAGATCCTTTGGAAAAATATCCAATCAGGATTGGAGCGAAGTACAAGCACTAATAACAGTTCCATATATATTGACAAAAACTATAATACAGTGTAAAGACACACAAAATGGATATCAATACTGGTAATAAACAATAATAGAATAATAAAATGCTGAAAATAGAAATACTGGAATAAGAAAATACGAAAATAATGTTATCATCAATGATATATCTAGAAATGAACAGAAATACAAGTGCATGCTAGAACAATGAACTGGATTATAAGTGAATGCTAGAACAATAACTAGAGCATAGGGAAAATGCTAGATCAATAAACTAGTGATACATGTAGAGACTATCTAGCTAAGTGTGTGAAACATCAGTATATCATGTGATCGGCTTGGGACTGATCAGGCTTGTTATATATAATTAGCTATGATTCATTTAAGGTCAGGCTAACCATTCGGATAGCTATGATGCGAGCAATAGTCAAGCTAATCACATGTAACAGGCTATGAGGCATGAAATGGTCAGGCTGTACCGAGGTGAGGTATGGGTGAGCTATGATGCATGTAGAGTTGGGTATGATCACATAATCTACTAATATCTCCCCGTCTCCAGCTAGCACAATGGATTCCAATCATGACTCCTCGTAACAGGTCTCGATGATGCCAAATCGTGTATACATAGTGTCAGAATCATGTACGCTATACAACTAAAATCATAGAGATAATTAACATAATAAAAACTGTCAGAGAATGTACTCGCCTGTGGTCCTCTGCTGGAAATACAAATGTTCTATTTTTGGGGTCTTGTTTGAATGATCCAACAGTCCTATAGACATCAATTAATAATAATATTATATCAGTTGATATACTAACATACACGTAATTATAAATACCATGAACTCAGAGACTACGCTAGGGGTGACACTTGTTATCTACAGGGTCAAGCGCACGTCTAATTGTACGGGTGGCATGTCTCAATTGATGTGCAATTAGATAGCCACTCACTATCATATGTCTCGACAGTACGTCAGTGTACATAAGGCAGTCAACTCATAATATTCAGGGTCACATGGTCAATGAAATACGAGATATCCATAATTAACACTAGGGGCATACAGTTTATATATACATATATAGTCATATCTAGTATTAGTTTTTAATTCCCGCACAATATATATTTATATATACTAAATTGATTATTATACGCGTACGTATACGCATACGAATTTGGTTTATTTGCATAACGTCTAGCAATTAATATCTAACGAACTTGGCATAAAGCAACAAGCTAAAATCCTAACATCATTCACACACGAACAAAATCATAAGAGAAATACTTTGCACCTTGGCCTCGGCGTGCACATGCACGAGGGAGTATTCGATGTCGAGTCGTGAGGGGAGACAGGGTCATTCAGTCGTCGAGAGGGTGGTTCAGCGGGCTGGCCGTGCTGTCGAGTCGTCGAGGAGAGACGTTCAGTTGTCGGATCGTTCAAGCGAAGTCGTGCGGCTATCATCGTTCAGTCGAGGAGTCGCCGGGAGAGGGTGCTGCTGTCGAGTCGAAGAAGGTCGGGTTCGTTCAGTCGGTCGATGGGAGAAGGTTTGTTCGGCAGGCTGGAGGAGATGTAGATGATAATGATGATCGGTGGAAGGAGGCAGTTGCGGGTTGAGGGAGGTCAGGATCCTGTCAAGTTCAGCATGGTTTGGGGGTGGAGGAGTCGTTGAAGGGATGAAGTCGACAGAGTCGGCGACGTCTCCGGCAATGTAAGGATGAGGGTGGAGGCGGTGGTTCAGCGATCAGCGCTGCCGGGTCTCGATTATAATGGCGTACAGGCGGTCAGGAAGATAAAGATGACCGCGGTCGGAAAGTTCAGGCGGGGAGGTCTGGCTCCGGCGAGGCGCTTCTCGGGTCCGGCGGTTGAAGGAGAGGAAGATGGTGAAGGAAGTCGTCTAGGTTAAGGTAATAGGGATGATAAAAAAAAGGATATATATGTATATAAAAGTAGGGTTTTAAGGTTGACCTAGGGTGGGGCCGGTCAACACTCCTTGGAATTAGGTTTTGGCTTTTCATGTAGATATTTCAAAGGCTAGGATTTGCATTGTTTCAAATGGAGGGCTAAGGTTTGATGACGGGTTGATGTTGAGTGTTACACACTCCAAAATTATGGGGAAAATTTCATATAAAGGAAAATGGATTTCTTCATGTGTTGGTCCAATAGGGTGTGGACACCTCAATACACTTTTGCATAAAAGTGCCCAACAATTAAAAAATTACACAAGTAGGGTTTTTGGGTTAATTTAATTAAAATTAATATAATTGGTATTCTAAAATTAATTGGAAGTACATTAAACTAGAATAAGGTGGGACACAAGTATCATGAATGAAGAAGACTCAGAATAGAATATTATCATAATTTGGGTTGCACAAAATAGGTCAAAATTGTGACTCCAATTTTGATTGGAACGCACAAAGATGTAAAGTTGGATTTATATAGAATTAAATATAATTGTTTGTAACGAATATTGTGCGACTAAAATGAAGCACACAAGGGCATAGTTATAATTCACACAAGATCAAAATAGAAGGCTGACACGTCTAAGACAAGGGTATGCAATTTGTATGAAGGCAATGGCTAGAGTAGTGCTCCAGTTATCGAGACAACGGTAAGGTACAAAATAAAATAAAATTACAGCAATTAAATATAAATAATCATGAAATATTAACACATTAAATTAAATAAATAAAAAGACAAAAATACTCCTATTCTGAAATATGGTAGTGACAAGTCTACCCTCTATAAAAGAATTTCGTCCTCGAAATTAAAATAAACTAGCACAAGAACAAACAATCAAACAAAGAATTATACCTCAAGTCTCGAAGAGATACAGATATTGCTCGCGTATTTCGTCCTCTCTCTCCCAGGTTGACTCACCTAGAGAGTGATGTCTCCATGCAACACGAACCAAGAGAATAGTCTGGTTTTGCAATACCTTCTCTCTATGATCCAAGATCTCTACGGGCTGTTCAGGATAGCTGAGAGTTGGTCCAACCTCGATCTCCGAGTGATCTATATTGTGACTAGGATCTGCCACGTACTGTCTCAGCTGTGACACATGGAACACGTCATGCACTCTATCTAGAGCAGGCGGCAAGTTCAGTCTATAGGCCACTATACCGACCCTTGCAAGAATACCGAAAGGTTCGATGTATCGTCGACTAAGCTTTCCGCCTCTACCAAAATGAATCGTGCCCCGTGTCATAGAAATCTGTAGGAACACCAAATCATCAACCAAGAATAAACAGTCTTAACACGCAATCTAAAACAAATAATCATAAATCAAAATAACAAAACCTATACCTAAAACTCTAGGGGTCTACGGTGACTATCGGCCCAATGCCGCTGTCTGTCCTACACCACTCGCAGTCTGTCTCTGATGAGCTTCACCTTTTCTGCTGCATCCACGACCATTTTTGGTCCCAACAAAGCTCTCTCTCCAACATCATCCAAAGATAACAGTTTATGATACCTTTATCCATATAAAGCCTCGAATGGTGATATCTCAATGCTGGCCTGGTAGCTATTGTTGTACTAACCTCTCTGTGGATGACAGAATAGCTAGTGGATTGTATTACGTAGTTGGAGTCTACATTGTCTGTTTTAGACCCGGGGGGTTTCTACCCCCAGGAAGGTCACCTTCAGATTATAAGGAATGGCCATTCGTCATGAGAGCAAGTTCCCACCTCCGGGAATGAATTTTCTGGTAAACCCCTTCAAAGGACTCGATGAGCTAATCGAACCTCCTTTGGCTGGGTATTCTCAAAGTGCTTTGTCTTGAACGTCTTACACCACAGGGAAGTTAGGAGGCCATATATACCAGAGCAAAAAGTAGCTCATCATCACTTCTTCGGTTGTCAATTTGCTTTTCAGATTGTTGTCTACTAGGAAAAGTATAATTCAATCGGTCAAACACAAACTATTTAGATGATTCAACTGATTTAGCACACCAACAGTTAATTACAATTTTGTGGCAACTACAATAATATTTATTTGGAAGTACCATTACAGGAACACAAGGTTTCCACCCTTTATGCTTATGTACAAGTTGTGTAAGTCAGGATGAGGGAAGGAAGTAGAAGGAGGAGGTAGACTCCGCCTTTTTATATTATGTGCACGTTATTTTATGTGAAGTTTTGAGTCCCCTATATATAAAGCAGAGCACTTAATTGGACAACATCCACTTCTTCCACATTTTGAGGGGTTTAAGAGGAAGCAGGCATATCCCGTCTTTGTGCACATAACTTTGCACGTAAGTCAAGCATACTACGTATGTTATCAACAACTTCAGGAAAGGAGGAACATAATTTTCCCTCTATTGTGCGCATAATTTTGAGATATGGCAAAAAAGGCTTTTCTGTAGACTTCTTTTGTGCACATGGGAAGTCTTTCCTCCAGTAGCGTGGTTGTTGAACAAATTCCTTGACACGAGCTCTGAATGAGGTAGAAATTGTGCCTACACTCTTTTGTGATTACAGAGTGGTTTGGATAGCATAGCCTTTGTTAGGTTTGCTTTATACATTGTAGTGAACATGCAAGGATTTGGCAATACGAGTATGACCAATCCCTTGGTATCATAGTGCATTCCTCTACCAAGGAAAGATTGGTTCACCCCCCCTTATCTTTGCGAGATCTTCGCAATTTATTCTCCTTAGTTAGCACATTGGCATGGCTAAAAGAAAATATCTACCAAGTCACATACTGGGGATAGAGAAACGTGGTCTATAATGAGGGAATCTTAGTTAGCAGCAGTCAGCACACTCTTTCCTTTGTTCACAGCAACTTTGGGATAGGAGGAACGAGTTTTAGGTAGCCATGTCTTGCAGCTCTTCCTCGATATGGGCGCGACTGAGGGGATAACATTACCCCTAGAGAGCATCTTATCATAGGCTTGTTGGTCAAATTAAACGACCAAAGTCTTCTGCGTTATTCCAATTAACGCGGTATCGTATTCATCTATTACCTTCTCATCGGAGGAGAAGACCGTCCCCATAATCACCATTTTATTTTCCATGAATAAAAAGTTAAACGAACTTATGTGTTATAAATTATTAAAGAAAGAAAAGGTACAACAAGTTATATACAAGAATCTAAATTATAAAAATTCTGGAGAAGTATAGATGTGATGATCTGATCTGCGGTCGATCACTTTACTCCTTGGACTACTCGGCACAAAGAAGAGATGCAAGAACACTTAAACACTTGGAGAACTTGGTAGCATGAAAGTTTGATAGTACTGGCACAAAGATAAAATTGTAGTAGGATAAAATATTTAATTTTAGTACTAAATAATATATTTTTAACAGGTACAGAGGGGTGAGAATGCCAACATGGTGACCGTCTTCCTGGCCACCCATAGAAAAGACGGAAATCTCATTAATGAGAGGGCCTCGCAGACCTATATAAGTATTACTTTACTTTGTGTTAATTTTAATATAACTTAGGAAATATGCAAATAAATATCCATGTAGTTAGTAATAAGTACCTTAGACACATTAGCAATTATCGAGTATCCAAACTTTTCTAGGCCGAGTATCTTAGGCTGCGTCAGCAGGCGACTGCTAGTGCACCTACAGTGGGAGAGGCTGGTACTTTCTCGCAGCCCTCTCCAGCTCCGTCGGTGGATGAGCTGTTGGTGATCACCGCTGGTGGTCTCCAGAGGGGTACGTACTACGGTAGGGGATCCTATGACGCCCTTATTGCGATGCAGTCCTCTAGGGCCTCCACTGCAAGTGTGTATTCCCCACAGCCCTCGCAGGCATCAGCCCGAGTCCAGGAGACCGTTGACCATAAGATTGTGTCTCTTTGTGAAGAGTTACTACGAAGGATGGAGGAGCAGCCCATCCTACCTACAAGAGGATGATACGACGCTCATCGTACGATTTGATACACTCGAGCATAGCATCATGGAGCTCAGGGATATGACAGCTGATCTTAGAGCGTCGACAAAGTGCAGCGTAACGGAGTTGCAGACATCACAGCTGTCCATGGGCAAGAGGCTGACAATGATGCAGGATTCAATGGTTCATAGAAGTACGAGACTATTATCTACCATATATTCATACAACCATCGACTAGCAGCGTTGGAGCAGATACGTCCTCCTGGTGTGCCTTTATCGACATAGACTCCACCAACGTCACTGCCTTCTCCATTGACAGTGTCAATTTTACGGTAGCAATATGATTTGTTCTTATCCCTGATGCGCGACGGTGGTCAGCCTCCTACAGATCCGCAGTAGTCCTAGTTAGGATAGTTTACTGATTGTTTGTGTTTTGACCTATGATATTTGTTTATTTATGAATATTCTTTATTTTTAAGGCTTTCAGACTTTATTTCTTGTACTCAGTTGTGTGGATATTTATTGTATTCTTTACAACGAGATTTTCTCCTCACTCGGTTTGTCATTCCAATATTTCATTTTCTTCAAATTTTACTATATTATTCATATTAAATATATGTTAATTTACTAGTGTTGAGTGTTCCACCGAAGGGGTCGGAGAACCCAGCGAATTCAATGGAGGGTTACTCCGGGTCTATTTATATAAATTGTGAATTCATAAACTGCAGGAAGATTGGTTTGGAAACTATATTATATTATATTTTTTATTTTTTTACTAAAAATTTAGCGACATTTAGTAACGTTTATATACGTCGCTAATTATGTCGCTAAATTATCACTAAATCCGTCGTTGAATATGTCGCTAATTATGTCGCTAAATAAGTCGCTTAATACATCGCTGAATGTCGCTAAATTGCTGACATGACAGTATTTGCCAAGTCAATAAAATGTCACCAAATGTGTTACAAAACATTGCTAAACAGAAACAAATTATCGACGTTTAGCGACACAAAATATGTCGATAATTTAGCTATGTTGCGTCGCTAAACGTCGCTAATATAAAAAATATTAGCGACGCAAATTCTTTGCTAGAAAACACCATTTTAGCGACGTTTTGCGACATTTTTTCTGTCAGCGACTAGCTTAAACGCGACTTCATTGAAACGTCGCTAAATTTTTTTAGCGATATTTTTAGGCCATTTAGCGACGTTTTCAGACGTCGCTAATTTGACTTATTCTGGTAGTGTATGAACAGTATTGGGAAACTGATTCATAATCAACTTTTTGAGAAATACTGCATCCCTTTGACAAAATAAATCGAACAATCATAGGGAGAGGTTTACTAGCATCTAATTCCATAAATATCCTAGTGGTGCTGGGTCTAGTGACCTTCTCAGTAGCTTTATCTAATTTTAATGGAGTACCCAATCTAGACGCAATGAAAAATAAAGTATTTTTATTGAAAAGCAATGGGAAAGATACGGGAAATTCACACAGATAGGCACCAATGTTGATTCATGCGAGGGAGAGAAATATGTGGACCATCGAAAAAGTCTCATGGGAGCATGAATAATTACCACACATCTCTGGATCTGAGGCATAAAAAATCAACCTCCAGGAAAGGCCGAATAAGAACATGTTTCGCATCAATAACTCCAACCTTCACTTTTCCAGCAAACTTAAAGCTCATAAATTCCTTCCGGATGACATCAATAGATGACCGAGAATGAGAAAACTTGCTTATTAGAGCAAATTGATAGAATCCGATCAAAACCTTTATATCCTCCTCGAAGAACGGGATCACATGAACTCTTTTAGAAAAAGTTGCTAGCCGGATGGGAATAGTCTCCACAACATGCGAGACTTGTCCAACCATTGCCTCAAGGAATGATGAAGCCGCAAAGAAACCCTAATCGTAAAAGAACCAAGCATGGGGTGGGGGGATCTAGCTAAAATACGTAAAGAAACCCTAATCGTAAAAGAACCAACCATCTTATTCGTTTACGTCGCTAAAAAATGTCGCTAATCCCTATTTTCTAGTAATGGCTGCAGTCCAAATGGATCTACAGCTAGGTACGTAGAGCCGGCTTGGCCAGAGGCCAAGCCGGAGCCGTGGGAGGAAGGAGACGATTAGGGTTCGGAAGAGCGCTATGGGGAGCAGCCGCTGATTATATATATATATATATATATATATATATATATATATATATATATATATATAGAGAGAGAGAGAGAGAGAGAGAGAGAGAGAGAGAGAGAGAGTAGTGCTCTAAAACCACCCGGGTGGTGTCATATAATAAAATCACCATATGTTACATAGGTTAAATTGAGATTTAGTGGTTGATATTAAAAAAGTGGGTAGAGTTTACATATTTTAATCTCAACCACTCAATCTCAATCCAACCCATAATACACCGGGTGGTTCCATAATATAAAACCACTATATATATATATATATATATATATATATATATATATATATATATATATATATATATATATATATATATATATATATATATATATATATATTAGATTGTTCATAAAGATTGATTAATAGCTAGATTCGATCTTGTACAATGTATACGTATCGACTTAAACTGGAGTCCGCTTGATATATAGCTAATCATTGTCACATATCTTGGTCCTCTATATTTAGGACTGGGGTGTGAAACAGTGGTTAAGAACTACATAAATGATTTTTTTTATATTGTATACATTTTATTGGTTACCAGTACTAATGATGTGTAACCTTAAGCTTGAACGAAAAGAAAGAAAGTTTGTATATAAATGATATGTTACGTAAAGAAATTAGAAAGAATAAAAAAATCAGCTAACAATGCATGCTACTTCACACGATTACTATGTTTTATTTAGGTGGGTTTTGTAAGTTTTCCAAATACAAAGAGAATATGGTTTCAAACCACACCCCTCTCAGTGGTGTTTCTGTTAATATATATATAGAATACATGAGTACAATAGTTCCCTGTATATTGGGATTACAAGTGATTATTGGGATTACAAGTGATAAGATTGTTGGTATGGAGGGATTTAAGGAGAAGAGGTTACAGGTTATTTTGACTCCATGTTAGCAGGAGATGGAGTTGGAACAGTTAACGATTGAATCTGACTATCACACCCCCGCAAGCTAATGGGGCGAGAACGGACCATAAGCTTGTTTACTAACAGCCAAAAACGTGAACTTGAGAGTCCCTTTGTGAAAACGTCTGCAACCTGGTCTATGGTGTTAATGTAGCGAACCTCGAGCTCTTTATGAACCACCTTGTCACGAACATAGTGATAATCCATCTCCAAATGCTTCATCTTGGAGTAAAAAACTGAATCTGACTATCAGGTTTGATGTATCCTCATGTACTAACCATCGTTCCTATAGGTTCGATTAATAATCTTAAGGTTCTGAGGTACTAGAACTTCTTTCAAATCATCACATTTCAATTTACTAAACTGTTATTTCCTTTTACTCAAAGAACATTATGTATGGGAACTAGTCATTTTATTTTATGTGTTATGTTATGGATTATAACCCATACTAGATATACTTGGATTTTCCTAGCAAGAACCTTAATTTTTGCTACAAAATTGGTTATTCAATGATAATAAATTATTCTGATTATATTGTTTCAATTTTTTGCATATTCTACTGTGACAACCTTGATATTTAATATGTTGGTTAGAATTATTATATTTAATATCTTATCTAAGTATAATTTAGATTTGTACAATACACGTTCAATTAGATTCAATTATTAGAAATTGGGAGCATGACAACCGAGTTACCATTTTGTCTTTAACAATAGCTGGTTGTGTCATCCTTTTGTTCTTCGAATTTTGTTTTGGGATAGCACAAAATTTCTCTAAGAACAAGTAAAATAGGACGTGAAGAATACTTTGGAATTAGTATTTATATAGAAAGGGATGAGGGTGCCAAACACCAAGTAAAAACGACTCCGTGGGGGGACACAAAGCCAAGCTCCAGAACCATCGAAAATAGTTAAATTTATGAGGTCCATCGTTCAAATACGAGTGATGGTGGCTAACATGGCACATAAAACTGTGGAGAAGCAAATGTAATTTCCAAGGTTCCTTCAAAAGTAATAATGATTTGATGGATGAGAAGGGTAACGGAAATTTTCCTACACGCATAAAAGTTTATAGAAATACCATTGAGAGTACAAACTCCTCAAAAATTTCTCATCAAGCATAAATACGCTCGTACGAAGGACGTTTTAGTTAAAAAAAATTAAAAAAAAATGTCTATCGGACATATGTTTTATACTTAATAATTCGAGTGATTTTTGTGATTACCGAAAAAAGATATAAGATTCTGACTGGATAGCAGAAAATCAGTGAATATAGAAACGTATTATTTTTTCCGTTCTCTTACCTAAAATAACAACAATAAACAAACGGAATCCGACGGAACGTCCATCCTTGGGACGTTCTCCTTTGGCTCCTTGAGACGCGAAAAACCGTAGCGCGATACGAAGGACTCAGAGGCTGACTGGGGGGACAAGACATACACACGTGGACGTTTTTGTTCGAGGCAGCAACAACTGTGTGTAGGGAGAAATTTGAACTTTAAATAAAACTGTTTTATTTTAGACGTTATACAATTTGTAGAATAGGTTAAGAGTAGGTAATGTTAAAATTTGAACGTTAAATTTTTAACATATGGTTTTTAACGGTTATATTTTCCATCTATATAAATTTTTTTGCACTTGTTTGTTTCCTTCACCTTATTCAAAGTTTTACTTCATTCTTACTAACATACAGGTGAATTCACTTCCACACATAAGCAATTCAACATAGCAGCAATATTCTACTTCGAGGATTATCTCCCACCTTCTCTTCCCATGCAATTTTCAGAATCTATTTCTAAACTAGATTTTCATCCTCTCTTTCAAACCTACATTTTGTTTAAAAATTTGTGACAATAGATCAAAATTTAACAATAATTTGTTATCATGGAGATATACTAGATGAATTATCCTACAAAGAAAGTAATAGTTATCTTATTTTCACTTATCCTACTATCACATTAGGTAGTTTAGGTAGTATTACTGGTGATCGTTTTTTCATCCATTATGAATTTATAATAGGGTACTTTTATAAAGATACACGACATGTCAAAGGTTGGTGCTCCCTTTTGCTTTCAATTCTGTAGGAAAGAATTCCCACTGTAGGGAAGAATCCCAATGCAGAAGGCTGCCTCGGATTCTCGTAGTTTGTCACTACCACATTCTAAAATAGGGATATTTTTGTCTTTTTATTTATTATAAGTATTGTATATATTTTATTTTATATATTGCATGTTATATTTTATATATTATATATAGTGTTCATTAATGCATGAGTTAGTAGACTAGACCTAGAAGCCCACTAGATGAACCCCTGACCAAATTATAGGATTATGGATTTAATTAGCATTTTAGGGAATTAAATATTGGGGATTATATTTATTATTGTGATTTTAATTGATTGTTGTACCTTACCGTTGCTTCGATATTTGGAGTGCTACACTAACTTTTGTCTTCCAATAAATTCTACACCCTTGTCCTAGACATGCCCGTCTTCTATTTTGACCCTTGTGTAACTTATAAATATGCTCTCTTGTGCTTTATTTTAGTCGCATAATATTCGTCACAGACGTTTATTTTTAATTCTAAATAAATCCAACTTTGCATCATTGTGCGTTCCAATCGAAATTGGAGACACAATCTCAGCCCATTTTGTGCAACCCAAATTATGACAATATTATATTCTGAGTCTTCTACGTCCATGATACTTGTGTCCCACCTAATTTTAATCCTATGTACTTCCAATTAATTTAAGAACACCATTTACATTAATTTTAATTAAATTGGTGTAAGGACCCAACTTAACCCAAAACTAGACCCAACACCAAACTAAACCCCCACTCACACCCTCAAGCTTCATACTAAATACCACACACCCTTTTCATCCACTACATCACACCAAATATGGTGTTTTCCCTCATTTAATTCAAATTCCCACTTTTGTACAATTTTTTAATTTTTGGGGGCTTTTATGCAAAAGTGCAGTGAGGTGTCCATATCCCATTGGACCCAACACATGAAGAAGCATCTTTTTTCTTCTTTGACAGGTTATATGTGATTTTTTTCTCCATATTTTTGGATTGTGCAACACTCAACATCTTCCCCCTCACCAATCTTAACCATTCATTCAAACCCACTAAATCCTAGCCCTCCAAATTTCTACATGTAGAAAGCAAACCCCTTTCCCAAGGAGCCAACCCCATCCCAAGGAACACATGGCCAGCCCAATTCCCTAGGTTTACATTACCCCCTTTTCTCCCCATATATATAAACACTTTTCTCATTGTATTTCCATCAACCATCACCAATATTAAACCCTAATCATAATTTACTAGAAGCCGACTTCAACATCCCCTGCCTCCTTTCCACAGAACTCATCCATCCCGACCGCTTGAGCATTATCACTGCCGAGACCCCGGCTGCGCCACCACCGCCGAACTCTTCTCTCTGTTCTCCTCCATCTTCCCCAAGCCAACGCCGCACGTCCCCGACCTGCTCACCGCTAAAACACCGACTTCCCCATCACCCATCCCCGCTGTCAGACTTCCCCGCAGCCGAGCCCCACCTCGTCGGATCCGATCCCAACCGCCAATACCCCGTCGTCATCCTCACTGACTGCACAGACCCACCGCCTCGCCAGGACTTCCACTATCGTCATCTTCATCACAGTCGACCTACACCGCCGGACCACCTCGTCGTCGCCATCATGACTAACCCCACCATTCCCATCACCATTAATACCATCACCACCTCCACTCTACAGCATCCCCGCCTCACGGCAGTTGACTCCATGCCTGAGCTGCCGCCTGAACTCCATCCCGACCGCCTGAGCCTTCATCCCCGACTTCCCGAGCCACCCCAACGTCTCTTCGGTCATCTCGACAGCAGCTCCCAACCGCCTACACCGCCTGGACAACCCCGCCTCCTTTCACCATCATCACCATCGTCACCACCACCATCAGTCCCGGCCACACGACTCCCCTCGTCTGAATACCACCGTCTCCACCTTAGTCTCGACCACCACTGTTTATTCTCACCCCCGACCTCATCTTGCATCGACCATCATCATCATCATCATCATCATCATCGTCATCACCATCATCATCATCATCATCACCACGATATGAGGCCAATAATAACGTCGCTAATTTAGAATTTAGTGACATTTTAGCGACGCCAATAATGATGTCGCTAATTTAGCGACGTCTTAAACGTCGCTAATAACGTCGCTAAATGTCCAAAATATATACGTCGCTTAAAACGTCGCTAAATAAAATATATTAGCGACGTTTAGCGATCTAAATTGAACTTATAACGACTAATCTTTTAAAAACTGACTAAAAGTCGCTAAACGTCGCTAAATATCGCCAATTAGCGACGTCTAGCGACGTTTTTACATGGAGTCGCTAAATTAGCGACGTTTTTACATAGAGTCGCTAAAAAACGTCGCTAATCCCGCTTATTCTAGTAGTGAACCGACCACGCGGCTACCCTCGCCGGAGCCCGAGCACCGTCTCTGGTCAGCGTCACCCCCTCATTCACGTGCACACACATGTTCGACCTTGCCTTTCTTTCATGTTGTGTATATGTGCATGTGTGAATTGTGTTAGGGATTAGCATATTGCTTCACGATAGTTTAGTTGATGTGATTGCAAGACCCTGTGTTAGTAAGCCTAGTAACTAGTGTGTGTATGTGAGTATGATAATTAGGTATAATGTGTGCATATACTTCATGGAAAATTGATTGCTAGTATTAGATGTGTTGTAGGACCATAGGTATTAATTGTGGGTACCCGTATTTATATTTGACTGTATGACCCTGAGTGCTAGTGAACTCACTGCCTTGTGTATCTATCCTACTAGGCCATGTGTTAATGCTACACGAGATTTGGAGATTTGGACACTGTGTTAGTATTAGTTGTTGTCTGTTATACATAGTAATCGAGGATATGACACCCATGCATTTAGACGCACACTTGACCTTGCTAGTTGACCAGTATCACCCCTAGCGTAGTCTTTAAGTTCAGCGTAATTATGTTTGTGTGTGTGCTAGTATAATTACTGATGCTATATTATTATTATATTATGTATATAGGACTGTTGGATTGTTCAGACGAGAGTTCGGAAATAGGATATTGGTATTGCCTGCTCAGGACCACAGACGAGTATATTCTCAGACAGTTTTTATTATGTTGATCATCTCTATGATTCTAGTCGTATAGCGTACTTGATTCTGACACTATGGATACACGGGTTAGCATCATCGAGACCTATCACGAGAAGTCATGATTAAAATCCATCGTACTAGCTAGGGACAGAAAAATATTAGTAGATTATATGATCATACCCCACTCTACATGCATCATACCTCATCGCACATCTCACGTCAGGTGCAGCTTGACTATTACATGTCTCATAGCCTGTTATATATGATTAGCCTGACTATTGCTCGCATCATAGCTAGCCGAATGGTTAGCCTAACCTTACATAAATCATAGCTAATCATATATAGCAAGCCTGATCTGTCACAAGCCGATCACATGATAGACGGATGTTTCACACACTTAGCTAGATATTTATTCCTGTATTTTTAGTTAATTGTTCTAGCTTGCACTTGTATTTTTGTTCATTACTAGTTGTACTATTGATGATGATATATTCTCTAATAATTTTTATTGCCAGTATTTATCTCTATCTTGTATTTTTTTACACTGTATTATAGTTTTTGTCAATATACATGGAACTGCTGTTAGCGCTTATACTTTGCTCCATCCTGACTGGAAATATTTTTCTAGACTACGACTTAGAGGACTGGTATCCGACACATTATGGACCACAGGGAGAGTAGCTACAGCCTTGGACCTTGTAGCCAGCTGTGATTTTGGGAGGTCTAGCCGGGATCACTAGTTATTTAGTTAGATTCTTTTAGCAGTTATGGTACCGGATTTGTTTCCGGCATACTTTAAGACTTGGATGTTACTGTTTTAGTTAGATTATTTTGTTTAGACTTGTGTTGTATTTCATTTATTTTCTCCGATATCTTATCATGCTTGTTTGCGGGATTAAACAAAGAGGTTTATACGAAACCTTTGCTTGCAAACTTTAAAGAAAAAAGAGTACAATTAATCCTATACGAGGATGTTAAGTACAATAAAATAATTCTGAGAAAGTATTGCTATAGAAGTCTGATCTGCGGTCGATCAATTTGTTCCTTGGACCACACGATGATGAAGAAGTGCTGTAGAAGAAGAATAAGCTTCAAAGGTTGCAAGTGGGATTGGATTCTCGTTGCCAAAGTTGTCAACCAACACTCTCTGTCTGTGCTCTCTCTCTCTGATCTCTAATTATGCCTTGTCTGGTCTGTGTGTCTGTCTCCCTGTGACCAGGGGTCTCTATTTAAGAGATCAATGAAATAACTGTCTAGGTTGGCGGAAAAGGCCAAACTGTGAAGAGAGTTGCATATTTTACGCTGCGGTTATGACAACTGCTACTCACGTTCCCACAGTCTTTTGAATCTGCATATGACACGTGTCCCATTATAAGGTAACGCGTATAACTACTTCTCGAAGATCATGGCATGCAAGCCACGTAGCTAACTGCCCCTGCGTAAAGATGGTTGGCGTAAAAGCCAAATAACTGTCTTGTTGGCGTAAAAGCCAAGCTGTGAAGAAGTAGACTTCTTTTATGCTGCGGTTATGATAACTGCTACCCCACGTTCCAATTGTCTTCTGAATATGCGTATGACACATGTCCCTTCATGAGATAACGCGTATAACTGTTTCTCGAAGATTATGGCATGCAAGCCACGTAGGTAACTGCCCCTGCGTAAAGATGGTTGGTGTAAAAGCCAAATAATTGTCTTCTTGGCGTAAAAGCCAAACTCTGCGTAAAACTTGATGATGCATGAATAATAGATAACTAGCATAAAATAGCCAATTATCTGTCACGACTGAGGTCTTGAGCATATTCTGGGCTAAATAGCCTTATCACATACCTTTGCAAATATAGCCGAGTTGGCGTATTTCGAGGAGATAGCATACGGCGTACTCCTTATAGTTGAAAATAGCCTGGTTTGCGTAAAATGCAAGGATGGTGATGTGAGCGTATTAGTCCCAGTCTTAGCTTTCCCAGTCATGACAAATATTTTAAAAATAGAACAAAATCTCGTGCATTAAATGCAGAGATATGCCTCAATCCCGTGTATTAAATGTCGAGATTTGCCTTGAGCTCTGTAAGAGAAACAGCTTTTGACGTGGCGTCAGATTTTGTCTTATCTTCAGCATAAAAACTCATTTTTATCCATGTAGAATAGGCAGCGTATTCTTTGAATGCGTAAAAATGACTTGTATCAAGAATATGTCGCTAAACAACAACTTGGATCTCTGTGCAAAATTATCATCACAACCGTCCTCTCGATCATCGTGCAGTACTTTTGTCAGAAGTCAGGTTCACTGATTTGTTTGACAAATTCATCCGAGGAATACGAAGCGTCTCTCGTACAACTTTACGTTGCATTAAAAACAAGCGTATTTTAAACTTTATGCAGGAGGGTAAAGCAAACTTTTACGTATAACAGTCTTGAAGAGCTACTTTACACGGAAAGCTCTGACGCTCTACTTTACGCCAAACAGCTCTGAAGCCCTGTTTTACGCGGACAGCTCTGAAGTTCTACTTTACGCCAAACAGCTCTGAAGCCCTGTTTTACGCGAACTTCATGTATGTTGGGGATTTTTACTGTATAATACGCGTATAATTCTCCAGCGTATTTTATGCTTCTACAAGACCCCCTTCAAAGTTTTCAAATTTCTCGTAATTTGAAATACTTTGAATGAAGCATGAAATGGTCAAATTTGACTCGTTCTTCGAGGCTAATTTTTTGGCGATATTTAAGAAGTTGTTAGGATTTGTATGTTCTCTTCTGCCTATATAAGGTCAAGCAAGCGAACTTGTTTTTCCATACTTCCTTCACCTCAAAGATGGCTACTGAGATTCATTGGGCTGAACTGAGAAAGAAGAAGATTATGCTCTTCCAACATGAAAGGAGCCGTAAAAAGAGACATCTTCGAGCAAATATTCTCTGCAACGATGGACCATGGAAGGATATCATAGCTTCCTTTGCTCGAGATAATCAGCGATTTTATATGGCGATTCGTCAAAGAGAGAGGAAGGGTCGCATTAGACCACACAGCTTGCTAGCTGTATTTTCCCCTATTATGAAGCTGTATCCTGGTGGGCAGCTTGGCCGTGTCTTCCAGTATTGTGTTGGGTCTGAATCCCTAACACAAATCTAAGCATGGCCGTCGATGACGTATGGAGGGGGGCTTGAATAATTTAAACAGGCCCAGTTCTGTATCCTTCCTCCATTCACCATTTTCTTGGCCCCCGGCCGAAGAAGTGTGTTTGTGGTATTAAACGAAAGAATAAAAATGTATTCAATATGGGGTTTACACGGAACCCGCCTTCTTTTGTTTACAAACAAACTTGTACAATTTGATCCTATACGAGGATATGGGAGTACAATTTATTTAATCTTGGTAGATATTGCTATAGGTGTCTGATCTGTAGTCGATCACTTTAGCCCTTGGACCACACAATGTTGAAGAAGTGTCGTAGAAGACAGGAAGCAGCTTCGAAGGTTGCAGAAGAGGGTGGATGCGCGATGCCAAAGTCGTCGATCCCTACTCTTTGCCAAAGCTCCGGACTCTCTCTCTCTCTGGTTCGATCTTCCAATCTTTCGACCTTTCTCTCTGGATCTGATATTGGTTTCTTGACCAATTTTTTGACCTCTGGTCCGACCTTCCAATTTGTCGACCTTGTTCCTCATTGATAGAGGTCTCTATTTATAGAGTTTTAGTGACAGTGACCACTCCGTCGGTGTAAAAACCGAGGAGTGGAAAGTACAGCACCCTTTTACATAACGGTTAAAGTAACCAATGCCTACGTATAGATGATCTTTTGAATGAGCGTGTGACGCGGGTCCAACTAAGGGACACAAGGCGTATAATCGCTACGAAGATCACGGCGTAAAAGCCACGTAGGTGGGTATCCATTGTGTAGAAGAGGTTGGCATAGAAGCCAAATGTCTGTCACCATGGCATAGAAGCCAAATAGTTATCAAACCGGCATAGAAGCCGAACAGGTGTAGAAGCCGAGTGGTCGTAGAGGCCGAGCAGGCATAGAAGCCGAATGGTCATAGAAGCCGAACAGGCGTAGAAGCCGAGTGGTCGTAGAGGCCGAACAGGCGTAGAAGCCGAATGGGCACAGAGGTCGAGCAGGCATAGAAGCCAAGTAGGCATAGAAGCCGAGTAGGCGTAGAAGCCGGCCGAGTAGGCGTAGAAGCCGAACAGGCGTAGAAGCCGAACAGGCGTAGAAGCCGAACAGGCGTAGAAGCCGAGTGGTCATAGAGACCGAGAGAGCACAGGAGTTGGGTGGGCGTAGAAGCTGCTGCATACCGTGCCAGAGTGTGCTGATGGGGACGTCTTAGCCGGAATTATGGCTTTTGAAGATATAATCAAATCTCTTGCATTAAATACCGAGATTTGCCACCATCCTGTGCATTAAATGTGGAGGCGTATCTTTGAAGGTCTGCAACCCCTTCTGCGCATCAGTCGCAGAGACGTGCCTTGAGAAAATGTCACCACTCTGTGCTTTAGACGTAGAGACGTGCCTCGAACCCCGTACAGATTGCAACTTTTGACGTGGCAGGCGGTTTGTCTACTGCAGAACGTAAATAGCTTACATTTTGCCTGTGTAAAATAAGGCAGCATATCCCTTTGTGCTTGAAAAAGTAGTTTACGCGAAGGGGATGGCGGTATTTGACATCCTGGGTCGCAGTGCTGTGCCATCATTATAGCCGTCGTCTGGGTAGTCGAGCCGTATCCCTTTGTTAGAAGTCCAGACGTCAGGTTCATTGCAGGATCTTTATTGCAGGGTCTGACAGGTTCACCTCGGAGAATACGAAGCGTCTCTTGTACACCTTAATGCTGCGTCTGAAAGAGGATGAGTTTTACGCCCTGGAGGCGATGAAGCACCATGTTTACGCTGAAGCGACTTGGATGTACTGCTTTACGCGGATGGTCCTTCGAGCTTTTATATTTTACGCTGCGTTCTTGGCAGAAAGAGCTACGTTGCACGTTTGATGGCTCTTAAGGCCTCTGCTTACGCTGCTCTGCACCAATATACCGCGTATAGTCATCCGGCGTATTTTTCATGCTTCTACAAGATCCCTTCAAAGCTTTCAAATTCCTCGGAATTTGGAATGCTTTGAATGAAGCATGAACCGTACCTCGTAACTCGAAACGTTTTTGAATAGAGCGTTAAAACGGTCGATGCTATCTTTATGGCAGATTTATTGGGGACCGGTGTGACCTCTTTCGCCTATAAAAAGGCTGGAGGAGTTAACCTGTTCTCCCCACATTTCCATCACCATGCAGAGATGATCGCTGGAGTTCGCCGGGTCGATCTGAGGAAGAAGGAGATCATGTTCTTCCAGCGTGTAAGGAGCCGGAAAAGACGGCATCTTCGAGCAAGTGTCCACTGCAACGATGGATCATGGAAGGATATCTTAGCCTCCCTTGCTCGGGATAATCAGCAACTTTATATGGTGGTTCTTTGGGAGAGACGAAGAATCGTATTTCACCACGCTGCTTGCAAGTGGCGCCCTCTCCAGTTACCTCTGGGGACGAGAGGCAGACAGGCCGGCCAGAGTGGCGGTGGTCTGTAGGAAAGCAGAATTACCCTGCTTTCCTTCTGTTGGAGGATGGGTCATCTGCCCAGTTTTGTATCCTCCTGCCACTGATCATCTTCTTGGAAGAAGAGGAAGACCATCACCAGCGCGAGACCCTGTCAGAGCGGCTTCTCGGTGTGGTCTTTAGACGATGACGAGGGGCCCCTTTGTCGACGGACTTTCCCTCAGTTGTAATCATGAAAATGAAAAGAAAACCCTTGTAGATTGGATTTCCCTCATATGTAATCATGACTTTAATCTTTAATAAAATCGTCTTGCTTCTTCATATGATCATCTTGCCATACGTTGCTGTGAAGTCTGAATATGTGTAGCTTCGACACGTCTGATTCTTTACGCCGACTCTGTATAAAAAGAGTGCTAGGTCCTGTCCTTTATGCATAGCAAATAGTCCATAGAACGCTGTTGAGCATTTTGAACGTTTAAAACTGTCCTGCTGCTAGGACTGAGGAACCGCGTAGAGTTTTTACTTCTGATGAACAGAATTTTTATTCAGATTTTGTCTTTAAGAATAAATTCTCAAAAAATCCCTTTGGAACAGGGTCGAGAAATGGTTGTCAAACTGAGTTGCCATCTTGACAGACGAGATATTCAGACTGGAGTCTGGATGAACCTCCAATTGACCCAAGAAGAGTAATTTCTCAATGTTTGAACTCTGTATGCTTCGTGTACTTGGGATATGTTAAGGTCAAGAAGGAGTATCTTCTGTGTGAACTCCTGTAATCGACCGCCTTGCTGTTCGGATATGCGGAAAGTCAGAGATCCGTAGTGTAGATGAGCTGAAAATCCTGAGTTCGTAGTCTATTGAGCGTAGAAAACCACCGAGCGTGAGATCGTAGATTCAGAGCTGCTGAGCATGAAGTTATAGGTTTGTAGCCTCTCGAGAGTAAAAGCTATCGAGCACAAAGGCATTCGGGCATAAAACCATAGACTGATAGCTGGCGAGCGTAAAACCGTAGATCTGTTGCTGTCGGGCGTAGAAAGCTCCTTAGCGTAGAACTGTACATTTGTAGCCTGTGAATGAAAGAAATCTTTCGAGCGTAGAGGTTGTGGATCTGTTGCCTCCGATCGTAAACTAAATGCCATCGAGCGTGAGACCATCGATTTGGTATCTGCTGAGCGTAAAGTCGTAGGTTTGTGGCCTCTCGAGCATAAAAGCTACTGAGCACAAAGGCATCCGGGCGTAAAACCATAGACTTATAGCTTGCAAGCATAAAAACCATAGATCTGTTGCTGTCGAGCGTAGAAAGCTCCTTGCTGATCTGCTTTTGCACGAAAAACTCTTCGAATTTGCTGACTGTCCGTCTTTCGAGAGTAGTGGGCTGACGTAGTACCCAATCATAACCAAATATTTAATTTTATGAGATTTGGTTGGGGTTTCGAGGAGCCCGTCTGAGGATTCGAGGAGTCGACCCGAACTCTATATATATCCCAAGCTTTGGAGAGAAAAACTTTTTATCCGTCTTCTATGAAAGAGAGCCTTGGTTGTTTGAGTTTTTTTTTTCCTCGTTCTTTCTCCGAGCACTCCGAGTTTCCAAAAATGGCGCCGAAGCAAACCCCCTCCACTAAGGGAAAGAGTATAGGCTCTTCCTCTCGTTCTTCTATCCCAGTGAAAGAGTCTTCGATCGGGCTAGGTGAACTTCCTTCTGAGCGAAGGATCCTGCCGACGAGTAGCGCACCCGGCCTTAGAGGTATAGCCATTGGGAATGACAAAGAACGACGAAAAATCCTTCACACACGTTGAACGTGACCGCGCTAGGTCATCTTTTGTGCTGATAGCCTCTTCGAGGAAGATGACGCACGGAGACGTTTTCATCTTTTACGCCCATATTTCTAATGTGTCAGCGTAAAAACTCCATGTCTTCGCAGTTATGAGCGTAAAAGCTCTGGCTGCCAAAGACTTGGTGTATACTATAAAATTTTAGTTTTACGCTTTGGATGGGACCTCCGGCATAATAACTAGAATTTTAGCAGGTTGGCATAAAGCACGGACCGTATACCGCCAATTACGCTTCAGGATGTGATTTCCGGCGTAAAATGACCAAATTTTGTATAGTCTTGGCGTAAAGCACAGACTGTCATCTCTTGGTCTTTTTGTTGCAAGATTCGTAATGACGTGTTTTTCTTGCACTCTCGCAGTTAACTTGCAGGAGTCTCCACTGGCTGAGGTAATGGGTTCTGCTGCCGGGATGTTGCACTCGAACTACCTGGAGGATCTGTCACACGTGACATTTCCTATCTTCGGACCCCAGTACTCTGAAGGAAGGGGGGTCTTGATATCGGCTCAGGGCGAGCGAATGTTGCTGAGCATGATCAACGGGGAGCCCCTAACGTACGTAGACAGGGAGCAGTACATCAAGCCGGCCTTTCTCTTTGGGGACATGATAGACAAGCAGTCCCAGACGAAGCCCAAGAGAGAACCCTGGGTTTTTCCTGCCGAGAGCGTGGTCTTGTATCTGCCCACGATGCCGAGAGATTATCCCATCTTGGCTTTCTTCCATGCCATACATCGCAGGAGGATGTCGTGGACGCTGACTCCTGATCTTCACGGGAAGTCGGGGAAGATCTTTCACCTGAAAGGAGCTGACCAGGGGTCGTTTGTCAGCCGCCCTTCTGGTGTCGTGACGTTGTTCAGGGAACTGTGCCCGGGCAGTGTCCCGAGTGAAGACAGTTCAGTGATCCAGCCGGTCCAATTGTCGACTTTTTGCAATGACTTCATGGTGCGAGGGGGGTATACCCCAAGGAGAATCCTCGGTGCAATGGGTGGATCACCCCAACAAACCTCCGATGGTCCTGCCAAGTTGAGTGGGCCTTGAAGAATTTTTGGAGAGAGTTGGAAGTCATTGGACTGTATGCCGCCGTGAGCGTGACGAGTGTCGGGTTGCCTCCCAACCCTAACCTGTTTTGGCGCTGATGGAGCAATATATTTTGCTCACCGGGACCTTCGCCACTCCACTGGGGGAGTTGGGGTTGGCCCTTCCCGAAATGGCAGCGATCTCGAGACTGCCGATGGGGGATACTCCGTATGAAGAGTATATTCCCACCAACCGGGAGTTGGAGGACTCGGACCCTCGGGTTATGGAGGTGTATCAGGAGCTGATGTGCCACTACTTCGCGTGCACTGCTTTTTATAATGAGACTTCTGACTTGGCTCATACCACTAAGTGGATGTCCTACCTCTTCTTCCACCGGGCCAAGGCCGTCAAGTCGGTGAAGGTTTCGGGGGACAAGTATGAGCCCGTGAACTGCTTGGGCTTGCTCAGTGCCCAGGTCATCGAGGATCTTATGGAGGAGGCTAAAGCTCCAGATCAGTTTCTCAATGACGGGATAGAAAAGCACCATGAAGGCACTAAGGCCTATAGTTACTTGAGGCACTGCCGCAGGCCTTTGTCTGAGGAAGCCAAGCTGGCTGGCTTTCTCTCCCTATGGCTGCGTCGAGTAGTGGTGCCCGGTATCGCGTCCGCGGACCGCATTTACCAGAATATCCTGTGGCCCACCGTCCGTCTGGTGTTCGGGGCAAGGCTGGGCATGTTCCCTGCCATGGTGTGCCGTATACAGACTGGACTGAGAGCCATGACTGACGGACTGCTCGTCGATGAAGCTCGACGTGATAGCTTTCCCCGGGTAGAGTTACCATACCTGTACTTGATTGGATGGTTAATTCTCCACAACCCCCGAGTGATGTCTCCCGGTCCTGGTAGCAGCGCGGGGGGTAGTTTCTTGTTGAACTACAAGGACTCCCTCTGGAACGTGAACACAGTCGTGGACTGTCGGCTGGCGCTGAGCCTCGGTCATTGCTGGAAGCTCCTCTGCACTGTCCCTTCTGTATATCGCAATCAGTCGGGAATTAGGCTTGAGGATTTAGGCGGAGAAAAGACCAATCTTTCTCCGAAAGCTTTTAATTGGTTGGTCTGCATCAGACCCTCCCATTTGCTGTACAGAAGCGAGGATTATTGCTTCTTCGAGCCTTACTTGCCCAGTCGGTTCACCAGGCAGTTTGGGTACGATCAGCTGCACGTGGGCAATGCCATCACCAGCTTCAGGTCCAGGGGCGGACTCATTGATGGAGCCAGGGGATGGCGGTACTTCATCATGGGCTGCACGGGAGCAATCTTTATCTTGCCGGTCGCTACCCTTTCCACGGAGCTGCGGATCCTCCATCGTACGCTCAGTTCTACGTGGCGATCAACACCCTCCATCGCAATTTTGACATGCGTGGAAGCTTCAGGGTGCCTTCTTCCAAGCCTGGAGGAAGAATCGAAGTCCCCTCGGTTTCATCTGACAAGGGTGAGGAGTCCATCACTCCGGATGAGCCTCTGGTGTCGGTGCCGAGGTGAGAAGTACCTCCGCCTGCGGGGGCTTTGGCGGTCTCTGGGAAGCGAAGGGCTCCTGTTTCGAAGCAGACTTCCCCTCGCAAGAGGAAGAAGAAGACGGTTGATCGCCCACTCTAGATTCCCGGCATTGAGGCTCCTAGAGAGGAACCTGCTGCCTCTCCTGTTGGGGATGCCCTTTTGATTGGAGGTTCCCCGCCTCTCGGAAAGGGACCCTCAGTTTCGGCTGGCGGTGCCGGAGAACTCCTGCTTGAGGCTGTCGTTGTTGCCACTGCCTCCGGTAGTGGAATGAAATTGCCTGCGTGGCCGAGGCGAATGGAAGAATCTTCCCCTGGACCAGCAACGGAGGAAACTCCTGCCGCATCCGTGATCATGACCAGCGAGGTTCCAGCTGACGAACCTCGATCGCGTCTCGGTGCAGGCTTGGTGGAGCTCCCGGCGATGTCGGTTGGCCCACCTCCTTCTCCAGGTATGACAGTTCATATTGCGTCATTAAGGCGTGATATAGCTACATCGGCTGCAGACGCGGCATATATACCGTTGGCTACGGGTAAAGGTCATCTTTATGTCTCCTCTTAGAAAGATTACTATCATATTGATATCAACTTTCTTGTCCTCTTCTCAGGAGATGGCGTCCACGGAGAGTATAGCGTTGAAGCGCATTCCGGCTCTGCTCGGGCTCCTGACAATGATACGGAGGCGTTCGACTTCGAGGGGGAAATAGCTTCGGGGGCCAGCTCGCCCGAAGTAGTTTCGTCACCTCAAGAGGAGGACAAACCCGTCATCGTGACCTCGTCTCTTGCGAGTATGCCGATGACTTCGACCGTCGTTGTCGCACCTTCTTTGGTCGCACCACCTGTCGAGGCGGCGGTTGTGGCCACCTCGTCCGCAATCATTCCTGGAGAGGAACTCGCCAATATCGCGGCCACTCCTGGCGTCCAACCAGATCTTGTTGCGCTGACCGAGCTGTATACCAGCACCTTCTACACCAATTTAAACACGCTGATATCAATGGTGTTGGCGAAGAATCTGGATTTTGAGCGTCTGAAGAAGGCTTCCCTGTTTTCGATTGGGGCTGTCAGAGAGTTCGGCGATTCCGGGGTAGCTGACGCCCTGGAGGCGATGGTTAATGGGTTGGAGCAACCTATTAACCAATACTTGCAGCTGACTCGGGGCAGTTTTGAAGCCGAAGTCCAGGCCAGATACGACTCAATGACTGCACGGCTTACCAAACAGCTGGAGAGCTTAGATAATTCTATCGAAGCACATAAGCTGAAGATGGATAAAAGAAAAGCTGTCGTGGAGGAGGCTCTTGCTCTTGAGACAAAGTGCCAATCCGAGCACGAAGGGAACGCAGCGAGGGTTCGCAAGTTGAAGGAGAAACTCGCTCTGGCAGAGGAGTGGGCTTCTCAGTCGCTGGCAGGTCTAGGCATAGCGACTGGTCGACTGAGCACCGCACGACGGGACTTGGAGCGTGCAGAGTTGGCTCTCTTCGGGCAAGGGCTGAACTGTCCTTCACGAACAATCCCGAGGCACGACTGGAACAGGCTCGCGCTGATGCCTTGGTTTCCAGGGACGAGAGAGTGGCTGTACTGGCGAAGCTGATTCGCGATCTGACTGCTCCCCCACAATGATCTACCCTTTCTTCTCTTCGCTTCCCCAATGTAATTTTGCTCCTTTCGGGAATAAATAAAGTGAATCTTTTCTGACTTTGTGGACCCATCATTTCGGAATGTAAATGACAGGTTTGGGTGAGAGTGATATCAGAGGTAGTATGGACGTGATAAACTCTTGATAAACTTCTAGCAGAACATATCTATTCAGAGGTCATACGGACATGATAGAATATGACCTGACTAGCTTCGTTGTGGAAGTAGTTTTGTCAGAATTGAGATTCTCGCTATATTCCACTTGAGGGGAGGAGGTTAAGCATAGTACCTCTTCAGGAATTTACCGTTAATAGGAGCCATTAACAGGTCTCCATTAGGTTGGGCTAACCTGTAAGCGCCGTTCGAGAACGTTGTCTCGATCACATAAGGGCCTTCCCACTTGGGCTGGAATTTTCTTTTACTTCTGTGAGTAAGAATCATCGGCCTTCTTACGGCTAAAACTAGCTCGCCGACTTTGAACACTCTTTCTTTTACTTTATGATTGAAAGCTCTGGAAATGCGTGCTTGGTAGAGCGCGATGCGCTGTTGAGCTTGGAGGCATTTCTCGTCTAATCCTTCCAGCTCTTGAAGCCTTAACAGGTCATTCTTTTCTCGAGTCAGCTCATTAGCCATGGCTATCCTGAGCGACGAGATCTGGATTTCAATGGGAAGAACTGCTTCGCTTCCGTAGTCCAGTAAAAATGGGGTACACCATGTCGGTGTACGTACCGTTGTGCGGTATGCCCAGAGACATTCGCCCAGCTTCTCATTCCAGTCTCTTTTGTTTGAAGAGACGAACTTCTTCAAGAGTTTGATAATGGTTTTGTTGAAAGCTTCCGCTAAACCATTAGCAGCTGGATAATATGCCGTAGAGGCAATATTATGTATTCAATTTTTATCGCAAAATCGATGAAACGCTTGGCTGATGAACTGAGGCCCATTGTCATGGATTATCCTTCAGGGAATTCCAAAGCGATAAATGACGTGATGCTTGATGAAGCTGATTACGTCAGACGCCTTTACCTCTGCAAGAGGGATCGCCTCTGCCCATTTGGAGAAATAATCCGTGATGGCCAGTATGAACCGGTGACCTCTGGAAGAAGACGGGTGAATAGGACCAATGATATCCATACCCCATGGTCCGAAAGGCCAGGACGCAACCGTAGGATGTAGATATTCAGACGGTTGGTGTATGAAGTCTGCATGAACCTGACAGGCCCTGCATTGTCTTGCATAGTTGATCGCGTCTATGATCATAGTGGGCCAGTAATAGCCCATTCTCCTGATACGATCATGTAGCTTAGGACCGGGCTGGTGCGCTCCGCATACGCCGTCGTGAGCTTCCCGGATAATCTGCTATGCTTCGTCGTCAGAGAGACATCTTAATAGCAGTCCGTCGTAGGTCCGGATATATAGGCACTGTGAAGATGCATCGAAGTATAAGCGTAATGATCGTCTTTTGACTGATACTGCTTCTTTGGGGTCCTCCGGCAAGATTCTGTATGCGACAAAATCTATGAAGGGACTTCTCCAGTCTTTTCCAGGGGGATCCGTATTCACAGCGTAGCTGCGTTCTGTGTGAGAGTTGTTATTCACGCAGAATAAATCTCTGTTAAGAAGGATTACCGAATCCTGCCTTCTTATAGGAGTGGCTAAATCCGCAGCTAGACTGGCTAGGGCATCAGCTTCCAGATTCTGAGATCGAGGTACATGCTTTAGGAAGAATCCTTTGAATGTCATGGCTATCTCGACCGTTGCTTGGTGATAGGGGATGAGGTTTGGATTCCGGACTTCATATATTCCTCTGACTTGATTGACGATAAGCAGAGAATCGCCGTAAGCTTCCAGGGACTCGACCTCCAGCTCTTTAGCGACTTGGAGCCCGATTAACAGAGCGTTGTACTCTGCCACATTGTTGGAGCATGGTTCGTTGAGAGAATACGCTCGGTAGATGACGAGTTTATCAGGAGTGACCAGGACGATTCCTACCCCCAAAACTATATTTTCCTGGGGACCAGTCCTGGAGGCGCCGTCGGAGAACAGTTGCCACGCGTCACTTTCCATTGCGGAATTACATTCTGCAGCTTCGTCGGGAATATCCTCGTATAATTTGGAGGCCTCCGGGATCGGATGAGCAGCTAGGAAGTCGGCCAACGCTTGGCCTTTGATGGACTTCTGCGGGACGTATACCATATCATATGGTGTTAACAGCATCGCCCAAGTTACGAGCCGAGAATTAAGAACACTTGGCTTGCTCATCAGTACTCGAAGAGGGTTGATCCTAGAGATGATATGGATATTCTGGCCGGTGACATAGTGCCGCATCTTCTGGATAGCGAACATCAGAGCCAAACATTCTTTCTCCACTGGGTTGTACCGGTGTTCGGCTCCGACCATCATCCTGCTGAGGTAGTAGATAGCCTGTTCATGCCCCACATCGTTCTTCTGCGCGAGAAGAGCTCCTAGCGAATGATCCATCGCTCGAACGTACAACAGGAATGGTCTTCCCATGACGGGAGGCACCAGAACTGGCAGATTGGTGAGGTAGCATTTGATATCCCCGAATGCTTGCTGACAGGTTTTGTCCCATACGAAGGATACACCTTTCTTCATGAGATGCGATAAGGGATGACATCTTCCCGAGAGGTTGGATATGAATCTCCGGATATAGGCCAGACGGCCATGAAATCCCCGAAGTTCCCTCAGATTGTGGGGCGGTCGCATTTCTATGATGGCCTGAACTTTGTCAGGGTCCACTTGGATGCCTTTGGCGGTAATGACAAATCCCAGGAACTTGCCACTGGATACACCCAGAAAGGACTTCATAGGGTTCATCTTGAGTTGATGTTGGCGCATTAACTCGAATACCGTCCTCAAGTCTTGAATGTGATCGTCTTTGAGGCGACTCTTGACGGCTATGTCGTCCAAGTAATATTCCACTGTTTTGCGTAAATGTTCATGGAATATGTTACTCATAGCCCGTTGGTATATAGCCCCAGCGTTCTTTAATCCAAAGGGCATGACCGTATAGCAATATACTCCCAACGGGGTCCGGAAGGCAGTGTGCTTCTCGTCTTCAGGATGCATCTTGATCTGATTGTATCCGGAGAATCCGTCCATGAAAGACATGCATTCAAAACCGCAGGTGTTATCGATCATGATGTCCGTGATGGGAAGAGGGAACTCATCCTTGGGGCAGAACGCATTCAGATCTCGGTAATCGATGCAGATACATATTTTTCTATTTTTATTCATGACTGGGACAACGTTGGCGACCCAGTCGGGATATTGTTCTTCCCGGATGAAACCGCAGGCTATCAACTTCTTGACTTCAGCTTTGTCAGTACTGCCGACTTCTTGGGGCCGCCTTAGCTCTGGAAGGGTGATCTTGCCGCTCTTGACGAGACACTCGAATATACTAGGGATATCGTCGTCGTCAAAAGAGTAGACTTCGATGAGCCTGGAAGTCCCGGATTTCGTCTGCGTGGTCGCCGCGGTCTTTTGTCTGGACGTATTGACCGTCAGAGCTTCTTTTCCCTTGGAGCTGCGAGGATGGTCGCTGCTGGGAGATGACCTTTTGCCTCTATCGAAGGCGGAGATCATGATACCATTGTCGCGCGCCTTGAGACTGTTGTCTTCGACGGCTACTGCCGAGATGATGAACGAGGGCCACTCATTGAATTAATATGGTCCTGTAAACACCGAGACTACGGGAAGGAGGTTTTTCCTGCAAATGTCTACTAACGCAGAGTCTGGAACTCCTGGAGGCATCTGTAAGGTGGCCTGACGAAAACGTTCAACGAAGGTGCGAACGTCCTCCTTTTCCCTTTGCTTGACTTCGATGAGAGAGGACATAGACATGTCCATTCCACCCTCGTAGAATCGCGTAAAAAATAAAGCTTTAAAGTCCTCGAAGGAAGTAATACAGTTGTTCGCCAGGCTACGGTACCACTGATAGGCTACTCCTGAGAGGCAGCCTTTGAGCACCCGGGTGAGGAGGGCGTCGTTCCCTTGTAACAACACCGTCATCATACTAAAATAGTTCATGTACTGACTTGGTGATGTTTTTCCCTCGAACAGAGCCATAGTCTGAGGTTTGTACCTCGGAGAAAAAGGGACCTCTTCCCAGATAGCTGGGTAAGGCTGGTTAATTCCCAGTTTCTTGAGCTGATCTTTGTGCTTCAAGGCGTCGAATTGGGCTTTCAACTCCCGTACTGCCTGGATCAGATTTTCAGTTAGAAGTGGGACAACGGTGTAGTACGGAGTTGGTTGTATCGTAACTCCAACAGGAGGTAATATATTCTCCGAATGAGGAAGCGGAGGAACTGCTGACTCTTGATCTAGAGCAGGCTCTTGGCTCGGGTTGGATGGTGGTAAGTCCACCCCCACACGTATCTGAGTTGGCGGGGCCGACGTTTGAGCCATGGCAGCTGTGTGCTGAGTTAGCATCATCTGGTGCATGTTCTCCATCATGGATTGCATTTGTTTCAGCGATGTCTCCAGCACAGTGATGCATTATTCCATATTTCCTGACGGCGAAGCTTCCTCGCGTTCATCTTCAATGGCATAAACTCCCATTTCCCTGGGCGTCCTCGAAGGATAAGTATAGGTCGCTGCAGAAGTCGACTCTATACTCTCAGCATCTGATCTGGGAGATTGGCGACCCCCAGCGTCAGAATCAGACGAGTACGAAGCTGGTTGCTGTGACCTTGCACGGGTATTTTGGAACACCCCAGCTTCAGTGTTCCTGAGGAGGTCTTCGAATCTCCTTCGGCTCAGAGGCCCAGAGGGATGACGTCTTGAGCTCGTCCCTTCTTTAGGTATTTGTGAAGCCATGTTCACGGATGCATACGCGGGCTCTTCTTCCGGGAAAGACTGAGAGTAGCTCAATCGGTCGAAAATTGACCATTTTGCTTTAGAACAGCAGCAGTCAATCACAATTTTATGACTATTACAACATTGCTCGCTAGGGAGCATAATAGACATGTTGGAAGGTCCCCTTTCCTTACGCTTCTGATTTAGATATATGCGCAAGTCAGGAGGAGTAGAGGAAGAAGACGACGGCTTGTTCCTTCTGTTCCCATCAGTGGGCATGCGGAGATTGGCACCATGGTTTTCCCTACGCCACCTGTGTACAACAGATTGGCCATCTGGGTGGCGGATAATCCCCGAGGAGGGTGCCTTCCCGTAACCTGAGCTTGCTTTACGTCATGGGACTTCGCCTGGCGTAATTTGGAGATTTGCTCAGACTGGCGTAAAGCTGAAGAGTTCCTCAGTCGGCCGTCGGCCTCCCACGTAATCTGGAGGGTAGGCAGATTGCTTCTTCGCTGGCGTAACGGCCGAGAAGTTGAGTACCCCGCCGCTTGCTTCCCCCTGCGGAAATTATGGCGCTCATCTGGTTCCCCGTAGAGGTCAGATATTTTTTTGCGCATGGAGCGTGATTTGTACTTCTGACTTGGCGCTGAGGCATCATCAGAAGTTTGGTCTGTACCGCGCGTAGCGGGAGACTGGTTTCTGCGTGTAGAGCGCAGTGGATACTTCTGAGTTAGCACTGAGGCTTTGCCCGAAGTTTTGTCTGTACCGCGCGTAGCGGGAGACTGATTCCTATGCGTAGAGCGCAGTGGATACTTCTGGGTCAGCGCTGAGGCTTTGCCCGAAGTTTCGTCTGTATCGCGCGTAGCGGGAGACTAAATTTTACGTGCAGGGCACGGAGGGAGCAATACTACAACCTCATTGGTTGGAGAGGTCGGAGAGATCGGAGAGTCCACAGGAACGATAGAGGATGTCTTGGGCATCCAGACCTTGCGCAGCTTCCTGTTGTCTTGGACGGAGAGAGGGTGAGAGCTACCCTCGGTTCGAAGCATGTCTTCGTAGGCAGACTGGTCGAATTGGACGACCAGCATCTTCTTCACGGATCCCACGGATACCGCATCGTGTTGAGCAATTGCTTCCTCATCAGAAGAGAAAGATGTCCCCAGCAGAGTCGCCATCTTGTTTGTGGTATTAAACGAAAGAATAAAAATGTATTTAATATGGGGTTTACACGGAACCCGCCTTCTTTTGTTTACAAACAAACTTGTACAATTTGATCATATACAAAGATATGGGAGTACAATTTATTTAATCTGAATAGATATTGCTATAGGTGTCTGATCTGTAGTCGATCACTTTAGCCCTTGGACCACACGATGTTGAAGAAGTGCCGTAGAAGACAGGAAGCAGCTTCGAAGGTTGCAGAAGAGGGTGGATGAGCGATGCCAAAGTCGTCGATCCCTACTCTTTGCCAAAGCTCCAGACTCTCTCTCTCTCTCTCTCTGGTTCGATCTTCCAATCTTTCGACCTTTCTCCCTGGATCTGATATTGGTTTTTTGACCAATTTTTTGACCTCTGGTTCGACCTTCCAATTTGTCGACCTTGTTCCTTATTGATAGAGGTCTCTATTTATATAGTTTTAGTGACAGTGACCACTCCGTCGGTGTAGAAACCAAGGAGTGGAAAGTACAGCACCCTTTTACACAACTGTTAAAGTAACCAATGCCTGCGTATAGATAATCTTTTGAATGAGCGTGTGATGCGGGTCCAACTAAGGGACACAACGCGTATAATCGCTACGAAGATCACGGCGTAAAAGCCACGTAGGTGGGTATCCATTGTGTAGAAGAGGTTGGCATAGAAGCCAAATGTCTGTCACCATGGCATAGAAGCCAAATAGTTATCAAACCGGCATAGAAGCCGAACAGGCGTAGAAGCCGAACAGTAGTAGAAGCCGAGTGGTCATAGAGGCCGAGCAGGCGTAGAAGCCGAATGGTCGTAGAGGCCGAACAGGCGTAGAAGCCGAATGGGCACAGAGGCCGAGTAGGCATAGAAGCCGAGTAGGCGTAGAAGCCGAACAGGCGTAAAAGCCGAGTGGTCATAGAGACCGAGAGAGCACAGGAGCTGGGTGGGCATAGAACCGCTGCGTACCATGCTAGAGTGCTGATGGGGACGTCTTAGCCGGAATTACGGCTTTTGAAGATATAATCAAATCTCTTGCATTAAATGCCGAGATTTGCCACCATCCTGTGCATTAAATGTGGAGGCGTGTCTTTGAAGGTCTGTAACCCCTTCTGCGCATCAGTCGCAGAGACGTGCCTTGAGAAACTGTTACCGCTCTGTGCTTTAGACGTAGAGACGTGCCTCAAACCCCGTACGGAGTGCAGCTTTTGACGTGGCAGGCGGTTTGTCTACTGCAGAACGTAAACAGCTCACGTTTTGCCTGTGTAAAACAAGGCAGCGTGTCCCTTTTTGCTTGAAAAAGCAGTTTACGCGAAGGGGATGGCGGTATTTGACAGCCTGGGTCGCAGTGCTGTGCCATCATTATAGCCGTCGTCTGGGTAGTCGAGCCGTATCCCTTTGTCAGAAGTCTAGACGTCAGGTTCATTGCAGGATCTTCATTGCAGAGTCTGACAGGTTCACCTCGGAGAATACGAAGCGTCTCTTGTACACCTTAATGCTGCGTCTGAAAGAGGATGAGTTTTACGCCCTTGAGGCGATGAAGCACCCTGTTTACGCTGAAGCGGCTTGGACGTACTGCTTTACGCGGATGGTCCTTCGAGCTTTTATATTTTACGCTGCGTTCTTTGCGAAAAGAGCTCTGTTGCACGCTTGATGGCTCTTAAGGCCTCTGCTTATGCTGCTCTGCACCAATATGCCGCGTATAGTCATCCGGCGTATTTTTCATGCTTCTACAAAGTGCTGTAGAAGAAGAAATAAAGATCTCCATCAGAAGAGAACCTAGCGTAATAGATTCCCGTTATATGTAATCGTGATCTTGAATATTAATAAAAAATCCTTTATAAAAAATAGATTTCTATCATATGTAATCATGATTAATAAACTTGTCTTCTTTTACGCACTATTGATTTGCCATATTGCTGTGAGGAAGTCTGATAATACGCAGCTTCAATACGCTTGAATAATTTGTATGCGGACTCTGATAACTATGCATCCAGTCACGTTCTAACTTTTACGCATAAAGGAAGGTGCGTAAAAACTCTTCAGCATTATATTGTCATGAAAAATCTAATTGTCATGCTGTTTTGACGAGGAGTCACATAGAATTCTGAACTGTCTTTTCTCCTTTATAAATGTGAAGAACATTTGTATAGAACATCATCTTCGAAAATGGCTTCTCGAAAGATTCTCGAGATAGGGAAAGAAATGTCCGCCGAACAGGCCATCCGTGAAAAAGATTCTGGCTAAACTTCGAATGAACTATCAATGGCCAAAAAAAGTCATCTTCAATGAAGACAGACATTTTCAGGGAACTCCTTGGCCGTTCGTCTGATAAAGTCCTCTCGAATGAAAAAGAAGAGAAAATACTGATAAGAAGAGCATTTCCTGCGTAAACTCTTGTGACTGGCTTTTTCAAGCGTAAAAATCCAAATTATTAAGATATACGCATATTTTGCTGACTGGTCTGTCCCGCATAATTTAAGATGCACGTAAAATCATAGATCCGTAGCATTTTGAGCGTAAAATCATAGATCTTTGCTCTGCGCGTAAAATCATTGGTTTGTAGCATTTGAGCATAAAAATCATAGATCTGTAGCTTCTGAGCGTAAAATCGTAGATCCGTAGCTTCTGAGCGTAACATGGTAGATCCGTAGCTTTTGAGCGTAAAATCGTAGATCCGTAGCTTCTGAACGTAAAATCGTAGATCCGTAGCTTCTGAGCGTAAAATCGTAGATCTGTAGCTTCTGAGCGCAAAAAATCGTAGATCTATAGCTTCTGAGCGTAAAATCAAAGATCCTTGCTCTACGCATAAAATCATAAATCTGTAGCTTCTAAGCATAAAAAATCGTAGATCTGTAGCTTCTGAGCGTAAAATCATAGATCCTTACTCTGCGCGTAAAATCATAGATCCTTGCTCTGCGCGTAAAATCATGGATCCTTGCTCTGCGCGTAAAATATGAGCATAAAATTAGGGATCCGTTACGCAGCATGACTATCTGTCTTCCTTTTCAAATGATCGGCTGACGTGGTCCCAAATCATAACTGATTATGATAAGATCGGATTTGGTTAAGGATTCGAAGAGTTATTTGAACTCTATAAATAGACCTAGGTCGTGAGAGAGAAAAACCCTTCATCTCTTTCTGAAAAACCCTTCGTCTCTTTTTGAAAAAAACTCAGATTTGCCATGGCACCAAAACAGACCTCCACCGCTAAGGGAAAGAAAGCCGCTTCCTCGTCTCGCTTCTCTGCTCAAGCACGAGCGACTCCTACTAGGCCAAGCGAGCCTCGTTCTGAACGAAGTGATCCGCCGTTTAGCTGTGCACCAGGCATCACATGTAAAACTTCAAGAAATAAAAAAAACTTCGCACACGTTTTACGTATATGCGCAAGGTTATCTTTTGTGCTAAGAGTCTCTTCGAGAAAGATGATGCACAGAGATATTTTATTAATACGCCCATATTTTAATGTGACAGCGTAAAACTCTATATTTTATAATTTGGCGTAAAAAAATTCAGACTGTCAAATTTGGCGTATACTGCAAATCTTGTATTTTGTGCACTGAAAATAAATTTCAACGTAAAAACTCCATATTTTGCAGTCTGGCATAAAAACCCAGACTGTTAGATTTTGGCGTATACTGCAAGAATGTAGCACTTTAAGTTTTACGCGTTGAAAGTAAATTCCAGCATAAAACTGACTTATTCTCTTACTTTTTGCAGTGGACCTACAGATCCCCCCTCTGGCTGAAGTAATGGGCTTTACTGCTGGAATATTGAATTCCAACTATTTAGAGGACTTGTCCCATTTGACTCCCCATCTCTGGAAACGAGTATCCTCAAGAAAGGGGAATTCTGATCTCGGCCCAACGAGAAAGAATATTGCTGAGTATGATCAGTAGGGAACCCTTGACATATATAGATGGAACCGAGTATAAGAAATCGGCTTTCTTATTTGGGGATGTTATTGATAAGCAATCCCAGACCAAGCCCAAGAAGGAAGATTGAGTATTTTCTACTGAGGGCACGGTTATGTACCTGCCAAAGATGTCCAGAGATTACCCTATTTCTGCATTCTTCCATGCCACACATCCCAGAAGGATGGCATGGACTCTGACTCCTGATCTTCATGGCCAGCCAAGAAAGATCTTTTATAAGAAAGGATTAAACCGAGGATCCTTTGTAAGTAGCCACTCAGGCCCTATTATGCCCTTCAGATGATTACTACCAGGCACTGTCCCTAGTGAAGACTCTTCTTTGATCCAGCCACTTCAAATAACAACTTTTTGCAATAACTTTATGGGGCTGGGAGGAGTATATCCCAGGGTTAACCCTCGCAACAGTGGATGGCTTAACCCCCACATTCTTCGATGGGCTAGTTTAACAGCATGGGCCCTGAAGCACTTTCAGATGGAGCTGGAGAGTATCAACTTATTTGAGGCTGTGAGTGCTACTAGTGTTGGGCTGCCGATCAACACTAATTTGTTCTTAGCTTTGATGGAGTGATATAACTCGCTCACTGGGACTTTCGCCACTCTAATAGGTGAGTTGGGCCTAGCCCTTCATGAGATGACAGATATCTCAAAACTGCCAATGGAAGACACTCCCTATGAAGAGTACGTTCCTACAAATAGGGAGCTGAAGGACACCAACCCTCGGGCAGTGGCTGTGTATCAAGAACTGATGAACCACTATCTTGTATGCACCACTTTTTATAGAGAGCCTTCAGATTTGGCTCATATTAACAAGTGGGTATCTTATCTTTTCTTCCATCAGGCTAAAAATGCCAAGCAGGACAAGGTTGTAGATAGCAAAAACAAACCTTTGAACCCTCTGAGCATTCTTAATGCTAACACAATCGATGACCTTATTGAAGATGTAGAGGCTGCAGATTATGTTCTGAATAAAGACATAGAGGGTTATCCTGCAGGGACCAAAGCCTACAGTTATATAAGGCATTATCGGAAGCCTCTGTCAAAAGAAGTTCAACTGGCTAGCTTTCTTTCTATTTGGCTACGCCGATGGGTGGTGCCTGGTATTGCGTCGACAGATCGTATTCATCACAATACCCTATGGCCCGCAGTGCGTTTGGTGTTTGGGGCTAGATTGGGCCTACTTCCTGCCATGGTATGCAGGATACAAGCTGGCATGAGGGCTATTACTGATGGGCTGCTGGCTGATACTACACAGCGCGAAGGATATCCTAGAGTGGAATTACCATTCTTATATTTGATGGGATGGTTAATCCTTCATAACACCAAAGTGATATCTCCCAGATCTGCCAGTGTTTCGGGCAATAACTTCCTGTTGAATTACAAGAATTCTTCTTGGAATAAGACTAGCGTCATAGATTGTCGACTAGCACTAAATTTTGCCCATAGTTGGAAGTTCTTCTGCACCGTCCCCCCCGTACATATTAATCAATAGGGGACTAAATTTTAGGATGTAGGTCAGGGGAAGTCTATTCTTTCTCTTGAAGCCTTTTACTGGTTGGTCTGCATTCGACCTTTCCACCTGTTGTACAGAAGTGAGGACCACTGCTACTTGGAACCTTATCTGCCTAGCCGTTTCGCCAGGCAATTTGGATATGACCAGTTGCACGTGGGAAATTCCATCACCAGCTTTAAATTCAAGGGTCAGCTTATTGATGGAGCTAGAGGATGTCGTTATTTTATCATGGGTTGTACTGGAGCAACCTTTGCCGTTCCCACGACCTCTCTCTCCATGGAGTTGCGCATTCTTCATTCATACATACAGTTTTATGTATCCATCAATACCTTCCATCGTGATTTTGATGTATATGGAAGCTTCAGAATGCCCTCCCATAAGTCCACTGAAAGAGAGGAGATACCATCTGTCTCCTCTGATGAAGGTGATGAAACTACTGGTACAGATGACTATTTGTTGATATTACCGAGAGGCGTAATAGCTCCGCCAACAGAGCCTCTCATTATTTCTAATAAACGAAAGGCTTCTACTCAGAAAGAGGCTTTCCCTCGTAAGAAGAAGCAGACCACAAAAGGTCCTAAAAGGACTTCCACCAATGGGGCCTCTTCCAGGAGTGAACTTATTGTTTCCCCTGTTAGGGATGATTCTTTGATTAGGGGTCCTTCACCTTTTAAAGAAGGAGCCTCCACAGTCCCAACTGAAAGTGCTGGAGATTCTTTTCCCGTAACTGCTGTCGCTACCACCGTTACTGGTGATGCTTCTATATCGCCTTCGAGGCCGAGCTCAATAATAATCAGTATACCTTTACCCAGACAAATAATGGGGCTAGCCCCTCCTTCATCTGTAAGTATTTCAAGCGAGATTCCACCCGATGAATCTCGAGTAGATCTGGGTGATGACTGGGATGACTACCCTCAAGCGTCAGTTGGTGTACCCTCCTCGCCAGGTATGATAGCTTGTTTAGCATTATTAAGAAATAATTTAGCTATACAGGCTGCAGACGCAATATATATACCATCGGCCCAGGGTAAATGTTGTCTTCACGCTTTTTTCAGGAAAATTTAATATCAAATTGATATTAACTTTCTCTTATCTTAGTTTCAGGCAAAGACTTTTCTGGGGAGGGCAGAGCTGAAACAACCTTTGATTTTGTTGCGGATCCAGCTGATGAAACGGTGGTGACCACCGTCGAAGAAGCATACCTTGAAGCCTGTCATGACCCGCACCCAAAAAATCGGGCATGAGTCATGGGTACATCCAGCCTACGCCGCAGAATTGGCGGTAGAATGCTGTAAAGGTCCGTTCTAGGTCATAATATCTATATCTCACAAACCTGTCAATATAACATCTCCAAAAGGAGGGCAACCACGCAATATATATATGACTCAATCACAATAACTAGGGGAAGAGTAAAAGCACGATAAGATATCAACAACGAAACAAGAAAACAGAGAGCAAGAACAATATCCAATATACAGTACAAGTCTAAAGTCTACAACATCTCACAACAGCAAAATAATAAATACAATCATCCAAAATATCAACTAGGAACAACCCAGGGAAACCCACCTAGCTAACTAGGGTGCTAACGGCGTCTCCTCGACGGGCTCCTCCTCAATCACCGGGTCATAACACTCCTCGACGCCCGGCCCGTAGAATATCGGACAAAAATCCTCAGGATCCTCTGGAAAAAATATGCCCAGTCAGGACTGGAGCGAAGTACATAACTCTGAAAACAACTCCAAATGCATGGTAAGGTGTATATGACTAGCAATAGAAAAGTATACAAGATGCACAGGAAAATAAATACATGGTGGAGCAGATAAAGTAGCTGTAATATAAAATTGGAGAACAATACAAGTAGTGGAGAAGTAACTGCATGTGAGAAAACAGGAATACTAGCTAAGTGCCTTGAGCATAAGTTCGTTATGTGATCGGCTTAGGTTGCACATGAATAATCTACGATAACTCCGTTATGCGTGAGTTGCATAACCGACATTCACATGAATACTGTTTGGCTTTGATCACATAACCAACTCCTACTCCCCTCCCCCACTAATACTCTTGGATCCAACCACGATACGCTATGTACATGATAAATAACTCGCACACATGAAGGCGAGAGCACATGAAGCACATGATAGTACATGAGAATCAATACCCGAAGCACATGATGAAATACACGTGATAGAGTACCCGCTGAACACGGTAAGGGGGATAACATCTCATGACGGGATCCACTAGTACCAGCTCGTAAAATAATGTGTCAGAATCAAGTATTACAGTTCTAGAACAGGTGATATAAACGCTATCATGAAATAGAAACGATCAGAGGTAGGTACTCGCCTGACGTCCTGAGCAACTGATGAGGATCGAGATTCGGACTGGCGTCGCAAGAACCTATTGTAAAAAGCAAGATTAAGCAGGATTCTAAAGAGTTAAACTGATATAAAATAACTAAAACAAGGTTCTAGGGTTATTCTAGGTCGAACGGGTCAAACCGGTAAAATTTGGATCAAAAAGTCAACCCGGGGTCCAAAAAGTCAACTATAGGTCAAAACTAGGTCAAATATTGACTTTTACGGTCAACGAGGGCAATTATGGTCAACGCTAGGTCAAACTAGGGTGCCCCTAAGGTTCTAGGTCAAAACTAGCTCGTTAAGCTAGTAAACCTTCAAACTCGCCTCCTCGAGATACTGGGATACCCTCGGTATCCAATATCTCAACCTAAGCTACGCACTCCACCTATACCCGCTAAAACCTATGCTAGCACGCGTAAATATATACACATATACATACAAAAGCAACTCTAATCCTATTCCTAGGCAATTGCTCAAAAACCCTGCTCCGATACTCAATACCTTGGGTATCTCAAGATATTGAGATACCTTGATATCTCAAGGTCTTGAGATATCCCTCTAATCCCTCACTAACTACCCATCTAGCTAGCTATCTATGCAATACATATACACCTAGGTAATAATCTAGGCTATAATATATATATATCTAACACATATATATATATACACCTACATATCTATATGTATATATATATCCACAAATACACATACACATAACCCTTACCTACACATATATATAACTATCTAACTAGTATATATCTATCTATCTATCTAAACATATATATCTAGATATATATAGATCTATATCTCTCTCTCCCTCTCACTACCTACATGCTAGCCTCGCTGCTACTGCTACACGCTACTACTGCCGCTGCGCTTGCTGCTGCTGCTGGAGGATGCTGCTGCTGCGCTGCGCGCGCCTGCAGCGTCTGCTGTTGCTCATTCTGCTGCTGGCAGCTGCTGCTGCATGTAGCTGCCTCGCTGCTACGCTTTGCTACAACGGCTACTACCACTGCCTCCCCCTCTCGCTGCTCTCTACTTCTCCCTCCTTGACACACCACACACACACACGACCACAGACATATAGATATACAAATACATATTTATATAGATATATACACACATATATATATATAAACTCATATACACACATATATATATAAACACATACAACACACACAACACCACACCAACGCACGTCCAACGATCCCTATGCACATAAATATATATATATATATATATATATATATATATATATATATATATATATATATATATATAATACAACCAGAGAACTCTAGCACACACTCCCCGAAGCTAACCCAACACGCGCACAAGCCCGAAACCAAGAAACTAAGTCGAAATGGCCGTTCGATCATTTCGACGAACACGTAGTGTGTGGTTCGCAAAACCTCCTGAAACGCACACCAAACCTACTCGGAATCGGCCTAAAATTTACCCACGGGTTCTAATCGATGTCTAGATCCTAGAAAAAAATACAAACTCGTCGATTCTAGGTCCGTGGCAAAAATGCGCACGCATATAGAACCTACGACGACAAAAACCCCCAAATCGCCCGAAATGCCCATTTCTCCGTGACACGACTTCACGTGTCCGAACGGAGACACGTACTAACCCCCAAGACACCCAAGCACGTCTACCTAGGTCCGTCTAACCTAGGGCATCATCCAAAATTGGGCCAATCTCGTATTTCATCCAAAATTGACACAAAACCTAATGTCAAAGTCTCCAAACACAACCAAACTTGTTCTAACTTTCTCCCACAGCTATCCTTAGGGTCTAGGAAGGTTCTAAACTACTAATTACACTATATAATAGCAACCACTAGGAGGAAAGTTAGGGTTTACCTCTTGGGAGTTGGAATCCCAAGGCCAAAGTCTCAAAAACCCTTGAAATCACCACCCTCAAGCTCCAAGCCTCCAAATCAAGCCTCCACACTAAATCTAGGCTCTACACACCTAGGTTAGGGAAAAGTATAGGGTTAGGGTTCACATCCATGAAGAATAGAAGAAGAAAGAGAAGAAATGGAGAACTTACTTGCTTGAAATAGGAAGTGGGAAGAAAAAAAGAAGAAGAAAGAGTGGAGAAGAAGAAGAAGAAGAAGAAGAAATGAAGAAGAAGAGGGGGCTGCTGGTTTCGATCCAGGGAAAGGGTCGGCCAAGTGTAATTAAAGGGTTAAATTAATGGGAAATGACTAAAATACCCTCATAATTAGTCATTCTAATTGGAATTTGGGTTTGGGGTTCCAAATGCACTCAAATTAACTCCTAATCACTCCAACTAACTTATTAAAAATATAATAATTATTCTAAACCCAAAAATAGGTCTGACAAGGATATTGGTTGGGTCAGACATGGGTCCACTAGGGTCTGACATGGGTCCAGACTAGCCAAAATCCTAAAACAACCAATAAAAAAATAATACAACCATCAATTAAATATAAATATAATTAATTATAAACAATACACAATTTACCAAATAAAAATAAAAATAATAATCCTATTTTCTAGAATTGGGAAGTGACAAGCCTACCCTCCTTAAAATAATTTCGTTCTCGAAATTAAAAGACGAAACTGGGACAGGAATGCAAGGAAAGGAAAAAGAACCGTACCTCAGGGCTCGAAAAGATAAGGGTATCGCTCGCGCATTTCATCCTCCCTCTCCCAGGTTGACTCACCTGGAGAGTGATGCCTCCATGCGACGCGAACCAAGAGAATAGTCTGGTTCCTCAACACCTTCTCCCGCCGATCCAGAATCTCCACCGGCTGCTCTGGATAGCTAAGAGTAGGGCCCACCACGATTTCTAAGTGATCCAATACGTGACTGGGATCCGCCACGTACCATCTCAACTGCGACACATGGAAGACATCATGAACTTCCTCTAGCATTTGGGGCAAATCTAGCCTATACGCCACAGCGCTGACCCTCTCAAGGTTGCTGAAGGGTCCAACGAAACGTGGGCTAAGCTTCCCTCCTCCACCGAAGCGAATAGTGCCCCACGTCGGAGAAATTCTCAGGAACACCAGATCTCCAACCTAGCACAAACAAGGTCTAGCACTTAATCTAAAACAAGCAATCACAAGCAAACACAAGAACAAAATCTAAATTCTAAGCTATACCTCAAACTCCAAAGGTCTCCGGTGGCTATCGGCCCAATGCCGCTGCTTGTCCTGCGCCACCCGAAGTCTATCTCTAATGAGCTTGATCTTCTCCGCCGCATCAACTACCATCTCCGGTCCAAGCAAAGCTTTCTCGCCTATATCATCCCATGATAACGGAGTATGACACCTCCGTCCATACAACGCCTCGAATGGTGACATCTCGATACTGGCTTGGTAGCTGTTGTTGTAAGCAAACTCTACCAAGTGCAAGTGATCTTTCCAAGAGCCTCTAAAATCTAGAACACAAGTGCGAAGCATGTCCTCAAGTGTCTGAATGGTCCTCTCTGACTGACCGTCTGTCTGTGGGTGATATGCACTACTAAACTTGAGCTGGTCTGACTATCTCCAGAAATGCAAAGTAAAGCGACTGTCCCGGTCTGATACTATGCTCACAGGGACTCCATGCAGTCTAACTATCTGGCGCACATACATCTCTGCTAGTATCTCCGTAGACGTACCCACTTTAAATGGTAAAAAGTGGGCCGATTTGGTCAACCTGTCTACGATGACCCAAATCGCATCCTTCCCTCCTGGAGAACGGGGAAGTCCAGAAACAAAATCTATGGCCACATGCTCCCATTTCCACTCCGGAATGGGTAACGGCTGGAGCAACCCTCCTGGCCTCTACCTCTCTGCCTTCACCTACTGGCACACTAAGCATCGGGATACGAAGCATGCTACCTCCCGCTTTATCCCGTACTACCATACATGCTCTCTCAGATCTCTATACATCTTATTGACACCTGGATGCATAGAGTACTGGGATCGATGCGCCTCCTGAAGAACCTCCTCGCGTAATAACCCACTCGGCACACACAACCTGGTATCGTGCCGCAATGATCCATCATCAGCAATGGTGAAGTCATCTGACAATCCAATCTGAACCTGCGCCCTGATGCTCCTCAGGGACTCATCCTCAAACTGTGTAGACCTGATCCAGTCTACCAACTCTGACTGAATCTGCTGTCCCCACATCTGCATCTCAACTCCAGGCACTATCACCTCAATGCCCAAGCTCTCTAGATCTGCTAGAAGATAATGATCTGTAGTCAGGCACATAGCTACCGGATACTTGTTCAGCGCATCCGCAACTATGTTCGCCTTCCCTGGATGGTACTGCAACAATATGTTGAAGTCTTTCATCAACTCCAACCATCTCCTCTGCCTTATGTTCAGCTCTTTTTTGGTAAACATATACTTCAAGCTCTTGTGGTCTGTGAAGATCTTCATACGCTCTTCGTATAAATAGTGTTTCCACAACTTCAGAGAAAAGACGACCGCTGCTAACTCCAAATTATGGGTAGGGTAGTTCTTCTCATGAAGACGTATTTGCCTGGAAGCATAGGCAATCATCCTCTCATTCTGCTGTAACATACAACCCAGTCCCTTCCCCGATGCATCACTATAGATAGTGAATCCTCCAGATCCTGATGGCAACGTCAACACTGGAACTGTCGTCAACCTCCTCTTTAGCTCATCAAAGGCGATCTGGCACTTCTCTGACCAAACAAACTCTATGTCCTTCCGAGTCAGCCTGGACAATGGCTCTGCAATCCGGGAAAAATCCTGAACAAATCTCCTGTAGTAGCCTGCCAATCCCAGGAAACTCCTGACCTCGGCTACTGAACTCGGAGCACTCCATGCCTCTACTGCCATGATCTTCCTTGGATCCACAGAGATCCCCTCTCCAGTCGCCACATGACCAAGGAATTCAACCTTGTCAAGGAAGAACTCATACTTCGAAAGCTTTCCATAAAGCTTCTCCTTTCTGAGAGTCTCCAGCACTATCCTCAGATGCTCCTCATGCTTCTCTGGGGTCTTCGAATACACCAAGTTGTCATCTATAAACACCACCACAAACCTGTCCAAATGCTGATGGAATACCTTGTTCATCAGATTCATGAACACTGTCGGGGCATTAGTCAGCCTAAACGGCATCACCATGAACTCATACTGTCCATACCTGGTCTAAAAAGTTGTCTTCGGAATATCCTCCCTCCTGACCTTTACCTGGTGGTAGCCTGTCCTCAGATCAATCCTGGAAAACACCCTCGCTCCGCTCAACTGGTCAAAAAGATCATTAATATGCGACTGCGGATACTTGTTCTTGATTGTGAGGTTGTTCAGAGCCCTATAGTCGATACACATCTGTATCGACCCATCCTTCTTCGGCACAAAAAGTACCAGAGCACCCCACGGAGAAGAACTAGATCTGATAAATCCCTTGTCCTGAAGCTCATCCACCTGCTTCTTCAACTCTATCAGCTCATTGTTGCTGACTCTATAGACGTGCTGGGATATCGGCTCCATGCCTAGCACCAACTCTATAGAGAACTCCACATCTCTGTCCGGAGGTAACCCTGGCAACTCCTCCGAAAAGATATCCATGAACTCTGCTATCAGTGGATGTTGCAACCTCGGCTCTACCACCAGGACTCCGCAGAAGACTCCCTCGCTCTGCTCCGCTGCTCCTCTGGCAAACTCAAACTCTGGCTCACCCAGTGGACTAAACAACACTTTGCCTCCACGATAATCTATACTAGGATAATGCATACTCAACCAATCCATCCCGAGTACAATATCGTAGCTCGGAAGTGGCATTACAAGTAGGCACACACTCAACTTCCGGCCTCCTAAGGTAACTCTCCAGTCTCTGCAGACATCACTGACTAGGATGATTCCACCCCCGGTCGTGATCTTACAGATTCTAGCTAAAGGTTCAGCAACAAGATGGTGTCTAACAGCAAAAGATACAGACACAAGGCTATGGGAAGCACCAGAATCAAATAAAGCAAGTGCTGGAATAGAATTAAGAAGAACAGAACCTGAGATCACATCACTAACGGTGCAAGATACGATATCATCAAAGAAGAACAGTAATATTGCAAAAGAAAATAATTTTAAAAAAATTAAAGATAGCAAAAGAAATCAGGAAGGGTCCTAGTTGTGATTGAGCACACTCTCTCTCAGCCTATATTCGATACCTATCGCAGGTAGACGTAGAAACTGGACCTGCAAACTATGACCTGTATACTAAACCATGCATGGACCGCCACCAAAAATGTGTCACGACCCGCACCCAAAAAATCGGGCATGAGTCGTGGGTACGTCCAGCCTACGCCGTAGAATCGGCGGTAGAACGCTGTAAAGGTCCGTTCTAGGTCACAATATCTATATCTCACAAAACCTATCAATATAATCTCTCCAAAAGGAGGGCAACCACGCAATATATATATAACTCAATCATAATAACTAGGGGGAGAGTAAAAACACGATAAAATATCAACAACGAAACAAGGAAACAGAGAGCAAGAACAATATCCAATATACAGTCCAAGTCTAAAGTCTACAACATCTCACAATAGCAAAATAATAAATACAATCATCCAAAATATCAACTGGGAACAACTCAGGGAAACCTACCTAGCTAACTAGGGTGCTAACTGTGTCTCCTCGACGGGCTCCTCCTCAATCTCCGGGTCACAACACTCCTCGATGCCCGGCCCGTAGAATATCGGGCAAATATCCTCAGGATCCTATGGAAAAAATATGCCCAGTCAGGACTGGAGCGAAGTACATAACTCTGAAAGCAACTCCAAATGCATGGTAAGGTGTATATGACTAGCAATAGAAAAATATACAAGATGTACAGGAAAATAAATATATGGTGGAGCAGATAAAGTAGCTGCAATGTAAAACAGGAGAATAATACAAGTAGTGGCGAAGTAACTGCATATGAGAAAACAGGAATACTAGCTAAGTGCCTTGAGCATAAGTTCGTTATGTGATCGGCTTAGGTTGCACATGAATAATCTACGATAACTCCGTTATGCGTGAGTTGCATAACCGACATACACATGAATATTGTTTGGCTTTGATCACATAACCAACTCCTACTCCCCTCCCCCACTAATACTCTTGGATCCAACCACGATACGCTACGTACATGATAAATAACTTGCGCATATGAAGGTGAGAGCACACGAAGCACATGATAGCACATGAGAATCAATACCCGAAGCACATGATAAAATATACGTGATAGAGTACCCGCTGAACACGGTAAGGAGGATAGCATCTCATGACGGGATCCACTAGTACCAGCTCATGAAATAATGTGTCAGAATCAAGTATTACAGTTCTAGAACAGGTGATATAAACGCTATCATGAAATGGAAACGATCAGAGGTACGTACTCGCCTGACGTCTTGAGCAACTAATGAGGATCGAGATCCGAACTGGCGTCGCAAGAACCTATTACAAAAAGCAAGATTAAGTGGGGTTCTAAAGAGTTAAACTGATATAAAATAACTAAAATAAGGTTCTAGGTTTATTCTAGGTCGAACGGGTCAAACCGGTGAAATTTGGATCAAAAAGTCAACCCGGGGTCCAATAAGTCAACTCTAGGTCAAAACTAGGTCAAACATTGACTTTTACGGTAAACGAGGGAAATTATGGTCAACGCTAGGTCAAACTAGTGTGCCCCTAAAATTCTAGGTCAAAACTAGCTCGTTAAGCTAGTAAACCTTCAAACTCGCCTCCTCGAGATACCGGGATACCCTCGGTATCCAATATCTCAACCTAGGCTACGCACCCCGCCTATACCCGCTAAAACCTATGCTAGCACGCGTAAATATATACACATATACATACAAAAGCAACACTAATCCTATTCCTAGGCAATTACTCAAAAACTCTGCTCCGATATTCAATTCCTTAGGTATCTCAAGGTATTGAGATACCTTGATATCTCAAGGTATTGAGATATCCCTCTAATGCCTCACTAACTACCCATCTAGCTAGCTATCTATGCAATACATATACACCTAGGTAATAATCTAGGCGAGAATATATATATCTAACACATATATATATATATATATATATATATATATATATATATATATATATATATATATATATATGTACACCTACATATCTATATGTATATATATATCCACAAATACACATATACACATAACCCTTACCTACACAAACCGGCCGAAACCCCCGCTTTTGCCAGCATGAACACACACACACACACACACACACACACACATATATATATATATATATATATATATATATATATATATATATATATATATATATATATATATAACTATCTAACTAGTATCTATCTATCTATCTATCTAAACATATATATATCTAGATATATATAGATCTATATCTCTCTCTCCCTCTCACTACCTACACGCTAGCCTCGCTGTTGCTGCTACACGCTGCTACTGCCGCTGCGCTGTGCTGCTGCGCTGAGCTGCCGCGGCGCGTTACCGCTGCTGCCGCGGCGCTGCGCGCGCCTGCAGCTTCTGCTGCTGCTCGTTCTGCTGCTGGCAGCTACTGCTGCATGTAGCTGCCTCGCTGCTGCGCTCCGCTGCAGCGGCTACTGCCACTGCCTCCCCCCTCGCTGCTCTCTACTTCCCCCTCCTCGACACACCACACACACACACGACCACACATATATAGATATACAAACACATATTTATATAGATATATACATACATACATATATATAAACTCATATACACACACACACACATATATATATATATATAAATACATACAACACACACAACACGCCACCAACGTACGCCCAACGACCCCTACGCACATAAATACATATATATATATAAAATACAGCCTGAGAACTCTAGCACACACTCCCCGAAGCTAACCCAACGCGCGCACAAGCCCGAAACCAAGAAACTAAGTCAAAATGGTCGTTCGGTCATTTCGACGAACACGAGGTGTGCGGTTCGTAAAACCTCCTGAAACGCACACCAAACCTACTCGAAATTGGCCCAAAATTTACTCACGGGTTCTAATCGACGTCTAGATCCTAGAAAAAAAATGCTAACTCATCGATTCTAGGTCCGTGACAAAAACATGCACGCACAAAGAACCTACGACGACGAAAATCCCTAAATCGCCCGAAACGCCCATTTCTCCGCGACACGACTTCACGTGTCCGAACGGAGACACTTACTAACCCCCAAGGCACCTAAGCACGTCTACCTAGGTCTGTCTAACCTAGGGTATCACCCAAAATTGGGCCAATCTCGGATTTCATCCAAAACTGACACAAAACCTAATGTCAAAGTCTCCAAACACAACCAAACTTGTTCTAACTTCCTCCCACGGGTAGCCTTAGGGTCTAAGAAGGTTCTAAACTACTAATTACACTATATAATAGCAACCACTAAGAGGAAATTTAGGGTTTATCTCTTGGAAGTTGAAATCTCAAGGCTAAAGTCTCCAAAACCCTTAAAATCACCACCCTCAAGCTCCAAGCCTCCAAATCAAGCCTCCATACTAAATCTAGGCACTACACACCTAGGTTAGAGAAAAGTATAGGGTTAGGGTTCACATCCATGAAGAATAGAAGAAGAAAGAGAAGAAATGGAGAACTTACTTGCTTGAAATAGGAAGTGGGAAGAAGAAAAGAAGAAGAAAGAGTGGAGAAGAAGAAGAAGAAGAAGAAGAAGAAGAAGAAGAAATGAAGAAGAAGGGGGGGCTGCTGGTTTCGGTCCAGGGAAAGGGCCGGTCAAGTGTAATTAAAGGGTTACATTAATGAAAAATGACTAAAACACCCTCATAATTAGTCATTCTAATTGGGATTTGGGTTTGGGGTTCCAAATACACTCAAATTAACTCCTAATCACTCCAACTAACTTATTAAAAATATAATAATTATTCTAAATCCAAAAAATAGGTCTAACAAGGGTATTGGTTGGGTCGGACATGGGTCCACTAGGGTCTGACATGGGTCCAGACTAGCCAAAACCCTAAAACAACCAATAGAAAAATAATACAACCATCAATTAAATATAAATATAATTAATTATAAACAATACACAATTTACCAAATAAAAATAAAAAAATAATCCTATTTTCTAGAATTGGGTAGTAACAAAGCCGTTGATCTTTCATCCGCAACATTCTCAGATACAATCCCGCCAGTAGTAGTTCAAATAATATCGGAGGTGGATGAACCCACCATCTCGAATGTTCCTTCTTCGTCGAGCATGCCAACAACTTCAACTGTTGTTGGTGTCTCTTCTTTTCTCGTGCCATCTGTTGAACCAACGACTGTGGCAACATCCTCTGCAGTCATTCCGGAAGGGAGATTTAATGATGTTGCGGCCACTCCCAGCGTCCATTCGAGCTTCGCTATGCTAGTTAAACAATACACTAGCATATTCTACCTCACTTTGAAAGAATTAATATCCATGGTGCTGGAGAAGAATCTAGGCTTTGATGCTTTGAAGACATCCTCCAAGCTCACTATAGCGCAAATTAGAAATTTCAATGATGCTGAAAGAGCTAATGCGCTAGAGCAAATGGTTATTGGTTTAGAACAACCCATTAACGAATATTTACAACTATTCCGAGGCAGCATCAATGACTTGGCTCAGGCTGAGTATGACTCACTAACTGCAAAATTTACTCAGAAGACAGAAACTTTAAACAAATCCTTCCAGGAACATCAACAAGAGATGGAGAAAGAGCAAGCAGTATTGGTGGAGAGTATTCCTCAGCTAGCCAAGTGCCGTACCGAATGTGAGGGATATGAAGTGAGAGTTCAAGAATTGGAAGCTGAACTTCAAGAATTGGAAGCTGAACTTGCTCAAACAAGGGAGAGGCTTCTCAAAACATCGCTAGTTTGTAATGTATTGGAGGGCCAAGTGAAGACAGCTCAACAGAACTTGACACATGTGGGTGTCATTCACGCAAGTTTTGTTGATTCTCTGTCCGAACTATCTCTCTTGAGCAACGACGAAGCAAGGCTGGAACTGGCTCGCACCTACATTTTAAACTCCAGGAATGAGAGAATGACTGCTTTGGCACAACAGATCCGCGATTTAACTTCTCCTCCCTAATGATGTACTTTTTTGCTCTTTTTGTAATTTGTTATTCCCAGAGATAATAAAGATATATTTTCTGACTTTGTGGACCCATCACTTTTAGAATATAAATGATAGGCTAAGATGAAAGTGATATCAGAGGTAATATGGACATGATATACTTTCGGTAAGGTTTAGCTGAATATATCTATTCAGAGGTAATATGAACATGATAGAATATGATCCAACTAAATTTGTATACAAAACACTATCAGAGGTAATATGGACGTGATAGGTTTTAAATTTTCAAATTTGTTAAACATATCTATTCAGAGGTCATAAGAACATGATAGAATATAATTCAGCTAATCTTTGTATATAGTATCGTCAGAATAAAATCTTTACCATACCCCATTAAGCAAAGGAGATCAAGCATAATACTTCTTTAGGAATTTGCCGTTGATAGGAGCCATTATCTAATCTCCATTAGGCTTGGCTAATCTGTAAGCGCCATTTGAAAATGTTGTTTCAATCACATAAGGGCCTTCCCATTTGGGCTGGAATTTTTCCTTACTCTTATGTGTAATGATCATTGGCCTCTTCACAGCTAATACTAGCTCACCAACTTTGAACACTCTATCCTTCACTTTTTGATTAAAAGCTCTAGAGAGCGTGCTTGGTAGAACTCGATGCGCTGTTGAGCTTGAAGGCGTTTCTCGTCTAACCCTTCTAGCTCTTGAAGTCTTAAACGATCATTATTTTCCTCAGTCAACTCACTAGCTACTGCTATTCTGAGGGATGGAATTTGAATTCAATAGGGAGAACTGCTTCACACCCATAAACTAATGAAAATGGGGTACAGCCCGTTGGTGTTCGTACCGTTGTACAGTATGCCCACAGACATTCTTCCAATTTTTTGTTCGAAGAGACAAACTTCTTTAAGAGTTTGATAATGGTTTTGTTGAAGGCTTCCGCCAAACCATTAGTAGCAGGATTATATGCCGTTGATGCCATATTTTGTATCCGATTCTGATCGCAAAATAGGTAAAACGCTTGACTGATGAATTGAGGCCCATTGTCATGAATTATCCTTCGGGGTATCCCAAAGCAATAAATGACATGATGCTTGATAAAGTTGATTACATCGGATGTCTTTACCTCAGCAAGAGGAATTACCTCCGCCCATTTGGAGAAATAGTTAGTGATAGCCAATATAAACCGATGTCCTCTAGAAGATGAAGGACGAATAGGACCAATGATATCCATACCCCATGCTTCAAAGGTCCATGATGCAATAGTAGGATGTAAATATTTAGAAGGTTGATGTATAAAATCTGCATGAACCTGACAGGCTTTGCATTTTTCTTGCATATTCTACGGTATCCGCAATTATAGTAGGCCAGTAGTATCCCATCCTCCTGATACGATCCTGCAACTTAGGATCGGGTTGATGTGCTCCACATACTCCATCATGAGCCTTATCGGATAATCCGCCTTGCATTATCATCAGAGAGACATCGTAACAGTAGTCCATCATATGCTCGACGATACAAACTTTGTGAAGAAGCATCAAAATAGAAACGTAGCAATCGTCTTTTGATAGATGCTGCTTCTTTAGGATCCTCTGGTAAGATTCCATATGACACAAACTCTATAAAAGGACTTCTCCAATCTCTCTTAGGAGGAATCATGTTTGTAGCATAGCTGCATTCTATGTAAAAATTATTTTTTACATAAAATAAATCTCTGTTAAGAAGGATCACCGAATTCTGCCTTCTTATAGGAATAGCTAGATCTGCAGCTAGACTGGCCAGAGCATCAGCTTCCAAATTTTGAGATCGAGAAACATTTTCTAAGAAGAACCCTTTAAAGGATATTGCTATCTCGATCGTTGTTCGGTGATAAGGAATGAGGTCTGGATTGTGGACTTCATATATTTCTCTGACCTAATTGACGATCAGCTGAGAATCACCAAAAGCTTCCAAGTATTCAACATCTAATTCTTTAGCAACTTGAAGCTCAATCAATAGAGCATTATACTCTGCCACATTATTAGAGTATGGTTCACTAAGAGAATATGCTCGATAGATAACGAGTTTATTAGGAGTCAACAGAACAATCCCTACTCCTGAAATCACGTTTTCCTTGGGACCAGTTCTGGAATCACCATCAAAGAATAGCTGCCATGTATCACCTTCTATTGCCGAATTACATTCTGCAACTTCATCAAAAATGTCCTCATATAATTTGGAGGTTTCTGGAATTGGATGGGCAGCTAAGAAATCAGCCAAGGCTTGACCTTTCATGGACTTCTAAGGGACGTACACCATATCATACGATGTCAATAGCATTGCCCAAGTCGCAAGTCGAGAATTAAGGATACTTGGCTTATTCATCAATACTCGAAGTGGATTGACTCTGGAGATGATATAAATAGTTTGGCCCGTCATGTAATGTCGCATCTTCTGAATGGTGAACATTAGGGCCAAGCATTCTTTTTCTACTGGGTTATACCTGTGTTCTGCTCCGACCATCATCCTGCTTAGATAGTAGATAGCATGTTCATGAACCTCGTTGTTCTTCTGTGCAAGGAGAGCCCCTAAAGAATGATCCATTGCTCGAACATACAACAAAAATGGTCTTCCTATGACGGGAGGCACCAGAACTGGAGGATTAGTAAGATAGCGTTTGATGTCATTAAATGTTTGTTGACAGGCTTTGTCCCATACGAATGACACACATTTCTTCATTAGACGAGAAAAAGGTTGACATCTTCCAGAGAGGTTGGATATGAATCTCCTGATATAAGCTAGATGAACTTAAAATTCCCTAAGTTCTCTGAGATTACGGGGCGGTCGCATTTCTAGGATAGCTTTTACTTTATCAGGGTCAACTTGAATGCCTTTAGCAGTAATGACAAATCTTAAAAATTTGCCACTGGATACACCAAGAAAGGACTTTGTAGGATTTATTTTGAGTTAATGTTGGCGCATCAAACCAAATATTGTCTTCAAGTCTTGGATGTGATTATTCTTGAGGCGGCTTTTAATAGCAATATCATCTACGTAATATTCCACCATTTTGCGTAAATGCTCATAAAATATGTTATTCATAGCTCGTTGATATGTAGCCCCGATATTCTTCAATCCAAATGGCATGACTGTATAGAAATATACACCTAATGGTGTACGAAAAGCAGTATGCTTCTCATCTTCAGGATTCATCTTAATTTGATTGTATCCTGAAAATCCGTCCATGAAAGACATGCGCTCAAAACCGCATGTATTATCGATCATGACGTCTGTAATGGGAAGAGGGAATTTATCTTTAGGGCAGGCCGCATTTAGATCTCGGAAGTCGATGCAAACACGTACTTTTCTATTTTTCTTCATAACTGGGATAACATTAGCGACCCAATCTGGATGTTGTTCTTCCCGGATGAACCCACAGGCTATTAATTTCTTAACTTCAGCTTCAATGGCATCCATCATATCTGGGCAGAACCGGCGTCGGTGTTGCTTTACAGGCTTTGAATTGGACAATATATTGAGTTTATGGGTAGCCACTTTTGGATCAAGACCTGGCATGTCCTCATAATTCAAGCAAAGACATCGATATATTCTTTTATCAGCTGGATTATTTCTTCTTTTTCTTCTTCAGAAAGATTGTTACTGATAAATATCGGCCTTGGTAAAAATTTATCCCCAACATTGACTTGGATAACCTTGTCTTCAGTAGGTGGTTCTTTATGTTCGAACCGGAGTTCCCATTGTGTATCCATTTGCTGTGCCCAAGATTCATTTTCAAATGGTTTAGATTCTTGTTCCTCTGTTTCGAGGAAATCTGTCAACACCATATTTACTGATAATGCCAGTTCGAATTTATCATCTGAATCAGAGGATAACAAATCATCTTGAGAAGAGAAAATGGTCTCATCACTTGACTCAGAGTTGTTTGAAGTTACAAGAGATGTGGTATACCCTAACCCAAAACAAGTTTGTTGACAGTAAGGATCACCATGCAGCAGCATTCATCTGCCTTTTCCATAGTTGAGGCCTGGCTCCAACTTCAAATCATAACCCATATTTTGCATAATCTTCAAAGCCTGTGGGCCATATCTATGGATTTGCATTTTTCCAACATCAGACTCGGGAGAATCCTCTTGTACAATCGGTCTATTCTGCATTCGACCGAAGACTATTAGATGTTGATCGTTGCGAGTAGGTGGAACAATAAAGATAGAATCTTCATGTGGCCCATATGTCATGACGATATTAGATGTTGATGCTACTTCCCACACGTATGGATGATAGAAGTCTATAGCTTCCAAGAATTTTTGTACTATGGGTTCTATATCTTTATGAGGAGAAGATTACTGATTAGGAAATTGGGCGTCAGTATACTGGAAAAGAGAATCTTTATTATCATCAACAAACGCATCCCTATTTACATCAGATAGTTGCTTGTTGCGCCTAAGGTCAATAACCAAAGCTGGAGGTTTCTTGTTCAGATCTATCACTAGAGGATCATTTCCTCCTCCCGACTTTGTTTTGCCCAAGTGAATAGTCATAGGTTCTGAGACTTTTGGATGGGTAACCCGTCCTTTCACTTGGATCGACAAAGGTAGCTCAGCAGATGGTTCTCCTGGCTCCTGGTGGGATTCTTCCTCCATTTTGCTTGACACCTCTTTTATGTAGTCTTGAGTATATAATATGGCATCAGAATAGTAAGATTCAACCCCTTTGAACGAATTGAGATCAGCAAACTCTGTTTTTACTGTTCCTTGAGCGTCTACATATTTGAAACATTGATGTAGAGTTGAAGGAACAATATTGTGATCACGGATCCATAGTCTACCCAACAGAATATTGTAAGACACCTCTGAATCAATGACATAGCATGTAGCTAATGATCTAAGGTTACCAATCTGGATTCTCAGACGAATCTTCTCCAACGGCCTGCTTTTCCTGGCATTGAAGCCCACAATTGTAGTGGTAGTGTAAGCCAGTTCACTGGTAGGAATTCTCAATGGTCTTAGCAGACTATGAGGGATAATACTGATCGACGATCCCGGATCTATGTGAATCCAGTCTACCTCAATGGAGCCGACGTATCCTGTGTAATAAAGAGGCATATCGTATTTGTTATGTTTCAACAACATGTCCTCTTGAGTGAAAGTGATGTTAGGGACCACTTCTATCACACTATGGCATTGAGGACATGCCACAAGCTCTTTATCAGGGGACTTGAGCTGAGTCAAGCATACATCTGCTTGCATTAATGCTTCACTCAAGTCTTGACGAGTGTCTTTGGATAGCCGAAGTAGCTCAAAAATGGACAATCTGGCTGGAGTATTAGCTAACTGAGCCAAGATATCGAAGTTATATGATTTCTCTAAACCTTTGTTTTGAATATTCTTTAGAGGTTTATCAAAATAAACTTCCTTTTGTTTACCTTTGTCCATATAAGCTAATTTAGAAGGACCTGCCTCTGGTACTACAGGTTCAGGCTCTGGAGGTTTGGTAGCTGAAGTGTCTGCCATTGCTTCTTTCTGATTCCCTCCATATTCTTTGAGGTAGGCTTTCCCTGACCGTGTTCCGGTTGCTAAAGCCTCTTTTTCCAATGTCGAGGATATTCCAACCATATGACATGGTTTACATCTTGAGTTCTTCTTAGACTTAGCTTTAGCAACTTTAGTCTCTTCCTAAAGTTTTGATACTAGATCAGGGTGAACCTATATGATCTCTCCACGCTTGGTAGTTAGGGGCACTAAATCTTGATTTTGACCCCTGGCAGGAGAGAGATTAATAATATCCATCATTGTCTGTGGAATAGGTACTACACCATCCAATACTTCTTGAGAGAGAAAATTGCCAAATTGGAGTGAGATCATATTTGCAATGACCGTCTTCTCGTTATTACGCAAAGTGATGACTTTGGCGTCGATCAACCCCTGGATTTTCCTTTTCAGTACATAGCATGCCTTTATGGGGTGATGTATGTATCTGTGAAAAATGCAGTACTTAGGGTTATTTGTACTACCGACTTCATTTGGACGCTTTATCTCTGATAGAGTAAGCTTGCCACTTTTGACTAGACAATCAAAAATGCTTGGAATATCGTCGTCGTTAAAAGAATATTCTTCTTTAGGTTTGGAAGTTCCAGGATTCGTCTGTGTAGTTACCGGAGTATTTTGCCTGGATGTATTGATTGCCAGGGCTTCCTTTCCTTTTGAACTACGAGTATGGTCATTATTAGAGGATGATCGCTTCCCTCTTTCAGAGGTAGAGATCATGATTCCGTTGTCACGAGCCTTCCTACTATTGTCTTCAGCGGCTACTGCCGGTATGATAAATGAGGGCCAATCATGGAACTGATATGGTCCTGTGAATACTGAGATCAGTGGAAGAAGATTCTTTCTGCAAATATCCACTAAGGCAGAATCGGGAACTCCAGGAGGCATCTCTGAAGTAGCCTGACGAAAGCGTTCAATGAATGTACGAATGTTTTCTTTTTCCTTCTGCTTTACTTTAATGAGTGATGACATAGACATTTCCATTCCTCCATCGTAGAATCGAGCGAAGAATAGAGTCTTAAAATTTTCAAAAGAAGTAATGCAGTTGTCAGATAGACTACGATACCATTGGTAAGCTACCCCAGACAGACAGCCTTTAAACACTCGAGTGAGAAGGACATCATTTCTTTGCAGCAATACCGTCATCATGCTGAAGTACTTCATATATTGGCTTGGCGATGTCTCTCCCTCAAACAAAACCATAGCCTGTGGTTTGTATTTTGGTGGGATAGGGATCTCATCCCAGACAGCTGGATATGGCAGGTTAATTCCCAACTTCTTGAGCTGATCTTTATGCTTCAAGGCGTCAAATTGGGCTTTTAATTCCCGAACTGCTTGTATCGAGTCTTCAGTTGGGAAAGGGACAGCAAAAAGGTGAGAGATTGGGTGTATTGTAACTCCAAAAGGAGGTAATACATTCTTCGGGTTAAGAGGTTGAGGAGTAGCTGATTCTTGGTTTTGAACAGGCTCTTAGCTTGTATTGGATGGTGGTATGTCTACCCCCACACGTAGTTGAGTCGAAGGAATAGGTGTTTGAGCTATTGCAGCTGTATATTGAGTCACCATCATTTGGCGCATACTCTCAATTATGGTATACATCTCTTTAAGTGATGCCTCCAATACAGCGATGCGTTGTTCAGTACTTCCTGATGGGGAAGCTTCTTCATGTTCATCTCCAACAGCATAAACTCCCATTTCTCTAGATGCCACTGAGGGATTAGTATAGATCTCTGTAGAGATTGAATCTATACTTTTAGCATCAAATTCAGAAAACTGGCGACCCCCAGTGTCAGAATCAGAAGAATATGAAGCTGATTGTCGTGACCTCGAGAAAGTGTTTCAAAAAATACCTTCTTCGAAAGTCTCGATGAGTCTGTCTAATCTCCTTTGGCTCGGGATTCTAGAGGGATGACGTCTTGAACTCGACTTTCCTCTAGGAATATGCGAAACCATGTTTACAGAAGAAAATATTTATTCTTCCTCCTGTAATGACAAAGAGTAGTTCAACCGGTCAAAAACTAACCGTTTTGCTTTAGAACAGCAATAGTTAATTACAACCTTATGACTATTACAATAGTATTCTCTAGGGGGTATAATAGATATATTAGGAGATCCCCTGTCTTTGCGTTTCTGGATCAAGAAATCACGCAAATCCGGGGGATTACCAGAAGAAGAAGAAGGCTTATTCTGCCTTTTTACATCAGTAGGAATGTGGATATTAGAAACCATAACTCTTTCTCTGCCATAGGAATATAACAGTTCTTCCATGTAAGTAGCATACGATCCATCATATATCCGAGAAGCGTATTTTACCATGAAACGAATCTTCTTTACACGGACAGACTTATCCTGGCATAATTTAGAGTTTTGTACGGGTTCACGTAAAACAGGGAAAGTCCTCAATCGGCCTTCAGCGTCACGCGTAATCTGAAGAATGGGAACTCTCTTCTTTTGTGGGCGTAACAGCTTAGAGGTTGAAGGATTCGCCACTTATTTTCCTTTGATGTGATCAAAGGGCCCATCTGCCTCATCATAGACGGGAGATGTATTTTTACGCGCAGGGCGCGTTTGAAATTTTTGCATTGGCACTGAGACCTTGCCAGAAATTTTGTCTACCACGTCACAGACTGGAGACGAAAGTTTACGCGCATGGTACGTCTTGGCATTGCCAGAAGTCTTGTCTACCACGTTACAAACGGAAGACAAAGTTTTACACACAGGGCATGTTCGAGACTTCTGGGTTGGCACTGAGGCATTGCCAGAAGTTTTGTCTACCACGTTACAAACGGGAGACAAAGTTTTACGCGCAGGGTGCGTCTGAAACTTCTGGAATGGCACTGAGGCATTACCATAAGTGTTGACTACCACGTCACAGACAGGAGACAAATTTTTACACACATGGCGTGTTGGCTGTGTCGTCACAACCTTGTTGATCAGTGAAAGAGAGCTTGTAGGAAGGGTAGAGGACGTCTTAGGCATCCACACTTTACGCAACTTCCTGTTGTTCTAGACAGAGAAGGAATGAGAGCCACCCCCTGCATGAAGCATATCTTCATAGGCATATTGGTCGAACTGGACGACCAAAGTCTTCTTCGTTGATCCGACGGATAAAGTATCGTGTCGAGCAATTACTTTCTCGTCAGAGGAGAAAGTCGTCCCCAGCAGAGTCGCCATTCTTGTTTGCGGGATTAAACAAAAAGGTTTATACGAAACCTTTGCTTACAAACTTAAAAGAAAAAAGAGTACAATTAATCCTATACGAGGATGTTAAGTACAATAAAATGATTCTGGGGAAGTATTGCTATAGAAGTCTGATCTGCGGTTGATCACTTTATTCCTTGGACCACACGATGAGGAAGAAGTGTTGTAGAAGAAGAAGAAGCTTCAAATATTGCAAGTGGGATTGAATTCTTGTTGTCGAAGTTGTCAACAAATACTCTCTGTCTATGCTCTCTCTCTCTCTCTCTCTCTCTCTGATCTCTGATTATGCCTTGTCCGGTCTGTGTGTCTGTCTCCCTGTGACCAGAGGTCTCTATTTATAGAGATCAATGAAATAACTGTCTAGGTTGGCGTAAAAGGCCAAACTGTGAAGAGAGTTGCATCTTTTACGCTGCGGTTATGACAACTGCTACCCACGTTCCCACAGTCCTCTGAATCTGCGTATGACACGTGTCCCATTACAAGGCAACGTGTATAACTACTTCTCGAAGATCATGGCATGCAAGCCACGTAGGTAACTGCCCTTGAGTAAAGATGGTTGGCATAAAAGCCAAATAACTATCTTGTTGGCGTAAAAGCCAAGCTGTGAAGAAGAAGACTTCTTTTAAGCTGCGGTTATGATAACTGCTACCCCACGTTCCAATTGTCTTCTAAATATGCGTATGACACGTGTCCCTTCATGAGATAATGCGTATAACTGCTTCTCGAAGATCATGGCATGCAAGCCACGTAGGTAACTGCCCCTGCGTAAAGATGGTTGGCGTAAAAGCCAAATAATTATCTTGTTGGCATAAAAGCCAAACTCTGCGTAAAACTTGATGATGCATGAATAATAGATAACCAGCATAAAATAGCCAATTATCCGTCATGACTGAGGTCTTGAACATATTCTGGGCTAAATAGCCTTATCACGTACCTTTGCAAATATAGCCGAGTTGGCGTATTTCGAGGAGATAGCATACGGCATACTCCTTATAGTTGAAAATAGCCTGATTGGCGTAAAATGCAAGGATGGTGATGTGAGCGTATTAGTCCCAGTCTTCGCTTTCCCAGTCATGGCAAATATTTTAAAAATAGAACAAAATCTCGTGCATTAAATACAGAGATATGCCTCAATCCCGTGTATTAAATGCCGAGATTTGCCTTGAGCTCTGTAATAGAAACAGCTTTTGACATGGCTTCTGATTTTGTCTTATCTTGAGCGTAAAAACTCATTTCTGCCCATATAGAATAGCAGCGTATTCTTTAAATGCGTAAAAATGACTTGTATCAAGAATGTCGCTAAACGACAACCTGGGTCTCTGTGCAAAATTATCATCACAGCCGTCCTCTCGATCATCGTACAGTACTTTTGTCAAAAGTCAGGTTCATTAATTTGTCTGACAAATTCATCCGAGGAATACGAAGAGTCCCTCGTACAACTTTATGCTGCATTAAAAACAAGCGTATTTTAAACTTTACGCATGAGGGTAAAGCAACCTTTTACGTATAACAGTCTTGAAGCGCTACTTTACACGGACAGCTCTGACGCTCTACTTTATGCCAAACAGCTCTGAAGTCCTATTTTATGCGGACAACTCTGAAGCTCTACTTTACGCCAAACAGCTCTGAAGCCCTATTTTACGCGGACTTCATGTATGTTGGGGGTTTTTACTGTATAATACGCGTACAATTTTCCAGCGTATTTTATGCTTCTACAGTGCTTTAGTTCTGTGATTAAGTATTTACATATTTTATTGTGATATATGTGTCTCCTTATGGAGTTGGATATTCGTGTGCGATTGATTAGATAGTATTGTGATCTAGACAGCATTCTACCACTGTCACACCCGTCCCAAAAATACGTAGGACTAGGACACGTAAGCATGCCAGCCGCATGGATATGGCAACTCCAATATATGGAAACCAAAACCCGTACGTACGCTATAATATGAATATCAATCCACAAGTGGTATAAAGCTATCACAAGTCACAGGGTACAATCTAAATCTCATCCACAGAAATTTAAATATAAATAAGTAACCAGTATTTATGAAACTAGATCTCAATAAGAAGTATCTAAGGATGATAGTTGGGTGAAAATAAATCCACTACCAACTCGAATTAAGAGTAAATACAATATAAATATAACACAATATAGGAATACCACCTAACAATCACAGGGCTCGAAGAGATGACATCCTCGCAACATATGTAACCATTCGAATCTGTACTCCTGCGAATACTCAAGAACAGATACACTTGGAAGGGCCAGGTACTCAGAGGGACATAACAAGATACATAAAAGTATGCCAATAAAGTATTGGAATAAATATCCAATGGTCGCCTAACCGTCTAAGTGAATGCATTTAAGAATAAATTTCCCCATAAGTGAGCTATCTGGCTGAAAACTGGGATTTGGCATGGTTCTCTATTGGAGATCCAGGGGCCTAAAAGGCACGACGTCTATTGAACGCCGGTGGCCCGCCTGATAGTATATAATATATAGTGGTCATCACCACCCGTATCTCCGACGGATAATCTGGACGCATAGGAGAAAAGTACAAAGGAGCTCAAATGCGGTACTTGTTGTTCTCCCCACCCAATGCTCTAAGCATGTCACATCCATGACACAATTTGGTTTATAGCCTATTCTTAGTACCCTAGCCCAATCCTGCAACCAAATAAGGACAAGGATGGGACCACCGTGCTACAATAAGCTATGTCCATGGACCTCTAATAACTGCTAAGTCTTTTAGCATACAAAGTTTCTATTAGCAGTTATCCCTAACGCACGGCCCATACGTATAGGAGGCCAGACCTGTCACGCAGTCCATGATCTATATGAGACTCACACTCGTGTAACAACTGTGTCACAGCCAATGAACCTAATGATGCTACATGATAATGGAGTAGTCTCATAAACAAGGTCAATGCAAATACATAAATAAAAATATATCGCGACGACACCGTCGCGCGTATTTTATATAACAGTTAAAATATATGAACTAAAGATAGAAAATAAAGATGCATGCAACATATGGAATATAAATAATAGTACAATGGCAAGGTATACTTGCCTGCTCTGAAAAAGAATGAAGTCCCAACTCAAGGCGTCGTCCGATCTACCCGTCACATAAATTAAACAAATTAGGTTACAAAAGTGGGTGAATAGGTTCCTCCATTTTAATCTATTTTAATTCTGAATAAAATAATCTAAAATATTATTTTAATTTTATTATAATCTGATTTTATGGTTAAACTCTAATTTTGGTCCAAAGAAAGTCAACTTAAGGATTTGTGATCCGTGGCACGCAAATCGAGGCGATCCGTTGACCAAAAAGTCAACCAACTCAAATCCTAGATTTGTGTGTGAAATCCTATATATTTCAATGCTACATGAATGCTAGAATCGATAGTTTCATAAAATTATAAGTCGGTAAAGAGTTATGGCCACAAGGGCGCACAGATGACAGTTTTCGGTAGTTTCCTATTTACGTCTACGTTGCACAAATTTTACTATAAATTAAACTTTTATATTAAATTATAAAAAATAATTTTATGTAATTTCATCATGTCAGATTTTTGAAACTTCAAACGGCTCATAATTCCGAGTTGGGGATCTCCCGAAATCTCGAAAATACGAAAATGCGTCTAATTTCGGACAGCTGACACTTTCAGAATATTCTGGAAAAATAGGTTCTGAAATTACTGAAATAATTTCTCTATTCATAAAACTAACCTTTACATGATTCTAACAAAAAAAACTGGAGTACATTTGGAGTCCGTAGCTAGGAGATATCGTCTTTTTAAGTCGTCATAACTACTAGAAAATGAGGCTGAATTTATGACGAATTTTGACTGTTTTTGGACGAAAAAGAGGGAAATTTGGGGAAGAAAAATATGAATGATGAGGTATTTATAATGGTGGACACTACTTAATTGAATACAACTAGGATTGGCTAATTTGGATATGATTATGATCAGTTTAAATAAGGATAGGATATACATGAAGTTGCTTTCCTAGTAGGCTCAGGATTTGAATTAATTTAAAAAAAGAGTTTGAGGTTATCTCAATAATTTATAATCTTAAATATAATTAAAGATAATGCAAATAATTTATATATAATCTTATTAATATCTATTAACACTAAATTAGCATCTATCTAATATTAATACTATATATATCCAAATAAATCCTAAATAATTTTAAAAATATAAATAAATTTCTTAAAATTCTAAATAAATTACAGAAAAATATAATTAAATATTTTAACCAAAAATAAATATTTGGTAGGAACAATATGCAAGTATGGTCTCATAGTAAATCATGGAAGTCCTAGAAATTTAGGTTCCCTATGTTTTAATTACCTAAAAATTCTAGAAAAATCTCCAAAAATCTAAAGTAGCTTAAAAATGATTCTAAATAAATATTTATATAAGTAAATATACTAAAGAATTTATTTTCTAATTAACTAATAGAATACTCTAAAAAAATTTAACATCTATAATAATTATAATAATATAAAATACACACAAAATATCTATTTTGGGTGGGGGAGTTTACAATCTACCCAACTTAAAACAATTTCGTCCTCGAAATTAAAATAAGGCATAATTTATTAAATTCTTCACATTCGTATATAAGTCACGTCAATCGCAATCTCTTCCAAAAATTTAAATAACAAAATCCATTCAAATCTATCGCGATCACTTCAAAATTAAGATAATCACAGTTCAAATCAAAATTCAACCTATTGTAATCTCTTCTCACTTTTCTAAATCATTAATATCCAAATTTAAATTGAATCCATATAACATCTTCAAAATTTAAATAATTTCATATCAAAATTTACCTCACGATCTCCAACTATCATAATCTTCTTTAGAAAATAATTATAATCAAACATTATTCTAAATTTTTACTTAAGAATTTCGTACTCTTCAAATTTTAGTTTCAATTTACATCCTCAATATTTCAAATAGGTAATCCAGCAATCAAAATTTAACTTTTAATTCAAATCATCAAATTGTAAAATTTTATATCTACTTCACCAATTGTTCAAGCCTAGAATTCTATATTTATCCTCAAGGTTTAAATCGATGATTCAATCTTCAACATTCAAACTTTAAATCATGTGCTCAAAGTATAAATATTTGGTCCTCACTATCAAGATCTCAAAATTCATTAAATCCTTATCATCATAGTCATTCTTAAAAATTCCTAAATTAAAATGACTTAAATCTCTTAATTTAATCTTACTTGATCGCTGATCATAATCAAAGAATCACCTCAAGTTGACAATGTGACTTCTACCCAACTTAGAATTTACTCATATATCATCTAAGGCTATACCTTTAAGAAAACTATTCCTCAATTTATTTACTCATGTTATTCAATCCTCAAAACTTTAACACCAATTATATTATATATGATATGCCCTTAATCAATTTTAAAAGATAGTCACCAAATAATACGATTAGCCTATGGGGTATATCTAGCACTATCAGTGTATCACTTATTCTAAGCACGAGGTTTCGTCTTTCCAAAATAAGGGAAGACGAAAAACAATGGTAAAGAGTTAAAGAAGGAGGTAATAGAATGGAAGTATGGGAATCAAAGCATTTAAAGGATTCAAATGGGAATTGTCAAGGCAGTTATGGATTGAAACACTATTTGGTAATTTCTTATTCGCATGCTCACATCAGTGCAGTTATGTACTTGATATGATGTGCTTCGTCATATCTAGAAGGTAAGTATATGTGTCTACTGGTCAACTATATATCTCAATCCACGTAAAATAGTATTGCGGAGGGCGAACCAAGCACACTAAGGCTAGCTAGACCTTAATACACTGATTCTAAAATATATTAGTGTGTCGACCCACTAATACATATGTCATGAACAAGCTCGATAAGGAATAAGCTTGCAAAAAGTAGGCTATAATAGCGGCATAAGTCAAGGTAGTACATAAAATATAAATACGCTGGATCATGATGAAAGAAGTCACAAAATATTTCAAGTTCACAAGAAGTTAAGACTATACAATCTCTACAGTTGTCATACTAACTCCTTGTCTAAGTCGCTAGTCGAGCAAATATGGATATGGGCCTCTAAGTTCTCATGGTTTGGATAAACAATATATTCTTATGCAAGCATATAGTTAAGATTATTCAGTTATACTTCATCAATGGATCACAAGGACTATATGATACTAGGTTTATGAGGCATCTACCCAACTTAAAAGAATTAAACTAACACTGTGACGGTCTTAAGAGGATCCTAAAAAATAATCTTGCACATGTAAATAAAGCAGAAAATCTTATTAGGGTATATGAGGAAAGATCTTGGTACTGATTAGGGTATCCTATTTATATACGTAATGGTCATCCTAAGTCTTAGTCATAGCACTTATAGAGCAAGTGTCAATAGTAAGGATAAAAGGGTTACTGGCCGTCAAAGGAAAAGAGGATATAACCTACATTGAGGTGGGGTACATGTTACATGATCTACAACTAGGGGTAATCATCATAATCTAATTGAACAACTCAACCATCAGGTTCTAACTACAAGACACACAATTCAAAATTCAAGATTACAACTATAACTTTAGCAAACTATATATCCTATCATAGAATACAATCACTTAGTCTATAATTAGAGGTGTCAAGTGGCACGAGTTGAAAGATGAAGAAAGGAAGAAGATAATTTAATCGCCGCGCAATTAGCGAACGTTAAGGTCGTAGGGGAACAACATATGAAATTAAATAGAAAGTTTCTAGATAGTATCATGGTTTTCTAAGGAATAGGTGGGATGCTACTCTTCTGTGTTCGGGGTATGATTGAGAAAAATATTACATTCACTCCTCTTGGCTTCCTAAGGTACTGTTCTGCTAATGATAGGACAATGATCTAAATTTATGGTTTTCTAATACTATCTCACTATAAAAGTTAAGTTTGGTCCTAATATTTAACCTTAAATTTCTATTGGTTCCTCAATACTAGGGTCAAACAATATGGTCAAATTCTAACTAACTCTAGTAGTGTCTATACTACTCTCAAGTATTCATAATACATCAAGGGGTAATGGTAAACCAACCTATAGATAAGAAATTCTAGGGTTCACTAGATATTCTAAACTTAGTAGTGTGTCTATATTCTCATTGTATTCTTAATAGGTGTGCTACCATAATTATCATCCTCATAACAGGGGTTCCTATATTCTAGCAGAAGGCCATACTCAAAGAATTATTAGGGAAGCACATGAATCAAGCATGATACAATTGTTCAAAATATAACAGATGAGAAGAAAGATGAGTCATAGTCAAATATGGATGAGATCCTATACTCTAATCCTATTTGCAGGCTTGCTCGGTACAGTAACGTAACCGAGACAATGTGCTCTCGACCTGCATGGGCCACCACTAAAAATATGTCATGCCCAGTCCCAAAAATACGTAGGACTAGGACACGTAAGCATGCCAGCCGCATGGATATGGCAACTCCAATATATGGAAACCAAAACCCATACGTACGCTGTAATATGAATATCAATCCACAAGTGGTATAAAGCTATCACAAGTGACAGGGTATAATCTAAATCTCATCCACAAAATTTTAAATATAAATAAGTAACCAGTATTTATGAAACTAGATCTCAATAAGAAGTATCTAAGGATTATAGTTGGGTGGAAATAAATCCACTACCAACTCGAATTAAGAGTAAATACAATATAATTACAACATAATATAGGAATACCAGCTAACAATCACAAGGTTCGAAGAGATGACATCCTCGTAACATATGTAACCATCCGAATCTACGCTCCTACGAATACTCAAGAACAGATACACCTGGAAAGGCCAGGTCCTCAGAGGGACATAACAAGATACATAAAAGCATGCCAATAAAGTACTAAAATAAATATCCAATGGTCGCCTAACCGTCTAAATGGATGCAGTTAAGAACAACTTTCCCCACAAGTGAGCTATCTGGCTGAAAACTGGGATTTGACATGGTTCTCTATTGGAGATCCAGGGGCCTAAAAGGTACGTCGTATTTTGAACGTCGGTGGCCCGCCTGATAGTATATAATATATAGTGGTCATCACCACCCGTATGTCCGGCAGAGAATCTGGGCGCACAGGAAAAAAGTGCAAAGGAGCTCAAATGCGGTACTTATTGTTCTTCCCACCCAATGCTCTAAGCATGTCACATCCATAACATGGTTCATAGCCTATTCTTAGTATCCTAGCCCAATCCTGCAACCAAATAAGGAAAATGATGGGACCACCATACTACAATAAGCTATGTCCATGGACCTCTAATAACTTCTAAGTCTTTTAGCATACAAAGTTTCTATTAGCAGTTATCCCTAACGCACGGCCCATACGTACAGGAGGCCAGACCTGTCACGCAGTCCGTGATCTATATGAGACTCATACTCGTGTAACAACTGTGTCACGGCCAATGAACCTAATGATGTTACATGATAATGGGGTAGTCTCATAAACAAGGTCAATGCAAATACATAAATAAAAATATATCACGACAACACTGTCGCGCGCATTTTATATAACAGTTAAAATATATTAACTAAAGATAGAAAATAAAGATGCATGCAACATATGAAATATAAATAATAGTACAATGGCAAGGTATACTTGCCTGCTCTGAAAAAGAATGAAGTCCCAACTCAAGGCGTCGTCCGATCTACCCGTCACATAAATTAAACAAATTAGGTTACAAAAGTGGGTGAATAGGTTCCTCCATTTTAATCTATTTTAATTCTGAATAAAATAACCTAAAATAGTATTTTAATTTTATTATAATATAATTTTATGGTTAAACTCTAATTTTGGTCCAAAGAAAGTCAACTTTAAGGATTTATGATCCGTGGCACACAAATCGAGGCGATCCATTGACCAAAAAGTTAACCAACTCGAATCATAGATTTATGTGTGGAATCCTATAGATTTCAATGCTACAAGAACGCTAAAATTGATAGTTTCATAAAATCACAAGTCGGATAAGAGTTATGGCCACAAGGGCGTACAGATGACAGTTTTCGGTGGTTTTCTATTTACGTCTACGTTGCACGAATTTTACAGTAGATTAAACTTGCATATTAAATTCTAAAAAAATAATTTTATGTAATTTCATCATGTCAGATTTTCTAAACTTCAAACGGCTCGTAATTCCGAGTTGGGGATCTCCCGAAATCTCGAAAATACGAAAACACGTATGATTTCGGACATCTGACACTTTCAGAATATTCTGGAAAAATAGGTTATGAAATTACTGAAATAATTTATATATTTAGAAAACTAATCTTGATATGATTCTAACAAAAAAAATAGAGTGCGTTTGGAGTCCGTAGCTAGGAGATATCGTCTTTTTAAAACTTCATAACTACTAGAAAATGAGGCTGAATTTATGACAAATTTTTACTGTTTTTGGACGAAAAAGCGGAGAATTTGGAGGAAAAAAATATGAATGATGAGGTATTAATAATGGTGGACACTACTTAATTGAATACAACTAGGATTGGCTAATTTGGATATGATTAGTATCAGTTTAAATAAGGATAGGATATGCATGAAGTTGCTTTCCTAGTAGGCTTAGGATTTGAATTAATTTAAAAATAGAGTTTGAGGTTATCTCAATAATTAATAATCTTAAATATAATTAAAGATAATGCAAATAATTTATATATAATCTTATTAATATCTATTAACACTAAATTAGCATCTATCTAATATTAATACTATATATATCCAAATAAATCCTAAATAATTTCAAAAATCTAAATAAATTTCTTAAAATTCTAAATAAATTACAGAAAAATATAATTAAATATTTTAACCAAAAATAAATATTTGGTAGGAACAATATGCAAGTATGGTCTCATAGTAAATCATAGAAGTCCTAAAAATTTAGGTTCCCTATATTTTAATTACCTAAAAATTCCAGAAAAATCTCCAAAAATCTAAAATAGCCTAAAAATGATTCTAAATAAATATTTATATAAGTAAATATACTAAAAAATTTATTTTCTAATTAACTAAGAGAATACTCTAAAAAAATTCAACATCTATAATAATTATAATAATATTAAATACATACAATATACCTATTTTTGGTGAGGGGGTTTACAACCGCTGATATTGTACCGTAGGCTGGACGTACCCATATACTCGTGTCCCTATATCGGGTGTGGATCGTGACACATTTTTAGTGGCGGCCTATGCGGGTCAAGCTTCGCAAGTAGTGCGGTGTCTTGGTAGTGCGACGTCTTAGTTGTACTACTGCGTGCCTGCAATAGGATATATGACATAGGATACTAGGATGAGAGAGGGTACTCAATCACAAATTATTTGAGAGATTCATGGGACGACCCTTGAGAATCTTATTATAATTTCTAATTTAAATCTTTTCCATTATTTTTGTCCGTTCTCACTTGTTATTGAAATTGATTCTTGTTGATTAGTTGTTAAATTTAATTCTTGGTGTCGTCGTTGAGTTTGATTTCATATCGAGATAAATTTATGGACTAAATTACGGTATCATCTGATGACATATGTTGATGAGGACAGTGAGAAAGGTGAAACATCTATTTTAGTTATGGAGCCTAGAGTTTATCGTAGCCATATTAGCTGTCGCGGAGGAAACGTAGGAACCTGGACTTGGATGTACATATCTTAGTTATAAAATTTAGAATTTCTCGCAACTATACTAGTCGGCACAGCGAAGATTCTAGACGACGTGATTATAGAGTTGCATACCTAGGTTATGGAAACTATCGTTTATCGCAGCTATGCTCACTAGCGTGGCAAGGATTTTGAGTGTCATAATTTCGGACAGACGTGTATGATTATCAGGTTTATCTTAAACTGGTTCTTAAAGTATCATCTTAATACTTATCTACTTCTGTTATTATAGGACTCTGTTCCATCATTTTTGCTTAGCAGTAGAGATACCTTCAGTCCTTAGTCCAGTTCCATATAGAGCTTCGTTTCATTAGGATTCCTTATTAGTGTGATAATTGGTGACTTACAATTAGGTTTGTGTCTTGAGTATCAGTGTTGACTGTTGGGCATGTGGCTTATGAGTCTGTAAGTGTTTCTTAGTTGGACATGTGAGCAGTAGGCATCAATCTAAAGTTAACACATAGTGTAGTACTTTATAGCAATAGTTCTATGATAGGTGTCATTACAGTTCGTATTGGTACTATAGGTAGAAGGGGAGTAAAGTGTATCAGTGAGGGTTCCAGGAGTTAGTATCAGAGTCAGCATGCCAGTCCTGGATAGTCATAAATTCGTGTAGTTGGGTGATCCATGTAAACAATTAAGTATCAAGGAAACTTGTGTTAAAAATTAATGGAGCATGATATTCAATTTGATGATTGATACTTGGGTGTGTCAAGAGTAAAGAAATGTATATGCATAAAGGGTATTAATGAGTGTGCCATAGTAGGAGAGTACCCATAAGTGTATAAGAGAGTGTGAGAGAATAAGAATACATTGTGCTAAGTAGTAAGACTTGTGTTACAGATAAAAGTAGGGCCTTGATGTGATTAGATATGAGTGTACCGGTATATGACTAGTGATGGATGTATCACCTGATATTGAGGCCAGTAATGTGTTAGAAGCACTAGGTAGAAGAGTGTCTAGAATTGTGTACAGGATGCATAGTGGGTGATAAGTGTCAATGTGAGAGTTCATGAAAGTGGAAGCATGAGTATTAAAAAATTTCAATAGTGTGTCATGGGTTGAGAAATATCAAGATTGGTCATGGAAGGTATGAAGTGTATCACAGATTAGTATATCAGTCTGTAAAAGGTTAAGGGGAGAAACTTATACATCAATAGAGATGTGGAACCATATTTCTGCCTTTGGGAGTAAAGTGAAGTATGTGTATTATAGAAGTTAATAACTAGTACAAGTGATCATGAGTTTTAGTGAGTGTGATGAGGTGATCTAATGAGAAAGCTAGTGTTACTATACCAAGAGTGCTAGTGTTTCTACGCCAAGGATTAGTTGAGCAATGTGCTAGTAACAGTAAGTACCTCGTGTGATAATATTATATTGGTATATCAGTTAATATAATAGAAAATCATTGAAAGTAATAGTGCAAGTAATCCAGGCAGTGCAAATTTTAGTACACAGTTGAGGGGTGTAGACAATTGGTGTATTTATGTGTACCTTGAGTGTTAGAGGCTGTAAGTATATATATATGTATACTTAGATAGATGTAGATAAGAAATATGTATTAGTATATGAGTAGATGATGTGCATGTGTAAGAATATGTGGCTTGAGCATGCTTGAGATGGCACTGCAAACTGACTTGGGTGTCCATCTAGAGTTGTATTAGAGGGAGCAGTACTTAGTGTATTTTGTTGCACTTGTGCACTTGAGTGATAAGAACGACTAGTATAAACAATTATAGTAGATAATAGAGGTAGCAGTAGGTATGATTGTAGTAGAAATAGTGGTACCAAAGGGATAGGGGTATCAAAATTTGGATGCATAATTTAACCTATGGTTATGTTAGAGGTTCTTGGTGTCAGATTTTGGTATTAATAGACAAGTGTGTGCAATATAGATGTACCCATGGATATCTTGTGGACTAGCGATTAGTTGATGTGGGTATCAAGGTATAGGGATAGGAATTAGTGAGTGAATGTGCCAGAGTTAAGTGTATATTAGTGGATGAAGATGTCTAGGTGATGGGTTAACATGCTCTGTTCTTTTTTTTTCTGTTCCTTTTCATTCTGTTTGATTGATTGATTGATTTCTTAGTACCGTATGCTTGTATCAGTGATTTTCTTGCTAGAATGTAGTTAGTAGTACACCCTGACATATACTACAATACCATGACAAAATAGATCATAACCATGCATATTTTCTTTAGATTGTATTTTGTATGACTGTAGGTAGAATTTTCTTAGACCTTGATTGTTGGGGGTTTGACCGTAGTAAAGATTAATGAAGAGGTTATGACTGGGCAGAGAGAGACAATGTGTCTTAAATTTTGAGGATAAACATTAATTTTAATAAAAAGTTAAGAATTTAATATGGCAGAATTGACGATTTTGTTAAATCATTAATTTTTATGAAGATTATGATATGATTGGATTTATCATTAAATTTTTGAGGAATTTAAGAAGATTATCATTAAATTTATTTGACTGTAAGATATAAATTTTAAAATTATATTTCAAATGTTGTATTTGAAGATTTCGTAAGTATTACATTGTTTGAGTATTGTGTGAAAAAAGAATCGAGGAATAAGATCACTAATGGATTAGTGTATGAATTCAAATTTTTGGATGATATTTTAAAATTTATAAATATGCATTGATTGGATTTAAAATTAGAGGATTGTATATTAAACTTTTGTATTTAGTTATTAACTTAAAATTTTGGAGGAGATTATGATAAGAATGGAATTTGATTTTAAATTTGAAGACTTTCAGGAATATGATATTTATAGAATTTTAAAAATATTATGAAATAACAATATGGATTTACTTCATGATTATATGGTTTGATGAATTTAAATTTTGATGGTAATAAATAAATAAATAAATATAACTATTGAGGATCTTAAATTTTGAGGACAAATATTTTTTAAGGGGGATAGACTTGTCACTACCACATTCTAAAATAGAGGTATTTTTGTCTTCTTATTTATTATAAGTATTATGTATATTTTATTTTATATATTGCATGTTATATTTTATATATTATATATAGTATTCATTAATGCATGGGTTAGTAGACTAGACCTAGAAGCCCACTAGATGAACCCTTGACCAAATTATAGGGTTATAGATTTAATTAGCATTTTTGGGAATTAAATATTGGAGATTATATATATTATTTGATTTTAATTGATTGTTGTACCTTACCGTTGCTTCGATATTTGGAGCACTCACTAGCTTTTGCCTTCCAATAAATTTCACACCCTTGTCCTAGACGTGCCCGTCTTCCATTTTGACCCTTGTGTAACTTATAAATATGCTCTCTTTTGCTTCATTTTAGTCGCACAATATTCGTCACAGACGTTTATTTTTAATTCTAAATAAATTCAACTTTGCATCTTTGTGCGTTCCAATCAAAATTGGAGACACAATATCGACCAGTTTTGTACAACCCAAATAATGATAATATTCTATTCTGAGTCTTCTACGTCCATGATACTTGTGTCCCACCTAATTTTAACCGTATGTACTTCCAATTAATTTAAGAACACTATTTATATTAATTTTAATTAAATTAGTGTAAGGACCCAACTTAACACAAAACTAGACCCAACACCAAACCAAACCCCCACTCACACCCTCAAGCTTCATATTAAACACCACACACCCTTTTCATCCACTACATCATACCAAACATGATATTTTCCCTCATTTAATCTAAATTCCCACTTTTGTGCAATTTTCTAATTTTTGGGGGCTTATATGCAAAAGTGCAGTGAGGTGTCCACATCCCATTGGACCCAACACATGAAGAAGAATCATTTTTCTTCTTTAACCGGTCACATATGATTTTTTTTATATATTTTTGGAGTGTGCAACACTCAACATCTTCCCCCTCACCAATCTAAACCATCCATTCAAACCCACTAAATCCTAGCCCTTCAAATTTCTACATGTAGAAAGCAAACCCCTTTCCCAAGGAGCCAACCCCATCCCAAGGAACACATGGCCAGACCAATTCCCTAGGTTTACATCATCCCCTTTTCTCCCCATATATATAAACACTTTTCTTATTATATTTCTATCAACCATCACCAATATTAAACCCTAAACCTAATTTACTAGTAGCCGACTTCAACATCCCATGCCTCCTTCCCACATAACTCATCCATCCCGACCGCCTGGGCGTTATCACCGCCGAGACCCTGGCAGCGCCACCACCGCCAAACTCTTCTCTCCGTTCTCCTCCATCTTCCCCAAGCCAACGTCGCACGTCCCCGACCTGCTTACCGCTGAAACACCGACTTCCCCATCACCTATCCCCGCTGTCAGACTTTTACGCAGCCGAGCCCTGCCTCACCAGATCCGATCCCAACCGCCAACACCCCGCCGTCATCCTCCGCTGACTGCACAGACCCACCGCCTCGCCGGGACTTCCACCATCGTCATCTTCCTCACAGTCGACCCACACCGTCGGACCACCTCGTCGTCGCCATCACGAGTAACCCCACCATCCCCATTACCACCTCCACTCCACAGCGTCCCCGCCTCACGGCAGTCGACTCCACGCCTGAGTCGCCGCCTGAACTCCATCCCGACCGCCTGAGCCTTCGTCCCCGACTTCCCGAGCCACCCCGACGTCTCTCCGGTCATATCGACAGCAGCTCCCAACCGCCTACACCGCCTGGACAACCCTTCCTCCTTTCACCATCATCACCATCGTTACCACCACCATCAGTCCCGGCCATACGACTCCCCTCGCCTGAACACCACCGTCTCTACCATAGTTTCTTCTCACCCCCGACCTCATCTTGCATCGACCATCATCATCATCATCGTCATCACCACCACCACCATCATCATCATCACCACGACACGAGGCCATCTCCGAATCCGACCGCCATGCATAGCCACTATGCGGCCACCCTCGCGGGAGCCCGAGCACCATCTCCGGTCAGCGTCACCCCCTCATTCGCGTGCACGCAGAGGTTCGACCTTGCCTTCCTTTCATGTTGTGTATATGTGCATGTGTGAATAGTGTTAGGGATTAGCATATTGCTTCATAATAGTTTAGTTGATGTGATTGCAAGATCCTGTGTTAGTAAGCCTAATAATTAGTGTGTGTATGATAATTAGCTTTAATGTGTGCACATACTTCATGGGAAATTGATTGCTAGTATTAGATGTGTTGTAGGACCAAAGGTATTAATTGTGGGTATCCCGTATTTATATTTGACTGTATGACCCTGAGTGCTATTGAACTCACTGCCTTGTGTATCTAACCTACTAGGCCATGTGTTAGTGCTACACGAGATTTACAGATTTGGATACTGTGTTAGTATTAGTTATTGTCTGTTGTACACAGTAATCGAGGATATGACACCCGTGCATTTAGACGCACACTTGACCCTGCTAGTTGACCAGTATCACCCCTAGCGTAGTCTCTGAGTTCAGTATAATTATATTTTTGTGTGTGCTAGTGTAACGACTGATACTATATTATTATTATACTATGTATATAGGACTGTTGGATTGTTCAGACGAGACTTCGGAAATAGGATATTGGTATTGCCCGCTCAGGACCACAGGCGAGTACATTCTCTGACAGTTTTTATTATGTTGATCATCTCTATGATTCTAGTTGTATAGCGTACTTGATTCTGACAGTATGGATACACAGGTTAGCATCATCGAGACCTGTCACGAGGAGTCGTGATTGGAATCCATCGTGCTAACTGGAAACGGGGAAATATTAGTAGATTATGTGATCATACCCCACTCTACATGTATCATAGCTCATCCCACACCTCATGTCGGGTGCAGCCTGACTATTACATGCCTCATAGTCTGTTATATATGATTAGCCTGACTATTGCTCGCATCATAGCTAGCCGGGTGGTTAGCCTGACCTTATATGAATCATAGCTAATCATATATAGCAAGCCTGATCTGTCACAAGCCGATCACATGATAGACTGATGTTTCACACACTTAGCTAGATATTTATTCCTGTATTTCCATTTCATTGTTCTAGCATGCACTTGTATTCATTACTAGTTGTACTATTGATGATGATATATTCTCCAGTAATTTTTATTGCCAGTATTTATCTCCATCTTGTATTTTTTTACACTGTATTATAGTTTTTGTCAATATACATGGAACTGATGTTAGTGCTTGTACTTCGCTCCATCCTGACTGAAAATATTTTTTCAGACTGCAACTTAGAGGACTGGTGTCCGACACATTAAGGACCACAGGGAGAGTAGCTGCAGCCTTGGACCTTGTAGCCAGGTGTGATTCCGGGAGGTCTAGATTGGATCACTAGTTATTCAGTTAGTTTCTTTTAGCAATTATGGTACCAGATTTATTTCCGGCATACTTTGAGACTTGAATGTTATTGTTTTAGTTAGATTATTTTGTTTAGACTTGTGTTGTATTTCGTTTATTTTCTCCGATATCTTATCGTGCTTTAGTTCTGTGATTGAGTTTTTACATATTATATTGTGATATTTGTGTCTCCTTATGGAGTTGGATATTCGTGTGAGATTGATTAGATAGTATTGTGACCTAGACAGTGTTCTACCGCCGATCCTGCGGCGTAGGCTGGACGTACCCACGTACTCGTGCCCCTATATCGGATGCGGGTCGTGACACAGTTACCTTGGAATCCCACGTGAAACAGAGAGGCCAAGGGGCCACGTCACCGTGTATCGGAATCCCGCGCTTCCAAGGGAAGGACGTTTTCCCATTGGGATTTTACTTTTACTTTTTTCTTTTTTAACTTAGTCGTCAGGTTCCATTGTTGTTGTCGTTAGATGAGGGGATTAGTGGGTTGATTAAGTTCAAAATGCAAGACATTTTTTGAATTTTTTTTTAAACTAAAATGCCTTTCATATGGCCGTTGTTGTGCTGTATGAATTTTTTTTGAGAAGTTTGTGCTCTCAATGGAATTTCTATAACTTTTATGCTCTGTAGGGAAATTTCCAAAAGGATAATGCCGACTGTTGAGATGTCTCTGTCAAAATGAGTGAAATTGACTAAACCCTAACAATGATAACAATGTCAAAGTCTTATGGTCCGTTTGATTCACTATAATATAATCGTAATCGTAATTATAATAAAATCAAATAAAAAAAAAATTTATTCGAATCTATTACAGTTACGATTACGATTATATTGTAATAAACCAAACGGACCATCAAGAGATAGATGTTTACAATAGTACTAAAGAAAAGCTTCGAAGGCTCATTTCATACCAGACAGAGTGGTGCAGAATGGCCTAACAGATAACACAATAATTTTCACCCAACGAAGCTCAAATGGATGCTCCAAAGTAATTCGACACTTTATCCTACAAGTTACCATGTTTCAGTGCAACATTTTAGACAATCTAAAGTTTCTCGCAGAGAATTAATCCTCTTATTCTCAATCGCTCTATATTCATCGTTAGTACATTCAGAAATACATTGGTGATCGGTTCCAAAAAAATTAAATTATATTTTAGGGCATATTTGATACACTATTTTTTTTTCGGGATAAATTTAGTATGAAAAATCTATTTCTATATTTAATTTATGTTACAAAAATTTATTTTCAGGATTGCAAATATTGGATAAACAATTTATCCACAAAATTTAAAAATTATATCCCTTAAGAATATATGGACATTTTTTATTTTTTTTGCCGGACAAGAAAAAATTTGTTGTTTTGTTTTTTAAACTATGTTATTATTAAAAAAAAATTACTTTTCTTGTTTTTTTTTATCTTTTTCCTTTTTTTTTCTTTATCATTTTTAGGTTTTTATTTTTATTTTTGTTTTGTTCTTTGTATTTTAGTTTTTTTTTTATCTTTTTCATTTTTTAATTTTTTCAGTTTTTATCTTTTTTATTTTGTTAAAGAATGTTTTTTTTTCTTCACGTTTACAATTTTTTTTTGGGTTATTTTTCTTAGTTTTTCATCCTTTAGATTTTATTTTAAATTTTTTTCTAGGAATTTTTATACCATACAATTTTTAAAACAAAAGTTAATTACCAATATTTTTAATTTATAAATATATAATATTTCGGCCTATATAATATTTTGTTTACAGAACATCTCCTTAAAATCTATCATATTCTGGTCCAACAATATTATATTACTTTACATCGTGCAATTTCGAGACCGAGGTGAAGAGGCGTACCAAATATCTCCTTATAATCTATCATATTCGGGTAAGCGAAATACTATATAGCTAGGAATTCTATATTTTAGGAAATCAAATTTCAAGCAATTAAATTTTCTGAAAAATTATATTTTCAAGTGTGGGGACTATATAAATATCTCCAAAAAAATGAAAAAGGATAAAAAAAATTGAATGTAAAAATAAAAAAAGGATAAAAACAAATAAATACAAATACCAAAAAAAAAGGAAAAAAAACAAATAACAAAAAATATTGAAAAAATAAAAAATATAAAAAAAAACCGAAAAAGAACAAAAAGAAAAAAAGAGAAAAAAACAAAAAAAGGCAAATAAAAACGAAAAAAATTTGAAAAAAAAGAAATGAAAAAACCAAAAAATACACAGAAGCAAAATAAAATGCATAAAACGAGAAAACAAAAAAAGGAGAAAAAAAAATCAAAAACAAAAAACTGAACGATCAAGAACGAAAAAAAATAACAAAACAAAAAAATGATCAAAACTATCAAAATATAAAAACTAGACCACAAATGAAAAAAAAAACCAAAAAAATATATTAAAAAGAAAAAAGAAGAAGATGATTAAAAAAGGAAAAAATGGAACAAAAACGTAAAAAAAATCAAAAACAAAAAGTTCAAAAATTATAAAATGATAAAAAAGATAAAAACAAAAAAAAGATCAAAAAAAAAAAGGACCAAAAATGAAAAATGATCAAAACTAAAACAATAACGAAAAAAATGATCAAAAACCATAAAAAAATGATTAAAACAATAAAAATAATAAAAACATAAAAAATTAAAATCAAAATCAAAATAGGAAAAAAGAAGACCAAAAACGAAAAAATGATCAAAAAGCGAAAAAAAATGATCATAGAAATACAATAAGGAAAAAACAATTGTCCGAAAAAAATATAACCACGCATTCTTAAGAATATAATTTTCAAATTTTACGGATAAATTATTTATTCAGGTTATAATTTTTGAGAATAATTTTTATTTAGCCTAAACGAATATGATAATAGATTTCTATTCTAATTTATAGAAATAAAAAATTTACAACCAAACCACGACAAACTCCGTACTCCCCGAACCCACTCCCACTCCCATTTGCGCATATCCCGACACGAGTGGGCTCCATGTGCGAAGAAGAGCATAAATATGCTCATTGAACTTTTCGTCAGAGCTACCCTCACATGTTCAATTAAAATATCTATTACTGCATTTGTTGCCCCCCATCCAATTGGGGTATGACTTCAAATAAATACTAATTCACACTATTGTCACGTTCCCATCATGTTTTCCGACCTTGATTCTATATAATCCATGGTTGTTCATTTTTTTGCAATATTCTAAAGGATTTGGTGGATGAAAAAGGATAATGCTTACTGTTGAGATGTCTCGGCCAAAATGAGTGAAATTGACAAAGTCCTGACGTTGATTAAACTGCCAAAGACTTAGAGTGGGCAGATGTTTACACTAATTTTTTAATTTGTAGGACGAGGGAATACATATTGGCTATTGGGGTGGGCCTTGGAAAGGAGTGGTCCTATACAAAGCCTTGAAGGCTCATTTCGTCCTAGACAGAGAACAATACTTTTCACCCATCGAAGTACAAACTGATGCTCCAAAGTAATTCGACACTTGGACATTTTGTCCTACAAGACATCATGTTTCGGTGCAAATTTTTTGAGTCTAAAGTTTCTCTCAGAGAATTAATCCTCTTATTCTCAATAGCTCTATATTCATCGTTAGTACATTCAGAAATACATTAGGGAAGCTTCCAAAAATATTAAATTCATTTTAGGGGACGTTTTTTACATAATTTTTTTTTAATAAATTTAGAATAAAAAAATCTATTCTCATGCTTTATTTTGGTTATACAAATTTATTTTTGGATTTGCGAATATTGAATAAATAATTTATCCATAGAAAAAAAAATCTATTCTCATGTTTAGAATAAGTTTAAGGGGACGTTTGTTACATAATGTTTAGAATAAGTTTAGGGGACGTCCCCTAAAATATTAAATTAAATTTAGGGAACGTTTGTTACATAATTTGTTTTTTTAATAAATTTAGAATAAAAATCTATTCTTATGTTTTATTTAGGTTATACAAATTTATTTTTGGATTTGCGAATATTGAATAAATAAATTTAGAATAAGTTTGTTACATAATTTGTTTTTTTTAATAAATTTAGAATAAAAAAAAATCTATTCTCATGTTTTATTTAGGTCATACAAGTTTATTTTTGGATTTGCGAATATTGAATAAATAATTTATCCACAAAATAAGGAAATCATATTCCTTAAGTATAGGTGGGATTTTTTTTCCCTAACAAAAGAAAATGTTGTTTTATTTTTTATTTGTTTTTTATCCATTTACTTTTAAAAATATTTCTATTTTATTTTCTTTTGTTCTTTTTTCATTTTTAGGATTTTTTGTATTTCATTTTTTTTCTTTGTTCAATTTTTTTTTTGTTCTTCTCATGTTTGATCCTTTTTTTTCTAGAATAATTTTTTTTTTATTTTTTTCCATAATTTTTTTGTTGTTTTTAATCTTTTTTATTTTTAGTTTCTGTTTTTATCCTTTTTTCTGAAATATCTATCTGGTCACAAAATATGAAAATAATTTCTTTCAAAAAAAATTATTACCGAAAATTTAATTTCTAAAATATAGAATTTTTGAAAAAATAGCACTAAATGATCAAGGTGTGTGTCGGGCCAGCTTGGGTACAATGTTGACCGAGTTTAAAAATGAATCTCTAAACCTAGCCTGAACCCAGACACGGGTAGGTTCGGACCGGGCTGGGTTCCGGACCGCCCGGTCTAGTAAACACCTTGACCAAATGCCCCCTTAGAGCATCCACAGTAGGGGCACACCAAACACATACTCCAAATTATTAGAAATTGTGTAAATTATTACTTTTGTAGTGTCTCGTTGATATTGGTACACAATGGTATACTCCAAATAAATACTCCAAATTAACCTTCTCTTTTTCCTCTCTTTTTTATCTTTTTTTGTTTTGCCTCTATTTGGTAAGATTTTACCTTCCTCTATTTTTCTTTATTTTTTGTTCTCTGTTAGAAACTATCGATTACTTTTGGTGGGCACAATAATTAATGTAGAGAAGCTAGGGCATGCTTCAAATTTGGAGTCTCTTAACTTTCTAGCAATTTTTAATTATAAACAAGTGTCCATTGCATTATTCGATGGCTATAAAATTTGACTAAAGTCAAAATATAGCAATTGAAACCTCTGCCTTATAATATATCGTATTTTTGTCCAACAATATTATATTACTTTACATCGTTCAATTTGGAGACCAGAGGAGGTATAGGTGTTCCAACAATTTCATATTACTTTAAAATGGCACCATATGCGCATATCCCGACACGAGTGGGGAAGAGGACAAACGAAGATAAACTCAGTAAACTTTTCGTCGGTCACATGTTCATTAAAATATCAATTACTGCACTGCCTATTGGGGGGTCTGACTTCAAATAAATACTAATCCACTATTGTCACGTCAGCGTTTTAAAAGCCGGACTGGACTGGTCTTTCAGTTGACCCGTGAAACAATAGTTTTTTGGGCACTGATCAACATTAACCTACTTTTTTTAAAAAAAATTAATTATAAATAAATATTTTTATAAAATCAGTATCCAGAAGGAATTGAATTTGGACAACTTAGGTTAATCCAGTGGTTAATCCAACTAGTTTAACCAATTTGATTCGACCCAGTGCTTTATCTAACTCGATCTCTGTAAACCCCCCGACCAAAATCTAGGTTTAGCAATTAATTTAGTATTATTCTGGAATAATTATTGAAATTATAATTCACCTCTTTGATTTTTGATTCGATTGTTGCACCTTAGCGTTATTTAAATATCTAGAGCACTATACTAGCTTTTGTCTTTCAATAAATTTTACACCCTTGACCTAGACAAGTCAATCTTCGATCCTAAGCTTTGTGTCACTCATAAATATACTCTCTTGTTCTTCATTTTAATCGCGCAACATTCGTCACACAATATCTAGATTTGATCCTAAATTTTGTACCTATGTCCGTTCTAATCAAAATTGGATATACAACTTTGACCCGTTCCTTGCAACTCAATATATGACGATAATCTAATTTGAGTCTACTACATCCATGATACTTGTGTTCCACTCAATTGAAACCCTATGTACTTCTAATTCATTGGCAAATATCAATGACACAATTTCTATTCAATTTGAGCAACCGACTTAACCTAGCCCTAAACTAGTCCAAACACCCAATCCAAACCCTCACACACTATCATATGGCTTATACAAAATACCCCACGGCCATCCCCCTCTCTACAACACACCAAACACCCATTCCCACGCATAAAATCCTATATTTCCCCTATTGACTTTGTATTTCAGCTCACATGTAAAAATGGGTAAAGCCTCTCATTCACTCTTCTTTCCCATATTGTTTTAACTTCCAAAAATGGTATGAACCATCACCTAGTTGCTACCCATAGATAGAAAGCCCCCCTTGACTAACCAAACACTCCTCTAATCACTCACAACCCCTTGATCAAGCCCTATTTTCATCACCTCCATTCATTTTAATCCCTACTCTATTTCTTTCACTCCTTAAACATAGGTGTAGGAGCCACTATTTTTCTAATACAATACTTCATCTTCTTTTTCTTCTTCTTCTCCCCTCCTCTGTCATGTCCCAGTACCGAAATACGAAGACGGATATGTCCAGCTACATCGTATGACGATCACGGCTGAAACTAGACAAGGGGGTACATTCTACAAGCAAGTCACTTAGGATCACATAGAAGTAGAACATATAATGTCTCAATCAGTCAAACGAAGATAGTAAACATAGAATATATATGACAAGGAAGTAAGGCATCCCAAACGCCCTGCCAAAATATTCAAGAATCCAGCTGTACAAAATAAGAAGCTAGCGGAGTAGCAAAAGTACATGACCATGATCATCTGTAGTCTAATTAATTACAATCATGTAAGAAAACTAAATATCCAGATTTATGGCTAACAAGAACTGGTGGCTAAATGCCGAAAAGAGAATAATGTACAATAACGAGTAGTGATTAAGAAACCCACTCGTGTCTCTCAGCGGCCATCCATCTGGTGCATGCCATTATTTAGGGCGAATTAGGCTGGATCCTCGGGTGCTGGCTCTAAACATGGCTGCAAAACTAGTGCGGTTGGACCCCAAATTGCAAGTATCACAAAGGAAGCATGAATGAAGAAACAAAACTAGTTAGAAATAAACACATACACACACACACACACACACACACACATATATATATATATGTATATATATATGTATATATATATGTATATATATATGTGTGTATATATATATATATATATATATATATATATATATATATATATAGTTCTGTCTCATAGTTTCGGTCCATAGCTTATCGTGATACAACAATCTAACCCTACAACCAAACAAGGACAAAGGTTAGACCATTGCACCTTGATAGTCCATGTCCCTAAACTATTTAACAAAATATACAATACTCAATCAAGCTTAGTTGCATAATTGGCCAATCACTTGTACGACTTACTAGGTAGAGTATTGGTTATCCCAGAGATATACATGTATAATAGGAATCCTCAGATCGAGCTATGTTCTAGCAGGACTAAGCGAGCCATGAATTGCCGCATATCACGCAATATTAGTGTCGGTCCCTCGTAAGGCCATCATGCTAAGATCGTATAAAATATATAGTACAATATAATAGTCGGATATTGTCATCCACTAATGAGGATTTAAATAATATCCATGGGGGCCAGCCTGCACACCCCTGTTTGCCATTAAATTCAAAATATTCTAAAAGAGCTTGATTTAATTAACAAAAAAAAAGTACAAACAGGTCCTAGACAGACAGTCTAAGTACAATATTTTTAATTCTGGGGCGTGGCGATGGACAAGGAGTACTATGGCGTCTCCTTTACTCCGTGGAAGATCCGATGCAGGATGAAGAAGCTTACGTTCTATCTTCGCTCATCTTGGTATGCTCTCTCTATGTATTGGCCGGGGGTGGTATGATCTCTCTCTAAAGCAAAAAAAGGCAGCCCTTAGAACTTTCAAGTTGCTCATATTTATAGCCATCATGCTGATGGGCTATTGGTGCCGCATATATCTCTGTTTGGTAGTCGCGTAAGGCTCCTTCAACAGAATATGGTTGAAACTATAGCCGTATGTCATGGAAAGATTGTCACATGATCTTGGTTAAGATATGCTGTTGAAGAGATCTCAAAGTTTTTTTTAACCCGCTGTGTGCCTGACTTAGTCAGCTGGATACGTAGTCAGCATCAACTGTGCAAAGATCTCTACAGTTGTAACAGAAAGATCTTTTGAGCTAAAGGCTGTATAGCAACTTGGGCACAAGTGTCTTTCTGTGGCCGCATGGCATCGTAGCGGCATACGCTCTCTCGTTGGTCCTTGGTCGAATGGACACTTTGGCCGCATACGAGCTCTCGTCAGAATTTGGTCGAATGGACACTTAAGCTGCATGGTGACGAGGCCACATGCGAGCTATCGTCGGGCTTTGGTCGAATGGACATTTAAGCGGCATGGTGATGAGGTCGCATGGGTCTTATAACCGCATACGTAGGATATGTATCATGGCATATTTGTTGAAGCAATTAATGTACTGATGTAACTTATTATCTTTTCCTGAGCCATCATCTTCACGAGTCTTGAAGCATCTCAGAGTGATCAGTGGTGTGTCAGAGCTTCTGATAGGCATTAAAATCTATGTCAGGGGAGTTTTATGCGGCCTCCCTGCTCTGTGGTCGTTCAGGATGCATATAGTATACTATGCAGCTTTTCTGCGACTTGGTTGATCATGCCGCATATGACTTCTCTACGACTTGGTTGATTATGCCGCATATGGCTTCTCTGTGACTTGATTATTCAGGCCGTATGTGGTTTTTCTGTGGCTTGATTATTCAGGCTGCATGTGGCTTCTCTGCGCTTGTTGAGGGGGCATGACCTTTTTGCGACCTGCATAATTTTTTATGCTTCTACAAGATCCCCTTCAAAGTTTTCAAAATGACAAGTTTGGAATACTTTGAAAAGAAGCATGGACGAGCGCTATTGGCCGCATATACAGGTCATGCCGCATAGTCTCGTTGCCGTATAGTTGTCTCTAATAGGCTGTCCGATCATTAAATGAGAAATTTTGCTTTGATCTTTGCGCGGATCTCTTGGGATTTTGTGCCGTTAATGGATAAAGTTTCTCAACTAACGAGGAGTCATCACCAACCGTTATCGTTGCATGGATCGAGGCAGATCAAAATTCGAATAGCTGTCGTCGTCATCCGTTGTCGCATAGTCCCCCTTATATATAGGGGAGAGAGAGAGAGAGAGAGAGAGAGAGAGAAGACTTTTATCCAAACTCTCTATTCTTTTTCATCTTCCTTGCTGTTGCCACGGCTCCAAGGTTGCCTCCTCTTCCGTCGCTGCTGCTAAGAAGGCCCCCAAGGGCAATGGAAATGCCAAGAATAAAGGGAAGGGTTGCTCTGTTGCGGAGGACCCTCTACCATTCTCCACCGACGTTCAGTCGCCTATTAAGGGTAGGTTCTGTGAAGGAGATGAACACTCAAGAATCATATTAATTATAGAACCGCATAGGTGCATGGACCGCATCTGTATATCATTATAAAATATTTTTTACCAAACTCTTTTATGGTTTTTGCAGTAACTTTTTCCACTACACCGTCTAGCGAACTGGTCCTTGGAGAGAACGTGCTACCCTTAAACATGAATCTGAGGGACCTGGTTGCGACTGTCCAGAATCATATTGATAACAATCTTTTGCCTGGACGACAACAGAAGATTGGCGAGCAGAGTCCTTCCTCCCTGTTGAGCCAGATAAACTCAGGAGAGATCCCTGTTGGGGATGGAAGTGACACCTTTAAGAAGCCATACTTCTTATTTGGTGATGCATTGGAGTCTTCTAAGTTTGGCATGGGTATGACCAGAGAGAACTGGTCATTTATGTACTGCGAGACGGAGATGTCATTTCCCTCTTTTGAACGTCACCTACCTTTATCAGACTTGAAGGAGATGATGGGTCAACGGCAGATGGACTAGAATTTGACCCCTGAACCACAAGGAGCGCTCCTCGATAATATCCGGTGTGGTGTCGGAAAGAACAAGGGAGAGTTTTATAGCATGAAGGAGTCACCCTTGTACTCCTTGCTGGGACTGAAGCCTGGTCTCATTGGAAGTGAACTTGGATGAAACCTCCGTATATACGCAGCGGGCACCTTCCTCCGTCGAGTTGCCAAGAAGGGAACTTTCCTCTGGGACAGTTTTAGGCTCTCAGCTGGGCTCATTATAACGTCTCCTGGTGCCGTCTGACCTAGTGGATTCTAAAAAAGTTCGAACGGGATCTCAGGGTTGTAGACTTATTTTTTGTTGTGAGGGGCACATGCTACAGTTTGGAGATAAACTGTCCCCTATTTGTTGCCCTAATAGAGTTGTACAATCTTCGTACGGGAACCTTTTTTACACCTGACAGTGAGATGGGACTGGCTTTGCATGAGATGCATGCCGTCTCAAAGCTTTCTTGGAAAGATGAGCCCTACGAAGAGTATACCCAAACCAATGCAAAACTCGGGGAGTTAGAAGCAGAGAACCCCGAGATCCTGGCAGTATATCAGGAGCTGCTTTGCTACCATAGAATTTGTCAGAGATCTTCGAAGAAGAAGAGGAAATCTACTGAGGGGTCTTCTCCTCACATCATAACTTGGACTCGCTACCTCTTCCCGGAGCAGAAGGAGTCCAATAAAGTTTATGTTCGTGCCCCACGATTCAAGTAGGATATAGCTGATTTCATCCAGGAGCAGAGGGAACCGGCCCCGAGGGTGAGGAAGCTAAAGGTTCCTTGGAGGAGGAGGACGAACCCGTTGACGAGTTGAGTTACCTCGAGGAGGAGCTCAACTATTTTTACATGGATACCCATAAGTTATCCTCGAAGGTCGTACTGGCGGGATACCTGATGCTCTAGTTGCATAATTACATAATCCCGGGCGGATCTGGCACGATAGAGTAGATCAACCGCATCCTTATTTTACCGGCTGTGAAGTTTGTAGTGCCCCGCTCCGCGTAGGTACTATGTACAAGTGGGATCGCCTTGCTTGCTCGAACGGAAGTCTTCTCGGAGAGTTCCCGACCGATTAATCAAAGTGAGTGGGCAGAACTGCATTCTCTGATTCTTGCACGACTTAATAATGAATCTGAGTTTTTGAATGCTTGTTGCTTAAGAAGAATGATAGAACCGATTCAGTATGCTAATAAGAGAACTCACATAGCTTGTCATTAAAACGAATCTGCTTGCTTGCCTAATAAGAGAACTAGAAATGCTTGTCTGAAACGAGATAGAACCTTGCCATGCTAATAACAAGAGTAAAGAGGATTGCTTGCACTTATATCGTATGCTAGACTGGAATACTAGAATGCTTGTCCACAAGAGATAGAATTTGCATGCTAGAGTTATAAGAACTGTTCTTACTTGTTACTTGTTTAAGAGTTAGCTTGCTTGAATATGTTTTATTGTTGGCTTGTGAAGAGATGGAACTTGGAGAATAGCGTGAACTTGTGAATCTAGACTAATAGCCCACCCTGAGGCTTAAAAACCTTACGGGGGAGATATGGCTATTAGGCAATGTGCATTAAGAGAGTGAGCTTCGGCTATCTGGACTTGATAGATGTATTTGCTTGCTTGTTATGGATTAAGTGCATAATCTTGCATCGATAGGAGCTTGCATTCTAGCATTTGGTCAGGACAACTTGTGCACAAGGATTATCTCTCGAGCGGTTCCTGGGGCACTGGGGATCGTTCGGCCCGAGAAGAGATCTAGATACCTAAGGCTTGTACGTCCTTGGGTAGCCGCGACTCGTCTATTAGTGAGATGGGCTTGTACGTCCCAACTGCTAATCCCGATGAGGGGACCATCATATAGTTAGGACGCATGCTAGGCTAGCCTTCTTGCATACCTAACTGTTTGATGCAGGGACGAACAGGAAACTAGAGAACTGTATACTTTATGTTATGCAAATTGTTGCTTACTTGTGTGTCTGCTGCAGGGATAACCGTTCGGCAATGGGGTAAGAAATATGAGTTTATATATATAGCCTGCTTATTCATTTAGTCTGCATCATGATTTATCTGATAGTGACTCATGCATCAATCATCGGTTGGACAATGGCTATTAGTGCAGAGCTGAACCTCAGTCACAGCTGCTAATAGTACCAGTATGTGAGTCATTGGATTAGCTGGATTACCGCTGCCAATCCTGAGTTTCTCGGGGACCGAAATCATATAGATGTGTTGCCTCAATCGCTTGATAGAATGATAGTCTACTTGATATGCTTGTCTTGATTCGATATGATCAGTCTGCTAGATAAACTTTGTCCCTAAAGAGATAGATTATGTTGCACAATACATGTTGCGCACTACACGATAGAGCACTGTCCCGAATCGTATGCTTATAGTTGAATATGCAAAACTGGTTTCTAACTTGTGTTTTCAAAAAAAAAGATGTAATCTGACTATAGTTCCGAGCTGCATGTAAAGAACTTAGGTAAAACTAGCAAGATCACTAGTAATACAATGTTTTGCCACAAGTTTACTTAGTGTGGGTTTCAGGGGGTGTAGCTTCTGTTCAGTTGTTTTATCTCACCAGTACTTGCATAAAGTGCTGACCCACCAACAGTTTGCTTGTTCTCAGGTGCCTGTTCGTCCGAGGAAGCGATAGCCGTACCTCATCCCAAGGAACCAGAAATCTGGAGTCGATGCCTTGAGACGTATCGAGATGGAGCTGCTTTTGTATAGAGGGACATAATGTATGGAACGGTGTTATTGTAATCGAGAGAAGAGTGCTTGAGCGATCTGTAACCTCGGCCATGCGCCGCTTGTAACAATTTCGATTATCAATAAAGAGCTTATTTTCATATGCCATTGTGATCTTTACTTTTCTGCAATATATGTGCCGCTGCTTCAGTATCAAATAGCTTACTTGCCCTTGGATCAAAGCTTTGGCCTTGTGCAAGCGCATCTTAGGCTTGCACGGCATCACGCCCGTGCGAGGATGATCGATTCCGTAGGGACTAAAGCGAGGACGAACGGCCCTGCGGGATCGGGGCGTGACATAATGGTATCAGAGCGACTCGATTCTTTGCCCATTCCGTTGCCTCCGACTCTGAGTTATGATTGTGTTGTAATGGACGTTCCATACAATAAGTCCATAAATATTCTCAAAGATGCGCGCAAAAGTTTTCTGGATTTGTTTTCATTGCTTGAGATATGAATTATGATTTCTGGATTTGCTGAGTTTTGATTAAGGAAGGTGAGGGATGAGGACTATCGCTGCTCTGTGTTATCGTGAGTTTCTCCTTGAGTTTCGAGGACGAAACTCTTTGTTGGTGGGTAAGTATGTAGTGTCCCACTCCGCGTAGGCACTATGTACAAGTGGGATCGCCTTGCTTGCTCGAACGGAAGTCTTCTCGGAGATTTCCCGACCGATTAATCAAAGTGAGTGGGCAGAACTGCATTCTCTGATTCTTGCACGACTTAATAATGAATATGAGTTTTTGAATGCTTGTTGCTTAAGAAGAATGATAGAACCGATTTAGTATGCTAATAAGAGAACTCACATAGCTTGTCATTAAAACGAATCTGCTTGCTTGCCTAATAAGAGAACTAGAAATGCTTGTCTGAAACGAGATAAAACCTTGCCATGCTAATAAAAAGAGTAAAGAGGATTGCTTGCACTTATATCGTATGCTAGACTGAAATACTAGAATGCTTGTCCACAAGAGATAGAATTTGCATGCTAGAGTTATAAGAACTGTTCTTGCTTGTTACTTTTTTAAGAGTTAGCTTGCTTGAATATGTTTTATTGTTGGCTTGTGAAGAGATGGAACTTGGAGAATAGCGTAAACTTGTGAATCTAGACTAATAGCCCACCCTGAGGCTTAAAAACCTTACGGGGGAGATATGGCTATTAGGCAATGTGCATTAAGAGATTGAGCTTCGGCTATCTGGACTTGATAGATGTGTTTGCTTGCTTGTTATGGATTAAGTGCATAATCTTGCATCGATAGGAGCTTACATTCTCGCATTTGGTCAGGATAACTTGTGCACAAGGATTATCTCTCGAGCGGTTCCTGGGGCACTGGGGATCGTTCGGCCCGGGAAGAGATCTAGATACCTAAGGCTTGTACGTCCTTGGGTAACCGCGACTCGTCTATTAGTGAGATGGGCTTGTACGTCCCAACTGCTAATCCCGATGAGGGGACCGTCATATAGTTAGGACGCATGCTAGGCTAGCCTTCTTGCATACCTAACTGTTTGATGCAGGGACGAACAGGAAACTAGAGAACTGTATACTTTATGTTATGCAAATTGTTGCTAACTTGTGTGTCTGCAGCAGGGATAACCGTTCGGCAATGGGGTAAAAAATATGAGTTTATATATATAGCCTGCTTATTCATTTAGTCTGCATCATGATTTATCTGATAGTGACTCATGCATCAATCATCGGTTGGACAATGGCTATTAGTGCAGAGCTGAACCTCAGTCACAGCTGCTAATAGTACCAGTATGTGAGTCATTGGATTAGCTGGATTACCGCTGCTAATCCTGAGTTTCTCGGGGACCGAAATCATATAGATGTGTTGCCTCAATCGCTTGATAGAATGATAGTCTACTTGATATGCTTGTCTTGATTCGATATGATCAGTCTGCTAGATAAACTTTGCCCCTAAAGAGATAGATTATGTTGCACAATACATGCTGCGCACTGCACGATAGAGCACTGTCCCGAATCGTATGCTTATAGTTGAATATGCAAAACTGGTTTCTAACTTGTGTTTTCAAAAAAAAAGATGTAATCTGACTATAGTTCCGAGCTGCATGTAAAGAACTTAGGTAAAACTAGCAAGATCACTAGTAATATAATATTTTGCCACAAGTTTACTTAGTGTGGGTTTCAGGGGGTGTAGCTTCTGTTCAGTTGTTTTATCTCACCAGTACTTGCATAAAGTGCTGACCCACCAATAGTTTGCTTGTTCTCAGGTGCCTGTTCGTCCGAGGAAGCGATAGCCGTGCCTCATCCCAAGGAACCGAAAATCTGGAGTCGATGCCTTGAGACGTATCGAGATGGAGCTGCTTTTGTATAGAGGGACATAATGTATGGAACGGTGTTATTGTAATCGAGAGAAGAGTGCTTGAGCGATCTGTAACCTCGGCCATGTGCCGCTTGTAACAATTTCGATTATCAATAAAGAGCTTATTTTCATATGCCATTGTGATCTTCACTTTTCTACAATATGTGTGCCGCTGCTTCAGTATCAAATAGCTTACTTGCCCTTGTATCAAAGCTTTGGCCTTGTGCAAGCGCATCTTAGGCTTGCACGGCATCACGCCCGTGCGAGGACGATCGGTTCCGTAAGGACTAAAGCGAGGACGAACGGCCCTGCGGGATCGGGGCATGACAAAGTTAGCCTTTAGCTACAAGCTGGCCCTACTACCTATCATAGTGTGCTGCATCCTTCGCAGTTTCTGTACCTTTGCTGCAAAGTTCAAAGATCAGCAAGGTAAAGGTCACTTTAATTGAATTGAGATTCCCTACCATTACTTGACGGGGTGGCTTCTCTTACATCATGGGTCTTTGATGAGATACGGGACTGACAATGACATGGTGGCTGATGATGCCCTAATCCGCAAGTATTGGATGGTAAAGTAGATATGTGACACAGTCCCTACTGCTAGGAGGGAGATCTCCTTCATGAATGGATGGACCTTATTTACGTCCGAGACAGATTTTATCGACGATGAATGAAACATCGTTTACTATGATAACGGGGGAGCACCTCAAAGAGTGTCTGGCAGGCTCTTTCGCTGGCTCTAAGCCATCCGTCCCTCCCACCTGTTGTACTAGAATAAGGCTGCTATTTTCGTGGAGCCCTACTTGCCCAGCCGGTTCATCCATTAATTTGGCTATACTCAGCTCTTATTGGGCCACCCGAGTGCTTCCCTCAGATACAATAGCAGCTTGCTTGATGGAGCCAGGGCCTGGAGTCAATATAATGCAATTGACAGCAAAGTTCAGTTTTAATTGCCAACAGCCGGGGTCGTACCGAGAATACTGTATACGAAGGCTATGTATTATCATACGACCAACCCCCAGCCTTACTTTGACCCAGAGAGGAGTTATATTGAGGGCACCATGTTGATGCCTCCCGAGGTGAAGGGCCGCAGAATGCCCAAGAAGGGTAAGGGGGTCACTAGGCCCTTGCTTGTCGAGTTGGACACGTCAACTGGTGAAAGGGAGATGATGTTTCCTTCTGATGGCCGAGACACATCATGCTCATAATTCCAAGAAGTTGAGGACTGATATGGTCCCGAAGATAGGACCTATGGCAAAGATTAAGCCCCTTGCGAAGGGGACTCTATACGGAGAGGTAAGACCCCTTGCACTAATGGTTAAAGCATGCCCGATTTAGATGCTATAGCGGTATCTATAGATTCTCTTAGTTTAATTCTTTATGGTCCTTTTTATAAATATCTCTCTTCTGGTCTGTTTGAAAATTTACAAACATAGGAGAAAAGGGACCATCCACGCGGGCAGCCGCTTTAGTGATTTCTTATGCTAAACCTGAAGAGGAAACCTCTCCAGAGTCCGATGTAGGTGCCTCAGAACCAGCACCTGAAGCTTCGGGAGATCAGGGCTTAGATGCGGCTTTTGTAGAGCAGCCTTATACCCCTTTGGAAGAGATATCTGTAGATAATGTAGATGCCATAGGGAAGGCTATGACGACTCTGGGCGAGCCACAACCTACGCCACCTCCCTCTGGTACGTTATTTTATAATTTTACAAGAGATCAAATTATTTGTCTTCAGCTTCGCATTCTCCGGACGAAGTTAATTATTGGTTGTTCTAGTTCTACAGACCCTATCTCTCCTCTGAAGATCGTGGATGTGGCCGCAGAGAAGGCATTGCGGAAGAAGAGGGTAGTAAGCTCATTAGGGGGAGGTCTGAGTCCGTTCTTCACTTTTTTGGTGGCGAGAGACACCCTGTGAACTCTGTAGTGGGTCCCTCTAGTGCGGAGGTGCTTCACTTACCTGTTGTTGCTGGGCACTCTACTGTCGAAGCCCTTTTGGATGGTGGGGTTTTGAGCCATCCCGAGGAAGCTATCCTTGGTGTTCCTTACTCTGCGGTTGCTGAGTCATCCTCCAAAGCTGATGCTGTGCAGTCCGGGGTTGATACAGAAGTAGGTGTCGAAGCAGTGGGGCACCTTGGTACTCCCTCCACAAGTCGCACTATGAGCCAATTTTATCTTGCTAAGTTGTCGGGTGTCCGGGCCTTTCATGTGGCCATAGAGGATTGGAATGTGATCCATACCGCTGGTCGCTCCTCCGCTACTGCTTCACCTTCCAGGTTATCGAGCGTTATCGTACAGTGTGTTGCGCCTATAGTTGCTTCTTCCTCTATTCAGCCGCCTTTGAGTCCGGCAATGTTGAAGGAGATTGATAAAAATATCAAGATCTCCCTTGGGAGCTTCTACATGTTTCTGAGGTAGGGGGTTTAGAGCATATTGGAGCAGAACAGGTCCTTTGACTGGGCAAAATGCTTTGCCGAGTGCCAGGCCAATTTCCTGAAGAGCATCCTTAGTTTGGAGCAGACGACAGACCTCTTAGACCAGAAAGTGGTAGAAGTGAAGCAATGCCTAACGGAGTTATGGCAGCACCAGCAGGTAGACATGGGGATATTGATATCCTACGAGTATAACGAGTTCTCGACAATGTTGTAGGAGGAGAAGGTCCTCTTTGCTTTGTCTAAGGAAGGCTTGCAGCATATCCTCCGAAAGTTGCAAGAGGAGCGTGATCAGCTGAATAACCTTAGGAAGGACTGTCTCACTAGATAGAAGGACATGATCAAAGAGATCCGATAACTCCAAGCAAACTTGATATGCTGGGGAACAAACTCTGAGAGGCCTAGTAGGAAAATGAGGCCATCTGCGCCAAGGTAAGCCGAGTAGCGAAGAACACGACTGGTGTTGAAGTCATGGTACAAAATCTAGATGACTGATACGAGTCCTATGTTCTCTACGAGGATCCCGAGGTCATGGAGAGTGAGGTGGAGCACCGGGCTACAGTGAGGCAGATTGGCCATATCGCCCGTCTCTTTGGATGGCTAACAGAGTTGTACTCTGACCTGGAGCAGCAGTAGTTTGTGTTTTTCTTTCCGAAACTATCTTTTACCTTTATTTCATAGTTGGTTTTGATTTTGTGGCTAGGCGTAGATAGTCCCTCAAGTATAGTTTTCTTTTTTATTTTAGCAAAATAAAAGTTTTTCTTTTTTTTGTGACTTATTTGTGTAAACTTTGGATATCGTACTAGAGATAATATGGACATAGTATAACACCATAGTTGTTGAGGGCATCCCACTGGGGGATCTTTGGTGGACCTATTACTCATTACACAGATGAGTGCAAGTAATAGATTCGAAGTAAGACCTATCAGAGGTATTATGGACGTGATAGATTTTGTGGAACCATTTTTGTGCACCCGAGTACAAGTAATAGGGTTGAGACAAGCCCTATCAGAGATAATATGGACGTGGCAGGTTTTGTGGACTTAACACCGCTGGCATACTTTGGTAGGTATGGGTGATAAGTGGAGATGACAACCGATATTAAAGGTAATATGGACGTAATAATCGATATCCAAGACTCGGGAGATTTGCTCAGAGGTAATATAGACATGACAAACTCAGCCAGGAAAAAATATTAGGACAGTTGTTCAGAGATAATATGGACGTTGACCAATATCCAGGAAATTTATTGAGGAGTGGTTTGCTGAGTGTGGTCTACCCTGAGAGGTAGATAGACCTGAGAATTGCTCTGCTGGAAAGACTGTTAGGGTGATAGATCAGAGGTAATACAGACGTTAGCTAGAGTCTAGCAAAACTGATTTTTGGGTGGTCCATGCGGGAGTGCGCAGATGGACCTGAGGACTGTGCCACTGGGAGCTTTTGAGGATCCATTACCTGTTGCGTACTCAGATTCCTGAATATAGATAAGGGCTTTTAGGATGCTTTACATATAAAAGGACATGTTATACATAAGCACTCGCTGAAGAATCAAGAGCGAGAACACTATACATCTGGATTATTCCACTGGAGATAAGAGCATCATAAGCAAGTCATCATTGGGTTTCACTAGCCGGTAGGCACCATTGAAGAATACAGACTCCATGATGAACGGGCCCTCCCATTTAGGATAGAATTTGTTGGCCGTCTTATGGTTCATGACCATTGATCTTCTCACGGTCAGGACGAGATCTCCCACTTGGAAAGTTCTCTCCTTGACCCGTCTGTTGAAGGCTCCCGAGAGACGCACTTGGTATAGCTCAATGCGTTACTGAGCTAAGAGATGTTTCTCGTCGAGTGCTTTTAAATTCTGTAGCCGTCGACAGTTATTGTCGTCAACAGTTAATTGGTTGGAGAGGACTACTCGGAGTGAAGGAATTTGGATCTCCAGCGGGAGGACCACTTCGCTTTCGTACACCAAAGAGAAAGGCATATTGCCAGTAGCTGTCCGGACCGTTGTGTGGTAGGCCTAGAGATATTCACCCAGCTTCTCATTCCATTCTCACTTATTGGAAGATATAAACTTTTTTGAGCTTTATGATAGTCTTGTTGAAGGCTTCTGCCAGACCATTTGCTGCCGGGTTATAGGCAGTTGACGCTAAATTTTGAATCCAATTTTTATCGTAAAACTGGAAGAATGCATGACTTGCGAACTATGGACCGTTGTTATGGACGATCCTTCTTGGCAAGCTGAAGTGGTATATTATGTGATGCTTGACAAAGCTAATCAGGTTTGATATCTTTACTTTAGCGAGTGGAATAGCGTCTACCCATTTGGAGAAGTAATCAGTTAGAGCCAAGATGAACCGATGCCCTTTAGAAGAAGGTAAACTAATTGGTTCGATAATGTCCATCCCCTACAAGCTGAAGCTTACCACCCTCCATTCACCAACTTTTGCTCGGGCTTCTTGGTTAAGTTGGCTACCAGGGCTTGCTTCTATTTTCCCTCGTGGTTCTTGTTGCCGTTGTTATTGTTGTTGGGATGCTTTCCTCTATCATTGAAGATGGGGATTTGGATTACCAAGATCTAGGCATCCTTGACCTTCTTTTCAGCACTAACATCGCTTATGATGAATGTCGTCCAGTCTTTGATCTGACCGTTGCCCATCCAGAGGCTGACTGTCGGAAGTAAGTTTCGGTGGCTCATGTCCATCAATGTTGACTCAGGATTGCCTGGAGGCTGCCTCAGCGCTGCTTGTCAAAAATGGTCGATATAATTTTGGACGAGTTTTCTTTCCCCTTGGGTAACATTTATCAGGGAGGACATCGTCATGTCGCTTCCTTCGTTATAGAATCTTTTGAGTAAAAGACCATTGAGATCGTCAAATGACAAGATACAGTTATCTGACAGACTGTAAAATCAGTCGAATGCTCCTCCACATAATTCCTCCATAAAGAGCTTGTTGAGGAGAGCATCACTGCGAGGTAGGTGCCCCGTTATTGTCTTAAAATAATTCATGTACTGACGGGGGTATGTCTTTCCATCAATTGGATTCAGATTGAAGGGTTTATAATTGGGCGAATATGGTACATCTTTCCACTCGGAGGAGGGGTATGGTTGTTGTATCCCGAGCTCGCACAGTGTGTCCCTATTGACCAGTGAGTCCAGACGAGCACGGAGTTCTCAGACTTCCTTTATTTCTTCTCGGGATTCATCTGACGCAGAAGGAGTAGACGGTCCTGGTAGGTCATGACGACTACCTGCAGATGTAGTGGTTGCATTCGAGTCCCCATTAGTCCTATGGTCCTAATTTGTTTGACTTGAGGCCCATGGTGGCCGGGAGGATACACTTGCCTTGATGTCTAGTACTGCTTGGGTCAAGGCTTGCATTAATTCACTCATGGTTTGTATCATGGCCTCGAGGACCTCGAGGTGTTGCCGATCACTAGGGCCTTCATGCTCCTTCTTCGTCATTTATGGCGTTCTTACATGATGAGAGATGGACGGGATAGTAGACGTAGCACTTTTTGCTTTGGCCTCTTGCAATAAATAATCATCAGGAATGGTTGGCAGTGTCATGCCCTGTTCGGACTCAGAGGGAGAACTACCCCCAACGTGGAAGGCGGCGTATTCTTTCCGAGGGTGGCTACCCCTAAGGAGTTCAGCATTCGCTCCTTGGGAATTATCATCTCCTCGGAACGCTGGATTATTGTATAGGTCCGGGGGATTACTACCCCCAGCTTGTGCAACCCCCATGGGTTCTGAGGAAGAACAGCCCCCAATAGCTGATAGCTTATTCTTTGAGCGGGTGCCCTGGAAAACTTCTTCCGCAGGTCCAGTTATTGGTCCTTCTGGTAATCGCCTTCTCAATGTGCTGGTTGAGAGTGACGGACTAGAGGTGCTGGACTTTCTTCCTCTTGTGGTGGAAGGGACCTTCCAAGCTGAGTAACATAAGGCGAAGGAAAGCTCCTCCTTCTCTGGTGTTTGCACCTGATCCTTGGATTATTGTCGGATAGGTGCCTTCGGGTGCAGTCGTTGGAATATCGACTGCCTGCTTGTAGGTACTGCCACTTTGTTGTAGCAGCAGTTGATGATGATCTTTGCACAGTGATGTCCTAGGGAGGACACTTTATATGTCATAGCTGCTCCCTTGTCTTGCGCTTGTGCTTGTGCTTGATCTTATTGCGCAAGTTAGGCGAGGTCTGACTCACCTTTGCACCCTTTTTATGAGCACAGGTAAACCAAGCACTCGGGTGTGTGGGCGTTATTTTTGCTCCATGATCTAGGGTTCGTATAAGAACTTTTCCCAGATTGTCAGTGTAAGAATTTTGAGACGGACCCTATCCATTTACCACTGAGGGCTGGACGTACGGGTCGGTCTTATATAACTTTCCCTCATGGGCCCACATAATATTTAGCGGTTTCCTCCGACGGTTAGTCGAATGGACAGTTGCTTCAGCATGACGAGCTCGTACTGCCCCAGACTTCTTCGACTTGGCACCCGGAGCCAAGTTTGGGTTGTTACCATTCTCAACATGGCGCATATGGTCAGCGCTGCATGAGATTCGGTCAAAAATAGAGGTTTGGCTGCTGCTAGAGTCGTATACGATCGTCAACTGATGCCGCATAGTGAGTCGTATGTGGACTCCTCATTGGCCGAATAGAGCTTGCATCAGCGCCCGAACATGTGGCATCGTAATATTTTTCTCTGCCAGAGTTTGGATGCTGAGCATTTTTTGCGTCAGGCGAGGATGCCGTATGGACAGCCTGAGTGGATGCATGGAAGAGAGGCGTGGATCGCAAGCTCCGTAGTTAGATGAGGCACGGTGGCCTTTGCTACCCACGTCCTATGGCTCTGCAAGTGGTGAGCACCCTTTTGGTTGGAAGAGGCAGCCACATAAATAGTGGATACATGATGTGCAATCCCTGTGCCTGCTCTATAGTTAGGTGAGACATAGTGGCCTTTGCTACCCACGTCCTGTAGGTCTTCTTGGGCTTTGCTTGCCTCGGAGAAGGACTCGCGCTGTCCTCGGAGAACATGTCTTCGACAGCCTGCTGGTCGAAGTGGACCACCAGCATCCTTTGAGTGGACCCAAGCTTGGCTGTATCAGATTGTGCCATGGCTTTCTCATCAGAAAAGAAAGACGTCCCCAGCAGAGTCGCCATCTTGTCCACCATTAAATTCAAAAAGTTCTAAAAGAGCTTGATTTAATTAACAAATGAAAGAAAGTACAAAGAGGTCCTGGATAGACAGTCTAAGTATAATGCTTTTGATTCTGGGGCATGGCGATGGATAATGAGTCATATGGCGTCTTCTTTACTACATGGACGATTCGATACAGGGTGAAGAAGCTTATGTTCTTTCTTCGCTCATCTCATTATGCTCTCTTTCTATATATTGACCGGGGGTGGTATGCTATCTCTCTGAAGCAGAAGAAAAAAGATAGCCCTTCACGTTGCTCCTATTTATAGCTATTGTGCTAATAGGCTATGGGTGCCGCATATGGCTCTGATTGGTGGCCGCATAAGTGTCACACCCCAGTCCCAAAATATACGGGACCAGGCCACGTGGCAATAGCCAGCTGTCACATCTCCGAGAATTTTCCAATTTAATGGATCCAACGAAGAGTGCTACGCTGTCCTAAATAACTAACAAGTCCAATATCAATCAACAATAGGTAATCTAATCTAATAAATAATATAAACAGCAAGAAAGTACTAAAATAAATACTGAAAGTTAAACGCCAGTCTCAAAATATCATAGTACAATCAAGAATGTCTTGTGGGGACAAACCCACTACTATGACGAAACATAAGTACTGAATGACAGATAAAAAGAGTAATGACTAGGGCATCGGCTGACTAGATAATGATGCTCCCAATCCTAGGCAGAAGGCCTACCAACTGATCACGAAAACTCTGACGGTAGCACCTCTAGTTCCTCCGCTGTAGCATACTTCGTCTCCTGTCCTAGGCCACACACTGTGGGGTAATATGCCTCATCCAAATCTGGAAATGTACCAGGTCCTCAGAGGGACGTAACAAGATACATAAAAGTATGCCATATATAAATACTGAATAAAATAAAGGGTGTGCTAACCATCTAAGTGAATGCAATATGAGGACAACTTTGGTACGTATGGGTAGGCGTAGGCATATAACGTCCAACACTCTAAAGAGAGTGGCAGCAGTACAGTATATCGTCCATATCGCTTCGAAGAACATGGCAGCATTATAGTATATCATCCATATTGCTCCAAAGAACGTAGCAGTAGTGTGAAGAAAATCATTGGATCCATGGATCCTCCGGATACTACGGATTTCAATATGTGTATCCCACACACCTACTAGTTATCCTCCCTGCCCAATGTAAATATACATATCGAAATACTCGACGTGCATACCACGTATCTACATGCCAAGTCTCTAATAAACTATAATCCTGAAGTACATACTAACCGTGATGTATGTAACACGCACCGATAGCTAGTCGAGTACGCGAACCTGCATCCCAATATGAATTTGTCACTGTGAAACATGTAAGAGTGTCATGTCTCAAAAAATATTAGAGTATCCTCTCTTCGGGGTTAGTCTGCTAGCAACTAGGTCAAGTACACTAATTATCGACGCATCTGTCGACTGCATCCGAGTCAATCTCTGACGCGCACAGTCATATGAAATAAACCAACAAGATATCATACAACATATACATAATTTAGATTAGATAGTAAATATGGCAAGTTATCTTGCCTGGGTCCTCAAGCTGTGAATGCCAATAGCCTGCTCCTGCAGTATTTCCTGGCTGGTCCAGTGACCCTATACACACAATATAATATAGCAATATCGCATCAGACACTAAAGCAATACATACACACAACTTGTGATGTTGCTCTTAGTACTAACGCAAGGGTCACGGTTGGTCGACTACAGAGTCTCGTGTGCACATAGCTAAGATGCACACGTGTCTTGTCCTCAATTACAGTGTCTCTCGCGACAATAAAAATACCAAGTTATGGGTTTTATGGAACTACTTACGTTATACAAAATACCTGTCCTTATTTTCCATGTTTAAGTGTACTTGGTTTATGTCCAGGTTTTTCAGGTGAATTACTAGTCTTTGATAACAGATCATACATTTAGGGTAATTACTAATGTATTTATTATTATCTCATTTAATTAACATATATGCATACACATCTATATTATTAAATATTAAATGGTTTGTATCGACATAAGACACGATGACTTGATGATATAACTATACAACGATACTATGCTAGAAGAGAGCTAGGGGACGAGTACCTATTTGGCTGGACGAGGGGGTTTACAATCTACCCTCTTTAGAGCATTTCGTTCTCAAAATTAAAACATACGTATGGTAAGAACTATTGATTAAAATAAAAATGCTACTATATACCTAGTCCTTCGAAGAGATGGAGATAGCGCTGTCGAATATCCTCCTCATGCTCCTAGGTCGACTCGCCTGGTACATGATGCCTCCATGCGACACGGACTAGAGGGATAGTTTGACCTTGCAATACCTTCTCACTTCTGTCCAGAATCTCAACAGGCTCCTCTTGGTATGATAAGCTTGGGCCGACTGTGATCTCTGAATGGTCAAGCACATGACTCGGATCTGGCATGTACCTCCTCAGCTGAGATACATGAAAGACGTCATAGACTCATTCCAAAGTCTATGGTAAGGCTAACCTGCGTTCTAACACATCGCATGGTCCATTGTACCTCGGACTCATCTTTTCTCTGCCTCCAAATCTGATAGTCCCTCGAGTAGGTGAGATCTTTAGAAATATATGATCTCCAACCTGGAACTCTAGGGGTCGTCGATGCACATTTTTCTAATGCTTCTGTTTGTCCTGTGCTTCTCGCAGGTGCCCTTGGATCTTCTTCACCTTCTCCACTGTACGAACAACCAACTCTGGCCCTAGAATTTGCCTCTCGCCTATATCGCTCCAACATACTAGGGAACGATATTTTCTTCCATACAATGCTTTATAGGGAGCCATCTGAATGCTCGCTTGATAGCTATTGTTGTAGGAGAATTCGACCAAATATAAATAGTCCTTCCATGATCCTCCGAAATCAAGTATGCATGCTCTTAACTTGTCTTCCAATGTCCGAATGGTGCGCTCGGACTGGCCATCTGTCTGTGGGTGATACGATGTGCTAAACTTTAGGCGGGTACTAAGACTCTCTTGTATACTCCGCCAAAAGTAAGACATAAATCTCGTATCCCTGTCATACACTATACTAACTGTTACTCTATATAGTCACACAATCTTCCTCATGTACATATCTGCTAAGACCTCTGTGGATTGCCCAACTCTAAAGGGTAAAAAGTGTGCGGACTTGGTGAGTCTATCCACGATTACCCATACTGCATTGCATCCACTAGGACTCCTCGGAAAGCCCGTAACAAAGTCCATAGTGATATGCTCCCATTTTCTCTCCGTTATTGGGAGCGGTTAAAGTAATCTTGCAAATCTTTGATGCTCAGCCTTGACTTGCTGACACACCAGGCACTTCGCCACAAAGCGTGCTATCTCTCTCTTCATTCCATGCCACCAGTAGTACTATCTCAAGTCTCTGTACATCTTCGTGCCTCTTGGATGACTAGAGTATGTTGAACTGTGTGCCTCTGACATCAACTCCTGACGAAGTTCTCTATTTGGAACATAAAGACAATCTCCATATCTCAAAGTCCCGTCTTCATGTATACGCAATTATGTCTGTATTTTGGACTCTGTCCTCTATCGAAGCCTCTGGAATCTGGCATCTGTCGGCAAAGCAGCCTTGATCCTCTCCACTAATATCGATTGCAACTGAAAACTTGACAACTTTCTATCTACTCTGGGCATAACAACCTCTATACCCATCTTCTCTAGATCTCTCAACAGATGTTATTGGGTAGTCAGAAAGAATGCCATGGGTCTTCTGCTCAACGCGTCAGCTACTAAGTTGGCCTTTCCCGGGTGGTACTGTAGCTCAATCTCAAAGTCTGTCATCACCTCGAGCCAACGTCTCTGTCACTGGTTAAGGTCCTTCTGGGTGTAGACGTACTTCAGGCTCTTGTGATCAGTGAATATCTCCACTCTTTCTCCATATAGGTAGTGTCTCCAAAGCTTTAAAGCAAAGATTACTGCGGCAATCTCTAAGTCGTGAGTGGGATAGTTCTTCTCATGGGTCCTTAACTGCCTAGAGGCATAGGCTACAACCTTTCTATGCTGCATTAAGACACATCCTAATCCTTTCCCGGATGCATCACTATAGATCACGAATCCTCCGAATCCAGAAGGTATGGTCAAGATAGGTGCTATAGTCAGACGCTTCTTCAGCTCATTGAATGCTGTCTGACACTCCTTAGTCAAGTGAACTCCTGCTCCTTACGTGTCAAGCAGGTCATTGGTTTTGCGATCTTCGCAAAGTTCTCCATGAACCTCCGGTAATATCCGACAAGTCCTAGAAAACTTCTTACTTTCGAGACATTGGTAGGGGTTGGCTGTGTCTCTACAGATGAAATCTTTACCGAATCTACTAAAATACCATCTCTCTTGGCATAAAGCCTCATACTTGCTCAGCTTGGCATAAAGCCTCTATCTGGTGATGACGTGTCCAAGAAAAGCGATACGATCCAGGAGAAACTCATACTTGCTCAGCTTGGCATAAAGCCTTATACTTGAGATGACGTATCCAAGAAAAGCGATACGATCCAGGAGAAACTCATACTTGCTCAGCTTGGCATAAAGCCTCTCTCTCCTCAGTGTCTTTAACACTAGCCTCAAGTGCTCTTCGTGCTCCTCGTGACTCTTCGAATATACCAATATGTCGTCGATGAAGACTACCATGAATCGGTCTAGGTATTGGTAGAAGACTATGTTCATCAAGTTTATAAATACAACAGGCGCATTCGTCATTCCAAAAGGCATCACTAAGAACTCGTAGTGACCATAACGAGTCCGAAATACTGTCTTTTGAATATCTTCTCTTCGCACCTTTACTTGATGATAACCCGATCTCAAGTCGATCTTGGTGAACACCACTGCTCCTGTCAGCTGGTCGAACAAATCATCAATTCATGGCAGGGGGTGCTTGTTCTTGATAGTCAAAGTATTAAGAGCTCTGTAATCAATGCACATACATACTGTCCCATCCTTCTTAGGTACAAACAATACTGGTGCTCCCCAGGGTGATGCACTAGGAAGGATAAATCCCTTGCTCTGCAACTCCTCTAATTGTAGCTTTAGCTCATCTAGTTCCTTCTTTGCCAATCGGTATACATTAGAAGATACCGGTGCTACTCCGGGTACTAGCTCAATAGTGAACACTACGTCTCTATCTGGCGGTAAGCCTGGCAATTTTTCAGGAAAAATATCCTTGAATTATACAACTATTGGTGGGGGTACCATCTCCATATCCATGTAAGCTCCAACTATCTGTCCTACTTCTTGTTCGATAGTCCCTCGCATGTACTCGAACTCCGGTTGATCTGGCGGTCTAAAAGTGATGCTACCTTTCTGGCAATCCAGTACGGCATTATACTAGATTAACCAGTCCATGCCTAGCACAATATCAAAGTATGGCATGGGTAATACCAAGAATCGTGCTCTCATCTCTCTACCACATACGACTATCGAACACGTTCTAATAGTGCTGGTAACCGGCATGATACCTCCTCCGGTAAGAATCTTCCAACTCTTAGGTAAGGAAGAAGTAGCTACTCTATGTATTGCTACAAATCTACTAGATATGAACGATAATGTAGCTCCAAAATCAAATAATACAGTTGTAAGTAATGATACAACTAAAATGGTACCTGCGATAGCTTCCCCTTCTGTTTCCTCCTCAGTAGCTACTAATATAAAGGCCTGTCCGTGCCTCTATCCTTCGATCTGCTATCGGGCTCGATCAAACTGCGCCTCCTGTGGGGCCAAGGGTGGTCCCCTCTGAAATCCTCCGGGTGTTGGTGGAAGTTGACCTCCTGTCGGGGGTAGTATCCTCGAAACTGGTATTGTTGGCCTTTGTCCGATCTGCGATATTGCCTCTATGCACTGTGGACAGTCTCAGACTTGGTGCTGGCTCGATCCACAGATCAGGCATGTCCTCAGTCTCTTTCGACAGTCCTTCTCGTAATGTCCTCTCTTACCATAGTGGTAGAAAGTCGGAAGCTCCTTTTGCTAGTATGTTATTGTCCTCTGCTGTGTTTGTGATCCGGGGTGACGAATCGGTCCTCCTGCTCTGGGCTGGGCTTTGGCTGGTGTGGTCGTGCTGGAATATCTTGCTCCTCTGCCGATGGCCTCCTGGATCCTTGCCTATGAAAGAACCTTCTCATAATAAATTCTTGCCTGTGTGGTGGTATACCTCTGTAGCTCAAAAGTGAGGCCATAATGGAATCTCTGGGCCTTCTCTAGATTATTGGGTATCAGGACGGCACCAAATCTGCTAAGACGGCTAAACTCTGCATTATATGTGTCAATAGTCATGTTCTCTTATCCTAGGTATAAGAACTGGGAGTACAAGACATTTCTGACTGTAGTTGGGAAATACTTTGCATTGAAGTATTCTAAGAACTGTTCCTAAGTCTGGTTCTTGCCTACACTATGCTCAATAGAATTCCACCAGTGATGGGCATTGCCTTTTAGTTGGGCCCTCACTACGGTCATCCAAAGGTCTGGATGCAGTTGTGAAGCCTCTAGTAGCATCTCGGTGTTGGCGACCCAATCGAAGATCTCCTCTACAGTCTCGTTGCCTAAAAAAGTACCTGGTCCCATCTGTCGGAACTATCGTACAGTGCCACCTGTCTGAGCTGGTGGAGGTGCTGGTACTAGTGCTGTGACAGGTGTCCTCTCTAGTACTACCATCAAACTCTATCTCAACGTCTCGGTCTGATTCTACTGTGCTTGCATCATAGTCTGAAAGAACTGAAGCATCTGTGACTATCCATCTGATTGTGGCATCTGAGGTGGATAAGGTAGAGGTGGTGGTAATAGAACCTCTGGCTGTGTGGTAGGTGTCTCCTCAGATGTTGGCCTCTCAGTTTACGGCATTGGCGTAGCCCCTGAAGTCTGGCCCTCGAAATGCTGTGTAGGGATCGTATGCGAATTCTGTCCCTCATGCTGTTGTGTAGGATTGCCATGAGAAGTCTCGCGCCAATGTATTAGCGAGGCCTGTAGTGGTGGTTGCTCTCCAGGTAGTCCCTGGAGTACCTCCTCTCTTTGGGTGGTATAGTCTGGCACCACGGCACTGGGTGCTCCTCGTCCACTGTACAAGTTCATCTTGCTGCAAGAGATAGGAGTTCATCTAAAAAGAGTACAGAATCAAGCAAACATGATACAGATATTTTAGAAGTAACACGAAGGAAGTTCAAAGATGTAATCAAAGTGGATGAGACCTAGTAATTTCTATCCTATTGCAGGCTCGTTGGGCATGTTACCATACCGCAAGCGAATAAGTCGACCTGCATGGGCCACCATTAAAACTATGTCATACCCCAATCCCAAAATACACGAGACCAGGCCACGTGGCAATAGCCAGCTGTCACATCTCCGAGGATATCCCAATTTAATAGATCCAACGAAGAGTGCTACGCTGTCCTAAATAACTAACAAGTCCAATATCAATCAATAATAGGTAATCTAATCTCATCCACAATATAAACAGCAAGAAAGTACTAAAATAAATACTTTAAGATAAACGCCAATCTTAAAATATCATAGTACAACCAAGAATGTCTGGTGGGGACAAACCTACTACTATGACGATATAAAAGTACTGAATGACAGATAAAAAGAGTAATGACTAGGGCATCGGCTGACTAGATAATGATGCTCCTAATCCTAGGCAGAAGGCCTACCAACTGATCACGAAAACTCTAACGGTAGAACCTCTAGCTCCTCCGCTATAGCATACCTCATATCCTATCCTTGGCCGTACAGTGTAGGATAATATGCCTCATCCAAATCTAGAAAGGTACCAGGTCCTCAAAGGGACGTAACACGATACATAGAAGCATGCCATATATAAATACTGAATAAAATAAAATAAAGGGTGTGCTAACCATCTAAGTGAATGCAATATGAGGACAACTTTGGTACGTATGGATAGGCATAGGCATATAACGTCCAACACTGCGAAGAGAGTGGCAGCAGTACAGTATATCGTCCATATTGCTCCAAAGAACGTGGCAGCAGTGTAGTATATCGTCCATATCGATCTGAAGAACGTGGCAGCAGTGTAAAGGAAATCATTAGATCCGTGGCTCCTCTGGATACTACGGATTTCAATATGTGTATCCCACGCCTACTAGTTGTCCTTCCCGCCAATGTAAATATACACATCGAAATACTCGACGTGCATACCACGTATCTACATGCCAAGCCTCTAAGAAACTATAATCCTGAAGTACGTACTAATCGTGATGTATGTCACATGCACCGATAGCTAGTCGAGTACGCGAATCCACATCCCAATATAAATTTGTCACTGTAAAACGTATAAGAGTGTCAGGTCTTGAAAAATATCAGAGTATCCTCTCTTCGGGGTAAGTCTGCTAGCAACTAGGTCAAGTAAACTACTCATCGATGCATCCGTCGACTGGACCCATGTCAATCTCGAATGCGCACATTCATATTAAATAAAGCAAAAAGATATCATACAACATATGCATAATTTAGATTAGATAGTAAATATGGAAAGGTATCTTGCCTGGGTCCTCAAGCTGTGAATGCCAATAGCCTGCTCTTGCAGTATCTCCTGGCTGGTCCAGAGACCCTATACACACAATATAATATAGTAATCTCGCATCAGACACTAAAGCAATACATACACACAACTTGCGACGCTGCTCTTAGTACTGACGCAAGGGTCACGGTTGGTCGACTACAGAGTCTCGTGTGCACATAGCTAAGATGCACACATGTCCTGTCCTTAATTACCATGTCTCTCGCAACAATAAAAATACCAAGTTATGGGTTTTACGGAACTACTTACGTTGTATAAAATACCTGTCCTTATTTTCCATGTTTAAGTGTACTTGGTTTATGTCCAGGTTTTTCAGGTGAATTACTAGTCTTTGATAACAGGTCATACTAATGTATTTATTATCATCTCATTTAATTAACATACATACATACACATATATATTATTACATATTAAATAGTTTATGTCGACACAAGACATGATGACACGACAACTTGATGATACAACTATACAATAATACTATACAAGAAGAGAGATAGGGGACGAGTACCTATTTGGCTGGACGAGGGGGTTTACAATAAGGCTCCTTCAATAGAATGCGGTTACAACTGTAGCCGTATGCCATGGGCAGATTGCCATGTGGTCTTGGTTGAGATATACTTTTGAAGAGATCTCGAATGGTTTTTTAACCCGCTGTGTGCGTGACTTGGTCAGCTGGACACATATTTAGCACAAATTGTGCGAAGATCTCTGCAGTTGTAACAGAAAGATCTTATGAGCTGGAGGTTGCATAACAATTTGGCCGTATATGTTTTTCTGTGGTCGCATGGCATCATAACCGCATACACGCTCTCGTTGGGCCTTAGTCGAATGGACACTTTGGCCGTATGGCATTATGGTCGCATGCCAGCTCTCGTCGGGCTTTGGTCGAATGGGCACTTAAGCCGCATAGTGGCGAGGATGCATGCGAGCTCTCGTCTGACTTTGGTCGAATGGATATTTAAGTTGCATGGTGACGAGGCCGCATGGGTCTTATTGCCGCATAGGTAGGATATATGGCATATCACGTTTGTCGAAGCAATTAATGCACTGATGTGACTTGTTATCTTTTTCTGAGTCATTGTCTTCACGAGTCTCAAAGTATCTTAGAGTGATAAGTGATGTGTCAGAGCTTCTGACAGACATCAAAATCTGTGTCAGGGGTTTTTTATGCGGCCTCCCTGCTCTGTGGTTATTCTGGCAGCATATAGTATACTATGCGACTTCTCTGCGACTTGGTTGATCATGCCGCATATGACTTCTCTGCGACTTGGTTGATCAGGACGCATATAGCTTCTCAACAACTTGGTTGATCAGGCCATATATGGTTTCTCTGCGATTTGATTGTTCAGGCAGTAAGTAGTTTCTCTACGGCTTGATTTTTCAGGCCTCATGTGGCTTCTCTGCAGCTTGTTGAAGAGGCATGATCTTTATGCGGCCTACATGATTTTTTATGCTTCTACATCCCTAGATATTTTTTAGGGGTGGCTAGTTAAGCACGATCTCTGGATTTTGTCCCTCATAATGCTCTACATATTTTAGTTGTCTAGTTAACCCTACTAAACTGAAATATCATGATGTGGTCATATGATATTTTCCTTATTTGTCCCACCATAGTACGGACACGCTAGATACAATCCACTTTGTCACTTGGCAGTCCAATTTGGATTCACTCCAACGTAATGTAACAATCAAACAAATCCTAGCCATATTTAGAAATTGACTAAGCTATTTTGTCTATGCTTGGAGGAATCGTATTATATCATATGTCTCATAGTACGTAGGTACCCCTCAGTGTAAACATGTAATATAATTACGTTAGAAAACTTAGTATGTAGGAACACATAGCACGTAGTAAGTGTTTGAGCACTGATACAAGTGGTGTAGTCAAGTCACCAATCACAGTAAATCATATGAGTTCTATCACATTGTAACACATAAGTCAAGTCATGCACAGTGGTAGTGTAGTCACTTGGCTAATGGTCGAACTATATACATGGCTCGTGGCCGAATAGTCTCCTACCCGCATGGGCGTATGGAATATGGCCTTAGTGAATTCCCGTACATTCAATGTACTATGCGTCCGACTTTAGAACACATATACAGAGTAGAGACATACATCCATAAAGATGGGCGCATGCTAGAGGGTCCCATGTTGCTGGACCGCATGGTACTCCATCATCCCAGAATAACAAGTTCGGCCATGAAAAAGTTCCAAGAACCCAAAAACTTGTTCCCTTCATAAATACTTCATTCCAACTCCAAATCAAGTGAACCGAAAGCCAAAATGCCTGAAATAGAATAATCTATCATCTAGAAAAACTGGTTTTCTAAAATACCATACTTTAATAGATCAAAAAAAAAACATATGGAGCCCATGAAAACTCTAAACTAAAAATGTAGATCTACTCACATCCACCCATAAAAACCTAAAACTACAAACATTAAAGTGTATAGAATAATAATATAAACATATTAGACTAATAAAATGCAAGAAAAGAGCAAGGATTAAAATCTAAGTATTTCTTCATATCATGTAATGTGTACTTGTCTAAAATGAAAGAAGGGGGAGAAATGAGAGAATGATGGAAGAGAGAGAAAGAAGTTGTGTTATATAGCTAGGGTTTGAGGTTTAGACCATGGATTCTTTTATAACTTGAACCAACCCACAAAATAAGCCATGAATCACACTAAACAAAGAATGGGTCTAGTCTCCATGCAACCTAATAAATATACAACCAAAAAATAATACGTCCCAAATACATATATCTGGAACGGGAAGTGACATCCTCCTTCAAAACACAACCATTTCCTCCTCCTTCCTTTTCAATGGTCGACCACCACCACCTTTAGCTAACACAACTTCCACCACCAGCACCCTTCCTTCCTTCTTCTTCCTATGAGACACCAATAATAGCTCCCCCTGCTGTCCACGATCACCCTTAGCCTCCTTCATTTCTTCCTCCTCTACAGCAACCCCTACTTTCATTGCTACTGAACCTTGCTGCTGCTGCTACTGCGTTTGATACTACTACATTTGCTGCTGCTAGACCTTCTCCTTGCTGCTGCCATTATTGTGCTGATGCTGTGCTGAGCATATCAAGGTGCAACTATACCCCACAGCAGGCTAGAGCATACCTCCTAAGGTTGAGCCCTTGCTGTCTAGGCCGAGAGTACCCCAAGACAGTCTGATCCCGAGTGCAACACCCTTTCTTCGTATTGTGATATCTTCCTCCTCACTTAGCCGATTCCTGAACCATTATCTCTGGTATACTCCCAACCTAATACTCTTTCAATGCCTTCAATTAGAATAATTTAGTTTACTTTCTATTATTATTAACTTAAGTTCCAAAATCGAAGAAAAATAGTTTTATAAAACATGAAAATCTCTGATACGGAGTTGGTCCTGTCAAACTGGACAACCTGTCATGTACCAATTGCACCAAAAGATGTATATGATATTTTTTGACGTGTGAACTTTGACAGAATTTAATTCGATCGCGTGTGCGCGACGAAATTGACCCGTATCCGTCAAAAGTCCCTGTATCAATATTTTTGTAAATATCTCAATTACTTTGTGTATGCTCATCATATCGCAACAAAACTTGCACCATTGGACTTGTAGAATTTGACTTATCATGTGACCTAAGTTTTGTTTGATTCTGAGACAGTGATCGGATCACCTTTTCGTGGGTCCCACGATCCGTTCCAATGGGTATTTTTTTATCGGCTCATCAGAATTCAAGTCTGGACATACCGTTGATTTTGTATCTTCATTTACAACTTATTTGACCTATAATATGCTAACTTTAGAGAAATTTGTTTCTAACACATTTTTTTGGTACAAGGTGGGTCCACCTATAGACCCTGTATTGACTAAAAACTACCATTTTTGTCCATGTGTCCAAATTGGATGTATGAATATGCCTTTCTGAGTATCTCACTCATTTTGGGAATATTGGTGACATTTGTGACACCATCTGGAGACATCTGCTCAAGTTCCCTTCTTGTGCTGCTACTTCCTTGGCGAGTTCGTGTTCGAATCTTCGCCTGGCTTCCAAGCAAGTATATCTTACCTTGTTGTACTATTTAAATTTAGTTATTATTTTTCATATACTTTGTGCTCTGAATATTATATAACTTTGTGCGTCCGAGAATGACTCGGGTGCAGTCGACGAAGGCGTTGACATTATAACTTGTGTTTGACCTAGTTTATAGAGAACGTACCTAAAGTTGTGGATTATCATTATAACTCCGAGGCCTTGTCACTTATCATTTCACATCACAGAGTGAGTTCATGTTAGGACACGAGCTTACGCACTTGACTGGCCATTGGTGCGAGTAGCACGTGTGACCATATTTAGCATAGTGGTATAGCTCTACGTGACTTGCATTATAGTTACAAGATGTCCACATCATACTTGAGACTTTTATATTTGTATTGGACGGAATGACAACTAGTAGGCATATGGGACACCCACCTCTATATATTTTTACAGATTTTGTATTATTCAGAGCAATACAAATATTATTATTTGTCCAAATTTTGCGTTCTTCGGAGCGATACAGACGTTATTATATTCAGGCGCCGTGTTCTTCGAAGCATTATGGCTATTATTACATATATAAGGACCCTGAATATAGGGGCATATATGGCATATATTAGTCAGTCATGACGATTGGTGAATTACTTCAGTATATGTCTAGCCTGACCTACCCATACGTACCAAAGTGTTTCTCAAATTACATTCAGGTAGATGAATAGTTTACCCTGGTTTACTTTACTCGGTATTTATATTATCGCATGTACTTTTTTTATTTTGTTACGTCCCTCTGAGGACCTGGTTTCTTCCAAATTATTTGAGCAGTTTGGATGGAACTTGATCTTGTGGTGTGTTGGACATCTTTACAGGTATCATTATATCTTTTCTTTATTGCAGTTATGTACTATTTTCCATTATGATTATGCTTTTATAGCCTAGTGTTTATAGGCCTATATTAGTCTCTTAGCCTATTCGAACAGATGTATTATCGAGATGCAGACTAATAATGCGTATCGTTCTTTCTTGAGATTTATTGACCATGGATTGAGATTTAGTTTAGTTGTTGGATATTAGAAATAGATATATTTAGCTTGATAACTTGACCGTAGACAATATAAGTGCACTTCATCGGGTACATTAAATTGGAAAGCCCTACGGAGTTATACCAGGTGGCTATTGCCACGTGCCTGGTCCCACACGTTTTAGGAGCAGTACGTGACATAATTTTAGTGGTGGCACATGCAGGTTGGAGCATATCATTCGGTTACGTTACTGTACTGAACAAGCCTACAATTTAGGATTAATGTTGAATAAGAATTCAATCCATAACTGATTTCAAAACTCCTATTGTATTTGATTTTTGCCCTTGGACTTCAAAATTGTATTAATTCATTTTCTATCAATATCGTTATTATTGTTTCTCATCTCTCCCTATTATAGAGAGATGGATACTCATGCGTGGTGACTCTCTCCAGAAGCAGATGGTCGTCAAGGTGAAAGATGACATGATTGATATAATATTTTATAAATAGATGGTTACATATAGTAGAGGAGGTTGATAAGTTCTTTCTTGATGCTAGAGCTAGTGTAGATTGTTAGCATTAGAATTAAACATAGTAGTAGAGGTCTAGAACTAATATAACTCTACCCTTACTTAATATGGTAGTGATTTAGATGTATTATAAGCTAGAAGGATTGTTTGACTCTAACACTCTAGAATACTTTATTGAAATGCTTAGTTAGATGCTAGGGATTGGTGGTAGCCTATGGTGATGATAAAAGAAAGGACATTATGAAATTAAGAAGATAGAATTTTTGACTCTCACATTAGAAAAAGATATCTGATAATAGGAGTTCTAGCATGATACCTATTATTCTGATCGTACCATAGTTACTACGAGTAATAACCAACATAAAGAAGGACATCAAGGAATACAAATTTTAGGGAGAATAAGCTGACTTGATACAATATGCAATGATTAACTTGAATGAGATAGCTGATGATATTGTACCATGGATAATTTTTAAGATCAATATTTGGTGTGAACTATTACAAGAATAATATTGGTTGTAACAGTTTAATTAAAGGATTACATAAGGAGGATATGAAGGAATGAATACATGGAATAATTATGGTTATATATATATATATATATATATATATATATATATATATATATATATATATATATATTGAGGGAAGAATATTGCGGATATCATATTTGAAAACTAAACAAAAATTTGATTATGGATGAAGAAAAAATATCAAAGAAACTGAGGTATCAAATGGAACTTGAACGAGGACAAATGGAGGAGAGAATATGAGGAGAAGATTAATTATATATATATATATATATATATATATATATATATATATATAAGGATTAGGATTAGGGAAATCTAATATGAGGTTGAGACCAAACTATAATTGGAGAATCTCTTGGTGAACCAATGGGATGATTAAGTTGTTAAAAATATCTTGAAGTTCTAAAAAATGTTGTCACGTCCCAGCCCCAAAATACATAGGACTAGGAATACGTAAGCATGTAAGCCGTATGTATATGACAACTCTAATATATAAAAATCATAACACATACGTATGTTGTATTATGAATAATAATTCATAAGTGGTATATAATTGTCATAAGTCACATGCAATACTAATTTTATTCACAAAAACAAATAGAAATAAATAACCAAATATGGTAATGAACCAAGTATGAAATAGTCGAGAAGAACTAATAGTTAGGTGGAGACAAATCCACTACCAAACTAGAATATGAAAGAAAGTATAATAAGTACATCTTCTAATTACCAGAGAGCCTCGAAGGGAAGAGTTCCTCGAAAATGAATAGAGTAGCAAGTCCTAATCTGTGCTCCTGTAAATAGTCATGATCGTCTATACCTGGAAAGGGACTAGGTCCTTAGAGGAACGTAAAAAGATATAGAAAACAATATGCCAATTGAATACATTAAACCATGCATAAAGAATAGACAGAAAATATACAAGTACGCTGCACTAAACAATCTATATGAAAATGCATAATAAGAACAACCTTCGACGTATGGGTAGGTGTAGGCTACTCTAATGCAGATGCTATCTCATAACTCATGAATACACAAAGATGTACTATCAACCGACATACCTCGATGGTAGCGACCATCGCGACATAAATACCGTATAGTGCGTCCAGTTACTACGGTTTACCAAAGTGGGTAGCCCATACGCCTACTGACTGTCCTTTTCTCCCATGATACTATGCGTCAAGTATGTGTCAACAGATATAATATATAATTATAACTGAAAGAAAATACATAAAAGACATATATAATGAATATATGACAAGCATGCAAAGTACTGTGAGCATTTTGGCAAGGTATACTTGCAGAATAGAAATAGAGACATGTACACATATAAATAATGGGAACAATGCATGTAAATAAACTATACAAAGTTGGCAAGGTATCTTGCCTGCTCTGAAAAAGGATTAAGTTGCCACTCAATACGTCATCCGATCGATCTGTTACATAAATTAAGTAAGTTAGATCTACAAAAGTGGTTTGATAAGTTTTCTAGTCTAATCTATTTTAATTCTGAATAAAATAACTTAAAATACTAATTTAATTTAATTCTACTCTAATTTTAAGGCTAACCCTATATTTTGGTTTAAAGAAAATTAATTTTACTAATTCAGGATCTGTGGAACGCAAATCGAGGTATTCTATTGACCAAAAAGTCAACCGACATAAACCCAAGATTTGTGTGTAAAATATTGTAGATTTTAGCACTACATGAATACTAGAATCGACGGTTTTACCAAATTTCGAACCGGTAGAGAATTATTGCCCATATGGCGCACAAATGATAATTTTTGGTAGTTTTTTAGTTACTTATAGGTTTTATAAATTTTACAGAATAGTAAAATAGAATATTTAATTCTAAGGACAATATATATATATATATATATATATATATATATATATATATATATATATATATATATTATATTTAGTCATGTCAGATTTTCAAACTTTAAACGGATCACGAATCTGAGTTTGGGATCTCTAGAACATCGAAAATACCAAAATGCATCAGATTTCGGACAACCGATACTCCACGAATTTTCCAAAAAAATTGGTCCATAATTTATGAAAATAAATTACATATTCAGAAACTATACCTCCATACGGTTCCAACAAAAGAAACAGAGAATCATTTGGACTTCGGAGCTAGGAGTAATAGGTTATTATAATATATATTGAAGAACCCGAAGAATAAATATCCCTTCTCTCTCCTCTCTCTCTGGTCAATATTAAAAAGTCGGCAGACTAGGGTTATTATAATATATATATATATATATATATATATATATATATATATATATATATATATATATATATATATGCTGGTCGACGGCTGAAAAAAGGGGATAGGCTGGACACGTGTCAGAATCTAGTTCGGTGGTTTGTTTATATTATTTATTTTTTATTTACCTTTATCAAAACATTATTTAAATTATTTTATATCTTCTTCTTCTTCTTTTTTTGAAGATGCCCGACGATACGCACAGGACTTTGCGTATGCTGCCCCTACACCTTTTTTGCAGTTTGATCCCGACACCTCCGCCCAGTCAAGAAGGTTATATCTCTTCCCACTGACCACAAGAACCAGTTGAGTTCGGTAATTATTTTATATCTAAATAACTCAAAATAAATATTAAAAATAATCCTAAATTCTAGAAAAATTAAAAAATATATTTTAAACCCACAAACCCTAGAAGAATACTTGGGGTAGTTTTATGTTCATAGGTTTCCTACTATAATTACTAGAAGCTCTAAAAATTAGTTTTACCTATTTAACTCAAATAAATATTAAAAATATTCCAAATATTTTGAAAAAATTCTAAAAAATATATAATACTATTATAAACCATAAAAAATTACTTGGGTCTATTTTATGTTCCTTGGATTTCACAATAAATTTTAGAAGTCCTAAAAAATTAGTTATTAGTCTATTTTAAAACCAAATAAATCTAAATAAATTCCAAAAAATTCCAAATAAATTATAAAAAATATATTTAATTATTTTAACCCTAAAATAAATGTTTGATAGATATATATATCAATATGGTCTCGTAGTAAATCATGGAAGCCCTAGAAAATTATGTTTCCTAGGTTTTTAATTATCTAAAAATTCTAAAAAAATCCAATAAATTCTAAAATAATTTAAAAATAATACTAATTAAATGTTTATATAAGTAATTTAATCAAAAAAATTATTTTCTAATTAACCAATAAAATAGCCAAAAAAAATCTAATAATTTAATAATAAAAACTAAAATTATAAATTAAAATTTAAGGGGTTTACAAATGTTGAGGACGAATTATGGGTAAGCATGAGGGATATGTAAATAAGATTTTGACTTACAGAAATAGAGTTTTACGTGGCAGGCCACAGTAGTTAATCTTTAGTAGTTTTATGATCTCTATCATCAACCTAGAATTAGTACCCTTTAGTTAATGATGATTATATGACTAGGCTAAAATAGATAGGTAGATGGCTAGATCAGTTATTTTAGTGATTTGATAACTTGGGTACTAGGGGTATAGCTTCTGTAACCAGATTAGATGTACTTGCTTACTGGGTTGCTAATGTTAATTTGGCTCAAGGTTTTCACCTTTGATAACTTTAGTAGTTGAGCTAGTATTTGAAATAAAGCAACTGGATCGAAGTATGAGAATATTGAAATATATCTGTCCCGAGTTAGATATAGTGAACTACCTATATTGGATGATAAGTTGTAACAAGATGGAACCCGTGTAGTTTGGATGGGAAGTATAAATGGAATATAGAAGCCCTATAGGAATGAACACTAAATATTGTGGGTTATACATAAACTATTTAAGACCGAAAATTTAGATTTTTGACTAATAGGATATGAGCTTCTTGTACCTAATCCTTAGTAGGTAATGATATAGGAACTTATTTTTAATTTACCCTAGCCGATTAAATTTTTTGATTTTAGGAATAATATTCTTATTAATGTATTGGTTATATTTTTATTTAGGATATTTAGAATGATTGAATATATATATTTATTACATAATTTATTTTTTTATTTTCTATGTATTTGAATGGAGGCTTATGCTGTATTTTATTACATGTAGAAATTATTTGAGTTGAGCTTCTAGACTAGGTATGACTGACTGGCTAGATTAGAGTTATTATTTTTGAGAGAAAATATAAGAAGTTAGGTTGCCAATTTTATTGTGGATACTATAGGTTGATGACTTTGTACCTAGGAAAGTATGATGAGATTATAATTGTCTTAGCTACACAACAAGGGATTTAGATACTATATATTTGGCATTGAGAGTTTTGTGCTTGTTGAATTTTAGTGCCTAACCCATGCATCCCTTCGAGAGTAAAGGTATGACATCATTTTCCTTGTAGATATTGGAAGATTCATACAGAGATTGTGTAACAAAATCCTTGAGTAACCTAGGCTTATAGGTGATAATTTTCTAGATGATGATTATCATGATAATAATGATGAGATAATTCATGATGGTGAGAAGATGTTTAGAGAACCAAATACCTTATATGATTATACTGTACGTATGTGGCAGTTAAGGTTAAGAGAGTAGAGTAGGACTAAGAGATAAGTTGTGTTTATATATTTGAAAAAATGTTAAGTTCGTTGTTGGAGAGATGTATTTTTAATTTTGAGAAGTTTTTTTTTAAGGTAGATAGATTGTAAACCCCTTGACCAAAATCTAGATTTAAGGATTAATTTAGTATTATTCTAGAATAATTATTGGAGTTATAATTCACCTCTTTGATTTTTGATTTGATTGTTGCTCCTTACCGTTGTTTAAATATCTAGAGCACTACACTAGCTTTTTTCTTCCAACAAATTTTACACCCTTGACCAAGACAAGTAAATCTTAGATCCTAACCTTTTTGTCACTCATAAATACACTCGTTGTGCTTCATTTATATCTCATAACATACGTCACACAATATCTAGATTCGATCCTAAACTTTGCACATATGTCTGTTCCAATCAAAATTGGAGACATAACTTTGACCCGTTCCTTACAACCTAATATATGACGATAATCTACTATGAGTCTACTATATCCATGATATTTGTGTCCTACTCAATTGAAAACCTATGTACTTTCAATTCATTGACAAATACCAATGCCACAATTTTTATTCAATTTGAGCAACCGACTTAACCTAGCCCTAAACTAGTCCAAACACTCAACCCAAACCCTCACACACTTTTATATGGATCATACAAAATACCCCACGCCCATCCTCCTCTCTATAACATACCAAATACCCATTCCTACACACCAAATTCTATATTATACCCCACTGACTTTATATTTCAACTCACATGCAAAAATGGGTAAAGCCTCTCAATCACTCTTCTTTTCCATCTTTTTTTAACTTCCAAAAATGGTATGAACCATCACCTAGCTGCTGCCCACAGTTGGAAATCCCCCTTTGATTGATCAAACACTCCTCCAATTACTCACAACCCCTTGATCTATCATGCCCCAGTCCCATAATATGTAGGACTAGGAATACGTAACATGCTAGCCGTATGTATATGATAACTCTAATGTGTTAGATGATCGTAATACATACATACACTGTATATGAATATCAAATCCACAAGTAGTAATATAATGTCAACACAAGTCACACGTAATTTATATCTCATCTACAACATAAATAAAGAAATAGAAAATAAATAACCGAATCTCAAATATGAAGTACCAAAGAATGATAGTCGAGTGAAAATAAATCTACTGCCAATCGACTATACTAAAAAGTAAATGAGAGAAGAGATCAAAACTCTAATATAACATAAATGTTAATAAAAGAATAACAACTAAAATATCCATTAGCTACAAAGAATCAGGGGTACTCCGAAGGTAAGACCTCCTCAATCTGGTACAAAGCGTCAGGTCTGGGTCCGTACTCTTGTGGATAGTCCTGTTTGTGTACACCTGGAAAGGGACCAGGTCCTCAGAAGGATATAACAAGATACATAGAAGTATGCCAATAAAGTACTGAAAATAAATATTCAAAGGATCACCTAACCGTCTATGTGAATGCACTTTGAGAATAACTTTTCAACACGTAGGCTATCTGGCTAAAATGGGATTGGCATGATTCTCTCGGAGAATCAGGGGTCTAAAAAGCGTGACATCTTTTGAATGTCAGAGGCCGCCTGTAGATATATAATATAAGGGTTATCTGACCATGCATCTCCGACGGAGCGTGCGGGTTACATAAGAAAAAGTGCAAAGGAGCCCAAACGCCTTACTTGTTGTTCTTCCCACCCCATGACCTATTCATGCCATATCCATGATACGATGACATCTTAATGACTGCCAAGGCTTCTAATTAAGCAATTCTATCAGCAGTTATCCCTATCTGTCGCACGTCCTATACGCACCGATGGCCAGCCGAATACGCAAGTTCGTGTCCTACATGTGACTCACACTCGTGTAACAACTGTGTCACAACCAATAAAATACAAGAATGCCTCATGATAATGGGGTGGTCTCATAAAACTAGGTCAACATGGATAATATATAATAAAGACAAAATAAGACGCCTCTGTCGTTGCACCTAAGTTATTTTTGGATGTACAGTTTATCCAGATCCGACTCTGAGCAGGTGCTACCTCCCATTGTTGCCCAGGGGAACCCTTTCCCGCCATGCTTGCAGCTCCAACAACTGAACAATCCCTAAAGAAAGGACAAAAAATAATAAGAACATGACATGAATGATCAAGTAGGCAAGCAGTTTTAACAGTTTAACCATTGATATCGAGGAAGAAGAGACAAGATATCAAAGGGGACATATTTGATTGAGACTCCTATGACTATAACACCCTACAAGTCTAAAAACACAGACCTGCATGGGCTACCACTAAAACATTGCCATGCTCCAGTACTAAAATATGGAGATGGACATGGCCAACTACCTAGTATAAGGTATAAAGTGTCGTACAACGGTCACGGTTATAATTAGAAAATGGGGTGCATTCTACAAGCAAGTCATTTAGGGTCACATAGAACATTTAATGTCTTAATCAATCAAATGAGGATAGTAAACATTATAAAACCCCTCACCCAAAAATAAGTATTTTGTGTGTATTCTATATTTATTGTGTTAATTTATAATATTTTTAAATCAATTTAAATCCAGTTGTTGTATTAGGATACTTCATCGTAGTTTGAATATTAATGACATAGGATGATCCTAAAATCTACATCGTCCTTCGTAGGAGGTAGCCTACACGGGAGACAATACCCGTAGAATCTTCATGTGACACAAAATTTGACCATTTAGCATTAGTATGCCACTAACGTAACAACCATAGTTTATTGTGTTTAAAATTTATATAGTTATTATATAAATAATTCATTTGTATTTTTTTTTAATCCAACCTTCTTCAAATGGCAACCCATAATTCATCTATGACAATTTAGGCCACTTTCCTTTTTTGGGGATTTATTTATTTATTTATTACTATTTTAATTCCATGGAATCAAATTAAATCTTTGTCAAATTAATTAATTGATTAGTTGTAGACTTTTAAATAACTAACTAACTAATTAGGAAACCTCCTAACAAACTACCAACCTAATCTTAATCCTACTCCTCTCTCCACACTCATGACTATCCTCTCCTACCCGTACACACGCACGTAACCCCCTTCTCCCTTTCTCTCTCCTTATATATCTATATGTATATATATATACATTCTCCTTCTCCTCTTTCCTTCTAAACCCCTAACCTAAAATTTTCTCATCTAAAATCCTAATTTTTCTCTTCACCTCCTTTCTCTATCACCATAGCCGCCACCTTCATCACTAAGGCCGACCCCCCTTCATGTGGATACAACATCACTTCCGTCATCCAAGAACCCTAGTTCTTCATCCTTCTTCTTATAGTAAGTCTCCTTCTTCCTCAAAATACTCTTTAATGTGTATAGTTGAATGAATAATTATAGTTATATATAAATAAATAATTTTATAATAATTTGTAATCCATTATCATGTTCTTTCTTATAGGGTTTATTTTAGGGTTTGCATGTAAAGAATTGAACCCATGAATGCATGTATGCACCCATAGGTAGAAATCTTGATTAAATCAAGTTAATGATAAAGAAATATAATATTTAAATTATTTTTATCCTTATTTTTACTCTTTATTTTAGATTATTAAATTATTATTATTTTTGGAATAAATTGCATGTACAATGGGAATGGTGACCTAGTTTTAGGTTTTCTCCAAAACCCTGCATCGAACCCTTCTAAAACTTTGTAGATAATTAATATATAATTTAATTAACCTATATTAAATTTAGTTTTAAAATATATTTTTCAAAAATATTATTTTTGATTTAAATAGTTTTTATGCATAAAAAGTCACATAGTTGACCTAGATTTGATGTATGTATGTTGGAGACCCTTGGACTTTGGTAGGACTTAATAGTAGATAAAAAATTTAATTTTTCTAGGTAAATTATAATTTTTCCAGAATATATATTCTAAAATTTATTAAATAAATATAAAATTGATGTATATGATGTCACAACAACCATGTACCACCCTTTTTGCATGCATACTAGCAAGTTTGGTTGCCATCTCTAATAGGATCAACTTGTAGATGATAAAATTCTAATTATTTTGGTATAAGTAAAATAAATATTATTTATTATAATTATTACTAATTTTATCATATTTATTCAGATTTATTTCCTATTTAAAAAAATTAGAATTCTAGGTGTTTTATGTAACCAGTTGACCTAGTTTTGACAAAACTTGACCCCAACAATTTTAGACTTAAATTCTGTCCAAAAATGTATGTTTTATACATATAGAATTATATTATCTTATTTTAATTCTAATTTTTAAGTATTTATTCCAGAATTATCCATTTATCATAAATTGGTTTTATTGACTTGTCGGTAACATGTTATGACCTAGTTTTGGTTTCTACTTAGTTTTGGACTCATAAAAATTATAGTAGATGAACCTATCACTAAAAATATTATTTTCTAATACAAATTCTAGAATTAATATTTTTGATAATTAATGTCTTTAAAAAGGATTTTCGGTAATGTTTAACGACTAGTATTATTTTGAGGGCTATTTACTTTCATGTACAATCAACATAGAATTAAGAACTAGTTAATAACCTAATTTTAACTTGATTGTAAGAGTCTAATTAGAGTAATAATTAATTGATAGGTGTTCAAAATGTTCATGTGGAGAGCTCTGGACCAGAATTGTTGTGCTCGCATCTTGGCTTGGAAGACAAGTACACCTTGCTTGTTTGTATTGTACAATTTATATATGCCTATATCTTTTTATTTTTTTTAGCTGTGTGCATGCGTCTTAAAGTAACAGACGTACCCGTTATGTTATAAAGATACATGGTATCTTATGACCTGACACCGTTTCAAACACGTTCACTGAGTGAGTGAGTACATGGACTGGCTTTGACTGGCCATCAGTACGTGAGTACGCATCTTGTGTTAGCTGTTATTGTTAGTTTGGGTTCTAGCTTTTATTGACATCGTTGCATTCTGTCTACACCACGTATATGGTTCGAATAGTTTATTGGAAGGAGAGAATCTGTTAGTGAGCGTATGGGATTTCTGTTTCTTACTATATTGTAAAAATGATGCAACTGTGTATCCCCCGAGTTCTTCGGAGCGCCTGGTGGGATGACTGTTCTTTTATTTCTCCTCCCTCATGCGCCATTAGATATTTTTCGAGTGCATATCACATAGGTGGTTTAGTTTCCCGATTTATTGTTTACTGCTTTACTTTCATGCATGTTGATTCTTGTGTACTTATTATGTCCCTCTGAGGACCTGACACCTTTTTTAGATCTCGACGAGAACTTATACCTGACAGATTATGGAGTTGGATGTTTTGCAGACGAGGACTTCGAGGTGGAGCCACATAAATTTCTTTGAGCATTCATTCATGGATGATAATTGCTTAATATTTTAGAACTATTTCTTTATTACTTAGTTATATTCTTTCAGTATTCTTTTATACTCATTTTTATGGATTATTCTCCACTGGATATTCTTTTGTTATGGATTCTGAGACTTATTCTATTTTATTCAGTTTCCTATTCTGTGATATTTTATGGATAAGACAAGATTATACCTGCCTATGATAGTGAGTCTTAGTTATATTTTATAGCGTACTACGACTGGTTAGGTCCATTAAATTAAGTTTTTATACTTGTTCGTACAGCTGGCATGTGTACGTATACTTGGTCCTCCATATTTTGGGACTGGAGCGTGACATGTTTTAGTGGTGGTCCATACAGGTCGAGTTAGTTGTTTCGGTTACGTAACTATTCCGAGCGGGTCTGCACTTTGGATTAGAATTTTAGATCTTATCTACATTTAACTATAACTTACCTTTCTCTTAATTTGTTCTATTTGAATAAATGCTTGCATCCTACTTGATTCATGTACTCTTCATAACATTTCGTTCATCTCTTACAGAGAGATAAATTTGTATAACAGACGTGCCTCTATCGGGGGCAACATGTCTCTAAGGGTCGTAAACCAATCACCAGGAGAGGCATCGATGACTCGTTAACTTCCAGGACTGGACGGACAGACTGAAAATCCGGTTCTACTAGCTCCTTCCGTAGTGCCTAATGGAGCTCCCTAGCTACTTCAACACCATAGGACATCCATATACAGATGTTCCAATTCTTCCAGATGATAATGCTGGAACAGAGATAGCAGGCTGCCGCATTGGCTGTCGAGCAGAGGCAGCAAGCCACAGAGCAGAGACAGAAAGCCATAAAAAAGAGGCAGGGATTCCTGGCAGCACCTGAGAGAATGGCTGTACCAGCACCCGTACCAGCCCAGGCACTAGCTCCAGTTCCACAAGCGCATGTTGGTTCAGTTAAGGATTTTGTGCAAATGAACCCCAAGCCATATAAAGGCAATGAGAGTCCAGAGGAGACCATAACTTGGATAACCAGCACCAGGAAGCTTTTGGAGGCATTACAACTGCCTACGAACTTATGGATGATAGACGTGAGGACCCAGTTAGCAGGCAACACTCATCACTGGTGGGAACACACCAGACTTGGGAGCAATTCTTGGAGTACTTTGAGAAGAAATACTTTTTGGCCAATGTGAATGATGTATTATACAAACAGTTTGTCACGCCCCAGTCCCAAAATACCGAGGGACTTGATGCGGGGCAATGGCCAACAGCACGCACCGATGGACAACCCAATTTAATGGATCCATCAGGGCATGCTTAAGCTGTAGTCTAACTGTAATATGTTATAAGTCCCAGGCTTTTCTAATCTCATCCACAGAATAAACACAGATTAATTGCCAGAAATAATGCAAATGGAAATAAATAAGCAATATCAAATAAGTGTCTCGGATTCGAGAATCAGTCTGTTACATTTAAGGGAAATAGACATGAAATAAAATACTGGAAATAGAAATATCTGAGTATGTAGAGCCAATACTCAGGAGAAGTCTTCAGCCACTATCTCGTCCTCAGGTTCCTGTTCTGTTCCGAGGAGTGCTCCTGTTCCGTACACCTCGGGGTAGATCTCTGCGGCTATACCTGGGGACATAGTCCATTCCAGGTCCTCAGGGGACATAACAAGGTACAGATAATACAAGCCAAAATAAATGCAGTGCAGCAATAATGAAACAGCAGGGTAAATAAATAAACCAGCTAAGTGATATGCAAGTGAGAGTTTTAGTCATACTCAGGCTGAGACTACTACGAGATCAGTGTCGAAGAAACCATAGCAATATTTTCTCGAAGGGCCAGTAAGGTACCAAAGCTCTGTGTCAGAGTCTAAGGCACAATCCATTAAAGTATTATATATATATATATATATATATATATATATATATATATATATATATATATATATATATATATATATATATTCAGCCTTTTGTATGATAAATCTCTCCCCACCCCATGTAATCTCATGTCACAGTTCCATAATATCTCAGGTACAAGTCACGCAAGATCAACTAATGCAATAAGTCAGAATATGTTCTAAGCCAGTAAACTGTAATGTCATGAATATGTATCCTATACGGAATCACCCTGTATATCTCGGGGAAATTCTGTCGCATGAATAGTGTCAGGTGTCCTGGGTTTGAGCATTTAAAACAAGTTTAGTTATTAAGTCTACAAGAACTCAAGTAAGGTGCTATAACAGGAATCACTGCGAATTGGCAAGCTTTACTTGCCTACTGATGCTAAATTAAGCCAAGGAAATACTTAGCAAGCTGCAGGGTTTGGCAAGGTACACTTGCCTGTGGTTCCGGTTCCAATTGCTGCTCTGTCTTCAGCTGGAATTGCATGCGGTACTCCGGTTGCTGAAATAAACATCACCATCAGATCCAGAAAATATCAATCAGCTAGAAATATCTGTCCTTGAGTCCAATTTGGAGACAAGGGCAAAAACGACAATTTTGGGTCAAAACGGGGTCCACATGTGGGCCCGCTTTGCACCAAAAAATGTGTCAGGGTCAAAGGTCTCCAAATTTACCAAACTTAGTGTCAACAGGTTATGAACGATGATACAAACCCAACGGAACTTCCAGAATTGGATTCCGAAGAGCCGATCACAAAATTGCCCGTCGAGCGGGGCTTGTGGGGCCCACGACACGCAATTTCGTCAACGTTCTCAGAATTGAACCAAACTTGGGTCACAGGACCAGCGTATCGCTACGAGTCCGATGGTGCAAGTTTCGTTTCGATCAGACGTGTGTACACAAAGTTAGGGCGCGATTCAGAAAAGTCGAATACAGGACGATGTCCGCAGATATGCAATGATCCCGGTGTGCACGCACATCCGAATCAGCTTCTGCGAAATCCCACACGTCCGTATCAACGACGCGCACGTATCTGTGAAGACCGCACGCGACCAAGTCATCCCGTTTGGCAGGGTGTACTCAGTTCCGGGGTGAATCGGGGCGTTATTTTTCCTGTTTTTGGATCGCGGTTCGCGATCACCACAGGACGCGATGCACCGAGCGGTTTGCCCGAGCACCGAGAGGGTCACGCAGGCTTTGCGATGCAAAAGACGGAATTGAAATCGGGGTTATAAGCAGAGAGATACACATACCTGAACAGGGCTCAAAATCGGGGTTTAACCGTGTCCGACACGACACAGGACACTGTGTCCTGTGTCCCGTGTCCGGCTGACATGAGACAGGGTTAGGGTTCGGCCGAGACTCGCCGGAGAAGGGCGGCTCAGGGCGGCGGAGGCTCGACGAGGGGCTGGGCGGCTCTCGGGGAGGCAGAGACGGGCCAGGGAAGGCCGGCGGCCGGCGCTGGTGTTCGTCGAGGGGTCGATGGGAGGAGGGAGACGGTGCTGTGGGGTGCCGGAGGGGAGGAGATGGCCGGGGGAGGGGAACTGCGGGCAGGGTGGCGCAGGCGGCATTGGCCGGAGCTAGGGCGAGGGGAGGCGGGGAGATTCTGGCCGGAGAAGAGGGGAATTGGGGGTTTATATAGGGGGGCCGGCAGGAGGCGTGAGGCCGAGGATGGCGGCGCTGAAGGCGGGGTCGGGCCGAGGGGTGCGGGCGACGTGGGGGCGAGGTGGCCAGGCGGAGCGGCGGGCGGTGCGGCGCCGGACGCGGGCACGGGGGCTGGGTCGTGGGGGTGAGGGTGAACGGGTAGCTAGTAGCGGGTAGCGGGTCGGGCGGCGGGTGGACCCGACCCGACCCGATAGGGCGAGGGGATGGGCCGGGCTTGGTTAGGGCTGGGCCCGGTGGGCTGGGTCCAGTTGGGTTTTAGGGTTAAAAGAAAATTAATAAATAATTTAATAAATAAATAAATAAATAAATAAATAAATCATTAATAAATAGTTTTTAGGTGTTTTAAAATAGGTCTGGGGCCCAATAAATTCTAGAAAAATTACCCTAAGTCCAGTTTTTCATTTTACACCCAAAAATATTATTTTTATAATATTTTAATATCATTTATTATCTATTAAAAATTATTTAATATTTAAAATCCTGATTTTAATTACAGAAAATTCTTAGAAAATTCCAGAAAATTGTATAAAATCAAAATTTAAAATTCTTGAAAAATCAGGGGGTTTACAATCTACCCCCCCTTAAGAGGATTGCGTCCTCACAATCAAAGAATAATCGGTCAACAGAGATAACGCGGTCGCAAGTATCGTTCGAAACGTATCACAAGATACTTAGGGAAATACCGTTTCCCTAAAAATGAAAGTTATGCACTTTTCAGAGAAAATCTAGTTAAAGCAAGAGAAATACAACTTTTATGAAAACCAGGTTGTTATTAACAAGTTGCAAATTACTAGGTTGGGGCTGAGGTCACGAACCAATAGGCACGAGCTAAAACAAGACTAGAAACCGATCTACGAATTACTTACGCGCATCAGCGTCCTCCAAAGTCATCGCGTAAGCTTGACCGCATCCTTGAGGTAGATTCCTCTGCTGCTGCTGGGCTGGCTGGTAGGGTGCTGCTTGAGGCGCTGGTGGAGCTTGCTGGTTCGCCCTTGGTGCTCTTTCTCTACGCTCAGGGCAGTCTCTCACTGCATGCTGTCTGGATCCGCAGCCTAAGCATAGTCCGAATTTACGTCTGCACTCCTTCTCTACATGGCCTATCTTGCCGCAGTAGTGACAAGTAGGATGAGTTAGGGCTCTGGATGCAGCTCCATGTGGTGCTTGATGCAGATTTGGTTTCTTGGCAGTTTCTCCATTCGGTGCTCTAGCTGGTGCTGATGTGGAAGGCCTCTTCAGGTTGGATTCTCGTCTGATGACACGCTCCATACGTCGAGCTGCAGCAAGGACGTCCGTGTACGAAGTTGGTACGACAGATCCGATCATTCTTTGTAGTTCAAAGTTTAGCCCATCAAAGAACTTCTCTGCCTTCTCTTCCTCTGTCGGGATCAGGGTTGGGGCGAAGCGGCTCAGACGAATGAATTCCGCGTTGTACTCTTCCACCGTCATAGAGTCCTGAGTGAGGCGATTGAACTTGTCCTGAAGTTCTGATCGAGCGATGGCTGGAATGTACATCTCCTGGAAGAGTCTGGAGAACTCCTCCCAAGTGACTCGGTCTGGTCTGAGTCGTCTCTCTTCGGTTAGCCACTAGTGATGAGCATTGCCCGTCAATTGCATTCTAACGGCAATCATCCAACGTTCCCGTGGAAGCTCAGCTGCTTCAAGTTGATGTCGTATGTTGGTGTGCCACTCATGAACTTCTGTGGGCTCCTCCTTGCCAGAAAAGTGTGGGGCTTTAGTTGGCGAAAGTCAGTGGTTAAGCCCGTCGATGGCCGTCGAGATGGTAGGTTGGCCTGCTCCAGTGCAGTTACTATGCTGCTCCTCAAGTAATCAGCCTCTCGACGCTGAGCCTCGTGTTGGACTTGTTGCTGAGCTTGCATCATCGCGTAGATCAGTTGGAATATCTGTTGCCCGTCAATCGGCTGTCCTTGTGGGAATACGGGCATTGGTAGAACGAACTACGGCGGAGGTGGGATGTCATCACGCCGGAATCTGGAGGTAGGTTGACCTGTCGGCTGGCTCGGTTGAGTTGATGGAACCCCACCGACTGGGGTCACTTTGTCATCATAGGTGACGCCTATAGCTTGAGGTGTTCCTGCGGGAGTCTCGTTGCACTCTTGTGGGTCCATTTCCCTGCATCCAAAATAAACAATAAGAGGCACACAGAAATCAAGGCAAGATGCAAGTAAATTATTAGAAGTCGATATAGAGATCAAGAAAGATGCAAGCAAGTGGATGAGATCCTAAAAACTTATTCTATCTTATTGCAGGCCTGTTCGGTCCCTAAGTTGAAACCGAACAATTTAGTCGTAGACCTGCATGGGCCACCACAAAAACCATGTCATGCCCCAGTCCGAAAATACCGAGGGACTGGATGCGGGACAATGGCTAGCAGCACGCACTGATGGACAACCCAATTTAATGGATCCATCAGGGCATGCTTAAGCTGTAGTCTAACTGTAATATGTTACAAGTCCCAGGCTTTTCTAATCTCATCCACAGAATAAACACAGATTAATTGCTAGAAATAATGCAAATGGAAATAAATAAGCAATATCAAATAAGTGTCTCAGGAAACAATCCGAGAATCAGTCTGTTACATTTAAGGGAAATAGACATGAAATAAAATACTGGAAATGGAAATATCTGAGTATGTAGAGCCAATACTCAGGAGAAGTCTTCAGCCACTATCTCGTCCTCAGGTTCCTGTTCTGTTCCGAGAAGTGCTCCTGTTCCATACACCTCGGGGTAGATCTCTGCGGCTATACCTGGGGACATAGTCCATTCCAGGTCCTCAGGGGACATAACAAGGTACAGATAATACAAGCCAAAATAAATACAGCGCAGCAATAATGAAACAACAGGGTAAATAAATAAACCAGCTAAGTGATATGCAAGTGAGAGTTTTAGTCATACTCAGGCTGAGACTACTACGAGATCAATGTCGAAGAAACCATAGAAGTATTTTCTTGAAGGGCCAGTAAGGTACCAAAGCTCTGTGTTTGAGTCTAAGGCACAATCCACTAAAGTATTATAAATATATATTCAGCCTTTTGTATGATAAATCTCTCCCTACCCCATGTAATCTCACGTCACAGTTCTATAATATCTCAGGTACAAGTCACGCAAGATCAACTAATGCAATAAGTCAGAATATGTTCAAAGCTAGTAAACTGTAATGTCATGAATATGTATCCTATACGGAATCACCCTGTATATCTCGGGGAAATTCCGTCGCATGAATAGTGTCAGGTGTCCTGGGTTTGAGCATTTAAAACAAGTTTAGTTATTAAGTCTACAAGAACTCAAGTAAGGTGCTATAACAGGAATCACTGTGAATTGGCAAGCTTTACTTGCACATTGATGCTAAATTAAGCCAAGGAAATACTTAGCAAGCTGCAGGGTTTGGCAAGGTACACTTGCCTGCAGTTCCGGTTCTAATTGCTGCTCTGTCTTCAGCTGGAATTGTAGATGGTACTCCGGTTGCTGAAATAAACATTACCATCAGATCCAGAAAATATCAATCAGCTAGAAATGCCTGTCCTTGAGTCCAATTTGGAGATAAGGGCAAAAACGGTAATTTCGGGTCAAAACGGGATCCACATGTGGGCCCGCTTTGCACTGAAAATGTGTCAGGGTCAAAGGTCTCCAAATTTACCAAATTTAGTGTCAACAGGTCAGGAAAGATGATACGAACCCAACGGAACTTCCAGAATTGGATTCCGATGAGCCGATCACAAAATCGCCCGTCGAACGGGGCCTATGGGGCCCACGATACGCGATTTCGGCAACGTTCTCAGAATCGAACCAAACTTGGGTCACAAGACCAGCGTATCGCTACGAGTCCAATGGCATAAGTTTTGTTTCGATCCGACATATGTACACAAAGTTAGGGCACGATTCAGAAAAGTCGGATATGGGGCGATGTCCGCGGATACGCACTGATCCCGGTGTGCACGCACATCCGAATCAGCTTCTGCGAAATCCCACACGTCCGTATCAACGACGCGCACGTATCTGTGAAGACCGCACGCGACCAAGTCCTCCCGTTTGGCGGGGCGTACTCAGTTCCGGGGTGAATCAGGGCGTTATTTTTCCTGTTTTTGGATCGCGGTTCACGATCACCACAGGACGCGATGCACCGAGCGGTTTGCCCGAGCACCGAGAGGGTCACGCAGGCTTCGCGATGCAAAAGACGGAATCGAAATCGGGGTTACGAGCAGAGAGATACACATACCTGAACAGGGCTCGAAACCGGGGTTTAACCGTGTCTGACACGACACAGGACACTGTGTCCTGTGTCCCGTGTCCGGCTGACACAAGACAGGGTTAGGGTTCGGCCGAGACCCGCCGAGAAAGGGCGGCTCAGGGCGGCGGAGGCTCGACGAGGGGCTGGGCGGCTCTCGGGGAGGCGGAGACGGGCCAGGGAAGGCCGGCGGCCGGCGCTGGCGTTCGTCGAGGGGTCGATGGGAGGAGGGAGACGGCGCTGCGGGGTGCCGGAGGGGAGGAGATGGCCGGGGGAGGGGAGCTGCGGGCAGGGTGGCGCAGGCGGCGTTAGCCGGAGCTAGGGCAAGGGGAGGCGAGGAGATTCTGGCCGGAGAAGAGGGGAATTGGGGGTTTATATAGGGGGGCCGGCCGGAGGCGTGAGGCCGAGGATGGCGGCGCTGAAAGCGGGGTCGGGCCGAGGGGTGCGGGCGACGTGGGGGCGAGGTGGCCGGGCGGAGCGGCGGGCGGCGCGGCGCCGGACGCGGGCACGGGGGCTGGGTCGTGGGGGTGAGGGTGAACGGGTAGCGGGTAGAGGGTAGCGGGTCGGGCGGCGGGTGGACCCGACCCGACCCGATAGGGCGAGGGGATGGGCCGGGCTTGGTTAGGGCTGGGCCCGGTGGGCTGGGTCCAGTTGGGTTTTAGGGTTAAAAGAAAATCAATAAATAATTTAATAAATAAATAAATAAATAAATAAATAAATAAATAAATTATTAATAAATAGTTTTTAGGTGTTTTAAAATATGTCTGGGGCCCAATAAATTCCAGAAAAATTACCCTAAGTCCAGTTTTTCATTTTACACCCAAAAATATTATTTTCATAATATTTTAATATTATTTATTATCTATTAAAAATCATTTAATATTTAAAATCCTGATTTTAATTACAGAAAATTCTTAGAAAATTCCAGAAAATTGTATAAAATCCAAATTTAAAATTCTTGAAAAATCAGGGGGTTTACAATCTACCCCCCTTAAGAGGATTGCGTCCTCGCAATCAAAGAATAACCGGTCAACAGAGATGATGCGGTCGTAAGTATCGTTCGAAACGTATCACAAGATACTTAGGGAAATACCGTTTCCCTAAAAATGAAAGTTATGCACTTTCCAGAGAAAATCTAGTTAAAGCAAGAGAAATACAACTTTTATGAAAACCAGGTTGTTATTAACAAGTTGCAAATTACTAGGTTGGGGCTGAGGTCACGAACCAATAGGCACGAGCTAAAACAAGACTAGAAACGGATCTACGAATTACTTACGCGCATCAGCGTCCTCCAAAGTCATCGCGTAAGCTTGACCGCGTCCTTGAGGTAGATTCCTCTGCTGCTGCTGGGCTGGCTGGTAGGGTGCTGCTTGAGGCGCTGGTGGAGCTTGCTGGTTCGCCCTTGGTGCTCTTTCTCTACGCTCAGGGCAGTCTCTCACTGCATGCTGTCTGGATCCGCAGCCTAAGCATAGTCCAAATTTACGTCTGCACTCCTTCTCTACATGGCCTATCTTGCCGCAGTAGTGACAAGTAGGATGAGTTAGGGCCCTGGATGCAGCTCCATGTGGTGCTTGATACAGATTTGGTTTCTTGGCAGTTTCTCCATTCGGTGCTCTAGCTGGTGCTGATGTGGAAGGCCTCTTTAGGTTAGATTCTCGTCTGATGACACGCTCCATACGTCGAGCTGCAGCAAGGACGTCCGTGTACGAAATTGGTGCGACGGATCCGATCATTCTTTGTAGTTCAAAGTTTAGCCCATCAAAGAACTTCTCTGCCTTCTCTTCCTCTGTCGGGATCAGGGTTGGGGCAAAGCGGCTCAGACGAATGAATTCCGCGTTGTACTCTTCAACCGTCATAGAGTCCTGAGTGAGGCGATTGAATTTGTCCCAAAGTTCTGATCGAGCGATGGCTGGAATGTACATCTCCTGGAAGAGTCTGGAGAACTCCTCCCAAGTGACTCGGTCTGGACCGAGTCATCTCTCTTCGGTTAGCCACCAGTGATGAGCATTGCCCGTCAATTATATTCTGACGGCAATCATCCAACGTTCCCGTGGAAGCTCAGCTGCTTCAAGTTGATGTTGTATGTTGGTGAGCCACTCATGAACTTCTGTGGGCTCCTCCTTGCCAGAAAAAGTGCGGGGCTTTAGTTGGCGGAAGTCAGTGATTGAGCCCGTCGATGGCCGTCGAGCTGGTAGGTTGGCCTGCTCCAGTGCAGTTACTATGCTGCTCCTCAAGTAATCAGCCTCTCGACGCTGAGCCTCGTGTTGGACTTGTTGCTGAGCTTGCATCATCGCGTAGATCAGTTGGAATATCTGTTGCCCGTCAATCGGCTGTCCTTGTGGGAATACGGGCATTGGTGGAACGAACTACGGCGGAGGTGGGATGTCATCACGCCGGAATCTAGAGGTAGGTTGACCTGCCTGCTGGCTCGGTTGAGTTGATGGAACCCCACCGACTGGGGTCACTTCGTCATCATAGGTGACGCCTATAGCTTGAGGTATTCCTGCGGGAGTCTCGTTGCACTCTTGTGGGTCCATTTTCCTGCATCCAAAATAAACAATAAGAGGCGCACAGAAATCAAGGCAAGATGCAAGTAAATTATTAGAAGTCGATATAGAGATCAAGAAAGATGCAAGCAAGTGGATGAGATCCTAAAAACTTATCCTATCTTATTGCAGACCTGTTCGGTCCCTAAGTTGAAACCGAACAATTTAGTCGTAGACCTGCATGGGCCACCACAAAAACCATGTCACGCCCCAGTCCCAAAATACCGAGGGACTGGATGCGGGGCAATGGCCAGCAGCACGCACCGATGGACAACCCAATTTAATGGATCCATCAGGGCATGCTTAAGCTGTAGTCTAACTGTAATATGTTATAAGTCCCATGCTTTTCTAATCTCATCCACAGAATAAACACAGATTAATTGCCAAAAATAATGCAAATAGAAATAAATAAGCAATATCAAATAAGTGTCTCGGGAAACAATCGGAGAATCAGTCTGTTACATTTAAGGGAAATAGACATGAAATAAAATACTGGAAATAGAAATATCTGAGTATGTAGAGCCAATACTCAGGAGAAGTCTTCAGCCACTATCTCGTCCTCAGGTTCCTGTTCTGTTCCGAGAAGTGCTCCTGTTCCATACACCTCGGGGTAGATCTCTGCGGCTATACCTGGGGACATAGTCCATTCCAGGTCCTCAGGGAACATAACAAGGTACAGATAATACAAGCCAAAATAAATGCAGTGCAACAATAATGAAACAGCAGGGTAAATAAATAAACCAGCTAAGTGATATGCAAGTGAGAGTTTTAGTCATACTCAGGCTGAGACTACTACGAGATCAGTGTCGAAGAAACCATAGCAGTATTTTCTCGAAGGGCCAGTAAGGTACCAAAGCTCTGTGTCAGAGTCTAAGGCACAATCCATTAAAGTATTATATATATATATATATATATTCAGCCTTTTGTATGATAAATCTCTCTCCACCCCATGTAATCTCACGTCACAGTTCCATAATATCTCAGGTACAAGTCATGCAAGATCAACTAATGCAATAAGTCAGAATATGTTCTAAGCCAGTAAACTGTAATGTCATGAATATGTTTCCTATACGGAATCACCCTGTATATCTCGGGAAAATTCTGTCGCATGAATAGTGTCAGGTGTCCTGGGTTTGAGCATTTAAAACAAGTTTAGTTATTAAGTCTATAAGAACTCAAGTAAGGTGCTATAACAGGAATCACTACGAATTGGCAAGCTTTACTTGCCCACTGATGCTAAATTAAGCCAAGGAAATACTTAGCAAGCTGCAGGGTTTGGCAAGGTACACTTGCCTGCGGTTCCGGTTCCAATTGCTGCTCTGTCTTCAGCTGGAATTGCAGATGGTACTCCGGTTGCTGAAATAAACATCACCATCAGATCCAAAAAATATCAATCAGCTAAAAATGCCTGTCCTTGAGTCCAATTTGGAGACAAGGGCAAAAACGACAATTTCGGGTCAAAACGGGGTCCACATGTGGGCCCGCTTTGCACCGAAAAATGTATCAGGGTCAAAGGTCTCCAAATTCACCAAATTTAGTGTCAACAGGTCAGGAACGATGATACGAACCCAACGAAACTTCCAGAATTGGATTCCGATGAGTCGATCACAAAATCGCCCGTCGAGCGAGGCCTGTGGGGCCCACGACACGCGATTTCGTCAACGTTCTCAGAATCGAACCAAACTTGGGTCACAGGACCAGCGTATCGCTACGAGTCCGATGGCGCAAGTTTTGTTTCGATCCGATGTGTGTACACAAAGTTAGGGCACAATTTAGAAAAGTCGGATACGGGGCGATGTCCGCGGATACGCACTGATCCCTGTGTGCACGCACATCCGAATCAGCTTCTGCGAAATCCCACACGTCCGTATCAACGACGCGCACGTATCTGTGAAAACTGTACCCTACCAAGTTATCCCGTTTGGCGGGGCGTACTCAGTTCCGGGGTGAATTGGGGCATTATTTTTCCTGTTTTTGGATCGCGGTTCGCGATCACCACAGGACGCGATGCACCGAGCGGTTTGCCCGAGCACCGAGAGGGTCACGCAGGCTTCGCGATGCAAAAGACAGAATCGAAATCGGGGTTACGAGCAGAGAGATACACATACCTGAACAGGGCTCGAAACCGGGGTTTAACCGTGTCCGACACGACACAGGACACTGTGTCCTGTGTCCCGTGTCCGGCTGACACGAGACAGGGTTAGGGTTCGGCCGAGACTCGCCGGGGAAGGGCGGCTCAGGGCGGCGGCTGCTCGACGAGGGGCTGGGCTGCTCTCGGGGAGGCGGAGACTGGCCAGGGAAGGCCGGCGGCCGGCGCTGGCGTTCGTCGAGGGGTCGGGGTGCCGGAGGGGAGGAGATGGCCCGGGGAGGGGAGCTGCGGGTAGGGTGGTGCAGGCAGCGTTGGCCGGAGCTAGGGCGAGGGGAGGCGGGGAGATTCTGGCCGGAGAAGAGGGGAATTGGGGGTTTATATAGGGGGTCCGGCCGGAGGTGTGAGGCCGAGGATGGCGGCGCTGAAGGCGGGGTCGGGCCAAGGGGTGCGGGCGACGTGGGGGCGAGGTGGCCGGGCGGAGCGGCGGGCGGCGCAGCGCCGGACGCGGGCACGGGGGCTGGGTCGTGGGGGTGAGGGTGAACGGGTAGCGGGTCGGGCGGCGGGTGGACCCGACCCGACCCGATAGGGCGAGGGGATGGGCCGGGCTTGGTTAGGGCTGGGCCCGGTGGGCTGGGTCCAGTTGGGTTTTAGGGTTAAAAGAAAATCAATAAATAATTTAATAAATAAATAAATAAATAAATCATTAATAAATAGTTTTTAGGTGTTTTAAAATAGGTCTGGGGCCCAATAAATTCCAAAAAATTACCCTAAGTCCAGTTTTTCATTTTACACCCAAAAATATTATTTTCATAATATTTTAATATTATTTATTATCTACTAAAAATTATTTAATATTTAAAATCCTGATTTTAATTACAGAAAATTCTTAGAAAATTCCAGAATATTGTATAAAATCCAAATTTAAAATTCTTGAAAAATCAGGGGGTTTACACAGTTTCTCCATCTAGAGCAGGGAAACAAGACGGTCGATGAGTATGACTCAGAGTTTAGCTGCCTCGGTAGAAATGGTACCATTTTGATACCCAATTACTTGGAGAAAGCTAAAAGATTTTATCATGGGCTGACTAAGGAGCTTCAACACTATACCAGCTCACAGTATCGGATCTCTTATGTTAAATTATTGGCAGAGGCCAGGATTCAAGAGGCCATCAGCAGGGAAAATAGAATCAACAGAGGATTCATCAAGGACCAACAAAAATACAGCAAGGAGGGCCTATCATACTACCAATGGGATAGCAGCAGCAGCAACAGAGGATGGGACCCTACCAGCTTAGAAAGTTACTGACTTTCCATTTTTGTGGTAAGAAGGGGCACCTACAAAAGGAGTACAGGAAGAAACTGGGGACTTGCTTGATCTGCGGAGCGGGACAACATCACGCTCAGGATTATCTGCAGCGTAGAGCCATAGTTCCATTGGGAGGGCAGAATCCAGCAGTACCGACACTGTCACCCTCACTTTTTCAGCTGGGGTAGTTTGGTAATTTGACATGGGTATTTAATTTTAGAAATAAATATTGAATATTGGTGTGATGATTATATTAATTATTTAATTATGTTGAGCTATAAATTATTTGTGACTTGTATTAATTATTTAGTTAAGAGACTTGTGTTATTTAGAGAGACTAGTCCAATATTTAGACTTGACATATATGGACCCATTTTGACTTGTCATGATAAATAGTGAACCTAACTTGGACCCAATCCCATTAGTCATTTCTACTTAATAATTAAGGATAATTAGTTTAATTACAATTAGTTGGAGACTTCCAAAAATATCCACCCTTAATTATTCCTCATAATTTACCATATAGGGGTAACTTGGACCCTTGCAAGTAACTTGGGGGAAGGGAGAGGAGGCCGGCCACTATTTAAGGGGGTTCTCCTCTCTCTCTCTCTCTCTCTCTCTCTCTCTCTCTCTCTCTCTCCTTATTTGCAATCATTTTTGATCCAAAATTCTAGATCCCCAAATTTTTATATTCCCTCCATTAATTTTTTCTCTTAATTCACCTCCATTTCCTTCTCAAATTTATCACTTTTGGAGCTTTAGAACTTGGAGAAGCAAGAAGCACAAGGATAAGAAGCTTTGGAGCTAGAGATCGTGTCCGGATCGTGTCCAATTATATTTTTATTAGGAATCCATCTCCCAATTGGTAAATTCTGAATTCCTCTTCATTCTAACACCAAAATCACATATTAAACCATTAGGAATGACCCCATAGCATCAGGCTAATTATAAGAACAAGTTCTAGGCTAATTACTTATGTATTATGAGTTCTATATGGTAATTTATGTACATGTTAGGAGAATTATGAGATTGATACATCAAATGTGTGCCATGAGACAAAATTTGTCTAATTAGACTTAGATCGAGATTATGGGACTCGGTATGTATCCACAAATAGATACGAGTATGTCGTATCATGGTATTTTATGATACGGTGTGATACATGGCTTATTTTTTGGGTTATTTGTGTTAATGTCTTTCAATTTTCCTTTGTAGCAAGTTCCTTTAGTTGAATTATGATGTTTATGATATATATGTATGGGTAATATGGAGAATTGGGGGTTTTGGCATTCCAATTGGGTACGTATCATAAAGTATCATAGGTAGCTTGGCAAGTGTTTGGTCTAATGTTTCTATTGGTGGGTGTGTACCTATCTATAGTATTATATATATGTGTGCATATATCTATAGTATCATAGATATATAGATATATATAGATATATGTATATGTGTTAGATTGGTTGTGTTGGCGTGTCTATGTGTAAGGGGTTGATGTTATACAGACCTTGAAGAAGTGAGACTCGGGTGTGCATTGCAGTGGTATTTCCAGTTAAAGGGTGTTGCAGTATGGTGAGTTTGTGCAGTTCAGGGAGAGTAGCACTGCTGTGCTCAATCTTGTATTAACAACAGCTGCTAGTAGAGATGTTAGTATCAACCGGAGGTAGGTTACTGCAGCCTTGCTACCTTTGGTGGCTGCAGGTTGTAGTTTATGCTTCGAGCAGTGCTGTAGTGGTAGTATGCTCAGAATTAGCATGTATCAGAGCAAACTGGCGGTTTGGATTCAGACAGTATGGTGCTTAGAGGGAGCCGGATTAGCATAAAAATTGGTAGGAGTTTGAGATATGGGTTGTGATTGTGTGTGTATTGGTGTGAGAATTGTGTATGTGTGAGCTAAGATAGTGGTTGTATTAGTGATATACTGGTGTGTGCATCTGGAGTGTTGAAATGGTATCAAGGGTTGAGGGTTCTCGAGTTTCATAACTTGATACTTGATTTTCATGGGGTATATAGTTGTGTGTATATGATGTACCTAGTAATATTAAGAATTATGTTTGGGGGGTAATGAAAGGCTGATATAGGAATGTTTAAGTAACTAGGTATTATAGTGTTGCTTTGGGTTGGTGTGTGTGAGAGATGAGAGTGAAGGGATGAGCAGTTAGGATTATTGTAGGAGTAGTCCAATAAGGTTAAAGAGTATTAGTGCACAAAGGTGTAAGCTCGGTCTGTAAGATGGAAGGGGATGCACTTGTAGTTGTGTGGGACCTCATCCAACAGTTGTCAGTTAGGAGAGGGGGGCAAGTGTCCAACACTTGTAGCAGCAGTGAGTGTATTAATTAGTTCTCAGGTTTATTAAGAGAGGTAGTGTGTGCTTGAGTGTAGTTGATGAAGTAACTTGGCGTCAAGTAATATGTAGGATGGGAACCTAGCAGTGAGCTTGTGTGTGGCTGTGTTTACCTACACTAGTGAGTATGTATCCAGAACTAGGTGTCAAGTTAGTGACACCCAGTGAGTATAAGTGGATAAATAGTGGAGGTGATATTCAGGTTATCAGATACTAGGATACTAGTTAAGTATTGAATGTATAGGTTGGTATCCTAAGATACTTAGCTAATAGTAAGTTACTTTATGATATTATTAACTATATGAGTATATATATATATATATATATATATATATTACTTAGTGTTAATAACTAGTTTGGACTTGTGATCACCTTAGAAACTATGTATGGACATAAAACCAAGGTAACACCTAGTTAACATCTAGTTTGACTAGTATGACCTTGAAATGGCCTAGAAATTATACCTTCGTTCATTTTAACCTTTTTATCATTCATTACACCCAATTGACATAGTATTTCATATATAGGGTTGTGTGACATTAGCTCGGACACCGAGTTATACTCTTTTGCTTAGGACCAGAGGCGAGTATATTTCTCTGTTAGTTTTTATTTTATGATAGTGTATATATCACATGTTCTAGAACTGTATACTAGATTTTGACACGATGAATTCACGGACTGGTACTATATGGATCATGTCAATAGATGTTATCATTTATCGTTTTCAACGGGTACTCCTTTATATGCATTTTATCGTATGTATCAGATATTAATTTTAGTGTACTTCGTATTCACACACTGTTCGTGTTCAGTCTACCCATATATGTGTTCATAACGTATCGTGATTTAATCCATTGGTATTGGTTGGGGATAGGAGAGTAGGAGTTGGTAATGTGATCAAGCCCAAGTGTATTCATGTATATGTCGATTATATATCACACGTATAATCGTATTACCATATTGTATTCGTGTTCAACCTAAACCGATCACATAATGAACTTGTACTCTATGGCACACTAGTTAGTTTTATCTTTTCTATTTAAATTATAGTTGTTCTATTACCTGTTCTTCATTCCCGTATATTACTTGTTCACCCTAGTTCATTACATTTTGATGTTTAGTTGTCTTGTATTCTTTTTTATTATCTGTTATATATGCTCAATTATATATTTAGAATTGATTCCAGAGGTATGTACTTCGCTTCACTCCTAATTGGATATATTTTTCAGATGTCTCGCTTGTGGACCAGTATTTCACCTACTATGGGCCGCAGGACGATGTACTATTAGTGCTTTATCTTCCTTAGTTTGCATTATGATTGAGTATAGTTTACCATTACTAGATACCATATTATTTCTCCGTTTGGAGTTGGGATGTTATTGACAGGTACCATGTATATATTGTATGAGATGTTTAGATAGTATAGTTAACTCAGACAACATTTTATCGTCGATACTGCTGTGTAGGCTGGGCATTGTTCACTACTCGTACCCTTATTTCGGGTGCGGGTCATGACACATTTTTAGTGGTGGCCCATGCAGGTCCAGCTTCATAATAGTGTGATATCGTGGTAGTACAATGACTTAGTTGTACTACTGCAAGCCTGAGATATAATAGGATATAGGTACTAGGATGAGAGAGCTCAATCATAACTAGAAAATAATTTCAAATATCTGTTTTGCTATCCTTATGTAAACCCCCTCGACCAAATTTAGGTCTACTTGGCTTCGAGAGAGACTAGGGCTAGATTTGAGCCATTTAGAATTAGAACATGATATTTTAAATTAATGTACAAAATTTTATATCACTTGATGCTCCTTACCGTTATTTCGATATTTGGAGCGCTACTCTAGCTTTTGCTTTCAAATAAATTTCACACACTTGATCTTGACGTGCCAGTCTTCCAATTTGACATTTGGGTCACTCATAAATACCCTTTCTTGTGCTTCATTTTAGTCGCACAATATTCGTTACAAATATCTATTTTTTAAATCCTAATAAATCCAACTTTGTATTTTTGCATCTTTGCCCGTTCCAATCTATATTGGAGGCACAACCTTAACCCTTTTCTTACAACCAAATTTATAACAATAATCTATTCTGAGTCTACTACGTCCATGAAACTTGTGTCCCACCCAATTTAAATCCTATACACTTTTAATTAATTAAAGAACACCGTTGATACTAATTTTAACTAAATTGGTGCAATAACTTAACCTAACCCAAAACTAGACCCAACACCAACCCAAATCCCCACTCATACCCTCATGGTTCATACAAAATACCACATACCAATTTTCTCAGCTGCAACACACCAAACATGGCTTCTACCCTCATCAAATTCTCATTTACCCTTATTTGTAAATACCAAAATAATGAGGGACCTAAGTGCAAATGTAATGCTATGTGGTCATCTCCTATTGGAGTAAACCAAATGAAGAAAGCCTTTTGCATACCTTGACCGATCATACCCACCTCTTCCTCCTTTTTGTATGGTATTATGCAACACTTTACACCTACACTTAATCCCAACCCTCCATTCAAATTTAGACTCAATCCCACCACTCATTCTCTCATGACAAATCCTTCCCATATCCCTAGAAATAGGGGAAGGTAGCCGTCCCTAATTCCCAAGCTCCCTACTCCCTCTCTTCTTCATTGATACTCTCTCTTCCCTTCCAAATTTTACCCGAACACACCCTCACCTCCCCTCAAAACCGAAAACATCACCACCCTCACCATCCTCTCTTTACTCCTCTTTCTTCCCTAGCAGCCGACCACTACCTCACTGCCACCGCCACCTTCCCGACCTCCTCCTCCTCCAACACAGCCGCCAAACACTATTATCCTGACTTCCTCCAACACGATCACCGCCACCCTCACCATCATCACCACCGTCACCTCCACCACAGTGACCGCCACCCTCACCACCGTCACCCCCAAGCTCAGCCACCGGCATCTCGAACCACCACCCCCTAGCCCGAGCATCCAAGTTCTTCCCCATTTGCACTTTGTAGTTTAGGTATACTTTATCTTTTTCCTCTCAAGCTCCATCTTCTTTTCAAATGTCTACTTGTTCTTCAACTTGTTCTTCTTTATGCATAGTTTGAACTTCATTCCTTAATCTCCATCATCTTCTTGAAAGTGGAAAATGATGTATATACAAATGTAGTTGACACCTTGATATATATATATATATATATATATATATATATATATATATATATAACCTAATTGTTAACTTATGATATATAACCTAGTTACACACTTGTTAACCCTTGCTAAACCCTATTAACTCCATATTACAAAAAAATTTAGAATATGTATTTTAGTTAGAATAATGTTTAGTGATATTATTCATGCATGAGTTAGGTTGTTTAGTATGACACTTGTTGTTGTGTTGTATCTTGGTTGTTAGACTAGTTTATTATATGCAAAGTGCCATGTGTTAGAGAGTGAATATCACCCCGACAAATTAAATTGTTATTTATAAAAGTGTATGATGCATATATAGAATGAGAGATTACAATGTCACTATGCTAATGTGCTATGCTAGAATAAATGAGAAATTGAGATATCGATATGTGCAAGTGTACGAGGATTATGTGATGGTTTATATTTTCGAGGATGTGATGATGATTTATATATATATAAAGTATAAACCTTAACCTAATAGTTAGAACACATGATTAGTATTACACGATATTTTGAGTTATAAACACTTACTAGTAGCATAGTAGGTAGTTGACTTATTGGGCACAATATTGAGGATATCTTACATACTTGTGCATGGAGACCTAGAGGGTTTACACTATCAAACTTTTGTTGGAGAACAACTTAGTACCTACATGAACCTTAGTTATGACCATGGTTGTAATATTTGAGAAAATGCACATTTAGAGGGACTTGACACTTGTGCATTTTTAGACTCTTGCACACTCGACCCTTCTAGTTGACCTAGTTATAACCCTTACTTGCGTTAGCTTCTAGGTACAGTGTAGATATAATTTTGTGCATATTCTAGTATAGTAACTGATTTTTATTATATTATATTATATTATATTATATTATATTATATTATATTATATTATATTATATTATATTATATTATATTATATTATATATAGGCTCCTGGGATCGTTCAGGCGAGGCTGCGGGAGCAGGACTTTAGCATTCGCAGCTTGAGAATTCAGGCAAGTATATCTTGCCTTATTTACTGTTTAATTCAAGTTATATAATGTTGCATGAGATATTGTTGCAAAAATTATTTATAACTGTACGCGTCCGAGAATGACTCGAGGCAGTCGACAATTGCGTCGATGAGTAGTGTATCGACTTAGTCTCTAGCAGACTTACCAACTATTATGGCAATATTCTGATATCTTCTAAGACCCTGAGATTCATTATACTCATCATGATTAACAAACTCATATTGACATGCGAGTTGGCGTACCCGAGTATCTATCGGTACGTGCGACATGCATCACAGTTTAGTGCATAGTCAGGTTAGTCTAGTTATTTGAGACCCGGCATGTTAGTTACGTAGTATGCATGTCGTGTATTCGACTTGTATATTTGGATTGGATGAGGAGAACAACTGGTAGGCGTATGGGATACACACATTGGTATTCGTAGTATCCAGAGGAGCCACGGATCCAATGACCCCCTTTATTCAGATACCTATATATATATATATATATATATATATATATATATATATATATATATATATATATATATATGCAGATACCTTATTCTTCATAATGATGGACGTTACATGTGCAGATACCACGCTCTCCGGAGTGTTAAAAGTTATGCCTACACCTACCCATACGTACCAAGGTTATCGTCAGATTGTATTCACTTAGATGGTTAGTACACCCCCTTACTTATTTAGTATTTATATTCGGCTTGTATTTTTGTATCTTGTTACATCCCTCTGAGGACCTGGTTCCCTTCCAGATTTGGACGAGGTGTACTACCTGATCGTATACAGGCCCGAACAGGAGGCGAGGTATGCGACTGAGGAGAAGCTTGAGGTTTTACCCTCGGAGTTTTTCTGATCATTGGTAGGCCTTTCGCCTAGGGCTGTTCTAGTCTAGTATTCTTATCTGTCCTACGTACTCTTATTTTAGCATTATATTTAGTGGGTTTATTGTCATCAGCCTTATTTGTGTTGTGTTATGACACCCAGACTCCGTACTTACTTTCAGCATTTATTTCAGTACTTCTTATTTATATTCTATGGATGAGATTAGATATTTACTTGCTGCATGTTAGCATATTAGACTTGATAGTATTTTAGGACATCGTAGTATGCTTCATCAGGTCCATTAAATTAGGAAATTCTTCAAAGTTTTATTAGCTGGCCATTGCCACGTGGCTTGGTCCAGCGTATTTTGGGACTGGGGCATGACAACTTATCTATTGAATATTTGCTTTACTTTAAATAAAATTTGTCTTTTATTGGTATCATCGTATCTTACTCAATATTGATTCTTTGTTTCAATCTATCTTCAGGATGCCACCGAAGATGCCTTTCCAGCGCTCAAGCGCAATGTCAGCAAGGTCGGTCACTTCGTTGCCTCTGAGGACAACACCAGCAGACGCTGTTCTAGCAGCTACATTCCAGAGGTCCGTTTCACCGATCCGGGTGGGAATTTTTGTAATATCATTCGAGGGTGCTCCACCTCCAGTACAGAGGGCATCACTGACAGTTTTAGGATATGTTCTACCTCCACCATCCGTAGTCGATCAGACATAGATATTTGCGCTCTTTCAGCAGATGATGGAGGTGCAGTGTCACATCTCGATCTCTGCAGGCTAATCGGCCGTCCCCACTAGGCGAGAATTACCGTGCCAGTGTTCCTGCAGGATGATCGCTTTAACCCATCTATGCGTGATGCCGTACGAGCATAGAGCTGCACCCGTAAAAGGCCATAGTTCTGACTGGCGGTAAGAGGTCTAAGCCACAGAGTCACACAGGTAGTCCGATGCAGCAAAATTTTAAATGCATAGGCGATTGGTAACAAGTTTACTGAGTCATCGATAGCGAAAGCATTGAATAACACAAGTAGAAGTAAAACAAACTATTTATTGATATAAGCAAGTGTTAAAGGCGGCGCTAGGCCGAGATTATAAATCGCTCAAGCCTCTCTCTCTGAAATAGTAAAAGTGTGCCAAGTTGCTATATTTATGGAATGATGTATAGGCGATGTTCCAATATTATATCCTGTATATGTGCTTCAGTTCTAGACGTAACGCTCCAAGGCTCCAGAGTGATCTCCACGCCTTAGCATGCACGAAGAAGGCATACGCACCGAACAAGGTTCTTTCGTATCCTGCAAGCAATCTGGTGGGTTACCGGTACATGAATGCACTGGTGGGGAGGCTGCTCGCCTGCTCGCCTGCTCGACAAATCCAAACATGCAATATAGGTTTCGTGCACCAACTATTATGTTGTCTTTCTAGTTGCCTTAGGATCAGTTTTATGGTAAAGATTAAATAGCTTAATCCATGTGGCAGTGCACCGTGCGATATAAGAGAAAATACGGCAAGACTTATCAACTTACCATTTATCCTTCCCTGTCCAAGTCAAACCAAGTTAATTCAAGCATGAGCAGCATATATATATAATGAATTAAGGGACAATAACATGTGCACACACAAGTGTCGTGAACGAGGTTACATTTTGGGTGCATAATTCACATATATTATAGGGCATTTAAAGAAGATATTGAAGTGTTCCATATGCAAAAGTTGCTATACTCAAGATCGTTTAGGTGTTTCAGATGTTCATGATGCAATACAATGACTTGCACACAGATTATCGCTCAGCGAGGATGACTTATCTATATAAACATGGGGTCACTGGCATAGCCATAATGGACCAAGTATTTGATAGTCTCAATTGCGAAATGGGGTACAATATTTTGTACAAGACAAGCAATTTAGGGCAATCGGGCGACACAGGAGGGCCGTTGCATGCCATCCCGCCAGAATATGGTGACTATTGGGTAGACGGAGAGTCCAAGGTAATATGTGTTACCAAGGCCGAATACCGTGTATTGCCAACCCACAAGTCGATATAGCATACAGGACCCTTCTTGGGAGATGGCAATACACACAAGCATTCCTCCTAGGCCGATACGATTTCGGTGCCCCGGTGATTGCCCAAGGAATGAGATACCTCATGCATGAGTTATTCGTGACCATTCAAGTCTTGGGTCAATCCAGATTCATGAGATGCACGAGATACAGGAGATACACGATGTGGTTGAATCTTGATTCGTGCTTTGAACGGTATTGCTCTACGAGCTGTATTACTTGCCTCAATTGACAGGGTTCTCATTTAGTATAACTTGTCTTAATGCATGCCCCTGGTTCGGGGATTGCCTTGGCGACCTAACGGTCCCGGGTACTAGCAGGTTCATATTGCATAGTAGGACTATTTCATAGTCTTCTGGCTGACTCGATGCATGCCCGATACGCGATTATGTTGTTGATTGTGGCATAATCTCATTGTGGCAAGCATTGAGTCGAGGCAACATTATAAGTTAACATATAAGCAGACAAGTATTACGTTCATAAGAAAACTTAACATTCACGTTAGCTCGGGCCCGAAGGTAAGCAGAGGAGTAAAACCGTAAAGGGACTTACCGAGCGACATAATCTAGGGTCGTGTAGTGTAAACAAGTGAACAATGCACTAAGAAGAGCATATACATATCGTTCTACTCGAGGCATAGCGGGGTCTTGTTTCATAAGACACAGGTAGCATAAGAGGGTCTGATTATAAGCAATATTTTATTTCTATGTTTTAACATAAGCAATACACGTTGGAATTATTTTCTTAGCTAGGTACGTTGGATCCTTATTAGCATGCAGGGGGTGATTCACCTAGCGACTAGCATAGAACGTCCATATTTTAAGTGTGCTAGCTAAGCAAAGACAAGTTCATCGTAGCCACCCACCTTAGTGATAATTCACCTCGGTCGAGCGATGCTCCGAACGAGCCTCTGAAAGCCTAAGCCGAACTCCTGAAGAGCCAAGTCTGGGTATTCTTTTGCCTCAAATGAGTCTTCTCGCTGAAGCAAAGCAGATTGGGACGTTGCACTTTTGCCGTTTGAATCGGCAGTCCGCTTGAGCAGAACGGGTCGTTACACTATATACCACTCAAAAAAAGTCTCATCCTCGAGACGTCCTGAGGGCAAGCCGTACTATCGCATTATCGAATCTATCCCAAGCTTAACAATCGGTACCTCTAGATCCAATTGAACATAATCTCCTACTCGATCCTTATGCCGTATCGCATGTATGCTGAGTCAGTCTCATTTGCGCCTTAGTGCTGTACATAATTCTTAACGCGGAGTACGTTTCAATCGATCTTGATTAATGATCTAAGGCTGAGACAAACTTATACAAGTCGTTATACTTGCTCACGTGGATATTTACTTGTACTAGCATACGAGATCAGCATATTGCGAGTCTGGATTGTGCACATATTCGAAGCATCCTTCACACATGCATGTCAACCAACTTAGCGATAACAAAGTCTTAGTACTCGAGTTTCACATCTTATTAAGTCTTGGATCGTGCATACGTTCAAGGCATCCCTCAAAATTATGTATTCAACCAAACTTAGAGATAGTAAAATCGGATAAGCTACTTGCAAAAATCTCAAGGGTTCACATTTTATGATTCACAAGGATACTTTCAACAGGGTCAATCAAATCCAAATCATTTGCCATTCCAACTCAATTCAAGATTTGCACTATCGTTAAGCACGATCTATCTGATTTACTGACTAGCGTTCTTTTGTTCAGATCAAACATAGCATAGTTACCATCCCAAGTCTAACCTTAAGTCTTGCTGCCCCAGTTCTATAGCTTGTTCAAGCAATATGGTAAAATCAGTAACACAAGTTCATTCACTCGGTACTGGGTTGTCTGCCTAATTGCTAAGTCAGTTCACAAGGTCATAGGTACAAGCTCAAGCAAATGATACATCATGCAAATTTGTCGCACAATGATTGCCCCAATCCTAGGGTCAAAGCATTGTTCATTTGAACGGAGTATTCTACCCAAGCTCGTTTCACTCAGATTTCTAAACATCGAGCACATATTTTTCCTACTCTCAATAACACGTTCATTTGCATGGGGTTCGAGTCCGTTCAGTAAAATCCATATTATATCCAAGTTGCTGGACAAGCCTAGTAATTTGCATAGTCTATCTCTTCAAGTATGTTTTGATAGAATTCTTATTCATTTCAAGTCTAGACCACCAAGCCAAGATTCAATTCTAAATCTTTTGTTTATAACTTCAAGTCATTCAACCTGATTCATGTATCCATTTACGAAACCATTAAGCGTGATTTATTCCAGGTTCTAGGCTAACTTATCCTCAAAATATTTTTGATCACCTACATTCCAAATTTGTCTTATCGTGTTGAACTAAAAGACAAGATGATCCATAAGTTGTCATGCTCCGGTATTCCGCAAGTTCGATCACCCTCGTTGGACGTGAGATCACCACTCTAATGCTCCAGCTAGATAATCGTCCTAATCCAGGCGTGTCGCATGTACGGGCATAGAGTTACACTCATACAAGGCAAGAATGTTTGAACATTATGGTTTACCTCGGAATGATCGTGATACCTTAAACTTTTGTTCCATTCAAGTTATATATCCTTTCTAGTCAAGTTCATTCATGCAGTGATTATAATTCGTCTAGCAAAATTATCCAACTTCAATATTACCGTTCGGTAGTTCTATAGTCTACTTATAGCAACTAGTTTCAAATATTTGAACCCAAGTCTATTTTATTTTGATACGTTCCATTCATCAAGTTCGTTTGGATATATTTTTATGATTTCGATTATCTCCGTCGTACGTGAAATCACCATGCCGGCGCTCCCACAGGATAATCGTTCTCGCTGGGACTATTTCGAGAGTTATCGTTTTGAACTAGATTTCAAGATTGTTCTTCCAAACTCGAAGCAAAATTATTATCGTTCAACTCTTTTATCGAAGCACATTATTCAGTTTGGGCTAACTTCTATTCGAGCAATATTGTATTCAAGTTTAATTTGTTTGTTTCAATCCAAAATCGCTCGTACAATCCTCCAAGTTTTTAACAAGTTTTCCTTAACCAAGATATTGATTTATATTTCTACAAATCCTGATTCGATATGAGCCTTATTATTTATTCGAGGCATTCTCCCGTCGTTCAATCCGACTATCGCATGAAACCTATGAATCCATTTAGATATTTCTAAATGATCCATACACCACTCAAAATTGAGTTTTCCTATCAAATGCTCAATTGATTTATATCTTCCGACATAAAATATCATTTAAGCTATTTCTCTAGATTCCAAGCACGATACTCTATATTCACCTAATCAATAATCCGAGAATATTTCTATCGGTTGGCATTCCAAGTCTGACTTGTCTTATTCCTGAACGATATCCCAATTTTGTTTGCAACTTAGCTTGCACCAAAGGGTCTTGGCACGCGATACTTACACAACTTAGTCGAAAGGCTGTGTGCAAAATAAACCGTTCGGGCATTATTCAATTTTGCACTAACCAGTTGGGCAAATTTGTATAGGTATTTCTGGTTCGCACATAACACGCAAGTTCTAGCACTAGTCTAATCCCGAAGGGTCTAGCACAAGTCGGCACAAAGGCCTTAGCAACATATTTTATACAACCAATCACATCATTCAAATGCACTGTTGAAAGTATTTAGACTCATTGTTGGAATATTCTATTAGGACATTAAGAGAGAGTGTGCACATAACCCACAAACGAGCTTTTTAAACTAAGAAAATTGAAACAAAGTCCAAAGGCGTATAGCCAAGATCTGATACCAATCTGTCATGCCCCAATCTCCCATAGGCTAATCGGCCATCCCCGCTAGCGAGAATCATCACGCCAGTGCTCCCGTGGGATAATCACTTTGACCCAGTTGGGTGTGATGCGCACGAGCGTAAAGTCGTGCCCATACAAGGTCGTGGTTCTGGCTGGCGGTAAGAGGTCTAAGCCACAGAGTCGTACAGATTATCCGAGTGCATCAGAATTTGAAATGCATAGGCAATTGGTAACAAGTTTACTGAGTCGTTGATAGCAAAAGCAATGAATAGCACAAGTAGAAGTAAAATAAACTCTTTATTGATATAAAGATGCTAGGCTGAGATTACAAATTGCTCAAGCCTTTCTCTCTGAAACAGTAAAAGTGTGCCAAGTAGCTATATTTATAGAATGATATATAGGCGATGTTCCAATATTATGTCCTGTATATGTGCTTCAGTTCCGGACGTAGCGCTCCAACGCTCCAGAGTGATATCTACACCTTAGCACGCATGAAGGAGGCATCCGCACCAAACAAGGTTCTCCCGTACCCTGCAAGCAACCTGGTGGGTTATCAGTACATGAATGCACTAGTGGGGAGGCTACTCACCTGCTCGAAAAATCCAAAAACGTAATATAGGTTCCGTGCACCAACTATTATGTTGTCTTTCTAGTTACCTTAGGATCAGTTTCATGGCAAAGATTGAATAGCCTAATCCGTGTGGCAGTGCACCATATGATATAAGAAGAAATACGGTGAGGCTTACCAACTTACCATTTGTCCTTTCCTGTCCGAGGCAAACCAAGTTAATTCAAGCACGAGCAACATATATATTTAATGAATCAAGGGACAATAACATGTGCACACACAAGTTTCATAAACGAGGTTATATTTTTGGTGCACGATTCACACTTATTACAGGGCATTTGCAGAAGATATTGAAGTGTTCCATATACAAAAGTAGCTATACTCAAGATCATTCAGGTGTTTCAGATGTTCATGATGCGATACAATAACTCGCACCCGGATTGTTGCTAAGAAAGGATGACTTACCTATATGAACATGGGGTCGTTGGCATAGCCATAAAGGACCAGGCATTTAATAGTCTCAATTGCAGAATAGGGCACAACGCTTTGTACAAGACAAGCAATTCAGGGCAATCGGGCGACACAGGAGGGTCGTTGCACGCCATCCTGCCAGAACAGGGAGACTATTGGGTAGACGGAGAGTCCAAGGTAACATGAGTTACCAAGGCCGAATACCATGTATTGCTAACCCATAAGCCGTGTAAACTCCCTCAATTAATTTTATAGATAGTTTGGTATGGGATGAAAAAATTTGGTTTAGCAGCAGATGTTTGAGGTTTAGAGTAGGGTTACATATGTTTGTTTGTGTTTGTGTTTGCTCTATTCTAAACTCAACTGCATATATTTAACTATCATGCTAACTACAACTATTATATATATCTGCTTCACTTATAATTAGTAATTTATTACTAATTATATGACACATAGTTTTAACAGGTGATTTTATTCCACTGCATACACAAACTCTATTCACCCCCTTCTAGAGTTGTCATACACGGTCCTTCAATTGATATCAGAGCATGTACTCTCTGAATTGGTTTCTTATCCCAATTGCTCATTCAATTGGTATCGGAGCAAGCTCTCTTGATTACCGGATTAACATCCAAAGAGTATAACATATGGCAATAACACGATCACTCTTACACATCAATGGTGAAAGCCAACCCCCAGATAGGCCACCCCAATTTGATAGTACTAACTATTCTTCTGGAAAGCACACATGAGTGCATTCTTGAAATCTCTTGACTTTGATCTATGGACATATGTTACTAATGGTAAGCGAGATAAATGATGATTCATTAGTAAAAGAATTTTTCTATGATGAATTATCTGATACTTTTAATGATTTATTTGAAGACTTCAAGAAGCTTAGGAATAATCATAAGCAAGCTCGAAAGGATATCAAATCTTATCAGCTTAAGAATGAGCAGCTCATTTGTCTACATAAGAAAGCTAGAGACAACTCCTCTTCTGATGACTCTATTGAAATCTCCAAACTTAAGCTTAGATTACAAGAAGCTCTTGATTTCTTTGATGAAAGCAATCAAGAAAATGCTGTAAACCCCCTGATTTTTCAAAATTTTAAAATTTGGATTTTTCACAATTTTCTGGAATTTTCTGGGATTTTTCTGTAATTTAAAAACAGGGTTTTAATTATTCAATGATTTTTAATTGATAATAAATAATATTAAAATATTATGAAAATAATATTTTTGGATGTAAAATAAAAAACTGGACTTAGGGCAATTTTTCTGGAATTTATCGGGCCCCAGACCTATTTTTAAAACACCTACGACTATTTAATTATTATTTATTTATTTATTTATTATTTTTTGGATATTATTATTATTATTATTATATTTTTATTTTATTTCTTACCGGCCCATTCCCCCAGCCCGGCCCACGGCCCAGCCCCTTGGGCCGGCCCACTCGCTCCCCTACCGGGTCGGGTCGGGTCTGCTCGAACCCGACCCGCCGCGCCCGTACCCGGCCCCCCTCTCTCTCCCACCCCCCTACGACTCAGCTTCCCCTCCCCGCGTCGTGCGCCGCCCCGCCCGACGCGCCGCCCGCTCTGGTCGGCCCCTCACCGCCACGACGCCCCCTCTCCCCGCCCATCTCGGCCCCCCCCAGCCTCCGGCCACCCTATTAAACCCCCCCCCCCGTTCCCCCTCTCGGCCTCACTCCACCACCGCCATAACCACCACTCGCCGCTGCCGTCACCTCCGCCCGGACCCGCAGCACCCCAGCGCCGCCCCTCTCCTCCTCTTCCCCGTCGACGGCCACCTAGTCGCAGCACCAGCAGCAGCAGCTCCTCGAGCCGTCGTCGACGCCGCTCACCGCCGCCGCCTCCGCCCGAGCGCCGCGCCGCCCTCCGCCGCAGCACCCCCGGCCCCCTCCGCCTCAGCCCGGCCGCCCAGCGCCGCCTCTCGCCGGATCCCGAGCCCAAACCCTAACCCTAAATTCGATCTCGAATCCGCGTGTCCGACACGTGTCGGACACGATTCGAGCCTGGTTTTCGGGTCCCCTTCAGGTACTTGTAACTTTTTGTTCGTAGCTCTATTTTTGATTCCGTAAATTGCGTTGCGAAGCCTGTATGACTCTCTCGATGCCCGGACAAACCGTTCGGGGCATCGCGTCCTGTGGTGATCGTACACCGCGATCCAAAAACAGAAAAAACTAGACCCTATTTTACCACGGAACTGAGTGCGCCCCGCCAAACGGGACGACTTGGTCGCGCGCGGTCTTCACAGATTCGTGCGCATCGTCGATACGGACGTGTGGAATTTCGCAGAAGTCGATTCGGGTGTGCGTGTACACCGGGATCAACGCGTATCCGCAGACATCGCCCCGTATCCGTACTTTCTGGAACACGTCCTAACTTTGTGTACACACGTCGGATCGAGACAAAACTTGTACCATCGGACTCGTAGCAATACGCTGGCCCTGTGGGTCAAGTTTGGTTCGATTCTGAGAACGTTGACAAAATCGCGTGTCGTGGGCCCCACAGGCCCCGCTTGACGGGCGATTTTGTGATCGGCTCATCGGAATCCAATTCTGGAAGTTCCGTTGGGTTCGTATCATCGTTCCTGACCTGTTGACACTAAGTTTGGTGAATTTGGAGACCTTTGACCTGGACGCATTTTTCGATGCAAAGCGGGCCCACATGTGGACCCCGTTTTGACCCGAAACTGCCGTTTTTGCTCTTGTCTCCAAATTGGACCCAAGGACAGGCGTTTCTAGCTGATTGATATTTTCTGGATCTGATAGTGATGTTTGTTTCAGCAACCGGAGTACCGCCTGCAATTTCAGCTGAAAACAGAGCAGCAATTGGAACCGGAACCGCAGGCAAGTGTACCTTGCCAAACCCTGCAGCTTGCTACTTACTTTCCTTGACTAGTTATACATCAGTGGGCAAGTAAAGCTTGTCAATTCTCAGATATTTTTGGTTATAGTATTTTACTTGGGTTCTTGTAGATTCATATAAAAACTTGTTTAACTGCTCAACCCAGGACACCTGACACTATTCATGTGACGGAATTGCCTGAGATATACCTGGTGATTCCGTATAGGTTACATATTCATGTCATTTACAGCTTACATGCGTAGATTCTATCCTGACTCATTGCATTAGTTCAAACTTGCGTGACTTGTGCCTGATATTTTCTGGAACTGTGACGTGAGATTACATGGGGTGGGGAGAGTAATATCATATCAAGGCTGAATATATTATAATACAAATACTGTTATCTGGCGGTGCCTTAGACTCTGATACAGAGCTTTGGTACCTTACTGGCCCTGTCGAGAAAATACTGCTATGGTTTCTTCGACACTGATCCTGTAGTAGTCTCAGCCTGAGTATGACTAAAACTCTCACTTGCATATCACTTAGCTGGTTTACATATTTATCCTGCTATTTTATTTTTTTGGCACTGCATATATTTTTGGCTTGTATTTTTTGTACCTTGTTATGTCCCCTGAGGACCTGGAATGGACTATGTCCCCAGGTATAGCTGAGGAGAACTACCCCGAGGTGTACGGTACAGGAGCACTCCTTGGAGCAGAACCCGAAACAGAGAACGAGATATTGGCCGAAGATTTCTCCTGAGCACCGGCTTCATCTACACAGTATTCCCATTTTCAGCATTTATTTCCTGTCTATTTTTCTCTGAATGTAATAGACTAATTCTCGGATTGTTTCTCGAGATAATCTTATTTATTGCTTATTTACTTCCATTGCATTATTTCTGGCATTAATCTGTGTTTGTTTGGTGGATGAGATTAAAAATACCTGAGACTTGTAACATTTTACTGCTAGACTACAGCTTAAGCATGCCCTGATGGATCCATTAAATTGGGTTGTCCATCGGTGCGTGCTGCTGGCCATTGCCCACGTGCTCAGTCCCTCGGCATTTTGGGACTGGGGCGTGACATAGTTTTTGTGGTGGCCCATGCAGGTCTACGACTAAATTGTTCGGTTTCAACTTAGGGACCGAACAGGCCTGCAATAAGATAGGATAAGGTTTTAGGATCTCATCCACTTGCTTGAATCATTTTTTTTATATCTGTATCGTATTCGAACTAATTTTGACTTGCATCTTGCCTTGATTCCTGTCCGCCTCTTATTGGTTATTTTGGATACAGGGAAATGGACCCACAAGAATGCAACGGGACTCCCGTCGGAATACCACAAGCTACAGATGTCACCTATGACGACGAAGTGACACCAGTCGGAGGAATTCCCTCAACTCAACAGAGCCAGCAGGCTGGTCAACCTACCTCCCGATTCCGGCGCGATGACATCCCACCTCCGCCGCAGTTCGTCCCACCAATGCCCGTGTTCCCACCAGGACAGCCGATCGACGGGCAGCAAATATTTTAAATGATCTACGCGATGATGCAAGCTCAGCAACAAGTTCAACACGAGGCTCAGCGTCGCGAAGCTAATTTCTTAAGGGACAGCATCGTAACTGCACTGGGGCAGGCCAACCTACCAGCTCGACGGCCAACTACAGGCTCAATCACTGACTTCCGCCAACTGAAGCCCCGCACTTTTTCTGGAAAAGAGGAGCCCACAGAAGTTCACGAGTGGCTCACCAACATACGGCATCAACTTGAAGCAGCCGAGCTTCCACGGGAACGCTGGATGACTGCCGTCCGAATGTAATTGACGGACAATGCCCATCACTGGTGGCTATCCGAGGAGACACGGCTCGGACCAGACCGAGTCACTTGGAAGGAGTTCTCCAGACTCTTCCAGGAGATGTACATTCCTGCCATCGCTCGATCAGAACTGCGAGACAAATTCAATCGCCTCACTCAGGACTCCATGACGATGGAAGAGTACAACGCAGAATTCATTCGTCTGAGCCGCTTCGCCCCCACCCTGATCCCGACTGAGGAAGAGAAGGCCGAGAAATTCTTCGACGGACTGAACATTGAGCTGCAGAAACTAATTGGGTCCGTCGCACCAACATCATACTCGGACGTTCTTGCTGCGGCTCGACGCATAGAGCGCGTCACCAAGAGAGAGATCAGACTGAAGCGGGCCTCCACATCCGTACCAACCAGAGCAGCATCAGAGGAGTCTGCAAAGCGTCAACAAATAAGCTCTCCACCAAGAGCAGCACCAAAAGCCTTCTACCTTCCTACTTGTTACCACTGCGGCAAGATAGGCCATGTCGAGAAGGAGTGTAGACGTAAACTCGGACTATGCTTAGGCTGCGGATCCAGACAGCATGCAGTGAGAGACTGCCCTAAGCGTAGAGAAGGAACACCAAGGGCGAACCAGCAAACTCCACCAGCGCCTCGAGCAGCACCCTACCAGCAAGCTCAGCAACAGCAGAGGAATCTACCTCAAGGACGAGAGCAAGCTTACGCGATGACTGTGCAGGAAGCCGATGCGAGTAAGTGATTCATAGTTTTCCGTTCCTAGTCTTGTTGTAGTTCGTGCCCGTTGGTTCGTGACCTCAGCCCCAACCTAGTAAATTATAACTTGTTAATAATAACCTGGTTTTCATAAAAGTTGTAGATCTTTTTCTTTAACTAGACTTTCCTGGAAAGTGTATAACTTTCAATGTTAGGGAAACAGTATTTCCCTGAAGTATCTTGTGATGTGTTTTCAAACGATGCTTGCGACCGCGTCATCTCTGTTGACCGGTTATTCTTTGATTGCGAGGACGCAATCCTCTTAAGAGGGGTAGATTGTAAACCCCCTGATTTTTCAAAATTTTAAAATCTGGATTTTTCACAATTTTCTGGAATTTTTTGGGATTTTTCTGTAATTTAAAAACAGGGTTTTAATTATTCAATAATTTTTAATTGATAATAAATGATATTAAAATATTATGAAAATAATATTTTTGGATGTAAAATAAAAAACTGGACTTAGGGCAATTTTTTTGGAATTTATCCGGCCCCAGACCTATTTTTAAAACACCTAAGACTATTTAATTATTATTTATTTATTTATTATTTTCTGGATATTATTATTATTATTATATTTTTATTTTATTTCTTACCGGCCCATTCCCCCAGCCCGGCCAACGGCCCAGCCCCTTGGGCCGGCCCACCCGCTCCCCTACCGGGTCGGGTCGGGTCTGCTCGAACCCGACCCGCCGCGCCCGTACCCGGCCCCCTCTCTCTCCCCCCCACGACTCAGCTTCCCCTCCCCGCGTCGTGCGTCGCCCCGCCCGGCGCGCCGCCCGCTCCGGCCGGCCCCTCACAGCCACGACGCCCCCTCTCCCCGCCTATCTCGGCCCCCCCAGCCTCCGGCCACCCTATTAAAACCCCCCATTCCCCCTCTCGGCCTCACTCCACCACCGCCATAACCACCACTCGTCGCCGCCGTCACCTCCGCCCGGACCCGCAGCACCCCAGCGCCGCCCCTCTCCTCCTCTTCCCCATCGACGGCCACCCAGCCGCAGCACCAGCAGCTCCTCGAGCCGCCGTCGACGCCGCTCGCCGCCGCCGCCTCCGCCCGAGAGCCGCGCCGCCCTCCGCCGCAGCACCCCCGGCCCCCTCCGCCTCAGCCCGGCCGCCCAGCGCCGCCCCTCGCCGGATCCCGAGCCCAAACCCTAACCCTAAATTCGATCTCGAATCCGCGTGTCCGACACGTGTCGGACACGATTCGACCCTGGTTTTCGGGTCCCCTTCAGGTACTTGTAACTTTTTGTTCGTAACTCTGTTTTTGATTCCGCAAATTGTGTTACGAAGCCTGTATGACCCTCTCGGTGCCCGGACAAACCGTTCGGGGCATCGCTGTCACTGCCCAATTCTAGAAAATAGGGTTATTATTTTTTTTTTATAAATTATGAATTATATTTAATTAATTATATTTATATTTAAATAGTGATTGTATTATTTTTTTAATGATTGTTTTAGGGTTTTGGCTAGCCTGGACCCATGTCAGACCCTAGTGGACCCATGTCCGACCCAGCCCACACCCTGGTGAGAATTATTTTGGGGCTTAGATTTATTATTTTATTTTTAGGAGGTTAGTTGGAGAGATTTGGAGTTAGTTTGAGTGCTTTTGGAACCCCGGAACCCGAAACCAAGTCGTAGGGGCGTTTTGGGAATTTGGAACTTGTGTGAACCCCCTTTAATTCTTTGGGCCGGCCCCTACCTACCCCAACCGTGTAAAACCAGCAGCAGCCCCCATCCCCTTTGTATTCTACTTCATTTACTTCTTCTTCTTCTTCATTCTTCTTCTTCTCCACTTCTTCTTTCTTCTTCCTTCTTCTCCAAGGTGAGTTCTTCTCCATTTTTCTTCTTCTTTCTTCCATTCCTTCTTCTTTAAGCTAACCCTAACCTTACATTTTCTCTAACCTAGGTGTGTAGAGCCTAGATTTAGTGTGGGAGCTAGAATTGGTGGCTTGGAGCTTGAGGGAGGTGAATTCTAGGGATTGTGAGACTTTGGCCTTGGGATTCCAACTCCCAAGAGGTAAAACCTAACTTTCCCCTTCCTAATTATTTTTGTGTAGTGTAATTAGTGTTGTAGAACCTTCCTAGACCCTAACCCTACCCGTAGGAGGAAGTTGGAACTAGTTTGGGTGAGTTTAGAAACTTTGACATTAGGTTTTGTGTCGAATTCGGGTGGAATCCGAATTTGACCCAATTTTGGGTGATGCCCTAGGTTAGATGGACCTAGGTAGACGTTGTCGGGTGTCTAGAGGGTGAGTGCGAGTCTCCGTTCGGACACGGGAAGCCGTGTCGCGGAGAAACGGGCATTTCGGGCAAAATTGGGGCTTTTCGTCGTCGCCGATTCTAAGTGCGTGTGCATTTCTGCCACGGGCCTAGAATCGACGTAGGAGCATATTTTCTAGGATCTAGACATCGTGTAGAGCGCGTGGGTAAATTTTGGGCCAATTTTGAGTTCGTTTGGTGTACGTTTCAGGAGGTTTTCCGAACCGCGCACCACGTGTTCGTCGAAATGACCGAACGGCCATTTCGACTTGGTTTCCTCGTTTCGGGCTTGTACGCGCGTTGGGTTAGTATCGGAGAGTGTGTGCTAGAGTTTTTGGGCTATATTTTATATATTTTAGGGTATTGGTGAGTGTCGGGGTCGTTGGGCGTGAGTGGGGCGCGTTGTCGTGTGTTGTTGTGTGTAGTGTTGTGTAGGTGTGTTTGTGTCTTTATATATATATTTATATGTGTCTATATATATATGTATATATTTATATGTATGTGTGTTTATGTATATATATTTATATATATATGTGTGTATTTATATTTATGTACTTGTATATGTATATGTCTATATATATATATATATATGTATATGTGTAAGTGTGCTTGTGTGTGTGTATGTGTATATATATATATAGGTGTATGTATATATATATAGTTGAGAGTGTGTGTAGATATATATTAAGCGTATATATATATGTAGCTATGTATATATATATTTAGTGTGTTTGTGAGAGTGTAGGTGTGTGTGTTAGTATATAGATATATAGGTGTGTATATATATGTATCTAGTTATATATATATATATAGTTATATATGTGTATGTATATATATAGGGGGTGATATATATATGTGTATAAGAGTGTGTGTGTGTGTGTGTGTGTTTGTGAGTAGGAGGGAGGGGGAGAACCTGGGAACTGCACTGCAGCAGCAGCAGTTCAGCTGCAATAGCAGCAGCTTGCTGCTAGAGAGCAGCAGCAGCAGCTCCAGAAGGAGCAGCAGCAGCAGCACATGTAGGAGCAGCCAGCAGCAGTTATGAGGGTAGCAGCGAGCGCGGCGCGGCCTAGTTTAGTGCGAGTAGCAAGAGTACTAGTGAGGGTTAGGAATAGGTAGAGTGCAAGATAGATATATCTATCAATAGGTTGATAGTTAGATAGATAATATAATAGATAGATGGTTAGGTAATTAGTTAGATAGTTAGATAAGTATATAGCTAGTTAGTATTATAGATTATATACATAGATAGTTAGATATATCTATGGATTGATAGATAGTTAGAATTAATAGATAGATAGTTAGTTTATTAGATAGATAGCTAAGTAGTTAAATAGATTAGATAGATACTAGATAGATATGGTTGACCTAGAACGGACCTTTACAGCGTTCTACCGCCGATTCTGCGGCGTAGGCTGGACGTACCCACGGCTCATGCCCGATTTTCGGGTGCGGGTCGTGACACATTTTTGGTGGTGGCCCATGCAGGTCTCTGCTTTTAGGGTTACCTGCAATAGGATATAGGAGATAGGCTGAGAGAGAGTGTGCTCAATCACAACTAGGACCCTTCCTACTTCCTTTTGCTATCTTTAATTTTTCTGAAATTGTTTTCTTTTGCAATATTATTGTCCCTCATTGATGTTATCGTTTCTTGCACTATATTGACTTCTTTTGATTTGTGTTCAGGATGCCTCCGAAGACCAGATCTCAGCGCACCGCCCCAGCAGCTGCCACCGAGAGGTCTGCCACCTCTCGACCTGCTCGACTTCCGGCAGCCGCTACCGCTCCACTCGCCACTCCTGCGGTTGAGGGAGCTTCAGTTTCTCTCGGAGATCCCCTTACTCCCATTGATCCGAGAGCCACCCCAGTTGTCCCGGTGGTACCTCCTCCACCACCGCCTGCGCCAGTGGATGCTACGCAGTTGTTCGCATTCTTCCGAGAGATGATGGATGCGCAGCACCGCCAAGCAGATGTTATGAGGATGGACATTGAGAATGCTCATCAGGTGGCTTTGACAGCGGTCGACAGAGTGGCTCAGATCCAGCCACAGCCAGAGCAGGCCTAGTATCCTAGGCCGGGTACTATCATCGACTTCCAGAGGATGCGGCCGAAGGAGTTCCGCGGCACAGAGGGGATTCTGTACGCCAACGACTGGATCGAGCATATCGAGGGTATCTTTAGGCTGGCGATGATCCCAGCCAGCATGCAGATCGAGGCAGCGGGCAGCCAGATGTTCGACCTTGCCCTCACTTGGTTCCGCACAGATATGCGGATAGAAGCTCCGGGGTTGACTTGGGAGGCTTTCAAGAAGCTTTTCAAGGAGAAGTTCTTCCCGGACGTGGCTCTCAGTGCCTTAGAGAGTCAGTTCGAGGCGCTCGTCCAGGGGAGTATGCTGGTGGATGAGTATGCAGCGGAGTTCTGCCGTCTGGGCAGATTTGTTGAGGGGTTGTCAGAGGCAGCGAAGGCGCGGAAGTTCCGCAAGGGCTTAGTCATGGCGGTCAAGTCCTTGACTAGGAGCGACCGCGAGGCGACCTTCGAGCAGATTGTCAGCGATGCTCAGAGGGCTGAGGATGATTTGGAGCTGAAGACGAAGAGGGGCAGAGACACTTCCGGAGCAGGCAGCAGTGCAGGCCCGGCCAAGAGGCCATTCCAGCAGACCCAGCAGCACCAGGGTCAGGGTCGGGCGCCCTTCCGGCAGGTGCCTCAGCAGCAGAGACAGGGTCAGCAGCAGGGCCAGAGGCAGCCCATCGTTTGCCCTTTCTGTAGGAAACCAGGGCACGGATGGAACATATACAAAAAGAGGTTGGGCAGATGTTTATTGTGTGGCGCAGCAGATCACCAGCTGAAGGATTGTCCTTCAGCGCTTGCCCGTCCAGCTCAGGGCGGAGGAGCCGCTCATAAGGCACCAGCCAGAGCACCTGCAGCACAGCAGAGAGGACAGCCTTTGCCGACTCAGCAGCAGAGGTTTGCCCAGCACCAGCAGCAGCACCGTGGAGGACAGCAGGGGCGAGCTTTTGCCCTGACAGTAGATGAGGCCGAGCCAGTTGGTGACGTTATCTCAGGTTCTGTTCTCCTTGATTCCATTCCAGCACTTGCTTTATTTGATTCCGGTACTTCCCATAGCTTTGTGTCTGTATCTTTTGCTGTTAGACACCATCTTGTTGCTGAACCTTTAGCTAGACTCTGCAAGATCACGACCGGGGGTGGTATCATCCTAGTCCGTGATGTTTGCAGAGACCGAAGAGTTACCTTGGGAGGCCGGGAGTTGAGTGTGTGCCTACTCGTAATGCCACTTCCGAGCTACGATATTGTACTCGGGATGGATTGGTTGAGTACGCATTGTGCTAGTATAGATTGTCGTGGAGGCAGAGTTTTGTTTAGTCCGCCGGGTGAGCCAGAGTTTCAGTTTGCTAGAGGAGCAGCGGAGCAGACCGAGGGAGTCTTCTGCGGAGCCCTGGTGGTAGAGCCGAGGTCGCTACATCCACTGATAGAGGAGTATATGGATGTCTTTCCGGAGGAGTTGCCAGGGTTACCCCCGGACAGAGATGTGGAGTTCTCTATAGACTTGGTGCCAGGCACGGAGCCGATATCCCAGCACGTCTATAGAGTCAGCAACAGTGAGCTGGTAGAGTTGAAGAAGCAGGTGGATGAGCTTCAGGACAAGGGATTTATCAGATCTAGTTCTTCTCCGTGGGGTGCTCCGGTACTTTTTGTGCCGAAGAAGGATGGGTCGATACGGATGTGTATCGACTACAGGGCTCTGAACAGCCTCACAATCAAGAACAAGTATCCGCTGTCGCGTATTGATGATCTATTTGACCAGTTGAGCGGAGCGAGGGTGTTTTCCAGGATTGATCTGAGGACAGGCTACCACCAGGTGAAGGTCAGGAAGGAGGATATTCCGAAGACAGCTTTTCGGACCAGATATGGACAGTATGAGTTCTTGGTGATGCCGTTTGGGTTGACTAATGCCCCGGCAGTGTTCATGAATCTGATGAACAAGATGTTCCATCAGCATCTGGACAGGTTTGTGGTGGTGTTTATAGATGACATCTTGGTGTATTCGAAGACCCCAGAGGAGCACGAGGAGCATCTGAGGATAGTGCTGGAGACTCTCAGGAAGGAGGAGCTTTATGGAAAGCTCTCGAAGTGTGAGTTCTTCCTTGACAAGGTTGAATTCCTTGGTCATGTGGTGACTGGAGAGGGTATCTCGGTGGATCCGAGAAAGATCGTGGCAGTTGAGGCATGGAGTGCTCCGAGTTCAGTAGTCGAGGTCAGAAGTTTCTTGGGACTGGCAGGCTACTACAGGAGATTTGTTCAGGATTTTTTCCGGATTGCAGAGCCGTTGTCCAGGCTGACTCGGAAGGACGTGGAGTTTGTTTGGTCAGAGGAGTGCCAGATCGCCTTTGATGAGCTGAAGAGGAGGTTGACGACGGCTCCAGTGTTGACGTTGCCGTCAGGTTCTGGAGGATTCACTATCTATAGTGATGCATCGGGGAAGGGACTGGGTTGTGTGTTGCAGCAGAATGGGAGGGTGATTGCCTATGCTTCCAGGCAATTACGTCCTCATGAGAAGAATTACCCTACCCACGATTTGGAGTTGGCAGCGGTCATTTTTGCTCTGAAGTTGTGGAAACACTATTTATACGGAGAGCGTGTGGAGATCTTCACAGACCACAAGAGCTTGAAGTATGTGTTTACCTAAAAAGAGCTGAACATGAGGCAGAGGAGATGGTTGGAGTTGATGAAAGACTTCGACATATCATTGCAGTACCATCCAGGAAAGGCAAACGTAGTTGCGGATGCGTTGAGCAGGTATCCGGTAGCTATGTGCCTGACTTCAGATCGTTATCTTCTGGCAGATCTAGAGAGCTTGGGCATTGAGGTGATAGTGCCTGGAGTTGAGATACAGATGTGGGGACTGCAGATTCAGTCAGAGTTGGTAGACCGGATCAGGGCTACACAGTTTGAGGATGGGTCCCTGAGGAGCATCAGGGAGCAGGTTCAGATGGGATTAGCAGATGACTTCACCATTGCTGATGATGGTTCTTTGCGGCACGGTACCAGGTTGTGTGTGCCGAGTGGGTCATTGCGCGAGGAGGTTCTCCAGGAGGCGCATCGATCCCAGTACTGTATGCATCCCGGTGCCAACAAGATGTATAGAGATCTGAGACAGCATGTATGGTGGTACGGGATAAAGCGGGAGGTAGCATGCTTCGTATCCCGATACTTAGTGTGCCAGCAGGTGAAGGCGGAGAGGTAGAGGCCAGGAGGATTACTCCAGCCGTTACCCATTCCGGAGTGGAAATAGGAGCATGTGACCATGGATTTTGTTTCTGGACTTCCCCGTTCTCCAGGCGGGAAGGATGCGATTTGGGTCATCATGGACAGGTTGACCAAATCGGCCCATTTCCTACCATTCAAAGTGGGTACGTCTACAGAGAGACTAGCAGAGATGTATGTGCGCCAGATAGTCAGACTGCATGGAGTTCCAGTGAGCATAGTATCAGATCGGGACAGTCGCTTTACCTCGCATTTCTGGAGGAGTCTGCAAGCTAGCTTGGGCACCCAGCTCAAGTTTAGTAGTGCGTATCACCCGCAGACAGATGGTCAGTTAGAAAGGACCATTCAGACACTTGAGGACATGCTTCGGACCTGTGTTTTAGATTTCAGAGGCTCTTGGGAGGATCACTTGCACTTGGTAGAGTTTGCTTACAACAACAGCTACCAAACCAGTATCGAGATGTCACCTTTCGAGGCGTTGTATGGACGGAGGTGTCGTACTCCGTTGTCATGGGATGATGTAGGTGAGAGAGCTTTGCTTGGCCCGGAGATGGTGGTTGATGCAGCGGAGAAGGTCAAGCTCATTAGAGATAGACTTCGGGTGGCGCAGGACAGGCAGCGGCATTGGGCCGATAGCCACCGGAGACCTTTGGAGTTCGAGGTATAGCTTAGAATCTAGATTTTGTTCTTGTGTTTGTTTGTGATTGCTTGTTTTAGACTAAGTGCAGAGACCTTGTTTGTGCTAGGTTGGAGATCTGGTGTTCCTGAGGATTTCTCCGACGCGGGGCACTATTCGCTTCGGTGGAGGCGGGAAGCTTAGCCCATGTTTCGTTGGACCCTTCCGTGTCCTCGAGAGGGTCGGCGCCGTGGCGTATAGGCTTGAGTTGCCGCCTACGCTGGAGGGAGTTCATGATGTGTTCTACGTGTCGCAGCTGAGACGGTACGTGGCGGATCCCAGTCACGTATTGGATCACTCGGAGATCGCGGTGGGCCCTACTCTTAGCTATCCAGAGCAGCCGGTGGAGATTCTGGATCGGCGGGAGAAGGTGTTGAGGAACCAGACTATTCCCTTGGTTCGCGTCGCGTGGAGGCATCACTCTCCAGGGGAGTCGACCTGGGAGAGGGAGGATGAAATGCGCGAGCGATACCCCTATCTCTTCGAGCCCTGAGGTATGGTTCTTTCTTTGCATTCCTGTCCTAGTTTCGTCTTTTAATTTCGAGGACGAAATTATTTTAAGGAGGGTAGGCTTGTCACTGCCCAATTCTAGAAAATAGGGTTATTTTTTTTATTTTTATTTTATAAATTGTGAATTATATTTAATTAATTATATTTATATTTAAATAGTGATTGTATTATTTTTTTAATGATTGTTTTAGGGTTTTGGCTAGCCTGGACCCATGTCAGACCCTAGTGGACCCATGTCCGACCCAGCCCACACCCTGGTGAGAATTATTTTGGGGCTTAAATTTATTATTTTATTTTTAGGAGGTTAGTTGGAGAGATTTGGAGTTAGTTTGAGTGCTTTTGGAACCCCGGAACCCGAAACCAAGTCGTAGGGGCGTTTTGGGAATTTGGAACTTGTGTGAACCCCCTTTAATTCTTTGGGCCGGCCCCTACCTACCCCAACCGTGTAAAACCAGCAGCAGCCCCCATCCCCTTTGTATTCTACTTCATTTACTTCTTCTTCTTCTTCATTCTTCTTCTTCTCCACTTCTTCTTTCTTCTTCCTTCTTCTCCAAGGTGAGTTCTTCTCCATTTTTCTTCTTCTTTCTTTCATTCCTTCTTCTTTAAGCTAACCCTAACCTTACATTTTCTCTAACCTAGGTGTGTGGAGCCTAGATTTAGTGTGGGAGCTAGAATTGGTGGCTTGGAGCTTGAGGGAGGTGAATTCTAGGGATTGTGAGACTTTGGCCTTGGGATTCCAACTTCCAAGAGGTAAAACCTAACTTTTCCCTTCCTAATTATTTTTTTGTAGTGTAATTAGTGTTGTAGAACCTTCCTAGACCCTAACCCTACCCGTAGGAGAAAGTTGGAACTAGTTTGGGTGAGTTTAGAAACTTTGACATTAGGTTTTGTGTCGAATTCGGGTGAAATCCGAATTTGGCCCAATTTTGGGTGATGCCCTAGGTTAGATGGACCTAGGTAGACGTTGTCGGGTGTCTAGAGGGTGAGTGCGTGTCTCCGTTCGGACACGGGAAGCCGTGTCGCGGAGAAACGGGCATTTCGGGCAAAATTGGGGCTTTTTGTCGTCGCCGATTCTAAGTGCGTGTGCGTTTCTGCCACGGGCCTAGAATCGACGTGGGAGCACATTTTCTAGGATCTAAACATCGTGTAGAGCGCGTGGGTAAACTTTGGGCCGATTCCGAGTTCGTTTGGTGTGCGTTTCAGGAGGTTTTCCGAACCGCGCACCACATGTTCGTCGAAATGACCGAACGGCCATTTCGACTTGGTTTCCTCGTTTTGGGCTTGTACGCGCGTTGGATTAGTATCGAAGAGTGTGTGCTAGAGTTTTCGGGCTATATTTTATATATTTTAGGGTATTGGTGAGTGTCGGGGTCGTTGGGCGTGAGTGGGGCGCGTTGTCGTGTGTTGTTGTGTGTAGTGTTGTGTAGGTGTGTTTGTGTCTTTATATATATATTTATATGTGTGTCTATATATATATGTATATATTTATATGTATGTGTGTTTATGTATATATATTTATATATATATGTGTGTATTTATATTTATGTACTTGTATATGTATATGTCTATATATATATATATATATGTATATGTGTAAGTGTGCTTGTGTGTGTGTATGTGTATATATATATATATAGGTGTATGTATATATATATAGTTGAGAGTGTGTGTAGATATATATATATATTAAGCGTATATATATATGTAGCTATGTATATATATATTTAGTGTGTTTGTGAGAGTGTAGGTGTGTGTGTTAGTATATAGATATATAGGTGTGTATATATATGTATCTAGTTATATATATATATAGTTATATATGTGTATGTATATATATAGGGGGTGATATATATATGTGTATAAGAGTGTGTGTGTGTGTGTGTTTGTGAGTAGGAGGGAGGGGGAGAACCTGGGAACTGCACTGCAGCAGCAGCAGTTCAGCTGCAACAGCAGCAGCTTGCTGCTAGAGAGCAGCAGCAGCAGCTCCAGAAGGAGCAGCAGCAGCAGCACATGTAGGAGCAGCCAGCAGCAGCAGTTATGAGGGTAGCAGCGAGCGCGACACGGCCTAGTTTAGTGCGAGTAGCAAGAGTACTAGTGAGGGTTAGGAATAGGTAGAGTGCAAGATAGATATATCTATCAATAGGTTGATAGTTAGATAGATAATATAATAGATAGATGGTTAGGTAATTAGTTAGATAGTTAGATAAGTAGATAGCTAGTTAGTATTATAGATTATATACATAGATAGTTAGATATATCTATGGATTGATAGATAGTTAGAATTAATAGATAGATAGTTAGTTTATTAGATAGATAGCTAAGTAGTTAAATAGATTAGATAGATACTAGATAGATATGGTTGACCTAGAACGGACCTTTACAGTGTTCTACCGCCGATTCTGCGGCGTAGGCTGGACGTACCCACGGCTCATGCCCGATTTTCGGGTGCGGGTCGTAACAATCGCGTCCTGTGGTGATCGCACACCGCGATCCAAAAACAGGAAAAACCAGACCCTGTTTTACCCCGAAACTGAGTATGCCCCGCCAAACGGGACGACTTGGTCGCCCGCGGTCTTCATAGATTCGTGCGCATCGTCGATACGGACGTGTGAGATTTCGCAGAAGTCGATTCGGGTGTGCATGCACACCGGAATCAACGCGTATCCGCGAACATCGTCCCGTATCCGTACTTTCTGGAATGTGCCCTAACTTTGTGTACACACGTCGGATCGAGACGAAACTTGCGCCATCGGACTCATAGCAATACGTGGCCCTGTGGGTCAAGTTTGGTTCGATTCTGAGAACGTTGACGAAATCGCGTGTCGTGGGCCCCACAGGTCCCGCTCGACGGACGATTTTGTGATCGGCTCATCGGAATCCAATTCTGGAAGTTCTGTTGGGTTCGTATCATCGTTCCTGACCTGTTGACACTAAGTTTGGTGAATTTGGAGACCTTTGACCCGGACGTATTTTTCGGTGCAAAGCGGGCCCACATGTGGACCCCGTTTTGACCCAAAACTGTCGTTTTTGCCCTTGTCTCCAAATTGGACCCAAGGACAGGCATTTCTAGCTGATTGATATTTTCTGGATCTGATGGTGATGTTTGTTTCAGCAACCGGAGTACCGCCTGCAATTTTAGCTGAAGACAGAGCAGCAATTGGAACCGGAACCGCAGGCAAGTGTACCTTGCCAAACCCTGCAGCTTGCTACTTACTTTCCTTGACTAGTTATACATCAGTGGGCAAGTAAAGCTTGCCAATTCTCAGATATTTCTGGTTATAGTATTTTACTTGGGTTCTTGTAGATTCATATGAAAACTTGTTTAACTGCTCAACCCAGGACACCTGACACTATTCATGTGACGGAATTGCCTGAGATATACCTGGTGATTCCGTATAGGTTACATATTCATGTTATTTACAGCTTACATGCGTAGATTCTATCCTGACTCATTGCATTAATTCAAACTTGCGTGACTTGTGCCTGATATTTTCTGGAACTGTGACGTGAGATTACATGGGGTGGGAAGAGTAATATCATATCAAGGCTGAATATATTATAATACAAATACTGTTATCTGGCGGTGCCTTAGACTCTGATACAGAGCTTTGGTACCTTACTGGCCCTGTCGAGAAAATACTGCTATGGTTTCTTCGACACTGATCCTGTAGTAGTCTCAGCCTGAGTATGACTAAAACTCTCACTTGCATATCACTTAGCTGGTTTACATATTTATCCTGCTGTTTCATTTTTGCGGTAATGCATATATTTTTGGCTTGTATTTTCTGTACCTTGTTATGTCCCCTGAGGACCTGGAATGGACTATGTCCCCAGGTATAGCTGAGGAGAACTACCCCGAGGTGTACGGTACAGGAGCACTCCTTGGAGCAGAACCCGGAACAGAGAACGAGATATTGGCCGAAGATTTCTCCTGAGCACCGGCTTCATCTACACAATATTCCCATTTTCAGCATTTATTTCCTGTCTATTTTTCTCTGAATGTAATAGACTAATTCTCGGATTGTTTCCCGAGATAATCTTATTTATTGCTTATTTACTTCCATTGCATTATTTCTGGCATTAATCTGTGTTTGTTTGGTGGATGAGATTAGAAATACCTGAGACTTGTAACATTTTACTGCTAGATTACAGCTTAAGCATGCCCTGATGGATCCATTAAATTGGGTTGTCCATCGGTGCGTGCTGTTGGCCATTGTCCACGTGCTCAGTCCCTAGGCATTTTGGGACTGGGGCGTGACAAATGCTAAACTTAAGAATGACTTAAAACAGGAGAAGGAGAAGTACTATAATGCCTCACTTAAAATTGATCCTCTTACTGCTAAATATGATGAATTACTTGCAAGCTCTAAAACGTTAGAGAACAAATTGGGTAAACAGGTCATGCAACCAATTTCTCAATCTAGCACTAAACACGTATAACACATGAGTAAACAAAGGAAACTGACATAAGATACTCATAAAAGAATAACAAGTTGATTAGTAAATCACACAATCACACTTGTATCTACACTAGACCAAGGAAAAATATTCATGTCACATATCATATTCACGCACCAGTTTCAAGCTCAAACAGTTCTATTACATGTTACTACTGCGGTTTGAAAGGACACACCTCACACTTGTGTAAAGTTGTGGATCCAAATCCTGGATACCAAAGTCTTTATCTACTCATATAGGTGGAACGCTTTGCGGCAAGACGTAATATAAATGAGTAAGCTGGTGATTGCAAAAAGCTACAAAGGACATCCTCATGGCAATTGCACCAACATAAACATAATGAATAAAGTCATTCGGTAACGCTATTTTTATTTATCAGTTATTAACATGATTGCATGAAACCCTTTGCTAAGACTACGTTCAAAGTATGATAAGAAGAAATATTTTGTCATAAGTTCTTTTAAATCCAAGGCTCTCCAGAAAGTTAAAACTATCTTGGATATAAGCCAAAAGGGCCCTTCTGTCACCAAGGTGTAAACAACATTAAGCGACACGGTATTTAAGTGTCTTCGGACCACCGCTAGCTGGGATCCGGCCCCTACAGCTAATTCCTGGTATTGGAAACTTTATTGATCAATGATGTACAAAGAAACACTTGCAAATATTTTTGAAAGCTTTTTGTTATATCCTAGATTGTTGATATACACTGTTTTACGGTTATAAAAACTACTGTCAAATGACTGTTAATTATATAGTATGAAAGCTACTATTATTGAAGAATTATTTAGCTGGCATTATATACATATGCATGAACCATAGTTACCTAATCATTATTTAGCTGGCATTATTTACCTAATCATTATTTTTTTTCAAATCAGAAGCATTTATTTTCTAAATATAAAGGGAATAGAACTCGGTCCGAGTTCGGTCCGAGTTCGAGCCGAACTCGGTCTAGGTGTTCCAGACAGTAGCAACAGCTCTCGGGTTTTGAATTTATATAACCCCCTCTCCTTCATCCTTCCATCTTCCAAACTGAAAACCCCTCTTCCATGTCAAAACCCTAACCCTAGCCTTTTGATCTATCTCTCCAAAAGTCCTCTTCATTCAAGCTCGTGGATCTAGGGATTTCTCAAGGTTCTCCACCAATTTCTCTCATCTCTTTGAGGTATATTTCTCTCTTCTCCCTCAATCTATGGCTCCAAAATTTTCTAAGAAAAAGAGAAAGACTGGAGAAGCATCCTCTTCTCATCCTCCCCAAGAGGACACTCAACATTCTCTATTTTCTCCATCAATGCCACCTCCGGGAGAATATGATGATTTTATATTTACATCCCTTGTAAACTCCAATTATTGGTTTGAAGACTTTGTGGAAAGGAACATTTGTAAGGGGAATCTTATTAATTTTACGGTATTCCATGCCCAAAAACCCAAGCTTGTAGAATTTTATCTTGATCGCCTAGTAACTACTAGAAGACCCATCTATTTAAATGCTATTCATATATTTTACTGTAACCTATCCCATAACCAAGAGACTATCTCATCAAGAGTCAGCGGGATAGGCATTGAGTTTAACGATACAACTTTGGGCAAAAATTTTGAGATCCCAAACGAGGGTGAAGCCCTAGTTGCAATCGATCAACTTAATTTTATGGATGACACGACTCTTCATTCTTTAAAGGATATTTTATGTTCTTCTTACACATGTCCCGACGAAAAGTTTCGTATTCGCTATCTTAACCAATACTATTACGAACTTCATCGTATCATCTACTCTTCTATTCTACCTGAGCAAACCTCAAAGGACGAGATTTCTTATCGGGAGATATCAGTCATGTATCACTTCTATTCCTTCACTCCCTTTAGCCTTCCTAAGGCTATGATCAGACAGATAATAAATTGTTGCAAGCCCCCTCGTCAACTTCCATATGTTATGTACTTACCTATCATCTTTGAGCACTTCCATATTCCTATAGAAGAACCTACATTTCTGTCCAAGCCAGCCTACCTAACCAAAGCGCGCATGACTCATCCTACTTTTCCTCCTTCTGATGAAGAAGACTCCTCTGGATCTGGATCTGATTCTGATGCTTATGCCAACCCAGCTGTCTCTACTCCTCCAGTCCCAGCTCCTACTCCACCTTCCTCCTCTGCACAGTCTGCTTCCTTGGATTCTATCCAAGAGATATTTTGCGAGCAGTTTAGGTTGCAAAACGAGATGTTAGCTGCTCAGCACCAGGAGCAGAACAAGATGATCATCACTCGTTTTCGTGACCAGGCTTACCGCACCACCATCCAGGCCCACACATTGGCCAACTCCATTACGTATCTTCATTACCACCATGCTCATCATCCTACCACACCATATCCAGTGACTTGTGATCCCTCTCGCACAGGCTACCGGATTGACGACCCTTTTGTCCAGTAGTACTTCGATCCTACTGGAGCTTATTTTAATGATCACCCGCCTGCTGATGACCCTGTTGTTGATAATGATATGTGATCGCTCAGGAGATAACCACTTATGTCTTAGTTTATATTTTAGCTATGTGGAATTTTATTATTTCAGTATACTAGAAACATCTATGATCTATGCTTAAACTCTCTATGTTATTTGTGAAATTTGCGACACTTTGTTGTGACATTTGCGACACTTTGCATTTAAATTAACTATTTGAGACTTTCATTTCTATTGTCTTGAAATATGATCTTTGCATAACTAGTTTATCTGCAATATATTTTTGAAATAAATTGCAAGCTCTATGCTGTCTTGTAATATGGTGTATTTACTTTCTTCTTCATCATCCTGGTCATTCATTTTGGGGAAGCTGTGACTTCTTCCTATGATATTATGACAAAAGGGAAGAAATGACCAAATACAAATATGAATGATCTGATGATAATACAAGTTATGATGATCTGATGATAATATAAGATATGATATTAGCACTAATACTAACTAATGATAGCACTATGATAGATAGTTGGAGTGTGATGATATATGTGATACTCATACTCACTGTAAAGAAATAATAGGTTACATGTGTTTCAACTCAGTACCCATTCAAAGGAAAGCTCTTCTTACGGGGGAGAGATTCTATTTCAAAACCTCGCATCATATACTACATCAAGGATACTTCAATTTGTAATTTGGCATAGTTTGTCAATTATCATAATGACGAAGATTGTTGACACAAAGTGGTCATGGTCAACCTGATTCTGATAATCGAAAAATATCATAACTAAATACAAGAAGCAAATACTATATGCCAAGTAAAGCGACTAATAAGATCAAACTCCTTCATGGCTAAAGACAGGTGTCACGACCCGCACCCATTTTAGGGGCACGAGTGCGTGGGTACGTCCAGCCTACGCCGCAGCATCGACGGTAGAACGCTGTCTAGGTCGAGTACTATCTAAACAATCTCACGTTAGTATCCAACTCCATAAGGAGACTCGGACAACACTATAAAAATATTAACAACATACTCAATCACAACTACAGCACGATAGGAATTTAAAGAAATAAAAGAATACAACACAAGTCTAATGACACAATAATCATACCTGCAATCAGTAACATCCAATCCCCCAAGTGTGTCAGAAACCAGTCTACTAAGGTCACAGTCTGGAAAAATATTTTTCCAGTCAGGAAGGAGCAAAGTACATCTCTAAATAGCAGTTCTATATAAATGACATAAACTATGTAGCAGTTCTAGATAGAAACATACCGATGCATGTATAGGTACGAAAAGGTACAATGAGAGAAATACTGGAAATATTGTAAGTAAATGCAGGAAAAGAACAATATGTCAATGAGCAAGAATCTACGACTAAGTGTTTGAGTACTAGCTTTAACATGTGATCGGCTTGGGAACTTGATCAGGCTGGTTACATGTGATTAGCTATGATTCACGAAGGTCAGGCTAACCGTTGGTTAGCTATGATGCATGTATAGGTCAGGCTAATCACACGTAACAGCTATGAAGCATGGAGAGGGTCAGGCTGCACCCGACATGAGATGTGGGGTGAGCTATGATGCATGTAGAGTTGGGTATGATCACATATCTATACTAAAATACTCCCCTCCCCCGACTGGTATAGTAGATCCAATCATGGTACGCTATGGCACGAGATTCCCTAGGAAGGTAGCAAGTCTCTCCGGAAATCAGTGTCTGTACATGCACAAGATAACAAGAAAACAAGTCTTGTACAAGCTACACCATGAATAAGGAATAATATCTCATGACGAGATCCGTGTACACCAATCCGTGTAACCAACGTGTCAAGAACATGGATATTTACACTAGATACAGTGAACATAGGAGATATCATAAATTAGAAACTAATCAGAGAATGTACTCGCCTTTGGTCCTTAGCTGGTGAATACCGAGGTCCTGTTCCAGAATATCGCCTGGAGGAACCAACAGTCCTAAAGACATATAATAAACAATATAATAGTTGCATCAGAAGCTATACTAAACACACAAGCAAATACTAACTCAGGGGCTATGTCAGGCATGGAACTCAGTCAACTAGGGTCATCTAGTTAGACAGACATCTATAACACATTACCCATTATTAACTAACATTAACACCTACAATATTTACTTGTACCCAAAATACATATACAATATATATATATATACCATTTAATTCATGTATAATATATATATATTGAACAATATATTTACCATATATATTAATTTTAAATATTAAAATATGCTAAGTATGTATACAAAATACATGTATATAAATTTACAAGTTATATTAAAATATACTAAGTATGTATACAGAATGCATAAATATACATATACCAATATATATACTAGAATACGTAGTTATATATATACCAATTTATATTAAATATATATACATATACGTATACATGTACATTTTAACATTAATTAATATACTTATACATATACATATACATATGAACTAAAATATGTTTTATTAAACATACCAAAATAAATATGTATATATATCAATTGATATACATTTCTAATTTATACTAGTTGAACAATATATATGTATACTCATACATATGCTAAAAATACATTTTAAAAATATATATATATACAAAATACACGTATACATACATACACATACCCGTATATACGTATTTACATAATCGTATATTTATACACATAAATTGAATAATACATATACAATATTATTTAAATATACACACACATATACAAATGGAGTGAAAGAGGGAAGGGGAGAGAACTCACTGTGGTGGTGGTTCCGATGGTGTAGATGGCCGGAGCTCCGGGATTGCAGGGGGTCAGCTGAACCGTCGGAGAGGAGAGTTACACATGGAGGAGATGCAGAGGGAGGAGAGCTCACCGGGAAGTGTCCGACCGGAGGAGGAAGCTGGGGTTCCCGTGGTGGTGCTGGATTGATGGTGGTGATGGTTCGAATGAGGCGAAGGAGGGCTGCGTGGCTGGACTGTCGGGGGAGCGGCTTGGCCGAGATCCAGGGCGGCGGGAGGAGGAAGAGCACAGCGGGGATGGGGAGTTGTGTCGCCGGACTGAGGAGCGGCCGGGGGAGCAGTCGGCTCGCTGCGGGCCGCCGGGAAACGAGCTACGCCGGAGGGAGGAACTCAGATGTCGGAGAGATGAGCTCGGGATGTTGGTGGAGGTGTAGTCGGAGGTCGGGAAGAAGTCGTGGATGAGGGAGGACAGCAGCTGGAGTAGTGGCGACGGAAGAAGGAGATGGAGGTTATTGGCAGCGAGAGGGAGCCGTCGGTTTGAGTGTCTACGGGAGGTCGGGGACTTGGCTGACGGGGGAGGGGCACGGTGGAGATGGTGGTGGTGATTGGGTGGTTGAAGATGGAGGTAGTGGTGTTGATGTAAAGAGCAGCGGGGTCGGGGCAGGCCGGAGCAATGGCTGCCGTAGTTGGGATCCGTCTGTGGGGGAGACTCGGCGTAGGGGGCGGCTGTTGATGGCTGTAGATGGTGATGGAGGGCGGAGCAGCCGCCGGAGATGCTGAAGGGAGGAGCAGCATGGAGATGGCTGTGGTGTATGGTGGTGATAATGGTGGTGGCCGGACTGTGCAGCAGCGGCGGCAGCGGCCGGAACAGCAGCAGACGGCGGCGGCAGTAGGTCGGCGGCAAGTCGTTGGCCGCCGGAGGTAGCCGGGTGGCCGGAGACAGTAGATGGGTGGTGATGGTTTCTCTCCCTCTTCTTTCCTATTTTAAATTTAAAAGAGAAGAAGGAGAAGAAAGGAAGAAGGAAGAAGAAGAAGAGAAAATAATGGAATGGAGAAATGAGAAATGGAGGAGGCTGCGGGTCAAGGCTTGTGGGGGATTCCCTAGATTAAAATTTTTTTTTTTTTTTGGATTAGGGCTTGATAGTATATTAAATAGGGAGGGGTGAGATGAGAATGAAGGGTGGTGATGTACCCACTTTAATTGAGTGGCCAGGATTTGATATGGAGAAAATTGTTTTCATGTAAAATAGAGTGGGAAAATGCGATTTGGTCCACAAATAAATAATCTTTCCATTTGGTCTTGGACAATGGGGTGATGACACCTACAATTGAATAATTGTAACTTAGCCCCCTTAAATTCGGGAAATTGCACAAACACATAAAATGACGAAAATTTGGCAGGCAATTCGGTGTCCGATGTTTTGTAGGGTCAGGGGACGCTGTAAGTTTGGTACGGGCTCAATTTACGGGGCACTGGAATTAAATTGGAATTTTAGAATCAGATAAAAATAGTATCCTCAATTTAAATAGAAATAAATGCAAGTTGTGTTCAACAATTAATTAGGAGTACATGGGGCCAAAATCAGGTCAGGTCATCAATACCAATAATGAAGAAGACTCAGAACAGGATATTACCCTAATTTGGGCCGCATGAAAAATAGGTCAAGATTGCCTCAAATTTTCGATTGGAACGCACAACGATGCAAAATAAGGATTTATTAAATAACGTCCGCGACGATTTTTGTGCGGCTAGAAATAATGTACAGAGAGCATAATTATGAGTTACAAAAATGGCAGAATGGAAGGCGGGCATGTCTAGGGCAAGATTGTGAAATTTGTTGGAAGATAATAGCTAGGGTAGCGCTCCAAATATCAAAGCAAGGACAGGACGTAATAATTAATTAAAATACGGTAATTAATTACAATCTTCAATAAATAAATTATAAATAAAACATTTAATTACAGAATTCCATAATTTGGACAGGTGGTCATCTACTGGGCTTCTAGGTCAAGTCTACCAGCTCAAAATAAATGAACACTGTATATAATATTATATTTAAATTACACATCACACATTTATTTAAATCAAATATACTATCATGCAATTAATTAATATTAAATATTGTAAAAAGTCGAAAATACCTCTGTTTTCGGAACATGGTAGTGACAACAGGCATCTGCACCATCCCCTGGATCTCTTGTGTCTAATCTTTTCTATATTTTCAGCAAATGTAATCTTTTATTTATTGAGTCTAGGATTGATGTAAGTTGAGTCGCACTGGCAATCTGAAGTACCTGTCCACCCATAGATACCTATCTCAGAAAGGTCACCCAGTCCACTCAAATAAACCATCGAACATATCCACCAAACTAGCCCAGATTCATGCTCAAACCTTACTAGAATAGGCAACCAAACTCAGACCGAATTCGTGCCAAACTCAAACCGAACTCGATCACATATATAGTATGAAATCAACCCAGTTATTACACCCTGATTTCTTGGCCCAATATTCAAAATTTTGAATTAAAACCTATCCAAACTCTGGCCGAATTCTGTTTGCCAAAATCCTATAAATAGGATTGAAATTCCCACATTTTAAATCATCCAATTCTACATCTTTCTATCCTATTATGAGCAATACCCTGAGCCTAAACTTTCACATCTCCAAGATCAACTCTCCAGCTTTCTAAGTTCCAAGTGCGATATCGGTTAGAAGTTGTTTGAGTTGTAATAGCTTGATTCATCAAGCCCCTCATCTGTTTGAAGCCCGCGTGCTCTTCGTATCAAACGCACGTGTGTGAAGTTGCGAGACTTCGAATCAAATCTCGTGGTTGTAAAGAAGTGGCAAGCCTTCGGATCAAAGCTTGTGATTTACTATTGGCGATTATAGTGGATACAACTCTGAGCAAGAGTTCTCGGGACTGGACTAGTCTTCTAAGAGAAAAACCAGTATACATCGCCGTGTTTGCGTTTGCTCTCTTCTAAACTCAACTGCATATATTTATCTATCCTACAAGCTATAACTGTTATATATATCTACTTCACTTACAATCATTACTAGGAAAATGACTTTAGACAACCAATGGTTTTTTGACGCCTAAATGCAAAATTAGCTGCCTAAGGTTTATCGACACCAAATTTCTTTGTCGCAAACATTGTCGCCTCAGACTCCTGGCTCAAAGTCAATGACGACTAATTAAGCATTTTAGTCGCAAAAGATCTTTGGCTACTACACTATTGCGAAAAATATCTTTGTCGTTCCAAACTTTTGGTCAAGAAGGCTTTGTCGCCTTAGGTTGTAGGATATCTTTAGAGGGGGGGGCACGCCAATACCTTTACCGACTAAAATAGTTGGCATATGTAGTTTGTGGTGACTATATTTGGTTACAATAGGTAATCTGTGGCGACTATCATTGGTCCCAGGTTGTCTGTGGCGACGATGATTAGTCATAATAAGTAGTGTGTGACGACTATCATTGGTCTCCTATGACATTTTGTGATGACTATGATTGGTCCCAATAGGTAATGTGTGAAGACTATTATTGACCGTCAAAGATAGTATATGGCAACTATCATTGGTTGCCTAAGACACAATACGTGGCAACTATCATTGGTTGCCTAAGACACAATACGACGACTATGATTGGTTGCAATAGCTAGTGTGTAGAGACTAATATTGACTGCCAAAGGTAGTCTATGACGGTTAATAGTAGTCTCCAAAAGCTACCTATTGAGACCAATAATAGTTGCCACAAAGTGTCTTTGGTAAACCATCATTGATCGTCTAAGACACTTTATGACGACTATAATTGGTTATAATCGGTAGTACATGAAAATTACTATTGACCGCCAAAGGTAGTCTGTGGTGACTATCTTGGTCACGTAAGAATTCTATTTATAATTATATTTTATATTCTTTTCTTTGCATGTTACCGAACAAATATAATATTAACATAAAAGAACACTTTGCAAAATGACCTTATTTTATTAAAAAATATAATTTGTACATCATAAACATTCAAGAACTATACAAAAAATACTACTAAGTTGTAAAAAAAAATCCATAGAACATTACTACAAAGTTTAGATTTTTTTAGGATAAACTTGAACTTGTTATGACTGGACTTTAGCTGGAAAAGTCGGATAAACTTTTCCCATTCTTGCTCTTCTTCTTGAAATCTTGATGCCATTTATCTAGGGCCCTCAACGTCTTTTCGTCAAGTCTTTTCGTCAAAAGACTTGATGCTTCATATGTCATACCATCTGAAAATACAGAATAGAAAACAAATGAACCTGTTATATATAACAAGCTAGAAATTATAGAAGTTTAATTCACTCTAAAGATTAACCAAGCCAAAAATTATAAAACTTTAATCCACTCTAAAGATTAAAATAAGCCAGAAGTTTAACCAAAAAATTATAGAACTTTGATTCATTATAATGATCAAAACAAACTAGAAATGAAAAACGCTAATAAAAGGAGTCCTGATTGTATAGTTATGCAAACAAACTGGTGTATGGATGGGATTCAAGTAAAACCAAGTTCACAATTATTTTCCAATCATGAATACAAGTACAAGTATGGGTAAGAAAATGAAGAACAATTAGAAGATACATGTCAGAAAATCAAGCATGAAAAATGATACTCAACCCCATGTGGCATGAAAAACGTAGAACTTTATGATAGTAATAAACATATAGATGAAAAGTATAAAAATGATTTATTTTTCCATATGAAAAGTAATAGAAGTTTAGCAATGTTACTTCTGTTTCACCAACATTCTAATATGTGGGCCACAAAGATAGTGAGTCACCATATCTATCTTCTATCATTGTTTTTGGAAAAGTAGAGTTGTCACTTATATACTGTAACAGAAGCAATCATGTGGAAACAATGACAGCCCAATACAAGTATGCCAGGAAATAAAGAAGATTAAGGAGACATACAGTGGGCAAAAAAAACTAGGGAATATTTTGAACAGAAATTGCCAAGGGGAAACATAGAAATAAATAGTATATTTGCATCAACAGTAAAAAAAAGGATTGTATAAAATCCAAAATGAGTGACAAACCTCTAACATGCTACTTTTGTGTCATATCAATAAACAATTTTCATATATAGGAGTGCAAGCTTCTCCATATCAGTAAACAATTTTCATACTAGTTTTATATTTTCTTCTCCAACCTATAAAGCTTCCCTTGTTCTTTTTTCCTCTTTAAGTATATTTAACACATCACAATTGTTTGATAATCATAATTTTTGTATTTTAGGTATGAAATATATATCGAGTTGGGTGTCTAGCAACAGTGTCACTACTGCTAAGCCATGTTATAGGATGTATTTTTATGTAACACACTAAAACCTTGTTTTTTTTCCCAATTATCAATAATGTCAATACCACAAACAGAGATTCAGAAGCCATAATATTAATTTATATCTTAACGTATCAGAAGCCTAAGATATTGTTTACAAGTTTATGTAGATGACAGACTAATATGTAATTCCCAAAATAATGTTATCAAATATCAACAAAAAAATATTGTTTCTGAATGTTGTAATTGACTGACAGAATACAAGAAAGCTAATAGCAACAAGACAATTTAGCTATGTACAACTATCAGAGAAAACAATACTACTGAACAAGATGGCTCAACTGCATCCTATATTTCTATTTTAGAATGTTTTTTGGAATGGTTTTTTTAGAATGATGAGTAGACAGGGAGGTGAAACAACATATGAAATAAAGAAGAAAATTTGTCTTCTTCACAAAAATACATTTTAATTATGATTGAAACAAACTTCTCATGATGCAGTCTATAAACGAAAATCATATTATTTCGTTCCTTACCTACATCAACACGATGTTCAGACGAGAATTAGCAGCCTAAAAACTTCCAAAAAGTGAACCTGTAAAATGTCGAAAGAACTTTCAAAAGACTATTATCATGGTAAAGATTAATTATTACAGAAGTTCAGGAAATTATGGCAGGCATGCCTTGTAACTGACTTTATCCATCTCACATGTTGGTGTGCATGTTAGACCACACATTTTCGGCTAGTATCCGGTTCACTTCATCCGTAGAGTGGAATTCGTCCCACCAAACATGAGTGCTCGCGTCGGCATAACACATCTCCGGTATCAAACACATTACCAAACCTACATATTTACCAAACCCAAAACAAGCATCTGTCGTAGTCTCGAAGCCTGTAAGTTCACCACTGGATAAGTTCCTGATAGAATATGTGCAAAGATCACCAAGAGGGAAAAATATGCATTTGTGGCCTGACCATTGTATCGTTCTCTTAATAATACTGCTTCATAATGTACCCTTAGAATAATCAATTAATAATTCAATATAATATAATTCAGCAAAAGGAAAATTAAATATATACCTCCTCACTTCCATTATTAACCTCAGACTTTGATTTGTCCGACTCCTCGTCCATTTCAGGGTTGTCCTCCGGCTTGTCCTACTCCAACATTACACATAATCATTAACAAATTACTGAAAAGGAAACTAAAGATTCAAGAGCTCAATAAAGTAAAGTCCATACCTGTGCTTGCCCCTTAACATTCTTTTTGGTACTCGACCTTTAAACTTGTCAGCGTTGGAAACATAAGGTTCCTTGTCCTGCATTTTTTTCTTATATTATAGCATTCGCAGTTTGAAACGTTGGAAACGTGATTATTTGAAGGAATGTCTCAGTTTTATATGAATTGCTGTAAATATATGAATGATTTCTCCAAACTTAACTCATCGTTAGCAGTTCTTCATGAGTGATGCAGGGTTTAAGGACTATTCTAGAGATACAATCATATAGTGTGACATGTTTCAAATGAAAAGTGAATTATTCATTGGTATAAAGTTGCCTAGTAGATATGCCAAGTTGCTATGCTTAATAACTGTGCGCTAAGGTAACATGCTTGAATTTGAGAATCCATGTACTCTTCTTTAAGCAATAGTTGCAGGACTAGGTATCAAACTCAAAAAAGATGTTGTATCTGTTTTGTGTCCATGCCTAAACCGTATCATAAATGACACAAAACAGACTCCAGAAATACACTAGCAAACCAAAATCAGTCTCAAATCCATATTACCATAGTCAGTCTTTTGACTTGTATCGTATTCATGTCCATGCAACATATCTACAGGCACTCCAGGTATCTATTTGAAGTTCCTTCAAAATTCTAATGGTTTAAACTAGGCATATCTCCTATGTGAAGCAGCCTTCTACAAAGCCTCTACTATGCAATAGTTTTTTTGTTGCTTACATCATATCTAGTATTCCTAAATAGTTGTGTATCACAAATAGAAGTAGCTCAGCGTAGTCATTGTTTGATAAGTTGCACAGATTATCCGTATATTAATAAAGCATTGTCATTTTTGTTTTTGGGTAATTTAGTCTAGATCACCTTGTTACGTCCAATCTTGTATTTCTTACAAGTAGTTTATACTTCTAAACAAGAAAGAGAGATCTGGAGATAAGAAAACCTTTTGAAAATGTTAAAAGATATTATAACTTAGTAAAATTAGACCTTCCTTTTTTAATCCCTAACAGCGTTTTCACATAATGTGCGATTGGTTCATACATGTTTCTTGTTCCTGTTTACTGAAAATGGTGGTTTAGTTGTATTTGATCCTAGAACAAGGTTTTATGTTTAATGGTTTCTTGTTAATGTTAATGGTTCATAGGAGCTATATAGAGAGAATTAGGCCTTTGATGTATTGTCCTTCTCACTATCTTGGAATGGACCCTGAACTTCATTCAAATGAGTAGGAACAAACATTATTTATGTTTTCTATAGTGTCATCTTTTTCCATAGTTTTATAATTTCAACTTCTTTTTTCTGTTTTTTCCCTACTCCTTAGTGCCAAGAAAGACTGAAAGTTACAGATTGCTAAAGAAGCACCTCTTGGGGGAACAAGAGAAGATGTTTGAACTTGAGAAGAGCTGGCTCTCCAAACTGAGTTTAGCACAGAAGCCATTCAACCAACAACCCTATTTCAGTTACGGCGTGGAGGAGTTCAAGCTTTCTGAAGGTTTAAGATAGGCTAGGTCTGTTTCTAGATAGACCTATTATCCCATGTAATTTAACTTTCATCTCGATGGGGATGTAGGTCCGGACGAGTTCCCCATGGATGATCATTTTAGCTACACACTCGATGTTTTAAACAATGGCTCTACAAGCAACGACAAAGCTAGGTATATGAGCAACGGCTACGGTTATCAGGAGAGGTAGTTCTGCGACCAACTATAGTTTTATAATATCTACCGGTAGCTCTTTAGTCCAACTCTGAAATTATGGCTCAATTTACGGCACCATTTGATAATGGAATGAAGCTTATACCACTAGTTTAACCCAATTTTTCATCTGAAAATGTTCCCTACTCCATTTCAACCTCAATAAAAGGTAATTTTTTTTGAGTTTGGATCCTATGACTAACATGTCTAAAGACTGTTGGATCAATGCTTTCTTTTCTAATTTTCTGTATAAGCTCGTCCGTTCTCCCTTTTTTTCTCATGCCATTTTTTCGGTGCATCTAAGTTGCTTCTAGTTTTGAAAGCAATTTAGTTTTATAGTAAGTGTCAATAGCCTAGTGAATATATTATTTGATGCTAGAAGAATTTATACCATGATTCAGCGTATTGTTCCCTTATTTACTGCTATTATTGATCTTTTCCTTCCATCTAAGAAATATCAAGATTCGTTTATCTTCTTTCCAAGTCTACATTCATGATAACAAAATCTAGTAGAGCCAACCATATCGCTTGCTATTTAGATTTATACGTAATGTTATATAATTTTCTAATAAAAGTGCTGATTGTTTTTCTTATATGCTTTCAGTTATTTTAAGTATCAAATTAAGACTTTAATTTATGATCCTTTTCCTTAATTTAATGAAACCTCTACGCATATGTTTGTATCACATTGATTTGCTCAGATGTTTGATAGCCCTTTCCCTCTACATCCTTCAGTTCTTTTTTATTTATCTATGATACGAAATTAATAAGTAGCAATAGAAAGATGAGCACGGTCAATGTTCGCATGTACATATAATTGCAGGCAAAAGATGGACACAGTTGATTACTATTGAGATATCAAGTTAATATCTTCTTTTTTGATAAATCTTTGCTTCATTGCTGAAAATATAGCCATTTGATAGTTTTTTTTTTTTGCTCTTTGCTAGAGAGATTGCCAGTTACCATCATTTCTCCATGAAACCTTTTCAGCACCTTAACTACATACGAGTGACCTCACCAAATTGGTTTTTATTTTTTATTTTCTATTTTCAAATTCATTGCCAGATATTACTCACATCTGCTAGCGAGACTGACACTATGACCGAAAAAGTTCAGAACGAGAAGAAAGCAACTGCGAAGGAAGGACGAGGAGAACATAGCGAACGCAGGCAGTAAATCCCCTGTTAGAGAAGAAGGGCCAAGAGAGCATTGGAAAGGATATTTAAAAGTAGACAAGAAACAAGCTTCTTCTGATACAACTGCTCCTTGTGGTTCATCATCAGAAACTAAATCATCATCTGAGAGTGGTCACAATGAGCAATCCAAGTAAGAGCAGAAAGAACCTACAAACTAATATCGAAGTTGTATGATTATTATTTTTTAAGATAGTATATATCGGAGTGCTTGTACTTGTTTTTTGACACAGTTTTATTCAAAGCAAGCATTTTGTTTAGTCAAATATGGGATGATTAGGATCTACCTATTTTTATTCAAAGCATAGCATTTTGTTTAGTCAAATATCAATTAGCAGGAATAGACCTAAACATCTAGGCCAAGTTACATGTAGACATATTTAAGGACACATCAGGCATTCAAGTACACATTGCTCAAATAATGGTCCATGTTAATGTTCCATGATAAAATGAAAATGGAAATAGAAAAGGCAATAGTATTCGAAGAATGATATGTACCTAAAAAGATGCTACATGTACCTTCATGATTGACTTGGTTTGGTAAGCGTAATTAAGCGTGCTCCAGAGTCGTATAACAATGCAGTGCTACAACTGACATACAGATATAAAGGCTATATTAACTGAACTAGGTGAGCAATACAAAAGTTAAATGATTTACATGACCAATGACTATTGCATTTGTAAGGCATATAGAAACTTACTTTGAGCGTTTCACAGTACTTTGTGAACCACCAGTGGCACTGATAATAATATAGTCCCAAAGAAGGATACATTTTCTGTACCATAGTTCGTGCAGGGTCTGCAGGGACCAAAGTTCGTGCAAGGACCCTAGTATTTTGTAATATTAGATTGCTATCAGACAAGCGATACATAAGCTTGTTACAAACCACAATAACAAGTAAAGATGTGCCTTTAAGATCAAAAGTCTCTAACTATGGCATTAGTAATTGCATGGGCCAACCAAAATATGAGAGGCAAAACAGCAAACCATGTAAAGATTTATTTAGGTACATAACAACATTCTAGAAATTTTAGACAGAACTTGATACTAAGGTCTGCAAGATTTATTGATGATTCATTCACTCCATAGTATGGAAGTCTTGTGATGAGTTCCAAACTGAGCTTGATCTGAATTTAGAGAGTATGTGAAATAATTGGACATTTCTAGAGTAAATTGAAGTGAAATTTGAACAGGGAGTCGAGAAATTGGGGAAGAACAACTATATTTTGAATTAGGTAAAAATGCGGGAAAATGAAATACAAAAGGAAACAACTGGATGTAAAAGCAATATAATTTTCTGGTTACTCATCTCTCCTCTTCCTGCTTATTTATAGCCTTGGGCTTCCTTCTTGAGCAAGCTTGACAGTTGGCTTACTGCTGAGCTGGATCATTGGTTGGCTCCTTCGGTCCATCCAGGGTGTCAGTACCAGTGTAGCAGAGAGTGAAGAATGGATCATATCAATACCCACCCCTTCAATTTGACCTTGTCCCAAGGTCAATGAATGAACAAATGTAATCCCTGGATCCCATACTCTCTCCTTTGATGATTCAAGACCCTTGTGGAAACCAAGTTGGTCAGAATGTATCGGTGCCCCTTGCATAGACTTTAGATTTTTATCTTGGTATAGTTGGATGTCAGCATACATTTGTTGCAATCCAGACAACCTGAGCATAAATTGTTCCATCTCACCAATAACATCAATTGAACTCCATGGAAGGTAGAGAACCTTTGGACTTTTCCAAAGTGCCAGAATCCTTTCACCTGTAGTAATTCGATAGAGTAAAGAAGGTGTTGCATCAACCTGTATTCTGATGATTGCCAAATGAGCTTGACTCCCAACAGATGTTCCAATTGCTCCCGTTGTGCCTTCTCTATCTGAGCCACCTGGATCCCACATCTTCATCAATACTGTCTTCAAATTAGAGAAGTCATGCTTGTTTAAACCAATTCCAGCTTTGTATTCAGTGAAGGTTGCAGAAATGCTATCAAACTCGACCACAGCATCTAAGAATTGCTTGTACTTAGTGGATACATCTCCTGCAATTACACTCTGCAGATCAAGCTCCAACCTATCCCCATCCAAACTTAGTTGAAATTTTGTCTGAGGAGTAGGGTCGGCAAACTCTGTTAAAGCCTCTGTTAACTTCCCATTCGCCTCCCAATTTACAATGTAAACTACAGGTATTGCATTTTCAGTGGTTGCTTTTACAGGAGGATCCTCTCCAGCAATTTGGTTTAAGGAACCCTCAGAGACTGATGACACCTTACTGTAATCAGGAAGTTGCTTTTCAAATAATTTTGAATCCCTTCTTTCTTTATATTTCTGAAATGCGGAAGTTAGTATCATGATCCTTTCCTCAGGTTCCATGTGCAGAGACCTCAACATGAATTCGTGTTCACTGGTCATGGATCCCATGGCATGGGGCCTAAGGTTTGGTGACGATATCAAGTTTCCCACAGGTGTTTGTTCGTTGACAGACACAACTGGAGTCAACACAGGTGGATTCACTCTCCATGAATGATTGGAGTGAGCATGAACCGGTGGGTGAGACATCTGAACAGAGGAAAAAGGACTCTGTGCAGCCATGGAGTAGTGTGTAATTGGTGTGGAAATGGATTGCTGGTTCGAAACCTCAGGATCGATTAGATTTGGTCAATTCCTCCAGCCTTTGTATGAATTTATCGCATCGACTATTCAGATCCAGAACTGTACCTGACAGAGCTCTCATGGTGTCTTCGATGGAGAGAATTCGATCATCATCCACTGGAACTCGTCTTCCTTTTGATGTCATTCCTCCCGATTCGCCATGGCCGGAGCTTCCCCCCTTGCTGCTCTCGAACACGGGATCGAGCGCCGGATCGGACTGCTCTGATACCAATTGATGAGTTCCAAACTGAGCTTGATCTGAATTTAGAGAGTATGTGAAATAATTGGACATTTCTAGAGTAAATTGAAGTGAAATTTGAACAGGGAGTCGAGAAATTGGGGAAGAACAACTATATTTTGAATTAGGTAAAAATGCGGGAAAATGAAATACAAAAGGAAACAACTGGATGTAAAAGCAATACAATTTTCTGGTTACTCATCTCTCCTCTTCCTGCTTATTTATAGCCTTGGGCTTCCTTCTTGAGCAAGCTTGACAGTTGGCTTACTGCTGAGCTTGATCATTGGTTGGCTCCTTCGGTCCATCCAGGGTGTCAGTACCAGTGTAGCAGAGAGTGAAGAATGGATCATATCATCTTGGATGATAATGATGATGAAAACCAAGTGAGAATGTAGGATACTCGACTTTTAGTGAATGTTAAATGCTATTCTCCCCTGTCAAACTATGATAAGTGAAAATATAGGATATTTAACTTTTGATCACTATGTTCTATACCATGGTTCTCAACATAAGTATCGGAGGGAGACGTGCTGAGTTCGGTCCGAACTCGGTCCCTGGCCGAGTTCGGGCCAAACTCGGTGTGGTGTTCCAGAACCTTAGAACTTAACTCGGTGCGAGTTCGATGTCGGTAGCGGCTGCTCGAATTTTAGAATTTTTATGTTATATTTTGGACCGTTGGATGCTAGTGGACGGCTGGATCTTATGGTTGGCTATTTTTAGGGTTTTCTAACCCTAAAATAGGTTTCTCATCCTATAAATAGGGAGGAGGGTGGAGGCACAAAGTGGAAGCACAAGTTGGAGATTCGGGGTGCTCGTCCACAGAAAATCTAAGAGAAAGTCCGTGCTTTGCTCTTAGGACTTCGTCATCCAAGACAGAAGGAAAAAATAAATCTAATCGAGTCGTCAACTTCAGTTAGGGAGATTGCTACGGGTTGGTGAGTGATTTCAATTGTAATCTTCTGCTTTTCTTCTTGAGTGTGATGAGGGAGTTGAACCTATTAGGGCAAATGATTTCAACATTAGTTTTTGCAATCTTGTAATTTCATCTGAGTTATAAAGGTTGGAATTTATCCAGGTGACGTAGTCACCGTCATATACTTGTCTTCATCTGTGCTTGGTGTTCGTAGATTGGTTGGTTATCTCAGGTGGGTTGGCAAAGCGCTTCTTCCGCTGCGCGACTAACACGTGGTATCAGAGCGCACGTGTTCCCAACACGTGGTATCAGAGCGCATGTATTGCCAACACGTGGTATCAGAACCAGATTCTTCTCGAGAGAAAATGTGCAACTATGTCTATGGAGCAGATGAACACTCATATGATCACCCTCACATGGAGAAATTGGACGATTTGGAAGCCAAGGATGGGGGATCTACTCTGGTTCAAGGACTTGCATGGTCCGTTGGAGGGCGACAGCGCAAAGCCGACGGACAAAGGTGCTGATGACTGGAAACGACTGGATCGGAAGGCTGTTGGATTCATCCGCCAATGGCTGGACGACTCGGTGTTTCACCACATATCCATGGAGAATTCTGCAAAAGTATTGTGGGGGAAGCTGCATTCGTTGTACCAAAGGAATACGGCTGGCAACAAGGCATTTCTGATTCGCCAACTCGTCAACTCGAAGTACACGAAGGGTGCACCGGTGGCACAACATCTGAACGATGTTCGGGGCATCATCAATCAGCTGTCTGCGATGAAGATGGTGATTGAGAATGATCTTCAAGCCCTTCTGCTTTTGAGTTCTCTGTCGAAAAGCTGGGAGACGTTGGTGGTGTCGGTGAACAACTCCGCTCCTGATGGAGTTGTCACGATGGAGGCAGTCAAAAGCAGCTTTGTTGAACGACGAGATCCGGCGTAAGCAAGTGGAATCGTCACAGGAGTCCGCTCTGGTGGCTTCCTACGGGAAGGGAAGACCCAAGTCACAGGCGAGGACATGAGGGAGTTTTCGGAATTTTGCGACTGTGGACCGCAAGGAGGACTGCTATCACTATGGCAAAACGGATCATATCAAGAGGAACTGCATGAAGCTCAAAGCTGGAAAGGTCAAAGGCAAGGATGATCAGGAGGATCTCACGGCTATGGGAGATCTCATCATCGCAGCAACCGACGCAGAGGAACCTTGTGGCATGTGTCATGATGACGACTGGGTCATGGACACGGACGCGTCGTATCACGCCATTCCATATAGGAGGATCTTCACGTCATACCGCGGCGGCAAGTTTGGACGTGTGAAGATGGACAAGGAGACGGCTGCATTTGTAGGCATCGATGATGTGCACTTGACAACGGAGCTTGGTAAGAAGCTTGTTCTCAAGGATGTGTGACATGTACCGAGTTTGCGCTACAACTTAGTTTCGGTAAGGAGGCTGGCAGATGATGGTTGTCGCAATTTGTTTGGGTACAAAGTTTGGATGCTTACGAAGGGTTCCCAGCAGCTGGCTCGAGGAGATTTGTGTTGTGGTATGTACAGGCTCAAGCCGCTGAGGTGTACAGACAGGCCACAGACACCAGATGGAGGCTCGAGGGGTATTCGACAGGAGGTGGATCGTCGAAAACTTATCTTGGAGGGGCTTCGAGATACTTTGAGGGATACAGAGGATTCGGTTCATCGAGACAAAGCAAAAAATGGTGATTAGTCAAAGATTGAGGGTCAGTCTGTCAGTCCCATGACAGCTGATCGGTCTCCAAGTGGGGGTTGTTCCACGGATCCGATTTTGGCGACGGGTGGTTTGCCAAAGCTTCACGGAACGACATTGGTTTCAGTAGTTCGAGGCCAGGGAGGAGATCAAGGTTTGCAACAAACTCAATCTGAGGAGGGAGCATCATCATTCACACAGTTCAAGGAAAGTTGTGGGTCATCGACGACATGCACAGTACGTGATGATCTGCTCGATGATGCATGTGTATGGGGGAGCTTCAATTTCGGACACGAAGGTGGGCAGATTCAAGAGTTCGAATATCGGAAGAATCGCACTGTCCGCTTGGTTGGGCCAGCCAAGGGTGAAAAAGCTCGTCGGAATGTTAACACGTTTCGGTGGAAGACGGAAGTCGGGGACAGGCAGTCAAGACTCACAGTGAGGCTGATCGTCAGGGACTTCGGTCTTGGCCGTGTTATTGATATCGGCAGGATTCGAGTGGTGCAGGAGGTGTTGCGCATGGCAGCTAGCGTCGACGTGACGGTCGAGGAGCTGGAGATGACAGAAGATGCAAAGCAACTCGGGGGATCGGAGATCGGTGGCATAGGGAAGCCGGATTTCTGTCGCGAAACGATAGGCATGGATTCTAGTTGAGGAGTCATGGAGCCAACACCTCTCATCAGACTGGAGGGGGAGATTGTTGGGAATCAAGTCTGTTGAAGGGGGCAGAGTTCGGTCGGAACTCGGTCCCTGGCCGAGTTCGGGCCGAGTTCGGGCCGAACTCGGTGTAGTGTTCCAGAACCTTAGCACCGAACTCGGTCCGAGTTCGGTGTCGGCGGCGGCTGCTCGGGTTTTAGAGTTTTATGTTATATTTTAGACCGTTGGATGCTAGTGGACGGCTGGATCTTATTGTTGGCTATTTTTAGGATTTTCTAACCCTAAAATAGGTTTCTCATCCTATAAATAGGGAGCTGGGTGGAGGCACAAAGTAGAAGCACAAGTTGGAGATTCAGGGTGCTCGTCCACAGAAAATCTAAGAGAAAGTCCGTGCTTTGCTCTTAGGACTTCGTCATCCAAGACAAAAGGAAGGAGATCTAATCGAGGAGTCGTCAACTTCGATTAGGGAGATTGCTACGGGTTGGTGAGTGATTTCAATTGTAATCTTTTGCTTTTTTTTCTTGAGTGTGGTGAGGGGGTTGAACCTATTAGGACAAAGGGTTTCAACATTAGTTTTTGCAATCTTGTAATTTCATCTGAGTTATAAAAGTTGGAATTTGTCCAGGTGACATAGTCACCGCCATATACTTGTCTTCATCTGTGCTTGGTGTTCGTAGATTGGTTGGTTATCTCAGGTGGGTTGGCAAAGCGTTTTTTCCGCTGCGCGATCAACACGACGGACCCTTCTTAATTGGCAGTTTCAGAGAGGTATTGAATTAGTTTCTTTTAGTAGTCTGGGTAATTTCAGTATTGGTCGATACTTTGAATTATGATCTATAGATATACAAAATATAAGAAAGAAGGTAATAAATAACCTAAGTATGAAAAGGTAAAAATATATACTACATCTCACCCGCTTGTACATCTCTTGAAGCCATTCATTTGACGTTCAAATAGGAAAATTTCACTTGGTTTTAGTGGCTTAGTCCAACCATTCAATGAAAGATGAATAATGAGATGCATTTGGTTCCTATCCACAAGCGTTACTTGGGGGTTATTTACGTGTCAGGCCCAAAAATTATTATAAAGTCGGGGGATGTATGTGTGTTAAAGACTAAGAAAGAACATGAAAATATCAAAGAATGTCACAAAGGAATTGAAGGTTGTGAATCATCGCTCCATTTTCTTCTCGTTTTCCTTTATCATCTTCTTGCTCAAAACTTCAAATATATTGACTCTGTTTTTCATTTTTATTTTATTTTTCAAATTTTTATCGACCAATGTTGACCATTTGTGATAGATATTAAACTTTGATTGATCAGTTTACCATCCAAATGCACGGAAGGTATGCTGGTGTCAAAAATTAGTACTTATGCTCTAATGGCTCATGGAAATTATGTATTAGGGCAAAGACTAGTGAAAAAGCAAAGCATATGAAAACATATTTTCAGTGTAAAGTAACAGAGCTAGCAGATAAGTAAGACGAATTTCGATGGCCCATGGCTAACAAAATTTAAGACTAGTATTAAATCTGTTGATTGATGATTTAAGGTTACTAACGAAGCAATCAAGGATAATGATGTTATAATCTTGGTGTAGTACTCATAATGGAACCATTATCTAGAAAGACGAGTGTTGCCTAATTCGCCAACCCCCCCCCCCCCCTACGTCCCACGAATTGGGACGAACGATCCCGAACGGGGTGCATTCGCGACCCAGGTCGTCAAATTTAGCGAGCCCAAATATTTTTTGAGAATATTGTCTATGCTTTCTTTCACTTGGATTTTGATGGCTTTGGTTACGAACTTATGATATTTGGTTTAATTACAAGAAATATGTTTTTAAATTTTATTTTGTGTGGGTGGTATTAATACAAAATGTCAACTTTTGTGGAGTTGTTGCCATATATTTTCAATATTTGTTGGTTAATTAATCATTTTTATTTTATTTTTATATAGTGTATACTTCTATATAATTGTATATAGTACAAAAGACAACCCAAATAAAAATGAACAGCGACCCCAAATAGCGTACCGAATAAGTCTACCCCAACCGCACTGCATACCGGCTGAGGTACCATACCGCCTACCCGTACCGGTACCACGTACCAAATCGACCCACGATGCTGGTAACATTGAGAAAGACAATTCCATTTAGGGTGTAGATAACTTCTCATCAGTCGTTGCCTTTGGGAAAAACATTCACTTGTCTAAAATCCATGTTTAGAGAATATAGGTCAGGCTTTTTGTTTCTTGAATGTGATGGGAAGAATCACCAAGTAGGTAGCAAATTTATAAATCTCAACCACCTTATGATGTACTTGTTACCTTAGCCAATTTTGGTGTTCGTCGTAGTCTTTCAGTAGTGGGCACTAAAGGCAGTTAGTTGGCTGATATAAGCTAATGCTATCAAATAAGTACCTATAATTCGAGTCAGCTATATATGTGAATACAGATCAATATGAAATTATTGTACTCACATATAAAAAGTTTGTAACAGGAGGTGTACCACTAAAATACCAATTGACTAGATAATGTTGATTCCATATTTAAGCTTTTTTGTTATGTCTATTGGTAACTGAGGTCCGTTATCCTGACAAGAGGCATATAACTCAGTAAAATAGAAGGCCAAATGCTAAACAGTGCATTGAAGCCTTGAAGGTAAGATCTCTCTGTGAAAACCTTTGCTAGTAATACATCAATCTTTGATAATAAAACAACATCAACAAAAAGAAAGCCTTATGCCAAACTTTTGGTTTACTACTTGTATTATTTTCTTTCTTTGGCTCTGTTAAGGGTCAAACTCAAATGTTGGCTTCTCATAATGAATCAAAAGATCTAAACAATGAAGCGAACCATCAAAGAACATCAAAAAGTATTAACGCAACCAACTGCATCAAAAATATTTTTGTTAAAATAGTATCAGTCACTTTATCATACAACTGATCTTTTTCATACCCTAGAAACTATCCAATCACTCGAGTGTCGTAACCTGGGTTTCAATGTTTTAAAACTATCAAATTTATATATTTCTTAGACCAAATTAGTCTGTCAGGTGAAAACAATTTTATTCTTTAAGTCCACCATGGACCTGTCATAGGTGGACTGTACTAAAAAAACAACATTAGGTGATTAACATGACAACATGTACTTCAAAGAGAGTTCTAAGGAGAACATCTCAGAAGATAAGTAACTATAAAGTTGACCCAATATAGCTGTGTCGTAATTGTCAATATTCCCAGTATCGGACATATCGATATGTATCGGCCACATCCTAACATTTTTGGCATGTCCAATCCGATACCCCCACCGATATCGGCCGGTGACCAGATTATGGCTCTCTTTTTTTATCAATTCAACGAAAAAGTTATAAGAGAAAGAGAGAAATATGGCATAAAACAATGTAGACACATTGATCCGATCAACGTGGTCATATATCTTAATATTATTCCATTCAAAACTATCTTTGCGTAGGTACTTTGTATAAGACCAACTAAGAAAAGAAAATATCTAAAACTAGCAAAAAACAACAAATAATACATAAGATTATTCCTACATTATGGAGTCTATGGACCCCTTCAACTCTTATTAGTTTCAGTGCTTTTGTGCAACGGGGACTCTAATATATTTGTCAATGTTGGCATGTTCGGCAAAGTGAAAAAGACGGAAAAAAAGAGGTGTTGATCTTGCTAGTAAATCTGGTTAGAATCTAAATCATGTGACCATTTTAGAGTTTTCAGGTGGAATTGGTTGTGGTTGGATGGCAAGGACCTGCTTCTTATCCTTCTCTCTTGCAATCAAAATAGAAGGATAAAAGGAAATGGTTACAACATCCTATCAAAACTATAAATAAGAATGATGGATATGTTATTGATGTAAAAATTCCTGATTCAGTGGAGATCAACTTGGAAAAAGGTAAAAGCTCCTAAGGAAAGGTCACAATAATCTGAGTTGGAAAGGATTGTGAAGAGTATTTGGTTACACTCTTATTTGACAGTCTCTAAATATAGTAGCCATATTTTTTTGTCCATACATACACCCAAATAGGATATAGGGTTATTTACACTAACTACCCTAAGTTTTGGACTTATTACACGGGGTACCCCTATTTTTAAACTAATTACACTGACACCCCTATGTTTTATGTTTATTACACGGGGTACCCCTACTTTAAGATAAAAATGAAAAGTTATAACACTAACTACCCCTATTTTTTAAAAAAATTCTAAAGGGAGGGGTGGTCAGTGTAATTAGTTTAAAAGTAGGCACAATTTTGCACTGTTCCAGAAAGAGCTCCATGGAGGCAGATTTGATGGGGCTCTTCCGGTCGTACTCGGCCAGGCACGGGTGGTCGAGGCAGATGAAGAGGAGGCCCATGGCGGGGTCGAGGGTGAAGTTGCTCACGGAGCGCATAGTTCTATTTCAAATCGGATTTCGACTGAAAATTTGGATATTATAGTAACAATTGGTTACAAGCAGACAATTCACAAATAATAAAAATGTTATTAAAATAATCAAAGACAATAACAATTACTCAATGCAAATTTTTCCACCACCAATGTCATAGCCGAGAAATGACCATTTAGAGACAGGGGCCTCTCATTGAAGTCCTGCACAAACTGTAGTCAATCCACCATGAACAAGAAGATCGTGGCAGCTGATATACACCGATTTCTCTGAAGCAAGGAAGAGTGCGGCCTCTGTGACATGGCTACCTTGAGATGGCTGGGGCCCTTGACCGCGACGGTCGAAGAAAACCCCCCAAATTAGAAACCCTAGAAAAAAATAAAGAGGATTGTGATACGTACCTTACTTCTCCACAGTAATAAGAGCACTGAGTATCAGTAGCATTACAGAGTATCAGTAGCAGAGCACTGAGTATCAGAAGCATTAGAGTATCAGTAGCAGAGACAAGGGAAGGCCAGGTCACTTAGTAATCCAGGTCAGCATATCCAGGTCAGGTGGAAGAGTTTCTCTATTGGTCCAGCTCAGTCAAGCGGTGTCACCAAGTCCAGCTCAGCTAACTGATTGTAATTGCCATTGTATCAAGAATGGTATCAGTGATAGTATAAATAAGTGGAGAAATAGAAAGAATGTATGAATTATTTGGTATTTTTACTTAGCTCATAGTCTCTAGATTCAGTTAGCTTGTAAGAGCATCTCCAGTGGGGACACTCCAAACCATACTCCAAATCATACTCCAAATCACACTCCAAACTATTTTTGGAGTGTCACATTGATATTTGCACACAATGGTACACTCCAAAATAGACACTCCAAATTAACTTCTCCCTTTCCCTCCCTCTTTTCCCTCCCTATTTTCCCTCTTCATTTTCGTTTCCTTTTTCCTCCATATTTTTCCTCATTTTCATTCCCTTCATAACTATTAAAGTTTTCCCTCATTTCCCTTCAGAACCATTAACCAATACTGACGACAAAGATGTCTGGTAATTTTTTTTCTCTCATTTTTGTTTGAATTTTTCTCATTTTCGTTAAACAAAGATGTCACTATGAAAAGTCTAAAATACCTCTTGGGGCTTGTATGGATAATTTTTCTCATTTTCGTTAAACAAATCAAACAAAATGAGATAGAAAAATCCACAAACTAAATATGTGGAGAAGAATAAGAAGAAGAAGAAGAAGGGGTGGGGAAGGAAAGAATATGCGGAGAAGAAGAAGAAGAAGAAGGAAGAAGAAGAAGAAGAAAAAAGGGTGTGAAAAATTTTCTCAGTAAAAAAAATAGAAGAGAAGAGAGAGAGAGAGGGGAAGGGGAGGAAAATAAGTGACAGGTTATTTTGGTGGACCCATCGATTACTATAGACCAGCTACGGGACTCTCCAAATTTGGAGTGTCTCTTGGCTTTTACCATTTTTCAAGTGTGGACAACAGTCCATTGTAGCCCTCAAGTGCTATAAAATTTGACAAAAGTCAAAATATAGCACTTGAAACTACTCCCACTGTGGATGCTCTAATAGCAGCAATAGTGTTCTTCAATAAACCCTAGAAAATTCTCCAAATCTCCTCTTTCAATTTACTTTTCCACCATTAAACATGCCACCGAGGGTTACATCTCCCCCAATTACTGGTCAGATTGGTAAGGGATCTACCAATTTGGTATCAGAGCCTCATGATCCATTCCAGGACGGCGGATCAAACAGCCGGAATGCACGGCGGAGCTTGCCGGGAGTCGCCGGAGTTTCTCAGAGGAAGATCGATTGATGGAAATCGAAGGTACAATTCATGATCTCAACTCTAAAATTGATAGAATGCTGGAAAATAGCTCTAGAGTTGAACGAATTCTTGAAGAATTGATGAGATCGAGGAGGGAAAGTGAGACTGTACCAGCTGTAGCTAGGGTTTCCTCTCCTCCTTCACCACCTCCTCCATAAGTACATCTTCCATATTCATCACATAATACTCCAGGAACGTTTCCCATGTCCCATAATAATCACCAAGCATCATCAGCAGGAGCTCAGTTAATGGGAGCTACAAACCCTAATACTTTTGGGGAGGCGCCCCAAGTTCAACTCCACATTTTACTTGGAACTAACCCATTAAAATTTTACCAAAAATTACAAGTTTTGTCACTCCTAAAAGTTACTTAGGTCTAGCCAACACCAAGTTATATAAGTAAAAATTATTTCTGTTCTTTGTTTTTCACCCTCACATGAAGAAATCTCCCATTCTCCAAACCTAACTTTGGAATTTGATAGTTGTGGTCCCAAGTGGAAAAAAAATTTGCTTTGGTGATTGTCCAACGAATATTCTTCCGGTATGTCTTCGACAACATACGATGAATAAGTTTTGCGATTGTCACAAAAATATTTAGTTTTATTTGACTATTCTAGGAGCGATGCATGAAATTATCTTCGATGAAGAAGTCGGATCATACAATCCATTAAATATGCACCCGGTCCTTCCAAAGAACATGTCGGTTGTTCCGAAGCACGTACGTTACGTAAAATGACAACCCTATTTCGACAGTCATCATGTAAGGACTGTATAAAATTCGACAGTCCTATATAAATATAGGACTGCCAATAATTCGACAGTCCTATATAAATACAGGACTGTCATAATTTTGACTGTCCTATATAAATATATGATTGTCATAATTTCGACAGTCCTATATACTAAGTGGACTGTCAAAATAGTGACAGTCCTGAATCTTAAAGACTGTAAATTATTTGAACTGCTAATTATTTGAAGTTATTAATTTTTAGATTATTTTATATTGGCTATAGGACCAACCTTGTACAGATGTGATGGTACATCCTGCTATTGGGGTTGATGTGGAGGATATATTCTCAACGGATATTCAATTTGCATCCTAGGAAGAAGCATTAGATTAGTGCAGAGAAGTTGGAAGACGACATAACATAGTCATTGTCATTGCAAGATCCATCAGATCTCGGCCGGGCCGAAAATATGTAGAGCTGGGCTGCGAAAGATGAGGTGTGTTCAGGGAGCATCATAAAAAAATGGTGTTGTTGAAAAAAAAAATTCCTAAGAAAAACGTTGGGACGAGAAAATATGGTTGTCCATTTAAGGTATTAATTGTAAAAGTAGAAGATGTGAAGTGGATAATCGAAGTTAAGAATGGAAGATACAATCATCCTATTCTAGGGACACTTACGGGTCATGACTACGTGGCACGGTTGAAGGTGAATGAAAGAAAGTTGGTTGAAGAATTGTTCCTTTCCGGAGTTGCACCGAAACAAATTTATTCTGTCGTGCGACAAAAAAAAGATGGGAACAAGTCAACCATGAGGACGATCTATAATAGTTTGGCCAGAGCGAAATGTAATAGTATGAAAGAAAGAATGGCGATGCAGCAAGTATTGAAGTTGCTTGGGGAGCATCACTACGTGGAGTACCATAGAAGACATCCACAAAATGATGAACTCCTTTCATTATTTTGGGATCATCCTGATTGTACATACTTGGCTCGGTCCTTCGCAGACGTGTTGGCCCTTGATTGTACATATAAGACCAACAAGTTCAAGATGCCTCTTTTTTACGTTGTTGGGTTTACGTTTACGGAAAAAACATTTTCAGTCGCTTTTTGTTTTATGAAGAGTGAGACAGTAGAGGATTACACTTGGGCATTGAGGAAACTACAATCCCTTTATACAGGATACAAAGTGCCCTCTGTTTTTGTTACCGACAGAAAATATGCGCTGATAAATGCTATAGATATTGTATTTCCTCATGTGCATAGACTACTATGCACTTGGCATATAAATCGAAATATCCAAGCTCAATGCAAGAGAAAATTTGAAAATGTGGACGGTAAAATCGACATGCTTCGCTTCGAAGAATTCTACAGTGATCGGAGTCTTGTATGGCGAGCAAGTACTACAGACAGCTACGACACAGCATGGTACATGTTCAAACAAAAGTAGAAGACGAGTAACCCGACATGCATATCTTATATCAAAGATACTTGGCTAGAACCACATAAAGAACAATTCGTCTTAGCATGGACGAACATGGTGAAGCATTATGGCACCATTACTATGAACCGGGTCGAAGGATCACACTCAAGTTTAAAAAGATACCTACGGTCATCGGTCGGTAATTTTGTCTCCGTTTGGCAATCGATTCATTTGATGATTATTTCCATGATGAACGAGATTGTAGCATTATTTGAGATGAGCCTCAATATTGCAAAGCATGAATACAAGCATGAAAACTCTTGGATGGTTTAATCCATGTAGTAACTCACAAGGCCTTGGGCATATTGTTTGAGGAGATTGGTAGGTCGAAGTTAGTTGGTTATGATCCCGAGGTTTGCGGTTGTTCATATCGACATTCACTCGGCCTTCCTTGTGCACATGAGATTAACGAATATCGTCGTCAATCTATACCTATTCCAATAGATGGTGTTGATCAACGTTGGAGACAGCTGTCGATAATGTTGATGGTGGAAGTTCACGATGATTTCTTTTGTTTGCCACAAGTGAAACTCCTGCATGCAAGGTGGTATGTCGTATCAGAACCGGAGAGAAGATCCATTGAGGTTAAAATCCAAGAAATTACAGTCCCGGCAACAACTCGATTGCAAGAGACATCTCTTGTTCGAACTCCTAAGGGAAGACCACACTCAAGAATGAGTAGAGCAAAAAAGAAGGAGATGGAGTCAACTAAAAGAGATCCATCCTTGTTTGAACATATTGAACGCAATTTGGAGAAAGTTGAGGCAAAGTCGGTTATCGAAAGTGTAGTATTTTCGCAGAAAAAGAGTAAGCTTACTATTCGAAGGGGGAAGAAACAGAAAACGAACGATGCAATCACGGCGGAGGGTTTAGATAACTTCTCTGATTCATATAGTTTATACATTCAAAATTTTCTACCTGCGATACGGGATTTCATTTGGTCTATTGTTGATGTCCCTCAGGATGGCCATTGTGGATATCATGCACTGGTAAGACAACTAGGCTATTCAGTTGAAGCAGGATGGAGACAGGTTAGGGAAGAGCTGTACGAGGAGTTAGAGTCTCGTCTACCCTTCTATAGGCAGATACTCGGCGAAGAAATTGTTGGAGATTTGTTGGCAAGCATATCTTGTACGGAAACAGTTACCAGACCAGACCATTACATGGATGTCCCGCCTGCTGCATACATATTCTCTAATAGGTATAAGATACCTATTGTAATTATCTCACAAGGCATTAACAATACTTTCTTTCCAATGTGCTCTTCCCCGACCGAACACGGACTATCCAATCTATGTTCGATAGGGCTTGTCGGACAACACTTTGTCATCCCAAGGTTGATCGATCATTCTCCTATTCCTCCACCTTCTACGCTTTGGTATAAACACGCACCAGAGGAAGCGATCGGATGGACGACACCCTACACGGATGTAATTGCTGGCTATAAGAAGATGATGAAGATGGAGGATCCAAAAATCTTGCCGAAGGACTACTTTGATATTCTAATCGATTGATATATCTTATATTGTATGTTGTGCAATGAGCCATGTATGTTGAACTGTATATTGAACTGTATGTTGTGCAATGAACCATGTATGTTGAACTGTATATTGAACTGTATGTTGTGCAATAAAAGAAATAAAACTAGAACTGTATATTGAACTGTATATTATACTGACAGTCCTAATTTTAACCCCACTGTCTCTGCACAATTATATGTAAAACTAGGACTGTCAGGATTTTTACAGTCCCAAAAGCTATCAGGACTGTCAAAATTTTGACATTCCCAAAAGCTATGAGGACTGTCAAAATTCTGACAGTCCTAATTTTAACTTACTGAAAATTTTATATAAAACTAGGACTGTTAGAATTTTGACAGTCCTACAAGATATTAGGACTGTCAAAATCATCACAGTCCTAATTTTAACCCATTGTCTCTGCACAATTATATTCAAAACTAGGACTGTCAGGATTTTGACAGTCCCAAAAGCTATGAGGACTGTCAAAATTTTGACAGTCCTAAAATCTTGTAGGACTGTCAAAATTCTGACAGTCCAAATTTTAACTCACTGGAAATTTTATATAAAACTAGGACTATCAGAATTTTGACAGTCATACAAGATATTAGGACTGTCAAAATCTTGACAGTTCTAATTTTAACCCACTGTCTCTGCACAATTATATGTAAAACTAGGACTTCCAAAATTTTGATAGTCCCAAAAGCTATAAGTACTGTCAAAATTTTGATAGTCCCAAAATCTTGTAGGACTGTCAAAATTCTGACAGTCCAAATTTTAACTTACTGGAAATTTTATATAAAACTAGGACTGTCAGAATTTTGACAGTCCTACAAGATATTAGGACTGTCAAGTTTTGACAGTCCTAATTTTAACCCACTGTCTCTGCACAATTATATGTAAAACTAGGACTGCCAGGATTTTGACAGTCCCAAAAACTTGTAGGACTGTCAAAATTTTGACAGTCCCAAAATCTTGTAGGATTGTCAAAATTCTGACAGTCCTAATTTTAACTCACTAGAAATTTTATATAAAACTAGGACTGTCATAATTTTGACAGTCCTACAAGATATTAGGACTGTCAAAATCTTGACAGTCCAAGTTTTAACCCACTGTCTCTGCACATTTATATGTAAAACTAGGACTGTCAGGATTTTGATAGTCCCAAAAGCTTTGAGGACTGTCAAAATTTTGACAGTCCTAAATCTAACCCACTGGAAAATTTATATAAAACTAGGACTGTCAGAATTTTGACAGTCCTATAAGATATTAGGACTATCAAAATCTTGGCAGTCCTAGTTTTAACTCACTGTCTCTGCATATTTATATGTAAAACTAGGACTGTCAGGATTTTGACAGTCCCAAAAGCTATGAGGACTGTCAAAGTTTTGGCAGTCCTAAATCTAATCCACTGAAAAATTTATATAAAACTAGGACTGTCAGGATTTTGACAGTCCTACAAGTTATGAGGACTGTCAATTTTTTGACAGTCCTAATTTGAACCCACTATCTCTGCAAAATTTTATATAAAACTAGGACTGTCAATTTTTTGACAGTCCTGATAGCTTTCAGGACTGTCCAGATATGACACTCCAAGTTTTTTGCCACTGCCTCTGCACATTTAAACTATATGTAGCAAACTAAAAACACAAATTGTAGCAAATTGTAGCAGATTGTAGCAAACTTAAAACATAACCAATTGTAGCAAAGTTTTCAAACTTAAAAGTTTTACATGTCTCAAAACACAAATTATAGCAAAGTTTTACAAGTCTTTAAACATGGACTAAACTTCATACCGCCTCTTTGTACGTTGCTCTCTATTTTCCAAGAAAAGAAAATCTTCAGCGTTGTCGATTTATTGTAGTTCTTCATTTATTGCCATATAATTTCGGTTTTCTATTGTTCAAATCGCTTTTAAGCAGTTCGTACCCTGACAACTTACGAGGCTTCTTCCCAACTTCTTCACTTTCCTAGCCTATTCATGAGAATTAAAAAAAATTGTTAGGTTATAAACATTTACATATATCAAACTGAAAGTGAAGAAGTTGGCTCACTATCTTGACCAATGCAGTATACAAGACCGATTTGGCAGGAAGATCTGATGGTACACGCACAATATTGCCTCCGCGTTGGAACAACATAGGTAGTCCGATACCAGCGTAGTAGGCGAGGTAGTCGTCGCTATATTCCGTCATATTTACTGCCGCTTGTTGTTCGATTTCTCTAATAAAGTGACGTTGCCACTCGGTGAAGAAGTCCGAGACCCAGTTGAATGCCGCAGGAATATAGTTTAGCGGTTTTGTAGCTTGCGGAGCAGTTATCATTTTCAATGTGCACTTTGGGACTGTTTGTACGTACCCAAATTGACGGAGCACTCTATCAGGCATATAAGCCTCCTCGATTTCATGACAACTTATCAGACCGTGATATAAAGCGACTGGTTGCAATGGACAACTAGTCTATCGCAAATCACGATATGGATCCCAAACAATCTACAACACATAAAATTTAGCATAACGTCATTTAGCATAACATAATTTAGTCAATTATTACTAAACATTAAAAAATTAAGTCTCAATTCACCTCTTCTATTGTCATATCTTCGAGTGTATTCCGTAGGGCGGTCAATGTGTGTGGACGTTTGGCATCTTCCTTAGTTGGCTTCCATCTGCACATTCTATGAAGGTGCTCGTCATACCCTCGGTTCAGTTTAGCCCGCTGCAGGGTTGGAAAGTGCTCGTATATCCATGCCTTCACGTAACCAAGTTAAAAAAACATTAGTCCAAAAATTAACAATAAATTTTTTAATTATGTATACAATTTGATAAAGATATATCTATACATGGAGTAGATTCTGGCATCCGGATATTGTCTTCGAACTGACGCGGGATGCCGCACCAAGCTCGCGGTAAAGGTATGCTAGTATGTAGCTTGTCCAAGATATTTCTTCCACCGTATCTATGTTGTCCAAATTCAGGAGATATTTGGCATGTATGGACGTTCCAGACTTATCCGTAATGCCGACAGCCCCTAAGATGAACTGCATATATCCATGGGCCACATTATCGCTATTATCCACTTCGGGGTCCGGATCAGCGAATATCTTCTCCAAATATTTTAAAGGAAGTCCGTACGACTTCTTGAATTCTCGAAGAATGGTAAAACTAGTGGCATCAACTCCCAAACACCCTGATACATAATCCACGATATGGTCGTAAAAGTTGATGCTCGACTCATCAAAATTATGATTCATCATGACTCGACCATCAACCCTAAGTCCCAATATATGATGGACGTCATCAAGGGTAATCGTCAACTCCCCGTTTGGTAGATGGAAAGTGTTAGTTTCTGGATGCCATCGTTCTACAAATGCTGATATCAGTGCATTATCCACCGTCGTATATGAGTAGTTACCCAAATATTGTAAATCGGTGAGAATGATTTTAGCCTTCACATCGTCTCCCAATAATTCAAACCTCCATGTATTGCATTTTTTGCCGTGGTTGATCACTGTTAACATACGAAAACTCTCCTGAAAAGTAAACAATTGGATGAAGTTATACCTCTATATAAAATGTACTTATCTATAAATAATTGAATGAACTTAGAATTTACAACTATATATAAAATTATCATAACGTAATGTACTTACCAGATTGTTCCATATTTAGTATGCAATATGGTTCTCAATCGACGGTAACATAGAGCAACCGTTTGGACGAGTCTCGACAGGACTATCTGCCTGCTGAGAAGGTCCTGAACCATCAGTAGCCCGGTTTTCGAGGGTTTGTGGGAGACTCTCGACAGGACTATCTGCATGCTGAGAAGGTCCTGAACCATCAGTTGGCCGATTTGGGACATTTGGTATATCCTCATCGGAGGAGGAAGAAGAACCAGAAGTACTAGGAGGAGCACGTCTCTTCGAACGAGTGACAGTCTTCTTCGTCAGTCGATGTTTCCTAACTTCAGGGCGTGCCTCAGGGTCACGGATAGTGAGAGATGGTTCAATAGTATGCGGAACATTGTGTTCCTTACGCATCGATGCAATAGGGCGTCTTCTGATGATATCTTCATCATCAGTGCCCTTCCGAGGGTCGTGACTATAAGACAAAAAAAAAATTTAACATCATAAATTAATTTAACATTCAGGACTGTATTCTACAGTCCTATATGTATACAGGACTGTTAAAATTTTTACAGTCCTATATGTATACAGGACTGTTGAAATTTCTACAGTCCTTTATACATTTAGGACTGTAGAAATTTCTACGGTCCTTAATTTATATAGGACTGTAGAAATTCCTACAGTCCTCAATCTATATAGGACTGTAGAAATATCTACAGTCCTGCTCGATTCTGTTCGATACATTCGACGAATGTCGAAATTATATGCCCTAAAATTGGGTACGAGCATCCAGATAAACATCCAAACTACATCATAAACTACATTTCGGACTTGTATGCCCTCATTTTAAGAATGGAAAGATAACCACTCAAAATTTTCGAAATACAATAGAAATTTTATTAATTTTTGGAAAATTTTGGAAAATTTTCTAAATGCAATAGAACAAGGAGAAGAAAGAATTGTACCTTGATTCTTTCGAGACTTTGTGATCCATCGACAAGGAGGACGAGGAGGAAGTGGAGGAGGATGGCTCCGACAAGAAAGGGAGGAGGGGGGAGGGCTTCGGTGGAGGTTTGGAGGGTTTGGGAGGAGGGTTTAAAGTTTGGGCTAGTATGAGTAAACTTTTGGGCTAGTATGAGTGAACTTTATTCATTAATGGGCTACCCCAATCCTGGACTAGCCCTAATTAAGAATGTAGTGCCCTTATCTATAGCCATAATTTACAACCATAGATCTGCAAGGGTCTCACTCAAATCCTATGAGTGGACAGCAAACTCATTTTTCTGCTTATAATTCACCAATTAATCAAGTAGAAAATCACTTTGGAATGCATAACAATAATCAAGGTTGGAATCAACCACATATGAGGCTCAAATTGCCTACGTATGATGGAGAAACGGATGCGGAAGAGTGGCTTCTAAGAGCCAATCATTTTTTTAATTTCTATAGCATAGCTGAATGGGATAGAGTATGTGAAAAAGTGATAGGAGATAATATTTTAGGTATTTCATTCATCATAATATTATATATATATATATATATATATATATATATCAACTTAGGACCTAAGTCACATGGCCAATTACCATAAATACAATTAATACAATTTAATCTCAATACCCCAATCACCATATATAACTAATCACCATAAATGCAATTTAATGATACAATTTAATTCCAATATCCTCTATCAAGTTGGAGCATGCAAGTCACAAATGTCCAACTTGTGCAAAAGAAACTCAAATTGCCATTTGCCCAAAGCTTTGGTGAAAACATCCGTCAGTTGTCCATCCGTTGGTACATGAGATGGACGAATTACTCCAGCAAGAACATCATCTCTCAAAAAATGACAATCCACCTCAATGTGTTTTGTGCGCTCATGGAAAACTGGGTTCTGCGAGCAGATTGACTATCACAAAATAAATACATAGCACACGAATGTTGCACCCTAAACTGCCAAGCAATTCCTTGAGCAACTTAAGCTCACACGTGACCGTCGCCATCGCACGGTACTCCGCTTCGGCCGAAGAACGGGACACCGTCACCTGTTTCTTGTCTTCCAAGAGATGGGAGAATCACCAAAAAAAATCAACCAACCAGACAAAGAGCGTTGTCTGATGGGACAACTCGCCCAATCAGAATCACATAACACCCCGAGCCTCAAATCACAGTCAGAGCAAAGAAGAATGCATTGACCGGGACAACCCTTCAGATATCTAACAACTCTCAAAGCCGTATCCTAATGATCACGCTGGGACTTATGCATAAACTGCGACAAGATGTGAACAACATAAGCCAAATCCGGCCGAGTAAACGAAAGATAAATCAGCCATCCCACAAGTCGTCGATATGCTTCCCCATCAGATAAAAGTGGACTTGTAAAGCGTGCCAGTTGATGATGTTGTTCCATGAAAAAGCTTGCGGATTTTGCCCCCAACAATCATGTCTCAGAGATAATGTCAAGTGTATATTTCCGTTGACACAGAAAAATATCTTCCGCACTTCGAGCTACCTAAACACCAAGAATAAACTTCAACGCCCCAAGGTCCTTAATGTGAAAGCACGTACTCAAATAATTCTTAAAGACAGTAAGAGCAGCAAAATTATTGTTAGAGAGAATCAAATCGTCGACATACACAAGAACATTTATCTGAACATCGCCCTTATGAAGAGTAAAAAGTGAATAGTCAGAGTACGATTGACAAAGTCCGTACTTCCGCAAAGCAGATGCCAACTTCGCAAACCAACAACGAGGTGCACGTTTAAGTCCATAAAGAGATTTTCAAAGCCGACATACCTGACCAGGGTGTTTGGTTTGGAAACCAGGTGGTAGTTTCATATACACTACTTCGGTAAGGTCTCTATGTAGGAAGGCATTGTGAACATCAATTGTCACGTCCCAATTTTTGTAGAATCGATAGTCATCCCCCGGAAGCGACGTCGTGTGTGGCTATGTTGCCCATCACACAAGGCCAAGGTATTTTATATAACGAGCACATATTCAGAGTACGCAGATAATTTAACAAAATGTTAAAACATGGAAAAGTTCTTTTTATTGATAATGAACATCTTTATACAAACTCTTGAATGAGTCGGATAATTGTCGCACAGGCTTACAAAAGTGGACGCAAAATAAGATAGCCGTTATGTACATTGCATCATTTTACTAAAACTTCAAAGCTATAGACACCTTCGGGCGAAGCTATCGCCTTTCCACGGAGATGCATAAGATGTGTGCATGAGCTCCTGGAACTTCAAAACGTTTCTTCGAAGGCACGATCAGGGCGTGTCGGTAGGTGGACTGGATTGGGAAGTCGCTTTAGCTTCTTTCAGGATCTTCTTGGCACGGGGAACCTGTTGCAATGAGGGTCAGTACATCGAAATGCACTGGTGAAGACGAGCTAACTCAACTATACCAATCAACACGTTGTTTATATGAAAAATATACAAGTTATTATGTGATATTTCTATCTTGTCTTATTCCATTTTACAAGCAAGCATTAGATATGGAAGTTTACTGAAATAAACATGTCACCGTTCGGTGACTTTTACCTGCCCGTTTGAACCACCTGCACAATACTACCATGACCTTCCCTGCCACGAAGACATAGTTAGCTTGCATAATTTAAATATATGAGGGGATCACTGGCATAATGCCATAATGGACGAGTTATAGTCTTTGACGAGAATGGCAAGCAACAAATATTCATGAGGGGCTAAAACCATCATGTGCATCACATGAGACTATCGTGAAGTTTCGTCCGGATTGGATCGGTGCTAGTGCCGCAGCGACCGTCCGCGGGAACTAAGACCTTGTGCACAAGTTATCCGTGATCAAATGGCGTCTATACTAAGTTATCAATTGATGCAATTTAAGGCAATACGAGCACGAAACAAGTGACATGGCATGATATATTTTGCATAGTCCTGATCAGTTTATTGCATAGCAAGGTGTATTCTATATATAGCATAATTATAGAAGAAGTATACATTCTAACTTGAATTGAAACACTATGAAAGAATATTTAAGTGAACTAGCATGCAACAAGGTAACCGTTTCCAAGTTGGTCGACAAACACAAGTAATCCAAGTCTATTCCTTTTTATTTAACATCTTTTAGTTATTATGGTATCGTTAAGGCAAGATTTTAGATATGAAGACTTGGAAGAAGGGTCAACTAAATCGAATTATAGCCACCCACAAGTTGGTTGGAGAGAGGAAAGAAAAAAGGTGCTTCAAACTTTGTTCGCACGACGTCTACTGCACGATCACCTGCATTGCCACGAACAGATGATCAATACCTCTTCTACTCTTTCCAAGCTCGGAATAAAATACAGTTCAACGAATGAAAGCAATAAAATTCATTGAAACTGTTCAAAAAAATATAAATCTAAAAACTAACTCAAAAGCACGAAAGCAATAAGGCGACATCGAAAACTAGGCATGAAAATTTACAGCGGAGAGGTCCCTCTTGACTTTGTCGCAAAGTCCATCCTTGGGGCACGGTCCACTGAATATGGAAATCGATTTTGAAGAAACAAATCCATAACGAGGAAAAGATCTTGATTCAATCTATCCCGATCGAACGATACCGAAAGTATTTCTTAGTCGTGCTCCCTGAAAAGGGGGAACATGACACCACATCCTAACCAACTAATAGGAAGTTTCATCTACGAAACTTAGGAATAGAACCTACCACTATGAAATGAAGAAAACTTTTCCTTCATCTCATACTCAAGCTCCCAGGTCGATTCTTCGACCGAATGATTTCTCCAAAGCACGCGCACGAGAGGAACCGAACGACTTCGAAGCAGCTTCTCTTTGTGATCCAAGATCCGCACAGGGTGTTCAACATACGTCAAGTTTGCCTTCAAGTCTAGTTGATCAAGATCCACCATATGACTCGGGTCGTACACGTACTTCGTAAGCTGTGAAACATGGAAGATATCGTACACTTTATAGTGATGGTGGTAGAGCAATCTGATATGCGACTGGGGTAACTCGCTTAAGTATCTCGAATAGGCCGACGAATCTTGGACTTAGCTTCCCTTTTGCTCCAAATCTGGTAACTCCTCGCATGCGTGAGACTTTAAAAAATACTCGATTGCCTTCTGAGAACTCAAGAGGTTGACGGTGCGTGTCTGAGTAACTTTTCTGACAACTCTGTGCTACCTTCAGCCGTTCGCGGATTAAGCGAATCTTTTGGACGGTTTGTTCTACGAGCTCTGGACCAAGAATTTGTCGTTCACCAACTTCATCCCAACAAATAGGGGATCTACACTTCCGCCCATACAATGCCTCATACGGCGTTATTTGAATGCTGGATTGATAGCTATTATTGTATGCAAATTCGGCTAACGGTAGATGCATGTCCCAACTTGACTTCAAGTCCAAGGCGTAGAGTCATAGCATATCTTTGAAGATTTGGTTTACCCGCTCTGTCTGGCCGTCTATCTGAGGATGGTAGGCGGATCTGAACTTTAACTTCATCCCCATTGCTGACTGAAGTCTCTCCCAGAAGCGTGATAAGAATCGTCCATCTCGATCGGAGATAATGGATACGGGCACACCGTGGAGTCGAACGATCTCGTTGAGGTAGATCTGTGCTAGACAGTCGGCACTCCAAGTAACTTTGATAGGCAGAAAGTGAGCTAACTTAGTGAGTCGATCGACGATGACCCAGATGGCATCATTTTTCCATTGTGTCTTTGGCAAACCAACAATAAAATCCATCGTTATGTGTTCCTATTTCCACTCCGATATTGTAAGGTTTTGCATCTCTTCGTCCAGCTTCTGGTGCTCAGACTTTACTCTCTAACAAGCCATGCATTGCGACACGAACAACGCCACATACCTTTTTATGCCGTGCCACCAAAATATCGTGTGGAGGTCTCGATACATCTTCGTGCTTCCTGGATGTGAAGTATAACTCGCATAGTGGGCTTCAGTGAGTATCTCCTTTCTAAGGTTTGCATCGTTAGGAACACACAATCTTCCCTTCACCCGCATCATTCCATCCGTGCTCACCGCAAAGTCGGTCGTCTTTTCTATTGAGATAAGATTACGCATCTTCTCTATGAATAGGTCATCCTTCTGAACGGACTTAATTTTCTCCAACAAGTCCGGTTCGATGCGTAACTGTGCCACCTGTGCCCCTTTTTTGTATCTGATTCAGAATGTAATGCCCAAACTTTCGAGATCCCTTTGCAGCCTGTTATCGATAGCTAAGCTCCCAACAAACACTCGACTCAGTGCATCAGCTACAATGTTGCCCTTGTCCAGTGTATATCTGATCATCAAGTCAAAGTCGCTAAGGAGTTCAAGCCAACGTCGTTGTTGTAGATTCAAATCCTTTTGAGTATAGAAATATTTGAGGTTTTTGTGATCCGTGAAGATTTCACACGGTACGCCATAGAGGTAATGCCGCCATAACTTCAACGCAAACACTGGAAAGTTCTAGGTCGTGCGTTGGATAGTTCCTTTTGTGAGGCTTTAACTGCAACACAAAGGCTATCACGTTGTCCCTCTGCATAAGGACACATCACAAACTCTTTCCTGAAGCGTCGCTATAGATCTTAAAATTATCGGGTCCGTCCGAAAGGGTAAGAATCGGTGCTGAGACGAGTCGTTGCTTTAATTCCATAAATAAAGTTTCATAGTCGTCCGACCATGCGAACGTTACTCCTTTCTGAGTGAGATGAATCAGAGGAGAAGCGATCCATGAAAAATATTTTATGAATCTCCTGTAGTAGCCTGTTAGACCAAGAAAGCTTCGAATGTCGTTGGCCGACTCTAGTCTCTTCCACTTCACGATGGCTTCAACTTTCTTCGTGTCGACTGAGATGACCTCCGCAAAAATGATGTGCCCGAGGAAAGATATGTTGTCCAACCAGAACTCACACTTGCTTTGCTTCGCGAACAACTTATTATCTCAAAGAGTTTGAAGCACCATCCGCAGGTGTCCTACGTGTTCATCCTTATTCTTCGAGTACACTAAGATGTCCTCTATGAATACTACCATAAACTTATCGAGGAATGGTCTGAACACACGGTTCATCAAATCCATTAATACGGCAAGAGCATTCATCAGTCCGAACGACATGACAGAAAACTCATAATGGCCATAGCATGTCCGAAATGTTGACTTCGGCATGTTCTCTGGCTTGATCTTTAATTGGTGGTAGCCAGAGCGAAGGTCTATCTTCGAAAACATTGACTCTCCTTGCACCTGATCAAAGAGGTCGTCGATCCTGGGAAGGGGATACTTGTTTCAGATAGTGACCTTATTTAGCTCCCGATAGTCTATGTAGAGTCGCAACGTCCCGTCTTTCTTCTTTACAAAAAGTACTGGCGCGTCCCAAGGAGACACGCTCGGACGAATGTACCCACGGTCAAGCAGTTCATGTAGTTGGCACTTTAACTCCTTTAATTCAGCAGGGGCTATTTGATACGAGGCTTTGGAAATCGGTTGGGTATTTGGGAATGTATCGATGGTGAACTCGATTTCTCGGTCGGGCGGCATGCCAAGTAGTTCGCTCGAAAACACATCAGGAAATTATGTCACAACGAAAGAAGACTCAATATTTGCATAAACCAGCTGCGTGTCCCGAACCGATGCTAAGTATCCCTCGCATCCAGAGTGTAGCATCTGCCTAACTGACATCGCAGAAATTACCATGTAGATCTTTGACACATTTATTGTTGAACCACTCGTGTAGCAGAATTTGGTCTCTCCAGGTAAACGGAAGATGACTCATTTCTCTGCACATTCGATAGTTGTCGAGCAAGTACCGAGCCAATCCATCCCAAAGATGATGTCATAATCCCGAACATCTAGGACTAACACATCGAGCGAGAGTTTTATTTCCCCAATACAGACGTAACTGCCCTGACATACCGAACGGACATGTATCTTCTTTCCCCATGGGGTGCTAATACTAAGGTCTAGATATAATGGTGTCATTTCTATCTTGTTTTTTACGGCAAAATTCGTGAATATAAAGCTATGCGTAGCACCAGAATCAAATAACACACGAGCATGGATGTTATTGAAAAGCAATATACCTGACACAACAATGTCCGATGCTAGGGCCCCTTTCTGTGTCAAAGCGTACACCCGGCCTTGAGCTTGACGATGCTCTTACTGCGGCGCATCTCGGTTGGCTTGAGGTGCTGAGGCAGAATTTGGATATTGAGGGCGACATTTAGAGTAGTGTGGGCAGTCACGAATCTTATGGTTTGTATCACCACAAATGAGGCATAACTTGTGCTTCTTGCGACAGTTGTCGATCGTGTGCCCTAGCTTCTTACAATAGGAACATGGTTGCCCTGGGTTTCCTCTTTGCTGACCGCCGTTATTTGGATGCTTTGGAGCGGTGATTCCTCTTGTGTTGCAAGGGCGCTTATGATTGAAAGTATGCATAGTGTCGGCTGCAACTAAAGGATACTGCGGTTCAAGGAAAATGGCATGATTGAGAACTTTCCGCTCAGATATTGGGGAACAACTACGTGTGCATGGATGACAGGTCTCAGGCCGCCTTCTAATCATCTTGCACGACTTGCCGCATCAGGTAGGTATGCGCTTGCAAATTTGGCGAGCCGATTGAATTCGACGGAGTACTGCTCCACTATCATATTGCCTTGGCGGAGCTGTACGAACTCGTTCTCCTTTTGCCGACGAACGGGAGGGGGTATGAAGTCCTCTTAAAATGCGCCACGGAAGGTAGCCCACACGATCGTCTCCTCTTCATCGCCTACTGAGAGAGATCTTCGATGCACATCCCACCAATCGTGCATATTCAAATGGAGCTACAATTGGGCGCACGCGACACGCTTCTCCTCAGGTACCTCCAGCAATTTGAAGTAATCCTCAAGCTCTGCCAGTCAATCTAGAGTCACGACCGGATCCTCAGTCCCTTTGAATGACGTGTTGCAGACCTTCTTAAAGTCGACAAAGTCGAAGGTAGTCACTTTCTTCTTTTTTAGAGTATGAGGCATTTCGACTTCAGGCGTGGGTCGCTCCACCGTTGTCGTTGCTGTCGTTGCAGAATGGTTTGAGTCCAAGGTCTGAACGATCTGTTGCAGGGCATCTATCTGCTTCTGTTGGACTGTAAATCGGTCTTCTAGATTGCCTTCGAACTTGCTCTGTCATTCTTTTGCCCGCTTCTCGGCTCGCTCATAGCGAGTCTTATCTCTTTGGTGGCTTGCTTCAAGCATCCACATCATTCGCTCAATCGGGTCGACAGGGGGCATGGCTCACTGGCTTCTGGAACTTTCCGATGTGCCGAAACTACTTTCCTGTGCTTGTACCTCTCCAGGTGCTAGCACTGACGCTTGGCTTGAGTTATTCCTTCAAAAGAAAGTAACTTGCATCAGGCTCATAATGTATTATGGACTCACTGTATGAAACGTATCTCATTTTGGCCAAACGAGTTCAAGAGTTCGCATAGGGAATAAATCGTTAAAGGAACTTTTCCGACACGAGGGTCAAAGGAACTTGAAGCTGTGCTCTGATACCAATATGTCATGCCCCAATTTCTATAGAATCAATAGTCGTCCCTCGGGCATGACATCGTGCGTGGCTAGGTTGCGCATCGCACAAGGCCAAGATATTTTATATAACGAGCACATATTCAGAGTACGCAGATAATTGAACAAAATGTTGAAACTTGGAAAAGTTTTCTTTATTGATAATGAACATCTTTATGCAAACTCTTGAACGAGTTGGGTAATTGTCACACGGTCTTACAAAAATGGATGCAGAATGAGATAGTCATCCTGTACATTACATCCTTTTACTAAAACTTCAAAGCTATAGACACCTTCGGGCGAAGCTATCGCCTTTCCACGGAGCTGCATAAGATGTGTGCATGAGCTCCTGGAACTTCAAAACGTTTCTTCGAAGGCACGATCAGGGCGTACCGGTAGGTGGACTGGATTAGGAAGTCGCTTTAGCTTCTTTCAGGATCCCCTTGGCATGGGAAACCTGTTGCAACGAGGGTCAGTACATTGAAATGCACTGGTGAAGGCAATCTAACCCATCAATACCAATCAACACATTGTTTATATGAAGCATGCAAAGTTATTATGTGATCTTTCTATCTTGCCTTATTCTATTTTACAAGCAAGCATTAGATATAGAAGTTTACTAAAATAAATATGCCACCGTTCGGTGACTTTTACCTGCCTGTCTAAACCACCTGCACAATACTTACATGACCTTCCCTGCCACGAAGACATAGTTAGATTGCACAGTTTAAATATGCGAGGGGATCAATGACGTGATGCCATAATGGACGAGTTATAGTCTTGGGCGAGAATAGTATGCAACATAGATTCATGATGGGCTACAAACCATCATGTCCAGCACATGAGACTATCGTGAAGTTTCATCCGGATTGGATAGGTGCCAGTACCCCAATGACCGTTCGTAGGAATTAAGACCTTGTGCACAAGTTATCCATGATCAAAAGACATCTATACTAAGTTATCAATTGATGTAGTTTAAGGCAATACGAGCACGAGACAAGTAACATGTCATAATTTGTTTTGCATAGTCTTCCTGATCAGTTTATTACATAGCAAGGTGTGTTTATACATAGCATAATTATAGAAGAAGTATACATTCGAACTTGAATTGAAATACTATGAAAGAATATTTAAGTGAACTAGCATGCAACAAGGTAACCGTTTCCAAGTTGGTTGACAAGCACAAGTAATCCAAGTCTATTCTTTTTTATCTTGACATCTTTTAGTTATTATGGTATTGTTTGATCAGAACAATCAAGAAGGCAAAATTTTAGATGTGAAGACTTGGAAGAAGGGTCAACTAAATTGAATTATAATCACTCACAAGTTAGTTGGAGAAAGGAAATGAAAGAGATGCTTCAAGACTCCGCTCGTATGACGTCTACTGCACGATCACCGCATTGCTACGAACAAATTATCAATACCTCTTCTACTCTGTCCAAGCTTGGAATGAAATTCAGTTCAATGAACGAAAGCAATAAAATCTATCGAAACCGTTCAAGAAAACATAAATCCAAAAACTAACTCAAAAGCACGAAAGTAACAAGGCGACAGCGAAAACTAGGCATAAAAACTTGCAGCGGAGAGGTCCCTCTTGACTTTGCCGTTAAGTCCATCCTTGGGGCATGGTCCACTAAATATGGGAATCGATTCCGAAGAAACAAATCCATAACGAGGAAAAGATCTTGATTCAATCTATTCCAATCGAACGATACCGAAAGTATTTCTTAGCTGCTCCCCGAAAAGGGGGAACGGGGCACCACATCCTAACCAACTAATAGGAAGTTTCATCCATGAAACTTAGGAATAGAACCTACCACTATAAAACAATGAAGGAAACTTTTTCTTCATCTCAGACTCAAGCTCCCAGGTCGATTCTTCGACCGAATAATTTCTCCAAGGCACGTGCACGAGAGGAATCGAATAACTTCGAAGCAGCTTCTCTTTGTGATCCAAGATCCGCAAATGGTGTTCAACATACGTCAAGTCCGCCTTCAAGTCCAGTTGATCAAGATCCACCACATGACTCGGGTCATACACGTACTTCCTAAGCTGTGAAACATGAAAGATATTGTGCACTTCAGATAGTGACGGTGGTAAGGCAATATTGTAGTGCCCTGCTCCGCGTAGGCACTATGTAGAAGAGATATCTCTTTGCTGGCTCGAACGAAAGCCTTCTCGGAGAGTTCCCGATTGTAACACAAGATAATTAATCTAGGTGAGTGGGCAGAACTTTATTCTCTGATTCTTGCATGCCTTAATAATGAATCTGAGTTTTTGAATGCTTGTCCTAAGAAGATAGTTTCATAAGAAGAATGATAGAACCTGCCTCTGCTTGCTTAATAAGAGAACTCGTATAGCTTTTTATTGAAACGAACCTGCTTGTCTAACTAGAGAACTTTAATGCTTGTCTAAAAAGAGATAGAGATAGAACCATTGCCATGCTAAGAAAAGATAAAAATGTTGCATGCTTAGTTATACGGATACCGCTATCGAACGAACCGCTGCCATGCTAATAGACAAAAGAAATAGATGTTCATATATTTCCATCGTATATGCTAAAGAAAGAGTAAAATTGCATGCTTAGTTAAAGAGATAGAGAACTATTTTCATGCTTGCTTGCTTAAATAGAGATTGTTATATGTTTTCATAGAAGTTATCAAAATGCTTAAACGATATTAGAGAAATGACAGCCAGTTTGCATAAGAGATAGAAATGGCGGCATGTCCGTACTAAGACAGAGAAATAGATAGAGAGAAAAGATTGAATATATGCTTGTTATTGAACTGCTGCATCCATATAGCTCTATTTGATAGAGTTGCATTCATGCATTAGTCTTAGATAACTAGTGCACAAGGATCATCCCACGAACAATTTTCTGGGGCACTGGGGATCGTTTGCCCTGGGGGATCAGAGGAATACCTGAGGCAAAGAAGTCCTCGTGATATAGGGTTTTTTATGTCTACTAGATAGTTGGTTCACATGTCAAAGCAGCTAAGTATATGAGCGAGTATACATTAGTGCAGTGCTGGACCGTGATAACACCGCTTCGAGTCTTGAGGAAGTAGACTCATAGACCATCATATAGTTAGGTCACATTCTAGGATTCAGCCATCTTGTATACCTAATTGTTTGATGCAGAGAATGACAGAGAAAGAGAGAACCTTATACATATATGTTTATGCAAATTGTTGCTAACTTGTATGTCTGCTGCAGGGATAACCGCTCGACAAAAAGGGTAAGAATCACTGAATAAGTGATATGGGTGATATCGAACATGCTCTCTTATATTGAATGCTTTCATAGAGAAGTCTTGTTTTCTTATATGCTTCTATCTCGTTCACACGATAAGATAATAATTGCTAAGAGAAAGAGAGAGATGTTAGGAAGATGGTCCACTAGATGTATGCTAGAGTCTTTAAAGAAATGATATGACTCACGAGAAACGCTGCGCACCAGAGATAGTAAATAATTTTCCTTATCGTTCATGAACTGCTTGTCTTGCCTGCTTGCTTATGAATCGAACATGAACTCTATTTACAAAGATGTTTCTAAAAGAAGTAATATGACTCCGTTCTTGTGCTGCATGCAACAAACCTAGGTAAAATGAGAAAGATCACTAGTAATGTAATATTTTATCATATGCTTACTTAGTGTTAGTTTTAGTGAATGTTGCTTCTGTTCATTGATTTTAGACTCACTAGTACTTTCTCTAAAGTGCTGACCCACCAACAGTTTACTTGTTCGCAGGCGCTGGATCGTCCAAGGAAGCGATAGCCGTATCTCATCTCCAGGACCCGAAAATCTGGTTTCGATGCCTTGAGCCGTATCGATTGCTTTGAGCTGCTTTTGTATAGAGGGACATAATGTATGGAACGATGCCATTGTATGCAGAGAACCTCATGCCTTGATCTTTGGCCCGTATACTCAGATGGATATTGTTTGCAAAATTATCTCTCCGTCGCGTACTCGATCGATTCGATGATAGCCACAACTTTAACGATGTTGCCTTATGCGGACGCAATTCCAGGCTCGCACGACATTATGTCTCGATATAAACGATCGTCCTACGGGAGCGCTGACGCGGTGATTCATGCCTAGCAGGGACGACTTATTCTTGCGGGAGATCGAGGCATGATATAATGGTATCAGAGCAACTCGATCCTCTGGCCTTACGCCCATTTCGCTGATGTTCATAGATGATGATTCCTTGTACATTGGTATCATTATTGAATAGAGCGTTCCATACAATAAGTCCATAGATATTCTCAAAGATGTGCACAAAATTTTTCGATTTGATTTATCGCTTGAGTTATGGCTTCTGATTTCTGTTTGCTTGAGTGCTTGTTATAGATTGACAGAGTTTTTGATTGGGGATGGTGAGGGATGAGGACTATTGTAACGCCCCACAACCGCACGGTGCGTTACGCTGAGTCGGATTGAATAAAACAATAGCTGGTTATATTTGATTTGTTGGATTTTGGGAAGAAGTATTGATTGAGTTGGTTTCATATGTATGGCTAGCAGAGTTCGATGGGAATCAGGTGTTCGTTCAGAACAGTACTGAGATAGCTGGATTAGAGCAATAATGTCGTCTTCCTTAGTCCGATCGGTCGGATGATTTGGAGAGCACGGCCTGCTCATACAGTCATACCAGTTGAGTAGATCGCACTTTGCATCGGACCACGGGTTCAAGGGATCGGCCGTATAGGCAGGACAAGATGTTTAATGGGATCAAACATGGTGAGTGGGCTTTTTCCCTTCTCCTCTACTCCTTCATGCCTAATAATATGGAAAACACGTAAAGGCTTGAACACTTGGGCTGAAACTTGGGAATCACTACACTGAGGTGTGCATAGAGTGTACGTCGTTTGCTTGGATAGGATTGTGGCTTGAATTGGGTTGCGCGTATGGATAGTTGGAGCTAGAGTTGGATTATACATTTGGGGCAGTTGGAGAAACAGTTGGAATGATACATCTTTGGTAGGAACATCGAGAATTCGGACGAGCGAGCGTGCATCCGTGCACGAGTATCACTTGGGCGCTTTGTCAAGCAAAGCGAGCAGTTATGGTTCGAAACCGAATAACTGCATCGGCAAGGGCATTATGCCACTGTTGGGGCATTGTACCACTGTTGCGGCATTGTGAAACGGGTTTATTTTGAGCGTGGGGTATTGCACCCAATTTGAAAAACTGTGTTGAGAAGCGGCATTGTGCCTATGGGATGACTTGAGATTTGGTGCCTTGGGCTATATGTTGGAGAATGATTATTGGATATCTTGATTTGGATATCTTGGTTATGGATCTTTGGTTGGATATTTTCGTTGGATATTTGGTTGAACGAGTTTGAGATCACTTGGTGGGGCGAGAATGTTCGATCCTCTCGTCATACCTACTTGGTGTCTGCATGTCACAGACAACCTGTGTTGCACGGGGTTTGGTCTCCTAGAACGGGATAGGCTCTGGGGCACCGGGACTGTTCTACCATGGAGGAGACAATGGGTAACGCGTCTTGGGTGCGGTGCCAGCAGTTCGATACGACCAGGCGGGCTAGCTATCCAGTGCTGGATCGGGTAGGACTGCCTATTGATTAGTCCGATCAATGTCCTTTATGGCGTGGCCAGTGACTTCATATAGATAAGTGTTGGCTTGCTTTACTTTGGTTGGTTTGTGCTTCGTGTAGGCGCGGCCACCTTGCCTCGGCAAGAGTGTGCACTTTGAGATTGGATTGTAAGTTTTGGGTTGAGGATGGATATTGAGGCTTGGTTGATGGTTCGATAACTTATCGTGTTGCTTGGGCTTGAGTACGATGGGTTGCATGATAGTTTCCTTCAAGTTGGTTATGTATTGCTTGTCGATAGGATTGAGTTGAATGCTTGCATGCTTAAACTGCTTTACAACTTTCCTTAACATTGTTTGATGATAAACGAAAGAAATGAAACTAGGTTTGTACGAAACCCTTTCTTTGTTTACAAACAAGAAAAGAGAGTACAATTAATCCTATACGAGGATGTTAAGTACAAAAAAAAATAATTCTAGAGAATATTGCTATAGGAGTCTGATCTACGGTCGATCACTTTGTCCCTTGGACCACACGATGACGAAGAAGTGCTGTAGAAGAAGAAGAAGAAGCTTCAAAGACTGCAGGAGGGATTGAACTCTCGTTGCCAAAGTTGTCAATCAACACTCTCTGTATGAGCTCTCTTTCTGGTCTCTCTGATCTCTTTGATCCTTACCGATCTTCACCTCTCTCTCGACCTCTTCCCCCCGTTCTCTTGTGGCCGAAAATCTCTATTTATAGAGCTTGGTCACAGTAACTGACTAGTCGGCGTAGAAACCAAACAGCGGAGAGAGTTGCACCTTTTACGCGGCGGTTATAATAACTGCTACCCACGTCTGAATGATATCTTGAATCTACGTGTGACGCGTGTCCCATTATGAGGTAACGCGTATAACTGCTTCGAAGATCACGGCATGCAAGCCACGTAGTTAACTGCCCCTCGCATAGAGATGGTTGTGTCACGACCCGCACCCGGAATTGGGGCACGAGTACGCGGGTACGTCCAGCCTACGCCGCAGCATCGGCGGTAGAACGCTGTCAAGGTCTTGATACTATCTAGCCAATCTCACACAAGCAACCAATCTCCATAAGGAGGCACGGATGACACAAATAAAATGAACACATACTCAATCACAGGATTACAGCACGATAAGATATCGAACAAAAATTAAATACAACATAAGTCTAAAGTAATAATCTAACTCAACAATTATCCAAGTCATCAAAATGCCGGAGACAAATCCGGTACCAAATAGTCTGCTAAAAGAACTAACTAGAAGATTAGTGATTCCGGCTAGACCTCCCGGAATCACAACTAACTACCAAGCCCAAGTTGCAGCTACTCACCAAAGGGTCCATAAAGTGTCGGGTACCGATCCTCTAAGGCATAGTCTGGAAAAATGTTTCCAGTCAGGAAGGAGCAAAGTACAAATCTCAAATAACAGTTCCATTTAATTGATAAGGACTATAAAGCAATAAACAGTTTATGCTAGATACTGAGAAGACAGTAAAATAAATGCAATGGTAATTAAAGAGACAAGCAATGTGAAGAGACAGGCAATAGCCAATATGATACAGTCAGTATGAAAATGAAAAGAACAAGGAACAGTATCATATACGGGTGATGTAGTATATGATTTAAATAGGGAACTGTAATCTATTCTAAGTGTTTGAAATAGTAGTTTCGAAATGTGATCGGCTTGGGAACATGTACGATAGCTATAGGGCCTGGCTAATCATATGTGAAGAGCATGATTAACACTTACATTGTTCTATACTACAATAAGAGGTTATGATCACATTTCTTACTAACTACTTCCCCGCCCCCAACTAGTAATGTGGATCCAACCATGACACGTCACGATACACGAGCAAGTCCAATCTATCATGTACGATGTCTAATATACATGTCGTGTACAATGTCAACGATAATCAATGTAACATCTCATGACTGCAGATCCAAGCTATACTAGTCCGTGTAGCACAGTGTCAAGGATTCAGATGTAACATTTCAAGATTATTGAACTTATAGAAATTATCAAGGAATTGAAAATTATCAGAGAATGTACTTGCCTTGGGTCCTTAGCTGGTAATTATTGAGGTCCTGTTTCAGAGTATCCCCTGGGTGAACCAACAGTCCTATAGACATAACACAATATAACATTTGCATCAGATGCTACGCTAACACACAGTCAAAAACACTGGCCTTAGGGCCATGCCAGGCAGGGCACTAGTCAACTAGGGTCATCTGGTAGGGATATACATAAATATACATCGCATTAACTAATCATATATATATAATTTCTATCAATTACAATAATAGATATATGTAAAAATATATACTTTAAAATAAATAATACTTGTATATATATATAAACATAATAAATAATACTTGTATGTATATATATATAACATAGTTCATGAAAATGAATACAATACGTATTTATATTTGTATACATACTAAAAAGAATTTAACATAATATATATATATATCTAAAATATATACCAATATAAATTATACTTGCTATAGTTGTATATTTACCAAAATACGTACATATATATAGATACATATATAAAAGTAGAGAAATACGCGAGAAGTAATTATGTATATATACATATAAAACGTCTATACACAAAAGTGCTATATACATGCATTAACATATCTCAAAGTATGTTTATATATATGTACTTATGTATCAATATAACATAAATATATAAACTACTTATATATATTCACAAAGAACTCATATTAAAAATATTATTTAATACGTATTCACACGTATACACCTACACACATATATACGTATATACGTATATGCATATACATATATATCTATACATTAATTATATACATACAAATACATATACAATAGTTATATATGTACATATACATTACATTAGTTATATATATATATATATATATATATATATATATATATATATACAACATCTGTGAAGAGGGAAGAGGGGGAGGAGGAAACTCACAGCGTCAAAGGGGTCGGCTGGCTGGCCGCCGGACCGGAGGGGGAGCTCGACCGGGGTCGAGTGATGGTGGTGGTGGTGTTAGATGATGGAGGAGGTGGTGATGTATGGTGAAGATGGAGGTGGTGGTGGTAGTCCGGCCGGAGTACGGCAGGAGGAATGGGGAGGAGCAGCCGGAGGAGGAACTCGTGAGGGGGCCGGGACTAGGCTGGCCGCCGGAGGGCTGAGCAGGGGTAGCTGCTGCCAGCGGCCGCCGGAGATGGCCGGGCTGAACGCCGGGGTCGATCTCGGCTCGTGAAGCCGCGGGGAGAAGAGTAGAGGGAGTAGAGGGAGGGCTCGGGGGCTCGCTGACCGGAATACGGCATGAGGTAGCCGCCGGGTGAACAGTAGGTGCGGGGGGTGAACAGTGTTCCCCCCTTCTCTTGAATTTAAATTTTAAGGAAGAAAGGAAGAAGAAGAAGAAAAAGAAGGAGAAGAAAAGAGAAGGAGAAGGAGAAGAGAAGAAAAATTACATACGTTGGAGAGAAGAAATGTGGGGGCTTGTGAGTAGGTGGGGAAACCTAGGTTTTGGGGATTAGGGTTTGATGTGACATGACATTAAATAGGGAGAGAGAGAGTGTGAAATCAAGGGTTAGGATTGGCCCATTAAATGTGTGGTCCAGATTGGTCATGGAGAATTTCATGTGGGGATGAGGGTGAGGTTTAGTGAAAAATATTAGGGATTCCTCATTGGTTTAATCAAATGGGTGTTGGCACCAAAAATGTAAATTTGTAAATTAGCCCACTTGAATTTGGGTATTTGCACAGACACATAAAATGACGAAAATTTGGCGGACGATTCGTTGTCCGGTGTTTTGTAGGGTCAGGGGGCGCTGTATGATCGGTATGGGCTCAATTAGCAGGGCACTGGAATTAAATTGGAAATTTCAGAATCGGTTAAAATAGTATCCTCAATTTAATTAGAAATAAATGCAAGTTGTGTTCTAAAATTAATTAGGAGTACATGGGGCCAAAATCTGGTCAGGTCATCAATACCAATAATAAAGAAGACTCAGAACAGAATATTACCCTAATTTGGGCCGCACGAAAAATAGGTCAAGATTGCCTCCAATTTCGATTGGAACGCACAACGATAAAAAATAGGAATTTATTAAATAACGTCCGCGACGATTTTTGTACGGCTAGAAATAATGTACAGAGAGCATAATTATGAGTTGCAAAAAATAGCAGAATGGAAGGAGGGCATGTCTAGGGCAAGATTGTGAAATTTGTTGGAAGACAAAAGATAGGTCAAGATTGCCTCCAATTTCGATTGGAACGCACAACGATAAAAAATAGGAATTTATTAAATAACGTCCGCGATGATTTTTGTGCGGCTAGAAATAATGTACAGAGAGCATAATTATGAGTTGCAAAAAATAGCAGAATGGAAGGCGGGCATGTCTAGGGCAAGATTGTGAAATTTGTTGGAAGACAAAAGCTAGGGTAGCGCTCCAAATATTGAAGCAAAGGCAATGCGCAAATAATTAAATAAATTACGGTAGTTAATTAAAATCTCCAATAAATAAATTCTAGATAAAACAATTAAATACAGAATTCCACAATTTGGACAGGTGTTCATCTACTGGCTTGTAGGTCAAGTCTACCAGCACAAACACAAATGAACATTGTATATAATTATATATTTAATTACACATCACATAATTATTTAAATTAAATATACTATCATAAAATTACTTAATTGTAACTACAATAATATTAAATATTATAAAAAGTCAAAAATACCCCTGTTTTCGGAACGTGGTATTGACAAGTCTACCCTCCTTAAAAGAATTTTGTTCTCGAAATTTAAAATCCTCATAGTAGTGTTTAATCATAAACATTATTATTTTTCCTCAAAGTTTAAATTCATCAACCACGAAATCAGGTAATAATCCACGATGTCTTTTCACAATTTTCAAAATTCTGAAATTATTGCATTCCTGAAAAATCCTCGAAATAAAATCAAAGTCCATTTTTTTTTTATCAAAAATTTCCCCAAATTTTTTTTTAGTTAATAATTCAATACTCGGAATTTAATATCCACTCCTCTAATTTGATTTCTTATCAATGCACAATTATAAAATGTAATCTCGTCCCACAAAGTTTGAATTTAAACATTTATCCATCAAAATTTTATTTCTCGATTTTCTCTTCCTCAATACTCAACAATGCGATACTTAAGGATTCTCTAATTGCAACATCCAATATAAATTCTAAAATTTATAACTTGCAATCAAATAAATATATTGATAATCTCCCAAAATTTCCAAATTTTTATAACCAATTTAATCATGTCATAATCTTCCTGGAATTAATAAATCATAAATTCTGCCATGTTAATTTCTTAACCCTCTATTTAAATCAATGTTTATCCTCGAATTTTAATCATCTTGTCTCTCTGGTCAAGTCATAACTCCTTCATGACTCTTCGTCATGGTTAAACCCCAATAATCCTGGTCTAAAAATCTTTCCTATAATCATACAACATGCAACCTAAGGGAAATATGTACGGCCATGGTGTCTTTTGTCATGGTATTGCAGTCTCTGTATCAGGGTGTACTACTAACTACATTCTAACAAGAAAATCATGCATACAACTATTGTACTAAGGAATCAATCAATCAATCAAATAGAGAGGGACAGAAGGAAGGAAAGAACAGAACATAGCCTTCTAACAGAACCATAGGTTTAATGATGCATCCAAAGTTTGATACCCTTATCCTTTTAGGGACCACTATTTCTACTACAAGCACATCCACTGCTAGCTCTCTTACATACTACAATTGTTCATACTAGTTGTTCTTATCACCCAAGTGCACGCCAAGTGCAACACAGCACACTAAGTATTGCTCCTTCTAATACAACTCTAAATGGACACCCAAGTCTGTTTGCAGTGCCATCTCAAGCATGCACAGCCAACAGATCCTTATATATGCACTTCATTCACTCATATACTGGTATATATTTCTTATCCACCATAAAATTTTATCCTCAAAATAAAATTATCAAAATTTACTTCTCGAATGATTTAAAACAAAATGCATATACTTTCCTCAAAAGTCAAATATTCAACATTGAAATAAAATTTTAATCACTTCCAAAAATCTTCATAGCTTTGACTATGTTTATTGAATTGAATTTTAATCTTCAAAAACTTTAATAACATAAAATCTTAACTCCTCAAAAACTTTAAAAATTTAAATTTATTTCCACTCTTCAAATTATAAATTTAAATCCACAAGTATACATACAATACTCACAGTCTCTAATACTCAAGGTGCACACAATATACCAATGGTCTATAATTCTCACTGTGTTCTTAAATTTGTACTACCCGGATTACTTTCAATAATCAAAGTTATCATCACACATATTTTCTCCAATGACTTTCTATCTATATTAACTGGTACACCATTCTAATTATCATCACACGAAGTTCTTACTGTCATTAGCACCTTGCTCAACAAATCTTTGATATAGAATCACTAGCACTATTGGTATGGTAACTCTAGCTTCATCATTAGATTATCTCATCAAACTTATTAGAACTCACAATTATTCGCACCTTTTATAATACACCTGTTTCTCTTTACTCTCATGGGCAAGTATATGGCTCCTCATCTCGATTGATGTATATGTATTTTCCTTTTAATCTTTTACAGACTGTTACACTAATCTGTGATACACTTCATACCTTTCATGATTAATCTTGATATTCCTCTACCCATGGCACACTCATTAATACCCTTTATGTATATACATTTCTTTACCCTTGACACACCCAAGTAATCAATCATCAAATTGAACATCATGCTCCATTAATCTTTAATACAATTCTTTGATACTTAATTGTTTACATAGATCATCCAAGTACATAATTTTATGACTATCCAAGACTGGCATGCTGATTTTGATACTTACTCTTGGAACCTTCACTGATACTCTTACTCCTCTTTCTATAATACCAATACTAATTATAATAACATCTATCATAGAACTATTGCTACAAGGTACTATACTATGGGTATCTCTAGATTAAGGCCTACTGCTCCCATGTCCAACTAAGAAACACTTACAAACTCATAAGTCACACTCAGTCAACACTAATACAACACACAAACAAAATTGTAAGTCACTAATTATCATACTAACAAGGAATCCTCAAAGAAGCTCAAAAAGGAACGGGATTAAGGATTGAAGGTATCTTTACTGCTAGTAAAGAAAAGAAGCGATGGAACAAAGTCATGGAATAACAGAAATGGATAAGTTTTGAGATGATACTTTAAGAACCATTTTAAGATACAACATGATAATCATACACGTCTGTCAGAAATCATGACACTAAGAATCCTCGCCACGCCAATAAGCATAAATGCGATAAACGACAGGTTCCGTAACTAAGGTATGCAACTATATAATCATGTCCTCTAGAATCTTCACCACGCCAACCGGTATGGCTGCGAGAGACTCTAAGTTTCATAACTAAAGTATGTACATCCAAGTCAGGTTCCTACGTTCTCGTCACGACAGCTAATGTGGCTGCGATAAACTCTAGGTTCCATAATCAAAGTAGACGTTTTACCTTTCTCACTGTCCTCATCAACGTATGTCATTAGATGATACCGTAAGGTTTAGTCTGTAAAATTCATCTCGATATAAAATCAACTCAAGAACGATACCAAGAATTTAAATTTAACAACTGGTCAACAAGAATCAAACTCAACAATGATACCAAGATTTTTAATTTAATAACTGATCAACAAGGATCAAGTTCAATAACAACAAGCGAGAGCGGACGGAAATAAGGAAAAGATTTAAATTGGAAATTATAATAAGATTCTCAAGGGGTCGTCCCAGAAATCTCTCAAGATTTTTTTTTTTTTTTTGTGATTGAGTATCCTCTCTCATCCTAGTATCCTATGTCCTATATTCTATAGCAGGCAAGCAGTAGTACAACTAAGACGTCACACTACCACGACATCGCACAACTTGCGAAGTCTGACCTGCATGGGCCACCACTAAAAATGTGTCACGACCCGCACCCGGAATTGGGGCACGAGTACGCGGGTACGTCCAGCCTATGCCGCAGCATCGGCGGTAGAACGCTGTCAAGGTCTTGATACTATCTAGCCAATCTCACACAAGCAACCAATCTCCATAAGGAGGTACGGATGACACAAATAAAATGAACACATACTCAATCACAGGATTACAGCACGATAAGATATCGAACAAAAATTAAATACAACATAAGTCTAAAGTAATAATCTAACTCAACAATTATCCAAGTCATCAAAATGCCGGAGACAAACCGGTACCAAATAGTCTGCTAAAAGAACTAACTAGAAGATTAGTGATTCCGGCTAGACCTCCCGGAATCACAACTAACTACCAAGCCCAAGTTGCAGCTACTCACCATAGGGTCCATAAAGTGTCGGGTACCGATCCTCTAAGGCATAGTCTGGAAAAATGTTTCCAGTCAGGAAGGAGCAAAGTACAAATCTCAAATAACAGTTCCATTTAATTGATAAGGACTATAAAGCAATAAACAGTTTATGCTAGATACTGAGAAGACAGTGAAATAAATGCAATGGTAATTAAAGAGACAAGCAATGTGAAGAGACAGGCAATAGCCAATATGATACAGTCAGTATGAAAATGAAAAGAACAAGGAACAGTATCATATACGGGTGATGTAGTATATGATTTAAATAGGGAACTGTAATCTATTCTAAGTGTTTGAAATAGTAGTTTCGAAATATGATCGGCTTGGGAACATGTACGATAGCTATAGGGCCTGGCTAATCATATGTGAAGAGCATGATTAACACTTACATTGTTCTATACTGCAATAAGAGGTTATGATCACATTTCTTACTAACTACTTCCCCGCCCCCAACTAGTAATGTGGATCCAACCATGACACGTCACGATACACGAGCAAGTCCAATCTATCATGTACGATGTCTAATATACATGTCGTGTACAATGTCAACGATAATCAATGTAACATCTCATGACTGCAGATCCAAGCTATACTAGTCCGTGTAGCACAGTGTCAAGAATTCAGATGTAACATTTCAAGATTATTGAACTTATAGAAATTATCAAGGAATTGGAAATTATCAGAGAATGTACTTGCCTTGGGTCCTTAGCTGGTAATTATTGAGGTCCTGTTCCAGAGTATCCCCTGGGTGAACCAACAGTCCTATAGACATAACACAATATAACATTTGCATCAGATGCTACGCTAACACACAGTAAAAAACACTGGCCTTAGGGCCATGCCAGGCAGGGCACTAGTCAACTAGGGTCATCTGGTAGGGATATACATAAATATACATCGCATTAACTAATCATATATATATAATTTCTATCAATTACAATAATAGATATATGTAAAAATATATACTTTAAAATAAATAATACTTGTATATATATATAAACATAATAAATAATACTTGTATGTATATATATATAACATAGTTCATGGAAAGGAATACAATACGTATTTATATTTGTATACATACTAAAAAGAATTTAACATAATATATATATATATATCTAAAATATATACCAATATAAATTATACTTGCTATAGTTGTATATTTACCAAAATACGTACATATATATAGATACATATATAAAAGTAGAGAAATACGCGAGAAGTAATTATGTATATATACATATAAAACGTCTATACACAAAAGTGCTATATACATGCATTAACATATCTCAAAGTATGTTTATATATATGTACTTATGTATCAATATAACATAAATATATAAACTACTTATATATATTCACAAAGAACTTATATTAAAAATATTATTTAATACGTATTCACACGTATACACCTACACACATATATACGTATATACGTATATGCATATACATATATATCTACACATTAATTATATACATACAAATACATATACAATAGTTATATATGTACATATACATTACATTAGTTATATATATATATATATATATATATATATATATATATATATATATATATATATATATATATATATATATATATATATATACAACATCTGTGAAGAGGGAAGAGGGGGAGGAGGAAACTCACAGCGTCAAAGGGGTCGGCTGGCTGGCCGCCGGACCGGAGGGGGAGCTCGACCGGGGTCGAGTGATGGTGGTGGTGGTGTTAGATGATGGAGGAGGTGGTGATGTATGGTGAAGATGGAGGTGGTGGTGGTAGTCCGGCCGGAGTACGGCAGGAGGAATGGGGAGGAGCAGTCGGAGGAGGAACTCGTGAGGGGGCCGGGACTAGGCTGGCCGCCGGAGGGCTGAGCAGGGGGAGCTGCTGCCAGCGGCCGCCGGAGATGGTCGGGCTGAACGCCGGGGTCGATCTCGGCTCGTGAAGACGCGGGGAGAAGAGTAGAGGGAGTAGAGGGAGGGCTCGGGGGCTCGCTGACCGGAATACGGCAGGAGGTAGCCGCCGGGTGAACAGTAGGTGCGGGGGGTGAACAGTGTTCCCCCCTTCTCTTGAATTTAAATTTTAAGGAAGAAAGGAAGAAGAAGAAGAAAAAGAAGGAGAAGAAAAGAGAAGGAGAAGGAGAAGAGAAGAAAAATTACATACGTTGGAGAGAGGAAATGTGGGGGCTTGTGAGTAGGTGGGGAAACCTAGGTTTTGGGGATTAGGGTTTGATGTGACATGACATTAAATAGGGAGAGAGAGAGTGTGAAATCAAGGGTTAGGATTGGCCCATTAAATGTGTGGTCCAGATTGGTCATGGAGAATTTCATGTGGGGATGAGGGTGAGGTTTAGTGAAAAATATTAGGGATTCCTCATTGGTTTAATCAAATGGGTGTTGGCACCAAAAATATAAATTTGTAAATTAGCCCCCTTGAATTTGGGTATTTGCACAGACACATAAAATGACGAAAATTTGGCGGGCGATTCGGTGTCCGGTGTTTTGTAGGGTCAGGGGGCGCTGTATGATCGGTATGGGCTCAATTAGCAGGGCACTGGAATTAAATTGGAAATTTCAGAATCGATTAAAATAGTATCCTCAATTTAATTAGAAATAAATGCAAGTTGTGTTCTAAAATTAATTAGGAGTACATGGGGCCAAAATCTGGTCAGGTCATCAATACCAATAATAAAGAAGACTCAGAACAGAATATTACCCTAATTTGGGCCGCACGAAAAATAGGTCAAGATTGCCTCCAATTTCGATTGGAACGCACAACGATAAAAAATAGGAATTTATTAAATAACGTCCGCGACGATTTTTGTGCGGCTAGAAATAATGTACAGAGAGCATAATTATGAGTTGCAAAAAATAGCAGAATGGAAGGCGGGCATGTCTAGGGCAAGATTGTGAAATTTGTTGGAAGACAAAAGATAGGTCAAGATTGCCTCCAATTTCGATTGGAACGCACAACGATAAAAAATAGGAATTTATTAAATAACGTCCGCTACGATTTTTGTGCGGCTAGAAATAATGTACAGAGAGCATAATTATGAGTTGCAAAAAATAGCAGAATGGAAGGCGGGCATGTCTAGGGCAAGATTGTGAAATTTGTTGGAAGACAAAAGCTAGGGTAGCGCTCCAAATATTGAAGCAAAGGCAATGCGCAAATAATTAAATAAATTACGGTAGTTAACTAAAATCTCCAATAAATAAATTCTAGATAAAACAATTAAATACAGAATTCCATAATTTGGACAGGTGTTCATCTACTGGCTTCTAGGTTAAGTCTACCAGCACAAACACAAATGAATATTGTATATAATTATATATTTAATTACACATCACATAATTATTTAAATTAAATATACTATCATAAAATTACTTAATTGTAACTACAATAATATTAAATATTATAAAAAGTCGAAAATACCCCTGTTTTCGGAACGTGGTAGTGACAAGTCTACCCTCCTTAAAAGAATTTCGTTCTCGAAATTTAAAATCCTCATAGTAGTGTTTAATCATACACATTATTATTTTCCCTCAAAGTTTAAATTCATCAACCACGAAATCAGGTAATAATCCACGATATCTTTTCACAATTTTCAAAATTCTGAAATTATTGCATTCCTGAAAAATCCTCGAAATAAAATCAAAGTCCATTTTTTTTTTATCAAAAATTTCCCCAAATTTTTTTTTTTAGTTAATAATTCAATACTCGGAATTTAATATCCACTCCTCTAATTTGATTTCTTATCAATGCACAATTATAAAATGTAATCTCGTCCCACAAAGTTTGAATTTAAACATTTATCCATCAAAATTTTATTTCTCGATTTTCTCTTCCTCAATACTCAACAATGCGATACTTAAGGATTCTCTAATTGCAACATCCAATATAAATTCTAAAATTTATAACTTACAATCAAATAAATATATTGATAATCTCCCAAAATTTCCAAATTTTTATAACCAATTTAATCATGTCATAATCTTCCTGGAATTAATAAATCATAAATTCTGCCATGTTAATTTCTTAACCCTCTATTTAAATCAATGTTTATCCTCGAATTTTAATCATCTTGTCTCTCTGGTCAAGTCATAACTCCTTCATGACTCTTCGTCATGGTTAAACCCCAATAATCCTGGTCTAAAAATCTTTCCTATAATCATACAACATGCAACCTAAGGGAAATATGTACGGCCATGGTGTCTTTTGTCATGGTATTGCAGTCTCTATATCAGGGTGTACTACTAACTACATTCTAACAAGAAAATCATGCATACAACTATTGTACTAAGGAATCAATCAATCAATCAAATAGAGAGGGACAGAAGGAAGAAAAGAACAGAACATAGCCTTCTAACAGAACCATAGGTTTAATGATGCATCCAAAGTTTGATACCCTTATCCTTTTAGGGACCACTATTTCTACTACAAGCACATCCACTGCTAGCTCTCTTACCTACTACAATTGTTCATACTAGTTGTTCTTATCACCCAAGTGCACGCCAAGTGCAACACAGCACACTAAGTATTGCTCCTTCTAATACAACTCTAAATGGACACCCAAGTCTGTTTGCAGTGCCATCTCAAGCATGCACAGCCAACAGATCCTTATATATGCACTTCATTCACTCATATACTGGTATATATTTCTTATCCACCATAAAATTTTATCCTCAAAATAAAATTATCAAAATTTACTTCTCGAATGATTTAAAACAAAATGCATATACTTTCCTCAAAAGTCAAATATTCAACATTGAAATAAAATTTTAATCACTTCCAAAAATCTTCATAGCTTTGACTATGTTTATTGAATTGAATTTTAATCCTCAAAAACTTTAATAACATAAAATCTTAACTCCTCAAAAACTTTAAAAATTTAAATTCATTTCCACTCTTCAAATTATAAATTTAAATCCACAAGTATACATACAATACTCACAGTCTCTAATACTCAAGGTGCACACAATATACCAATGGTCTATAATTCTCACTGTGTTCTTAAATTTGTACTGCCCGGATTACTTTCAATAATCAAAGTTATCATCACACATATTTTCTCCAATGACTTTCTATCTATATTAACTGGTACACCATTCTAATTATCATCACACGAAGTTCTTACTGTCATTAGTACCTTGCTCAACAAATCTTTGATATAGAATCACTAGCACTATTGGTATGGTAACTCTAGCTTCATCATTAGATTATCTCATCAAACTTATTAGAACTCACAATTATTCACACCTTTTATAATACACCTGTTTCTCTTTACTCTCATGGGCAAGTATATGGCTCCTCATCTCGATTGATGTATATGTATTTTCCTTTTAATCTTTTACAGACTGTTACACTAATCTGTGATACACTTCATACCTTTCATGATTAATCTTGATATTCCTCTACCCATGGCACACTCATTAATATCCTTTATGTATATACATTTCTTTACCCTTGACACACCCAAGTAATCAATCATCAAATTGAACATCATGCTCCATTAATCTTTAATACAATTCTTTGATACTTAATTGTTTACATAGATCATCCAAGTACATAATTTTATGACTATCCAAGACTGGCATGCTGATTTTGATACTTACTCTTGGAACCTTCACTGATACTCTTACTCCTCTTTCTATAATACCAATACTAATTATAATAACATCTATCATAGAACTATTGCTACAAGGTACTATACTATGGGTATCTCTAGATTAAGGCCTACTGCTCCCATGTCCAACTAAGAAACACTTACAAACTCATAAGTCACACTCAGTCAACACTAATACAATACACAAACAAAATTGTAAGTCACTAATTATCATACTAACAAGGAATCCTCAAAGAAGCTCAAAAAGGAACGGGATTAAGGATTGAAGGTATCTTTACTGCTAGTAAAGAAAAGAAGCGCTGGAACAAAGTCATGGAATAACAGAAATGGATAAGTTTTGAGATGATACTTTAAGAACCATTTTAAGATACAACATGATAATCATACACGTCTGTCAGAAATCATGACACTAAGAATCCTCGCCACGCCAATAAGCATAAATGCGATAAACGACAGGTTCCGTAACTAAGGTATGCAACTATATAATCATGTCCTCTAGAATCTTCACCACGCCAACCGGTATGGCTGCGAGAGACTCTAAGTTTCATAACTAAAGTATGTACATCCAAGTCAGGTTTCTACGTTCTCGTCACGACAGCTAATGTGGCTGCGATAAACTCTAGGTTCCATAATCAAAGTAGACGTTTTACCTTTCTCACTGTCCTCATCAACGTATGTCATCAGATGATACCGTAAGGTTTAGTCTGTAAAATTCATCTCGATATAAAATCAACTCAAGAACGATACCAAGAATTTAAATTTAACAACTGGTCAACAAGAATCAAACTCAACAATGATACCAAGATTTTTAATTTAATAACTGATCAACAAGGATCAAGTTCAATAACAACAAGCGAGAGCGGACGGAAATAAGGAAAAGATTTAAATTGGAAATTATAATAAGATTCTCAAGGGGTCGTCCCAGAAATCTCTCAAGGAATTTTTTTTTTTTTTTGTGATTGAGTATCCTCTCTCATCCTAGTATCCTATGTCCTATATTCTATAGCAGGCAAGCAGTAGTACAACTAAGACGTCACACTACCACGACATCGCACAACTTGCGAAGTCTGACCTGCATGGGCCACCACTAAAAACGTGTCACGACCCGCACCCGGAATTGGGGCACGAGTACGCGGGTACGTCCAGCCTATGCCACAGCATCGGCGGTAGAACGCTGTCAAGGTCTTGATACTATCTAGCCAATCTCACACAAGCAACCAATCTCCATAAGGAGGCACGGATGACACAAATAAAATGAACACATACTCAATTACAGGATTACAGCACGATAAGATATCGAACAAAAATTAAATACAACATAAGTCTAAAGTAATAATCTAACTCAACAATTATCCAAGTCATCAAAATGCCGGAGACAAACCGGTACCAAATAGTCTGCTAAAAGAACTAACTAGAAGATTAGTGATTCCGGCTAGACCTCCCGGAATCACAACTAACTACCAAGCCCAAGTTGCAGCTACTCACCATAGGGTCCATAAAGTGTCGGGTACCGATCCTCTAAGGCATAGTCTGGAAAAATGTTTCCAGTCAGGAAGGAGCAAAGTACAAATCTCAAATAACAGTTCCATTTAATTGATAAAGACTATAAAGCAATAAACAGTTTATGCTAGATACTGAGAAGACAGTGAAATAAATGCAATGGTAATTAAAGAGACAAGCAATGTGAAGAGACAGGCAATAGCCAATATGATACAGTCAGTATGAAAATAAAAAGAACAAGGAACATTATCATATACGGGTGATGTAGTATATGATTTAAATAGGGAACTGTAATCTATTCTAAGTGTTTGAAATAGTAGTTTCGAAATATGATCGGCTTGGGAACATGTACGATAGCTATAGGGCCTGGCTAATCATATGTGAAGAGCATGATTAACACTTACATTATTCTATACTGCAATAAGAGGTTATGATCACATTTCTTACTAACTACTTCCCCGCCCCCAACTAGTAATGTGGATCCAACCATGACACGTCACGATACACGAGCAAGTCCAATCTATCATGTACGATGTCTAATATACATGTCGTGTACAATGTCAACGATAATCAATGTAACATCTCATGACTGCAGATCCAAGCTATACTAGTCCGTGTAGCACAGTGTCAAGGATTCAAATGTAACATTTCAAGATTATTGAACTTATAGAAATTATCAAGGAATTGGAAATTATCAGAGAATGTACTTGCCTTGGGTCCTTAGCTGGTAATTATTGAGGTCCTGTTCCAGAGTATCCCCTGGGTGAACCAACAGTCCTATAGACATAACACAATATAACATTTGCATCAGATGCTACGCTAACACACAGTAAAAAACACTGGCCTTAGGGCCATGCCAGGCAGGACACTAGTCAACTAGGGTCATCTGGTAGGGATATACATAAATATACATCGCATTAACTAATCATATATATATAATTTCTATCAATTACAATAATAGATATATGTAAAAATATATACTTTAAAATAAATAATACTTGTATATATATATAAACATAATAAATAATACTTGTATGTATATATATATAACATAGTTCATGGAAAGGAATACAATACGTATTTATATTTGTATACATACTAAAAAGAATTTAACATAATATATATATATATATCTAAAATATATACCAATATAAATTATACTTGCTATAGTTGTATATTTACCAAAATACGTACATATATATAGATACATATATAAAAGTAGAGAAATACGCGAGAAGTAATTATGTATATATACATATAAAACGTCTATACACAAAAGTGCTATATACATGCATTAACATATCTCAAAGTATGTTTATATATATGTACTTATGTATCAATATAACATAAATATATAAACTACTTATATATATTCACAAAGAACTCATATTAAAAATATTATTTAATACGTATTCACACGTATACACCTACACACATATATACGTATATACGTATATGCATATACATATATATCTACACATTAATTATATACATACAAATACATATACAATAGTTATATATGTACATATACATTACATTAGTTATATATATATATATATACAACATCTGTGAAGAGGGAAGAGGGGGAGGAGGAAACTCACAGCGTCAAAGGGGTCGGCTGGCTGGCCGCCGGACCGGAGGGGGAGCTCGACCGGGGTCGAGTGATGGTGGTGGTGGTGTTAGATGATGGAGGAGGTGGTGATGTATGGTGAAGATGGAGGTGGTGGTGGTAGTCCGGCCGGAGTACGGCAGGAGGAATGGGGAGGAGCAGCCGGAGGAGGAACTCGTGAGGGGGCCGGGACTAGGCTGGCCGCCGGAGGGCTGAGCAGGGGGAGTTGCTGCCAGCGGCCGCCGGAGATGGCCGGGCTGAACGCCGGGGTCGATCTCGGCTCGTGAAGCCGCGGGGAGAAGAGTAGAGGGAGTAGAGGGAGGGCTCGGGGGCTCGCTGACCGGAATACGGCAGGAGGTAGCCGCCGGGTGAACAGTAGGTGCGGGGGGTGAACAGTGTTCCCCCCTTCTCTTGAATTTAAATTTTTAGGAAGAAAGGAAGAAGAAGAAGAAAAAGAAGGAGAAGAAAAGAGAAGGAGAAGGAGAAGAGAAGAAAAATTACATACGTTGGAGAGAGGAAATGTGGGGGCTTGTGAGTAGGTGGGGAAACCTAGGTTTTGGGGATTAGGGTTTGATGTGACATGACATTAAATAGGGAGAGAGAGAGTGTGAAATCAAGGGTTAGGATTGGCCCATTAAATGTGTGGTCCAGATTGGTCATGAAGAATTTCATGTGGGGATGAGGGTGAGGTTTAGTGAAAAATATTAGGGATTCCTCATTGGTTTAATCAAATGGGTGTTGGCACCAAAAATGTAAATTTGTAAATTAGCCCCCTTGAATTTGGGTATTTGCACAGACACATAAAATGACGAAAATTTGGCGGGCGATTCGGTGTCCGGTGTTTTGTAGGGTCAGGGGGCGCTGTATGATCGGTATGGGCTCAATTAGCAGGGCACTGGAATTAAATTGGAAATTTCAGAATCGGTTAAAATAGTATCCTCAATTTAATTAGAAATAAATGCAAGTTGTGTTCTAAAATTAATTAGGAGTACATGGGGCCAAAATCTGGTCAGGTCATCAATACCAATAATAAAGAAGACTCAGAACAGAATATTACCCTAATTTGGGCCGCACGAAAAATAGGTCAAGATTGCCTCCAATTTCGATTGGAACGCACAACGATAAAAAATAGGAATTTATTAAATAACGTCCGAGACGATTTTGTGCGGCTAGAAATAATGTACAGAGAGCATAATTATGAGTTGTAAAAAATAGCAGAATGGAAGGCGGGCATGTCTAGGGAAGATTGTGAAATTTGTTGGAAGACAAAAGATAGGTCAAGATTGCCTCCAATTTCGATTGGAACGCACAACGATAAAAAATAGGAATTTATTAAATAACGTCCGTGATAATTTTTGTGCGGCTAGAAATAATATATAGAGAGCATAATTATGAGTTGCAAAAAATAATAGAATGGAAGGCGGGCATGTCTAGGGCAAGATTGTGAAATTTGTTGGAAGACAAAAGCTAGGGTAGCGCTCCAAATATTGAAGCAAAGGCAATACGCAAATAATTAAATAAATTACGGTAGTTAATTAAAATCTCCAATAAATAAATTCTAGATAAAACAATTAAATACAGAATTCCACAATTTGGACAGGTGTTCATCTACTGGCTTCTAGGTCAAGTCTACCAGCACAAACACAAATGAACACTGTATATAATTATATATTTAATTACACATCACATAATTATTTAAATTAAATATACTATCATAAAATTACTTAATTGTAACTACAATAATATTAAATATTATAAAAAGTCGAAAATACCCCTGTTTTCGGAACGTGGTAGTGACAGGTTGGCATAAAAACCAAATAACTGTCTCGTTGGCGTAAAAGCCAAATAGTTATTTTGTTGGCGTAAAAGCCAAATAGCTGTCTTGATGGCGTAAAAGCCAAGTAGCTGTCTCGATGGCGTAAAAGCCAAGTAGCTGTCTTGATGGCGTAAAAGCCAAGTAGCTGTCTTGATGGCGTAAGAGCCAAGTAGCTGTCTTGATGGCGTAAGAGCCAAGTAGCTGTCTTGATGCGACATAGGTAGGTAACCTGCGTAAACTAGCCAATTATCCTTCCTTGACTGAGGTCTTGAGCGTATTCTGGGCTAGGTAGCCTTGTCACGTACCTTTACAAATATAGCCTGAGTTGGCGTATTTCGAGGAGATGGCGTACGGCGTACTCCTATAGTTGAAAATAGCCTGGTTGTCGTATTTTGAGGAGATAGCATACGGCATGCTCCTATTGTTGAAAATAGCCTGGTTGGCGTAACATGCAGGGATGGTGACATGAGCGTATTAGCTCTAATTTTAGCTCTCCTAGTCATTAAAAGTAGAACCAAATCTCGTACATTAAATGCAGAGATCTGCCCCCATCTCGCGCATTAACTGTAGAGACGTGCCTCGAGTTCTGTACGAAGAACAACTTTTGACGTGGCGTCTGATTTTGTCTCATCTTAAGTGTAAAAGCTCATCTCTGCCTGTGTAGAATAGGCAGCGTATTCCTTGAATGCATAAACAACGTCTTATATCAAGGATTATGTCACTAAACGACAACCTGGGTCTCTGTACAGAATCATCATTACAGCCGTCCTCTTGATCGTCGTGCAGTACTCTTTGTTAGGAGTCTGGTTCACTATTTTGTCTGACAGGTTCATTCGAGAAATACGAAGAGTTCCTCGTACAACTTTACACTGCATTAAAAGCAGACATATTTTACGCCGAAGTGGCGATGTAGCAACCTCTTTACGCCAAAGCAATTTGGAAGTACTATTTTACGCTGGTTGTTTTAGATCTCTGTTTTACGCTGTATAGCGTTGAAGCTCTGTTGTACGCCAATGGCTCTGAAGTCATATCTTACACCACATAGTGCTGGAGCTCTGTTTTATGCGGGCTTCATGCATGTTGGGGGTATTACGCGTATAATTCCCCAGCATATTTTTCATGCTTCTACAAGACCCCCTTCAAAGTTTTCAAATTTTTCGTAATTTGAAATACTTTGAATGAAGCATAAAACGGTCAAATTTGACTCGTTCTGCGAGGCTGATTTCTCGGCAAATTTTTAGGAATATGTTGGAATTTGGTACGTTCTCTTCTGCCTATATAAAGGCAAGCGAGTGAACCTGTTTTTTCCACACTTCCTTCACCAAAAGAGATGGTTGCCGAGATTCATCGGGCTGACCTGAGGAAGAAGAAGATCACATTTTTCCAGCATGTAAGGAGCCATAAAAGAAGGCATCTTCGAGCAAATGTCCTCTGTAACGATGGATCGTGGAAGGATATCATAGCTTCCTTTGCTCGGGATAATCAGCAATTTCATATGGTGATTCGTCTAGGAGAGAGGAAGGGTCGCATTAGACCACACCGCTTGCTAGCTGTATTTTCTTCCATTATGAAGCTGGACGTAGGTAGGCAGTTTGGCCCTGTCTTCCAGTATTGTGTTGGGTCTGAATCCCTAACACAATTCTAGGACGTGTCTGCCATGGCGTATGGAGGATGGGGTTGAATAATTGATACATGCCCAATTCTGTATCCTTCTGCCATTAATTATTTTCTTGTTCATCGGCCGCAGAAGCCGATGAACTGCCGTAGAAGAAGAAAAAGATCCCCACCAATATGAGAACCTGGCACAACAGATTTCCGGTGTGATCTTAAATGAAAATGAGAAATCCTTTGTAGAAAAAGGATTTCCATCATATGTAATCATGAAAATAAAAAATCTTTTGTAAACTGGATTTTCATCATATGTAATCATTATTAATAGATTTGTCTTCTTTTATGCCTTATTGATTCGCTATATTTGTTGTGTGCAGCTTCGACATGTCTGAATAATTTTACGCTGACTCTGATAAACGATTATCCGATCATGTCTCGACTTTCACGCGTAACGGAAGATGCGTAAAAAGCTCTTTAGTATTAACTTGTCTTGAAGATCCAACTATCATGCTATTTTTGGACGAGGAGTCGCGTAGAATTTGAACTGTCACTTCTCTGAGACGAAGAATTTATGTTCAGAACATCATCTTCAAGAATGGCTTCCTGAAAGTTTCCTAAAACAGGACAAGAAATGTCCGCTGAACAGGCCATATTTGAACCTAGATGTAAAGGATTCTGGCCAGACTTCGAATAAACTTCCAATGGCCCAAGAAGAAGAGTCATCTTCAAATGTTGACCTTTGTGTGATTCAGGTACTTAGAATATTTTGTAGCCAAAAGGAGTATTTTCTGCGTAAACCCTTGCAACTGGCCTTCTCGAGTGTAAGATCCAAATGGTCCAGATATACGCATACGTTGTCCTGCATAATTTTAAGATACGCGGAAAGTCATAGATCCTGGGCGTAAGGTCGTAGATTTGTAGCTACTGAGCGTAAAAGCTCCTGAGCGTAAAATCATAGATTTGTAGCCGCTGAGCGTAAAAGCTTCTGTGCGTAAAACCATAGATTTGTGGCTACTGCACGTGAAATCTGGATCCACTGACTGTCCGTCTTCTTTTTCAAATGATAGGCTGACGTGGTCCCAAATCATAACCGACTATTAAATATCGGATTTGGTTAGGGATTCGAAGAGTTATCAAAACTCTATAAATAGCCCAAGGTCTTGAGAGAAAAACCCTTCATCCGTTTTTGCAAAAACCCTTCGTCTCTTTGAGAACTTTTCGTCTTCTTCTCTTCTCTGAGAACTCTGAGTTTAGCCATGGCACCGAAACAGGCTTCCACTGCTAAGGAAAAGAAAGTCGCCTCTTATTCTCGCTCCTCTGCTCAAGCACGAGCAACCCCCATTAAGCTGAGCGAGCCCCGATCTGAACGAAGTGCTCCTCCGACGAGCTACGCTCCGGGCATTACAGGTAAAAGTCTTCGAGAAGAGAAAAACCCTTCGCACATGTTGTACGTGAACGCGTAAGGTCATCTTCTGTGCTAAAAAGCCTCTTTGAGGAAGATGATGCACAGTAATGTTTTATCATTACGCCCACATTCCTAATGTGTTAGCATAAAAACTCCATATTTTTGTAGTCCGGCGTAAAAGCTCCGACTGTCAAAATTTGGCGTATACTACAAACTTTGAGTTTTACGTGTTGGATGTAAATTCCAGCGTAAAAAGCTCAAATTTTGGCAGTCTGGCGTAAAAGCTCAGACTGTTAGATTTAGGCGTATACTACCAACCTTGAGTTTTACGCACTGGAGATAGATTCCAGCGTAAAAACTCAAGTTTTTGCAGTCTGGCGTAAAAGCTCAGACTGTTAGTCTTTAGCGTATATTGCAAGAGTGTAGCGTCTAGCGTCAAAACTGACTTGTTTTCTTGCATTTTGCAGTGGACTTTCAGATCCCTCATTTGGCTGAAGTGATGGGCTCTGCTGCCGGGATGCTGAATTCCAATTATCTGGAGGACTTGTCCCATGTGACATTCCCTATTTCCGGAACCAAGTATCCTGATGAAAGGGGAACTCTGATCTCGTCCCAAGGAGAACGAATGCTGCTGAGTATGATCAGTGGGGAGCCCCTGACATACATAGATGGGACTGAATATAAGAAACCAGCTTTCTTATTCGGGGATATAATTGACAAGCAATCCCAGACGAAGCCCAAGAAGGAAGATTGGGTATTTTCTGCTAAGGGCACGATCATGTATCTGCCAAGGATGCCCAGAGATTACCCTATCTCGGCATTCTTCCATGCCACACATCTTAGGAAGATGATGTGGACTCTGACTCCAGATCTTCATGGGCGGCCAGGGAAGATCTCATACAAGAAAGGATCGAACCGAGGATTCTTTGTGAGCAGTCCTTCAGGCCCTGTTATACCTTTCAGAGGATTACTATCGGGCAGCGTCCCGAGTGAAGATACTTCACTGATCCAACCGGTTCAAATATCGACTTTCTGTAATAACTTTTTGGGGCAGGGAGGAGTGTACCCTAAGGTTAATCCTCGGACAAGTGGGTAGCTTAGTCCCGTGAATCTTCGATGGGCCAGTTCAACTACCTGGGCCCTACAGCACTTCTATACGGAGTTGGAAAGCATTGGCTTGTTCACGGCTGTGAGTGCCATCAGTGTTGGGATACCTCTCAACCCTAACTTGTTCTTGTCTTTGATGGAGCGGCATAACTCGCTCACTGGGAATTTCGCCACTCCGCTAGGGGAGTTGGGCCTGGCCCTTCATAAGATGGCAGAGATTTCAAAGCTGCCAATGGGAGATACTCCGTATGAAGAGTACTTTCCCACAAACAGGAAGCTGAGGGATACAAACCCTCGAGCAGTGGCAGTGTACCAGGAGCTGATGAGCCATTATCTTGCGTGCACCACCTTCTACAAAGAGCCCTCTGATTTGGCCCATGTCAACAAATGGGTATCCTACCTCTTCTTCCACCAGGCCAGAAATGCTAAGCCGGACAAGGTTGTAGATAGCAGAGATAAGCCTTTGAACCTCCTGAGCATGCTTAGTGCCAACACGGTCGATTACCTCATTAAAGACGCAGGGGCTTCAGATTATGTTCTCGATGAGGAGATAGGGGGTTATCCCGCAGGCACTAAAGCCTACAGTTATATGAGGCATTGTCGCAAGCCTCTGTCAAGGGAAGCTCAACTGGCTGGCTTTCTCTCTGTCTGGTTACGCCGATGGGTAGTGCCTGGCATCACGTCCGCGGATCGCATACATCGCAACACCTTATGGCCCGCAGTGCATTTGGTATTTGGAGAAAGACTGGCCCTGCTCCCTGCCATGGTATGTCGGATACAAGCTGGCCTGAGGGCCATCACTAATGGGCTGCTTACAGATGATACCCAACGTGAAGGATTTCCCAGAGTGGAGTTACCATTCATATATTTGATGGGATGGTTAATCCTTCACAATACCAGGGTGATGTCCCCCGGATCTGCCGACGGTTCGAAAAATAATTTTTTGTTGAATTATAAAAATTCCCTATAGAATGTGACCAGCGTCATCGATTGCCGGCGAGCATTAAATTTTGCCCATGGTTGGAAGCTCTTCTACATCGTCCCCCTGTACATATCAATCAACATGGGACTAAACTTCAAGTTGCGGGCCATGGGAAGACTATTCTTTCCCCTGAAGCTTTTTACTGGTTGGTCTGCATTAGACCTTCCCATCTGCTGTACAGAAGTGAGGACCACTACTACTTAGAGCCCTATCTGCACGTGGTGAACATGATAGTAGAAAGTCGAAGAGAAGAACTTGACTCAGTGGAAATGTGGGAAAGATCTGAAAATATCTTACTCAGAGGTAATATGGACGTGGTAAGATATGAATCAGTGGGGATAGAGAAAAATAGGACAGAGGTGATATGGATTTGACCATTTTTTGTGGTGATTGGTTTACTCCGTCTGAGAAAGTGGAGAGACGTAGTTCAGAGGTAATATGAACATAAACTACTCGAAAGCAACAACCTGGGAGGTTTGCTCGGAGGTCACTTGGACATGGCAAACTCAGCTGGGGAAAATGTTTGGACAACAATTCAGAAGTAATATGGACGTGAACCCAAGTCCGAAGAATTCACTTGGAGAGTGATTTGCTGAGTGGAGATAGACCTGAAGGTTGCTCCGCTGGGAAGAGTTTTAGGGACTCATCATCCGGCACTTTTTGAAGGAGCAAATTGCCACATGGGAGTGAGATCAATTTGCCGTGACCTTCTTCTCACTATAAGTGCAAAGTGATGACTTTGGCATCGATCAGCTCCTGGATTCTCCTTTTCAGTACATAGCATGCCTTTGTGGGGTGATGAATGTACCGATGAAAGAGACAATATTCTGGATTATCGACCTTGCCAGCCCTTTCAGGGTGTCTGATGTTGGGTAGCCGAAGCTTGTTTTCCTTCATCAATATATTGAAGATTTCAATGATGTCATCACCATTGAAGAAGAAAGTCCCCTTTGGCTTTCGGGCTTCCGATACCCGAGTCGTACGGTCTTCAGGGAAGATGGTCATAGTTGCATCATCTTCGGACACAGAGGGAATTCTACCCCAAGCTTTGGACGTTGCTCTGTTTTGTCGATGGAGACTACCCCCAGACATGTCGTTGTTTGGTTCTTCTTCTTCTTGTTTGCCTTTGTCCACAGAAGTTGATTTAGAAGGACCTGCCTCTGGTATTACAGGATCAGACTCTGAAGGTCTGGAGTTTGCAAGAGATGCGGTATACCCTAACCCAAAATGAGTTCATTGACAGTAAGGATCACCATGCAATGGTATTCTTCTGCCTTTTCCATAATTGAGACCTGGCTTCAACTTCAAATCATAAACCATGTTTTGCATAATCTTTAAAGCTTGTGGGCTATATTTGTGGACTTACATTTTCCCAGCATCAGACTCGTGAGAATCTTCTTATATAATCGGTCTATTCCGCATTCGACCGAAGATTATTAGATGCTGATCGTTGCGAGAAGGTGGAACAATAAAGACAAATTTTTCATGTGAACCATATATCATGACGACATTAGATGTTGACGCTACTTCCTACATGACTGTAACACCCCGTTCCGCTCAAGCGGACTGCCGACTCAATCGGCAAAAGTATAACTGTCCCGACCCGCTTTGCCTCAAACTAGAAGCAAAGGATATCCAGACTTGTCCCTACAGGAATTCAGCTTAGGCTTTCAGAGGCTCGCTTGACGTATCGCTCTACGAGGCGAATCATCGCTAAGGTGGATGGCTACGGTAAACTTGTCTTTGCTTAGCCAGCACACATAAAATCTGGAATATTCATGCTAGTCGCTAGGTGAATCACCCCCTGCATGCTAATAAATGCAACGCACCTAGCTAAGGGAATAATCACAACTTGTGTTGTTTATGCTAGAACATGGAAATTAAAATACTGCTTATGTTCAGACCCTCGCATGCTAAGTCCCTAACGGTTTTATCTCTCGGCTTACCTTCGGGTCCGAGCAAACGTGTTTACGTATGTTCCTTAGAAACGCATGCTTGTCTGCTTGAATGTTGCCTTGTTTTCATCCAAACCCCGGAAGACTACTAAGTAGTCGTTCCGTGCATGATTGAACCTGCAAGTATCCTGGACCGTTAGGTCACCAAGCAGCCCCGAGCCAGGGGAATGCATCAAGGCAAGTTATTGTAAAAAATAAGATCCAAGTATCTCGTGTACTCATGTTCTAGTGCACTCGTGTTCCAGTGCACTCGTGTTCTCGTGTTCTCGTGTATCTCGTGATAATTGAAAGATCCAAAAAGAAAGTGCATGTCGCGGACAACTCGAAAACAAGGTATAGTTCCACGGACGGTCACCGGGGCACTAGGGCCGATCCGATCCGGATGGAACTTCACGTGTGGTCCCTCGTGTTCGGGCGAGTGGTTTGTAGCGCCTCGTGTACTTTCGTTGCATTCCACTTTCCCGGGACCACATCACGTGTGTAGTCCATCGTGTGCGGGCAAGATGGTTTGTAGCGCATCGTGTACTTTTGTTGCATTCCATCTTGGCCTTGGACTACTTCATGTGCAATCTATCGTGTACGGGCGAGATGGTTCGTAGCGCATCGTGTGCTCTCGTTGCGTTCTATTCTCGTCTGGGATTAGTCCTTTATGGCATTGCCAGCGACTCATGTTCATATAGATAAGTCATCCTCGCTTAGCGGCTATCCGCGTGCGAGTCGTTGCATCGCATCAAAGAACAACTGAGCACACCGAATATTGTCCTGTTCAACGACCCTCGTGTTTGCATATGCTATGCTCTTGAATGTTTATACTTGCCCGTGCTTAAATTAATAATATTTGCCTCAATGTTTGCCTTGGACAGGGAAGGAGATGGTAAGTTGGTAAGTCTCGCCGTGTTTCCTCTCATGTTGCACGGTGCACTGCCCGACACGTTAGGCTATTCAATATTTGCATGAAACTGATTCTAAGGCAACTAGAAAGACAACTTAATAGTTGGTGCACGGAACTTATATTACGTGTTTGGATTTATCGAGCGGGCGAGTAGCTTCCCCTCCAGTGCATTCAATGTACTGATAATCCACCAGTTTGTATGCAGGGTGCGGGAGAACCTCGTTCGGTGCGGATGCCTCCTTCATGCGTGCTAAGGCCAGGAGTTCCCTCTGAAGCCTTACAACGGTGCGTCCGGAACAGAAGCACATATATAAGACATAATGTTGGAACATAGCCCGAACTCGCCTGAACATCGCCTGTACAATCATTCTACAGTTGTAGCCACTTGGCACGCTTTTACTGTTTCAGAGAGAGAGGCTTGAGGGACTTGTAATCTCGGCTATACGCCGCCTGTAACACTTGTTCATATCAATAAAAGAACTTGCTTTACTTCAACTTGTGTTCAATGCTTCCGCTATATTTATAGACTCAGTGAACCTGTTACCGATCGCCTATGCGTTCATGACTCCGCTGCACTCGGACAATCTGTGCGACTCTGTGGCTTAGAACTCTTGCCGCCAGCCAATGAACCATGGCCTTGCACGGACGTGGATCACGCTCGTGCGGCATCACGCCCGGATGGGTCAAGCGATCGTTCCGGGGAGCGCTGGCGAGGGTGATTCCCGCCTAGCGGGAACGGTCGATTTGCCTGCGGGAGATCGAGGCGTGACATGTTGGTATCAGAGCCTGGCTTCTACGCCTTTGTACTTCGATTCGATATCTCTGTTTCGAAAGCTCGTTCGTGGGTTATGTGCACGATCTCTCTCAATGCCTCGATGGGATGTTCCAATAATAAGTCTAAATACTTTCAAAATACGTTTTGAATGATATATTTGCTTGTCTGGTTGTATGCTGCGAGTGGCCTTTGTGCCAACCTGTGCGAACCCTTGAGAGTATCGCTAGTAGCTTGTTCGATTTTACTAACTCTAAGTTTGGTTGAATGCATCTATTCGAGGGACGCCTTGAACTAGTGCACCATCCAAGACTTAAGAAAAGGTGAAACTCGAGTGCTGAGACTTCGCTATCACTGAGCTGGTTGACGTGCTCACACTAGAAGTGCACTTCGAAAGTGCGCACGATCCAGTCTAAACGATATGCTGATTTCGACGCTTGTGCAAGTGAATATCCAAATGAACAAGTACAATGACTTGTCTAAGATTGCCTCAACCCTAGATTACTGCTTGTCCTCAGTAAGTCTCGAGGACGAGACTTTTTCTGAGTTGGGTAGGATGTAACACCCCGTTCCGCTCAAGCGGACTGCCGACTCAATCGGCAAAAGTGCAACTGTCCCGACCCGCTTTGCCTCAAACGAGAAGCAAAGGATATCCAGACTTGTCCCTACAGGAATTCAGCTTAGGCTTTCAGAGGCTCGCTTGACGTATCGCTCAACCGAGGCAAATTATCGCTAAGGTGGGTGGCTACGGTGAACTTGTCTTTGCTTAGCCAGCACACATAAAATCTGGAATATTCATGCTAGTCGCTAGGTGAATCACCCCCTGCATGCTAATAAATGCAACGCACCTAGCTAAGGGAATAATCCCAACTTGTGTTGTTTATGCTAGAACATGGAAATTAAAATACTGCTTATGTTCAGACCCTCGCATGCTAAGTCCCTAACGGTTTCATCTCTCGGCTTACCTTCGGGTCCGAGCAAACGTGTTTACTTATGTTCCTTAGAAATGCATGCTTGTCTGCTTGAATGTTGCCTTATTTTCATCCAAACCCCGAAAGACTACTAAGTAGTCGTTCCGTGCATGATTGAACCTGCAAGTATCCTGGACCGTTAGGTCACCAAGCAGCCCCGAGCCAAGGGAATGCATCAAGGCAAGTTATTGTACAAAAACAAGATCCAAGTATCTCGTGTACTCGTGTTCCAGTACATTCATGTTCCAGTGCACTCGTGTTCTCGTGTTCTCGTGTATCTCGTGATAATTGAAAGACCCAAAAAGAAAGTGTATGTTGCGGACAACTCGGAAACGAGGTATAGTTTCACGGACGGTCACCGGGGCATTGGGGCCGATCCGATCCGGATGGAACTTCACGTGTGGTCCCTCGTGTTCGGGCGAGTGGTTTATAGCGCTTCGTGTACTTTTATTGCATTCCACTTTCCCGGGACCACATCATGTGTGTAGTCCATCGTGTGCGGGCAAGATGGTTTGTAGCGCATCGTGTACTTTTGTTGCATTCCATCTTGGCCTTGGGCTACTTCATGTATAATCCATCATGTACAGGCGAGATGGTTCGTAGCGCATCGTGTGCTCTCGTTGCGTTCCATTCTCGTCTGGGATTAGTCCTTTATGGCTTTGCCAGCGACTCATGTTCATATAGATAAGTCATCCTCGCTTAGCGGCTATCCGCGTGCGAGTCGTTGCATCGCATCAAAGAAAAACTGAGCACACCGAATATTGTCCCGTTCAATGACCCTCGTGTTTGCATATGCTATGCTCCTGAATGTTTATACTTGCCCGTGCTTAAATTAAAAATGTTTGCCTTGGACAGGGAAGAAGATGGTAAGTTGGTAAGTCTCGCCGTGTTTCCTCTCATGTTGCACGGCGCACTGCCCGACACGTTAGGCTATTCAATATTTGCATGAAACTAATTCTAAGGCAACTAGAAAGACAACTTAATAGTTGGTGCACGGAACTTATATTACGTGTTTGGATTTATCGAGCGGGCGAGTAGCTTCCCCATCAGTGCATTCAATGTACTAATAATCCACCAGTTTGTATGCATGGTGCGGGAGAACCTCGTTCGGTGCGGATGCCTCCTTCGTGCGTGCTAAGGCCAGGAGTTCCCTCTGAAGCCTTGCAACGGTGCATCCGGAACAGAAGCACATATACAAGACATAATGTTGGAACATAGCTCGAACTCGCCTGAACATCGCCTGTACAATCATTCTACAGTTGTAGCCACTTGGCACGCTTTTACTGTTTCAGAGAGAGAGGCTTGAGCGACTTGTAATCTCGGCTATACGCCGCCTGTAACACTTGTTCATATCAATAAAAGAACTTGCTTTACTTCAACTTGTGTTCAATGCTTCCGCTATATTTGTCGACTCAGTGAACCTGTTACCGATCGCCTATGCGTTCATGACTCCGCTGTACTCGAACAATCTGTGCGACTCTGTGGCTTAGAACTCTTGCCGCCAGCCAATGAACCATGGCCTTGCACGGGCGTGGATCACGCTCGTGCGGCATCACGCCCGGATGGGTCAAGCGATCGTTCCGCGGGAGCGCTGGCGAAGGTGATTCCCGCCTAGCGGGAACGGCCGATTTGCCTGCGGGAGATCGGGGTGTGACATGTTGGTATCAGAGCCTGGCTTCTACGCCTTTGGACTTCGATTCGATATCTCTATTTCGAAAGCTCGTTCGTGGGTTATATGCAGGCTCTCTCTCAATGCCTCGATGGGATGTTCCAACAATAAGTCTAAATACTTTCAAAATGCGTTTTGAATGATATGATTGCTTGTCTGGTTGTATGCTGCGAGTGGCCTTTGTGCCAACCTGTGCGAACCCTTGAGAGTATCGCTAGTAGCTTGTCCGATTTCACTAACTCTAAGTTTGGTTGAATGCATCTATTCGAGGGACGCCTTGAACTAGTGCACCATCCAAGACTTAAGAAAAGGTGAAACTCGAGTGCTGAGACTTCGCTATCACTGAGCTGGTTGACGTGCTCACGCTAGAAGTGCACTTCGAAAGTGCGCACGATCCAGTCTAAGCGATATGCTAATTTCGACGCTTGTGCAAGTGAATATCCAAATGAACAAGTACAACGACTTGTCTAGGATTGCCTCAACCCTAGATTACTGCTTGTCCTCAGTAAGTCTCGAGGACGATACTTTTTCTGAGTTGGGTAGGATGTAACACCCCATTTCGCTCAAGCGGACTGCCGACTCAATCGGCAAAAGTGCAACTGTCCCGACCCGCTTTGCCTCAAACGAGAAGCAAAGGATATCCAGACTTGTCCCTACAGGAATTCAGCTTAGGCTTTCAGAGGCTCGCTTGACGTATCGCTCTACCGAGGCGAATTATCGCTAAGGTGGGTGGCTACGGTGAACTTGTCTTTGCTTAGCCATCACACATAAAATCTGGAATATTCATGCTAGTCGCTAGGTGAATCACCCCCTGCATGCTAATAAATGCAATGCACCTAGCTAAGGGAATAATCCCAACTTGTGTTGTTTATGCTAGAACATGGAAATTGAAATACTGCTTATGTTCAGACCCTCGCATGCTAAGTCCCTAACGGTTTCATCTCTCGGCTTACCTTCGGGTCCGAGCAAACGTGTTTACTTATGTTCCTTAGAAACGCATGCTTGTCTGCTTGAATGTTGCCTTGTTTTCATCCAAACCCCGGAAGACTACTAAGTAGTCGTTCCGTGCATGATTGAACCTGCAAGTATCCTGGACCGTTAGGTCACCAAGCAGCCCCGAGCCAGGGGAATGCATCAAGGCAAGTTATTGTACAAAAACAAGATCCAAGTATCTCGTGTACTCGTGTACTCGTGTTCCAGTGCACTAGTGTTTCAGTGCACTCGTGTTCTCGTGTTCTCGTGTATCTCGTGATAATTGAAAGACCCAAAAAGAAAGTGCATGTCGCGGACAACTCAGAAACGAGGTATAGTTCCACGGACGGTCACCGGGGCACTGGGGCCGATCCGATCCGGATGGAACTTCACGTGTGGTCCTTCGTGTTCGGGCGAGTGGTTTGTAGCGCCTCGTGTACTTTCGTTACATTCCACTTTCTCGGGACCATATCACGTGTGTAGTCCATCGTGTGCGGGCAAGATGGTTTGTAGCGCATCGTGTACTTTTGTTGCATTCCATCTAGGCCTTGGACTACTTCATATGTAATCCATCGTGTACGGGCGAGATGGTTCGTAGTGCATCGTGTGCCCTCGTTGCGTTCCATTCTCGTTTGGGATTAGTCCTTTATGGCTTTGCCAGCGACTCATGTTCATATAGATAAGTCATCATCGCTTAGCGGCTATCCGCGTGCGAGTCGTTGCATCGCATCAAAGAACAACTGAGCACACCAAATATTGTCCCGTTCAACGACCCTCGTGTTTGCATATGCTATGCTCCTGAATGTTTATACTTGCTCGTGCTTAAATTAATAATATTTGCCTCAATGTTTGCCTTGGACAGGGAAGGAGATGGTAAGTTGGTAAGTCTCGCCGTGTTTCCTCTTATGTTGCACGGCGCACTGCCCGACACGTTAGGCTATTCAATATTTGCATGAAACTGATTCTAAGGCAACTAGAAAGATAACTTAATAGTTGGTGCACGGAACTTATATTACGTATTTGGATTTGTCGAGCGGGCGAGTAGCTTCCCCATCAGTGCATTCAATGTACTAATAATCCACTAGTTTGTATGCATGGTGCGGGAGAACCTCGTTCGGTGCGGATGCCTCCTTCGTGCGTGCTAAGGCCAGGAGTTCCCTCTGAAGCCTTGCAACGGTGCATCTGAAACAGAAGCACATATACAAGACATAATGTTGGAACATAGCCCGAACTCGCCTGAATATCGCCTGTACAATCATTCTACAGTTGTAGCCACTTGGCACGCTTTTACTGTTTCAGAGAGAGAGGCTTGAGCGACTTGTAATCTCGGCTATACGCCGCCTGTAACACTTGTTCATATCAATAAAAGAACTTGCTTTACTTCAACTTGTGTTCAATGCTTTCGCTATATTTGTCGACTCAGTGAACCTGTTACCGATCGCCTATGCGTTCATGACTTCGCTGTACTCGGACAATCTGTGTGACTCTGTGGCTTAGATTGTCACGCCCGGATGGGTCAAGCGATTGTTCCGCGGGAGCGCTGGCGAGGGTGATTCTCGCCTAGCGGGAACGGCCGATTTGCCTGCGGGAGATCGGGGCGTGACAATGACCTCCCCACGCTTGGTAGTTAGGGTCACTAAATCTTGATTTTGACCCCTGTTTTTGCATTTCTGGATCAAGAAATCACGTAAATCAGAGGGATTAACAGAAGAAGAAGAAGGCTTATTCTGCCTTTTTATATCAGTAGGGGTATGGAGATTGGGAACCATAACTCTCTCCCTGCCATAAGAATACAGCAGTTCAGCCATGTGAGTGACATATGATCCATCATCCGTCTGAGGAGCGTATTTTCTCGTAGAACAGGTCTTCTTTACGCGGACGAGCTTATCCTGGTGTAATTTGGAGTTTTGCAAAGGTTCGCGTAAAATAGGAGAAGTCTTCAAACGGCCTCCATTATCACGCGTAATCTGAAGAGCGGGCGACTTCTTCTCTTGGTGGTGTACAAGCCTAGAGATCGGGAGATTCGCCACTCATTTTCCCTTGATGTGATCCAAGGGTACATCTGCCTCCTTATAGATGGGAGATGTATTTTTACGCGCAGGACGCGTTTGAAATTTCTGAATTGGTGCTGAGGTCTTGTCAGAAATTAAGTCTGCCACGTCAGAGACGGGAGACGAAGTTTTACGCGCAGGGCGCGTTTGAAAATTCTGAATTGGCGTTGAGGCCTTGTCAGAAATTAAGTCTGCCGCGTCAGAGACGGGAGAAGAATTTTTACGCGTAGGGCGCGTTTGAAATTTCTGAATTGGCACTGAGGCCTTGTCAGAAATTACGTCTGCCACATCAGAGATGGGAGACGAAGTTTTACACGCAGAGCGTATAGGTTGTGATGTCACAACCTTGTTGATCGGAGAGAGAGAGCATGCAGGAAGGGTAGAGGATGTCCGGGGCATCCATACTTTATGCAACTTCTTGTTGTCCTGGACAGAGAGGGAATGAGAGCTACCCCCTGCGCGAAGCATGTCTTCATAAGCAGATTGGTCGAATTGGACGACCAAAGTCTTCTTCGTTGATCCGACGGATACATCATCGTGTTGAGCAATGGCTTTCTCGTCAGATGAGAAAGTAGTCCCCAACAGAGTCGCCATCTTGTGTTTGATGATAAACGAAAGAAATGAAACTAGGTTTATACGAAACCCTTTCTTTGTTTACAAACAAGAAAAGAGAGTACAATTAATCCTATACGAGGATGTTAAGTACAAAAAAAAAATTGATTCTGGGGAAATTTTGCTATAGGAGTCTTATCTACGGTCGATCACTTTGTCTCTTGGACCACACGATGACGAAGAAGTGCTGTAGAAAAAGAAGAAGCTTCAAAGACTGCAGGAAGGATTGAACTCTCGTTGCCAAAGTTGTCAATCAACACTCTCTGTATGAGCTCTCTTTCTGATCTCTCTGATCTCTTTGATCCTTACCGATCTTCACCTCTCTCTCGACCTCTTCCCCCCGTTCTCCTGTGGCCAAAAATCTCTATTTATAGAGCTCGGCCACAGTAACTGACTAGTCGGCGTAGAAACCAAACAGCGGAAAGAGTTGCACCTTTTACGCGGCGATTATAATAACTGCTACCCACGTCTGAATGATCTCCTGAATCTGCGTGTGACGCGTGTCCCATTATGAGGTAACACGTATAACTGTTTCGAAGATCATGGCATGCAAGCCACGTAGGTAACTGCCCCTCGCGTAGAGATGGTTGGCATAAAAGCCAAATAACTGTCTCGTTGGCGTAAAAGCCAAATAGTTATTTTGTTGGCATAAAAGCCAAATAGCTGTCCTATTGGCGTAAAAGCCAAGTAGCTGTCTTGATGGCATAAAATCCAAGTAGTTGTCTTGATGGCGTAAAAGCCAAGTAGCTGTCTTGATGGCGTAAGAGCCAAGTAGCTGTCTTGATGGCGCAAAAGCCAAGTAGCTGTCTTGATGGCGTAAAAGTCAAGTAGCTGTCTTGATGCGGCATAGGTAGATAACCAGCGTAAACTAGCCAATTATCCTTCCTTGACTGAGGTCTTGAGCGTATTTTGGGCCAAGTAGCCTTGTCACGTACCTTTGCAAATATAGCCTGAGTTGGCGTATTTCGAGGAGATGGCATACGGCGTACTCCTATAGTTGAAAATAGCCTGGTTGGCGTATTTCGAGGAGATAACATACGGCGTGCTCCTATAGTTAAAAATAGCCTGTTTGGCGTAACATGCAGGGATGGTGACGTGAGCGTATTAGCTCTAATTTTAGCTCTCTAGTCATTAAAAGTAGAACCAAATCTCGTGCATTAAATGCAGAGATCTGCCCCCATCTCGCGCATTAACTGCAGAGACGTGCCTCGAGTTCTGTACGAAGAACAACTTTTGACGTGGCATCTAGTTTCGTCTTATCTTGAGCGTAAAAGCTTATCTCTGCCTGTGTAGATAGGCAGCGTATTCCTTGAATGCGTAAACAACGTCTTACATCAAGGATTATGTCACTAAACGACAGTCTGGGTCTTTGTACAGAATCATCATTACAGCCGTCCTCTTGATCGTCGTGCAGTACTCTTTGTCAAGAGTCAGGTTCAATGTTTTGTCTGACAGGTTTATTCGAGGAATACGAAGAGTTCCTCGTACAACTTCACGCTGCATTAAAAGCAAATATATTTTATGCCGAAGTGGCGATGTAGCAACCTCTTTACGCCAAAGCAGTCTGGAGTAATATTTTACGTGGGTTATTTTAGAGCTCTGTTTTACGCTGTATAGCGTTGAAGCTCTGTTGTACGCCAATGGCTCTGAAGTCATATCTTTCGCCACACAGTGCTGGAGCTCTGTTTTACGCGGGCTTCATGCATATTGGGGGTATTACGCGTATATTTCCCCAGCGTATTTTTTATGCTTCTACAAACATGTCATCCCTATGCCATGAAATGAATCTAGGATTCAACTAGAAAGATCACCATATAACTGTTTGCATTGACTATTTACTTAGTGTAGACTTAGACGTGTGGGTTATCCCGCTCACCAGTACGGCTGTGTACTGACCCACGTTTGTGGGCATTATTTCAGGTACGCAGGTGTAGTGGCACTGCTTGGATATACGGGACATGATGTATGAACTGTAAGTACCTTTGTGTGCTAGAGAAAAGAGCAAGAGTATTGCATCGCCTTGGAGGCAAAATGTCTTTATGGCATTTTATTTGGACCATATCGAGAGCTTCGCTGCGTATTACTCTGATGTGTGCTTGGTACACAATACTTGACTTTCGTTGCAACTTGGTCGTTTCGATGATAACTTTGGTGTTTGGCAACATCGGCTTGTACTAGCACAACTCCAGGCTCGTATGGCATCACGTCCCGATGAGAACGATTGTCCCGTGGGAGAGCTGCAACGTGGTAATTCACGTTCAGTAGGAACTATTGAGCTTTTGGGAGATTGGGGCGTGACAACTATCGCTGCTCTGGATATCGAAAGTTTCTCCTTGAAGTTTTGAGGACAAAATTTTTTGTTGGTGGGTAAGTATGTAGTGCCCCGTTCCATGTAGGCACTATGTACAAGAGATATCGCTTAGCTGGCTCGAGCGAAAGCCTTCTCGAAAAATTTTTAATCGAAACACAAGATGATTGATCTAGGTGAGTGGGCAGAACTTCATTCTCTGATTCTTGTACTCCTTAATAATGAATCTGAGTTTTTGAATGCTTGTTCTAAGATGATAGTTTCATAAGAAGAATAATAGAACCTGCCTTTGCATGCTTAATAAAAGAACTCGTATAACTTATCATTGAAACGAACCTGCTTGCCTAACTAGAGAACTTTAATGCTTGTCTCAAAAAAAGAGAGATAAAACCATTGTCATGCTATTGCATGCTTAGTTACACGGACACCGCTGTCGAACGAACCGCTGCCATGCTAATAGACAAGAGAAATAGATGTTCATATATTTCCATCGTATATGCTAAAGAAAGAGTAGAAATGCATGCTTAGTTAAAGAGATAAAGAACGGTTTCAATGCTTGCTTGCTTAAATAGAGATTGTTATATGTTTCCATAGAAGTTATCGAAATACTTGAACGGTATCAGAGAAATGGCAGCCCGTCTTCACAAGAGATAGAAATGGCGGCCTGTCCTCACTGAGACAAAGACAGAGATAGAGAGAAAAGATTGAATATATGCTTGTTATTGAACTGTTGCATCCATATAGAGTTTATCTGATAGAGTTACATTCATGCATTGGTCTTAGACAACTTGTGCACAAGGATCATCCCACGAACGGTTTTTTGGGGCACTGGAGATCGTTCACCCTCGGGGAGGGGGGGGGGGGGTCAGAGGAATACCTGAGGCAAAGAAGTCCTCACGATCATGAGGTATTCATGTCTATTAGATAGCTGGTTCACGTGTCAAAGCAGCTAAGTATATGAGCGAGTATATATTAGTGTAGCGCTGGGCCGTGATAACACCGCTTATAATCTTGATGAAGTAGACTCATGGACCATCATATAGTTAGATCGCATGCTAGGATTCAGCCTTCTTGTATACCTAACTGTTTAATGCAGAGACGGACAGAGAAAGAGAGAACCTTATACATAAATGTTTATACAAATTGTTGCATGTCTGCTGCAGGAATAATCGCTCAAAAAAGGGTAAGAATCACTGAATAAGTGATATGCATGATATCAAACATACTCTCTTATATTGAATGCTTAAATAGAGAAATCTTATTTTCTTATATGCTTCTATCTCGTTTACACGATAAGATGATAATTGCTAAGAGAAAGAGAGAGAGAGAGAGAGATGCTAGGAAGATAGTCCACTAGATGTATGCTAGAGTCTTTGAAGAAATGATATGACTCACGAGAAACACTGCGCACCAGAGATAGTAAATGATTTTGCTTATCGTTCATGAACTGCTTGTCTTGCCTGCTTGCTTATAAATCGAACATGAACTCTGTTTTCAAAGATGTTTCCAAAAGAAGTAATATGACCCCGTTCCTGTGCTGCATGCAACGAACCTAGGTAAAACTAGAATGATCACTAGTAATGTGATATTTTATGACATGCTTACTTAGTGTTGGTTTTAGTGAATGTTGCTTCTGTTCGTTGATTTTAGACTCACTAGTACTTTCTCCAAAGTGCTGACCCAACAACAGTTTACTTGTTCGCATGTGCTGGATCGTACGAGGAAGAGATAGACTTGCCTCATCCCCAGGACCCGAAAATCTGGTTTCGATGCCTTGAGCCGTATCGATTGCTTTGAGCTGCTTTTGTATAGAGGGACATAATATATGGAACGATGCTATTGTATTCAGAGAACCTCGTGCCTTGATCTTTGCTCCGTATACTCAGATGGATTATTGTTTGCAAAACTGTTCCTCCGCTGCGTACTCGATCGATTCGATGATAGCCACAACTTTAACAATGTTGTCTTGTGCGGGCGCAATCCCAGGCTCGCACGTCATCACGTTCTGATGGAAATGATCGTCCTGCGGGAGCGCTGGAGCAGTGATTCGTGCCTAACACTGGCGTAGTGATCCGTACTCACCGCAAAGTCGGTCGCCTTTTCTGCTGAGATAAGATTACGCATCTTCTCTAGGAACATGTCATCCTTTTGAACGGACTTAACTTTCTCTAACAAGTCCTGTTCGAGGCACAACTGAGCCACATGCGCCCCCTTTTTGTATCTGATTCGGAGTGTAATGCCCAAACTTTCGAGATCCCTTCGTAACTTGTCATTGATAGCTAATCTTCCAACAAACACTCGACTCATTGCATCAGCTACAACGTTGCCCTTGCCCGGTGTATATCAGATCATCAAGTCAAAGTCGCTAAGGCGTTTAAGCCAACATCATTGCTTTAGATTCAAATCCTTTTGAGTATAGAGGTATTTGAGGCTTTTATGGTCCGTGAAGATTTTACACGGTATTGCCATAACTTCAACGCGAACAGCACCGTTGTAAGTTCCAGGTTGTGCATTGAATAGTTCTATAGTTCCATTCGTGAGGCTTTAACTATCTCGACACAAAGGCTATCACTTTGTCCCTCTGCATAAGGACACATCCCAAACCCTTTTCTGAAGCATCACTATAGATCTTAAAATTATCTGGTCCATCCGGAAGGGTAAGAATCGGTGCTGAGACGAGTCATTGCTTTAATTCCACAAATGAAGCTTCATAGTCGTCCGACCATGCAAACGTTACTCCTTTTCAAGAGATGAATTAGAGGCGAAGCGATCCGTGAAAAATCTTTTATGAATCTCCTGTAGTAGCCTGTTAGACCAAGAAAGCTTCAAATATTATTGGCTGACTCTGGTCTCTTCCATTTCATATTGGCTTCAACTTTCTTCGGGTCGACTGGAATGCCCTCCGCGGAAATGATGTGCCCGAGGAAATATATGTTGTCCAACTAGAACTCGCACTTGCTTAGCTTTACGAACAACTTATTGTCACGAAGAGTTTGAAGCACCATCCGCATGTGTCCTGCGTGTTCATCCTTATTCTTCGAGTACACTAAGATGTCTTCTATGAATACTACCATAAAATTATCGACGAATGGTCGTAATACACGGTTCATCAAATCCATGAATGCGGTAGGAGCATTCATCAGTCCGAACGGCATTACAGAAAACTCATAATGGCCATAGCAGATCCGAAATGCTGACATCAGCATTTCCTCTGGCTTGATCTTTAATTGGTGGTAGCCAAAGCGAAGGTATATCTTCGAAAACACTGACGCTCTTTGCAGCTGATCAAAGAGGTCGTCAATCCTGGGCAGGGGATACTTGTTTCGGATAGTGACCTTATTTAGCTTCCGATAGTCGCAGAGTCACAACGTTCCATCTTTCTTCTTTACAAAAAGTACCGGCGTGCCCCAAGGAGACACGCTCGGATGAATGTACCCACGGTCAAGCAGTTCTTGTAGTTGGCACTTTAACTCCTTTATTCTAGCAGGGGCCATTCGATATTTGGCTTTGGAAATCGGTTGGGTATTTGGGAATGTATTGATGGTGAACTCGATTTTTCGGTCAGGTGGCATGCCAGGTAGTTCGTTCGAAAACACATCAGGGAATTCCGCCACAATGGAAGAAGACTCAACGTTTGCATAATCCAGTTGCGTATCCCAAACCGACGCTAAGTATCCCTCGCATCCAGAGTGTAGCATCTGCTTAGCTGGCATCGTAGAAATTACCATGCAGGTTTTTGACACATCTGTTGCTGAACCACTAGTGTAGCAGAATCCGGCCTCTCCAAGTAGACGGAAGACGACTCATTTCTATGCACATTCGATAGTTATCGAGCAAGCACCGAGACAATGCATCCCTAAGATGATGTCATAATCCCGAACATCTAGGACTAATACATCGAGCGAGAGTTTTCTTTCCCCAATACAGACATAACCGCCCTGACATACCGAATGGACAGGTATCTTCTTGCCCGATGGGATGCTAACACTATGGTCTAGATATAATGGTGTCATTTCTATCTTATTTTTCACGACAAAATTTGTGGATATAAAGCTATGCATAGCACCAGAATCAAATAGCACGCGAGCAGGAATATTATTGAAAAGCAATAGACCTGACATAACAGTGATCGATGCTAGGGCCTCTTTCCGTGTCAAAGCGTACACCTGGCCTTGAGCTTGACGACGCTCTTGCTATGGCGTAGCTCGGTTGGCTTGAGGTGTTGAGGCAGAATTTGGATGTTGAGGGCGACGTTCAGAGTAGTACGGGCAGTCACGAATCTCATGGTTTGGATCACCACAAATGAGGCATAACTTGTATTTCTTGCGACAATTGTCGATCGTGTGCTCTGGCTTCTTACAATAGGAACATGGTTGCCCTGGGTTTCCTCTCTGCTGACCGCCGTTATTTAGATGCTTTGGAGCGGTGTTTCCTCTTGTGTTGCTAGGGCGCTTGTGATTAGAACTATGCACAGTGTCGGCTACAACTGAAGGATACTGCGGTTCAAGGAAAAAGGCATAATTGAGAACTTTTTGCTAAGATATTGGGGAACAACTATGTGCGCATTGATGGCAGGTCTCAGGCCGCCTTCTAATCATCTTGCATGACTCGCCGCATCAGGTAGGTATGAGCTTACAAATTTGGCGAGCCGATTGAATTCGACGGAGTACTGCTTCACTGTCATATTGCCTTGGCGGAGCTGCACGAACTCGTTCTTCTTTTGCCGACGAACGGGAGGGGGTATGAACTCCTCTTAAAATGTGCCATGGAAGGTAGCCCACGCGATCGTCTCCTCTTCATCGCCTACTGAGAGAGATCTTTGATGCACATCCCACCAATCGTGCGTATTCAAATGGAGCTACAATTGGGCGCACATGACACGCTTCTCCTTATGTACCTCCAGCAATTTAAAGTAATCCTCAAGCTCTGCCAATCAATCTAGAGTCACGACCGGATCCTCAGTCCCTTTGAATGGCGTGTTGTAGACCTTCTTGAAGTCGACAAAGTCGAAGGTAGTCACTTTCTTCTTCTTTAGAGTATGAGGCATTTCGACTTCAGGCGTGGGTCGCTCCAACGTTGCCGTTGCTGTCGTTGTAGAATGGTTTGAGTCCAAGGTTTGAACGATCTGTTGTAGGACATCTACCTGCTTTTGTTGGACTGTAAATCGGGCTTCAAGATTGCCTTCGAACTTGCTCTGTCATTCTTCTGCCCGCTTCTCGGCTCGCTCATAGCGAGCCTTATCTCTCTGGTGGCTTGCTTCAAGCATCCACATCATTCGCTCAATCGGGTCGACAGGGGGCATGGCTCGCTGGCTTCTGGGACTTCCCGATGTGCCGAAACTACTTTCCTGGGCTTGTACCTCTCCAGGTGCTAGCGCTGACGCTTGCGCTTGAGTTATTCCTTCAAAAGAAAGTAACTTGCATCAGGCTCATAATATATTATGGACTCACTGTATGAAACGTATCTCATTTTGGCCAAACGAGTTCAAGAGTTCGCATAGGGAATAGATCGTTAAAGGAACTTTTTCGACACGTGGGTCAAAGAAACTTGAAGCTGTGCTCTGATACCAATATGTCACGCCCCAATTTCTGTAGAATCAATAGTCGTCCCCCGAGCGTGACGTCGTGCATGGCCAGGTTGCATATCACACAAGGCCAAGGTATTTTATATAACGAGCACATATTCAAAGTACGTATCTAATTGATCAAAATATTAAAACATGGAAAATGTTCTCTTTACTGATAATGAACATCTTTATACAAACCCTTGAACAAGTCGGATAATTGCTGCACGGGCTTACAAAAGTGGACACAAAATGAGATAGTCGTCATGTACATTACATTATTTTATTAAAATTTTAAAGCAATAGACACCTTCGGGCGAAGCTATCGCCTTTCCACGGAGCTGCATAAGATGTGTGCACGAGCTCCTGGAACTTCAAAATGTTTCTTCGAAGGCACGATCAGGGCGTGCCGGTAGGTAGACTGGATTGGGAAGTTGCTTTAGCTTCTTTCAGGATCTCCTTGGCGTAGGAAACATGTTACAACGAGATTCAATACATCGAAATACACTGGTGAAGGCGATCTAACCTAACTATACCAATCAACACATTGTTTATATGAAGCATGCAATTTATTATGTGAACTTTCTATCTTGCCTTATTCTTTTTTACAAGCAAGCATTAGATATGAAATTTACTGAAATAAATATGCCACCGTTCGGTGACTTTTACTTGTCCATCTGAACCACCTGCACAATACTTACCATGACATTCCCTTCCATGAAGACATAGTTAGCTTGCATCGTTTAAATATGCGAGGAAATCACTGACGTGATGCCATAATGGACGAGTTATAGTCTTGGATGAGAATTGTATGCAAGGAAGATTCATGAGGGGCTACAAACCATACTATCCAGCACAAGAGACTATCATAAAGTTTTGTCCGGATCGGATCGGTGCTAGTGCCCCAGCGACCGTCCGCAGGAACTAAGACCTTGTGCACAAGTTGCCCGTGATCAAATAAAATCTATACTAAGTTATCAATTGATGTAGTTTAAGGCAATACGAGCACGAGACAAGTGACATGGCATGATCTGTTTTATATAGTCTTCCTGATCAGTTTATTGTATAGCAATGTGTACATAGCATAATTATAGAAGAAGTATACATTCTATCTTGAATTGAAACACTATGAAAGAACATTTAGGTGAACTAGCATGCAATAAGGTAACCGTTTCCAAGTTGGTTGACAAGCACAAGTAATCCAAGTCTATTACTTTTTATCTTGACATCTTTTAGTTATTTTGGTATCGTTTGATTAGAACAATCAAGATGGCAAGATTTTAGATGTGAAGACTTGGAAAAAGGGTCAACTAAATTGAATTATAGCCACTCACAAGTTTGTTAGAGAGAGAAAAGGAAAGAGGTGCTTCAAAACTCCGCTCGTTTGACGTCTACTGCACGATCACCTGAATTACCACAAACAGATTATCAATACCTCTTCTACCCTTTCCATCGAAACCGTTCAAGAAAATGCAAATATGAAAACTAACTCAAAAGCACGAAAGCAACAAGGCGAAACGAAAACTAGGCATGAAAACTTGCAGCAGAGAGGTCCCTCTTGACTCAGCCGCTAAGTCCATCCTTGGGGCACGGTCCACTGAATATGGAAATCGATTATGAAGAAACAAATCCATAATGAGGAAAAGATCTTGATTCAATTGATCCCAATCGAACGATACCGAAAGTGTTTCTTAGCTGCGCTCCCCGAAAAGGAGTAACGGGAAACCACATCCTAACCAACTAATTGGAAGTTTTGTCCATGAAACTTAGGAAAAGAACCTTACAATATGAAACAATGAAGAAAACTTTTCTTTCATCTCAGACTCAAGCTCCCAGGTCGATTCTTCGACCGAATGATTTCTCCAAAGCACGCGCATGAGAGGAACCGAACAACTTTGAAGCAGCTTCTCTTTGTGATCCAAGATCCGCACAGGGTGTTCAACATACGTCAAGTCCGCCTTCAAGTCCAGTTGATCAAGATCCACCACATGACTCAGGTCATACACGTACTTCCTAAGCTGTAAAACATGGAAGATATCGTGCACTTCAGATAGTGACGGTGGTAGGACAATATTGTAGTACCCCGTTCTACGTAGGCACCATGTACAAGAGATCACTTTGCTGGTTCGAGCGGAAGCCTTCTCGGAGAGTTCCTAATCGAAACACAAGATGATTGGTGTATGTGAGTGGGCAGAACTTCATTCTCTGATTCTTGCATGCCTAATATTGGATCTGAGATTTTGAATGCTTGTTCTGAGAAGATAGTTTCATAAGAAGAATGATAGAACATGTCTCTGCATGCTTAATAAGAGAACTCGAATAGCTTGTCACTAAAACGAACTTGCTTGCCTAACTAGAGAAATTTAATGCTTGTCTAAAAAGAGAGAGAGATAGAACCATTGCCATGCTAAGAAAATATAGAAATATTGTATGCTTAGTTACACAAATACCGCTATCGAACGAACCGCTGCCATGCTAATAGACAAGAGAAATAGATGTTAATATATTTCTATCGTATATGCTAAAGAAAGAGTAGAATTGCATGCTTAGTTAAAGAGATAGAGAACTATTTCCATACTTGCTTGCTTAAATAGAGATTGTTATATGTTTCCATAGAAGTTATCGAAATGCTTGAACAGTATAAGGGAAATGATAGCCAGTCTGCATAAGAGAAAGAAATGGCGGCCTTTCCGCACCGAGACAGAGAAAGAGATAGAGAGAAGAGGTTAAATATATGCTCGTTATTGAACTGTTGCATCCATATAGAGTTTATCTGATAGAGTTGCATTCATGCATTGGTCTTAGACAACTTGTGCACAAGGATCATCCCACGAACAATTTTCTGGAGCAATGGGGATCGTTTGCCCTGGGAGGGGATCAGAGGAATACCTGAGGCAAAGAAGTCCTCGTGATCAGGGGGTATTAATGTCTATTAGATAGCTGGTTCACGTATCAAAGCAGCTAAGTATATGAACGAGTATACATTAGTGCAATGTTGGGCCATGATAACACCGCTTCTAATCTTGAGGAAGTAGACTCATAGACCATCATATAGTTAGGTTGCATGCTATAATTCAGCCTTCTTGCATACCTAACTGTTTGATACAGACGGATAGAGAAAGAGGGAACCTTATACATATATATTTATGCAAATTATTGCTAACTTGTATGTCTGTTGCAGGTATAACCACTCGACAAAAAGGGTAAGAATCACTGAATAAGTGATATACGTGATACCGAACATGCTCTCTTATATTGAATGCTTTCATAGAGAAGTCTTATTTTCTTATATGCTTCTATCCCGTTCACACGATAAGATGATAATTGCTAAGAGAAAGAGAGAGAGAGATGCTAGGAAGATAGTCCACTAGATGTATGCTAGAGTCTTTAAAGAAATGATATGCCTCATGAGAAATGCTGCACACTAGAGATAGTAAATGATTCTACTTATCGTTCATGAACTGCTTGTCTTGTCTGCTTGCTTATGAATCGAATATGAACTCTGTTTTCAAAGAAGTTTCCAAAAGAAGTATTATGACTCCGTTCCTGTGCTACATGCAACGAACCTAGGTAAAACTAGAAAGATTAATAGTAATGTAATATTTTATCACATGCTTACTTAGTGTTGGTTTTAGTGAATGTTGCTTCTGTTCGTTGATTTTAGACTCACCAGTACTTTCTCCAAAGTGCTGACCCACCAACAGTTTACTTGTTCACAGGTGCAGGATCTTCCGAGGAAGAGATAGCCGTGCCTCAACCCCAGGACCCGAAAATCTGGTTTCGATGTCTTGAGCCGTAACGATTGCTTTGAGCCACTTTTGTATAGAGGGACATAATGTATGGTACGATGCCATTGCATACAGGGAACCTCGTGCCTTGATCTTTACCTCGTATACTAAGATGGATTATTGTTTGCAAAATCGTCCCTCCGCTGCGTACTCGATCGATTCGATGATAGCCCCAACTTTAACGATGTTGCCTTGTGTGGGCGCAATCGAAGGCTCGCACGATATCACGTCCCGATGGAAACGATCATCCTGCGGAAGCGCTGACGCAGTGATTTATGCCTAGCGGAAACGACATATTCCTACGGGAGATCGGGACGTGTCAAATATGATATGCGATTGGGGTGACTCGCTTAAGTATCTCGAACGGGCTGACGAATCTTGGACTTGGCTTTTCTTTTGCTCCAAATCTGGTAACTCCTCCCATGTGCGAGACTTTGAGAAATACTCGATCACCTTCTAAGAACTTAAGAGATCGACGGTGCATGTTTTAGTAACTTTTATGACAACTCTGTGCTACCTTCAACCATTCGCGGATCAAGCGGATCTTTTGGATGGTTTATTCTACGAGCTCTGGGCCAAGAATTTGCTATTCACCAACTTCATCCCAACATATAGGGGATCTACACTTTTGCCCATACAATGCCTCATACGACACCATTTGAATGCTGGATTGATAGCTATTATTTTATGCAAATTTGGCTAACGGTAGATGCATGCCCAACTTGACTTCAAGTCCAAGGCGCAAAGCCATAGTATATCTTCGAGGATTTAGTTTACCCGTCTGTCTGGCTGTCTGTCTGAGGATGGTAGGCGGAGCTGAACTTCAACTTCGTCCCTATTACTGACCGAAGGCTCTCCCAGAAGCATGATAAGAATCGTCCATCTCGATCGGAGATAATGGATACGGGCACACCGTGGAGTCAAACGATCTCATTGAGGTAGATCTGCGCTAGACAGTCGGCACTCCAAGTAACTTTGATAGGCAGAAAGTAAGCTGACTTGGTGAGTCGGTCGACGATTACCCAGACGGCATCATTTCTCCGTTGCGTCTTTGGTAAACAAATAATAAAATCCATCGTTATGTGTTCCCATTTCTACTCCGGTATAGCAAGGTTCTGCATCTCTCTGCCCAGCTTCGGGTGTTCGACCTTTACTCTCTGACAAGCCATGCATTGCAATACGAACAGTGCCATATCCTTTTTTTATGTCGTGCCACCAAAGTATCGTACGGAGGTCTCGATACATCTTCGTGCTTCCTGGATGTGAAGTATAACTCGCATAGTGGGCTTCAGTGAGTATCTCCTTTCTGAGGTTTGCATCATTAGGAACAAAAAATCTTTTTTTCACCCGCATCATTCTATCCGTGCTCACCGCAAAGTCAGTTGCCTTTTCTGCTGAGATAATATTTCTCTAGGAACAGGTCATCCTTCTGAGCGGACTTAACTTCCTGCAATAAGTCTGGTTCGAGGCGCAACTGAGCCACCTGTGCCCCCCTTTTTGTATCTAATTTGGAGTGTAATGCCTAAACTTTTAAGATTCTTTCGCAGCCTGTCATCGATAGCTATGCTCCCAACAAACACTCGACTCAGTTTATCTGCTACAACGTTGCCCTTGCCCGGTGTATATCTGATTATCAAGTCAAAGTCACTAAGGAGTTTAAGCCAACGTCGTTGCTGTAGATTCAAATACTTTTGAGTATAGAGGTATTTGAGGCTTTTATGATCAGTAAAGATTTCACATGGTACGCCATAGAGGTAATATTGCCATAACGTCAACGTGAACACCACCGCTGCAAGTTCTAGGTCGTACATTGGATAGTTCCTTTCGCGAGGCTTTAACTGCCTCAACGCAAAGGCTATCACTTTGTCCCTCTACATAAAAACACATCCTAAACCCTTTCCTGAAGTGTCACAATAGATCTTAAAATCATCGGGTCCGCCCAGAAGGGTAAGAATCGGTACTGAGACGAGTCATTATTTTAATTCTACAAATGAAGCTTCACAGCCGTTCGACCACGCGAACGTTACTCCTTTCCGAGAGATAAATCATAGGCAAAGCGATCCATGAAAAATCTTTTATGAATCTTCTGTAGTAGCCTGCTAGTCCAAGGAAGCTTCGAATTTCGCCGGTCGTGTCATGCCCCAGTCCTAAAATACGTAGGACCAGGAATACGTAACATGCCAGCTACGCATTCGACCAGACTCTGGTCCGACTCGAATATATATAGGCTGTATAATAAGGGTCACTATCTAAATAATCCACTAAATATAAACATCTATGTCTTAATCCATAATGAACAGAAGTACACAAGAATGAGCTACATGTACTAAAGTCGGCCGCCCAATAACACACAAACTCGAATAGACTCGAGAAGAAATATGAATCTATAAAAACTAGGCTACAACAGCAGATGAATAAACAATATAAATAACCATAATGCCGGTAGAAATGATATGAGTACCTGATACCAATGCCTGCAAGTCAAGCAACCCCATCAGCAACTCCAAGGGCTCTGTAATCGTCTATGCTGCAAAACTGGCAGGGGACCAGGTCCTCAGAAGGACGTAACAAGGTACGAAAATAGTATGCCATAGTATAACAGAAAGAACAAGTGCAACGTCGATGTAATCTAGCATAACCACCTAAGTGAGACACAGTTTGAAGATAATATTCGACGCGTGGGCTGTCCAAAATAAAATCGTAGCTCCGGACACGGAGACACACGGGACGTACCGCAGCTCCGGGCAAAGAGTCACACGGGTGATACTACTACTCCGGATACAGGAACATTACATCAACATGACATATACATATATAAAGCGCGTGCAGAGGAGCCCAAACGTCTAGTAACTATCTTTCCCTCCTAAAGCAGTCAAGGAGTGTGCGCTGAACCTGAACCTCTATCTAGCAGTCTCGTCATATTGAAGTAACTATCAACAAACACGACCCTAAGGTCGTCCCAGATTCCGGTCATGCTGTCAGTATCAGGATACATGAAATCTGGCACGATGACAGTGTCTGAATGTGTCCTAGGGTTATGATGTAACCAAGTGTGTACATCAAGGTGTTGCGAACATCTATCCATCATTACCAGACGTTACCGACGGACGTCTGCACCCGGTTATGACCTGGACACGAAGTAACGGTTCTAATCCATTACGCGCACAATGCATATAATAAATAAATAAATATCTGGTAACTGAAATACAGGGTGGCAAAGTACACTTGCCTAGATCCGACTGCTGAAGATGGGTCTCCGGTACAACGTCCAAGTCCGCGGGTCCCGTAGTACCTATAGACGAGATACAAGCTTAATCAATAGACTATCACGCGGCTAAAATAAGTTGTGACACACATTTAGCATATGTTTCAATCTCTGTTACAACTCACATAGACACTAAGCTAGAGGGTTGACCAAGGTTGAATAAGGTATGTTACATCTCATCCGATTAATCTTCTATATAATATCATCAGACAAATCCTCAATCTTACTATATTCATCACGGTATTTATCAGTATTTTGAGCCATGATCAATCCTCAGATTACTCCTGGTCTTCACAGACATTATCACGCACGGTGACATATATCATCCTCAAATAAATTATTAATTATTTTTTAAACCTTCTATTTTATAACTTCATTACCATTTCACAATAAAAACTACTACTCGATTAAACTCATCATTAATTATCAGTCCTCAATCATAGATTAATGGTTTGATATCACACATAATTTTACCATAAATCACCTGCTCCTCAATGTCCATTAATTGGATATTTTAAAATGTATTAATCCTAAAACTCATGCATTCAAAACCCTAAGCTCATCTAGAGCATTCACAACAATTAAACCTGCTCCGCCACAACCATCAACGCATATTTTATAAAACCTCAAACAGTAAAGATCAATGCATTAACATACCATCAACCCTAACTCAATGTATTATACGTACCATCAATCCTAACTCAATATATATAACCCACACACAATATACATAAGCCTACACTACAAGGAGAGGGGGAGTGTTCACCTTGGCGATGTGGTGGTGGTGCTGGCCGGTTGGTGTGGTCGACGGCGGGTGGCTCGCCGCTCGTGGACCGGAGATGGTGGTGGTGTTAATGGTGATAAGATCCTAGAGCTCGACTCTAGCCATCATGGCCTCGATCCTGACGGGAACCCTTGTTCAGAACCTTCGAATTCAGAGTCGAAGAACCAAAGAACAAATGTCAGTCTTGGCAACGATGCTCTTCGACTTCAAGTAGGTTCTTCGGATCTGCTCTTTGCTCAAGCTTTGTCATCCTCGGAACCTTCCTTCGTCGTCGAAGCAAATATCGATGACACGATCAATCAACCAACGGTGCTCGACGAAGAGGACGCCATGGACGAACTTAATTAACGAGAATCGCTGTGCTCGACAGAGCTAGCCACTGGTAGAGCTCGTCGATATGCCAGCTCCTTTCTGGAGCAATGGTAGAGCTCTGGCTGACATCGTCGGAGCTCTGCTATTGATCGAGCAAGCTCAAATGATGGAAACATGCGCGGATGGGATCGGGAACTCACCAGAGCTACTCTGCAGTCGAAGGTGGTGATGGTTCGTGGCAGCGAGGGGGCTGGAGGTGGAGTAATATGGAGGTGGTGGAGCTCGGCTGGAGATGGTCGAGTGCAGGTGGTGGTTCGGGTGATGGCAGCGGGTTCTCGGTCGGAGAAGACGTGGGGGTGGCTCGGTTGATGGCCGACTGCAGCAACAGAGATTTCTGGAGGAAGTCGAGTGGTCGAGAAGGTGGTGGTTGATTGGCCGGAGAAGGTGGCTGCTCGGAGGGGCTCCGACGGCCCACTGAAAACAGAGAAGAAGAAGTAGGAATGAAGAAGAAGAAGAAGAAGATAAAGGGAGGAGGAGATTTTGGTTGGCTGTGGTTTTAGGAAGAAGGAGAAGAGAGAGAGGAGGTTGGTTTTCAATGTTTGGGGATTAGGGTCGGCATGGGGAAGAGTGAAGTGATGAAGAAGTTTTATAGGAGGGTGTGATGGGGAGTGTGTGGTGAGGATGAATTCTAATTTGAATGGATGGCTTAGATTTATAATGAAGGAAATTTTGTTCACACAAAGGGGAGAGAGGAGTGAGGTTGGACCGGTCAAGAGGGAGAGGGGTGGCTTCTTCATTGGTTTGAACCAATGAGGTGATGACACCTAATAATACTTTTACAAATTAGCCCCTTAACTTTTGGGTATTTGCACAAATATGTAAAATGATAAAAAAATGGTGTGGGAAGTGGTGTTTGGTATTTTGTAGGGTGAGGGGGTATTGTGTATTTTGCATGGGCTTAATTAATGGGGTATTGGGTAAAATTTAGGTTAAGTTGGGATTAGTCAAAGTTGGTATCCCCAATTTAGTTAAAATAAAATGTCATGTGCTCTTAAATTAAATGGGGGCACATGGGGTCTTAGCTTGGTATAACACAAATGTCATAAAAGGTGTAGGCTTGGTGTCAGTCTTGGACCCTTTAATTGGTTCGGCTAAACAGGTTGAGTTTGTGTCTCAAAATGGAAGGCAACGATACAGGTACACGACACATGATTAAAGAATGGATTTTGGATACGGAAAGTTGTGCAATTAAATTAGAGCACAAGGGATTACGATTTTGAGTGACGAAAAAGTCCAGCGCGTAGGTTGGGGTGTCAAGTCAAAAGTGCAACAATTAGTTGGAAATTATGGGCTATAGTTGGGCTCCGAATATTTTAACAACGGTAGGGTGCACCAAGGATTTAATTATAGAATCAGACATCTGCAACCTTAATTCTAAACCTCAATTACCTGATGCTAAAATAAAATTTTCTAACCTAAAACCAGTCTATCTATAAAAATAAACGAGGGTGTTTACATCCTTCCCAACTTAGAAAAATTTTGTCCCCAAAATTAAAAGTAAAGCACGACTGATAGCTACGAGAATTTAAAAGTAAACTGGTAATATAATACGGTACGTAAATTCATACCTTGTCCTCAAATAAATACGAAAAATGCTGCCGAATGGAATCATCGCGCTCCCATGTAGACTCGCCTGGCGAATGATGCTTCCATGCAACCCTGACCAGTCGAATAGTCTGACCTCTCAAAGTCTTCTCACTGCGATCGAGTATCTCTACTGGCTGCTCTGCGTAAGATAAACTGGAACTGACTGTAATCTCTGAATAATCCAGTACGTGGCTAGGGTCTGCCACGTATCTCCTCAACTGCAATACGTGAAATAAGTCGTGCACTCCTTCTAATGATGGAGGCAATGCAAGACGATAAGCCACTTTGCCAACTCGTTCCAAGATATCAAAAGGTTCGATGTACCTTGGACTCAACTTGCCTCTGCCTCTGAATCTGATGGTACCACGAGTAGGTGATATCTTCAAAAATATATGGTCACTCTCCTTGAACTCCAAAGGTCTGCGGTGCACATCTGCCCAATGCTTCTGTCTGTCCTGTGCTGTACGCAGGTGGCTCTGAATCTGCTTTACTTTCTCCACTGTCTGTGCACCAACTCTAGACCCAGTATCTGATGCTCTCCCACATCACTCCAACATACCGGTGACTTACACTTCCTGCCGTACAGTGCCTCATAAGGTGCCATCTGTATGCTGGCCTAGTAGCTGTTATTGTAGGAGAATTTCTACCAAGTGTAGATGGTCCTCCCATGATCCTCCAAAGTCGATCATGCACGCTCTCAACATATCCTCTAGTATCTGAATCGTGTGCTCTGACTAGCCATCAGTCTGTGGATGATATGCAGTGCTAAACTTGAGATGAGTTCCTAGACTCTCATGTATACTCTGCCAAAAATATGACGTAAATATGGAATTACGACCCGATACAATGCTGATAGGCACTCCATATAGTCGTACTATCTGCCTTATATACATGTCAGCTAATATCTCCGTGGACTGCCCAACTCTGAAGGACAAGAAATGTGCAGACTTGGTGAGTCGATCTACGACAACCCAAACTACATCCTTCCCGCTGGGGCTCCTCGGGAATCCTGTGACAAAGTCTATGGTAATGTGTTCTCACTTCCACTCGGGAATGGGAAGCGGCTGCAATAGTCCTGCAGTCCTCTGATGTTCAGCCTTGACTTGCTGACAGACCAAACATCTCACCACGAATCTTGTAATCTCCCTCTTCATCCCATGACACCAGTAGTGTTGTCTCAAATCTTGGTACATCTTTGTATCCCCGGGTTGAATAGAATAAATCGAGCTATGAGCCTCGGTCATCAACTCCTGGCGTAGCTCGCCACTCGGAATGTATAGGCGATCTTCATACCTCAACGTTCCGTCTTCATGAATCCTGAGTCCCGTCTACATGCCGGCCTCTGTCCTCTCTCACAGTCGTCGGAATCTCGCATCTGTAGGCAGGGCTGCCTTGATCCTCTCAACCAAGGTAGACTGAATCCCGAGACTAGCCATCTGTCCATCCATGCCTGGCAATACAATCTTTATCCCAAGCTCCTGAAGATCCTCTAACAATTGCCGCTGAGTCGTCAAAAAGTATGTCATAGTCTGTCATCATCTCTAGGGTGGTACTACAACTCTATATCAGTCTGTCATCAACTCTAGCTAGTGCCTCTGTCTTATGTTGACCTCCTTCTGAGTGTAAACATACTTCAAACTTTTGTGATCTGTGTAAATCTCAACACGCTCTCCATAAAGGTAGTGCCGCTATAGCTTTAGTGCAAATATCACTGCAGCTAGCTCTAGATCGTGCGTCAGATAGTTTTTCTTATGAACTCTCAACTGTCTCCATGCGTAGGCTATCACCTTGCCGTATTGTATTAGTACACATCCTAAACCGCTCCCAGATGCATCACTGTACACTATAATCCTCCCGATCCTGAAGGAAGTGTCAAAATTGGTGCTGATGTCAAACGCTTCTTCATCTCATCGAAAGCCGTCTAACACTCCTTAGTCCAGATAAACTCCTCGACTTTACGCGTCAGTCGCGTCATAGGCGCAGCGATCCTCGAGAAGTTTTTTACGAACCTCCGATAATATCCGGCAAGTCCGAGAAAACTTCTAATCTCTGTAACTGATATAGGGGTAGGCCACGTCTCTACTGCAGCGATCTTCTCCGGGTCAACTGATAGTCCATCTCCGGTGATTATGTGTCCCAAGAATGGTACTCTATCCAAGCAGAACTCATATTTGCTGAGCTTGGCATACAGCCTCTCCTGTCTCAGCGTCTCCAACACGATGCTGATATGTCTCTCGTGCTCCTCCTGGGTCTTGGAATATACCAATATGTCATCGATAAATACTACCACAAACTTATCTAAGTACTGGTGAAAAATATTATTCGTCAGACTTATAAATACTGCTGGCGCGTTGGTTAAACCAAACGGCATGACTAGAAACTCATAGTGCCTGTACTTCGTCCGAAAAGCCGTCTTTAGATTGTCTTCCCTTCATACCTTGATCTGATGATAGCCGGATCTGAGATCGATTTTCGAGAATACACATGCGCCACTTAGCTGATCAAATGAATCATCAATGCACATCAAAGGGTACTTGTTCCTTGTCGTTACAGCATTTAACGTCATATAATCGATAAACAAATGTACCGTCCCGTCCTTCGGCATAACTAAGATGACACTAGCCCGAATGAAACCCTTGTCTAAGAGATCCTCTACTATGGACCTTCAACTCAACCAACTCTATTGGTGCTAGTCTGTAGACGGGGAAAGTAACTGGTTCGGCTCTGGGAGTCAACTCTATCACAAACTTTCTCTCTCTGTCAGGTGGCAGGCCTGGAAGATCCTCTGGAACCATATCCTCAAATCCTGATATAATGCGGGGGTACACCGGTTCACCTTCTGTAATGTGTGCCTCTATGGTAGATGGGCACTATGCTCCCGGGCTCCCTGAAGAAACTCAAACTTAGGGTAATCTAGTGGTCTAAAAATAATGCAACCACGTCGATAATCTAGCGTCGCATGGTATTGGCTCAACCAATCCATGCCTAGGATAATGTCATAGTCTAGACTTAACCTCATAATAAATTCTTCTATTCTATTTACAACACTATTCCTCCAAAAATAAATTTCCTTCCCTAATGTATAATTACTCTTCTCCTCAAATTTCTTCCTACTATTGTATTCCTCATATTTCTTCTTTCCGTTATTTCTCTCTCCAAGTCACATAGTGCAATAATGGTATCACCCAAGCACATGCTAGAATTTCTGATATCAGACCATCATCTTCCAGGTGAGAGCCTAAAATTCCATCTCCTCTAGTTCATAATATCGTTCCTAGTATCGCTATCATATACAACAACTAATTTCTAGCATCGGGCTATGTATTTCTATAAATTATTCTAGAGGGTTATGATCAACAATCTTTCTAGCTTCCAGTACTTCCCAAATCACCGTTATCTCAAGTAAGGTTTTACCAGTTCTAAGGATATACTACTGGGTCCAATTCTCTTGCTAACCTTCTACACTAGTTCCAGAATCTAAAAAGAACCTATCAACCTACCCTACTGAGGGTAACAATCTTCTCAGAGATTATTGCACAAATCACGTCTTCTGCCGTTTGAACTACGATCTTCTGGAGGACACCGTCAATCACAAGCATTCGTCATTCCAAAATCAAAGGAGATGAGAAACAAAGGTAACGATATTGATGAAAAATAAACGAATACAATTTGGAAGTCCAAGGGCGATAATCAATTACAAGGAGAGTTTTAGAAATTGATTATGGATTGAGATCCTATTCAACAATAAATCCTAAACTGCAGGCTCGTTTGGTACAGTAACGTATCAAAACGATAATCTTAGACCTACATGGGCCCCCACAAAAATATGTCATGCCCCAGTCCCAAAATACGTAGGACCATAAATACGCAACATGCCAGCTACGCATTCGACTAGACTCTGGTCTGACCCAAATACGTATAAGTTGTATAATAAGGGTCACTATCTAAATAATCCAGTAAATATAAACATCTATGTCTTAATCCACAATGAACAGAAGTACACAAGAATGAGCTACATATGCTAAAGTTGGTCGTCCAATAACACACAAACTCGAATAGACTCGAGAAGAAATATGAGTCTATAAAAACTAGGCTACAACAGCAGATAAATAAACAATATAAATAACCATAATACCGGTAGAAATGATATGAGTACCTGATACCAATGCCTGCAAGTCAAGCAACCCCATCAGCAACTCCAAGGGCTCCGTAATCTTCTATGCTGCAAAACTGGCAGGGGACCAGGTCCTCAGAGGGACGTAACAAGGTACAAAAATAGTATGTCATAGTATAATAGAAAGAACAAGTGCAACGTCAGTGTAATTTAGCATAACCACCTAAGTGAGACACAGTTTGAAGACAATATTCGACGTGTGGGCTGTCTAAAATAAAACTGTAGCTCCGGACATGGAGACACACGGGACGTACCGCAGCTCCGGGCAAAGAGTCACACGGGTGATACTACTACTCCGGATACATGAACACTACATCAACAGGATATATACATATATAAAGCGCGTACAGAGGAGCCCAAACATCTAGTAACTGTCTTTCCCTCCCAAAGCGGTCAACGAGTGTGCGCTGAACCTGAACCTTTATCTAGCAGTCTCGTCATACTGAAGTAACTATCAACAAACGTGACCCTAAGGTCGTCCCAGATTCCGGTCATGTTGTCAATATCAGGATACAGGAAATCTGGCACGATGACAGTATCTGAATGTGTCCTAGGGTTATGATGTAACCAAGTGTGTACATCAAGGTGTTGCGAACATCTATCCATCGTTACCAGACGTTACAGATGAACGTCTGCACCTGGTTATGACCCAGACGCGAAGTAATGGTTCTAATCCATAATGCGCACAATGCATATAATAAATAAATAAATATCTGGTAACTGAAATACAGGGTGGCAAGGTACACTTGCCTGGATCTGGCTGCTGAAGATGGGTCTCCGGCACAACGCCCAAAGTCTGCGGGTCCCGTAGTACCTAGAGACGAAATACAAGCTCAATAAATAGACTACTCGTAGCAGCTGGGGGGGAGGCTGGAGGTGGAGTAATATGGAGGTGGTGGAGCTCGGCTGGAGATGGTCGAGTGCAGGTGGTGATTCGGGTGATGACAGTGGGTTCTCGGTCGGAGAAGACGTGGGGGTGGCTCGGTTGATGGCCGACTGCAGCAGCAGCAATTTCTGGAGGAAGTCGAGTGGTCCAGAAGGTGGTGGTTGATTGGCCGGAGGAGGTGGCTACTCGGAGGGGCTCCGACGGCCCACTGAAAAAGGAGAAGAAGAAGTATGAATGAAAAAGAAGAAGAAGAGAAAGGGAGGATGAGATTTAGGTTGGCTGTGGTTTTAGGAAGAATGAGGAGAGAGAGAGAGAGAGGAGGATGGTTTTCAATGTTTGGGGACTAGGGCCGGCATGGGAAAGAGTAAAGTTATGAAAAAGTTTTATAGGAGGGTGTGATGGGGAGTGTGTGGTGAGGATGAGCTCAAATTTGAATGGATGGCTTAGATTTATCATGAGGGAAATTTTGTTCAAACAAAGGGGAGAAGAGGTGTGAGGTTGGACCGGTAAAGGGGGAGAGGGGTGGATTCTTCATTGGTTTGAACCAATGAGGTGATGACACCTAATAACACTTTTGTAAATTATCCCCTTAAGTTTTGGATATTTGCACAAATATGTAAAATAATGGAAAAATGGTGTAGGAAGTGGTGTTTGGTGTTTTGTAGGGTGAGGGAGTGTTGTGTGTTTTGCATGGGCTTAATTAATGGGGTATTAGATTAAATTGGGGTTAAGTTGGGATTAGTCAAAGTTGGTATCCCTATTTTAATTAAAATAAAATATCATGTGCTCTTAAATTAAATGGGGGCACATGGGGTCTTAGCTTGGAGTGACACAAAGGTCATAAAAGGTGTAGGCTTGGTGTCAGTCTTGGACCCTTTAATTGGTCCGGCTAAACGAGTTGAGTTTATGTCTCAAAATGGAAGGCAACGACACAGGTACGCGACACAGGATTAAAGAATGGGTTTCAGATACGAAAAGTTGTGCAATTAAATTAGAGCACAAGGGATTGCGATTTTGAGTGACGAAAAAGTCCAGCGCCTAGGTTGGCGTATTAGGTCAAGAGTGCAATAATTATTTGGAAATTATGGGCTATAGTTGGGCTCCGAATATTGCAACAACGGTAGGGTGCACCAAGGGTTTAATTAAAGAATCAGACATCTGCAACCTTAATTCTAAACCTCAATTACCTGATGCTAAACCAAAATTTTCTAAACCAAAACCAGTCTATCTATAAAAATAAACGAGGGGGTTTACAGGTCGACTCTGGTCTCTTCCACTTTACGATGGCTTCAACTTTCTTCGGGTCGACTAAGATGCCCTCCACAGAAATAATGTGCCCGAGGAAAGATATGTTTTCCAACCAACTCGCACTTGCTTAGCTTCACGAACAACTTATTGTCACAAAGAGTTTGAAGCACCATCCACAGGTGTCCTGCGTGTTCATCCTTATTCTTCGAGTACACTAAGGTGTCATCTATGAATACTACCACAAACTTATCGAGGAATGGTCGGAACACACAGTTCATCAAATCATGAATGCGACAGGAGCATTCATCAGTCCGAACGGCATTACAAAAAACTCATAATGGCCATAGCGGATCCGAAATACTGACTTTGGCATGTCTTCTGGCTTGATCTTTAATTGGTGGTAGCCAGAGCGAAGGTCTATCTTCAAAAACACTGACGCTCCTTGCAGCTAATCAAAGAGGTCATCGATACTGGACAGGCGATACTTATTTCAGATAGTGACCTTATTTAGATCCCGATAGTCGCAACGTCCCGTCTTTCTTCTTACAAAAAGTACCAACGTGCCCAAAGGAGACAGGCTTAGACGAATGTAACTATGGTCAAGCAGTTCTTGTAGTTGGCACTTTAACTCCTTTAGTTCAGCAGGGGCTATTTGATACGGGGCTTTAGAAATTGGTTGGGTATTTGGGAATGTATCGATGGTGAACTCGATTTCTCGGTCGGGTGGCATGCCAGGTAGTTCGCTCGGAAACACATCAGGAAATTCTGCCACAATGGAAGAAGACTCAACGTTTGCATAATCCAGCTGCGTATGCTGAATCGTCGCTAAGTATCCCTCGCGTCCAAAGTGTAGAATCTGCCGAGATGACATCACAGAAATCACCATGCAGGTCTTTGACAAATCCATCCCTAAGATGATGTCATAATCCACTCGTGTAGCAGAATTCGACCTCTTCAGCTAGACGAAAGATGACTCGTTTCTCTGCACATTCAATAGTTTTCTAGCAAGTATCGAGCCAATCCATCCCTAAGATGATGTCATAATCCCGAACTTCTAGAACTAACACATCGAGCGAGAGTTTTCGTTCCCCAATACAGACGTATCCGCCCTGACATACCGAACGGACATGTATCTTCGTGCCCGATGGGGTGCTAACACTAAGGTCTAGATATAAATGTGTCATTTCTATCTTGTTTTTTATGACAAAATTCATGGATATAAAGCTATGCATAGCACCAGAATCAAATAGCATGCGAGCAGTGATGTTATTGAAAAGCAATATACCTGACACAACGGTGTCTGATGCTAAGGCCTCTTTCCGTGTCAAAGCGTACACCCGACCTTGAGTTTGACGACGCTCTTGCTGCGGCACGGCTCAGTTGGCTTAAGGTGTTGAGGCAGAATTTGGATGTTGAGGGCGGTGTTCAGATTAGCGCGGGCAGTCAAATCTCATGGGTTGGATCACCACAAATGAGACATAACTTCTTGTGACAGTTGTCGATCGTGGCCCTCGCTTCTTACAATAGGAACATAGTTGCCCTGAGTTTCCTCTCTGCTGATTGCCGTTATTTGGTCGCTTTAGAGTGGTATTTTCTCCTGTGTTACTAGGGCGCTTGTGATTGGAAGTATACACAGTGCCGGCATCATCTGAAGGATACTACGGTTCAAGGAAAATGGCATGATTGAGAACTTCCTGCATAGTCAGATATTGGGGAACGACTACGTGTGCATGGATGGAAGGTCTTAGGCTGCCTTCGAATCGCCTTGCATGACTCGCCGCATCGGGTAGGTATGAGCTTACAAATTTGGCGAGCCGATTGAATTCGGCGGAGTACTGCTTCACTGTCATATTGTCTTGGCGGAGCTGCACGAACTCGTTCTCCTTTTGCCGACGAACGGAAGGGGGTATGAACTCCTCTTCAAATATGCCACGGAATATAGCCCACGCGATCGTCTCCTCTTTATCGCCTGCTGAGAGAGATCTTCGATGCACGTCCCACCAATCGTGTGTGTTCGTTCAAACGGAGCTGCAATTGGGTACATGCGACATGCTTATCCTCAGGTACCTCCAGCAATTTGAAGTAATCCTCAAGCTCTACCAGCCAATCTAGAGCCACGACCAGATCCTCAGTCCCTTTGAATAGCGTGTTGCAGTCCTTCTTAAAGTCGTCAAAGTCGAAGGTAGCCACTTCCATCTTCTTTAGAGTTTGAGGCATTTTGACTTCAGGCGTGGGTATCTCTACCGGTGCCACTACTGTCATTGCGGAATAATTGTAGGCGAAGGTCTGAACGATCTGTTGCAGGACATCTACCTAATTCTGTTGGACTGCAAATCGGGCTACTAGATTACCTTCGAACTTGCTCTGTCGTTCTTCCGCCCACTTCTTGGCTCGCTCATAGCGAGCCTAATATCTCTGCTGGCTTGCTTCAAGCATCCACATCATTCGCTTAATCAGGTCGACAGGGGGCATGGCTCGCTGGCTTCTGGAACTTTTCGATGTGCCAAAACTACTTTCCTGGGCTTGTACCTCTCCAGGTGTTAGCTCTGACGCTTGCGCTTGAGTCATTCCTTCAAAAGAAAGTAACTTGCATCAGGCTCATAATGTATTATGGACCCACTGTATGAAAAGTATCTCATTTTGGCCAAACGTGTTCAAGAGTTCGTACAGGAAATAGATCGTAAAGGAACTTTTTCAACCCGAGGGTCAAAGAAACTTGAAGTTGTGCTCTGATACCAATATATTATGTCCTAATTTTTATAGAATCGATAGTCGTCCCCCGGACGTGATGCCGTGCGTGGCTACATTGCACATCGCACAAGGCCAAGGTATTTTATATAATAAGCACATATTCAGAGTACGCAGATAATTGAACAAAATATTAAAACATGGAAAAGTTCTCTTTATTGATAATGAACATCTTTATACAAACACTTGAACAAGTTGGTAATATCGCACGGTCTTACAAAAGTGGACGCAAAATAAGATAGTCATCATGTACATTATATCATTTTACCAAAACTTCAAAGCAATAGACACCTTCAGGCGAAGCTATCAACTTTCCATGGAGCTGCATAAGATGTGTGCACGAGTTCTTAGAAATTTAAAACTTTTCTTCGAAGGCACGATCAGGGCATGCCAGTAGGTGGACTAGATTGGTAATTTGCTTTAGCTTCTTTCAGTATCTTCTTGGCGCGGGAAACCTGTTGCAATGGGGGTCAGTACATCAAAATACACTAGTGAAGGTAAGCTAACCCAACTATACCAATTAACACGTTGTTTATATGAAGCATGCAAGTTATTATGTGAACTTTCTATCTTGCCTTATTCTTTTTTACAAGCAAGCATTATATATGAAATTTACTGAAATAAATATGCCACCGTTCGGTGACTTTTACTTGTCCATCTGCCTGCACAATACTTACCATGACATTCCCTTCCATGAAGACATAATTAGCTTGCATAGTTTAAATATGCGAGAAAATCACTGACGTGATGCCATAATGGACGAGTTATAGTCTTGGATGAGAATTGTATGCAAGGAAGATTCATGAGGGGCTACAAACCATACTATCCAGCACAAGAGACTATCATAAAGTTTTGTCCGGATCGGATCGGTGCTAGTGCCCCAGCGACCGTCCGCAGGAACTAAGACCTTGTGCACAAGTTGCCCGTGATCAAATGACATCTATACTAAGTTATCAATTGATGCAGTTTAAGGCAATACGAGCACGAGACAAGTGACATGACATAATTTGTTTTGCATAGTCTTCCCGATCAGTTTATTGCACATCAAGGTGTGTTCTATACATAGCATAATTATAGAAGAAGTATACATTCTAACTTGAATTAAAACACTATGAAAGAACATTTAAGTGAACTAGCATGCAACAAGGTAACCGTTTTCAAGTTGGTTGACAAGCACAAGTAATCCAAGTCTATTCCTTTTTATCTTGACATCTTTTAGTTATTATGGTATTGTTTGACCGGAACAATCAAGAAGGCAAGATTTTAGATGTAAAGACTTGGAAGAAGGGTCAACTAAATCGAATTATAGCCAATCACAAGTTGGTTGGAGAGAAAAGAAAAGAGGTGCTTCAAGACTCCGCTCGCACGACGTCTACTGCACGATCACCTACATTGCCACGAACAGATGATCAATACATCTTTTACTCTTTCCAAGCTCAGAATGTAATGCAGTTCAACGAACAAAATCAATAAAATCCATTGAAACCGTTCAAGAAAATATAAATACAAAAACCAACTCAAAAGCACAAAAGCAATAAGGCGACAATAAAAACTAGGCAAAAAAACTTGCAGTGGAGAGGTCCCTCTTGACTCTGCTGCTAAGTCCATCCTTGGGGAACAGACCACTAAATATGGGATCGATTCTGAAGAGACAAATCCATACGAGGAAAGATCCTGATTCTATCTATCATGATCGAACGATACTGAAAGTATTTCTTAGCCGCGCTCCCCGAAAAGGGTGAACGGAGCACTACATCCTTCTGATGTAGTTCCCAATTCTTTGCTGCGGCTACAGCTAGAAATGCACGAACAATAACCATTTTTGCAACTGAAGCAAAAGTATCAGTGTAATCAATCCCTTCAACCTGATAATTTTTAAAATCCACCAAACGGGCTTTAAGCTGCTGAACACTCCCATCAGAGTTATACTTTATCTTGTATACCCACCGGTTCCCAGAGCACGTTTTTCAGCCGAGAGTATCTCCATGGTCCAGGTACCACTATCCTCCAACGCCCGTATCTCATTCTGCATAGCTTCTCGCCATCCTGCATCTTTAACTCTCTTTAAAGGAGGTCAGTTCTGTACCTGTAATTAAAATTTCCGTCCCAGAGAAAATTGATCATAATTCAAAAAAGGTGCTATAGGATAAGGAGTACTTGAGGAGTGCTTGAACGTGGTGGAACGTTGGGCGGGAGGACTATAAGACAACTTTTGTATTGTATTTGTAACAAAGTCACGGAGCTTCATAGACAAAATCTTGGTACGCATGCCACGCCCCAGTACACCCTCACCATTCGACACCACCACCGCCACCTCATCCTTTGCTGTCGCAGCCACCACGACTGCCTCTGCCACGGTGGCCTCCGTTGTCGCGTCTTCCACGGCGGCCTCGGCCTCAGCCGTGTTGTCCTCCACGGCGGCCTCAGCCTCCACGATGGCCATCCCATCCATATAAGGTAGATCAAACCCCAAAGCATCATCGCCCAAGACAAGGGACGGCAGGTCAGGAGGAGCCATATCACCACGATCATCTTCAAAAGAATAGGGAAACTCATTCTCATAAAATTTAACATCTCGAAAGAAAAAAATTACCAGTACCTAGATCATACAATTTTCAACCCTTCTTGCCATGGGGGTATCCCATAAAAATATACTTTCGACTGCGAGGAGCAAACTTATTCATTTTAGCTTTTTGGTTGTGGGCAAAACAAAGACAACCAAAAATATGTAATTCATCATATTAAGGTGGAGCACCAAATAATATTTTATAGGGGGTTTTAAAACCAAAAAGGCTCGAAGGAGTTCGATTGATCAAATAACTAGCCGCCAAAATACACTCACCCGAAAAAGAAATTGGCTAATTTTTATGAAAACGTAAAGCACGCACCACATTCAAAATATGTCTATGTTTTCATTCGACCCTCCCATTCTACTGAGGTGTACCTACACAAGATATCTGAAACAAAATATCATTATGTGCAAAGTAGTCGTGTAGGCAATTAAACTCAGTACCATTATCATTTCGTACAATGCAAACTTTGGAATTAAATTTCCACTGAATCATGAAAAAAATGACGAGAACATCTTATATACTTTAGTCTTATCAATCAACAAAAATACCCAAACAGACGAGAAAAATCATCCACAGTCATCAAAAAATATCGAGCTCCACACGAAGAAGGCGTAGGATACAGTCCCCAAAGATCACAATGAATCAAATAAAAAACTACAACAGTCCGAGAGTCAATGACAGGAAATATACCTCGAGTTTGCTTTGCCTAATGGCAAACTTCACATGCCTTATTCACTTAACTACTAGAGCTACTGACAACAGGAAGTGACTTTACTACTTTATCATAAGGATGTTCAAGTCGCTGATGCCAAATATCCAGAGAAGTTCTCCCAGTCACTGCCAAGGCCTGAGTCTTCGGTACAATACGAAAGTAGTAGATTCTGTCCCACCGTTCACCGGCGCCAATCAGGGTCCTCAAACTAGGGTCCTGTATCACGCACAAATTTTTAGTGAATTGTACAACATAATTTATAACATCAATAAGATGGGGCACAAAAATTAAATTATAATATAATTGAGGTATGAATAGAACATTTATGAGAACCATGCCTGGTGGAAGAGAAATATGCCCGCAGCACGAGGCAACCTCAGTCCGTCCATCCGGGAGTCCAACCGGACACTCCTCCATTGTCGTCACCCCCGATAATAAATCCAAATTCCCCGTAACATGATTCTAAGCGCCTGTATCAATAATCCAAGGTGCAATGGACTTACCTACCATACGATCCTTCGGAGATTTGGTCGAAGAATTACCAAGCATAGAAATAAGTCGTTGTCATTGGTCCGGAGTCAATCCTGCCACACCGTCGCCACCTGCAACATCATCTGCCATTCGCGGCTGTGCAGTAACGAAGCCACGTTTTGCCACCATTGCACGCACTTTTGTACCCCGTCCACGTCCACCACCATCCGCATATCCGCTAAATCAGACATTGAGCGAATCCCACAGTGGTTTTGCCTCCTCAAAGTAGGGTATTGTCTTCTTCACCGAAGCATCGATAGTATGCAAAATCCACTGCACAAGCATCGATTGGATGCAATACCAATCCTTTAATTGATCCTTCTCCGAAGGTTTATTAATAGACCCATCAACAAACCAAATTTTAGTTGAGCCCGTAGAGAATGCAGAATAGATCTCGACCAATCCCATAATTCTTTCCATGAAACACCACTTTCGTAATTGTATTACCCGGATTGTCATTAGAACCAAGGTAATACGGGGATGTGGGATCGATCTGGGATGCCGCCGGTATAGAAGTTCCTCCGCCGCCACCGCTCGTCATATCGTCATCGTCGCTCGACATACTGCCACAACCACTCGAAGAAAATGTGCCCTAGCCGTCAGGCTCTGATTCCATGTGAAGAAGTGATAGGAGATAATATTTTAGGTATTTCATTCATCATGATATTATATATATATACATCTGCATATCAACTTGGTGCCTAAGTTACATGGCCAATTACCATAAATACAATTTAATATAATTTAATCCCAATAGCCCTAATCATCATATATAGTCAGCCAATCACCATATATAGCTAATCACCATAAATATAATTTAATGATACAGTTTAATCCTAATATAGTCAGAATGTGTTCAGTGAAGTTACAAGGAAGGGCAGCTTTTTGGTTATACTGGCTTACAAAATCACGAGGAGGACATTTGGGATGGAATAAATTTTGCCATGCAATCAAAATGCAGTATGGGCCCTTTCAATTTGTAGATCCTATAATCGATCTGCAGCTTTCAAACAGGAAGGGGAAGTGCAAGATTATACTGCAAACTTTCAAAAATTGTCAAACAAGGTGGTTGGGCTGAATGAAAGAAGTTATATTAGACAGTAGCTGGGGGGTCTAAAAGAAGAAATAAGGTATGAAGTATAGGTTGCAAATCCCCTCAGTCTTTATGCAGCTATGAATTTAGCCAAGTTATATGAAGCCAAGTTAACTGCTACCAAAAAGCACTATAGAGTAAATACATTTGTGCCAAAAATTCTATCCCAATCTATTTCTGCACAACATATACCCCCAAAAATTCTCAAGAAGAGTAACAACACCATGACAAGTGCCAGTTCACATCAAGGAGTGAACAATAATTTTACTATATCTCCTTCTGAGATATTAAGGAGGAGGGGATTGGAATTATGTTATTATTGTGATGAAAAATGGCACAAGAGGCACAAATGTAAGGAGAAAAGACTTTATATGCTGGTGGTGGGTGATGAAGTTGATCATGAGGACATGCCAGAAGCAGTAACAGAAGCTATTAATGAAGAAGTGATCAGTACTCATAACTGTTTTGAGATATCCCTTCAAGAACTCTCTGGGAGCACTCATCAGTCTACTATGAAAATGAGGGGCACTATTAGACATAAACCAGTCATAATATTGGTGGATTCAGGGTCCACGTGTCATGACCCGCACCCTGGATTTGGGTATGAGTCATGGGTACGTCCAGCATACGCCGCAGTGTCGACGGTAGAACATTGTACTATAAGCCACATGTATAATCTATAACTCACAACATATATTTATCTTCACACTATACTCAATCACAGGCACTAGTTTAAATAAAAATACCAAGATAATAATGGAATAATAGTCTCGATGTTGGTCCAAGGAGTCTCCCCAAAACTAAATATCCAAAGTACAATATTCAAAATACTTTAAAAAATTATCGGAGAACAATCCGGTCCAAAATAACTAACAGAATTAACTACTCTACTATACTCCATTTCAGACGGTATATGAGCTACTAACTCTCCCTGATCCTCCGGAAGGGCAAGATGAGGCTCTATTATGTCGCTAGCATACGGTCCATAATGTGTAGGGAATGCATCCTCATCGTAGTCACCTAAAATATTGTTATCCAGTCAGGAAAGGAACGAGTACATCACAGTGAAAATAGTTCCAACACATGGCAGAAGCTATAAGACAATAAATAATAAAGAATATATGATAGCAACAAAACTGAAATCTTAATAAGGCAACTAGAATAACTAAATGCTAAAGTCATGTCATGGCAAAGATGTAGTACAATAACTCCAAGCAATAAGGAAATAACTACAATGTGTGGAAGAACATATAGGAACAACTATTCTATGTGATTTGAAATACCTTGTTGACATGTGAACGACCAAGGGATAAAATTTGACAAACCACACGTGTCGTGCATGGCTGCTATTATTCTAGTAAGAGCATGGGATGGAAAGGGTAGTTCACACATCCACTAAGTATTTTCTTTCCCCACGAGTACAACATGGATTCCGAACCAGTCACGAGGAAATAACAATAATCCAGAACAGTCACGTATCTCATAATAAGAATCCATCATACTAATTCGTGTAACAAGTGTCAAGAATCAAATAATCAATACTAAGAATGCATTATAGAGACTATCAAGCACTGAAAGTAATCACATAAATATACTCGCTTGTGGTCCTTAGCTGTGGTTGGATTAGGTCCCAATTCAGAGTCTAAATCCTACGTATGATATGTTACCATGTCAAGAGATAAACTATTTTAATTTATTTAATTCTGGAAGAATTACTCTAAAATTCTATTTTAATCTTATTATTCTGATTTTTAGGTTAATAAATAAATTTTGTCCAAAGAAACTGAATTTTATCCACTCGAGACTCATGGCACGCAAATCGAGGCGATCTGTTGACTAAAAAGTCAACTGATGTAAACTCAACTTTCATGTATGGTTTTCTGTAGATTTCAGCGTCATAAACATGCTAGAATTTATGGCTCATCCGGATTCAAATTCGTTTGGAAATTATTGCACCTATAAAATTGTATTGTGCAACGGTGATTGATTGCTAACCTAGAAGTTCTACAGAATTAACAACACAAAAATATTTAGAATTAAATTCTGGGAAAACATGTCAATTATATCGACATTAGCTTTCCAAAATTTCAAACAGTTCATGATTCTGATTCTTGGTTCTCCCGGAATCGCAAAAATACCGATATGCATCTATTTTCGGACATACTATGATCTACGAATTTTCCAGAATTTAATATTCAAAATTTTGTGAAAAAGTTACATATTCAGAAAACTAACCTCAATATGGTTCTAACGCAAGAAACTGGACCATGTTTGTAGTCCGGAGCTATGAGTAATGACTTTTGGAAGATGAATGAAACCCTAGATGACAATTCTCCAAAATCGTCTAAAAAAAAGCCCTAGAAATTATAACTTTAATACTATATATATATATAGACGAGAAAGAATGAGCCGCAGATAAAGGGGGACATGTGACGTTCATCTAGGCACTCTCGCCCAAATCGGACGGCCAGCGTTCAACCCGGCTTGGCTCGGTTGAGTCCGAGTCAGATTAGGACTCAGCTTGGCTCAGACCAATTTCTCCCTCACCCACACCCGTAGGTCACTGACAGGCGGGCCCAGCACTGTTGACTACGGGAGGCTGACGGGTGGGCCCCTGTTGGCTGACTGGGCAGGATAATTACTTTTATGGTTTTTTTTCAGAAAATAGTTTTTAATTCAGTTTTGCATAATTAAATCAAAATAAATAATAAAAATAAAAAAATTCCCAAAAAATTCTAAAAAATATATTTGATTATTTAGAACCTAAAATAAATGTTTAGGATATTTTTAATTATGTTTGACCCTAACATAAATTCTTGAAAGTCCTAAAAAATTAGTGTTACTAGTTTTTAATTAATCAAAAATTGTGAAAAAATTCCAATGGTCCCAAATTAACCTAATAACAATATTTAAGCTAGAATTTCAGGATACGGAGGTTACAAGTCTACCCTCCTAAAAAAATTTTGTCCTCAAAATTTAAGACAGAGCAAATACAAGAAGAAAATTACCTCATGGTGCAAAAAATAGGGGTAACGTTCTCGCATCTCATCTTTCCCTCCCAAGGGGATTCACCAGGAGAGTGATGCCTCCAAGCGACGCGAACCAAGGGAATTACTTGGTTACGAAGCACTTTATCTCTGTGGTCTAGGATCTCCATAGGCTGCTCCGGATAACGGAGGCTTGGTCCAACCTCAAGCTCCGAATGATCTAATACATGGCTAGGATCTGCCACGTATCGCCTCTGCTGGGACACTGGAACATGTTGTGTACTCCTTCCTATGTAGGCGGTAAGGCTAGTCGATAGGCTACTTCTCCGACCTTCTCCAGAATATTGAAAGGTCCGATGAATCTTGGACTAAGCTTTCCACCTCCACCAAAATGAATCGTACCACGTGTTGGAAAGATCCTCAAGAACACTAAGTCACCAACCTATGCCAAAATAGTAACTTAGCGTATAATCTAAGAACGTAATCGATATTTAAATAAACAAATCGATACCTCAAACTCTAGCGGTATCATGTGGCTATCGGCCCACTGCTTCTGTCTGTCCTGAGCCACACAAAGTCTCTTTCTAATCTGCTTCACTTTTTCTACAGCATCAACTACCATCTCTGGTCCCAAAAGTACTCTCTCTCCTATGTCGTCCCAAGATAATAGAGTCCGGCATCTCCTACCATACAAAGCCTCGAAAGGAGATATCTCGATACTAGCCTGATAGCTATTGTTGTATGCAAACTTTACCAGGTAAAAATGATCCTCCTATGAGCCACCAGAATATAGTACACATGTCCGAAGTATATCCTCGAGCGTCTGAATAGTCCTCTCTAACTGTCCATCCGTTTGAGGGTGGTAAGCAGTGCTAAATTTGAGTTGGGTACCCAAGCAGCCTGCAAACTCCTCCAAAAGTGGGACATAAATCTACTATCCCGATCGGGCACGATGCTTACTGGAACTCCATGCAGCCTGACTATCTGTCTCATATATAAATCAGCAAGCTTCTCCGTGGACAATCCCACTTTGAAAGGCAAAAAGTGGTCTAATTTGGTCAGCCTGTCAACAATGACCCAAATCGCGTCCTTCCCTCATGGAGTGTGTGGGAGTCCGGAAATAAAATCCATCGTGATATGCTCCAATTTCCACTCAGGAATCGGTAGTGGCTGTAGCAATCCTCCTGGTCTCTGCCTCTCGGCTTTGACCTGCTGGCACACTAAACATCTGGAGACAAAACATGCTACCTCTCGCTTCATCCCATACCACCATACATGTTCCCTTAGGTCTTTATTTATCATGTTAGCTACCAGATGTATATAAACTTGGGAACGATGAGCCTCTTGCATGATCTCTTCCTGCAGGTCCCCACTAGGCACACATAACCTAGTCCCGTGACTTAGTGAACTATCATCAGCAATAGAGAAGTCATCCATTAATCCTGCTTGTACCTGAGCTCTGAGGCTTCGCAGACCCTCATCCTGGTACTGTGTCTCTCGAATCTTCTCCATCAACCCTGACTGAATCTGCATACCCATTATCTGTGTCTCCATTCCTGGAACAATAACCTCGATGCCCAGGCTATCCAAGTCTGCTAATAAGTGGCAATCCGTTATCAAGTACATCGCTACTGGATATCTACTCAAGGCATCGGCAACTATGTTAGCCTTCCCTGGATGATACTGTAGTAAAATATCAAAATCTTTCATCAGTTCTAGCCACCTGTGTTGCCTCATATTTAGCTCTTTCTGCGTAAAGACGTACTTCAAGCTCTTGTGGTCAGTGTATATTTTCATACGCCCTCCGTAAAGATAATATCTCCACAACTTTAGAGCAAAGATTACCACTGCTAATTCCAAGTCACGAGTGGGATAGTTTCTCTCATGTGGCCGTAACTGTCTAGAGGCATACGCTACCACCTTCTTGTTCTGCTCTAGAACACATCCCAAGCCCTTTTCTGAAGCATCGCTATAAATGACAAATCCACCCGTCCCCGATGGCACCATTAAAATAGGCGCTGTGGTCAATCTCTTCTTTAGCTCATTAAATGCAGCCTGATATTCTTTGGTCCACATGAACTGCACATCCTTCCGAGTGAGTCAGGTCAATGGTTCTGCGATCCGAGAAAAATCTTTCACAAATTTCCTGTAACACCCGGCCAATCCTAAGAAGCTTCTGATCCCTGAAACATAACTCGGAGTGGTCCAAGACTCTACAGCAGCAATCTTCTTTGGATCCACCAAAATTTCGTCTCCAGTCACCACATGCCCAAGGAACTCTACCTTATCCAAGAAGAACTCACATTTCGAGAATTTTCTATAGAGCTTTTCCTTCTGAAGGGTCTCTAGCACAATCCTTAGATGCTTCTTGTGCTCTTCTGGTGTCTTTGAATAGACAAGAATATCATCTATGAACACTAACGAACTTGTCAAGATACTGGTGGAACACCTTATTCATCAATTTTATGAAGACTGCAGGGGCATTAGTCAAACCAAATGGCATCACCATAAACTCATATTGGCCATATCTTGTCTGAAATACAGTTTTCAAAATATCTTCCTTCTTCACCTTCAACTGATGATAGCCAGACCTCAAATCAATCTTCAAAAATACCCTCGCACCGCTCAACTGATCAAAAAGATCCTTTATTCTTGGTAGCGGGTATTTATTTTTGATAGTGAGGTTGTTCAGAGCCCTGTAATCAATGCACATTCGCACCGACCCATCTTTCTTTGGTAAAAATAAGACCGGAGCTCCCCAAGGCGAGGAACTCAATCTAATGAAACCCTTGTCTAGCAATTCATCAACCTGCTTCTTCAGTTCTGCCATCTCATTGTTGTTGATCCTGTAGACCTGTTGCGACACCGGCTCTGCCCCAGACACTAAGTCAATAAAAAATTCAAGATCTCTGTTCGGTGGCAATCCTGGTAACTCCTCAGAAAATACGTCTAGAAACTCTACAATAATAGGGTGTGGCAAGTCCTTCTCTGCTACCATGGCTCCATAAATAATCCCATCACTCTGCTCAACTCCTCCCCTAACAAACTCAAATTTTGTCTCTCCTGGAGGGTGAAAGAGTATATGTCCTCCACGCCAGTCTATGCTAGCATGGTGTAAACTCAACCAATATATTCCAAGGACAATGTCAAAACTCGGAAGTAGCATTACGAGTAAACTATCATCCAAATTATGGCCTCCCAAGGTAACACGATGCCCCTTGCAAGTATCACTGACTAGGATAGTGCCTCCACCAGTCGTGATCTTGCAACTCCTACTCAAGGGTTCCGTTACTAAACTATGCTTAAGCACAAATAATACAGATATGAAGCTAGGCGATGCACCAAAATCAAATAAAACAATAACAGGAATAGAATCGAGAAGAATAGAACCTACTATCACATCACTAGTTGGCTCAACCTCCTCTATGGTCAATGGGAAAAGCTCTGCCCTATGGAGGTACTCCCATTTGCTGGTGCTGGGCAAACTGCTGTTGTTGCATAGAAAGTGGGGGTCCTCTTGGCTACGGGGCCACTGGTGGTCCCACTGGTCCTCTCTGGACTAAGGATCCTCCTATAGGGGGTGCGGTAGGACACTCTCTCATCTGATGCGTAGGTGATCCACAGTATAAGCACACGCCTAATCTCTTCTGGCAGATCTCCTATGAATGTCCTGACTTCTTGCAATAATTGCATAGGGGTGCTTGTTATACTTGTCTCTGTGGCTGCTGCTACACTTGCTGAGCTGGGGCTCTGACTGGGGCATCGTACTGTTGTTGTTGCTGAAAGGTCCTTGGCTAAAACCGTGGACGCTTTGCCTGCCCCTGACTACTACTACCGCCGATAGCATCCCTGTTTCTGTTGTTCGAAAGACTCATATCCACCTAGGCCCTTTGAGCCTCTGCTAATATGTCAGCAAAAGTCGTATGAGTCGAAGAAATATATACCTTGACCTCTTGGTTCAAGCCCTCTCTGAATCGTCTAGCTCTATCCTCTGGGTCCCTCACCATGTACTCTGCGAATCGGCTCAGCCTGCCAAATTCTGCATCATACTTATCCACGGTCATCCCGTTCTGCTCCAAGTTCTGGAATTGCTTCTCCAGAACCCCTTTGGCTATTGCAGGAAAGAATTTTCTCTTAAAGAGGTCATTGAACTGCTCCTAAGTCAGGTTTGGATCGGCAATCCTAGGCTCATTTCTGAACCAAGTACGAGCAATGTCGTGGAGCTGCAAGCCAACAACCTCAATCTTCAGGTCCTTAGAAAATTGAGAAACTCTCATGATCAGCTCGATATCCTCGAGCCACTCATCAGCGTAGAGGATTTCCTCTGTCCCCTTGAACGTCCGAGGCTCCATCTTCTTGAAGTCCTGGATGTTACCCACCTTCGGTTAAGCGGCCTGCTGTTGTAGTTGTTGGGCAACCCTCTACATGGCTGCTAGGGCAACCTGTTAGGCATTTTCTATTCCTGCCCTCAGTATTTTCGTCTGTTGCCTCTGAGCCTCTGCTTGAGCCTTTTGAGCCTCCATCATACTTCTGAAAAGTTTATGTAATGGCTGAGGAGGAGAAGGAAGACTCCCCGATCCAGCTGACGAGGCCTCCTACAATGCAGATGGTATGGAAAAAGCACCATTGGCTCAGGAACCGCGCGCTCTAGTCTTGGGTGGCATTTTGAAAAGTTGAAAACAACAAGAATCCAATTGATATGGCACAAGATAAGGAAGTATTCAAGAAGGACAATCAACTATGAAAGAGGTTCGATTGCTCGAGTGGAAATAATAAGGGTTAGCAAGTTGAGTATATGGGATCCCTAGTAGTGATTGAGTATCTTTCTATTCCTAGTATATATATCCTAAACAGGCTCGCAGTCCTACATCTAACTTGAGTACCACTACGAGTTCGCAACATTGTGCGAAACTAGACCTGTATGGGACACCACTAAAAATGTGTCACGACCCGTACCCTAAATTTGAGCATGAGTCATGGGTACGTCCAGCCTACGCTGCAGTATCGACGCCACATGTATAATCTATAACTCACAACATATATTCATCTCCACATTATACTCAATCACAAGCACTAGTTTAAATGAAAATACCAAGATAATAATGAAATAATAGTCTCGATGTGGGTCCAAGGAGTCTCCCCAAAACTAAATATCCAAAGTACAATATTCAAAATACTTTAGAAAAATTGCTGGAGAACAATTCGGTCCAAAATAACTAACAGAATCAACTACTCTACTAAACTACTCTATTTCAGACGATATATGAGCTGCTAACTCTCCCTAATCCTCCGAAATGGCAAGATCAGGCTCTATTATGTCGCTAGCATACGGTCCATAATGTGTAGGGAATGAATCCTCATCGTAGTTACCTAAAATATGGTCATCCAGTCAGGAAAGGAACAAGTACTTCACAGTGAAAATATTTCCAACACATGGTAGAAGCTATAAGACAATAAATAGTGAAGAATATATGATAGCAGCAAAACTGAAATCTCAATAAGGCAACTAAAATAACTAAATGCTAAAGTCATGTCATGGCAAAGATGTAATACAATAACTCTAAGCAACAAAGAAATAACTGCAATATATGGAAGAACAGAAAGGAACAACTACTCTATGTAATTTGAAATACCTTGTTGACATGTGAACGACTAAGGGATAAAATTTGGCAAACCACACGTGTTGTGCATGGCTGCTATTATCCTAGTAAGACCATGGGATAGAAAGGGTAGTTCAGACATCTACTAAGTATTTTCCCTCCCCACGAGTACAACATGGATTCCGAACCAGTCACGAAGAAATAATAATAATCCAGAACAATCACGTATCTCATAATAAGAATCCATCATACTAATTCGTGTAACAAGTGTCAAGAATCAAATAATCAATACTAAGCATGCATTATAGAGACTATCAAGAACTAAAAGTAATCACGGAAATGTACTCGCCTGTGGTCCATAGCTGTGTTTGGATCAGGTCCCAATTCAGAGTCCAAATCATACGTATGATATGTTACCATGTCAAGGGATAAGTTATTTTAATTTATTTAATTCTGGAATAATTACTCTAAAATCATATTTTAATCTTATTATTCTGATTTTTAGATTAATTTCTAAATTTTGTCCAAAGGAACTGAATTTTATCCACTCGAGACTCATGACATGCAAATCGAGGCAATATGTTGACCAAAAAGTCAACCGATGCAAACTCGACTTTCATGTATGATTTCCTGTAGATTTCAGAATTACAAATATGTTAGAATTTACGGCTCTTCCGGATTCAAATTCGTTTGGAAATTATTGCACATACAAAATCGTATTGTACAACAGTAGTTGATTGCTAACCTAGAAGTTCTACAGAATTAACAGTATAAAAATATGTTGAATTAAATTCTGGAAAAAATATATGTCAATGATTTCAATATTAGCTTTCTGAAACTTCAAACGGTTCATGATTCTAATTTCTGGTTCTCCCGAAATAGCAAAAACACCGAGACACGTCTATTTTTAGACATATTATGCTCTAAGAATTTTCTAGAATTTAATATTCATAATTTCGTGAAACAATTTATATATTCAGAAAACTAACCTCAATACGGTTCTAACGCAAGAAATTGGGCTACGTTTGGAGTCCGGAGCTATGAGTAATAGCTTCTGGAAGATGAAGGAAACCTTAGATGACAATTCTCCAAAATCGGCTAAAAGAAAACCCTAGAAATTATAACTTTAATACTATATATATAGAGGAGAGAGAGTGAGACGCGGCTAAAGGGGGACATGTGGCGTCCATCCAGGCACTCCCGCCCAGATCGGACGGCCAGCGTTCAGCCCGGTTGGCTCGGCTGAGTCCGGGTCAGATTAGGACTCGGCTCGGCTCAGACCGATTTCTCCTTCACCCACACCCGCGGGTCACTGACAAGCGGGCCCAGCACTGTTGGCTGCAGGAGGCTGACGGGTGGGCCCCTGTTGGCTGACTGGGCAAGATAATTACTTTTATGGGTTTTCTTTTTAAAAAAATAGTTTTTAATTCAGTTTTGCATAATTAACTCAAAATAAATACTAAAATAATCAGAAAATTTCCAAAAAATTCTAGAAAATATATTTGATTATTTAGAACCTAAAATAAAAGTTTGGGATATTTTTAATTATGTTTGACCCTAACATAAATTCTTGAAATTCTTAGAAAATTAGTGTTACTAGTTTTTAATTAATCAAAATTTGTGGAAAAATCTCATTGGCCCCAAATTAACCGAATAACAACATTTAAGTTAGAATTTCAGGATACGGAGGTTACACCACTCATATCTTTATTGATGCTAAGTTGGGTGAAAGGTTGGGATTAGGGTTATCTCACAGCAATCCTTTCAAGGTACAAGTAGAAAATGGAGAGAAATTGCTCAGCAAAGGAGTATACCTAAATGTGGTTATTGAGGGCTAGGGAAAGAAGGTTATAACTAATTTACTACCCCTACCTATTTCAGGGTGTCATATAGTCCTTGGGGCAAATTGGCTAAGTACATTGGGAAATATAGTGTGGAATTTTAATAACCTGACTTTGCAGTATGAAGACCAGGGCCAACTTGTACAGCTGAAAGGACTTAAGTCTGATCACAAGGCTCTCAGTGAACTATGCTCCAAGGAATTGACGCAAAAACCACAAATTTTTGTCCTACACATGTGTTCTATTACAACTGCAGAGAACCACTGTGAAGAAATATATCCTACAGTTGTTGAGTTACTACAGAATATAATAACCTTTTTGCAGAACCTAAAGGTCTACCTCATTTCAGACCTTATGATCATAAAGTCCCACTAATGCCAGGGGCTTTGCATATGTGTAGTAGACTTTACAGGCATCCCTATGCCCACAAGAATGAGATAGAGAAACAAGTGCAGGAGATGTTGAATTCAGGTATCATCAGACCTATCACTAGTTCATATTCTTCCCCAGTGATTTTGGTTAAAAAACATGATGGTACTTGGAGAATATGCATAGATTACAGGGCTCTTAATGCTAATACAGTGAAATATAAATTTTCCATACCCATTATTGAAGAATTATTTGATGAGTTGCATGGGGCCCAAATCTTCTCCAAATTGGACTTGAGAGCAGGATATCATCAAGTGAGGATGGCTGATGAAGATGTGCAAAAGATAACTTTTAGAACTCATGAGGGTCATTATGAGTTCTTGGTAATGCCTTTCGGCCTTACCAATGACCCATCAACATTCTAATCTATGATGAATGCCATCTTCAAAGAACACTTAAGGCAATTTGTATTAGTATTTTTTGATGATATATTAATCTACAGTCCAGACTCATCCAGCCATATTCATCATTTGAGAGTTGTTTTCAGCCTATTAAGTAACCATCAGCTAAAGATCAAAAGAACTAAATGCTCTTTTGCCCAAAGGCAGGTGGCTTATTTGGGTCACATAATTTTTGGCCAAGGAATTGAAGTGGATCAAGACAAAGTAAAAGCAGTGACAGATTGGCCTGTTCCTAAAACTCTCAGAGAATTGAAAGGTTTTCTAGGTCTTACAGGTTATTGCAGAAGATTCATAAGAGGTTATGGGGTATTGGCAGGACCCTTAACCCAAGTGCTCAAGAAGAATGCATTCATATGGGAAGAAATAGCTCAATAGGCTTTTGAGGCTCTGATAACAGCTTTGACACAACCCCCAGCCCTGGCTTTACCTAATTTTGATGACACCTTTGTGTTGGAGTATGATGCCTCTGGAGAAGTAATTGGAGCTGTGCTTATGCAAGGAGGAAGGATTATATCCTGTCTGATCATAAACCCCTGAAATACATATTGGAGCAAAGGGTATACACAGATGCCCAATACAAATGGGTGATGAAATTACATGGGTACAATTTCAAAGTTGAATATAAGAAAGGAAAAGAAAATATGGCAGCAGATAGTTTATCAAGAGTAAGTGACCACTCAATAGCTGCTATTTCCATGGTCCAGACATATTGGCTTCAGTTATTCAAGTCTCATATGCAAGGTTATGCTTATTACCAAGATCATTTGGACAAATGGGCACATGGACTGCTGAATAATGGCAAATATAGTCTGGTCGATGGATTGTTGTATTACAAGAACATATTGTTAATTGATCTACAATCTGAATTTGTTCCTATTATATTGAAGGAGCAACATGACTTACCTGAGGCTGATCATTCTGGGTACATCAAGACCTTGTACAGACTTAAAAAAGTTTGTTATTGGACGGGGATGAAAAGATGTGTACATAATTACATCAGATCTTGTGGAGTCTTGCAGAAGAACAAGGCTGAGAATATCTCTCCTGCAGGTCTATTGCAGCCCTTACCTTATACCCAATCAAGTTTGGGAAGATATTTCTGTGGATTTCATAGAGGGGCTTCCTACCAGCTTTCATAAATCCACTAATTTTGTGGTAGTGGATAGGCTTACTAAATATGTCCACTTGTTTGCACTTAGCCACCCCTACACTGCCTCCATAGTAGCTCATACATTCATGGAAGGAGTTTTTAAATTGCATGGGATGCCAAAGTCTATCGTTGCAGACAGGGATGATATTTTCACAAGCTTATTTTGGAAGGAGTTGTTCACACTACAAGGCACACAGCTCAAATATAGCACTTCCTACCACCCACAAAGGATGGGCAAACAGAAGTGACAAATAGGTGTATTGAAGGCTACTTAAGGTGCTTTTATAGCCATAAGCCAAGAGAGTGGGTAAAACACTTATTATAGGCTGAGTTTTGGTTCAATACAAATTGGCATTTATCAACTAAAATTATACCATTTGAAGCAGTTTATGGGAGGCCACCCCCTAACCTCCTCACTTATGTTCCAGAGTTGGTTCATGACAAGGATATGGCTTAAGCTTTGGAAAATAGAGATCCTACATTACAATTGCTCAAAGACAACCTCCAACTTGCTCAGGACAGGATAAAGAAAATGGCTGATCTTCACAGAACTGATAGGCAGTTCTCAGTTGGTAATTGGGTTTATCGAAAGCTACAACACTACAGACAAATTTTAGTAGGACAGAAAAGACCCCAAAAGATATCACAAAAGTACTTTGGTCCATATCAGGTGTTGGCCAGAATAGGGAAGGTTGCTTACAAACTTCTACCACCAGAAGATTCCTTAATCCATCCGGTTTTCCATATCTCACAACCCAAGGCTAAATTGAGTAAAAGAATCCCTGCTCACATCCAGTTATTTTGGACCGAATTGCCATTTTATCAAGAATGGTATCAGTGATAGTATAAATAAGTGGAGAAATATAAAGAATGTATGAATGATTTTGTATTTTTACTTAGCTCATAGTCTCTAGATTCAGTTAGCTTATAATAGCAGCAATTGAGTTCTTCAATAAACCCTAGAAAATTCTCCAAATCTCCTCTTTCAATTTACTTTTCCAACATTAAACATGCCACCGAGGGTTAGATCTCCCCCAATTACTAGTCAGATTGGTAAGGGATCTACCAGATTATGGGAGATCAAAGGAGGACTGTTTCGGTTTCATATTTGGGTTTCTTTTTCTTTGAAGTTTCACATATTAGGTTTGGGTTTGTTGGCAGCAATTCTTTTTGGTTGGTAGCATTAGGAATAAAAATTTCACATCTTCAGCATTTTTGGGGAAGCAATTTTTTGCTTTTTTCTTTGCAGCATTTTTTTTTCTTTTTTATTGGGAGCACTTTTTTGTCAAAATATATTACAACTGAAATAATAGTCGCCTAAAAACTATTTATTCTCGTTAGAAAGTTGGTGGAAAACTTAGTGTTCCCGTTCTACTTTAGACGAGAAATATTTTCCATAGTCGTCTTAGATTTTTTTTATGAAGAACTTATTGGTGGGACCAAACTAATTAATAGTCGCAAGAGAGTTCACAATTTTTTTTGCCAATCTGGAGGACTTGAGGCGACATCTATATTTTTTAGTAGCCAAAGTTTAGTTTGGACGACAAAATCTTTTTGGTCGTCCTAGATTTTATGGCCTAAAGGCCTTATCCATGTAGTAAATTAGTAATTGATTACTAATTATATGACACATAGTTTTAACGGGTGATTTTATTTCGCTGCATACACAAACTCTATTCACCCCCCTCTAGAGTTGCCATACACGGTCCTTCAATCTGTATGCTTTCCTGGTAGCTATTGTTATAGGAAAATTCTACCAAATGTAAGTGGTATTCCCAAGATCCTCCAAAATCTAGCATACAAGCTCTAAACATATCCTCAATTATCTGAATATTGTGCTCTAACGAGCCAACAGTCTGTGGGTGATAGACAGTACAGAACTTGATACGAGTTCCCAGACTCTCCTGTATAGTCCCAGAAATGAGAGGTGAATCTAGTCTTGATCTGATACGATACTGACAGGTACTCCATGTAATTTCATAATCTGTCGCATGTAGTGCCCCGCTTCGCGTAGGTACTATGTACAAGTGATATCGCTTTGCTTGCTCGAGTGAAAGTCTTCTCGGAGAGTTTCCGATCGAACTACAAGACGATTGATCTAAGTGAGTGGGAAGAACTGCATTATCTGATTCTTGCATGCCTTAATAATGAATCTGAGTTTTCTACTGCTTGTTCTAAGAAGATAGTTTCATAAGAAGAATGATAGAACCTGACTCTACATGCTAGATAAAAGAACTCGTATTGCTTGTCATTGAAACGAATCTGCTTGCCTAACTAGAGAACTTGAATGCTTTTCTAAAAGAGATAGAACTATTGCCATGCTAAAAAAAGATAGAAATATGCATGCTTAGTTACACGGACACCGCTATCGAACGAACCACTGCCATGCTAATAAACAAGAGTTAAAGAAGTTTATATGTTTCCATCGAATGCTAAACAAGAATAGAACTACATGTTTGTCTTGAGAGATAGTAGAATGTGTACTATGCTTGCTATAATAATAGATTGCTTGCCTATTCGCTATCGCACTAAAGAGATAGAATTGCATGCTAGATTTATATAATTGTTCTTGCTTGTTACTTATTAAAAGAGCTAGATTGCTTGAATATGTTTCATTGATCACTTGTAAAGAGATATAACTGTATGAATAGCTTGAACTTGTGCATCTAGACTAATAGTCTGCCCTGAGGCTTGAAGTCCTTACTTACGGGAGGGTGTGGCTATTAGACAAGAGTATTGAGAGCTCCAGCTTTATAGCTTGATAGATATGCTTGCTTGCTTGTTCTGGATCATGTGTATCATATGGTATTTATCTGATAGAAGTACATTCATGCATCGGTCTGTAAACTTGTGCACAAGGTTTATCTCTCGAGCAGTTCCTGGGGCACTGGGGATTGTTCGACCCTGGAGAGATCTGGAATACCCTGAGGCTAGAAGTCCTTATTTACGGGAGGGTGTGGCTTTTAGTGTAGTGCTGAACCATGAGTCCCAGCTGCTATTTTGAGCATATTTTAGTGTACAGCAACCATGCATTTCAGCAGCTATTAGCCGATCTGTCATTAGTGAGATGGGCTTGTACGTCCCACTTGCTAATCCCATGGAGGGGACCATCATGTAGTTAGGGCGCATGCTAGGCTAGCCTTCTTGTATACCTAACTGTTTGATGTAGAGACGGACATGAAAAGAGAACCTCGTTTATATATATCCATATGTTGCTAACTTGTATGTTTGCTGCAGGTATAACCGTTCGGCTATGGGTAAGGATCACTGAATAAGTGATCACTTGTATTTTCTTATATCCCTTATCATTTATGCTAAATATGATACATCTGTTTTACATTGAATATGCTGCCATCCCTATTGAATTGAATAGTCCACTTGAAATACTTGTCTTGATATGAGATGAACAGTCCACTAGAGAACCTTTGTTCCTAAGAGATCGATTATGGCTCATAATACATGCTGCGTACTGCACGATAGAATAATATCTCTATAGCTTGCTTGTATGTATTGAATATGCAAACTGGTTACAAAGCTATGTTTTCGAAAAGATGTAAACTGACTATAATCCTGAGCTGCATGAAATGAACATAGGTAAAAGTTGCAAGATAACTAGTAATGTAATATTTTGCAACATGCTTACTTAGTGTGGGTTTCAGTGAGTGTTGCTTTTGTTTATTTTTTTACTCCCAAGTACTTTCTCCAAAGTGCTGACCCACCAACAGTTTGCTTGTTCTCAGGTGCTAGATCGTCCGAGGAAGCGATAGCCGTACCTCATCCCAAGGACCCGAAAATCTGGAGTAGATGCCTTAAGCCGTATCGAGATTGCTTAGTGCTACTTTTGTATAGAGGGACATAATGTATGGAACAATGTCATTGTAATAAAAAAAGAAGAGAGTGTGTGCTTGAGCAATTTGTAACCTCGTCCAAGTGCACTTGTAACACTTTTGAATATCAATAAAGAGCTTATTTCTTTATGCCATTGTGTTCTTTACTTTTTGTGCCGCTGCTTCCATATTGAATAACTTACTTGCCCTTGTTCAAGTTTTGGCCTTGTGCAAGTGCAGCTTAGGCATGCACGGCATCACGCCCATGCGAGGATGATCGGTCCCGCAAGGACCCAAGCGAGGACGAACGGACCCCTACGGGATCGGGACGTGACATCGCATGTACATGTCAGCTAGTATCTCCGTGGATTGTCCAACTCTGAAGGACAAGAAATATGACGACCAGGTGAGCCAGTCCATGACAACCCATACTGTATCCTTCCCGCTGGGGCTCCTCGAAAAACCCGTAACGAAGTCCATGGTAATGTGTTTTCTCTTCCTGTAAACCCCCTGACCCAAATCTAGGAGTATGATTTGTAAACCCCCTCGACCAAATTTAGGATTATTTAATTTAAATTGAGAGACTAGGATTAATTTGGATACAATTAGGATTAATGTACATCAATTATGTGACTTAATATACCTCACCGTTGTTTCGATGTTTGGAGCGCTACACTAGTAGCTATCTTCAGACAAGGTTCATACATATTTGCTAGACATGCCAGACTACCCATCTGACCCTTGTGTAACTTTTAGATACTCAATATTGTGCTTCATTTTAGCTGCGCAATATTCGTTACAAAAGTTCCTGAATAATTCTAATAAACCCAATTTCTCATAATTGCCCAATCCCATTTGAATTTGAGGCACAACCACAACCCAACTCCATATAACCCAAATTAGGGTATTAACCTATTCTGAGCCTGCTACGCCCATGACTCTTGTGTTCCACCCAATTTTAATCCCATGTGTTCTCAAATTGACAAAAGAATGCCAGGTGCTTTTGTTTGTAATTTAATTAATTGGAGGCCAAGTTCACCCAAAATAAGACCTAACCAAGCCCATGTACATCCTTTCATGTAGATAAGCCCCCATTCCAAAGAGCCCTGGCCGGCCCAAATCCTGAGGTTAACCCATAATTCTCCTCCTATATAAATATACATCTTTTCTCTACTAAAAACCCTAAAATCATAATCATTACCACCACCCCTCAACCCTAGCTGAACACCCCTACTCAACTTCCCCAACACCACCACCATCTCAGACCGCCACCCCCTAGCCACCGGACCACCCCCTCATGCCGCCTGCACCACCGCCATCAACCATCCCCATCATTCGTATCAAACCTGACCCCGATCACCCATAGCCGACTACTTCCAAGTGCCCCAGCCGCCTCCAGCACCGCCAACCACCACTGCCCAGCCTAACCCTACCTTCCCCATGACCTGACGGCCATTCCAGCACTGTCTCAGCCCGCTGCTGCCGCTGCAGGCTGCTGCAACCGCTGCTGCAACTGCTGCAGTTACTGCCGCCCGCTGCCGTTGTTGCCCGCACGTCGACCGGAGCTCCGCCCCCATGCCGGAGGATGGCCAGTCAACGAGCAGACCCCTCGTTCAGCCAACTAGGTACTCGTCCTCTAGCTCTCTTCATTCCTTGTATCGTTGTGTTATATATCGTCGTATCATTGTGTCGTCGTGTTATGTGTCGACACAAGCTAAATAAACATTAATAATTACCCTAATCACATGACCTATTATTTTTAAGACTTGTAATTCACCTGAAAACCTGGACATAAACCAAGTACATTTAACATGGAAAATAAGGACATGTATTCGTATAAAACATAAATAGTTTGGTAACCCATAACTTTGGTAACTTATTGTCGCGAGAGACACGGTAACTGAGGACAGGACACGTGTGCATCTTAGCTACGTGCACACGAGACTCTGTAGTTGGCCAGCCGTGACCTTGCGTCAGTACCTAAGAGCAGCGTCATAGTTTCTGTATATATTGCTTTAGTGTCTGATGCTAGATTGCTATATTATATTATATGTTTAGGGTTACTGGACCAGCTAGGAGATACTGCAGGAGCAGGCTATTGGCATTCACAGCTTGAGGACTCAGGCAAGATACCTTGACATATTTACTGTCTAATTTAAATTATGCATATATTGTATGATATCTTGTTGCTTTATTTTTATATGACTGTGTGCATCCGAGATTGACTCGGGTGTAGTCTACGGATGCGTCGATGATTAGTGTACTTGACCTAGTCACTAGTAGACTCACCCCTTTAGGAGGATACTCTGATATCTTTCGAGACCTGACACTCTAACATGTTTCACGGTGACAAATTCATATTGGGATGCAGGTTCGTATACTCGACTATCTCTCGGTGTGTGCGACATGCATCACGGTTTAGTACGTAATGCAAGTTATTATGATTAGGAGAGACTTGGAATATAGATACGTGATATGCACGTCGAGTATTCGACTTGTATATCTACATTGGGCGGAAAGGATGACCAGTAGGCGTATGAGACACCCACCCCCTTTATACAGATACCGTACTCGACGGAGTGATACAGACGCATATATTTTACAGATACCACATTCTTTAGAGTGTTGGACGTTACTTGGTGATTTTACAGATACCACACTCTATAGAACGTTGAACGTTATTATATTCCTGCGCTCATGTTATAGGGGGCATATGTGGCATATACTAGCCGGTTGTCACGATTAGTGAATTACGTCAGCATATGTCTAGCCTACACTTTCCATACGCTAAAGGTTGTCCTCACATTGCATTCACTTAGATGGTTAGCATAACCCTTTATTTTATTTTATTCAGTATTTATATATGGCATGCTTCTATGTATCTTGTTACGTCCCTCTGAGGACCTGGTACCTTTCCAGATTTGGACGAGGCATATTATCCCACCATGTACGGCCCTGGACAGGAGACTAGGTACGCTACAACGGAGGAGCTAGAGGTGCTACCGTTAGATTTTTCGTGATCAGTTGGTAGGCCTTCTGCCTAGGATTGGGAGCATCATTATCTAGTCAGCCGATGCCCTAGTCATTACTCTTTTTATCTATCATTTAGTACTTTCATTTCGTCATAGTAGTGGGTTTGTTCCCACAAGACATTCTTGGTTGTACTATGATATTTTGAGACTAGCGTATATCTTCTAGTATTTATTTTAGTACATTCTTGCTATTTATATTGTGGATGAGATTAGATTACCTGTTGTTGATTGATATTGTACTTGTAGTATTTAGGACAGCGTAGCACTCTTCGCTAGGATCCATTAAATTGGGTTATCCTCGGAGACATGTCAGCTGGCTATTGCCACGTGGCCTGGTCCCGTATACTTTGGGACTGGGGTATGACATGATTCATTTAGGATTATTTTGAATTAGTTAATGGAGTTATTAGTTTGCCTCTTTTAATTTAATTCTCTTGGTGTAACTTAACGTTGCTTCGATGTTTGGAGCGCTACTTTAGCTTATGTCTTCAAACAAATTTTACACACTTGACCTTGACATGCCGGTCTTCCATTCTGACCTTTGTGTAACACATATATAGCCTCTCTTGTGTTTCATTTTAGTCGCACAATATTTATAAAAATTATCTAATTTTAAATCCAAATAAATCTAACTTTTATATCTTTGTCCGTTCTAATCGAAATTGGAGACACAATCTCGAAACATTTCGTTCAACCCAATTTATGACAATAGTATATTCCGAGTCTACTACATCCATGACACTTGTGTCCCACCCAATTTAAATCATATGCACTTCCAATTAATTAAAGAACAACTTTGACACTAATTTTAACTGAATTGGTGCAATGACTCAACCTAACCCAAAACTAGACCCAACACCAACCCAAACCCCCACTCACACCCTCATGGTTCATACAAAATACCACACACCAATTTTCTCTACTACAACACATCAAACATGGTAATTTTTCTTATCCAATTCCAATTCTCATTTTCTTGTATAATTTCTAAACAATTGGGGGCCTTTGTACAAATAAGAAACTAGGTGTCCATGTCCCATTAGAGCAAAACAATGAAGAAAGCCTTTTTTGCATGCTTTGACCGGCCAAACCCTCCATTTTCTCCCATTTTTGTATGGTACTATGCAACACTTTACACCCACACTTAATTCCAACCCTCTATTCAAATTTAAACCCCATCCCACCACTCATTCTCTCATGACAAATCCTTCCTACATCCCTAGAAATAGGGGGAGGTAGCAGCCCTAATCCCCAAGCTTCCTACTCCCTCTCTCTTTCATTAATGATCTCTCTCCCCCTCAAAATTTCAGCCACTGCCATCACCTCCCCTTAAAGGAAAACCGAAAACTTCACCACCCTCACCATCCTCTCCTCACTTTCCTTCCTCCCTAGCAGCCAACCACCACCACCACTGTCCACCCTTACCACCGTCATCTCCAATGCTGTCTCCTCCATCCGACCTCAACCACCATCACCTCGACCTCCTTCCTCGCCCGCCAGACCACCCACAACCACCTCCACCTCCTCCTAATCACAACAGCCACCACAACCACCATCACTTCCATCACCACAACCACCATCACCCCGACCTCCTCTAACACAGCTGCCACCGCTACCTTCTCGACCTCCTCACCACCGTCACCTCCACCACGACCGCCACTCACTGCCACCGTCACAACCTCCACGACTGTAGCCACCCACTGCTACCGTCATCACCACCACCACCATCATCTCCTCCTCCCTCTCCTCGACAGCCAACCACCATCACCTCACCACCACTACCACCACCATCAACCCCCATGACCACTACTAGCTTCACCACCCTTAACAAATATCGGAGCACCGGTCGGACCACTGGTCAGACCATCGGTCGGACCACCTCCCTCATGGTGGACAGTCCCAAACCGAGTGCACACCACCTCACTGCCACCCGCTGGACTATCTCCATTGCAAGTTGTTCTCTAGGTAATATCCTCCTTCTTCATCTTGTTGTTATTCCTCTTGTATATATATACATATGTATTAATTTGTTATTCATCCTAATGTATATGTATTTTCATGACCTCTTGTCCTTTTTCTAATATATATAATCATGCACTTGATCTCTTATTCTTCCTCTAAAATTATTATATAGATATATATAGATATGTATATATGTATATTTATGTAAATACTTGCCTTGACAACTATCTACCACATGTTTAACCAATTTTTTTAACTCTTAATTTTTAGATTATTATTTGATCAAATGATTAGTTTAAGTGTTGTATTTAATACCAAGTCACTTATTAGTGAACTACTAATATATGTGGTTGTTGCCTAGGTTATACACTAGTTTGATATATGAGTAGTGCCATGATAGAGAATGATTTATACTATGTTAGGAACAACATTTGTTTAGTATTTATTGTGCACATATATAGAATGAGAGATTACAATGTCACCATGCTAATGTGCTGTGCTAGAATAGATGAGAAATTGAGATATTGATGTGTGCAAGTGTACAAGGTTGAGGTGATGATTTATATATTTAGAGGATGCGATGATGTTTTTATATATATAAAGTATACACCTTAACCTAGTAGTTATGACACGTGATTAGTGTTATACGATATTTTGAGTTATAAACACTTACTAGTAACATAGTAACTAGTTGACTTATTATGCACAATATTTGAGGATATTTTATATACTTGTGCACGGAGACCTAGAGAGAGAACACTAGTAACCTATGTGTTAGAGGTGCAACTTAGAACCTACACAAATTCTAGTTGTGACCGCGATTGTGTCATACAATAAATTATCCATTTAGAGGACTTAAACTTATAAATTTTAGGCGACTAGTAGACTAAGTGTACATATACTTCCTTTGTCTTTGACTAGTCAACATTAGCCAACCTACTTAGTTAGAACGTATGTTTGGTCTAGAATCTACGTGACTCATGATGTTGCATATGTTGAACTCTTGTGTTTAATATAGTGATTGATATTTGTTATTATATATTCATAGACACCCAAGACGGTTCTACCTTGGCTGCGGGTTCCGGATCCTTACTTGTGCACATCGGAGTTTTAGGCAAGTATACCTTGTCTCATTGTGCTGTTTAAATTCAGTTATTATAGTTCGTATATTTTATTTCTGTCATGCCCTAGTCCCAAAATAAGTAGGACTAGGAATACGTAACATGCCAGCTACGCATTCGACCAGACTCTGGTCTGACTCGAATACATATAAGCTGTATTATAATGGTCACTATCTAAATAATCAAGTAAATATAAATATCTATGCCTCAATCCACAATGAACAGAATACACAAGAATGAGCTACATGTGCTAAAGTCGGTCGCCCAGTAACACACAAAATCGAATAGACTCGAGAAAGAAATATGAGTATATAAAACTAGGCTACATCAGCAGATAAATAAATAATATGAATAAATAACCATAACTCCGGTAGAAATGATATAAGTACCTGGTACTAATGCCTGCAAGACAAGAAACTCCATCAGAAACTCCAAAGGATCCGTAATTGTCTATGCTGCAAAAGAACTTGCAGGGGACCAGGTCCTTAGAGGGACGTAACAAGGTATAAGAAACAACATGCCAAAAGTAAAATAGTATAATGCCACATACTCAAGGGTAAACTACTGTAACCAACTATGTGATATGCATGTGAGAGCATCACTCATAATCAGGCTGAAACCACTACAGGCTCTGTGTCGAGGAGCCCATAGCAAATGGTAGTATCAAGACTCAGTATAGGTGCCCAATATCTGAGACAGAGTCCAAGGCACCTATAGTGGTATCACGACTCTGGTATATGTGCCACAACACCTCCAGTAGTATATTATATATATCAATAATCAGCCTGTAGTATGGTGTATCTCTCCCCATCCAATATAACCTCACGTCTCATGTCCATAATGTCTCATGTCCATAACACGTAAGATTATGACCTCTAGCTAGTGCAACGAGTCATAATAATATCCATATAATATGCAAGTCTCATGTCACGAATCCTGTAAGCCTATACAGAATCACCATGAATAACTCAAGAAAGATTTTGTCACATGAAATAGTATTGTGTCCTAGGGTCTGGCATACTTGGTAAAGCAAGCACGTAAAAATAGGATCTTGGAATCAACTCTCTAAGTGACGTTACTCGACTCCGCGTATGGCGTCGACACCTGAATCTTGTTTGGACGCTAAGCAACGTCTCACAGTCCTAGGATAAACACACACATCACACATATCAAATAACTATAATAACTAAATAAGATAATAAAGGCAAGGAACTATGATACATCATGGTAAGGTACACTTGTCTGGATTCTTAACTCCGTCAACTTCTCCTGAGAAAGTAAAATCTGCACGTACACCTCCGGATATGCTGAAACAAACATCACTAATATTCTCAGAATACTAGAAATAGCTAGGATTGACTATCCATAAGTCCAATTTGGACATAGGGGCAAAATTGACAGTTTTGGGTCAAAACGGGATCCACATGTGGTCTACTTTGCACCGTAAAATGTGCCAAAGACAAAGTTCTCCAAATTGGTCCCACTCAATGTCTACGAGTCCAGAACGATGATACAAACCCAACGGAACATCCATAACTGGATTCTGATAAGCCGATCACAAAATTGCCTATTATGTGGAATAGTGGGGCCCACAAAATAATATTTCGTCAACATTCTCAGAATTGAACCAATCTTGGGTCACAGGACAGCATAATGCGGCGAATCCAATGCCACAAGTTTCGTTGCGAAACGATAAGCACACACGAAATTATGGCAAGTGTCAGAACAGGCTGATACGGTATTTTTGGCAGATACGCGTTGATTCTGGTGTGCACGCACATCCAAATCAAGTTCCGCAAAAGCCCACACGTCCGTGTTTACGTTACGCGGCTTTTGACACAACTCACACACGATGAAGTTGCCTCGTTTGGTGGGACGCATCCCGTATCGTAAGATTTTGGGTGTTTTAAAAAATAAGTTTTTGGTCGTTTTGGAACAAGAATAATTTTACCATTAAAGCAAACTAAAAGAACAGTAAAAATCTTGGTTATATTGTGAAGAAGTCATTTCAATTATATTTTAAAAATATTAAACGGGTTGGTGGCAAATTGGACATGAACATGGGTACATAGAATGAAATTTTGAACTATTTTTCAAACAGTTTTTCGGCCAACTTCCGGTTGATTTTTCGATCAAACCGGGGTGCCTAAATTCGTTCCACTTAAAAAAAATCCTAGAGGGTTAGGTTAGAAACATACCAGCGAAGACGAGGCACGAATCGGACTAGCGAGGAGGGTGGAGGCTGCGTGCGAAGGAGGCCGCACGGCTGTGCGTTGCTGCGTGCGTGCGACCGGTGGTGCGACGGCGCTCCGACGGAGGGGGTGGTGGTGAAGGCGTGGGATGGGTTAGGGTTAGGGTTTTGGTTATATATATATATATATATATATAGGGGGAAGGAGGTTGTTGTGTACGTGGGTTAGGGGAGTTATTAGTTTAATAGGTTAATGGGTTTAGGGTAGCGTTTGGGTTAAAGGGTTTAGGTTTTGGTTTATTTCTTTTTCTTTTCTTTTTTCTATATATATATATATATCTGTGTGTGTGTGTGTGTGTGGCCAAAAATAGTTTTAGACCTCAATAAATTTTATAAAATTATACAATACACTAATAATAGTTGTACACCCAAGAATATATTTTCTGTATAATATAAATAATTAATTAAATACACATAATTATAAATCCAAAAATATTATATAATAAATGAATTTTTTTCCTTAATCACAAAAATTTTAGAATACCAAAAATATTAAATTCTAAAAATCAGGGTACTTACAATTTCGTTAATATTATATAATTGTGCGAATCTGAGAATGACTCAGGTGCAGTCAACGAAGGCATTAACGTTAGGACCTGTGTTTGACCTAGTATCTAGTGGACGCACCTAAAGTTGAGGAGTTATCATTATGACTCCCTGGGCCTTGTCACGTATCATTGCACGTCACAGAGTGAGTTCATGTAGGGATGCGAGATTCATACTTGACTGGCCATCGGTGTGAGTAGCACGTATGACGATATTTAGCGTAGTTGTATATTTTTTTAGTGACTTGCATTACAGTACAAGGTGTCCATGTTGCATTCGTGACTTATACATTGGCATTGGGCGAGGAAGACAATTAGTAGGCGTATGGGATAGACATTTGGCTATCGTAGTTTTAGAGTAAACTACGAGGTCGGGAGCCTCAGTGTTACCCGATTATGGGCTATGTGTTACCCGGTTATGGGCTATGTGCTACCTGGTTATGGGCGTATATACTTATCGATACATCTGGCAGAGGTTACTAGCCGTGCGCAATCATGATCGGTGATGTAGTCAGCATATACTTCAGGCATCCAGTTTACAGCTAATGCCATACACAGCCTCTGGCTTGATGCTACACTTTATACCTTTTACCTACCCATACGTACCAAGGTTGTCTTCAAGTGTATTTCACTTAGCTGGTTAGTTTACCCTTGAGTTTACACAGTATTTACTTTATGTCATATACTTTTTGTATCTTGTTACGTCCCTCTGAGGACCTGGTTACTTTCCAGATCTGGATGAGCACTTGTACCCGACCATCTACGGAGCAGGAGTGGAGACCGAATTCGTGGCTGAGGACTTTGAGGCATTTCTAGAGGAGTTTTCGTGATTTGGGGTACATTGTTGCCTTGGGCTGGAGCATCTTTATCTAGATAGTCGATGTTCTAGTCTAGTATTCTTATATGTCCTTCCGTACTTTTATTTCAGCATTGTATTCATTGGGTTTGTTTCCATCAGACTTATTTGTGTTGTATTATGACATCGAGACTTCGTACTCCTTTTTAGTATTTATTTCAGTACTTCTTATTTATATTCTGTGGATGAGATTAGATATTTACCTACTGCATGTTAGCATATTAGACTTGATAGTATTTTAGGACAGCGTAGTATGCTTCGTCGGGTCCATTAAATTAGAAAATCCTTCGGAGTCGTATTAGCTGGCCATTGCCACGTGGCTTGGTCCCGTGTATTTTGGGACTGGGGCTTGACACTTCCACTCGGGAATGGTAAGCGGCTGTAACAATCCGGTAGTCCACTGATGTTCGGCCTTGACCTGCTAACAGACCAAATATCTTACCATAAATTGTTTAATCTCTCTCGTTATCTCATGCCATCAGTAAAGTTATCTCAAATCTCGGTACATCTTCGTACCTCCGAGATGAGTATAATATATAGAGCTATGCGCCTCAGTCATCAACTCCTATCGTAGCTCTCCACTTGGAACGTATAGGTGATCTCCATACCTCAGCGTACCATCCTCATGAATCTGAAGTCCTGTCTGCATATCAGCCTCCGTCCTTTTTCGATGTCTCCAGAATCTCGTATCGGTAGGCAAAGTTGCCTTAATCCTCTCGACCAATGTAGACTGAATATCAAAATTTTCCAACTGTCCATCCATGCATGGAAATATAACCTCTATCCCAAGCTCCTGAAGATCCTCCAATAGTTGGCGATAATTCGTTAAGAAGTAAGCCATGGGCTTCTAGCTTAAAGCATCTGCTATAACGTTTGCCTTACTAGGATGGTACTGCAACTCGATATCGAAGTTCATCATCAACTCCAGCCAACATCTCTGCTTCATATTGAGATCCTTCTGAGTGAAGACGTACTTCAGGCTCGTGTGATCAGTAAAATTTTTAATCCACTCTCCATAATGGTAGTGCCTCCATAGCTTTAGTGCAAATATCACTACTGCTAGATCAAAATGATGCGTTGGATAGTTTTTCTTTTGAATCCTCAACTACCTTGATGCATAGTATATAACCTCAATGCTACATCAGAATACATCCTAATTCGCTCCCAGAGGCATCATTGTACACCATAAATCCTCCAGATCTAGAAGAAAGTGTCAAAATCGGTAATATTGTCAGACGCTTCTTCAACTCATCGAAAGCTGCCTGACACTCCTAAGTCTAAATAAACTCCTGCTCCATAAGCTTCAACCGCGTCATGGGCTCTGCAATCCTCGAGAAGTCCTGTATGAACCTCCGATAATATTCTACAAGTCTGAGAAAACTAATCTCCGCAACTAATGTAGGGGTAGGCCACATCTCTACTTCTGCGATCTTCTCCAGGTCAACTAATAGTCCTTCTCCCAAGATTATATAACCCAGAAAAGGTACCCTATCCAAATAGAACTCACACTTGCTGAGCTTGGCATACAGTCTCTCTTGCCTCAACGTCTCTAGCATGATCCTAAAATGCTTCTCCTGACTCTTGGAGTATTCCAAGATATCGTTAATAAATACCACTACGAATTTGTCCAAGTACTGGTGGAAGACCTTGTTTATGAAGCTCATAAACACAGCTGGCGCATTGGTTAAACCAAATGACATAATTAAAAACTCATAGTGCCCGTTCTTCATCCGAAAGTTATCTTCATAATAACCTCCTTCCTGACATTGATCTGATTATAGCTGGATCTGAGATCGATCTTTGAGAAAATACATGCGCCACATAGCCGATCAAATAAATCGTCGATACGCGGTAAAGGGTACTTGTTCTTTATCGTTACAACATTCAATGCTCTGTAATCGATATACAAGCATACTAACCAGTCTTTCTTTGGCACAAATAAGATTAGAGCTCCCCATGGTAAAATACTATCCCGAATGGAACCCTCGTCTAAGCGGTCATCTACTTGCATCTTTATCTCAAACAACTCCTTCGGGGCTAATCTATACACATGGGAAGTAACTGGCTCGACTCCTGGGATCAACTCTATGGTAAACTCTATTTTTTGATCAGGTGGCAGGCCTGGAAGATCCTCGAGAAATATATCATCAAACTCTGATATGGTCTTCGGGTATACGGTTTTATCCTCCGTAATATGTGCCTCAAGGGTAGGTTGGGCACCTTGTTCTTGGGCTCCTTGAAGAAACTCAAACTCAAGGTGACCTGGTGGTCTGAAGACGCGTCCACGTCGGCAATCTAGCGTCATATGGTATTGGCTAAACCAATCTATACCTAAAACAACATCATAGTCTAGCATAGAGAAGAAGCGAAATCGGGCTCATATCTCTCGACCGCATACTACTACTGAACATGATCTAAAAGTTTCGCTAACCGATATTATTCTACCTCCCGTAAGAATCTCATGATCTTCGGAAGGGGTGATGTAAGCCCTCTGATTTTTTAGTAGGGTTATTCTTGAAATTTTAAAATTAAAATTTTTCTTAAATAGGTTTATTAATTTAACTCTTAGGATTTTAATTTATATGAAAACCATTTTTCTATGACTTTAATAATTGAAGCGTTATACTAGCTTTTCCTTCCATCCAACTTTGCGTACTCGACCTAGACAAGTCAATCTACGTCCATGGCTTATCTGTTGCTCACAAACGTACTCTCTTGTGCTTTAATTTAATTGCACAACATTCGTGATGCAATATTGAACTAAATCTTGTGTTATTGTACCTACGTCATTGCAGTCAATTTGGGTACTCAATATCGACCTGTCACGACATGCATCCAGATGATCGGGGCACGAGTACGTGAGTACATCCAGCCTATGCCACATCATCGACGGTAGAACATTGTCTAGGTCAACAATACTATATATCAATCTCACACAATAATATAATTACAACCTGTCAATAATATCTCAACTCTCTAAGGAGGACAAGATGACAAAATATAATAGAAATACTCAATCACAAGAAATCTACAAGGAAGATAAATGGCATTATATAATATAAGCAAGAGAAATCCAAATTCAAAAGTCTAGATAAATCTAACAACACCAATAACAAGTCTAGGTTAAACCAATATATAATATCCCAATGTCTAAGTAAATGTCGGAGACAGATCCGGTACCAAAATACTAAATAAGATAGCTAAGATAACTGGAGACGGCGTGCATAATCTATTGTTTCTTATTTTTACTATGCATATTGACATATAATTATGAGACCACCCTATGATAGTGAGGCATCTTCATGTTTTATTTGGCCATGACACAGATGTTACACGAGTCGTGAGTCTCATATAGATCACGTACTTGCTTATTCGGTTGGCCACCCGTACGTATGGACGTACGATAGGAAATAACTACTAATAGAAATGCATGCTAGAAGACTTGGCAATTACTAGAGGTTTTACAGTATTGTGGATACAACATGGTTAGTAGCATGGGGTTGGGAGGACAACGAGTAGACACATGGGCTATTACACTTTTTCTGTGACTGTACTCTTCGATGGAGATGCGGGTTGATGACCATGGATATATATATATATATATATATATATATATATATATATATATATATATATATATATATATATATATATATATATATATATATAAGAGAAATTGACCTCTAGTGTCCAGATGAGTCTTTGCGGTCCGTATATATGATTTGGTTGATTATGTACGTTTAGACCTTTAGTCTCGGATGAGTCTATGTCGATCCTACTTTTACTCTATTAGTCCATGAGTTGGAAGTTGCACTCAAAAGTGGATTTCACATAGAATGGTTAGGAGACCCTTTAGATATTTATTTTCAGTATTTTGTGGTATACTTTTATGTATCTTTTTACGTTCCTCTGAGGACCTGGTCCCTTTCCAGGTATAGACGATCAGGATTATCTGCAGGAGAACGGACCGGGACCTGACGCATCATTTTTTGTTGAGGAGGTCTTACCCTTTGAGTAACCATGACTACTTCATAACTGATGGATCTTTTTGCTGTTATTTTTTTATTTGACATTTTATCTTATATTGGAGTTTCGTTTTCCTTTATCATTTTTACTGATATAGTCGTTTGGTAGTGAATTTGTCTCCATCCGACTATTATTTCTTTTATTGCTTCATACTTGAGACTTTTAGTATTTTGGTACTTCTCTACTTGTGTTTGTGGATGAGATATATATGTACCACTTGTGACTTGTGTTGACAATATATATAGCTGCTTGTGACTTGTGTTGACAATATATATGTACCACTTATGAATTGTTATTCACAATACAGCGTACGTATGCATTATGGTTTCTATATATTGGAGTTGTCATATATATACGACTGGTATTCTAATGTATTTCTAGTCCTACGTATGTTAGGACTGGGGTGTGACACCCCTTCCTTTTGATCTCTATCATATCCTCCTTCTTTCTCCTCCTCCTTCTCCTTTCTTTCCCCTTCCTCCCATATAACCATCAAATACTTGGCTACCCACCTAGATCGACCCCTCCTCCTGCTTTGTTGATATTGCTGGTATGTGTAAAACACCTTCCCAAGGTAGCAAACACCATTCACTCGATGTTATCTCATCCTCCTTCGAGTTCCAAGTGGTTTGGAGTCCATAAGAGTCTTCTAGAGGCCAAAAATGCGTTGTAACTGTCAGCCCACTTTTTCGGCGCACTTTGGTGCATACTATCCTTGGCACACTTTGCACATATTGCTTGCTAGACCAGCCGTTGTTTAGACTGGACTCGAGAGTTGTGGGGAGACTGGGTTTGGTTGGGTGGGTGGCGTGTGTCGCTTGGATTGGTTTATGTGATCCAATGGTCCACATCTCAACCATAGACCTATATATTCCTATCTCTCTCTCTCCTCATTAATTCATCCTTTTTTTCTTTTCTTTCTTCTTAGGCAAGTACATCTTGCACACATGAAGAACCATGGATCTTGCATGATTGACTTTTTTGTTTGCTATTTCTTGTATATTATTAGCTTATATTGGTTGCTATGAGTTCCTTTCCATATTTAGTTCTTGCTATTTTTGGTTTTGATGGCTGGAATTCCATAGATCTGTGTTCTAGATCTATGGGTTCCATGTGGGTTTCTTGATATTCTTAGGGAATTATCTCCCAAAACTTGGTACTTGTGAAAACTATTTAGCTCATATTATATAGCATTACATTTTACTCAACTTTGCTCTTATTTTTGTTGGATTTTGAGTTCAGCTGAGTTCAGGACTGGAAACTTTGAAGAATGCACTACCCAAGTTGCTGGCTAGAGAAGATGTACAGTGGGTTCAAAGTGTGCCCAAGAACTTGTTGGCACATGATATGCATGTTTAACCTTCGGCACACTTTGTGCTAACCCGATCTCGGCGTATGTTGAGTACCGCCCGTTCTTCCTATCAAAAGTGTGCCAACAACTCTATGAGTTATCCTTAGGCGCACTTTTGGGGGAAAACTTTGGCGCACTTTTGGGAGTGTACTCCTTCGTAGATTTTTCTTAACCAAGGAAAGTGTGTCACGACCCGTACCCAAAAATTGGGCATGAGTCATGGGTACGTCCATCCTATGCCGTAACATCGACGGTAGAACGCTGTCTAGGTTATAATATAAACTAACACATCACACAATAATATATAATATGTCAATTATCTCAACTCTATAAGGATGACAAGATGAATATAAATATAATGTCAAACCAATACTCAATCACAATAATATCTATAGGAAGATGAATGGCACGATAAAGATATACAATGATATAAAGAAGTTCCAACACATAAGTTTAGAGATAAATATCGCACACAATAACAATAAGTCTAAGAGCCTAGATAACTCAATAACAACATAAGTCTCAAAATAGTAAAAATCAGAATATCTCAAGTGGAACAATCGCAAATACAATATAAATGTTAGGCTCTAAGTCACTACTAATGGATCATCTACTGGAACGGGATCCTCCTAAAGCTCCTGGATGTAACCCTCATCTACTCCCGGTCTATAGTATGTGGGAAAAAAGTCCTCGAGATCCTCTGAAAAATTTTATCCAGTCAGGATTGGAGCGAAGCACATAAACTAACAATCATTTAAATTATATTGGTAAAAACTATAAAGTAGTGAGTAAATAATATACATGATGGAATAAAATACTAGAATATAAGAAAAACTAGAGAGACAATTATCATATCATAGAGAAATAACTAGCAATGAGTACACTGATAATAGTAAGCAATAAAAGCAGATAAATGTGAATACTAGCAATGTATGAACTTGAAATAGAGGAATAGAAATACTGGCTAAGTAGCTTAAAATATTAATTTATTATGTGATCGGCTTGGGACTAGATCAGGCTTGTTATATATGATTAGCTATGATACATGTGAGGTCAGGCTAACCATCTGGTTAGCTATGCTGCGAGCAAGAGTTAGAGTAATCATATATAACAGGCTATGAGGCATGTAATATGGTCAGGCTATACCCTACGTGAGATGTGGGGTGAGCTATGATGCATGTAAGGTAGGGTAAGATAACATAACTTGCTAATATTTCTTCGTCCCCGGCTAGTATGATGGATCCAATCACGACTCCTCATGAGAGGTATCTATGATACTAGCCCATGTATCCATTGTATCAGAAATTAAGTATAACACTACAAACTAGAATCGTAGTAATCATCAAAAATAATAGAAACGTCAAAGAATGTACTCGCCTGTGGTCCTGAGCAATGAATACCAAACAAATGCCCAAACTGCAGTCCAAATGTCCTATATATGAATTAGCATGTCAATTTATGATTTGGAATAATAAACATGTGTAATTAACTCTAGGTTAGGTTTCTAGGTCAATTCTAGGGCCTTAGGGTCAGACTAGGTCAAAACCTAGATTCTAGACTCACATTACCTATTTTGTTAGTCTATGGAGTCTTTCTAGTTAATACTAGGCTATACTAGGTCATATTAGCAATATAAAATACTAGATAATTTAGATATACTACATAGACCCCTAGATATCAATAACTTGTAGTATCTTAGCTTATTTCTAAAGATATCACACTAATACCTATTACCTAGACTTTAACTCCATACTTTATCCTAGCATTACCGTAATACCTTTGTCCCAACACTCACTCAGTGATATTGCACAGCAAAATTACCTTACTAACACCTTATTGCTAACTGATACACTTGTGCACCCTCCCTCACTTCATTATAATACTGCCTAATCTGAACCCAAATACAGGGTTACGTACTGCCTTCACATGCCTGTACTATAGCTCCCTCAACACATTGACTCTGAAACACAACTCTAAGTATTCCCTCACACACTTGCACACCCTTGTTTATCTAGTATACTAACATTAAATAACCAACCACACACTTGTACCCATGGCACTATAATATACCACTTATCTCACTAGTTCCTAACACCCCAACTGATACCTTACTCTAATTACAACTGATACTAAGTATCAGTTACTTTTGTTGTAGTGTATCAGTCACTAACCAACTGCTCGAGTCTCCAGCCCTCAACCTATGCAACCAAGTTATTGTTCCCTTGGGACATAACTTAAACTCCCTTCCTTAAGTTGCTAATAATCAACTTAGCTACTGCCATCACCACCCGACTGCTGCTGCTACTTGTTTTCATCATCAAACAGTGCACCAAATTGCACTGTGAGCTCCATTACCCCCTATACCTGATGCTAGTCCTTAGTAGAAGTGCTACTAATTCCCTGCTAACAGTGGCACCCCAACTCTAAGTTGTTACTGTTGTGAAGGAGGTATCAGCTGTTGCTGCTCTGCCAAATATATTAGTGCACAAAATTGCACTGGGTGCAATATTGTGTTTAGGTCAAACCAGATCCCCCCTTCACTAATCCTCTATAATATGCACACAAGCACACCTATATACTACTATTGCTATGTGTTTAACCCCCATACAAATCACATAGGCACACAAACATTCCCCTATACATTTTCACAGTCCCAAACACTCATGAACCCACACACTTATAGCAATTTAACAAACACTTGATACACAACCTTGTGATACTCTTGTGTTACAATAAAGATACCACACCAACTTCACCAAACTCTAACCAAAGCCTATGGGCATATCAAATACGATAAATAGAGCCTAATTAGAGTCATAGGTAGCTAAACTAAGCATTGTGGCAAAATATGGCATGTGTATCACAAGTGTCGAAGAAACCCCACCCCCCCAAAAAAAAGCATCATGTATCACAAAGTATCGTGATACGGCCAACTCGCATCCAATTGTGGATACGTAGCTAGCCTCATACAACTAATACAATTCTAATTAGACCTAATAAACCTAATGACAAATACTTGGTGCACCAATCTCGGATTTTCTCCAAATTGGACACAAAACTCAATGTAAAACTCACAATAGGGATTGTTAGAAGCCAAAACTTTATTCCATGGGTAGTCCTAATATATAGGTTTATTCCTAATCCTCAAAATCAACAATTAGAACCTAATTAAAGAGATATTTTAGAATTTTATCTATTGGGAGATGGATTCCTAATAAAAACTCAATAGAACACAATTTGGACACGAGCTCCTAGCCAAACTCCTTCTTTTCTATTGCTTCTAGCAATCCAAGCTCCTTGTGCTCCTTAGATGATGATTAGGGAAAGTATTGAGAGTGTTTTGGTAGAATTTGGAGGATGAATGAGTCAATTTGAGGAAGAACACTAATTAGGAATTATTTGGATGAAGGAATGAGAGGAGAGTGAATCTCTACCCCCTATATTAGGGCCCGCCAAGTATTCCCCCTCAAGTAATGTAGAATGTCATAATTACCCCTATTGTATCGTCATGAAGGAAGTTAACTAATGGAAGCTTCTAATCCTAATGAAGGTTAAATCTAATCTCTAATTAATGAGAAGGGTTAACTTAATTTGAGTCTAATATGACTAGTCCAACTATTGGTCGAAGTTGTCATGTCAAGTCTAGTTAGGTCCACTAGTGTCATATCTAATAAGTAGTCTAGTTCATACACCAAATAAATAATAATTACTATAGATAAATAAATAATATACACAATATATGAATAATATCAAATGACAAAAATACTATAATTCTAGAAATGTGGAAGTGACAAGTCTACCCTCCTTAAAATAATTTTATCATCGAAAGTAAAAACTAAACTAGCACAAGAACACATTAGGACAGGAAGAACAATACCTCAAGGCTAGAAAAAATAAGGGTACTGCTCGTGCATTTTATCCTCCCTCTCCCAGGTTGACTCACCCGGAGAGTGATGTCTCCACGCGATACGAACCATAGGAAATGTCTGGATTCGCACTACCTTCTCCCTTCGATCTAGAATCTCCACCGGCTGCTCTAGATAGCTAAAAGTCAGACCCACCTCGATCTTCGAGTGATCTAGTATATGACTAGGATATGCCACGAACCATCTCAGCTGTGACATATGGAACACGTTATTTACTCCCTCTAGTGCAAACGAGAAGTCTATTCTGTAGGCCACCACACAGACCCTCGTAAGAACACCGAAGGGTCCGATGTACCATGGACTAACCTTCCCAACTCCACTAAAGTGAATCGTGTTCCATGTTGGAGAAATTTGCAAGAATATTAGATCGCCAACCTAGAATAAAACACAGCTTTAACACGTAATCTAAAAAAAATCAACCACAAACAATCACAACAAAACCTATACCTAAAACTCCAAAGGTCTCTGGCGGCTGTCGGCCCAATGTCCCTGTCTGTCATACACCAACTGTAGTATATCTCTAATGAGCTTCACCTTCTCAGCTGTATCCACAATCATCTCTGGTCCCAACAAGGCTCTCTCACCTATATCATCCTAAGATAAGTGAGTACGATATCTCCGTTCGTATAAAGCCTCGAATGGTAAAATCTCAATACTGGCCTGGCAATTGTTATTGTAAGCAAACTCTACCAGGTGCAGATGATCCTCCCAAGAACCTTCAAGATCCAAAACAAAAGTGCGAAGTATATCCTCAAGATTCTGAATAGTCCTCTCCAACTACCCATCTGTCTAGGGGTGATATATGGTACTAAACTTGAGCTGAGTGGCCAAGCTAGCCTGTAAACTCCTCTAAAAGTGGGAAGTAAAATGACTATCCCAATCCGAGATAATGTTCAAAGGAACTCCATACAATCTAAAAATCCATCGCACATATATCTCCGTCAGTTTCTCCGTAGACGTACCCACTTTAAATGGCAAAAAATGGGCTGATTTAGTCAACCTATCTACGATGACCCAAATCGCGTCTTTCCCTCCTATTGAACGCGGAAGCACCAAAATAAAATCCTTCGTCACATGCTCCCACTTTCACTTTGGGATAGGTAAAGGCTGAAGCAATCCACCAGGCCTCTGTCTATCCAGTTTTACCTGCTGGCAAACTAAACACCTGGATATGAAGTGCGCCACCTCCCACTTTATACCATTTTACCATATGTGCTCCCTCTGGTCTCGGTACATCTTGTTGGCACCTGGATGCATCAAGTACTGAGAGTGATGTTCCTTCTGCATAACCTCCTCGCGTAACTCCCCACTCGGCACATATAACCTAGTACCGTGTCGCAATTATCCATCATCAGCAACAGTGAAGTACTATGATAATCCTATCCGAACCTGTGCCCTGATACTTCTCGGAGCCTCATCATCATACTGCGTAGCCCTGATTTCGTCCATCAGCTCAGACTATATCTACAATCCCCACTTCTATATCTTGATACCAGGATTTAGTACCTCAATTCCCAAGCTCTTTAGATCGGCCAACAAGTGTCTGTCAGTCGTAAGTACATATCCCTCAGATACCTGCTCAAGGCATCGACGACTATGTTGGCCTTCCCGGTGATGCTGTAATAAAATTTTGAATTCCTTCATCAGCTCTAACCACCGTCTCTGCCTTATATTCAGCTATTTTTGTGTAAACATGTACTTCAAGCTCTTGTGGTCTGTGAAGATCTCTACATGCTCTTCGTACAGATAGTATTTTTAAAACTTTAGAGCAAAGATGGCCTCTACCAACTCTAAATTGTGGGTGGGGTAGTACTTCTCATGAGGACTAATTGCTTGGAAGCATAGACAATCACCTTTCTGTGCTGCTGAAGAATGCAACCCAAAACCTTCCTTGAAGCGTCACTATAGATAATGAATCCACCTGTCCCTGATGGCAATGTTAATATTGGAGCTGTCATTAATCTTTTCTTCAGCTCATGAAAAACTGCTTGACAATCCTCTGTCCGAACAAACTCCAAATCCTTCCTAGTCAGCCTAGTCATCGGCTCTGCGATCCAAGAAAAATCCTGTAATAACCTCACAGCCCCAGAAAACTCCTGATCTATGCCACTGAACTTGGAGTAGCCCACGAATCCACTGCCACAATCTTCTTCGGGTCAATGGAGATCCCGTCACCTGTCACCACATGCCCAAGGAATTCAATATTGTAAAAGAAGAACTTACACTTTGAAAGCTTTCCATTAATCTCCTCCTTCCTGAGAGTCTACAAAACTATCCTCAGGTGCTCCTCATGCTCCTCTGGTGTCTTTGAACACATAAGAATGTCATGAATGAATACCACCACGAACTTTTTAAGGTACTGGTGGAACACTTTGTTAATCAGGTTCATGAATACTGTCGGGGCATTGGTCAACACAAACGACATCACCAGGAACTCAAACTGGCCATACCGAGTCCGAAAAGTTGTCTTCGGGATATCTTCCTTCTTCACCTTCACCTGGTGGTAGCTTGACCTCAAGTCTACCTTCGAGAATACCTTCACTCCGTTCAACTGATCGAAGAGATCATCTATCCTCAGCAGCGGGTATTAGTTCTTGATAGTAAGGTTGTTCAGAGCCTTGTAGTCGATACACATGTGTACCGATCTATCCTTCTTCAGTACAAACAATACTGCAGCACCCTACGGTAATAAACTGGATCTGATGAAGCCCTTATCCTGCAACTCATCAACCTGCTTCTTCAACTCTTATAGTTCGTTGTTGTTGACCATATAGACGTATTTTGATATTAGCTTTGTGCCTGACACCAAGTCTATAGAAAACTCAACATCTCGGTCTAGCGGTAATTCTGGCAACTCCTCTCGAAAGACATCCAGGAACTCAGCTATCAAAGGATGTGGCAGCTCTTTCTCTTCCACCATGGCTCCATAAATGATACCCTCACTCTACTCTGCTGCTCCTCTGGAAATCTCCAACTCTAGCTCTCCTACCACTCGAAATAACACTCAACCTCCACAATAATCTATACTAGCATGGTGCCTACTCAACCAATCCATCCCGAGTACAATATTGTAGCTTGGAAGTGGCATTACGAGTAAGCACATACTCAACTCCCGGCCTCCCAATGTAAATCTCTGATCCTTACAAAAATTACTAGGATAACGCCACCCCCAGTCGTAATCTTGCAAGTCCTATCCAAAGGTTTAGCCTCTAAATGATGCTTAAGAGGAAAAGATACAGATACAAAACTATAGGAAGCACCAGAATCAAATAAAGAAAATACTAGAATGGAATCGAGAAGGACTGAACCTGAAATCATGTCTCCCACTGGCCTGGTCTCCTCGACCGTAATGGAAAATGCTCGCCCCTAGGGTGCACCTCTCTGCTGCAGCTGTTGGTGTTGGACGAATCTCTGCTGCTATGGCAGAAGTAGAGGTCCCCTCTGCTGGCCTCCCGGTGTTGTAGGTGCTCTGCCAGGTCCCCTCTGGGCGGTTGCTCCACCCTGAACTGGACGAGTCTGAATCGATGGGCAATCCCTCAATTGGTGCACTGATGATCCACAAGACAAACAGGTACCCAACCTCTTCTAGCAGATGTTCCTCGTGTATCCAATCTTCCCATAGTACGTACATTGGACAGTTGGCTGGGTCTGCCTCTGCGGCTGCTGTTGAACATGTCCACAAACTGGTGCCTGGTGCCTAGTACATATGCCAAAATGGCCTCTACTGCTGCTAAAAATGGGAACGCTTGGTCAATCCTGCGCTGCCACTCACACCTCCAGAAACGTTATGACCCCACTTGGGCCTGAGATCCAGATCATCCTCAGCAATCTGGGCATCTATCAGGATGCCCTCGAAGGTAGAAGTGCGACGACTAGAAGTGCGCATCTTGATTTCTCTTATCAGCCCCTTCCCAAACTTTTGGGCTCAATATCCTAGGTCCCGGATCATGGATGGTGCAAAATGGCTCAAACGGTAGAACTCTGTGGTATACTTATCAACCGACATGTTCTCCTGGACTAAGTTATAAAACTGACTCTCCAAATATCCCAGGGCCAGGTTGGGGAAGAAATTTTCCTTTAAAAGCTCCTTGAAAGCCTCTTAAGTAAGTCCTCGTACAGTAAGCCTGGGCTCTGTGCGATTCCAAGTGAGTGCGATATCAAACAGCTGGCTGTCGGCCGCCTCGATCTGTAAGCTCTTTGGAATCTGAGCCAAACATAGGATCCACTTTATATCCTCCAACAAGTCGTTAGCGTAGAGTATCCCCTCGGCACCCTTGAACTCCCGAGGCGACATCCTCTATAAGTCCACAATAGTGCCTGGCCTCTACTGCTGCGGATGGCCAAGGTGATGTTGGACAACTCTCTCTACTGATTATAGATCCACCTGGTGAGCATTATCCATGCTCTCTCTCATCAGCTCTATCTGCTTTTAGTGCGCCTCTGCCTTCACCCTCTGTGCCTCACCCTGGATACGCTGAGCCTCTGCTTACACCCTTTAGGCATCTACCATGCTTTGGATCAAAGAAAATATCTGTGCCCCATTAGCAGGCATACCTCCCGGCAAAGAAAATTATGGAGGTGGTAGAAGGTCCTCTACTACAGCTGGGACAACCCTTTGGAAAGGTAGGGGAGGAGGACCCCCGAAAGCTGTCAAAAATCTTATGTGAACAGGTGAAGAAGAGGAGCAACTCCAGCTGCCCAGGTGGTAGGTAAAGAGGTGGCATACCTCTCTAAAGTTGTGGCTCATGATCTCTATGATCTGGTCTTCGGTGTCATCCTGAAGACAGATCGAACAAGAAGAAGTCAAATAAGGCACAAAATATGATATCATTAAAGAATGGTAGTAATATTCAAGGAAAGCAAATATTCAGAATGATAAGGATAGCAAAATCAATAAATTAGAAATTTTCCTAGTTGTGATTGAGTAAACTCTCATCCTATATTCTATATCCTATAGCAGGCTCGTAATAGTACTCTAAGTCTGAGCACTACTATGATATCGCACTAGTTGCGGCTTTGACCTACATGGGCTACCATAAAAATGTGTCACGACCCATACCCGAAAATTAGGCATGAGTCGTGGGTACGTCCAGCCTACGATACAGCATCGGCGATAGAACATTGTCTAGGTTATAATATAAACTAACACATCTCACAATAATATATAACATGTTAATGATCTCAACTCCATAAGGAGGACAAGATGAATATAAATATAATATTAAACAAATACTCAATCTCAATAATATCTATTAGAAGATGAATGGAACGATAAAGATATGAAATAATATAAAGAAGTTCCAATATATAAGTTTAGAGATAAACATCTCACACAATAACAATAAGTCTTAGTGTCTAGATAACTCAATAAAAACATAAGTCTCAAAATAGTACAACTCAGAATATCTCAAGTGGAACAATCCCAAATACAATATAAATGCTAGGCTCTAAGTCACTACTAATGGATCCTCTACTGGAACGGGATCCTCTTGAAGCTCCTAGATGTAACTCTTATCTATTCCCGATCCATATTATATTGGACAAAAGTCCTCGAGATCCTCTGAAAAATATTATCCAGTCAAGATTGGAGCGAGGCACATAAACTAGCAACAATTCTAATTATATTGATAAAAACTATAAAGCGGTGAGTAAGAAATATATATGATAGAATAAAATACTAGAATGTAAGAAAAGTAGAGAGACAATCATCATATCATAGAGAAATAACAAGCAATGAGTACACTGGTAATAGTAAACAGTGAAAGCAGATAAATATGAATACTAGAAATGTATGAACTGGAAATAGAGGAATAGAATTACTGGCTAAGTGCCTTAAAATATTAGTCTACTATGTAATCTTCTTGGGACTAGACCAGGCTTGTTATATATGATTAGCTATGATACATGTGAGGTCAGGCTAACCATCTGGTTAGCTATGATGCGAGCAAGAATCAGGCTAATTATATATAACAGGCTATGAGACATGTAATATGGTTAGGTTATACCCTACGTGGGATGTGGGGTGAGCTATAATGCATGTAAGGTGGGGTATGATAACATAACTTGCTAATATTTCCCTGTTCCCGGCTAGTACGATGGATCCAATCACGACTCCTTATGACAGGTAACTATGATACTAGTCCGTGTATCTACTGTGTCAAAAATTAAGTATAACACTACAAACTAGAATCATAGTAATCATAAAAATAATGGAAACTGTCAGAGAATGTACTCGTTTGTGGTCCTGAGCAATGAATACCAAACAGTGCCCAAAATGCAGTCCAAAAGTCCTATATATGAATTAGCATGTCAATTTAAGATTTGGACTAATAAACATATGTAATTAACTCTAGGTTAGGTTTTTAGGTCAATTTTAGGGCCTTGGTGTCAGACTATGTCAAAACCTAGATTTTAGACTAGCATTACCAATTTTGTTAGTCTAAGGAGTCTTACTAGTTAATACTATGCAATACTAGGTCATATTAGCAATATAATATACTAGATAATTTAGATATACTACATAGATCCCTAGATATCAATAACTTGTAGTATCTTAGCTTATTTCTAAAGATATCACACTAATACCCATTACCTAGACTTAAACTCCATACTTTATCCTAGTATTATCTTAATAATTTAGTCCCAACACTCAATCACTGATATTGCATAACAAATTTACCTTACTAACACCTTATTGCTAACTGATACACTTGTGCACCCTCCCTCACTTCATTGTAACACTACCTAACCTGAACCTAAATGCAGGGTTACCTACAGCCTTCACCTGCCTGTACCATATCTCCCTCAACACACTGACACTGAAACACAACTCTAAGTATACCCTCACACACTTGAACACCCTCGGTTATCTAGTATACTAATATTAACAAACTAACCCCACACTATTACCCATGACACTCTAATATACCACTTACCTCACTAGTTCCTAACACCCCAACTGATACCTTACTCTAATTGCATCTGATACTAAGTATCAGTTACCGTTGTTGTGGTGTATCAGTCACAAACCAACTGCTCGAGTCTCCAGTCCCTAACCTATGCAACCAAGTTGCTATGCCGAGGGACAGAACTTAAACTCCCTTCCTTATGTTGCTACTAAGCAACTTAGCTACTGCCATCACCACCCGACTGCTGCTGCTACTGGTTATCATCATCAAACTGTGCACCAAAGTGCACTGTGAGCTTCAGTACCCCCCATACCTGATGTTAATCCTAAGTAGAAGTGTTACTAATTCCCTGCTAACAGTGGTACCCCAACTCTAAGCTGATGTTGCTGTGAAGCAGGTATCGGTTGTCGCTGCTCTACCTAATATATCAGTGCACAATAGTGTACTGGGTGCACTACTGTGTTAAGGTCAAACCCGATCCCCCCTTCGCTCATCCTCTATAATGTGTATACAAGCACACATATATACTGCTGCTGTTACCTGTTTAACCCCCATACACAGTACATAGGCACACAAGCATTCCCCTACGCATTTGCACAATCCTAAATACTCTATGAACCGACATACTTGTGGAAATTTAACAAATACTTGATAGCCAACCTTATGATACTCTTATGTTACACTCAATATACCACACCAACTTCACCAAACTCTACCCAAAGCCTACGGGCATATCAAATAAGATAAATAGAGCCTAATTAGAGTCATAGGTAGCTAAACTAAGCGTTGTGAAAAAATATGGCATGTGTATCACAAGTGTCATAGAAAAAATTCCCAAAATTATCTCATATCACAAAGTATCATGATACGGCCTACTCATATCCAATTATGGACACATAGCTAGCCTCACATAACTAATACAAGTCTAATTAGACCTAATAAACCTAATGACAAATACTTTGTGCATCAATCTCAAATTTTCTATAAATTGGGCACAAAACTAAATATAAAACTTATAATAGAGATTGTTAGAAGCCAAAACTTCATCCCATGGGTAGTCCTAATGCATGGGTGTATTTCTAATGTTCAAATGCAACAATAAAAACTCAATAGGACACGATTTGGACACAATCTCCTAGCCAAACTCCTTCTCCAATATTTCTAGCAATCCAAGCTCCTAGTGCTCCTTAGATGATGATTAGGGAAGGAATTGAGAGTGGTTTGGTGGAATTTGGTGGAGGAATGAGTCAATTTGGGAAAAAACACTAAATAAAAATTATTTGGATGAAGGAATGAGAGGAGGGAGAATCTCTGCCCCCTATATTAGAGCCGGCTATGTATTCCCCCTTCTCCAAGCAATATAGAATGTTATAATTATCCATATCGGGTTGTCATGAAGAAAGTTAACTAATTGAAGCTTCTAATCCTAATGAAGGTTCAATCTAATCTCTAATTAATTAGAAGGGTTAACTTAATTTGAGTCTAATATGACTAGTCCAACTATTGGTCAAAGTTTTCATGTCAAGTCTAGTTAGGTCCACTAGTGCATGTCTAATAAGTAGTCTAGTTCATACACCAAATAAATAATAATTACTACATATAAATAAATAATATGCATAATATATGAATAATATAAAATAACAAAAATATCCTTATTCTAGAAATATGGTAGTGACAAAGGGCACCGACCTTCCTTATCCACCAGCTTTTCTTAGTCGGCATACTTTGGCACTCTGGCGCACTTTTCATTCCTCTTTGTTTCCTTAGAGTCAAACCTTTGGTTGGTTTTTTTATTTTTGTGTTATTGATTTGTGTGCTCCTCGACTGACGAGTTTCTCCGCTGTCGAGCTTTGACCTCGGATTGTGTATTTTGTCCTTGTCATGCCCCAGTACCAAAATACGGAGACGGACATGGCCAGCTCCGCCGTACAAGGTATATAACGTCGTATGACGGTCACGGCTATAACTAGACAAGGGATTCATACTACAATCAAGTCTCCTAGGGTCAAGAACATCTATGTCTCAATCATCAACCAAGAATCAATAAAAATGAACATATAAGATAAAGCAGTTAGGCATCCCTGACGCTCTATCAGAATGATCATGAAACTAGTTATCCAGAATGATAAACTAGTATTGTGTCAAGAGTACATAATTGTAAGTCAATCATGGTCTGAATAATATATAATCATGTATAGAAACTAATGTCCATATAAACTGGCCCAACAAGTGCCTTCGGCTAAACGCCAAAAGGTAATACAAGATGATACTCATAGTGGGGGAGAAGTAACACACTGAAGTTCCTCGGTGGACATCCTCCTAGTGTTCACCATCGATAAGATACAGGACAGGATCCTCGGGCTCTGCTACTAAACCTGGACAAACAAAACCAGCGGGGTCAGGCCCCGATAGCAAGTACCACAAAGGAGCACAAGTGATTGAAGCAAAACTAATAAGCACATAAAATAGGAATCTATGCCACAACTACAAGCGTTTGACCTTTCATCGGAGCAGTAGGACACCTCTACAACCAAACAAGGACAAGAGGTGTCGTACTATGCTGAGACAGGATACGACTCACCAATTATAAATATGACGAAGATACAACACATCAATATAATCTAGAACACACATGTCACAATACAAGCTATGATATAGTATAATATGCAACTTTGGTATATGACATATTATGAAACATCGGTGCAACCCTACAACCAAATAAGGATAAGGGTTGAACCGTCGTACCATAACAATTCATGTCCCTAGACTAACAGCACATACTCTTTTAAATAGGCCAATCAATCATACGGCTTGTTATGTGGAGTTTGAGTTAACTCAACGAAATAATGCAATATTGGAATCTTCAGGTCTTGACATATTCTCGCAGGGGCTAGTCGAGTCACAAATCACTGCGTAGAACATAGTAGGGGTATTTTTGACTTTTTGTTTATTATAAGTGTTGTGTGAATTTATTTTAATTAATTGCATAATATGTGTATTTATATATATATTATATAATGTTCGTAATGCATGAGTTAGTAGACTGGACCTAGAAGCCCACTAGATGAACCCCTGATCGAAATGTAGGATTATGGATTTAAATTGTATTATTGTAGGATTTATTTATTGAGGTTATAATTAATTAACGTCATTTTATTTAATTGTTGCGCCTTACCGTTGCTTCGATATTTGGAGCGCTACCTTAGCTTTTGCCTTCCAACAAATCTCACAACCTTGTCCTAGACGTGCCCGCCTTTCATTCTGACCTTTGTGTAACTCATAATTATGCCTTGTTGTGCTTCATTTTAGTCACACAATATTCATCATAAATGTTATTATTTAATTCTATATAAATCCAACTTTGTACCCTTGTGCATTCCAATCAAAATTGGAGATACAATCTCGACCCATTCTGAGCAACCCAAATTAGGGTAATATTCTATTCTGAGTCTTCTTCATTCATGACACTTGTGTTCCACCTTATTTTAGCCCCATATACTTCTAATTAATTGAAGAACACAATGACATTTATTTTTAATTAAATTAAACCATAAATCTAACTTTGTGCAATTTTCTAATTGTTAGGCACTTTTATGCAAAAGTGCATTAAGGTATCCATCCCGTTGGACACGACACGTGAAGAAACCCATTTCTCCTTCATGTGAATTTTTTCATAATTTTTGGGAGTGTGTAACTCAACATCAACCTCCTTAAACCATGGTCCTCCAAACTTTGAACCAAATGCAATCCTAGCTATCCGTTTTGAATCTAGGGAATCATAGCCCTTGAAATACCTATATGAGAACCCTTTTTCTAAGTGTTGACCAAGTCAAATTTTCCTAGGTCAAACCAACCCCCTTTTTGTATATAAATATTCTTTTTTCCTTTTTACCAAAACCTAAACCACAGCCGACCCTTACCATCTTCCTATTCTTCTTCTTCCTCATCTTCCCCGGTCGGAGCCCCGACCACCTGACCTGCCTCGTCGTGCATCCCGCTGACCCGACTGCTCCTTCAACCTATCTCCTCCTCCATGATACCCTGGACCACCCCGAACCACCTGCCGCTCGCCTGAAGACTGGAGCTCGACCCCGCTGTCGTCGACCTGAACCAGCTGAAGCTGCCACCGTTCTCCTCCAAACTCGCACTCCACGTCACGACCAGAGCACTCGCCAACGACTGAACCCGCCGCTCGCCTGAAGACCGGAGCCGACCGCCTGCAACAGCCAACCCGCCATCTCCAGTCTGCCCCGAGCCGCCAGCAACCGCTGCTCACCGCTATCCCGACCGAAGTCGTTCTCTCCCCGCCGACTGCACCATAAAACCCAACCCGACGTTGCTGTTCCTGCCGGCCTTATCACCTGAACTGAACGCTGCACCGCCATAGCCTGAAGCTCGCCGTTCTCCGCCCAGCCATCGCCTGAAACCGACCGTGCACTCCCTCGCTGAACCTCGACGTCGAATACACCGTTCACACGCGTACAGGTTTGAAATAAACCCAATCTCGTATACATACACGTACGCGTGTGCGTATATTATTCATTAGTATATGTTAATATGTATAATTGGTATATATATATATATATATATATATATATATATATATATATAGTATATGAATTCAATTAGTATATATATATACATATATATGTATAGTATATGTTTAATATGTATAATTGGTATATATATACATATATATATATATATATATATATATATATATATATATATATATATATATATATATATATATATATATATATATATATATAGTATATGAATTCAATTAGTATATATATATACATATATATTTTGTATATGTATTTAATTGGTATACGTATACGAGATGGGTTTATTTGCAGGGTCTCAAGGTACATGTATAAATATATGCATAGTCTTAACTAGCTTATAACATTAAATACTTACAATATATATGTATACCAATTAAATACATATACAAAATATATATGTATATATATATACTAATTGAATTCATATACTATATATATATATATATATATATATATATATATATATATATATATATAGTATATGAATTCAATTAGTATATATATATACATATATATTTTGTATATGTATTTAATTGGTATACATATATATTGTAAGTATTTAATGTTATAAGCTAGTTAAGACTATGCATATATTTATACATGTACCTTGAGACCCTGCAAATAAACCCATCTCGTATACGTATACGTATACGTACGCGTATGCGTATATTATTCATAAGGTATGTATATATATATATATATATATATATATATATATATATATATATATATATATATATATATATTTAGTATGTATTTATTATTCAATTTGATATATCTATATATGTATATTTAGTATGTGTTTATACTGTGTAGCAATTAAATACTATACTAGTATATATATATTTATGTATGTTCTGTGAGACCCTAGTGTCAATTACGGATATCCCGTATTTACATTGGCCATGTAACCCTGTAAATTGTTAGAAGACTGCCTTATGTACACTGACGTACTGGCGAGACATGTGTTAGTTCGACTGCCTGATTGCACAGCATTTGCAAGCGTGGCACCCGTGCAGCTAGACGTGCACTTGAACCTAGTTGACCAGTGTCATACATAGCGTAGCCCTGAGTCAGAGGACTCCAGGAGTGCACTTGACCCTATGTTGTGTATGTGCTAGAATAATGGCTGATGCTATATTGTATTATATTATATGTGTATAGGACCATTGGATCGTCCTGCGAGACTTCAGGAGCAGGACATTGGTATTGTCAGCTAAGGACTCCAGACGAGTACATTCTCTGATAGTTTCTTATTTATGATATCCTTTATGTTCATTGTATCTAGTGTAAATATCCATATTTTTTGACACGATGGTTACACGGATTGGCATATCCGGATCTTGTCATGAGATGTTATTCCTTGTATATGGTGTATCTTGTACAAGTCTTGTTTCATTGATTATCTTGTGCATGTACAGACACTGATTCTCGGGAAGACTTGCTACCTTCCAAGAGAATCCCGTGCCATAGCGTACCATGGTTGGATCTACTATACCAGTCGGGGGTGGAGAGTATTTTAGTGTAGATATGTGATCATACCCTTCATGTACAAGTCTTGTTCTCATGTTAGTGTTGGTCATACACCGTACGTGTGACTAGCCAGGCCAGTACTCGTGTACAAGTTCCCAAGCCGATCACATGTTAAAACTAGTACTCACACACTTAGTCATTAGTATTCTTGTTCATTACCATATTGTTTATTCTTGTATTTATTTCCAGTATTTCCTTTATTGTGTATCTCTTGTACATGTATATGCATCTTGTATATTTCTATCTATTTACCGCTACATAGTTTATATCATTGATGTAGAACTGCTGTTAGATATATACTTTGCTCCATCCTGACTGGAAATATTTTTCCAGACTGCGACTTAGAGGACTGGTGTCCGACACATTATGGACCAGGTATAGATGCAGACTACACACCAGAGATCTTATATGAGACAATACCTGCAGCTATTTAGACAGTATTTATTCTATGCATTTGAGTTTATGTTTAGACTTATTCTTAGTTTATGTTGAGACTTGTGGAGACTTTTTGTTGGACAACTAGACTGTGGTTTATCTCTCTATTGAGACATTGTGTTGACTTATGTCATCATTCTTATCTTTTATCCTGCCATTTATATTCTTATAGTTTTGTGATTGAGTATACATTTTGAGATATTGTGAGATATTATTTAATTATCCTCCTTATGGAGTTGATATCATTGACAGGTTGTGAGTTATGTTTAGTATTTATTATGACCTAGACAGCGTTCTACCACCGATGTTGTGGCGTAGGCTGGACGTACCCACGCACTCGTGCCCCTATTCCGGGTGCGGGTCATGACACATTTTTAGTGGTGGCCCATGCAGGTCAGACCTCGCAAATTGTGCGATGTCGTGGTAGTGCGATAACTTAGTGGTACTACTGCGTGCCTGCGATAGGATCTAGGATATAACATACTAGGATGAGAGCGGATACTCAATCACAACTAGGAACATTTCCAATCTATCTGTCTTGTTATCCTTATTTCTTCTGATTATTGCTTCCTTTAGAATTTTACTGTCCTCCCTTGATGATATCACATCTATTGCCTTAATTTATTCTTTTTGGTCTTTCTTTAGGATGCCGCCGAAGACAAGATCTATGAGAGTGGGAGCATCAACTTTATAGGGGTCTGCCACATCTCCACCTGATGGACAGACATTTGGAGTTTCTCTTCTTCCACTTGTTTCGAGTGTTGCCCCAGCTATGACAGAGAACCTTCCACCTCCACCGACTCCGCTTCCCGCAGGTATGCCCATTGACGGGACACAGATGTTTACCTTGATCCAGGGCATGGTAAATGCCCAGAGAGTGACATCAGAAGCTCAGAGAGTTCAAGCTGAGGCTCAGAGAGTGCAGGCAGAGGCACACCAAGCGCAGACTGAACTAATGAGAGAGAGCATGGAGAACGCTCACCAGATGGCACTACAGGCAGTTGAGAGAGTTGCCTAACAGTATCCTGGCCAGCAGCAACAGCAGAGACCAGGCACTATAGTTGATTTCAAGTGGATGATGCCTCAAGATTTCAAAGGCACCAAGGGGATACTCTACGCAGACGACTGTCTAGAGGATATAGAGAGAAACTTACGTTTGGCACAAATTTTGGAGATTCTTCAAATCGAGGCCGCTGACAGTCAGATGTTTGATATCGCGCTGACGTGGTATCGTAGAGAACCAAGACTCACTAATGAAGGACTTACTTAGAAGACCTTCAAGGAGAAGTTCTTTCCTGACGTAGCCTTGGGAACTTTGGAAAGTCAGTTCCATGACTTGGTCCAAGGAACCATATTGGTCGACGATTACGTCGCAGAATTCTGTCGATTGAGCCGCTTTGCATCATCTATGATTCGAGACCCAGGAGACAGAGCCCAAAAATTTAGAAAGGGGCTGACGAGAGAGATTAGGTCGCGCACTTCCGGTCGTCGTACCGCTACCTTTGGGAATATCTTGATGGATGCCCAGATTGCAGAAAATGATCTAGGTCTCAGGCCTAAGAGGAGTCATAATATTTCTGGAGATACGAGTGGCAACGCGGGACCGGCCAAGCGGCCCCATATTCAGCAGCAGCCAAGGACGTTTCAGTATAACCACCAGTAGCACCAGGCACCGGTTCATGTTCAGCAGGATTAGCAGACTTATCATTTCTGTAAGAAGCCAGGTCACCTTTGGGAGAGCTGTAGATTGAGGCTAGGACTTTGTTTGCGCTGTGGCGATACATGACACCAAATGAGGGATTGTCCTCTAGTTAATTATCTTTTCGACCGTGCAACCACAGATTGCTCAGCACCCACAGAGGGAGCCACCCCAGCAGGGCAAAGCATTTGCGATGATGGTCGAGGAGACCGATACTGCACTTGATGTGTTAGCAGGTTCTGTTCTTTCCTTCCTTCTGTTCCTTTTCCCGTCTTTTGATTGATTAATTTTTTAGTATCGTAGCTTGTATCAGTAATTTTTGCTAGAATGTAGTTAGTAGTACACCCTGACAGAGACTATAATACCATGACAAAATAGACCATAAGCCATACATATATTTTTCTAGATTGCATATTGTATGACTGTAGATAGGATTTTTCTAGACTTTGATTGTTCGGGGTTTGACCATAGTGAAGAGTAGTGAAGAGGTTATGACTTGACAAAGAGAGACAATGTGCCTTAAATTTCGAGGATAAACATTAATTTAGATAAAGAGTTGAGAACTAAATATGACAGAATTGACGATTTGTTAAAATCATAGATTTTATGAAGATTAGGATATGATTGAAATTGTCATTAAAATTTAAGGAATTTAAGAAGATTATTATTATATTTATTTGACTACAAGATATAAATTGAATACGGTATTCGAAGATTTTATAAGTATTACATTGATGAGTGTTGTGTGGAAAAAGAATAGAGGAGTAAATCATTAATGTATTAATGTTTGAATTCAAATTTTTGGGATGAGACTTTAGATTTTCTAAATATACTTTGATTGGATTTAAATTAGAGGATTGGATATTAGATTTTTTTGAGTATTTAATCATTAACTTAAAATTTTGAAGGAGATTGTAATAAGAATGGAATTTGATTTTTATTTCGAGAATTTTCAGGAATATGATATTTTGAAAATTTTGTGAAATAACAATGTGGATTTACTTCATGAATATTTGGTTTGATAAATTTAAATTTTGATGGAAAATAATATAATGAGTAAATACAACTATTGAGGTTCTTAAATTTCGAGGACAAATTTTTTTTAAGGAGGGTAGACTTGTCACCCCCACATTCTGAAATAGGGGTATTTTTGACTTTTTGTTTATTATAAGTGTTGTGTGAATTTATTTTAATTAATTGCATGATATGTGTATTTATATATATATTATATAATGTTCGTAATGCATGAGTTAGTAGACTAGACCTAGAAGCCTACTAGATGAACCCCTGATCAAAATGTAGGATTGTGGATTTAAATTATATTATTTTAGGATTTATTTATTGAGGTTGTAATTAATTAACGTGATTTTATTTAATTATTGCGCCTTACCGTTGCTTCGATATTTGGAGCGCTACCCTAGCTTTTGCCTTCCAACAAATCTCACAACCTTGTCCTAGACGTGCCAGCCTTTCATTCTGACCTTTGTGTAACTCATAATTATGCCTTATTGTGCTTCATTTTAGTCACACAATATTCGTCGCAAATGTTATTATTTAATTCTATATAAATCCAACTTTGTACCCTTGTGCGTTCCAATAAAAATTGGAGACACAATCTCGATCCATTCTGAGCAACCCAAATTAGGATAATATTCTATTCTGAGTCTTCTTCATTAATGAGACTTGTGTCCCACCTTATTTTAGCCCCATGTACTTCTAATTAATTAAAGAACACCAATGACATTTATTTTTAATTAAATTAAACCATAAACCCATCTTTGTGTAATTTTCCAATTGTTGGGCACTTTTATGCAAAAGTGCATTAAGGTGTCCATCCCGTTGGACATGACACGTAAAGAAACCCATTTCTCCTTCATGTGACTTTTTCTATAATTTTTGGGAGTGTGTAACTCAACATCAACCTCCTTAAACCATGGCCCTCCAAACTTTGAACCAAATGCAATCCTAGCCATCCATTTTGAATCTAGGGAATCATAGCCCTTAAAATACCGACATGAGAACCCTTTTTCCAAGTGTTGACCAAGTCAAATTTTTTTAGGTCAAACCAACCCCCTTTTGTATATAAATATTCTTTTTTCTTTTTACCAAAAACCTAAACCACAGCCGACCCTTACCATCTGCCTATTCTTCTTCCTCCTCTTCCCCGGTCGGAGCCCCGACCACTTGACCCGCCTCGCCGTGCATCCCGCTGACCCGACTGCTCCCTTAACCTATCTCCTCCTCCACGACACCTCGGACCACCCCAAACCACCTGCCGCTCGCCTGAAGACCGGAGCTCGACCCCGCTGTCGTCGACCTGAACCCGCTGAAGCCGCCGCCGTTCTCCTCCAGACCCGCCCTCCACGTCACGACCGGAGCACTCGCCAACGACTGAACTCGCCGCTCGCCTGAAGATCGGAGCCGACCGCCTACAGCAGCCAACCCGCCATCTCTAGTCTGCCCCGAGCCGCCAACAACCGCTGCTCACCGCCAACCCGATCGGAGACATTCTCTCCCCATCGACTGTACCGTGAAACCCAACCCGACGCTGCTGTTCCCGCTGGCCTCATCACCTAAACTGAACGTTGCAACGCCATCGCCTCAAGCCCGTAGTTCTCCGCCCAGCCATCGCCTGAAACCGACCGTGCACTCCCTCGCTGAACCTCGACGTCGAATACACCGTTCACACGCGCACAGGTTTGAAATGAACCCAATCTCGTATACGTACACATACGCGTGTGCATATATTATTCATTAGTATATGTTAATATGTATAATTGGTATATATATATACATATATATATATATAGTATATGACTTCAATTAGTATATATATACATATATATGTATTATACATGTATTCCAATAGTATATGTTTAATATGTATAATTGGTATATATATATATATATATATATATATATATAGTATATGAATTCAATTAGTATATATATATACATATATATATATTGTATATATATTTAATTGGTATACATATATATTGTAAGTATTTAATGTTATAAGCTAGTTAAGACTATGCATATATTTATACATGTACCTTGAGACCCTGCAAATAAACCCATCTCGTATATATATATATATATATATATATATATATATATATATATATATATTTGGTATGTGTACATTATTCAATATGATATATATATATTTAGTATGTATATATTATTCATTTTGATATATCTATATATGTATATTTAGTATGTGTTTATACTGTGTAGCAATTAAATACTATACCAGTATATATATATTTATGTATGTTCTGTGAGACCCTAGTGTCAATTACGGATATCCCGTATTTACATTGGCCATATAACCCTGTAAATTGTTAGAAGACTGCCTTATGTACACTACCGTACTGGCGAGACATGTGTTAGTTCGACATGTGTTAGTTCGACAGCATTTGCAGGCGTGGCACCCGTGCAGCTAGACGCACACGTGACTCTAGTTGACCAGTGTCATACATAGCGTAGCCCTGAGTCAGATTATTATGTTGTGTATGTGCTAGTATAATGGCTGATGTTATATTTTATTATATTATATGTGTATAGGACCATTGGATCGTCCTGCGAGACTTCAGGAGCAGGACATTGGTATTGCCAGCTAAGGACCCCAGGCGAGTACATTCTCTGATAGTTTCTTATTTATGATATCCTCTATGTTCATTGTATCTAGTGTAAATATCCATATTCCTTGACACGATGGTTACACGGATTGGTATATCCGGATCTCGTCATGAGATGTTATTCCTTGTATATGGTGTATCTTGTACAAGTCTTGTTTCATTGATTATCTTGTGCATGTATAGATACTGATTCTTGGGGAGACTTGCTACCTTCCTAGAGAATCCCATGCCATAGCGTACCATAGTTGGATCTATTATACCAGTCGGGGGTGGAGAGTATTTTAGTGTAGATATATGATCATACCCTTCATGTACAAGTCTTGTTCTCGTGTTAGTGTTGGTCATACACCGCACGTATGACTAGCCAGGCCAGTACTCGTATACAAATTCCCAAGCCGATCATATGTTAAAGCTAGTACTCACACACTTAGTCATTAGTATTCTTGTTCATTGCCATATTGTTTATTCTTGTATTTATTTCTAGTATTTCCTTTATTGTGTACCTCTTGTACATGTATATGCATCTTGTATATTTCTATCTATTTACTGCTATATAGTTTATATCATTGATGTAGAACTTCTGTTAGAGATATACTTTGCTCCATCCTGACTAGAAATATTTTTCCAGACTGCTACTTAGAGGACTGGTATCCAACACATTATGGACCAGGTATAGATGCAGACTACACACCAGAGATCTTAGAGGAGACACTACCTGCATCTATTTAGACAGTATTTATTCTATGCATTTGAGTTTATATTTAGACTTATTCTTAGTTTATGTTGAGACTTGTGGAGACTTTATGTTGGACAACTAGACTGTGATTTATCTCTCTATTGAGACATTGTGTTGACTTATGTCATCATTCTTATCTTTATCGTGCCATTTATATTCTTATAGTTTTGTGATTGAGTATACATTTTGAGATATTGTGAGATGTTATTTCATTATCCTCCTTATGGAGTTGATATCATTGACAGGTTGTGAGTTATGTTTAGTATTTATTATGATTTAGACAGCGTTCTACCACCGATGTTGCAGCATAGGCTGGACGTACCCACGCACTCGTGCCCCTATTCCGGGTGCGGGTCGTGACACTCAGGTACATATTCTAGCATGGGCTAGCCGAGCCATAAATCACCGCGTAGAACATAGTAGTATGCACCGGTCCCTTGAAAGGCTACCGTGCTAAGATCGCATAGAACACATAGTACAATATAATAATCGGATATTGACATCCACTAATGAGAATTTAAACAATATGCATGGGTGGTCAGCCTTCACTCCCCATATGATTGAGGGTGGCTAGTTAAGCATGATCTCATGATTCTATCCCTCCCAATGCTCTACATATTTTAGTTTCCTATTTAACCCTATGGTTATCTAGAATCACATGGCGTGGTCACATGTTATTTCCCTTACATGTCGTAGCATAGTACGAACATGCTAGATACGAACCCAATTTGTTACTTGATAGTTCAATTTGGATTTACCCCAGCATGATGTAATAATCAACACAAGTCCTAGCCACGCTTGATTATTAACCAACTATCATGTCTATGCTGGAGGAATCGTATTATATCACCGGTCGCGTAGCACGTAGGTACACCTCAGTGTATAATATGTAACATAATCATGTAGGAACACTTAGCATGTAGGAACACATAGCACATAGTAAGTGTATCAGTACAGATACCAATAGTCAAGTCAAGTCACCAATCATTGTTAACTCACATGAGTTCTAGCTCATAGAAACACATGGGTTGAGTCAGGAACATATGTAGTCACAGTCACTTGGCCACATAGTCTATTTCTAGTCAGGTACATCATATGGTCACTTAGTTTTCATGCATTTACAATCATTTATAACACGCATAAAATCACAAAATTCAATAAGACATCCAACTAAGCAAAATAATAAATTATGCACATGGGGCAGCATAAGAACCAGGGATGCATGGGATCAATGTCGCATATGTCAAGGCCACATAGAGGTCGGTGCCACATAGGGATCGGTACCACATAAGGATCAGGCCGTATAGGAGTCAGTGTCGTATAGGTCAAGGCAAAGTCCACTCCTTGGGACAAGTGTCGAGTGACATGCATTAAATGCATGTCAGTGAAGTGAATGAAGTAATAGGTGCGACAAGTCAGGAAGAAAAAGACAAAATCATAAAAAAAAAAGTATAATGACGAAGTAGAGTTATGCGACAAGGAGAAGAGGCCGCATAAGATCAGGCCGCATAAGTTTGCTTGCCGTATGCTCTGCTTGCCGCATAGATATCTCTTGTACTTAAAGAATTTCTTATTCATTCAGCAAGTGAAACACAAGGAGTTCTATCACTTAGGACTTTTCCAAGCACTTAGCTTCATAACACTTTGTGTAGTAATCAGTTATGCATCCAACAAGATGGACCCATGTTGGAAGGTATATGCGGTATAAAGCTCAGGCTATATAGCACTCAGGCCATATAGCACTCTCTTTCACATATGATGTTGGCCGCATGAGCACTTCGTCTTCTCTAGACAACAAGTTCAGTCATGACGAAAAAGCTCCAAAAATCAAAAAAACTATTTTCTTCATAAACTTTATTTAAACTCCGAATCAAGTGAACCAAAAGCCAAAATGCTCAAAATGAAGTGCACCATCAACCACAAAAACTTTTTGTTTCTAAAATACCATGTTTTAATAGATCAAAACCAAGAAAAACTTTGAAATCCATGAAAAAAAATCAAACTTTAAAACTTAGATCTACTCAAAATCATTCATCAAAACCAAAAACTCCAATAACTAAAACAAATAAGAAAATTAAGGAGAATATTTCCCTTCAATCACATTTTTATTACTATATATATGTAAAAATACAAAAATATATGGCTTTACCACTTTGAGCAAGATGTACTTGCCTTGGTGGACTAACAAACCTCTTCCTAGAACCTAGTCTAGGGCTAGGCTTAGGGTTTCGGTTTGGAGCCCTTAAGGGAAGAACGTAGAGGAAAGAATAAGTAAAGGAAAGAAATAAAAAAATGAAAGAGTGGAGAGAGAAAGAGGAGTATAGATATACAAGAGGGAAAAAGGGTATTCTAGTCATGACTAATCCTAATGCAATCCTAACCATCCAAAATATGCCTAGTGGTTTCAAAAGTGAACTGGATCAGATATATATCCTACATACGGGTCCTAGTACTGGTTCATGGCAACTGCCAAGGTGTTCACTATTGGTCTCGGGTAGTCTCCCTCAATAACAAAAATATAATTAAATAAAATATAACATAACAAACAGGAACCGACACATAAAATACAGCATGAATACATATACAGAAACAAATTTAATATCACAAATTCAAGAATACCAAATCTGGGTACGGGTGTGACATCTCTGCCCACCTTAGAAATTTTTGTCCTCGAAATTCGTTTAGGCTAGTCGTACTGATCACCAAGCAAAAATAATTATAGACCAAACAGAAGACTCATGATCAATCCGAAACTCATGAACTAGGCAGGAAACACATAAATCATAACTCATGCACGACAAGATCATATGGGCTACAACTAACTATAAACCAAGCACATACGGATCAAGCAGATAAATAACCATCATTAACTGCAAGTAAATGCGCAAGCAATCCACACAATCATAAAGAAAGAAAGAAAGAGAACTGGAGACATACAGATAAATATGTCTTCTTAGTCAGCTAAAAATAGGAACTCATCCTCGCTGGCCTATGTTGACTCCAAAAAATGGACAGGGATCAAGTCTTGGGATAAGTCGGTACTAATGACCTAGTCAAGAACATAATTCTGCCCAGGACGTACCTTCGTAGTCGGGACATATGACATCCATCATGTATCACGAGATACGAAGGAAAATGAGTGAGACAAAAATAATCTCCACTCGTCGAATATACAGATCCCAAAAATATATGACTGAAAGAAGCTCAAAACTTACCCTCGATTTGACCGCCTTCGGCCAACATCTGCTCTAACATGCCAAATTTTGCTTCCTCACATCTCGGTGCTACTGGAACTCTGTCATGAGGATGTCTTTGTTGACCAAACTGACATTGTCTCTGGTGAAACACCTATGCTTGCGTCAACATTGGACGTTGGGCTAACGGTAGTACTGTTAAAGCTGGCTCTTGATATCGAACTGCTCCTAGAGCTAGCAATGCTGGGAATTATTGATATGGTCCTTCCTGCCTCTGCATCTATGGACAAGTAGCTATCATGTGGTTGAAACCCCCATACCTCAAGCATATTCCACTTGCCATCATGCACACATCCTGAGTGTGACCTCCTTTGCCATAATAGGTATATCCTACTGGATTCTCTGGATGTTGTTGATATTGTCTCGACTGTTATTGCCAAATTGTCATTGTCTAATCTGATATCACTGGCCCCTATGGTGCCAAATCACGAATACGAATGTCGGATGCTGGTCCTCCACATGTGTTCTGGATATGAGACCTCTAATGTCCTCCAGTCCTTGAAGCTAACTTCTAGATGGCAAGCTCATGTCTCCTGGCTACTATCAACACGGCATCAAATTTTTGGTAGTCATGTCCTTCTACCAGTTACATAATCTTGAGAAAAAGGCCTTGTTGAAATCCCATAGCCCTTTCTTGCTCCGTCGTCACCATAGTTGGAGCAAACCTGCTCAGCCTGCAGAACTCTGCTGCGTATCCATCCACTGTTCTGTCAGATTACCTGAGATCAATAAATCTCTGTTGTAGCTCATACTATACCACTACTAGGAAATATTTGGTCCTGAACCGGGTTCTGAAGTAGTCCCAAGAGATAGGATGCTTCAAGCCGACTTCCTCCGTTGCCCACCAATCATGAGCAAGATATTATAGTTGTAATTGGACTTGATTGACTTGCTTCTCTGCTAGAACCTTAGTTGCTGCCATAATCATCTTAATGTCTTAAAGCCAAGCATCTGCTGTAATAACATCCTATGTTCCTTCGAAATAGCTCGGGTTGAGTCGACAGAATTTGTATAATGTCCCATAGTCTTCTTCTTCATTCTCCTCCAGAGCTGTTTGTAGTCCTTGGTTTAACATGACGTTCTGCTCCTGTTGTCGAAGTTGCTGGTGTTGTTGTACTGCTATCTGATGTTCTTGCGTAGCCATCATAACTCTAATAATTCCTAACAGTATCGGGGTATCAAATGCTGCTAGTGTTACTGGAACTACTGAGGGTACCGGGATCTTTGGTATATGTTGTCCATCTATTGGCTCCACTCGAAGCTAATCTTGAGAAAGTACCATCTCTTTCTGGCGTTCAATAAGATCTAGCTCTGCTAGCTATTCTACTACATCTGCTGCCCTAACAGGTGGAGAAGAGGTGCCCCTGAAGGAAAAAGACACCAAGATATCAAATGACAGGACAAAAAAGAAAAAGGAAGCAAACTATTGATAGTTCAAGCTCGGTATCAAAAAAGACAAATTTAGGATATTAAAGGAAATAATTTTGATTGAGACTCCTAGAATAAGATACCCCACAAGTCTGAAAGACAGACCTTCATTGGCTACCAATAAAACCTTGTCACACCCCAGTACCAGAATACGGAGACGGACATGGCAAACTCCCTCGTATATGGTATAGAACATCGTACGGCGGTCATGGTTGTAACTAGACAAGGGGGTGCATACTATAATCAAGTCACCTAGGGTCAAGAACATCTTTATCTTAATCATCAACTAAGAACCAAAAAGAATGAACATGTAAGATAAAGTAGTTAGGCGTCCCTGATGTTCTATCATAATGATCATTAAACTAGTTATCCAGAATGATAAACTAGTGTTGTGTCAAGATTACATAATTATAAGTCACCCGCGGTCTGAATAATATAAAATTATGTAAAGGAACTAATATCTAGATAAACTGGCTAACAAGTACCATCAACTAAACGCCAAAAGGTAATACAAAATGATACTCATAATGGGAGAGAAGAAATCCACTCAAGTTCCTCGACGGATATCCATCTAGTATTCTCCATCGGCCAGATACAAGACAGGATCCTCGGGCTCTGCTACTAAACATGACCAAACAAAACCAGCAGGGTCAGGCCCTGATAGCAAGTACCACAAAGGAGCACAAGTAAATAAAGAAAAACTAATAAGCACATAAAATAGAAATCTGTGCCACAACTACAAGCGTATGACCTTTCACCGGAGTAGAAGGATACCTCTAAAACCAAACAAGGACAAGAGATATCATACCACACCAAGACAGGGTATGACTCACCAATTATGAATACGATGAAGATATAACACATCAATATAATCTAGAACACACATGCCATAATACAAGCTAAGATATACATATAATATGTAGGTTCGGTACATGACCTATTGTGACACATTGGCGTAACCCAACAACCAAATAAGGACATGGGTTGAATCGTTGTACCACAATAGTTCATGTTCCTAGACTACAAGCACATACTCTTTTAAATTGGCCAATCAATCCTATGGCTGGTTATGTGGAGTCTGAGTTATCTCAGCAGAATAATACAATGTTAGAATCATCAGGTCGAGCCATGTTCTAGCAGGGCTAGACAACCATAAATTGCCGTAGCACATAGTTGTATGCACCGGTCCCTCCGAAGGACATCGTGCTAAGATCGCATCGAACATATAGTATAATATAATAATCAGATATTGCCATCCACTAATGAGAATTTAAACAATATCCATGGGGGCCATCCTTAACTCCCCATATGTTTGAGGGTGGCTAATTAAGCACGATCTCGGGATTCCGTCCCTCCTAATGCTCTAAATATTTTAGTTGCCTAGTTAACCCTATGGTTAATTGAAACCATATGGCGTGGTCACATGTTATTTTTCTTACATGTCGTACCGTAGTAAGGGCACGCTAGATACGAATCTACTTTATCACTTGGCAGTTCAATTTGGATTCACCCCAGCGTGATGCAACAATCAACACAAATCCTAGCCATGCTTGATTATTAATCAAATATTATTCAATCCTGAAGGAATCGTATTATATCATATATCGCGTAGCACGTAGATACACCTCGATGTAAAACATGTAACATAATCATATAGGAACACTTAGCGCATAGGAACACATAGCACGTAGTAAGTGTATCATTACGAATACCAATAGTTGAGTCAAGTCACTAATCATTGTTAACTCATATGAGTTCTAGCACATAGCAACACATGGGTTGAGTCAGACATATAGATAGACATAGTCACTTGGCCGCATAGTCTATTTTTACTCATAGTCGGGTTAAGCATATTGTCAGGTACAACACATGGTCACTTAGTTCTCATGCATTTACAATCATTTATAAAACATATAGAATCACAAAATCCAATAAAACATCCAACTAAGCAAAACAATAAAATATGTACATGGGGTCGCATAAGAACCAGGGACGCTTGAGATCAATATCGCATAGGTCAAGGCTGCATAGAGGTCAGTGCCACATAGGGATTAGTATCGCATAGGAATCAGTGCCACATAGGAATCAGGCCGCATAGGAGTCAATGTCGCATAGGTCAAGGCAATGTCCACTCCTTGGGACAAGTGTCGAGTGGCGTGCATTAAATGCGTGTCAGTGAAGTGATTAAAGTGGTGGATGCAACAAGTCAGGAAGGAAAAGACAAAATCATAGAAAAATGTATAAGGACGAAGCAGAGTTATGCGTCAAGGATAAGAGTCTGCATAAGTCTGCTTGATGCATGCTCTACTTGCCACATGCTCTGCTTTTTACATAGATATCTCTTGGACTTAGCGAATTTCTCATTCATTCAACAAGTAAAACACAAGTTCTGTCACTTAGAACTTTTGCAAGCACTTAACTTTAGAACACTTTGTGTAGTAATTTATAATGCATCCAACAAGATGGACGCATGTTGGAAGATATATGCGGCACAAAGCTCAGACCGCATAGCACTCTCTGCCGCATATGATGCTGGCCACATGAGCACTTCGTCTTCTCCAGACAGCAAGTTCAACCATAGCAGAAAAGCTCCAAAAACCAAAATTTTGTTTTCTTCAGAAAACTTTATTTTAACTCTGAATCAAGTGAACCAAAAGTCAAAATGCTTGAAATGAAGTACTTTTTCAACCAAAAAAATTATTTTTCTAAAATACCATGTTTTAATAGATCAAAACCAAGAAAAACTTTAGAACCCATGAAAAACCTAAACTTTAAAACTCATATCTACTCAAAACCGTTCATCAAAACCAAAAACTCCAAGAACTAAAACTAATGAGAACATCAAGGAGAATATTTTCTATCAAACACTTTTTTTACTACATATATGCAAAAATATAAAAATTTATAGATTTACCACTTTGAGCAAGATGTATTTGCCTTGGTGGACTAAGAAACCTCTTCCTAGAACCAAGTCTAGGGCTAGGGCTTAGGGTTTCGGTTAGGAGATCTTGAGGAAAGAAGGAAGAGGAAAGAAGAAGTAAAGGAAAGAAATAAAAAAATGAAAGAGAGGAGAGAGAAAGAGGAGTATATATACACAAGAGGAAAAATGGTATTATAGTCATGACTAATCCTCATGCAATCCTAACCATCCAAAATAAGCCTAGTGGTTGCAAAAGTGAACTGGGTCAGATATCTATCCTACATATGAGTCCTAGTACTAGTTCATGAAAATTGCCAAGGTGTTCACTACTGCTCTTGGGTAGTCTCCCTCAATAAAAAAAAATACAATTAAATAAAATACAACATAATCAACAGAAACTAACATGTAAAATACAGCATGAATACATCTACATAAAAATAAATTAATTTTACAAATTCAAGAATACCAAATCTGGGAACGGGTGTAACAGTCTTTTTTTAGCAAGCGTGCTCGCGTACTTTCTTTGAAAGTGTGCCATGTTCTGGCTGACATAATTTCCTTCAAAGTGTGTCAATCTTGCTCTCATACGTTTGGGCACCTAGACTTGCTCATGTCAATTTGACCCATTCCTCCTTGCGCATTATGTGTAGAAGGAATGCTCTCTTGTATGCTCTTTTACAAGAGTTCGTCTCCCTCATTAAGAAGATTGTCTCCTTCATTGCATAGTGCACTGAGGCAACTAGAGCGTACTTCTGTGTTTTTGTGCGCCACTGCCTAGTATTGATCATTAGTGCGCCAACTTGCTTTATGTGACTATTGTTCCTATGCGCCTACTATTTCCTGCACACGTTGGACTCTTGCTTGGCTTAATGTTTATATTTGGTTGAATAATTGTGATAATGTGAATGACTTATATTTTGGTCTTGAATGTATATAGACCTAATGACCTAGATATGACTATATGCTAAATTGACTAAGTACCTGACATGAGCCCTATAGATGTGGCCTTATATACACTTTCCATTTTTAGTTGCTAATTAGATTACTTCTCCTTGATCACCGTATTATATGTTGGAAAGAATGAGGGGCGTACTTCAACTCGGAGGAAGTTCTGCAATCCCGGTCCTTATTTGGTTTAAGGATTGTGGATCTGATCTCGAGGGGCTCTCACACTACTCTTATTCTCATCTATCATTATAATAAAGTGACAAATTATGTGACCAGTGCTTATCTATCCTATCCTGAATGACTCGTTACTTTATGACTTGTCCATAGTCTTGATACTATAACTTGTTCCCGTTAAGGCTATTGTATCCATGCCGATATACTTGATCACACCAAGAGTGCTACTTAATATATATATAGTAAGCCATCGTACCACATATTACTGCTACATGATATATGTAGTTATTTTCATGCACGGATCTTGTAGTTGAATATTGACTTTAGCCGTAGATAGATAGTATTGATTGTTGCATCACACTTGGATGAATCCAGATTTAACTTTCGAGTAATAATATGGCTTCGTATTAAGAGTGATCGTACTTAAAGTATGACATCTAAGATAGAATTTTCATGTGACTACGGCATGAGATTCAAATTAACCTAGGGTTAACTAGGCAACTTAATTTGTAGATCATTTGAAGGAAACGGTACCTCGAGATTGTGCATGTCGAACCACCCTAAATTAGTTGGGAGTAAAGGCTGGCCATTACGAATACTGTATATTATCCGCCCTAGTGGAGTGCAGTATCTGATCTAATTATAAAATTAAGCCAGTATCTTTCCTATAGAAAACCAGGAATTGTTACTAATCATCACTTAGCTCGGTGCCCTTGCAAGGGATTGGTGCATCATATACATATATTCTTGCTCGTATATCATTGGTTCATTCAGCCTACTTGATTATGGAATGATCTGACGATGCTAATATATTGAATTATTGGGATAACCCTGGGATTACATAATAAGCCGTAATATATGATTGGCCACTCAAATTGCTTGTAAATTATGTCTAGCCCGGAAAGTGGGCTATCGTGGCATGATGATTCAACCCATGTCCTTGTTTGGTTATTGGGGTGTGTCATTATGTTATGATAATCCATGGAATGAAGCTATATTATTTCTCTTATATTGTACCTCTGCTTATGTATTGTGCCTTCTGTTGAGTGGAATTAGGGACATAGACTATTATGGCATGATCGTTCAACTCATGTCCTTGTTTGATTGTTGGGTTGTAATATTGTGTTTATGATTGGTTGTAGACAAAAACTAAGATGTAGAGTTATTTTATCTTGACCATAATCAAGTGACATATACTATCTTGATGTAATAGGGTACTTCATATTCTTTTTTGGTGAAGGGGTGTCGTATCATGTCATGGATGAGACATATGCTATTGATGTTGGCTTATGCATCTCATGCTATAGAACTGGTTTTGTTTTTTTATTTCAAAATCCTAAAAGCTTCCTTTGTGGTACTTTCTATTTGAAGTCTGACCCCACTGGTTTTGCATGGCCAGGTTTAGAGCCGGCACTTGAGGATAAAGCTTATCTCACCCTCACTAATGACATGTACCAGATGGATGGTTGTTGAGTGACACAAATGGGTTCCTTTATTCACTGCTCGTCCTTTGTAAACTATATTCTTTTGGGCATTTAGCCAACCGACACTTGTTAGCCGAACAATCTGGATACTTGTTCCTAACATAACTATATATATTCAAAATACAGCTGACTCACTGCCATGTATACTTTTGATCTTGTATCTGGCATATCATTCTGTATCGCTAGATCTTTAAAGAATATTCTGATACGGCATTTAGGATGCCTTACTGCTTATTCTAAAATATTCTATGTTATTGCTACTTGTTTGAATGATTGAGATATAGAAGTTTATGACCATAGAATACTTAATTATAGTATGCACCCCCTTATCTCTAGACAACCTTAACACATTCCAGGTTGCTTCGGTATTCCGCAAGGTGTGGTTGGCTGAGTCATTCGCCCGCTCTCCAGTATTCTGGATCTTGGGCGTGATAAGGTTTTAGTAGTGGCCCACGCAGGTCTATTTTTAGACTTGTGGGGTGGTTGATCATAGGAAATCCCAATCAAACATGTTCCTCCTTTAAATCGTGAATCTGTCTCCTTAAGACTCAGCTTGACTTCTTACCATTGATTCATCGATCCTTTCTCGTCATATTCTTGATTTATCTTGTGTCCTTTTCCTTAGGGCTTCTCCAGCCTCGGTGGTCGGAGCACCAGTAGTTTCAGCAGGGCAAGGATCTGTTGGCCCCCAGCGAGAGGCAACACATGTTCCTAGAAAGTTCAGGATAGAACCAGTAGAGGAGCACGTAGAGCAACGTGAACCAGAAGCTCTAGTATCCTCGGTCATACTAGTAGTCCATGTAGTACTTGCTACACCCTAAGTACTTTAATGGAACGAAGGATGCTATTACCATAGACGCAGAATGTTTTGTTGAATCAAGGATTACAGACGGCATTGGAAAGGTTTTGTTGAATCATGGCAATGCAAGGAATGTAGGCAATGCAACAAAATCAGCAGCTTCAACAGCAAAAGTAGAATATTTTGTTGAATCAAGGATTATAGACGGCATTGGAAAGGTGTGTTAGAACAGACTCAGCGACATCGGTGAGGTTCTGTCGGCTCAACCCTAAGTACTTTGATGGAACGAAGGATGCTATTACCATAGATGCTTGGCTGCAGAGCATTGAAACAATACTGATAGCGGCAAAGGTTTCAGCTGAGGAATAAGTTGATCTGGTCCGATTGTAGCTCCAAGACCTTGCCAGAGATTGGTGGGCAGCAAAGGAAGTTGCTTTAAGATAACCTATCTTATGGGACAACTTCAGAGCCTATTTTAGGGTTACATATTTTGGAGTGGTAGTATAGTATAAGCTATAATAGAGGTTTATCAACCACAAGCAGTTTGTAAGGACAATGCATGGCTACGCGGCAGAGTGCTGCAGGCTTAGCAGATTTTTCCTAACAATGGTAGCAACTGAACCAGAGAGGGCGATGAGGTTCCAGTAAGGACTTCATTTGGAGATTCATCAACTGGTAGAGGGCCATAACTACCAGACTTTCGACGAAGTATTGACCGTATCTAGGTGACACGAGCTGACAATGCAAAGGTTAGCATCAAGGATAGGAGGCCAAAAGAGGTCTCATGCGCAAAGCGGAAGAGGAGGGCCAGTACAACAAACGTCAGCACCATCTTCTGGCGTTCGCATTCATGACACAGCGCCAAGGAGGACAGTAGCATCGGCAACAATAGCACTAGCTCAGCCAAACCAGTCGAGGCAGCAGCAACAAAAGCAATTGGGTATCACTACCATATTTCAAGATGAGGGTATTTTGGTCAATTAGTATAATTATTATTTAGTAATTAAAATCTATTTATATTATGCTATTTATTTAAATTATGCTTGTGCTATTTAATTATTTATTAGTGGACTAGCATATGTTTATTAGACTTGTCATTAGTGGACCTATTAGTTAGTCATGACACATTGAGCCAATATTATACCAAGCCCATTAGTCCATTTTTTTAGTTAATTAAGGATATTAGTTTAATTTGCATTAGTTTAGAGCATTTCTAATATATTCCTTCTTAATTATTCTTCAAAATTAGCTAGAGAGGGCCACCTTGGACATTTGATGCTGCTTGGAAAGGAAAGAAAGAGGGTCGGCCACATAAAGGCTTTCTCATTCTCTCTCCTCTTTATTAGTTTATTTTATTTAGATCCCCAATTGTGTTCTTACCCAAATTGACTCATCCCTCCACCAAATTCAATCTAATTCACACACATTCTCTCTCAATTTTATCATCTAAGAAGCATTAGAGCTTGGATAGAAGAAGCACTTGAAGGAAAATAAATTGGCAAGGAGATCGTGTCCTAATTGTGTCCATTAAGCATTTTATTGAGAATCCATCCATCTCCCAATAGTTAAATTCTAAATCTACCCCTTAAATTAGACTCTAATTCATACATTTAACAATTAGTAATCATTCATTAGCTTAGGGCTACCCATAGGATCAAGAATTAGGTTCATATGACTTATATTATAAAAGTTACATGGTAATTTATGTCCAAATAGGAAAATTTATGAGATTGTCACATCAATTGTGTGTCATGAGCCCAATTAGATCTAATTAGACTTAGATCAGGGTTATGGGACTAGGTACATATCCATAATTGGATACGAGTAGGCCGTATCATGGTAATTTATGATACGGTATAATACGTGACTCATTTTGGGTGATTTGTGTAAATACTCTTCCATTCCTATTGTAACAAGTTGGATTAGTTATATATAGGTGTATTTGATATGTAAAAATGATTATTGTGGTATATTGGGGGATTTTGGCATCTCTATTGGTTGTGTATCATGAATATCCTAGTGATACACTCTAAGTGTTTGGTGAAATGACTAATAGTATGTATTATATGCAATCAAGCACTACTTGTGATGTATATAGATATATATATATATATATATATATATATATATATATATATATATATATATATATATATATATATATATATATATATAACTTGGTATATATATGTGTGTCCTTATATATATATATATATATATATATATATATATATATATATATATATATATATATATATGTGTGTGTGTGTGTGTGTGTGTGTGTGTGTGTGTGTGTGTACGTGTGTGTGTGTGTGTGTTAGGGGGGTGTTGATCTTTGGTAGCAATGAGTGGTATGAGGTTCTACTATATACTATGAAGGTGTAGTATTTGGGTGTTGAGTGTAGTGGTGATGTTGGACTGTGAGGAGGGGGAATACTCAAGTTCTAATATTCAATAGGAGCAACAGCTAGTATTGCTATCAGTTGTGAATATCTTAGTGTCTAGGTTAATGATTATTGGTGTGGAATAATGATCATATGGTGGGGATATGTGTTGAGCAAGAGCTGTAGTTCACTGCTTGAACTGAAGCAAGTAAGTATCAGTTGTCGAGATAAGAGGTAAAGGGGAAATGGCAGTTGTATGCCTGGTGTTGAACTAAGATCAATAGCAGCCACTTTGGCATTAGAGCATCGGATGTAGTGATACTCGAGCCAGGTAAGGAGGGGGAAGAAGACTAGCAGTGGCTGTTTTAATGTATCAAGCATCTGAGATTGAGGGAAGGTTGGGTTCAGGCATCATCAACAGCAAGGTGAAGTGAGGGAGGTATGCAGTGGCTACACTGCAGTCTTGTATGCAAGTTTTATAGTAGTATCAGTAGCAGCAACATAGGCAGTAGCAGTGGCATAGCAGTATCAGTAGTAGCAGCATAGGCAGTAGTAGTAGCATAGTAGTATCAGTAGCAACAACATAGGCAATAACAGTAGCATAGCACTATCAGCAGCAGCAACAGTTGCACATTGGTGTGTGGATGTATAAATGTTGCTCGAGCATTAGCTCAACAACAGTAGTGGCAGCACTATGACAATGTTTGTGAGGGAATTTTTGTGTAATTAGTATGTGTATTCGAGTGATATTTGTGTGTTCAGTTGTCAGTTAGTTATGGAAGGAGTTTATGTGTTAGCATGTTAGTATCAGTAAGTTACAATTAGTATAAGGTTTAGTTAGTAAGTTAGTGTATGGTTAGTTAGGATTAGTTCATCTAGTAAATGTTAGTTAGTTAGTGTATCAGTTATCATTAGTATATTAATATTAGTTATTGAATGTTAGCTAAGGTATTTGGATACCAATTTCATAGTTAATATAAGTAAGTATATAGCTAAGGTATTTACTAGTACTAACTAGTATTAACTTTAAAACTTAGGTAATAACCTTGTATAGCTAAAACTAGCTAGTATTAGCTAGTAGTGGCCGTGCTTGACTTATATTCATTCGTTTGAACTAGTTGGACCTAGTTTAGCTATAAATGGCCTAGAAAAGCATGTTTTAGTGCATTTAACTCATTTATCACTTTATTATACCAATTTGACATGCCATTCATATTTAGGGGTGTGTGACACCAGCTCTGATACCGAGATATATTATTTTCTCAGGACCACATGCGATTATATTCTTTGATAAATTTTTTATTTGATAGCCACTATGTTTCATGTATTTAGTATTGAGATATTTGATTCTTGACACGATGGTTTCATGGATTAGTATACGTGGATCTTGGTCATGAGATATTATTATCGTGGTTACTCAGTGATCGCCATGTCGTATTTCATGATTACTCAGTGATTATCGTAATATCTTAGTGATTATATAGACCTTGATAATAGTGCATGATATTATAGACCGTGCAGTGTGATATACGTGTTATAACGTGTCGTAATTTGGATCCGTGTACTAGTCGGGGTTGGAGAAGTATTAGTAGATATGTGATCATAGCTTATAGCCCATGATTTAGGGAAGCCCGTGATAGTTAGCAAATTATGTCACTCACGCGTGATCACCTAGCTCACCTTTTATATATAGCCCGTGTTAGGCCCAAGCCAATCACATTGTTTTACTAATATTTCAAGGCACATTTACATATATTGTCTCCTCTATTCTAGTTCATTACATTATTTTTTCTCACCATATTGTTCTCAGTTATTGCCATTACTTATAGTGATGCTCTTTATCATGATATATGCTAGTTCAGTTACTTCAATCATTTATTTTTATTATAATTATTGTTTCATAATTTCTATCAATTATTGAAACTGCTATTTAAGTTGTACTTCGCTCCAATCCTTACTGGATATTTTTTTTAGATGATTTATTAGAGGACTGGTGTCCTACGCACTATGGGCCACAGGAGGGCGAGCCAGTTGAGTTAGTTCCAGCAGTTGATGAGGCATAGTTAGTTTATTCTTAATATTGTATATATCAGTTAGACTTTGGCATTGTATTATTATTTGATGTCTTGAGTTGAGATTAGACTTGGACTTATGTTATATTTGTGACTCTTTTTCTTTCCTTCTATTCTATTTTGTGCTTTATCATCCTCTAGTTTGTTATTATGATTGAGTATTATTTATCATTACCATATTATCATATTATCTTCCATTTGGAGTTAAGATAGTATGACAGGTATCTTATATATATTGTGTGAGATGTGTAGATAGTATTGTTGACCTAGACAGTGTTCTACCACCGATGCTGCAACTTAGGCTGGAAGTACCCACGTACTCGTGCCCTTACACCGGGTGCGGGTTATGACATTGGGATCCCCAGTCGGATGTACATAATGTGGCAAAGAAGGCCATATACGAGATATGTGTAGGACAGCACATGGGTTATGATTACGATGTGGCAGTCCAGATCATCGAATTGTCAATTGTTCTATGATGCAAATGATTGAAGGACCGACGCAACGGTTAGTACTGTCAGCACCAGGGGCAGCTAGTATAGGGGACCAGCATTGGAAATCAGGCCTTTGGCTCAAGGTTCATTGTCGACGCAAACTCAGATATACAACTAGCAAACGAATCAGCAGTATGGGCAGTAGAGGCCACAACTATGTATTAAAGGGTAGCAGCAATAAGGAGCATAGCGAGGCCAAGGGCAAGCATTTATTCTATCTCTGGAGGAGGCCTTGGCATCAGGTAACGTAGTGGCAGGTAACATTCTCGTTACATTTTTTCTACCATATCATTATTTGATTCAGGAGCATTCCATTCATTTGTATGTGTACGATTTGTGACACGTATTGGATTGAAGTTTGAGACATTGCTAGAGAGACTAAATATACTTACTGGTAATGGACTCATAGGAGTCAGTATAGTATGTTTAGCATGTCCAATCGTAGTATACGGGCATTTATTACCTGCGAGGTTGATTGAGTTTCCTATGGGTAACTTTGACATCATTTTAGGAATGGATTAGTTAAAAGACAATCATGCGACAATAGATTATCTTAGGGGTAGAGTATTGTTTAACATCCTGGGAAAGAAAGAATTTATTTTTAATAGAACGGTGAAGGAACAACATGAAGGTGGCATTGTAACAGTGGCAGGAGTTGAAGATCAGTTCCCTAGAGTAATTGAAGAATTTCTTGACGTATTTTCGGATGAGCTTCCAGAATTACCCCCAGTAAGAGAAGTGAAGTTCTGCATAGGGTTGAAGCCAGGAGCAAAACCAATTTCCATCAAGGTCTATCAGATATCGCCAATGGAACTTAACCAGCTATAGCAACATATGAAAGAACTGAAGGCGAAGAAGCTTATTCGAGCTAGTTGATCACCATAAGGAGCACCAATAGTTCTAGTAAAGAAGAAGGATGGGTCGATACGATTATATATCCACTATAGGAAGTTGAATATAGTAACAGTGAAGAACAAGTATCCATTGCCTAGGATTGATGACTTATTTAATCAATTGAGTGGAGCAAGAGTATTTTTCAAGATAGATCTTCGATCATGATATCATCAAGTAAGAGTCCGGGAGCAAGATATACCAAAGACATCATTTTGATCTCGATATGGGCATTAAGAATTCTTAGTTATGTCATTCGAATTGACTAATGCACCAGCAATATTCATGGATTTGATGAATCGTATCTTCATGCCATACCTAGATCAATTTATAGTGGTATTCATAGATAACACTCTTGTCTGCTCCAACTGTGAAGAAGAGTATGAAAAATATCTTCGAAAGGTGTTGCAAGTTCTGAGGGAACATCAGTTATATGCTAAACTCGGTAAGTATGAGTTTTCGTTAGACCATGTGTCTTTCTTGGGGCACATTATCTAAAGAGCTAGAGTATCAGTAGACCCCAAGAAGGTTGAAGCAGTAGAGAATTGGCCAGTTCCGAATACAGTAACAGATATGCGAAGTTTCTCAGGATTAGCGGGATATTACCGAAGGTTCGTGGCAGACTTTACATGGATTTTAACACCAATGACTCGTCTAACCCGTAAGGAGGTAAAGTTTGTTTGGATGACATAGTGCCACGCAGCATTGGAGAAGTTGAAGGAAAAATTGATATCAGCACCGATCCTTACACTTCTAGTAGGATCAGGAGGATTCATAATTTATTGTGATGCATTTGGGAAAAGACTTGGGTGTGTGTTGATGCAGCACAGAAAATTTATAGCTTATGAGTCTCGGCAGCTTCGAGATCTTGAGAAGAATTATCTAACACATGATTTAGAATTAGCAGCAGTAGTATTTTCCCTTTAGTTGTAGAGATATTACGTATATGGTCATCGGATGGAGATATTTACATATTATAAAAGTCTGAAGTACATATTCACTCAGTAGGACTTGAACATGAGGCAGAGGAGGTGGCTAAAATTATTTCGTGATTACGATGTTGCACTTCAGTATCATTCAAGCAAGACAAATATAGTGGCAGATGCCCTAAGTAGGAGAGACAACACATTCATCTTGACAATTCAGAATGACACTACCCCATTTCCAGGGCAGGATATTTTTTTTAATTTGGTAAATTTTGTATTGATCATAAATATTTGTATTAATATTTAATTAGATGCATGTATTTATTTTTATCGGTTGTTTTAGGGCTTTGGCTAGTCTGTACCCATGTCAGACCCTAGTGGACCCTTGTCAGACCCAACCAACACCCTTGTCAGACTTATTTATTGGTGTAGAATAGTTATTTATATTTTAATTAGTTAGTTGGAGTGTTTTGGATTAGTTAGAATGCATTTAGAAAATCCTAAACCTAAACCTTAGTTTGGAGGAGTATTAGTGGAGGGTATTTTGGTCCTTGTGTTTAAATGAAACCCTAACCCTATATTCTCTACATGGCCGGCCACATCCCCCCTTTTTATTTTTACTTCTTCTTCTTCATTTTTTACTCTCCATTCTCCTCTTTCACTTCCTTCCTTCACTTCTTCCATTTCCAAGTAAGTTTTCCATTTTCCTTCTTTTCCTTCATTTATTCCTCTCTTTAATGCAAACTCTAACCCTTCATTTTCCTTTAACCTAGGTGTGTAGAGCCTAGATTTGGTGTAGGAGCTTGATTTGGAGGCTTGGTGTGGTAAATTTGGGGTTTTTTTTGAGACTTTGGCCTTGGAATTCCAACTCCCAAGAGGTAAACCCTAACTTTTCTCTTAGTGATTGCTCTAATATAGTGTAAATAGTTGTTTAGGACCTTCCTAGACCTTAGGGCTACCCATGGGAGAAAGTTAGAACTTGTTTGGATGTGTTTGGAGACTTTGACATAGGGTTTTGTGTCAATTTTGGGTAAAATCCGAGATTGGCCCAATTTTGGGTATTGTCCTAGGTTAGACGGACCTAGGTAGATATGTTTGGGTGTCCTTCGGGTAAGTATGTGTTCCCATTCGGACACGTGAGGTCGTGTCACAGAGATATGGGCGTTTCAGGCTATTTGGGGGTTTTTCCTTCGTCGTGGGCTCCACGTGCCTGTGGAATTTTGCCATGGACCAAGAATCAGAGAGTTAGCATTTTTGTGAGGTTTTAGACATAGATTAGAATACGTGAGTAAATTTTGGGTTAATTCTAATTAGGTTTGGTGTGTGTTTCATGAGGTATCGCGAGCCGCACTCCACGTGTTCGTCGAAATAACCAAATGGCCATTTCGACTTGGTTTCTAGGTTTTGGGCTTGTGCGCAGGTTGGTTTAGCCTTGGGGAGTGTGTATTAGAGTTTATAAGTTTATATTTATATATATATGTGTATTTATATGTGTGTGGGTGAGTGTGGTTGTGTGTGTGTTTGAGTGTGGTTAAGTGTGTGTGTGTTTGTGTGTGTATATATATATAGGTGTAGGTAATCTATATATGTATATGAGATATATACATATATATATCTCAGTATTATCAGCAGAGCAGCAGCACCAGCAGCAGCTTACACCCCCCCGCCCCTTTTCGCTGCTAGCTAGAGTGATATATATATATATATATATATATATATATATATATATATATATATATATATATATATATATATATATATATATATATATATATATATATATATATATATGTATGTATTGATGTTTACATATAGTAGTATATATATATATATATATATATATATATATATATATATAGTTAGTTAGCTAGCTAGTTAGTTAGTGCTAGAGAGGGGTAAGGCTTGAGTATCTCAATACCTTGAGATACTCAAGGTATTCGGTATTGGGGCGAGGTATTGGGCTTATGCCTAGGTATGGAGTTAGAGTTGCTTTTATATATATATATATATATATATATATATATATATATATATATATATATATATATATATATACGTGCTAGGATATATATTAGAGGATATATATAGGGTTTATAGCGTAGGTTGAGATATCGGATACCGAGGGTATCCCAATATCTTAAAGAGGCGAGTTTGAGGGTTTACTAGCTTAATGAGCTAGTTTTGACCTAAAATTTTAGGGGCACCCTAGTTTGACCTAGAGTTGACCGTAGTTGACCCGATTGACCGCCAAAGTCAACCTTTGACCTAGTTTTGATCTAGAGTTGACTTTTTGGACTTCAGTTGACGTTTTGACCCAGATTTCATCGGTTTGACCCGTTTGACCTAGAACAACCCTAGAAGCTTGTTTTTAGTTATTTTATATCTGTATAACTCTTTTAAAATATCGTTTAATCTTGCTTTTCGTAATAGGTCCTTGCGACGCTAGTTCGGACCTCGATTCTCGCCAGTTGCTCAGGACGTCAGGCGAGTACATTCTCTGATAGTTTTTATTATCTGATAATTATTATGATTCAGCTTCTAGTATAGTATTATCTGATTTTCTGGTACGACACTGACTAGTATTTCTGGATTTATTTACTTGTGACACGTATATTTCATGTTTCTGACCTCTATTTTTGGAATCACCTACTGGCATGAGATCATGACTCACTACAAGCATCACTCATGTTTCTGGTTGGACTCATATTTATTTTACGTGTCGGGTCTTGGATTCACTTGTACTAGTCGGGGTAGAGAAATACTCGAGTAGACGTGTTAATATTCCCAAATCTGGAATCACTCCCTCTGGTCTAATCTGGAATGATAGCAGCCGCACACCCAGTGTGCGGTGAGCCGTACTTACCCCTAGCCGTTTATATGTCGAAACAGGTATTTTAGAGACACTAGTTTATTCTTTCTAGTCTGGAATCACTTACACTTCTTGACTGGTCTTACTTATACTTTCTAGAATGGACTCATTATATTTACTCTTGCTGGACTCACTTCACGTCATTGTGCTCACACTTGCTCTTAGTTTAGATTTCTTGTATCCTGCATTCATTATTATCTTGCTTCTGATCTTCATGCATCTTTACCTTTACGCACTAGTTGACAGATATATATGTATATTTCCTTGTTCATACTTCATTTCCTTCACCTTGTGCTACTTGCTACAACTGCTTTATAGTTTTTATCATTTAACTGGAACTGCTGTTAGAGGTGTACTTGCTCCAATCTTGACTGGATATATTTTTTAGAGGATCCGAAAGATTGGTGTCCGACGTTTCATAGACCTCAGCCTGTCGATGGTGCAGACAGGGACCCCCTAGATTAGGAGTAATTTCTGGGTTGGTAGCCGAGATCACTAGGACCTCAGTTGTATTTATTAGCTTTTGGTACCGGATTTGTCCCCGACTTTTGGTTTGAGACTTTGTATTGTATTTGATTCATATTGTTGTTATTATTCTTATTGTTGATGTCTTTAGTAGTAGTAGTTGCTTAGACTTTGTAGTTGATAGACTTTCTTGTTATCTTATCGTGCTTAGATCGTGATTGAGTACTTGTGTTATCTTTATCATATTGTTCCTCCGTTTGGAGTTAAGATCTTGGTACGTACTTATATTGTTATGTGCGATTGTTAGCTAGATAGTAGACCTAGACATTGTTCTACTGTCGATGTTGCGGCATAGGCTAGACGTACCCATGACTCATGCCCAATTTTTCGAGTGTGGGTCGTGACATAGAAGCACATCCTAGAAGATCTTTGAGAGATGGGCATCAAGGTAGTGCTACCTCAAGAGACGGGAGTGCTAGCCAGTCTTCAGATACAGTCAACTTTGCTCGAGAGGATCAAGCCAGCGCAGATGGAAGATTTCCATGTTCAGAAGCTTAGGGCAGAATGTGAGTTAGGTCTTAGGAAGGAATTAAGGATTTATGAAGATGAAACACTCAGATTAGGAAACCGTCTTTGCGTGCCAAGTAGAGATACCAAACAAGAAGTGATGACCGAGGCACACAGTTTTCAGTATTTTATTCATACAGGAGGCACGAAGATATACCATAATATCAAGCAGTATTTCTGGTGAAACAAAATAAAAAGAGAGATAGCTCGGTTCGTTTCAAGATGTCTCTTATGTCAGTAAGGGAAGGCAGAACAACAGAGACCAAAAAGATTGTTACAACCCCTGTATATTCTTGAGTGGAAGTGGAAGCACATTACGAAGGACTTTGTGACTGGTTTACCTAGATCCCCTACTGGACATGATACATTTTGGGTGATAGTAGATTGACTCCTGAAAGTGGTGCATTTTTTTTTCTTCCGAGTGGGACAGTCCATAAAGCAGATAACAGAGATGTACATGTGGTTGATAGTGAGGCAGCACGGAGTCCCAGCAAGTATAGTATTAGATCATGATACTCGCTTACATCTCATTTATAAAGACACTTGCTCGAGCGTTTGGGTACCAAGTTAAGATTCAGTACCACGTATCATCCCCAGACAGATAGGCAATCAGAAAGGACGATCCGGACTTTGGAAGATATGTTATAGGCTTGTACCTTAGACTTTGGTGGGTCTTGGGGGGATCATCTTCACTTAGTAGAATTTTTATACAACAACAGTTATTAGGCCAGCATATAGATCGCTCCTTTCGAGGCATTATACGAAAGGAAGTATAGATCACCCTTGGCATAGAACGATATTGGTGAACGAAAGATATTGGGGCCTAAAATGATCACTCAAATGATTGAAGTAGTTAAGCATATCAGGGAGCGACTTCGGGTTGTACAAGATCGTCATCATCATTGGGCATATCAGCATCGTAAGCCATAAGTTTTATGTCGGCGACCATGTATTTTTACGGATTTTGCCTACCCGTGGAGTCATTCGATTCGGGGTTCGCAGGAAGCTTAGTCTGCGATATGTGGGACCGTTCAATATTCTCGAGAGGGTAGAAGATATTGCTTATCGTCTTGCCCTTCCGCCTTTACTTCATGAAGTAAATCATGTATTTCATGTATCTCAGTTGTGTAGGTATGTCCCGGATCTGAGTCATGTTCTCGACCACTCTGAGTTAGTCATTGGTACTGACTTAACTTACGAGGAACAGTTCATGTCCATTTTGAACCAGAGAGAGAAGGTACTCAAGAACCGGACTATCCGTCTTGTTCGTGTTGCTTGGGGTTATCACTCCTTAGAGGAGTCGATGTGGGAGCACGAGGACTATATTCGATCTCGGTACCAGCACCTATTCGACTCATAAGGTATATTCCTTTCATATGCCTTTGCATATTTTATTCCATGATCGGCAAGCACTCGTGTGAGTTGGTTTTTCTTTGCTTCATTATATATGTGTTGTTATATTTGTTTCTATATATATGTAGATTGATTGTAGTTAGTTTGTTGCTTGTCTTGATATCTTTAGCTAGCCTTGAATTTGAATTTCAATGACAGAATTTTTCTAAGGTGGGTAGAGATGTCAGTCCCCTTTTCCGGCGCACTTTGGTGCATATTATCCTTAGTGCATTTTGGCGCATATTGCTAGCTAGACCGACCCTTGTTTAGACCAGACCCAAAAGTTGTGGAGAGAGTGGGTTTGCTTGGGTTGGTGGCATGTGTGGCTTGGATTGGTTTTTGTGATCCAATGGTCTACATCTCAACCCTAAACCTATATAATCTCATATCTCTCTCCTCATTAATTTATCCTCTTTTCTTCTCTTTCTTCATAGGCAAGTACATATTGCACACATGAAGAACCATGGATCTTGCATGATTAATTTTTTGTTTATTTGTTATTTTGCGTATATTATTATATTATATTATATTGGTTGCTATGAGTTCCTTTCCATATTTAGTTCTTGCTATTTTCGATTTTGATGGTTGTAATACCATAGATTTGTGTTCTTGATCTATGGGTTCCATGTGGGTTTCTTGATATTTGTAGGGAATGATCTCCCAAAACTTGGTACTTGTGAAAACTATTTGGCTCATATTATAGAGTAGTACATTTTACTCAACTTTGCTCTTATTTTTGTTGGATTTGGAGTTCAGCTGAGTTCAGTACTGAAAACTTTGAAGAATGCACTATCCAAGTTGCTAGCCAGAGAAGAAGATATACAGTGGGTGCAAAGTATGCCCAAGAACTCGTTGGCGCATGATATGTATGTTTAACCTTGGGCGCACTTTGTGCTAACCCGATCTCAGCGTACGTTGAGTACCGCCCCCTTCTTTCTATCAAAAGTGCGCCAACAACTCTATGTGTTATCCTTAGGCGCACTTTTGGGGAAAAAGTCTTTGGCACACTTTTGGGAGCGTACTCCTTCAGAGATTTTCCTTGACCAAGAAAAGTGCGCCGACCTTCCATATCCACCAACTTTTCTTAGTCGGAGCACTTTGGCTCTCTAGCGCACTTTTCTTTCCTCTTTGCTTTCTTATAGACGAAGCTTTGGTTGGTTTCTCAATTTTTTGTTATTGATTTGTTTGCTCCTCGACTGAGGAATTTCTCGATTGTCGAGCTTTGACCTTGGATTGTGTCTTTTTTTCTTTAGCTAGCTTGCTCATGCACTTTCTTTGAAAGCACGCCATGTTCTGGCTAACATACTTTCCTTGAAAGTGTGCCAACCTTGCTCTCATAAGTTTGTGCGCCTAGACTTTCTCTTGTCAGCTTTGACCCATTCCTCTGCAAGCACTATGTGTAGAAGGAATGATCTCTTGTGTGCTCTTTTACAAGAGTTTTTCTCCCTTATTAAGAAGTTTTTCTCCCTTATTGCATAGTGTGCCAAGGCAACTCGAGCGTACTTCTATGTGTTTGTGTGCCACTGCCTAGTATTGATCATTAGTGTGCCAACTTGCTTTATGTGACTATTATTCATGTGCACCTACTGTTTCCTGTACATATTGGACTCTTGCTTGGCTGAATTTTTACGTCTGGTTGAATGATTGTGGGGATGTGAATGAATTGTATTTCGGTCTTGAATATATATAGACCTAATGACCTAGATATGAATATATGCTAAATTGACTAAGTACCTGACATGAGTCTGTAGACGTGTCCCTATATGCACTTATGTTTTTTACTTGCTAATTAGATTACTTCTTCTTGATTACCTTATTATACGTTGGATAGAATAAGGAGCATAGTTCAACTCGAAGGAGAGTCTGCAATCCCGGTCCTTGTTTCATTTAAGGATTGTGGATCTGATCTCGAGGGAATCTCGCACTACTCTTATTCTCATCTATTATTATAATAAAGTAAAAAATTATGTGACCTTTGCTTATTTATTTTATCCTGAAAGACTCGCTACTTGATGACTTGTCCATAGTCTTGATACTAGAACTTGTTCTTGCCCTATCTATTATATCCCTTCTGATATACTTGATCGCAACAAGAGTGCAACTTGAAATATATATAGTGAGTCGTCGTGCTACGTATTCCTGCTACGTGATATATGTAATTATTTCCATGAATGGATATGGTAGTTGGACAGTGACTTTAGTCATGGCTAGATTATATTGATTGTTTCATCACACTTTGGTGAAACCAGATTTAACTTTCGAGTAACAATATGGGTTCCTATGAAGAGTGCCCATATTTAAAGTATGAAATCTAAGGAGGAATGTTCATGTGACCACGACATGATATTCAAATTGACCTAGGGTTAACTAGATAACTTAATTTATAGAGTATTGGGTGGGAACGGTATCTCGAGATCGTACGTATTGAACCACCCTAAATTTGCTGGGAGTAAAGGCTAGCCACTAAGGATACTGTATATCATCTGTCCTAGTGGAGTTTAGTATATGATCTTATTATAAAATTGAGCCAGTATCTTTCTTATGGAAAGTCTAGAATTGTTACTAATCATTACTTAGCTCATGCCCTTGCAAGGGACTGGTGCATCATATACATATATTCTTGCTCGTATATCATTGGTTCAGCCCTGCTCGATTATGGCGTGACCTAAGAATGCTAATATATTATATTACTGGGATAACCCAAGGATCACATAACAAGCCGTAATATATGATTAGCCGCTCAAATTGCTTGTAAATCATGCATAGCATTGTGTTACGATAATCCATGGACTGAATCTATATTATTTCTCTTATATTGTACCTCTGCTTATGTATTGTGCCTTCTGTTGAGTGGAATTAGGGACCTAGACTGTTGTGGCATGATGGTTCAACTCATGTCCTTGTTTGGTTGTTGGGTTGCACTGTTGTGTTTACGATAGGCTGTGGATCGAAACTATGATGCAGAGTTATTTTAGCTTGACCATAATCAAGTGACGTATTCTATCTTGATGTGATAGGGTACTTCATGTTCTTATTTGGTGAAGGAGTTTCATATCATGTCATGGATGGGATATATGCCATTGATTATTGGCTCGTGCATCTCATGCTATAGAACTGGTTTTGTTTTTTTATTTCGTGCTTCATTTGTGGTACTTATTATTTGGGGTCTGGCCCCACTGGTTTTGTATGGTCAGGCTTAGAGCCAACACCTGAGGATCAAGCTTATCTCACACTCACAGATGGCACGCACCAAAATGATGGCTGTAGTGGGACACGAGTGGGTTACTTTATTCACAGCTCGTCCTTTGTAAAATATTTTTTTGGGCTTTTAGCCAACCTTCTCCTGTTAGCCGGTAAATCTGGATACGTGTTCCTTAACTAACTATATATATTCAGATTGCAGATGACTCACTATCATTTATACTTTTGATCTTGTATTTGGCATATAATCTGTATCTCTATATCTCTAAAGAACATTCTGATGCAACGTTTGGGACGCCTTACTGCTTATTCTAAAATATTCTATGTTATTGCTACTTGTTTGAATGATTGAGATATAGAAGTTCATGACCATAGAAGACTTGATTGTAGTATACCCTCTCTTGTGTCTAGACAATCTTAACACATTATGGGTTGCTTCGGTATTCCTCAAGGTGTGGTTTGTTGAGTCATTCCCCCACTCACCAATATTCTAGATCTGGGGCGTGACAGTAATGCTCCACCGTAATCAACTTGGTACGTGTTCTATCTTTCAATTCGTTCATATTATTTAGTAATAAAATTCTATATAAATATATACATCATGTTAGCATAACGAATATATAACTCTATGCCTTAAGGACCCATTAATTTTCGTATAAAACTGTGCACCAAAGTCTGTTAAATAGCTCAAATTCGTCATAGCATTCAGCCTCGTTTTTCAAGTGTAATAACAACTTAGGAATGCCATAACTCCCAACTCAGAACTCCGTTTAATCTCTAATTTTTTAAAAGAACTATGCCAGAGTTAGACTTCCAAAAATATAAATTAATTGGTCAAATTGAATTAATAACTTTCTGTGGAATTATTTGAGTATCAGGTGTCTGAAAAATAAACGTGTTTCGATATTTTTGGGATTTCGGGCGTATCTGAAAACGAAAATGTGATCTGTTTGAAATTTCAAAAAGCTGAAGTGAAGGTCTATGACATACATAAACCCCAAAATTTATTAAATAAATCTATTAGGTGTAATATTAATTACAACTAGAATACAAACTATGCGACATAGGCTTTTACGAGAAACCATAAAAATATTGATATGGCTATAGTTATATCACCAATAAACTAGAGATATAATATAGATATTGGTTGAGTAGTATTTAATTTTAATCTTCTCTTTAGGACATTTGGGGATCCGCAGCATATTCGGACGCAGACGTAGGACAGACTTCTTTGCAGCAACCGGTGAACATGCAAGTGTACATTGCCATGTCGTAAATCAGTTTCCATTATATTACTTGTATATTATTATTGTCCTATTTATTTCTGGTGTATCATATTACTTTAGAGCCATTGTCGTTACTTCGTATCTGAGTTAAACTCAAGTGCCGACATCTATTAGCGGAGTCGGGTAACGATTCGAGAGTTGGTTCCACGATACTATGGACATGCTTTTACTTTGTATGTCGGACTTAGGACACTTGACACAATATTTTATTTGGCAGAATCCTTTCTTGACTTGTTCTTGGTGACTGGATTCTGTATTAGGTGTTAGGACTTGCGACATATGATACAACTATATATATATATATATATATATATATATATATATATATATATATATATATATATATACCTACATACTATGACTCGATGTACGAGTTAGAGGTTGATATCGCGTGTTATGGACATGAGACGTGAAGTTACATGGGAGGGGAGAGCGTACTCGGAGCATTGGGCAACCACTTTTTATCGTATTACCATGGACTCTTACCACAGTTCTGGATCTTACTAATTACTGCAGGTTTCCTGACGGGACCTAGAGATTTACCTAGCTATAGAAGTGTTTATTGAGGTCTTCAGATTTACACATTAGTGGTCTAGCGTACGAGTGATGTTCTCATGTGCATTCACTTAGATGGTTTCTGTAATTTTGTCCTGGAGTACTTTTGTACATTTATAATGTTTACTTTTGGTACGTTATTTTTGTACCTTGTTACATCCCTCTGAGGACCTGACTCCTTGCCAGTTATGCAGCATAGACTGTCGAAGAGTCTTTATGGAGCTGCTGAAGCATATCAGCTTGTTATGCAGGTATTGGAATCAAGTACATGTATCATTTCTTCCTTAGTTATAGTTACTTATTCTTGTTATTTATTCTTCTGTTGCTACAGTCTAGTTTTGTAGACTCATGCTATTTCTTTCGAGTCTATTCGGACAAGTATTGTTTGGGGTGCACACCATGAAATATCTTAACCTTTCTTTTATTCATTTTCTTGTAGATTGAGACTTAAAGATTTATTATAATATTTAGATAGTACAACTTATATCTATTTGAATTGGATTAGAGTCTATTTGATACGTAGCTGGCATGTTTACGTATTCCTAGTCAAATGTATTATGGGACTGGGGCATGACAGGTGAAGTTTCTACTCTATGGGTGGCTACAAAACTATCAGTTATGAAAGAATGTGAGGCTCAAGAATTAAATAATGTTACTAATGGTAATGAAGCTACTAGTACAGTACCTGTGATAAATTCTTCAGTTGTTTCTGCCTCTTCAATGGTCGTCGCAAAAGCCTGACATCGACCTTGTGCTCGTACCTGATGCTGCTATGGGACCTGCTAGAAAAATGTTGCCTATGGAGCTAAAGGTATCCTCTACTGATATCCTCCTGGTGCTGGTGGTTGCATCCCTACAACTCCTGCATGTGGCTTCCTCAGTGCTTGAATAAATGGCCTAGCTGGCTGCTGAACTAGCCTCGATGCTGGTAAAGCTGGTCGGTAAACCATCGATGCACCTCCTTGATAATCCGTGCAATCCCAGACCGAAAGCTGACCAAACCCACAAATCAAATACAATCCCAGTTTTCGTCGACAGTCCTTCACGAGATGGCCTACCTTGCCATAATAATGGCAGGTAGGGAGTCATGGTGCTGCTGGTGGTTTTCCTCTTTGTGGCTAGTGTGTCTAGGGGCGCTTCGCTGGTCTACCTTACAATGCTCAAACTGGTGTTGCTGCTACATGTGGGTGCTTTAGGCTGGCCTCCTTCTTGTTGATGCGCTCATGTCATCTGGCTACTTTCAGAACCTCAAGTAAGAAGTAGGATCAATATATCCTATCAACCTATATAGCTCAAAACTTAAGACGCCGTAGAACTTCTTGGCCTTCTGTTCCTCAGTTTGGATCAAATAAGGGGCAAAATGGCTCAAGCAAAAAAATACAACATTGTACTCCTACAATGTTATACTACCCTGAGTAAGATATATGAATTTGTCCCGGAGTTCTGTACGTACAGTGGACGAAATGAACATCTCCTAGAAGAGTTTGGAGAAATCTTCCCAAATAGCATGATTTGGTCCTAGACGTTGCTTCTCAGTAAGCTACCAGTGGTGGGCATTGCCAGTCAACTGTATCTTGACAATGTGCATCCATCTTTCGCGTGGAAGCTCGGTAGATTCCAACTGCTACTGAATGTTTGTGAGCCATTTGTGTACCTCAATGGCCTCATTTGTGCCATAGAATGGTAGGGGCCTCAGTTGACGAAAATCCTTGATAGATCCCTGTAGAAGTATGGAAAATATCTACCAAGCGCCAACAGTAATCAAAGGCCCTTTACCACACTGATCAAGCCCCTGCGCCATAATGATCTAGTGTCTCGCACCGATCATTTCATAACTAGTGTTCCCATATGCCACCAGTGTCATGTGCCGCTAAGTAACTAGTGTCTGCATGCGCCAGCAGTGACATGAGCCACTACTCCCTCAGGCATCCTCATGCTCTAAGTGAAAGTATTCCTAAGGTGCAATAACAGCCATCAAAATTAGGGAATAACACGTGTCACGAGTATTATAGGCATCAGCAACCACAAATCTTGACTTATCACGTAGCAGCCTTAACATAGTATGCGCCTGCCGTGCCATACGCCAATAAGCAGCCTACGTACATGCGCCTACATAATGTCCTCCTAAAGGCTATAAATAATGGGTATTTTTCTACGAAAAAAGGACCACGATCATAACTAGGAGCCCTAGCGCGCCAACGACAAACCAAAAGAGAGAAGAGGAGGAGACATAAGCCTTGAAGCCTCATCGGCCCCCCTTGGTCCCGGATCATCAACAAAGTACCCCCGTCACACTTTTCCAGATCTTTTTGTAAATAGATTCCTTGTAATAGGAATTCTTTTACTCTTTGTCAATTCGTAATAAAATAAAAAAAAGTTCGTATAACTTTTTACCACATATATTTTTGGTGATGTCGACAAAAATGATGAATCTGCTGGGGACAAGAGCTTCTCCTCTAACGCAAAGCTGGTGACGCAATCCGACGTGACCAAGTTGGGTTCGACTCAGAGGATGTTGGTTGTTCGCTTCAACCAACAGGCATTCGAAGACATGCTGGACAAACCGAGCTCTACAACGAGACTCGCCGGACACCGCAAGACTCGTAAAATCTGGGGCACTAAGGTCGATGTGCCATCCCCGAAGTCGGTACTCCATGCATTATCAACCCCCGTTGCAGATGCTTATGCGGTTGACCTGTACTCAGCCAACAAGTCGAGATCTTCAACGAGATCCGTACGACCTCACAAAGCTCGTACGATTTGGGTTGCAAGAGCTGATGCGCCAAACCCTAACTTTGTCCAAGAAGCATCATCAACCTCCGTCGTAGTTGCACATGAGGTTGCCATGCATCCTATCTCCATTCTCGAAGCCGTCCTTGAGATGAACAGTACTGAGCCTCAAGAAGCGTGCATACATAACTATACTGATACGAGCATGTGAATAGAAATTTCCAAAATAGGATTTTAATCCACAACTGCCTTGACAATTCCTATTTGAATTCTTTAAACGCCTTGATCCCCACACTTATATTCTATTACCTCCCCCTTGAACTCTTTTTTATTGTTTTCCGTCTTCCCTTATTTCGGAAAGACGAAACCTCGTGCTTAGTATGAGTTTAATATACTGATAGTACTAGATATACCCATAGGCAAATCACATTACTAGATGACTATCTTTTATAATTGATTAAGAGCACATCATATATGATATAGTTGGTGTTAAAATCTTTGAGGATTGAGTAACATGATTAAGTAAATTTGAGGAATAAGTTTCTTAAATGCAAGAGCCTTATTTGACAGATGGGTAAATTCTAAGTTTGGTAGCAGTTGCATTATCAACTAGAGAGGAATTTCTTTTAGATTATGATCGAGTAAAATTAGATTGAGAGGTTCAAGTCACTTTAATTTTTAGAATTTTGGAAGAATGATTAAGATGATGAGGATCAATAAATTTCAAAAACCAGGATATGATGAACCAAATATTTATACTTTGAGCACTTGATTTAAATTTGGAGTATTGAAGGTTGAATCATCGATTTAAATCTGGAAGAAAATAAAATAGAACTCTAAATATGAACATGGTCGGATTGAATTCCAAATTCGATGATTTGAATTACGAATTAAATTTTTGATTGTTGGATCACCTATTTGAAATATTAAGGATGTAAATTGAAAGTAAAATCTGAAGAGTATGAAATTCACAAGTTGAAAATAGAAATAAAATGTGGTTATAATCATTTTTAGAGGAGATTATGATAATTGGAGATAGCGATATAAATTTTTAATGTGGGATATCATATAGATTTGAATTAGATTGGATGTGGATTATTTAATTTAAAAATCAAGAAGATAGTGCGAGGTGTTAAAGTTTGAATTAAATAATGGTTAATCTAATTCCAAAGTAATTGCGATGGATTTCAATAAGTTTTAAACTTTTAGAAGAGATCGCGATTGGCTTGCCTTATGTTCGTGAAGGACTAACTAATTATGCCTTATTTTAATTTCGAGGACAAAATTATTTTAAGTTGAGTAGATTGTAAATCCCCTCACCCAAAATTAGGTCTACTTGGCATAGATAGAGAGACTAGGGCTAGTTTGAATCCAAATAGAAATAGAACACGTTAATTATTTAATTTTGTATTGTTTATGACACGTAGCGCACCTTACCGTTGCTTCGATAATTGGAGCACTGCACTAGCCATTGGCTTCCTACAAATTTCACAACCTTGTCCTAGACATGCCCGCTTACTATTCTGACCTTTGTGTAACTTATAATTATGCTTTCTTGTGCTATATTTTAGTCGCACAATATTCGTCGTAGACGTTATTATCTAATTCTAAATAAAATATGACTTTGTATCCTTGTGTGTTCCAATCGAAATTGGGAACACAATCTTGACCGTTTTGTGCAACCTAAATTTTTGATAATATTCTACATTGTATCCTCTACGTCTATGACACTTGTGTCCCACCTAATTTTATCCCTATGTACTTCTAATTAATTCCAGAACACCATGTGCAGTAGTTTAAATTAATTAAAACCCAATTTCCATCTTTGTGCAATTTTTCGATTGTTGGGCACTTTTATTCAAAAATGCATTGAGATGTCCACACCATTGGAGAATGCATGGAGAAACTCAATTTTTTCCTTCACATAAATTTTCCCCATAATTTTTCGGAATGTGCAAACGCACAACATCGCCCTTTATTTTAATCCTAGCCATTTTATTAAACAATGTAATTTATAGCCCTCCCAAACATCCCCATGTGAGCCCAAGGCCCAACCCAAGGAGTGTTGACCAAGCCCAAGTTTTCTAGGTCAAACCAACCCCTTACAAATGTATAAATAAATAACTTTTCTTTATTTTCTTGTAAACACAAAACCCCAAAACAAATCTTTAACCTAGCCGACCAAGCATCCCTATTTCCCTGTTCATCCCCTCCCCCACTACCAGCCCGTCGCCGGAGCCCGCTGACTCGCCGGAGACCGAGCCGCCGACCACCCAACACCTGACCCCTCACAGCCCACCACTTCCCCGTCATCCCCTCCACGACTCGACCCCGGGCTCCTCCGCCAACAGCCGTGGCCGAGCCTTCCCCCCGAGCATGGAGCAGTCTTCCTCGAGCCTTCCCTGCCTACACCCGCCGCCGGAGGACTCGCCGGCGTAGCCCTGTCACCACCGCACTCGACCCCAGCCGCCTCGTCGATCAGCCCTCGCCTGACCCTCGTCGTCCTGCCCCTCACCGGACTCGCCATCACCATCCCCATCACCATGGCCATCCTCCCACCATCTTCTTCTTCCTCCTCTTCCCTGTCCTCCCACCGCCGGACGAATCCGACTCGCTGGAGTTCACCACCACCGTCTCCTCCCCTCGAGCCACTGCCTCCACCCCCTCGACCTCCTCCTATTCGTCCCTCAATACCACAGCACCACCAGCACCGCCTCATCTCGTCCCTGCTCCTCCTCCTCCTTCTAGCCGGGTCACCCCTCCCCCTGGCCTGAACTCCTCCTCCTCTTCCACCTTCCTGTCCTCTCCTCCTCCTCCTTTAACTGGCCGGACCTCCCCCCTGGCCGGAGTTTAGTCACCACCACCATACTTTATCATTACTAACACCATTGCTATTAACATCATCATCAACATCAACACCCATCATCATCATCGCCTTCACCATCGTCATCACCTTCACTATCCTTTTTACCTTGATCATCACCACCATCATCGTAGTCAACATCGTCATCATCCCCTCCTTTAACATCATCATCATCTCAAATCATCATAATCACCATTCATTCTCAACACCTTAATCCTAATCATCCCTTAATCACCCACATCACCATCGTCCACATAATCGTCATCGTCATCGTCATCACCCATAGCTTCATCCTCGTCATCACCATCATGTAATCATCATCATGATCATCACCATCATCTTTGCCATGAGCATAACCATCATCACCGAAGTCGTAGTCGTAATCATCGCCATCATCATAGTTATCATCTCATTGTAACCCCAATCGTCGTCGTCATCATCATCGTCAACCGCATCGTCGTCAGCGTCGTCAACCTTATCATCGTCACCATCATCCCCGTAAGCGTACCCCGAGGATATTGGATCGTTCTGCTCGACTTCTGGAGCAGGTTATTGGCACTACGCAGATCCTTGCCAGGCAAGTATACCTTGCCTTTGTTGTACTATTTAAATTCAGTTATTATTTTAGTTGCCTATTTATTGTTTTAGATTATATAATTGTGCACGTCCGAGAGAGACTCGGGTGCAGTCAATGAATGCATTGACGTTAGGACTGGTGCCTGACCTAGTGTCTAGTAGACCCACCTAAAGTTGTGGAGTTATTGGTATGACTCCCCAGGCCTTGACACGTATCATTACACGTTACTGAGTGAGTTCATGTAGGGACGCGTGCCTTATACTCGACTGGCCATCGGTGTGAGCAACACGTGTAACGGTATTTAGCTTAGTATTTATTTCTATAGAGACTTGCATTATAGTACGAGATGTCCATGTCGTGTTCACGACTTGTATATCTACATTGGACGGGGAGGACGACTAGTAGGCGTATGGGACACCCACCTCCTTTATACAGATACCGCACTCGACGGAGTGATACGGACGTATATATTATTATAGATACCACATTCTTTAGAGTGTTGGACGTTACTTGGTGATTTTTGCAGATACCACACTCTATAGAACGTTGGACGTTATTATATTCCCCCGCCCGTGTTATAGGGGGCATATGTGGCATATACTAGCCAGTCATGACGATTGATGAATTACGTCAGCATATGTCTAGCCTACACTTTCCCATACGTACTAAGTTATCCTCAAATTGTATTTCACTTGGGTGGTTAGCACACCCCTTTATTTATTCAGTATTTATTTTATGGCATATTTTTATGTATATTGTTATATCCCTCTGAGGACCTGGTCCCTTTCCAAGTGTAGATGTTCATGAGTATTTGCAGGAGCGCAGATCCGGACTGGTTACTTACATTCCGAGCAGGTCTTCTCTTCGAGTCTCAGTGGTTGATAGTTGTGGTACTTACATTATATTTGTCGTGTTATTCTTTATTCTAGTTGGTAGTGGATTTATTTCCATCTGACTGTCATCTTGAGATACTTTACATTGAGACCTAGTTTCATAGATACTGATCATTTATTTATATTTAATTCTATGGATGAGATTTAGATTATACCCTGTGAGTTGAGATAGTATTACCCCTTGTGAATTATTATTCATTATACAGCGTACGCATGAGTTATGGGTTCCATATATTGGAGTTACCATATACATGCGGCTGACATGCTTACATGTCCTAGTCCTACATATATTTGGGACTGGGGCGTGACAACATGAAATTGGGGTAGGGGTAAAACTTCCATCATTTGATTTACGTAATATGATTAATCATAAGCGTAAGGCGAAAGAAGCAACCTTTGCACATCACGTGTCCCCTCAAAGACATACTTGTACCAACATCATCATCAACTGCTGTTGTTCCGAGGTGCGAGTCCCTCCAAACAGACAGTCAGTATTTTAACAATTGTATTCCGCGGTACCATCTTGGCGGCATCCTAGGAAACAGCCGCGTAAAGAGGAGGAATTGCTCGTCACTTCCTGTTTCTTAACATGGAGGTCTTCTCCTATGAAGAAGATCTCCAAGAAGAGCTCACCTAACCTAAGGGTGTCAGTCAGCATACCGCAAAGCCGTCTGAAAAATAGCAAACAAGTACCTACCATGGGAGTATTCTAAGGCACGTGCTCGAGAACGAAGGCTGGGGGTAGCCATGTCACCTCGAATAAAGCTGAAAACAGAGTTGGGGGTAGAAGTCCCCCGGTATTCCAGGATAATATGACCTTCTAGGAGGACAGTGAGTCTCTGCACACGGATGATAGCTTAGCTGGGGGTAGCCATGCTTCCAAGGATGAGCCCGTTATTGAGACTGGGGGTAGTAATCCCTTCCATTATGAAAGTGACACAATATTTCCTACTCTCTCTGAAGATAATGAGACTGAGACATCAGAGGCAAAAAGTGAGGCAACTACCTTCCCATCCACCTCCTCCCACGTAATGTCAGTGTACATGGCAGGGGACTAACATGGAGAGGAATTCAATAACCAACAACGCTTAGAGTCACTCGAAGCCATGAGGTAGGCTCTCAGCACTTCGATGCAGAATCTTACCCACACAGTGCTGGAACTCAGAAAAAACTTGGTCTCAATACAGCCACCGGCCCCGAGGCAAACAAACCCAATTCATGGGACCAATGAAGAATCCATCATGCCTGATCCGGCTCCTCATGTTGCGAGAAGCCAGACCGCACCTCGAGCTTCAGTCACTCTTCTGCCAGATAATATCCAGGAGATTCTTAGAGACTTGCGTGCTAGCGTTGATACTCGGGATAATAAAGACAAGCTTCAGAAACTTAGGATCCGACAACCCTATCCTCCCGAGTGGGAGAACATGGTGTACCCTCCCAAGTATAAGCCACTATCTCTGGCTATATTTGATGGGAAGACGTTACCCCGTCAGTACATGAGATACTTTCAATCTACAATAGGTCACCTACCTCGGGATGACGCCTTCTCACCAACCTGTTCATCGGAGCACAATCCGAGGTTGTGTTTGAATGGTTCTGTAGTCTCCCAGACAAGTGCATTTCATCTTTCGAGGGCCTAAAGTCCATTTTTCTCGCCTAATTTTATGAAGAAGGGATGGACATGACTATGTCCTCTCTCATGGACATCACCCAAGGGGACAGATAACTTGCACGTAACTACATCGAATATTTCTAGCAGACGGAACTGAAATTTCCCCCCGGCATCCCCGAATTCTCGTTGATGGAAATATTTCGAAAGAACCTCTTGCCAGCGGTGAGACTCTGGACAACGTCCGGCCCATTCAGCAACTAGATGATATTTATTATAAGTGTCACTTCTACAAAAAAGAGCACGAAAGATGCCTTCTTATTGGGATTCCAAGCTCCCAATACTGAAGACAAAGGAAAATGTCATTTCACCGCTAACAACAGTCGTGACGTCAAAGGGAAGCAAGTCCTGACAGTTAATCTGTCCAAGAGTCTGACCGCACCTGTCACCAAGCCGACGGAGCCGCCAATGGTACAAAATACTTATTCCTGTAATGACCATGATGTCATGGAGCTCTTCAAAGTCTTAATGAAGGACAACAAACTCAAGATTACCAACATCAAACGTCCCGACGAAGCAGGCAAGGTTGACGACCCCAAATACTGTCACTACCATCGATATGTCCATCATGCCACACGTGATTGTTACATATAAAAAAGAAAGATACAATGACTGATCGACTCTAAAGCTCTCTCTTTGGACTAGGAAGACAAGATAATTACTGCGAACATGGTGTCCCTCCAGTTTGGCACTTTCTCGGTAACATAAGCCCAAGATGTCGTCCCGATACCTAGGGCAACCATAGAGATGGTTAACTTTCCCCCAGCCCGAACAGACGGGTTGGTTCCTATCACTACTCTAAGAGGTGAAGTCATATGGGTTCATCCATACATCGTCCCGGATATGACATGGTCGTCAGTGCCTCCTACTTCCAAGTCCAAGGAAAAGAAGACCAAGTCATGTCACACGGTCTCTCCATCCACAGACCAAGCTCTCGCTGGTGTGAGCAGGTCATGACTGGCCTATCAATGCGACTATAATGCACCCGATGGCAATATACCTCTGGTGGCCCCACCTACGATACCTGCTACATCTGAACTGGGTCCATCCCAGCCTCCTGCGGCAGACAAACAAAAGCAGAATGAAACTCACTATGATAAACCTCTGCGAAAGGACATAACTCAAGGGCTGGAAAAGCCTCACAACTACAACATCTTAGCACAGCTAGCCAACACTCCTGCAAAACTGTCACTTTTCGAGCTCCTTTGTCTCTCTAAAAAGACTTGTGATACTCTAAATGAGGCATTGCTAAATGCCGACTCTTATCTAGCCCAAGTCAAGCCACCGACTGAGAATCCCTCAACATGCCCTAACTGCAACAATATGATGGAGGCAATCTCGAACATCACATTCTCTCAGCAGGATATGCTATTAAAAAATAATATGCACGATCGTCCCTTGTATTACACAGGGTACATCGAAGCCATATAGGTGGACTGAATACATATCGATCTCGGCTCACCTCTCAGTATTATCCTGCGAAGTCTGCTACAAACTTTGGGGATTTTGATGCATCGATTATCGGCCACTAACACCACTATTAGTGGCTTTAACACAGGGTGAAACAGTAACAACCCGTTCCGTTCAAGCGGATAGCCGATTCAAATGGCTCAAGTGCAATGATCTGACCCATCTTTCTCAGCGAGAAGACTCGTTTGAGCAAAGGATTCCATACTTGGCCTTTCAGGAGTTCATACTTAGACCTTCAAAGGCATGCTCGGAGTATCGCTCGACCGAGGCGAATCATCGCTAAGTTAGGTGGCTACGATAAATTTTTCTTTGCTTAGCCAGCATACTTAAAATATGGACGATACATGCTAGTCGCTAAGTGAATCACCCCTTGCATGCTAATAAAGAATACAACGTACCTAGCTAAGGAAATAATCTCATCTTGTATTGTTTGTGTTAGAACATGGAAATAAAACTTGGCTTATAGTTGGACTCTCGCATGCTACCTTAGTTTCGTGCAAGTAAACCCCGCTATGTCGTACAGGTAGACCCTGTTATGCCTCGAGTAGATCAACTGCTTCACTTGTTTACTCTGCTCGCCTTATGTATTATGTCGCTCGATATGTTCCTGTACGGTTTCACTCCTCGTACTACCCCTTAGACCCATGCTAACGTAAATGCTTATGTTTCATACAAATAATCTAATGATGACAGTAGGATGGAAATAAATCCACTGCCGAACTAGAATGAAGAATAAACAAGACAAATATAATATAAATACAACCTCTAACAATCACGAGGCTCGAAAAGAAGACCTCTCGCCATATAAGTAGCCAGACCCGGATCTGCGCTCCTACAAATACTAATGAACAATACACCTGGAAAGGGACCAGGTCCTCAGAGGGACATAATAAGATACATAAAAGCATGCTATAGAGTAAATACTGTAAAAACTCCAGGGTGACCTAACCATCTAAGTGAATGCACTTTGAGGACAACTTTGAGTGTATGGGAAAGTGTAGGCTAGAATATGCTGACATAATTTACCAATCATGACAACTGGCTAGTATATGCCACATATGCCCCCATAGGAGGGCGCTCAGTAATAACGTCCATCTTCGAAGAGCATGGCAGCAGTACAGTATATCGGCCATATCGCTCCAAAGAATGGGGCAGCAGTGTAGTATATATCGTCCATATCACTCCGTCGAGTGTCGCAGCAGTATAGTATATATTGTCCATATCACTCCGTCGAGTGTGGCAGCAGTGTAAAGGAAGTGGGTGTCCCATACGCCTACTAGTCGTCCTCCCCGCCCAATGATCTATGCATGTTGTATCCACAACACACCTTAGCTACTACGCCGTGGCGTCGTAACTCTGGCTCATAGTCTATCGTTAGAAGAGTAGTCCAACCTTACAACCAAACAAGGACAAGGATTGGACCATCATACTATGATAGTCTATGCTCCGCCTACTAATAACTACTAAGTCTTCTAATATACATCACTATTAGCAGTTATACCCTATCCGTCGCACGCCTACACGTACAGGTGGCCAACCACATACGCAGGTCCGTTCCCTACATGAGACTCACAACACATGTTAGAAATGTGTCAAGGCCTGGGAGTCATACCAATAACTCCACAACTTTATGTGGGTCTACTAGACACTAGGTCAGACACAAGTCCTAACGTCAACGCCTTCGTTGAGTGCACCCGAGTCTCTCTCGGACGCGCACAGTTATATAATATAAATATGCAAATAATAATACAGAATTTAAACAGTACAACAATGCAAGGTATACTTGCCTGGCAAGAGAGCTACAGAGTGTAATATCCAGATGTCAAACACCAAGAGTCAGAAACTACGGTCTCAGAATGAACGTCTCCGGATGCTGAAATAAACATAACTAACATTCCCAGAATAAGCAAAATAGCTAGAAACTACTTCCTTTTCGTCCAATTTGGACACAGGGGCAAAACGATAATTTTGGATGAAAGCGGGCTCCACATGTGGGCCACTTTGCACCGAAAAGCGTGCCAGGGGTAACGGTCTCTAAATGGAATAAATTATAGGTCAAACCAACTCTAAATGTCAGCACGAACTCAACGCCACTTCCAAATGTGGATTCCGGTGTTCGGAACACAATTTTGCCCAAAAAGTCAACTGTGAGGACCGCCAATAGGCGACTTGGTCAACTGTCTCAGAATCGCGTGAAACTTGGGTCACAGGACCAGCGTGTTACCACGAGTCCAATGGCACAAGTTTTGTCGCATTCCAACGAGCGTGCTCTAAATGCACAGGACTTTTGTTAAAGTTGCGACACGGAGGATTTGCTGGGGATACGGGTTGATTCCGACGCGCATGTGCGTCCAAATCAGTTTCCACAAAATCCCACACGTCCGGGTATACTGCGCGTACCATTTGGTACACTTGGTATACGATGGGGAGGTTCCGTTTGGCGGGGCGCGTTCCGTATCACAATTTTTGAAATTCTGGAAAAAGTAGGTTTTCGGGGTTTTCTAACTAATTTTATTCTACGCACAATAATTAATAAATTAATGTAAATAACAGAAATTAAACTAGGTCAAGTAGTCTTCGCATACCAACAAGAAAAATCGAATTCAGATCTCTGTGGTGGGAGATACGAATCTGTGAACAGGGGTGGTTGAAACAGAATTTTCGAGATTTAAAGTATCGCGGTTTTTTCTTGACTTGGCGTCATTTTTACCTAGGTTTGCACGTTGTTCGAGATAAACTAATACACAAATATGGAAGGGGGATAGGTGAGGATCATACCGGTAAAGACGGGGTCGAGTTTGGTTCAGCGAGGTGACGGAAAACAGCACTGGAACATAGGTAAGTTGCTGTCCAAACTGTCACGCGCGGTTGTGTGCGGGGTCGCGGTCGTCAGGGTCGGTCGACGGCTGGACTGGGCGGTTCTCCGTCTCGACGGCGGTGCTCTGGTCGCGATGGGAAGATGAAGATGGTAGAGAGATGATCTAGGGTTAGAGTTTGGTTAATAAATATATGCATATATATAGGTAAAGAAAGGAGGGGGGGAACCGGCTGCTCACGCCGGGGGGGGGGGGTTAACCTTTGCTCTGCTGCTGTTTTGGTTTCTTAGTATAGCGCGGGTAGGTTAGTTGATTAGGATATCGGGTAGGGGTTTGTAACGGGTTTTGGGTTAGGGTAGATTCATTAGCGAATTTAATCCATTTTCTTTTCCTTTCTTTATTTCTTTATTTTTCTTTTCTAATTACTATTTTCTATTTTCATTTCTTTTCGTTTCTTTTATTTTCTATATCTATTTTAATTACTAAGCATTAAATATATATATATATATATATATATAGAAAAATCTAGAAATTTATTTTAAAGGATGAAATTAATCTACCAACTGTCCAATAGGTCCCCTACATAGAATAAATTAGGAAAAATTTATAATAGCTCCATAAATCCCCTATATGCACAAACACCTAAAATAAAAATTAAATAAAATATATTTTCTCTATTTAGCTAATAAATACTATAATTAAATTAAAAATTAATAAAAAGGGCAAATACGAATTTTATAATTTGGGGTTTTACATTCTACCCAACTTATAAAAATTTCGTCCTCGAAATTAAAACTAAGCCACGGTAGAAAGTCAATGATGGTATAAGATTTGCATTGTTTAAATGCAAAGCTAGGTTTAAATGAGGGGCGATGTTGCACATTGCACATTCCAAAAATTATGGAAAAATCCATATGAACGAAAAATAGGTTTCTTCATGTGTCATATCAATGGTGTGGACACCTAAATGCTCTTTTGCATAAAAGCGCCCAACCATTGAAACGTTGCACAAAGATGTAAATTGGATTAAATTAATTAAAATTAATGCGCACGGTGTTCTGGATTTAATTAAAAGTAAATGGGGATAAGATTAGGTGGGACTCAAGTGTCATGGCATAGAGGGCTCATGATATAATATTATCAAAATTTGGGTTGTACAAAACGGGTCAAGATTGTGTCTCCAATTAAGGTTGGAACGCACAAGGGTACAAAGTTAAATTTATTTAGAATAATAACGTCTGCGACGAATGTTGTGCGACTAAAGTATAGCATAAGAGAGCATAATTATAAGTTATACCAAGGTCAGAATGGTAGGCGATCATGTCTAGGACAAGGTTGTAAAATTTGTAGGAAGGCAATGGCTAGCGTAGTGCTCCAATTATCGAAGTAACGGTAATGGTACTCTAAGTGATGCAATATTGGAATTAAATGAAAATACCGTGTTCTATTTCTAATTGGATACCAACTAGCCCTAGTTTCTCTATCTAACCAAGTAGGCTTAATTTTGGGTGAGGAAGTTTATAATCTACCCAACTTAAAATATGTCATCCTCGAAATTAAAATAAGGCATAATTTGTTAATTCTTCACATTCGCATATAAGGCAAGTCAATCACAATCTCTTCCAAGATTTAAAATATATTCTAATCCATCGCAATCACTTTAAAGAATTTGGTAACCTCTGTTTAATCAAAATATTGAAATCTCTCCTCAATTTTTAAATAATCACATCCAAATTTAAGTTAAATCCATATAACATCTTCAAGAATTTAATAGCCCACATCAATTTTCACATTACGACCTCCAACTATCATAAACTCCTTTAGAAGAAAACAATTTTAATCCAATATTATTCCTATTTTTCCTTATGAATTTTGTATCCTTCAAATTTTTAAATTCAATTCACACCCTCAATATTTCCAATAGGTAATCCAGCAATCAAAATTTAACTTTTAATTCAAATCATCAAATTATAAAATTTTATATCTACTTCACCAATTATTCAAGCCTATAATTACATTCATCCTCAAGGTTTAAATTGATGATTCAATCTTCAACATTCAACTTTAAATCATGCGCTCAAAGTATAATTATTTGGTCCTCACTATCAAGATTTCAAAATTCATTAAATACTCATCCTCTAACTCCTTCTTCTAAAATTCTCCACATTTAAAATGACTTAATCTCTCAATCCAATTCTACTTGATCACAATCTAAAAGAATTTTCCTCATGTTTAATAATGTAATTTCTACCCAACTTAGAATTTATCCATCTTTCATATAAGGCTATACACTTAAGAAAAATATTCCTCAACTTATTTAGTCATGTTATTCGATCCTCAAAAGTTTGAACACCAATATTTTACCTATGATATGCCCTTAATTATGAAAAATCATCACCAACTAATGCGGTTGGCCTATAGGGTATATCTAGTACTATCTGTATATCAAACTTATACAAAGTACGAGATTTTGTCTTTCCGAAATAAGGGAAGACGGATAACAATAATAAAAAGTTCAAGGGGGAGGTAATAGAATAAAAGTATGAGGATCAAGACGTTTAAGGAGTTCAAAAGGAATTATCAAGGTAGTTGTGGATTGAAATCCTATTTGGTGATTTCTTATTCACATGCTCAAATTAGTAAAGTTATATAACTGATACAATGTGCTCAGGCATGTCTAGAGGGCAAGTACATTCGTCTGCTAGACACTATGTATCTCAATCCACGTGAAGTAGTTATGCGAAAGGAGAACCAAGCGCATCAAGGTTAGCTAGACCTTAATACACTGATTCTGAAATATATTAATGTATGCATCCACTAATACATATATCGTGAACAAGCTTGATAAAAGAATAAGCTTGCAAAACTAGGCTATAAAATAGCGGCATAAGTCAAGGTAGTATAAAATATAAATGCGCTAGATCATGATGAAATAAGGTACAAATAATTTCAAGTTCACAAACAAGCAAAAATAAGACTCTACAGTCTCTACTGTTGTCGTGCTAACACCTTGTCCAAGTTGCTAGTCGACAAAATAGGAGTATGGGCCTTTAAGTCCTACCATCAGAATAAACACTATTGTCTTATGCTAGTACATAGTTAATGTCATTCAGTTACACTTCAATAATGTGTCAAGAGGACTAGGTGATACTAGGTTGTGAGGCATACTATCCAACTTAGAAGTATAAACTAATATTGTAACCATCTTAAAAGGAATTCCATAAAATAACCTTGCACTTGCAAATAAGGTAAAACTCTTATTAGGGTACACGAGAAAAAGATCTTGGTATTCATTAAGGCCTCCTATTGCATTATATAGGTAATGGTCATTTTAAGTCTTAATCATAGTGCTCATAGAACAAGTGTCAATAGTAAGAATAGAAGAGCTACTGGTTCTTAAGTGAAAAGAGGATATACCTATATTAGGTTTTGGATACGAATTACGAGATTAAAACTAAGGGTAATCATCAAGTTACAATCTACCAGAACAACTCAAAACTATCAAATTCTAACTATCAAGAACAACTTTTCAAAGTTTAACATTGACAACTTATAATCCTAGCAAACTAAATATCCTTAACATAAGAGAATTCATCTGGCCTACAATCAGAAGTGTCAGGTGGCACGAGTTGAAAGGTTAAAGAAAAGAAAACATAATTAGTGGTCATACCATAGCGAGCGCTAAGTTTTCAGAGGAACGAGATTGAATTTAAATAGAAAGTCTCTAGATAATGTCATAGTTTCCTAAGGGGAAGGTGGTATGCTAATATCTGTGTTAGAGCTTTGGTCGAGGAAAATGTTATATTCGTTCATCTTGGCCTCCTAAGGTACTGTCTGCTAGTATCAGGACAAGAACTTAAATTCATAGTTCTAAAATTCTATCTCACTATGAAGTTAAGTTGGTCCTAATGTTAAATCTTGGATTTTTATTGGTTCTTTAATGCTAGGGTAAAACAGTGTGGTTAAATTTATAACTAGCCCTAGTAGTGTCTGTACTACCCTCAAGTCATTCATAATTATATCAAGGGATAATGGTAAACCAATCTATAGATAAGGAATTCTATGGTTCACTAGATATTCTAAACTTAGTGGTGTGTCCACACTCTAGTTGTACTCTTAATAGGAAGGTTACCCTACTTATTATCTAACAACAGGGACTTCTATATTCTAGGAAAGGCTATACTCAAGAACTATTAGGGAAGCACATGAATCAAGCAGGATGCAATTATTTAAATAGAACAGATTGAAAGGAATGTGGATCATAGTCAATTGTGGATGAGATCCTATACTCTAATCTTAGGTGCAGGCTTGCTCAAAATAGTAACGTAACTGAGTCAATATGCTCCGACCTGCATGGGCCACCACTAAAAATATGTCACGCTCCAGTCCCAAAAATACGTAGGACTAGGACACGTAAGCATGCCAGCTGTATGAATATGGCACTCCAATATATGGAAACCATATCACACGTACGCTGTAATATGAATAACAATTCATGTCACGACCCAATTCCGTAGAATCGTTTGAGGCGTCCCCCGAATCGTGACCGCCGTACGGGCCTGGAGTTGCGCCCGCACAAGGCTTTAATGATTTGCATAGCAAGCACATATTCAGAGTACGCAGATAAATTGAAACAAAGATTTGAAACATGAAAAAGTTCTCTTTATTGATAATGAACATCTATTACAAACTCTTGAACGAGTTAGCTAATATGCCGAACGGCTTACAAAAGAGATGACTCAAAATGAGATAGCAGTCCTGTACATTACATCCCTTTATAAACTCAAAACGATAAAGACCTCCAGGCTGGAGGACGGCTTTGCCACGGAGCTGCATTTGTGTATGAAGAGTTGCAGCTTCTGGCTTCAAAATGCTTCGAGGGCGTGGTAAAGATGCGCCAACAGCTGGACTGGATCGGGAAGACGACTTCGGCTCCTCGCTCGGTTCGCCTTGGTGCGGAGAACCTGTTTCAACGAGGGTCAGCATATCGAAACATGCTGGTGAAGGTGAGCTAGCCGAACTATACCAATCAACACATTGTTTAGTGAAGCATGCATATTTGTGGGTTTCTATCTTGCCTTAGTTCATTTACAAGTAAGCAGCATATAGAATTTACTGAAATAAACGTGCCACCATTCGGTAGATTTTACCTGCCCGTCTGAATTACCTGCACAATACTTACCATGCCTTCCCTGCCACGAAGACACAAGTTAGTATGCAACAGGTTTAAATATACACCTTGAACACACGATGCATTGCAAGCCATATTCACACATTAAACACACGAGGCATTGCAAGCATATACACACGAGGATCACTGGCTTGATGCCATAATGGACTAGTCAAGGACAAGGATAGCATGCAACGAGAAAATACGAGGAGCTCAGAAAACAGATGCGTTGCAAGTTATCCTGTCCGCACACGATTGACTATAAACACGAAGTCTGTCCGGATCGGATCGGTGCCAGTGCCCCAGCGACCATCCGCAGAACTTATATCCTTGTGCACAAGTTGTCCGTGATCGAACACACGATGTTTAGTTAAATTATCACTTCACGCAGCTGAGGCAACACGAGTAATGCATGATTCATTTTGCATAGCCTCTAGGAACAGTTATGCGCATACACGATATAATTCATAAATAGCACAATTATAGAAGAAGATATATTCTAACTACAATTTATGCATATGATGAACATTCCGAACGAACAAGCATGCAAGTAAGTAACCGTTCACGAGTTTGATTGACAAGCAGTATTAACCAAGTCTATTCTCTCTTTTATCTTGGTTTCTTTTATTATTACTTTGTATCGTTGATCGGGACAAGGGAGTGAAGCTTGGAAGCAGGGCTAGCTAATCGGGTTGGTAGCCACTCACTTAGATTTAGGAAGGGAGAAGGAAAGAGGCGCTTCACGACTCCGCTCGCAAGCCGCCTACTGCTCGTTCACCTGTACACGAACAGCTCGATTAATACTTCTTCCTCTCTTTCCAATCTCGGAATAGAAGTGCAAGTCAATGAACGAAAATAATAAAAACCATCAAAACCGTTCAAGGAAAACAAGCAAATCCCAAAACCAACTCAAAGCACGAAAGCAACAAGCGACATCGAAAATCGAGGCAATAAAAGATAGCAGTAGAGAGGTCCCTCCTGACTCTGCCGCTAAGCCGATCCTTGGGGCGTAGTCCACTGAATATGGGAATCAATTCCGAAGAAACAAATCCATAACGAGGACGAGTTCTTAATTCAATCTATCCCGATCGAACGATACCGTTTGTGTTTCTTAGCCGCACTCTCCGCACCGGGAGAATGGGGCGCTACATCCTACCCAACCAATTGGAAGTTTCGTCCCGAAACTTAAGAATAATGCTTACCGTTAGGGGTTATTACATTGCGGGCGATGAACAGGAAGGTTCGGGCAGGAATTAATGGCATGGCCTAGGTTGCCACAAGCGAGACATAACCCAAGTCTCTTACGACACTGATTGAAGGAGTGCCCACGTTTGTTGCAGTATCGACATACTTGGTTAGGATTTGCCCTGTGCTGACCACCGTTGTTTCGGCGCTTTGCAGCAGTGTTTCCTCTATCGTTGCCTTGGCGTTTGTGATTGTAGGTATGCACAGCGCCGGTGGAAACGTGAGGATACTGTGGTTCTAGCGATAAGGCGTGATTCATGACTTCACGCATTGACCCATACTGATTATTGACCACGTGCGAATGGATGGTAGGGCGTAATCCACCTTCAAATCTTCTGGCTTAACTCGCTGCATCAGGTAAATAGGCCTTAGCGAATTTGGAGAGTCGGTTGAATTCGGCGGAGTACTGCTTCACAGTCATACTGCCCTGCCTCAGTTGCACGAAATCATTTTCCATTTGACGTTGTACTGGAGGGGGTATAAACTCCTCTTCAAACGCGGCATGAAAGGTCGTCCACGAGATCGCCTCCTCTCCGTGATCAAATTGGAGAGATCGTCGATGCACGTCCCACCAATCGTGTGCATTGAGGCTGAGCTGTAGTTGCGCGCAGGAGACGCGCTTCTCTTCGGGGACCTCTAGCAGAGTGAAGTGATCTTCAAGTTCTGCTAGCCAATCTAGAGCTACCACTGGGTCCTCAGTCCCGTTGAATGGGGTGTTGCAAACTTTCTTGAAGTGGCCCAAGTTGAAGGCAGTCACGTCCCTCGGCCTTGGGATTTGCGGCGTTTCTACTTCAAGCACGGGCTGTTCCACCGGAGTCGTTGCTGTTACGGTGGAATGGTTGGCAGCCAAAGTCTGAACGATCTGTTGCAGGGCATCTACCTGCTTCTGTTGGACTAAGAATCGGGTCTCTAGATTGCTCTCGAGCTTGGCTTGGCGAGCATCGTCTCTTTGTCATTGCGATTCTAACATTTGCATTACCCGCTCAAGCGGGTCGACTTGAGACATGCCTCGTTGGCTCCGAGAGCTTCCCGAAGTGCCCGAACTACTTTCCTGTGTTTCGTTCGGTGCTTGCGCTGGATCCATTCCTTCAAAAGAAGGTAAATTATATTAGAATCATAATGTATTATGGACTTATTGCATGAACGTATCTCATTTTGGCCTAGCGAGTTCAAGAGTTCGCACAGGAATTTGATCGCTAAAGGAACTTTTCCAGCACGAAGTCTAAGGAACTTGAATCTGTGCTATGATACCACTATGTCACGACCCGATTCCGTAGAATCGTTTGAGGCATCCCCTGAATCGTGACCGCCGTGCGGGCCTGGAGTTGCGCCCGCACAAGGCTTTAATGATTTACATAGCAAGCACATATTCAGAGTACGCAGATAAATTGAAACACAGATTTGAAACATGGAAAAGTTCTCTTTATTGATAATGAATATCTATTACAAACTCTTGAACGAGTTAGCTAATATGCCGAACGACTTACAAAAAAGATAACTCAAAATGAGATAGCAGTCCTGTACATTACATCCCTTTATAAACTCAAAACGATAAAGACCTCCAGGCTGGAGGACGGCTTTGCCACGGAGCTGCATTTGTGTATGAAGAGTTGTAGCTTCTGGCTTCAAAATGCTTCGAGGGTGCGGTGAAGATGCGCCAACAGCTAGACTGGATCGGGAAGACGACTTCGGCTCCTCGCTCGGTTCGCCTTGGTGCGGAGAACCTGTTTCAACGAGGGTCAGCATATCGAAACATGCTGGTGAAGGCGAGCTAGCCGAACTATACCAATCAATACGTTGTTTAGTGAAGCATGCATATTTGTGGGTTTCTATCTTGCCTTAGTTCATTTACAAGTAAGCAGCATATAGAATTTACTGAAATAAACGTGCCACCGTTCGGTGGATTTTATCTGCCCGTCTGAATTACCTGCACAATACTTACCATGCCTTCCCTGCCACGAAGACACAACTTAGTATGCAACAAGTTTAAATATACACGTTGAACACACGATGCATTGCAAGCCATATTCACACGATAAACACACGAGGCGTTGCAAGCATATACACACGAGGATCACTGGCTTGATGCCATAATGGACTAGTCAAGGATAAGGATAGCATGCAACGAGAAAACACGAGAAGCTCAGAAAACATAATGCGTTGCAAGTTATCCCGTCCGCACACGATTGACTATAAACACGAAGTCTGCCCGGATCGGATCGGTGCCAGTGCCCCAGCGACCGTCCGCAGAACTTATATCCTTGTGCACAAGTTGTCCGTGATCGAACACACGATGTTTAGTTAAATTATCACTTCACGCAGTTGAGGCAACACGAGTAATGCATGATTCATTTTGCATAGCCTCTAGGAACAGTTATGCGCATACACGATATAATTCATAAATAGCACAATTATAGAAGAAGATATATTCAACTATAATTTATGCATATGATGAACATTCCGAACGAACAAGCATGCAAGTAAGTAACCGTTCACGAGTTTGATTGACAAGCAGTATTAACCAAGTCTATTCTCTCTTTTATCTTAGTTTCTTTTATTATTACTTGGTATCGTTGATCGGGGCAAGGGAGTGAAGCTTGGAAGCAGGGCTAGCTAATTGGGTTGGTAGCCACTCACTTAGATTTAGGAAGGAAGAAGGAAAGAGGCGCTTCACGACTCCGCTCGCAAGCCGCCTACTGCTCGTTCACCTGCATACGAACAGCTCGATTAATACTTCTTCCTCTCTTTTCAATCTCGGAATAGAAGTGCAAGTCAATGAACGAAAACAATGAAAACCATCAAAACCGTTCAAGGAAAACAAGCAAATCCCAAAACCAACTCAAAGCACGAAAGCAACAAGCGACAACGAAAACCGAGGCAATAAAAGATAGCAGCGGAGAGGTCCCTCCTGACTCTGCCGCTAAGCCGATCCTTGGGGCGCAGTCCACTGAATATGGGAATCGATTCCGAAGAAACAAATCCATAACGAGGACGAGTTCTTAATTCAATCTATCCCGATCGAACGATACCGTTTGTGTTTCTTAGCCGCGCTCTCCGCACCGGGAGAACGGGGCGCTATAATTCACAAGTGGTAAACATATATGTCACAGAGCATAACTAAATCTCATCCACAGAAATTATATATAAATAAATAACCAATATCTATGAAACTATATCTCAATCCAAAGTATCTAATGATGACAGTCGGATGGAAACAAATCCACTGCCGAATTAGAATGAAGAATAAACAAGACAAATACAATATAAATACAACCTCTAATAATCACGAGGCTCGAAGAGAAGACCTCTCGCCATATAAGTAGCCAGTCCGGATCTGCGCTCCTACAAATACTCATAAACAATACACCTGAAAAGGGACCAGGTCCTCAGAGGGACATAACAAGATACATAAAAGCATGCCATAAAGTAAATACTGTAAAAACTCTATGGTAACCTAACCATCTAAGTGAATGTACTTTGAGGACAACTTTGAGTGTATGGGAAAGTGTAGGCTAGACATATGCTGACGTAATTCACCAATCGTGACAACTGGCTAGTATATGCCACATATGCCCTCATAGGAGGGCGCTCAGTAATAACGTCCATCTTCGAAGAGCATGGCAGCAGTACAGTATATCGGCTATATCGCTCTGAAGAACGTGGCAGCAGTGTAGTATATATCATCCATATCACTCCGTCGAGTGTGGCAGCAGTACAGTATATATCGTCCATATCACTCCGTCGAGTGTAGCAGCAATGTAAAGGAAGTGGGTGTCCCATACGCCTACTAGTCGTCCTCCCCGCCCAATGATCTATGCATGTGGTATCCACAACACGCCTTAGCTACTACGTCGTGGAATCATAACTCTTGCTCATAGTTTATCGTTAGAAGAGTAGTCCAACCTTACAACCAAACAAGGATAAGGATTGGACCATCATACCATGATAGTCTATGCTCCGCCTACTAATAACTGCTAAGTCTTTTAACATGCATCACTATTAGCAGTTATACCCTATCCGTCGCACGCCTACACGTACAGGTGGCCAACCACATACGCAGGTCCGTGCCCTACATGAGACTCACAACACGTATTAGAAATATGTCAAGGCCTGGGAGTTATACCAATAACTCCACAACTTTCGGTGGGTCTACTAGACACTAGGTCAGACACAAGTCCTAACGTCAACGCCTTCGTTGACTGCACCCGAGTCTCTCTCGGACGAGCACAGTTATATAATATAAACATGCAAATAATAGTACAAAATTTAAATAATACAACAAGACAAGGTATACTTGTGTGGCAAGAGAGCTACAGAGTGTAATGTCCATATGTCAAACACCAAGAGTCAGAAACTACGGCCTCAGAATGAACGTCTTCGGATGCTGAAATAAATATCACCAACGTTACCAGAATAAGCGAAATAGCTAGAAACTACTTCCCTTTCGTCCAATTTGGATACAGGGGCAAAACAGTAATTTCGGGTCAAAGTAGGCTCCACATGTGGGCCACTTTGCACCGAAAAGCGTGCTAGGGATAACGGTCTCTAAATAGGACAAATTATAGGTCAAACCAATTCTAAATGTTAGCAAGAACTCAATGGTACTTCCAAATATGGATTCCGGTCAGCCGAACACATTTTTGCCTAAAAAATCAACTGTGGGGCCCACCAATAGGCGACTTGGTCAACTGTCTCAGAATTACGTGAAATTTGGGTCACAGGACCAGCACGTTACCACGGGTCCAATGGCAAAAGTTTAATCGTATTCCGACGAGCGTGCACTAATTGTGCAGGGCTTTTGTATAAGTTGCGACACGGGAGATTTGTTGTGGATACGGGATGATTTTGACGTGCACACGCGTCCAAATCAGTTTCCGTAAAATCTCACACGTCCGGGTATAATGCGCGCACCTTTCGGTATACTTGGTACACGATGGGGCGGTCCCGTTTGGCGGGGCGCGCTCCGTATCGCAATTTCTAGAATTCTGGAAAAAGTAGGTTTATGGGATTTTCTAACTAATTTAATTCTACACACAGCAATTAATAAATTAATATAAATAACAAAAATTAAACTAGGTCAAGTGGTCTCCGGATACCAACAAGAAAAATTAAATTCGGATCTCTGTGGTGGGAGATACGAATCCGTGAACTGGAGTGGTTGAAAAAAAATTTTTGAGATTTAAAGTGTCACGGTTTTTCCTCGACTTGGCATCGATTTTTACCTAGGTTTGCGTGCTGTTCGAGATAAACTAATGCACAAATATGGAAGGGGGATAGGTGAGGATCATACCGGTGAAGATGGGGTCGAGTTTGGTTCAGCGAGGTGACGGAAAACAACACTTGAACATAGGTAAGTTGCTGTCCAAACTGTCACGCGCGGTTGTGTGCGGGGTCGCGGTCGTCGGGGTCGGTCGGCGGCTGGACTGGGCGGTTCTCCGGCTCGGCGGCGGCGCTCTGGTCGCGATGGGAAGATGGAGATGGTAGAGAGATGATCTAGGGTTAGGGTTTGGTTAATAAATATATGCATATATATACATAGGTAAAGAAAGGAGGGGGGAACCGGCTGCTCATGCGGGGGGGGGGTTAACCTTTGCTCTGCTGCTGCTGTTTTGGTTTCTTAGTATAACGCGAGTTGGTTAGTTAATTAGGATATCGGGTAGGGGTTTGTAACGGGTTTTGGGTTAGGGTAGATTCATTAGGTAATTCAATCCATTTTCTTTTTCTTTCTTTATTTCTTTATTTTCTTTTCTAATTACTATTTTCTATTTTCATTTCTTTTCTTTTCTTTTATTTTCTATTTCTATTTTAATTACTAAGCATTAAACATATATATATATATATATATATATATATATATATATATATATATATATATATATATATAAATCTAGAAATTTATTTTAGAGCATGAAATTAATCTACCAACTGTCCAATATGTCCCCTACATGGAATAAATTAGAAAAAATTTATAATGGCTTCATAAATCCCCTAAATGCACAAACACCTAAAATAAAAATTAAATAAAATATACTTCCTCTATTTAGCTAATAATTACTACAATTAAATTAAAAATTAATAAAAAGGGTAAATACGAATTTTAGAATTTGGGGTTTTGCACAAGTAAAGCAAGAATCATAACTCATGGAGCAAAGCTCATTCACGTATTTGGATCCTTGGTAGTCTCTCTCGAGCAAGCGAGATGGTGTATGTGCCTCGAGTACTTATTGCTACACCCATCTGCTTTTAAGAGACTATGCATCATCCAATGGCTAAGTAAAAAAATATTAAATCATGTCATATCGTGAATCTGGAAAACCCAAGACTTGCATGGTCGTGGATAACTCGTGCACGAGGTATCATGGATTCCTCAACCGATTGCCTGGGCACCGGGATCGTGCCGGCCTAGGAGGAATCATATGGGAACTCCTCGAGCTTTGGCGTGATGGTGTTTGTGCCTCGAGTTTTTAGCGCTACACCATCACCGTCAAAAGAGTCCGGGTCTCTCATGTTCCGGCAGGTTGGTGCATGCCTCAAGTTTTTAGCGCTATACCCATCTCCGTCAAGAGACTCGTCCAAATGGCTTATAGCGCCAGCGACCCTCCGGTTCATATAGATAAGTCATCCTCGTTTAGCGATAATCCGTGTGTGAGTTATTGCATTGCATCGAGTAACTTGTATCACCTGAACGAATATCAGTATTAGACATTTGTGCACACTTGTACATATTTGAACACTTGAACATCTTCTGTAATACTTCTGGATAATCTGTGTAACTCGTGTACCTGAAATAGAACCTCGCTCATGACACTCATGTTTGCTTATACAATTTTCCCTTGATTTCATTATATATATACTTGTGCTTGGTTTACCTTGGACAGGAAAGGATGGATGGTAAGTTGGTAAGTTTTGCCATGTTACTCTTATATCGTACGGCGCACTGCCACACGAGTTAGGCTTTTCATTATATCATAAAACTGATCCTAAGGCAAGAATAGAAAGATAACTTAATAGATGATGCACGGAACCTATATAACATGTTTGGATTTATCGAGCGGGCGAGAAGCCTCCCTACCAATGCATTCATATACTGATAACCCACCAGATTGCTTGCAGGGTACGGAAGAACCTCGTTCGATGCGAAAACCCCCTTCGTGCGAGCTAAGGCATGGAGTTCGCTCTAGAGCCTTAGAGCGTTGCATCCGAAGCTGAAGCACATATACAAGACATAATATTAGAACATCGCCTATGTATCCTTCCACAAGTGTAGCCACTTATCACACTTTTATTATTTTGAGAGAGAGAACTTGAGCGACTTATAATCTCGGCACAACACCGTTTGTAATACTTGTGCAATATCAATAAAGTGCTTATTTTACATCTATATTTGTGTTATTTACTGCTTCCGCTATAGAAGAATCTGTGAACTTGTTACCAATCGCTTGTGTATTTCTTATTCCGCTGCACTTGGACTATCTGTGCGACTCTGCGGTTTAGCTATTTTTTTGTTTGTTCAGATTCATGGCCTTGTACGGACACAGCTTGTCCTCGTACGGTATCACGTCCAGATGAAAAAGATTGTCCTGCGGAAGCGCTGGCATTGTGATTCGCGCCTAGCAGGGACGGCCGATTCCTATGGAAGATCGTAGCGTGACAGAAGCTACTCCGCTCGACAAGATTTATTTGAAATTCCAAATCGGTAATATTTGAACTGAGGTAACTTAAAATGTCATTGACGTGGATGTGTCCTACAATGTCCTATTAGGGCGGCCGTGGATACATAAACATATGATCGTCTACTCCACTCTATAGAACCATTAGGGCAACTCTAGAGGGGGTAAATAGAGTGCGTATGTGCAGGAAAAATAATAAACCCCAATTAAAAATTAAGCCACGTAAAGACAGTATATGTACCAACAGATGTATCAATTATGAATATGCAGTGAAGTAAGAGTTGAGAAGAGAAAACACAAATACCATAATTTTATCCTGGTTTCCCTCTGAGAGGACTAGTCCAGGCCCGAGAACTCTTATTTTGAGTTGTATCCACTAAAATCACCAATAGTGAATCACAAGCTTTGATCCGAAGGCTTACAGACTTCTTACAACATCGAGCTTTGATCCGAAGGCTCGAAAGACTTCATATTTGCGTTTGATCCAAAGGGCACGCCAACTTCAAACACTAGATAACTTGACAAACCAAGCCTTTAGAACTCGATCAGACTTCTAAATCGGAACCACGTTGGCAGTAGAAGGTTGAGAGTTGATCTTAGGAATAGATAAGGTTTATAGCTCAAGAGGATAGAGATATGAAAGTGAGTGAATGAGTGAATAAGAATGGTGAATTCAATCTCTATTTATAGGGTTTTTATTAACCGAGTTTGGGCCAAGTTCGGATGCCCGATGTTCATAATTTTAAATGTTAAAATCCTGATCTCACGGAGTAACGTTGCAAACTGGGTCTTAGGGGGGCCGAGTTTGCCCTGAGTTCTGTCCGAACTCTGTTGGTCTGTTTCCAGAATATTGGGTCCAATTTTTGTTTGGTTTAGGCTGTTTTAAGTGGACTAGGTTCTAGTTTAATATAGGTTTGAGTTTCCTAGTGCCAACACGAACTCGATGTACATTTTGTCCTAGACTAAATAAATATAAAATATATACTCAATAATACATCTTGTAGACTTTTTGTAGCATTGTCTTTAGCGAAGTAATAAAGATGCAACGATTATCATTTTATGTGTTGTATTGAGTCATACCAGATCATAGTTAGTCGATTATCGAAAATGAGTTGACGGTTACCCACTTGGTCTAACAATATCCTCCAATTTGATAATAGACAAACTGTGATCGATACGTCAATATTCATACCTGGGGACAGATCTTTGAAAAATATAAGGCTTACCCGTAATTCCTGAATGACAGTATAGGAGCATCATCGGTCCTTGTCTTATCCTGTATTGCATCTTCCATCCTTTTGTACTTGTCTTGCGTATCGGTCATTTTTCTTTCCCTTTGTCATTTTATCAAAATGTTATAACTCGTGGAGCAAATATAGACAACATATGAAGCACAAAGTGAAGAAAAATAAGACATAATTGCAAATTATAGATACTATTTAATAACATAAATGAATGAATTTCTGTCCAAAGTCATTAGAAAAATCTATATGAGTAGCCATAATTCATGCATTTGAACTCAATTACTTTAGCATGTTATATGAGTAATCTTTAGATAAACATGAATATAAAGGAGAGAACCAAAATACTTGAGAATAAAATATTCAGATGACTGGAATGCTCTCCCGCAAAGTATGACCTATCTAAATATAGATAATTATGAACTTTTACAGATACTCTATATAATATGAACATAATCAACAAAATATTTCACATAAGGAATAAATATTCATGATGAACCACATATTAAAAGGTACAAAAGACTTAAGAAATCAATTTTCTCCTCCTTAAAATATGCGTAGCTAGTTCTAAAACAATGAAAGGTTTGACCAAACAAAATACACATCTCATCATGAAAATTCATAATCTGAAAATAATACGATTCCAATTGAAAAATATTGTAGCTAGATGAATGAAAGTGAAACAAGATTATATATCTTGTCAATAGAGAAATCTATATAACCACTTAAGATTAATGAGATAAACCATTAATAAGATAAATGTGCTTATTTAAACCTTAAGTCAAGAACACTATTAAAATAAAAGCTAAAAGATATTAATACAATAATTAAATTATTTTTCCAAAAATTAAGAATAACCCAAAGACATAAGAAGAACATCATATTAATTATATGTATTCTTATGTAGTACAAAAAAATTTAGGCAACAATAATACAAATTTAGTAAATATCCAAAGATTGACAAAGAAATATCACAAGAAAGCTTAGTTGCAAAAGATAGTTAAAACCAATTTTCGAAAAAGCTTTCATAGTACCGAATATAGGAAAGGTATAGCCTAAAAAATATACCAATTGTAACTAGAATATCATCAGCATCAATTTCTACTAAAGACTAAGCCAATAACTATTGATCGTCACTAGTAATTTTAGACGCCTAGTTAAAACTAGAAATTCCAGTTCTTGACGATAATAGTTGCCAACTTTAAGTCAAAAATTAGACCTAGAATTCGTTGTTGTCTTTGAAACAATAAATTACAAAAAAGACCTTAACAAATCATAATTCTATAAAGTGTTAATCATCTTGGGTTAGTTGTAGGGGCTGGATCCCAGCTAGCGGTGGTCCGAAGACACTTAAGTACCAATGTTGCTTAGGCTATTTACGCATTTTTGACAGAAGTGCCCTTTCAGCTTATACCCAAAATAATTTTTATTTTTACAGAACTTAGATTTAAAAGAATTTCAAGCAATTTAAGTCTTCGTACATCATTCAAATTCATAATTCATAATTCTCGACAAATAAAGTTGAAGCAATACTTGGCTAGGGGATTAGTAAATATATCAGCAAAATAATGTTTAAAGTTAACAAATATAAAGAAAATATCATAAATCTCATTTCAAAAAGATAAAAATATATATACTTGAAAAATATGTACTAAATAAATAAGGTGATCTAAGAACATATGATTCAAATCCATATTTAGTCATGTGCAATAGTCAATAAAACATCAAAAAACACTCAAACACTAGTCATGCTAGATAAAATAATAAGAATTAACTAAGCATGCTAGTATTATAAGTCTCATATTAACAATTGAAAATTAAAAACATGCTTGATTCTATAATTTAGCCAGTTATTAAGAAAATATTTATTATGTTACCAAAGTAGCTTTCATTGCCATACTTATGTTGGTGCAATTACTTGAAAGATGACCTTTGTAGCTTTGCAACCACCAACATTCTCCTTGGTGCTAAGTTTCAACACAAGAAGCTTCACCTACAACATTAGGCGAAGACTTTGGTATCCAAGTAGTTTTGGATCCATAATTGTTAGCTTTAGGAATCCACTTATACATATTCATATCAACCAATTTTCTAGCCTTGCACTGATGTAAAATATGTCCTTTTAAACCACAATAGTGACATATAACATGAATAATTATGTTAGGAATAGCATGGTGAGTATGATTATGTGATTTGGTGTGTTGTGTCTTGCGTGGATACTTGTAGTAAACAGTGTGGTTGTGTGAAGCTTTGGCTTTGCTTGCTTCTTTTGTAACTGATCTGCCATGTGTGACTTTATGAAGAGTCACGTCTCTTGTATTAGACTGAGTCATAGGTTCCATTACCTGTTTTCTAAGTCTAATCTCTAACTTTTTAGAGCTAGCATATAGATTATCATATTTAACAATAAGGGCATCAATTCTTTGTAAAGCAATAGAATACTTCTTCTTTTCCAATTCTTCCTTAATATTAGCATTTTCTTGAGTACTTTTCTCAATGCATTCAAGTGCCTCATGCAATCTAAGCTCAAGTGTGGAAATCTCAACAGAGTTATCAGAAAAGAAAGTATCTCTAACTTCATCCAATAAACAAGTAAGCTTTTCATTATCAAACTGATAAGACAATATATTTTCTAGATTTCTTATACTTATTCATAAGCTCCATGTAATCATCAAGTAAATCACTAAATGCATCAGATAATTTATCATAAAAAAACTCATTTTCTTCAGAAAGAGAATTATTTTGTACCTTATTTGAAAATGCCATTAGGCATACATCAGTATTATGACAAGGGATTTTATAAAGGCTTTCATAGGAGACATCGTCTTCTTCAAAAAGAGGATTATTGTGTAATATCATTCGGCAAGCATCTGTAGCATGACGAGGGCTCTCATTGGAGAATTCATCATCATCATCTTCTTCTTCTTCCTTCTTCTTCTTCAGAATCACTAGCTTTATTTTTATGCATATTCTCATAAGTAACTTCAATGCGATTCCAGATCGTTTGTGATGTCAAACAAGTAAGGATTAGGTTAAATATAATTTTATTTAAAGCACAAAATAAAATATTTATTGCCTCAGCATCAAGGATAGCTGCTACTTTTTCTTCCTTCGTGTAGTCATAATAAGGCTTGTTAACTATATTGGAAGTAAGAGAAGAAATGATAGTAGAATTTCTATAACCATCAATTACTATTGACCAGACGTCAAAGTCAAGTGATTTGAGATTAAAAGTCATGCGCGTCTTCCAGTAAGTGTAATTTGTACCATCAAATAGGGGTGGCATATTTGTTGAATGGCCCTCACCATTATTGGTATACAAGGGTCTCAAGGTTGCCATATAAGTATACTAGGAGTTTAAGCCTGTATCAAGATAACTTGGTCTGATACCAATTTTAGGACCGTTAGGGCAACTCTAGAAGGGGTGAATAGAGTGTGTGTGTATGTGTGTGTGTGAAACGAAAATAATAAATCCTAATTAAAAATTAAGCTACGTAAAGGCAGTATATGTACCAATAGATATATAAATTATGAATATGCAGTAAAGTAAGAGTTGAGAAGAGCAAACGCAAACACCGTTATTTTATCTTGGTTTTTCTCTGAGAGGACTAGTCGAGGCCCGAGAACTCTTGCTCAAAGTTGTATCCACTATAATCACCAATAGTGGATCACAAGCTTTGATCCGAAGGCTTGTAGACTTCTTACAACATCGAGATTTGATCCGAAGGCTCGAAAGACTTCACACTTGTGTTTGATCCGAAGGGCACACCGACTTCAAACACTAGAGAACTTGACAAACCAAGCTCTTACAACTCGACCAGACTTCTAAATAGGAACCACGTTGGCACTAAAAGTCTGGGAGTTGATCTTGGGAATAGAGAAGGTTTATAGCTCAGGAGGACAGGGATATGAAAGTGAGTGAATGAGTAAATAAAAATGGTGAATTCAATATCTATTTATGGGGGTTTTCTGAACCGAGTTCGGGCCGAGTTCGGATGCCCAACGTTAAAAAATTTGAACGTTAGAATCCTGGTCTCACGGAGTAACATTGCAAACTAGGTCTTAGGGGGACCGAGTTCGCCCCGAGTTTGCCCCGAGTTTGCCTCGAGATCTTTCCGAACACTGTTGGTCTGGTTCCAGAATGTTGGGTCCAGGTTTGGTGTGGTTCAGGCTATTTTGAGTGGACTAGGTTCTGGTTTAATATGGGTTTGAATTTCCGAGTGCCAACACAAACCCGATGTATATTTTGTCTTAGACTCAATAAATATAAAACACAGACTCAATAACACAACTTGTAGAATTTATGCAGCATTATCTTCATCGAAGTAACGAAGATGCAACGATTGTCATTTTATGTGTCGTATTGATTCATACCAAATCATAGGTAGTCGATTATCAAAATTGAGTTGACGGTTACCTATTTGGGCTAATACACTCTCCACCAGTGCTTAAAGTACGTCAATGAAGATGGCATCGTCAAGACAGAATTTGCTGACATATATCCTTTCAAAGGGGTCGAGGCGTACTACTCTGACTCAATCTTGTAAAAGTCAATCCACCAAGATGGAGGAGGCAACGACACTGATGATAAAGTCGACACTGTTACATCTTCAGGCGAGCCTCTAAGGGTCCGTCTCAAAGGACGCCCACCCCACACAGTTGTTACCCTTGTAGTCAAGCTTCGTAAGAAGGTGCCTGAACCCTTGGTAGTCAAACTACAGGGATAGAGGCACATGCCAGGCAAAGATCCCCTTACTATGAGAACCCCCGGGCAGCTGGTAGTCAAGCTCTGTCGGAGAACTCCAGCATCACCAACGTTACTGGCAGACACTGAAGAATATTAACTAGGAGAATACGTCGTGGCATCGACCGATGTACCATACCTCGATGACCTAATCCCTTTAGAGGAAGTACCGTATTTTCTCAACAAGGGAGTATCATTGAATTAGCATATCACATCTATACCTAGCAGTGGGACAAGAAAGCTTAAACTGATATCTCCTCTACCATTTTGTTATTTTATTTTTTTCCGTCTGTAGCATGCGAAAAATTCTGTTATCCATACTCGGAAGTCCCGAATATGCAATGGATAATGGCTTCTCACAAAATTTCCTATGAGACTATGATTTCACATCCATATTACCTATGAACCGTACTCTTATCAATAGGGGTTGCCATGTCCATATCACCTCAACGCAAACCCTCCTATAAGACTATGAGTTCACGACCATATTATCTCTTAACTGTACTCTTATCAATATGGATTGCCATGTCTGTATTACCTCTGAACAAACTCTCCTATAAGACTATGAGTTCACGTCCATATTACCTCTGAACCGTACTCTTATCAATAGGGATTTCCATGTCCATATTACCTCTGAGCAAACCCTTATATGAGATTATAATTTCATGTCCATATTACCTCTGAACCATACTCTTATCAGTAAGGTTTGCCATGTCCATATTACCTCTGAGCAAACCTCCTCATGTGGTTATCAACCGTCATATCCAAAATACCTCTTACATTAGTTGCCACTTAAATCAATCATCTGTACTTCACCACAAGTACATCAACGATGATAAATTCCTGAAACCTATCACGTCCATATTACCTATGTTAGAGCTTCGTCTCAAACTTATTATTCGCACCCAAGTGCACCACAAATAGTAAGTCCACTTTTATATCCTCAGTGTTGTACTACATCAATATTACCTCTAGTATACTATCCAAGATTCACAATTGCAAAGGAAAAGTTTCTATTTCTTGGGCATAAAGAAGAAGAAAAAGGAGAGAGACTACATCGAAGGGGCATAGCAAAGCTCTAGTAAAAAAAATAAGAGAACTATGACCACTATGGATCTTCAATATTAGTGAATAGTTCGGTAATCTGACACCTTAAAGAATCTACTTTGAGTTGACCACTATCCGTGGCCCGATGTTCATCCTCCTGCTGTAGCACGGTCTCATCCTGAAAGACAGCCAGCCTCTCGTGCTCGACTTCCAAATCTGCCATTTGAGTCTTCAAATGCGCAACATATTGGGCATTATCTTCAGCCTGATCGGTAAGGGTGAATTCCTCCTCCGTCGTTCGACGGGTGTCAGATTTAATCCTTGCCTCCTTTCCTTGAAGATGTCCTATTTGCGCTCGCACATCTGTTAATCGTTTGGCCAGTATTTCTCGAGTACGATCACGAGTCTCCTTGGCAGCAGCAAACTCCAACTCTTTGGTACTGGCCTCTATCGCCTCATGGTCAAGGATCTCCATGCATAGAGGATAAGTAGACATGTCTCTAGCAATGGTGGCAATCAAATTATTCTTCTCTTCAGAAACCAGAGACGCAAGCACCCAATTGCCAAGTGACTTCAACTCGGTAAGACAAGTGTCAAGATCCTCTATATATGCCTCCAGCACATCGGACTTAGCCTTGTAACCAGCATAGCTCCTGATCAACTCAACCTGAGACAATGTTGAAGATTTGGCCATTGTAAAAGGCCGGCCTCTCTCTAGCATGCTCGATGCAAACCTATTCAGGATTTGGTAGAAGGTCTCAATATTGATTTTAGCATAATCATCCACTTCTACCAAGGACAACGGAGTCATCGGTAGTGGTACCGATGAGGTTTCCACGGATATTAGAACAGCTGTCAAGACAAAAGAAAAAGTATATCAACAATCAAAGCAGTTATAAAACGGAGAAGTTAGACATTCACTCCCAGACTCACTGAAAGAAGCAGGAGGACACTCGACCACTCTTGTCGGTCCCATCACAATACCAAAGGGCTGCGTAACCGCTACCTCTTCAGCTCATGTTGAACCCAACACAGGTTTAGGTTCTATCACGACTCCCGTAGCCTAATTTGCTACAGACAGTAAAGCAGAAGGTATCCCTTCAGTACCGTCCTCCAAAGAAGTTGTCCTCAAGTCAGACTCCTCCGTGATGGGCGTCTCCTCCATTCCAAGGCCCGATATTTCTTTGACAGATGCTAGGTTAGAGTCCTACAACCTAACCTGAAGCTCATCCTCTTCTACCTCCCTAATATCACCTTCCCCTCTACTCGAGAAACCAACTTGAGGGATGCATACAAATTTGTTATGATTTTAGCCACCTTCCCAAGAATGGTAGAAAAGCGAAGCAAAAAAAGTTCATCTGTCTTGTCAGCCAGAGGGTGCGTACTTAAGGTACCAGGTTGCACCAGGGATCCTACTCCAACATCATGAGCGGACATTATAGTGGAAAATCGTCACTCGCAAAGTTAAGAGGGGTTGTTGTTGGTTGGAACATCCTCGTCCTGCAGGCACTCCCAATCAATGATATCTCTAGTCAAAGACACATCAGGAATGGGTTCCTAGAGGGTAGGATCCGGAAAGTAGATCCTCCATGTAAAGGAGAATGGGTGGCGATCTCGACCTCTTCGACTGGAGAAGGAGTTCGGACCAATTATGGATTGGCATGCCCAGCCACTGTATCAGCTCTGGCTACAACCTCCATCTGTTTAATAGAAGGAAAAGGAACCCAACTTGGTCTCGCAGCAGTGCGTTGACCCCTAGTATTAACTCTCTATAAAAGAAAGAAAATAAAGGATTCAGTAACACAAGCCGATATAAAGGGGAATAGAGACAGAAACACAGGATACGGTACTAATACTAAAGACTGTCCCCCGGCTCCTTCATGAAGCCGAGGGGCAAGTCGTATTATCCCTGTCAACTTGGAAAAAATAGCCTTGTTCACCCACTTTGAGGACGAAGGCCCTGCCGAAGTTGAAGCTTGGCACTTTGTAGAAACAACAGTCGGCTCCCCCACGGGCTTCCACCACGTATTCTGACCCTAGGTTCTTCAGAGCATTAGGAATGAGCTTTACTGACGATAGTTGTTGACACGTCTAGCCTAGTCCCAGTGATGAAGCTTCGCTGCCGATCGTAACCCAGAAAGAGATTGTTCGTGGAACAATAGAACTTCACAGCCGCAAACAAGATACGAGTCTCAGGCTGCTTCAAGGGTACAGTGAACTGCACATGAGTACAACTGGTATTGCAATACTGCCAAATCCGGGCCCCATCAAGTAAACTCCTTAGATATTCCAAGCTCGAGCTTGGGGTGCCCAACAACAACTGACTGTAACCAAACTGGCGAATGAATCGGCTCTGTAGGTATGGCTCCAAGAAAACCCTATCCCTGTTTTGATAGACCGAATGAGAGGGCCGGATCGACAACAGCCAGTGGAAGGCCTGGATCGGCAAACCGAAAGATCCGATACCGTCATCCATAAGATCTTCGCCCTCTGTAAAGCCTGCATAACAGGGAGGTACTACAAAAAAATCTATAGCCATCCAAAAAACTGAATACCCTTCGGCAAGTAGGGATACCTGAATGTACCCACCCCATTATGCGGTAACGTAGAAGGAAGGCATCTCCTTCCGGGGTTTTCTCCTGCATGCCTGGGTTCATTATGGCAGGGTGGTGCAAAATCAACCAACCTAGCAAGTAATGTAGAGTAACTCCACCCGAGGGAAGTCACCTTTGTTCCCTGCTTCTGGTGTTAACTATTCCACAAACTCTCGTAGTCTGCGATGAATATTAGAGACCATCATTGGAAGGAGAGAAAACTGGTAGCCGAAGGTGAGCTTTATGGCCAGCAAAATATAGTTTCTGTTAAGCCCCGATTTTGCTGAATCGTAGGGGCGTTACCCGGCGTGACCGCCGTGCGGGCCTGGGGTTGCGCCCGCACAAGGCTAAAGTATTTTGTATAACGAGCACATATTCAGAGTACGCAGATAAATTGAAACACAAGTTGAAGATGGAAAAGTTCTCTTTATTGATAATGAATATCTATTACAAACTCTTGAACGAGTCAGCTAATTTGCCGCACGGACTTACAAAAGTGTTGACTCAAAATGAGATAGCAGTCTTGCACATTACATCCCTTTACTAAACTTCAAAATGATAAGGACCTCCGGGCTGGAGGACGACTTTGCCACGGAACTGCATTCTTGCTTGGGTTCTAGCTCCTTTCTTCAAGTACTTCAAAATGCGGCGCGGTCAAGATGCGCCTACAGCTGGACTGGATCGGGAAGACGACTTCGGCTCTTCGCTCGGTTCGCCTTAGTGCGGAGAACCTGTTTCAACGAGGGTCAGTATGTCGAAACATACTGGTGAAGGCAAGCTAAACCCAACTATACCAATTAACACGTTGTTTTAATAAAGCATGCATATTTTTTGTTGTCTTCTATCTTGTCTTAGTTCATTTACAAGCAACAGTATATATGTATAATACTGAAATGAACTTGCCACCATTCTGTGGCTTTTACCTGTCCGTCTGAACCACCTGCACAATACTTACCATGCCTTCCCTGCCATGAAGACACAAGTTAGTTTGCAACAGGTTTAAATATACATAGGGATCACTAGCATGATGCCACAAAGGGATGGGTTATAGTCTCAAGACACAAATGATATACAATGCAGGTGGCGAACCCCGCTACATAACACTTTGCCCCATAACATACGACTATACATACGTTCCGCCCAGATCGGATCGGTCCCAGCGCCCCGGCGACTATCCGTGGAACTCATAACATACCTTGTGCACAAGTTGTCCGTAATCAAACAGCATTCACGATAACAGTTCCATAGCATAAATGGTTTTGCATAGTCTTTATGATCAGTATATCGCATAGCAAAAAGGTGTTCTATATGCATAGCACAATTTATAGAAGAAATATATATTCTAACAAAAATTGAAGCATATGATGAACATTCCATTTAAACAAGCATGCAGTATAAGTAATCGTTCCCAAGTTGAATGACAAGCAATATAGTCCAAGTCTATTCCCATTTTATCTTGACATCTTTTAGTTATTACTTGGTATCGTCTGATCGGGGCAAACAAGGATGCAAGATTTATAGATGTGAAGATTGGAAGAAGGGATAGCTAATCGGGATGGTAGCCACTCACTTAGTTGGTTGGAAGGGAGAAGGAAAGAGGCACTTTAAGACTCCGCTCGTAAGCCGCCTATTGCTCGTTCACCTGCATCACGAACAGCTCGATCAATACCTATTCCTCTCTTTCCAATCTCGGAATTGAAGTGTAGTTTAATGAACGAAAATAATGACATCCATCAAAACCGTTTAAGAAAATCCAAGCAAATCGGAAAACCAACTCAAAGCACGAAAGCAACAAGCGACATCAAAATCCGAGGCAATAAAGATAACAGCGGAGAGGTCCCTCCTGACTCTGCCGCTAAGTCGATCCCGGGGGCACGGTCCACTGTATATGGGAATCGATTCTGAAGAAACAAATCCATAACGAGGATGAGTTCTTATTTTAATCTATCCCGATTGAACGATACCATCTTGTGTTTCTTAGCCGCGCTCCCCGAATAGGAGGAACGGGGTACCACATCCTACCCAACTAATTAAAAGTTTCATCCACAAAACTTAGGAATAGAACCTACCGCTAGGGAACATTACATTGAGGCAGAAGCTTAGAGGGGAGTGGACAATCCCGAGCTATGTGGCCTGGCCCGCCATAGTTGAAGCACAACCCTTTCCTGCTGTAACATCTATCGATAGTGTGCCCCTGTCTTTTACAGAAATCACAGAATGGTCTCGGGTTTCCTTTCTGATGGCCACCATTGTTTTGACGCTTTGCAGCGTTGTTTCCTCTATCATTGCTTTGGCATTTGTGATTGGAGGTATGCACAACGCCGGTAGGAACGTGAGGGTATTACGGTTCAAGAGATAAGGCATTATTCATGACTTTATGCATTGTCCGATACTGATAAACGACTACGTGCGCATGGATGGCAGGGCGTAGACCACCTTCAAAATAGGAGAGTCGATTAAATTCGGCAGAATACTGTTTAAGTGTCATGTTGCCTTGCCTCAGTTGTACGAACTCGTTCTCCATCTGACGTCGTACTGGAGGGGGTATAAACTCCTCTTCAAATGCGGCACAAAAAGTCATCCACGAGATCACCTCCTCTCTATGGTCAAATTGAAGAGATCGTCGATGCACGTCCCACCAATCATGCGTATTGAGGTGGAGCTGCAGTTTCGTGCATACGACGCGCTTCTCTTCGAGGACCTCTAGCAGAGCGAAGTGGTCTTCAAGTTTGGCCAACCAATCTAGAGCCACGATTGGGTCCTCAGTCCCGTTGAATAGAGTATTGCAGACTTTCTTGAAGTGGCCAAATTCGAAGGCAGTCACGTCCCTCGTCCTTGGAATTTGAGGCATCTCGACTTCAAGCGCGGGTTGTTCCACCGGAGTTGCTGCTGTTGCCGTGGAATGGTTGGAAGCCAAAGTCTGAACGATCTGTTGTAGGGCATCTACGTGCTTCTGTTGGACTAAGAATCGAGCTTCTATATTTCACTTGAAACTTGAGCTGACTCTCCTCCGCCCGCTTCTCGGCCCGTTCGTAGCGAGCCTTGTCCCTTTGTTGGTGTCACGACCCGCACCCAAAATTTGGGCATGAGTCGTGGGTACGTCCAGCCTACGCCGCAGCATCGGCGGTAGAACGCTGTCTAGGTCTCAACATAATATATATATATATCCTGTCAATAGTCTCAACTCCGTACGGAGGACAATGATAATAATCCACAGTTCTATAAATATACTCAATCACAAGCTATAAGAAATAATGGCACGAAGAGAATGGAAAAGAGTTCTATAATAAACCAATCACAATAAGTCCAACTCAAGTCCTGGGTCTAGATGACCTCACAAAGTCATAAAATAATAAATACAACTCAGTCTCCGTCTAAAACAATAATGCAGAAAAATAATCTAAGAACAGACAGGTAAGATCTCCTCTAGAATAGGCAACTCCTCTGGTATTTCCGGAGTAAAATCTCCCTCTATTCCTGGGCCGTAATGAGTGGGGCACAAGTTCTCCAGGTCCTCTGAAAAATGTTATCCAGTCAGGATTGGAGCGAAGCACAAACACTAACAGCAGTTTCATTAAATTGACAAAAACTATAAACAGTGTAAGAATACAAGATGAGAAGAAATACAGGAAAGGTAAAGTACTGGAGAAATAAAATAGGCAATAGAGCATCTAGCAATGAATAATAAACAGTGAATGCTAGAACAAGTGAATCTGAATAAAGAATAGACATCTAGCTAAGTGTTTGAAATATTAATTTATTATGTGATCGGCTTGGGACTAGATCAGGCTGGTTATATATGATTAGCTATGATTCTTGTAGGTCAGGCTAACTATATGGTTAGCTATAATGCATGTAGTGGTCAGGCTAATCATATATAACAGCTATGATGCATGTAAATGGTCAGGCCGCACCCGACGTGAGAAGTGGAGTGAGCTATGATGCATGTAAATATTTGGATATGATCACATAATTTACTGATAGTTCCCCATTCCCCAGCTAGCACGATGGATTCCAATCACGACTCCTCATGATGGGATCTAGGGTGCTAACCCGTGTATATATAGTGTCGGAATCAAGTATGTAATACAACTGAATTATAGAAATAATCAACAATAAAAACTGTCAGAGAATGTACTCGCCTGTGGTCCTGAGCAAAGTGTGAGGATCGATGTCCAAAGTGGGATCACAATGACCTATATATAAGATATCAATGTTAAATGGTGTTTGAAATGATAAAAGTGATTAGCTAAGTTGAAATGAGGGTGTTAGGCCATTTCTAGGTCTTTGGTGAGCTGTCTATACCATACCTAACCATACTAGTCATATTAACTATAATTGTCATTGATACTAAGGTAATTAGTATATACGAGTTAGTATTAGTCTTATACTAGCTATTTATATCATACATGTATATTAACTCATATACCTATGCTAGTTCTTAAAACCTTGGCAATTAAATACATTACCCATACCCTTGTATCTTACTTAGGTATCCACTGTTAACTTAGAGCCCTACTCATACTGATACACTGCTCTCTCTCTTACTCCCTCACAGAAATTACACACACAGATAATTCACTTCCCACTGAACTCTCACCTACACTACATAATCTAACTGAACTTAATTCACTGCACAGCACACACAGTGAAACACTAGTTATTAATACACTAGTTATACTGACCTGGGGATTTATGGGACACACACACACTAGTACACACAGCTAACACACTGCATTCTCACCTACACTGTCACACAAATCCTGATACACTGGAACACTAAACTGGTTTTTAAGATAAAATCACACAGTCACATATACTGAAATCACTCCCAGGCACTCCTCACTGCTGATAACACACGATACACTCTGCTACACACAGCCACAGTTCCCTCACTGCACATAATACCTCACACACACTGATAACTTAATCCTACACACTAAGACACTCTGACACACACACTGTTAATATGCATAATGATACTAAGCTACACCCAACACAGAACACAAACCAATGCATCACAACCTACCTATTAACACATACACATAGTTCTCCCCTAATTCGAATGTGCACCATGAAAACCCAAAATACACAGCACACACAGAACTCTAAAACCCGACTGCTCACACCATTCAAACAACCAACACCACCAAATACGCATGCATGTATGTGTGTGTATATATATATACCATACATTAAAATAGGTTATATTGAATAGAATAGGAAGTTATTCCCTTAGTAACATTTCATCAAACATATGCAGTGCAGAAAATAAATTTACATACAAACCCATAAATCCTCAAATCAAAACCCTAAAATTGAGTTCAACTCTAAGTATATGAGATGAAATCTGTCTACATATAAACCCCTAGGGTTAGGGTTCACGAAAATTGGGAAAAACCAATGTAGGTCACCAAAACCCTAATTTCTCCTAAGTCTTCATGTAGGACCTACGAAATCGAGATCCATACAACAAGGTAGGTTTTTTAATGGCCAACCATCAAGAAAACTAGAATAAAAATGGACAAAAATTCGGATTTACCTATGGGAGATGGTTTCTCCAATGGAGGTTCTTTTTCCCCAAGGCTCCTTGACCCAAGCTCCTTGCTTCCCTTTGCTTTGGAGATGGAAGATGGAATCCTAGGGTTTGATTCCGAATTTGGGGTGGGGAAAAGGCTTTCTCTAATGGAGGCTAGGGTTTGGTTTCTTCATGAAGGAGAAAAGGTTGAGGGTGGCTTCCTTTTATATTAGAAACTAGGTTAGGGTTTCAATTTCATAGGTTTAGGTTAATCCTCCAGGTTAGGTCATGAAGAACCTAATTAACTAAGGTTTAGTCATTCTAGGGTTTGAGGTTCAACCTAAAATTGGAATTCTAGGGTTTCTCTAGAATTTGGGTTTCAAACTAAGGTTTAGTCATTAGGTTAGTCCTAATGAGTTCTAGGGTTTGACCCAAACCAAATATAACTAACAATATATAAATAGTTTATAAAAACTCAGCAGATTAATTAAACACACAATTATTCAAAATAGTGAAATTAAACAAATGCCCTTATCTGGAAATATGGTAGTGACAAGTCTACCCTTCTAAAAAAAATTCGTCCTCGAAATTGGACTGAACTAGAGCAAGAATGAAATCAGAAAAGAAAAATACCTCAAGTCTAGAAGAGATACGGGTATTGCTCGCGCATTTCGTCCTCTCTCTCCCAGGTCGACTCCCCTGGAGAGTGATGTCTCCATGCAACACGAACCAAAGGAATAGTTTGGTTCCGCAACACCTTCTCTCTGCGGTCCAAGATCTCTACGGGCTGCTCGGGGTAGCTGAGCGTCGGACCAACCTCAATCTCCGAGTGGTCAAGTACGTGACTAGGGTCTGCCACGTACCGTCTTAGCTGCGACACGTGGAACACATCATGCACTCCCTCTAATGCAAGCGACAAGTCTAGTCTATATGCCACTGCACCTACCCTCGCAAGAATACCAAAGGGTCCGATGTAGCGTGAGCTAAGCTTCCCGCCTCGACCAAAACGAATCGTGCCACGCGTCGGAGAAATCCGTAGGAATACTATATCGCCAACCTAAAACAAAACAGTCTCAACACGCAATCTAAACAAACAAACATAAGCCAGAAAAATAACAATCTATACCTGAAACTCAAGGGGTCTACGGTGGCTGTCGGCCCAATGCCGCTGTCTGTCCTGCACCACTCGCAGTCTGTCTCTGATGAGTTTTACCTTTTCTGCTGCATCCACGACCATTTCTGGTCCTAGCAAGGCTCTCTCTCCAACGTCGTCCCAAGATAACGGTGTACGACACCTCCGTCCATAAAGAGCCTCAAATGGTGACATCTCGATGCTGGCCTGGTAGCTGTTGTTGTAAGCAAACTCTACCAGGTGCAGATGATCCTCCCAAGAACCTCCGAGATCTAAAACACAAGTGCGTAGCATATCTTCGAGAGTCTGAATAGTCCTTTCAGACTGCCCGTCCGTCTGGGGGTGGTATGCGGTACTGAACTTGAGCTGAGTGCCCAAGCTAGCCTGCAGACTCCTCCAGAAGTGGAAAGTGAAATGGCTATCCCGATCTGAGACAATGCTCACAGGAACTCCACGAAGTCTAACGATCTGTCGCACGTACATCTCTGCTAGCCTCTCTGTCGACGTGTCCACCTTGAAAGGTAAGAAATGGGCTGATTTGGTCAACCTGTCCACGATGACCCAAATCGCGTCCTTCCCTCCTGGAGAACGTGGAAGCCCTGAAACGAAATCCATGGTCACGTGCTCCCATTTCCACTCTGGGATCGGTAAAGGTTGAAGCAAACCACATGGCCTTTGCCGGTCTGCCTTTACCTCTGGCACACTAGACACCGGGATACGAAGCGTGCTACCTCGCGCTTCATTCCATACCACCATACGTGCTCCCTCAAGTCTCGATACATCTTGTTGGCACCGGGATGCATCGAGTACTGAGAGCGGTGTGCCTCTTGCAAAACCTCCTCGTGCAGCTCCCCGCTCGGCACACACATCCTCGTGCCGTGCCGTAAGGAACCATCATCTGCGATAGTAAAGTCGTCCGACAATCCTGTCCGAACCTGTGCTCTGATACTCCTCAGAGCCTCATCATCATACTGCGCAGCTCTGATCCTGTCCATCAGCTCGGACTGTACCTGTAATCCCCACATCTTAATCTCAGTACCGGGAACTAACACCTCAATCTCCAAGCTCTCCAAATCAGCCAGCAAATGTCTATCTGTCGTCAAGTACATCGCTATCGGATACCTGCTCAAGGTATCGGCGACTACGTTGGCTTTCCCTGGGTGGTACTGCAATGAGATATCGAAGTCCTTCATCAACTCCAACCACCTCCTCTGCCTCATGTTCAGCTCCTTCTGTGTAAACACGTACTTCAAGCTCTTATGGTCTGTGAAGATCTCCACACGCTCTCCGTACAGGTAATGTTTCCACAGCTTTAGAGCGAAGATAACTGCTGTCAACTCCAAATCGTGGGTGGGGTAGTTTTCTTCATGAGGGCATAACTGCCTGGAAGCATAGGCAATTACCTTCCCGTGCAGCTGAAGAACACATCCCAGACCCTTCCCTGAAGCATCACTGTAGATGGTGAAACCACCTGTCCCTGTTGGCAACGTCAAAACTGGAGCTGTCATCAACCTCTTCTTCAGCTCATCAAATGCGGCCTGGCAATCCTCCGTCCAGACAAAATCTACATCCTTCCTAGTCAGTCTGGTCATCGGCGCTGCAATCCTGGAGAAGTCTTGTACAAACCTCCTGTAGTATCCTGCTAGCCCGAGAAAACTCTTGATCTCAGCTACCGAACTGGGGGTAGCCCACGACTTCACTGCCTCGATCTTCTGTGGGTTAACCGAGATTCCGTCACCCGATACCACATGCCCAAGAAATTCAACCTTGTCAAGGAAGAATTCACACTTAGAGAGTTTCCCGTACAGCTTCTCTCTCCTGAGAGTCTCGAAGACCAACCTCAGGTGCTCTTCGTGCTCCTCCGGGGTCTTGGAATACACAAGAATATCGTCGATGAACACTACCACGAACTTGTCAAGGTACTGGTGGAACACCTTGTTCATCAGGTTCATGAATACTGCCGGTGCATTGGTTAAACCAAATGGCATCACCATGAACTCAAACTGGCTGTATCTGGTCCGAAAGGCTGTCTTCGGCATGTCTTCTCTTTTTACTTTCACCTGGTGATAGCCTGACCTCAAATCTATCTTTGAAAATACCCTCGCCCCGCTCAACTGATCGAAAAGATCATCTATCCTCGGCAGCGGGTATTTGTTCTTGATAGTGAGGTTGTTCAAAGCTCTATAATCAATGCACATGTGCACCGTGCCGTCCTTTTTTGGTACGAACAATACCGGAGCTCCCCATGGTGATGAACTGGATTTGATGAAGCCTTTGTCCTGCAGCTCCTCAACTTGCTTCTTCAGTTCTGCCAGCTCGCTGTTGTTGACTCTATAGACATGTTGTGAAATGGGCTCCGCTCCTGGAACCAAGTCTATAGAGAATTCAACATCTCTGTCTGGCGGCAAGCCTGGCAACTCCTCTGAAAATACATCTAGGAACTCCGCTATCAGAGGATGTGGCAACTCCTCTTCTTCCGCCCTGGCTCCGCAAAATATGCTCTTCCTCTGTTTTGCTGCTCCTCTGACGACCTCAAACTCCGGCTCTCCTGGTGGTCTAAATAATACTCTGCCTCTATAATAATCTATAGTAGCATGATGCCTACTCAACCAGTCCATTTCGAGTACAATATTATACCCCGGAAGTGGCATGACGAGTAAGCTCACGCTCAACTCTCGGCCTCCTACTGACACCCTCCGGTCCTTGCAGTGATCACGGACTAGGATAATACCTCCACCAGTCATGATCTTACAAGTCCTAGCTAATGGTTCTGTGTCTAAATGATGTTGAAGTGTATAAGATACAGACACAAAACTATGGGAAGCGCCAGAGTCGAATAAAGTAAATATAGGAATACAATCGAGAAGAACCGAACCTGTGATCAAGTCTCCTGCTGGCTCGATCTCCTCGACTGCCATGGCGTACGCTCGCCCCTGGGGTACACCTCTCTGCTGCTGGTGCTGGGCAAAGTTCTGATGTTACGGTGGAAGTGGTGCCCTCTGTTGTTGGCCTCCTGGTACGGCAGGTACCTTGTTTGGTCCTCTCTGGGCGGCTGCTCCACCCTGACCTGGACGAATGGTAGGGCAATCCCTCAGCTGGTGTGTCGTCGATCCGCAGGACAGACATGAGCCCAATCTTTTCCTGCAGATCTCTCTAGTATGTCCTGTCTTCCCGCAGTACGCACACTGGATGGCGGGCTGAGTCTGCCTCTGTTGCTGCTGCTGGACCTGCCCTCGGGCTGGTGCCTGGTGCTGCTGGTGTTGCTGCGGAAAGGGCCTCTGCTGCTGCTGATAGTGTGGACGCTTGCCTGGTCCCGCACTACTGTTTGCTCCTCCGAAAATATCGCGTCCCCTCTTGGGCCTGAGGTCCAAGTCGTCCTCGGCTATCTGGGCATCCATCAATATGCCCTCGTAGGTAGCTGTGCGACGTCCCGACGTGCGAGACTTGATCTCCCTTGCCAGCCCCTTTCTGAACTTCCGGGCCCTGTCCCCCGGATCTCTAATCATCGATGGCGCGAAGCGGCTCAGGCGGCAAAACTCCGCGGCATACTCATCGACGGACGAGCTCCCCTGGGCTAAGTCATGGAACTGACTCTCCAAAGCTCCCAGGGCAACATCAGGAAAGAACTTCTCCTTGAAGAGCTCCTTGAAAGCTTCCCAAGTGAGTCCCCTGTCAAGGAGTTTAGGCTCTGTACGAAACCACGTCAAGGCGATGTCGAACATCTGACTGCCGGCGGCCTCGATCTGAAGAGCCTCCGGAAGCTGCGCCAAGTGCAAGTTCCTCTCGATGTCCTCTAGCCAATCATCGGCGTAGAGTATCCCTTCTGTCCCCTTGAACTCCCGAGGCATCATCCTCTTGAAGTCCACAATGGTGCCCGGCCTCTGGTGGTGCTGACCAGGATGCTGCTGCTGCTGAGTGACTCTCTCCACAGCCTGGAGAGCCACCTGATGAGCATTCTCCATGTTCACCCTCATCATCTCTGTCTAGGCCTGGTGTGCCTCAGCCTGCACCCTCTGGGCTTCTGCCGACGTCCTCTGGGCATCGACCATGCCCTGAATCAAAGCGAACATCTGTGCTCCATCGACGGGCACACCTCCTGGATGCTGAACTGGTGGTGGTGGTGGTGGTGGTGGTGGAGGCGCCGTCATAGCTATGGGGACCCTCTGAACAGGTGGTGGACCCCCGAATGCTGCAGACACTCCCACATGGACTGGAGATGTAGGAGGTGCTGCGGCTGTCTGTCCGGCAAGGCGAGAGGTGGCAGACCTCTCTGACTCTGCTGCTCCGGGTCTCCGGGATCTGGCCTCGGCGGCATCCTGAAGACAGATCGAAGGATTTAATTAAGGCAATAGACACGATATCATCAAGGAAGGACAGTAAATTTCTAAAGGAAAAATCATTAAGAGTAGTATTATAAGAATCAGAATTTCCTAATTGTGATTGAGCATATCCTCGGCCTAAATCCCTATTTCCTAAAACAGGCTCGTAGTAATACTCTAAGCGAGCACCACTACGATATTGCTCTAATGCGATTCTAGGACTCGAACTGCATGGGCCACCACTAAAAACGTGTCACGATCCGCACCCGAAATTTGGGCATGAGTCGTGGGTACGTCCAGCCTACGCCGCAGCATCGGCGGTAGAACGCTGTCTAGGTCTCAACATAATATATATATATCCTGTCAATAGTCTTAACTCCGTACGGAGGACAATGAAAATAATCCACAGTTCTATAAATATACTCAATCACAAGCTATAAGAAATAATGGCACGAAGAGAATGGAAAAGAGTTCTATAATAAACCAATCACAATAAGTCCAACTCAAGTCCTGGGTCTAGATGACCTCACAAAGTCACAAAATAATAAATACAACTCAGTCTCCGTCTAAAACAATAATGCAAAAAAATAATCTAAGAACAGGCAGGTAAGATCTCCTCTAGAATAGGCAACTCCTCTGGTATTTTCGGAGTGAAATCTCCCTCTATTCCTGGGCCGTAATGAGTGGGGCACAAGTTCTCCAGGTCCTCTGAAAAATGTTATCCAGTCAGGATTGGAGCGAAGCACAAACACTAACAGCAATTTCATTAAATTAACAAAAACTATAAACAGTGTAAGAATACAAGATGAGAAGAAATACAGGAAAGATAAAGTACTGGAGAAATGAAATAGGCAATAGAGCATCTAGCAATGAATAATAAACAGTGAATGCTAGAACAAGTGAATCTGAATAAAGAATAGACATCTAGCTAAGTGTTTGAAATATCAATTTATTATGTGATCGGCTTGGGACTAGATCAGGCTGGTTATATATGATTAGCTATGATTCTTGTAGGTCAGGCTAACCATATGGTTAGCTATGATGCATGTAGTGGTCAGGCTAATCATATATAACAGCTATGATGCATGTAAATGGTCAGGCCGCACCCGACGTGAGAAGTGGGGTGAGCTATGATGCATGTAAATGTTTGGATATGATCACATAATTTACTGATAGTTCCCCATTCCCCAGCTAGCACGATGGATTCCAATCACGACTCCTCATGATGGGATCTAGGGTGCTAACCCGTGTATCCATAGTGTCAGAATTAAGTATGTAATACAACTGAATTATAGAAATAATCAACAATAAAAACTGTCAGAGAATGTACTCGCCTGTGGTCCTGAGCAAAGTATGAGGATCGATGTCCAAAGTGGGATCACAATGACCTATATATACGATATCAATGTTAAATGGTGTTTGGAATGATAAAAGTGATTAGCTAAGTTGAAATGAGGGTGTTAGGCCATTTCTAGGTCTTTGGTGAGCTGTCTATACCATACCTAACCATACTAGTCATATTAACTATAATTGTCATTGATACTAAGGTAATTAGTATATACGAGTTAGTATTAGTCTTATACTAGCTATTTATATCATACATGTATATTAACTCATATACCTATGCTAGTTCTTAAAATCTTGGCAATTAAATACATTACCCATACCCTTGTATCTTACTTAGGTATCCACTGTTAACTTAGAGCCCTACTCATACTGATACACTGCTCTCTCTCTTACTCCCTCATAGAAATTACACACACAGATAATTCACTTCCCACTGAACTCACACCTACACTACATAATCTAACTGAACTTAATTCACTGCACAGCACACACAGTGAAACACTAGTTATTAATACAATAGTTATACTGACCTGGGGATTTATGGGACACACACACACTAGTACACACAGCTAACACACTGCATTCTCACCTACACTGTCACACAAATCCTGATACACTGGAACACTAAATTGGTTTTCAAGATAAAATCACACAGTCACATATACTGAAATCACTCCCAGGCACTCCTCACTGCTGATAACACACGATACACTCTGCTACACACAGCCACAGTTCCCTCACTGCACATAATACCTCACACACACTGATAACTTAATCCTACACACTAAGACACTCTGACACACACACTGTTAATATGCATACTGATACTAAGCTACACCCAACACAGAACACAAACCAATGCATCACAACCTACCTATTAACACATACACATAGTTCTCCCCTAATTCGAATGTGCACCATAAAAACCCAAAATACACAGCACACACAGAACTCTAAAACCCGACTGCTCACACCCTTCAAACAACCAACACCACCAAATACGCATGCATGTATGTGTGGATATATATATACCATACATTAAAGTAGGTTATATTGAATAGATTAGGAAGTTATTCCCTTAGTAACATTTCATCAAACATATGCAGTGCAGAAAATGAATTTACATACAAACCCATAAATCCTCAAATCAAAACCCTAAAATCGAGTTCAACTCTAAGTATATGAGATGAAATCTGTCTACATGTAAACCCCTAGGGTTAGGGTTCACGAAAATTGGGGAAAACCAATGTAGGTCACCAAAACCCTAATTTCTCCTATGTCTTCATGTAGGACCTACAAAATCGAGATCCATACAACAAGGTAGGTTTTCTAATGGCCAACCATCAAGAAAAATAGAATAAAAATGGATAAAAATTTGAATTTACCTATGGGAGATGGTTTCTCCAATGGAGGTTCTTCTTCCCCAAGGCTCCTTAACCCAAGCTCCTTGCTTCCCTTTGCTTTGGAGATGGAAGATGGAATCCTAGGGTTTGATTCTGAATTTGGGGTGGGGAAAAGGCTTTCTCTAATGGAGGCTAGGGTTTGGTTTCTTCATGAAGGAGAAAAGGTTGAGGGTGGCTTCCTTTTATATTAGAAACTAGGTTAGGGTTTCAATTTCATAGGTTTAGGTTAATCCTCCAGGTTAGGTCATGAAGAACCTAATTAACTAAGGTTTAGTCATTCTAGGGTTTGAGGTTCAACCTAAAATTGGAATTCTAGGGTTTCTCTAGAATTTGGGTTTCAAACTAGGGTTTAGTCATTAGGTTAGTCCTAATGAGTTCTAGGGTTTGACCCAAACCAAACATAACTAACAAAATATAAATAGTTTATAAAAACTCAGCAGATTAATTAAACACACAATTATTCAAAATAGTGAAATTACACAAATGCCCTTATCTGGAAATGTGGTAGTGACAGTTGGTTTGCCTCCAACATCCACATCAGTTGCTGGATGGGATCGATGCTTGGCACGACTAGCTGGCTCCTTGAACTTCCCGAAGTACCCGAACTACTTCCTTGGCCTTGCGTTTCGTCCGGTGCTAGCCCTGAGGATTGCGTTGGTTCCATTCCTTCAAAAGATGGTAAATTACATTAGGATCATAATGTATTATGGACTCATTGCATGAACGTATATTATTTTGGCCTAGCGAGTTCAAGAGTTCGCACAGGAATTTGATCGTTAAAGAAACTTTTCCAGTACGAGAGTCTAAGGAACTTGAATCTGTGCTCTGATACCACTATGTCACGCCCCGATTTTGCCGAATCGTAGGGGCATCCCCCGACGTGACCTCCGTGCGGGCCTGGGGTTGCACCGGCACAAGGCTAAAGTATTTTGCATAACGAGCACATATTCAGAGTACGCAGATAAATTGAAACACAAGTTGAAGATGGAAAAGTTCTCTTTATTGATAATGAACATCTATTACAAACTATTGAATGAGTCAGCTAATTTGCCGCACTGGCTTACAAAAGTGTTGACTAAAAATGAGATAGCAGTCCTGTATATTATATCCATTTACTAAACTTCAAAATGATAAGGACATCCGGGCTGGAGGACGGCTTTGTCACGGAGCTGCATTCTTGCTTGGGTTCTATCTTCTTTCTTCAAGTACTTCAAAATGTGGCACGGTCAAGATGCGCCTACAGCTGGACTGGATCGGGAAGACGACTTCGGCTCTTCGCTCGGTTCACCTTAGTGCGGAGAACCTGTTTCAACGAGGGTCTGTATGTCGAAACATACTGGTGAAGGCGAGCTAAACCTAACTATACCAATCAATATGTTATTTTAATGAAGCATGCATATTTTTTATTGTCTTTCTATCTTGCCTTAGTTCATTTACAAGCAACAGTATATATGTATAATACTAAAATAAACTTGCCACCGTTCGGTGCCTTTTACCTGTCCGTCTGAACCACCTGCACAATACTTACCATGCCTTCCCTGCTAAAAAGACACAAGTTAGTTTGCAACAGGTTTAAATATACATAGGGATCACTGGTATGATGCCACAAAGGGACGGGGTTATAGTCTCAAGACACAAATGATATACAACGCAGGTGGCGACCCCGCTGCATAACACTTTGCCCCATAACATACGACTATACATACGTTCTGTCCGGATCGGATCGGTCCCAGCGCCCCGGCGACCGTCCGCGGAACTCATAACATACCTTGTGCACAAGTTGTCCGTTATCAAACAACATTCACGATAACAGTTCCATAGCATAAACGATTTTGCATAGTCTTTCTGTTCAGTATATCGCATAGCAAAAAGGTGTTCTATATGCATAGCACAATTTATAGAAGAAACATATATTATAACTAAAATTGAAGCATATGATGAACATTCTATTTGAACAAGCATGCAGTATAAGTAATCGTTCCCAAGTTGAATGACAAGCAATATAGTCCAAGTTTATTCCCATTTTATCTTGACATCTTTTAGTTATTACTTGGTATCATCTGATCGGGGCAAACAAGGATGCAAGATTTATAGATGTGAAGCTTGAAAGAAGGGATAGCTAAACGGGATGGTAGCCACTCACTTAGTTGGTTGGAAGGGAGACGGAAAGAGGCGCTTCAAGACTCCGCTCGTAAGCCGCCTACTGCTCGTTCACCTGCATCATGAACAGCTCGATCAATAACTCTTCCTCTCTTTCCAATCTCGGAATTAAAGTGCAGTACAATGAACAAAAATAATGAAATACATCAAAACCGTTCAAGAAAACCCAAGCAAATCTGAAAACCAACTCAAAGTACGAAAGCAACAAGCGATATCAAAATCCGAGGCAACAAAGATAATAGCGGAGAGGTCCCTCCTGACTCTGCCGCTAAGTCGATCCCGGGGGCACGGTCCACTGAATATGGGAATAGATTCCGAAGAACCAAATCAATAACGAGGACGAGTTCTTGTTTCAATCTATCCTGATCGAAAGATACCATCTTGTGTTTCTTAGCCTCGCTCCCCGAATAGGAGGAATAGGGTGCCACATCCTACCCAACTAATTAGAAGTTTCGTCCACGAAACTTAGGAATATAACCTACCGCTAGGGAACATTACGTTGAGGCATAAGCTTAGAGGGGAGTGGACAATCTTGAGCTATGTGGCCTGGCCTGCCACAATTGAAGCACATCCCTTTCCTACTGTAACATCTATCGGTAGTGTGCCTCTGTCTTTTACATAAATCACAGAATGGTCTCGAGTTTCCTTTCTTATGGCCACCATTGTTTTGACACTTTGCAGCGTTGTTTCCTCTATCGTTGCTTTGGCATTTGTGATTGGAGATATGCACAGCGCCGGTAGGAACGTGAGGGTATTGCGGTTCAAGAGATAAGGCATGATTCATGACTTTACGCATTGTTCGATACTGATGAACGACTACGTGCGCATGGATGGCGGGGCGTAGACCACCTTCAAACCTTCTTGCTCGACTCGCTACATCAGGTAAATAGACGCTAGCGAATTTGGAGAGTCGGTTGAATTCGGCAGAATACTGTTTAACTGTCATGTTGCCTTGCCTCAGTTGTACGAACTCGTTCTCCATCTGACGTCGTACTGGAGGGGGTATAAACTCCTCTTCAAATGTGGCACAAAAATTCGTCCACGAGATCGCCTCCTCTCCATGGTCAAATTAAAGAGATCGTCGATGCACATCCCACCAATCGTGCATATTGAGGCGGAGCTGCAGTTGCGCGCATACGACGCGCTTCTCTTCGGGGACCTCTAGCAGAGCGAAGTGGTCTTCAAGTTTGGCCAACCAATTTAGAGCCACGATTGGGTCCCCAGTCCCGTTGAATAGAGTGTTATAGACTTTCTTGAAGTGGCCAAAGTCGAAGGCAGTCACGTCCCTCGTCCTTGGAATTTGAGGCATCTCGACTTCATGCGCGGGCTGTTCCACCAGAGTCACTGCTGTTGCCGCGGAATGGTTGGAAGCCAAAGTATGAACGATCTGTTGCAGGGTATCTACCTGCTTCTGTTGGACTGAGAATCGAGCTTCTATATTATCTTGAAACTTGAGCTGACTCTCCTCCGCCCGCTTCTCGGCCCGTTCGTAGCGAGCCTCGTCCCTTTATTGGTTTGACTCCAACATCCACATCAGTTGCTGGATGGGATCGATGCTTAGCATGGCTCGCTGGCTCCTTGAAATTTCCGAAGTACCCGAACTACTTCCTTGGCCTTGCGTTTCGTTCGGTGCTAGCACTGAGGATTGCACTGGTGCCATTCTTTCAAAAGAAGGTAAATTACATTAAGATCATAATGTATTATGGACTCATTGCATAAACGTATCTCATTTTGGCCTAGCGAGTTCAAGAGTTCGCACAGGAATTTGATCGTTAAAGGAACTTTTCCAGTACGATAGTCTAAGAAACTTGAATCTGTGCTCTGATACCACTATGTCACGCCCCGATTTTGCTGAATCGTAGGGGCGTCCCCCGATGTGACCGCCTTGCGGGCCTGTGGTTGCGCCCGCACAAGGCTAAAGTATTTTGCATAACGAGCACATATTCAGAGTACGCAGATAAATTGAAACACAAGTTAAAGATGGAAAAGTTTTCTTTATTGATAATGAACATCTATTACAAACTATTGAACGAGTCAGCTAATTTGCTGCACGGGCTTACAAAAGTGTTGACTCAAAATAAGATTGCAGTCCTGTATATTACATCCCTTTACTAAACTTTAAAATGATAAGGACCTCCGGGCTGGAGGACGACTTTGCCACGGAGCTGCATTCTTGCTTGGGTTCTATCTACTTTCTTCAAGTACTTCAAAATGCGGCACGGTCAAGATGTGCCTACAGCTGGACTGGATCGGGAAGACGACTTTGGCTCTTCGCTCGGTTCGCCTTAGTGCGGAGAACCTGTTTCAACGAGGGTCAGTATGTCAAAACATACTGGTGAAGGCGAGCTAAACCCAACTATACCAATCAACACGTTGTTTTAATGAAACATGTATATTTTTTGTTGTCTTTCTATCTTGCCTTAGTTCATTTACAAGCAACAGTATATATGTATAATACTAAAATAAATTTGCCACCGTTCGGTGCATTTTACCTGTCCGTCTGAACCACCTGCACAATACTTACCATGCCTTCCCTGCCACGAAGATACAAGTTAGTTTGCAACAGGTTTAAACATACATAGGGATCACTGGTATGATGCCACAAAGGGACGGGGTTATAGTCTCAAGACACAAATGATATACAATGCAGGTGGCGAGCCCCGCTGCATAACACTTTGCCCCATAACATACGACTATACATACGTTCCATCCGGATCGGATCGGTCCCAGCGCCCCGGCGACCGTCCATGGAACTTATAACATACCTTGTGCACAAGTTGTCCCTGATCAAACAACATTCACGATAACAGTTCCATAGCATAAACGATTTTGCATAGTCTTTCTGATCAGTATATCGCATAGCAAAAAGGTGTTCTATATGCATAGGATAATTTATAGAATAAACATATATTCTAACTAAAATTGAAGTATATGATGAACATTCCATTTGAACAAGCATGCAGTATAAGTAATCGTTCCCAAGTTGAATGATAAGCAATATAGTCCAAGTCTATTCCCATTTTATCTTGACATCTTTTAGTTATTACTTGGTATCGTCTACAAGATTTATAGATGTGAAGCTTGGAAGAAGGGATAGCTAATCGGGATGGTAGCCACTCACTTAGTTGGTTGGAAGGGAGAAGGAAAGAGGCGCTTCAAGACTCCGCTCGTAAGACGCCTACTGCTCGTTCACCTGCATCACGAACAGCTCGATCAATACCTCTTTCTCTCTTTCCAATCTCAGAATTGAAGTGCAGTACAATGAACAAAAATAATAAAATCCATCAAATCGTTCAAGAAAACCCAAGCAAATCCGAAAACCAACTCAAAGCACGAAAGCAACAAGCGACATCGAAATCCGAGGCAACAAAGATAATAGCGGAGAGGTCCCTCCTGACTCTGCCGCTAAGTCGATCCTGGAGGCATGGTCCACTGAATATGGGAATCAATTCCGAAGAAACAAATCCATAACGAGGACGAGTTCTTGTTTTAATCTATCCCGATCGAACGATACCATCTTGTGTTTCTTAGCCGCGCTCCCCGAATAGGAGGAATGGGGTGCCACAGTTTCTACTAACTATTTCTAGAGAGCCCGAGCTACCAGAAACCACACAGTTATGCAACCATATCGTTAAACAACCCGCTGTGCCGAATAGTCAACTTTGCCAAGTTAAGTGGCCATATATGATGAACCAACACAACCCGATGCGCCAAGTAAACAGATGCGCCAAGCGGAAGGATACTTCACAGATGCGCCGCTGCAGTTCCTATGCCTATCTCCTCCATGCCTATGTTCAAAGTGTTATGAACTTAAAAAGCTTACAAAGTTTAAAGTTCAGAAACTTTGAAGGGGTCTTGTAGAAGCATAGAATATCTCTACCATGCGCCAACAGTAATCAAAGGCCCTACGCTACAGTGATCAAGTCCCTTGCGCCATAATGATATAATATCATGCTCCGACCGTTTCATAACTAGTGTTCCCATGCACCAACAGTGTCATGCACCGATAAGTAACTAGTATCTATATATGCCAATAGTGTCATGTACCACAACTCCCTTAGGCATCCCCATGTGCCAAGTGGAAGTATTCCCAAGGTGCAATCACAGCCATTAAAATTAGGGCATGACACGTGCCAAGAGTATTATGGGCATCAGCAACCCCAGATCTCGACTAGCCACATGGTAGCCTTAACATAGTATGCGCCTGCCGTGCCATGCGCCGATAAGCAGACAACATACATGCGCCTACATAATATCTTCCTAAAGGCTATAAATAGTGGGTGTTTTTCCACGAAAAAAAGGACCACGATCACAACCAGGAGCCCTAGCGCGCCAATGACAAACCTAAAGAGAGAGGATGAGGAGACAGAAGACTTGAAGCCTCGTCGACCCCCTTGGTCCCGGATCGTCAATGGAGTAAAGGAGCCGCTGTAGTGCTCGATCTCTCCCGTCACACTTGCCCAGATCTTTTTGTACTTAGATTCCTTATAATATAAATTCTTTTATACTCTTTGTCAATTCACAATCAAATAAAAAAAGTTCGTATAACTTTTTACCACGTATATTTTTAGGTGATGTTGATAATCCCATCGTCGGCTGGTATGCTGGTGGTATCTCCTGCTCCAAGGCACTCATAATACTCTCTCTCAAACTCGCTGCCTAGCACTGCTGGGTCTGCTGCTGGACATGCTACTGGGCCTACATCATGGTATAGAACATTTGAAACATCTGCTGAGTGTCCATCGGTTGCCTCGGCTGGGGAAAAGGCATATATGGCATCTACGGTGGGACTGGAGGTGGTGGGGGCTGCTATTCCTCTTCCTGTCTGGGGGTCTGCTGGCCTTCTGGCTCTGCCTGGTGTGTGGTTCGTTTATCGCCCAATGGCATATGGTGTTGCCCAAAGGACTGTCCCTGAGTAACAGGGGCAACATAAGATACTGCCTCGAGGCTGGATCCCTAGACGATCCAGTATCCCGAGGGTCACCTCCTGGCTGTGCAACACGCACGCTACGAAGATTCATATTTTTTAAAATAATTCACGATTAAATTAGCAAGATTGAATAACAAACATGAAACAAATTTAAAAATAAAGCCGAAGTGGAGGTGTTAAAAGAGTGGGAGTCATGCACTGTGGATAAGTTTCTAATATCTAATCCTATTTGTAGGCTCACTTGGTACAGTTAGGTAACCAAGAATTTTTATTTAAGACCTACATGGTCCACCATAAAAATTATGTCACTCCCCACTACCAAAAATACTGTACCGAGCCACATGGCAATGGCTAGCAGTACAACTCCAATAGGCATTCTAATTTAATGGACCCGTTAGAGTGCACTTAAGATGTATAGCATAAACAAAGTCTAAACATCTAATAACAGGTAATGAAACTAAACCCATCCACAAAAAAGATACACGAATCACATAAAGATAATCAAGTCCATTAATGCTCATAAAAGAAATAAGTCTGACAAAGTACAATAAAGAAAGAGTCTAATGGGGAACAACCCGCTATTACAAGTACTTAATGGAAAGAAAAATAGTAAGATAAATGGGTCCTAGTATATGCTAAGTAGATAATGACATCGAACTCCATAATGATGTCCCTACATAGATCAAGTGAACCCCTACGGAAGAACCTCATCCTCTGCTGCAACTCATGCTCATGTGTGAATGCCTAAACCATATACCTCAGGGTAATCTCCTCGTCTAAACCTAGCAAGGAACGAGGTCCTCAGGGGACATAACAATGTACATAGAAATAGGCCAATAGTAACACAAAAAAATAGGTACAAAAGTACTCAGTGGGGTAAATCTAATGTAACCGTCTGAGTGATATGCACATGAGTATAACACACGAATGCTAGACTGACATGGCGTAACCTTGAAGATCTCGATAAATACTCTAGCAACTAATGAAATCTCACAGGCCCCATCAAGGAACCTGCAGCAACTAATGATAACCCCGAAGCTCTGTAATGAGATAACGGCAACTAATGATGAAAGTAGCCCACGCACAGTGTATGCTCTCCCCTCCTATGTGATCTTACATCTCATGTACAAAATATGCTAGACCAGGACATCTAACTAGTACATCTTATCATAAATAGTAATAATAGTATATCCAGTCAAGAGTCCTAATACCAAACACAGATTCCCATCGAGATAAAATATTGAGTACGGAACCTGTCACATAAAGTGTCATGTCGAACTGTCCTAAAGTCTGACGTGCATAAATATAAGCACGTCTATGGGTTCATGAAGTCAACTCTAAATATTGGTACACGACTCCGCTGACGATCGTCGGCACCCGAATCTGACTCGGACGCTAAGTATCGACTACGGTCCTAGGATTACAATTGCTATAGAATAGATATATATATATATATATATATATATATATATATATATATATTATACCTTTATCCAAGACCCAGACAAGTGTACCTTGCCACAATGTATTATAAGTGACATCATCAACTACTCCCGAAGAGGTAGAATTCATACGAATGCCTCCGAATGCTAAAAATGACATCATCAAAGTTTCCAAAATAAGTGAAATATCTAGGATTAACTCCCCATAAGTCCAATTTGGACACAATACAAAAATAGCAGTTTTTGGGTCAAAGTGGATCCACATGTGGCCTGTTGTGCATCGAATAACGTGCAAGGGTGTCAGTTCTCCAAATTTGGTAAACTTGCTAGGGAAGAATTTTAGTGTTTTTAAAATATTTTTTCTTAATTATCTACCTAATGTTTAATTGCTAAAGACTGCAGATTAAAATAAACTATTTAATGGAGTTTATAGTCGGTCAGGTTGTCTATGCAAGGGTGAAGGTAGTTCGATGTTTCTCCAACTGTGAAGAAAGATATGGGTCTCGAAAGTAGGTATCATAGAATATTTTCAATGCATATAGAATTGTTGATTTTTTGATATTTGACTTGATTTCTATCTAGGTTTTGCCTCTTCTCATATACTAATTAATGGTGTTTAATGGTGGTTATGTGGTCTACATATAGGAATTAATAGATTGATATTTGGTCAAGTATATAGGGAGAAACGAACATGAGAAGAGGTATACCTCGGCTGGGTTTCCTGTCGGCTGATGCTATTGCAGAATGCGCGCACGGTCGACGGTGGTGCGTAGCGGTTGCCAGGGGCGCCGGAGTCGGGGTGCTCGGTCTGAAAGAGGGGAAGGGGTGGTTGTTGTGTGTGTGTTAGGGTCAGGGTTTATAACAGGCATATTTATAGGTATATATAGAGAGGGAAGGAGTAGGGTCGTGTTTTCGCGAGTGGGCTCAGGGGTGTTCCGTTACAAAAAATATATGAGTTTTACTAACTTTGTTTTGTATATCAAAAACAAAGAAAGTAAAAAGAGCTCTTAAACAAGAAATGTAGGTACAGTTAAAATTTTGGAGAGAGTGGCGATGGAGATTGAGTACTACAGCGGACTCCTTTACTCCGTTGATGGTCCGACGGCGAAGAAACTTGCTAGGTCTCTGGCTCATTGGCATAAAAGACAGCAACTGGGCTCCTGAGTCTTCCTTTTTTCTATCCGTCTCCTTATGTGTGTATAGGAATGCATCCCTGCAATTTATAGCCATCTATACTGGATGACTTATATGCGCGCATATGCTATGTGTGTATCTCTGATAGCTGCATGGCCATTCTTAACATAATGTAGTTGCAACCATGATCGCATGTCATTGCAAGACTACCACATGGTATTGGTTAAGATATGTTATTGATGAGATATCGACCGGCAACCTGGGTTATTTTTACCCGTTGTGTGCTTGACTTGGTCAGCTTTGATACATGGTTAGCATTGGTTGTGGAGAGAATCTTAAGAAGATTCGGTCACGTGGGGTCGCATGAAGACTGAACCGCATATGAGTTGGGCTTCATATTGGGCCTCATGGAACTTGGCCGCATAGGGGCTAGGCCTTATAGGGACAAAGTCGCATAGGGACTGAGCCTCATAGAGTCAGAACCGCATAGACGATGGGCCGTATGGATACGAGTCCATATAAGTTTGTCGTAAGAGTCATTATTATGCAGACGTAATTCTCTGTCGTTTAGTGTGCCAACTTTTACCATGACTTTTGAAGCATTAGGGGCACTTGATGCCATGTCAGAACTTTATGGACGACAATAAATGCCATGTCAGGGCGTTATACAACTGATGCTTCCATTGTTGTTTTTGCCGTATAGACCCCTCTTGAGGATCTGAGTCCTCCTATTTTGTAATCACATGAGTTACTAGGCCACAGGGTTGCTGCTCAGTCCTTGTAGTCCGTCTTCATTAAGTCTGAGCGCATAGTTTCTGGACACGTGGCTTTAGATTACATGCTTCTATAAGCCCCCCTTTAAAGTTTTCAAACCGATAAGTTAAGTTTGAAATACTTTGAACAAGAAGTATGGATGAGAGAAATTTGAGCCGCATGGATTCATGTATCTCATTGAGCTAGCTATCGCATAGACGAATCTGTCAGGCTGTCAAATCTTTAATAAATAAAACCGTATCAAAACTGTCGCTAATACATAGGCACGGGTTTCCATGCGTTAGTTTGACTTAGGATAAATGTAGATTGCGAGAATCGAGGAGTCAGGCCTTATCAGCTGTCGATGGTTCGAGTTCCAAGGCATTCATAACTGCCTGGTTTATTGTCTCGATCTTCTCACGACCCTAGGCCTCTATAAATAGGGAACCTAGGGAGGGGAGAAAGCCTCATTTCTTTAGCTCCTTCTTTCCTCGTAAAAATATTAATGGCTTCCGCTCCTCTTGCTGAGGAGTCTGATAGAGAAAAAGTGAACTCGTGGCCTCCTGATGCTGATGCTCCATCTCGAGGTATAGGGGTGCCTCAGCCTTTGTTCTGTAATGCCAAGAACACAGAGACAAAACTACACAGTCTTGTTGCATGGGCGGGAAACCGTCATGAACATGCATAGAATTTCCACAAAGTCATATCGCATGGATGAGAATTCACCTAGAACATGTATAGACTTCTCATATAGCTCTGCCACATAGATGAAGGATCATCTAGAACATGCGCAGACTTCTCACATAGCTTAGTCGCATTGATAAAGGATCATCTAGAACATGCGCAGACCTTTTACATAATTATGCCGCATGGATGAAGGCTCATCTAGAACATTCATATAGGCTGAATTTTGTATTTTTATAATCTTCGCTGAGATTGATGCACGTTTTCTTAATGCAGGCTTTATCTTCCCTTGTGTTGCTTATTTTGGAGCATGAAAGGATATCATAGAACCCATTATTCGAAGAGAATGCCAACTTATGTGTCAGTTCATCGAGAACTGAACCAAGAGACAAGGATGAACGTCTGACGTCGTGAGTGGATCTCACCATGCTTATGAGGCATGCTCTCTACGTTTCTTTCCCTCATGCGGCCTGCCACTGGTCGAGGGCCTGCGGTGCTAATTATGGGATTTAGATTGATTATCCCTGTCTTCAGTCTTTTCGTATGGCTAAAGAGCGCCTGATCCTCCCCTTATTTGCTATCCATCAGTATATATTTCCATATACTGAGGTTTGTACTGAGGAGGGAAGACCCAGAATGCATTGAGTTCTGTTGCCGGCTTTACTTGCGTTGGTACCAGAAATAGCACGGAGGGGCGCCTTAATGGAGAAGGTTCTTATTGTAGAAAACTTCCATCATATGTACTCATGATTTTGAATATTAATAAAAATCTTGGATGTAATAGATTTTTATCATATTTACTCATGATCTTAAATATTAATGAAAAGTTTTTCTACTTCCAATACTTCTCTTTTGTTACAATTATGTATGAGCTTGGATATTGCACTAGAGGTAATGGGTTGTAGTACAATACCATAGTTGTTTAGGGATACCCCACTGGGAGAATTTTCGTAGACCTATTATTTGTAGTGCACTTGAGTGCAAATAATAAGTTCAAGATGAAACTCTATCAGAGGTAATATAGACATAAAAGGTTTTGTGGACTTATTATTTATTGCGCACCTGAGTGCAAATAATAAGTTTGAGACGAAAGCCTATCATAGGTGATATGGACGTGATTAGTTTTATGGACTTATCATCCATGGCGCACTTAGGGTTAAGTACGGATGATAAGTTTAAATGATAACCAACATCAAAGGTATCATGGACATGACAGTCGATAGCCAAATATGAAGGTTTGTTCAGAGGTAATATGGACGTGGAAAAACCCTACTGGAAAGAATGTCAGGACTATAATTCAGAGGTAGTATTGACGTGAACTAATGCCCAAAGAAATTATTATTTTTAAGTATTCTGTGCGAGAATCGTGTCGACAGACCTGAGGATCGCCCCACAAGGGAGCATTTGAGGATCTATTATCCATTGCATTTTCAGGAATCCTGAATACAGATAATAGCTTTGATAATAAGTTTGTGAGGGGAAAATTTGTGCCGCGTCCGTGCACTTGTTGGGGAACTTGCCATTTATTAGCATCATCAGCAGGTCTCCATTCAGTTTTGCGAGTCGATATACGCCGTTGGAATATATTGTTTCCACAACGAAGGGTCCTTCCCATTTTGCTTGGATCATCCCAATCATCTTGTGTGTCATGACCATTGGTCTTCTCACTGCTAAGACGAGGTCACCCACCTAGATTAATTTTTCTTTGACTCATTTGTTGAAAGCTCCTGAGAGGCATGCTTAGTACAACTCAATACGTTGTTGATCTAAGAGATGCTTCTCGTTAAGTGCTTCTTCTCGTTAAGTGCTTCCAATTCCTGTAGCTATCGGCAGTAGTTATCGTCAGCTGTCAACTTGCTAAAGAAGGCCACCCTAAGCGAAGGTATTTGGATCTCCAAAGGGAGCACGGCTTCGCTCCCATAAACTAAGGTGAATGGTGTACTTCCAGTTGGGGTTCGGACCGTTGTACGATAGGCCCAAAGACATTCTACTAGTTTATCGGACCATTCACGTTGATTAGATGCGACTAGCTTCTTGAGTACATTTATGATAGTCTTGTTGAATGCTTCCGTCAATCTATTCGTTGTTAGATTATAAGCCGTCGAAGCTACATTCTGAATTCAGTTTTTATCGCAAAACCGGTAGAAAGTATGGCTTGCAAATTATAGACCATTGTCATGGATAATCCTCCGAGGTAGTCCAAAATGGTAGATGACGTGATGCTTAACAAAGCTGATAATGCTAGACATTTTTACTTCAGCAAGAGGTATGGCTTCCACCCACTTGGAGAAGTAGTCGGTTATGGCGAGAATAAATCGGTGCCCTTTTGAAGACAAAGGGCTAATCGGTCCAATGATGTCCATTTTACATGCCTCAAACGGCCAAGAAGCCACAGTTGGGTGCAAGAGTTCTGAAGGTTGGTGGATAAAGTCTGCATGGATTTGACACATCCTACATTTTCTTGCATAGTCAACGGCATCTTCTACCATTGTCGGCCAATAATAGCCCATACGCCAGAGACGATCATGTAGCTTAGGACCGGGTTGGTGTGCATCTCAAACGCTGTCATGAGCTTCACAGAGTGCTTATTTTGTCTCCATGTCCGATAGGCATCGTAGCAGAAGCCTATCATACGAATAGCGGTATAGCTTCTCAGTGGATGGATCATAATAAAACCAAAAGGAGCATCTCCTAATAGAACTAGCTTCCTTCTGGTTATTTTGAAGGATTTTATAGACTGTGTAGTTTATGAAAGGTAGCCTCCAGTCATTAATATTGGTATCTTTTGCCACCGAGTAGCTTAGGCACAGGCAGAGGTTGTTATTTGGATAGACCAGTTCTTGACCAATAACTGTGATCATCTGATGGGTTTTGATCAGAGCTGCCAAGGAAGCTGCGAGACCGGCTAGAGCGTCAACCTATATGTTTGTAGTCATGGGACGTGGTCTATGAAGAATCTGACGAAGATGGAGATTACTTCGATCATGTCTTGGTGGTATAGAATTAAGTCCTCAAGTCGTACTTCATACTCGCCTCGGATCTGACTGACTATCAGCTTAGAATTATCGTAGGCCTCTAGGTAGTACACCCCCAGCTGTTTGGCTAGTTGGAGCCTAATAATGAGAGAATTTTATTCTGCTATATTATTGGAACACGGTTCCATGAGTGAATAAGCGCGCTAGATAACCAGGTCATCGGGAGAAATCAACACTACCCCCACTCCAGCAAAGATATCGCCCTTGGGCCCTGTTCTTGAGGCACCGTCAAAGAATATTCGCCAAACGGACTCTCCTGACATTGCCTTAGATTTTAATACTTTGTCTAGAATATCATCATAGAGTTTCAACGTTTCTGACACCGGATGGGATACTAGGAAGTCGGCCAATGCCTAGCCCTTGACCGCCTTCTGCGAGATAAACACCATGTTGTACGGTGACAACAGGATCACCCATGTAGCTAGGCGGGAGTTAAGTGTACCCCGAGCTTAGTCATGAGGACCCTAAGAGAGTTAACTCGAGAGATCACATAAATTGGTTACCCTGCCAGGTAATGATGGGTATTTTGGATAGTGAAGACCAGAGCAAGGCACTCCTTTTCGACAGAATTGTACCAATGTTTTGTGTCGACCATCATTCTGTTGACGTAATAGATAGCCTGCTAATGACCTGCATCACTCTTTTAGGCTAATAGAGTGCCGAAAGAATGATCCATCGCTCGCATATATATATAGCAGGAATAGTTTTTCTATGACCGAAGTCACCAATACTTGGGGCTCCGTGAGGTACTTCTTGATGTTATCGAATGATTGTTAGTATTCTCCGGTCCAGACGAAAGAGACTCCCTTCTTTATAAGCTGTGTGAAGGGTTGGCATCACCCACAGAGGTTGGCTATGAACCTTCTAATGTATGCCAACCTCCCTTGCAGACCACGAAGCTCGCAAAGGTTCTTCGGGGGATGTATATCTTGGATAGTCTTGGTCTCCTCATGTTCTATATGAATACCCATCGAGGTTATGATAAAACCTAAGAACTTTCCACTGTAGACTCCCAGAAAAGTCTTGGTGGGGTTCATCTTTAGTTGGTGAGCTCGCATTAAGTCAAACACTGTCTTCAGGTAATGGAGGTGGTCATCCTGAAAGCGGCTCTTGACAGCGATGTCATCAACATAACACTCGACTGTCTTGCGTAGATGTTCACAAAAGATGATTCTCATAGCTCGTTGGTATGTCCTACCTGCATTCTTCAGTCCGAAGGGCATTACTGTGTAACAGTATACTCCTATCGGGGTTCAGAACAACGTGTGCTTCTCTTCTTCTGGAAATATCTTGATTTGATTGTAGCCCGAGAACCCGTCCATGAACTCGAAGCTACAGGTATTATCGATCATTATATCTGTGATCGGGTGGAGGAATTCATTCTTTGGGCAAGCCATGTTTAAATTACGGAAGTATATATAGACTCAGATTTTATCGTTCTTCTTGAGGACATGAACGATATTGGCTACCCAATCTGGATATTGTTCTTCCTGAATAAAGCCGCTTTCTATCATCTTATTCACTTCAGCTTTAATGGTATTCATGATGTTTGAATGGAACTGTCATTGTTGTTACTTCACTGGCTTAGCATTCGGCAGGATATTGAGCTTGTGCATCAATATTTGCGGGTCCAAGCCTGGCATATTCTCGTAACTCCATGCAAAGACGTCTATATATTCCTTTACCAGCTGAATAAGGGAGTCGCGCGTGGTCTTTTGCAGAGAGGTTTTTGCTGATAAAGAGGGGCTTAGGAGAAGAGTTATCGCCCAGATCGACTTGCACAACCTCATCTTCGGTAGGTGGTTCTCGCAGCTCGAAACATAGTTTACATTGTGACTCCAGCTGTTAAGTCCATAATTCTACCTTGAAAAGATCGACTGGGTGTTTATTATCTTCCTTGGGGTGCGTAGACACCATATTGATAGACAATATTTTCTTGAACATACCCCCGATATTTGTGTCGGAGTCCCAAGCGGAAGACTAAGAAGAGTGAGATTGCAACTCAACCTCTTCTTTCGAATCCTCAAGTTTTGTAGGAGGTGACCCATGACTTGTTCGCTGATAATAGGTCTCGGGCTTGTCTTATAAGCCTCCTCATTTTTGAATAGGGTTATTTTGGTATTTTTTTTAATTTATTTTAATTATTTTATTTAATTTAATAGATTATAGTAGTAATTTCTAAAATCTTATTTTAGATATATGACCATTTGTCATGGCTTTGATATTTTGAGCAATGTATGACCTTTTTTCATCCAACAAAATTTATAATATTAATCTTAATTGAGTCTAATATAGTTGAAATATGGATGTTGTATTTATTTGATCTTCACCATGCTCCAAAAATATTGACGAACGTCTAAAATTACGGTTACCGTAAAATTTTCCCTTTTGACTAGAACTTGACCCAAATTCAACCCAAACACATGTAGACATGTAGTTCACCTAAATATCCCTATATAAATATTATATATATATATATATTATATTTATTTTATTTTTATTTATAGGAGTTCTATCTATAGAAAATGGTATATGTGGCATCCTAGTTGGCAAATAACTACATAACCAACCCAACAATCAAACCTTATACAATCCTAACCCTAAAAACGAATCCCACGCTCTCATATTTGGCCAAGAGTAGCCCCCTCCCCCCCGGTCGAACCTCATTAGCATTAGGAAAACCCCCTCCTATATTTAAATCTATTTTAAAAAGCCAAATATATATCAACTTATCACCATACCCTAACCCTAACCATATCAAATCTCTTTATCATAGTTAGCTGACCCCTCCCCTCTCCCTCATGATTGAGAACATACCCCCATTGTTATATCACCCTCACAACACCATCTTCTTCACCAAAAATCTCCTCCTCTCCTCCACAAGCTCCACTTTCATCATCCTTCCACTATCTCTCCATCCAACCACCATTAAACCTTCTAGAAGAAACCTATCTTCCACATAAATATATCAAGAACCCATTTTCATCATTAACAACCCATCACAAAGGGATTAGCAAGCCAAGCACAAGCAAGGAGAAGTATTTCTTAGACAAGAAGATGCACCATCATCAAATCCTCTAAAGTTTTCTGTAAATCTTATATCTTTCTTTCTCAAATCCCATGACATGATCCTTTTAGGTTTTAGAAAATTATTGAATTAGAACTCATACCTTGTCATCTAGTTCTTATATTAGAAAATGTAGATTTTTCATAATAGTTTGGTGATAATTCGCTTGTCGGTAGAACTAGTTTGAGACTTTTGATCGATTACTTGAGGGAATCATTATTAATTATTAAAACTGAAATGATAGATGTTTAATTGCTGGAAAATAATTATTTTTAAATTTATTCTCTATTATTTTAATATCAAATCTGAACCATATAATTAAGGGTCACTAGCCTAGGTTTTTGGGTGATTTTGTGGCATTGTTTGCTAGTAAATAGATGATATTTTGGATGGAATAAAGAGGTAAATATTTTTTGAGATTTGATCAGAATATAATAGGATATAAAATTATTTTTCATAAATATAAACTATACTAATGGACTGACAATGTCTCGAACAAGTTTCGAACAAAACTAGTCAACCTAAACCGGCCAAAATCTTGAAATATGTTAATTTTGTCAAATCTGGAATTTATTGTCAAAAATTCATATAAATCATATTTAAATCTGAAATATATGATTTATTATAATTTATGTTCATATCCTTTAATTGGGGACGTAAATTTTGGAAGTCAAAAACAAATAAACTAGGTCCCGATACCCTGTAAAAGTAAGCAAAGTTGTTAGAAATAATAACGAGCTTGGTTTTGCATGGCATTGAATAAATTATATAATTAATTTATAATTATAAGAATTCGTGATTGGACTCTTAAGTATTAATTGGTGTTTAGGTCAATTGAATTTCGAATGAGTGGGCGGGATCATCTTTACCACCACTGACTACATAACCAGGCAAGTGTACCTTGACAAGATGTTTAAAGTTCTACATTATTTATTTGATATTATTTATGCATTAGATATTATATTTGTGTGGCTTGGTTGATGTATTTGTTGATCCTAGGACCTTTATACGATACTTTATGTCCGAACAAGATTCGGGTACCGACATCCTTTGCGGAGTCGAGTAGCATAGTCAGAGAGTCATCTTTACGAACCCATGTTGGTGCAAACATTATTTGCACATCCACCCATAGGACACTGGACACGATATTCATGTGGCAGAGTCTTTCTCGACTTATTCATGGTACTTGGACTATGGATAGGACTACAGGATGCATGCTATAGTGATAATAATAGTTATACATATTGACTATGACTTGTGCTGATAGTTAGAGGTCATGATCTTGCATGTCTTAATTGAGACATAAGGTTACATTGGGTGGGGAGAGTCTTCATCGTGCTTTGGCATATTTTACTTATTACTATTTTATTGTGTAATAGGCTTTAGGTTCCCTATGCGGAATCAAAGGTATTATATATATATATATATATATATATATATATATATATATATATACAGCTTCCTCCTGGTTTCCCTACACGGAGCCTTGAGTGTACTATTAGATTACAGAAGTGTCCCTTGAGATCTTCCGTGAGTACCAGCCCGGGGTACGATACCAAACTCTAATTATATCACATAGTTGGTTGTTGTAGCTTTCCCCATTTTATAACATCATACTGTATACTTCTGGCTTGAGTATTTATTGTACCTTTGTCACGACCCGCACCCAGAATTTGGACATGAGTCGTGGGTACGTCCAGCCTACGCCGCAGCATCGGCGGTAGAACGTTGTCTAGGTCTCTATAATACTAAACATAACTCATAACCTGTCAATGATATTAACTCCATAAGGAGGACAATGAATAAATCATTGCTCAACAGTTTATAATATATACTCAATCACAATAACTATAAGAAATAAATGGCACGATGAGATATAAAGATAAGAAGTACTGACATAAGTCAAACACAACGACAAAATACAACGATAAGACTAAAATCTAGCTGTCCAACATAGACACTCTCAACAAAGTCTCAACATAACCTCAACATAAGTCTCAACATAAGTCTCAAAGATACATAAAATAACTGTCTAAATAGCTGCAGGTAGTGTCTCCTCTAAAGGAAGGGACTCCTCTAAGATCTTTGGTATGTAGTCTTCCTCTACACCTGGCCCATAGTGTGTAGGACAGAAGTCCACAAGATCCTCTGGAAAAATGTTATCCAGTCAGGATTGGAGCAAAGTACAAGAACTAACAACAGTTCCATATATATTGACAAAAACTATAATACAGTGTAAAGAAATACAAGATGGAGATAAATACTGGAAATAAGAAATATTGGTGAGTATGAAATATTAGAGATTATATCATCAGCAATAGCACAACTAGCAATGAACAAAAATATCAGTGAATGCTAGAACAATTAACTGGAAATAAAGAATATAATATCTAGCTAAGTGTGTGAAACATCAGTCTATCATGTGATCGGCTTGGGACAAGATCAGGCTTGTTATATATGATTAGCTATGATTCGTGTGAGGTTAGGCTAACCATTCGGTTAACTATGATTTTAGCAATAGTCAGGCTAACCATATATAACAGGCTATGAGGCATGTAAATGGTCCAGCTACACCCAACGTGATGTATGGGGTGAGCTATGATCCATGTAAAGTGGGGTATGATCACATAATCTAATAATATCTCCCTGTCCCCAGCTAGCACGATGGATCCCAATCACGACTCCTCGTGACAAGTATCGATGATGCTAACCCGTGTATCCATAATGTCATAATCAAGTATACTATACAACTAGAATCATAGAGATGATCAACATAATGAAAATTGTCAGAGAATGTACTCGCCTGTGGTCCTGAGCTGGCTATACCAATATCCTGTTTTTGAAGTCTCGTTTGAACAATCCAACGGTCCTATATACACAATATAATAATAATATAGCATCAGTCGTTACACTAGCACACACACAAACATAATTACACTGAACTCATAACTACGCTAGGGGTGATAAATAGTCAATTAGCAGGGTCTAGTGTGCGTCTAAATGCATGGGTGTCATGTCCTTGAATGTTGTGCATAAAAAGACAGTCAAATCACTAACACATGTCTAGAACTCTAAATCCTGTGTAACACCAACACATGTCTAAGCATGTACGTTAGTGTACACAAGGCAGACAGTTCACTAATACTCAGGGTCATATAGTCATATGTAAATATGGGATACCCACTACTAACACTTATGGCTATACAACATATATAATACTGTCATACATAGTACTAGCAACCAGTTTCCCATAATATATATATATATATATATATATATATATATATATATATATATATATATATATATATAAACCTAATTATTATACACACACACACGCACACGCATACTAGTTATTAGGTTTACTTACATAGTGTCATGAAATCATATCTAACAAACTCCCATGAAATATCATGCTAACCCTAATTACTATTTACACATGCACACACACATAACATGAAGGAAAGGCAAGTTCGAACATGTGCGTAAATGGGGTCGAGGGAGGCTGCTGTGGGTTTTCTCTGACAAGGTCGAAGGGGAGATGAAAGTGACAGGGCGGCTGCTCGTCGGGAAGGCCAGGTCAGGGTCGACGCTGCTCGGGTCGACGGGGTGCTCAGGCGGGATGGGGTAGTGTTGTGGTGGTGATAATAATGATGATGATGATGCGGGGTCGACGACCGGAGATGGGAGGTCGGGGTGACTCGCTGCTCGACGGCTGCTCAGGCGTGGGGAGTCAGGGTTGATGGCGGGGTCGAGGTGAAGACGATGGTGGTGATGGTGTTAATGGTGGCGGTGGTGTAGAAGATGATGATGGTGATGATGATGATGATGGTGATGATGATGATGGCGGTTGACGATAGTGGAGACTGTCGTCGGTGGTCGATCTCGGGGTGACCGGAGATGATGATGACGACAATGATGATGGTGAAGTGGTAGGGTGGCGGTGACGGACTGCGACTATGCTCGGAGGGGAAGAGGTGTTGATGGTGATGGTGATGTGGATGCAGAGTCGACGGAAAGGCTTTCGGTGGCGATGACGAGGTGGTGGCGAGTCGAGGAGGAGGAGAAGTCTGGTGGTGATGATGGGGATGTCGCGGTGGAGACTCAGGCAGTCGGGGTCGTGTGGCGTGGCCGGGACTAATGGCCGTGGGGTGAGGGGAAGTCGGGGACTCGGCGGTAGGATGATGGTGATAAGGAAGATAGGTGTCGTGGTGGATGTAGTGAGTACATCGGCTACTGCTCAGGCGGGGCGATGCCAGGGTTGATCGGTCGTCCGGCGGGATGGATGATAGGGGTGAGGGAAATCGGCTGCTAGGAGGTTTAGGATTTGATGTTGGTGATGGTGATGAAAATACAATGAGAAAAAGTGTTTATGTATAGGAAAAAAAAGTGGGTGATGTAAACCTAGGGATTAGGGCCGGCCAAGTATTCCTTGGGATGGGGTTGGATGCTACATGAAGGAAGTTTGGATGGCTAGGATTGTGTTAGGTTGAATGGAGGAACAAGATGACTAGGGGGAGATGTTTGAGTGTTGCACACTCCAAAATAAGGAAAATACATTCATGTGACCGGTCAATGAAGAGGGGAGGTGTTTCTTCATGTGTTGGGTCCAATGGGAGGTGGACACCTCACTGCACTTTTGTGTAAAAGTACCCAACAATTGGAAAATTGCACAAAAATGGGGTTTTGGGATTGAATAAGGGAAAACACCATATTTGGTGTGATGTAATAGTTAAAAAGGGTGTGTGGTATTTAGTATAAACCTTGAGGGTGTGAGTGGGGGTTTGGTTTGGTGTTGGATCTAGTTTTGGGTTAAGTTGGGTCCTTACACCAATTTAATTAAAATTAATGTAAGAGGTGTTCTTAAATTAATTGGAAGTGAATAGGGTTAAAATTAGGTGGGGCTCAAGTTTCTTGGACATAGAAGACTCAGAATAGAATATTATCATAATTTGGGTTGCACAAAACGGGTCGAGATTGTATCTCCAATTATCGAAGCAACGGACAAAGATGCAAAGTTGGATTTATTTGGAATTAAAAATAAATGTCTGCGACGAATATTGTGCGACTAAAATGAAGCACAAAAGGGCACATTTATAAGTTACACAAAGATCAGAATGGAAGACTGGCACGTCTAGGACAAGGGTGTGAAATATGTTGGAAAACAAAAACTAGTATAGCGCTCCAAATATCGAAGCAATGGTAAGGTACAATAATTAAATAAAATCATAGTAATAAATTATATTCCTAATATTTAATCCCAAAAATGCTAATTAAAATCCATAATCCTATATTTTAGTCAGGGGTTCATCTAGTGGGCATCTAGGTCTACTCTACTAACCCATTCATTAATGAACACTATATAATATATAAATATAACATGCAATATAATATACGCAATACTTATAATAATTAAAAAGACAAAAATACTCCTATTTTAGAATATGGTAGTGTCAACCATGCTATGTCCCCTGAGGATCTGGATATGGATTATGTCCCCAGGTATTGACTAGGAGGTTTATCCCGATGTTTACAGGTCAGGAGTTGATATCAGAGCAGTACCAGCAGCCGAGGACGAGGTGGTACCGGAGGACTTCTCTTGAGTTCTCAGATTATCTTTATGTATGATGCCTTATGATTCTTAGTTATAGATTTGAATATTTTCTCTCTCATTATTTTGATACGGGTTGTTCCCCGTAATATTTATTTTATTATATTATGATAGACAGTTTTATTTATGGTATTTATGGTTGAGAGTGGTTTATCATCTTACCTCTTGTTTTTGAATTAGTGGATGATATTAGATACGTAGACTATGACATATATTGTAGACCATTTTAGTTGTATTACAGCTTAAGTGCACTCTAAAGGATCCATTAAATTGGGTTTGTTCATTGGAGTTGTGCTGCTGGCCATTGTCACGTGGCTAGTCCCTTGGTATTTTGGGACTGGGATATGACATAATTTTTGTGGTAGCCCATACAGGTCTACGAATATATTACTTTGGTTTTAACTAAGGGACCGAGCAAGCCTGGGATTAGGATAGACTTATAGGATCTCATTCACAAGTTGACACGTTCTTGACCTCTATATCGAATTCGAATTTAATCTCTTGACTTGCATCATGCTTTGATTTGTCTGTGTGGTCCTCATAATTACTTGTGTGTCGAGTTATGGATCCATGAGCCAGCAACAAGACTCCCGCGGGTACACCACCAGCTGTTGTTGTTACTTACGACGATGGGGTAACACCAGAGGGTGGAGATCCATCCACTCTACAAAGCAACCCTGCAGATCAGCCCATCTCGAAGTTCCGGAGAGACAACATTCCATCACCACCGTAATTTACTCCTCCGATACCACCGCTACCAGCTTTCCTGCCAGGGCAGACTATGGATGGACATCAGTTATTCCAGGTGTTCTATGCAATGATGAAAGCCCAACAGCAAGTTCAGCAAGAGGCCCGGCAACGCCAGGCAGAGAACTTGAGGAAGAGTATAGTGACAGCACTGGAACAGGCAACCCCACCAGTTAGACTGACATCGACAGGATCCATCTCGGACTTTCGCCAACTGAAGCCACGTACCTTTTTGGGCAAGGAGGAACCCACATAAGTTCATGAGTGGCTAACTAATATCTAATACCAATTAGAAGCAGCTGAGCTTTCGAGAGAGCGCTGGATGACTGTCGTCAGGATGCAGCTGATGGATAACACACATCACTGGTAGTTCTCTGAAGAAAAATGACTTGGGCCAGACCGAGTTACTTGGGAGGAGTTCTCTAGACTCTTCCAGAAGATATACATTCCATTTATTGCTCGAGCGAAACTTCGGAAAAGGTTTAATCGCCTCATTCAGGGCAATATGACAGTGGAAGAGTACAATGCGGAGTTTATACGGTTGAGCCGCTTTACCCCTACGCTGATCCCGACAAAAGAAGAAAATGCAGAGAAATTCTTTGACGGACTGAGGTTTGAGTTACAGAGACATATTGGCTCTGTTACACCCACTTCTTATACGGATGTCCTTCCTGTAGCTCGATGGATGGAACTCATCCACAGGAGGGAGTCCATCCTGAAGCGCCCATATATAGCCCCAGCTCAAGTACCACATGGAGGTCATGTGAAGCGACCTTCGATGCCTCAACCACAGTGAGCAGCCCTACCACCAGCGCCAAATACCTTTACTTGTAATTACTGTAGCAGGGCAGGACATCTTGCAAGGGATTGTAGACGCAAGTTGGGACTATGTCTAGTTTGCGGATCCAGCCAGCAAAAAACCAGAGATTGCCAAGCGTGTCAAGGATAAGCGCCAATAGAACACTGACCCGCTTTACCAGTACTGAGGTCGGTCTAGCAGCTACATAGACCAGCTTATCCAGCACCAGGAGAACCACAGGCGGGAATTAGAGGAGCCTGACCACCATGATTGGGAGGATATCAGCCGAGGCCACCCTTGGCACCATAGACAATACTTTTCCAGTAAGTACTGCAGTAGAGAGCCCCAACTAAGGGACGAGGTCAGGCATTCGCCATGACTATTAAGGAGGCAGAGTCTGCAAGAGAGGTCATCGTAGGTATTATACTAGTTGCTTCATTACCTGCTATATAGCATTATTTGATTCAGGAGCATCTCATTCATTCAAAGCGGCAAGTTTCGAAGCCACACATAGAGTAGCTACCTCATCTCTCCCGAAGACTATGAGTTCTTACGGGAGGCGGTATCATCCCCGTTAGTGACACTTGTTAATCTTGTTTTGTAGTAGTTTATGGTCGTGAGATGCGAGCTCAATTCTTGATTTTTTTTTTCTATGTCGGATTATGACATTGTACTTGGTATGGACTGGTTGAGTCAGTGCCATGCAACTTTAGACTGTCGACGTGGATATGTTATCTTTAGATTGTCAGGACATCCAGAGTTTGAGTTTCTTCGTGGAGCCAGAGAGTAGGGTGTCCAGCCTACTTTTAAGGCACTCACTGAGGAAGGGGAGCCAGAATACCTGAAGGTTATATCAGAATTTATGGATGTATTTTTCGACGATCTTCCAGGCTTACCACCTGATCGAGAAATAGAATTCACTATAGAATTGACTCTAGGAGCAGAGCCCATTACCTCATCTGTGTACTGGTTAGCACTAAAGGAATTGGTAGAATAGAAGATACAGGTTGATGATCTCTTAGAGAAGGGCTTTATTCGAGCCAGTGTTTCATCTTGGGGTGTGCCTATCCTGTTTGTACCAAAGAAGGATAGGATGGTACGTTTGTGCACTGATTATAGAGCACTGAATGATGTATCAATCAAGAACATGTATCTTTTATCGCGTATTAATGATCTGTTCGATCAATTAAGTGGTGCTTGTGTATTCTCAAAAATCGATCTCAGATCCGGCTATCATCAGATCAAGGTGCGGAAGAAAGATATACCAAAAGACAGCTTCAGGACCAAGTACGACCATTATGAGTTCTTAGTTATGCTATTTGGTTCAACCAACGCGCCAGTTGTATTTATGAGCTTAATAAATAAGGTCTTCCACCAGTACTTGGACAAGTTTGTGGTCGTATTTATAGATGACATCTTGGTATACTCCAAAAACTACGAAGAATACGAGGAGCATCTTAGAATCGTATTGGAGAGGTTAAGGCAAGAAAGGGTGTATGTCAACCTCAGCAAATATGAGTTCTGCCTGGACAGAGTACCTTTTCTTGGATACATAATTTCAGGGGAAGGACTTTTAGTAGATCTGGAGAAGGTTGCTACAATTGAGACATGGCCTACACCTACATCAGTTACAGAGGTTAGGAGTTTTCTCGGACTTGCCAGATATTATCGGAGGTTCATACAGAACTTCTCGAGGATTACAGAGCCTATGACACGATTGACGCATAAGGACCAGGAGTTTGTATGGGTAGAGGAGTATCAGAAGGCCTTTGAAGAGTTGAAAAAGTGGTTAACGACTGCACCGATCTTGACCCTTCCATCAGGATCGGGAGGATTTGTGGTATATAGTGATGTGTCAGGTAGTGGATTGGGATGTATTTTGATGCAACACGGCAAAATTATTGCTTATGCATTAAGACAGTTGAAGGTGCATGAGAAGAATTACCCGACGCACTATCTTGAGCTAGCTACGGTGATTTTTGCATTAAAAATATGGAGGCACTATTTTTATGGAGAGCGAGTGGAGATTTTTACTGATCACAAGAGTCTAAAGTATGTCTACACTCAGAAGGAGCTTAACTTAAGGTAGAGGCGATGGTTAGAGTTGATGGTTGATTATGATATAGATTTACAGTACCATCTGGGCTAGGCAAACGTCGTAGCAGATGCACTCAACAGGAAGCCCAAGGCTTATTTCTTGACGACACAGCCCCATTTATTAGAGGATCTTCAGGAGCTTGGGATAGAGGTTATTCTTCCAGGACAGGGTGGACAGTTGGCTAACCTTGAGATTTAGCCTTCACTAGTTAAAAGGATCAAGGCGGCTTGCCGACAAATGCCAGATTTTCATAACTTAGAGAAAGGATGGAAGCCGGTATGCAGACGGGACTTTGCATCCATGAGTACGGAACACTAAGGTATTGAAATCGCCTATATGTTCTAAATGGAGAGTTAAGACAAGAGTTGATGAAGGAGGAACGTAGCTCTATATACTCTATTCATTCGGGAGGTACGAAGATGTACCGAGATTTGAGGCAGCATTACTGGTGGCATGGGATAAAGAGAGAGATCGCACAATTTCTGGCAAAATATTTGGTCTGTCAGCAAGTTAAGGCCGAGCATCAGAGGACCGCGAGTATGTTACAACCACTCCCCATCCCTGAATTGAAGTGGGAATATATCACCATGGATTTTGTTATAGGATTTTCGAGAAGCCCTAGTATGAAGGACACAATGTGGGTTATTGTGGACCATCTCATAAAGTCGGCACATTTCTTGCCGTTTAGAGTCGGACAATCCACAGAGATTCTAGCCGACATGTATATACGACAAATTATGTGGTTGTATGGAGTGCCAGTTAGTATTATATCGGATCATGATTCTAGATTCACATCCCACTTTTGGCAGAGTATACAGGAGAGTCTTTGCACTCGACTCAAGTTCAGCACTGTATACCATCCACAGACTGATGGCTAGTCAGAGCGCACGATCCAGATCCTAGAGGATATGTTATGATCTTGTATTTTATACTTTGGAGGGTCTTGGAAAGACCACTTGCATCTGGTAGAGTTTTCCTACAATAATAGCTATCAGGCGAGCATCCAGATGGCACCTTTTGAGGCGATGTACGGTAGGAAGTGCAGGTCTCCTATATGTTGGAGTGATATAGGGGAACGACAGATACTCGGTCCAGAGTTGGTGTCATAGACAGTTAAGAAGGTAAAGAAAATTTAGAGACATCTTCGTGCAGCTCAGGACAGGCAGAAGCATTGGGCAGACACGCACCGCCGACCTTTGGAGTTCAAGGAAGGAGATCACGTATTGCTGAGGATCTTACCTACTCGAGGCACTACTAGATTCAGAAATAAAGGCAAGCTGAGTCCAAGGTACATTGGGCCTTTTGATATCTTGGAGCGTATTGGTGAGGTGGCGTATCGTCTTGCATTACCCCCATCTTTAGAGAGAGTGCATGATGTATTCCATGTCATACAGCTGAGGAGGTACGTGGCTGACCCAAGCTACTTAGTTGATCATTCTGAGATTGCGGTAGGTCCAAGTTTGAGATATAAGAAGTAGCCCGTGGGGATACTGGATACTAGTGAGAAGACGCTGCGGGGTTAGACGATCAGACTGGTTCTTGTAGTGTGGAAGCATGACTCTCCAGGTGAATCCACTTGGGAGTGAGAGGATGTCATACGACAGCGTTATCTACAATTATTCAAGGATGCAGGTATGGCCTCAGAACTGTCGTGGTTATTATGTCATTATAGCTTCATAGATTAGCTTTATTCTTAATTGCGAGGACGCAATTCTTTTAAGGTGGATAGATTGTAAGCCCCTCATTTTTTAATAGGACTATTTTGGTATTTTTTTATTTTTTTTAATTATTTAATTTAATTTAATAGATTAGAGTAGTAAATTTTTAAAATCTTCTTTTAGATATATGACCCTTTGCCATGGCTTTGATATTTTGAGAAATGTACGACATTTTTTCTTCCAAAAAAATTTATAATATTAATCTTAATTGAGTCTAATATAGTTGAAACATGGATGTTGCATTTATTTGATATCTCTCATGCTACAAAAATATTGACAAACGTCCAGAATTACAGTTACTGTAAAAATTTTCCTTTTGACTAGAACTTGACCAAAACCCAACCCAAACAATATAGGCATATAGTGCACTCAAATATCTCCATATAAATATTATATATATATATATATATATATATATATATATATATATATATATATATATATATATATATATATATATATAATAAGGGAGGTGAGATGGCACCTCACTCTAAAAATAAGGATGGCGGTGATGTGGCACAATCCTAACCACACATTTCATAATTGGCAATTTGCACTTAACCCCCTCCCCTCGTTTGTGTGGTTGAGATTGTGCCACGTCACCGCCACCCTTGTTTTTAGAGTGAGGTGCCATCTCACCTCCCTTATTCTCTCTCTCAATATATATATATATATATATATATATATATATATATATATATATATATATATATATAATATTTAATTTAATTTAATTTATTTATATTTATAGGAGTTCTATCTATAGAAAGTGGTATAGGTGGCATCCTAGTTGGTAAATAACTACCTAACCAATTTTCTAACCAATCCAAAAACCAAATCTTATCCAATCCTAATCATAACAACCAACCCCGCCCTCTTATTTTTGGCCAAGACAGCCCTCCCTTGGCTGAACCTCATTAGTATTAGAAAAATCCCCTCCTATATTTAAATATATTTAAAAAGGCCATATATATATATATCAACTTATCACCAAACCCTAACCCTAACCAAATCAAATCTCTTTCGCATAGTTAGCCGACCCCTCCCCTCTCCCTCATGCTTGAGAACATCCCCTCCCCCTTGCCATCTCACTCTCACAACACCATCTCCTTTACCAAAAATCCCCTCCTCTCTTCCACAAGCTCCACTTTTCATCATCCTTCCACCATCTCTCCATCCAAATATCATTAAACCTTCAAGAAGAAACCCATATTCCCCATAAATATATTAAGAATCCATTTTCATCATCAACAATCCATCACGAAGGGAGTAGCAAGCCAAGCACAAGCAAGGAGGAGTATTTCTTGGACAAGAAGAAGCACCATCATCCAATCTTCCAAAGTTTTCGATAAATTTTAAATCTTTCTTTCTTAAATTCCATGGCACATCCCCTCCCCCTTGCCATCTCACTCTCACAACACCATCTTCTTTACCAAAAATCCCCTCCTCTCTTCCACAAGCTCCACTTTTCATCATCCTTCCACCATCTCTCCATCCAAATATCATTAAAACTTCAAGAAGAAACCCATATTCCCCATAAATATATTAAGAATCCATTTTTATCATCAACAATCTATCACGAAGGGAGTAGCAAGCCAAGCACAAGCAAGGAGGAGTATTTCTTGGACAAGAAGAAGCACCATCATCCAATCTTCCAAAGTTTTCGGTAAATTTTAATTCTTTCTTTCTTAAATTCCATGGCATGATCCTTTTAGGTTATATAAAATTATCGAATTAGAACTCATACCTTTTCATCTAGTTCTCATATTAGAAAATATAGATTTTTCATGATAGTTTGGTGATAATTCGCTTGTCGGTAGAACTAGTTTGAGACTTTTGATGCGATTACTTGAGGGAATTATTATTTATTATTAAAACTTAATTGATAGGTGTTTAATTACTGAAAAATAAGTATTTTTAAATTTATTCTCTATTATTTTAATGTCAAATCTGAACCCTGTAATTAAGAGCCACTAGCCTAGGTTTTCGGGTTATTTTGTGGCATTGTTTGCTAGTAAATAGATGATGTTTTGGATGGAATAAAGAGGTAAATATTTTCTAAGATTAGATCAGAATATAATATGATATAAAATTATTTTTCATAAATATAAACTATACTAATGGACTGGCAATGTTTCGAACAAGTTTCGGACTAAACTAGTCAACCTAAAGTGGCCAAAATCTTGAAATATGTTGATTTTGTCAAATCTAGAATTTATTTCCAAAAATTCATATAAATTATGTTTAAATATGTAATATATGATTTATTATAATTTATATTTATGTCCTTTAATTGGGGACTTAAACTTAAATTTTGAAAGTCAAAAACTAAGAAACTAGGTCCATATACCCTGTAAAAGTAAGCAAAGTTGTTAGAAATAATAACGGGCTTGATTTTGCATGGTATCAAATAAAGTATATAATTAAGTAATAATTACAAAAATTCGTGATTAGACCCTTAAGTATTTAATTGGTGCTTAGGTTAATTAAATTTCGAAGGAGTGGACGCGGGATCATCTTTACCACTACTGACTATAGAACCAGACAAGTGTACCTTGCCAATATATTTACAGTTATATATTATTTATTTAATATTATTTATGCATTAGATATTATATTTGTGTGGCTTGGTTGAAGTACTTATTGAGCCTAGGGCCGTTATACGATACTTTGTGTCCGAACAAGATTCGGGTACCAACATCCTCTGTGAAGTCGAGTAGAGTAGTCAGAGAGTCATCTTTACGAACCCATGTTGGTGCAAACATTATTTGCACATCCATCCATAGGACACTGGACACGATATTCATGTTGCAGAGTCTTTTTCGACTTGTTCGTGGTACTTGGACTCTGGATAGGACTACAGGATATATGATATAGTGATAATGATAGTTATACATATTGACTATGACTTGTGCTGATAGTTAGAGGTCATGATCTTGCATGTCTTGATTGAGATATGAGGTTACATTGGGTGGGGAGAGTCTTCACCGTGCTCTGGGCATATTTTACTTATTACTATTTATTGTGTATTAGGCTTTAGGTTTCCTATACGGAATCTAAGATATTATATATATATATATATATATACAACTTCCTCCTGGTTCCCCCATAAGGAGCCTTGAGTGTACTATTAGATTACGGAAGTGTCCCTTGAGATCTTCCGTAAGTACCAGCCCGTAGTACGATACTATACTCTCATTTGCATATCACACAGTTGGTTTTTGTAGCTTTCCCTATTTTTATAACATCATACTGTTTACTTCTGGCTTGAGTATTTATTATACCTTGTTATGTCCCCTGAGGACCTGGATATGGATTATGTCTCCAGGTATTGACGAGGAAGTTTATCCCGAGGTTTACCGGTCAGGAGCTGATATCGGAGCAGTACCAGCAGCCGAGGACAATGTGGTACCGGAGAACTTCTCTTGAGTTCTCAGATTATCTTTATATATGATGCATTGTGATTCTTAGTTATGGATTTGGATATTTTCTCTCTCATTATTTTGATACAAGTTGTTTCCCGTAATATTTATTTATTATATTGTGATAGACAATTTCGTTTATGGTATTGATGGTTGAGACTGGTTTATCATCTTGCCTCTTGTTTATGAATTGATAGATGATATTAGATACGTAGACAATGACATATATTGTAGACCATTTTAGTTATATTACAGCTTAAGTGCACTCTAAAGGGTCCATTAAATTGGGTTTGCCTATTGGAGTTGTGCTGCTGGCCATTGCCACGTGGCTAGTCCCTTGATATTTTAGGACTGGGGTATGACATATCTTTAGGAGCAAAGTGGATCCTTGAACAGCCCAGAGCTTGTCCAGAGTCTTACTGTCGGTAGGAGGTTCTTTTTGCACGCATCCATCAATGTGGATTCAGGAATGCCAAGGGGCTGTTTAAGTGCTACATGTTTGTATCATTCTATATAGTCACGTGCGGACTCCTTCTCCCTTTGATTTATGTCCATAAAGGAGGATATAGTCATGTCAGTTCCTCCATCATAGAACCAAAAAAGGAAGAGTGCCTTGAAGTCTTTGAATGAAGAGATACAATTATCCGAGAGGCTGCAGAACCATTCGTAGGCTACCCCAGCTAAGGCTCCTACAAAGATCTTAGTGAGGAGTGTGTCATCCCGAGGTAGATATCCCGTCATCGAATCAAATTAATCTATATATTGATGAGGAGAGGTCTTTCCGTCGAAAGGGATCATAGATTATGGTTTGCACTTACGCGGGTACAACCTATTTTTTCACTCGAGAGGATATGGTTATCGTACCCTAAGATTTTGTAGTGTATCCCTGTTGCTCATCGAGTCAAGGCGAGCTCGAAGTTCCCGGACTTCCCGAATTGCCTCTTGGGCATCATTTGACGGCGAAGGAGCAGATGATCGTGGCAACGTATGATTGCCACCCACTGAGGGAGCGGTTGCATTTGACTCCCTATTTTTTCCCAGATCCTGGCTTGCTTGTCCTGAGGTCCTTGGTTGTTGTGGGACTATGCTTGCCCTGAGCTCTGGTACCTTCTGGGTCAAAGTCTGCATCAAAGCGCCCATGGTTTGCAGCATGGCTTCGAGTGCGTTAAGGTGTTATCGATTATTGGTTCCCTCATTGTCCTATCTTGCCATGTATATTGTCATCACATGATGGGAGACAGAGGGGACGGTGGACCTTTCACTTTTTGCCTCGGACCCCTGTGTCATATTATCCTCAGGGAAGGTTGGCAGTGCTACATCTTCTTCAGACTTGGAGGGAATTCTAACCCCAGTATTGGAAGCTGCCTCACCTTGACAAAGGTAACTAACTACCCCCATGAACTCAAGCGTCCGTCCCGTGAGAGTCACTGTCTCCTAGGAACGACGGGTTATCATAGAGCTCCGGAGGATTGCTACAATCGACTTGTAGAGTCATCATGGATTTTGGAGAAGCACCACCCCCAGACAATTTTATCCTCAGGAGGGTGCCCAAGAACACACCTTCTATAGGTACAGCTGCTCGCCCACCTTAGGTTCGTCTTCTCGACACGCTGGTTGAGAGCGAAGGGTTGGAGGTACTTGTCTTTTGACCTCCCTTTATGGAGGGAAATCTCCAAGTGGAGTAGCATAAGGCAAAGGACAAATACTCTTCCTCTGGTATTTGCACCTGCTCGCTGAGACACTGTCGGACGGTTGCCCTTGGTTACAGTCGCTGGAATACCGACTGCCAGGCTGCAGGGGATGCTATTTTAGCACAACAGCAGTTGATGACGATGCTGGCACAGTGGTGCCCCGAAGGGGACATCTTCTATGCAGTAGTTATTTTCCTTGCTTTGCGCTTGTGAATGATCAGGTCACACAAATTGGGTGAGGGATGATTGGCCTTCGCACCCTCTTTATGCGTACGGGTAAATCGAGCGCATGGGTACGTAGTTAGTATTTTTACTTCCTGACCTAGGGCTCGTACAAGAACTACCCCCAAGTCATCAATGGAAGACTTTTGTGACTGGCCTATTTCACACGCCCCCGAAAGCCGTCGCATGGGTCAACCTTGTACAACTTCCCGTCAGGAGCACGAACAACAGTTAGCGGAGCATGTTGATAGTTAGTCATCTAAGCAGTTGCTTGAGCTTGGTTAGCTCATGCTGCCCTGGACTTTCTCAACCTAGCGCGCACTGACACATAGTACGAAGAGTCCAAACTTTCTCCTTCTTGGGGGTGGCCTTGGCGACCTACGTCATGCGGAACTTCTTAGGCTTTGCTAGTCTTAGCGAAGGACTGACACTACCCTCAGAAAGTATTTCATCAAAAGCCAGTTAGTCTATGCGCACGACCAGCATCTTCTGGGTGGAACTCAGTTTTGTCGTGTTAGACTGCGTCACGACCTTTTGTTAGTAAAAAAAGAAGTCCCCAGCAGAGTCGCCATTTTTGTTCCATTACAACAAAATATATGAGTTTTACTAAATCAGTTGTGTATATCAAAAACATAGAAAGTACAAAGAGTCCTTAAACAAGAAATCTAGGTACAATTAAAATTCTGGAGAGTGTGATGATGGAGATCGAGTACTGCAGCTGACTCTTTTACTCCGTTCACGATCTGAAGGCGAAAGAACTTTCTAGGTCTCTGGCTCACTGGCACGAAAAATAGCAACTGGGCTCCTGAGTATGCTTTCTTTCTGTTTGCCTTCTTGTATGTGTATGGGAATGCATCCCTATAATTTATAGCCATCTACACTGGATGGCTTATGCGCGCGCATATGCTATGCGCATATATCTACTAGCCGCATGGCCATTCTTAACATAATATAGTTGCAACCGCGAGTGCATGTCATGGAAAAGATGTCACGTGGCATTGGTTAAGATATGTTGTTGATAAAATCTTGGCCAACAACCTGTGTTATTTTAATCCATTGTGTGCGTAACTTGGTCAGCTTTGACACGTGGTCAACATTGGTTGTGGAGAGAATCTCAAGAGTATTCGGTCGCGTGGAGCCGCATGAAGACTGGACCGCATAGGATTTTGGTCTCATATTGGGCCTCATAGAACTTGGCCGCATTGAGGCTAGGCCTTATAGGGACAGAGCTGCATAGGGTCTGAGCCTCATAGAGTCAGAGCTGCATAGATGTTGGGCCTCATAAAGATGAGGCCGCATAAGTTTGTCATATGTCGATGTGGCATTATAAGTCTGCCAAGAGTCATTATTATGCTGACGTGATTCTCTGTCATTTAGTGTGCCAACTTTACTCACAGCTTTCGAAGCGTTCGTGGCACTTAATGCCATATCAGAACTTTATGGACAACAATAAATTATATGTCATAGCATTATGCGACTAATGCTTCCATTGATGTTTGGACCGCATAGACGCCTCTTGAGGATTTGGCTCCTACTATTTTGTAACCACATGAGTTACTAGGCCGCAGGGTTATTGTTGAGTCTATATGGTCTATCTTCATTGAGTTTGAGCGTATGGATTCTTGATGCGTGGCTTTACATTCCATTCTTCTACAAGGGGTTGGAGTCTGGGTAAGGTCACGGGTTTAGGGTTTAGGTTGGCGGGTTTAGGGTTTGGGTTGGTGGGTTTATGGTTGTGTTTAAGAATAGGTTTAGGGTTAAGGGTTGGTGGGTGGGTGTAGGTTTAAAGATGCTCCTTGAGTACAAAAGCATGCATAGCAAATTTTTCTACCATGCAAACAAATTTGCTTGGATTAAATGAAGGAAAGAAGGAACCCTATTATATATATTTATATTAATTTGTTTTGTAAAAATAAATAAGTAATAAATGATAATAATTAAATAAATAAATAAAAAATGAGGGGCCTTGCGTAGATTGTAGTCTTCTAGGGTTTGTTTCATCCATAAAATTTGTGCACAACAACGTCCTGCAACTATATACTCAACTTTCGTAGTTGATAATACAACAAAATTTTGTTTCGTACAGAACCAAGAGACTAATTCCTTGCCTAGAAAATGATAATTGTAGCTGGTACTTTTACGATCAACTTTATATCCAGCAAAATCATCATCTAAATAACCTATAAGGTCAAAGGATGTCGTCTTGGTATACCATAAGCCGACTGTCAAAGTTCCTTTAAGGTATCGAAAGATAAGCTTACCTGCGCACAAATATGATTCCTTAGGGTTAGTCTGATATCTAGAACATAGGCAAACATTGAACATTATACTAGGACAACTAGCAGTTAAATAAAGTAAACTACCAATCATACCTCGATACTTACGTGTGTCGACCGGTTTACCATCTTCATCAAGGTTAAGCTTTGTAGATGTCACCATCGGAGTGCCGATAGGTTTAGCGTTGTCCATGTCAAATTTCTTCAGCAAATCCTTCATGTAGTTCGCTTGATTGATTAAAGTTTCCTGTGAATTATGTTTGATTTGTAATCTGAGGAAGAAGTTAAGTTCTCCCATCATGCTCATTTCGAATTCACTCCGCATACACTTAGCAAATTCCTCAAAAAGTATCTCGTTAGTCAAACCGAATATGATATCATCTACATATATTTGCACTAATAAGAGATTATCATCACGTGCTTTAATAAAACGTGTCATGTCAACTTTCTCTTTAGAAAAAATATTTTCAAGTAGAAAGGATCTAAGGCACTCATACCAAGCACAGGGGGCTTGTTTGAGTCCATAGAGAGCCTTTCGTAACTTTAAAACGTGATTAGGATATTTAAAATCTTCAAAACTAGGGGGTTGTTCTACGAAAACTTCTTCTTTAATAAAAATTATTTAGAAAAATACTTTTGACATCCATTTAAAATAATTTGAAATTATAAAAACTAGCAAAAGCATAAAGCATGCGAATGGACTCAAGTCTCGCAACAGGAGCATAAGTTTTGTCATAGTCAATGTCTTCTTCTTGATTATAGCCTTGAGCTACGAGATGTACTTTATTACGTGTGACTTGTCCATCCTCACTGAGTTTATTTCGGAATACCCACTTGGTACCAATTATTGAGTAATCACTAGGTCTAGAAAGGAGTTCTCAAACTTAATTTCTTTCAATTTTGTTAAATTCCTCTTGCATAGCAGAAATTCAAAACTCATCAGTATAAGATTCTTCAATATTTTTAGGTTCAATTTATGAAATGAAAGCTACATTTGCAATAATATATTTATTTGTAAAATAAGTTCTTTCTCCTTTTGATACACCACCTATTACCAAGTCTTCTGGATGATCAGCCATGAATTGTATTCTCTTTGGCAAACTCTCCAGATAGCTTGTACCGGTTGTTGTATCTTTAGGTGCTTTATTGGACGTTATTTCGACATCTTCGGCATCACTATCACTGGGTACTTGACTTTTAAGCTCATCTTAAATAACGTTAATCGATTCTTCAACAATCAAAGATTGCTTATTGAAAACCCTAAGACATATACTCTTTGTAGCATAACCAAGAAAAATACCTTCATCAGCTTTTAAATCAAATTTATCCAAGTTATCCTTGGTGTTTAAAATAAAATATCGACATCCAAAATTTTTGAAGTAACTAATAGTTGAAGTTCTACCAAACCAAAGCTCATAGGAAGTCTTCTTCGATATAGGTCAAATTAGAACACTATTCAAAATATGGCATATTGTATGTCACACCCATTCCCAGATTTGGTATTCTTGAATTTTTGATATTTAAAATTTTTTTGATAATGAATTTTGTTGTATTTTACATGTTGGTTCTCATTATATATGTTGTATTTTATATATTTTGATTTTGTTTATCAGGAGAGACTACCCAGACCAGTAGTGGACACATTGGCAAGTGCCATGAACCTGTGCTGGGACTCGTATATAGGATGGATACCCAACATGGTTCACTTTTTGGAACCACTAAGCCTATTTTGGGTGGTTGAGATTTTTTTAAAGCGTGTCATGACTTAATCCTATGGCTAACCTCATTTCTCAACTTGGTATATATATATGGTTTTCTCTCTCCTTTCTCATTCTCCCTTATTTCCACTTCCTTTCTTCTTTCTTCTTTCTCCTTCCCTCAAGATCTTTCCATTGGCCGAACCCTAGCCCAAGTCCTAGCCCTAGACTTGGTTCTAGGAAGAGGTTTGTTAGTCCACCAAGGGAAGTACATCTTGCTCAAAGTGGTGAAGACATGATTTCGAATATATATATATATATATATATATATAGTAATTAAAATATGTTTGATGGAAAATTTTCTCCTTGATGTGCTCATTATTTTTAGTTCTTGGAGTTTTAGATTTTGGTAAATGGTTTGGAGTAGATTTGAGTTTCAAGTTAGAGTTTTTTATGGGTTCTATGAGTTTTTTTTTGTTTTGATCTATTAAAACTCATTGTTTTCGATAACTAATAGTTTCATATGATAGAGCATTTGATTTCGTGCAGTTTTGGCTTTTGTTTCACTGGATTTGGACTTAAAATAAATATTTTATGAAGAAAATAAAATTTTCGGATTTATGGAGCTTTTTTCATGGAGTTTGTGCTATTTTGGGACGAAGGAGCTCCATGCGGCCAAGCTATATACGCCCCTTCAAGCATGATGCCTATCTTGTTAGGAGCATGATTGTCTCTGCATATCTGCCCCTAAGCTGAATGCATAGAACATTGAACGCATGAGATTTTTCAAAGAGCAAGTGTCTATGCGATAAGAAGCTCATGCGGCTAGTTGTCCATGCGGCCAGAGTGTATGCGGTCAGCTTGTCATTTGACTTGGAAGCGACATATGTGTCTTTTCCTTGTACTTCTTTTCATGTATATTATTTTATGCTTTTTTTTCTCTAACGTGCATTTATGGCATGTCACATCGGTCACTTCTCTAACCCGTATTTATGACCCATCACTTAGCACTTGTCCCGAAGAGTGGACTTTGCCTTGAGCATGCGTCCAGCTCCATGCGGTCAGTTGCTCATGCGCCTGATCAGTACATGCGGCATGTCCCAAGCACCAGATATAGCTATGCGCCCATACGGCCCTGGTAACCCATATGCACATTTTATTTCACTTAGTTAATGTTTCATGAAATATTTTCATTGAGTGATATGTTATATGTGTTGATCCCAGTGCTTGCTTGTATATAATGGACTTAGTAAACCAGACTGTACTAGACATAGCTACATGCTAGAAACGACCATGCATATGACATAATTATATGTTGGATTAGACTATGTGTTGACCCAATTGAGTTGGAAGTGATATTGACCCAGTACCTGCTAAGTGGACTCAGATCAGTAGATTATTTACCTTCTGCTTGGGAGATAATCTGCAATCACGATCCTTGTTTGGTTTAAGAATTGTAGATCTGCTCTAGAGTGGTTCATATTTTTTGCTTTCGACTGGCATCATTAATTAGTAATCCGAGGACTTTAGAATTAAGGCTCCCAATTAGTTGATTGGTTAATAATCTGTGTACCTGATGTGAGAAGATTCTATGCGATCAAGTGATTCAATATGATAATAAGATTCAAGTGACTGATTTATAGGCCTGACTACCTGTATCTGATTTGATACTCTATTTCGTACTGAGTGTGCTACATAATTTTACTTGTGCACCGAAGTGCAACAAATCTTGCTAGATGTAATATGACTATCTGATCGGCTGGTAGGCCTAATATCCTGACTCGTCTGCTTGTATTCATGCTGATAAATACTGAGGTGCGACATATCTTGTTGCGTGCTATGTGTTACATATTTTACTATTCTATGCTACATGTGATATTATTTGATTTCTCAAGCATGGGCCTCGTAGTTAGTTAGTGATCATAGCGTGGTTAGGTTGCTTGCTTGATTTGTTGCATTACACTTGGAGGAATCCAGATTTAGCTTCGAACAACAATGTAGATTCATACCTAACATACACGTACTACGATGCATCATCTATGGAGAATGATCGTGTGACCACTGTACGAGATTCTATACAACCATAGGGTTAATTAGGTAACTTGAACTGGTAGAAGTATTAGGAGGGAATGGAATCTCGAGATCATGCATGGTAGCTATCGGTAGGATATATGTCCTAGGGCGTCATGTTGGTCCCCAACGGATACTGTATATCATCAATAGTAGTAGAGTGCAGTATCTGGCTATATTATATATTAATACATAATTACTTGCGTAGTGGCCTTACGAGGGACCGGTGCTTACATACTATGTGTTATGCGTTTATTGGCTTGGCCAGCCCGCCTCACCATCAACATGATCTGAGGATTCCAATATTGTATCATTCTTCTGGGATAACCCAGATATCACATAGCAAGCCATAGAACTGATTGGCCGTTATAACTTGACTCTCTATATATGTGCTGGTAGTCTAGGGACATGAACTATTTTGGTACGACGGTTCAACCCTTGTTCTTGTTTGATTGTAGGATTGCGTCAATGTGTCATAATAGGTCATGTATCGATGCTGCATAGTATACCTATATCTTAGCTTGTATTGTGGCATATGGGTTATGGATTAAATTGATGTGTTGTATCTTTGTCGTGTTCATAATTGGTGAGTCGTACCCTGTCTCAGCGTAGTGCAGTACCCCTTATCTTGTTTGGTTGTAGAGGTGTCCTACTACTTCGATGAAAGGTCATAAGCTTTCAGTTGTGGCACGGATTCATATTTTATGTATTTTATTGGTTTTGCTTCATTCACTTTTGCTCCTTTGTGGTACTTTCTCTCGGGGCCTGAACCCGCTGGTTTTGTCTTGCCAGGTTTAGTAGCAGAGCCCGAGGATCCTGTCTTGCATCAGATCGATGGCGCACACCAGGAGAATGTCCGTTGAGAAACTTAAGTGGGTTTATTTTCTCCACTATGAGTATCATTTTGTATTACCTTTTGGCATTAGTCGACGACATTTGTTAGCCGGTTTATTTGGACATTAGTTCATTTACATTATTGTATATTATTCAGATCACGGCTGACTTACAATTATGTACTCTTGACAATGTACTAGTTTATCATTCTGTATAACTGGTTTCATGATCATTCTGATAGAGCGTTAGGGACGCCTAACTGCTTTATCTTACATGTTCATTCTTATTGTTTCTTGACTGATGATTGAGACATAGATGTTCTTGATCCTAGGTGACTTGATTGTAGTATGCACTCCCTTATCTCTAGACAACCTTAGCACATTGTGGGTTACTTTGGTATTTCATAAGGTATGGTTGGCTGAGTCATGCTCCCGCTCTCCAATATTCTGGTTCTGGGATGTGATACAGTATTTACATCTTCAGCACAAAAATATTTTGGAAGATTGAATTGATTCAATATGACTCTAGCCATATCGTCAAGAGTTCTATTCTTCTGCTCCATAATACCATTTTGTTGAGGAGTTCTAGGATAAAAAAATTTATGCAAAAATCATTGGAATCACAAAAGTTTTTAAAATCAACATTTTCAAATTTGCCTCCATGATTACTTCAGATTCGAGTAAAGCCTTTTTTTCGTTTTGTTCTTTTTTGTGAAATATAACTAATTAAAAAAGCCTTATTTTTATTGTAAGAAATAAATTCAAGTAAATCTAGAAAAGTTATCAATAATTACAAAAGTATAAAGCTTACCGCCAAGACCGGCGACTCTGCTTGGTCCAAACAAATTCATATATAATAGTTGAAGTGGTTTAGAGGTACTTACATCATTTATTGATTTAAAGGAAGATCTGGTTGCCTTGTTATTTTCACAATCAACACAGACCATATCCTTCTTGAAAGTGATATCCGGCAGACCTCTTACCAGTTTCTTTGAGGATAGTCTTGCAATTGTGTCCATGTTTGTGCGTCCTAAACGCATATGCCATAGACAACTTTAACTTTGTTAGCATAAAGGCATCTTCCTGCATTTTTAGTATCCTCCAAAAGATAGAAAATATACATATTATCTTCCCTAATGCCTTCCAAAGTAACATTACCAGTTTATCCATCAATTATAGAATATTTTTCTTTCACAAAATTAATGGCATAACCATGGTTAGCCAGGTGACTGATACTGAGTAGGTTATGTTTTAATTCTATTACTAAATATTGTAAAACCCCTATTCCTAGAAATCGTATATACCAATTTTTAATTATTAACTATTAATTTAATTATAGTAATTAGTGGCTAATTAGGAGAAATTGATTTTTATTAATTTTTATTTTAGGGGTTGGTGCACTTAGGGGATTTATGGGACCATCAGAAATTTTTTTTGAATTTATTTCATGTAGGAGACCCTTTGAGCAGTTGCTAGCTTAATGATGTGCATTAATATAAATCTAGAATTTTTTTCTATGAGTATATATATTTAAATAGAAAAGGAAAAGAAAAGAAAAGAAAAAGGAAAAAAAACTATTAACTAACTAAACCATAAACTCCTACCAACCATTACTAACTACCCCTTAGCCATTCAGCCATTGGATGCAAACCACAGCACCCTTTGCTTTGTGAACGCCCCCTCCCCCCTTTTAGCAAATTCTAAGAAACCCCCATGCGGCCTTTAACCCGCCTCCTCTCTCTCCCTTTCATATATATATATATACATATATATATATATATATATATATATATATATATATATATATATATATATAAAACCCTAAACCTAATCATTCAGAACCCTCCTCTTCCCATCTAGAACTAGAGAGCGCCGCCACCGTAGCCGGAGAACCCTGCCAAGCCGTCCAAACAAATCCCGACGACCGCGACCACACATACTGCAGAATTGCGTAGCGAGGTTCCTGTGTTCCGGAGTTGTTTTCCGTCGCCTCGCTCAACCAAACGTCACCCCGTCTTCACCGGTATGCTCACCCCTTAACCCTATTCAATATCTGTGTGATAGTAGACCTTGAACAACGTGTAACAATAGGCAAAAACAGTACCAAAGTTGCCAGAAATAGACCGAATTCTGGGATCGTAGAAAACTGCGGTGATCACCCAAGTCTCCGAGTTCGTATCTCCCACCACAGAGATCTGAATTCGATGATTCTTTTTGGTATGCTTAGACCACTTGACCTAGTTTAATTTCTGTTAAATAACACTAGATTATTAACTGCTGTAGATAGAATTTAATTCGTTGGAAAATACCGCGAACACACTTTTCCAGATTTCCAAAAGTTGTGAAACGGAGCGCGCCCCGCCAAACGGGACCTCCCTGCCGTGTACCAAACGATGCACGCAGCGTAACCGGACACGTAAAAGTTTGCAAAAAATGATTCGGACGCGTGTGCGCGCCGGAATCAACCCGTGTCCGCGGACAAACCCCGTGTAGCAACTTTTATGAAAGTCGCGCGCATTTTCTGCACGCTCGTCAGATTGCGACGAAACTTATGCCACAGGACTCGTGGTAACACGCTGGTCCTGTGACCCAATTTTTATGCAATTCTGAGATAGTTGACTAAGTCGCCAATTGGCGGGTCCCACGGTTGACTTTTTGGGCAAAATTGTGTTCGGCCCATCGGAATCCACATTTAGACATACCGTTGGGTTCGTATTGACATCTAGAGTTTGTTTGACCTATAATTTGTTCTATTTAGAGACTGATATCCTTGGCACGCTTTTCGGTACAATGGCCCACATGTGGAGCCCGCTTTGACCCAAAATTACCGTTTTGCCCCTGTGTCCAAATTGGACGAAGGGAAAGTACTTTTTAGATATTTTGCTTATTCTAGGAACGTTGGTGATGTTTATTTCAGCATTCGGAGATATTTGTTCTGAGGTCGTAGCTTCTGATCCTGTGTGCTTGACTTCTGGATAGTACACCTTGCAGCTTTCTTACCAGACAAGATACATTGCCAAATTATTTACAGTATTTTGCATGCTTAGTATATTTTTATATATTTATTGTATTTCTGTTTATTCATTGCATGTGTAGTTTCTTTCAGTTATTACTATATATTAGATATGTTGACACACACACACACTTGACACTTAGTATCATAGAGGACAATCAGTAGGCGTATGGGCTTTAACCACTCTGGTAAACCGTAGTAACTAGCACGCACTATGGTGGTCGTGTCCGATGGTCGCTTCCCCTGAGGTATGTCGATTGATGGAGTCACGAGGGTCGCTACCCCCGAGGTCTGTCGGCTGATGATGTCACTAACGTGTGTGTGAGTGTGAGATTTAGATCGAGTAGCCTACTTTGCCTATACGTCGAAAAGTTATCCTCATTTGCATTCATATAGATTGTCTTATATAGCGTACTTACATATTTTCTACCTATTATGCATGTTTACTGTATTCAAATTGGCTTGCTGTTCTGTATCTTGTTACGTCCCTCTGAGGACCTGGTCCCCTTCCAGGTGTATCTATTCTTGAGTATTTGTAGGAGCGCAGATTCGGATGGTTATATATGTTTCGAGGATGTCTTCTCTCCGAGCCCCATGACTGTTAGCTGGTATTCTTATATTGTGTTTATTGTGTTGTACCTTTACCTTCGAGTTGGTAGTGGATTTGTTTCCATCCAACTATCATCCTTAGATACTTATATTGAGATCTAGTTTCATAAATACTGGTTATTTATTTATATTGATTTTCTGTGGATGAGATTTAGATTATACCCTGTGACTTGTGACTTATGTTTATACCACTTGTGGATTGATTTTCATATTACAGCGTACGTGTGAATTTTGGTTTCCATATATTGGAGTTGCCATATCCATACAGCTGGCATGCTTACGTGTTCCTAATCCTACGTATTTTGGGACTGGGGCGTGACATGTTTTTGTGGTGGCCCATGCAGGTCGAGAGCATATTGTCTCGGTTACGTCACTGTACCGAACAAGCCTGCACCTAGGACTAGAGTATAGGATCTCATCCACATTGACTACGACTCATCCTCCTTCCAATCCATTCCATTTGAATAATTGTATCCTGCTTGATTTTTGTGCTTCCCAAATAGTTCTTTGAGTATAGCCTTCTGCTAGAATATAGGAACCCCTGTTATTAGGATGATATTTAGGGTAGCACACCTATTAAGAATACAACGAGAATATAGACACACCACTAAGTTTAGAATATCTAATGAACCCTAGAATTCCTTATCTCTAGAATTGGTTTACCATTACCCTCTGATGTATTATGGAGACTTGAGAGTAGTATAGACACTACTAGAGTTAGTTAGAAGTTTACCATAGTGTTTTACCCTAGTATTGAGGAACTAATAGAAAACCAAAATTTAATATTATGACTGAACCTAACCTTCATAGTTAGATAAGTATTGGAGAACTAAAAACTTATATCATTGTCTTATTATTAGTAGACAGCACCTTAGGAAGCCTAGAGGATTGTGAACAACACTTTTTTCTTAATCATACCTCGAACAAAGCAACTAGCATACCACTCCCTCTTAGAAAACTATGATGCTATCTAGAGCCTCTATTTTAATTTCGTATATTGTTCCTTTGCGACCTTAGCGTTCGCTAATTGTGCGACGACTAAATTTTGTTCTTCTATTCTTCATTTTTTAACTCGTGCCATCTGACGCTTCTGATTGTAGGCCAGGTGATTTATTCTGTGTTAAGGACATATAGTTGCTGGGATTATAGTTGTAAATGTTAAATTTTGAATTTGTGTGCTTAGTAGTTAGAACTTGATGGTTTAAGCTATTCTTGTAGATTGAGACCTGGTGCTTATACCTTAGCTTTAAATTGCGTAACATGTACCCCATCTCAATACGAGTAATATTCCCTTTCCCTTGAGGCCAGTAACTGTTCCATTCTTACTATTGACACTTGCACTAAGACTAGGACTTAGGACGACCATGACCTATGTAATGTAAGAGGATACCCTAATAAGTACCAAGATCTTTCCCTAACAATAGTTTATACTTTATTTACAAGGACCAAGTTATTCTGAAGTATTTTCTCAAGGCAATTACAGTATTAGTTATTGTTATAAGTTGGGTAGTATACCTCACAACATAGTATCACATAGTCTTTTGACCTATTATTGAAGCGTGATTGAACAATATTAACTGTATGCTAGCTTAGGACGACAGTGTTTTTTTTCAGACTGTAGAACTTAGAGGCTATACCCCTACTTTGTCGACTATTGACTTAGACAATGAATTAGTATGACAACTGTAGAGATTATGGACTCTTATCTTTTGTGAACTTGAATTGTTATGTACCTTCTTTCATCATAATCCAGCGTAGTTATGTTTGTTGTACTACCTTGACTTATGTTGCTATTATAGCCTAGTTTTTGCAAGCTTATTCTTTTATCGAGCTTGCTCATGACATATGTATTATTGGGTGCACACAATGATACAATTGCCTAATCAGAATTGGTGTATAAAGGTCTAGCTAACCTTAGTGCGCCTGGTTCGCTCTTTGCATGACTACTTTACGTGGATTGAGATATATGGTAGTAGATGAAAATACTTGCCCCTAAACATGTCTGACACATCGTATCGGTTACATAACTGTACTGATACGAGCATATAAATAGGAAATTACCAAAAATAGGATTTCAATCCACAACTGTCCTAACAACTCCTTTTTTGAATTATTTAATCTTTTTTGAAACTCGTACTTGTATTCTATCACCTTCACCTTGAATTCTTTATTATTGCTCTCCGTCTTCCTTTATTTCGGAAAGACGAAACCTCGTGCTGGTATAAGTTGACAATAATAGTACTAGATATACCCCATAAGGCTAATCACATGACTTAGTGACTCTCTTTTATAATTGATTAAGGGCATATCATAGATGATATGTTGGTGTTAAAACTTTAAGGATTGAATAACATGATTAAATAATTTGAGGAATAGTTTTCCTAGATGTATAGCCTTAGGTGATAGATGGATGAATTTTAAGTTCGGTAGATTGTGAACCCTCACCCAAAATTAGACCTACTTGGCTGAGATAGTGAGACTAAGGTTAGATTGAGTCCAGTTAGAGATAGAACACAATATTTTTATTTTATTCTTGCAATAATTATATCTCTTAGCGCACCTTATCGTGCTCCGATAATTGGAGCACTACACTAGCCACTGCCTTCCTACAAATTCCACACCCTTATCCTAGACGTGCCCATCATCCAATTCTCATCTTTGTGCAATTTTTTAATTGTTGGGCGCTTTCATGCAAAAGAGCATTTAGGTGTCCACACCATTGGATATGACACATGAAGAAACCTATTTTTCGCTCATGTGGATTTTTCCATAATTTTTCGGGATGTGCAACGCGCAACATCGCCCACCCCTTTTAAACCTGGCCTTGCATTTTAAATAATGTAAATCTTATACCATCCTTGACATTCTATCGTGGCTTAATTTTAATTTCGAGGACAAAATTTTTATAAGTTGGGTAGAATGTAAAACCCCTATTCCTAGAAATCGTATGTACCCTTTTTTAATTATTAATTATTAATTTAATTGTAGTAATTAGTGGCTAATTAGGATAAATAGATTTTTATTAATTTTTATTTTAGGTGTTGGTGCACTTAGGGGATTTATGGGACCATCAGAAATTTTTCTGAATTTATTTCATGTAGGAGACCCCTTGAGCAATTGCTAGTAATGATGTGCATTAATATAAATCTAGAATTTTTTTCTATGAGTATATATATATATATATATATACACGTATATATTTAAATAGAAAAGGAAAAGAAAAGAAAAGAAAAAGGAAAAAAACAATAACTATTAACTAACTAAACCATTAACTCCTACCAACCATTACTAACTATCCCTTAGCCATTCAGCCGCTGGATGCAAACCACAGCACCATTTGCTTTGTGAACGCCCCCCCCCCCCCCCCCCCTTTTAGCAAATTCTAAGAAACCCCTGTGGCCTTTAACCCGCCTCCTCTCTCTCCCTTTCATATATATATATACATATATATATATATATAATTCATCTAAAATCCTAAACCTAATCATCCAGACCCCTCATCTTCCCATCTAGACCTAGAGAGCGCCGCCACCGAAGCCGGATAACTATGCCAGGCCGTCCAAACAAATCCCGATGACCGCGACCACGCACACTGCAGAATTCCGCAGCGAGGTACCTGTGTTCCGGAGTTGTTTTCCGTCGCCTCGCTCAACCAAACGCCACCCCGTCTTCACCGGTATGCTCACCCCTTAACCCTATTCAATATCTGTGTGATAGTAGACCTCGAACAACGCTTAACCATAGGCGAAAACAGCGCCAAAGTTGGCAGAAATAGACCAAATTCTGGGATCGCAGAAAACTACGGTGATCACCCATGTCTCCGAGTTCGTATCTCCCACCACAGAGATCCGAATTTGATGATTCTTTTTTGTATGCGTAGACCACTTGACCTAGTTTAATTTCTGTTAAATAACCCTAGATTATTAACTGCTGTAGACAGAATTTAATTCGTTGGAAAATACCGCGAACACACTTTTCCAGATTTCCAAAAGTTGTGAAACGGAGCGCGCCCCGCCAAACGAGACCGCCCCGCCGTGTACCAAGTGTACCAAACGGTGCACGCAGCGTAACCGGAAATGTAAAAGTTTGCAGAAACTGATTCGGACTCGTGTGCGCACCGAAATCAGCCCGTGTCCGCGGACAAACTCCGTGTCGTAACTTTTGTGAAAGTCGTGCGCATTTTGTGCACGCTCGTCAGATTACGATGAAACTTATGCCACAGGACTCGTGGTAATGCGCTGGTTCTATGACCCAATTTTCACGCAATTCTGAGACAGTTGACCAAGTCGCCAATTGGCGGGTCCCACGGTTGACTTTTTGGGCAAAATTGTGTTCGGCCCATCGGAATCCACATTTGGACATACCGTTGGGTTCGTATTGACATCTAGAGTTTGTTTGACCTATAATTTGTTTCATTTAGAGACTGTTACCCTTGGCATGCTTTTCGGTGTAGTGGCCCACATGTGGACCCCGCTTTGATCCGAAATTACCGTTTTGCCCCTGTGTCCAAATTGGACGAAAGGAAAGTACTTTTTAGCTATTCTGCTTATTTTGGGAACGTTGGTGATGTTTATTTCAGCATCCGGAGACATTTTTTCTGAGGCCGTAGCTTCTGATCTTGTGTGCTTGACTTCTAGATAGTACACCTTGCAGCTTTCTTACCAGGCAAGATACCTTGCCAAATTATTTACAGTCTTTTGCATGATTAGTATATTTCTGTATATTTATTGTATTTCTGTTTATTCATTGCATGTGTAGTTTTTTTAGTCATTACTATATATTAGATATGTTGACACACACACTTGACACTTAGTATCATAGAGGACAATCAGTAGGCGTATGGGCTTTAACCACTCTGGTAAACCGTAGTAACTAGCGCGCACTATGGTGGTCGTGTCCGATGGTTGCTACCCCCGAGGTATGTCGATTGATAGAGTCACGAGGGTCGCTACCCCCGAGGTATGTCGGCTGATGATGTCACTGACGTGTGTGTGAGTGTGAGATTTAGATCGAGTAGCCTACCCTTGCCCATACGTCAAAAAGTTGTCCTCATTTGCATTCATATAGATTGTCTTGTACAGCGTACTTACATATTTTCTACCTATTATGCATGTTTACTGTATTCAAATTGGCTTGTTGTTCTGTATCTTGTTACGTCCCTCTGAGGACCTGGTCCCCTTCCAGGTGTATCTGTTCTTGAGTATTTGCAGGAGCGCAGATTTGGATGGTTACATATATTTCGAGGATGTCTTCTCTCCGAGCCACATGACTGTTAGCTGGTATTCTTATATTGTGTTTATTGTGTTGTACCTTTACCTTCGAGTTGGTAGTGGATTTGTTTCCATCCAACTATCATCCTTAGATACTTATATTGAGATCTAGTTTCATAAATACTGGTTATTTATTTATATTGATTTTCTATGGATGAGATTTAGATTATACCCTGTGACTTATGACTTATGTTTATACCACTTGTGGATTAATTTTCATATTATAGCGTACGTGTGGATTTTGGTTTCCATATATTGGAGTTGCCATATCCATACGGCTGGCATGCTTCCTAGTCCTACGTATTTTGGGACTGGGGCGTGACAAATATACATCTTTTATTACAGGATAAGGAGGAATACCAATGTTACCATTACCTATGATATAATCTTTAATATTGTTACCGAAGGAGACGTATCCTTCTTTCTTCATTGATAGCGTTGCAAATATGGTTGCATCACCAGTCATATGTCATTAGCAACCACTATCGAGAATCTACTTGCTTCTAGCATGCAAGAGTCGGTCCACCTACAACACAAGTTGGAGATGTAACATTTGGTACCTATTTCTTTGAGGGTCCTGATATGTTAGCTTTTTGGAACCCAAAAATATACATTCATATATACCAATTTTCTAATTTTGCACGGTCGTAAAATATATCCTTTCTGACCACAATAATGACAAGTAGCAGTAGTGTTAGTACTTGGTGTAGTAGTATAGATATGAGAATGTGAAGTAGTGCGTTGTGTCTTTCGTAGAAACTTGTAATAAAATACGTGATTGTGTGAAACATTTATTTTGCTTGCAGGTGTCTTGTTGCAAGTGCTCTTGTGTTTAGTCGTGTATCTCGTGTTAGACTGAGTAGTAGGTTGTACGACCTGTTTCCCTAATCTAATCTCTAACTTTTTAGAGGTAGCATATATTTTATCATATTTAGCAGTAAGAGCATCAATTCTAAGTACAGCTATATTCTTTTTCTTTTTCTCTATCTCATAATCTTCATTGAGCTTTGCATATTCTTGTGCCTTTTTCTTAATACAATCTTGAGCATCATGCAAACTCAACTTAAGTGCATATAGTTCTTCCCATCTTTTGGATTTTTTTTCTTGAGCGAAGACATTTCATCTCATTAGTGGAAGGTGTCTCTCTAATCTCACTTAGTAAGAGTGATTGTTTTTCATACTCAGCTTGTAGTTCCTGATATCCTTCCTAACTTGTTTGTACTTATTCCTCCCCTTTCTATGATATTGTAATAAATTACTAAAAGTATGAGATAATTCATCAAAGGTAAAAAAATTACCTGATCGAATGCCATTAAACATATGTTTGCAGCATTACGAGAATTTTCTTCTTCTTCTGAGTCGCTAGCTTCACTTTCGTGTCATATGCTTGTGTTAGCATATTTACGCGAAGATGATCCTCTTTTACTTGACCGTTCATAGCGATTCCCCTTCTTGCTTATAAGGAAGTCTTTATTTATATGGCCTAACTTCTTGCAGTTGTAGCACACAGGTTTTTTATCGTTGTCATCTTTGTAATCCTTCTTCTTTTGGTTTGATCTTTCAAACTTCAAGAATTTTCTGAAGTTCCTGGAGACTAGGTACATTTATTCATCATCTGAACTGTCATCCTTACTTTCTTTGTCGGAGAACTTCTTGTGATATGCTTTGAAAGCTTTGGTCTTCTCCTTTAAATTTGGTTCTTTGAACTCCTTGAGGTCCAGCTCATATTCATCAGTTTATCCATGAGTGTCTCAAGAGTTATAGTAGTGAGGTCGTTCCTTTCAATGATTACAGTAGCCTTGGGGTTCCAGTTCTTGGTAAGTCCCCTGAGCAGCTTGTGTATCTTTTCGTGATTGTTGTAATCATTACCAAGAGAAGAGAGAGGATTAACAATATCAAGAAAACGAGTAAACATTTGTGTGATGGTCTCATTAGATTTTATTTTGAATGCCTCATATTCCTATGTAAGTCTACTAATCTTGGATTCCTTCACTTGTGAAGTTTTTTCATGAGTTACCTCAAGAAGTTTCCTAGACTCATGTGAAGTATTGCAAATAGATACTCTATTGAACTCAGTCCTATCTACAACACAAAATTATGCATTAATAGCTCTACCATCAAGACTGACTTGTTTCTTTTCTAGATCAGTACATTTATCATTAGGCTTTTCTACAAGTTTACCATCAACAACAATTCTTACAGTCTTTTTGTAGCCATCAATAACAATTGACCATAGACCAAAATCTAGTAACTTGAGACAGAAACTCATATATGTTTTCCAATGCATGTAATTGCTTCCATCAAATAGGGATAGCCGATTTGTGGACTGGCCTTCACCATTGTTGGTGCAGATAAATTTTATTGTTACCATAAGTAATACTCTAGGATGTTAGTCCTATATCAAGAGAACTATACTCTGATACCAATTGAGGGACCATTATGGCAGCTCTAGAGGGAGGGTGAATAGAGTACAGCAGAAATAATTATCCAATAAAATTTAAGGGAAGGCACCAACTAAACTATAGCAGTAATATAGCAAGTATATGTATGGAAAGTAAATTTTAAAGCGCAAACACAAACACCGAGATTTTATACTAGTTTTTCTCGTGGAGGACTAGTCCAGTCCCGAGAACTCTTGCTCGAAATTAAATTCACTATTATTACAAATAGCGAATACACCACAAGCTTTGATCTGAATGCTTGCCGACTTCTTACAACCGCGTGCTTTGATCCGAAAGCACGCCGACTTCAAGACTTTGCGAAAGCAAATTTGAATTTTCAAGCTTGTTATAACTCGAGACAGATTTCTAACCGATATCACACTTGGCACTAGAAGGTTGGGGAGTTATCTTGGGAATAGAAAAGTTTAGGTTCTGAGTATATCTTAGAATATAAAAGAGAAGATAAGAATTGCTTGATGAGAATGGTATTAAATTCTCTTATATTTATAGGGTTTTCTTAGACCGGGTTCGGAGAGAGTTCGGTCCTAAAACATTCATAAATTCGAACGTTAGGAGCTTGGGTCATTCGGAAGAGAAGTCTTACTATGGTTTCAGTTTTACCCTAACTGAGTTCGGCCAGAGTTAAGGGTGAACTCGATCCGAGTTCGCGTAGTCAGTTTCCAGAATGTCTTTAGTTGGTTTCAGGCATGTTTTGACTTGGTTTGGGATAGGTTTTTGTTTGGATTCGAATGTTGGTTAGGTTTGGGTTTAGGTAGGCTTATTTTCAGTGGACTTTGGACTTTGAATTAGGGTGCATCTAGTTGCCAAAATGCGATCCGATTTACATAAGTCCTAGGCTCAAAATAAAGTGTAAAATACAGAAAAAAATGTAAAATATAACTACACAAGTAAAGTAGCAGCTTGACATTGTCACAGTGACGCAACATCAGTCTTCCGTTGAACCACTTGATCTCTAGTTTAGTAAATTATCAAAATCAGGTTGATCATGACCAGATAGGCCAACACAAAGTGTGCCATCAAAGCGCCACTTTGCGCCCTTGAGTCCGAGTCGTTTAGCTCCTAAGAAAAAAAATTCAAAAGAGTAAAAAAAAACATAAATGCTTTCTTGAGGAGTTTAGCCTTAGTCCTACTAGAAAAATATTCCACACGGCACCCACCCTTGGACCACAACCCCATGTACATCTCTCAACATCCACATGGTATTATATTGAGATACCCACTTGGAGTATTTTTCAATGTGGGACTCTCTTTCTAGCATTGAGAGAGAAAAATCTCTCCTAAGCAAAGAAAAAATTCCAACAAGATGGAGGTGTTGGCTTGTAGTGTAGAGGCTAGTTGGAAGGGAGTATAGTGATGGTGAAGAAGAGGTTCTAAGTAAGCTAAGATGATTATTTATAATCATCAAGGTTCTTCAACCCTTTGAGTTCTTTTTCTTACATTGTAATTTTAACTATTCACATATGGTTATAAATAAGCTAGGGTTCTTATTTATGATATCTGTCGCAATTTGTTATAGTTACTATAGTTTTTTTTTCGTAATTTACTTTAATGGTTACAATTGCTACAATTTGTTATGAATTGTTCTAAATGGTTATAACAAGAATACATGATTATGGTTAATTTTAAATTGTTATGTCCGTCATATATTTTTAAGAGAGAAAAAAAAATTGTAATTAGCTAAATAAAAAATTTGTAGATGAAAGAATGGAAGATGAGACGGTTTACAACCTTAGGTAAAAGAAAAAAGAAAAGAAAAAGAACATTACAGTCATTTAATGTATTTTAAGAAATTATGAAATAAAGTGGATGGAATGAGAAACTAGTAGAGAAAAAATAAATACTTGTCAAGAGAGGGGTACCATGTTTCAAAAAGTTGAAGGGAGCATTGCAAAATTTTCGGATATATAAAATATAAAATTTGATGCGGCCACTAGTCCCCCTTGGATCCGCCTAGAGCCTAGTATGCGATGAAGTCATATTATCACCTTAGGTGTTATATTATTGAAATCCAGGATGGAATAATATTGGAATCATCAAAAATTTCGAACTCCCTACAGATGCATCATCCTCTAGAACTATTTAGTGGGGGGAGGAATAGAATGAAGAGGAGATGAAATTTCAAAGTTGATAAATAAGTTGGACACAGTTCATGATCACACCTAATCAAGAGATCAAGACAGCTTTTAAGTACTGCTGATCCAGAAGAAAAAAAATGGGAGACGTACCAACCACAGCAGCAGCAAGCTACGCTAAGCAAGGACGCTCATGTGCACCAACCCATTTGTCCTCGTCTACGATAAACAACTCTCAACAAGCAAAATGGACAGATGGCCCAATCCCAATGTCATCCTTCCTCTCATCTTACTTGCTTACTTTCCTTACATCCCAACCACTACGAGACCAAACCATCCACATTAAACATTAACCACTACAGTGCATTTTCCTGCGACTTTGATATCATTATAATAACGCGCGCAACAACTCTTCAATTATGATGTATTTAAGAAAGGGTTAGGTCCCATATTCCTACCTAAAAGGTTCTCTTGCGAAGAAGAAGGAATAGGAATAGGGATAGCCAGCCAGCGGCAAGCAAGAGCTTGATCCCTAGCTAGCTAGTTCCGTTCATCATGGGGTTGGGAGAGATGCTCAAGTCCGCCGCGTCAAAATCTCTGGTCATCAAGATCAACCTCACCTTCCTCGCCGTCTTCCTCATCGTCTACCTTGCTCTCCTCCTCCAACCGCCGGCTCTCTATGAGAAAGTTAATGCCAGCTCCAGCACCGTCCACTGCTCTTTGCGTGAATGCATCATGAAGAAGGTACGGTGAGTACTGCACCAAATATATATATCTGTGTAACTAAACATGCTAATATATATCCACGTACATTGTTCGTATTTTATATTATTTGGAAAGGGAAACTATAGTCTTCCAATTGTGTGCTATATTGAAAATAACAAAAAAATTAAATATTAATTTTTTACTTACTTGTGAAAAGAAAACAACAAAAATTCTTAATTTTTTATGTGTAATTACCAAACTATCCATATTAAAATTAAGGATCGTAAACATAGACAAAAACTTCTACGAAGAAACCTCAAATTTTCTTATTATATATTAGCATATAAAATTACATAACTATTCATATTAAATTTAATAAATGTAAACATAGATAAGGATATATTTGGAAGAAGAAAAAAATTTGAGGATGAAGCATAAACTTTTCTTTTATATATATATATATATATATATATATATATATATATATATATATATGCACTTGTACTGCATATTATTTGGGAATACCAAACAATAGTTTTTTTAAAAAAAATTTACTAAGTGAGAAGAGCAAACTTTCTTAATTATTTACTACTTGAAAAAAGTAAACAACAACTCTTTCAAAAAAAATTTCTTTTTCTATACGTAATTACATATCTACCTATGTTAATTAGTAAACATAGATAAATATATTTTTGAAATAAAAACATATGGGTAAAATCTAGTAGTATACGTAGAGGAGCATGCATGATTGATTTAATGAAATTGGTACTAATATATTGATACTATGCAGGTGGAAGATAGAATTATGAAGAGAAAGGGGAAGACTACGATCCCGGCAATCTTTAACAAAACAGTGCGCGGAGATCGGCTGCGAGTCGGGATAGTAAACATGGCGGCGGAGGAGTTGGACTGGGGATCAATCGGAGGAGAAGCGGTGGCGGTGGGGTTCGAGCCCGTGTCCGGAAATTTGGAATGGAAGGACCTGTTCCCGGAGTGGATCGACGAGGAGGAGGAGAACGAGGGGACGTCGTGCCCGGAGATCCCGATGCCGGCGGATCTGTACTCGAAGGCGCCGGAGGACCGGCTGGACGTGGTGGTGGCGAGAATCCCGTGCCGCCAGCCGGAGGAAGGGTGGAACCGGGACGTGCTCCGGCTCCAGGCGCACCTGGTGGCCGCCAAGGTGGCGGCGGGGAGAGGGAGGAGGGATGGGAGCGGGAAGGTGCGGGTGGCGGTGAGGAGCGAGTGCCGGCCGATGATGGAGATCTTCAGGTGCGACGACGTGGTCGGCAGGGAGGGGGACTGGTGGATGTTTGAGGTGGATGGGGACAGGCTGGAGGAGAAGATGGACCTCCCTGTTGGCTCCTGCATGCTCTCCATGCCCTTGTGGCAGAAAGGTACGTAGCACCGTAACTTTACGTATTTTATCATATATATACATACATACCAATTCACATACACATACATACATGCTTCTTCTATTGTTTTATCAATTTGTAAAGAAGCAATAATTAGTACCGTTGATTAAAGCACTATTTTGCACACAACATGGGGCAATGGACAAAAGCATCTTGACCTAACATTCTAGATTGAAGTCCAGATATAGTACATGAGATTTGTTCGTATGAAATTTTATTTTTTAAGAAATAGAAAGAGAAGAAGTAGTAGTTCAAGAGAATCGTATATTTGCATATCATAATAATATATTATGTCAGTCGTTTGACGGAATTGAACAAGTCGGCCTGACAAAAATTATGTAGCGCAATATTTTTTGGTCTGGCCAAAATTAAGTTAGTGATACATAATACAACCACCCAAAATAAACTGTTAATATATAAATATATATATATATATATATATAATTTGTTCACACGAAATTTTTCGTTTTTGTCCAAAATATTTAGCCGCCCAGCAGGGCCGGGCCATATCTTAGTCGAATTGTCTCAGTTGTCGAAGTCAATAATGGTTGGTGGAGGGATGACTTATAATTAAAGCTACGAGTTTATATTATATTCATAAAATAAAGAGAAAATAGCTCAATCATTTTGGTGTAGCGTGGGGAGAGTGGTAAGTAGTCATGTCAGATTAGTGAGTGGTCTATTTCCTTCCTTTTAGTGCTCATCAGAGGCTCTTCTAATCAAAAGGCAAAAGCCACATTTTATAAATATGATGATCATATCTGGGAGGTATGAAGTCCAGTAACCCTTTTCACAACTCCCATGAGCACTAAACTTGTTTAAAAAGAAAATTATATATAATAAATTAAAAGCAAAATTTAAATTTTTATTTTTAAAAAAAAATAGTGCTGCTAAAATCTCAATTGAAAAAAAATCTCAATGTGAGGTATTTGTTCGTTATGTTATTTACGTGCAACATATCAAATACTAATTATTAATACCTAAACTAATAAGTTAAATAATTGGTATTAATAAATAAATAATTACTAATTTGGTTGGATAATTAATTATTTTTTGTTATTTTATAATATAATTTTCTAGTTTTTCATCTCTACATCTAAATAACAAAAGTATGAATTTATCACTTCCAAGTTTTACACTTTCAGAATATATATATATATATATATATATATATATATATATATATATATATATATATATATATATGTGTGTGTGTGTGTGTGCGCGCGCGCGCGCGCGTGCAGCATCTCGATTTTATACTTTTACACTTATGTCCACTTCAAGCATCCAAATAGGCACTTGAAGAAGACGTATGACAACGAACCCAAATGAACAATTCTATAAAATAAAATAAAATCTTAATTCATTTAATTTAGGTAGATGTTAAAAATATCGTTATTAATATATCAAATACTAATGTAGGTTTTACGATTTACATAATCTAATTTTTAATCTAGCTGAAAGTTGGTTATAATTTTCATTAACAAATCAAGTAACTTCAGGTTTTTCAAATGTAGGTAGTATATGTAGATTAAATAACTTTTGGCTTTCAAATTGTATCTTAGCTAGTATCTTTAGTTTAAATAAGCTTATACCAAAATCAGAAATTCTAAATTGATACTAAATAATCTACACTTAAACGGAAACAATGATAGTCTAATTTACTTAATTAACTATATATATAATAAAGCAAAATGGTCTTTTTTTTTTCAAATAAAAAAGAATAAAGAATATCACAATTAAAATATAGAAGGTATATCTAATGGTTGGAAATATGACATGTATATATATTAATAAAAAAAAACTCAAACTAATAAAAATATTACTAAATGATATAAATAATAAGAAAATTGAAAATTGGAATTATTTTAAGTCAAAATAGCATCTACATGGCTTTTTAGCCAAGTAAATGCTATTGGCTTTAATAAAGAATATTTAATAATTCACTAGTCAAAATATAATTTGTAGAAAAAAATTATTATTTTAAGCGAATAGCATCTACTTGAACTGTTATATATATAGTTGAACTCTGTTAAATATTTTAGGAACTAAGTGCCATATATCATTTAGAATCCCAACTACAGTCGGGTATTCTAAATTCACTCATATATTATATATAAATCACGGTGATCGTAATCTAAAATAATATCCAAACTTTGTTTCTATAATCCAGTTAGACAATTCCCATCTTAAGTTCTCTTGTTACTTAGGAAGGATTAGTAACAGATTAATAGTTGGGGTTACAATAACTTTAGTAACATTGACTTGTGTCATGTGACATTGGTCTTAAGTTCTCCAAGAACCGTTGTTAGAAAAAAAATATATTCCACGAACCTTGACAAGTTCTAGGGAGAAAAAAAAACTTGAACAACTTAAGTGGGTCCCAACTAGCAAAAGCTTATGTTCTTGGGGTTGCAAATTCAATTCTTTTTCAACTAAACACAATATTTGAGAAGAGGGGACACAAACTTGATGAATTTGGTTATGATATCGATAACATAGGTTTTTTTTTTTTTTTTTTTTTTTCCGACTTCTTCAAGTTTTACCGTTAAAAAAACATAATATATATTAGCCTGGGCCAGACTTGTGGACGATTACCACATGCAACCAGAATAGAAAGTATAGTATGAGTGGGACATGTCATATTTTGAAGGACTATGCTATGACTATAACCAAATGCCTACAATCTCTTACAACTGTGACGTCACGTAGCGACCACGTAACGTCCGTCCATTAGAGGAGAAAAAAGATGTGAGACCCGATGGCTGTTCAGGTGGTCGTCACGTGGCAGAAACGTCACGTGGCAACCGTTCATTGGAGGAAGAGGTAAAGTCGGATGTGACCCACATAGCAGGGAGTAGAGAGGATTGTAAAAAAGTTGTAAGCATTTGGTAGTAAACTTAGCATTAATGTATTTTGAATGGGATGAAAAGTTCACTATAGTTTAATCTAATTCGTAGTGGTCTATTTGCTCAAATTGTCCGGAGGGTCAAAACAAACTTTATACTGTAATAAAATTTTAAATTTCGCACTACAATTACAAAGTAAGAATAGAAGTTTAAAAAAACACCTGTCTTTAACATATTGATGAATATAAATTTTATGTTGCTACTCCTATTAGTACATTTATCAAAACATATTTTATATTTATCAATATATATTTTAAATAAAAGGTCCATCAATAAAATGTGATCGTAGAAGTGTTCATCTAAAATACTGATTCATTAACATATTAACATGTATTTTTATTCTTCTGACATATATTAATAAAATATTTGAAATAATAATAAAAAAATTATTGTCCTTCGATAGAAAGGATAAAGGTCCCTATAATATTAAAATGGTGTCATAAGTCCCTAGACTACCCTTTAAAATTATTTGGGTTCCTGACTTTACACGACTTCCCGAAACTATATACACCATAAATTTGATGTAGTACATAGAACGAAAGTAGAACCATTTTTCCTACAAAAAAAGATTTCCATAATGAATGTGATTATTCTCATGTACCCATTTATCCCTACAAAATTTTTAATAAGAAAACCTAAACTCTATAATTAGTAAGTATACAAATATTAACTTAATGGTTTATTATCATCAAAATCTTTAATTAATTAAACCATAAAATGTATGCTTGTCACTTTACACGATAATTACTTCTTTTATATTGTTATCATAACTTTGTTCTAAATTTAGAACTTTATAATGCATTTGTAACTTGTACGTTGTATATAATTGTTATTTACACTAAAATTGTAAAATCTCACTTTCATAATGAATAAGAGTCTTGTTGCGAATAAAAATATAAGATATGTCGAAATTCATGAATTTAGATATTTCCATATTTAGGATTTTTTTTTTTAAATTATTTTTGTTCTTAGTCGGCTTTATTTCTACTTTCATTGTAAAAAAAAAAAAAAATGTAGTGACTATCATGAGGCAGAGGAGACCTGTTCGATATAGACCATTTACTTAAGTAAACGACACAAAAATTTAGTGGCATCCTCCTAAGTTCCAAGTTAGACACTTTTTATTTTTAGTATATAAAATTGAAACTAATATTAAGTTATACTGATGTCTAGATATATTTCCTAATAAATATTATAAATAAATTATTTCTATAGTATATTTAGATAAATGAGTTGTTAGCAATATAATATTGCCATCCAAATAGTAGGAACATTGTTTATTTTACTTATATAATTTGTTATTTGAATTGGAAGGGCAATTGGTCATCTAGGTTCCAAAATTTTAGAATGTCTATGATTTTTTTTCATTAATATTTCTAATCATCTTTAGTCTAACCATGCCAGTCTACTACATATTACAAAGGATAAATGTATGATACAAAATTTTGATCACGCAAAGAGAAGCGGACCTGCATGGAAGCGAGTGGAGACAATTGTTTCCACTGAATTTTTGCTTTCCAGTTAAATATTCATGTTCTTTTTAAAAAAAATCATCAAATTTAATTATTTTTTTCTCCTCTGAAATATGTAATTTTCAATATACATATTTCCATCAAAATTTATTTTTTCTTGCATAATTTTTTTTAACAAAAATTTGATATATCAAACTTTATTTAACAAAATTTAGAACTTTCTTCATATTTGAAGTTGATTCCACTATTTTAATTCATGCGTCCGCCCATCCACTCAACTTGGCAACTTTTTGCAGGTAACAATGAGGCGTATGATCTCTCAAAATTTAGAGATAAACAAGTTGCGAGTGCAAAGAAGGAAGCATATGTAACAGTGCTACACTCCTCAGACCTTTACGTTTGCGGTGCCATCGTCCTCGCCCAAAGCATCCTGAAATCGGGATCGACACGCGACCTCATCCTCCTCCATGACGCCTCTATCCCCCAACCGAAACTCCTCGCTCTCGCTGCCGCCGGCTGGAAGCTCCGTCTGATCACTCGTATCCGCAACCCTCGCGCCGAGAAGGACTCTTATAACGAATACAACTACAGCAAGCTCCGCCTCTGGCAGCTCACGGACTACCGCAAGCTGATCTTCGTCGACGCCGACATCATCATCCTTCGCAACCTTGACGTCCTCTTCAGCTTCCCGCAGATCACCGCGGTGGGCAACGACGGCGTAATCTTCAATTCCGGCATCATGGTCATAGAGCCCTCCAACTGCACTTTCAAAACCCTAATGAAGCGTCGTTACGACGTCATCTCCTATAACGGTGGCGACCAGGGGTTCTTGAACGAGGTGTTCGTCTGGTGGCATAGGCTGCCGAGAAGGGTGAACTTCTTGAAGAACTTCTGGTCGAACGAGACGGCGGAGGCGGCAGTCAAGAACTCGTTATTCGGTGCGGATCCTCCGGAGCTATACGCAATCCACTATCTTGGACTGAAGCCGTGGGTTTGCCATAAGCAATATGACTGCAATTGGAATATCGGGGAGAAGAGGGTTTATGCAAGCGATGTAGCACACCAGAGGTGGTGGAAGGTGCACGATGAGATGGACGAAGGACTGAAGGGATATTGTGGGTTGTCCGAGGAGAGGAAGGAGGGCTTAGAGAGTGAAAGAAAAAGTGCCGAGGAACTGGGTATTGGTGATGGCCATTGGCGTATTAAGATCGACTAAAAGTTTGATCATCTATAGAAATTTCTTGTTAGTTTTTTATTTTCTCTTTTGCACATAGAAATGGTATTATTGTACTACCAACTAAATTTTTATTTCAGAAAAGATAATAATGACATTTGTTTTGTGCCAAAATTACCTTGTACCTTACGATATCACTTCCGAAAAGTAAACTAATAATATATTTTGGGGTATTTTATTTTAATACATCCTTGTAGTGCTATCTTAAATGAATTATTCTTTAACAGAACCGCTATGCTTGTTCATAAAAGAAGTCACTATAAAATTTCCTAATATTGGCAATGGAAGGATCTATCACTAATCATTATATTTCTGTCGTTAATGCAAATAGTGACATTTAAGCAAAAAAATTCATTAGGCAAACATCTCATCGTTGACAAAGTTTTGTCGCTAATTTGTTGCTATGGTGACGGATTAGCGACAAACATGCATCCAACGAAATATTATTGTATGATCCAGGAAATATTGGATTCCAAACTAAGGCATAAGAAAATTAAGACTAAGAAGAATAAATGGAAAGATTGGTTCGAGGCTAATTTTCAATATAATTTCTTTCATATCAAGTGGACTCCACTAGTCCCAAAAAAATGGCGAATAATGTCACGATCTGTCACTACCACTTTTCCAGGCAAGGGTATTTTTGTAATTTCACCCTTTTTAAATAATTATGAATTTAATTATTCTGCTAAGTTTTATAAAGTAATTATATATAGTTAATAATATTTAGTTTTAGGTCTAACCCTAGAAATCCATTAGGACAACCCTAATGAGTAAACCCTAGTTAGAAAACCCTATTCTAGCAAAACCCTAGAATTCTAATTTTGGATGAACCCTCAAAACCCTAGAATGACTTAACCTGAGTCTATTAGGTTCTACATGAGAGGAAGGGGGTTTAACCTAAAAAGACTAGGCATGGAAACCCTAAAACTAGGTTTAATATAAATAGGAAGTTTTTCTCAAAGCCATCCTTCATGTAGAGAAAAGGAAACCCTAGCCTCCAGAGAGAGGACCATCTCCCCACTCCAAAAATTCGAAACCCTAACCCTAGGTTCCATTTTCTCCATCCCCAAAGCAAGAGAAGCAAAGAACGTGGGTCAGGGAGCCTTGGAGAAGAAGAGCCTCGTTGAAGAAACCTTCCCCTGCAGGTAAAACCCTAGTTCTACTCATTTAAATTCTGTGTACAGATGATAATGGCCATTAGGAACCCCCAAATCTATGTGTAATTCGATTCTAGGGCTTTGGATTAGGTTTTGGTGACCCACATGGGGTTTTCCCCAATTATTAAGAACCCTAACCCTAGATTTTGGTATGTGGACTGATTTCATCTCCTCTGTGTAAGTTGAACCCGAATTTGTAGGGTTTTTGGATTAGGAATTCATGGGTTGTATGTATATTGGTTTCTTGCACTGCATGTGTTCGATGGAATGTTCATTTAGGGTTCATCCATCTAAGGTAGTGGATGTATGCATATCTTGGTTTATAGAATATATATATATATTACCATTGCCTGTGTTCTAGTTAATTGTTGGTTTTCATATGTTTAAAAGTGAGTTCTGTACAATCGGGTATGAGTATTTGGGGGAAAACTGTGTTGATTCACTGTACATAGTCGGGTTTTGGGGGATATACATGTGCCTGTACAGTCGGGTTTCCCTTGGGTATTCAATGGGCAGGAGGTAGTGTGTGAGTGTTCAATAACTGTGTATATGTATATGTGTGTTCAGTGTGCAGAAATGTGTTGCTGTGTAGGTGTGTCCAGACTTGTGCAAAACTGTGTCTGTGTGAGGTGCTCAGTTTTTAACTGGGTATTGAGTTGGTCAGTGAGTTGTGTGTGTCAGTTGGTGAGGTAGAACCTGTGCAGTTTCAGTGTGGAGTTGTGGTATCAGGGAATAGGGGTTTTGTGTATTAGGTTGCCTGTGTTCTCAGTTTAGATACATACATGTGTGTGTGTGTGTATCCTAGTTAATTCCAGATTCCTAAACCTATGTGTCTTGGTGTGTGAGACTGTGTGTGGAGTATCAGAACAGTGAGCAGAATTCATTATGTGCAGTAGGTGTCAGTGAGATGGTAGGGAGGGGTTTGTTTTCTGTGCTGTGTGCACATGTGTGTGTGTGTGTGTGTGTATGAGGGACCAGTGAGGGATTATGTACTGTGTGAGTTCACAGTGTAGGAATTAGATTATAGGTCTGTGTGTGAATAGAGTTGTCCCAGGTTCAATAGTGTGTGAGTGTTATGTGTATCACAGTGTGCTGAGTGAATTGGGGGTAGTGAATAAAGTATCAGTTAACTGATACTGGGTATCAGTGAGCCAGTGAGTTAGGTTTATGTTAGATGTCTGTGTGTGCAAGTGTCTATTGTGAATACTTAGTGTCAGTATGTGTCTAACTCTGGGTAGATGTGTAGCTGTTGGACTACGCAATGCAGTTAAGTGTGTATTGTGTTATAAATTTCTGCAGTGTATTATTGTGGCTGTGTGTGTTTTGTATTGTGTGTTTACCTGTGTCCATGTGCTAGTGTTCAGTGAGCAGTGAGCAAACAGTGCAGGACCTGTGTGTGTGTAGGTAATTAAGAGGCAGAAGTTTGTGTGTCAGTATATGTGTATCAGCAGTAAGGAGGGGGTTTGGGCCAGGTATGCTGTGTGCAGAAATTTGTATCTGTGTGTGTGTCCCTTTTTGAGAGTGAATTATCTAGGTTAAATGTGGACATGTGCAGTGGGTTAGTATCAGTAGGATATGTGTGTATCAGTGCCATACCTGTCTATGTGTGACTGTGTATTTCCTGTCCAGTGTGTGGGCATTGGGGTTTCAGTATTAGTGTTAGGAAAAAATGCATCAGTTAGCAGTGTGAGTGAGTTGGTAATTTAGTGTAGATGTTGATATGGGGTACTGTGGGTTAATGGTATTAAGTATAAGAGTAAGGTATAAGTTAAGTCACTAAATAAACACTATCCTATAGATAAATTGGGCAAGTATATTTATAAGTCATATATATATATTATTACGACTCACTATATAGTCTATATAGCTATATGATACCTAGTATCTAGATACTCATGAGATGGACCTAGAAACCTAGTCACAACCTAGTTTTAACTAGTATTAGTTTAAAATAGCTAGTATGAACCTAGATTTGACTTAGTTGGACCTAGTATTGACCAGAAAACCTTAGACATGGCCTGGAAACCTCGTTTTTAAATTGTTAAGCATGTTATTCTTTTAATTCATTAATTAACATTGAATTTCCATAAATAGGTCTTTGTGATTCCAATTTGGACCTCGATCCTCACATTTTGCTCAGGACCACAGGCGAGTACATTCTCTGACAGTTTTCATGGTTGATTATTTCTATAAATTGTAGTGTATTTCATACTTGGTTCCGACACTATGGATACACGGGTTAGCACCCTAGATCCCCATCACGAGGAGTCGTGGTTGGAATCCATCGTGCTAGCTGGGGGATGGGGAACTATTAGTAGATTATGTGATCATATCCAAACATTTATATGCACCATAGCTCACCCCACTTCTCACGTCGGGTGCGGCCTGACCACTTATATGCTCCATAGCTGTTATATATGATTAGCCTGACCATTATATGCACCATAGCTAACCATGCGGTTAGCCTGACCTAAAAGAATCATAGCTAATCATATATAACCAGCCTGATCCAGTCCCAAGCCGATCACATAATAAACTGATATTTCAATCACTTAGCTAGATGTTTTATCTTTATTCAGATTTTACTTGTTCTAGCATTACTACTTATTGCTCATTGCTAGATGCTTTATTGTCTAATTCATTTCTCCAGTACTTCACATGTTCAGCTTTTATTTCCATCTTGTATCTCTTACACTGTTTATAGATTTTGTCAATTTAATGAAACTGCTGTTAGTGCTTGTGCTTCGCTCCAATCCTGACTGGATAACAACATTTTCAGAGAACCTGGAGGACTTTTGCCCTACTCATTACGGTCCAGGAATAGAGGAGGATTTCACCCCAGAAATCCCAGAGGAGGTGCCTATCCTAGAGGAGAACATGCCTGCCCATGCTTAGATTATTTTTGCATTTATTGCTTTAGACTGAGACTGAGACTGAGATGTATTTATTTTATTTGTGACTTTGTGAGGTCATTTAGACCCAGGTTTTGAGTTGAACTTCTTGTGGTTGGTTTTAATAGAACTCTTTTCAATTCTCATCGTGCCATTATGTTTATAGTTGTGATTGAGTATATTATAGAACTGTGGTTATGTATCATTGTCCTCCGTACGGAGTTGAGACTATTGACAGGATGTACTATATTTGTGACCTAGACAGCGTTCTACCGCCGATGCTGCGGCGTAGGCTGGACGTACCCACGACTCATGCCCTAATTCCGGGTGCGGGTCGTGACACGTTTTTAGTGGTGGCCCATGCAGGTCGAGTCATAGTCTTAGACTGTTTTAGGAAATAGGAATTAGGCCAAGGATATGCTCAATCACAATTAGGGAATTCTGATTCTTATGATACTATTCTTAATGATTAATTCCTTTAGAAATTTTTCTGTCCTTCCTTGATATCATATCTATTGCCTTAATTGAATCTTTCGGTCTGTCTTCAGGATGCCGCCAAGAAGATCACAGAGACTCGGAGCAGCAGATACAGAGAGGTCTGCCACCTCTCGCGCTGCCGGACAGACATCAGCAGCACCTCCTACATCTCCAGGACAGGTGGGAGTGTCTGCAGCATTCGGGGGTCCTCCACCACCAGTTCAGAGGGTCCCCACAGCTACGACGGCACCACCACCTCCACCACCACCAGCTCAGCACCCAGGAGGTGTGCCCGTCGATGGGGCACAGATGTTCGCTTTGATACAGGGCATGGTCGATGCCCAGAGGACGTCGGCAGAGGCCCAGAGAGTGCAGGCTGAGGCACATCAGGCCCAGACAGAGATGATGAGGGTGAACATGGAGAATGCTCACCAAGTGGCTCTCCAGGCTGTGGAGAGAGTCACTCAGCAGCAGCAACATCCTGGTCAGCAACAACAGAGGCCGGGCACCATTGTGGACTTCAAGAGGATGATGCCTCGGGAGTTCAAGGGGACAGAAGGGATACTCTACGCCGATGATTGGCTAGAGGACATCGAGAGGAACTTGCGTTTGGCGCAGATTCCAGAGGCGCTCCAGATCGAGGCCGCTGGCAGCCAGATGTTCGACATTGCCTTGACGTGGTTTCGCACGGAGCCGAGACTCTTGCGCGGGGGACTCACTTGGGAGGCTTTCAAGGAGCTCTTCAAAGAAAAGTTCTTTCCTGATGTCGCCCTGGGAGCTTTGGAGAGTCAGTTCCATGACTTAGCCTAGGGGAGCTCGTCCGTCGACGAGTATGCCGCGGAGTTTAGCCGTCTGAGCCGCTTCGCGCCGTCGATGATTAGAGATCCGGGGGACAGGGCCCGAAAATTCAGAAAAGGGCTGACAAGAGAGATCAAGTCTCGCACGTCGGGACGTCGCACAGCTACCTATGAGGGCATATTGATGGATGCCCAAGTAGCCGAGGATGACTTGGACCTCAGGCCCAAGAGGGGACGCGATGTTACCGGAGGGGCAAACAGTAGTGCGGGAACAGGCAAGCGTCCACACTTTCAGCAGCAGCAGAGGCACTTTCAGCAACAGCACCAGGCACCAGCTCGAGGGCAGGTTCAGCAACAGCAGCAGAGGCAGACTCAGCCCGCCATCCAGTGTGCGTACTGCGGGAAGATGGGACATACTAGAGATATCTGCAGGCATAGATTGGGCTCATGTTTGTCCTGCGGATCGACGACACATCAGCTGAGGGATTGCCCTACCATTCGGACTCGTCCAGGTCAGGGTGGAGCAGCCGCCCAGAGAGGACCAGGCAGGGTACCTACCGTACCAGGAGGCCAACAACAGAGGGGACCACTTCCACCGCAAAATCAGAAGTTCGCCCAGCATCAGCAGCAGAGAGGTGCACCCCAGGGGCGAGCATACGCCATGGCAGTCGAGGAGATCGAGCCAGCAGGAGACTTGATCACAGGTTCGGTTCTTCTCGATTGTATTCCTGCATTTACCTTATTCGACTCTGGCGCTTCCCATAGTTTTGTGTCTGTATCATATGCACTTCGACATCATTTAGACACAGAACCATTAGCTAGGACTTGCAAGATCATGACTGGCGGAGGTATTATCCTAGTCCGTGATCACTGCAAGGACAGGAGAGTATCAGTAGGAGGCCGAGACTTGAGCGTGAGCTTACTTGTCATGCCACTTCCGGGGTACGATATTGTACTCGGAATGGACTGGTTGAGCAGGCATCATGCTACTATAGATTGTTATAGAGGCAGAGTATTGTTCAGACCACCAGGAGAGCCGGAGTTTGAGGTCGTCAGAGCAGCAGCGGAACAGAGCAGGGGCACATTTTGCGGAGCCAGGGCGGAAGAAGAGGAGTTGCCACATCCTCTGATAGCGGAGTTCCTGGATGTATTTCCAGAAGAGTTGCCAGGCTTGCCGCCAGACAGAGATGTTGAATTCTCTATAGACTTGGTTCCAGGAGCGGAGCCCATTTCACAACATGTCTATAGAGTTAACAACAGCGAGCTGGCAGAACTGAAGAAGCAAGTCGAGGAGCTGCAGGACAAAGGCTTCATCAAATCCAGTTCATCACCATGGGGAGCTCCGGTATTGTTCGTACCGAAGAAGGACGGCACGGTGCGCATGTGCATTGATTATAGAGCTTTGAACAATATCACTATCAAGAATAAGTACCCGTTGCCGAGGATAGATGATCTTTTCGACCAGTTGAGCGGGGCGAGGGTGTTTTCAAAGATTGATTTGAGGTCAGGTTATCACCAGGTGAAGGTGAAGAAAGAAGACACGCCGAAGACAGCTTTTCGGACCAGATACGGCCAGTTTGAGTTCATGGTGATGCCATTTGGTTTAACCAATGCGCCGGCAGTATTCATGAACTTGATGAACAAGGTGTTCCACCAGTACCTTGATAAGTTCGTAGTGGTGTTCATCGACGATATTCTTGTGTACTCTAAGACACCGGAGGAGCACGAAGAGCACCTGAGATTGGTCTTAGAGACTCTCAGGAGGGAGAAGCTATACGGGAAACTCTCTAAGTGTGAATTCTTCCTTGACAAGGTCGAATTTCTTGGGCATGTGGTATCGGGTGACGGAATCTCGGTAAACCCAAAGAAGATCGAGGCAGTGGAGTCATGGGCTACCCCCAGTTCGGTAGCTGAGATCAGGAGTTTTCTCGGGCTAGCAGGATACTACAGGAGGTTTGTACAAGACTTCTCCAAGATTGCAGCGCCGATGACCAGACTGACTAGGAAGGACGTGGATTTTGTTTGGACAGAGGAGTGCCAGGCTGCATTTGATGAGCTGAAGAAGAGGTTGACGACAGCTCCAATTTTGACGTTGCCATCAGGGACAGGTGGTTTTACCATCTACAGTGATGCTTCAGGGAAGGGTCTGGGATGTGTTCTTCAACAGCACGGGAAGGTAATTGCCTATGCTTCCAGGCAGTTACGCCCTCATGAAAAGAACTACCCCACCCACGACTTAGAGTTGGCAGCAGTTATCTTCGCTCTAAAGCTGTGGAAACATTACCTGTACGGAGAGCGTGTGGAAATCTTCACAGACCACAAGAGCTTGAAGTACGTATTCACACAGAAGGAGCTGAACATGAGACAGAGGAGGTGGTTGGAGTTGATGAAGGACTTCGACATCTCATTGCAGTACCATCCAGGGAAGGCTAACGTAGTCGCCGATGCCTTGAGCAGGTATCCGATGGCTATGTACTTGACGACAGATAGACATTTATTGGCTGATTTGGAGAGCTTGGAGATTGAAGTGTTAGTTCCCGGTGCTGAGATTCAGATGTGGGGATTACAGATACAGTCCGAACTGATGGACAGGATCAGAGCTGCGCAGTACGATGATGAGACTCTGAGGAGTATCAGAGCACAGGTTCAGATGGGATTGTCGGACGACTTCACTATCGCAGATGATGGTTCTCTACGGCACGGCACAAGGATATGTGTGCCTAGCGGGGAGCTGCGCGAGGAGGTTTTACAGGAGGCACACCGCTCTCAGTACTCGATGCATCCCGGTGCCAACAAGATGTATCGAGACTTGAGGGAGCACGTATGGTGGTATGGAATGAAGCGCGAGGTAGCACGCTTCGTATCTCGGTGTCTAGTGTGCCAGCAGGTAAAGGCAGACCGGCAGAGGCCAGGAGGTTTGCTTCAACCTTTACCGATTCCAGAATGGAAATGGGAGCACGTGACCATGGATTTCGTTTCAGGGCTTCCACGTTCTCCAGGAGGGAAGGACGCGATTTGGGTCATCGTGGACAGGTTGACCAAATCAGCCCATTTCTTACCTTTCAAAGTGGGCACGTCGACAGAGAGGCTAGCAGAGATGTACGTGCGACAGATTGTTAGACTTCATGGAGTTCCTGTGAGCATCGTCTCGGATCGGGATAGTCGTTTCACTTCCCACTTCTGGAGGAGTCTGCAGGCTAGCTTGGGCACCCAGCTCAAGTTCAGTACCGCATATCACCCCCAGACAGACGGGCAGTCTGAGAGGACTATTCAGACTCTCGAGGATATGCTACGCACTTGCGTTCTGGATCTCGAAGGTTCTTAGGAGGATCATCTGCACCTGGTAGAGTTTGCTTACAACAACAGCTACCAGGCCAGCATCGAGATGTCACCGTTTGAGGCTCTTTATGGACGGAGGTGTCGTACACCGCTATCGTGGGACGACGTTGGAGAGAGAGCCTTGCTAGGACCAGAAATGGTCGTGGATGCAGCAGAAAAGGTGAAACTCATCAGAGACAGACTGCGAGTGGCGCAGGACAGACAGCGGCATTGGGCCGACAGCCACCGTAGACCCCTTGAGTTTCAGGTATAGATTGTTGTTTTCTGGTTGTGTTTGTTGGTTGTTTAGACTGCGTGTTGAGACTGTTTTTGTGTTAGGTTGGCGATCTAGTATTCCTACGGATTTCTCCGACGCGTGGAACGATTCGTTTTGGCAGAGGCGGGAAGCTTAGCCCACGCTACATCGGACCCTTCGGTATTCTGACGAGGGTAGGTGCAGTGGCATATAGACTGGACTTGCCGCCTGCATTGGAGGGAGTGCATAATATGTTTCACGTGTCGCAGCTGAGACGGTACGTGGCCGACCCTAGTCACGTACTTGACCACTCGGAGATTGAGGTTGGTCCGACGCTCAGCTACCCTGAGCAGCCCGTAGAGATCTTGGACCGCAGAGAGAAGGTATTGCGGAACCAAACTATTCCTTTGGTTCGCGTAGCATGGAGACATCACTCTCCAGGGGAGTCGACCTGGGAGAGAGAAGACGAAATGCGCGAGCAATACCCTTATGTCTTCTAGACTTGAGGTATATTCCTTTCTGATTTCATTCTTGTTGTAGTTCAGTCCAATTTCGAGGACAAAATTTCTTTTAGGAGGGTAGACTTGTCACTACCACTTTTCCAGGCAAGGGTATTTTTGTAATTTCACCCTTTTTAAATAATTATGAATTTAATTATTCTGCTAAGTTTTATAAAGTAATTATATATAGTTAATAATATTTAGTTTTAGGTCTAACCCTAGAAATCCATTAGGACAACCCTAATGAGTAAACCCTAGTTAGAAAACCCTATTCTAGCAAAACCCTAGAATTCTAATTTTGGATGAACCCTCAAAACCCTAGAATGACTTAACCTGAGTCTATTAGGTTCTACATGAGAGGAAGGGGGTTTAACCTAAAAAGACTAGGCATGGAAACCCTAAAACTAGGTTTAATATAAATAGGAAGTTTTTCTCAAAGCCATCCTTCATGTAGAGAAAAGAAAACCCTAGCCTCCAGAGAGAGGACCATCTCCCCACTCCAAAAATTCGAAACCCTAACCCTAGGTTCCATTTTCTCCATCCCCAAAGCAAGAGAAGCAAAGAACGTGGGTCAGGGAGCCTTGGAGAAGAAGAGCCTCGTTGAAGAAACCTTCCCCTGCAGGTAAAACCCTAGTTCTACTCATTTAAATTCTGTGTACAGATGATAATGGCCATTAGGAACCCCCAAATCTATGTGTAATTCGATTCTAGGGCTTTGGATTAGGTTTTGGTGACCCACATGGGGTTTTCCCCAATTATTAAGAACCCTAACCCTAGATTTTGGTATGTGGACTGATTTCATCTCCTCTGTGTAAGTTGAACCCGAATTTGTAGGGTTTTTGGATTAGGAATTCATGGGTTGTATGTATATTGGTTTCTTGCACTGCATGTGTTCGATGGAATGTTCATTTAGGGTTCATCCATCTAAGGTAGTGGATGTATGCATATCTTGGTTTATAGAATATATATATATATTACCATTGCCTGTGTTCTAGTTAATTGTTGGTTTTCATATGTTTAAAAGTGAGTTCTGTACAATCGGGTATGAGTATTTGGGGGAAAACTGTGTTGATTCACTGTACATAGTCGGGTTTTGGGGGATATACATGTGCCTGTACAGTCGGGTTTCCCTTGGGTATTCAATGGGCAGGAGGTAGTGTGTGAGTGTTCAATAACTGTGTATATGTATATGTGTGTTCAGTGTGCAGAAATGTGTTGCTGTGTAGGTGTGTCCAGACTTGTGCAAAACTGTGTCTGTGTGAGGTGCTCAGTTTTTAACTGGGTATTGAGTTGGTCAGTGAGTTGTGTGTGTCAGTTGGTGAGGTAGAACCTGTGCAGTTTCAGTGTGGAGTTGTGGTATCAGGGAATAGGGGTTTTGTGTATTAGGTTGCCTGTGTTCTCAGTTTAGATACATACATGTGTGTGTGTGTGTGTATCCTAGTTAATTCCAGATTCCTAAACCTATGTGTCTTGGTGTGTGAGACTGTGTGTGGAGTATCAGAACAGTGAGCAGAATTCATTATGTGCAGTAGGTGTCAGTGAGATGGTAGGGAGGGGTTTGTTTTCTGTGCTGTGTGCACATGTGTGTGTGTGTGTGTGTGTATGAGGGACCAGTGAGGGATTATGTACTGTGTGAGTTCACAGTGTAGGAATTAGATTATAGGTCTGTGTGTGAATAGAGTTGTCCCAGGTTCAATAGTGTGTGAGTGTTATGTGTATCACAGTGTGCTGAGTGAATTGGGGGTAGTGAATAAAGTATCAGTTAACTGATACTGGGTATCAGTGAGCCAGTGAGTTAGGTTTATGTTAGATGTCTGTGTGTGCAAGTGTCTATTGTGAATACTTAGTGTCAATATGTGTCTAACTCTGGGTAGATGTGTAGCTGTTGGACTACGCAATGCAGTTAAGTGTGTATTGTGTTATAAATTTCTGCAGTGTATTATTGTGGCTGTGTGTGTTTTGTATTGTGTGTTTACCTGTGTCCATGTGCTAGTGTTCAGTGAGCAGTGAGCAAACAGTGCAGGACCTGTGTGTGTGTAGGTAATTAAGAGGCAGAAGTTTGTGTGTCAGTATATGTGTATCAGCAGTAAGGAGGGGGTTTGGGCCAGGTATGCTGTGTGCAGAAATTTGTATCTGTGTGTGTGTCCCTTTTTGAGAGTGAATTATCTAGGTTAAATGTGGACATGTGCAGTGGGTTAGTATCAGTAGGATATGTGTGTATCAGTGCCATACCTGTCTATGTGTGACTGTGTATTTCCTGTCCAGTGTGTGGGCATTGGGGTTTCAGTATTAGTGTTAGGAAAAAATGCATCAGTTAGCAGTGTGAGTGAGTTGGTAATTTAGTGTAGATGTTGATATGGGGTACTGTGGGTTAATGGTATTAAGTATAAGAGTAAGGTATAAGTTAAGTCACTAAATAAACACTATCCTATAGATAAATTGGGCAAGTATATTTATAAGTCATATATATATATTATTACGACTCACTATATAGTCTATATAGCTATATGATACCTAGTATCTAGATACTCATGAGATGGACCTAGAAACCTAGTCACAACCTAGTTTTAACTAGTATTAGTTTAAAATAGCTAGTATGAACCTAGATTTGACTTAGTTGGACCTAGTATTGACCAGAAAACCTTAGACATGGCCTGGAAACCTCGTTTTTAAATTGTTAAGCATGTTATTCTTTTAATTCATTAATTAACATTGAATTTCCATAAATAGGTCTTTGTGATTCCAATTTGGACCTCGATCCTCATATTTTGCTCAGGACCACAGGCGAGTACATTCTCTGACAGTTTTCATGGTTGATTATTTCTATAAATTGTAGTGTATTTCATACTTGGTTCCGACACTATGGATACACGGGTTAGCACCCTAGATCCCCATCACGAGGAGTCGTGGTTGGAATCCATCGTGCTAGCTGGGGGATGGGGAACTATTAGTAGATTATGTGATCATATCCAAACATTTATATGCACCATAGCTCACCCCACTTCTCACGTCGGGTGCGGCCTGACCACTTATATGCTCCATAGCTGTTATATATGATTAGCCTGACCATTATATGCACCATAGCTAACCATGCGGTTAGCCTGACCTAAAAGAATCATAGCTAATCATATATAACCAGCCTGATCCAGTCCCAAGCCGATCACATAATAAACTGATATTTCAATCACTTAGCTAGATGTTTTATCTTTATTCAGATTTTACTTGTTCTAGCATTACTACTTATTGCTCATTGCTAGATGCTTTATTGTCTAATTCATTTCTCCAGTACTTCATATGTTCAGCTTTTATTTCCATCTTGTATCTCTTACACTGTTTATAGATTTTGTCAATTTAATGAAACTGCTGTTAGTGCTTGTGCTTCGCTCCAATCCTGACTGGATAACAACATTTTCAGAGAACCTGGAGGACTTTTGCCCTACTCATTACGGTCCAGGAATAGAGGAGGATTTCACCCCAGAAATCCCAGAGGAGGTGCCTATCCTAGAGGAGAACATGCCTGCCCATGCTTAGATTATTTTTGCATTTATTGCTTTAGACTGAGACTGAGACTGAGATGTATTTATTTTATTTGTGACTTTGTGAGGTCATTTAGACCCAGGTTTTGAGTTGAACTTCTTGTGGTTGGTTTTAATAGAACTCTTTTCAATTCTCATCGTGCCATTATGTTTATAGTTGTGATTGAGTATATTATAGAACTGTGGTTATGTATCATTGTCCTCCGTACGGAGTTGAGACTATTGACAGGATGTACTATATTTGTGACCTAGACAGCGTTCTACCGCCGATGCTGCGGCGTAGGCTGGACGTACCCACGACTCATGCCCTAATTCCGGGTGCGGGTCGTGACACGATCCGCTCCCAAATAATTTGTATGAGTGCGCATGGCCAAGTCCAGCCGACATCGCAGAGTAGGTGGTAGTACATTGCCTATACCTTCATAATAAATAATAAAAAATATAATTCCACAACAATATATATATATATATATATATATATATATATATATATATATATGACAATTTTATATTAATGTATAATAATTCTAAACTCATTCACAATATCTAGACAAGAAGAAAGAATGGATAAGAAAACATACTAAAAATTCATAAATATTTATTTAATAAAGGTCCATATGGATCAAAAGAAACCATAGATCCAAACCAAAGAAAAACATAAAAGTCATCTAATTTCAAAGTCCATAATAAATAATTTCGGGAACAAATCCGCTAAATGAATAAAGAAAGCTAACTAAACAATTATATCCCTATTTTGAATGGGATCCACATACTCACTTATCTCATATTCTGAAAGTCCATAGTGTGTATGGATTGGTCCTCTAAAGCTAAAAATATTGGTTATCCAATCAAAATTAGAGCAAAGTAAATATGAAATAAAGCATACTATACACTAATACCATAATTTGACTTTAACAGAATATATAGTACAACAACAATATGGTAACTAAGATGAATACATTAGGTTCTAGTAACAGTGACAAGAACATAAATCAACTAGAGAAACAATAACAATATCTACGTGTAACACGTGTCATTTAGAACACATTATTCGGTAGGACTACGAGGGACTAATTCAACACTTTTGTGCGTGAACACATCAAATGATTATTATTCGAGTAGGATGGTTAAAGGAATACGAGTAGCAATCCGTAACCTAGCAATGAATTTGTCATGTATCACGACCCGCACCCGGAATGAGGGTACGAGTACGTAAACAACGCCCAGCCTATGCCGCAGCATCGACAGTACAACGCTGTTTGGATCAACAATACTATTTAACATCTCATACAATATAAATATGGTACCTGGCATGCCATCTCAACTCCAAATAGAGGAACAAGTATAATGACATGATAAATATGTCAATACTCAATCACAATATCAACTAAGGAAGATAGAGCACGACATGGAATAGAAAAATGAAATAAGAATCATAAAACATCCACAAGTCCACACTATGAGTCTAAACACAAACAACTCCCAAAATAATAATATACATGTCATGAGTCTAGAATGAGACTAATACAATGTCTAAACAATATAAGTCTGAGCCTCCTTAGTCACTAGCACTAGGTTCTCCTACTCTAGGGTTAACGTCTCGTCGTCCTGCGGTTCGTAGTAAGTGGGACACTTCTCCTCAAGCCAATCATCTGAAAAATATATTCAATCAGGATTGGAGCAAAGTACAAAATTCTGAAAGCAGTTTCAAATACATGGTAGAGCATATATGACAGGTAATAAAAAAGAATACAAGATAACTAGTAATAGAAAATAGAAATAAACTAAAGTAAATAGATAATGTACTGAAAATGAAGAACATGTAATATGGAATATCTGCAAGTAATAAAAATAGATAAACTAGCTAATGTGCCTTAGAGTACAAGTTCGTTATGTGATCGATTTGGGTTGAACACGAATATAATATGGTAACTCAATTATACGTGTGATATGTAATCGACATATACATGAATATACTTGGGCTTGATCACATAACCAACTCCTACTCCCCCGTCCCCAACCAATACTCATGGATCCAATCATAACAGGTTACGAACACGAATAATATAGGCATCTTGTACATGAGACAGTGTGTGAAGACGAAGTACATGATAATCAATACCCGATGCACACGATAAAATACATGTGAAGGAGTACCCGTTGAACACGATAAGGGGATAACATCTCCTGACAGGATCCATTTAGTACCAGTCCATGTAACCGCTATGTCGGAATCAAGTATGTAGTGCTAGAACATGTGATATATACACAATCATGAAATAAAAACTATCAGAGAGATGTACTCGCCTTTGGTCCCGAGCAAAGGTGTCTCTCGATGCCCAAGCTGGTGTCACACAATCCTATTTAAAAAATATTATGTTAATTGGTACAATAATGAGAATTTAGTTAAAGAATGCACTACTATGATTTCTAGGTCAATTTCTAAGTCACACTAGTTAAACTAGGCTAAACTAGGTCATACACGAGTTTCTAGGTCCACGCTAAGTTAATTAGACTCATATGGCTATTAACTAGCTATTACAAGTCAATACTAGCTATAATAGTTAATATCACTAATAACTATATAATAAGATACTCTAATTGATAACTGACATACCACTATACTAAATCAAAAATAATGATAACTTAGTTATACTAAGTTAACTTATATATAGATATACTACTTAGCTTATAACCCTCACTAACTAACAAACATTAACATATACTTATCTAATAACAATTGATACCCTCAAGCTATACTAACTTAACTATCTAATTCACTCAACTGATATCCCAATAGCAATAGCTATCTAACTAATATTGATACTCTATTACCTTGGTATCAGGTACTGTGATGTACTGATACATTTGTATTAGTACTACACATCAACCACCTGGTCACTAATACCTTTACTCTCCATGTCCAGGTACTCCAGGATACCTGACCTCCCTTATTGTCCTTAATCGTGTGCCAGTGCATAAATGAGCAACCAACCTGGTACTTCACTGTTGTATGCAAATAAGCCCAGTAAACCCAAGCTTCCACAACGTTGAACCTCGTGTGTAGATCCAAATCAATGCATAGGGCATTGTCACCTTACCTACTGCCTGATAACTGTCATCACCAACTGCAGTCTCAATTGGACTGTACTCCAGCCTTCCTAAACCTGATACTCCACACTATCTCTCCTCTTCTAACTACACCTATCACACTGCACTCATATGAAACTAAAGCAACTAACACCCACACTCACTCCTCATATATAACTCAAGTACAACTTCTAAACCACTGTATAGGTCTTTCTCTCAAAACCTGGATAATCCAGAGCAGACTTACCTCTCATCCTAATTACTGTTGTAACCTATTCTTCACTGAACCATAATTTCTACACATAGAAACAGACCCAAGCAACTCCCCACATTCAAGCTTTCTTGGCTCTACTGCACTGAGAACCTAAACACCTCTGAACACTCCTTGTTATTACAACAACAGAATTGCCTCACTCATTAATGCCTGAACCCAAGCTCTCTACTCTCAAGTGAACACTGAGAACCTAATCCCCTCACACACCCTTGTGTGTAAACAAATACCCCATACACACAACACATAGCACATACACACACTCACACATATAAACCATACTACAAAATACAACTATATATATATATATATATATATATATATACACTAACACACACACAACTATATATATTTATACCAACACACTATATAAATTCCAATGCGCAATACAACAAGCACCTAGTGTGCATCGTGGTATCATACTAGGATACTCTACGATACGCACGCAAACGAAGCATCAAAACCCCCAATTCTTCACACTAATCATCTTCACATATCAATTACATATAATAATAATAATAATAATAACTAATACAAATTGTTACACTAGGAATTGAAGAGAAATAGTACAAATTATCCAAAATGAGCTATGTATCACACGGTATCGCACCATATCGTGATACGGCGTACTCGTATCCAATTGTGGACACGTAGCTAGTTCCACAACCCTGATCTAAGTCTAATATGACTAAATTAGCGTAATGACACACACTTGATGTGTCAATCTTGTAATACTTCCAAAATGGACACAAATCACCATGTAGAAATTATAATACACAACCAAATAGCCTATAACTTGTTCCTACAGATAGCTCTATGCCATGAGAGGGTTCCTAATGGTCAAATACATAATTTGGAAGCTATAATGAAGACAAATTCAGAATTGTACCTATTGGGAGATGGATTCTCAATGAATTATTCTCACGAACACAATTCGGACACAATCTCTTTGCCAAAGCTCCTTCTCCTAGTGCTCCTTGCAACTTTAAGCTCCAATGCTCCTTGAGTGATGAGAGTGAGAGAGAATGTGAATGAATTGAGCGAGATTGATGAAGGGATGAAGTGAATTGAGGATCTAGGAATATGGGGATCTAGAAATGAGTGCAAATAAAGAGAAGAGAGATAGAGAGAAAGAGAGAGTAACCCCTCTATAGTGGCTGGCCCCTTCCCCCTTTCCAAGTCACCATCAAATGTCTACAATGCCCCTATATGATAAATTATGAAAAATAATTAAGGATGACTATTTTGAAAAAAATTACACTAATACAAATTAGTCTAATCCTCCTAATTAATTAGTAAAAATGGATCTAATGGACCTAGTCCATGTTGGGTTCAATAAGTTGTTATAACAAGTCTAATTGGGTTCACTAGTGTCAAATATAATTAATAGGCTAGCCCACTACTATAAATAAATAATACAAAGAACCAATAATTATATAGCATACTAAGTAATATTTAATTCCTAAAAATAAAATAACTATGCCAAATTACTAAGTTACCCCTATTTGGAAAAGTAGGGTGACATCATGCCCAGTACCGAAACACGGAGAACGAGGGTATGCTACGACCAACTACGCATTATGGAGTACAAAGATATCCCGGAGTACGATCAATGATGTAAGAAGACTAGGGGGTTCTTGCTACAATCAAGTCACCTAGGGTTACACAGAACATCTATATCTCAATAATTCATACAAGAAGCAGAAATCAAAGAGCATATAAGATAAAGCAGTAATATATCCCCAACGCTCTATCAAAATAATCTAAGACTAGCCGTATAAAATAATAAGCCAGTAGAGTAACAAGAGTACATGACCGTGGTCAGCTGCAGTTTGATTAATTATAATCATGTAAAAAAGCTAGTATACACACATGTCCACTAACAGATGCCGGTGGCTAAATACCAAAAAATAAAAGAATGTACAATACGAGTGGTGAAGAAGAAACTCACTCTTGTCCTTCAGTGACCATCCGCCTGGTTTGCTCCATCAATCAAGGGAAGACACGCTGGATCCTCGAGCTATGGCTCTAATTTTGTCCATGCAAAACCAGTGTGGTTAGACTCCAAATAGCATATACCACAAGGAAGTACGAATGAAGAAACAAAAATCACATATATAATGCATGAGCCAAGAATCATAGGCGTATACACTATCTTCGAAGCAATACGACACTCCTACACCAAACAAGGACAAGAAGTATCGTACCACGCTAAGATAGAATACATCCTCTGATTAAGGTCAATCTATAGTATTCTGCGTCATAGTTTTGGTCTATTAGACTTGGGACCTATTAAATGGAACAAGACGGAACCAGACTATCTATTGCTTTTAACAATCAAACAAAAAAAATATCGAATCATGAAAGCATATCATAGCACAATAGCCCAACCCCACAACCAAACAAAAGCAAGGGTTGAACCACCGCACCATGACAGTCCATGTCGCTAGGCTACTAACAGAAGATACAAAACACAATCAAGTTCAGTTAATAATTTGCCCAATAATTCTACACCTTTCTAGATGAACTCTGGGTTATTTCAGTAGTATAATGCATATAATAAGGATCCTCATATCGTACTATATTCGAGCAGGGCTAACCGAACCAATAATAATGCATAACACGTAGAATATGTATTATTCCCTCGTAAGGCCACCTTGCTAATAGATCAGATAACACATAGCACATAGGAATCGAATACTGCACTCTACTAGTGCAGATGATAACAATATTCGTAGTGGTCAGCCTGGCACGTCAGAACTAATGTCTGAAGTGGCCGACATGCACGATCTCGAAATTTCGTTCCCTCCCCAATGCTCTACAAGTTGTAGTTGCCTATTTAACCCTACTATTAATTGGAATCTCATGGCGTGGTCACATGATCATTTCTCCTATATGTCGTACCTTAGTACGTGTACGCTAGGTATGAATCCACATTATTGTCCGTAGGAATAATTCAAATTCACCCTAGCATAATTCAACAATCAACAATTATCCTAGCCACGCTATGGTTACTGACTAACTACAATGTCCGTGCTGCAGAAATCGAGATCATATAATATCACATATCGCGTAGGATCAAGTGGCACATCGGTGCATAAACAGGACATATAATACGCTTAACACATAGCATGTGTATCAGTACGGATACAAGTAGTCAAGTCAGAATACCAGGTCAATCAGTCAGTCATATGAATTTTCTCTTGTCATATTGTAACACATTTCTCGGGTCAGCTACATAATTGGTGTCTCTATGGAAAAAGTTATCACATAGTCTAGTTGAGCATGTAGCTCTGTCAATATCAGGTACTTGTCACTTGAGCATAAAATCTAGGGTACTGTAGATCACTTGGCTCATTGATACTTGTAACTGACTAGGGAAAAGCATAAAGTTTAAACAATCAAGTAGAAACAATAAAACCAATCAAAGCCATAAAATAGGCAAAACAAGCACCTAGGGTTAGATGCAAGCATAGGAATATGCACACAAGAGGCCGTCTCATGAGTACAGGCTCATATCCTTATGTCGAATGCAAGTCCTGTCGTACGGAGCGGTGGATGCATGCAATAGTTGTCGCAGGTGCCATTGTCGTACGTACAATTCGCCACATGGTAATGCTGGTCGCATGAGTATAGCGTTGTAGCAAGTGATGACTCTGACACATAGTGGTCTGGCGCATAGCAAGACATGCGCATGATAGTTCATGCACATGGTAAGTTAGGCGTTCAATGCCAAGCGTATAGCATTCTGTCGCATGTACCCCTAGGCGCATAGAGAGATCAGGCTCGTAGCAAAATCTATTGCATGGCTCGATCGGACGCATAGCACAGAGCACGTATATAAAAATAGTCATGCACCTTCATCCATATGCCCAGAAGTCTAGGCGCATAGTAAGCACATGTTGTGAAGGGGTCTACGGAAAGGAGCTCGTGCTGCATAGCATTACTATCGTACAGCATACCTGCCGCATGAGACTTCATTGTCTCAGAACAGCAAGTTTACCATGAAAAAAGCTTTAAACTTTTTTCTTCATAAAATCCTTATTTAACTCTATATCAAGTGAAATAAAAGTCAAAATCGCACGAAATTTAATTCTCTACAACATGGAACAATTAGTTTTGGAAAACAATAAGTTTTTGGAGATCATTCCCACGAAATACCGTAAAACCCTAACTTTAAAATTTTGATCTACTCTAAAATATCCATCAAAATCGAAAATACCAAGAACTAAAGATGGTTAGAATCATAATACATATATTATAGACTAATAATATGCAAGAAAAATTAAAGAACTACAATATGCCATATTTTTTATTTGTGCAAGATGTACTTGCCTAAGCTCCAAGGAAAATAAAGAGAAGAATGAGAGAATAGTGAGAAAGAAAAGGGTAGGGTTTGATGCTTGTCCATTGGATCAAGTCAAGAATTCCTCCAAGAAATCTTAGCCACATGAACCAATAGCAAAAGATGAATAGGTCTAGTCTCAGGGCCACATGGCGGTCATGCAAGTAAGCAGCACATGCACTAATACGTATATCGGGAACAAGGAGTGACATCTCTACCCTCTTTAGAAAAATTCCATCCTCAGAATTTAAATTCAAGACAAGCTAGAGAAATCAAGAAAAGCACTACACTAACTATAGGCATATCTACACATACAATCAAAGACTCAATCATATAAAATAAAGAAAAGCAATATCATACCATATGGGTGATTATCAATCACAGAATTCAAGATACGAAGGCATAAGAAAGAATATAATTTTTGAGTCAAACATGTGAGGATACCAAGATTGAATATCATCATCGTGCTTCCACATTGACTCTTCCATGGGGTAACGACCCCAAGCAACACGGATAAGAAGGATAGTCCATTTCTTGAGAGTCTTCCTCCGATCCAAAATGGATACAGGTTGCTCCTTGTAAGATAAATCGGTACCAACGTCTAGCTCAGAATGATCGAGGATATTATTCAGATCCGGGATATACCTACGTAACTGAGATACATGAAATACATCATGCACTTTACGAAGTGAAGGCAGAAGGGCAAGACGATAAGCAACATCACCTATCCGCTCGAGGATGTCGAATGGTCCAACATATCGCGGACTAAGCTTCCCGCGGGCTCCGAATCCAATAACTCCATGGGTGGGCAAAATTTACAAAAATGCATGGTTGCCAACACAAACCTCTGAAGGCCTACAATGCTGATCTGCCCAATGACGATGCCTATTTTGTGCAACCCAAAGTCGCTCTCTGATCTGTCTGATAACCTCTACCGTCTGAATGATTATCTCGGAGCTCAACATCTTCCGCTCACCAATATCATCCCATGCCAGTGGTGACCTACACTTTCTTCCATACAACGCCTCGAAGGGGGCCATCTAGATACTTGACTGGTAACTGTTATAATATGAGATCTTAACCAAATGAAGATGATCCTCCCAAGACTCACCAAAATATAAGGTGCACGCCCGTAGCATATCCTCCAAGGTCTGAATGGTTCTTTGTGACTGCCGTCTATTTGAGGATGATAAGCTATGCTAAATCTCAACTTGGTGCCCAAACTATGATGCAAGCTCTTCCATAAATGATATATGAATCGGGTGTCTCGATATGATATTATACTCACTGGACCCTGTGCTGTCTCACTATCTGTCCTAGGTATATCTCTGTCAACTGCTCTATGGACTGTCCTACTTGAAAAGAAAGAAAATAAGCTACCTTTCTGAGTCGATCCACTATTATCCAAACTGTATCTCGACCAGTCGAGGATCTAGGTAAACCGGTTATAAAGTCTATCATAATATGTTCCCACTTTCACTCTGGAATATGAAGTGGCTTTACTGAAATGAACGAAGGTATCAGAGCACAGATTCAAGTTCCTTAGACTCTCGAACTGGAAAAGTTCCTTAACGATCAAATTCCTGTGCGAACTCTTGAACTTGCTATGCCAAAATGAGATACGTTCATGCAATAAGTCCATAATACATTATGATCCTAATATAATTTATCTTTTTTTGAAGGAATGGCTCTAGCGCAATATGCATCGCAAGCACCGGACGAAATGCACAAGGCCTTCGGGTTCCTGCGGACGGTTGCTGGGGCACTGGCACCGATCTGATCCGGACGGAACTTCATGATAGTCTCATGTCCCGGGCAGGATTATGCAGCGCCTCCACTACTTCGTTGCATACCATCCTCGCCCATAGACTATAACGTCCATTATGGTATCAAGCCAGTGATCCCGTCGTATATTTAAACCTGTTGCAACTAACTTGTGTCTTCTTGGCAGGGAAGGCAGGGTAAGTATTATACAGGTGGTTCAGACGGACAGGTAAAATCCACCGAACGGCGGTCACGATTCGGGGGATGCCCCGATGATTCTAAGGAATCGGGTCGTGACATAGTGGGATAATCCTGCTAGTCTCTGCTGCTCGACCTTCACTTGTTAATACACTAAATATTGGGATACAAACTGTGCTATCTCCATCTTCATCTCGTTCCACCATAAATGTTGCTTGACATCTTGATACATCTTCGTGCCCCCTAGGTGAATAGAATATTAAGAACTGTGCGCCTCGACCATAACTTTTTAACTTTTTATCGGATATCTCCACTCGGCACGCAAAGACGATTTTCAAATCTAAGCGTTCCATATTCATGAATCGTTAACTCCTTTCTAAGATCGGACTCATACTCTGCTTGGAGCTTCTGAATTTGCAGATCCTCTGCCAAATCTTTCTTAATCCAATCTATCAAAGTAGACTGAATCAGTAAGCTGCCAGAATCCCTGTATCCTGCGGAAGTACCACCTCGATCCCCATATCCTAAAGATTCTCCAAAATATGCCTCTGTGATATCAACATAAATGCACTGCCTCTTCTGCTAAGGGCATCTGCTACTACATTTTCCTTTCCTGGATAATATTGGAGTTCCATGTCATAGTCCTTCAACAGCTCTAACCACATCCTCTGTCTCATATTCAAGTCATTTTGGATAAAAATGTACTTCAAGCTCTTATAATATGTAAATATTTGTACTCGATCACCATAAAATAGTGCCTCCACAGCTTGAGTGTAAACACTACTGCTGCCAACTCTAAATCATGTGTCAGGTAGTTCTTCTCATGATCTCGAAGTTGCCAAGATGCATAAGCTATCATCCTCCCATGTTGCATCAAAACACACCCAAGTCCTTTCCTAGATGCATCACAATAAATTATAAACCCTCTGGACCTTACTGGAAGTGTGAGAAACGATGCAGTAATTAATCTCTTCTTCAACTCTTCAAATATTTCTTGATATTCAGTTGACCAAACAAACTTGACCTCCTTACACGTCAGACGGGTTAATGGTGCTGAGATCCTTGCAAAGTCTGCCAAAAACCTTCGGTAGTATCCTGCTAATCCCAGAAAATAGCATATATCTGCTACTGTCTTCGGAACTAGCCAACTCTCTACGACCTCAACCTTCTTCGGATCCATCGTTATTCCTACTCCAAAAATAATGTGCCCTAAGAACGAAATACGATTCAACCAAAACTCGTATTTGTTAAGCTTTGCATATAACTGTTGCCCTCTTAGAATCAGCAAAACCTTCTAAAGATGCTCCTCGTGTTCCTCTTCACTACTCGAATAGACAAGAGTGTTGGCTATGAAAATCACCATGAATTGATCCAAATATGTAGAAAGATGTTGTTCATCAAATCTATGAATATCATAGAAGCATTGGTTAACCCGAATGGTATTACTAAGAACTCATAATGCCCATACTGCAATTTAAATATTGTCTTGGGTATATCCTCCTCCCGGACTCTCACCTGATGATATCTGGATTGAAGAACGATCTTAAAAAATACTCTAGACCTGCTCAGCTGATCAAACAAGTCATCAATCCTTGGTAACGGGTACTTATTTTTTACTGTCACCGCATTCAGCTGCCTATAGTCGATATACATCCGTGAGGTCCCGTCCTTCTTGTTCACTAGTACCACTGGTTCACCCCATAGTGACCAACTAGGTCAGACAAACTTCTTCGCCTTTAACTCTTCTATATGCTGGTACAGTTTGGCTAACTCTGGATCGAATATTATATAAACTTTATCGGATATTGGCTTTGTTTTCGGTAATAACTCAATACAAAAATCTATATCCCTCACTAGTGATAACCTTGGAAGCTCCTCTAGAAAGACATCAAGAAAATCCTCGACTACTCTAGGGATCTGTCCTTCTACTACTATTGCTGCAATCCTGTCCTCATGTTGTTCCTCCACGGATCTAACAAAGATAAAGTCCTTCTTTCCTGGAATGCTAAACAACACCCTACCTCTATGAAAATCTATCATTGCATGACTGTTTCTCAGCCTGTCTATGCCCAAGATAACATCAAAGTTACCCATAGGGAACTCAATCAGTCTTGCAAGTAATGAATGCCCGCACACTATGATCGAATATTCTATACACACTCTACTTACCCGTAGAAGTCTACTAGTGAGTATATTCAGCCTCTCTGGAAATGCCTCAAACTCCAATCTAATACGTATTGCAAATTATGCTGATAAAAAAGAATAGGAAGCTCCCGAATCGAATAATGCTACAGCAAAAAAAGTTTCGACAAAGATGTTACATGCCACCATGTCGCCTGATGCCAAAGCTCCTCCAGGGATAGAGTGAATGCTTGCCCCTGTGTCGTGTTCCCGGTTGTTGCCTCCCTTGAATATGCTGCTGCGATCTCTGAGGTGCCATCTTTTGTTGCCTCTAATGATACATTTGTACCTACGTCGAAAATGAATGCTGGACTAGTGGCCTTACTGCTAATGCTGGCCCTCTATGTTGTACTTCTCCTGGTGTTGGCAATGTCCAGAATTACTGAACTGGCCCTTCTGGCCTCTACATCAATGGATATGTGGCAATCCTGTGGTCTGGACTACCACACCTCATACACAGCCTATTGGCCGCCCTGTACACGTCTCTGGTATATATGGCCTTCCTTGCCACAATAAGTACAACCTGTCACGTCCCAGTTCCGCAGAACCGAACGTCCTCGCTTGGGCTTCCCATACCCCGGTCCTGTAGAGTCGTCATCCTCGCTTGGCGTAATGTCGTACAAGCCTGGGGTTACACTTGTACAAGGCATGCCCGTACTTATTTTGTAACACAGATATTTGAAGATAGAGTATACATCATTCATAGAGAAATTAAACACATATTTGAAATAAAAATAGCTATTTATTGATAATTCTCTAAAATAAAAATATAAGGCCCTCGAACGGCCGAGATAAAAATGCCAGACTTGGCTTACAACTTGCAAAAATATTAAAATGAGACACAACGTTGCTCCATACATCATATCCCTTATTGAAATATTAAAACTCATGGACCACCTTCAGCTAGAGTCTTTTTCTCCACTTGGAAGCTTCAAGTACAAGGCATCTAAAGAGTCGGACCAAAACCTTCAATATTTTCTCGCAGCAGCCAAATCCCCAGCACCTGAGGATGCCCACAAACGTGGGTCAGTACGCAACATGTACTGGTAAGCGGCCGCAACCAATCTCACCTAAAAATCTAGCACTAAGTAGATATGTGAAAGCAGCAGTTATTATTATGATCTTGCTATGTTGCCTTAAGTTTAATTAACAATTGATATCTCAAGAAAATAAGGAACACATATATTTATCACCATATTTTGTGATTCTTACCTACGGTCATTCAGCCATCTATGTTTATGAATAATAACTTACTTTACCTGCACAAAAAATTATAAGTATGCACCCTGTCTATATGAAGGTCAGTAGCCAATCCATCACAACATTCTTGGAATTTTAGCACTCCGTTCAGTGCAGGGAGCTAGCTGCACTGAAGGTCCTGAACTTCCGATGCAAGTACTTTAGCACCCATGTTCTCCCTAGGAAGAAGCGGTTCCATGGCCTCAGTGCACCGCTTCGAGGAACCTACCCCTTGTGCACATGTTTGTCTATGACCATGCATGAATGCAACTAGCTAGTAGAAGAAAACATGCAAATACATAAACTTGATATAGTATTCCAGAGTCTTATTAGTTGTCTTAGCCACAGCCCATCATAGTTACCGCCCAGTTCAGGGTCTTTGCCACATAATCAATTATACTATAACAGTCCAGTTCATAGTAATATGATTATTATCTTGCTTATCTTTCTGGGTTCTTTGCTAGGTATCATTGATCGTTTTATTAAGCATGATGACTAAAGAATTCATCGAATAATCAAAGTCACTCACTATTTGGTAAATTGATGAGAAAGAAAGATCTTCTTTGCAACTTCAAGTTTGGTTCACAGGTTCACCTGCATTGGCACCAACAAAGGTTCAGTATCCTTCTTCTCTTTCTCTCAGTAATTCGATATGTAAACGTGAGATAGGAAATGCATGCAATGAAAGTCGTTCATAAAAAATAATCACGAAAATGTAAATCACAAAACCAACAATGAAAACCAATATAAAAAACCAACAGCGCACGGGTCTTGAGGCATAGACCCTTATATGGAGTTCACTCCCCAAGACATCATACACTGCATCTTGGGAGCAACTTCTAGGGATTACATCCCATAACGAGGAACATCTCCCCGTTTGTTTGTCTCGACTAATCGATACCGCCAAAAAATTTCCATTCTCTGATTCTGACTCGGCCATTCAGCCGCTAGCCCAGTATGTGCTCTACAACAAGATCAGGGCACTACACAACCCGTCGGTACTCCATAGTGCTACTTTTGTTGCTTCTACCTCAGCTACTGTCGAGCCGGTATCGTCACTACTGAAGTCGTAGGCCTCTGTTGTGTTGAATCATGGATATGAATTCCAGTGTTGGTACTAACATCCGGGGTACTGCTCCTCCACCACTCTGAGCATGGGATCTCTTCTGACCCCCAGTCCTTGAAGACAATCTCTGAATGGTAAGCTCATGCCTTCTAGCTGCTATGAATACGGCCTCAAAAGTTTGGTATTGTGCCACTCTACCAGTTGTAGAATCTCAAGGTAAAGTCACTGTTGGAACCTCATCGCCCTCTCCGACTCCGTAGCTACCATTGTTAGAGCAAACCTACTCAGCCTACAAAATTATGCCGCAAAACCATCAACAGTTCTACCGGTCTACTTGAGACCGATAAACCTCTGTTGTAGCTCATATTCCGCTACAACCCCAAAGTACTTAACCCTGAACCGGGTTCTGAAGTTGTCCTAAGGTAAAATATGCCTCAAGCCAACCTCCACTGATGTCCACCAGTCACAAGAAAGATCTTGAAGCTATAATCAAATTTGGTCAATCTATTCCTCAGCCAGAACCTTGGCTGCTGTTAGAATGACTTCAATATCTTGTAGCCAAGCATCTGTCGTGGCATCTTTTATGACTTCAAAGTACCTCGGGTTAAGTCGGCAAAACCTAACTGGCGTACCTGAATATGTCCTTTCGCTCCACTCTAGGGCTGTCTACAAAACCCTAGTTCAACAAGATGTTTTGTTCCTGCTATTGAAACTACTGATGTTGTTGTACATCCATCTGATATTCCTGAGTAGCCAACGGTCCTCTGTTGATCTCTAACAGTGCCGATGTATCAAGCGTCGATGGCACTACTAGGGGTACCAATATCTCTGGTATATGTTGTTCAATATTCTCTTATACTGGCTTGGCCACTGGTTCAACCCGGATCTGATCCTGAGCATGCACTGCCTCATGTTGGCTTCTAGTGGAACCCTGTCCTACTGGCTGCCCTGCCACATCCGCTGCTCCCATAACCGAAAATGAGGTAGCCCTAAAGAAAATACACGAGACATCAAATGACAGGAAGGGAATGACCAAGTAGATAATCAGTTTAACAGTTCAAGTACTGGTATCGAAGAAGACGAATCATGATTTCACAGGGGACATGTTTAATAGAGACTCATATGACCATAACACCCCACAAGTCTGAAAAATATACCTGCATGAGCTACTACCAAAAGCTTATCATGCCCCAGTACCGGAATATAGAGAACGGTCGAGGGTATAACATAGTCAACTACGCACTACAGAGTACAAAGATACCCAAGAGTACGATCAATATTGTAAGAAGTCTAGGGGTGCTTGCTACAATCAAGTAGCCTAGGGTTACACATAACATCTATGTCTCAATCATTCTGACAAGAAGCAGAAATCATAGAACATTTAAGATAAAGCAGTAAGGCATTCCCGACGCTCTATCAAAATAATTTGAGACTAGCCGTACAAAATAATATGATAGTAGAGTAACAAGAGTACATGACTGTGGTCAGCTGTAGTCTGATTAATTACATCATATAAAGGAAGCTAATGTCCAGACATGCCGACTAACAGATGTTGGTGGCTAAACGCCCAAAAAATAGAAGCATGTATAATGAGAGTGGTGAAAAAGAAACCCACTCTTGTCCCTCAGTGACCATCGCCTGGTGCGCTTTATTAATCAAGGGAAGATACGCTGGATCCTCGGACTTTGGCTCTAAACCTGGCCAGGCAAAATCAGTGGGGTTAGACCCCAAATAGCAAGTACCACAATAAAGCATGAATGAAGAAAGAAAAATCACATATATAATGCATGAGCCAAGAATCGTAGGCGTATATACCATCTTCGAAGTAATACGACACTCCTACACCAAACAAGGACTTGAAGTGTCTTACCACGTCGAGATAGAATACATCCTCTGATTAAGGTCAAGCTATAATATTATGTATCATAGTTTTGGTCCATAGCCTATAGTAGCATAATAGCCCAACCCCACAATCAAAGAAGGACAAGGGTTGAACCACCGACCATGACAGTCCATGCCCCTAGGTTACTAACATAAGATACATAGCATAATTAAGTTCATTAATAATTCGCCCAAAAATTCTAAGACTTTCTAGATGAAGTATGAGTTATCCCAATGGTATAATGCATATAATAGGGATCCTCATATCGTGCTATGTCCGAACAGGGCTAACCGAACCAATAGTAACGCATAGCACATAGAATATGCATATGTCCCTCATAAGGCCACCTTTTTAACATATCAGATAACACATAGCACATAGGAATCGGATACTGTACTCTACTATGCAAATGATATATAGTATCCATAGTGTCTAGCCTGGCACATCAAAACTAATATTTGGGGTAGCCGACATGCATGGTCTCGGGATTTTGTTCCCTCCCCAATGCTCTACAAGTTTTAGTTGCCTAGTTAACCCTAATTTTAACTGAAATCTCATAGTGTGGTCACATGATCATTCCTCATATATGTCATACCTTAGTACTTGTACACTAGGTACGAATCCATATTGTTGCCTGTAGGCCCAATCCAAATTCACTCCAACGTAATGCAACAATCAACAATCATACTAGCCAAGCTATGATTACTGACCAACTACAATGTCTATGATGGAGAAATCGAGATTATATAATATCACATGTCGCATAGGATCAAGTGGCACCTTGGTGCATAAACATGACATATAACACACTTAGCACGTAGCATGTGTATAAGCACGGATACAAGTAGTCAAGTCAGGACACCAGTTTAATTAGTCAGTAACATGAATTTTCTCTTATAATATTATAACACATTACTCAGTCAGTTACATGATTGGTGCTTCTATGGCAAAATTTATCACTTAGTCTAGTTTAGCCTATAGCACTGTCAATATCAGGTACTGGTCACTTGAGCATGAAATCTAGGGTACTGTAGATCACTTTGCTCATTGATACTTGTAACTGACTAGGGTCAAAGCATAGAGTCTAAACAATCAAATATATATAACAAAACCAAGCAAAGCCATAAAATAGGTAAAATAGGCACCTAGGGTTAGATGTGTGCATAGGAATATGCACTCAAGAGGCTGTCGCATGAGCACAGGCTCATGGCAGTCTACAGCATGCAAGTCCTGCTGCACGAAGCGGTGGCTGCATGCACCAGCTGTAATAGGTGTCGCTGTCGCACGTACAAGTCGCCATATGGAAAGACTTGTCGCATGAGTACAATGTCATCGTAAGTGATAAGTTTGTCGCATAGCGGCCTGGCTCATAGCAAGGCATGCGCAAAATAATCATGCACATGGAAAGTTAGGCATTCTGTGCCAGTCGCATATCGTTTTGCCGCATGTACCCTGAGGCGCATAGAGAGATCAGGCTCATAGAAAGATCTGCCGCATGGCTCGATCAGACGCACAATACGAAGCACGTATGCAAAATAGTCATGCATCTTTGTCCATACACCCAGAAGTCTAGGCGCATAGTAAGCACATGCTGTGAAGGGGTTTGCGGCAAGGAGTTCGTGCCACATAGGATTACTGTTGGATAGCCTCCCTGCCGCATGAGACTTCATCGTCCCAGAACAGCAAGTTCACCATGGAAGAAGCTTCAAACTTGTTTTCTTCAGAAAATCCTCATTTTAGCTCCAAATCAAGTAAAAAAAGTCCTAATCACACAAAATTTAAATTTCTACAACATGGAATAATTTATTTTGGAAAATAATAAGTTTTTAGAGATCATTCCTACGAAATACCATAAAACCCTAACTTTAGAATTTAGATCTACTCTAAAAATATCCATCAAAACTGAAAATATCAAGAACTAAAGATGCTTAGAATCATAAGATATACATTATAGACTAATAATATGCAAGAAAAATCAAAGAACTATAATATTCCATGTTTCTTTATTTGTGCAAGATGTACTTGCCTAAGCTCCAAGGAAAAATGTCACTCCCTGTTCCCGATATACGTATTTAGAACATATTATTTTTCCTGCCTATATCATTTGTTGATTGCATAGTAATTAGGTTTCATGTCATGGAAACTAGACACATTCTTTGGTTCAATTAGACTCATGATTTAATTGTTGGGTTGGTTTGGTCATGAGTGAACCCATGGTCTAAACCTCAAATCTTAGCTATATAAGTTAACTTCTTTCTCTTTCTTCCCTCATTATCTCATTTTTCTCTTCCTTTATTTAGGCAAGTACACATTGCACTACATTGAGAAACCTCTTAATTTTTTATTTTTGCTATTTTCTTGTATTTTATTAGTCTATTATGTGCTCATGATAATTCTAAACACTTTTAGTACTTGGAGTTTTCGGTTTTAATGGGTGGATTTGAGTAGATCTATATTCTAAGTTTAAGGTTTTCTTGGGTTCCTTAATTTTTGGTGGTTTTGATCTACTAAAATATGATATTTTCGAAAAATAGTTTTGGGGATGGATGTAGCACTTTATTTCGAGCATTTTGGTTTTTTGGTTCACTTGATTCAGAGTTAAAATAAAGTTTTTATAAAGAAAACAAATATTTGGTTTTTGGAGTTCTCGCCATGGCTGAACTTGATGTCTAGAGAAGACGAAGTTCTCATGCGACCAGCGTCATATGCGACCGAGAGATCTATGCGGCCTTGACCCATATGCAACAAGTAGACCTATGCGATCTTGACCAATATGCGGCAAGCAGACCTATGCGGCGTTGATCCATATGCGGCAAGCAGACCTATGCGGCCTTGACCCATATGCGCCAAGCAGACCTATACGGCCTTAACCCATATGCGCCAAGCAGACATATGCAGCCTTGACTCATATATGGTGGCAACCTCTATGCGGCACATGTCATATGCGATACTGACTTTATGCGTCATGACCCTATGCGGCCCTATGTGCATGATTTGTTAATTTTCTTGGTTTGATATTTTATTGGATTTTTGTGATTCTAAGTGTGAGATTGATGATTGAAATGCATGAGAACTTAGTGACCATGTGTTGAACCTGACAATATGCTGGACCCGACTATGAATAGAGATAGACCATACGACCAAGTGACTATGACTACCTATGTGCCTGACTCGACCTACGTATTGCTATGTGCTAGAACTCATATTATTTACCAATGATTGGCAACTTGACTCGATTATTGGTATCTGTGCTGATACACTTACTACGTGATATGTGTTCCTACATGCTAAGTATTTCTACGTGATTATATTATATGTGTTACATCGAGGTCTGCCTACGTGCTAAGCGATATATGATGTAATCAAATTCCTCCAGTATAGACATGATAGTTGGTCAATACCCAAGCGTGGCTAGAATTTGTTGACTGTTATATCACACTCGGATGAATCCAAATTGAACTACTAAGTGACAAAGTGGATTCTTATCTAGCGTGCCCGTACTACGGTATAATATATAAGGAAAGTAACATGTGACCACGCCATGTAATTTCAGCTAATCGTAGGGTTAACTAGGAAACTAAAACATATAGAGCATTGGGAGGGACGAAATCTCGAGATCGTGCTTAACTAGCCACCCTCAATCATTATATGGGAAGTGAAGGCTGGCCCCATAGATATTATTTAAATCCTCATTAGTGGATAGCAATATCCGACTATTATATTATATTATTTATTCTATGCGATCTTAGTACGGTGGCCTTACGAGGGACCGGTGCATACTACTATGTGCTATACGATAATTTATGGCTCGGCTAGCCCCTGCTAGAGCATGGTTTGATCTGAGGATTCCTATTATATGCATAATACCTCTGGGATAACCCAGACTCCACCTAGTAAGCCGTACAAGTGATTGGCCGATTTTATAATAGAGCTTGATTATGATTGGACCTTCTGTTATAGTTTAGGGACGTGGGCTATCATGGTGCGATGGTCTAACCCTTGTCCTTATTTGGTTGTAGGGTAAGATTGTTGTATCACGGTAGGCTATGAACCGAAACTACAAGACAGAACTATATATGTATATATATATATATATATATATATATATATATATATATATATATATATATTTGTACTTGCTATTTGGGGTATAACCCCACTGGTTTTGCATGGCTAGGTTTAGAACCAGCACCCGAGGATCAAGCGTACTTTCCCCTGAATAATGACGCACACCAGACGGATGGCCACTGAGAGAAACGAGTGGGTTTTTTCTTTCCTGCTTGTTATTGCATATTTTATCATTTTGGACATTTAGCCACCAGCACTTGTTAGCCGTAAATCTGTACATTTAGTTTCCTTACTTGATTATAATTAATCAGATTACAGCTAACCATGGTCATGTACTTTTCATACTCTACTAGCTTTTTTATTTTTGCACAGCTGGTTTCCAGAATATTATAGCAGGGCGTTTGGGATGCCTTACTTCCTTGTCATATATGTTCTATGTTTACTGTTCTTACTTGACTGATTGAGACAATAGATGTGCTGTGTGACCCTAAGTAAATTGCTTATAGTATGTACCTCCTTGTCTAGTTACAGCCATAACCGCCGTACGATATTCTATATCTTGTACAGGGGAACTGGCCATGTCCGTCTCCGTATTCTGCTACTGGGGCATGACAAAAAGAAAGAGAAAGAAAGTAAAGAATGAGAGAAGAGAGAGAAAGAAAAGGGTTTATAAAGGGTATGGTTGGATGCTTGGCTATTGGATCAAGTCAACTACCCCTCCAAGAAATCTTAGCCACAAAAAATTAAACCAAGAACCAATAGCAAAAGAGGAATATCTAGGTCTAGTCTCAAGGCCACTTGGCGGTCATGCCAATAAGCTGCATACACACTAATACGTATATCGGAAATAGAGAGTGACATCATTCCCTCATCTCAGTTACAATACAGTTCTAATAGATCAGTCATGCAAGTGAACGAGTAACTAGTAAAACAAGTAAACGAGTATGAGTGTAGATATCAACAATATGATATAAACATTAAAATCATATGGAAATAGAGATAACAAGAAAATAGGGAAGCAAACATGCTAGAAAAATACAGTGTACGATCGTTTATGTAAAGTTGTATGTACCATTTGCTGGATTTACATAACTGACAAGATGGTGGTCATATGTCACTCTCCTTACTGTCCTATGCCAAATATCATACAAATAAGGTAACGACATTAATACATGACTTGAGATTGATCTACCTAGCAAATTCTAAGGTTTAGACCCACTTTCGGAATTCCTAGGTTACATTTTAGTTTTGAATAACTCCTAATAATTATTAAATAAATCTCACAAATATTAAAGTAGTTTTAGGTTGTCTCATATCACCATAGTACACATAAATTTTCTTAGAGCCAAATTCCTATAATTTTTAGGTCTTATTATTTTCTTCTTAATTATTGCTCATTAAATAATTCTAGATAAGAATGAAAGGAAGAATAATTTCTCCCATACCACTAGTCCTATGGGGCTAAAATTTTGGTCACAGTTACTTTATATACCTATTATAATGCTCACAAAATTTAATGCAAAAAGAAACTGTCGATTTTGAGTTATAACTTCTAAAACTTATTTAAATTTTGGCACAGTTGAATTTATAAATTCTGCCTAGAAAAATACTAAAAAAATCTGTGAATCTTATTTTTGTGTACTACTTTTAGATTATATTAGATCTATGTGTTAACTTTCACACAAAATTTATTTAAATAAAAAATTCCAAGTCCTCTAAAATTTATAGCCAAAATACTGATGCTAGGTGTCACGACCCGCAATCGGATATTCGGGTACGAGTACGTGGGTACGTCCATCCTACGCCGCAGCATTGACAGTAGAACACTGTCTGGAACTCTACTATCTAAACATCTCAAACAATATATATATACATGGTACCTGTCAATCATCTCCACTCCAAATGGAGGAACAATAGAATAGTGTAATATTGGTAAACAATACTCAATCACAAAAATCAAACTAAGGAGGATGAAGGTACGATATGGAATAAAGAGAAATAGGAGACACAAAATATCCTCAAGACCAATACTATAAGTCTAGTCTCAACAACTCTCCAAAACAATATATATACATGCTATGAGTCCAAAATAAGACTAGTACAAGTCCACAACTATATAACTAGGCCTCCTCGGTCACTAGTACTATGTCCTCCTGCTCTAGGGGAGTGTCCTCTAGTGGCTCACCATCCTGCAGGCCGTAATAAGTGGGACACAGCTCCTCTAGCCAATCATCTGAAAAATATATCAAATCAGGAAAGGAGCAAAGTACAAAACTCTGAAAACAACTCCAAATACATAGTAAAGCATATATGATGAGTAATAAAAAAGGATACAAGATGCACAAGTATTAAGAAATGAAAGTACAGGTGAGAATAGGCAAATAATCACAATAAGGAACTGAAAAGTAAGTACGGGTAATGTGAAAATAAACTGCAAGTAGAAGAACACAATTACTAGCTATATGGTTAGAGCATAAGTTTGTTATGTGATCGGTTTAGGTTGCACATAAGGTAAATAGGTAACTCGATTATACGTGAGGTGTATAATCGACATACACATGAGACAAATAGGGCTTGATCACATAACCAACTTTTACTCCCCCTCCCCAACCAATACTCATGGATCCAATCATGACACGTTACACACATGAATACGATATAGTCACACTAGCACACAAAATAGTGGATGCACATGAAAATTAATACCTGATGCACATGATAAAATACATGTGAATGAGTACCCGTTGAACACGATAAGGGATAACATCTCCTAACGGGATCCATATAGTACCAGTCTGTGTAACCAAGTGTCAGTATCAATATGCAGTTCTAGAACAAGTGATATATACACTATTATGAAATAAAAACTAACAGAGAGATGTACTCGTTTGTGGTCCAAAGCAAATAATGCAAAACGGTATCCGAACTGGTGTCACACAGACATATATATGGAATATTGCATTAATACAAGATTTTAGAATAAAAAAAGTTAAACTAGTCAAACTAGCTATTTTTAGGTTGTATGAGTCCATCTCTAGGATATTGGGTCCATACACTATGTAACTAGGCTATACTAACTATGTTGATACCTTGGCTTTGAGCCAAAAGCGGTATCACACCACCTACACACCCCTCTTGATACACAAACCCAAAACCTTGAGTATAAACTAATACCTTGACATTACCTTAGTATCACATGGTAATCCAATATCTAACATTAACTAACTAACCATACATACCTCACTATACACTAACATGCATTTAAACTCATAACTTATAACAATACTAAACTAACATACTAACTTACCCATTTGATATTCAATACCCATACCCTATGATACCTTAACTCTCATTACCTTGGTGTAACTCAAGGTAAACTAGAAACAATATTACCCAATGCTAATACTAACTAGTGCTCTTATATATATATATATATATATATATATATATATATATATATATATATATATATATACTAACTAACTAACATATATACATAACTAACTAACAATATTAACTAACTTAGCTTATCTACAACTTAACCTCTAAGCACTGTGCTACAATCTACTGTTGTTGCTGTTGCTTATCACTGATGCTGCTGCAGCTTACTGCTTCTACTGCTGTTGCAGCTTGCTGCTTTTGCTGCTGTTGCAGCTTACTGCTTACTATTGCTTCTGTTGCTGCTTATTCCTGCTGCTGCTCACTGCTTCTCACTGCTTATTCACACACTCACTAATACACATACACTCACTAATACACACACACACACACACACACACACACACACACACACACACACATATATATATATATATATATATATATATATATATATATATATATATATATATATAGATATAGATTAATATGTCTATACATACACACACACACATACATATATAGCTTGAGACATTTAAACAAATACCTATAGTGCATCAAATAGAATATCTAGGATACTCAACCCATTGAGGTGCCAATCTTTCCATTATTCATAATTGCTCATTCCCTCAAGTCATATATATATATATATATATATATATATATATATATATATATATATATACAACTATTAGAAGTCATTGCAACACATAATGAAGAGAATTCATGTAAATCACTCAAAATTGGCCCCGTATCACACCGTATCGCAAAATACCGTGACACGGCCTATACGTATCCATTTGTGGACACGTACCTAGTCATATAACCCAGATCTAAGTCTAGTTAGATCTAATTGGTCTCATGACAATAATTGAGGTGTCAAATTCGTAATTCCCCCAACATATACACAAATTACCTCATAGATCTCACAATACAAAGCCAAACAGCCTAGAACTTGTTCCAATAGGTAGTCATATGTCATGGGGTCATTCCTAATGGTCAAATGCATGATTAAGAAGCTACAATGAGAGAAAATTTTAGAAATTATCGATTGGGAGATGGATTCCCAATAAAAATATAATTGGACACGATCCGGACATAATCTCTAGCTCCAAAGCTTCTCCTCCTTGTTCTCCTTGCTTCTCCAAGCTCCAAGGCTCCAAGAGTGATGAATTTAAGAAGGAACTGGTGGTGAATTGTGTAGAAATTTAATGGAAAAAAATTAAGAAATTGGGGATCTAGAATTTGGACACAAAATGAAATACAAATAAGGAGAGAGAGAGAGAGAGAGAGAGGAGAACCCCCTCTTCATGTGGCGGGCCCCTTCCCCCTTCCTCAAACAATATCAAAAGTCCAAGTTGCCCCCTACATGTTGCATTGTGAGGAATAATTAAGGATGTGTATATTTGGAAGTCTCTAACTAATTGTAATTACACTAATTCTTCTTAATTTAATTAGTGGAATGACTAATAGGCTTGGGTCCAAGTTGGGCTCACTATTTGTCATGACAAATCTAAATAGGTCCATGTGTGACAAGTCTAATTATTGTCTAATCTCTTTAACTAACTAATTAATACAAGTCTCTAATGACTAATTAATACTAGGCATAATAATCATAGCTTATCTTAATTAAATAAAATATACAATCATCACACAATATTCAATATTATATTTCTAAAATTAAATATCCATGCCAAATTACCAAACTATCCCTAGCTGAAAAAGTGAGGGTGACACTAGGTTTTGCTATAAACATATTTTTGTAGAAAAAATTTGAAAAGGACAAATGATCAATTAATCTAACTTAGAAATATGATCTGAAAATGGGCCAAAGAGAAGTACATACCTATATGTTTCATCTCCAAATTCTACCATTTGGCACTTGAAATCTACGTGCAAAGCCTCTTCTCCTTATAAAAGTTTATTAGAAATTTTTTCCCTCCCTGCGAACTAGTGATAATAATATCTCGCCATGCCCCTAGCCGCTTTATTCGATCATTATGCCTATATATCGCTCCCACCAGAATTTAATAGCCCCCTTTGTTAATGAATTTGATGGTGAGAAGTTGGTTAGAGCACTAAATCACGCCTCCCAGCCAAACTCTAGTGTCCCATATAATTGTAAACCCCCTCACCCAAAAATAGGTATCTTGTGTATATTTTGTATTTCTTGTATTTATTTTAGATTATTTTTTAAATCAATTAAAACCCAATAATTTTTTTAGGATACTTCACCGTGGTTTGGACATTAATGATATATGATAGCCCCAAAATTTGTATCTCCCTTCATAGGAAGTAGCCTACACAGGAGACACTACCTGTAGGATCTTTTTGTGGCACAGGAATTCGATCCCTTGATATTAGTATGACATTAGTGTAACAACCATAGATTAAGTGTTAAATATTTAGATAATTTATATATATAATTTAATTGTGGTTATTTTCTAATTCTAACTTTTCTACAATTAGTATCCCATAATTTCCCGTGCCAAGAGAGACATTTTTTCCTTTTTTTATAGATTTACATATTATTTACTATTATCCTATTTTGTGGATAACAATTTAGTTATTTACTTAGTTAATTGGATAATATAGTTATTTGATTTATTATAACTAGATAAATATCTAAATATTAATTACAAAATATTTTATAAATATATTTTGGGTGTAGTATTTTATTAAAGCTTTACAAAGTAAATTTTCTAGAATTTATTTTGTGTGCAAATATTATTTTTGGATTTTTTTACCTCATATATATATATATATATATATATATATATATATATATATATATATATATATATATATATATATATAATTAATAATAATAATAATAATAATAATAATAATAATAATGTTGATAATAAAAACAAAAGTAAAAATAAATAAAAAATAAAAAATAAAACAAAACAAAATATAAAAACCTAAACAAAAACCTAACTTAAACTAACCAATTCCAACTCCTAAACTACCCAACAGAACCCCCCCCCCCCGGCCACGTCCTTCTCTCCCCATATCTCTCTCTCTCTCTCTCTCTCTCTCTCTCTCTCTCTATATATATATATATATATATATATATATATATATATATATATATATATATCACAAACCCTAACCCTAACCCTAGTCCCCGACCCCAACGCCGACCACCCGACTACAGGCGACCGTCGCAGCCCGCCGACCGACCGCAACTGTCGCCGCCGTCCGTCCCCCACCCGCGCGTGCGCAAGTGCACAGCCCCGAGCCCATCTTCAAGGTATTATATCTCTCTCATCTCTCATCCTTTTCTCGAGCGGTTTGTCCGTGTACATTCACAACCTAACCCTCTAGGATTTTCTCCAAGCGGGATGAGCTTTCGTGCCCCGGATTGGTCAAAAAATTGACCGAAAAAACGGCTAAAAAAGTGACCAAAAACAGTCCAAAATTTTGACCCAAACCCCCATGTTCACTCCCAATTTGCCATCAACTTGTTTAATATTTTCAAAATCTAATTAAAAGATTTTCTTCTCAATATAACTAAAAATTTAACTGTTCTTTTAGTTTCTATTAATTTATTTTATTTGTTAAATTATTCGGCCTCCAAAACGACAAAAAACTTAATATTTTAAAACTAAAATTTTGTTATACGGAGTGCGCTCTGCCAAACGGGACCGTCTCATCGTGTATCAATTACACCAAAAGGCGCGTATGGTATATCCTGACGTGTGAGCTTTCGTGGAAGTTGATTCAGACGTGTGTGCGCGTCGAAATCAACTCGTATCCGTAAAAATCCCCGTATCATAATTTTTTCTAAACTATCACCCCATTTTGTGTACGCTCGTCGAAATACGATAAAACTTGCGCCATTGAATTCGTGGTATCACGCTGGTCCTGTGCACGATTCTGAGACAGTTGACCAAGCCGCCTATTCGTGGGCCCCATGGTTTGACTTGAAGGGCGAATTTGTGATCGGATCACCGGAATCCAAAATTGGATATACCGTTGAGTTCGTATCATCGTTTAAAATTTGTTTGACCCTATAATTTGTCCCATTTAGAGACTTTTACCTCTGGCACGTATTTTGGTGCAAAGTGGGCTCACAAGTGAACCCGTTTTGACTTAAAATTACCATTTTGCCCCTGTGTCCAAATTGGACGAAAGGGTAGACTTTTCTGACTGTCTCGCTTATTCTGGGAATGTTGGTGATATTTATTTCAGTATCCGAAGACGTTCATTCGGAGGCCATAATTTCTGATTCTCTGTACTTGACACCTGGACGTTTACATTACATAGCTTTCTTGCATAGCAAGTATACCTTGCCATTGTATTGTGATTTACATTCCATATGGTGCATGCATTTTATTTTTGTTATTTAGTTCATATATTTTAACTGCTATATAAACTTCGCGTCCAAGAATAACTTGGGTGCAACGACGGTGGCGTCGTATTTTATCTTTATTATATATTATGCATGTCGACCTAGTTTTACGAGACCACTACATGATTTGGAGGCATCATTAGGTTTCATTGGCCATGACATATCTGTTACACGAGTGTGAGTCTCATGTAGAACACGGACTTGGGTGACGGGTTGGCCACATGTACGTATGAGACGTGCGATAGGAAATAACTGCTAATAAATTTGCATGCTAGAAGACTTAGCAGTTATTAGAGGTACCATCGTGTCATAGATATGGCATGAATAGAGCATGGGGTGGAAAGAACAACAAGTATGGCGTTTGGGCTCCTTTGCACTTTTCTTATGTAACCCGCACGCTCCGCCGGAGATGCGTGGTATGATGACCCCTATATTATCTGCATGCGGCCTCTGACGTTCAAAAGATGTCATGCTTTTTAGGCCCCTGATTCTCCGAGAGAATCATGCCAATCCCATTTTAGCCAGATAGCCCACGTGTTGGAAAGTTGTTCTCAAAGTGCATTCACATAGATGGTTAGGCGACCATTGGATGTTTATTTTCAGTACTTTATTGGCATGCTTCTATGTATCTTGTTACGTCCCTCTGAGGACCTGGTCCCTTTCCAGGTGTAGACGATCATAACTATTCACAAGAGCACGGATCTGGACTTGCTACTTTATTCTCTTTCCAGGAGGTCTTCTCTTCGAGCCTCATTGTTCATTAGATGTACTTATTTTGTTTCTCTTATATTCTAGTTTGGTAGTGGATTTGTCTCCATCCAACTACTTGTTCTTATCAAGCATCTTATACTTGATTTAGTTATATAGTTGATTGGTTATTCATTTCTCTTTAATTTTGTGGATGAGATTTAGTTATGCCCTGTGACTTGTGACAAATATATACCACTTGTGAATTATTATTCATAATACAGCGTATGTATGTGTTATGGTTTTTATATATTGGAATCTCCATATACATACGGCTGGCATGCTTATGTATTCCTAGTCCTACATATTTTGGGACTGGGGCATGACATATTTTAGTGGTGGCCTATACAGGTCGAGTTAGCCGTTTCGGTTACGTAACTGTACCGAGCGAGCATGCACCTAGGATTAGAGTTTTAGGTCTCATCCACATTTGACTATGACTTACCTTTCTTCCAATCTGTTCTATTTAAATAATTGCATCCTGCTTGATTCATGTACTTCCCTAATAGTTCCTTGAGTATAGCCTTCTTCTAGAATATAGGAATCATTGTTGTTAGGATAATAATTAGGATAACATTCCTACTAAGAATACAACTAAAATATTGACACATCACTAAGTTTAGCATACCTAATGAACCCTAGCATCCCTTACTTGTAGATTAATTGACCACTATCCCTTGATATATTTATGAATGACTTGAGAGTAGTATAGACACTACTAGGGTTAGTTAGAAATTTGACCATATTGTTTGACCCTAGCATTGAGGAACCAATAGAAATCCAAGGTTTAATATTAGGACTAAACCTAACTTTCATAGTGAGATAGTATTAGATAACTTTAAATTTAGATTCTTGTCTTGATATTAGCAGAACAATACCTTAGGAAACCAAGAGGAATGAATAGAATATTTTTTTTGATCATACCTCGAACACAGAGATTATCATACCATATTTCCTTAGGAAACCATGATATTATCAAGAGTCTCTCTATTTAATTTCATATCTTGTTTCTCCGAAACCTTAGTGCTCGCTTTTTATGCGACGACTAAAATTTTTTTCTTCATCTTTTAATTCGTGCCACCTAATCCTTCTGATTGTAGGCCAAGTGATTCCTTTTATGTTAGGATAGATAGTTTACTAGGATTATAGTTGTTAATCTTGAATTTTGAAATTTTGTGCTTGGTAGTTAGAACTTGATAGTTTGAATTGTTCATTTAGATTATGATTTTATGATTATACTTTAGTTTCAAATCAAGTAATCTATTTCACATATCTCAATACAGGTTATATCCTCTTTCACTTGAGAGCCAGTAACTTCTCCATTCTTACTATTAACACTTTTGTTCTATAAGCACTATGATTAAGACTTAAGATGACAATTACCTATATAATGCAATAGGATACCTTAATAAGTACCAAGATCCTTTCCTCGTATACCCCAATAAGAGTTTCTACTTTATTTACAAGGATAAGGTTATTTTGTAGAATCCCCTTAAGGCAGTTACAGTATTAGTTTATTCTTGTAAGTTGGGTAGTATGCCTCACAACCTAGTATCACATAGTCCTTTTAACCCATTAATGAAGTGTAATTGAATAACATTAACTATATGCTAGCATAAAATAATAGTGTTTATCCAGACTGTAGAACTTAGAGGCCCATACCCCTATTTGGTCGACTAGAGACTTAGACATTAGTATGGCAAGTGTAGAAGCACAACACCGAACGAGTCTTATCTTCTTGATGAAATTGAATTATTTTGTACCTTCCTTCATCATAATCCAGCGTACTTATATTTTCTGGACTACCTCGACTTATGCTTCTATTATAGCCTAGTTTTGCAAGCTTATTCTTTATCGAGCTTGTTCATGACATATGTATTATTGGGTGCACACATTAATACAATTGTCTAATTAGAATTGGTGTATTATGGTCTGATCAACCTTAGTGCGCTTGGTTCGCTCTTCGCATAACTACTTTACGTGGATTGGGATATAGTTGACTCAGCTTGTTAGACGAATATACTTGTCCTCTAGACAGGTCAGAGCATATCATATCAGGTACATAACTGTTCTGATATGAGCATGCGAATAGAAATTTACGAAAATAAGATTTTAATCCACAACTGCCCTAACAACTCTCTTTTTGAATTCTTTAATCGCCTTGAACCCCGTACTTGCATTTTATCACCTCCTCCTTGAATTCTTTATTGTTGTTTTTCGTATTCTCTTATTTCAAAAAGACGAACGTTCGTGCTTGGTATAAGTTTGATACACGGAGAGTACTAGATTTATCCCATAGGCCAATCACATTACTTTGTGACTATCTTTTGTAATTAAGGCATATCACATGCGATATATTTTGTGTGTTAAAATTTTTTGAGGATTGAATAACACGATTAAACAATTTGAGGAAGTCCTTCTTAAAAGTATAGTCTTGTGTGATAGATCGGTAAATTCTAAGTTGGATAGAAGTCACATGGTCAACTTGAGGTTTTTTTTATTTTAAAATTTGTGATCAAGTAAGATTAGATTGAGAGATTTAAGTCATTTTAATTTTAAGAATTTTAGAAGAATGATTAAGATGATGATGATTTAATAAATTTTAAAATCTTGATATTGCGGACCAAATATTTATACCTTGAGCACATGATTTAAATTTTGAATATTGGAGATTGAATCAACGATTTAAGTCTTGAGAAAAAAAATATAACTCTAAACATGAACATTGATGGATTGGATTCAAAATTATACAATTTGATGATTTGAATTAAAAGTTAAATTTTGATAGTTGGATCACCTATTTGAAATGTTGAGGATGTAAATTGAATTTAAAATTTGAAGAGTACAAAATTCATAAGTTGAAAATAGGAATAAGATTTGATTAGAATTATTTATTATTTAAAACCTAGAGGAGATATGATAGTTAAAAATCGTGATATAAAATTTGATATGGGTTATTTAAATCTTGAAGATGCTATATGGATTTGACTTAAATTTGGATGTTGATAATTTGAAAATCGAGAAGAGATTACGATTAGTTGAATTTTGATTAAACAATGGTTATTTTAATTTTGAAGTGATTGCGATGGATTTGAATAGATTCATTATTTAAATTTTTGGAAGATATTGCGATTGACTTGCCTTATATACGAATGTGAATAATTTAACAAATTATGCCTTATTTTTAATTTTGAGGACAAAATTCTTTTAAGTTGGGTAGATTGTAAACCCCTCACCCAAAAATAGGTATCTTGTGAGTATTTTGTATTTTTTGTATTTGTTTTAGATTATTTTTCAAATCAATTAAAATTCAATAATTTTATTATGATACTTTATCGTGGTTTGGACATTAATGATATAGGATAGCCCCAAAATTTGTATCTCCCTTCATAGGAAGTAGCCTACACAGGAGACACTACCTGTAGGATCTTTTTGTGACACAGAAATTCGATCCCTTGATATTAGTATGACATTAGTGTAACAACCATATATTAAGTGTTAAATATTTAGATAATTTATATATATAATTTAATTATGGTTATTTTTCAATTCTAACTTTTCTACAATTAGTAACCCATAATTTTCCGTGCCAAGTTAGACATTTTTTTTTCTTTTTTTATAGATTTACATATTATTTACTATTATCCTATTTTGTGGATAACCATTTAGTTATTTACTTAGTTAATTGGATAATACAGTTATTGATTTATTATAACTAGATAAATATCTAAATATTAATTACAAAATATTTTGTAAACATATTTTGGGTGTAGTATTTTATTAAAGCTTTATAAAGTAAATTTTCTAGAATTTATTTTGTGTGCAAATATTATTTTTAAATTTTTTACCTCATATATATATATATATATATATATATATATATATATATATATATATATATATATATATAGTTATTTATAATAATAATAGTCATCATCAAAATAATAATAATAATAATAATAATAATAATAATAATAATAATGATGTTGATAATAAAAACAAAGGTAAAAAAAATAAAAGAAAAAAAAAAGAAAAACAAAAGAAAAGAAAAAGAAAAAGAAAAAGAAAAAGATATATATAAAAACCTAAACAAAAACCTAACTTAAACTAACCAATTCCTACTCCTAAACTACCCAACAGAACAAATCCCCCCCCTCCCCCACCCCCCCGACCACGCCCTTCTCTCCCCATGTCTCTCTCTCTCTCTCTTTCTCTCTCTCTCTCTATATATATATATATATATCACAAATCCTAATCCTAACCCTAGTCCCCGACCCCAACGCCGACCACCCGACGACCGGCGACCGCCGCAGCCCGCCGACCGACCGCAGCAGCCGCCGTCAGCCCCGCCCGCGCGCGCACAAGTGAACAACCCCGAGCCCATCTTCAAGGTATTATATCTCTCTCATCTCTCATCCTTTTCTCGAGTGGTTTGTCCGTGTACGTTCACAACCTAACCCTCTAGGATTTTCTCCAAGCGGGACGAGTTTTCGTGTCCCGGATTGGTCAAAAAAATTGACCAAAAAACGGCCAAAAAACTGACCAAAAATAGTCCAGAATTTTGACCCAAAGCCCCATGTTCATGCCCAATCTAATTAAAAGATTTTCTTCTCAATATAACCGAGAATTTAACTTTTTTTTTAGTTTTTATTAATTCGTTTTATTTGTTAAATTATTCGGCCTCCAAAACGACCAAAAACTTAATATTTTAAAACTAAAATTTTGTGATACAGAGTGCGTCCCGCCAAACGGGACCACCTCGTCGCGTACCAATTATACCAAAAGGCGCGTATGGTATATCTTGACGTGTGAACTTTCACGAAAGTTGATTCGGACGTGTGTACGCGTCGGAATCAACTCGTATCCGTAAAAAGTCCCCGTATCGTAACTTTTTGTAAACTACCACCCCATTTTGTGTACGCTCGTCAAAATATGATAAAACTTGCGCCATTGGATTTGTGATATCATTCTGGTCTTGTGACCCAAGTTTCATGCGATTCTGAGACAGTTGACCAAGCCGCCTATTCGTGGGCCCCACGGTTTGACTTGAAGGGCGAATTTGTGATCGGCTCACCGGAATCCAAAATTGGATATATCATTGAGTTCGTATCATCGTTTAAAATTTATTTGACCTATAATTTGTTCCATTTAGAGACCTTTACCTCTGACACGTATTTCGGTACAAAGTGGGCTCACATGTGAAACCGTTTTGACCCAAAATTACTGTTTTTCCCCTGTGTCCAAATTGGACGAAAGAGTAGACTTTTCTAACTATCTCATTTATTCTGGGAACGTTGGTGATATTTATTTTAGCATCCGGAGACGTTCATTCGGAGGATATAGTTTCTGATTCACTGTACTTGACACCTGGACGTTTACATTACGCAGCTTTCTTGCATGGCAAGTATACCTTGCCATTGTAGTATGATTTATATTCCATATGGTGCAAGCATTTTATTTCTGTTATTTAGTCCATATATTTTAACTGCTATATAAACTTTGCGTCCAAGAATAACTTGGGTGCAACGACGGTGACGTCGTATTTTATCTTTATTATATATTATGCATGTCGACCTAGTTTTACGAGACCATCACATGATTTGGAGGCATCATTAGGTTTCATTGGCCATGACACATCTGTTATACGAGTGTGAGTCTCATATAGAACACGGACTTGCGTGACGGGGTGGCCACCTGTACGTATGGGACGTGCGATAGGGAATAACTGCTAATAAATTTGCATGCTAGGAGACTTAGCAGTTATTAGAGGTACCATCGTGTCATGGATATGGCATGAATAGAGCATGGGGTGGGGAGAACAACAAGTAAGACGTTTTGGCTCCTTTGCACTTTCCTTATGTAACCCGCACGCTCCGCCGAAGATGCGTGGTATGATGACCCCTATATTATCTACAGGTGGCCTCTGACGTTCAAAAGACGTCATGCTTTTTAGGCCCCTGATTCTCCGATAGAATCATGCCAATCCCATTTTAGCCAGATAGTCCACGTGTTGGAAAGTTGTTCTCAAAGTGCATTCACATAGATGGTTAGGCGACCATTGGATGTTTATTTTCAGTACTTTATTGGCATGCTTCTATGTATCTTGTTACGTACCTCTGAGGACCTATTCCCTTTTCAGGTGTAGACGATCATGACTATTCGTAGGAGCACGGATCTGGACTTGCTACTTTGTTCTCTTTCCAGGAGGTCTTCTCTTCGATCCTCGTTGTTCATTAGATGTACTTATTTTGTTTCTCTTATATTCTAGTTTGGTAGTGAATTTGTCTCCACCCAACTACTTGTTCTTATCAAGCATCTTATACTTGATTCAGTTATATAGTTGATTGGTTATTCATTTCTATTTGATTTTGTGGATAAAATTTAGTTATGCCCTGTGACTTGTGACAAATATATACCACTTGTGAATTGTTATTCATAATACAGCTTACATATGTGTTATGATTTTCATATATTGGAGTCTCTATATACATACGGCTGACATGCTTACGTATTCCTAATCCTACGTATTTTGGGACTAGGGCGTGACAATAATCCAAATACGAGCCATGTCGCCATAATCCAGGTTGTGGACGGAGGACCAAAGCGTCGGGGTCTGTTTGGTTATCTTAGTAACTGATATGATTTTTAGATTCCAAAATGTTGATAATAGAGCACCTGGACTTCTTAGCATACTTTATGATATCCCTCCACCTTCCTATTGAGTTTGTCCCTCTCACATTTTATGTAAAGATAGTCATAAAATATGGTGATTAATTCCCTTGTTGACACATGAACTCTCTCTAAGGGGAGGAGAGAGACCATCCTGACGACTATTATGAGCTTTAATCCTCCAAGTTTAGACTCAACTTTAGCCTGGAAGATGGAATTAGGGTAGGCCAAGGACTCCTGGTAGGGATCTGCCCCGTCTTGAGGAACTGCCTCTTTGTCAGAGTCATAAGAGGAGCGGTCCACAGGATGTACAATAAAAAGCGCTCATCTACTTCCTAATCTCCTCTGCACTTTGACGTTGTCCCCTTCTTGGCTAACAACTTTAGCACTAAAAATAACCATGCTCGAATTATCTTCCACATGTTGCTTGTACTAACCAAACACCACCACCGTCTGTTGAGACTCTCCACACTCTCCCTCTCTCCATTCTCCGCTCCCGTCCTCTTCCCCAAGAGAGTTGGTTGAGGAACCCCTTGTAACACTGGCTCATCCGTATTCATGGTGCTCGTTTCCAAAGACCTGTTGCTAGACTCTCCGGCGTCCGGATACTGAGAACTTATATGCCCAAATTAGCTACGACATGAATGACAGTATGTCAGAACCCACTCATACGACTTTTTGAAAAATTATATCACTTGTCGAGATCTTGATCTTTAATTTGTCAGGAAGCGTGTCTACCATATTGATCTCAACAAACATACTAGCAAAGGACAATGTCCCCCCATAGTCATACAAGTGTCTGTGTGTAAGGGGTTTCCTACTGCGCTCGCCATCTTCATGATTGCCGGAGCACTCCAGATTTGATGTGAGAGTCATGATAGCCTAGTCCATATATGTACGGTTGCCAATTGATCCCTTTTGAAGTTAGAGGACGGATCCAATCATCTCATGACTACTAATCTACCATCAAAAGTCCAAGGTCCATTTTGAATCACCCTTTCTAGATCTTCCGTCATCCCGAACTTGATGAAGTAGAAGTCATTCTACCTGGAGAATATGTCCATGCTTCCTTTTGGCTTCCACATTCGTATTGCGAAGCCCTTGAGTTGACCAAAGTATGGTCTAGCTCTCCTAATATATATATATATATATATATATATATATATATATATATATATATATATATATATATATATATATATATATATATCCATGTGCCTGATAGTATCGTTGCTTAGGCCATCTCTAATGGGAATTAGTATCTCCCCTATTTCTATGATACACTTTTGGTAAAAAAAACTTCTCCCAATGGTAATTTTTATCTCCATTTCTATCATAGGTGGCATTGATATATGATGAATAATTTCTATGAGGGTTTCTACATGTATCAACTTTCATAGAAATTCTCCATCTCTCATAGTGTCCAATAGATTCGTAAAATAAAATAAAAGAAGAGAGGCTACTTTTGTATGGTCCCTATTTTGACCCGTCTAATTTGATAATTGCCTTAGTTATCTTTTAAATGACTGGAATAATTATAATGATTCAGGAATTTATATTTTTAGGAATAATACTTCCTCATATTGACATTTAGTTATATTTTGTTTGGTACAATACGTACTATATTTTGAAATACTATATTTCAATTCATGTATTTGGTATCATAAATAAATTTCTAGAAATACTATATTTCTGAACATATTTTTTCCGAATTGTCCCTACCTAACAATATTATATCATAATAACCTAATCAGGTCGAATCATGTTTGGTTCTAGTTGATTTGAGTCGAATTTAGATCATTTGTCGAATTTGTGTCGATTTTGGATTAGTTGAGTTTGGTCGAATTTGATTCCTGTCAAATTTGTGTCGGGATTGGATTTAGTGAGCTGGGTTAGGTTTAATCGTAGTCACGTCGAATCGAGTTTAGATCCGAGTCCGGTCAAATTTATGTTGGATTTGGACTAGTTTGGATTCGGTCAAAGTTGTGCCGGATTTGGATCTAGTTGAGTCATATCAGATTTGAGTCCAATTTGGGTCTATCAAATTTTAATCCGGTAAAGTCAGATTTTCTTTTTTGATTCAGGACCTGATCGGTTAATATTACCGCATACCAGCATACCAACAACGTCTTTATATTACCGCATACCAAGAACGTCTGTTAATGGTTAGAACTGAGTGGTGAATTTCGTGCATCACTCATCATAGCCTCCTGATGGTGATTTACCAGTCATAAAATCTTACATGGAAGAATCAAACGTTAAAATTAAACAGCTGGTTCCATCGGTTAATGGGGGAGCTATTGGAGAGGGGGGGGGGGGGTGGGGTGGGGGAGCTAATGGGAGAACTTTCCATCGGTTAATATTTGTTTACTCTTAATTGTAAACAAATATTCCTGGACAATGGGTTCAAGTATGATCCTAGACATACATAATAAGTGTACTTAACTTCAGCTAAAGGAAATTCAACCCAATTACTGGGACAAGGACGAATGAATCAGTAAACTTTGTAAGAGAAAATACAAGCTCAACAAAATAAACTCCCAATTAAGAGACATTTGCGGTGAGGTTCAAAATTTTCTCTTTCATACATTTCAGGAGGAGGAAATTTGTGGGGAGCTCCAAAATTCTCTTTACATATTTTCAAGCAAAATATAAGCAACACAACTGAAATTTGAGGATTGAAAGAACTGATGGCACAACAACGTTGCAACCTCCATCTAATTCTGTTCTTCTTGTTAAGCTGTAACGGCTTCCTTCTTCGAAGAGATCTCATTCTGGATATGTTGGGGAACAACATCAAACTTGGCAAGCTGCATTGTGTAAGAAGCACGGCCCTTTGTCATCCCACGGAGGGTGCTGACGTATTGGAACATTTCAGCTAGTGGTACCAAAGCATCAACCACCTGCATTGTAAGTACACACATGAAAATTGGAGTATGGCAAAACATGTTAAAAACCATACTACTATACTTAATTCACCTTTAAATACCATCAAAGCATAACTATTTTAGAGTTGTAACTTGGTACCCCCAACCTATCTTAATTAATGGATTGCTACCCTAAACTTTTTTGCAATTTGTTACCATGACACCCCCGTTAGTTGAAAACAGTAAAAGAAAACATTTTGCCCTTTTATTATAAATGGGTGTTAATAATTTAGTTTTATACACAATTCCTTCAAAAAAATTAAATTGTTCATCCAGATTCAAACTATTACATTAGATCCCTAAAAAGAAAATCATCACACTATTAACTAAATTGTATACAAAAACATTCACAAACATTTTCCCTACTTTCATTTTATTCTTCTACTTTCCCACTCCTCCCCTATTTTGCAGGGACGTGGATTGAACACAGCATGTTACAAAGATGGCGACACAGATTTGGCATCTATTTTGGCATCCTATTGTATTTCAGATGTCTGTGGCGTGTCTGAAACGTGTCCGAGAAAACACGGACACAACATGAATTTTGAGTGTCCATGCTTCTTAGCTCCTCTCTTTAAATCCCTAACTCTCAACCTCACCTGTCTCCATCACAGCCATTACTCCATCTCAAACCCTAACCCTAACATTCACCTCAATATCATCATTTTACACCCCTTCACCTACCCCCCCCCCCCCCCCCCCCCCCCCCCTCCACACAACATCATCTCCCTTCCTCGCACAACACTGCGACAACGGGTGGTTTAAGAGTTAAGGTATGGTTTAAGAGTATGGATTTGGGATAAAGTGAACATTTTTTTTTCATTTGAAGGGTGTCTAAGTCGCATCCACTACACCAGAACTCTTGAGCTTTGGTGATGGTTGAGGATTAATATAAATATTATTCTAATACGCCCCCTCAGGTTGAAGGTTGGGTTTTTGGGCGGCCAAAAGTTGGTTCACATTGCGGGATAATTTTTTAAATCCACTTAGAATATGCGGCATAAAAATCCGGACCTTAGTTGCTCCCATACCATGTTAACGTGTTTTCCACTACATCAAAACTCTAGAGCTTTAGTCATGGTCAAGGGTTAATATTTATATTATTCTAAGAAAGGATAAACAGATCCAATATTTTATCAAATGAAAGTTAAATGTGATACACTTTCGGAAGGTATTAATTTGCAAAATCTCAATTGTTCAAGGTAGCAATCTGTTAATAAAAATAGTTTAGGGTATGATATTGCAAATCAACAATAGTTGAGGGTATTTAAATGCAAACAAGTCATTTTGTAAAGAAATACGAATTAGCAATGAATAAAAACCAAGATAGTTAAATAGGATCTGGTAAAACAAGACAGTTTATTCAGTAATTACAAAAATGTACATACTACCAATGGGTTGTCTTATTAGAAAAAGTGGTGAAGGAAAAGTTACTCATACTGTACCTTGAGACCACCAGGCTTATCCCCAAAATTGTTGATTTGACCTCTTCTTGAGTTTAGATCACCAATAACATCTCCCAAATGCTCTTCAGGAGTGACGACTTCAACCTTCATAATAGGCTCCAACATTCTTGGTGCTGCCTTTCTCATTCCCTCCCTGAAAGCACCTCGGGCAGCCAGTTGAAATGCCAAAACACTAGAATCAACATCATGGTAGGAGCCATCAACTAAAACAGCTCGGACATCAACAACAGGGTACCCAGCTAGCACACCATTGCTCATGCACTCTTCTAGCCCTTTCACTACTCCTGGGACGTATTCTTTTGGCACTGCTCCACCCTTTATCTCACTCTTGAACTCATACCCACTCCCTGCCTCCAAGGGCTCAAACCTAACAGTGATGTCTGCAAACTGCCCTTGACCACCAGACTGCTTCTTGTGGATGTACTGCACTTCTGAAATTCGTGAGATGCTCTCGCGGTAGTTCACCTGAGGAGCACCTACATTTGCTTCGACCTGTTTAATAAAGAGAGTCAAAAAAAAAATTGTGGCTAGAAGGACATAAGAGAACCAAAATGTATGGAAAACTGGTTGAAAATGGTTCAATCTTGGGTTGTTTTGTTAGGCTGGAAGGGCATCAGAGAACCAATATTGTAGAGCTTTCTCATTATAATTCGTGCTACACAGAGGATCCTAGCTGATACGATTTATTAAGAATACATTTATAGATGATATCACAGGTATACCAAGCTGAAATATAGTTATATATGAACATGGTGTCTTTGGCACATGCTCGGCTCTAATTATATGCACATTTTTGGGACCAATATAGTTTGTTTACAATACCTACTAGCAACGGAAAACTTTCATGTTGACGAACTATCAGGGATATAACTATCAAAATTAAAGTGCTAACCTTGTATTCCCTCTTCAATCTATCTACAATGATTTCAAGATGCAGCTCCCCCATTCCTTCAATGACAGTTTGGTTGACCTCCTCGTCTCTGGAGAAGTGAAACGATGGGTCTTCTTGAGCAAGCTTAATTAGTCCGGTTGCCATCTTATCTATATCAGCCTTAGTTTTGGGTTCTATTGCAACTTTAATAACAGGATCTGGGAAGTCCATTCTCTCAAGCACTACAGGATTCTCTGGATCACAAAGTGTCTCTCCTGTTATTGTATCTTTGAGACCAGCAAGGGCAACAATATCACCTGTCAAAGCTGTTTTGACATCCTCCCTACTATTAGCATGCATCTCAAGAAGCCTTCCTATTCTCTCCCTCTTACCTTTGTTAGAATTGAGAACGTATGATCCTGCAGTTAACTTCCCAGAATACACTCTAACAAATGTAAGAGATCCAACAAATGGATCACTCATGATTTTGAAAGCCAACCCAGCAAATGGTTCATCATCATTTGGTAGCCTTTCAATTGATATTTCAGGGTCATCAGCATCGGAACCCTTCATTGGTGGCAATTCAAGTGGTGATGGTAAGAAATCCACAACTGCATCAAGCAAGGGCTGGACTCCTTTGTTTTTAAATGCTGAGCCACATAAAACTGGAACAAAACTGTTAGATATGGTTCCTTTTCTGATCAATTTTTTTAATGTTTGTTCATCTGGTTCAATTCCTTCAAGATAAGCTTCCATAACTGTATCATCAAGATCAATAACAGTTTCAATCATCTGGGCTCTGTATTCTTCAGCCAAATCTTGGAGATCAGAGGGTATGTCTTCATAGTTGAACTTTGCACCTAATTCTTCTCCTGACCAGACCACAGATTTCATTTTCAGCAGGTCAACTATTCCTTTGAAGGTGTCTTCTGCACCAATTGGTAATTGAACCACAAGTGGTTTAGCACCCAAGTTCGAGACAATCATGTCCCTCGTTCTAAAGAAATTAGCCCCAAGGCGATCCATTTTATTAACAAAACAGATTCTAGGAACCCCATACTTATCAGCTTGCCTCCACACGGTTTCAGACTGTGGTTCCACACCAGCAACACTGTCAAACAAGCATATAGCTGCATCCAGGACCCTAAGAGCACGCTCCACTTCGAGTGTAAAGTCAACATGGCCAGGAGTATCAATGATGTTAATTCTATGATTATTCCAGAAAGTCGTAGTTGCAGCAGAGGTTATAGTAATGCCCCTCTCTTGTTCTTGTTCCATCCAGTCCATTGTAGCCGTTCCCTCGTGCACCTCACCAATCTTGTAATTTCTTCCAGTATAGTAGAGAATACGCTCTGTGGTTGTAGTTTTTCCTGCATCTATGTGAGCCATAATTCCTATGTTGCGATAATCTTTCAGCGGAATTTTCCGTTTAGATTCTGGCAAACAAGAGAGAATTCTGATAATGTTAATATTAGAGAATAGACACAAACTGGCACTTACAGTTGCTTTTATCATCTTTAGATAAATTGAAATGAAGATATTTCTAACTATATCCTGCACAAATTTTCATTATTCCCTTCTATTGTTCAATGAAGCAAGAAACTGTACTGCAACCAAAAAAAAAATTACACAGACTTGAAGTCACTATTTGTCCAATGCCGGAAGCAGGAAATTGTGCGGCAAATAATGGACAATTACAGACCAGAAATCATTATTGATAAAGTCATATTAATGTTTGTCTTCTCTGCTTTTAACGATGCAAGATGAAGGAAAACAGCAAGCATTATTTAAGGCATTGAAAGAGTTAAAAGAGTTGTTAGACTGAGTGCATCTATACTTAGTAGTCCAATATCTCTGTCTTTGGTCCCACATTGGCATGTACTAATGAGGACGGATCTCCTGTGAATATGTACTCAAACCACATCAACAAACTGTCATGTTGTGTTTAGCTTCGTCAACATGGTATCAAACACTAGCTCTCTACCTAACACAAAAATCACCTCACAATCAACCTATCCTAGCCCTAGCTCATCCTAACCCTAACCAAACAAGACCCTATCTAAACCCTAACCGTAATCCTAACCCCACACACTAACAACCAAAAACCCTAATCCTAGTCCTCCGCATATCCTAGTTCCACCACTTCTGACTCCAGCTCCTCCCATGCTGCCCACTTAAGATCTCTCTCCTTTCTCCCAATCCAACCGCCTCGACATCTTCCGCTCAAGGCACTAGGGACTTGGTGTATGATCCCTTGATATGCTTTGTTATTGGGTGTATATCAGCCAGACGGGTTTATCAATCGCTATAAGGGCCTGTTAGTTGGGAAGGGGTCACTCAGACTTATTATGACGTTGACTATTTGGAAACATTTTCTCACGTAGCTCAACTCTATCAGAGTGTTATTTTCCTTTGTTGTTGACAATGTTTGGCCTATATTTCAGCTTGGTATAAGAATATCTTTATGTATGTTAACGGTTTTGTAAATGTTGTGGAGTACCTCTCAACCCATGGGTCCAATTTAAGATTTGAGAATTTGGAGGACTTCGGGTTTACTTTTTCGTGCACTTATTTGGGTCATTTGTTTTAACTACTTATGTACATAGGTACACATGGTTGATTTCTAGGCTTAGTTATTCTTATTAGGATTATATTGCATTTGGTATATTGGATTAGTTTTATTTTGGTAACTTGTTTTGCCTTGCACTAGAGAGTAATTGAGCAGAGAATAAAAAACAGACTACAATTTCACAGAGTTGGTTTGGTTTTATGTTGGAAAGATCTAGTATAGAAGTATTTTACTTATTACGAAGATTAATGGAAAGATATAAAGAGCAAATAGATATTTTACATATTACCAAAAGATGCTCCCATAAGGAGAAGTGCTATTATAGTAGTTAATAGAGACGCTAACACTAGATATAGGCCTAGAATAACATGGTTTGTAGTTTAAAAGAATGATACATTTTTATTTACGTTACCGAGGAAATAGCAAAATGGAAGAAGAGTTCAAATAGTTGACCCCAAAAAAATTTGGTCGCTTTGTTGTTTTTTGTATTGCAATTAGGACTAGTAATCAAAATAGCTAAGGTTTGCTTGGCTATATAAATTAACGTATTCATCTAATTTTTATTCAATATATATATATATATATATATATATATATATATATATATATATATATATGAGAATTTCTTTGAGTTATGGTTTTCATACATTGCTTATAGTAGATTTCTTCTTCTAATTCTCCCCACAAAGTATAACCCTAAAATCTCTCAACTCTCTACCTGTTAGAAGCCAATCTGAAACCCTAAAACTCTTTACCATTACATCTGATACCCATTCACCGGAACACCACATCGGATACCTATTCATCGGAAAACCAGATTGAAGGCTTCGATGACTGTGGAATCATCATCTTTGGAGCAAGATTCATCTTTTTTTCCAAAGAGTGATTCTACTTTGCGACATTTTGGATTATTTGTTGGAAGATCGGTAATAATCATTACTTAATAATTAGACTTCTGCAAATGCACATATACAAAGCAGTTGTCCCAAGCTTCCTGTTAATCATCACAATATTCACCAGGAGGTGAATCATTCAAAACAGGCAAAATGGTTGGGGAGAGTCAATACATGGGTTCAAGCTTGAATTTTGAAAATTTGAACTTTGGATATGTTTTTAGTGCACTTATTTGGGTATATTTGTTTTAATTACATATGCACATGGATCGACATGATCGCACATGGTTTTTAGTTACGCCGCACATATTTGATTTACTAAGATAAGCTATATTCATTCTTGTAAATGTCAGCAAGATGTCCAACATGTCGGCCTTCATATCAGTCTTTTAATAGAAAAGGACAAAAATATTGCTTATGCTGTTTTAGTTCAAATCAACCCTCATATTGGCCTAAATTTGGTAGCCGACCCGAGAAAGTGACATGTTTGTTGACCATTTACACATATTTATTTTATATGTTAATAGTGGGACTTTTAAAGAGACTACTTCTTATTGCAATAACTCAAAACAAGCCAACTCTTTCTCCTACGCCTTAGTATTAATCTCGAGCAGTAAGGCCCCAAACCTCTTCTGTCTCTCTATACTTGTCTTTGACTTTGAATTTTAACCTTAAATTCTTCACTGCTCCCTCCACCATGAGTTCTCTCTCTCTCTCTCTCTCTCTCTCTCTCTCTTTCTCTCTCTATCTATCTATCTATCTATATATATGGAAAAGGTAATTTTATTGATACTAAATTGTTACACCTTTATCACAACCTTTATATCGTACAATTGACATCGAACTCTATGTTATACAGTATTCCTATTGGAGCAGTATTCAGCCCTTCATATATTTGCATGTTCCGTTCTCTCCAGATGTGTCAAACGCTAGCGACAACCTTGAACGAGCTAGCTTGAACCACCATGATCCCCTGCCCCGATGATTGGATATGGATTTGATCTGGGCTAGCATACCCTGAAGCAGCAGAAGCTAATTTCAATTTATTGCATTGATTGCTCTATATTTTCAATGTAAAATCACATTGAAAGAATAAATGCATGAATATTTCCGCAGTTTGTTGGCATAGTGTGCATCCTTGTCCCTGAACCTGTATCCCAAACTTGGCTAACATGTCTGGTGTTAGTAATCTTCCTCTCAGCGCTTTGAGCATATTTAATTGCATTTTGATTGCAATTCCTTGTACCCATATAAACTCGTCTTGAGGAACAGGCGGATTAGCCGTACGAATCTGGTCATATATCTTATGAAACTCAAAGCTGCCGGAGGATGTATCATCCCATACCCAGGTGTCCGCCTCCTTTATCTACCTGCTAGTTGCTGCCTGATCGGGTGATCCGATAGGTACCAGGCCCCATTACGGATAAGATAGCTGACCGTTTCGTTTCTTCCTATCATTGCATATGTCTCCCATCCAACTCTCTCGACTATTTGATGTTCTAGCCAAGGATCGAACTATAAATGAGTGTTAAGCCCTCGGCTAATATCCCTGAATATCAACGATTTAATTTTGTATCTACATCGCAGGATAGTCTTATATGTGACTGAATAGTTATTATTCGTTATTTGGACCCAAAAAATTCTCTCTTTCAATTACATGTTCTGCATCCATATAGCCGATAATGATCGCCCTTTAATGAAGTTCCAGGTGAGTCTCAGGCCCTCTATGTCTCGAAGAATGAATAAAGATCGCAAACCACTCCTCCTTCATTTTTTGGAAGATACATCTCTGCCCAGGCAATCGTGTGAATGCCCCCGCACCACACAAAATCAGCACATAATTTGTCCACCTTCCAAATTGTTTCCCACGACAACATAGTAGTTTGAAGCCAGAATAAAGAGATTGCAGCAACAACCTACCGAACCAATTCAATTCTTCCTCCAAATGACAGATTTTGCGCTTGCAATCCTTCTATTTTTTTCTAAACATACTTAACCATGCTTTGGCATTCCCGAGCGTAAATAATTGCCAGCAGCCCGAGATATTTCACTAGTAGACATTCTCTTTCTATTTGGAGTATTTCTTTAAGCCATTCCTGATTTGGGCAGTGGGAGTTAAGTATATCTTGATTTTCTCTGTTAAGTTGCAAACCCAACAGGTGTCCTAACTCATTCATAATCCGCACCATAGCATTTAGTCATCTATTGGACGAAACCAGGAATACTAGCAAACCATCCGCGTATATGAGATGAGACACTTTTTGCGAAACCTCTTTGTACAAAGGGGCAATTTTGTGTTTGTGAATCGCGACGTCCATCAAGCATGTGAAATATTCTACGACTATTGTAAACAGGTACGGAGATAGTGGATCTCCCTGACGCAGACCTGGGTTGCTATTGAAGAAACCATATAGTTGTTCCTTTATGAGAATCAAAAATGTCGGGATAGTGATACATTCGTGAATCATGTCTACCCATTTAGAGGTAAAGCCCATGGCCAGCAAGATTTGACACACAAAATCACGGTTCACCATATCATATGCTTTCTGAAGATCCAGCGTCATGCACGTCTTATTTCCGCCTACTTTATTGAAGTTCCTGACCATTTCATGAGCCATTAAGCTATTCTCAGCAATTGACCTACCTTTGACAAAAGACGCTTGATTGGGTGATATGAGCCCTTGCATGATCTTTTCTATATTGCGACACATATTAGATGTAATAATCTTGTATAGGAAATTACAACATAATATATGCCTGAAATCAGACAATGACGTCGCTCCTTCCTTCTTCGAAATTAGAGTAAGAAATGTGTGGTTAAGCTCTCTCGAAGTCTTCTAGTGTCAAAGAAATCCTGAACAATAGATAGAATCGAGTGTTTTAGCTCATCCCAATGGATAATGTAAAACTTACTTTTGAAACCATCATGTCCAGGTGTCTTGTTTGGATTTCGCTCTCTCAACAAAGCTTCAATATCTTCTAGAGTAATCGGAGCCTGTAGCATTAGGTTCCCTGGAGCTAAAACCCGTCTCTTGCAATTAGATCAGGGAATTCACAAATATAATCAACCTGATTATAAAGCTTTTTGTAGTAGTCTATAGTCGTCTCCTGAATACCCTTGGTCGCGGATACCTCCCTACCATTTGATCTATAATCTTGCTAATAGTGTTCTGGTATTGGCGAGTCCGAATAAGATTAAAGAAGAATTTGGAACAACGATCTCCATCTTTTAGCCAGGAGCATTTTGCACGTTGTGTTAATTGAATCTCCTCCAATAAAGAAAGATTACGTACCTCGTCCAACAGATATTTCTCCTGGCTCGCATGTTCTGGGTTGTGGGGGTTAGCCTGCAACCGTTCCTAGATATCTTTGAGCTCATGCTCCTATTGGGTTAGCATCGGACGAGGGAGCTCTCCATTCCATTTCTTGAGAGAACGTTTGATTATCTTGAGCCGATGCACCATTATAAACTGGCCATTCCCGTGCACTACCGCTCACATGCCCTCCTCAATCGCCACTTTGTACCCCGGTTGAATTGGCCACGAAATGTTGTATCTAAACGGCCTGGTCCGGAGCATATTTGACTCCAACAACCGAACCAAAATAGGGGAATGGTCGCTTGTTGCTAGAGCAAGGCCTTCTGCAACCGTTGACGAAAACGTATCAAATCACCGGCTATTTCCGAGGGCACAATCTAACTGGCAAGCAATACGGTTCTATATGGATCTATTGTTCCAAGTCCACATGTGGTCCGATCGTTCTAAACATTTGAGGTTGGCTTGCACTAGACAACATTGAAAGTCTGCAAGAATAGAGACTGGAACACGTTGTCCTCCTACTTTTTTCTGACTGAACAACATCGTATTGATGTCCCCTGCTAGAAGTAGAGGCATATGAAGTTGGGTGTCCGCAATAACGCGGAGTCGGATGATTTTCTGCCATATGAGCACTCCTTTGCGTCTGGTTATAGCCATACACCGCCCCAAAAACGTTTTTGAATTCTCGATATTTATAAACTCTCCAACAAGAAGTTGCTCCGATATGTGAATGATTCGTCCTGACCAAGATTGGCTATCCCATAAGATCCAAATTCTAGCTACCTCACATTGACTTAGGTTATGTGTATGTGCCCAGAAATGTGGGGTTCTTCTAGACAATTTCTTCTTCGATTTAATTTTTGTTTCCAACAAAGTAGTGATTGAGCTTTGTGATTTTCTAGCTTCTTTTATCTCACGCCTGTGACCCAACGAGTTACCTCCTCGTGTATTCCATGTTCAGAATAGACATTTAATGGATATTTGGTTAACCTCTTGTATCTCTCAAACTCACCATCAGGTCATTGCTCCCGTTGCATGCCCTTCAGAGACGACTTTCCTCTTAACCACTTACAATTTTCCCATTATACTATAGGAGGGATCTTCCTCTCCGTCCGCCGACCCAAACGCAGGTGTCGCCGCTACCCCTTCTAATGTTGCCACCGCTGCTATCATCATCGTTCCCTTCTCCTTTTTATTCGTTACCCGTTGCTGGTACAATCGTTGCCCCCACCACTGGTACTAACGATGTAGCCAACACTTTTTTTGCCGTAGCACCTACAGATATTGGACGTATGGCTTCCTCTCTTCCATATGTATGTCTCCCCCTTCAAGACTATCCTCACAATGCAGGTCATCCTGCACGTTGGACTCCTTCTCAATGTCTTCTTCTTCTACTGCGATCGGGCACATCCTGGACACGTGGCCAAAATAGACACACCTATTACACACAGGTAGGACCAGTTCGTAGTCCACTACCTGGGAAAGGATTGTCCCGGTCGGTGGTTCGAACTCAAGCTCCCGTAGAAGGTCAGTTGAAGGTTCTATCTCCACGAACACACATGCATATGAAAGCCTTGATTTCATGGTCGTCGCTTCATCAGATTTAATTTGATTACCAATTAAGCTGGCCAATTTCATAGTCATAGGTATACTCCAGTATTGGATTGGTAAGCCCGGTAAGCATATATCTATATGGGAATCGTATGGAGAAGATCTCTCTTGTATTTAGCGTTCATGTTCCATTGGTTAAGAATGATTAGCCGACCATCGAATGTCCATGGACCCCTTTGTATAATACGATATGCATTCTCCTGTATCACAAACCGTACGAAATAGAAACCTTTATCTTGGGAGAAGATCTTCATGTTCTCGTGTGGCTTCCATACACGACAGGCATAAGCCCTGATTTGACCATAGAAAGGCATGTCCCCCATAACGTAGACTATCAGCATATTCTTCTAGTAATCTGAGGTCTCCTCCTGATCCTCTTATGTGAACTTCGGCTACCTTCCTCTGTTCGTCAATGGTCTTCGGTTCCACATATTGCATCGATGCATTTGACTGTGTTGGTCATGGCCTGCATATCTCAGCCCAAGACTTGCTTCCTGCTCCTGTGTTAGTCCAGCCCAAAGTATTGGTTTCTAGGTGGTGCATCTCTCCGAGGAGTACCGTCGGAGTCATCGGCCTCCCTTTGTCTTGACTAGGTATTGACATCTGTATCGGCCCATTGTATGCTCTTGCACCCCTTGCCTTCTCGGATTTTCTCCATAATCCCTTGTGCCTTCGTCCCCCTCTGGTCTTCCCATGCCGCCGACAGTTGAATGTCGTCAGCCGTCAGCATCCACTTTCGCTCGCTGGAGGGCAAGGTTGGCCACCTACATGTCCCCCTCGACAATACTGGATCCTACGTACGACCTTGGAACGCTAGATCGCCAGAGGATTATGCCGCAATTATATATATATATCGAGATTGAATTTGAGACTTGGGAGTACATATGTGATTCTATGGGTTCACGCTTAACTTCATATTTGAATAGAACGGATTGCATGCTTAGTACTATTTCGATAGAATATAACATACTAGTGTGTTAATTGCATTCAAGAACATGCTTTACTGCTTTCAAATGCATGCCTTGCCATGCGATGAATCTAGGTTCAAATACAAAAATCACTATATAACTTCTGGCATTCACTATTTTACTTAGTGTCGGTTTAGACGAGTGGGTTATCCCGCTCACCAGTATGGCTGTGTACTGATCCACATTTGTGGACACTATTTTCAAGTACGCAGGTGTAGTGGTTCAGCTTGGATATACGGGACATGATGCATGGAATGATAAGTACCTTTGTGGGCAAGAGAAAGAGCAAGAGTGTTGCAAGCCATTATGGCATTCTCCTTTGTGGCATTTTTATTTTGGACCCCTTCGAGAGCTTTGCTGCATATACTCTATTGTGTAGTTGTTGGTAAGAATACTTGGCTTAAGCTGTAACTTGGTCATTTCGATGATAACCATGACGTTTGACGTTATTGCCTTGTACGAGCGCAACTCCAGGCTCGTACGGCATCACGTCCCGATGAGAACGATTGTCTTGCTAGAGCATTGGCGTGGTGATCTCACGTCAAGCGGGGACGATCGAACTTGCGGGAGATTGGGACGTGAATTTGGTATCAGAGCGTCCGGTTCATTTCCTCGGACTTTTTCCTTTGCTTGGTTCATCACAAACTTTAAATAGTTTTCGCGTATCGTTTGGCTCTTGGCACTACTCGGTGCCACATTGGAAGTTCCATGCAGTAAGTCTATATATTTGTTGGTTGTGTGTGCATGTTGTTCTTTGTTGCGTTGGTTTTCGTAGTATTTTGATAGAATCTTGTAGCATCGTTTGACGTTGTTGAATTTGTGCAACAAGTTGTGTGGCGTTGTTGCATTTGTATAGCAAGTTGAGAGGTGTCGTTGCATTTGTTTAGCTAGTCGTTCGGGAAGTTTTTGGTTGCATCAGCGGAGTAGTTGGTTTGTTGGACGAGATTGGAATGTTGGCATGTTGTGAGTAGAGACATTGGAAAAGCTACGGATGTGTTGAACGAAGCTTGAGTTTTGGCTGGAAATATCAGAGAGAACGTTGCACGAGTTGCTCATGCAGCGTATGAGTTGATCGGATATGAGTTTTTGGCTTGGAATATCAGGAAGAGCGTTGCACGAGTTGCTCGTGCAGCGAATGTGTTGAACATAATTGAGTAGTGATTTAGAATATCAGGGAGAGAGGACGTTGCACGAGTTGCTCGTGCAGTGAATGTGTTGAACGGCTTAAGAAATAGTTGGGAGTATTGAGAATGGAATGTGGCACATGTTAGAATGGAACGTTGCAAGTTGCAACGGACGAGATCAACAGAAGATTAAGGTGGTTACTGCAATGGCTGAGTTTCGTGTCAGACTTTGAGTAATCGGTTGAGTTGTGAATGGCAGGATCACGCATAATGGATGGTTCGAACGGATGTTGGATCGGTGCAGGAAAATGTGTAATGTGAGAAGTCACATGATTCGAAGCGGTATATGGTATACCACATAGTGATCGTGGCATTGGAATATTTGGATAGGCAATGGAATGGCCGCGACGGATAACGAAAATATAAGTTGGTTGTTCGACTCGCCTGAGTATGTTTCGAAACTTGGAGCAAGCGAATATTGAGTTGAAATCGGACTTGTGTCAATGGAAGTTATATTAGATGAATAATGAAACAAGTAATGGAGCGACATGTTGAGAATAGCGAACGGAATAAGACGACAGAGCAACGATTGAAGAAAAAGATAACGAGATAGCGTTTTGCGTTGAGGCAATGACCAAATCAGTTGAGCAATTGTTTGCATTTGGAAGAGTGACACAGAACAAGCATGATAAGAAGATTGAAGGAAATGAGTTCATGTGATGCGGACCATGTATTGAAGATCGGATGAGATTAGTCAGACCGAGATGTTCGAATATTAGAATTCGGCTCGTGCGATTTGGAAGAATCAATGGAGTAATTGTCGATGCACAGAGTTGAGCATATGGAACAAGCAGTTGGTGCACGTATGCACGAGCGATGGATGTGGCGAAGAGTAACAAGCATGGAATACGGATTTTGTTAACGAAAGGAAGCTGTTGGTCGAGGCAGAGGAACACGTTCGGTTTTCAAGGAGCAATGCGATGGAGTCACGCAAACTTAAAGGATTCGGATGTTAGCGCTCGTGAAGTTCGACTCAGAGTGTAGTGAACACAGACTTAGTGGAATGGTGCAACAAAGTGGACATATATTGGGATTGACATGCAAGTCGTCGAGATCGTACAGACGCATCGGTACATGGAGAAATCAAGACGGATTAAGGAATGGAACGAGGACAAGGATCGTGACGGATGGACCTTTGAAGATAACGGAATAAGAAGACGACGTCGAAACAAATCACCGTGCCGCCCGAGCAAGTTGGACGTGCAGTGTTGAAGTGTGTTATATGGATAAGAAATGGAATAAGCCTATAATTTTGAAAAATGTTGCAAGTAGTAGTACGAGAAGTCGAACATGGTGGTTCAGAATTTTTGATGGATTCAGGATAGAACGACGGAGTATTAGAAGATGGTTTCAGCGAGCGCAATTCCTCGATTAGTGGCTTGGATAGATAGTTAGACTCTAGGTAGTTAGGCGATGTTTGTTAGCAGATACATCAACAATAGTGCATGCAGTGTGTTCGGATTGGATTATTGGATTATGGTTCAGATTTGCAGATGGGATATAGCATGGTTCGTAGTAACTTTCCATCGTGATGACTTACAATTATCGAACATAGCTTCGGGACAACTGACCCTAGCGACTTGACCGTCCAATCGAACTGAATATTGTAGGCTATAGAATGACCCTTGCGGCAGCGTATTTGGGAATACGTCGAGGGTGGATATTGAGTGGTGTACGTTGAAGGTAGGCCTATGTGTCTGAGTGTTATATTTAAGAGATCATTGGGATAGCCTTCAGCTGAAGATGCAGCCAAAAGATCGAAGCGATAATGAAAATGACCAAAGTCAACTGATAGGATTCAGAATCGTAGATTTTCGAAGATGGCATCGCCTTTGACTGTAACTAGCTTCGGGAAGTTAAAGTTGTGGCTCGTTCAGATTAGATCATTGCACTACCGGAAAGGACAGATGTGCTTCAGATCTGCAAGATAAAATCAGACTTGGTTTATGGTACGTGCTCATGCAGAGGACGAAGGTGATATCCAGGTGCTTCGAGGCAGTGGAAGCAGTGTGAAAAACTATTCCATGCACGACCTAGGAATTGTGGCGATTGTGTCCTCGTTGAAATCGTGGCGACACTATCCCTATAGCGTGGCGGCAAAATCTTCATGGATCACATGAACCCCAATATAGATATTAACCCAGAGAGGAATTGAGTTTGCAGGCAGGGGTGTTGGGCCGAGCGGATCTAAGAGTATAGTGCGATGTTTTGGTAAGTCGTTTGGTTGGGGTAGTGTCAGAGGTGAAGAGATCGTTCGGAGCATGATGATGATATTTTAAGATGGTGTGTGCGGATCATGGTACGATTGAAGTCGAGTTAGAGTTTGGTTGTTTGAGCTCGGACGACGCAAGCAAGAATTCAGAAATAGTTGGATGATAGGGCCTTGCAGAATACTCGTTGCGCTTGGACGCGCAAGGACTTGGAGCGTGCGTAGTTTGGGCTATCGCTAGAGAATGGATTTGAGTCAGAACACGAATTGGATTGGGTCAAGTGAATAGATCATCAGTGGAGGATCATCGTTTTGAGAATAGCGTGCATGCGAATGAGTTGTTGGATGAATGTTAGGATCGATTCAGTCGAGAGTGAAGCGATGAATGTCTCGGACATGAAGATACCCTTGTAACTTGTCCAAATTCGCTATCGCTAAGCTCGGCTGAAATGCATGTACTTCGGGGACGTCTTAAATATGTGTATGATCCAAACTAAGCGATATGTTGAATTCGAATTGAACTGCAAGGAGGATGTAGAAATATGGAATTGGTGTGCGAGCGTTCAACGCGAAGCGAGATGATGAGTCTGGAGTAAAGTATGAGTTACTTGGAGCAGAGTTTATGGAATGGTCAAGCGGCATACGAGAAAGGAATGGGTACTGGTTGGTTCGAGGACGAACCTTATTCTAAGTGGTATATTATGTAATGCCTCGCAATCGCACGATGCATTACGCTGAGTCGAATTGAATCGAGACAATTGTTTGGTTGTATTTCAATAAATTGGATTTGGGAGCAAGTATTGAATTGAGTTGGTTTCATGTGCAGATCGCGTGCGAAGTTCGATGGAATCAGTGTATTCGTTCGGAACAAGTGTAGAGATAGCGGGATTTAAGCGATAATGTCGTCTTCCTTAATTTGATCGGGTCGGATAATTTGGAGAGCACGGCCTGCTCGCACGGTCATACCAATTAAGTAGATCGTGCTTCGCATCGAACCAAGGATTCAAGGAATCGACCGTATCGGCAAGGCAGAATGCTTAGCGGATTCAGATTTGGTGAGTGGGCTCTGTCCCCTCTCCTCTACTCCTTCATGCCTAATAAATGAAAAACACGTAATGTCTTGGACACTTGGACTAGAATATGGGAATCACCGCACTGTGGCGTGCATAGAGTATGCGTCGTTTGGATGAATGTAATTTGTGGCGTTGAGTTGAGCTTTACGATTGGAACCAGTGAGAATACTTCATCGAGTGAGCGTGCATTGTGCACGAGTATCAAGTTGGAACGCTTTGTCAAGCAAAGTGTGCAATTGTGGTTCGAAACCGTACAACTGCATCGGAGAGGGCATTGTGCCACTATTGAGACATTGTGCCACGGAGCATTCAGAGCGAGGAATGTTGCACCTATCAGAGCACTGTGTCGAGAAGTGGCATGGTGCCTAGTGGATATAATTGAGAATGGTGCCTTGGGCTATAAACAGATTAACGGAGATGGTGAATTTGATAGCAACGGATCGAATATCGTTTGGTGGGACGAGAATGCGCGTTCCTCGTCGTACCTACCTTCATCGTTGCATGCTCACGAACAACCTGTGCGCAGGGTTTGGTTTTCTCGAATGGGATAGGCACCGGAACACCGGGACCGTTCGGCCTTGGGGAAAACATTTGGAAGTGCTCTTGGAGCACGGTATAGTGAAACATACAATTGAGGTGTTGCAACCTCCGGATGGATGGCACATCGCTTACTTGAACTTGTGTTTCGGCACGAGACATTTGCGGAAACTACAGTTGAGGCGTTGCAACCAAATATACTTGAAGGATACCCGCATTTGTTATATATGTCCTTTATGGCTTGGCCAGTGACCTTCATATAGATAGGAATCGCTTGAGATTGTTGCGTTTGAGTATGCGGCGGGAGGCTACCTTGCCTCGGACAAGAGTGTGCATATCGAGATTGGATTTGAGACTTGGAGTGCAGATGTGATTCGATGGTTCACGCTTAACTTCATATTTGAGTAGAACGGATTGCATGCTTAGTACTATTTCGATAGAATATAGCATGCTAGTGTGTTTATTGCTTTCAGGAACATACTTTACTGCTTTTAAATGCATGCCTTGCCATGAGATGAGTCTAGATTCAAGTAGAAAGATCATCATATAACTGCTTGCATTCACTATTTTACTTGGTATCGGTTTAGACAAGTGGGTTACCCCGCTCACCAGTACGGCTGTGAACTGACCCACGTTTGTGGGCATTATTTTCAGGTACGCAGGTGTAGTGGTTCAGCTTGGATATACGGGACATGATGTATGGAACGATAAGTACCTTTGTGGGCAAGAGAAAGAACAAGTGTTGTAAGCCATTGTAGCATTCTCCTTTGTGGCATCTTTATTTTGGACCCTTCGAGAGTTTCGTTGCATATACTATGTTGTGTTGTTGTTGGTAACAATACTTGGATTTCGCTGCAACTTGGTCGTTTCGTTGATAAACTTGACGTTTGACGTCATTGCCTTGTGCGAGCGCAACTAAAGGCTCATACGGCATCACGTCCCGATGAGAACAATTGTCCTGCGGGAGCGTTGGCATGGTGATCTCACGTCCAGCGGGGACGATCAAACTTACGGAAGATTGGGGCGTGGAAGCTTGTTCATCGACAACATCACACAGGTGCAGATCGATGAATCGCTCCCAATGAACACGTGGGTCTGGGACTCATCCAGGGGGAAATTCGAGTACAACTACGTTTACGACGCAATCAGAGATCACCATCCGGTTATGGAGAGGGTGGACTTCGTGTGGGTCTAAGGGGTTGTATGAAAAATGCAGCTATGCATGTACAGAGCGATTATGGGACGGTTGATGACCCTAGACCGATTGGAGAGGCTGGGTATTCAGACTGGTGGTATGGGATGCATTCTATGCCATGCTCACAGTGAGACTGTGTCATTTATTCTTCAGCTGCGCTTACTCGTGGCAAATTTGGCAAGCTCAGATGAACAAACTTCAGATGCAACAGGGTGGACTGCACGACCTGGATGGGGTTATGGAGTTGATTTCACGATCAATTCATAAACTCAAGAAATAGAGTAAAGAGGCTCAGGTACGATTGGCGTCAGCAATATGGCATGTATGGAAGGAGTGCAACAGGCGAATATTTGAGGGGTTGGCTACTACTTGTGATGGAATTATACATAATATAGAATTTGATGTATTGACAATGATATCGGATAAGAATGTCTCCACAAGAGGGGACGACATGTAATCTGATTTATGATATAAAAATTATCTTTTTCCAAAATATATATATGCCCACTCCCAAACCTAAATTTTTTTTTTTTTGCAAATTTACCCAAAATGAAACATTCTCCTTTTTCTCCGTTAAGTAGAATTTGATTTATTAATATCCAACATTTTTTCTAGATATACTTTGCATATTTGGTATATATAATATATAATATGTTCATTGATATGTGCTAAAATGTCTCCAACATGTCCTCAATATACGACAACCGACATTCAAAAAGTCTGATATAAACCCAACATCTGGCATATACAATATTGGTTATACTTATTAGGATTTGGTTATATTTGGTAATTAGGATTAGTTTTATTTGGTAACTTGTTTTCTATTACAATTAGGAATAGTTTAAATGGCAAAGGTTTGATTTGCTACGTGAACTCATGTACTTCCTCTAAATTTTATGCTTTGAAGATATTAGAAATTTATGTGAGTTATTATTTTGCGTGCCTTCTTTAGAGTAGATTTCTTCTTTTACGTGTCTTGCACAAACTATAACTCTAAAATCACTCAACCCTCTTATTCTTTACAAACAAATTGAAAAGCCTAAAACTCAATTCTTTACCATTACCTCCAATACTGATAAGTAGAACCTAATAATGAAGGCTTGAGTCATGTTTAGAGTAAGAATTGGCCTATTCCGAAAGAGTACTTCGACATGGCATCTTTTTTGGTTATTTGTTGGTAGATCGGTAATAACCATTGCTTGGTATTATGCTTCCACAAATCTCAATTTATTTAATCGTGATTCAAATCATCTAGATTAACTCTAGAGTTCTTGTTTTGCGTCACAATGTCTATATGGAGCAACCTTCTCTATTCGTGCTCATGGTGAGAAAGGAATATGCTAGCCGGAAAAAGATATTTAACCTCAAATAGAGTAGTCATGTTTGGTTTGAGAAATTTAGTCATAGCCATACAGGGGCAGGGATATACATGCAGTCATGTAGATCACTCTTATCTTTGATATTGTTTAAAAGTTGGATCAATATAATAGACTTACTTCATTAAGAAAGATAAGTACGATATACAAGAGAAAGTATAGCTCCCTATCTAGAAGTTTTCTAGTATGAACTAAATAAATGCTTACAAAGATGATAAAGATGAGTGCAAACGTATCAAACAGGTATTTCTTTTAAACTCCCTCGCAAGTTAGAGCGTAAATGTCAAATACACCCAGCTTGGGGAGAAAATGAAGATAAAGCATTCTAGGCAAAGCCTCTTATGAGATTGTCTGCCAATTGTTTGTCTGCCAACTAGGTATATTTGACATTTACGCAAGTTAGAGCATAAATGTCAAATACACCCAGCTTGGGGAGAAAATGAAGATAAAGCATTCTAGGCAAAGCCTCTTATGAGAAGTTGGAAACGTGTGAAATTGTCTGCCAACTGGGTACATTAAACGTGTGAGATTGTCCCGAATGAAATGAAAATCAACTTGTCTTTAGTTTGCTCTTTGAAGAATGGATTATGAGCAATATGTATAGCTACTTTTTGTCATAGTATAGACAAGACGGAGAAATAAATGACAGACCGAGATCAAAGAGAAGGTTTTTCAACCATGTTAGATCATAAACCACATTGGTCATGAAGCAATATTTGGTTTCGGCCGAGAAACGAACCACAATGTTTGCTTCTTGCTTTACCACATGACTAGATTACCTCCAAAGTTTATGAATTTTCCTGTAGTCAACCAACAAACATCAATAGTCCTATATTTCGTGTTACTATTGAGTTGGATTTGGTTATGCACTTGACTCGCGTATTAGGACCAAGGTGCTTAACCACATGCAACTAATTATATGAGATATGTTCTCATCTAAAAGTTGGGATTTATTCTCATCTATGTATATTAGATTTGTTCTCATATAGCTAGTTGAGATTGTTATCTTCTAGACGAGATCGTTATCATCTTTTAGATGAGATTTGTTCTCATCTAGCTAGTTAAGATTGTTATTATCTTCTAGATGAGATTTGTTCTCATCTAACTATATTATGATATTTGTTCTTATCTAGCTAGTTGAGATTGTTCTCATCTACTAGATGAGATTTGTTTTCGTAAAAAATGTATATGGACTCCTAAATAAAGAGAATAGCATTCCAAAAATGACACATCATTTCCTTATCATTCATAATTCTCTTCCGTGGTGGCTCCGTAAATACGGGTATCGAGCACGTGGAAACCCCAATGCCCTTCTGATCGTAATCGAGGTTTTCACCTATGGGGCGAAGAAGGTACGGGGAACAATGTTATTCTAATCAAGCAACCCAAATGTAGTGGGCACTGTGATCCTGCTTTCCACACTCCAAAGTTGCCTAATCACATGAAACTATTTTTGCTCCTTCCCAAATATACCTCAAAAAGTAGATTGAGACCTGATTCGAGACCATCTACTCTCGGTGATTGTCGTAGTGGGAGAATTCTTGCACCATTGTCAAATTATTGAGCCTACTCAAGAACTAGTTGGCACAAGGCCGACTAGGCAGTTGGGGAGAGGGCTCAAAGCCCATTGTTGATAACAATGGTCGTTAGCACATGCACATGCAAAAGAGGGTCGATTAGGACGTTGGGGCGTCCGGACTTATCGGGGAGGGAATCGGAACCCTAACACAATTTTTTTTTGGGGGGGAGGGTTATTTGGTTTTGGGTTTGGGACCCACGGTTTTGTTCAAACTGAAACGCGTACCCATATTTACTTCATTCTAGATGGATTTGGGCTTAAATCCCAAAAACTTCCGTATTTTTAAACGCGTACCCGACTAGCGCCTAGCGCTTTTCCCAACCTTACTTGGATCCTTTGTAATATTGTTCATATTATACTGCAATTGTTTCTTGGGTTCGGCCCTTAAGAAAGTGATATTATTTTCACATTATAATATTGTGTTACGGGCTACTGATTCATAATCTATTAATAAGAGCATGCTAATTTTATGGATAGTTAATGACTAATTTTGATGACTTAGATTTTATCCTCTTGAGTTATCGTGTTATACTCTAGTTGGCTATCCTAATGGTTTAGTGTTCATGGTGCCCATCAGTAAAATGTATTTTGTTCTTTCATGTATTATTATTTTAGGGGTCTATGTTTCATGATATGTTAGACCAAACAGGAGATCTAAAAGAGAACGGACATCATTTTTAGTTCTAATTTCATTAATTTTGAAATGTTGGTTATATGCCGCTATAGCATGCATGTGTTGGAGGATATTGTGTATCCCTTTGTTTGCTCAATTATTTTTATAATCATTTCTGTGTTGGAAGATGTTGCGTACTCCTCCATTTTAATATATATATATTTTTGGAAACATAATTGTAATAAAGGATTATATGTACTGCAAATATGATGTAATATTTATGTAGTTTTGCGGGGTTGTTTTGTACTTCCCTACTAGACGCTACCTAAAAGTTGCTCATTGTGTGTTTGAGGTTACATGCTAGTGAGAGACGATTGCAGGTTGAAGGGCCCATTTTTTATCTCACCACAAAGGTCCCGATAATGCAATATGGACAATTTTTAAGACAAATGTAATAACATGTAATAATTAACCAAAAATATTCTCCTCATTTGTAGGATATCTAAGTCAACACTGTGAATTAACCAAGGTAGACAAGTTAGCGGGCCCAACTATAGGACTTGACAACGTAAATTACAACTTTACCTCAGTAGTGAAGAGCTGCATTACCATCTTATAATACCATCGTCAAGTTCCCTCCTTTTGAAGATGCTCTTGACGGGGAGCAATAAAATATGAAAAGTAGAAAAAAGAAAGATCACTGAGCTCGCATGTTAGCAGCTATATGTGATGACATAATTGGAAAATACGATTTCTCCCCCTAACACTAAAGAGTTATGGGACCAAATCAAGATTAACTAAGGTGTTATGAACATCACTAGGCTGAGATCCCCTTTACTCAAATTTAGATGTATCGTAAGGACAGAAGGACCCAAAGTTGACTATGACCGTATATACCCGAAAGATGTTTGGTATGATTCGGTAGTTGAAGTAGGCCAGTCACATACTCTCATATGAGCAACAGGTGCAAGCCATGATTTGTTCTCTACCTGAAAGCTAGACTAATATCAAGCAAATATTGGCTCATAATAAGATGATCGAGTCCTTCAATGACATGTCACCACGTGGAGCTTAAGGTTGACTGCCAGAAGGAAATACAACATACTGTATTGTTCACCCAAGGAGGCAAGCGTCAGGGTCCAGGGACCAAACATAGGAACAATGGCTACAAGAGTCCAAGAAAGAGGGTCAAACATGGATCCCACATTGGTGACATCACACCTGATGCTTGCAATAAAGAAGAAGGGTAGGACGGGCACTACAGGTGTGAAGAATGACCTAAGAAGGGCCTGCTACAATTGCAAAAAAGAAAAAGAAAAAGGAAGGAAAACTTCGCTCGTGATTGCATTAAGCTGATACAGGCGCAACCAGACAGAGAGAGGGATCATAGTGGTTTCCAGCGCTTTCACAAGGTAGCAGTAGGAAGCCATCAAGTTTATATGGCGAATGAAGCTAGAGCAGATATACTAGGAGTTGGATATTACGAGCTCGAGCTGAGCACTGGTTAAAAACTTATTGTGCACGACACTATATGTTCCCTCCACAAACCACAATTTAGTGTCAGTAGTTTGTTTGTTGTCATTGGGGTTCGAGGTTTTTTATTTCAAAGATGTTCTGAACATTTTTCTTCATAAAAATCTTCGGTAGTAGTTATCTGTCTAATAATTCTTTTATTTAGATTTGCATAATAATACTATTGGTTCTCATGCTTGTGTTGTGAAAAGTCACGAGTCAATGTCTTAAGCATGCCAGGTTAGGATACATAGGAGCTGGTAGGATGACCAGGTTGGCAAGACCAGGTTATTTTGGCAACCTCACTAAGGTGGTTCTTCCAATATGTGAATCTTGTCTTGCGGGAAAAGCTCACGAGAAGCCTTTTGGAAAGGTTACTAGGGCTGCCTATCCATTGAGATCCATGAGTGTAATGACACATCAAGAAATATCCTATTTCATCACTGTTAAAGTCATAAGCCTTATTTTCTTATGTGGGTAGAGTCAAATAAATTATGGGTGTATTTTTCATCATATAATAATATAAATACATATGAGTTGTAACTTAGGGATTCTAACCTTTGCACTCTCTTCTCTTATTTCTCTTCTCTTCTCTTCTCTCCTCTCCTCTCCTCTCCTCTCTCCCTTCTTTCTTCTTCTTCCAAATTTCACTTTGTGTCATAACAACTTGCAAAGTATTATACAACATTCCACTCTTTTTTAGTATTATTTAATGGTAGAATGATCAGGTGAACTCGTTCTTCGAGGTTTATCGTCGTTGTTCGTTATTGTTCGTTGTGATATCTGAGGTTTCTATATATCTATGCTGGTTGTTCGTTGTTGGTCGTGGCTCTTTATGAGATCTAAGATTTCTGAGATTTTTTGTATCTGTTGTCAGTGGAAGTATGGCAGAGACCGAATGTTTTAGCACGATTACTATTAGTGGCCTGGGCAATCCATTTATTGTTATTAACAGTAATGAAGAAGTGGGGGAAATGATTATTACGGTAAAACACAATGGTACGAATTACCTTTCCTAGGCCAAGTCTATCAAAGTAGTGTTGAGGTGAAAAAGAAAATAAAATTTTTGGTGGAAGATCCTCCGCCTGAATCATTGGCTGGTTATAAGGATTAGATGAGTACAAATGCCTATGATATGTCATGGTTGTGGCATATAGTATGGAACCAAAAATCGTCTCTAATGTTCAGCGGTGTGAGCCTTTGAAACAGATTTAGGCATCTCTGGAAGAGTCCTATTCACAGAAGCAGAATGTGGCCCGCATCTATGAGTTATATGATTTATTGTTTAATACAAATCAAAATGGAAAGCCTGTGAATGAGTATTTGGCTTCAAAGAAGACCTTGTAGAGAAACCCTTGCAGTATGATTAGATTACTATTTATTTGAAGGAAGGTTAGTGACAAAATGAGGAGTTCCACGTTTGGCTCATCCTAGCTAGCTTAGATCATACGCTCGAACCTTATAAGGCTCAGATCCTTGTTGGAAATCAGTTACCTACAATGGTAGATACCATCACTTGTCTCAATCGTTCTTTTCTATAACAGAGTGTGGTACCTTGGTGATCATTGTTGTCGTGGTAGTGCTCGTGGTGGTAGTGGTCGTGATGATCATAGTTCACCATGGAAGTGATAACTATTGTGGCATGCTCGGTTACTTCGAAGAGTATTGGGACAAGTGGGATAAACCCGAGTATGCACATCACGTGTGATGAAAACATGCAGTCCCAGGTCACAATATATGTTCCTGGACATGACACTTCAAGTTCTAATAGACTTAAGCTTCCGACACCTCTAATTCACTTGAACAAATCCTCTAGAATTAAATGTACTTACTAGTACCACCTCTCAACCTACTGCAACCATCGCACATATAGGTAATCCGGCCATTGTGGCAACTCAGTCACCATCCACCTCTCAGGTTATCAACTCCAGAGCAAGATCTCACTTATCTAGTATAAATTCTATCTTTCATAATTGTTATCCTATGAAACATAATATTATCTTGGTTGATGGTTCTACTCAAATATGTCATTTATCCTACCCAATTATTGTCGTCATTATCTGATTTATTATATATGCCTAATTTTTTTTCAATTTGTTATCTATAAACCAGTTAACCGAATCACTTTACTCTTTCGTAACATTTTCTTCCAATTCACTTGATTTTAAAAATCTCAAGACTAAGAAGATAATTAGTTCAGGACATGAAAGAGATATGATGTATTATTTGGATTTACCTAGAAAGGCTTTCATTTTAGTCTCTACCTCTTTATTGCAGTGGCATTATGTCTTTGACTATGCGTCAAGTTGTTCCTAGTTTCAGTTTTGTTTCTATTTTAGAATGTGTTTTAGAATGTGAGGCTTGTCAGTTAGGCAAGCATCCATGTAGTCCATTTCCACATCGCGTTGAGAGTCGTTAGTTGGATTTATTTGTTATTGTTCATACTGACATTTGGGGTCCTTCTAAAGTCAAAAATCCGAAAAGATCTCAGTATTTTTTAACTTTGTCGATGATTGTTCCCAAATGAGTTGGTTATATTTAATGAAAGAACGATATGAGTTTTCATGTGTTACCCAACTTTTATAATAAAATTTGTGTTCAATTTGATAAATGCATTAAAGTTTTACATTCTGATAACGCTTTGGAGTTTACTCAATCATCTGTGACTTATTTTTGTATTGACGTGGTATTATTCATCAGAATAGTTGCATCCATACCTCTCAGCAAAATGGTCTAGATGAACACAAAGCACCGACACCTTTTAAATATGACTCGGACTCTTATGTTCGATATGTATGTCCTTAAATAGTTTTGACAGATGACATTCTTACAACATATTATTTGATTATTGTATGTGTTGAATAACCAAGTCACCTTACCTTGTTACATCCAGGTATCTCCTTTTTTCTTTACCTCCTTGTGTGTTCACAAATTGGAACCTAGTCGAGATAAGTTGGCTCCTCGATCTATCAGGTTTATCTTCCTTGTCTATCCTCGACCTAAAAAATGTTATTGTTGTTATAGTCCTCAATTGTGTTAATATTATATCGATGCATATATTATCTTCTTTGAATCCGCTTCTCTCTCCCTCAGGAGATCTCCTTTTTCTCTCTCAAGAGATCATCCACTTCCATTCACATTAGTTTAATTCAGTTCTCATTCAATATTATTTTTGTGCACCCTGTCAGATCATTCAGTATTTAGTCGATCTTCTATATTATGTGTTATTATATTGATTGTTTATGTTGATAATATTATTATAACTGGGAGTGACTATGTTGGTATTTCAGACTTAAAGGCATACCTTAGCCGTGAGTTTCATACAAAGGATTTAGGTACTCTTCGAAAAAAATTTGGCATCGAAGTTGCTCGATCTAAGTCGGGGTGTATATCTGTGGCATTTATGTTTTGGATTTTCTTTCAAAGACATGGATGTTGGACTCTGAGCCTGTTGATACTCCCATGGATTCTCATGTCAAACTTGATGCTGATGTGGGGGACATGTTTAAGGATATTGGACTGTATAGACGATTAGTTAGAGGAAGCTTAGTTAAGTTACTGTTACACGGCCAGATATCATCAATACAGTTGGAGTAGTTAGTCAGTTTATACAGTCCCCTCGACAGCCACATTGGGTGGCTATATCTCGTATTTTGCGATACTTAAAGGGTGCACCTATAAAAGGTTTGTCATATAAACAATCGAATACGCTTACTTGACGGGCTTCAGAGATCATTTTATGAGCACACTAAGTATATTGAGGTGAATTGTCATTTTGTTCGTGATTTGTTTGTAAAGAAATAGATTATCACTCTAGATGTTCAGTCTGAGAATAAGTTGAGTGATATCCTCACAAAACCACTTACTCGTAGTCCAGTTTGTGATTTAGGTAGCAAGCTGGGTACGTCGATCTCTATGTGCCACATTTATTCCATGATTTCTTATTTTTGAATTTTTGATATTTAATTTTTTTCTCGTAAATCGAGTTTTATGTTGAATTTCATAGTTTTGCATATCTCATTGATTGTGTTTTTCGTAATTGGATTTCGTAACCGAGTTTTGATTTGTAATTTGGATTTCGTTTTGGTATGAGAGACTACCCTAGACCCCTAGATATGCCATGGACATTGCCTTAGACCCATACTAGTACCCGTGTATAGACTGGATACTTAAAATCCCCAGATTAAGGTTTTTGGTGTGCAGCCAGGATACTATCATAATATTGTCAGTATACAGTCATAATACTAACAACATATTGTCTGCACAGCAATGAGCCCAGTCAGCTTGCTTACTTGGCTAAATCAAAATCCATTGGATATTTAGTTTTATGTTGGGTAGCTGGGATTGTACAAGTGCTTGGATTGTTGAATAGCAGCTCCATTATCGCTACCCTCTCTATATATCATAGTTTGAAGTATCGGCCGATATCGATCCAGTTTGGTATGTCCCGATTCGATACTGACCGATACCCGATACTGACCGATACCGACATAGAGTTCTCTTTTTCGGTCAATTTGACAAAAAAATTTGAATTAAAAAGACTAATTAGCAAGGTTGTAAAAGCATAATAAGGTTGTAAAAGCATATGAAAGAGGAAAACTTATCTATTGCATATAAATCAATCGACAAGGGTGACTACTATTTCATTCAATTTCAAAAATACTAAGAAACAACACTGTAAATACTTTAAATTATGCATAAATGTATAAAGTATATTTTCTAAAATGTTAATAATTTACTAATAGTTGCTTGCTTTCCGATACCAAAAAAATCCGATACTCCGATCCGAAACCACCAATACTACCGATACTGCCGATCTCGATACTCATAGGAATGGTTCGATACCGATTCCGATACTTTGAACCTTGAATTATTAACTCCCCTCCTATCTCTCTCTTTTCACTCTCCTTCACTCTTTTCATTCTTTCTTCTTTTCTCCTTCTTCTTGAGCTGAACTAGAAGACCTAGGAGATAGCCTTGAGGCTTGGGTGTGGTGTCTAACCCTCCTAGGAGGAGGAGTTGAAGCTAGGGTTTGTGGCTTGGGATCAAGACAAGTACAACTTGCTTGGGGTGTTTGACACATTGATTTTCATGAAGGTATTTTGCACCGGTCGGGTACACAAGTATCTATCTGATTTGTTCAGAGAGTTATGTGAAAACAAGGGGATTGTGAGATAACTGACTACTACTTACACTCCGCAGCAAAATGGTTTTGCAGAGCGAAGAAACAGAATACTCACCGAGATGGTCAGGTTGATGATGGACGATGATAAACTCCCAATTTCATTTTGGGGGGATTCCCTTCTAAGTGCTGCATACATCTTTAACCGAGTCATATCTAAGTCATTCCCAAAAACTCCATATGAGATATGGAGTGACCAGAAGCCAACTTTAAAGCATATATGACCTTGGGGGTCATCAGGGTACATCTTAAACGGGTACATCTTAAACGCTACACATTGTTATGGAAGTTGGCCCCTAAATCTCGTAAGTCAATCTTTTAAACTATCTGAGTAAACTTATCAAACCAAGTTGAAACTGTTTGAAGGTATGGTAGATTTTCGATATGACATACGAGAGACTATCTCCTGCTCTCATAACCAGTGGTTGCTTCATATAAACAGCTCGATCAAGTCACTATCAAGAAAGGCATTTTTGATATCTAGTTGGTGCAAGGGACATCAACAATGCACAACAAGAGAGTAAAACTAGAACAATAGTGAGCTTGGCAAACGCAAGAAAGATCCTTATAATCAATATCATGTTACTGAGTGAATCCACGAGCAATGAGACGGACTTTCAATCTTTCAATAGTTGTTAAAGCGCCTCCTTTATCAAAGTGGGAGGATAAATAGAGTAAAGAGAACAAACAAGCTTGGAGAGAGGAGAGAGCCAGGAGTAATAGACAAAGTTTGCAATATAATACATAGTACAAGTATGTGGTTCTTACGAAAAGCATTTGGATTTTCGTCTAGAGCAGGGTAGAAGTAGGAGAGGTAGGTGTCATGGTATTCTGACGAGGACCACGAGGCTTCTTGTTTCTTAGTCGATGAGGTGCAGGAAAACAACATAGTGCTGAGGCTTGGTAGAAGGAATATAACATGGCGTTGAGGCTGGCTAAAAAGAATAGTTGGAGGCTCATCTAGAAATATAAGAGGAAAAGGAGGCTTCCGTGGTGGTGGTGGTGGGGAGGATGATGGTGGAGGAAAAGTAGAGTTATTGACCGAGAAAGGTAACGTTAATAGATGTAATAATCTTCTGATCATAAGAAAAATAGCAGACATTATCTTTCTAGATAGTACAGTAACCAACAAATATAAACTTAGAAGCCCTAGGAGATGGTTTATCATATCCAAGACCAAGATGATGAACATAGAACATGTAGCCAAAGACTTTAGGAACTGCTGGGAATAGCTTTTGAGAGGGAAAGAGAATAGAGAAGGAAGACAAGTGTTTGAGCATGATAGAAGGCATGCAATTAATAAGATAACAAACCATTATAAGAGCAAAGTTCCAGCAACTGCAAAGCACATTCATCTAGATGAATTAGGAACAAACAACCTCAAGCAAATGTCGACTTTGACGGACCAATTTGTTGCGGTGTATAAGAGCAGGATGTATGATCATGAATAATCCGATGAGTGGCAAAGAAATCCTAGAAATTCAAAGCCATATTCGGAGGCACTAGTTATCCCTACTGGCTTCGTTTTGGCAACGTGAATCTTTCTTCTCTCACTTCCATATTGGAACGGATACAACACTGTAAGTAAACCACCTCCTATTATATATGAGAAGAAGAACTTGACGGGAAGCCATGTTTCTAACTAAAGAAGACATAAAAAATCACAACGATCTGCACAGGTACATTTACGAAAATCGACTGCTCGCTTTAAGCTAAACTTATAAAAACAAGTCAACCTACTGAAAAGTGATTTCCAACAATCATTTAGACAAACAGCTTCAGAGCGACAATGCCAAATGTTAAGAGAACTTATACAAAAATTACTAGGGACAACACACTTGGCATTCCTATACATATTTAGCACTGCCAAAAATTTGTACAGTAATTATGACTGCCAAAAATTTGGCCCTCCTGATTTTATAGTGATTGTCATGAATATGCACAAACCCGCCAAAATTTTGGGCACTCCTATAACCGTCAAAAGTGTGTTGCTCATAGTAATTCTCGTAGTGCCTTTAACATTTGCCTTTGCAATCATAACGCAAGTTCAAATTCAATATAGATGGGGAAGGACCCAATAGAAGAAGAAGAAGAAGAAGAAGAAGAAGAAGGAGGAGAAGGAAGCTCACCCTCGGTCGGCGCAGCCATGGCTTTAACAGAGAGCTGCTGTCCAGCTCTCCGCTGGACCGACAAAGGAACCGCCAGTTTGGACCTCAACCTAATTGCGGCGAAGAAATCGGAGGAGGAGGAGGAAGAGGAGTCTTTGCGGAGGCCGGAGGAGTAGAAGCGGCGGAAAGAGGGGATGGGAGGCCGGAGGTGAAAGCGGTAGCCGCAAGAAGCGGAGGCCGTCAGTCTCCCTGTCTCTCCGGCCATCTTCTTTCTTTCCCTCCTTTCTTAATCGGATAACAGCAGAGCAGCAATGAGGACCTCCGCCTGTGATTATATACGAGCGCCAAATCTATTTGTTATTTATTACTTCTCCTGACCACAGTTTTGCTATCCATTTAAACGGGTTGGATCCGCATGTCAATTGAAACCTAACCTCACCCGATTGTTTTGGAACTGAAAACAGAAAAAAAAATATATATAATAATTGAAATTATATTTTGGTCTCCAAAGTGTCGAAATCACTATTTATATAAGTTTAATATCAGATACTTTAAAATATCAAATCCTAATTCATATATATATATATATATATATATATATATATATATATATATATATATATATGATTCTATTACTAATAACCCAAACATAAATCACCTTTCCGAATCTTCGGCCCTTCTTCTACCACGTCAACTCTATTCTTCTCCTTCTCCCAATCCTTGATACCCCTTCGCCCAAGCTTCATTGCCTACCAGTTGATCCAACTACACGTTCTAGATTAATTAAAAATTAAAAAAAAAATATTGATGTATACACAGTGCTAACTGTTGCCAAGAACTCAAGGTTATGTATGATTTTTGCTAAAAAAATCATAATTTTTATGTTTTAAATATCCAATTTAGGTAAGTTTTTACACACGTGAGTTCGTTTCTATGACTCTTTTTTATTTCTGTCTCCCCTGGGAAATGACTTTCAGTGAATTGAAAAGGAAAAAAAAAATCTATTTTCACATAGCACCAATAAAAAAACATTAGTATAAAAAAATTTAAAATAAATAACACCAATTAAAATATTTTTATTGTATTTTATATTAATTCAAATTATTATTATTATTTAAGTAAACAATTAAATACTATAATTATTATTTTAACTTATTAAAGAAATAGGATATTTATTATTATTATTCATATTGTTTTATTATTATTATTATTTTAAATTATTAAATAAATAGTTTATTATTATTATTTTGGTTGATATTTTTTCAATAATCATTTTTTTTATTTATAATAATTAAAAACAAAAAAAATAGAAATTTTCTTGGAAAATTAGTATATTTTAGTTGAACAATTTATATTTCAATCGAACTTTAGTGGCAACCAAATAGAGAAATTTATATTTCCACAAACAACGAAAGAATCATACATCCACGAAAATATTTTCCTTCAATCAAAACACACTTTAGTGAAAATTGAACAAATGACGACCCATGATTTGGTATCAGAGCTTTTGATTCTGCTGATATCAACAGAATAATATCAGAGCTTTTGGTTCTACTCATATCAATAGAACGGTATCAGAGCTTTGGGTTCAAAGTATCCGGTGTTAGGATTGACAGTCAAGCCAAGGAGAAGAGATGGACGCAAACTCAGTACGCATGGTAAACCTAAACGGTTCCAATTACCACTATTGGCGGAGCAAGATGAAAGATTTGTTGTTAGTCAAGAAGCTGCATATTCCAGTATTTGCTTTCGAGAAGCACAGTGATAAATTCGAAGAGTACTAGAAGTTTCAGCATATACAAGTGTAGGTATATCAGGCAGTTCGTTGTCGAGAACGTGTGTTTGTGGTATTAAACGAAAGAATGAAAGTGTATTTCAATGACAGGGTTTATGCGAAACCCGCGCCCTTTGGTTTACAAACAAACTTGTACAATTTAATCCTATACGAGGATGTGGGAGTACAATTTATTTAATCTGGGTATAAATTGCTATAGGTGTCTGATTTGCAGTCGATCACTTTAGCCCTTGGACCACACGATGTTGAAGAAGTACCGTGGAAGGCAGGTAGCAGCTTGGAAGGTTGCAGGAGAGGGTGGATGCACGATGCCAAAGTTGTCGATCCCTGCTCTTTGCCTGAGCTCCGGTCTCTCTCTCTCTCTCTCTTGACCTTTTGATCTGGTATTGGTTTTCTTGACCAATTTTCCGACCTTCCAATTTTGTCGACCTTCCAATTTGTCGACCTTCCAATTTGTCCACCTTGTTCCCCATTGATAGGGGTCTCTATTTATAGAGTTTTGGTGACAGTGACCACTCCGTCGGTGTAAAAATCGAGGAGTGGGAAGTACAGCACCCTTTTACACAACGGTTAAAATAACCAATGCATGCGTATAGATGACCTTTTGAGTGAGCATGTGACGCGTGTCCAACTAAGGGGACAAAACACGTATATCTGCTGCGAAGATCATGGCGTAGAAGCCACGTAGGTAGGTATCCCTTGTGTAGAAGAGGTTGGCGTAGAAGCCAAATGACTGTCACCCTGGCGTAGAAGCCAAGTAGGCATAGAAGCCGAACAGGTATAGAATCCGAACAGGCATAGGAGCCGAACAGGCATAGGAGCCGAACAGGCGTAGAAGCCGAATGGTCGTAGAGGCCGAGTGGTCGTAGAGACTGAGTGGGTGTAGAAGCCGCGTGAGCACAGATCCTGAATGGGCGTAGAAGCCGCTGCGTACCGTGCCAGAGTGCTGATGTGGACGTCTTAGCCAAAATTACGGCTTTTGAAGATATAATCATATCTCTTGCAGAGATTTGCAACCATCTTATGCATTAAATGCGGAGGCGTATTTTGAAGGTCTGCAGCCCTTCTGTGCATCCGTCGCAGAGACGTGCCTTGAGAGAAACTGTCACCGCTCTGTGCAATTAGACGTGGAGACGTGCCTCGAGTCCCGTACGAAGTGCAGCTTTTGACGTGGCAGGCGGTTTGTCTACTGCGGAGCGTAAAACAGCTCATGTTTGCCTGTGTAAAACAAGGCAGCGTATTCCCTTATACGCGAAAGAGCGGTTTACGCTGAGGGGACTTCAGTAAACGACGGTTCGGTGATGTTTTAACCAAATCCTCTGCATTAAATGCAAAGATCCGCCATCATACTGTGGGGCGCGTCCCGAGGGGTCTGCCATCGTTTCCAGCCGTCGTCTGGGTAGCTGTGCAGTACTTTTTGTCAGGAGTCAGAGGTCAGATTCACTACGTGACTTGACAGGTTCATTTCGGGGAAGACGAAGCGTTCCTCGTACGCTTTAACGCTGCTTTGAGAGCGGATGAGTTTTACGCCATGGAGGCGATGAAGAACCCTGTTTACGCTGGAGTGGCCTGGACGTACTGCACTTACGCGGATGGTCTTTTGAGCTTATTCTTCACGCTGTGTTTTAGCGGAAAAAGCTCTGTTGTACGCTTGATGGCTCTGAAGGTCTCTGTTTACGCTGCTCTGCATCAAGAGGCTGCGTAGATCCTCCCAGCGTATTTTTCATGCTTCTACAAGACCCCCTTCAAAGCTTTTAAATTCCTCGGAATTTGAAACGCTTTGAATGAAGCATGAACGGCCCCTCGTAACTCGAAACATTTCTGAATGGAGCATTGAAACGGTCGATGCTGACTTTATGGCGGATTTATTGGGGACCGCTGTGATCTCTTTCGCCTATAAAAAGGCTGGGGGGGTTAACCTGTTCTCCCCACATTCCCATCACCATGCAGAGATGATCGCCGGAGTTCGTCGGGTCGACCTGAGGAAGAAGGAGATCATGTTCTTCCAGCATATAGGAAGCCGAAAAAGACAGCATCTTCGAGCAAGTGTCCACTGCAACGATGGATCATGGAAGGATATCTTAGCCTCCCTTGCTCGGAATAATCAGCAACTTTATATGGCTGTTTGCCCAGGAGAGAGGAAGGGTCGCATTGGACCGCACAGCTTGCAAGTGGTGTCTTCTCCTGTTATACTCTCGGGGATGAGAGAGAAGACAAGCTGTAACAGCCGTCTTCCAGGACTGAGTTGGGTTTAAAATAGCTCAACCCAATCTGCCATGGCGCACGGAGCATGGGGTCTGCATAATTTATGCGAGCCCCAACTCTGTGTTCTCCCGCCACTGATCATCTTCTGGGAAGAAGAGGAAGACCACCAATGCGAGAACCTGTCAGAACAGATTCCGAGGGCGGCCTTCAGGCGACGATGGGAAAATCCTTTGTAGACGGAGTTTCCCTCAGTTGTAATCATGAAAATGAAGAAAAACCCTCGTAGATTGGATTTCCCTCATATGTAATCATGATTTTAATCTTTAATAAATTGTCTTCTTCTCCATATGATCATCTTGCCATACGTTGCTGTGAAGTCTGAATATGTGTAGCTTCGACACGTCTGATTCTTTACGCCGACTCTGATAAGAAGAGTGTTAGGCCCTGTCCTTTACGCATAGCGAATTGTCCACATAACGCTGTTGAGCATCTTGAACGTTTAGAACTATCCTGCTGCTAGGACTGAGGGACCGCGTAGAATTCTGAACTGCTGCTTCTGATGAACAGAACTTTGTTCAGACTTCGTCTTCAAGAATGATCTCTCGAAACTCCCTTGGAACAGGGTCGAGGTTTTGGCTGTCAAACTGAGTTTGTCATCTTGATAGACGAGATATTCAGACTGGAGTCTGAATGAACCTCCAATTTTGGACCCGAGAAGAGTAATTTCTCAATGTTTGAACTTTGTATGCTTCGGGTACTTGGGATGCTCTGGGTCAAGAACGAGTATCTTCTGTGTGAACTCTTGGCAATTGACTGCTTTGGGGACTGTTCGAATATGCGAAAAGTCGTGGAGCGTGAAATCATCAGTCTGTAGCCTCTGGGCGTAAAACACCATCGAGCGTGAAATCGTAGACTTGTGGTTCCTGAGCGTGAAGTCGTAGGTTTGTAGCCTCTCGAGCATAAAAGCTACCGAGCACAAAGGCATCCGGGCATAAAACCATAGACTTATAGCTGTCGAACGTAAAGCCGTAGATTCGTAGCTGTCTAGCGTAGAAAGCTCCTTTAGCGTAGAATTGTATATCTGTAGCTCCTGAAAAGAAATTTTTTTCGAGCGTGAAGATTGCGGATCTGTTGCTTCTGAGCGTAAACTGAGCGCCACCGAGCGTGAGATCATCGATTTGGTATCTGCTGAGCGTAAAGTCATAGGTTTATGGCCTCTCGAGCATAAAAGCTACCGAGCACAAAGGCATCCGGGCATAAAACTATAGACTTATAGCTTGCGAGCGTAAAATCGTAGATCTGTTGCTGTCGAGCGTAGAAAGCTCCTTTAGCGTAGAACCTGCTGAACCGTCTTGCACGAAAAACTTTTCGAATTTGCTGACTGTCCGTCTTTCAAGGGTAGTGGGCTGACTTAGCATCCAATCATAAACCACTATTAATTGCGAGATTTGGTTAGGGTCTCGAGGAGTCCGTCCGAGGATTCGAGGAGTCGACCCGAACTCTATATATATCCCAAGCTTTTGAGAGAAAAACTTTTTATCTGTCTTATGCGAAAGAGAGCTTTCGACTGTTTGAGTTTTTCTTCGTTCCTTCTTCGAGCACTTCGAGTCTTCAGAAATGGCGCCGAAACAAACCCCCTCCGCTAAGGGAAAGAGTATAGGTTCTTCTTCTCATTCTTCTGCCCCAGCGAGGGAGTCTTCGGTCGGGCAAGGCGAACTTCCTTCTGAGCGAAGTATCCCGCCGACGAGCAGCACACCCGGTCTTAGAGGTAGAGCCTTTGGGGTGACAAAAATGACGAAAAATCCTTCGCACACGTTGATCGTGACCGCGCTAGGTCGTCTTTTATGCTGATAGCCTCTTTTGAGGAAGATGATGCACGGAGATGTTTTCATCTTTTACGCCCACATTTCTAATGTGCCAGCGTAAAGACTCCATATTTTCGTAGTTCTGAGCGTAAAAGCTCTGGCTACCAAAAATTGGCGTATATCATAAAATTTGAGTTTTACGCTTGTGGAGGGGACTTCCGGCGTAAAATAACCAAATTTGTACAATCCTGCGTAGAGCACAGACTGTCTTTTCTTTGGTCTGTATGTTTGTGCAATATTTGTAATGACATATTTTCCTTGCACTTTTGCAGTTGATTTGGGTGAGTCTCCACTGGTCGAGGTGATGGGTTCCGCTGCCGGGATGCTGCACTCGAACTACCTGAAGGATCTGTCCCACGTAGCATTTTCCATCTCCGGACCACAATATCCTGAGGGAAGGGAGTTTTTGATATCGGCTCAGGACGAGTGGACGCTGTTGAACATGATCAACGGAGAGCCCCTGACATACGTAGACGGGGAGCATTACATAAAGCCGGCTTTCCTCTTTGGGGACATGATTGACAAACAGTCCCGGACGAAGCCCAAGAGGGAGCCCTGGGTTTTTCCTGCCGGGAATTTGGTCTTGTATCTGCCAACGATACCGAGGGATTATCCCATCTCGGCTTTCTTCCACGCGACGCATCCCATGAAGATGTCGTGGACGCTGACTCCTGATCTTCACGGCAAGCCGGGGAAGATCTTTCATCTGAAAGGAGCCGACCAGGGGTCCGTGAAGATCTTTCATCTGAAAGGAGCCGACCAGGGGTCGTTTGTCAGTCGCCCTTCCGGCATTGTAACGTTGTTCAGGGGACTGTACTCGGGCAGTGTCCCGAGTGAAGACAGCTCAGTGATCCAGCCGGTCCAATTGCCGGCCTTCTGCAACGACTTCATGGGACGAGGCAGGGTATATCCCAAGGAGAATCCTCGGTGCAATGGGTGGATCACCCCAACAAACTCCCGATGGACATGCCTAGTTGACTGGGCCTTGAAGCACTTCCGGAGAGAACTGGAGGGCATTGGACGGTATGCCGCTGTGAGTGCGACGAGCGTCGGGTTGCCTCCCAATCCTAATTTGTTCTTGGCACTGATGGAGCGATACATTTCGCTCACTGGCACCTTCGCCACTCCACTGGGGGAGCTGGGATTGGCCCTCCATGAGATGGCAGTTGTCTCGAGACTGCCGATGGAGGATACCCCATATGAAGAGTATGTTCCCAACAACCGGGAGTTGGTGGACTTGGACCCTCGGGTGGCGGAAGTGTATCAGGAGCTGATGTGTCAATACTTCACGTGCACTACTTTTTATAACGAGCCTTCTGATTTGGCTCACACCACCAAGTGGATGTCCTACCTCTTCTTCCACCGAGCCAAGGCCGCCAAGTCGGAGAAAGCCTCGGGGGGCAAGAATGAGCCCGTGAACTGTTTGGGCGTGCTTAGCGCCCAGGTCGTGGAGGATCTTATGGAGGAGGCTAAAGCTCCGGATCAGATTCTCGTTGAGGGGGTAGGAAAGTACCCCGAAGGCACTAAGGCCTGTAGTTACTTGAGGCACTGTCGCAGGCCTCTGTCTAGGGAAGCCAAGCTGGCTGGTTTCCTCTTCATATGGCTGCGTCGAGTAGTAGTGCCTGGTACTGCGTCCGCGGACCGCATTCACCGGAACATCCTGTGGCCGGCAGTGCACCTGGTGTTCGGGGCAAGACTGGGCTTGCTTCCTGCCATGGTGTGCCGTATACAGGCTAGCCTGAGAGCCATGACTGATGGGTTGCTCGTCGATGAAGCTCGGCGTAAGAGTTTTCTCCGGGTGGAATTACCATACCTGTATTTGATGGGATGGTTAATTCTTCACAATCCCTGGGTGATGTCTCATGGCTCCGGTAGCAGCTCGGGGGGTGTATTCTTGCTGAATTACAAGGACTCTCCCTGGAATATGAGCACAGTTTTAGACTGTCGGCTGGTGTTGAACCTCAGCCACGGCTGAAAGCTCCTCTGTACTCCCCCTCCTGTACATCGCAATCAATCAGGGATGAGGCTTGAGGATTCAGGTAGAGAGAAGATCGATCTTTCTCCGGAAGCTTTCAATTGGTTGGTCTGCATTAGACCCTCCCATCTGCTGTACAGGAGCGAAGATTATTGCTTCTTCGAGCCCTACTTGCCTAGTCGGTTTGCCAGGCAGTTCGGGTACGATCAGTTGCACGTGGGCAATGCCGTCACCAGCTTTAGGTCCAGGGGCGGACTCATTGATGGAGCCAGAGGGTGGCGATATTTTATCATGGGTTGTACGGGAGCAACCTTCATTGTGTCGGTCGTTACAACCTCCACGGAGCTCCGCATTCTCCATTCTTACGCCCAGTTCTATGTGGCGATTAACACCTTCCATCGTGATTTTGACATGCGTGGAAGCTTCAGGGTGCCTTCTCCCAAGCCTGGGGGAAGAGTCGAAGTCCCCTCGGTTTCTTCGGACGAGGGTGAGGAGTCTTGCACTCCGGATGAGCCTCTGGTGTCGGTGCCGAGGTACAAAATGCCTCCGCCTGTGGAGGCTTTGGTAGTCTCTTCTGGGAAGCGACGGGCTTCTGCTCTGAAGGAAGCTTCTCTTCGTAAGAGGAGGAAGGAGACGGTTGCTCGTCCTCTCCGCATTCTTGGTATTGAGGCTCCTGGGAGTGAGCCTGCATCTCCCCATATCAGGGATGATTCTTTGGCTGGAGGTTCCTCGCCTTTTAGAGAGGGACCTTCTACAGTTCCGGCCGGCGGCGTCGGAGAATCCTCGCTAGAGGTTGCTGTCGTGGCTACTGCTCCAGGTAGCGGAGCGAGATTGCCTGTGTGGCCGAGGCAGATGGGAGAATCTTTCCCGAGGTCAGCAGCGGGTAAAACTCCCGCCGTATCGGTGAGCATGCCTAGCGAGATTCCAGCTGACGAACCTCGACAGCGTCTTGGTGAAGGCTTGACGGAACTCTTGGCGATATCGGTCGGCCCACCTCCTTCTCCAGGTATGACAGTTCGTATTGCGTCATTAAGGCGTGGTTTAGCTACATCGGCTGCAGATGCGTCGTATATGCCGTTGGCTCCGGATAAATGTCGTCTTTATGTCTCCCTTTAGAAAGATTACCATCATACTGATATCAACTTTCTTGTCCTTTTCTCAGGGGATGGCGTCCACGGAGAGCACAGCTTGAAGCGCCTTCTAGCTCTGCTCCGGCTCCTGGCGATGATGTGGAGGCGCCCGACTTCGAGGAGGAAATATCCTCGGGGGCTAGCTCGTCCAGAGTGGTTTCGTCGTCTCAAGAGGAGGACGAACCCGTCATCGTGACCTCGCCCCTCGCGAGTATGCCGATGACTTCGATTGTTGTCGTCGCACCTTCTTCGGTCGCGCCACGCGTCGAGGCGGCGGCTGTAGCCACCTCGTCTGTAATTATCCCTGGAGAGGGACTTGTTGATATCGCGGCCACTCCTGGCGTTCAGTCGGATCTAGTTGCGTTGATCGAGCAACATACCAGCCTATTTTACACCAGTTTGAAAACGATGATATCAATGGTGTTGGCGAAGAGTCTAGATTTCGAGCGCCTGAAGAAGACTTCTCAGTTTTCGATCAGGACCATCAGGGAGCTCGGCGATCCTGGGGTAGCTGACGCCCTGGAGGCGGTGGTAAATGGTTTAGAGCAACCCATTAACGAATACTTGCAGCTGAGTCAGGGTAGCTTCGATGTTGAGGTCCAGACCAGGTACGACCACATGACTGCGTGGCTCACTACCAAACTGGAAAGCCTAGACAACTCCATCAAGACACATGAGCTGGAGATGGATAGAAGAAAAGCTGTCGTGGCAGAGGCTCTCGCTCTTGAGACGAAGTGCCGATCCGAGCATGAAGGGAATGCAGCGAGGGCCTCCAAGCTGAGGGAAAAACTCGCTCGGGCAGAGGAGTGGGCTTCTCAATCATTGGCGGGTCTAGACCTAGCGACTGGTCGATTGAGCGCGGCGCGACAGGATTTGGACCGTGCAGAAGCTGCCCGCACGAGCTGCCTTCGGGCAAGGGCTGAGCTGTCCTGTATGAATACCCCCGAGGCACGGTTGGAGCGGGCTCGTGCCGATGCTTTGGTTCTTAGAAATAAGAGGATAGCTGCTCTGGAACGGTTGATTCGCGATCTGACTACTCCGCCATCATGATGTATCCTTTCTCTTTTTGCTTCCCCAGATGTAATTCTGCTCTCTTTTGGAAATAAATAAAAGCGACTCTTTTTTGACTTTTGTGGACCCATCATTTCGGAATGTAAATGACAGTTTTTAGGCGAGAGTGATATCTGATGATAAACTCTCGGCAAACTTTTAGCGGGACATATCTGTTCAGAGGTCATACGGACATGATAGAATGTAACCCAACTAATTGCGTTCTGGAAGTAGTTTTGTCAGAATTGAGATCCTTGTTATATTCTACTCGAGCAGGGGAGATTAAGCATAGTACCTTTTCAGGAACTTGCCGTTGATAGGAGCCACTAACAGGTCTCCATTAGGCTGGGCTATCCTGTAGGTGCCGTTCGAGAATGTTGTCTCGATCACATAAGGGCCTTCCCACTTGGGCTGGAATTTGCCTTTACTTCTGTGAGTAAGAATCATCGGCCTTCTTGCGGCTAGAACTAGCTCGCCAACTTTGAACACTCTTTCCTTTACTTTACGATTGAAGGTTTGGAAATGCGTGCTTGGTAGAGCGCGATGCGCTGCTGAGCTTGTAGACATTTCTCGTCTAATCCTTCTAGCTCTTGGAGCCTTAACAGGTCATTTTTTTCTCGAGTCAGCTCACTAGTCACGGCTATCCTGAGTGACGGGATCTGGATTTCAATGGGGAGAACTGCTTCGCTCCCGTAGACCAGCGAGAATGGGGTACAACCTGTCGGTGTTCATACCGTTGTACGGTATGCCCAGAGACATTCGCCCAGCTTCTCATTCCAATCTCTCTTGTTTGAAGAGACGAATTTCTTCAGGAGTTTGATAATGGTTTTGTTGAAAGCTTCCGCCAAACCATTAGCAGCTGGATAATATGCCGTAGAGGCAATATTGTGTATCCGATTTTTATCGTAAAATCGATAAAACGCTTGGCTGATGAACTGAGGCCCATTGTCATGAATTATCCTCCGGGGTACCCCGAAGCGATAAATGACGTGATGCTTGATGAAGCTGATCACATTAGACGCCTTCACCTCACGAGGGGGATCGCCTCTGCCCATTTGGAGAAGTAATCCGTAATGGCCAGTATGAACTGGTGACCGCTGGAAGAAGACGGGTGAATAGGACCAATGATATCCATACCCCATGCTTCGAAAGACCATGACACAACCGTAGGATGTAGATATTCAGACGGTTGATGTATGAAGTCCGCATGAACCTGACAGGCTCTGCATTGTCTTGCATACCGTATTGCATCTGCGATCATAGTAGGCCAATAATAGCCCATTCTGCTGATGCGATCCTGTAGCTTAGGACCGGGTTGGTGCGCTCCGCATACACCGTCGTGAGCTTCCCGGATAATCTGTTGTGCCTCGTCTTCGGATAGACATCTCAATAGCAGTCCGTCGTAGGTCCGGCGATACAGGCATTGTGAAGATGCATTATAGTAGAAGCGTAATGATCGTCTTTTGACGGATATTGCTTCTTTGGGGTCCTCCGGCAAGATTCCGTACGCGACGAAATCTATGAAGGGACTTCTCCAGTCTCTTCTGGAGGGATCTGTGTTTACAGCGTGGCTGCATTCTATGTGAAAGTTGTTCTTCACACAGAATAAATCTCTGTTAAGAAGGATTACCGAATCCTGCCTTCTTATAGGAGTGGCTAAATCTGCAGCTAGACTGGCTAGGGCATCAGCTTCCAGATTCTGAGATCGAGGTACATGCTATAAGAAGAACATGTGGCTACCGATCTAAGGTTGCCAATCTGGATCCTTAGACAAATTTTCCCCAACAGCTTACTTCTTCCGGCATTGAAACCCACGATCGTAGTGGTGGTGTAAGCCAATTCGCTGGTAGGAATTCTCAGCGGTCTGAGTAGACTGTGAGGGATGATGCTGATCGACGATCCCGGATCTATGTGAATTCGGTCGACCTCCATGGAATTGACGTACCCGGTGTAATAGAGGGGCCTGTCATGTCTGTTATGTTTTAACAGCATGTCGTCTTGAGTGAAAGTGATATTTGGGACCACCTCCATCACGCTGTGGCATTGAGGACACGCCACTAGTTCTTCGTCGGGAGACTTGAGCTGGGTCAAGTATGCCTCCGCCTGCATCAGTGCTTCACTCAGGGCTAGACGAGTGTCTTGGGAGAGCCTGAGTAGCTCGAAGATGGACAACCTGGCTGGCGTATTGGCTAGTTTGGCCAGTATGTCGAAGTTGTATGGTTTCTCTAAACCTTTGCTTGGAATATTCTTTACAGGTTTATCAAAGCGCACTTCTTTTTGCTTCCCCTTCTCCGCCGGAGTTGGTTTTGAAGGACTGATATCTGGTACGACGGGACCTTGCTCTGAAGGTTTGGCCGCTGGAGCGTCTGCCGGTGCACCTTCCTGGCTTGCTCCGTAGTCGTCGAGGTAGGCCTTCCCTGAACGGGTTGCAGCAAATACCTCGTCTTCGTCTGATGCCGAAGAAGTCGCGATCATATGACATGGCCTGTATTTGGAGCTCTTTTTGGATGTAGGCTTAGTAGCCTTAGTTTCTTCCTTGAACTCTGCCACCAAATCTGGATGAACCTACATAATCTCGCCTTGCCGGGTAGTCAGGGGTACCAGGTTATGATTTTGATCCCTAGCTGGAGGGAGATTGACGATGTTCATCGTTGTCCGGGAGATAGGTGCAACACCATCCGGGATCTTTTGGGGAGGCAGATTGCCAAACTGTAGAGAGATCATGTTGGCCATGACCGTCTTCTCGGTGTTGTGCAGGGTGATGGCTTTAGCATCGATTAACCCCTGGATCTTCCTTTTCAGTATGTAACACGCCTTCGTCTGGTGGTGTACGTATCTGTGTAAGACGCAGTATTTGGGGTCGTTAGTATTGCCGACTTCCTGGGGCCGCCTTAGCTCTGGAAGGGTGATCTTGCCACTTTTGACGAGACACTCGAATATACTTGGGATATCGTCGTCGTCGAAAGAGTAGACTTCGACGGGCCTGGAAGTCCCGGGTTTTGTTTGCGTGGTTCCCACAATCTTTGGTCTGGCCGTATTGATTGCCAGGGCTTCTTTCCCTTTGGGACCACGAGGATGGTCGCTGCTAGGAGATGACCTCTTGCCTCTGTCAGAGGCGAAGATCATGATGCCATTGTCGTGCGCCTTGCGCCGTTGTCTTCGGCGGCTACTGCCGAGATAATGAACGAGGGCCAATCATGGAACTGATATGGTCCCGTTAACACCGAGACCACGGAAAGGAGGTTCTTCCTGCAAATGTCTACCAATGCAGAGTCGGGAACTCCTGGAGGCATCTGTAAGGTGGCCTGACGAAAACGTTCGATAAAGATGCGAACGTCCTCCTTTTCCTTCTGCTTGACTTCGATGAGAGAGGACATAGACATGTCCATTCTTCCTTCGTAGAATCGCATAAAGAATAAAGCTCTGAAGTCCTCGAAGGAAGTAATGCAGTTGTCCGCCAAGCTACGGTACCACTGATAGGCTACTCCTGAAAGACAACCTTTGAACACCCGAGTGAGGAGGGCGTCGTTCCCTTGTAGCAACACCGTTATCATACTGAAATAGTTCATGTACTGGCTTGGTGATGTTTTTCCCTCGAACAGGGCCATAGTCTGAGGTTTGTACCTCGGCGGGAAAGGGACCTCCTCCCAGATAGCTGGGTAGGGCTGGTTGATTCCCAGTTTCTTGAGCTGATCTTTGTGCTTCAAGGCGTCGAACTGGGCTTTCAACTCCCGTACTGCCTGCATCAGATTTTCAGTCGAAGGCGGGGCCACAGAGTGGTGCAGAGTTGGTTGTATCGTAACTCCAGTAGGAGGTAAGGCATTCTCTGAGTGAGGAAGCGGAGGAACTGCTGACTCTTGATCTAGCGCAGGCTCTTGGCTCGGGTTGGATGGTGGTAAGTCCACCCCCACACGTATCTGAGTTGGCGGGACTGATGCTTTAGCCATGGCAGTTGCGTGCTGAGTTTGTATCATCTGGTGCATGTTCTCTATCATGGATTACATTTGTTTCAGAGATGTCTCCAGTATAGTGATGCGTTGTTCCGCGTTCCCTGATGGCGAAGCTTCCTCGCGATCATCTTTAACGGCGTAAACTCCCATCTCCCTAGGTGTCATTGAAGGATTAGTATAGGTCGCTGTAGAAGTCGACTCTATACTTTATGCCTCTGATTCGGGGGCTTGGCGACCCCCAGCGTCGGAATCAGAAGAGGACGAAGCTGGTTGTCGTGACCTCGCGCGAGTGTTTTGGAACACCCCGGCTTCAGCGTTCCTGAGGAGCTCACTGAACCTCCTTCAGCTCGGGGGCTGGGAGGGATGACGTCTTGAGCTCGACCCTCCTCTACGTATGTGCGAAGCCATGTTCACAGATGCATGCGCGGGTTCCTCTTCCTGGAAAGACTGAGAGTAGCTCAATCGGTCGAAAACCGATCGTTTTGCTTTAGAACAGCAGCAGTCAATCACAATTTTATGACTATTACAACATTGCTCGCTAGGGGGCGTAATAGACATGTTGGAAGGTCCCCTTTCCTTACGCTTCTGGATTAGATATGCGCGCAAGTCAGGAGGAGTAGAGGAAGAAGACGACGGATTGTTCCTTCTGTTCCCATTAGTGGGCATGCGGAGATTGGGCACCATGGTTTTCCCTACGCCACCTGTGTACAACAAATTGGCCATCTGGGTGGCGGATAATCCCCTAGGAGGGTGTCTTTCCGCAATCTGAGCTTATTTTACGCCGAGGGACTGTGCCTGGCGTAATTTGGAGATTCGCTCAGTCTGGCGTAAAGATGGAGAGGCCCTCAGTTGGCCATCGGCTTCTCGCATAATCCGGAGGGTAGGCAGATTGTTCCCTTGCTGGTGTAAAGGCCGAGTAGCTTAGTATTCGCCTGCTTGCTTCCCCTCGCGGAGATCACAACGCTCATTTGGTTTACCGTAGAGGTCAGATGTTGCCTTGCGCGTGGAGCGTGATCTGTACCTCCGATTTGGCGTTGAGGCACCATCGGAAGTTTTGTCTGTACCGCGCGTAGCGCGAGACTGATTTCTGCGCGTAAAGTGCAGTGGATACTCCTGGGTTAGCGCTGAGGCTTTGCCCGAAGTTTTGTCTGTACCGCACGTAGTGGGAGACTGATTTCTGCGCGTAATGCGCAGTGGATACTCCTGGGTTAGCGCTGAGGCTTTGCCCGAAGTTTTGTCTGTACCGCGCGTAGCGGGAGACTGAATTTTATGTGCGGGGCATGGAGGGAGCGATGCTACCACCTCATTGGTCGGAGAGATCGGAGAGTCCACAGGAACGTCGGAGGATGTCTTGGGCATCCACACTTTGCGCAGCTTTCTATTGTCTTGGACGGAGAGAGGGTGAGAGCTACCCCCAGTTCGAAGCATGTCTTCATAGGCAGACTGGTCGAAATGAACGACCAGTGTCTTCTTCACGGTTCCTACAGATACCGCATCGCGTTGAGCAATTACTTCCTCGTCAGAAGAGAAAGACGTCCCCAGCAGAGTCGCCATCTTGTTTGTGGTATTAAACGAAAGAATGAAAGTGTATTTCAATGACAGGGTTTATGCGAAACCCGCGCCCTTTGGTTTACAAACAAACTTGTACAATTTAATCCTATACGAGGATGTGGGAGTACAATTTATTTAATCTGGGTATAAATTGCTATAGGTGTCTGATCTGCAGTCGATCACTTTAGCCCTTGGACCACACGATGTTGAAGAAGTGCCGTGGAAGGCAGGTAGCAGCTTCGAAGGTTGCAGGAGAGGGTGGATGCACGATGCCAAAGTCGTCGATCCCTGCTCTTTGCCTGAGCTCCGGTCTCTCTCTCTCTTGACCTTTTGATCTGGTATTGGTTTTCTTGACCAATTTTCCGACCTTCCAATTTTGTCGACCTTCCAATTTGTCGACCTTCCAATTTGTCCACCTTGTTCCCCATTGATAGGGGTCTCTATTTATAGAGTTTTGGTGACAGTGACCACTCCGTCGGTGTAAAAATCGAGGAGTGGGAAGTACAACACCCTTTTACACAACGGTTAAAATAGCCAATGCCTGCGTATAGATGACCTTTTGAGTGAGCATGTGACGCGTGTCCAACTAAGGGGACAAAACACGTATATCTGCTGTGAAGATCACGGCGTAGAAGCCACGTAGGTAGGTATCCCTTGTGTAGAAGAGGTTGGCGTAGAAGCCAAATGACTGTCACCCTGGCGTAGAAGCCAAGTAGGCATAGAAGCCGAACAGGCATAGAAGCCGAACAGGCATAGGAGCCGAACAGGCGTAGAAGCCGAATAGGCATAGAAGCCGAATAGGCGTAGAAGTCGAATGGTCGTAGAGGCTGAGTGGTCGTAGAGACTGAGTGGTCGTACAGACTGAGTGGGCGTAGAAGCCACGTGAGCACAGATCCTGAATGGGCGTAGAAGCCGCTGCGTACCGTGCCAGAGTGCTGATGTGGACGTCTTAGCCAGAATTACGGCTTTTGAAGATATAATCATATCTCTTGCAGAGATTTGCCACCATCTTATGCATTAAATGCGGAGGCGTATTTTGAAGGTCTACAGCCCTTCTGTGCATCCGTCACAGAGACGTGCCTTGAGAGAAACTGTCACCGCTCTGTGCAATTAGACGTGGAGACGTGCCTCGAGTCCTGTACGAAGTGCAGCTTTTGACGTGGCAGGCGGTTTGTCTACTGCGGAGCGTAAAATAGCTCATGTTTGCCTGTGTAAAACAAGGCAGCGTATTCCCTTGTACGCGAAAGAGCGGTTTACGCTAAGGGGACTTCAGTAAACGACGGTTCGGTGATGTTTTAACCAAATCCTCTGCATTAAATGCAAAGATCCGCCATCATACTGTGGGGCGCATCCCGAGGGGTCTGCCATCGTTTCCAGCCGTCGTCTGGGTAGCCGTGCAGTACTTTTTGTCAGGAGTCAGAGGTCAGATTCACTGCATGACTTGACAGGTTCATTTCGGGGAAGACAAAGCGTTCCTCGTACGCTTTAACGCTGCTTTGAGAGCTGATGAGTTTTACGCCATGGAGGCGATGAAGAACCCTGTTTACGCTGGAGCGGCCTGGACGTACTGCACTTACGCGGATGGTCCTTTGAGCTTATTCTTCACGCTATATTTTAGCGAAAAAAGCTCTGTTGTACGCTTGATGGCTCTGAAGGCCTCTGTTTACGCTGCTCTACATCAAGAGGCTGCGTAGATCCTCCCAGCATATTTTTCATGCTTCTACAACGTGTATAATCATGTTGCTAATATAGAGCACACAAGGACACTTTAGGTGAAGCTGGAATCTTTATATACGAAGAAGACCAGGGTAAACAAGTTGTTCCTGATCCAAACGATGATGGGTTTACAGTACAAATATGAGACGTCCATTACAGATCACCTGACTGAGTTTCAGGACGTGGTTGACCAGTTATCCTCCACAGGAGTAAAGTTCGACGATAAAGTTCAAGGGCTATGGTTGTTGTGTACTTTGTCAGACTCGTAAGAAATTGTACGAGTGTCCATGATCGCTTTTACTCCAGAAGCCGTGGTTAGTGTGGAGTTTGCCAAGAGTGGGTTGCTGAATAAAGAGATACGGAAAAAATCTTATAAGGGTACTTCATTGTCATCTCATTCAGAGGCACTTATTTCAAAGAGTCGTAGAAGGAGTAAAAATAGGGTCCGGGCAATGACAGAGACAAGAGTAGAGGATGAGGGACTGTTATGGCAACTCTAGAGGGGGTGAATATAGTGCATCAGAAATAATTATCCAATAAAAAATTTAAGACAAGGCACCAACTAAGATATAGTAGCTATATAACAAGTATATGGAAATATAAATATAGTTCAGAAGAGCAAACACAAACACTGAGATTTTATACAGGTTTTCCTCGTGGAGGGATAATCCAGTCCCGAGAATTCTTGCTCGGAGTTAAATTCACTATTGTCACAAATAGCGAATACACTACAAGCTTTGATTCGAAGGCTTGCCGACTTCTTACAACTACGTGCTTTAATCCAAAGTGCACGCCGACTTCAGACTTTGCAAAAGCAAACTTGAATTCCAAACTCGTTACAACTCGAGACATACTTCTAACCGAGATCGTACTTGTCACCGGAAGGCTGGTAGAGTTATCTTGGGAATAAAAAATTTTAAGCTCAAAATGTATCGTATAATATAGAAGAGAAGATTAGAATTGCTTGGTGAGAATGGTATGAAATTCATCTATATTTATAGGGTTTACTGAGACCGAGTTCGGGTAGAGTTCGGTCCTAAAACGTTCATAAATTCGAACATTAGAAGCCAGGTCATTTGGATAAGGAGTCTGACTTCTGGTTTAGCCTAACCGAGTTCAGCCATAGTTCAGGGTGAACTCAATCTGAGTTCGATTACTCCATTTCCAGAATGTTTTTGGTTTGTTTCAGTCTTGTTTTGACTGGATTTGAGCCAGGTACTTTGTTGGATTCGAATGTTGGTTAGGTCTGGGTTTGGGTAGGTACATTTTGAGTGGACTTTGGACTTTGGATTAGGGAGCATCTGGTTGCCAAAATACGATCTGATTTATAAAATTCCTAGACTCAAAATAAAGTATAAAATATATAACAAAATGTAAAATATAACCAGACGCGATGGTAGCAATCTTCTTGTGAAGTAGCAGCTTTAGATATTGTCGTAGTAACATAGCAGCAGTCTTCAGTTGAACTACATTACAATATATTGAACCGTAGTTGTCACGCTCCAGAACCAGAATACTGGAGAGCGGGGGCGGACAAAGCAAGCTACGTACACCAGAGTACTCTATACCCCTAGATACGGTCACGACTGTCTAGACATGTGAGGGTTTACTCTACAATCCAACTGGCATTCCTAGGTCAAGAGTCTTAGTTGTCTCAATCTCAAGCAAGCAACAAGTTACAAGAAGTATAATCACCAAACATATAATAGTAAGGCATCCCAAACTATATATACATAGAAGATCATGAAGCTAGTTACCAAAATGAAGAACTAGCAGAGTACAATATTACATGATCAGCTCTAGTTATAGTCTAGAATATGCTTTACATATAGGCTAGAAGGCTACAATATCAAGAATCAAAACATGAGCTAAACACGTGCTCGGTGGCTAAACGCCTCAAAAGTATAATTACAAGATCAGGTGGGTGATGAAGAAGAAACTCAATCAAGTCCTCGGGTGTTCCTCGTGTTCACCATCTGGAGGCGGGATATATGGGAGATCATGCGGTATTACTCCAAAATCTGGCCATACAAAACCAGTGGGGTCAGACCCCAAAATAGCAAAGTACCACAAGGGAGCCAACTTAGGAACTAAAACCAGCATGCAAACATTCAATAGCATAAGGAAGTATAAATAAGGGCAATATGTAAATAAGCAGTTAAGCAGTTATAGAATCAGTAACGAGTACAGTTCATGATTAGTAGCTGAACAATTCAAGACAAGATAGGACTAGAAAACATGCAATCACGGCCAAACATAACCTACAGTTTACTACCATTAACTAACTAGGATTATCACAATCCTGGTTACCAACAAATGCAGTTGAGATTCCATACAGCCACATGTCCTGCAGACTATCCGGGTTATCCAGACGTAAGAGTACATAACATAGCTTAATTAAGTATAAATTAGTTTCTAGTAAAATGCAATACTCAACGGTGTGCTGAAAGTGTGCCCCTCTCGACGGAGAGCTCCAAATCCATCAAGTGTCGCTGGGATACCGAGATTGCATGTAGCCAGGAAATCTCTCTAGATGCTTCTAGATAATTATTCTAGTTATTAACTTAAGCAAGTTATCAAGGATTCCTGACCGTGGTGCTCGGGAATCTTTCTTAGACATGATGCAAGACTGGACAATAGCTTGACAAGTACAATTACGACATGGACAAGCAATCAACCACGAGATTTATCTATTCAGTACAAGTATTTCAGTTCTGGAGATTCTAGCATGTCAGGAGTGAGCTACGTCGAGCCAATATCTGGTTTATCAGTACATATCAGGTATCTGGAGTCAGGGATCAAGTTCATTCATTACAAGTCAGGTGCCGAGAGTTCTCAGTTTAACTGTGCTATTATATTCCATGTTCTGGGTATTCCATGTTCTGGTAAGTGTAGCATCCAGGTTATAAGCAATTAGAAATAATATGCATTATATGAATTTAACTAATTTGGCCAAGCACAAGGAGTAAATAATTCATAAGAGAACACATAACAAAGGAAAATATTGCTACTATAAGAGTTAGAAGTGCAGGAGATGAGCTGGCTGCAGGCAAAAAATTGGCCACATGCATCAAACTGGCTGCATGTAGGAAGTTGGCCGCATGGATCAAAACTGGCCGCATGAATCAAATTGGCCGCATAAATCATCGCAAGGTCCACTCATCGGGACAAGGGTTGAGTTGACAGGAAATAAATACAAGGCCAGAAAGTGACTAAAGTGACTAACCAATAAAGCATGTCAGAGAAGTGACCGATGTGACTAACCAATAAAGCATGTCAGAAAAGTAAAGACAAATTTAGGGGAAATCGTGCCAAGAAGGTACTGAGTCATGCAATGGAAAATAGGAATACATAGCTCGGGCCGCATGGACAATTTTGGCCGCATGAATAATTTGGGCTGCATGCTCCTCAGGGCTGCATGTTCCTCTAAGCCGCATGGAATCAGAAACTTAGAAAAAAAAATCGTTCAAGTTTCATGCATTTGGTCAAAGGGCACAATGTACAAATTCAGTCATATGTCCAACAAGATGGCCGCATGCTGAGGTTTGGAACGAAGAGTCCAAACCGCATGTAAAGCAGGCCGCATGGAGCTCCTTTGTCCCAGAACAACAAGTTTCAGTCATAGAAAAGCTCCAAGTCCTGAAAAAGTGATTCTTCCTTAAATCCTCATTTCCAGCTCAAATCCAGAGAAGTAAAGTTCTAAACCACTTGAAATCAGATGCTCTCTTACATAGAACAACTAGTTTTGGAAAACAATAAGTTTTAAGAGATCAAAACCATAAAAATGCCAAGAACACATTAAACTAAAAATGTAGATCTAGTTCAACTAAGCCATCAAAACCGAAAATAATAAGAAGTAAACATGTATAGGAGTTCATAGAGCACAATATAGACCAATAAAATACAAGAAATTTACAATAAAGTAAAAGTGCAAGTTCTCCATCATTGGCAAGATATACTTGCCTAAAACCACCACTACTACCAAGGGAAATGGGAGGGGGAGCCGGTCCTGGGCTGCTCTTGGCTAAGGATGAGGGGAAAAAAAGGAGAAGAAAATAAAATAGAAAAAAAGTAAAAGAATGGGGAATAGAGAGAAAGAGAGGGGTTATATATCAAGGATGGTTAACACTATGCACAAATCTAAAAATTATCTTAGAGTAGCTAGAAAAATCCAAAAAAATATACGGGAAGCAATATACAGCAATAACACATATATACAAGATATGAACATAAAAAAATACGCCATAGTGAGATGAGTCTCCCAACACTCACCTCCTTAGAAAAATTTTGTCCTCGAAATTTTAATAAGGCACATGATCTAGCAAGAAGACTACAGAAATCAGGCAATAAAATAAGCATCATGGTACATGTGTTAATCACAAGCTATGAGCTATCTAGAATAAGGCAAGCATGCACAAGAAAAGATTAGGGTACGGGATATACGATAAGTATACCTTACGAGTCAAACAGATACGGGTATCGTGCTCGGATATCATCCTCGCGCTCCCAAGTTGACTCGTCCGGTGAGTGATGTCCCCAAGCAACTCGGACTAAACGAATAGTCAGGTTCTTAAGAATCTTCTCTCTCCGGTCCAAAATGGAAACATGTCTCTCCTCATACGAAAGGTCGGTACCAACAACCAATTCTGAATGATCTAGGACATGGTTTGCATCCGGCATATACCATCGTAGCTGGGATACATAAAAAATATTATGTATCCTATGAAGCGACGGTGGAAGAGCAAGACGATAAGAAACATCTCCTACTCGCTCAAGAATATCGAACGGACCTATGTACTGCCGACTAAGCTTTTCCCGTATACCAAATCTGATGACTCTGCGGGTAGGCAAAATCCGAAGGAAATATATGGTCGCCGACAGAAAACTCAAGAGGCCGCTGATGCGAATCGGCCCAATGACTGTAAACCCCCTAATTTTTCAGGAATTTTTAAAATAGATTTTTAAATAATTTTCGGAAATTTTCGAGATTTTTAACGAATTAAAACCTAGGTATTTGGAAATGATATCTTAATTATTATAAATTAATATTAAAATATTATGAAAATAATATTTTATGGTGTAAAATGAAAAACTAGACATAGGGTAATTTTTTGGGAATTTATTGGACCCCGAAAATATTTTTAAAGCCCTAAAAACCAAGTTTATAATAAACCAAAATAAACCCTGAATTAAACCCGATTTATTTTAAAATAAACCAAACCAACCCGAACCGTACCAAGGAGAACCAAACTGAACCGAACCCACTCTTACGGGTCGGGTCGGATCCGAATTGAACCCGACCCGGACCCGTTACCCGGCCGAAACCCTAATCCTAATCCGAAATCTAATCCGCCTAGCTCCGCCTCTATTTAACCCCCTCGACTGCCCGTATCCGCCGGAACCCTAATCCCCTCTTCCTCCCCCGCCTCTGCCCGGTCGCCTGAGCCCTAGCCGCTCCGCCTTGTTCGACATCATCCCCTCCGCCACCGCCTCAGCCTACCCCGTCGATCCCCTCTGTCAGAGCCACCACAGCCTCGTCGGATTTCCCAAACCACCACCACAGCCTCGCCGGATTTCCCAAACCACCACCACACCACCAACACTTCACCTCCACCATCGTCCCCGACGTCTCCCCCGTCCTCCGCCTTTCCCCGACCCGCAGCCGCTCGACCCAAGCCCCGGCCGCCCAACATCCCCTCTTCCTCCCCCGCCTCGACGATCCTCCGCCCTGAGCCGCTCCACCGTCGTCATCCCCTCAATCGATGACCTCGACGAACTCCCAGCCGACCTCGCCATCTCCAGCAGCAGCCCGAGCCCAGCGCCGCCTCTCTCCGGCCGCCCTGCTGACCGACGACCCCAACTCCGCCGAAGCCCCAACACCAGCACCGGAACCCTAACCCTAACCCTAGCTATAGTGGACACAGTGTCCCCTTGTGTCGTGTCGACTCACGGACACGAGAATCCCGGTTTCTATGGAGCCCTGTTCAGGTACCCTTTTCTCTCTCCTCGTTGCCCCGTTTTCTGTTCTGTCAGTTGTGACGCGTAGGCTGTGTAACCCTCTCGATGCCCATGCAACCCGCTCGGTGTGTCACGTCCTGTGGTGATCACGAACCGCGATCCAAAAACAGGAAAAACAATATCCCATTTTTCCCCGGAACTGAGTGCGCCCCGCCAAACGGGATGACTTGATCGCGTGCGGTCTTCACCGAAAGGTGCGCACCGTTGATACGGACGTGCGAACTTTCGCAGAAGTTGATTTGGATGTGCGTGCATACCGAAATCAACGCGTATCCGCCGACAACGCCCCGTATCCGCCTGTTCTGGAACTTATTGTAACTTTGTGTACACACGTCGGATCGAAACAAAACTTGGGCCATCGGACTCGTAGCAATACGCTGGTCCCGTGACCCAAGTTTGGTTCGGTTCTGAGAACGTTGACAAAATCGTGTATCGTGGGCCCCACGGCTCCACTTGACGGGCGATTTTGTGACCGGCTCATCGGAATCCAATTCTGGAAGTTCCGTTGGGTTTGTATCATCGTTATGGACTTGTTGACACTATGTTTGGCAAATTTGGAGACCATTGGTTCTGACACATTTTTCGGTGCGAAGCGGCCCACATGTGGACCCCACTTTGACCATAAACTGTCATTTTTGTCCCTGTGTCCAAATTGGACTCAAGGACATGCATTTCTAGCTATTTGATATTTTCTGAATCTGATGGTGATGTTTATTTCAGCAAGCGGAGGACTACCTGCAAATTCCACTGAGATCAGAGCTACAGTTAGAGTCAGAACCCCAGGCAAGTGTACCTTGCCAACATTGCAGTTTTGTTACTTATTTCCTTGACTTATTTATATTGTTGTACATGCTTGACCTAGGACCGTATGACTTTACTTAGTATCTGATTAATAGTCGGGTGCCAACCCCGTACGCAGAGTTGTGTAACATCATCTAGAGATGGATATCGTGACCCTTTACATTCTCGTACTTGTCTTATCAAGTACATCATAACCCAGGACACTTGACACTATTTATGTGACAGAATCTTCCTGAAATATTCAAGGTGATTCTGTATAGGATACAGGTTTTATGACATAGACATTATATTCATAGACATTATATGACTTGCTGCATTAGTTTTGATCTTGCGTGTCATGGATATGAGACGTGTGATTACATTGGGTGGGAAGAGTATTACCAAATCAAAGGCTGATTATATTACATATATTATTGTCTAGAGGTGCTTTGGCACATATACTGGAGTCATGATACTACTTGCTTTGGCATATATACTGGAGTCGTAATACTAATGTTGCTATGGGTTTCTCCGACACAGAGCCTATAGTAGTCTCAGCCCGAGTATGACTAAAACTCTCACTTGCATATCACTTAGCTGGTTATATATTTACCCTGATGTTTCATTTATTGCTGCACTGATTTTATTTTGGCATGAATTATTTTGTACCTTGCTATGTCCCCTGAGGACCTGGATCCGGATTATGTTCCCAGGATTAGCAGACGAGGTCTATCCCGAGGTATACGGGACCGGAGCATTAACAGAAGCAGGAACAGGTGCATACATTGGAGCAGTACCAGAACCCGAGGACGAGATCGTGCCAGAGGACTTCTTCTGAGTATTGGATTTATATACTCAGTTATTTCTGTTTCTAGTTACTTTATTTCTTGTCTATTGCATTGATGTATCAGACTTATTCTCGGGTTGTTCCCCGAGACACTTTTATTGAGATATGCTACATTATATTTATTTACCTTTATTCTGGCATTTGATCTGTGATTATCTGTTGTGGATGAGATTAGAATAGACTGTGACTTGTATCATTGGACCTATTTATTGTTGTTTTACAACTTAAGTGCGCCCCGATGGATCCATTAAATTGGGTTTGTCCATCGGTGTGTGCTGTTGGCCATTATCACGTGTCCAGTCCCTCGATATTTTGGGAATGGGGCGTGACATGGTTTTTGTGGTGGCTTATGCAGGTCTACGACTAAAATTGCTTCGGTTTCAACTTAGGGACCGAGTAAGCCTACAGTAATAGGATAAGTTTTTAGGATCTCATCCACTTGCTTGAAATGTTCTTGATATCTATATCGGATTCAAATTAATTTCTTGACTTGCATCTTTCCTTGATTCCTGTGCGCCTCTTATAGTTTATTTTTGATGCTGAGTAATGGATTCACGAGCAAACGACGAAACTCCAGCAAGAATACCAATAGGTGCTGTAGCCACCTACGGAGAAGATGAAGTGACGCCATTGAGTGGAGATCCCTCTACTTACCGAAGCAGCCAAGCAGATCAGCATGCTTCTAGATTTCGACGTGATGACATCCTACCGCCTCCGCAGTTCATTCCACCAATGCCTATATTCCCACAAGGGCAGCCTATGGACGGACAACAAATTTTCCAAATGATCTACGCAATGATGCAAGCCCAATAACATATTTATCAAGAAGCTCAGCGTCGCGAGGCAGATTATTTGAGGAACAACCTAGTAACCGCACTGGAGCAGGCCAACCTACCAACTCGACGGCAACCGACGGGCTCTATCACCAATTTCCGCCAGCTGAAGCCCCGTACCTTCTCAGGCAAGGAGGAGCCCACAGAAGTTTATGAGTGGCTCACCAACACACAACATCAATTAGAAGCAGCTGAGTTTCCACGGGAACGTTGGATGACTGCCGTCAGAATGCAATTGACGGGCAATGCACATCACTGGTGGCTATCTAAGGAGATACGGCTCGGACCAGACCGAGTCACTTGGGAGGAGTTCTCCAGACTCTTTCAGGAGATGTACATTCTAGCTATCGCTCGATCAGAACTGCGGGACAACTTCAATCGCCTCACTCCGAATACTATGACAGTGGAAGAGTACAATGCAGAATTCATTCGTCTGAGTCGCTTCGCCCCTACCTTGATTCCCACAGAAGAATAGAAGGCCAAGAAGCTCTTCGACGGACTAAACTTCGAGCTACAGAAACTAATTGGATCCGTTGCACCTACATCTTACTCGGACGTCGTTGTTGCAGCCCGACGCATGGAGCGCATCACCAGGAGAGAGACCAGTATGAAGCGACCTTCCACATCAGCACCAGCCAGAGCACCACAAGAAGAAGTTACAAAGAGACCTCACCTATACCAACAACAGAAAGCATCTACACCACTAGCGCCATTCCTACCTTCTTGCCACTACTGTGGCAAGGCAGGCCATCTTGCGAAGGAATGCCGACGCAGATTGGGATTATGTTTAGCTTGCGGATCCAGGCAGCATTCGGTGTGGGAATGCCCTGAGCGTAGAAAAGGAGCACCAATGGCAAACCAACAAGCTCTACGAGCACCAGAACCAAGCCACCCTTGGCACCTCGAGCAGCACCCTTCCAGCAAGCCCAGCAACAGCAGAGGGCACTACCTCAAGGACGCGGACAAGCTTCAAACATTGTCATGCTGGGTAAAGACATACTTCAAACTCTTGTGATCGGTATAAATCTCTACTCGATCTCCATATAAGTAACGTCTCCAAAGTTTGAGTGTAAAAATAATTGCCGCTAACTCCAAGTCATACGTCGGATAATTTCTTTCATGATCCTGAAGCTACCAGGTCGCATAAGCTATAACATTGTCATGCTGCATTAGAACGCACCCTAGTCCCTTACTGAATGCATCACAATAAACTGTGAATCAACCTGTCCCGTCCGGAAGCATCAAAATAGGTGTTGAGATCAATTTCTGCTTAAGCTTCTCGAAAGAGGTCTGACATGCATCTGTCCAATCAAAGCACACATCATTCCGTGTTAGCTGCGTCAAGGGTGCAAAAATTCTACCACAAATCATCGATAATATCCTGCTAATCCCAATAAACTGTGAACTTCTCCAACTGATCTGGGTACTGGCCACGTCTCAACGACTTCTATATTCTTGGGATCTACCTCAACTCCACCTCTGGCAATGATATGGCCTAAATAGGAAATACGATCAAGCCAAAACTCGTATTTGCTGAACTATCCATATAGCTTATGCTCTTTGAGAATTTGAAGAACTGCTCGAAGATGCTGCTCATGCTCTCCTTCACTCCTACTGTACATCAAGATATCGTCGATAAACACTATCACGATTTTGTCCAGGTAAGGCATAAATATATGATTCATAAGATCCATAAATACTGCTGGCACATTGGTTTCTCAAAAGGGTATCACTAGTGTCACGATTCGCACCCAAAATTTGGGCATGAGCCGTGGGTACGTCCAGCCTATACCGTAGCATCGACGGTAGAATGCTGTCTAGGTCATAATACTACGAAATACAACTCATAATATAACCTGTCAATGATCTCAACTCCATAAGGCGGACAATGAATAATACATATGACCATCAAAACATATGGTACTCAATCATAATAACTATAGAAAAGTAAATGGCACGATAAGATATAAAAGATAAGGAAGTTCTGACATAAGTCTAGCACACAAACAAAATATAACAATAATCTAGAGTCTAGCTATCACAACATAAATAGTCTCAACATAATACAATCCAAATCTCAAGTTTAGAATAATTTAATACATAGATAACTAGACCAAGAAGCTGTCTAAACGACTGCGTGTGGTATCTCCTCTAAGGAGAGTGACTCATTTAGAATCTCCGGTATGTAGCCTCCCTTTACTCCTGGGCCATAGTGAGTAGGACAAAAATCCTCAAAGTCCTCTAAAAAATGTTATCCAATCAGGATTGGAGCGAAGCACAAACACTAAACAACAGTTTCAATTATATTGACAAAAACTATAAGACAGTATAAGGAATACATGATAAAGAAATACTAAAAAATAAGAAATAATGAAGATATATGTAATCAACAATAATACTAACTAGCAATGAACAAATATATGTGAATGCCAGAAATGAGTGAACTGGAATAAAGAATAAAGAATTTTAGCTAAGTGTTGTGAAATATCAGTTTGCTATGTGATCGGCTTGGGACTAGATCATGCTTGTTATATATGATTGGCTATGATACATGTGAGGTCAGGCTAACCATCTGATTAGCTATGATGTGAGCAATAGTTAGGCTAATCATATATAACATGCTATGAGGCATGTAAATGGTCAGGCTACACCCTACGTGATATATGGGGTGAGCTATGATGCATGTAAAGTGGGGTATGATCATATAATCTTGCTAATATTTTCCCGTCCCCAGCTAGCACGATGGATTCCCATCACGACTCCTCATGACAGGTATCTATGATACTAGCCCGTGTATCCACAGTGTCAGAATCAAGCATACTCTACAACTAGAATCATAGTAATAATCAACATAATAAAAACTGTCAGAGAATGTACTCGCCTGAAGTCCTGAGCAAGGTGTGTCTCTCGATACCCAAGCTGGAGTCACACATACCTATATATAGTATGTTGCATTAATACAAGGTTTTGGAATAAAAATAAGTTAAATTGATACAATTCTAAGTCATAGGCCATTTCTAAGTCAAACCGACTATTTCTAGGTTGTATGAGTCCAACTCTAGGATACTAGGTCAATACACTATGAAACTAAGCTACACTATATAATCTTAGATACTATGAGACACACAAATTGCCGTATCCTAAGATACACAAGTTTTAATATATGAAATAGTAATTTGTATTTATATACAAGTCAATATTTATAGTATCATAACTAATCATTGAAATTAGGATACCTTGGCCTTGCACCAATGCGTATCACACTACCTATCTCGATACTTAAATCCAATACCTTGACATTACCTTGGTATCCCAAGGTAATTCAAAACCTCATGAATAGCTAATACCCAATATCAACTATATCAGTATATTAACTACTGACATATATTACCTATACTAATATACATAGATACTGACTTTAACATATAACATATAAATCATACTTGCTAATTACATATAACTACATACATAGAGATATATAAATAGTTACTATATACTAATCACTTAAACCAAATAAACCAATAACCCACCACTAACTAGACTATTACCTTACTTATCTATGATACTATATTACCTTAACTAGATACAAATTATACTTTAATGTTTACTTAGTATTACCTATTACCTTGACTGTTGCCTGAATATAACTTACCAATATTCCACTAATCTCAACTGATCCTAGTACCCACCACTTAACTAATAATCATGTATTAGTTCTTCACTAATACCCCTTGTATCAATGATACACAGTTTTCACATTGTGCCAACTCCTCATCACTAATACTTATACACACACACACATTGATACACTTAACTATCCTAGCCTCACTAAACCATTACCAAAAACCTAAACTGAACTGAACTCACTGACCACTAACTCACTAGACAACCCAAATAACTAAACCAACTCACTGACTGAAACTGAAATCACTGATACTGTATGCTGAACTGATACAGTGATGATACCCTTCTGTGCACTGATGTGAATACTGAAACCTCCCTGTGTGCACAAACTTGTTCAATAGTTATAGCTATCTGCTGCCTAATGCTAAGGCCACTTGCTGTATACTTGGCTGCCATATTGCACATTGCTGGATGTATTGCAGGATGCTGCTGCTGTCGAGCTCATTGCTGTCATTGCATATCTCAGTGCACGAGCTTCAGTGAAGCTCCCTGCTGTGTGCAGTTGCACTGGCTATTGCTGTCACTGGTTTGAACTGCACCTTCAGTGACCCAAGCTCCCCCTGGTAGTCCTCAGTGCAATGCACATCCTCTACTGCATACCCTCCTTGTTGTGGCTGCTGCACGAGCATTGCCTCCCATTGCTGCACAATGCTTGCTGCTAATGCAGTTGATCACTGCATCCTCACTGAACTGCACGAGCTGCACATTGTCTAGCTCGATGTTGAAACTGCACACATTGCTGTCCAACTGTGTCACACCCCGGTTCCATGGATAAGGAACCGAGACACGTGGCAATGGCCAGCACTGTACTTCAGCGGGCTTTCCAATCTAATGGGCCCGTCGGAGTACACTTAAGCTGTGAAGTACAATGAATAACCCATCACATAACACAAGTATACTCAATCTAAATCTCATCCACAGGTAGCAACATAAGAGCACAATAGAAGTAAATACAACAACTAATGTGCAGGAAGGGAATATCCAGACAAGTATCAAATACAAATACTAGAGTAGTCATACGAGAACAAACCCGCTAGTACAAATATGCTGGAATGAAAGTAAGTAATAAGATAACTTGGGACGGCAGCAGATAACTAGGTAATGATACCGTCCCAAGGAAAGAGTCACTACTAGCGATCAGGTGAAGTCCTCAGGAATGACCTCGTCCTCGGCAGTGAGTACAGCTGCTGGATAGATGCCCGGTCCGTACTCCTCCGGGTAATCCTCGTGGCCTACACCTGGAAGGGAACCAGGTCCTCAGAGGGACGTAACAAGGTACAGAAAAACAACATGCCAGGTAAACAGATAGTACAGGTGCAACAATAGGGTAATCTAGCATAACCAAACAAGTGTGACATAGTTTAAAGACAATGTTCGACGCGTGGGATTTCTAATATAAAATAGTAGCTCCGGACACGGAAACACACGCCACATACCGCAGCTCCGGGCAAAGAGTCACACGGGTGAAACAGCTACACTAGATACAGGTATCACTACAAAATACTACATATATAAGCGCGTGAAGAGTAGCCCAAACGTCTAGTAACTGTCTTCCCCTTCCCAAGCGGTCAACGATTGTGCGTTGAACCTGAACCTCTAACTACAGTCTCGACACACATAATTAACTCAACAGACGCGACCCTAAGGTCGTCCCAGTCTCTGGTCATGATGTCAGTATCAGGAAACAGGAATCTGGCACGATCACGGTGTATAAGAGTGTCCTGGGGTATCGATGTACTCAGGTACGTGCATCGAGGTGCTGTGAAGCATCTAGTAATTATTCTAAGACGTTACGTTGAATGTCAACACCCGGTTGTGATCTGGACGTGAAGTATCGAGCGTCAACATAAGTACGTGCACAATGTACATAAAGAACAACAAATATCTGTAATCTGAAATACAGGGTGGCAAGGTACACTTGCCTGCGTGTAGCTGCTGTTGACGGGGATCTGGTACCGCGTCCAAGTCCTCAGGTCCCGCAGTACCTAGAGAAAAGATACAAACTAGAATCAACAATATATTCTACGACAGATAGGGATGCGACACGCATCTACAACTAAACTAAATCCCAAACTCAAATAGTTATATATTAAATTTTACAGTCCTCCATCTCTGATCCTTGATCCGAATAATACCTATCTCAAAATCAATCACCTGCATAATATCATCAGGCCCAATCCTCAATTATGATATTTGGTTAATCATAACCTAATCCTATCCTCAATTTCCACAGATGTTTACATGTGCGTTGATGTCTCAAACTCAAGCAATAATTAATATTCACCGTTTCTCCTCAGTGTTTAAATGCAAGCACAACAACCATAGTCAATAGTGCATATATTAATTCATAATCCCAACATCACACCCTAGCATCTCTACTTAGTGTATATCCCTAATTTCATTTCACAACTTATGAAACTAAATCCCAACCATATCTCAATATCCGAAGCCAACTTTACAAAACACAAGATACATGAATACTACAATACATCTATTTTAAAACATGTCAACACCCTTAAACCCATTCCTTAAGTTATTTAAATTCCACAGGCACATTAATCCTCATTATACTTAGCCAATAAAAAAACCTTAATCCCATAGTTAATATATGATTATTTATGCTACTCCAACTATATATATCAACATGCTATAAACACAACTCTAGTTAATATATACACAACCATAATCATCCTAATTAATTAGATAATAAATCTGGAAATTAAATGAAGGTCGGGGGAGAGTCAACCTGAACAACGTCAGTGCCGGGTACGGTCAAAGAAGGTGGCCGGGGGTGGTGGTGTCGATGGTGGTAGTGGTGGTAATGGTGGTGGTGAGAACTGGAGTTGATGGTGGTGGTGAGAACTGGAGTTGATGAAGGTGGTGAGAACTGGAGTTGATGAAGTCGGCGGGGACGCACATTCCGGCGGGTGCACAGCGGGGAACTGCACCGGCAGGAAAGTCGGGATAGTACAGTGCGGCGGCGAGGACGCACAGCCTCGGGTCGGGGTCTGCTCAGCGGCCGGGGGTGAGCACAGCCGCGGGGTCGGGATAAGGAGGAGCGGGCTGCACAGTCGGAGCTGCGGACTGCAGCCGAAGCGGGGGGTTGTGACGCACAGTCGGCGGGCAGCTACAACGGGCCGGAGAGGCGGCACCGCCTGGCCGGAGTCGAGTCGTCGACCGGAGTTCTCCAAGAGGAAGAAAAAACTAAGGAAGAAGAAGAAGAAAAAATAATGGAGAGTGGAGAAGCTTTTGCATGGAGGGTTTTAAATGAGGGAGTGAGGAGAGAGAGAGAGATAGAAGTTTCCCTTGGGATTAGGGCCGGTGGTGTGTGTTGAGGTTGGGGTGAGGTGTTGCTTTATAGGGGTTTGTGAAGGGGATGGAGGGTGTTGATCATCCTATTCAAAATGGAGGGTGGAGATTTTTCATGAAGGAAAGTGGGTTTCTTCATGAAGGGGGTGAATGGATGGGTGAGAATGGGACCCCATTTTGGGACCTCTCCATTGTTCATGGCCAATAGGGTGTTGACACATAAATTCAATAATTATAACTTAGTCCCGTAAATTCGGGAAATTGCATGGTCACATAAAATGACACAAAAATTGTGAAAAAAATTGTGTTTAGTAATTTTCATGGTGAGAGGGTATTGTGCGTTAGGCACAGGTTTAAATAAAAATGGCATTGGGATTAATTAAGGATTAATAATAGGATTGACAAAGTTGGTATCCCTGATTTAAATAAAAATAATGTGTCCCGCAAATTTATATTAATTGGGGCCACTTGGGGTCAAAATCCGGAAATGATGCAAAGGCCAAAAATGGTGGGGGCTTGGAGTCAGTCTTGGACCCTTTAGTTGGTCCGGCTCAATGGGTTAAGTTGGTATCTCAAAATTTAGGGTAACGAAACAAGTGTCCGACACGGAATTAAATATGGATTAGGGTTTCGGAAAATTGTGCAATTAATTTAGAACACAACGAAAAGCTAATTTTTATAGACGGAAAAGTCCAGTGCCTAATTTGGCGGGTCTAGTCAAAAGTACAATAGCCCGATGAAATTTATGGGCTGATATTGGGCTCCGAATAATCAAACAATGATAGGGCGCGCCAAGGGTTTTAATTAAAAGAATTTAAATACCAGATAAATTATCTTCACTCTAAACCTCGACATCCGCTACCAAAAACCAAAAATTTCCAAATCCACCCTAACTATCTACAGAATAAATCGAGGGAGTTTACAAACTGCTCACTCACTCACACACAATGATGAACCAACTCACCTACTGCTGATATCACCAAACTGGTATCACCTAAACTACACTGATCTCTCGACTGATACACTGAAGTATCAGTGCCACCTACTGCTGATATCACCTAAACTCTAATGATCTCTTGACTGATACACTGAAGTATCAGTACATCCTCAGTTGCATACTGTGCATACCGTAGTGAACCTGACTCCTCACATACATTGGCACACAGTAAACACACAGAGTCTGAGGAACCCGACTCCCCATGACAGTCCTATACCATTATATATACATATACACATATACACATTCATATATTTGTGTATGCATATCCAATACATCATATGAATATGTATACTTCCTATTAAATATTTCATCAAACACCTAGTGTGCCCCAATGTGATACTCTATGATACACCACAAGTCTTCATGCATAAACCCCCAATTTACAACCAAAACATTTACATATACTATATATATATATATATATATATATATATATATATATATATATATATATATATATATATATATATATATATATATATATATATACTATGATTAGTGATATGAAAATTAGGAAAAAAATACATCCTTGGAACACAAGACCCCCAAATATACATATGACACTATAGAGAAATCATCATGAAACCAATAGAGACTCATGCTCTCCCTTAATAGCCATTCCTAAACCAAAGGGTGGGCTCCTTATGGCCAAACAAATGATTAAAACAGAATTAAAAAGAGGGTTTCCAGATTTTTACCAATTGGAAGATGGATTCCCAATGTAGCTTCTTCTTCTCCAAGACTCCTTGTGCCCAAGCTTCTAGGCCTCTTTAGATGGGAGGACAATGAGGGATTTGAGGTTTAATATTCTGAAATTTGTGGAGGGAATAAAGGGTTTTTGGGGAGCTATTTCTAGGGTTTCTTCATGAGTGATGAAATGGCATTGAGGGAGGCTTCCTCTATACTTATAGGGCCGGCCACTTGCTAGGGTTAGGGTTGGTGAATGCACAATGTCTCATTTTCCCTCAATGGCTTGTCATGAACAATTATAATAAGGGGTTTAGTCCTAAGTGAGGGATTTCACTAGATTCTAATTAATAGAATGGGGATTAGTCTAGTGGGTTAAATGTCAAGTCTAAGCAAGGTCCATGGTCACATCAAGGCTAGTCCACAAACCCATGTCATTAATGAATATAATATAATATATATATTATCTATCATGCAACTATTAACATAATATATATAAATATTGTAAATAACCATAAAGTCCCTACTCTAGAAATGTGGTAGTGACAAGTCTACCCTCCTAAAAAATTGTGTCCTTGAAATTGAACTAAACTAGCACAAGAGCACAATCAGAATAATAAGAACTATACCTCAAGGCTCGAAGAGATACAGGTACTGCTCGCACATTTCGTCCTCTCTCTCCCAGGTTGACTCGCCTGGAGAGTGATGTCTCCATGCAACACGAACCGAAGGAATAGTCTGGTTCCGCAATACCTTCTCCCTGCGATCCAAAATCTCTACGGGCTGCTCAGGATAGCTGAGAGTCGGACCAACCTCGATCTCCGAGTGATCTAGTACGTGACTAGGATCTGTCACGTACCATCTCAGTTGCGACACGTGGAACACGTCATGTACCCCCTCTAGTGCAGGCGACAAGTCTAGTCTATAGGCCACTGCACCAACCCTCGCAAGTATACCGAAAGGTCCGATGTACCATGGACTAACCTTTTCGCCTCCACCAAAGCGAATCATGTCCCGTGTCAGAGAAATCCGTAAGAATACCAAATCGCCAACCAAGAACAACAGCTGCCTTAATATGCAATCTAAAACAAAATAATCACAAACAAAATAACAAAACCTATACCTCAAACTCCAAGGGTCTACGGTGGCTGTCGGTGTAATGCCGATGTCTGTCCTGCGCCACTCGAAGTTTTTTCTGATGAGTTTCACCTTTTTCGCTGCATCCACAACCATTTCTGGTCCTAACAAGGCTCTCTTCCCGACATCATCCCAAGATAACGATGTGCGATACCTCCGTCCATATAGAGCCTCGAATGGTGATATCTCAATACTGGTCTGGTAGCTGTTGTTGTAAGCAAACTCTACCAGGTTTAGATGATCCTCCCAAGAACCTCCAAGATGTAGAACACAAGTGCGTAGCATATCCTCGAGAGTCTGAATAGTCCTTTCAGACTGCCCGTCTGTCTGGGGGTGATATGCGGTACTGAACTTGAGCTGAGTGCCCAAGCTAGCCTATAAACTCCTCCAGAAGTAGGAAGTGAAACGACTATCCCGATCCAAGACGATGCTCATAGGAACCTCGTGTAACCTGATAATCTGTCGCACGTACATCTCTGCTAGCTTCTCCGTCGACATACCCACTTTGAATGGTAAGAAGTGGACTGATTTGGTCAACCTATCCACGATGGCCCAAATAACGTCTTTTCCTCCTAGAGAACGCGAAATCCCTGAAACAAAATCCATAGTCACGTGCTCCCACTTCTACTCTGGGATGGATAAAGGCTGAAGCAATCCACCTGGCCTCTGTCGATCTGCCTTTACCAGCTGGCACACTAAATACCGGGATACAAAGCGTGCTACCTCGCTCTTCATACCATACCACCATACGTGCTCCGTCAGGTCTCGATACATCTTATTGGCACCTGGATGCATCGAGTACTGAGAGCGATGTGCCTCCTACAAAACCTCCTCGCGCAGCTCCCCGCTTGGCACACATATCCTAGTACACATCGCGCAGCTCCATCCTTGCTTCATCATTGTTCAAGAAAGGTAGTTCGGACAGAGAATTAACAAAACTCACGTGGATGACACTCGCATGTGCCAAGTTCTGCTGAGTTGTCCTCACTTGGGCTTCAAATACATCACGAACTACAGACGTCTTGAGAAGCCTCTCCCTTGCCTGAGCGAGTTCAGCTTCTAATTCTCGAACCCTCGCTTCATTTTTCTTACATTCGGCCTAGAACTTAGTCAGCTGAGGAATAACCTCCACCAGGACAGCTTGCTCATTATCCATCTCTTGCTGCTGTCCCTGGATGGATTTGTTTAGCGACTCTATCTGCTGAGTAAGTTTTATAGTTAGGGAGTCATACTCTGCCTGAACCAGATCGTCGATGCTGCCTCGGGATTGTAAAACCCCTAATTTTGAAATTCGTATTATTAATTATTTAATAGTAATTATGAGCTAAATAGAGGAATTATATTTTATTTAATATTTATTTAAGGTGTTTATGCATCTAGGAGATTTATGGAGCCATTATAATTTTTTTTCTAATTTATTCCATGTAGGAGACACCATTGGACAGTTGCTAGTTTAACCATATGCACCAATATAATTTTGTAGAATCTTCTATGTATAAATATATATATATATATATATATAGATTTTTATTAATAAGAAAAAGAAAGAATAAAAAAATAGAATTTCCTATTGGGTCCAACCCGCAACCCGTTAACCACACTCTCGCGCGTAAAGTAGGGAAATAGCAGCAGCAGCTCACCCCGCGTATACTCCTCCGCGCGTAAACCGCAGCAGTAACAAAACCACCGCTTATCTTTTCTTCCCCCGCGTAAACTCTTTCTTTCACCGTACGTAAAACCCAAACCACAACCATTAGGAGAAGAAAATATCAGCAGTAGAAGCAAAACCCAATTTTACTTTGCTTTGCTTTCCCACGCGTATAAGCTTCTCATTCCACCGCTCCTTAAACACAAATATTACTAAACACCCCAGCCGAAACCAAAACTAATGGAAGGAAAGAAAATAGCAGCAGCAATATTTTTAGTTTTCTTAAACACTAAGTTTCCCCACCGCCTCTTTATTCTCTATATATATCCATGCAATACACCCCAAATCCTAAACCCTCACTTCTTCAAACTTAAATACTATTATGGACGCTGGCACTATACGGAACTTTGCTCGGCAAGTATACTTTGACACAGTACTATTATTTACATTCCAAATGATGCATGATTCTGTTTTATTTATGTATTTACATTGGACCTTGCTTTTGAGACCACCCTAGTATTATGGAGCATTATTTGGTTCATTGGCCGTGACATAGTTGCTACACGAGTTGTGAGTCTCATATAGATCCCGGACTAAGTATTGGGTTGGCCGCCTGTACGTAAGAGCCGTGCGTTAGGGATGACTGCTGATAGAAACTTTGTATGCTAGTAGTCCTGGCAGTTATTTAGAGGTTTTATCGTATCATGGATATGGCATGCCTAGAGCATGGGGTAGGAAGAATAATAAGTAAAGCGTTTGGGTTCCTTTGCACTTTTATCCTGTACGCCCGGATTCTCCACCGGAGAAACGGGTGATGATGACCCTATATATTTACTGGCGGCCTCTGTCGTTCAAAAGACGACATGCTTTTAGGTGCTTGATTCTCGGAGAAAATTATGCCAATCCCATTATTTGGCCAGATAGCCCACTTGGTGGAAAGTTGTTCTCAAATTGCATATACTTAGACGGTTAGGCGACCCAGTGGGTATTTTTATTTCAGTACTTTATTGGCATGTTTATATGTATCTTGTTACGTCCCTCTGAGGACCTGGTCCCTTTCCAGATATGGACGAGCAGGAGTACCCACAGGAGTACGGACCTGGACCTGACTCTATGTATCTGACCGAGAAGATCTTACCCTCAGAGTACCTGTGATCTACTGCCACTGTTTAGAGATTTTGTTGCTTTTCAGTGTAGTCATTTTGTAGTGGATTTGTTTCCACCAGACTACAAAATCGATACTCATTTTGGATATTCAGTTATATTTTCAGCTTTTTATTCCTACTTATTAATTGTACTGTGGATGAGATATAGATTTCGTGTGACTTGTTGTGACAGTATATTACCACTGGTGGAATGCATATTCATATACAGCGTACGTGTGTATTTGATTTTCATATACTAGAATTCATATACATACGGCTGGGCGTGTTATGTATTCCTAGTCCTATGTATTTTGGGACTAGGGCGTGACATATTTTTAGTGGTGGCCCATGCAGGTCCTGAATATATTATCTTGGTTACGTAACTGTACCAAACAAGCCTGCATATAGGAATAGGGTATCAGGATCTCATCCATACTTGACAAAAACCTCATTCTTCTTTTCCACCATCCTATATTTAGTTTACGCCGAAGACCCTTTACCCTTATTGGCGTAAAAAGCCAACTGACTGTCTTGTTGGCGTAAAAAGCCAAGCTATGATTACCTACTTAAGCTACAAGAGATTACCTATTTACGCTACAATATGCCTAAATTACGCTACAGTTATAAATAAACTGCCACCCACGTTCCCTTAGTCTTCCTAAATATGCGTATAACACGTTATACATGTCACGTAGGTAACTGTCCCTGCGTAAAACTGATAATTCCTAAATAAATAGATAACCAGCGTAGAATAACCGATTAGGCGTAAAATATAAGGATGGTGATATGAGCGTATTTGACACAGTCTTAGCTTTAGCTTTCCCGGTCATAACCAATTAGAACCGAATCTCTTGCATTAAATGCGGAGATATGCCTCGAGCCCTATGCAGAAATAGCTTTTTGACATAGTGTCTGATTTCGTCTCATCTTGAGCGTAAAAACTCATTTCTGTCCGAATAGGTTAGGAAGCGTGTTCAGAAGCCTTAAACCTTTCTTCCTCATTGGAAGCGTATAAACGACTTTGTATTAAATATATCGCTAAACGACAACCTGGGTCTCTGTGCAAATCATCATCACAGCCGTCCTCTCGATCATCGTGCAGTATATTTGTCAGATGTCAGGTTCACTGAATTATCTGACAAATTCATCCAAGGATTCCTCGAACAAATTTATGCTACAACGTATGTTAGATTTTTATGCGCAGAGTTTATGCATTAGATTTTACGCACAGACCTTTCGTGCAAGCTTTACGCAGAAAGTATAGCAAGTCTTTACAGGCAGATTTTACGCAGCATATCATTTACACAGCCGATCTTTTACGTGCAGACTTTACGCCCGAAAACTTTTACGCAGACTTTTTCCCAGATAGTTCTGAAGCCCTATTTTACGCGAACAGTTTTGAAGCTCTATTTTACGCTAACTTCATTGAATCTCTGTTTTACGCAGACAACTCTAAAAACCTTACCTTACGCTTCTCTGCTTTACGCGGATATTTCTGAACCTATATTTTACGCCGACAAATTTTTTATCTCTGTTTGATTCCTGTTCTTCTTCTAAACGTTATGTACATCACCTGCAGAAATATAGATATGCAGAAGGGATGTACTGTCACCGATAGTGACCCAACTCCTGGAGTAAATGGTCAGACTCAAGGGGGGACCTTAACGAATCCTAGACTTTCAGGACCAGATGGACAGATTCATAATCCAGTTCCATCTGACTTTCCTGTTCCACCAAATAGGAACCTCCCAGCCTCATCAATACCGCAGGATGGTCATGCTCAACTATTCCAATTCTTCCAGATGATAATGAAGGAACAACAACAACATGCCGCCACACTAGCTGCAGAACAGAGACAGCAAGCAGCAGAACAGAGACAAGATTTCCTAGTAGCACTTGAAAGAATGGCTGCAAAGACTACTGTGCCAGCTCAAGCACTAGCTTTAGTACCTCGAGCTAGAGTTGGTTCAGTAAAAGACTTTTTATATATGGGTCCAAGGCCGTACAAAGGCATCGAGAGCCCAGAAGAAACTACCAACTGGATCACCCATACTCGAAAGTTATTAGAGGCATCACAGTTACCTGCATACCTATAGATGACAGGTGTAAGGACGCTTCTAGATGGTAATGCTTATCACTAGTGGAAATCCATGGAGCGCCAGCTAGGTATATACCAGATTTGGGAGCAGTTCCTAGAGTATTTTGAAAGAAAGTACTTCCCGGACACCGTCAGAGATGCATTGTACGATCAGTTTCTCCACCTGGAGCAGGGAAACCGAACAGTGGACGAATATGATGCTGAGTTTAGTCGCCTTAGTAAATATGGCGCTGCCTTAATACCAGATGACTTGACCAAGGCTAAGAGATTTCATCATGGACTAACTCAGGAGCTCCAACATTATACTAGCTCATAATCCCGAATCTCTTATGCCGAGTTACTGACAGAAGCCAGATTGCAAGAAACCATCAGCAGAGGAAAAGGAGATTAGCTGAGGACGCAACAAGGACCAGCAAGAGCAGAACAAGGGGGACCTATTAGACGTCCTTTAGTTCAGCAACAGAAGTACCAACACAGAGCAGGACCATACCAGATCCCAGAGAAACCCCAATACAATTACTGTGGGAGACGCAGGCACATCTCAAGGGACTGTCGGGTCCGTTTGGGACAATGTATGATATGTGGTTCCGGACAACATATATTAAAGGACTGTCCTATGCAACAAGCATCGACATTTCCACCGCCAGCATAGTGGCTAGCACTTCCAGCACCGAAGCCAGCTCAGCAGACGATGAGACCAGGAGTACCTCGACCTCCAGCAGCAGGAGGATTTCAGCGAGGACCACCGCTACCTACCCAGGAGGATCAATTCACGAGGGCTAGACAGGGACAACCACAGAAGAATGGACAAGCTTTTACAATGGAAGTGGATGATATGACTCAGGAGATTGATGTCATAGCAGGTATCACTCTTGCTTTTACTTTCCCTGCTGTGACATTATTTGATATGGGAGCCACTCACTCATTCATATCAGCTAGTTTTATTGCCAAACACAACATTACCTCTATACCCTTACTAGTTGTATTAGAATTCTTACCGGAGGAGGAGTTGTACCTGTTAGTAGAATTTGTAGATCGTGTCCTATAGTGATACGTGGCAGAGAAAAGAATGCCCGACTCTTAGTCTTTACTATGACAACTTTTAATGTTGTGCTCGGAATGGACTGGATGAGCAAGTACCACGCTTTCTTCGATTGCTTTGGAGGAAGCATTCTTTTTAAAGTACCAGGTCAGCCTGAACTGAAGTTTGCACGAGGATCCATAGAAATCCTTGATGGTATACAGCTCGCGATGGACGATGTTGTCTATCATCCTATTATTTCAGAATTCCCAGACGTTATTCCAGAAGAATTACCAGGACTACCACCAGATAGAGACGTAGAGTTTTTGATTGAATTAACACCAGGAGCAGCACCCATAGCATCACATGTTTATAGACTAGCAAAGAAGGAGATGGATGAACTAAAGACACAGTTGAAAGAAATAGAAGAGAAATGTTTCATCCGACCAAGTGCATCACCCTAGGGAGCCCAAGTATTGTTTGTACCCAAGAAGGATGGGTCAGTGCGTATATGCATTGACTATAGAGCCTTGAATGTAGTGACAGTAAAGAATAAATATCCACTACCACGCATTGATGACCTATTTGATCAGCTTAGTGGATCCAAGATATTCTTAAAGATAGATTTGAGATCGGGATATCACCAGGTGAAAGCACGGAAGGAGGACATCCTGAAGACTGCATTCCGAACAAGATATGGGGACTACGAGTTTTTGGTCATGCCATTTGGATTGACCAATGCTCCAGCTATCTTTATGGACTTAATGAATCGAGTCTTCCATCAGTATTTGGACCAGTTCGTAGACATCTTCATAGATGATAAACTTGTCTATTCTAAAAGCCATGAGGAGCACGAGAAGCACTTACGAATTATTCTAAAAACCTTGAGGAGAGAACAGTTATATGCAAAGCTCAGTAAATGTGAGTTTTTCTTGGACACGGTTTTATTTCTTGGGCATGTCATTACAGGAGATGGTATTTCTGTTGATCCAGAAAAGATTTTGGCAGTTGAGGCATGGCCTGTTCCTAAATCAGCAACAGAAGTGAGAAGTTTCCTTGGACTTGCGGGATATTACCGATGGTTCATGGAGAACTTCTCAAGAATAGCAACACCTATGACTCGGTTGACTTGCAAAGATCAAGAGTTCATATGGACCAACGGGTGTCAAGCCGCTTTCGAGGAGTTGAAGAAACGACTGACTTCAGCATCAGTATTAACTATTCCATCAGGATCAAGAGACTATGTAATCTACAGGGACGTATCAGGAAAATGCTTGGGATGCGTATTGATGCAGCATGGCAAGGTGATTGCATATGCATCTAGGCAATTACGAGTAAATGAGAAGAATTATCCAACTCATGACTTGGAACTTGCAGCCGTTGTATTTGCTCTAAAGTTATGGAGACATTACTTATATGGGGAGTGAGTGAAAATCTATACAGACCACAAAAGTCTCAAGTATGTCTTCACACAGAAGGAGTTAAATATGAGGCAACGTCGATGGCTTGAGTTAATAAAATATTTTAAGATAGAGCTACATTATCATCCAGGCAAGGCTAATGTTGTAGCAGACGCATTAAGCCGGAAGCCAACAGTTTACTTCTTGACGACACAAAAAGAATTATTGAAGGACTTGCAATGTCTTGGCATTGAAGTAATATTACCCAGAGCAGACGGAACACTAGCCAATTTGTAAGTACAATTATTACTAGTAGAGAGAATCAAGACAACATTGCCTACAGATGCCAGATTTAGAAGATTAAAAGAAAGGACAGAGGCCGAAGAGCAGACAGGACTGCGCATTCATGTTGATGGGACATTACGATGTGGTGATCGTCTATATGTTCCCAATAAAGAAATTCGACAAGAACTGATGACAGAATCTTATAGTTCGATATATTATGTTCATCCTGGAGACACCAAGATGTATCATGATTTACGACAGCACTTTTAGTGGCATGGAATGAAAAGAGAGATAGCTCGCTTTGTAGCTAAATGTTTAGTTTGCCAGCAAGTAAAGGTGGAGCACCAGAGAACAGCAGGGTTATTGTAACCACTCCCGATTTCAGAGTGAAAGTTGGAGCATATAACTATGGAATTCGTCACGGGTTTTCCCAGGAGTCCCAGTGGAAGAGATGCGGTATGGATAATAGTGGACCGACTCACAAAGTCAGCCCATTTTTTACCTTTTAGAGTTAGCCAATCTACAGAAGCTTTGGCTGACTTATATATAAGACAGATTATAAGATTTCATGGCGTACTAGTCAACATTGTATCAGACAGAGATTTGAGCTTTACATCATCTTTTTGGAGGAGCATGCAAGAAAGCCTTAGAACTCGTCTGAAATTCAGTACATCTTATCACCCGCAAATAGATGGGCAGTCAGAATGTACTATTTAAACATTAGAGGATATCTTGAGGGCTTGTATGTTGGACTTTGGAGGATCATGGGAGGACCACCTACATCTTGTGAAATTTTCTTACAACGATAGTTATTAGGCGAGCATCCGAATGGCTCCGTTTGAAGCATTGTATGGAAGGAAGTGTAGGTCTCCTATATGTTGGAGTGATATGGGAGAACGTCAAATTCTGGGACCAGAGCTAGTGGTCAACACCGTTGAGACAGTTAAGAAGATATAAGGTCACTTGCAAGCAGCGCAAGACAGGTAGAAACAATGGGCAGACCTTCATCGTCGTCCCTTGGAGTTTAAAGAGGGATATCATGTCTTCTTAAAGATATCACCTACCAGAGGCACCATCCGATTCAGAGGGCACGACAAGTTGAGTCCAAGATATATTGGATCATTTGACATACTAGAGAGAGTGGGAGAAGTAGCATATCGACTTGCGCTACCACCTTCACTTGAGGGAGTACATGACGTATTCCATGTGTCACAGCTCAGGCTATATATGGCAGACAGAAGTCATGTTCTCGACCATTCGGAGATCACCATTGGGCCAAGCTTATCATATCAAGAGCAACCCGTGGGAATCCTTGATCATAGAGAGAAAGTATTGAGGAACCAGTCTATTCCCTTGGTTCGCGTAGCATGGAAATATGGCTCGCTAGGAGAATCTACTTGGGAGCGCGAAGATGACATGCGCCAACGTTTTCTGAACCTATTCACAGATGAAGGTATAAATTTACTTTGTTAAAATATATCTTATACCATCCTTGACTGCTACCGTGGCTTAGTTTTAATTTCGAGGACGAAATTTTTATAAGTTGGGTAGAATATAAAACCCCTAATTTTAAAATTTGTATTATTAATTATTTAATAGTAATTATGAGCTAAATAGAGGAATTATATTTTATATTTATTTAAGGTGTTTATTCATCTGGGGGATTTATGGAGCCATTATAAAATTTTTCTAATTTATTCCATGTAGGAGACACCGTTGGACAATTGCTAGTTTAACCGTATGCACCAATATAATTTTGTAGAATCTTTTATGTATAAATATGTATATATAGATAGATTTTTATTAATAAGAAAAAGAAAGAATAAAAAAATAGAATTTCCTATTGGGTCAAACCCGCAACCCGTGAACCACACTCCCGCGCGTAAAGTAAGGAAATAGCAACAGCAGCTCACCCCGCGTATACTTTTCCGCGCGTAAATAATAACAGCAATAATAAAACCACCCCGCGTAAACTCTTCCTTTCACCGCGCATAAAACCCAAACCACAACCATTAGGAGAAGAAAATATCAGCAGCAGAAGCAAAACCCAATTTTGCTTTGCTTTGCTTTACTTTCCCACACGTATAAGCTTCTCATTCCACCGCTCCTTAACACTAAATATTACTAAACACCCCCAGCCGAAACCAAAACCAATGGAAATAAAGAAAACAGCGGCGACAATAGTTTAGTTTTCTCAAACACTAAGTTTCTCCACCGCCTCTTATTCTCTATATATATCCATGCAATACACCCCAAACCCTAAACCCTCACTTCTTCAAACTTAAACACTATTGTGGACGCTGGCACTACACGAAACTTTGCTCGGCAAGTATACCTTGCCACAGTACTATTATTTATATTCCAAATAATTTATGATTATGTTTTATTTATGTATTTGCATTGGACCTTGTTTATGAGACCACCCCAGTATTTTGGAGTATTATTTGGTTCATTGGCTGTGACATAGTTGCAACACGAGTTGTGAGTCTCATATAGATCCCGGACTACGTATTGGGTTGGCCGCCTGTACGTAAGAGCCGTGCGTTAGGGATGACTGCTGATAGAAACTTTGTATGCTAGTAGTCCTGGAAGTTATTTAGAGGTTTTATCGTATCATGGATATAGCATGCCTAGAGCATGGGGTGGGAAGAACAACAAGTAAAGCGTTTGGGCTTCTTTGCACTTTTCTCCTGTACGCCTGGATTCTCCACCGGAGAAACGAGTGATGATGAACCTATATATTTACTGGCGGCCTCTGCCGTTCAAAAGACGACATACTTTTAGGCCCCTGATTCTCCGAGAAAATCATGCCAATCCCATTATTTGGCCAGATAGCCCACTTGGTGGAAAGTTGTTCTCAAATTGCATACACTTAGACGGTTAGGCGACCCAGTGGGTATTTTTATTTCAGTACTTTATTGGCATGTTTATATGTATCTTGTTACGTCCCTCTGAGGACCTGGTCCCTTTCCAGATATGGACGAGCATGAGTACCCACAGGAGTACGGACCTGGACCTGACTCTACGTACCTGACCGAGGAGATCTTACCCTCAGAGTACCTGTGATTTACTGCCACTGTTTAGAGATTTTTTTACTTTTCAGTATAGTTGTTTTATAGTAGATTTGTTTCCACCAGACTACATAATCGATACTCATCTTGGATATTCAGTTATATTTTCAGCTCTTTATTCCTACTGATTAATTGTACTGTGGTTGAGATATAGATTCCGTGTGACCTGTTGTGACAGTATATTACCACTGGTGGATTGCATATTCATATACAGCCTACGTGTGTATTTGATTTCCATATATTGGAGTTTATATACATACAGCTGGGCATGTTACGTATTCCTATTCCTATGTATTTTGGGACTGGGGCATGACACAAAGTGATCGACTGTAGATCAGACTCCTATAAATTTTTTTTCCCAGAATCATTTTTATTGTACTTAATATCCTCGTATAGGATTAATTGTACTCTTTTTCTTGTTTGTAAGCAAAAAAAAAAAGGTTTCGTATAAATCCTCTTCTTCTCTCATTTTTTTATTCAAACACAAGATGGCGACTCTGCTGGAGAAGACTTTCTCCTCTGACGAGAAAGCAATTGCTCAACATGATGCTGTATCCGTCGGATCGACGAAGAAGACTTTGGTCGTCCAGTTCGATCAATCTGCTTATGAAGACATGCTTCATGCAGGGGGTGGCTCTCATTCCTCCTCTGTCCAGAACAACAGGAAGCTGCGTAAAGTGTGGATGCCGAAGACGTCCTCTACCCTTCCTACAAGCTCTTTCTCTGATCAACAAGGTTGTGACGACACAGTCAACACGCCCTGTGCGTAAAAATTTGTCTCCCGTCTGTGACATAGCAGACAAAACTTCTGGCAATGTCTCAGTGCCAATCCAGAAGTTTCCTACACGCCTTGTGCGTAAAAAATTGTCTCCCGTCTGTGACGTGGCAGACAAAACTTCTGGCAATGTCTCAGTGCTAATCCAGAAGTTTTAAACACGCCTTGTGCATAAAATTACATCTCCCATCTATGATGAGGCAGATGGTCCCTTTGATCACATCGAGGGAAAACAAGTGGCAAATCTTCCAACCTCTAGGCTTTTACGCCCACAAGAGAAGAAAGTTTTCACTCTTCATATTACGCGGACTTTCCCTATTTTACGTGAACCTGTGGAAAAATCCAAATTATGCCAGGACAGATCTGTCCGCACAAAGAATACTCATTTCATGGGAAGGTACGCTCCTCAGAAAGATAATGGGTCGTATGCTACCCACATGGGTGAACTGCTGTATTCCTATGGCAGGGAAAGGGTTCTGGTCCCTAATCTCTGCGTTCCTACTGATATAAAAAGGCAGAATAAGCCTTCTTCTTCTTCTTCTGTTAATCCCCCTGATTTGCATGATTTCTTGATCCAGAAACGCAAAGACTAGGGTCAAAATCAAGATTTAATGCCCCTAACTACCAAGCATGGGGAGATCGTGTGGGAAGTAGCATCAACATCTAATGTCGTCATGACATATGGCCACATGAAGATTCTATCTTTATTATTCCACCTACTCGCAACGATCAGCATCCAATAGTCTTCGGTTGAATGCGGAATAGACCGACTGTACAAGAAGATTCTCCCGAGTCTGATGTTGGGAAAATACAAATCCATATATATAGCCCACAGGCTTTAAAGATTATGCAAAACATGGGTTATGATTAGAAGTTGAAGCAAGGCCTCAATTATGGAAAAGATAGAAGAATACCGTTGCATGGTGATCCTTACTGTCAACGAACTCGTTTTGGGTTAGGGTATACCGCATCTGTTGCAAACTCCAAACCTCCATAGTCTAGTCCTGTAATACCAGAGGCAGGTCCTTCTAAATCAACTTCTGTGGACAAAGGCAAACAAAAAGAAGAAGAAGAACCAGACAACAACATGTCTGAGGGTAGTCTCCCTCGACAAAACAGAGCAGCATCCAAAGCTGGGGGTAGAATTCTCTCTAAGTCCGAAGATGATAAAACTATGACCATCTTCCCTGAAGACCGTACGACTCGGGTATCGGAAGCCCGAAAGCCAAAAGGGACTTTCTTCTTCAATAATGATGACATCATTAAAATCTTCAATATATTGATGAAGGAAAACAAGCTTCGGCTACCCAACATCAGATACCCTGAAAGGGCTGGCAAAGTCGATGACCCAGAATATTATCTCTTTCATCGGTACATTAGTCACCCGACAAAGGCATGTTATGTACTAAAAAGGAAAATCTAGGATCTGATCGACGCCAAAGTCATCACTTTGTATTTATAGCGAGAAGACGGTCACTACAAATTAATCTCACTCCCACGTGGAAATTTGCTCCCTCAAGAAGTACCGGAGGATGAATCCCTAAAAACTCCCTAGCTGAGCAACCTTCAGGTCTATCCCCACTCAGCAAATCACTCTCCAAATAAATTTTTCGGACATGGGTTCACGTCCATATTACCTCTGAACTGTTGTCCAAACATTTTTCCCCCAGTTGAGTTTGCCATGTCCAAGTGACCTCTAAGCAAACCTCCCAGGTTGTTGTTATCGATTAGTTCATGTTCATATTACCTCTGAACTACGTCTGTAAAACCCCTAATTCTGAAAACCATATTATTTAATTTATTTAGTAATTACGAGCAGGAATAGATTTTATTTAATTTTTTATTTTAGGTATTTGTGTAATTAGAGGATTTATGGGGCCATTATAAAATTTTCCTAATTTATTCCTTATAGGAGGCCCTTTGGACAGTTGCTAGCTTAACCTTATGCACCAGCATATATTTTTTTAGAATTTTCTATATATAGAATTAATAGAAAAGAAATTCCTATTGGATCCAAATCCAAAACCTTAGCCTACCCTACCCGCTGGAACCCACAACTCGTTAGGAGAAGAAAAAAATCAACAGCAACAAAAACCAACTTTTTCTCTCACCCGTGCGTAAACTCTCTCCACCGCTTCTTACTTCATCTGCGCGTAAAAACCCCACCCGTCTAATTCCTTTCTCTGCGCGTAAAATAAACTCACGCGTAAAACAAAACCAAGCGTAAAACAAAATCCAGCATAAAATAACCCCACCGTCTAAATCCTGCTCCGCACGTAAAGCAAACCTCCACTGCTCCGCGCATAAAACAGAACTCTACCGCTTAATTCCTTCTCCGCACGTGTGGAGAAAAATATCAGCAGCAACACCACCGCCTCTTTACCTATTATTACTAAACTCTCCTCAACCGAAACCAAAACCAATGAAAAGAAACAGCAGCAGCTTCCACCGCCTCTTATCCCTATATATATTACAACTCTCAAACCCTAATCCACTTCTTCTTACTACAACTTAACACTGTTGGACGTGCACTATACAAGACTTTTGCTCGGCAAGTATACCTTGCCATTGTACTATTAATTATATTCCATATATGCATGTTTAATTCTGTTTATATAGATGTTTATATATTTTTGGACCTACTTTATGAGACCACCCCAGTATTATGGAGCATCATTAGGTTCATTGGCCGTGACACAGTTGTTACACGAGTTGTGAGTCTCATATAGATCACGGACATCGTGACAGGTTGGCCTCCTATACGCATGAGCCGTGCGTTAGGGATGACTGCTGATAGAAACTTTGTATGCTAGTAGACCTGGCGGTTATTTAGAGGTTTTATTGTGTCATGGATATGGCATGCTTAGAGCATGGGATGGGGAAAACAAGAAGTAAGACATTTGGGCTCCTTTGCACTTTCCTTATATGTAACCCGTACGCTCCACCAGAGATACGCGGTCGTGATGACCCCTATACTACTTGGCGGCCTCTGCCATTCAAAAGACGACATGCTTGGTAGGCCCCTGATTCTCTGAGAGAATCATGCTAATCCCATTATATGGCTAGATAGCTCACTCGGTGGAAAGTTGTTCTCAAACTGCATTCACTTAGACAGTTAGGCGACCATTGGATATTTATATTTTAGTACTTATTGGCATGTTATTATGTATCTTGTTACGTCCCTCTGAGGACCTGGTCCCTTTCCAGATATGGACGAGCAGGAGTATCCGCAGGAGTACGGACCTGGACCGGATACTACTTACCAGACTGAGGAGGTCTTACCCTCAGAGTATCTGTGATTTTATTACCGCTATTTAGAGATCTTTTGCTACTTCAGTATAGTCGTTTTGTAGTGGATTTGTTTCCACCCGACTATCAGACTTGATACTCATCTTTGATATTCAGTTATTATTCAGCTCTTTATTTCCTACTGATTATTTGTACTGTGAATGAGATATAGATTCTGTGTGACTTGTTGTGACAGTATATTACCACTGATGGATTGGATATTCATGTACAGCGTACGTGTGTATATGGTTTCCATATATTAGAGTTCGTATACATACGGCTGGGCGTGTTACGTATTCCTAGTCCTACGTATTTTGGGATTGGGGCGTGACATATTTTTGGTGGTGGCCCATGCAGGTCCAGAATATATTGTCTTGGTTATGTAACTGTACCAAACAAGCCTGCGTATAGGAATAGAGTATAAGTATCTCATCCATACTTGACTAAAATCTCATTCTTCCTTTTAACTATCCTCTGTTTGGATAAACAAGTTTTACGCCAAAGACCCTTTATCCTTGTGGGCGTAAAAAGCCAAATGACTGCCTGGATGGCGTAAAAGCCAATTGACTGTCTTGTTGGCGTAAAACCCAAACTATGAAGAAGACTGTCTACTTTACGCTGCGGTTATGACAACTGACACGAATTCCTTCGTAAAGTTCATGACATGCAAACCACATAGGTAACTGCCTCAGCGTAACTTGATGATTCCTGAATAAATAGATAACCAGCATAGAGTAGCCTGATTAGGCATAAATTATAAGGATGGTGAGATGAGCGTATTTGTTACAGCTTTAGCTTTCCCAGTTAAGAACCAAATCTCGTGTATTAAATACAGAGATATTCCTCGAGCCCTGTACAAGAAATAGCTTTTGACATAGCGTCTAATTTTGTCTCATCTTGAGCATAAAAACTTATCTCTATAGGCAGCGTATTTAGAAGACTCAACTTTTCTTCCTCTTGGAAGCGTAAAAACCACTTGTATCAAATATGTCACTAGACGACAACCTGGGTCTCTATGCAAAATCATCATCACAGCCATCCTCTCGATCTTCGTGTGGTACTTTTGTCAGATGTCAGGTTCACTGATGTATCTGACAAATTCATCAGAGGAAATACAAAGAGTTCCTTGTAACGTACTTTACGCTGCAACGTACTATATGTAGGAAGTATAGCAAAATTTTACGTACAGCGATCCTTTACACGCATACCTTTTTACGCGAGCTCTTTTACCCTCAGGCTTTTTACGTGCAGATTTTATGTAGCAGATTTTACGCGCAGATTATTTTACGCACGAAAACTTTTACGCAGACTTTTTACCCAGACAGTTCTGGAACTCATTTTACGCCGACAGTTTTTGATCTCTGCTTTACGCAAACAGTTCTGAATCCCTACTTCTCGCCAAACTTCTTTGAATCTCTACTTTACACTTCTCTGCTTTACGCGGCTAGCCCTGAAGCCATATTTTATGCAGACAATTTCCAGCCTATTTCATGCTTCTACATTCTATTTAAATGTTTGCATCCTGTTTTGATTCCTATACTTCGTCTAAACGTTGTGTACATCACCTGCAGAGAGATGGATATGCAGAAAGGATGTACTGTTGCCGATGGTGGCACAACTCCTGGAGTCAATGGTTAGACTCAAGGAGGAACCTCAATAATTCCTAGACTTCCAGGACCAGATGGACAGATTCACAATCCAGTTCCATCTGATCTTTCCGTTCCACCTGATGGGACCCTTCTAGTCTCATCAACACCGCAGGATGGCCAGGTACAACTGTTCCAATTCTTCCAGATAATGATGCAGGAACAGAGACAACAGGCAGCCGAGTATAGGCAAGAATTTCTCGCAATACTTGAGAGAATGGCTGCAAAGACTACTATACCAGCTCAAACACTAGCTCCAGAACCTCGAGCTAGAGTTGGATCTATAAAAGACTTTGTATAAATGGGTCCGAGGCCGTACAAAGGCATTGAGAGCCCAGAGGAAACTACCAACTGGATCACTCACACTCGAAAGTTATTAGAAGCATCACAGCTACCTACAGAGCTGTAACCTCCGATTTCCAATTTCCAAAATAATTAGATTTTAATTCATTTTAAAATATCAAGTTTTATAAAATATTGCTCCTTGAAAATTTTTAATTGATTTTGAACGATGTTTGATTTTAGAAGGTAATTTAAAAATCTTTTATAAAAGTCAATTTTCTAAATGTCGATGTATTACAAAATAAATAAATAAATAATAATATATATTTTAGTTTCAAATGTTTATTGGCTTGAAATCATAAAGTTAGTTATTTGATAAAATTAATTAAAAGACTAGTGTTTCTTCATAATAAATTTTATAATTAATTGGGGTAGTAAATAAATGAATTACGTACTTCCTAATATTTTAAAAAAAATGAGTTTAATTAGTAGCTAATCGAAAGCCCCTTTATATTTAATTCTGGGCCATTCCTCATTGGGCCAACCCGCAACCCTTTATCCCACACCCTTCTCCCTATTTAAGTTCTCCTTCTCACCATTCCCCAAGAAACCCTAATCTCCTAATTATTGGCTAGCCTCCACAATTCCCAAGCCAACAAGCCATCACCATCATCTTGTGTGCTCGTGTCCGTGTGTCCAGCATCACCGTGTCAGCCGTGATTGGCCTCGGGTCCGACCCCGGGTGTCCCACCGTATCCATTTATTTCTTGTGTCCAGTTACAATATTACAAACAGATTCCGTGTCCGACACACCCGGACACATCCACATCCACCCCTTACAGTACATCAGATTCTGTGTCCTGCCCCGGACACGTCCTCCACAGAGCACCATCCCCGTGTCCGACGACCCCCTGACACGCCCAGACCCTAACCGGAACCCTAAGCCCTAACCTAGGTCAGCCAGCCGCCGTCGCCGCTGAAGCCGGCGATCGCCGTGGCCGCTGGAACGAAGCCCTGTCGCCACCGCGTCGAGCCCTCGTCGAAGCCGCCCTGCCCTCGAACAGACCGCCACCGCCGAGAGGAGCCGCCGACCGCCTCCTCGAGCACCGAGCCCGCCTCCTCGGACAGAACGCCGCTCCTCGAGCGCCGAGCCCGCCGCCTCGAGCCGAGCGAGCCGCCGCGGATCCCCTCCGCCGAGATCGAGCACCTGCCGCCGTCGTTGGCCGCTGAGTCGAGCGCCGCCGCGGAAGCCGAGAGCCCGCCGCTGTAAATCCAGCCGCCGCCGCTTCAGATCCATCGAGCCGCCGCCGCAGACCCGTCGAGTTCCGCCGCTGAGTTGAGCCGCCGCCACAGATCCGCCGACGCCCCGCCGACCGGTCCCGGCGAACCCCGCGCCAACGCCGACGGAAAACCCTGTGAGCCTCCCTTCCCTGTTTCTTTTTTCCTTTCGATTCTCAGAGGGGGGGGGGTGAGTTTAAAAGGGGTTAATTATAATTAATTAGTTAATTAATATTTAATTAGTTTAGTTAAATAAGATTAATTAGTTAATTAGTTATTTAGATATTTATTAACCAGTTAGTTAATTATAATTAATTAGTTAATTAATTAATTATAATTAGTTAGTTAATGAGTTGATTAGTTAATAATTAATAAACAGTAATTAGTTAGTAATCAGGAATTTATTTATTAACCAGTTAGTAAATATTAATCAATTAGTTGGTATTTTCTTATAATTAGTTTAGTTAATTTGTAATTGATGTAGTAAATAAATGTAAATGGGTTAGTATATGTAATTAGCTAATTTATGTAATTAGTTTATTCAGTTATAATTAAAAGGTTTTGATTATGTTAAATATAATAAATCTGGGGTTTTATATTATTATTAAAGATATAGTTCCAATAATAAAATGAGTTCAAAAATTAGTTTATTTGGATCGGTGACCGGTTTTTACCATAAATGAAAATGTATTGGCTTTTACGTAAATTTTAGATTTTATAAATAAACCTTTACATTGTAATTTTGTTCAAAAGGAGAGTTTTAACAATTATTGTTCAAAATGATTTCCAAATGATTTTTCATAAATTAAGGAGTTACCTTGATTACGAACAATCGACCTTTTCTCTTATTAGCTAACTTGTAAATCTTAACCTTAGCTAAACCCCGGTGAATTTCTCTATGTATTGAGGACTCGGTATACTTATCTCGATTTTCGTGCCGAGCTCCGATCTTGGACTTCTTTATGTAGTTTCTAGCTAATTGGACTGCTCCGGACCCATTGGAACTAACTGCTACTTCATTTGGGATCACCTTGAGAAGTGTGGCATTATGTACATTATTTGATTTGCTAATATACATATATAAAAATATTTGATTGGTGTATAAATATACAAATATGTATTTTGTGCAAATACTATGAGACACTTGTATATATATTATATTACGTTTTATTGGTATACTTTGAGTGTAAATGTATATTTATATACGTATCCCTACTAGATAATCCTAGTTGACTAGTGCCCTGCCTGACTAGCCCTGAGGCCAGTATTTTTAGACTGTGTTAGTGTAGCATCTGATGCAAATGTGGTTTTGCTTGTGATATGTTATAGGACTGTTGGTTTACCCAGGGGATACTCTGGAACAGGACATCAATAATTACCAGCTAAGGACCCAAGGCAAGTACATTCTCTGATTAGTTTCTAATTTATGATATCTCCTATGTTCACTGTATCTAGTGTAAATATACATGTTCTTGACACGTTGGTTACACGGATTGGTATACACGGATCTCGTCATGAGATGTTATTCCTTATTCATGGTGTAGCTTGTACGAGACTTGTTTCCTTGATATCTTGTGCATGTACAGACACTAATTCCCGGGGAGATTTGCTACCTTCCTAGGGAATCCTGTGCCATAGCGTACCATGATTGGATCTACTATACCAGTCGGGGGTTTGGGGAGTACTTTAGTGTAGATATGTGATCATACCCAACTTTATATGCACCATAGCTCACCCCACATCTCACGTCGGGTGCGGCCTGACCACTTATATGAACCATAGCTGTTACGTGTGATTAGCCTGATCTCTACATGCACCATAGCTAACCAACGGTTAGCCTGACTTTATATGAACCATAGCTAACCAACGGTTAGCCTGACTTTATATGAACCATAGCTAATCACATGTAACCAGCCTGATCAAGTTCCCAAGCCGATCACATATTAAAGCTAGTACTCACACACTTAGTCATAGAATTCTTACTCAAGGACATATTGTTCTTTTCCTGCATTTACTTACAGTATTTCCAGTACTTCTCTCATTGTACATTCCTCGTACTTATACATGCATCTGGTATGTTTCCATCTAGAACTGCTACATAGTTTATGTCATTTATATAGAACTGCTATTTAGAGATGTACTTTGCTCCTTCCTGACTGGAAAATATTTTTCCAGACTGTGACATTAGTAGACTGGTTTCTGACACTTGGGGATTGGAAGTTAAGGATTGCAGGTATGTTATGTTATCATTAGACTTGTGCTGTATTCTTTTATTTCTTCATTTCCTATCGTGCTGTAGTTGTGATTGAGTATTTCTAGATTTATTTTAGTGTTATCCGTGTCTCCTTATGGAGTTGGATACTAGTGTGAGATTATCTAGATAGCACTTGACCTAGACAGCGTTCTACCGCCGATGCTGCGGCGTAGGCTGGACGTACCCACGCACTCGTGCCCCTAAACCGGGTGCGGGTCGTGACACGTTTTTAGTGGTGGCCCATGCAGGTCTGACTTCGCGAGATGTGCGATGTCGTAGTAGTGTGGCATCCTTGTTATACTACTGCGTACCTGCTATTAAATATAGGACATAGGATACTAGGATGAGAGAGGATACTCAATCACAAATTCTTGAAAGATTTCCTGGGATGACCCCATGAGAACCTTATTTTCAATTTAAATCTTTCCTTGTTTCCGTCCGCTCTCGCTTGTTGTTACTGAACTTGATTCTTGTTGAGCAATTATTAAATTAAATTCTTGGTATCATTTTTGAGTTTGATTCTTGTTAACCAGTTGTTGACTTTAACTCCTGGTATCGTTGTTGAGTTGATTTCATATTGAGATGAAATTTTACGGACTAGAATTTACGGTATCATCTGATGACATATATTGATGAGGACAGTGAGGAAGGTAGAACGTCTACTTTGGTTATGGAACCTAGAATTTACCGCAGCCATATTAGCTGTGGTGACGAGAACGTAGGAACCTGACTTGGATGTACATACTATAGTTATGAAGCTTAGAGTCTTTCGCAGCCATACCGGTTGGCGTGGCGGAGATTCTAGACGACATGATTATAGAGTGCATACCTTAGTTACGAAACCTATCGTTTATCGCATCTATGCTTACTGGCGTGGCGAGGATTCTGAGAGTCATGATTTTAGACAGACGTGTATGATTATCAGGTTGTATCCTAAATTGGTTCTTAAAATATCATCTCAAGACTTATCTATTTCTGTTATTCCCGGACTTTGTTCCACCGCTTCTTTCCTTACTAGCAGTAAAGATACCTTCTGTCCTCAATTCAGTCTTTGAGCTCCTATTCCTTGAGGATTTCTTGTTAAGTATGATAATTAGTGGCTTGTAATTTTGTTTGTGTCTTGTATTAGTATTGACTGTGTTGCTAGTGAGTTGTAAGTGTTTCTTAGTTGGATATGTGAGCAGTAGACTTTAATCTAGAGTTAGCCTTAGCATAGTACCTTGTGCCAATGATTCTAGGAGTAGTGTCATTAGAGACTGAGAATTAAGGAGAGTATGGGATATCAGTGATAGTTCTCAGAGTTAGTATCAGAGCCAATTACCCGTCCTGGATAATCATGATGATGTAATGGAGTGATCTATGTAAACGATTAAGTATCCGGGAATTGTGTTAAGAATTTATGGAGCATGATGTCCAATTTGATGATTGATATCGGAAAGGTTAAAGGTAAAGAAAGGTATATGTATAAAGGGTTGAATGAGATGTCATAAGTAGAGGAATATCAGGATTAGTAATGGAAGTTGTGAAGCGTATCACGGATTAGTTTAATAGGCTTTAAGGGATTGAAGGAAATACATATACAACCATCGAGATGAGGAACCATACACATACCCATGAGAGTAAAGAAACATGAGTGTTATAGAGGATACAGGTGATCATGAGTCTAATGAGCTTGACGAGATAATCCATTAATGCAGCTAGTGATAGAATACCAAGAAGTGCTAATGATTCTATATCGCGGATTAGTCAAGGATGACGTTAATAACAGTAAGCACTCTGTGTGTTGATAATTAGATGATATACCAATTGACATAATTGAAATCATGAAGGAAAAACACAGTTGATGATAACTTTGATCATTGGAGGTAATAGTGCAAGTGATTCGGGCAGTACAAATTTAGTACACAGTTCTAGACAATAGAGGTATTGAGTGCACCTTGAGTATCAGAGACCGTGAGCACTAATATGTACATTGAGGAGTTATAAATTAAAAGGTGGAAATGAATTTAATATTTTCAGAATTTTTAAGGAGTTGAGATTTTATGTTGTTAAAATATTGAGGATTTAAATTTGATTCACTAAACATAGTTAAGGCTACAAAGATTTTAGAAGTGATTAAATTTTATTTCGATGTGGAGTATCTAATTTTGAGGAAGTATATGCATTTTTTAAGTTGATCGGGAAGTTAAACCTTGACGATTATTTTAAGAGTTAATTTTTGGTAGATGAGAGATATGAATATTAATATATGATTAGTTGATATGGGTACCAGTGTACATGAATAGGAATTAGTTAGTGAATGTGCTAGAGTTAAGTGTTGTTAGAGATAGTAGACACTACAAGTAATATGTTAGCAGGTTCTTTCTTTTCCTTCCTAATGTTCTTTTTCGTCTTTTGATTGATTGATTCCCTAGTAACGTGGTTTATATTCATGATTTTTTTTGTTAGAACATAAATAGTAGTACCCCCTAACAGAGACTGAAATACCATGACAAAAGACACATGACCTATATTTTCTTAAATTGCATGGCTGTAGGAAGAGTTTTCTTAAACCATGATCATTGGGTTTTGACCATAGCAAAGATCTATGACGAGGTTATGACTGACAAAAAGAGACAAGAGGATTAAATTTGTGGATGAGCATTAAATTAAATAAAGAAATTAGGGGTTGTTATAACGGAGTTGATGGATCATTGATTTTATGATAATCAAGGTATGATTGAAATTCGAGGGCAAACAATTACTTAAAGGGAGAATTAAGAAATTGACAGAGCCAAAAATTTGAGGATTTATTAATTTTAAGGAGGTCTTGATATGATTGAATTGATTATTTAAAATTTGAGAAATTCGAGAGATTATCATTTTATCTAATTGATTGCAAGATAGAAATTTTATATGTTACGAATGTTGCATTGAAGATTCTGGAAGCATCGCATCGTGCATATTTGAGGAAAACGAAAATCAGAAAATAAATATCGTAAATGGAATAGTGTCGAATTAAATTCTTGGGATGAGGAGTTAGATTGGAATAAGCATCAATTGAATTTGAGTTAGATGATTGATGAGTTTTAAAGTTAAATTTTGGGATGCAGGTTTTTAAGTTTTATAAATATGCATTGATTGGGTTCAATTGAGGGATTGGATAGTAAATTTTGTATTTAGTTATTTACTCAAAATTTGAGGAGACTATGATACGACTGGAATTCAACTAAAATATTGAGGATTTGAGTAATAAAGAATTTTACATTGGGATAATAAATTCAGAGGATGAAAAAAAAAAAAATATATATTAGTTCAAAATTAGGAAACACTATACATATGGATAAAGAAATATGGAATGAAATGAAGCTCATGGTAAAGAAGATTTTAATAATTGATTATGGGATCGTATAATTGAAGGTCGTAAGGTTAGATCATGGTATATTGAGGTTGTGATCTAAATTAAAATCTTGACCATGACAGTAACATTGAAATCGAAGAAATAATCGAGGTATAGTTGATGTTAAGATAAACAAACTCGAATTTGATGATAAGGCTTTTGATTCAGAAATTCGAAGATCTAATCTAATAAAGTTGTGGAATTTGAACTTTTATAGATATTAGTTAATGATGAATCACAAGATTGAGAAAAGTAAAATGAACGAGGATAAAAAGGAAGGATTATTTTCAGATGGTAGTAAAGACTATTTTTCCTAGAAATTAAGAGGGGCAATTAGATGTCTCTTGATTACATTCTGAATGATGTATTTAAGTTCTTAAATCAAATTGTCGACCGTATCTTTCGATTCAGCTATAACTTTCATGTCTATATCATTCATTATACTGGGTCTTCCTTGGTTTAGTTACCTTGAAAAGGTAACGTGCATTATTCAAATTATCTGTTTTTGTGATCGTGTCTACTTCCCAAAACCTAACCTTCTAGAGGATCCAAAGCCGAGCCATGATTCCTTCATGTCATTCCTGTCTTAAACCATATTTTCTTTTTCTTCATGTTTCCTTCTGTTGGTAAATATTTTCCTTATAGAAATATTTTTTCAATGATATATTCATCATTATGAACAACAAATTTTTTTCTATCCTAGTCATCCCTAAAATTTCGAGGACGAAATTTTTCTAAGGTGGATAGACTTGTAACCTCCGATTTCCAATTTCCAAAATAATTAGATTTTAATTCATTTTAAAATATCAAGTTTTATAAAATATTGCTCCTTGAAAATTTTTAATTGATTTTGAACGATGTTTGATTTTAGAAGGTAATTTAAAAATCTTTTATAAAAGTCAATTTTCTAAATGTCGATGTATTACAAAATAAATAAATAAATAATAATATATATTTTAGTTTCAAATGTTTATTGGCTTGAAATCATAAAGTTAGTTATTTGATAAAATTAATTAAAAGACTAGTGTTTCTTCATAATAAATTTTATAATTAATTGGGGTAGTAAATAAATGAATTACGTACTTCCTAATATTTTAAAAAAAATGAGTTTAATTAGTAGCTAATCGAAAGCCCCTTTATATTTAATTCTGGGCCATTCCTCATTGGGCCAACCCGCAACCCTTTATCCCACACCCTTCTCCCTATTTAAGTTCTCCTTCTCACCATTCCCCAAGAAACCCTAATCTCCTAATTATTGGCTAGCCTCCACAATTCCCAAGCCAACAAGCCATCACCATCATCTTGTGTGCTCGTGTCCGTGTGTCCAGCATCACCGTGTCAGCCGTGATTGGCCTCGGGTCCGACCCCGGGTGTCCCACCGTATCCATTTATTTCTTGTGTCCAGTTACAATATTACAAACAGATTCCGTGTCCGACACACCCGGACACATCCACATCCACCCCTTACAGTACATCAGATTCTGTGTCCTGCCCCGGACACGTCCTCCACAGAGCACCATCCCCGTGTCCGACGACCCCCTGACACGCCCAGACCCTAACCGGAACCCTAAGCCCTAACCTAGGTCAGCCAGCCGCCGTCGCCGCTGAAGCCGGCGATCGCCGTGGCCGCTGGAACGAAGCCCTGTCGCCACCGCGTCGAGCCCTCGTCGAAGCCGCCCTGCCCTCGAACAGACCGCCACCGCCGAGAGGAGCCGCCGACCGCCTCCTCGAGCACCGAGCCCGCCTCCTCGGACAGAACGCCGCTCCTCGAGCGCCGAGCCCGCCGCCTCGAGCCGAGCGAGCCGCCGCGGATCCCCTCCGCCGAGATCGAGCACCTGCCGCCGTCGTTGGCCGCTGAGTCGAGCTCCGCCGCGGAAGCCGAGAGCCCGCCGCTGTAAATCCAGCCGCCGCCGCTTCAGATCCATCGAGCCGCCGCCGCAGACCCGTCGAGTTCCGCCGCTGAGTTGAGCCGCCGCCACAGATCCGCCGACGCCCCGCCGACCGGTCCCGGCGAACCCCGCGCCAACGCCGACGGAAAACCCTGTGAGCCTCCCTTCCCTGTTTCTTTTTTCCTTTCGATTCTCAGAGGGGGGGGGGTGAGTTTAAAAGGGGTTAATTATAATTAATTAGTTAATTAATATTTAATTAGTTTAGTTAAATAAGATTAATTAGTTAATTAGTTTAGTTAGATATTTATTAACCAGTTAGTTAATTATAATTAATTAGTTAATTAATTAATTATAATTAGTTAGTTAATGAGTTGATTAGTTAATAATTAATAAACAGTAATTAGTTAGTAATCAGGAATTTATTTATTAACCAGTTAGTAAATATTAATCAATTAGTTGGTATTTTCTTATAATTAGTTTAGTTAATTTGTAATTGATGTAGTAAATAAATGTAAATGGGTTAGTATATGTAATTAGCTAATTTATGTAATTAGTTTATTCAGTTATAATTAAAAGGTTTTGATTATGTTAAATATAATAAATCTGGGGTTTTATATTATTATTAAAGATATAGTTCCAATAATAAAATGAGTTCAAAAATTAGTTTATTTGGATCGGTGACCGGTTTTTACCATAAATGAAAATGTATTGGCTTTTACGTAAATTTTAGATTTTATAAATAAACCTTTACATTGTAATTTTGTTCAAAAGGAGAGTTTTAACAATTATTGTTCAAAATGATTTCCAAATGATTTTTCATAAATTAAGGAGTTACCTTGATTACGAACAATCGACCTTTTCTCTTATTAGCTAACTTGTAAATCTTAACCTTAGCTAAACCCCGGTGAATTTCTCTATGTATTGAGGACTCGGTATACTTATCTCGATTTTCGTGCCGAGCTCCGATCTTGGACTTCTTTATGTAGTTTCTAGCTAATTGGACTGCTCCGGACCCATTGGAACTAACTGCTACTTCATTTGGGATCACCTTGAGAAGTGTGGCATTATGTACATTATTTGATTTGCTAATATACATATATAAAAATATTTGATTGGTGTATAAATATACAAATATGTATTTTGTGCAAATACTATGAGACACTTGTATATATATTATATTACGTTTTATTGGTATACTTTGAGTGTAAATGTATATTTATATACGTATCCCTACTAGATAATCCTAGTTGACTAGTGCCCTGCCTGACTAGCCCTGAGGCCAGTATTTTTAGACTGTGTTAGTGTAGCATCTGATGCAAATGTGGTTTTGCTTGTGATATGTTATAGGACTGTTGGTTTACCCAGGGGATACTCTGGAACAGGACATCAATAATTACCAGCTAAGGACCCAAGGCAAGTACATTCTCTGATTAGTTTCTAATTTATGATATCTCCTATGTTCACTGTATCTAGTGTAAATATACATGTTCTTGACACGTTGGTTACACGGATTGGTATACACGGATCTCGTCATGAGATGTTATTCCTTATTCATGGTGTAGCTTGTACGAGACTTGTTTCCTTGATATCTTGTGCATGTACAGACACTAATTCCCGGGGAGATTTGCTACCTTCCTAGGGAATCCTGTGCCATAGCGTACCATGATTGGATCTACTATACCAGTCGGGGGTTTGGGGAGTACTTTAGTGTAGATATGTGATCATACCCAACTTTATATGCACCATAGCTCACCCCACATCTCACGTCGGGTGCGGCCTGACCACTTATATGAACCATAGCTGTTACGTGTGATTAGCCTGATCTCTACATGCACCATAGCTAACCAACGGTTAGCCTGACTTTATATGAACCATAGCTAACCAACGGTTAGCCTGACTTTATATGAACCATAGCTAATCACATGTAACCAGCCTGATCAAGTTCCCAAGCCGATCACATATTAAAGCTAGTACTCACACACTTAGTCATAGAATTCTTACTCAAGGACATATTGTTCTTTTCCTGCATTTACTTACAGTATTTCCAGTACTTCTCTCATTGTACATTCCTCGTACTTATACATGCATCTGGTATGTTTCCATCTAGAACTGCTACATAGTTTATGTCATTTATATAGAACTGCTATTTAGAGATGTACTTTGCTCCTTCCTGACTGGAAAATATTTTTCCAGACTGTGACATTAGTAGACTGGTTTCTGACACTTGGGGATTGGAAGTTAAGGATTGCAGGTATGTTATGTTATCATTAGACTTGTGCTGTATTCTTTTATTTCTTCATTTCCTATCGTGCTGTAGTTGTGATTGAGTATTTCTAGATTTATTTTAGTGTTATCCGTGTCTCCTTATGGAGTTGGATACTAGTGTGAGATTATCTAGATAGCACTTGACCTAGACAGCGTTCTACCGCCGATGCTGCGGCGTAGGCTGGACGTACCCACGCACTCGTGCCCCTAAACCGGGTGCGGGTCGTGACAAGAGCTGTGGATGACAGGTATAAGGACGCTTCTAGATGGTAATGCTCATCACTGGTGGAAATCCATGGAGCGCCAGCTGGGTACATACCAGACTTGTGAGCAGTTTCTGGAGTGCTTTGAAAGGAAGTACTTCCCGGACACCGTCATAGATGCATTGTACGATTAGTTTCTTCACCTGGAGCAAGGGAACAGAACAGTTGACGAGTACGATGTCGAGTTTAGTCGCCTTAGTAAATATGGCGTTGTCCTGATACCAGATGACTTTGCCAAGGCTAAGAGGTTTTACCGCGGACTGACTCAGGAGCTCCAATATTATACAAGGTCCCAGTCCCGAATCTCTTATGCCGAATTACTAACAGAAGCCAGATTGCAAGAAACCATCAGCCGAGAAAAAGGAAGTCAGCTGAGGACACAACAAGGACCGGCAAGGACACAACAAGGAGGACCTATTAGACGTCCTTTAGCTCAGCAACAGCAGTACTGTCACACCCCAGTCCCAAAATACATAGGACTAGGTCACGTAAGCATGCCAGCCGTATGGATATGGCAACTCCAATATATGGAAACCATAACCCATACGTACGCTGTAATATGAATATCAAATCCACAAGTGGTATAAACATATGTCACAAGTCACAGGGTATAATCTAAATCCTATCCACAGAAAATTAATATAAATAAATAACCAACATCTATATAACTAGATCTCAATAAGAAGTATCTAAAGATGATAGTTGGATGGAAACAAATCCACTACCAACTCGAATAAAAAAGTACAACACAATAACACAATATAAGAATACCAGCTAACAATCACGGGCTCGAAGAGAAGACATCCTCGAAACATATGTAACCATCTGAATCAGCGTTCCTGCAAATACTCAAGAACAGATACGCCTGGAAAGGGACCAGGTCCTCAGAGGGACGTAACAAGATACATAGAAGCAAGCCAATTTGAATACAGTAAACATGCATAATAGTTAGAAAATATATAAGTACGCTGTACAAGAAAATCTATATGAATGCAAATGAGGACAACTTTTCGACGTATGGGCAAGGGTAGGCTACTCGATCTACCTCACAACTCACACACCCGTCAATGGACATCAGAAAATCGATATACCGCGGGGGTAGCGACCAATGAGACTCCAAAAATTGATATACCGTGGGGGTAGCGACCAGCGCGACACACGCCCGTAGTGCGAGCTATAAACTACGGTTTACCGGAGTGGTTAAAAGCCACATATGCCTAATGATTGTCCTCTATGATACTAAGTGTCAAGTGTGTGTCAACATATCTAATATATAGTAATGACTGAAAGAAACTGCACATGCAATAAATAAACAAAAATACAATAAATATACATAAATATACTAAGCATGCAAAATAGTGTAAGCAATTTGGCAAGGTATCTTGCCTGGTAAGAAAGCTGCAAAGTGTAATGTCCAGAAGTCCACACACAGGATCAGAAGCTATGGCCTCAGAATAAATATCTCCGGATGCTGAAATAGATATCACCAACATTCCCATAATAAGCAAAATAGCTAGAAAGCACTTCCCTTTCGTCCAATTTGGACACAGGGGCAAAACGATAATTTTGGATAAAAGTGGGGTCCACGTGTGGCCCACTTTGCACCAAAAATGTGCCAAGGGTAACAGTCTCTAAATGGGACAAATTATAGATCAAACAAACTCTAGATGTCAATACGAACCCAACGGTATATCCAAATGTGGATTCCGATGGACCGAACACAATTTCGCCCAAAAAGTTAACTTGGGGCCCGCCAATTGGCGACTTGGTCAACTGTCTCAGAATTGCATGAAAATTGGGTCACATGACCAACGCATTACGATGAGTCCAGTGGCATAAGTTTTGTCGCAATCTAATTAGCGTGCACAAAATGCGCGCGGCTTTCGCAAAAAGTTGCGACACGGGGATTGTCTGCGAATACGGGCTGATTCCGACGTGCACATACGTCCGAATCAGTTTCGGTGAACTCTCACGTGTCTGGGTATACTGTGCGCACCGTTTGGTACACTTGGTACACGACGGGGCGGTCCCGTTTGGCGGGGCGCGCTCCGTTTCCCAACTTTTAAAAATTTGGAAAAAGTGTATTTTCGGAGTTTTTCAATAAATTTAATTCTAACTACAACAGTTAATAATCTAATGTTAATTAACAGAAATTAAACTAGGTCAAGTTATCTCCGTATACCAAAAAGAAAATTCGGATTCGGATCTCTGTGGTGGGAGATACGAACCCGGGAACATAGGTGGTCACCGCAGTTTTCTGCGACACCAAAAAGTGGTCTTTTTTCGTCAACTTGGATGTTATTTTTGCCTAGGGTTACACGCTATTCGAGGTCAAATAAGATACAAATATTGAAGAGGGTTAGGTGAGGATCATACCGGCGAAGACGGGGTCGAGTTTGGTCTAGCGCTGGCACAAAAAATAGAGCATGAATATGGCTTCACTGTTGATCAAAATGTTGTGCACGTGCGCTTGCGCGGGGGCGCAGACGTCGATGGGCGGCCGGGGATGGTCGGCGGTGGCGGCTGGGCGCGGATGCTCGGCGGCGTCGTGGTCAGATAGGAAGAACGAGAGAAGAATTAGGGTTAGGATTTTGTGTTGAATGATGAAGAGATGGTATTATATATAGCAAAAGGGAGAGAGGGAAATAGGCTAACGCGGGGGGGGGTGAATTAGAATTGGCTGTTGCTGTGTTCCTAAAGGGGCTTAACGGGTTCATAAGGGTTTCGGGTTGAATTCGTAAAGGGGGGTTAGATCATTAGGATTTATTTATTTGTTTTTATTTTATTTTATTTTCTTTCCTTTATCCATTTCTTTTTCTTTCTTTTCCTTTTAAATATATATATATATATATATATATATATATATATATATATATATATATATATATTTATATATATACACGTATATACCCATAGAAAAATCTAGAATTACATTAATGCATACCATTAAGCTAGCAACTGTCCAAAGGGTCTCCTACATGAAATAAATTCGAAAAATTCCTAATGGCCCCATAAATCCCTTAAATGCACAAACACCCAAAATAAAAATTAAAAAAAATCTATTTCTCTTAATTAGCCCATAATTATTATAATTAAATTAATAATTAATAATTAGAAAAAGGGTAAATACGGTTTTTAGGATTTGGGATTTTACATTCTACCCAACTTATAAAAATTTTGTCCTTGAAATTAAAACTAAGCCATGGTAGAAAGTCAAGGATGGTATAAGATTTGCATTGTTTAAAATGCAAGGCTAGGTTTAAAGGAGTGGGCGATGTTGCGTGTTGCACATTCCAAAAATTTGTGAAAAATTTCACATACACAAAAAAAAGGTTTCTTCAAGTGTCATGTCCAATGGGGTGGATACCTTAATGCACCTTTGCATAAAAGCGCCCAACAATAAAAAATTTACACAAAGAAGGAAATTGGGTTAAATGAAGTAAAATTAGTGCGCATGGTTTTCTTGAATTAATTAGAAATTTATGGGGCTAAAATTAGGTGGGACACAAGGGTCATGGGCATAGAGGCCCAGGCTAGGATATTATCATAGATTGGGTTGCACGAAATGGGTCAAGATTGTGTCTCCAATTTTGATTGGAACGTAGAGTTTTCAATTAAAATAAATAAAATACCGTGTTCTATGTCTAATTGGATTCGAGCTAGCCTCAGCCTCACTATCTAAGCCAAATAGGTCTAATTTAGGGTGAGGGTTCACAATCTACCGAACGTAAAATTTACCCATCTATCACCTAAGGCTATACATCTTGGAAAAATTTTCCTCAATTATTTAATCATATTATTCCATCCTCAAAGTTTTAACACCAAATATATCATATATGATATGCCCTTAATCAATTATAAAAGAGCATCACTAAGTCATGTGATTAGTCTCATGGGGTATATCTGGTACTATCAATGTGTCAACTTATACCAATCACGAGATTTCATCTTTCCGAAATAAGGGAAGACGGAGAGCAATAATAAAGAATTCAAGGTAAAGGTGATAGAATACAAGTACGAGGTTCAAAGAGATTAAAGAATTCGAAAGGAGAGTTGTCAGGGCAGTTATGGATTAAAATCCTATTTTGGTAATTTCTAATTTACATGCTCGTATCAGTACAGTTATGTAACCGATACGATATGTCAGACATATCTAGGGGCAAGTATATCCGTCTACTACCATGTATCTCAATCCACGTAAAGTAGTCATGCGAAGAGCGAACCAAGCGCACTAAGGTTAGCTAGACCTTAATACACCGATTCTGATTAGGCAATTGTATCATTGTGTGCACCCAATAATACATATGTCATGATCAAGCTCGATAAAAGAATAAGCTTGCAAACACTAGGCTACAATAGCAGCATAAGTCAAGGTAGTACAACAAATATAAATACGCTGGATTATGATGAAAGAAGGTACATAACAATTCAAGTTCACAAAAGATAAGACTCTATAATTTCTACAGTTGTCATATTAATTCCTTGTCTAAGTCGATAGTCGACAAAGTAGGGGTATAGCCTCTAAGTTCTACAGTCTGAAAAAAAAGCATTGTCGTCCTAAGCTAGCATACAGTTAATGTTGTTCAATTACACTTCAATAATAGGTCAAAAGTCTATATGATACTATGTTGTGCGGTATACTACCCAACTTATAACAATAAACTAATAATGTAATTGTCTTAAGGATACCGTAGAAACTCCTGTTAAGGTCTACGAGAAGGAGTCTTGGTACTTATTAGGGTATCCTCTTATATTATATAGGTCATGGTCGTCTTAAGCCTTAGTCTTAGTGCAAGTGTCAATAGTAGGAATGGAACAGTTACTGGCCTCAAGGGAAAGGGAATATAACTCGTATCGAGGTGAGGGTACATGTTACGTAATTTAAAACTAAGTGATAATCACCATGTCATAATCTACAAAAATAACTTAAAACTATCCAGTTCTAACTACCAAGCACACAATTTCAAAATATAAAAATTACAACAATAATCCTAGCAGGCTATATATCCTAATCACAGAATAAAATTACTTGGTCTACAATCAGAGAGGTTTAGGTGGCACGAATTGAAAGATGAAGGAAATAAATTTAGTCGTCTCACTAATAGCGAGCGCTAAGGGTTCAGAGGAACAAGTCATAAAACTAAATAGAAAGACTCTAGATAATGGCATGGTTTTCTAAGAGGAAGTGGTATGCTAGTTGCTATGTACGAGGTAGGATCAAGGAAAAAGTGTTAGTTACATACCTCTAGGCTTCCTAAGGTGCTATCTACTAATAGTAAGACAATGATCTAAGTTTATAGTTCTCCAATACTTATCTAACTATGAAGGTTAGGTTCAGTCCTAATTTTTAATTTTGGTTTTCTATTGGTTCTTCAATACTAGGGTCAAACATTATGGTGGAACTTCTAACTAACTCTAGTAGTATCTATACTACTCACAAGTTCTCATAATACATCAAGGGGTAATGGTAACCAATCTATAGATAAGGAATTTTAGGATTCACTAGATATTCTAAACTTAATGGTGTGTCAACACTCTGGTTGTACTCTTAATAGGAAGGTTACCCTACCTATCATCTAACAACAGGGACTTCTATATTCTAGGAGGGGGATATACTCAAGGAACTATTTGGGAAGCACATAAATCAAGCAGGATACAACTATTCAAATAGAACAGATTAGAAGAACGCGAGGCATAGTCAATAGTGGATGAGATCCTATATTCTAATCCTATTTGCAGGCTTGCTCGGTATAGTAACCGAGACAATATCCTCTTGACCTGCATGGGCCACCACAAAAACATGTCAAGTCCCAGGCCCAAAATACATAGGACTAGGTCACATAAGCATGCCAGCCGCATGGATATGACAACTCCAATATATGAAAATCATAACCCATACGTACGTTGTAATATGAATATCAAATCCACAAGTGGTATAAACATATGCACAAGTCACAGGGTATAATCTAAATCCTATCCACAGAAAATCAATATAAATAAATAACCAACATCTATATAACTAGATCTCAATAAAAAGTATCTAAAGATGATAGTTGGATGAAAACAAATCCACTACCAACTCGAATGGAAAAGTACAACACAATAACATAATATAAGAATACCAACTAACAATCACGGGCTCGAAGAGAAGACATCCTCGAAATATATGTAACCATCCGAATCTGTGCTCCTGCAAATACTCAAGAACATATACGCCTGGAAAGGGACCAGGTCCTCAGAGGGACGTAACAAAATACATAGAAGCAAGCCAATTTGAATACAGTAAACATGCATAATAGGTAGAAAATATATAAGTACGCTGTACAAGATAATCTATATGAATACAAATGAGGACAATTTTTCGATGTATGGGCAAGGGTAGGCTACTCGATCTACCTCATAACTCATACACCCATCAATGGACATCAGAAATTGACATACCGCGGGGGTAGCGACCAGCGAGACTCCAGAAATCGATATACCACGGGGGTAGCGACCAACGATACACACGCCTATAGTGCGAGCTATATACTACGGTTTACTAGAGTGGTTAAAAGCCCATACGCCTAATAATTGTCCTCTATGATACTAAGTGTCAAGTGTGTGTCAAAATATCTAATATATAGTAACGACTGAAAGAAACTGCACATGCAATAAATAAATAGAAATACAATAAATATACAGAAATATACTAAGCATGCAAAATATTATAAGCAATTTGGCAAGATATCTTGCCTGGTAAGAAAGCTGTAAAGTGTAACGTCCAAAAGTCCACACACAGGATCAGAAGCTATGGCCTCAGAACAAATGTCTCCGGATGCTGAAATAGATATCACCAATGTTCCTAGAATAAGCAAAATAGCTAGAAAGCACTTTCCTTTCATCCAATTTGGACACAGGGGCAAAACAGTAATTTCGGGTAAAAGTGGGGTCCACGTGTGGCCCACTTTGTACCGAAAAATGTGCCAATGGTAACAGTCTCTAAATAGGACAAATTATAGGTTAAACAAATTCTAGATGTCAATATGAACCCAACGGTATGTCCAAATATGGATTCCGATGGGCCAAACACAATTTTGTCCAAAAAGTCAACCATGGGACCCGCCAATTGGTGACTTAGTCAACTGTCTCAAAATTGCGTGAAAATTGGGTTACAGGACCAGCGCATTACCACGAGTCCAGTGGAGCAAGTTTCGTCGCAATCTGATGAGCGTGCACAAAATACGTGCGGCTTTCGCAAAAGTTGCGACACGGGGATTGTCCGCGGATACGGGCTGATTCCGACGCGCATACGCGTCCGAATCAGTTTCCGCGAACTCTCACATGTCCAGGTACACTGCGTGCACCATTTGGTATACTTGGTATACGGCGTGGCGTGCTCCGTTTCCCAACTTATAGAAATATAGAAAAAGTATATTTTTGGGATTTTCTAACGAATTTAATTCTAACTACAGCAGTTAATAATCTAATGTTAATGAACATAAATTAAACTAGGTCAAGTAGTCTCCGCATACCAAAAAGAAAAATCGGATTCGGATCTTTGTGGTGGGAGATACGAACCCGGGAACATAGGTGGTCATCGCAGTTTTCTGCGACACCAAAAAGTGGTCTTTTTCTGTCAACTTGGACGCTGTTTTCGCCTAGGGTTACGCGCTGTTCGAGGTCAACTAACATACAAATATTGAAGAGAGTTAGGTAAGGATCATACCGACAAAGACGGGATCGAGTTTGGTCGAGCGGTGGCACAGAAAACGGAGCATGAATATGGCTTCGTTGTTGATCAAAATGTTGTGCACGTGCGCTTGCGCGGGGGCGCGGACGTCGACGGGCGGCCGGGGATGGTCAGTGGTGGCGGTTAGGCGTGGTGGCTCGGCGGCGTCGCGGTCAGATGGGAAGAACGAGAGAAGAATTAGGGTTAGGATTTTTTGTTGAATGATGAAGAGATGATATTATATATAGCATAAGGGAGAGAGGGAAATAGGCTAACACGGGGGGGGGGGGTAAATTAGAATTGGCTGCTGCTGTGTTCCTAAAGGGGCTTAATGGGTTCATAAGGGTTTCGGGTTGAATTCGTAAGAGGGGGGTTAGATCATTAGGATTTATTTATTTATTTATTTGTTTTTATTTTATTTTATTTTCTTTCCTTTATCTATTTCTTTTTCTTTATTTTTCTTATATATATATATATATATATATATATATATATATATATATATATATATATATATATATATATACACACCCATAAAAAAATCTAGAATTATATTAATGCATACCATTAAGCTAGCAACTGTCCAAAGGGTCTCCTACATGAAATAAATTCGGAAAAATTCTTAATGGCCCCATAAATCCCTTAAATGTACAAACACCCAAAATAAAAATTAAAAAAAAATCTATTTCTCCTTATTAGCCTATAATTACTAAAATTAAATTAATAATTAATAATTAAAAAAGGATAAATATGGTTTTTAGGATTTGGGGTTATACAAGTACCAGCACAAAGCAGGACCGTACCGGATCCCAGAGAAGCTCCACTGCCATTATTATGGGAAACGCGGACATATTATGAAGGACTGTCGAACTCGTCTAGGATAATATATGAGATGTGGTTCCGGACAACATATAATGAAAGACTGTCCTATGCAACAAATATTGACACTTCCACCGCCAGCACAGAGACTAGCGCTTCCAGCACCGAAGCCAACCCAACAGATGGCTAGACCAGGAGCACCTCGACCTCCAGCAGTAGGTGGATTTCAGCGAGGACCACCGCTACTTACCCAGGAGGATCAATATATGAGGACCGGACATGGACAGTCGCAGAGAAACGGACAAGCTTTTGCAATAAAAGTAGATGACATGAATCAAGAGATTGATGTCATAGCATGTATCACTCTTGCTTTTACTTTTCCTGCTATGACATTGTTTGATACGGAAGCCACCCACTCATTCATATCATCTAGATTTATTGCAAAATACAACATTGCCTTTACACCTTTACCTAGTTGTGTTAGAATTCTTACCGGAGGAGAAGTTATACCTGTTAGTAGAATTTGTAGATCGTGTCCTATAGTAATACGTGGCAGAGAGATGAACGCCCGACTCTTAGTCCTTCCTATGCCAACTTTTGATATTGTGCTTGGAATGGACTAGCTGAGCAAGTACCATGCTTTCTTCGATTGCTTTGGAGGAAGCATTCTTTTCAAAGTACCAGGCCAGCCTGAACTTGAGTTTGCACGAGGATCCACAGAAATCCTTGATGGTATACAGCTCGCAATGGACGATGTTGTCTATCATCCCATTATTTCAGAATTCTAAGACGTCTTTCCAGAAGAACTACCAGTACTACCCCCAGATAGAGACGTAGAGTTTTCAATTGAATTGATGCCAGGAGCAGCACCCATAGCATCACATGTTTATAGACTGGCGAAGAAGGAGATGGATGAACTAAAGACACAGTTGAAAGAACTAGAAGAGAAAGGTTTCATCCGACCAAGTGCATCACCCTGGGGAGCACCAGTATTGTTTGTACCCAAGAAGGATGGATCAGTGCGTATGTGCATTGACTATAGAGCCTTGAATGCAGTGACAGTGAAGAATAAATATCCACTGCCACGCATTGATAACTTATTTGATCAGCTTAGTGGAGCCAAGATGTTCTCAAAGATAGATTTGAGATCAGGATATCACCAGGTGAAGGTACGGAAGGAGGACGTCCCGAAGACCGCATTCCGGACAAGATATGGGCACTATGAGTTTCTGGTCATGCCGTTTGGATTGACCAATGCTACAGCTATCTTTATGGACTTAATGAATCGAGTCTTCCATCAGTATTTGGACCAATTCGTGGTCGTCTTCATAGATGATATACTTGTCTATTCCAAGAGCCACGAGGAACACGAGAAGCTCCTGCGGATTATTCTAGAGACCTTGAGGAGAGAGCAGCTATATGCAAAGCTCAGTAAATGTGAGTTCTTCTTGGACAGAGTCTCATTTCTTGGATATGTTATTATAGGGGATGGTATTTCTGTTGATCCAGAAAAGATCTCGGCAGTCAAGACATGGCCCGTTCCTAAATCAGCAACGGAGGTAAAAAGTTTTCTTGGACTTGCGGGATATTACCGACGGTTCGTGGAAAACTTCTCAAGGATAGAAACACCTATGACTCAGTTGACTTACAAAGATCAAGAGTTCATATGGACCAACGAGTGTCAAGCCGCTTTTGAAGAGTTGAAGAAGTAACTGACTATAGCACCAATATTGACTATTTCCTTAGGATCAGGAGGCTATGTAATCTACAATGACGCATCAAGAAAAGGCTTGGGATGCGTATTGATGCAGCATGGCAAGGTGATTGCTTATGCATCTAGACAGTTATGAGTACATAAGAAGAATTATCCAACTCATGACTTAGAACTTGCAGCCGTTGTATTTGCTCTAAAGCTATGGAGATATTACTTATATGGAGAACGAGTGGAAATCTATACAGCCCACAAAAGCCTCAAGTATGTCTTCACGCAGAAGGAGTTAAATATGAGACAACGTCGATGGCTTGAATTGATGAAAGATTTTGAGATAGAGCTACATTATCACCCAGGCAAGGCTAACATTGTAGCAGACGCGTTAAGCCGGAAGCCAACAGCTTACTTCTTGATGACACAGAGAGAATTATTGAAGGACTTGCAATGTCTTGGCATTGAAGTGATATTACCCGAAGCAGACAAAACACTAACCAATTTGCAAGTACAATCATCACTAGTAGAGAAGATTAAGGCAGCATTGCCTACAGACGCCAGATTCAGAAGATTAAAAGAAAGAACAGAGGCCAGAAAGCAGACAGGACTGCACATTCATGATGATGGGACATTATGATGTGGTGATCGTCTTTATGTTCCAAATGGGGAAATTCGACAGGAGCTGATGACAGAAGCTCATAGTTCGATATATTCTATTCATCCTGGAGACACAAAGATGTATCGTGATTTACGACAACACTTTTGGTGGCATGGAATGAAAAGAGAAATAGCTCGCTTTGTAGCTAAATATTTGGTGTGTCAGCAAGTAAAGGCGGAGCACCAGAGAACAGTAGGGTTATACAACCACTTTCGATTCTAGAGTGGAAATGGGAGCACATCACTATGGACTTCGTCACGGGTTTTCCCAAGAGTCCCAGTGGAAGAGATACAGTATGGGTAATTATGGACTGACTTACCAAGTCAGCCCACTTCTTGCCTTTTAGAGTTGGCCAATCTATAGTAGCTTTGGCTGACCTATATATGAAGCAGATCGTGTGATTGCACGACATACCAGTCAGTATTGTATCAGACAGAGATTCACGCTTTACATCATAATTTTGGAAGAGCATGCAAGAGAGTCTTGGAACTTGTCTGAAGTTCAGTATATCTTATCACCCATAGACAGATGGGCAGTCAGAGCGTACTATTCAAACATTGGAAGATATGTTGAGAGCTTGTATGTTAGACTTTGGAGGATCATGGGAGGACCACCTACATCTTGTGGTATTTTCTTACAACAATAGCTATCAGGCAAGCATCCAGATGGCTCCGTTTGAAGCATTGTATGGAAGAAAGTGTAGGTATCCTGTGTGTTGGAGTAACGTAGGAGAACGTCAGATTCTGGGACCAGAATTAGTAATTAATACCATTGAGACAGTTAAGAAGATACAATGACACTTGCGAGCAGCGCAGGACTGGCAGAAACAATGGGAAGACCTTCATCGTCGTCCCTTGGAATTTAAAGAGGGCCATCATGTCTTCTTAAGGATATCACCTACCAGAGGCACTATTCGATTCGGAGGGTGCGACAAGTTGAGTCCAAGGTATATTGGACCCTTTGACGTGCTAGAGAGAGTGGGGAAAGTGGCATATCGACTTGCGCTACCACCTTCACTTGAGGGAGTACATAATGTATTCCATGTGTCACAACTCAGGCGATATGTGGCAGACATCATTCATATTCTAGACCATTCGGAGATCACCATTGGGCCGAGCTTGTCATATCAAAAGCAACCCGTGGGAATTCTCGATCGTCGAAAGAAAGTATTGAGGAACCAGACTATTCCCTTGGTCCGCGTGGCATGAAAGCATGGCGCTCGAGGAGAATCTACTTGGGAGCGTGAGGACGGCATGCACAAACATTTTTCAAACCTATTCACAAACCAAGGTATAAATTTACTTTGTTAAATTATATCTCCTACAATTCTTGACTTTTCTTCTGTGGCTTAGTTTTAATTTTGAGGACAAAATTTTTATAAGTTGGGTAGAATGTAAAACCCCTAATTTTGAAAACCATATTATTTAATTTATTTAGTAATTATGAGAAGGAATAGATTTTATTTAATTTTTTATTTTAGGTGTTTGCATAATTAGAGGATTTATGGGGCCATTATAAATTTTTTCTAATTTATTCCATGTAGGAGGCCCTTTGGACAGTTGCTAGCTTAACCTTTTGTACTAGCATAATTTTTTTTAGAATTTTCTATATATAGAATTAATAGAAAAGAAATTCCTATTGGATCCAAACCCAAAACCTTAGCCTACCCTACCCGCTGGAACCCAAAACCCGTTAGGAGAAGAAAAAATCAACAGCAACAAAAACCAACTTTTCCTCTCACCCGCGCGTAAACTCTCTCCACCGCTTCTTACTTCATCCGCGCGTAAAAACCCCACCCACCTAATTCCCTTCTCTGCGCGTAAAATAAACTCACGCGTAAAACAAAACCAAGCATAAAACAACCCCACCGTCTAAATCCCGCTCTGCGCGTAAAGCAAACCTCTACTGCCCCGTGCATAAAACAGAACTACACCGCTTAATTCCTTCTCCACACGTGTGGAAAAAATATCAGCAGCAACACCACCGCCTCTTTACCTATTATTACTAAACTCTCCTCAACCGAAACCAATAAAAAGAAACAGCAGCAGCTTCCACCGCCTCTTATCCCTATATATATTACAACTCTCAAACCCTAACCCACTTTTTCTTACTACAACTTAACACTTTTGGACGTGCACTATACAGGACTTTTGCTCGGCAAGTATACCTTGTCATTGTACTATTAATTACATTCCATATATGCATGTTTAATTCTATTTATATAGATGTTTATATATTTTTGGACCTACTTTATGAGACCACCGCAATATTATGGAGCATCATTAGGTTCATTAGCCGTGACACAGTTGTTACACGAGTTGTGAGTCTCATATAGATCACAGACAGCGTGACAGGTTGGTCTCATGTACGCATGAGCCGTGCGTTAGGGATGACTGCTGATAAAAACTTTGTATGCTAGTAGACCTGGCAGTTATTTAGAGATTTTATTGTGTCATGGATATGGCATGCTTAGAGCATGGTATGGGGAGAACAAAAAGTAAGACATTTGGGCTCCTTTGTACTTTCCTAATATGTAACCCATACGCTCCACCGGAGATACGCGGTCGTGATGACCCCTATACTACTTGGAGGCCTCTGCCGTTCAAAAGATGACATGCTTGGTAGGCCCCTAATTCTCCGAGAGAATCATGCCAATCCCATTATATGGCTAGATAGCCCACTCGGTGGAAAGTTGTTCTCAAACTGCATTTACTTAAACGGTTAGGCAACCATTAGATGTTTATATTTTAGTACTTATTGGCATGTTATTATGTATCTTGTTACGTCCCTCTGAGGACCTGGTCCTTTTCCAGATATGGACGAGCAGGAGTATCCGCAGGAGTACGGACCTGGACCGGATACTACTTACCAGACTAAGGAGGTCTTACCCTCAGAGTATCTGTGATTTTATTACCGCTTTTTAAAGAATTTTTTCTACTTCAGTATAGTCGTTTTGTAGTGGATTTGTTTTCACCCGACTATCAGACTTGATACTCATCTTTGATATTCAGTTATTATTCAGCTCTTTATTTCCTACTGATTATTTGTGCTGTGGATAAGATATAGATTCTGAGTGACTTTTTGTGACAGTATATTACCACTGATGGATTGGATATTCATGTACAGCGTACGTGTGTATATGGTTTCCATATATTGTAGTTTGTATACATACGGCTGGGCGTGTTACGTATTCCTAGTCCTACGTATTTTGGGACTGGGGCGTGACAACGTTTCTCCATTTTCTCCAACAGGATAAAATTATCACCACCTCTGTCCTGTTTTTCTTTATCCCCACTGGTTCATATTTTACCATGTCCACATTATCTCTGAGTAAGATATCTTCAGAACTTTTTTTCATGTCCATATCACCTATGAGTAAAGTTCTGCTCTTCGACTTTCTACTATCACGTTCGCATAACCCCTGGTAGTGCTAGTCATTTTAGCTTATTATCTGTACTTAAGGTATGCCATAGGTAATAAGTCCACAACCCAGAGGTACAAATCGACTCTTGGTTCTTCATCCCCAGCAAAGTGCCTATGTACAATATTTTTTCCTTCGTTACAAATTCTTGAAAGCCATCATCTGTATCCTAGAGTCCCGGATACACAATGGACGATGGATCCTCAAAATCTCCCCAGCGGAGCAATCCTTAGGTCTACTTGCACACTCCCGTAGTGACTATTCAAACCAACCTCGTTAAATGTTAGCCATGCTCATATTTGCCTCTGAGCTATCGTCCCATCAATCTCTCTAGCGGAGCGATCCTCTGGTCTATCTTCATGTTCGGATAGACCACACTCAACAAATCACTCTTCAAAGAATTTTTTGGACATTAGTTCACGTCCATAATACCTCTGAACTGCTGTCATAATATTTCTCTCAGGCTGAGTTTGTCATGTCCATATTACCTCTGAGCAAACCTTCCGGGTTCGGCTATCGATTATCATGTCCATATTACCTCTGATATCGGTTGTCATCCCAACTTAGCACCCGTACTAAACTCTAAGTACGCTAGTGGTGTTAAGCCCATAAAAACTGCTACGTCCATATTACCTCTGGCAGGGCTTGTCTTAAACCTAATCCTTGCACTCTCGTATACAAGAAGTAATAGGTCCCCAAAAAAAAAATCTACGGTGGGATGCCCGCGATGGAAACGAGTCCACATTACCTCTCAACAGAAATATGTCTCTCCACTATCCCCACAGAGTCATATTTTACAGCGTTCATATTATCTCCGTCAGAACTTGTCTCAAACCTATTACTTGCACTAACGTGCGCAAAAAAGTGATGGATCCACAAAAAATCCCCCAGCAGGATATCTTTACTGCCTACAAAACCTATCACGTCCATATTTCCTCTAATAGGTCTTGTTTCAAACTTATTATTTGCACTCAACATGCGCAACAAATAATAAGTCCACCAAAGATCCTCCAGTAGGATGTCCTCAACAAACACGGTATTGTACTACATCCATATTACCTCTGGTATGATATTCGAAGTTCACACAAACAATCGTAAAGAAATGGAGGGCCCTTATGTGATTGAAACAATATTCTCAAATGGCGCTTACAGATTAACCTCCTATCCATGGCAAATTCCTGAAAAAGTACTATGCTTGATCTCCTTTGCTTAACGGAGTATGATGAAGATCTCATTCTGGCGATACTACGTGCAAAGGTTAGCTGGATTATATTTTATCAGGTTTATATGACCTCTGAATAGATCTGCTTAACTAATTTGTAAACCTATCATGTTCATATTACCTCTGATAGTATTTTGTATACAAATTTAGTTAGATTATATTCTATCAGGTTCATATTACCTCTGAATAGATTTACATTCAGCCCAGCCTTACCGAAAGTATATCATGTTCATATTATCTCTGATATCACTTTCATCTAAGCATATCATTTATATTTTAAAGTGATGGGTCCACAAAGTCAGAAAATATATCTTTATTATCTCTGATAAAATAAGGAGCAAAAAGTACATCAATGGGGAGGAGCAGTTAAATCGCGGATCTGTTGCGCCAAAGCAGTCATCCTCTCATTCCTGGAGTTTAAGATGTTGATGCGAGCCCGTTCCAGCCTTGCTTCGTTATTGCTCAAGAAAGATAGTTCGGACAGAGAATCGACAAAACTTGCATGGATGACACCCGCATGTGTCAAGTTCTGTTGAGCTGTCTTCACTTGGCCCTCCAATACATCACGAACTAGCGATGCCTTAAGAAGCCTATCCCTGGTTTGAGCAAGTTCAGCTTCCAATTCTCGAACCCTCACTTCATATCCCTCATATTCGATGCGGCACTGGGATAGCTGAGGAATACTCTCCAACAATACTGCTTGCTCTTTCTCCATCTCTTGTTGATGTTCCTGGATGGATTTATTTAAAGTTTCTATCTTCTGAGCAAGTTCCGCAGTTAGTAAGTCGTACTCAGCCTAAACCAGGTCATCGATGCCGCCTCGGGATAGTTGCAAAAATTTGTTAATGGGTTATTCTAAACCATTAACTATTTGCTCTAGCGCATTAGCTCTTTCAGCGTCATTAAAATTTCTAATCTGCGCTATGGTGAGCTTAGAGGATATTTTCAGAGCATCAAAGCCTAGATTCTTCTCTAGCACCATGGATATCAATTCTTTCAAAGTGAGGTAGAATATGCTAGTGTATTGATCAACTAGCATAGCAAAGCTCGAATGGACACTGGAAGTGGCCGCAACATCAGTAAATCTTCCTCCTGTAATGACTGCAGAGGATGTTGCCACAGTCTTCGCTTCAACAGATGGTACGACAAAAGAAGAGACACCAACAATAGTTGAAGTTGCTGGCATGCTCGACGAAGGAGGCACAGTCAAGATGGTAGGTTCATCCACCTCCGATATTATTTGAACTACTGCTGGCGGGATTGTATCTGAGGATGTTGTTGATGAAAGATAAACGGCTTCAAGGTATGCTTCTTCGACGGTGGTCACCGTCGTTTCATCAGCTGGATCCGCAACAAAATCAGAGGTTGTTTCAGCTTCGCCCTCCCCCGAGATGTCTTCGCCTGAAAATAAGATAAAAGAAAGTTAATATCAATCTGATGTTAATTTTCATGAAAAAAGCGTGAAGACAACATTTACCCATGGCCGACGGTATGTATAGTACGTCTGCAGCCTGTATAGCTAAATCATTTCTTAATGATGCTAAACAAGTTGTCATACCTGGAGAAGAGGGTACACCAACTGACGCTTGAGGCTCATCATCCCAGACGTCACCCAGATCTACTCGAGGTTCATTGGGTGGAATCTCACTTAAGATACTTACAGACGAAGGAGGGGCTAGTCCCATTATTTGTCTTGGTAAAGGTATACTGATTCTTATTAACCTCGACCTCGAAGGCGAACTAAAAGCACTACCAGCAACGGTGGTAGCGGTAGCAATCGCAGGCAAAGAATCTCCAGCACTTTCAGCTGGAACGGTGGAGGCTCCTTCTTTAAAAGGCGAAGGACCCCTAATAAAAAAATCATCCCCAACAGGGGAAACAATAGGCTCACTCCTAGAAGAGGCCCCCTTGGTGGAAGTCCTTTTAGGACCTATGGTAATCTGCTTCTTCTTGCGGGGGTAAGGCTCTTTCAGAGTGGAAGCCTTTCGTTTACTGGAGATTATGAGAGGCTCTGCTGGCGGAGATATTATGCCTCTCGGTAAAATTAACAGATAATTATCTGTACCGGTGGTTTCATCACCCTCATCAGAGAAAACAGAGGGTATCTCCTCTCGTCCGGTGGACTTATGGGAGGGCATTCTGAAACTTCCATATACATCAAAATCACGATGGAAGGTATTGATGGACGCATAAAACTGTGCGTACAAATGAAGAATGCACAACTCCATAGAGAGAGAAGTCGTGGGCATAGCAAAGGTTGCTCCAGTATAACCCATGATAAAATACTGCCATCCTCTAGCTCCATCAATAAGTCCACCTTTAAACTTGAAGCTGGTGATGGGATTCCCCATGTGCAACTGATCATATCCAAATTGCCTGGTGAAACGGCTAGGCAGATAAGGCTCCAAGTAGCAGTGGTCCTCACTTTTGTACAGCAGATGGGAAGGTCTAATACAGACCAACCAGTAAAAGGCTTCAGGAGAAAGAATAGTCTTCCCCTGACCCGTATCATAAAGTTTAGTCCCCTGTTGATTGATATGTACGGGAAGGATGATGCAGAAGAACTTCCAACTATGGGCAAAATTTAGTGCTAGCCGACAATCTATGACGCTAGTCACATTCCAAAAAGAATTCCTATAATTCAACAGGAAGTTATTGCCCGAACCACTGGCCGATCTGGAAGGCATCACTCTAGTGTTGTGAAGGATTAAACATCCTATCAGATATAAGAATAGCAACTCCACTCTGGGATATCCTTCACGCTGTGTATCATCAGCCAGTAGTCCCTCAGTAATGGCCCTCAGTCTAGCTTGAATCCTGCATACCATGGCAGGGAGCAGGCCCAATCTTGCTCCAAACACCAAACGCACTGCAGGCCATAAGGTGTTGCGATGAATGTGATCCGCAGACGCGATGTCAGGCACCACCCATCGGCGTAGCCAGATAGAAAGGAAGCCAGCCAGTTGAGCTTCTCTTGACAGAGGCTTTCTGTAATACCTCATATAACTGTAGGCTTTGGTTCCTATAGGATAACCCCCTATCTCTTCATCGAGAACATAATCTGGAGCCCCCGCATCTTCAATGAGATCGTCGATTGTGTTGGCATTAAGAATGCTTAAGGGATTCAAGGGTTTATCTCTGCTATCTACAACCTTGTCCTGCTTGGCATTCCTAGCCTGATGGAAGAAAAGGTAGGATACCCACTTGTTAATATGAGCCAAATCAGAAGGCTCTCCGTAAAAGGTGGTGCATGCAAGATAGTGGCTCATTAGCTCTTGGTACACTGCCACTACCCGAGGGTTAGTATCCCTCAACTCCCTGTTGGTGGGGACATATTCTTTATAAGGAATGTCTCCCATTGGCAGCTTTGAGATATCTGTTATCTCATGAAGGGCTAGGCCCAACTCACCTATCGGAGTGGTGAAAGTCCCAGTTAGCGAGTTATATCGCTCCATCAAAGCTAAGAACAAGTTGGGGTTGATAGGCAGCCCAACACTAGTGGCACTCACCGCCCAAAATAAGCCAATACTTTCCAGCTCGGTCTGAAAGTGCTTCAGGGCCCATGCAGTCAAACTGGCCAATCGAAGATTGTGGGGGCTAAGCCATCCACTGGTACGAGGGTTAACCTTGGGGTATACTCCTCCCTGCCCCATAAAATCATTGCAGAAAGTTACTATTTGAAGCGGCTGGATCAGGGAAGTGTCTTCACTCAGGACGCTGTCCGGCAGTAATCCTCTGAAGGGCATGACAGGGCCTGAGGGACTGCTTACAAAGGATCCTCAGTTTAATCCTTTCTTATAAAAGATCTTCCCTGGCTGGCCATGAAGATCAGGAGTCAGAGTCCATGCCATCTTTCTGGGATGTGTGGCATGGAAGAATGTAGAGATAGGGTAATCTCTGGACATCTTTGGCAGGAACATTACCATGCCCTCAGCAGAAAATACCCAATTTTCCTTCTTGGGCTTGGTCTGGGATTGCTTATCGATAACATCCCCAAATAAGAAAGCTGGTTTCTTATACTCAGTGCCATCTATGTATGTCAGAGGTTTCCCATTGATCATACTCAGCAACATTCTTTCTCCTTGGACCGAGATCAGAGTTCCCCTTTCTTGAGGATACTCATTTCCAGAGATGGGGAAATTCACATGGGGCAAGTCCACCAAATAGATATAATTCAACATTCCAACAGCAGAGCCCATCACTTCAGCCAGAGGGGGGATCTGTAGGTCTACTACAAAAAGCAAGAAAACAAGTCAGTTTTATGCTAGATGCTATACTCTTTGCAATATACGCCAAAACTTGACTGTCTGAGTTTTTATGACAGACTGCCAAAATTTGAGTTTTTTACGCTGAAATTTACATCTAGTGCGTAAAACGCAAGGTTTGCAATATACGCCAAAATTGATAGTCTGAGTTTTTATGCCAGACTGCAAAAATATGGAGTTTTTCGCTGACACATTAAGAATGTGGGAGTATTCGCGCATACACGTACAATGTGTACGAAGGGTTCTCTATTTCTCTCGAAGCTTTACCTGTGATGCCCGGTGCACAACTAGACGGCGGAGCACTTCATTCAGAACGAGGCTCGCTTGGCCTAGTAGGAGTCGCTCGTGCTTGAGCAGTAGAGCGAGATGATGAAGCGGCTTTCTTTCCCTTAGCAGCAGAGGCCTGTTTTGGTGCCTTGGCGAATCTGAGTTCTCAGAAAGAGACGAAGACGAAGAGTTCTCAGAAAGAGGTGAAGAATTTTCAGAAAAGAGACGAAGGGCTTTTCTCTCTCACGACCTAGGGCTATTTATAGAGTTCAGATAACCCTTCGAATCCGTAACCAAATCCGATCTTATCATAATCAGTTATGATTTGGGACCAAGTCAGCCGATCATTTGAAAAGGAAGACGGATAATCATGCTGCGTAACGGATCCAAGCTTTTATGCTCAGAAGCTATAGATCTACGATTTTATGCTCAGAAGCTACAAATCTATGATTTTATGCTCAGAAGCTTTTACGCTCAGAAGCTACAGATCTACGATTTTACGTTCAGAAGCTACAAATCTATGATTTTATGCTCAGAAGTTTTTACGCTCAGAAGCTACAGATCTACGATTTTACGTTCTCAAAAGCTTTTATGCTCAGAAGCTACAGATCTACGATTTTACGCTCAAAAGTTACAAATCTATGATTTTACGCTCAGAAGCTTTTACGCTTAGAAGCTACAGATCTACGGTTTTTCGCTCAGATGCTACAAATCTATGATTTTACGTGCATCTTAAATTACGCAGGACAGATTAGTTAGCAGGATACGCATATATCTTGATAATTTGGGTCTTACACTCGAGAAAGCCAATTATAAGGGTTTACACAAAAAATGCTCTTTTTTGGTTATAAAACATTGCAAGTGCCTGAAACACGCAGATGTCAGCATTTACAAACAAACGACGAGTCTTCAGTAAACTTCTCCTCTTCTTCAGTCAGGAGGACTTCATCAGACGAAGGGCCAAGGAGTTCCCTAAAAATGTCTGTCTTCACTGGAGATGACTTTTCTTCCTTGGCCATTAGAAGTTCATTCAAAGATTAGCCAAGATCCTTTACATCTAGTTCAAGTATGGCCTGTTCGGCGGACATTTCATGCCCGGTTTCATAAAACTTTCGGGAAGCCATTCTTGAAGATAATGTTCTGAATAGATATTTTTCGTATTAAAGAAGTGACAGTTCAGAATTCTATGTAACTCCTCGTCCAAAAATAGCATGACAATTGGATTTTTAAGACAAATTATCGCTGAAGAGTTTTTACGCATATTCTTCTACGCGTAAAAGTCGGAACATGACTGGAAGCATATTTGTAGAATCAGCGTAAAAATTACTCAGGCATGTTGAAGCTGCGTATTATCAGACTTTCTTACAGCAATATGGCAAAACAAAAGTGCGTAAAAGAAGACAAGTTTATTAATCATGATTACATATGATGAAAATCCATTTTTACAAGGGATTTTTCATTAATATTCAAGATCATGATTACATATGATGGAAATCTATTACGCTAGGTTCTCGTATGATGGAGATATTCATTGCTTCTTCTACAGCACTTCTTCGGCTCCTATACGCCAGGGGCCAAGAAAATGGTTAATGGCGGGAGGATACAGAACTGGGCCTGTTTAAATTATTCAAGCCCCCCCTCCATACGTCATCGGTGGCCATGCCCAGATTTGTGTTCGGGATTCAAACCTAACACAATACTGGAAGACACGGCCAAGCTGCCCACCAGGGTCCAGCTTCATAATATGGAAAAATACAGCTAGCAAGCTATGTGGTCTAATGGGACCTTTCCTCTCTCTTTGACGAATCGCCATATGAAATTTCTGACTATCTCGAGCAAAAAAAGATATGATATCCTTCCATGATCCATCGTTGTAGAGGATATTTGCTCAAAAATGCCTCTTTTTATGGCTTCTTACATGCTGGAAGAGCATAATCTTCTTCTTTCTTAGGTCAGCCCAATGAATCTCGGCAGCCATCTTTGTGGTGAAGGGGGTATGGAAAAACAGGTTCACTCACTTGCCTTTATATAGGCAGAAGAGAACATACCAAATCCCAATAACTTCTTAAATATTGCCGAAAAATCAGCCTCAAAGAATGAGTCAAATTTGACCGTTTCATGCTTCATTCAAAGTATTTCAAATTATGAGGAATTTGAAAACTTTGAAGGGGGTCTTGTAGAAGCATAAAATACGCTGGGGAATTATACGCGTATTATATAGTCAAAACCCAACATACATGAAGCTCGCGTAAAACAGAACTTCAGAGCGGTTTGGCGTAAAGAGCTGTCTGCGTAAAGCAATGCTCCAAGGCTGTTTTGGCATAAAAAGGTTGCTATAGCTCCCTGCGTAAAGTTTAAAATATATTTGTCTTTAATGCAACATAAAGTTGTACGAGGAACTCTTCGTATTCCTCGGATAAATTTGTCAGACAGAACAGTGAACCTGACTCCTGACAAAAGCACTGCACGATGATCGAGAGGACGGCTGTGATGATAATTTTGTACAGAGACCCAGGTTATTGTTTAGCGATATATTCTTGATACAAGTCATTTTACGCATTCAAAGAATACGCTGCCTATTCTACATGGGCAGAGATGAGTTTTTACGCTCAAGTTGAGACAAAATCAGACGCCACGTCAAAAGCTGTTTCTCGTACAGAGCTCGAGGCATATCTCGGCATTTAATGCACGAGATTGAGGCATATCTCTGCATTAAATACACGAGATTTGGTTCTATTCTTTATAATTTTTGTCATGACTGGGAGAGCTAAAACTATGGCTAATACGCTTACATCACCATCCTTGCATTTTACGCCAACCAGGCTATTTTTAACTTTAGGAGTACGTCGTATGCTATCTCCTCGAGATACGCTAACTCAGGCTATATTTGCAAAGGTACATGATAAGGCTATTTGGCCCAGAATACGCTCAAGACCTCAGTCAGGAAGGATAATCTGTTATTTTTACGCTGGTTATCTATTATTCATGCAGCATCAAGTTTTACGCAAAATTTGACTTTTACGCCAACAAGACAGCTATTTGGCTTTTACGCCAACAAGACAGCTATTTGGCTTTTACGCCAACAAGATAGCTATTTGGCTTTTACGCCAATAAGACAGCTATTTGGCTTTTACGCCAACCATCTCTACGAGAGGGGCAGTTACCTACGTGGCTTGCATGCCATGATCTTCGAGAAGAAGTTATACACGTTACCTTATAGTGGGACACGTGTCATATACAGAGTTAGAAGGTCATTCGAACGTGGGTAGCAGTTATTATAACCGCCGCGTAAAAGGTGCAACTTTTTTCATAGTTGGGCTTCTATGCCAACTGGACAATTATTGTGACTGATCTCTATAAATAGAGACCTCTTTGTCAGACAGAGACACGCAGAGAGACTAGGGGAGAGCATAATAAGAGATCAGAGAGAGAGCACAGACAAAGAGTGTTGATTGACAATTTTGGCAAAGAGAATTCAATCCCACTTGCAACCTTTGAAGCTTCTTCTTCTTCTACATCACTTCTTCATCATCGTGTGGTCCAAGGGATAAAGTGATTGACCGCAGATCAGACTCCTACAACAATTTTTGCCAGAATTATTTTTATTGTACTTAACATCCTCGTATAGGATTAATTGTACTCTTTTTTTGTTTGTAAGCAAAAAAAAGAAAATTTTTGTATAAACCCTCTTCTTCTCTTATTTTTGTTTATTCAAACAATCATCACCGCCACCCTCGTCGTCCCCGGCTCCTTACCTCCTCCCTACAGCCGAACAACCTACGACCTCCACCGCCTTCATCTTCTTCTTCTCTGATCCATCCCGCCTGAGCACCCTGAGCACCGAACAACTTCTCCTCCCCGAGCCACCCTGACTTCATACTACATTTTCTTCCCTGACTCCACTCCGCCGGAAAATTCTCCACCAAGCCATCTCCGACTTCCCCATGACTTCCTCCGCCAACTGCAATCACCACCGCCACCAGTATCATCGCCCGAGCCACCGCTACCAGTATCATCATCACCATCGCCACCAGTATCATTATTACAACTCGCCACCACCCTCACCCCCACGATTCCCCAGCCATCTCCATCACCATCCCTGGCCATTACCACCATCGTCGACCTCTCCACAAGGAGCAGCAGCTACCGCCACCCACTGCTGCGAATGCTGCTGCCATTGTTTCTACTGTTGCTGAGTTTGGCCGGAGTGGACCACCAAGCACCGTCCCGACATCGGCGAGCAACCCTCACCCCCACGGCTGAGCCATCGCCACCGGCCACCACCGATGCAGCGACTACGAACGTTGCTGCCGCTGCTGTTCTTCTTCTTCTTCTCCAAATCAACGTTTTGTGAGCCTCAACTAACCCCTCTCTACGACATGATTTTACCTCCGTCCCTCTATCGTTTTATGAGCCCCCTCCGCAAGTGTTTTCATTACATGACCCTCATGCTACGTGTTTAATTAGAATAATTTTGTTTAATTTTTTATTAGAAGTTATTTGAGTTCCAATCGAATAAAATTTTGGTTTATAAAGCATTAGAAATTCTCCGATACGGAGTTGGACCCTTCAATCAGGGCATCCTCGTCGCGTGTCGATTTCATCGAAAGGTGCGCGCTGTCGATACGGACATATGAGATTCTGCGGAAGTTGATTTGGATGTGCGTGCACACCGAAATCAATACGTATCCGTCGACAATACCGCATATCGGCCATATTCTAGAACTCGTTGTAACTTTGTGTGTGCTCGTCGTTTCAAAAAAAACTTGCGCCATCGGACTCGTAGCGATACGCTGGTCCTGTGACCTAAGTTTGGTTCGATTCTGAGAACGTTGACAAAATCCCGTATCGTGGGCCCTGTGGCTCTACTTGACGGGCGATTTTGTGATCGGCTCATCAAAATCCAGTTCTGGACATTCTGTTGGGTTCATATCGTCATTCTGGACTTGTTGACACTAAGTTTGACGAATTTGGAGAACCTTGTCTCTGGCATATTTTTCGGTGCAAGACGGGTCCACTAGTGGACCCCGTGTTAACCAGAAACTGCATTTTTGCCCCTGTTTCCAAATTGGACGTATGTAAATGTTTTTCTGAGTATCTCACTCATTCCCGGACTGTTGGAGATATTTGTGACAGCATCCGGGGATATCAGCTCCAATTTTCATTATTGCACTGCTACTTCTATGGCTAGATCGTGTTCGAGTCTTCGCCTGGCTTCCAGGCAAGTATAACTTGCCTTGTTGTACTGTTTAAATTCAATTGTTATTAGTTACATATTTTATTTAATGTTATATAACTGTGCGCGTCCGAAAAAGACTCGGGTGCAGTCAACGAAGGCGTTGACGTTAGGATGTAGAAGCATAAAAAATACGCTAGATAGCTCTACGCAACATGGTGATACAGGACAGCGTAAGCAGGGGACCTCAAGGCCATCAAGAGTGCAACGGAGCTTTTTCGCTGAGCACAGCGTAAAATATGAAGGGACCATCCGCGTAAATGCAGTATGTCCAGGCCGCTTCAGCGTAGACGGGGTGCTTCATCGCCTCCATGGCATAAAACTCATCCGCTTTCAAAGCAGCATTAAAGCGTACGAGGAACGCTTCGTCTTCCCCGAAATGAACCTGTCAAATCACGCAGTGAACCTGACATCTGACTCCTGACAAAAAGTGCTGTACGGCTACCCAGACGACGGCTGGAAAGATGGCAGACCACTCGGGATGCGCCCCACAGTATGATGGCAGATCTCTGTATTTAATGCAGAGGATCTGATTAAATATCACCGAACCGTCATTTACTGACATCCCCTCAGCGGAGACTGCTTTTACGCATACAAGGGGATCCGTTGCCTTGTTTTACACAAGCAGACGTGAACTGTTTACGCTCCGCGGAAGATAAATAGACTGCCACGTCAAAAGCTGCTCTTCGTACAGGGCTCGAGGCACGTCTCTGCACCTAATGCTCAGAACGGTGGCAGGCCTTCAGAACACGCCTCTGCAATTAATGATGATGGCGGATCTCTGCATTTAATGCGAGAGATTTGATTATATCTCCAAAAGCCGTGATTTCGGCTAAAGACGTCCACATCACCTCGGCTTCTACGCCCATTCAGCTTCTGTGACTGCTCGGCCTCTACGACCACTCTGGTGCTTACGCAGCAGCTTCTACGCCCATTCAGCTTCTGTGCCCGTTCGGCTTCTATGCCTCATCAGCTTCTATGCTCGTTCGGTTTCTATGCTCATTCGACCTTCTGTGCTTATTCGGCTTCTATGCCATCAGGCTTCTACGCCTACTCGGCTTCTATGTCTACTTGGCTTCTATGCCATGGTGACAGACATTGGCTTCTACGCCAACCTCTTTTACATGAGGGATACCTACCTACGTGGCTTCTACGCCGTGATTTTCGTAGCAATTATACGCGTTTTGTCCCTTAGTTGGACCCGCGTCACACGCTCATTCAAAAGATCATCTATACGCAGGCATTGGTTATTTTAACCATTGTGTAAAAGGGTGCTGTACTTTCCACTACTCGGTTTCCACACCGATTGAGTGGTCACTGTCACCAAAACTCTGTAAATAGAGACCTCTATCAACAGAGGAAAAAGTGGAGATTTTAAAATCGAACAAGGTCGAACCTCCAAAGAGATCGAACCACGGGTCGAAATATTGGAGATTGAGGAGAGGTCGAAGAGTCTTTGAGAGAGAGAGAAGCATCCAGAGCTCAGGCAAAGAGTAGCGATCGACGATATTGGCAGCGTGCATCCATCCTCTTTTGCCACCTACGAAGCTGCTTTCGTCTTCCACGGCACTTCTTCACCATCGTGTAGTCCAAGGGCTAAAGTGATCGACTGCAGATCAGACACCTATAGCAATCATCTACCCAGATTAAATAAATTGTACTCCCACATCCTTGTATATGATTAAATTGTACAAGTTTGTTTGTAAACCAAAGAAAGCGGGTTTCGTGTAAACCTCGTGTTATATACATTTCGTTCTTTCGTTTAATACCACAAACAAGATGGCGACTCTGCTGGGGAAGTCTTTCTCTTCTGATGAGGAAGCGATTGCTCAACACGATGCGGTATCCGTGGGATCCGTGAAGAAGACACTGGTCGTCCAGTTTGACCAGTCTGCCTACGAAGACATGCTTCGGACGGGGGGTAGCTCTCACTCTCTCTCTGTACAAAACAACAGAAAGCTGCGCAAGGTCTGGATGCCCAAGACATCCTCTACCATTCCTGTGGACTCTCCGATCTCTCCGATCTCTCCGACCAATGAGGTTGTAGCATTGCTCCCTCCGTGCCCTGCACGTAAAATTCAATCTCCTGCTACGCGCGGTACAGACAAAACTTCGGGCAAAGCCTCAGCGCTAACCCAGAAGTATCCACTGCGCTCTACGCGTAGAAACCAGTCTCCCGCCACGCGCGGTACAGACAAAACTTTGGGCAAAGCCTCAGCGCTAACCCAGAAGTATCTACTGCGCTCTACGCGTAAAAACCAGTCTCCTGCTACGCACGGTACAGACAAAACTTCGGGCAAAGCCTCAGCGCTAACCCAGAGGTATCCACTGCGCTCTACGCGTAGAAACCAGTCTCCCGTCCGTGGCGGAATAGACAAAACTTCTGATGATGCTTCAGCGCCAAATCAGAAGTACAAAGCACGCTCCGCGTGTAAGACAACATCTGACCTCTACGGGGAACCAGATGACCCCTGTGATCTCCGCAAGGGAAAACAAGCGGCAAGCTACTTAACTTCTCGGCATTTACGCCAACAAGGGAATAATCTACCCGCCCTCCAAATTACGCGAGAAGCTGATGGCCGCCTGAGGACATCCTCAGCCTTACGCCAACCAGAGCGAAGCTCGAAATTACGCCAGGCGAAGTCCCTAAGCGTACAGAAGGCTCGATTGACGAAAAGATACGCTCCTCGGAGATTATCTGCTACCCAGATGGCCAATCTGTTGTTTACGGGTGGCACAAGGAAGACTATGGTCCCCATCGTCCGTATACCTACCACGGCGAACCGAAGGAACGAGCAATCTTCTTCGTCTTCTTCTGTAAATTCTCCTGACCTATGGGATTATCTAATCCAGAAACGCAAAAACAAGAGTCATAAACGGACTTCAGTTCCCTAAACGGTCAAACGCGGAGAGATCTTATGGGAAGATACGTCGACGTCTAATATCGTCATAACAGGTGGACCACATGAAGATTTCATCTTTATTATTCCACCAACTCACGACGATCAGCATCCAATAATCTTCGGTCGCAGACGGGATACCCCAATCATACAGGAAGAATCTCGCGAGTCTGAGACTGGCAGGATACAAACCCACAGATATAGACCGCAAGCATTAAATATTATGCAAAGTATGGGTTATGATTTGAAGTTGAAACAAGGCCTCAATAATGGAAAAGGTAGACGAACACCGTTGCATGGTAATTCTCACCGTCAAAAAGCTCGTTTGGGTTGGGATATACTGCATCTCTTACAAAACCCAAAACTCCAAAATCTAATCCTATACAACCAGAGGCAACTCCTGCTGAATCAGTTTCTATGGCCGGAGGCCACGACATGTCTGGGGGTAACTCACCTCGACAAAATAAGGCGGCATCCAAGGCTAGGGGCAGAATGTCCTCAAGATTCGAAGATGATGCAACAACGACAATCTTCCCGGAAGATCGTGAAACTCAGGCATCAGGAGCCCTACGACCAAAAGGGACTTTCTCCTTCAAAGAAGATGACATAATTGAAATATTCAATATATTGAGAGAGGAACGCAAGCTTCAGCTACCCAACATCAGATACCCTGAGAGGGCAGGCGGAGTCGATGACCCAGATTATTGCCTCTTCCATCGGTACACCCATCACCCTACAAGGGCCTGCTATGTACTAAAAAGGAGAATTCAGGAATTGATCGACGCCAAGTTCATCACTTTGCATTTATAAACAAGGGAACGATTACTACAGAAAAATACCAGACGATGAGTCCCTAAAAGGTTTTCCCAGTGGATCCTTCAGAAAAAATCACTCTATAGTAAATTTTCCAATCAAAAGTTTGTCATGTTCATATTACCTCTGAATAAACTTTTGGCTATCGACTATCTTCTGATATAGGTTGCCATCTACACTTAACACCCGTACTTAGTCATAAGTACGCCAGTAGTGTTAAGTCCACAAAAAACTGCCATGTCCATATTACCTCTGAGCAGACGTGTACCTCCATCTCCAAAGGAGTCACGATCAAAGTTTGTCATGTTCATATTACCTTTGAATAAACTTTCGGCTATCGACTATCTTCTGATATAGGTTGCCATCTACACTTAACACTCGTACTTAGTCATAAGTACGCCAGTAGTGTTAAGTCCAAAAAAAACTGCCATGTCCATATTATCTCTGAGCAGACGTGTACCTCCATCTCCAAAGGAGTCACGATCAAAGTTTGTCATGTTCATATTACCTCTGAATAAACTTTCGGCTATCGACTATCTTCTGATATAGGTTGCCATCTACACTTAACACCCGTACTTAGTCATAAGTACGCCAGTAGTGTTAAGTCCACAAAAAACTGCCATGTCCATATTACCTCTGAGCAGACGTGTACCTCCATCTCCAAAGGGATCACGATCAAAGTTTGTCATGTTCATATTACATTTGAATAAACTTTCGACTATCAACTATCTTTTGATATAGGTTGCCATCTACACTTAACACCCGTACTTAGTCATAAGTACGCCAGTAGTGTTAAGTCCACAAAAAACTGCCATGTTCATATTACCTCTGAGCAGACGTGTACCTCCATCTCCAAAGGAGTCACAATCAAAGTTTGTCATGTTCATATTACCTCTGAATAAACTTTTGGCTATCGACTATCTTCTGATATAGGTTGCCATCTACACTTAACACCCGTACTTAGTCATAAGTACGCCAGTAGTATTAAGTCCACAAAAAATTGCCATGTCCATATTACCTCTGAGCAGACGTGTACCTCCATTTCCAAAGGAGTCACGATCAAAGTTCGCCATGTCCATATCACCTCTGAGCAGACATAAGCCTCCACCCTTGGTTATCAACCTTCGGCGCAACAAGCAGCCGACTGATGTAAATACAACCAGGAACGGAGTTCCAGATGATAATAAACACCCTCTTTTCCAGTATATCGGCGCTCAGATTCCAAATCAGGAATCCTCTCCCCATGACGATATAGAACCTATAGCGCAAAAATTCTTGAAAGCTATAGATTTCTATCATCCGTACATATGGGAAGTAGCGTCATCGTCCAATGTCGTCGCGACATATGGACCCCATGAGGATTCTATCTTCATTGTTCCACCTGCCCGTAGCAGTCATCATCCAATAGTCTTCGGCCGCATGCGCAACGAATCGACTATACGAGAAGATTCCTTCGATGACGATGCTGGTGAAATATAAGTTCACAGGTACAGCCCACAAGCCTTAAAAATTATGCAAAACATGGGTTACAACTTGAAGCTGAAGCCAGGTCTCAACTATGGGAAAGGCAGACGAATACCGCCGTACGGCAATCCCCACTATCAATAAACTCGTTTTGGGTTAGGGTATGCCGCCTCCATTACGACTTCCAAGTCAGATGAGGACACCTTTTCCCCTTTTTAAGATGGCTCATCGCCCTCCAACTCATCTCACGCTCTCGAGCAAACATTACCAGTAAATATGGTAGTGACGGATCCCTTCGAATCAGACGAACAAGAATCCAAACTATTTGAGAATGACGCTTGGGCTCAGCAAATGGATACACAGTGGGAATTTTGCTTCGAGCCGAGAGAACCTCCTACCAAAGATGAAGTTATCCAGATTGATGTTGGGGATGAACTTTCACCAAAGCAGATATTTATCAGTAACAATCTTTCCCCAGCTGAAAGGGAAGAAGTCATTCAACTGATAAAAGAATACATCGACGTCTTTGTGTGGAATTATAAGGATATGCCAGGACTTGATCCAAAGGTGGCGACTCATAAACTCAACATATTGCCCAATTCAAAGCCTGTAAAGCAGCACAAATGCCGATTCCGCCCGGATATGATGGACGCCATTGAAGCTTAAGTCAAGAAGTTGATAGCCTGCGGTTTCATCCGGGAGGAACAACATCCCGACTGGGTCGCCAATGTTGTCCCAGTCATAAAGAAGAATGGGAAACTACGAGTCTGCATCGATTACCGAGATCTGAACGCAGCCTGCCCCAAGGACGAGTTTTCTCTTCCCATCACAGACGTCATGATTGACAATACCTGCGGTTTCGAACGTATGTCTTTCATGGACGGATTCTCAGGATACAATCAAATCAAGATGCATCCTGAAGATGAAAAGCATACTGCCTTCCGGACACCACTGGGGGTATATTGCTATATGGTCATGCCCTTCGGGCTGAAGAACGCCGGAGCTACTTACCAATGAGCCATGAGTAACATATTCCATAAGCATTTACGCAAGACAGTGGAATGTTACGTAGACGATATAGCTATCAAAAGCCACCTCAGGGTCAATCACATCCAAGACTTGAAGACGGTATTTGAGCTGATGCGCCAACATTAACTCAAAATGAATCCTACAAAGTCCTTTCTGGGTGTATCTAGTGGCAAATTTCTGGGATTTGTCATTACCGCCAAAGGCATTCAAGTGGACACTGATAAAGTCAAGGCCATCTTGGAATGCGACCACCCCGTAATCTGAGGGAACTCAGGGGATTTCAAGGCCGTCTGGCCTATATTCGGAGATTCATATCCAACCTCTCTGGAAGATGTCAGCCTTTTTCTCGCCTCATGAAGAAAGGTATATCCTTCGTATGGGACGAAGCCTGTCAGCAAGCGTTCGGGGATATCAAGCGCTACCTCACTAGTCCGCCAGTTCTGGTGCCTCCCGTTGTAGGAAGACCATTCTTCCTGTACGTTCGAGCGATGGACCATTCTCTGGGAGCTCTTCTCGCGCAGAATAACGATGCGGGACATGAACATGCTATCTACTATCTAAGTAGAATGATGATCGGAGCTGAGCACCGGTACAGTCCAGTAGAAAAAGAATGTTTGGCTCTGATGTTCGCTATCTAGAAGATGCGGTACTATGTCACCGGCCAGACTATTCACATCATCTCCAAGATCAATCCTCTTGGGTATTGATGAACAAGCCAAGTGTTCTTAACTCCCGACTCGCAACTTGGGCGATGTTATTGACACCATATGACATGGTATACGTCCCTCAGAAGTCCATCAAAGGCCAAGCATTGGCTGATTTCCTAGCTGCTCATCCGATCTCGAAGGCCTCCAAATTATACGAGGACATTCTCGACGAAGTTGCAGAATGTAGTTCTGTAATGGAAAGTGACGCATGGCAACTGTTCTTCGACGGCGCCTCCAGGACTGGTCCCAAAGGAAACGTGGTTTCAGGGGTAGGAATTGTCCTGGTTACTCCCGATAAATTCGTCATCTATCGAGCATACTCTCTTAACGAGCCCTGTTCCAACAATGTGGCGGAGTACAATGCTCGACTAATCAGGCTCCAAGTCGCTAAAGAGCTGGGGGTCGAATCTCTGGAAGCTTTTGGTGATTCTCTGCTTATCGTCAATCAAGTCAGAGAAATATATGAAGTTCGGAATCCAGACCTCATCCCCTATCACCAAGCAACGGTCGAGATAGCCGTGACATTCGAGGGGTTCTTCCTAGAGCATGTACCTCGATCTCAGAATCTGGAAGCCGATGCCCTAGCCAGTCTAGCTGCAGATTTAGCTACTCTTATAAGAAGGCAGAATTCGGTAATCCTTCTTATCAGAGATCTATTTTGCGTGAAGAACAACGCTCACATCGAACACAGTTACGCTGTAAACACCGATCCTCCTACGAGAGATTGGAGAAGTCCCTTTATAGATTTCGTGGCATACGGAATCTTGCCGGAGGACCCTAAAGAAGCAGCATCCGTCAAAAGACGATCATTACGCTTCTATTTCAATGCATCTTCATAATGCCTATATCGCCGGACCTACGACGGACTGCTATTGAGATGTCTCTCTAATGACGAAGCACAACAGATTATCCGCGAAGCTCACGATGGCGTATGCGGGGCGCATCAACCCGGTCCTAAGCTACAGGATCGTATCAGGAGAATGGGTTATTACTGGCCCACTATGATCGCAGACGCAATCAAGTATGCCAAATGATGCAGGGCCTGTCAGGTTCATGCAGACTTTATACATCAGCCGTCTGAACATCTACATCCTACGGTTGTATCCTGGCCTTTTGAAGCATGGGGTATGGACATCATTGGTCCTATTCACCCGTATTCTTCCAGAGGTCACCGGTTCATACTGGCCATCACGGATTACTTCTCCAAATGGGCAGAGGCGATCCCTCTCGCTGAGGTAAAAATATCTAATGTGATCAGCTTCATCAAGCATCACATCATTTATCGCTTTGGGATTCCCCGAAGGATAATCCATGACAATGGGCCTCAGTTCATCAGCCAAGCGTTTTATCGATTTTGCGATAAAAATCGGATACAAAATATCGCCTCTACGGCGTATTATCCAGCTGCTAATGGTTTGGCGGAAGCCTTCAACAAAACCATTATCAAACTCTTGAAGAAGTTCGTCTCTTCGAATAAGAGAGATTGGAACGAGAAGCTGGGAGAATGTCTCTGGGCATACCGCACAACGGTCCGAGCACCAACAGGTTGTACACCATTCTCACTGGTCTATGGGAGCGAAGCAGTTCTTCCCATCGAAATTTAAATCCCGTCACTCAGGATAGCAGTCGCTAATGAGTTAACTCGGGAAAAGAATGACCTTTTAAGGCTTCAGAAGCTAGAAGGATTAGACGAGAAACGCCTTCAAGCTCAACAGAGCATCGCGTTCTATCAAGCGCGCATTTCCAGAGCTTTTAATCAAAAAGTAAAGGAAAGAGTGTTCAAAGTTGGTGAGCTAGTCTTAGCTATAAGAAGGCCAATGATTCTTACTCACAGGAGCAAGGGCAAATTTTAGCCCAAATGGGAAGGCCCTTACGTGATCGAGACAACGTTCTCAAACGGCACTTACAGGTTAGCCCAGCCTAATAGAGACCTACTAATGGCTCCTATCAACGGCAAATTCCTGAAAAGGTACTACGCTTAACCTCCTCTGCTCAAATGGAATAAGGCAAAAATCTCATTCTGGCAAAACTACTTCCAAAAATGAAACTAGTTGGGCCATATTCTATCATGTCCATATGACCTCTGAATAGATACGTCCTGCTAAAATTTACCGAGAGTCTATCACGTCCATACTACCTCTGATATCACTCTCACCCAAACTCGTCATTTATATTCCGAAATGATGGGTCCACAAAGTCAGATGAAGAGCCTCTTTATTATTCCCTAAAAAAGAGCGGAAGTACATTGAAAAGCAAAAGCAAAAGTACATTATGAAGGGGGAGCGGTCAAATCGCGAATCTGCTGCCCCAGTCTGGCCATCTTCGCATTCCTGGAGTCCAAAACGGCAGCTCGAGCTCGCTCCCATCTCGTCTCCTCATCATTCAAGCCAGATAAATCAGACAGAGAATGTGTTAGAGCAGCGTGCATGGCACTCATATGTGCCAAGTTCTGTTGAGCCTCTTCTATCTGGCTCTGTAACACATGCACACCTGCGGCTGAAGCACGAGACCACTCCTTCGCTAAAGTAAGCTCAGCCTCCAACTTGCGGACCCTCGCTTCATTTTTCTCATGTTCAGCTTTACTCTTGGCCAACTGGGGAACAACACACTCTAAGAGGGTGTGCTCGTCACTCATCTCCTGCTGTCGCATCTCGAGGGACCTGCTCAGAGCTTCCAACTCTCCCAGCCTTGCAGTCAGCGAGTCATATTCATCCTGGACCAGATCGTCAACACTATCTTGGGATAGCTGCGAGTATTCGTTAATGGGTTGCTCCAAACCATTAACTACCTCCGCTAGGGCGTCAGCTAAACCAGTATCGCCAAGGTCCCTGATCGCCTCTATCGAAAACCGAGAGGACTTCTTCAGACGCTCAAAGTTCAGATTCTTCTCCAACACCATTGATGTCAGCGTTTTCAAAGTGTTGTAGAAGATACTGGTATATTGCTCGGTCAGCGCAGCTAGGCCCGAATGCACGCTGGGAGTGGCTGCAATATTGTCGAGCCACGCTCCAGAGGCGACCGCAATCGACGGGGCCACAGTCCTCGTCTCAACAGGGGGTGCGACAAAAGAGGAAGTGCCAACACCAGACGAAGTAACAAGCATACTCGAAGGAGGCATTGTCGTAACGACAGGGTCGTCCTCTTGAGGTATCGAAACCTCGTCGGCAGGCGAGCCGGCACCCGAAGATGCTTCCTCTTCAAAATTAGGCGCCTCCGTATCAACGCCAGGACCTGACACGGAGCCGAAGGGCGCATATACATTGCCCTCCCCGAAGAGGTCGTCCCCTGAGAAGAAGACAAGAGGAAGTTAATGTCAACATGAATTTAATTTTCCTAAAGAAGAGGCACGAAAAGACGATAGTGATGCTAGCCAAGCTGTCATACCTGGAGATGGGGGCCTGCTAACTGACGCTGGCAAATACTCTTCCAGGTCTTCGCCGAGATCCACTTGAGGCTCATCAACTGGAATCTCGCTAGAAGCGCTGACGGGCACGGCAGGGGCCTCTCCCAATGCTGATCCGGGCAAAGGTATATGGAATCTTATAACCAGCCTCGAAGGCGACTTCGTTCCACTACCTGAAGTAGTAGCAGCGGTAGCAGCCTCCAGCTGAGATTCTCCGGCGCCATCGGCCGAAACTGTAGAAGGTTACTCTCTAAAGGACGAGGAATCCCCAATCAAAGAATTATCCCCGACATAGAGAGAAGCAGGCTCACTTCCAGGAGCCTCAATGCCAGGAATCTGGAGAGGATGAGTAACCATCCTCTTCGTCCTCTTACGAGGGAAAGCCTCCTTCAGAGCGGGAGCCCTTCGTTTCCAGGAGACTACCAACGCACCTGCAGGCGGAGGTATTTTACCCCTCGGTACCGATACGAGAGGCACATCCGGAGTAGCGGACTCTCACCCTAGTCAGAAGAAATCGAGGGGACTTCGACCCTTTCCCCAGGCTTGGAAGAGGGCACCCTAAAGCTTCCACCCATATCAAAATTGTGATGGGAGGTGTTCGTTGCCACATAGAACTGGGCATACGAATGCAGGATGCACAGCTCCGTGGAGGGTACGACGAAGGGCACAGTAAAAATTGCCCCGGTGCAGCCCATGATAAAATATCGACATCCCCTCGCTCCATCGATGAGTCCACGTCTGGACCTGAAGCTGGTGACGGCGTTGCCCACATGCAACTAATCATACCCAAACTGCCTGGCAAACCGACTAGGCAGGTAGGGTTCAAAGAAGCAGTAATCTTCACTTCTGTACAGCAGGTAGGAAGGTCTAATACAGACCAGCCAATTGAAGGCTTCAGAAGAAAGAGTGGTCTTATATCTACCTAAGTCCTCAAGCCTAATCCCCGATTGGTTGCGATGAACAGAGGGGATAGTGCAAAGGAGCTTCCAGCTGTGACCGCAATGCAGCACCCGCCGACAGTCTAAAACTGTGAGCACATTCTAAGAGGATTTCTTGTAATTCAGCAAGAAACTCCCCACAAGCTACTGCCAAAACCGGGAGACATCACCCGAGGGTTATATAGAATTAACCATCCCATCAAATACAGGTATGGTAATTCCACCCGGGGAAAGCTTTCACGCCGAGCTTTATCAGTGAGCAGCGCCTCAGTCATCGCCCTCAGGCCAGCTTGTATACGGCACACCATGGCAGGGAGCAAACCCAGTCTCGCCCCAAATACCAGACGCACTGTAGGCCACAAGGTGTTGCGGTGAATACGATCCGCAGATGCGATGCCGGGTACCACCAGTCGTCGCAGCCATATAGAAAGGAAGCCAGCCAGTTGAGCTTCCTTGGATAGAGCCCTGCGGTAATGCCTCAGATAGCTGTAGGACTTAGTACCTGCAGGATATCTTCCTATCCCTTCGACGAGGATCTGATCCGGAGCCCTAGCATCCTCCAGGAGATCGTCGACTTCCTGAGCAGTCAACACGCTCAGAGGATTCACAGGCTCATCCTTGACTTCCAAGACTTTCTCCGGCTGAGCAGCCCTAGCCCGGTGAAAAAAGAGGTAGGACGTCCATTTACTGGTGTGAGCCAAATCTGAAGGCTCAGCATAGAAGGCGGTGCAAGCAAGGTAGTGGCACATCAGCTCCTGATACACTTCCAATACCCGAGGGTCTGAATCTTCCAACTCCCGGTTCGTGGGAACATAGTCTTCATACGGAGTATCCCCCATCGGCAGTCTCGAGATCTCTGCCATCTCATGAAGGGCCAATCCCAACTCCCCCAACGGAGTGGCGAAAGTCCCGGTGAGCGGAATGTATCGCTCCATCAGTGCCAAAAATAGGTTAGGGTTAGGAGGTAACCCAACGCTGGTGGCACTCACAGCTGCCAACATACCGATGTTCTCTAACTCGATCCGAAAATGCTCCAAGGCCCAATCAAGTAAGCGAGCCCATCGAAGATTTGTTGGGGTCATCCACCCATTGCATCGAGGATTTGCCTTGGGGTATACTCCTCCGCGCCCCATGAAATTATTGCAAAAGGTCGGCAATTGCACCGACTGGAGCACCAAGCTGTCTTCACTCGGGACACTGCCCGGGTACAATCTCCTGAACGACGTTACATGACCGGAAGGGCGGCTGACAAATAGGCCAGATCCTTTTTGGTAGAAGATCTTCCCCGGCCTACCGTGAAGATCGGGAGTCAGCGTCCACGACATCTTCCTGGGATGAGTAGCATGAAAGAATGCCGAGATGGGATAATCTCTCGGCATCTTGGGCAGACTCGAGACCAACTTCCCGGCAGGGAAAACCCAGAGTTCTTTCTTTGGCTTCGTCTGGGACTGCTTATCAATTATGTCCCCGAAAAGAAAGGCCGGCTTTATATACTGGTCCCCGTCTACATACGTCAAGGGCTCTCCATTAATCATGTTCAGCAGCGTTCGCTCGCCCTGAGCCGATATCAAGATTTCCCTTCCTTTGGGATATTGGGGCCCGGAGATAGGAAATACCACATGGGACAGATCCTCCAGATAGTTGGAGTGCAGCAGCCCGGCGGCAGAACCCATCACCTCGGCTAGCGGAGACTCGCCCAAGTTAACTGCAAGGGTACAAGAAAAACACGTCAGTTTTATAGTAGACGTTACAATATCGCAGCACATGCCAAGAGGCAACGGTCTGAGCTCTACGCCAAGACTGTACAAACTTGATCGTTTACGCCGGAATTGTCATCCAGAAGCGTAAAATTCAAGTCGGCAGTATACTGTCTGTGCTTTACGCCAGACTGCCAAGGTTCGAGCTATTACGCCAGAATTTTCATCCACAAGCGTAAAAAGTCAAAATTTTACAGTATACACCAGAATTTTCGGCAGTCAAAGCTTTTACGCTCAACTGCAAAAAATCTAGAGTTTTTACGCTGACACATTAGAAATGTGGACGTAAAAGATAAAACGTCTCCGTGCGTCATCTTCCTCAAAGAGGCTATCAGCACAGAAGACGACCTAGCACGATCACTTTCAACGTATGCGAAAGATTTTTTAGTCGTTCTCATTCGTCCCAAAAGCTCTACCTTTCAGGCCGGGTGCACTGCTCGTCGGCGGGATGCTCAGCTCAGAATGGGGTTCGCCCTGTCCAACCGGAGGCACTCCTGCTTGGGCAGAAGAACGAGAAGAGGAATCAATCTTCTTTCCCTTAGAGGAGGAGGATTGCTTAGAGGCCATTACTGGAAACTTTGAAGACTCAGAGAAGACTCGGAGAAGAGCTCGAACAGTCGGAGGCTTTCTTTCGCAGAAGACGGATGAAAAGTTTTTCTCTCAGAAAACTTGGGATATATATAGAGTTCGGATGGACTCCTCGGACCCCATCTCCTAATTAATATTTGGTTATGATTGGGTCCTACGTTAGCCTATTATTCAGAGAAGGCGGACAGTCAGCAAATTTGAAAAGTTTTTCGCGCAAAACAGGTCAGCGGTTCCTACGCTAAGGAGCTTTCTACGCTCGACAGCAACAGATCTACGGTTTTTTCGCTCGTAAGCTATAAGTCTATGGTTTTTACGCCCGGATGCCTTTGTGCTCGGTAGCTTTTATGCTCGAGAGGCTACAATCCTACGACTTCATGCCAGCAGATACCAAATCAATGATCTCACGCTCGGTGACGCCTAGTTTACGCTCAAAAGCAACAGATCTGCGACTTCACGCTCGGAAACATTTTCTTTTCAGAAGCTACAAATCTACAGTTCTATGCTAAGGAGCTTTCTACGCTCGACATCTACGAATCTACGGCTTTACGTTCGACGGCTACAAGTCAGGTTTTACACCCAGATGCCTTTGTGCTCAGTAGCTTTTATGCTCGAGAGGCTACAAACCTATGACTTCACGCTCAGGAACTATAAGTCTATGATTTCACGCTCGATGGTGTTTAGTTTATGCTCAGAAGCTGCAGACTAATGATTTCATGCTCCACGACTTCCCGTACATCTGAAGGATACGCCGGACAAATTACACGTACATCGAACGGTTTGCAAAGTGGTCAATTGCAAAGAGTTCACACAGAAGATACTCGTTCTTGACCTCAAGATATCCCAAGTACCCAAAGCATACAGAGTTCAACATTGAAAAACTACTCTTCTTCATGGGTCGATTCGAAGTTCATCCAGACTCCAGTCTGAATATTTTATCTATCAAGATGGCAACTCAGTTTGACAGCCATTTCTTGACCCTGTTCTAAGGGATTTTCGAGAAATCATTCTTGAAGATGATGTCTGAACAAAGAAATTCTGTTCATCAGAAGCAACAGTTCAGAATTCTACGCGGTTCCTCACTCCTAAAACAGCAGGACAGTTCGAACACTTGAATGCTAAAGCGGCTTTCTACGCATCTCTAGTCATGCGTAAAAGACTTGACAGGACCTAGCACTCTTTCTAAACAGAGTCGGCGTAAAGAATCAGATGTGTCGAAGCTACACATATTCAGACTTCACAGCAACGTATGGCAAGATGATCATATGCACGGAAGAAAGACGATTTTATTAAAAAGAAAAATTATGATTACAAATGAGAAAAATCCAATCTACAAGGGTTTTTCTTTATTTTTTTGATTACATATGAGAGAAATGCCGTCTGCCAAAGACTTCCCCATCGTCGGCTGAAGATCGCGCCCGGAATCTGTTCTGACAGGTTCTTGTACGGACGCCAATTCTTCATCTCTCCTCCAGCAGTTGGTCGATTTCCACAACCGACTAGAATGGTGAATGGAGGGAGAGTACGAACTGGGCCTGCTTAAATTAAGCAGATCCCATGCTCCGTGTACCATGACAGATTGAGTTGAGGTATTTCACCCAACTCAATACCCGAGATCAGAGCTAGTTGTTGCTCTCATCCCCGGAGGTAACGGGAGAAGGCGCCACTTGCAAGCGCCATGGTGGAAAATGATTCTTCCTATCTCCCGAAGAACCACCATACAAAGTTGCTGATTATCCCGAGCAAGGGAGGCTATGATATCCTTCCATAATCCATCGTTGCAGATGACACTTGCTCGAAGATGCCGTCTTTTTCGGCTCCTTACATGCAGGAAGAACATGGTCTTCTTCTTCCTCAGATCGACCCGACAGACTTCGGCGATCATCCTTGCGTGGCGAAAGGAATGCGGGAAGAACAGGTTAAACTCCTCAGCCTTTTATAGGCGAGAGAGGTCACACCGGTCCCCAATAAATCTGCCATAAAGTCAGCATCGACCGTTTTAACGCTCCATTCAGAAACGTTTCGAGTTACGAGGAGCGGTTCATGCTTCATTCAAAGCGTTCCAAATTCTGAGGAAATTTGAAAGCTTTGAAGGGGGTCTTGTAGAAGCATAAAAAATATGCTGGATAGCTCTACGCAACATGGTGATGCAGGGCAGCGTAAGCAGGGGACCTCAAGGCCATCAAGGGTGCAACGGAGCTTTTTTGCTGAGCACAGCGTAAAATATGAAGGGACCATCAGCGTAAATACAGTATGTCCAGGCCGCTTCAGCGTAGACGGGGTGCTTCATCGCCTCCATAGCGGAAAACTCATCCGCTTTCAAAGCAGCATTAAAGCGTACGAGGAACGCTTCATCTTCCCCCAAATTAACCTGTCAAATCACGCAGTGAACCTGACATCTGACTTCTGACAAAAAGTGCTGCATGACTATCCAGACGACGGCTGGAAAGATGGCAGACCACTCGGGATGCGCCCACAGTATGATGGCGGATATCTGCATTTAATGCAGAGGATTTGATTAAATATCACCGAACCGTCATTTACTGACATCCCCTCAGCGGAGACTACTTTTACGCATACAAGGGGATCCGCTGCCTTGTTTTACACAGGCAGACGTGAACTGTTTACGCTCCGCGGAAGACAAACATACTGCCACGTTAAAAGTTGCTCTTCGTAAAGGGCTCGAGGCACGTCTCTGCACCTAATGATCAGAACGATGGCAGGCCTTTAGAATACGCCTCTGTAATTAATGATGATGGCAGATCTCTGTATTTAATGCGAGAGATTTGATTATATCTCCAAGAGCCATAATTTTGGCTAAAGACGTCCACATCACCTCGGCTTCTACGCCCATTCAGCTTCTGTGACTGCTTGGCCTCTACGACAACTCTGGCACGTTACGCAGCAGATTCTACGCCCATTCAGCTTCTGTGCCCGCTCGGCTTCTACGCCTCATCAGCTTCTATGCTCGCTCGACTTCTATGCTCATTCAGCCTTCTGTGCTTATTCGGCTTCTATGCCATCAGGCTTCTACGCCTACTCGGCTTCTATGCCTACTTGGCTTCTACGCCATGGTGACAGACATTGGCTTCTACGCCAGCCTCTTTTACACGAGGGATACCTACCTACGTGGCTTCTACGCCGTGATCTTCGTAGCGGTTATACGCGTTTTGTCCCTTAGTTGGACCCGCGCCACACATTCATTCAAAAGATCATCTATACGCAGGCATTGGTTATTTTAACCGTTGTGTAAAAGGGTGTTGTACTTTCCACTACTCAGTTTCCACACCGATTGAGTGGTCACTGTCACCAAAACTCTATAAATAGAGACCTCTATCAACAGAGGAAAAGGTGGATATTTTAAAATCGAACAAGGTCGAACCTCCAAAGAGATCGAACCACGGGTCAAAACATTGGAGATTGAGGAGAGGTCGAAGAGTCTTTGAGAGAGAGAGAAGCATCCAGAGCTCAGGCAAAGAGTAGCGATCAACGATATTGGCAGCGTGCATCCATCCTCTTTCGCCACCTACGAAGCTGCTTTCCGTCTTCCACGGCACTTCTTCACCATCGTGTAGTCCAAGGGCTAAAGTGATCGACTACAGATCAGACACTATAGCAATCATCTACCCAGATTAAATAAATTATACTCCCACATCCTCGTATAGGATCAAATTGTACAAGTTTGTTTGTAAACCAAAGAAAGCGGGTTTCGTGTAAACTTCGTGTTATATACATTTTGTTCTTTCGTTTAATACCACAAACAGTCAACGAAGGCGTTGACGTTAGGACTTGTGTCTGAACTAGTGTCTAGTGGACCCACCTAAAGTTATGGAGTTATTGTTATGACTTCCCAGGCCTTGACACGTATCATCACACATCATAGAGTAAGTTTATGTAGGGACGCGTGCTTCATGACTGACTGGCCATCAGTATGAGCAGCACGTGTGACGGCATTTAACTTAGTTGTTTATTTCTATAGAGACTTGCATTATAGTACGAGATGTCAACATCGTATTCATGACATGTATATTGGCATTGGGCGGGGAGGATGACTAGTAGGCGTATGGGGCACCCACCTCCTTTATACAGATACCGCGCTCCGTGGAGTGATACAGACGTATATATATATATATATTGCAGATACCTCGTTCTTCAGAAATATGGATGTACAGATACCACGCTCTTCGGAGCTGGACGTTATTATATTGCACAGTGCCCTAAGATGGGGGCATATGTGTCATATACTAGCCAGTCACGACGATTGGTGAATTACGTCAGCATATGTCTAGCCTACACTTCTCATACACACTAAGTTGTCCTCAAATTGCATTTCACTTAGCTGGTTAGTTCACCCTCAAGTTTTTACAGTATTTACTTTATGGCATGTATTTTTGTATTTTGTTACGTCCCTCTGAGGACCTGGTTCCCTTCCAGGTTATTTGTCAGTTTGCAGGATACTTGATCTAGTGGAGTGTAGACATCATTGCAGGTATCTTTACATTTCCAGCTATTACAGTCATGTACTACTTACCATTTTGATTCTGCTTTTATAGCCTAGTGTTTATAGACCTATATTGTTCTTTTGGTCTATTCGAACGAATGTATTATTGGACTGCAGACTGTTGATGTGTATCATTCTTTCTTGAGATTATTCACTATGGATTGAGATTTAGTTTTTAGTTATGCATGTTAGAAATAGATTAATTATTGGATCACTGGACCATGGACAGCGTAAGTGCATTTCGTCGGGTCCATTAAATTGGAAAGCCTTACGGAGTCGTACCAGCTAGCCATTGCCACGTGTCTGGTTCCATAGATTTTAGGACTGGGGCGTGATATAGTTTTATTGGTGGCCCATGCAGGTCAGAGCATATCGTTTCGGCTACGTTACTATGCCGAAGGAGCCTGCAACTTAGGATTAATGTTGAATAAGATCTCAATCCATAACTGATTTTAAAACTCCTCTTGTATTCAATTGTCGCCCTTGGACTTCATTACTGTATTCGTTCATTTACCGCCGATATCATTATTATTGTTTCTCATCTTCCTTATTTCGGGAAGATGAATGCTCGCGTACGGTGATTTCCTCCAGGAGCAGATCCTCGTTAAGACAAAGAAGGCATAATTGATAGGACGTTTGAGTAGATGGTTAACCATGGTAGAGAAGGTTGATAAGTTCTTTCTTATTACTAGAGATAGTATAGACTTGGCCTAAGAATTAGACATATAAGTAGAGACTTATAAACTAGACCCTTACTTAAGGTAGTCGTGACCTATCAGTATTAGAAGCTAGAAGGGTTGTTTGATTCTAAGACTCTAGAATAATTTGAGGAAGACATGGCTAGATACTAGGGTTAGTTGTAGCCTCATGATAATGATACAAGAAAGTAGTTGTAGTCTTATGGTAGTGATACAAGGAACGACATTATGAACTTGACCATACAGAATGCTAGACTCACATCTAGAAGAAGATCATCGAATACTAATGAAAGTTGGGTATGAAATAGCACTTTAGGTAGCAAACCAAAGTGGTTACCCCCTAGTTACCTTGTGACTTACCATATCTGACCTAGAAATTCTTCCACCCTTTATACAATAATGATTACGACTAAGCTAAAATAGATAGGTAGATTGCTAGACACAGATTGATAGACCCAACATTGGATAAAGAGGTAGCTGAGTACTACAGGTAGCTTTCAAATTAGATTAGATGTAGTTGACTTATTTAGGTTGTCAGTGACTATTAGTCTCGTGTTTTTAACTTTGATAATTCGATTAGTTAAGCTAGTATCTAGAATAGAACAATTAGACGGAAGGTAAGAGTATCGACAGATGTTAGCCTTGAGTTGGATATCGTAAACTACCTATAATAAACGACCAGTTATAAACCAGATGGTACCCATATAGTTTGGATGAAGGGTATGCATGGAGTAAACTAGGAGAAACCTCAGGTTGGAGGTAAAAGGGTAGAGTGGCAACAAGATGAGATTCATGACAAGTACCTGACCTTGAGTTTTTTTTTTAATTTAGAAAAGTACCTGAACCGGAGACAAGGATATTGTCTTGAGATGATGACAAACTTTGAGATTGAGCTACAGTACCATCCGAGGAAAATCCAACATAGTAGCTGACGCATTGAGCGGGAAAACCCTGACATTATTTTGATTACCAGCAACATCAGTTGGAAGATCTAGAGCAGTTAGGTATAGAGGTCATTATTGCCCGGAGCAGACGGCCAGTTGTCAAGTTAGCAGGTACAATTGACATTGGTTGAGAAGATCAAGGCTGCCTTGCCAACAGATGCCAGATTCCAAAGACTTTAACAGAGGACAGAGGTCAGGATGCAGACATGATTACGCATACACGAGGATAGACTTTGAGATGTGGAGATCGTCTCTATATTCCGAACGGAGAACTTCATCAGGAGCTGATATCGGAGGCGCACAGTTCAACATGCTCTATTCATCCAGGAGGCATAAGATGTACAGAGATTTTAGGCAGTACTAATGGTAGTATAGAATGGAGAGGGAGATAGCCGATTGTGGCAAAGTGCCTGGTGTGTCAGCAGGTCAAGGCTGAGCATCAGAGGTCTGCAGGTTTACTTAAATCCACTTCCGATACCTGAGTAAAAATAGGACCACATCACTATGGACTTCATTACGGGCTTTCCGAGGAGTCTCAGTGGTCGCAATGCGGTATGGACGATCGTGGATCGACCTACGAAGTTTGCTCCCTCTTTACCTTTCAGAGTTCGACAATCTATAGAGGTCTTAATAGATATATATATGAGGGAGATCGTGCGACCGCATGGAATGCCAGTCGGTATAGTATCTGACAGGGATATGAGGTTCATATCTTACCTTTAACGGAGCTTAGAGTAGAAAATAAGATCATTATATTAGAAGGATATGAAGGTGTCTAGGAAACAAAGGATAAGAAATATATATTGGAGTCACGTAACCCGATGACAATTTTTTTTATATATAGACTGGAGGGATAATACTTATAGTATTGTAATGCTTTTGGAGTTTCGAGGATTTAGCACAGGTAGAAATTGTCGATCAACCTCGAAGTGCTACGATTTCAAGGAACAAAATATAGGTCTAGATCACACGCTGACTCATTGGCCAATCGGTAGATGATTACCACTAGACTCTTAGATTATATATTGACACGTGAGTTTGGGGTGTAAAAGGAAGATATAAGTCTGACAGGAATGGCAGCTGAATATTATGGATTACACATAAACTGCTTAGGAATAGAGATTTAGACTTTCGACTAATAGTACATGAGCTTGCTGAACCAAATCCTTAGTAGTAGGTGGTGTCATTAGAACCTCTATCCAATTTGCCCTGGCCAATGAATTTTAGGAATCGTATTCCGGTTATTGTAATTATTATATTTTATTCTAGGGTATTTAGAAGGGTTGAATAGATATTCATTACATAATTCCTATGTATTCTTGGTACTATGTAATGAGTAGAGGCTTATGTTGTATCTTGTTACATATACTTCTCCCAGGAATTGTTTGAGTTGAACTTCCAGACTAGATATGACTAACTAGCAAGATTAGACTTGTTGCTGCTAAAGGCAATTGTAAGAAGTTAAGTCACCTGATTCCATTGTGGATACTATAGGATGATGACGTTATACCTAGGAAGGAATGTTGAGATATTAAACGTCCTACTTGTAGAAGAAGGTTAGGACAGTGTTCGAGGTACGGATCGAACAAACATCAGGCTCAAGAGTATTCCCAGTATGTCAATAGAGCCCAACAGATAGTGCAAATGCCAACTCCACCGGTCCTAGATATGTCCGTAGCATTGCTAGATAATTTGTGGTTTAGTATGTGTTTATTTTAATTTCGAGGACAAAATTCTTATAAGTTGGGTAGATTGTAACCCCCTCGACCAAATTTTAGGTCTACTTAACTTAGATCAAGAGACTAGGGTTAGTTTGAAGCCAATTGGAATTTAAATCATATTATTTTCGTTTATTGTGCAATATTCGTAACACCTTGTGCACCTTACCGTTGCTTCGATATTTGGAGCACTACACTAGCATTTGCTTTCCAACAAATTTTACACACTTTTTCTAGTCATGCCAGCCTCCTATTCTAACCCTTGTGTAACTCATAAATATCCTCCCTTATGCTTTATTTTAGTCGCACAATATTTGTTACAAACGTCTGTTCTCAAATTCTAATAAATTCAACTTTGCATCCTTGTCTGTTCCAATCGAAATTGGAGACACAACTTCGACCCATTTTGTACAACCCAATTATTGACAATATTTTATTCTGAGTCTTCTACGTCCATGGCACTTGTGTCCCATCTAATTTTAATTCTATGTACTTCCAATGAATTAAAGAACGTCTTGTGCATTAATTTTAATTAAATTAATGTAATAACCCAACTTAACCCTAATTTAATCCAATACCCTATTAATTAAGCCCTTGCAAAGTACACAATACTCCCTCACCCTACAAAACACCAATTCCCCCACCAATTTTTCTATCATTTCATATATTTGTGCAAATACCCCAAATTTAAGGGGCTTATTTGCAAATATTGCATTAGGTGTCATCACCTCATTGGCCCAAGCCAATGAAGAAGCCACCCTCAACTCATTGACTAGTCAACCTTACTCCTCTCTCTCCTTTGTATGTATATTTCTCTATGATGAATCTGAGCCACCCATTCAAATGGGGACTCATCATCACCACACACCACCATCACACATCCCTATAAAATGCCTCTTCCTACACATTTTCCAAGCATGCCCTAATCCCAATACATTGAAACCCCCCCACCTTCTCTCTCCTCCCTCTCCCTACATTACCAACCGAACCTCTCCTCCATTCTTTCCTTTTCTCCTGTTCTTCTTCTTCTTCTTCTTTTTCTTCTTCACTTCTTCTTTTTTTACATAGTCACCACCTTCAGCTTCTTCGGCAACCGGAGCACCCAATGGCCGAAGCCGACCTGGCCGATTTCTGTCGGAGCTCTGCCGCGTCAACGACTGTACTGACCCACATATACTCATTCGCTCCAGCATCACCACCTCCACCTCTTCTTCCTCCCCAGTTCCTTCCTCCCTCCTCGTCATCACCACAACCACCCTCGTCGTCCCCGACTCCTCACCTCCTCCCTACAGCCGAACAACCCACGACCTCCACCGCCTTCATCTTTTTCTTCTCTGATCCATCCCGCCCGAGCACCCTGAGCACCGAACAATGACTTCTCCTCCCCGAGCCACCCCGACTTCATACTATATTTTCTTCCCTGACTCCTCTCTGCCGAGAAGTTCTCCACCGAGCCATCTCCGACTTCCCCATGACTTCCTCTGCCGACTGCAATCACCACCGCCACCAGTATCATCGCCCGAGCCACCGCCACCAGTATCATAATCACCATCGCCACAAGTATCATCATTACAACTCGCTATCACCCTCACCCCCACGATGCCCCGGCCATTACCACCATCGTCGACCTCTCCACGAGGAGTAGCAGCCACCGCCACCCACTATTGTGAATGCTGCTGCCATTGTTGCTACTGTTGCTGAGTTTGGCCGGAGCGGACCACCGAGCATCGCCTCGACGCCGGCGAGCCACCCTCACCCCCACGGTCGAGCCATCGCCACCAGCAGGCCACCACCGATGCGGCGACTATGAACGCTGCTGCCGCTGCTATTCTTCTTCTTTTTCTCCAAATCAGCATTTTGCGAGCCTCAACTAACCCCTCGTCACGACATGATTTTACCTCCGTCCCTCCATCATTTTATGAGCCCCCTTTCGTAGGTGTGTTCATTACATGACCCTCATGCTACGTATTTAATTAGAATATATTTTTTTATTTTTTATTGGAAGTTATTTGAGTTCCAATCGAAGAAAATTTTGGTTTATAAAGCATTGGAAATTCTCCGATACGGTATTGGACCCGTCAATCCGGGCATCCTCGTCGTATACCGATTTTACCGAAAGGTGCGCGCTGTTGATACGGACATATAAGATTTTATCGAAGTTGATTTGGATGTGTGTGCACACCGGAATCAATGCGTATCCGTCGACAACACCCCGTATCGGCCCTGTTCTGGAACTAGTTGTAACTTCGTGTGTTCTCATAGTTTCGAAGTGAAACTTGCGCCATTGGACTCGTAGAGATACGCTGGTCCTGTGACCCAAGTTTGGTTCGATTCTGAGAACGTTGACAAAATCCCGTATTGTGGGCCCCGCGGCTCCACTTGACGGGCGATTTTGTGATCGGCTCATCGGAATCCAATTCTGGACATTCCATTGGGTTCGTATCGTCGTTTTGGACTTGTTGATACTAAGTTTGATGAATTAGGATAACCTTGTCTCTGGCATATTTTTTGGTGCAAGACGGGTCCACTTGTGGACCTCGTGTTGACCAGAAATTACATTTTTGCCCCTGTTTCCAAATTGGACGTATGTATATGTTTTTCTGAGTATCTCACTCATTCCCAGACTGTTGGTGATATTTATGACAGCATCCGGGGATATCAGCTCCAGTTTTTATTGTTGTACTGCTACTTCTATGGCTAGATCGTGTTCGAGTCTTCGCCTGGCTTCCAAGCAAGTATAACTTGCCTTGTTGTACTGTTTAAATTCAGTTGTTATTAGTTGCATATTTTATTTAATGTTATATAACTGTGCACGTCCGAAAAAGACTCGGGTGTAGTCAACGAAGGCGTTGACGTTAGGACTTGTGTCTGACCTAGTGTCTAGTGGACCCACCTAAAGTTGTGGAGTTATCGTTATGACTCCCCAGGCCTTGACTCGTATCATCACACGTTATAGAGTGAGTTCATGTAGGGATGCGTGCTTCATGACTGACTGGCCATCAGTACGAGCAGCACGTGTGACGGTATTTAGCTTAGTTATTTATTTCTATAAAGACTTGCATTATAGTACGAGATGTCCACGTCGTATTTGCGACATGTATATTGGCATTGGGCGGGGAGGACGACTAGTAGGGGTATGGGACACCCACCTCCTTTATACAGATATCGTGCTCCGCGAAGCGATACGGACATATATATATATATTACAGATACCTCGTTCTTCGGAATGATTAACGTACAGATACCATGATCTTCGGAGCTGGACGTTATTATATTGCATAGTGCCCTAAGATGGGGGGCATATGTGTCATATACTAGCCAGTCACGACGATTGGTGAATTACGTCAGCATATGTTTAGCCTACACTTCCTATACGCACTAAGTTGTCCTCAAATTGTATTTCACTTAGCTGGTTAGTTCACCCTCGAGTTTTTACAGTATTTACTTTATGGCATGTATTTTTGTATCTTGTTACGTCCCTCTGAGGACCTGGTTCCCTTCCAGGTTATTTGTGCAGTTTGCAGGATACTTGATCTAGTGGAGTGTGGACATCATTGCAGGTATCTTTACATTTCCAGCTATTACAGTCATGTACTACTTTCCATTTTGATTCTGCTTTTATAGCCTAGTGTTTAAGGTCTATTCGAACGGATGTATTATTGGGCTACAGACTAATGATGCGTATCGTTCTTTCTTGAGATTATTCACCATGGATTGAGATTTAGTTTTTAGTTGTGCATGTTAGAAATCAATTAATTATTTTACTGGACCATGGACAACGTAAGTGCACTTCGTCGGGTCCATTAAATTAGAAAGCCCTACGGAGTCGTACCAGCTGGCCATTGCCACGTGTCTGGTTCCATAGATTTTGGGACTGGGGCATGACAATAACATCAATGAGTCAGAGAAAATACTAAATAATAAGCTGGAGACAAATCTAGTACAAAAGGAATAACTAAGGTGCTACAAGTCCTGGGTCGTCTGTCTCAGTCAGGATGAGTCCCTCTTGAGGAAATATCTCTGGCTCTAAGCCCACAATATCTTGAGGCCCGTAATGAGTAGGGTACCATTCCTCAGTGTTATCTGGACAAATATATCCAGTCAGGAAAGGAGCAGAGTATATCTCTAACAACAGTTCTAATCAATGATATAAACTATGTAACAGTAAATAGATGTGAATATACAAGATGCAACAATAGATACAAGAGATATACAATAAAAGAAATACTAAAATAAATACAAGAATGAACAATATGGCAATGAACAAGAATACTAATGACTAAGTGAGTGAGTACTAGCTTTAACATGTGATCGCCTTGGAAACTTTCACAAGGATAAGGGCCTGGCTATTCATTCGTGCAATGTATGATCAACACTCACAAGGAATAAGACATGCACAAGGAGGGTATGATCACATATCTACACTAAAATACTCTCCACCCCCGACTGGTATAGTGGATCCAACCATGGTATATTATGGCACGAGATTCTCTAGGAAGGTAGCAAGTCTCCCCGAGAATCAGTATATGTACATGTACAAGGAGAACAAGGAAACAAGACTTGCACAAGATACACCATATATACCAAGGAATAATATCTCGTGACGAGATCCGGATATACCAAACCATATAAACATCGTATCAAAAAATCAAGGATATCTACACTAGATACAAGAGACCTAGAGGATATCATAAATAAAAAATTATCAGAGAATGTACTCGCCTGAAGTCTGGTGAATAGTATCACAGATTTCTAGTACGGTGCCTTGAAGACCTAGATATGGAATATAATATCAATACAAAGTTTCAGAATAAAAATAAGTTAAACTAGTCAATTTCTAGGTCAAAAAGTCATTTCTAAGTCAAAACAGTTAAACTAGGTCAACTCTAAGTCAAACCGGTCAAACTTAGTCAAACTACCAATATTTAGGTTGCATGAGTCTATCTCTATGATATTAGGTCCATACACTAAGAATCTAGGCCACACTAGTAAATCTAAGATACTATAAAATCACTAAGGTACCGTATCTCAAGATACGCAAACAATATCATATATGTATACACAAGCAATAATATATATATATATATATATATATATATATATATATATATATATATATATATATATATATATATATTAATCCTAATTACAAATGCTAAGTGGATACCTTGGCTTTGAACCAACGCGGTATCGCACCACTAAACCTCCATCTTGATACTCAAAACCAATACCTTGAGTATCGGCCAATACCTTGGTATCTCAAGGTAATGTCACTCTAGTATATATTAGCTACACAATCTAACAATATACTAATAGGTATATATCAATCTAATATCAACTATTATGTATTATCTAATACAACTACTATACTATACTAACTACAATGCAAACTAATACATATACCCCAATATACTTATATATTCACATAACTAGAGATACATAAGTAGGTATGTAAAGATAACTAACTAACTAGATACTAATAACTAGATAGCTAATTAACTAGTTAACTAACCATACTAAACTAGCTAACTACTACTAATTAACTAACTAACTAGCTCAAACCAACTCACCTAGCTAGCTAACTGGATCTAATCTTGCTGAACACTGCTGAACTGAATATTGCCTTAAACTTGCTGTGAGCAGTTGCTGAACTGCTACTGCCCTTCTACTACAATGCAACTGCTGCTACATGTTGGCTCTGCTCTCTTGCTGATTTGGATGCACAACATGCTGAAGGTTTCTCTCTGTGCTTGCTGTGTTAGCAGGCATTGCTGTACTGCACGTTTTGCCGTGGCATGCTGGATATAGTTTGCTAAAACTGCTACTGCACTTGCTTGTTGTTGACTGGCTGCTACAGTGCACAGAATGGCTACTGCAGTAGCTTGTAGTGGTTGCTGCTGGCTTGCTCGATCTGCTGTTGCTGGTTGCTATGCAGCTGCTCGGTGCAGTTGATGCACTTGAAGTGGAAGTTGCTGCTACAATAGTGCCCGATCCTTGCTGAGCACTGCTGCTGATACACTGCCTGAGCCCCCCTCTTTATCACTCACATACTACAACCATACATACATATATACACTCCCCTAAAGTATCAATCTATATATATAACACTCCTCTCATATATATATATATATATATATATATATATATATATAAATATATATATATATATATATATATATTTGTATGCGTAATATATCTACATATGTATGTATATTTGTATATATATATATATATATATATATATATATATATATATATATATACAAATATACATACATATGTAGATATATTACGCATACAATATATATATATATATATATATATATATATATATATATATATATATATATATATATATATATATATATATATATATCCAATATACACACTTATATTATACATATAGATACACATATACACATATGTAGATATATCACTCCCTCTCATATATAGATATAGATATAGTATCCCATAGCCATACACATATATATCAACCATATGCATATAGAGATACCTTTGCTCATATACTATATACATATACATAACACTATATCAATATACATATACATATACATATATATATACATATATATATACATATAGTATCTCATAGCCATATACATATATATCAACCATATGCATATAGATACCTATACTCATATACTATATACATATACATAACACTATATCTATATCTATATACATATGTATACATAAATTACAAATAGCTAAGAATAATGGAAATTGAATCTAGAAATGCAATACAACAAACAAGTGGAGTGCATCGCACCCGTATCACACTAGATCTATGATACGCTTGCGATACGAGTCCATCACACAACCAAACGTACCCCGAAGGACACGAGCAAATCTAAAATAGTATATATGAACAATACAAAGAGTTAATTACATATCTACACGTCAGTGTCAAAATATGACATGCACAAAGTCCCCTGTCGGAGAAAAAACTCCAAAATTAACACGTATCACCAAATTATTCGGATACGGCCTACACATATCCAATTATGGACACGACACTAGCCACAAACAAACAAACACATATCAATTTGGTCTAATTGATCAATTGACAACCACAATATGTGTCAATCTCGGAATTCTCCCAAAATTGACACAAAAGTACCGTAACTTTCTCCATAGGCCTCCTATGAACCTAATTTTAATTCCTATGGGTAGCCTATGCATGTGGGATAGTTTCTCATGGTTAAATCTCAGATTTATAATCTAATTAAAGGGCGGGGGAAACTGAATTGTACCTATTGGAAGATGGATTCCTAATGCAACTTCCGAATTTGATAAAATTGGTCTTCAACTTATAGATCCTTGCTCCTCTTTGTAGATTCTTGCTTCCTCCTTCTAGATCCTTGCCCTACTAGCCTCCAATGGTGATTTGGAAAAGAATTAGGAAGATATTTGGTAGAGAATTGATGTGGGAATGAAGGAATTTGGTTGAGTGAAATTCTAGATCTAGATTTGAAATGAAAAGAGGAGAGAGAAATTTTTTCCTCTTCTTTATATGGCCGGCCCCCATTGGCCCCTCCTCAAGCTACTATGTAAAGTCCATTATACCCCTTGGGGCCTCTCATGAAGAAATAATTAAGGAGGGAAGGTTCTAGTCTAATGGTTTAATTAAATTATTCATCCTCCTAATGAATAGTCTTGTAATTGGGCTCAATTCTAACTAATTATAAATGTTGGTCCATGGATCTAATCTAAACTAGTTAGGTCTACTAACACAAGTCCAAAACAATAAACTAACATCTAACAATAATTAAATAATACAATAAATAATTATTCAACATGCACAATATTTAAATAATTATAAAATTACCAAAATACCCTTTCCTAGAAAATATGGTAGTGACATCTACTGCCTCCACCTTCTCGGGATCAACTGATACTACTGCTCCAGAAATAATGTGTCCAAGAAAGGATATGTGATCCAACCAAAACTCATACTTACTAAACTTTTCATATAATTGGTGCTCGCTCAAAGTTTGCAATACTATCCTGAGATGTTCTTCATACTCCTCATCATTACCAGAATATATCAGGATGTCATCGATGAATACTACTACAAATTGGTCTAAGTAAGACATAAAAATATGGTTCATCAAATCCATGAATATCGCTGGAGCATTAGTCAGTCCTAATGGCATAACTAAGAATTCATAATGCCCATATCGTGACCTAAATGCTGTCTTTGGTATATTATGCTCCCGGACTCGCACATGATGATATCATGATCGTAAATCTATCGTGGAGAAGACTTTTGCTCCACTTAATTAGTCAAACAAATCATCAATCCTTGGAAATGTGTACATGTTCTTCACTATCATTGCATTCAATCGCCTATAATCCATACACAACCGCGTCGATCCATCCTTCTTTTTTACTAATAGAGATGGTGTTCCCCACAGTGATGCACTAGTCTCGATAAACTGTTTCGCTTTCAGTTCTTCCACGTGTCGATATAACTTATCAAGTTCTGATGGTGACATTGGGTACACCTTCTAGGATACTGGTTCTGCTCCTAGTATCAACTCTATACAGAACTCTACTGCTCTAGCCGGGGGTAATTCGGGAAGATCGTTGGGAAAGACGGCCATGAACTCTTTAACTATCTTGGGCAACGGGTTTGCTTCCTTTGCTACTATTGTGACTCCTCCCTTATGTTGGTCTCTTGCTATTCTGCTAAGTACAAACTCTTCTAGACCAGAAATTCTAAACAATACTCTACCCTCACGACAGTCTATCGTTGCATGACTGTCTCTCAACCAGTCCATGCCTAAGATAACATCAAAGTTATCCATAGGGAACTCGATCAAATTTTGTAAACCCCCTCACCCAAAATAGGTATTTTGTGTGCATTTTATATTATTATATTTATTATAGATTATTTTAAATATTGAATTACTTTAGAGTATTCTCTTAGTTAATTAGAAAAATAAATTTTTAGTACATTTACTTATGTAAATATTTATTTAGATATATTTTTAGACTATTTTAGATTTTAGAATTTTTCTAGAAATTTTAGGTAATTAAAACATATGGAACGTAAAATTCTAGGACTTTTATGATTTACTACGAGACCATACTTGCATGTTATTCCTACCAAATATTTATTTTAAGTTAAAATATTTAATTATATTTTTCTGTAATTTATTTAGAATTTTAAGAAATTTATTTAGATTTTTGAAATTATTTAGGATTTATTTGGTTATATATAGTCTTAATATTAGATAGATGCTAATTTAGTATTAATAGATATTAATAAGATTATATATAAATTATTTGTATTATCTTTAAATCTATTTAAGATTATAAATTATTGAGATGAACTCAAACTCTATTTTAAATTAATTCAAATCCTGAGCCTACTAGGAAAGCAACTTCATGCATATCCTATCCTTATTTAAACTGATCTTATTCATATCCAAATTAACCAATCCTAGTCGTATTCAATTAAATAGTCTCCACCATTATAAATACCTCATCCTTCATATTTTTTTTTCCAAATTCATCTCTTTTTCGTCCAAAAAGAGTCAAAATTCGTCATAAATTCAGCCTCATTTTCTAGTATGTTATGACGATTTAAAAAGACGATATCTCCTAGCTCCGGACTCCAAATGCGCTCCAGTTTTTTTATTAGAACTATATCAAGGTTAGTTTTCTGTGTATATAAATTATTTTAATAATTTATGAACCTATTTTTTCAGAAAATTCTAAAAGTGTCAGTTGTCCGAAATCAGATGCGTTTTCGTATTTTTGAGATTTTGGGAGATCCCGAACTCGGAATTACGAGCCGTTTAAAGTTTCAAAAATTTGACATGATAAAATTTTATAAAATTATTTTTATAGAATTTAATATGTAAGTTTAATTTACTTTAAAATTCGTGCAAAGTAGATGTAATTAGGAAACCATAAAAAACTTTCATCTGTGCGCCCTTGGGACCATAACTCTTTACCGACTTGTGATTTCATGAAACATCGATTCGGGTGTTCATCTAGCATTGAAATCTATAGAATTCTATATACAAATCCAGAATTTGAGTTGGTTGACTTTTTGGTCAACTGATTGCCTCGATTTGCGTGCCACGGATCACAAATCCATAAAGTTGACTTTCTTTGGACCAAAATTTGGGTTTAACAAAATATTAGATTATAATAAGATTAAAATACTATTTTAGGTTATTTTATTCAGAATTAAAATAAATTAAAATAGAGGAACCTATTCACCCACTTTTGTAATCTAACTTGTTTAATTTATGTGACGGGTAGATCGGACGACGCCTTGAGTTGGGACTTCATTCTTTTTCGGATCAGGCAAGATACCTTGCCAAATTGCTTACAGTATTTTGCATGCTTAGTTTATTTCTGTATATTTATTTCATTTATGTATATTTATTGCATGTGTAGTTTCTTTCAGTCATTACTATATAGTAGATATATTTACACACACTTGACACCTAGTATCATGAGAGGACAATCATTAGGTGTATGGGCTTTAACCACTCTGGTAAACCGTAGTAACTAGCACGCACTATGGTGGTCGTGTCCGATGGTCACTACCTCCGAGGTATGTCGATTGATGGAGTCACGAGGGTCGCTACCCCCGAGGTATGTCGGCTGATGATGTCCACTAACGTGTGTGTGAGTTATGAGATTTAGATCGAGTAGCCTACCCTTGTCCATACGTCTAAAGGTTGCCCTCATTTGTATTTATATAGATTGTCTTCTACAGCGTACTTACATATTTTCTACCTATTATGCATGTTTATTGTATTCAAATTTGCTTGCTTCTATGTATCTTGTTACGTCCCTCTGAGGACCTGGTCCCTTTCCAGGTGTAGATGTTCATGACTATTCGTAGGAGCACGGATCAGGACTTACTACTTATCTCTTCCGAGGAGGCCTTACCTTCGGAGCATCCTTGATTATTTCCAGCGACGGATCGCTTCGCTGATACCTTTATATCATCACCTTACTTATATCAGAGAATTACCCTTCTCCTCTATTTTAGTATTGATATAGACTTTGGTAGTGGATTTGCCTCCTGTAAACCTCCTATTTTTTTAAAAATTTTAAAAATAATTTTTTGTAATTTTTTGGAATTAAAACTAAGTTATTTTATGATTAAATAATTTTTATTTAATGTTAATTAATATTAAAATATTATGAAAATAATATTTTCTAGTGTAAAATAAAAAACTAAACATAGGGTAATTTTCCGAGAATTTATTGGACCCCAGAAGCATTTTTAAAGCCATAGAAACTAAGTTGTATTTAAACTGAATTAAACCCTGAATCTGAATCCGGTTTATTCTTAAATAAACCAAACCAAACCGACCCAAACCGCTGTTAAACCGAACCAAACCAAACCCATCTCTTAACGGGTCAGGTCGGATCCGAATCGAACCCGACCCGGACTCGAAACCCTAATCCTAATCTAACCCGGAAACACTGTTCTGGCCACCTATAAATCCCTCGAAAATTACACCCAGCCGGCCGAAACCCTAGCCATCTCCTTCTCCTCCATTCGCAGCGCCGCTCCGGTCATCCCCTCCGCCCTAGCCCTAAACCCTAACTCCTCTCTCGTCTACTTCCTCCTCCAGACTAACCCCCGGCCGTCCAGTTCCTTCCTCCTTCGACCACCGACCAGAACTCCCAGTGCCTCCATCTCTCCCGATCATCCCCCGCCAAAATCGTGCCCTAGCCGCCCAACCACCTCCACCACCAGTCTTCCTCCTTCAAAAACCCGACCGCCATAGCCCTAACGTCTTTGACTTCCATCCCCGACCTCGTCTTTCCCCTCCGCCATAGCTGTCGACGAACCCATCGACCTCCTGGCCTGTAACCTCCACGAGCCACTACTCCCACCACCGGCACCCCCACACGACTCAGCCACTCCCCTCCGCCTCAGCCCAGCGTAGCCCGCAGCCTCGATGACCCACTTCCCTAGCCGGACATGGCTGAACCCTGACTCCGATATTGAAGCCCTGTAGAACCCGAAAACGGCAGACCCGGACACGGCAGATTCGAAGCAGGACACAGCATAGTGACCCGAATACTAGAAATCATCGTTCTGCGTAGCCCTGTTCAGGTAACCCGTTCTCTCTCCTCGTTGCTCCATTTTCCGTTCTGTCAATTGTGACGCGTAGGCTGTGTAACCCTCTCGATGCCCGTATAATCCTCTCGGTGCATCGCGTCCTGTGGCGATCGCAAACCGCGATCCAAAAACAGGAAAAATCAATACCCTATTTTTCTCCCAAAACTGAGTATGCCCCGCCAAACGGGACGACTTGGTCGCGTGCGGTCTTCAGCGAAATATGTGCGCCGTTGATACGGACGTGCGGGATTTTACAGAAGTTGATTTAGATGTGCGTGCACACCGGAATCAACGCGTATCCGCCGACAACGCCCCGTATCCGCCTGTTCTGGAATACGTCGTAACTTTGTGTACACACGTCGGATCGAGACGAAACTTGCACCATCGGACTCGTAGCAATACGCTGGTCCTGTGACCCAAGTTTAGTTCAATTCTGAGAATGTTGACAAAATTGCGTATCGTGGGCCCCACGGCTCCACTTGACGGGAGATTTTGTGATTGGCTCATCGGAATCCGATTCTGGAAGTTTCGTTGGGTTTGTATCATCGTTCTGAACTTGTTGACACTAAGTTTGACGAATTTAGAGACCATTGTTCCTGACACATTTTTCGGTGCGAAGCAGCCCACATGTGGACCCCACTTTGACCAAAAACTGTCATTTTTGCCCCTGTATCCAAATTGGACTCAAGGACAGGCGTTTCTAGCTATTTGATATTTTCTGAACCTGATGGTGATGTCTATTTCAGCAACCGAAGGAGTACCTGCAAATCCCGCTGAGACCAGAGCTACAGTTGGAGTCAGAATCCCAGGAAAGTGTACCTTGCCAAATCTTGCAGTTCTTGTTACATATTTTCTTGCCTTATTTATATGTTGTACATGCTTGACCTAGGACCGTGTAACTTTACTTAGCGTCCGATTAATAGTCGGGTACCAACACCATACGCGGAGTTGTGTAACGTCATCTAGAGATGGATATCGTGACCCTTTACATTCTCGTACTTGTCTTATCAAGTACACTATAACCCAGGACACTTGACACTATTCATAAGACAAAATCTTTCTGAGATATTCATGGTGGTTCTGTATAGGATACAGGATTGACATAGACATTATATTCATAGATAGTATATGACTTGTTGTATTTAGCTATGATCTCGCGTGACATGGACATGAGACGTTATGGACATGAGACGTGTGGTTACATTGGGTGGGGAGAGACACACAGGCTACAGGCTATTTTATATATATCTACTACTATTATGAGGTCGTAGACTCTCCAGCAGAGCTAGGCACATTACTTGTTATTACTGCTACCGGCTCCCCGACACAGAGCTTGTAGTGGTCTCAGCCTGAGTACTAGTGATGCTCTCACTTGCATTTCACATAAATGGTTACATATTTACCCTGTTTATTTCATTTACTATTGCACTGCATATATTTTGGCTTATATTATTGTGTACCTTGCTATGTCCCCTGAGGACCTGGATCCGGATTATGCCCTCAGGATTAGCAGACGATTTCTATCTCGAGGTTTACGGGACAACAGCAGCAGGAGCAGGAGTTGATACAGGAGCTGTACCAATTTTCGAGGATGAGGTGTTAGCTGAAGACTTTTCCTGAGTATCTGTGTTCCATACTCAGTATTTGCTGTGGTTATCTTTATCCTTGTATCCTGACAGTTATATCAGACTCATTATCAGGTTATTTTTCGAGTATATGTTATATTGAGATTGATCTTGCTTTATGATTCGGATATTGTTGTATTCATTTCTGTGGATGAGATTAGTATATTTAGACCCTTATTGTTGTATTACAGTTTAAGTGCGCCCTGATGGTGTTTGATAATAAACGGAAAAAATAAAACTAGGTTTATACAAAACCCTTTCTTAGGTTTACAAACAAGAAGTACTATTAATCCTATACGAGGATGTTAAGTACAAATTTTAATCTGGGTAAATATTGCTATAGGAGTTTGATCTGCAGTTGATCACTTTGTCCCTTGGACCACACGATGATGAAGAAGTTCTTTAGAAGAAGGAGATGCTTCAAGGATTGCAAGAGGGAGTGGATGCTCGATGCCGAAATCGTCGATCGCTACTCTCTGTCTGAGCTCTTCTCTCTCTCTGTTCTTTGATTTCTTTGACTTTTTTCTCGACCTTCTTTTCTCCAAATTTTTGACCCTGGATCTCTGTCAATAGAGGTCTCTATTTATAGGGTTTTTAGTGACAGTAACCATCCAGTCGGCGTAAAAACCAGAAAGTGTAGAGTATGGCACTTTTTACACGGTGGTTATAATAACTACCACCCACATATAGATGATCTTCTGAATCTGCGTGTGACGCATGTCTCATGATGAGAAAATACGTATAACTGCTGCGAAGATCATGACATGCAAGCCACGTAGGTAACTGCCCCTTGCATAGAAAAGGTTGGCATAGAAGCCAATAACTGTCACCATGGCGTAGAAGCCAAATCGTTGTCAGGTTGGCATAGAAGCCAAATAGGCATAGAAGCCTTGTAGGCGTAAAAGCCTGATGCTGCATAGATAGCTAGCTAGCATAAAAGATAGTCGATCCTCCTTCTTTGACTGAGGCCTTGAGCGTATTCTGGACCAAATAGCCTTATCACGCACAAATGCAAATATAGCCTGAGATGGCGTATTTCAAGGAGATAGCGTACAGTGTGCTCCTTATAGCTAAAAATAGCCCGAAGGCGTATTTCAAGGAGATAGCGTATATCGTGCTCCAATAGCTGAAAATAGCCTGATGGCGTAATATACAGAGGTGATGATGTGGACGTATTAGCCGTAATTATGGCTTGCCTAGTCTTTGAAAATAGAACCAAATCCCGTGCATTTAATGCAGAGATCTGCCACCATTCTAAGCATTAAATGCAGAGACGTGCCTCGAGCTCTGTACGAAGAGCAGCTTTTGACGTGGCAGTTTGTTTTGTCTTTTGCTGAGCGTAAAAGCTCACATCAGCCTGCATAAAACTAGGCAGCGTTTTCCCTTGTATACGTAAAAGCACTCTGTATCAAGGAAATGTCACTAAACGATGATTTGGGTCTCTGTGCCGAACCATCATTATAGCCGTTGACTGGATAGCTGTGCAGTACTCGCTGTCAGGAGTCAGGTTCACTACATGATTTGACAGGTTCATTCGAGGAATACGAAGCATTCCTCGTACTCTTCTATGCTGCATTGAAAGCAGATAAGTTTTACGCCATAAAGGCGAGATAATAACCTTTTTACGCCGAAGCAGTCTGAAAATACTGCCTTACGCGGGTTGCTCTGGAGCTATATTTTACGCTGTACTAGCGATAATGCTTTGTTATACGCCGACGGCTCTGAAGTCATATTTTATGCCATACAGCACTGAAATACTGCGTATAGATCTGTAGCGTATTTTTCATGCTTCTACAAGACCCCCTTCAAAATTTTCAAATTCCTCATAATTTGAAACACTTTGAATGAAGCATGAAACGGTCAAGTCTGACTCATTCTTCGAGGCTGATTTCTTGGCGGATTTTTGGGGATTTGTTGGGATTCAGTGTGTTCTCTTTTGCCTATAAAAAGGCTGATAAGTTAACTTGTTCTTCCCATATTTCCTTCACCACACAGAGATGATTGCCGAAGTTCGTCGGGACGACTTGAGGAAGAAGAAGATCATGCCCTTCCAGCATGTAAGGAGCCGAAAAAGAAGGCATCTTCGAGCAAATGTCTTCTGCAACGATGGATTATGGAAAGATATCATAGCTTCCTTTGCTCGGGCTAATCAGCAACTCCATATGGCGATTCGTCCAGGAGAGAGGAAGGGTCACATTCGACCACACAACTTGCAAGCTGTATTTTCTTCCGTTGTTCGTGGACGAGGGCAGACAAACTAGCCCTGTCTTCCAGTATTGAGTTGGGTCTAAAACCTCAACTCAATCTGTCATGGCGTATGGAGGATGGGCTCTTTATATATGCCCAATTTTATATCCTTCCGCCATTAATCATTTTTTTGTTCATCGACTGTGGAAGTCGATGAACTGCTGTAAAAGACGGATAAAGATCTTCACCAATGCGAGAACCTGACAGAACAGATTCTGGGCGTGATCTTTTAATAAGAATGAGAAAACCTTTGTAGACGGGATTTCCCTCATATGTAATCATAAAGATGAAAAAAACCCTTTGTAGATTGGATTTCCCTCATATGTAATCATGATTTAATAAAATCGTCTTCTTTTACGTATCTGATGATTTTGCCATATTCTTTGCTGTGATGAAGTCTGAATGTGTGTAGCTTCGCCACGTCTGAATAACTTTACGCTGACTCTGATAAAAGAGTATATGATCTCGTCCTGTCTTTTACGCATAACTGAAGACGCGTAGAAAACTATTTAGCATTTAAGTCGAAGATCCGAACTGTTATGCTGTTTTGAACGAGGGATTGCGTAAAATTCTGAACTTGTCACTTCTCTGATAAGAAGAATTCTTGTTCAGACCATCATCTTCAAGAATGATTTCCCGAAAATCCTTTGGAAAAGGCGAGAAATGGCTGTCAAAACTGAGTCGCCATCTTGAACTGTAGAGAAAATATTTAGACTGGATTTTGGATGAACTTCCAATCGACCCAAGAAGAAGAGTCTTTTTCCATGCTGAACTCTGTATACTTTGGGTACTTAGGATATTTTGAGGCCAAGAAGGAGCATCTTCTGCATAAACCCTTGTAATTGGCCGTCTTGAGAATTTGTTCAGATATACGTATACTCTGGCCTGCGTATTTTGAGATATGCGGAAAGTCATAGATCTGTAGTATAGATGAGCGTAAAATTGTAAGTTTGTAGCCTCTCGAGCATGAAAGCTGCTGAGCATAAGAGCATCCGGGCGTAAAACTGTAGATTTATAGCCTCTGAAAAGAAAACTTCCGAGCGTGAAGTCGTAGATTTGTCGCCTCTGAGCGTAAAAAAGCTTCTGAGTGTAAAATTATAGATTTGTAGCTTCTGAGCGTGAAGTCGTAAGTTTGTAGCCTCTCGAGCATAAAAGCTACCGAGCGTAAAAGCATCCGGGCGTAAAACCGTAGACTTATAGCCTCTGAGCGTAAAATTGTTGATTTGTAGCTTCTCGAGTGTAAAAAGCTCCTTGGCGTAAAATCACGAATCTGCTCTGCACGAAAACTTTTTGAATTCGCTGACTGTCCACCTTCCCTAAGTAATAGGCTGACGTAGTCCCAAATCATAACCGAATATTAAATATCGGATTTTGTTAGGGATTCGAGGAGTTTATCTGAACTCTATAAATACCCCAAGGCTTCCAGAGAGAAGACTCTTCACCTGTCTTTTGCAAAAGAAAAACTTCGTCTCTTTGAATATTCTCCTTCGTTTCTTCTCTGAGCATTCTGAGTTTTTAGCCATGGCACCAAAACCAATCTCCTACTCTAAGGGAAAGAGGCTGCCTCCTCTTCTCGCTCCTCTGCCCAAGCAAGAGCGACTCCCATCGGGCAGGGCGAATCCCGTTCTGAATGAAATGTTCCACCGACGAGCTGTGCGTCGGGCGTTGTAGGTAAAACTTTTGAGACGACAAGAACGAAGAAAAACCCTTTGCACACGTTGTACGTGAACGCGCTAGGTGTCACGACCCGCACCCGGTTTAGGGGCACGAGTGCGTGGGTACGTCCAGCCTACGCCGCAGCATCGGCGGTAGAACGCTGTCTAGGTCAAGTACTATCTATAAAATCTCACGCTAGTATCCAACTCCATAAGGAGACTCGGATAACACTATGAAAATATTAACAACATACTCAATCACAACTACAGCACGATAGGAATTTGAAAAAACAAAAGAATACAACACAAGTCTAATGACAAAATAATCATACCTGCAATCATTAACTTCCAATCCCCAAGTGTGTCAGAACCCAGTCTACTAAGGTCACAGTCTGGAAAAATATTTCCAGTCAGGACGGAGCAAAGTACATCTCTAAATAGCAGTTCTATATAAATGACATAAACTATGTAGCAGTTCTAGATGGAAATATACCAGATGCATGTATAGGTACAAGATATGTACAATGAAGAAATACTGGAAATACTGTAAGTAACTGCAAAAAAAGAAACAATATGTCCATGAGCAAGAACCTATGACTAAGTGTGTGAGTACTAGCTTTAACATGTGATCGGCTTGGGAACTTGATCAGGCTGGTTACATGTGATTAGCTATGATTCACGAAGGTCAGGCTAACCGTTGGTTAGCTATGATGCATGGAGAGGTCAGGCTAATCACACGTAACAGCTATGAAGCATGGAGATGGTCAGGCCGCACCCGACGTGAGATGTGGGGTGAGCTATGATGCATGGAAAGTTGGGTATGATCACATATCTACACTAAAATACTCCCCACCCCCGACTGGTATAGTAGATCCAATCATGGTACGCTATGGCACGGGATTTCCCAGGAAGGTAGCAAGTCTCCCCGGGAATCAGTGTCTGTACATGCACAAGATAACAAGGAAACAAGTCTTGTACAAGCTACACCATGAAAAAAGAATAACATCTCATGATGAGATCCGTGTATACCAATCCGTGTAACCAATGTGTCAAGAACATGGATATCTACACTAGATACAGTGAACATAGGAGATATCATAAATTAGAAGCTAATCAGAAAATGTACTCGCCTTGCGTCCTTAGCTGGTAATTATTGATGTCCTGTTCCAGAGTATCCCCTGGGTAAACCAACAGTCCTAAAAACATAACACAAGCAAAACCACATTTGCATCAGATGCTACACTAACACAGTCGAAATACTGGTCTCAGGGCCATGTCAGGCAGGGCACTAGTCAACTAGGGTCATCTAGTGTATTCACCAATTAAACGTAGTATTATTAATGATCAAATATAATACATATATTGTTATTCCAAAGTATATACAAGTGGAAATATATTTTATTTATGAAAAATATACATCACCCATTATTTAAGAATATATACATTTATACATTTATATACACTAAAAATATACTCATACCCTATATGTACACAAGTATATATATAAATATACCAAATATACGTTTTTATACCAAAATACATTTTTATTAAACATATATATACATATATATATTCGTACCAAAATAATAATTATACTATATACAGGTAATTATACCAATTGAATATATATATAACAGTAATTACGAAAACATACATTGACATAAATTATATGAATACAGTTAATTTAATACCCACATATTTTTAATACGTATTTATATGAAAATACATTTTAATATACATATATAGGAAAATAGAGAAATATGCAATATATATATATATATACTAAATAGAAATACACTATATACATACTTATACAATTAATTATTAATAAAATAATAATATACACATCTTTAATTAACATTACCAACGTATTTATATATCATTAGTAATTTCAGTTACCAGTCCAATTAACCAATTTGATCTTATTTTTATTATTGAAACTATATTTTAATTAATAATATAAACCCCAAAAATTGTTATATTTTTACATAATCACAAACCCTTATAATTACTACATAACTAAATAAACTAATTACATAAAATTACATAACTAATTATATACAAACTAATTGATTATGAAATTAATTAACTATTACATATAAATTAACTAAATTGATTAAATAACTAACTACTGATTATATAATACTACTGATTATAATTTAATTACTGCTTAATAACTTAATTACTGATTATTAAATAATTAATCAACTAACTAATATAATTAACTAATACTTATATAACTAATCACTGGTAAAAGAACAGAACAAAGAGGGAAGAAGAAAGAAGAGAAAGAGAGAAGGGGCTCACGAAGGGGAGGGCTTCCGGCGGGGTCTCGTCGTCGGTGCGGTGGGGGGTTCCGCCGGGCCACGCGGGTGCTCGGCGGAGCTCGACTCGAGGAGGCGGTCGGCGGACCGGGTCGAGACGGCGGCGATCGAAGCTTCGGCGGTGGTCGACGGCTCGACGAAGGCTCGACGCGGGTGAGGCGGTCCGAGGCGGCAGCGGAAACTCGGCGGCGGGGCTCGACTCGAGGCGGTGCAGCGGTCGAGGGCTCTCCTTGAGGCGACGACACCGGGCAGATCTGCTGCGGCGGAAAAGAGTTTCGACGGTGGCGGATGAAACTCCTCCGCCGTGGTCGCGCCCGGGCCACGCGGTGGTCGACTCCCCTGACTTCGAGGCTGAAACTGGGAGGAGCGCTCGTCGGCTCCGACCATCAAATCGGCGGCTAGGTGATGGTCAGATCTAGGGTTAGGGTTTGGACTCTGTGTCGGGGTCTGGACACGATGGGTTGCTGTACTGGTATTGGGGTGGACGTGTCCGGGTGTGTCGGACACGAAAATGATGTTGTGTACAGAGGTTGATGTGGATGTGGATGTGTCCGGGTGTGTCAGACACGAAAAATCAGATTGTAATGTTGTAAATCTGGACACAGGAAATGAATGGATACGGTGGGACACCCGGGGTCGGACCCGAGGCCATCACGGCTGACACGGTGATGCTGGACACACGGACACGAGCACACAAAATGGTGGTGGCTTGTGGAAATTGTGAGGGCTAGCTAGGGTTTCTTGGGAATGGTGAGGAGATACTTAAATAGGGAGAAAGGTGTGGGATAAAGGGTGAGGGTTGGCCCAAATAACGAATGGCCCAAGATAATAAATAAACGGGCTTTTCATGTGGGGAAAAAATGAGGGTGTGAATGGGAGACGGTAAACGGGTAAATTAAATAGAAAAGATAATTTAAGAAAAATATTTTTAAGAGGCTTCCGATTAGCTACTAATTAATCCATTTTGCAAAATCTTAGAAAGTATGACATTTATTTATTTACTATCCCAATAATTATAAAATTTATTTTATTTTATCAACTAGTCCTTCAAATAAATATTTATTTAAAACAATAATTTTATGATTCAAGCCAATAAATAATTGAAACTAGAAATATATATATTTTTATTTATTTATTTATTTTGTAATACATCGACATTTAGGAAAAAATGATTTTTATAAAAGATTTTAAATCACCTTCTATAATCAAACATTGTTCCAAATCAAATACAAAAATTCAAGGAGAAAAATATTTTATAAACTTGGTATTTAAAATAAATTAAAAAAAATCTAATTATTTCGGAAAGTGGAAATCGGAGGTTACAAGTCTATCCACCTTAGAAAAATTTCGTCCTCGAAATTTAGGATCCTCAATAATTGCCTTTACTCATCATATTATTTCTATCAAAATTTAAATTTTAACCAAATAATCATGAAGTAATTCCATATCGTTATTTCACAACCTTTCAAAATTCGACATCATCATATTCCGAAAAATCTTCAAGTTTTAAAATCAAATTCAAATTTTTATCATAATCACCTCCAAATTTAAGTTCGTATCTAATTACTCAAGGATTTTAATATCCAATCCTCCAATTGAATTCCAATCAATGTCTATTTGTAACATTTAGAAAAATCTGTATCCCAAATTTAAATTTTAAATACTATTCCATCATTCATCTTACTCCTCTAACCCAAATTCAATTGATGCTTATTCAAATATAAATCCTCCTCCCGAGAATTGAATTCGACACCATTCCATTAACGATTTTATTTCCCGATTTCTTTTTCCTCAAATACTCAACGATGCGACACTTTCAGAATCTTCAATGCAACATTCATAATATAGAATTTCAAATTTCTATTTTGCAATCAAATAGATAAAATGATAATCTTTCAAATTTCTCAAATTTTTAATAATCAATTTAATCATATCAAGACCTCCTTAAAATTAATAAATCCTCAAATTTTTGGCTCTGTGAATTTCTTAATTCTCCATTTAAGTTAATGTTTGTCCTCGAATTTCAATCATACCTCGATTTTCATAAAATCAATGATCCATCAACTCCGTTATAACAACCCCTAAATTCTTTATTTAATTTAATACTCATCCACAATTTAATCCCCTTGTCTCTTTTTGTCAGTCATAACCTCGTCACAGATCTTTCCTATGGTCAAACCCTAATGATCATGGTTTAAGAAAATTTCACCTTCAGCCATGCAATCTAAGAAAATATATAGGTCATGTATCTTTTGTCATGGTATTTCAGTCTCTGTTAGGGTGTACTACTAGTTATATTCTAACAAGAAAAATCATGCATGTGAACCACAGTACTAGAAAAATCAATCAATCAATCGAAAGACGGAAAAGGAACATTAGGAGGGAAAGAAAGAACCTGCTAACATATTTCTTGCGGTATCTGCTATCTCTAACAAACACTTAACTCTAGCACATTTACTAACAAATTCCTATTCCTGTACACTGGTACCCATATCAACTAATCATTAATCCACAAGATCCATGAATATATCCGTATTGCACACACCTGTCTATTAATGCCAAAATCTGATGCCAAGAATCTCTAATATAACCATGATTCAATAATGCATTCAAGTTGATACCTCTATCTCCTTAGTACCATACTCTCTGTCAGTTCCCGTTTCTACTACAATTGTCCACACTATTTTCTCATCATTCCAGTGCACACCAAGTGTAACACCATACTAAGTGCTAAACCCTTTCTAATGCAACTCTAGATGGACACCCAAGTCAGTCTGCGGTGCCACCTCAATCATGCTCAAGTCATCAGATCCTTACACATGTATGTCATCTTCTCATATATTAATATTCATATTTCTCATCCACCATAAATTTAATTCTCAAAATACTCATCAAGGTTTAACTTCTCGATCAACTTAAAAATAAATGCATATGCCTCCTCAAAGTCAGATACTCAACATCGAATAAAAATTTTAATCACTTCTAAAATCTTTGTAGCCTTAACCATATTTATTGAATTCATATTTGAAATCCTCAAAATTTAATGACGTAATCTCAACTCCTCAATTATTCTAAAATAAAATTGTATTTCCACCTTTTAATTTATAACTCCACAAATGTACATATCAGTGCTCACGGTCTCTGATACTCAAGGTGCACTCAATGCATCTAGTGTCTATAACTGTGTACTAAAATTGTACTGCCTAAATCACTTGCACCATTTTCTCCATTGATCAAAGTTATCATCACCTGTAATTTCTTTCATGATTTTCAATTTATGTCAACTGGTATATCATTTAATTATCATCACACAGAGTGCTTACTGTTATTAACGTTATTCTCGACTAATCCTCGATATAGAATCATTAGCACTCTTGGTATTATATCACTAGTTTCATTAATGCATCATTCATCAAGCTCGTTATAACTCATGATTATATGCACTTTCTATAATGCCCATGCTTTACTTCAATCTCTAGGGCAGGCATATGGTTCTATATCTCGATTGATGTATAAGCATATCTCTTAATCCTTTTACAGCCTGTTAAACTAATTGTGATACACTTCACAACTTCCATTACTAATCCTGATATTTCTCTACTTATGACATCTCATTAAACCCTTTATGCATATACATTTCTTTACCCTTAACATTTCCGATATCAATCATCAAATTGGACATCATGCTCCATAAAACCTTAACACAATTCCTGGATACTTAATCGTTTACATAGATCACTCAATTACATAATCATGATTATCCAGGACGGGTAATTGGCTCTGACACTAACTCTGAGAACTATCACTGATACTCTATACTCTCCTTAACTCTCAGTCTCTAATGACACTACTCCTAGAATTATTGGTACAAGGTACTATGCTAAGGGCTGACTCTAGATTAAAGCCTACTGCTCACATGTCCAACTAAGAAACACTTACAACTCACTAGCAACACAGTCAATACTAATACAAAACACAAACAAAATTATAAGTCACTAATTATCATACTTAACAAGGAATCCTCAAGGAATAGGAGCTCAAAGACTGAATTGAGGACAGAAGGTATCTTTACTGCTAGTAAAGAAAGAAGCGATGGAACAAAGTCCTGGAATAACAAAAATAGATAAGTCTTGAGATGATACTTTAAGAACCAATTTAAGATACAACCTGATAATCATACACGTCTGTCTGAAATCATGACACTCAGAATCCTCGCCACGCCAGTAAGCATAGATGCGATAAACGATAGGTTTCGTAACTAAGGTATGCAACTCTATAATCATGTCGTCTAGAATCTTCGCCACGCCAACCAGTATGGCTGCGAGAGACTCTAAGTTTCATAACTATAATATGTACATCCAAGTTAGATTCCTACGTTCTCGTCACCACAGCTAATATGGCTGCGATAAACTCTAGGGTCCATAACCAAAGTAGACATTTTACCTTTCTCACTGTCCTTATCAACATATGTCATCAGATGATACCGTAAATTTTTAGCCCGTAAAATTCATCTCGATATGAAATCAATTCAACAACGATACCAAGAATTTAAATTTAACAACTGGTCAACAAGAATCAAACTCAACAATGATACCAAGATTCAAATTTTAATAATTGATCAACAATAATCAAATTCAATATCAATGGGTAAGGACGGACGGAAACCAAAACGAAGGATTCAAAATTAGAAGTTATAATAAGATTCTCAAGGGGTCGTCCCAGGAATCTCTCAAGAATTTGTGATTGAGTATCCTCTCTCATCCTAGTATCCTATGTCCTATATTCTATAGCAGGCACGTAGTAGTACAACTATGACGTCGCACTACTACGATATCGCACCACTAGCAAAGTCTGACCTGCATGGGCCACCACTAAAAACGTGTCACAACCCGCACTCGGTTTAGGGGCACGAGTGCGTGGGTACGTCCAGCCTACGCCGCAGCATCGGCGATAGAACGCTGTCTAGGTCAAGTACTATCTATAAAATCTTACGCTAGTATCCAACTCCATAAGGAGACTCGGATAACACTATGAAAATATTAACAACATACTCAATCACAACTACAGCATGATAGGAATTTGAAGAAACAAAAGAATACAACACAAGTCTAATGACAAAATAATCATACCTGCAATCATTAACTTCCAATCCCCAAGTGTGTCAGAACCCAGTCTACTAAGGTCACAGTCTGGAAAAATATTTCCAGTCAGGAAGGAGCAAAGTACATCTCTAAATAGTAGTTCTATATAAATGACATAAACTATGTAGCAGTTCTAGATGGAAATATACCAGATGCATGTATAGGTACAAGATATGTACAATGAAGAAATACTGGAAATACTGTAAGTAACTGCAGAAAAAGAAACAATATGTCCATGAGCAAGAACCTATGACTAAGTGTGTGAGTACTAGCTTTAACATGTGATCGGCTTGGGAACTTGATCAGGCTGGTTACATGTGATTAGCTATGATTCACGAAGGTCAGGCTAACCGTTGGTTAGCTATGATGCATGGAGAGGTCAGGCTAATCACACGTAACAGCTATGAAGCATGGAGATGGTCAGGCCGCACCCGACGTGAGATATGGGGTGAGCTATGATGCATGGAAAGTTGGGTATGATCACATATCTACACTAAAATACTCCCCACCTCCGACTGGTATAGTAGATCCAATCATGGTACGCTATGGCACGGGATTCCCCAGGAAGGTAGCAAGTCTCCCCGGGAATCAGTGTCTGTACATGCACAAGATAACAAGGAAACAAGTCTTGTACAAGCTACACCATGAAAAAAGAATAACATCTCATGACGAGATCCGTGTATACCAATCCGTGTAACCAATGTGTCAAGAACATGGATATCTACACTAGATACAGTGAACATAGGAGATATCATAAATTAGAAGCTAATCAGAGAATGTACTCGCCTTGCGTCCTTAGCTGGTAATTATTGATGTCCTGTTCCAGAGTATCCCCTGGGTAAACCAACAGTCCTATAAACATAACACAAGCAAAACCACATTTGCATCAGATGCTACACTAACACAGTCGAAATACTGGTCTCAGGGCCATGTCAGGCAGGGCACTAGTCAACTAGGGTCATCTAGTGTATTCACCAATTAAACGTAGTATTATTAATGATCAAATATAATACATATATTGTTATTCCAAAGTATATACAAGTGGAAATATATTTTATTTATGAAAAATATACATCACCCATTATTTAAGAATATATACATTTATACATTTATATACACTAAAAATATACTCATACCCTATATGTACACAAGTATATATAGAAATATACCAAATATACGTTTTTATACCAAAATATATTTTTATTAAACATATACCCATACAAAACATATATTTACATATATATATTCGTACCAAAATAATAATTATACTATATACAGGTAATTATACCAATTGAATATATATATAACAGTAATTACGAAAACATACATTGACATAAATTATATGAATACAGTTAATTTAATACCCACATATTTTTAATACATATTTATACGAAAATACATTTTAATATACATATATAGGAAAATAGAGAAATATGCAATATATATATATATACTAAATAGAAATACACTATATACATACTTATACAATTAATTATTAATAAAATAAGAATATACACATCTTTAATTAACATTACCAACGTATTTATATATCATTAGTAATTTCAGTTACCAGTCCAATTAACCAATTTGATCTTATTTTTATTATTGAAACTATATTTTAATTAATAATATAAACCCCAAAAATTGTTATATTTTTACATAATCACAAACCCTTATAATTACTTCATAACTAAATAAACTAATTACATAAAATTACATAACTAATTATATACAAACTAATTGATTATGAAATTAATTAACTATTACATATAAATTAACTAAATTGATTAAATAACTAACTACTGATTATCTAATACTACTGATTATAATTTAATTACTGCTTAATAACTTAATTACTGATTATTAAATAATTAATCAACTAACTAATATAATTAACTAATACTTATATAACTAATCACTGGTAAAAGAACAGAACAAAGAGGGAAGAAGGAAGAAGAGAAAGAGAGAAGGGGCTCACGAAGGGGAGGGCTTCCGGCGGGGTCTCGTCGTCGGTGCGGTGGGGGGTTCCGCCGGGCCACGCGGGTGCTCGGCGGAGCTCGACTCGAGGAGGCGGTCGACGGACCGGGTCGAGACGGCGGCGATCGAAGCTTCGGCGGTGGTCGACGGCTCGACGAAGGCTCGACGCGGGTGAGGCGGTCCGAGGCGGCAGCGGAAACTCGGCGGCGGGGCTCGACTCGAGGCGGTGCAGCGGTCGAGGGCTCTCCTTGAGGCGACGACACCGGGCAGATCTGCTGCGGCGGAAAAGAGTTTCGACGGTGGCGGATGAAACTACTCCGCCGTGGTCGCGCCCGGGCCACGCGGTGGTCGACTCCCCTGACTTCGAGGCTGAAACTGGGAGGAGCGCTCGTCGGCTCCGACCATCAAATCGGCGGCTAGGTGATGGTCAGATCTAGGGTTAGGGTTTGGACTCTGTGTCGGGGTCTGGACACGATGGGTTGCTGTACTGGTATTGGGGTGGACGTGTCCGGGTGTGTCGGACACAAAAATGATGTTGTGTACAGAGGTTGATGTGGATGTGGATGTGTCCGGGTGTGTCGGACAGGAAAAATCAGATTATAATGTTGTAAATCTGGACACAGGAAATGAATGGATACGGTGGGACACCCGGGGTCGGACCCGAGGCCATCACGGCTGACACGGTGATGCTGGACACACGGACACGAGCACACAAAATGGTGGTGGCTTGTGGAAATTGTGAGGGCTAGCTAGGGTTTCTTGGGAATGGTGAGGAGATACTTAAATAGGGAGAAAGGTGTGGGATAAAGGGTGAGGGTTGGCCCAAATAACGAATGGCCCAAGATAATAAATAAACGGGCTTTTCATGTGGGGAAAAAATGAGGGTGTGAATGGGAGACGGTAAACGGGTAAATTAAATAGAAAAGATAATTTAAGAAAAATGTTTTTAAGAGGCTTCCGATTAGCTACTAATTAATCCATTTTGCAAAATCTTAGAAAGTATGACATTTATTTATTTACTATCCCAATAATTATAAAATTTATTTTATTTTATCAACTAGTCCTTCAAATAAATATTTATTTAAAACAATAATTTTATGATTCAAGCCAATAAATAATTGAAACTAGAAATATATATATTTTTATTTATTTATTTATTTTGTAATACATCGACATTTAGGAAAAAATGATTTTTATAAAAGATTTAAAATCACCTTCTACAATCAAACATTGTTCCAAATCAAATACAAAAATTCAAGGAGAAAAATATTTTATAAACTTGGTATTTAAAATAAATTAAAAAAAAATCTAATTATTTTGGAAAGTGGAAATCGGAGGTTACACTAGGTCATCTTCTGTGCTGAGAGCTTCTTCTGGGAAGACGATGCACATAGATGTTTTCTCATTTACGCCCACATTCCTAATGTGTCAGCGTAAAGACTCCATATTTTCGTAGTCTGGCGTAAAAGCTTTGACTGTCGAAATTTGGCGTATAATACAAACTTTGAGTGTTACGCTCTGGATGAAAATTTCGGCGTAACAATTCAAATTTTGGCAGTCTGGCGTAAAAACACAGACTATATACTGCCAACCTTGAATTCTACGCCTTGGAATAAGATTCCAGCATAAAAAGTCAAGTTTTTACAGTCTTGGCGTAAAAGCACAGACTGTTGCTCTTTGGCATAAGCTGCAAGATTATGAGATTTAGTATAGAAACTGACGTATTTTTCTTGTACTTTGTAGTTAACTTGCATATGTCTCCATTGGCTGAGGTAATAGATTCTGCTGCTGGGATGCTGCACTCTAATTACCTGGAGGATTTGTCCCATGTGACATTTCCTATTTCTGGACCTCAATATCCGAAAGGAAGAGAAATCCTGATATCGTCTCAAGGAGAGCGAATGCTGTTGAACATGATCAACGGAGAGCCCCTGGCGTATATAGACGGGGCACAATACATAAAGCCGGCTTTCCTCTTGGGGGTATGATTGACAAACAATCCCAGATGAAGCCCAAAAAAGAAAACTGGGTTTTTCCTGTCGGGGGCCTGGTCCTGTATCTGCCCAAGATGCTGAAAGATTACCCTAACTCGGCATTCTTCCTTGCCACGCATCCCAGGAGGATGTCGTGGACCCTGACTCCCAATCTTCACGGCCAGCCGGGAAAGATATTTTACCAGAAAGGATCCGACCAAGGGTCATTTGTACGTCGCCTTTCTGGCCCGGTCATGCCGTTCAGGGGATTGTATCCGGGCAGTGTCCCGAGTGAAGATACGTCACTGCTCCAACCAGTCCAATTACCGACTTTCTGTAATGACTTCATGGGGCATGCAGGAGTATACCCCAAGGTTAATCCTCGGATCAATAGGTGGGTTACCCCTACAAATCTTCGATGGACTCGTTTAGCTGCCTGGACCCTGAAGCATTTTCAGACTGAGCTGGAGGGCATTGGTCTGTACGCGGCTGTGAGTGCTACCAGTGTTGGGTTACCTCTCAACCCCAACCTGTTTTTGGCCTTGATGGAGCGATATATCTCGCTCACTGGGACTTTTGCCACTCCACTGGGGGAGTTGGGATTGGCCCTTCACGAAATGGCAGGGATACTCCTTATGAAGAGTATGTTCCCACTAACAGGGAGCTGGGGGATACAAACCCTCGTGTAGTGGCAGTATACCAGGAGCTGATGTGTCACTATTTAGTGTGCACCGCCTTCTATAATGAACCCTCTGATTTGGCTCATACCAACAAATGGGCGTCCTACCTCTTCTTCCATCAGGCCAGGGCTGCTAAGCCAGACAAAGTCGTGGATAGCAGGGATAGGCCTTTGATCTTTCTGAGCGTGCTTAGTGCTCAAGTAGTCGATGACCTTATTGATGACGCTGGGGCTTCAGATCAAATTCTCGACGAAGGGATAGAAAAATATCCTGCAGGCACTAAAGCCTACAGTTATTTGAGGCATTGCCGTAGGCCTCTGTCCAAGGAAGCTCAACTGGCTGCCTTCCTCTCTATATGGCTGCGCCGACTGGTAATACCTGGCATTACATCTTCGGACCGCATTCATCGTAATACCTTATGTCCTGCAGTGCGTCTAGTGTTCGGGGCAAGACTGGGCCTTCTCTCTGCCATGGTATGCCGCATACAAGCTGGCCTGAGCGCCATTACTGATGGGCTGCTTGCCGATGAAATACGGCATGACAGCTTTCCCAGGGTGGAATTACCGTTCCTGTATTTGATGGGATGGTTAATTATTTATAACCCCAGGGTGATGTCTCCCGGCTCTGGCAGTAGTTCGGAGAATAATTTCTTGTTGAATTACAAGAATTTCACCTGGAATATGACCACAGTTTTAGACTGTCGACGAGCGTTAAATTTTGCTCACAGTTGGAAGCTCTTCTGCACCGTCCCTAATGTACATCTCAATCAACAGGGGAGCAGGCTTCAGGACTCAGGTGAAGAGCAGACCATTCTTTCTTCTGAAGCTTTTAATTGGTTGGTCTGCATTAGACCTTCCCATTTATTGTACATAAGTGAAGACCAATGCTTCTTGGGGCCCTACCTGCCTAGTCGGTTCGCCAGGCAGTTTGGGTATGACCAATTGCACGTGGGTAATGCCGTCACCAGCTTCAAGTCCAGGGGTGGACTCATTGATGGAGCGAGATGATGGCGATACTTCATAATAGGTTGCACTGGAGTAGCTTTTACTGTGCCTGCGACTTTACTCTCCATGGAGTTGCACATCCTCCATTCGTATGGCCAATTTTATGTGGCAACCAATACCTTCCATCGCGATTTTGATATGCATGGAAGTTTTAGTATGTCCTCTTCTAAGTCCGTGAGAAGAGATGAAATCCCATCAGTTTCATCTGACGAAGAAGAAGACTCTGTCAATCCAGATGAGCCTTTGCTGGCAGTACCGAAAGGCGAAATACCTCAGCCTGCAGAGCCTCTGGTTATCCCTGGTAAGCGAAGGGCTCCTGTTCTGAAGGATACTTCCCCTCTCAAGAAAAAGAAGACTGTTAGTGGTCCTGACAGGACTTCCAGTCATGAGGCTCCTAGAAGTGAGCCTGTTGTTTCCCCTGTTGGGGACGATTCTTTGATTAGAGGTTCCTCGCCTTTTAAAGAGGGAACCTCCATAGTTCCGGCTGGCAGTGCAGGAGAATCTTTGCTCGAGGCTGTTGTCGCTGCCACCGCTTCAGGTAGTGGTACGAGATCGCCTTTGGGGCCCAGCCAAATAAGAATATCTTTATCCAGACCAGCAACGAGAGAAACCCCTGCCGCGTCTGTAAGTATATCCGGCGAGATTCCACCCAATGAGCCTCGAGTGGATCTCGGTGAAGACCTAGAGAAATATCTGCCAGTGTCAGTTAGCGCACCCCTTCTCCAGGTATGATAGCTCGCTTAGCGTCATTAAGAAATAATTTAGCTGTACTGGCTGCCGATGCGACATATATACCATCGGCTATGGGTAAATGTCGTCTTTACGACTCTTTTAGAAAAATTAACATCATGTTGATATTAACTTTCTCTTGTCTTCTTTTCAGGGGAAGGCATCTACGGGGAGGGCAGCGTCGACGCAACTTTCGACTTTGTTTCCGCTCCTGTTTATGATACGGAGGTGCCTGACTTTGAAGAGAAAACGTTTTTGGGTGCTGGTTCACCCAAAATAGTTCCGATATCTCGAGAGAAGGATGAGCCTGTCATTATGACGATGTCTCCTTCGAGTATGCCAGCTACTTTGGCCGTTGTTGGCGCCTTTACTTTTGTCGCGCCATCTGCTGAAGCGACGATTATGACGACACCCTCTGCAGTCATTCCTGGAAGGGGATTCGCCGATATCGCAGCCACTCCCAGCATCCATTCGGATCTCGCCATGCTGATTGAGCAGTATACTAGTATTTTCTATACCACTTTGAGAACATTGATATCTAGGTTTTGAGGCTCTGCGTAGGTCCTCCCAGTTTGCGATAACGTCGATCAGAGACTTCAATGACGCTGGGAGAGCTGATGTGCTAGAGCAGATAGTTAATGGTTTGGATCAACCCATTAACGATTATTTGCAACTATCTTGAGGCAACATTGACGGTCTCGTTCAAGCTATGTATGACTCCTTAACTGCAGAGCTTGCTGGGCAAATGGAATCTCTGAATAAATCCGTCCAGGAACAGCAGCAGGAGATGGATCAAGAGCGTGCCGAATTGGAGTATGTCATTCCCCAACTAACTCAGTGCGAGGCCGATTATGAGGCGGAGGCAGCGAGGATCAACAAATTAGAGGATGACCTCACTAAGGCCAAGGAAAAGGCTCTCTTTATCAACAGCTCGCGACGTATTGAAGGATCGAATGGAGACGGCTCAGCAGAACCTGACGCATGTGAGTGTCATCCACGCAGGTTTTGTACATGCTCAGTCCGAGCTATCTGCTTTGAACAATGATGCATCAAGGTTGGAGCGGGCTCGCACCGACGTCTTGAACTCCCGGGATGAGAGAATGGCTACTCTGGCGCAACAGATTCGCGACTTAACTGCTCCTCCCAAATGATGTACTTTCTTGTTTCTCCTGTAATTTCTCGGTGGTAATAAAGACACATTTTCTGACTTTGTGGGCCCATCATTTTAGAATGTGATAGGCTAGGGTAAAAGTGATATCAGATGTATCATTAACATAATATTCTTTTGTTAAGGTTTTGCTGAATGTAAATCTATTCAGAGGTAACATGAACCTGAAAGAATATAATCCCACTAAATTTGTATACTAAACACTATCAGAGGTAATATGAATATGATAGGCTTACAAATTAGTTAAAGATATCTATTCGGAGGTCACATGAACCTGATAGAATATGATCCAGCTAACCTTTGTGTATGGTATCATCTGAATAAGTTCTTCGTCATACTCCGTTAAACGGAGGAGATCAAGTATAGTACTTCTTCAGGAATTTGCAGTAGATAGTAGCCAAAAAAAATTCATTAGACTTGGATAATCTGTAAGCGCCATTTGCAATCATATAAGGGCCCTACTTTTCTTTATGATTGTCTTGTATGAATTTCGGATATTATACTAGAGGTAATATGGACGTAGTATGATACCATATTTGTTGAGGATATCCCACTGGGGGATTTTTAGTGGACCCATTACTTTTTGTGCACGAGAGTGCAAGTAATAAGTTTGAGACAAATCCTGACAGAGGTAATATAGATATGATAAAATACGACTCTGTAGGGATGAATAGAGACTGACTCTTTCTTCGCTAGGAAAATGAGGATAGTTCAGAGGTGATATGGATATGAACATTTCATTTTTCCATTGCGGACATTCCACAGGGGAATTTTTGTGGACCTATTACTTTTTGCGCACGAGAGTGCAAGTAATAAGTATTTAGGACAAGCCCTGCCAGAGGTAATATGGACATGGCAGTTTTTTGTGGACCTAACACCACTAGCGTACTTAGAGTTAAATACGGGTGTTAAGTTGAGATGACAATCGATATCAGAGGTAATATGGACATGATAATCGATAGCCAAAAAACTCGAAAAGTTTGTTCAGAGGTAATATGAACATGACATACTTTTGAGTTGTTACTCCATTAGGGATGGAGGTGTATATCTGCTCAGAGGTAATATGGATATGGCCATTTTTTGTGGACTCAACACCACTAGCGTACTTAGAGTTAAGTACCGGTGTTAAGTTGAGATGACAATCGATAACAGAGGTAATATGGATGTGATAATCGATAGCCAGACTAGGAAGGTTTGTTCAGAGGTAATATGAACATGACAAACTCAGCTGGGGAAATAAATAAATGTTTGGACAATAGTTCAGAGGTAATATGGACGTGAACACATGTCCAAAAATTTTACCGTGGAGTGATTTTCTTGAGTGGGGATAGACCTCAAGAATCCACTGGGGAAACTTTAGGGACTCATCATCCGGTATCTTCTTGAGGGAGCAAATTGTCATGTTAAAGTGAAATCAATTTGCAGTAATCGTTCCCTCATTTACAGATGTAGAGTAATGACCTTGGCATCGATCAACTCCTGAATTCTCCTTTTCAGTACATAGCAGGCCCTTGTAGGGTGATGAATGTATCGATAAAAGAGACAATAATCTGGGTCATCAACTTTGCCAGCCCTCTCAGGGTATCTGATGTTGGGTAGCCGAAGTTTATTTTCCTTCATCAACATATTAAAGATTTTAATGATATCATCTTTATTGAATGAGAAAGTCCCTTTCGGCCTTCGGGCTCCTAATGCCTGAGTTTTATGATCTTCCGGGAAGATCGTCGTCGTTGCATCATCTTCGGATTCAGAGGGAAATTTACCCCCAGCTTTGAATACTGCCCTATTTTGTCGAGGTAGGCTACCCCCAGACATGTCGCGGTGTTTGCCCGCAGAAGTTGATTTAGAAGGACCTGCCTCTGGTATTACAGGGTTATCCTCTGGAGGTTTGAAGTGTGCAAGAGATGTAGTATACCCCAACCCAAAATGAGTTTATTGACAGTAAGGATTACTATGCAACGATATTCGTCTGCCTTTTCCAAAGTTGAGGCCTTGTTTTAACTTTAAATCATAACCCATGCTTTGTATAATCTTCAAAGCTTGTGGGCTATATCTGTGGGTTTACATTTTACCAGCATCAGATTCGCGAGATTCTTCTTGTACAATCGGACTGTTCCGCCTGCGAGCGAAGATTATTGGATGCTGGTCATCGCGAGTTGGTGGAACAATAAAGACGAAATCTTTATGTGGCCCACATGTCATGACGACATTAGATGTTGACGTATCTTCCCACATGATCTCCCCACGTTTGACAGTTAGGGGAACTGAATCCTGCTTATGACTCCTGTCTTTGCGTTTCTGGATCAAGAATTCTCGCAAGTCATGAGGATTAACAGAAGAAGAAGAAGAAGAAGAAGAAGAAGAAGGCTTGTTCCTCTTGTTTACATCAGTTGGGATGCGGATATTGAGAACCATAACTTTTCCCCTGCCACCCGTATACAACAGGTTAGCCATTTGAGTAGCAGATAATCCCCGAGGAATGTGTCTCTCCACAAACCGATCTTTCTTTACACTGAGGGTTTCAATCTGGCATAATTTTGAGCTTTGCTCAGGCTGGCATAAAATTGAGGAAGCCCTCAATCGGCCATCCGCTTCTCGCGTAATCTGGAGAGCGGGCAGATTCTTTTGTTGCTGGCGTAAAGGTCGAAAAGTTAAATAGTCCGCCACTTGTTTTCTCTTGCGTAGATTGCAGGGACCATCTGCTTTTCCGCGGAGGGCAAATGAATTCTTACACGCAGAGCCCGTTTGGAATTTCTGATTTGGTGCTGAGGCATTATCAGAAATCTTGTCTGCCACGTCACAGACGGGAGACTGAATTTTACGTGCAGAGCGCGGAGTAGACTTCTGGATTAGCACTGAGGCATTGCCAGAAGTTGTGTCTATTCTGTCAGTGACGGAAGACAGGGTTTTACGTGCAGAACGTGGAGGTTGCGAAGCTACAACCTTGCTGGTCGGAGAAGTCAGAGAGTCGGCAGGAATGGTAGGGGATGTCCGGGGTATCCACACCTTACGCAGTTTCCTGTTGTCTTGGACCGAGAGAGAGTGAGAGCTACCCCCTGCTCGAAGCATATCTTCGTAGGCAGATTGGTCGAACTGGACGACCAAGGTCTTCTTTATTGATCCTACTGATACCGCATCGTGTTGAGCAATTGCTTTCTCGTCAGATGAGAAAGACGTCCCCAGCAGAGTCACCATCTTGTGTTTGATAATAAACGAAAGAAATAAAACTAGATTTATACAAAAACCTTTCTTAGGTTTACAAACAAGAAGTACTATTAATCCTATACGAGGATGTTAAGTACAAATTTTAACCTAGGTAAAAATTGCTATAGGAGTCTGATCTGCAGTGGATCACTTTGTCCCTTGGACCACACGATGATAAAGAAGTGCTTTAGAAGAAGGAGATGCTTCAATGATTGTAACAGGGAGTGGATGCTCGATGCCAAAATCGTCGATCGCTACTCTCTGTCTGAGCTCTTCTCTCTCTCTGTTCTTTGATTTCTTTGACTTTTTTCCCGACCTTCTTTTCTCCAAATTTTTGACCCTGGACCTCTGTTAATAGAGGTCTCTATTTATAGGATTTTTAGTTACAGTAACCATCCAGTCAGCGTAGAAACCGGAAAGTGGAGAATATGGCACTTTTTACGCGACGGTTATAATAACTGTCACCCACGTATAGATGATCCTCTGAATCTGCGTGTGATGCGTATCTCATGATGAGAAAACGCGTATAACTGCTACGAAGATCAGGCATGCAAGCCACGTAGGTAACTGCCCCTTGCGTAAAAAAGGTTGGCGTAGAAGCCAATAACTGTCACCATGGCGTAGAAGCCAAATCGTTATCAGGTTGGCGTAGAAGCCAAATAGGCATAGAAGCCTTGTAGGCGTAGAAGCCTGATGCTGCATAGATACGTAGCTAGCATAAAAGATAGTCGATCCTCCTTCTTTGACTGAGGCCTTGAGCGTATTCTGGACCAAATAGCCTTATCACGCACAAATGCAAATATAGCCTGAGTTGGCATATTTCAAGAAGATAGCTTACATCGTGATCCTTATAACTGAAAATAGCCCGAAGGCGTATTTCAAGGAGATAGCGTACATCATGCTCCTATAGCTGAAAATAGCCTGATGGCGTAATATGCAGAGGTGATGATGTGGACGTATTAGCCGTAATTATGGCTCGCCTAGTCTTTGAAAATAGAACCAAATCCCGTGCATTTAATGCAGAGATCTGCCACCATTCTGAGCATTAAATGCAGAGATGTGCCTCGAGCTCTGTACGAAGAGCAGCTTTTGACGTGGCAGTTTGTTTTGTCTTCTGCTGAGCGTAAAAGCTCACATCTGCCTGTATAAAACTAGGCAGCGTTTTCCTTTGTATGCGTAAAAGCACTCTGTATCAAGGAAATGTCACTAAACGACGGTTTGGGTCTCTGTGCTGAACCATCATTACAGCCGTTGACTGGATAGCTGTATAGTACTCGCTGTCAGGAGTGAGGTTCACTGCATGATTTGACTGGTTCATTCGAGGAATACAAAGCGTTCCTCGTACTCTTCTATGCTGCATTGAAAGCAGATAAGTTTTACGCCATAAAGGCGAGATAGCAACCTTTTTATGCCGAAGTAGTCTAAAAATACTGCCTTACGCGGGTTGCTCTTAAGCTATATTTTACGCTGTACTAGCAATAATGCTCTGTTATACGCCGATGGCTCTGAAGTCATGTTTTATGCTACATAGCACTGAAATACTGCGTATAGATCTGTAGCATATTTTTTATGCTTCTACAGATGGATCCATTAAATTGGGTTTGTCCATCAGTGTGTGCTGCTGGCCATTGACACGTGTCTAGTCCCTTGATATTTTGGGACTGGGGCGTGACATGGTTTTTGTGGTGGCCTATGCAGGTCTTTTGACTAAATCGTTCGGTTTTAACTTACGGACCGAGCAAGCCTGCACCTAGGATTAGAGTATAGGATCTCATCCATAACTGACTATGACTCATCCTCCTTCAATCCATTCCGTTGAATAATTGTATCCTGCTTGATTCATGTGCCTTCTCATTAGTTCCTTGAGTGTAGCCTTCTCCTAGAATATAGAAGTCCCTGTTGATAGAATGATAAGTAGGGTAACCTTCCTATTAAGAGTATAGCTAAGATATTGATACACCCCTAAGTAGAACGCTTAATGAACCCTAGCGTCCCTCACCTATAGAATAATTTACCATTATTTCTTGTTATAGTCATTAATGACCTAAGAGTAGTATAGGTACTGCTAAGAGCTAGTTAGAGATTTGACCCTAATGTTTGACCCCAGTTTTGAGGAACCAATAGAAATTCAAGATCGAGTGTTAGGACTGAACCTAATGTGCATAGTGAGATAGTGTTAGGATATAGGTTCGTGTCCTGATATTAGTAGACGGTACCTCAGGAAGCCCAGAGCAACGAGTATGACATTCCCCATGAGATCATACCTCAAACACGGAGAATTGCTCGCCACCTTCACCTTTGGAAACCATGATATTATCTAGAGCCCCATATTTAATTTCATATGTTGTTCATCTGCGACCTTAACGTTCGCTAATGTGCAACGACTAAAATATGTTCTTCTTTCCTCCGTCTTTCAATTCGTGCCACCTAACACTTCTGATAGTTGGCCAAGTAATTTTATTCCTTGTTAAGGACCCATAGTTTGCTAGGATTATAGCTGTAGTCTTGAATTTAAAAATTTTGTGCTTGGTAGTTAGAGTTCGATAAGTTTGAGTTAATCTTGTAGATTGTGACCCGATGATTATCCCTTAGTGTTAAATCACACAATTTTTACCCCCACCTCGATGCAAGTTATATTCCCTTTCCCTTGAGACTAGTACCATATAGTCCACTTGACCCATCGAGACGGTGTAACTGAATGGCATTAATCGCATGCTAGCAAAAGATGACAGTGTTTATTCAGACAATAGAATTTAGAGGTCCTTGTCCCTATTTGGTCGACTAGCGACTTAGACAAGGAGGTTGTATGATAACTGTAGAGATTGTAGAGTCTTTTATTAATGTTGCTTATTTTGTTTTTGTTTTGTGAACTTGAATAATTTGTACCTTCTTTCATCATCATCTAGCGTACTTATATTTCATATACTACCTTGACTTATGCTGCTATTTTATAGCCTAGTTTTGCAAGCTTATTCTTTATCGAGCTTGTTCATGACATATGTATTATTGGGGAGGCCCACAATAATATATTTCAGAATCAGTGTAATATGGTCTGATCAACCATAGTGCGCTTGATTCGTCCATCGTAATACTACTTTACGTGGATTGAGATATGTAGTGACTAGTAGACGAATATACTTGCCCTGGACATATCTGACATATCGTATCGGTTACATAACTGTACTAATACGAGCATGCGAACAAAGGATTACCAAAATAGGATTTTAATCCACAACTGCTTTGACAATTCCTATTTGAATTCTTTAAACGTCTTGATCCCGATACTTCTATTCTATTACCTCTCCCTTGAACTCTTTATTATTGATCTTCGTCTTCCCTTATTTCGAAAAGACGAAACCTCATGCTGGGTATAAAGTTTGATACACAGAGAGTACTAGATATACCCCATAGGCCGATCACATACTTGAGGATTATTCTTTCGTAATTAAGGACATATCATATATGATATGATCGGGGTTGAAGTTTTGAGGATTGAATGACATGAGTAAATAAATTAAGGAATATTTTCTTAAGGTATATAGCCTTATGTGATAGATGGATAAATTCTAAGTTGGGTAGCAGTGCATTGTCAACTCGAGAGGAATTTCTTTTAGATTGTGATCGAGTAAGATTAGATTGGGAGAGGTTCAAGCCATTTTAATTTTGAGAAATTTAGAAGAATGACTAAGATGATGAGGATTAATGAATTGATATTGAGGACCCAATATTTATACCTTAAGTATATGATTTAAATTTTTGAATAATGAAGGTAGAATCATCAATTTGAATTTGGAGGATAAATATAGAATTTTAGATTTGAACATTGGTGGACTGCATTTAAATTATTTTTCAATTTGATGATTTGAGTTAAAATAAAATTTTGATGGTTGGACTACCTATTTGAAATATTGAGGATGTGAATGGAATTTAAAAAGTTGAAGCATACAAAAATTTATAAGTAAAAATGGGAATAATATTGGACTCGAATTACTTCTAGAGGAGATTATGATAGTTAGAGATCGTGAGGTAAAATTTACATGCGTATTTAAATCTTGAAGATGTTATATGAATTTAATTTAAATTTGGATATGGATAATTTGAAAAAGTGAGAAGAGATAACCATAGGTTGAATTTTGATTGGAACAGTGGTCATCTTAACCTTGAAGTGATTGCGATGGATATGATTAGGATTTTAATTATCACAAGGAGATTGCGATTAACTTGCCTTATGTACATGAAGGATCAATAAATTATGCCTTATTTTAATTTTGAGGACGACATTGTTTTAAGTTGGCTGGATTGTGAAACCCCCTCACCTAAGAATTAGACCTACTTGGCTTAGATAGTGAGACTGAGGCTAGCTCGAATCCATTTAGAAATAGAACACGGTATTTTTATTTAGTTTTACAACATGGTATCACTTGGCGCACCTTACCATTGCTTTGATAATTGGAGAAATTTACTAGTCACTGCCTTCCTACAAATTCCACATTCTTGTCCTAGGCATGCCTATCCTCCATTTCCATCTTTGTGCAACGTTTCAATGGTTGGACATTTTTATGCAAAAGAGTAATTAGGTGTCCACATCATTGACATGACACATGAAGAAACCGATTTTTCGCTCATATGGATTTTTCCCATGATTTTTGGAATATGCAACGCGCAACATCGCCCACTCCTTTAAACCTGGCCTTGCATTTTAAACAATACAAATTTTATACCATCCTTGACTTCTACCATGGCTTAATTTTAATTTCGAGGACGAAATTTTTATAAGTTGGGTAGATTGTAAACCCCCTATTTTTTTAAAATTTTTAAAAATAATTTTCTGTAATTTTTTGGAATTAAAACTAAGGTATTTTGTGATTAAATAATTTTTATTTAATGTTAATTAATATTAAAATATTATAAAAATAATATTTTCTAGTGTAAAATAAAAAATTAGACATAGGGTAATTTTTTGGAAATTTATTGGACCCCAGAAGCATTTTTAAAACCCTAGAAACTAAGTTGTATTTAAACCGAATTAAACCCTGAATCTGAACCCGGTTTATTCTTAAATAAACCAAACCAAACCGACCCAAACCGCTGTTAAACCGAACCAAACCAAACCCATCTCTTAACGGGTCGGGTCGGATCCGAATTGAACCCGACCCGGACCCGAAACCCTAATCGAAACCCTAATCCTAATCTAACCCAGAAATACTGTTCCGGCCACCAATAAATCCCTTGAAAATCATGCCCAGCCGGCCAAAACCCTAGCCATCTCCTTCTCCTCCACTCGCAGCGTCGCTCCGGTCATCCCCTCCACCCTAGCCCTAAACCCTAACTCCTTCTCTCTCGTCTACTTCCTCCTCCAGACTAACCCCCGGCCGCCCAGTTCCATCCTCCTCCGACCAACGACTAGAACTCCCAGCGCCTCCATCTCTCCCGATCATCCCCCGCCGGAATCATGCCCTAGCCGCCCAACCACCTCCACCACCTGTCTTCCTCCTTCAGAAACCCGACCGCCCTAGCCCTAACGTCTTCGACTTCCATCCCTGACCTCGTCTTTCCCCTCCGCCATAGTTGTCGACGAACCCATCGACCTCCCGGCCAGCAACCTCCATGAGCCACTACTCCCACCACCGGCACCCCCACACGACTCAGCCACTCCCCTCCGCCTCAGCCCAGCGTAGCCCGTAGCCTCGACGACCCGCTGCCCTAGCCGGACACGCCTGAACCCTGACTCCAACACTGAAGCCCTGCAGAACCCGGACACGGCAGACCCGGACACGGCAGATTCGAAGCAGGACACAGCACAGTGACCCAGACATGAGAAATCATTGTTCTGTGTAGCCCTGTTTAGGTAACTCGTTCTCTCTCCTCGTTACTCCGTTTTCTGTTCCGTTAGTTGTGACGCGTATGCTGTGTAACCCTCTCGATGCCCGTACAACCCGCTCGGTGCATCGCGTCCTGTGGCGATCGCAAACCGCGATCCAAAAATAGGAAAAACCAACACCCTATTTTCTCCCGGAACTGAGTACGCCCTCCCAAACGGGACGAATTGGTCGCATGCGGTCTTCACCGAAACGTGCGCGCCGTTGATACGGACGTGCGGGATTTCGCAGAAGTTGATTTGGATGTGCGTGCACACCAGAATCAACTCGTATCCGCCGACAACACCCCGTATCTGCCTGTTCTGGAACACGTCGTAACTTTGTGTACACACGTCGGATCGAGACGAAACTTGTGCCATCGGACTCGTAGCAATACGCTGGTCCTGTGACCCAAGTTTGGTTCGATTCTGAGAACGTTGACAAAATCGCGTATCGTGGGCCCCACGGCTCCACTTGACGGGCGATTTTGTGATCGGCTCATCGGAATCCAATTTTGGAAGTTTCGTTGGGTTCGTATTATCGTTCTAGACTTGTTGACACTAAGTTTGACGAATTTAGAGACCATTGTTCCTAACACATTTTTCGGTGCGAAGCGGCCCACATGTGGACCCTACTTTGACCAAAAACTGTCATTTTTGCCCCTGTGTCCAAATTGGACTCAAGGACAGGCATTTCTAGCTATTTGATATTTTTTAAAACTGATGGTGATGTCTATTTCAGCAACCGGAGGAGTACCTATAAATTCTGCTGAGACCAGAGCTACAATTGGAGTCAGAACCCCAGGCAAGTGTACCTTGCCAAATCTTGCAATTCTTGTTACATATTTTCTTGCCTTATTTATATGTTGTACATGCTTGACCTAGGATCGTGTGACTTTACTTAGCATCCAATTAATAGTCGGGTGCCAACACCGTACGCGGAGTTGTGTAACGTCATCTAGAGATGGATATCGTGACCATTTACATTCTCGTACTTGTCGTATCAAGTACACTATAAGCCAGGACACTTGACACTATTCATAAGACAGAATCTTCCTGAGATATTCATGGTAGTTTTGTGTAGGATACAGGATTGACATAGATACTATATTCATAATAGTATATGACTTATTGCATTTAGCAATGATCTCGCGTGACATGGACATGAGACGTTATGGACATGAGATGTGTGATTACATTGGGTGGGGAGAGACACACAGGCTACAGGCTATTTTATATATATCTACTACTATTGTGAGGTCGTAGACTCTCCAGCAGAGCTAGGCACATTACTTGTTATTACTGCTACTGGCTCCCTGACACAGAGCTTGTAGTGGTCTCAGCCTGAGTACTAGTGATGCTCTCACTTGCATTTCACATAGATGGTTACATATTTACCTTGTTATTTCAGTTACTATTGCACTGCATATATTTTGGCTGTATTATTGTGTACCTTGCTATGTCCCCTGAGGATCTGGATCCGGATTATGTCCCAAGGATTAGCAGACGATTTCTATCCCGAGGTTTACGGGACAGCCGCAGCTGGAGCAGGAGTTGATACAGAAGTTGTACCGATTTTCGAGGATGAGGTATTAGCTGAAGACTTTTCCTGAGTACCTGTGTTCCATACTCAGTATTTGCTGTGGTTATCTATATTCTTGTATCCTGACAGTTGTATCAGACTCATTATCAGGTTATTTCCCGAGTATATATTATATTGAGATTGATCTTGCTTTATGATTCGGATATTGTTGTATTCATTTCTGTGGATGAGATTAGTATATTTAGACCCTTATTATTGTATTACAGCTTAAGTGTGCCCTGATGGATCCATTAAATTGGGTTTATCCATCAGTGTGTGCTGCTGGCCATTGACACGTGTCTAGTCCCTCGATATTTTGGGACTGGGGCGTGATACCTCCACCCGACTATCATTTATGGATTATTCAGACTCATTATTCTAGTTTAGTTATTTTCTTTTGTGACTTATTGTGTGGATGAGATTTAGTATGTCGGTGACTTGTGACAATATTTATACCACGTGTGAGTTAATATTCATATTACAACGTACGTATGTATTATGGTATCAATATATTAGAGTTGCCATATACATACGGCTGGCATGCTTACGTGTTCCTAGTCCTACGTATTTTGGGATTAGGGCGTGACATGTTTTTGTGGTGGCCCATGCAGGTCGAGAGCATATTGTCTCGGTTATGTCACTGTACCGAGCAAGCCTGTGCATAGGATTAGAATATAGGATCTCATCCACTTATTTATCACCTCCCTTGATTTTGTTTCGCATTCTCATTTGATTGCTTGTATTGCATCTTGCGTGATCTCTTCTCTACCAATCTTATCTTATCTTTCGTGCTTGATAGGGGTTATGAAGATGATTTATACTAAGAATATATACTCTACTATTCAATAACACTATTAGTTAAATTATTGTAAGTTGGATAGTATGCCTCATAAACCTAGTAACACATAGACCTATTGCCCAATTAATAAAGTGTAATTGAATGACACCAACTATAGACTTGCATAAAAAGATAGTGTTTACCCAGACTGTAGAACTTAAAGGCCCATACACCCATTTGGTTGACTAGAGACCTTGACAAGGAGTTATTATGAAAACTATAAAGGCACAACACCGATCTTCTTGGTGAACTTAGATTATTCTGTACCTTCCTCCATCATAATCAAGCATACTTATATTTTTACTACCTCGACTTATGCTGCTATTATAGCTTAGTTTTGCAAGCTTATTCTTTTATGGAGCTTGTTCATGACATATGTATTATTGGGGGCCCACATTAATACATTGTCTAAATCAGAATCGGTGTATTATGGTCTGATCAACCATAGTGCACTTGGTTCGCTCTTTGTATCACTACTTTATGTGGATTGAGATATAGTTGACTCAACTTGTTAAATGAATATACTTGCCCTCTAGACTGGTCAGAGCATATCATGTCAGGTACATAACTGTTCTGATATGAACATGCATATAGGAAGTTACCAAAATAAGATTTCAATCCACAACTGCCTTGGCAATTCCCTTTCAAAATTCTCTAATACTTTTGAATCCCGTACTCGTATTCTATCACCTCCTCCTTGAACTCTTTATTGTTGTTTTTCATCTTTTCCTATTTCAGAAAGACGAACGTTCATGCTTAGTATAAGTTTGATACACGAAGAGTACTAGATATACCCCATAGGCCGAGCACTTATGATGATAAATAAGAGAGCGCAGGCACAGGAAGTCCTAGATACATGTATGACCTTTAGTATGTTTGTCATTTTATACTCACGACCCCCTTTATGACACGAGATCTTAAGTGCATAGTAGACGTAGAATTATATATAAGGTAGTTTAGCAGTTATATGTTAATATCCTAACTAGATGGCATACACGCAATGCCAATAGATGTCACGAGTAGCAGTAGTAGTATTCTCTTCCTATCACCATCTCGCCCCTTGGGTGACTCATCTTCTCTTCCATATCCATTCCTTATCTCGTGCTTAACTCTTTCTATCATAGTCGTATCTTTTTGCGCCATTACGAACTGTTTGAATATAAAAGGTCTAGTAAATGATTAATAACTAAAGGATGAGTTCATAACGATAACCCTTATGTATATGCACTATAGCAATATCTTATTTTTTATTAATTTAACCCTTAAGTAGCATTATTTAGCCTAATAAAAATTTATTAGACTGTTTGAAATAGTTCATACTTCTAATAGTTTTATAAAGTTAGTCAAGACCTTAAATGTTACCCTAAAACCTAGACTAAACCTCGGAAAGAGTTGAAGGCACTTGTTATGAACTGACAACTATGACAAATCGCTGGCAAAGTAGCGACAACTGCAACTAGACCGCTGTAGTAGAGTATACGAAATATTTGCAGGCATATTGGTCAGGTGGTATGGCAGTATTAGACTATGATACTTGACGGTTACAAAGAAAAATCGTGGTTGTGAGATTCAAGACAAGTACCCCAATATTCTTGACCCAATAAATATATTCGTCTTACAACCTAGATAATAGCCTCAAGAGACTGTGACTACTAGTATAACTCTTGTAAGTTGGGTAGTGTAGATAAGTTAGAAATAGAATAGTGTATGGACAATAAATGAGAAAGTGTTAGAATGGCAGAGCACGACTTTTAGGAAGCACTGCTAGACAACAATGAAGTATAATAGCTATAGTGATTATTATAAATATGGGTTAGTGCTAATTTCGAGGACAAAATTCTTTTAAGTTGGGTAGATTGTAAACCCCCTCACCCAAAATAGGTTTTTTGTGTGTATTTTATATTATTATATTTCTTATAGATTATTTTAAATATTGAATTACTTTAGAGTATTCTCTTATTTAATTAGAAAAATAAATTTTTAGTATATTTACTTATGTAAATATTTATTTAGATATATTTTTAGACTACTTTAGATTTTTGGAGTTTTTTCTAGAATTTTTAGGTAATTAAAACATATGGAACGTAAATTTCTAGGACTTCTATGATTTACTACGAGACCATACTTGTATGTTGTTCCTACCAAATATTTATTTTAAGTTAAAATATTTAATTATATTTTTCTGTAATTTATTTAGAATTTTAAAAATTTTATTTAGATTTTTGAAATTATTTATGATTTATTTGGTTATATATAGTCTTAGTATTAGATAGATGCTAATTTAGTATTAATAGATATTAATAAGATTATATATAAATTATTTGTATTATCTTTAATTTTATTTAAGATTATAAATTATTGAGATGAACTCAAACTCTATTTTAAATTAATTCAAATCCTGAGCCTACTAGGAAAGCAACTTCATGCATATCCTATCCTTATTTAAACTGATCCTATTCATATCCAAATTAACCAATCCTAGTCGTATTCAATTAACTAGTCTCCACCATTATAAATACCTCATCCTTCATATTTTTCTTTCCCAAATTCACCTCTTTTTCGTCCAAAAAGAGTCAAAATTCATCATAAATTTAGCCTCATTTTCTAGTATGTTATGACGACTTAAAAAGACGATATCTCCTAGCTCCGGACTCCAAATGCACTCCAGTTTTTTTATTAGAACAATATCAAGGTTAGTTTTCTGAGTATATAAATTATTTTAATAATTTATGAACCTATTTTTCTAGAAAATTCTAAAAGTGTCAGTTGTCCGAAATCAGACGCGTTTTCGTATTTTTAAGATTTTGGGAGATCCCGAACTCGGAATTATGAGCCGTTTGAAGTTTCAAAAATTTGACATGATAAAATTTCATAATTTAATATGCAAGTTTAATATACTGTAAAATTCGTGCAACGTAGACGTAAGTAGAAAACCACCGAAAACTTTCATCTGTGCGCCCTTGTGGCCATAACTCTTTACCGACTTGTGATTTTATGAAATCATCGAATCCGGTGTTCATGTAGCATTGAAATCTATAGTATTCTACACACAAATCTAGGATTTGAGTTGGTTGACTTTTTGGTCAACCGATTGCCTCGATTTGCGTGCCACGGATCACAAATCCATAAAATTGACTTTTTTTGACCAAAATTAGGGTTTAACAAAAAATTAGATTATAATAAGATTAAAATACTATTTTAGGTTATTTTATTCAGAATTAAAATAAATTAAAATAGAGTAACCTATTCACCACTTTTGTAATCTAATTTGTTTAATTTATGTGACGGGTAGACCAGACGACACCTTGAGTTGGGACTTCATTCTTTTTTAGATCAGACAAGATACCTTGCCAAATTGCTTATAGTATTTTGCATGCTTAGTATATTTCTATATATTTATTTCATTTTTTTATATTCATTGCATGTGTAGTTTCTTTCAGTCATTACTATATAGTAGATATATTGACACACACTTGACACCTAGTATCATGAGAGGACAATCATTAGGCGTATGGACTTTAACCACTCTGGTAAACCGTAGTAACTAGCACGCACTATGGTGGTCGTGTTCGATGGTCACTACCCCCGAGGTATGTCGATTGATGGAGTCACGAGGGTCGCTACCCCCGAGGTATGTCGGCTGACGATGTCCACTGACGTGTGTGTGAGTTATGAGATTTAGATCGAGTAGCCTACCCTTGCCCATACGTCGAAAGGTTACCCTTATTTGCATTCATATAGATTGTCTTGTACAGCGTACTTACATATTTTTTACCTATTATGCATGTTTATTATATTCAAATTAGCTTGCTTCTATGTATCTTGTTACGTCCCTCTGAGGACCTGGTCCCTTTCCAGGTGTAGATGTTCATGACTATTCGCAGGAGCACGAATCATGACTTACTACTTATCTCTTCTGAGGAGGCCTTACCTTCGGAGCATCCTTGATTATCTCCAGCGATGGATCGCTTCGCTGATACCTTTATATCATTACCTTACTTATATCGGAGAATTACCCTTCTCCTCCATTTTAGTATTGATATAGTCTTTGGTAGTGGATTTGCCTCCACCCGACTATCATTTATGGATTATTCAGACTTATTATTCTAGTTTAGTTATTTTCTTTTGTGACTTGTTGTGTGGATGAGATTTAGTATATCGGTGACTTATGACAATATTTATACCACATGTGAGTTAATATTCATATTACAGCGTACGTATGTATTATGGTATCAATATATTGGAGTTGCCATATACATACGGCTGGCATGCTTACGTGTTCCTAGTCCTACGTATTTTGGGACTGGGGCATGACAACTTTGCAGGTAATAAATGCCCACATACTATGACTGGACATGCATGGCACACACTACTAACTTCTACGATCCTATTGCCAGTGAGTATATTCAGCCTCGCTGGTAATGCCTCAAACTTTAATCTAATACGTGTCATATATTGTGCAGATATAAATGAGTACGAAGCTCCAGAATCAATTAATACTATGGCAGAAAAGGTTGTAACAAAAATATTACCTGCTACCACATTGCATGATGTCATTGGTTCCTCCAAAGACAGGGTGAGTACCTGCCCTTGGCCTTGTTGAGCTCCCTGTTGTTATCTTTTTTGCTACCGTAGTTGTGGCACCTGTTGATTCTACTGTTGCTGCCTATAAAGTTGGGCCTGCATCAGCAACGGACGCTGAGCCAAAGGTCATGCTGCTACTGCTGGTCCTCCTTGATGTACTGCCCTTTGAGCTGGCAATGTAGGAAACTGTTATACTGGCCCTCCTGGCCTCTGCATCAATGGGCACATAGCAACCTTGTGATCAGGTCTCCCATATCTCAAACATAATCTGTTAGCTGCCTGGCAAACATCCCGGGTATGACCTCCCTTGCCACAGTAGGTACAACCTGTCGGCACTCTCCATCCTTGTTGTTGTTGTTGTTGTTGTTGCCTCGGCTGCTATTGCCGAATTAGTATTGTCACTGTTGAAACTGTCGCCCTTTGCTGCGCTGAATTATGTATACGAACACCATGTGATGGTTCTGACGTTCGGGGTACTTGTCCTCCCTCATGGTTCTGTCCATGAGGCTTCTTCCTATCCACTCTTCTTGATCCTATCCTTTGAGAAATAAGCTCAACCCTCTTGACTGCTATCAATACTGCCTCGAAGGTCGGGTAGTCGTGCACCTTTACTATGTGCAAGATCTCCAAGTAAAGTCCTTACTGGAACCTCATTGCTCTTTTCAACTCTGTTGCCACCATGGTTGGAGTAAATTTGCTAAGTCGACAAAATTCTGCCGCATAGCAGTCTACTGTCCTTCCAGCTTGCTTAAGGTTAATGAAACTTTGCTGCAACTCACACTGAGCCACGATCCTAAAGTACTTTGCCCTGAACTGGGTCCTGAAATCCTTCCATTAAATAGGACTCCTCAATCCTACCTCCATCGTAGCCCACCAATCTTTTGCCAAATCTTGGAGTTGTAGGCGAACCAGGTCAACTTGTTCCTCGGCCGAAACTTTAGCCGCTGTCAGAATGGTCTCAATATCTTGGAGCCAATCGTCTGCCATGATTATGTCCTCTGTGCCATCGAAATACTTGGAGTTCAGTCTACAAAATCTAACAGATGCCCCAGAATTTATTCTTTTGCCTTGTTCTAGGGTTGTCTACAACCCTTGGTTCAACATGACATTCTGTTCTTGCTGTTGGAGCTTTTGTTGTTGATGTTGCTATTTTTTTTGTTATTGTACCACCATCTGGTGTTGTTGGGCAGCCAACAATCCATGTATATCTCTAGCAAAGCCAGGGTATCCAGTATTGCCGATATTGTAGGAGGTACGGGAACATCTGGAGCCTGCTGCTCTATCCCATTCATCGCGGGTTCAACTCGGATCCTTGGCTGGGGTTCTACAAGATTTTGTTACACTAGCAACTCTGCCTCTCTTATTGTTGCAGCATCGGAGGAAGAAGAAGCCCTAAAGAAAAGCACAAGAAATAATCAAGAACATGACAAGAAAGAATAAGAAAGCAACCAATATGGAAGAATTCAAGCTGAGTATCAAAGAGGACGAATTCAGAATTTCAAGAAGGATCATGTTTGATTGAGACTCCTATGACCATGACACCCCACAAGTTTGAAGAACTGACCTGCATGGGCCATACCTAAAATCTTGTTATGCCCCAATACCGGAATATGGAGATGGGCATGGCCAGCTATCCCGTACAAGATATTATACATCGTACGACGATCACGGCTGTATAAGACAAGGGAGTGCAGGCTACAATCAAGTCTCCTATGGTCAAGAACTTTTTTATCTCAATCATTCAAACAAGAAATAGTAAGCATAGAGCATATATGATAAGCAATAAGGAGTCCCAAATACTTTCTCAAAATATTCTGGAGACCAGCTGTGCAAAATAAGAAGCTGGAGGAGTAACAAAAGTACATGATAGTAATCAACTGCAGTCTGATTTAATACAATCATGTAAGAAAACTAATTTCCAGACAAGTCGTCTAACATATGTCGGTAGCTAAACTTCAAAAAGAAGTAAATATGCAAGATGAGCAGGGAAGAAGAAAACCCACTCTCTATCCCCTGTGACCATATTCTTGGTACACGCTATGAGTTGGAGAAAAGTACACTGGATCCTCAGGTGCTGGCTCAAAATTTGGCCATTCAAAACCAGTAGGGTTAGACCCCAAATAGCAAGTACCACAAAGGAAGCACGAAATGGAGAAACAAAAACCCAAGGAAAACATATAATAATATATAGGTTCAGTATTGTAACTTAGGTCCATGGCATATTCTAGCACGAAGGCTCAACCCTATAACCAAACAAGGATAAGGGTTGAACCATCACACTATGATAGTCCACTTCCCGAGGCTACTAGCTAAATAATACAATCACAACCGAATACATTTCTTCCTAAATCGGCCAATCATTAGTACGGTTTGTTATTTTTGTGGAGTCTGAGGCTATCTTAGAAATAATACAAAATAAGTATCCACAGATTAATCCAGTGCCGAACATGAGTTAACCGAACTAAATAAATAAAACATGCACTTGCAGGATGCACCAGTCCTCCGTAGGGCCACTGCGCTAAAAATATGGTATTAGCGGTTCCAGTGTTCCTATAGTAAAATAGTAGCTCGACATAATAATAATAGTCAAATATTGTACTCCACTAAGACAGATGATATACAGTATCTGTGGTGGCCAGCCTACAGCGCACTTAAAATGAATCTATATGGGAAGGTTCATTGGCATGATCTCGGGATACCGTTGCCTCTAAATATTACTACCACTTTTAGTTACTTAATTAGCCCTATGTTATGTTTGAAAATCTCAAGGCGTGGTCAAGTAAGAATTTTTCTTAAGATGTCGTATAAGGTACGGGCACGCTAGATACGAATCCATGAAAGTCAAATCTGGATTCACCCGAGCGTGTGTGCAATATTCAGACAATCAATATCCTAGCCACTCTTTGGTAGTTGACTCTTTTTATATGTTCGTACTGAAAAAATAATATATATATATATATATATATATAATAGCATGCGTTCAGGAATTTGGAGGCACTCTCGATGCACAACACAAATATAATCACTTAACACGTGATAAGATGTGTCGCACCTCGGTGCACATTAAATTATGTACAATAATCAAGCAATAGGAGTATCATTATGGATACAGTATTCGAGTCCAATTACCAATATACATTGGGTCAGAAGAGTCAAAAAAATATTTAATCAAAACAAGTGAGGCCGCAAAAGTCTCTAGGCCGCATGGAAAGTCCAGGCCACAAGAAGTCAGGCCCCATGGAAAATCAGGCCGCATGAATACAAGCCATATGGCAATCCTGGCCGCAAATAAAGTCAGGGCCACATGAACCACTTGGCCGCATGACAAGTCATGGCCGTATATGAAGTCAGGCCGCAAGGAAAGTCAGGCCGCATGGCAATCCTGGCCACATGCTTAGGGTTAAGGTCTACCCCTTGGAACAAGTGATGAAGTGACAGTCAAAAAATGAACTGTCAGAGATGTGACATAAAGTGACTGATGTGACAAGCCACAAGTATGTAAGGAAGAGAGGGCAAAACCATAGAAATAAGTTCCAATGGTTCAGAGCCACGCGTCCAAGAAAATAGTTGTCGCATGCTCTCTAGGCCGCATGGGTGTCGGTGCCGCATGGGGTTCAATGCCACATGGAGTTCTCTTTGACTTAGCAAATTTCTCATTCGTTCAGTGAGTGAAAGCATAAGGTGTTCAAGGACACTTATGTAAATCAGCAGTCATGCGTCCAACAAGATGAATACATGTTGTCAGTATAAGGCAAGAGTTTATGTAACACCCTATTTTTTTAAATTTTTAAAAATAATTTTTTTTAGAATTTTCGGTAATTTTTAATTAATTATTAAAAATGTCCTTCAGGGATTAATATTTTTATGTATTAAATTAATTATTAAAATATTATAAAAAATTATATTTTTTGGTGTATTATTAATTATTGGATGTTGTACAATTTTTTTGAAATTTATTGGACTCAAAAACTATTTTTAAATAGCTTAAAACCCTTGGTTTAGCTAAACCAGGCTCAAACCGGACTGAACCCGGTCCAACTAAACCGGACCGGACCAACCCTGCTGACCCAAACCGACCCAAGACCTAACGGGTCGGATCGGATCGGACTCGAATCCGACCCGACCGATTTTCACAAACCCCACACCCTTCACCACGACCCCCGTCCCCGCGTCGCCCGGCCACGACCCCGCCTCTCCCGGGAGACGCCCCGCCCCGCCCGCGGCCAACCGCCCACGTCCCCCACCTCGCTCGGCCTCCCCTCTCTGTATACCCCTCCCCCGTCCTGTCACGCCCCAGTCCCAAAAGTATATGGAACCAGGCCACGTGGCATTGGCCAGCTGACACGTCACTAAGGGATTACCCAATTTAATGGACCCAAAGAGATGTGCTACGCTGTCCTAAAAATGCTACAAGTTTAATACAGGTAAATCTAATCTCATCCACAAAATATCAGAAAATAAGTGCTGAAATATATATAAGTGTTGGGTCTGAAATGTTATAGTACAAATCAGAAAATGTCTGGTGGAAACAAACCCACTACAAAAGATAAGTAAAAGTGCTAAAATAAGATAGACTAGAGCATCGTCTATCTGATAAGTAGCTCCAGCTCCAGGTGCATTGACTACCAAGATCAGACAGACTCTGATGGCAGTTCTTCTAACTCCTCCTCAGTGGTATATCTAGTCTCCTGTCCAGGTCTATACACTGTGGGGTAGAATGCCTCATCTAAATCTGGAAGGGAACCAGGTCCTCAGTGGGACATAACCAGATACATAAAAATATGCCATATATGTAAATACTGAATAAATAAATACAGGGTGTGTTAACCATCTAAGTGAATCCAATGTAAAGATCGACCTTGTAGAACGTATGGAAAAGTGTAGGCTAGACATATGTTGACTTAATTCACCAATCGTGGTGACTGGCTAGTATATGTTTTATATGCCCCCAGACACATGGGCTCTCTGCAATCGGCCATCTCCGAGGAGCATGGTATCCGAAGGTATAACTTTCAAGGAGGTGGGTATCCCATACGCTTACTAGTTATCTTTCCCGCCCAATGTAGCTATATGCCAAGTCATAACTTTTCTGAGTATTCCTGATTTCGTGCTAAGCCGTGATGCACGTCACACGCACCGGTAGCTAATCGAGTACGTAAACTCGCATCCCAATATGTATTGCAACCTTGTTGCGTGTACCCGTGTCAGGGTCTAGGAGGATATTATGATACCCTCTCAATTGTTGGTAAGTCTGCTAAAGTCTAAGTTAGCTATACTACAAGTCAACGTATTTGTTGACAATACACAGTTATATGTAATTTGAAGCAGAATAGAATACAACAGTTTAATGTTTAATCAATAAAACTTGGCAAGGTATACTTGCCTACGTCTCTGTGCTGGAAGTACCAAAAACCTGTTCTCGCAGTCAAGTTCGAGGGGTCCTGTGACCTGGGGTCTCTGACTGCGCTGTAGGTGCCCTCTGTTCAAGATGCACATGGTTCGTGAATTAATCATTTAAAAAGCATATAGTATATATTTATACTTACGTAAAGACATAATATATATATATATTATATATATATATATATATATATATATATAGTTTAGTATATTTATAATATATATACTTATTTATAGCATATACTATATATAGCATTTATATACTTAATAAATGTAAACATAAATATAAATATATGCAAGGAAATTAATAATAAAATATATATATGTTATACATATTATTTTTATGTACTTAAATATTTATTTATATATACATAATAATATATATATTTATAATAAATGCATATATATATAGAAATATATATATATATATATACATATATAGCTTATATATTAATAATATATGTATAATATATAATATATAGATACATACATATATACTATACATATATATGCTATATATATATATATATATATATATATATATATTTAATATATATATAATCTGAGTATAATATATATATGAATAATATATATACATATATATAATATAATACATATACAATATATACATACATACATACATACATATATATATATATATATATATATATATATATATATATATATATATATATATATATATATATACAATAAAATACATATATTTACATATAATATATATAATAGTATACAATATATATATATATACTGTATATATATATACATAAAATAAATTATAATATAATTATATAATATATATAATTATATATATATATTACCATATACATAAATAAATAAATAAATAAATAAATATATATATATATATATATATATATATATATATATATATACATATATATACATATATATATATATATATTATAAAAAATGCAAAAATACATGTATATATACATATTTATAATATATAATAGAATATTATATATACATACAGTTTATATATGCTGTTTAATATAATAAATAATATAATAATAATTATATAATATATATATATATAATACATTATAAATAAATATATATATATATATATATATATATATATATATAAATATACATAGATATATATATATATACATAAATATACATATTTATATAAATATTAAATATTTAATAATATAGTATATATATACTGTATACAGTAATTATAATATAATTATAATTAATATTTAATATAATTATATATATCTTATATAAATATATGACGAATTAACTCAGCAAAGACTTGCCCTCATTGAACACGATGTTAAATCTTACAATGAGATTATTCTTAAAAAACAAATGATTGAACATTCCCGTTTAAACGATAGTAAAAACGAGAATGATGATAACATAATAGACCAACAGGTTCAATCTGTTGTTATGACAAACAAAGGAAAATCTATTGATCATTCCTTTTTATCCAAAATAGATCTTTTTATTACCCACAAATGGTACTTTCCCCCCTAAAAAAGATGAGAATCCTGGCAAGGTGGATAAGATAAAATCCACAGAGAAAATTATTCCTGAATAGACGGTGGAATAATGTCCAGAGTAGCTCCAAGCTTCATCCACCAGTTGAAAAACCAGGAGGGTATCTCGTTCTGAAGAATTTCAGGACAGATACGAATGAACCAACTTCGTCAAGGGTAGCTTCCATTCTAACCAATTGAGAACCAATGGTTTGAATATATGCATTTGTATAGTTATTCTGCTTCATAATTTTCTGAAGCTAGCAAAAATACATGTATATATACATATTTATAATATATAATATAATATTATATATACATACAGTTTATATATGCTGTATAATATAATAAATAATATAATAATAATTATATAATATAAATATATATATATATAATACATTATATATAAATATATATATAAATATACATAGATATATATATATATACATAAATATACATATTTATATAAATATTAAATATTTAATAATATAGTATATATATACTGTATACAGTAATTATGATATAATTATAATTAATATTTAATATAATTATATATATTATATAATATATATATTATATATATAAATATATATATATACATATATACATATATACATACATATACACATATATACGTATTTACTTATTTATAGGGGGGTATATACCTGACAGGTGGGGGACCCACTGGGCTCATCGCTGGCGGGAGGACGGCGGCGGTGCGGCCGGTAGCTAGCCGGAACGGCGGCAGCAGCAGTGGTTGCAGTCAGCAACCACAGCAGAAGCGGCAGCTTGCAGCAGCTGCAGCGGCGCAGACGGTGGCGGCGGTGCAGGGTGGGGGAACGGCGGAGGAGGTCGGGGCGAAGGGTTCGGTGGTGGTAGCGGTGGTCAGCGGTGGCCGGAGGGGAAGTTCGAGGCGGTCGGGGGAGGCTGGGTTGCAGTGGTCGGGTGGGTCGGTGGGGCGCTGCGGGAGGTCTGGCGGTGGCTGCGGTGGTCGTGGGGCGGCGGGAAGGTGGTGGTCAGGTATAGGGGGCGAGGCGAAGCGGATGGGGGTGGTGGCGGTGGTCCACTGTGGCCGGGGTGGCGGTGAGGGGCGTCGGGGTGGTGGGGGCTGCTGTGTGTGGAGTTGGGGGTTGGGGTGCTGCGGGGGCTCCCGGCGGTGGCTGCGGCGGCAAAGGCGGCGCTCCGGCGGTCGGGAATGAGGGCAGGGGGTGGCGAGTCGGTGGACGGAGGTCCGGTGGTGGTGGTGGTGGTGGCTGAGAGAGGGTGTGGGATGAGTTCGGGAAGGGGGGTCGGGTTTATATAGGGTTTTGGGTTTTGGTAATTTTGTAATTAGGTTAAAGGGTAGGGGTATTTTGGTAAATAAGCAATTAAAATATCTTTTTAGATATTTTATGATATTTTTAGATATTTTTGGGGTGGGTCCCACTTCCAAATGGACGGTGTAGGTTCACCCTCCAATAGGAGGTTGACACCTCACACTGGAAATTTGTAGAATAAACCCTATAATTTCATAAATTGCATAAAGGTCCTATTAATTGGGAAATTGCGTAATTACGCAATTTGTCTGAGAAAAATACCTTATTCCTAAAAATGCTAAAATGTACAAAACTGAGGGAAATTGCTATGTGAGGGCCCTGAGGGGGTAGGGGTGAGCTTGGGCAGGGGCTGGACCTAGTTTTTGGGTGATACGGGTCACCGTATTAATTAATTAATAATTAATGCGCATGGTGTTTTCTATTTATTTAAAGGTGTGTAGGGCCAGAATTTCAGTGTGGTGTAAATATACTAAATGTAGTATACTCAGTGTAGAATATTAACTTATTTTTGTTTGGGCAAAACAGGTGCCTGTTGGGCCTCTAATTTCTATTGGAACAGGGACAAGGGTACAGGTCTGAAATTAATTGAAAATAAATACGTAAGTTTGTAACGATATTTGTGCGACTAATACGAGGCACAAAACAGAGTATCTGGGAGTTGCACTAAGTTTTAAAAAATTGACTAGCATGTCTAGGAGAGGTATGCAAACTTTTGTTTGGGGATAACAGTTAGTGTAATGCTCTAAATAATTAGGTGATGGACATGTGCACAAAATAATAGGATATGTAAGCAAAATAAATAAATAAAATCTGATAAATCCTAATTTGGTAAAATAATCCTAAATTAATATTAAATGCTGAAATCTGGTCGAGGGTGTTTACAATCTACCCTCCTTAGAATATTTCGTCCTCGAAATTAAAACAGACATATAATGAAAGATATTGATTGATTTGAAATATTAGGACATACCCTGGTCTGGAAATAGATGGGGGAAACGTTGTCGAATATCCTCTTCTCGTTCCCAGGTTGATTTGCCTGGTGCATGATGTCTCCATGCAATATGAACTAGAGGGATAGTCTGGCCTCGCAATATCTTCTCGCTTCGGTCTAGGATCTCTACAGGCTCCTCCTGGTACGATAAGCTCGGACCGACAGTAATTTCTGAATGGTCCAGCACATAACTTGGGTCTGGAATGTACCTCCGTAGTTGGGATACGTGGAAGACATCATGTACTCCTTCCAAGGTTTGAGGTAAGGCTAGCTTGTAAGCAACTTCTCCGATGCGTTCCAACACATCGAACGGTCCGATGTACCTCGGACTCAGCTTTCCTCTTCCGCCAAATCTGATAGTACCTCGGGTAGGTGAGATCTTTAAAAACACATGCTCTCCCACTTGAAACTCTAGAGGTCGTCGATGTATGTTGGCCCAGTGCTTCTGTCTATCCTACGCTGCTCGCAGGTGTCCTTGGATCTTCTTTACTTTCTCCATCGTACGAACGACTAATTCTGGTCCTAGGATCTGTCTTTCGCCTATATCGCTCCAACATACTGGGGAACGACATTTTCTACCATATAATGCTTTAAAGGGAGCCATTTGAATGCTCGCTTGATAGTTGTTATTGTAGGAGAATTCCACCAGATGTAAATGATCTTCCCATGATCCGCTGAAATCAAGCATGCATGCTCTCAGCATATCTTCTAGGTTCTGAATGGTGTGCTCTGACTGGCCATCTGTCTGTGGATGATACGAGGTACTGAACTTTAGGCGAGTACCAAGACTCTTGTATACTTTGCCAAAAGTAAGATGTAAACCTCGTATCCCTGTCAGACACTATGCTGACTGGTAATCCGTGCAGACGTATAATCTCCTTTATATACATGTCTGCCAAGACTTCTGTAGATTGTCCGACTCCGAAAGGTAAGAAATGAGCAGCCTTGGTGAGTCTATCTACGATTACCCATATAGCATTACGACCACTGGGACTTCTTGGGAAGCCCGTAATGAAGTCCATAGTAATGTGTTCCCATTTCCACTCAGGTATTGGGAGGGGTTGAAGTAGACCTGTGGACCTTTGATGTTCAGCCTTGACTTGCTGACACACCAGGCATTTTGCCACAAAGCGGGCTATCTCTCTCTTCATTCTGTGCCACCAATAGTATTGACGCAGATCTCTGTACATCTTTGTGTCTCCTGGATGGATAGAGTACGTTGAGCTGTGAGCTTCTGACATCAGCTCTTCACGAAGTTCTCCATTTGGAACATAAAAACGTTCTCCACATCTTAAAGTCCCATCTTCGTGTATGTGACATCCTGTCTGGATTCCAGCCTCTGTTCTTTGTCGGAGTTTCTGGAATCTTGCATCTGTTGGCAGAGCAGCCTTGATTCTTTCGACCAATGTTGATTGCAACTGGTAATTTGACAATTGGCCGTCAATTCCTGGCATAATGACCTTTATACCCAACTATTCTAGATCTCTTAATAGTTTTGGTTGGGTAATAATAAAGAATGTCGTATGTCTTCTTCTTAGAGCATCAGCTACTACATTAGCTTTCCCGGGATGGTACTGAAGATCGATCTCGAAGTCTGTCATTACTTCAAGCCAGCATCTTTGTCTTAAGTTCGGGTCCTTCTGAGTGTAGACATACTTCAGGCTCTTATGATCAGTGAATATCTCCACTCGTTCGCCGTATAGATAATGTCTCCATAGCTTCAGGGCAAAGATGACTGCGGCAAGCTCCAAGTCATGCGTGGGGTAGTTTTTCTCATGGGTCCTCAGTTGTCTTGAGGCATATGCTACAACCTTCCCATGTTGCATTAAGACACAACCTAATCCTTTTCCGGATGAATCGCTATATATTACGAAACCTCCGGATCCAGATGGTATGGTCAAGATGGGGGCAATAGTTAGACGCTTTTTCAACTCCTCGAAAGCTATCTGACATTCCTCAGACCAGATGAACTCCTGCTCCTTGCGGGTCAGACGGGTTATTGGCTCTGCGATCCTTGCAAAGTTCTCTATGAACCTCCGATAATATCCGGCAAGTCCTAGAAAACTTCTCACCTCTGAGACGTTGGTAGGGGTTGGCCATGTCTCTACAGATGAGATCTTTGCTGGGTCTACCGAGATGCCTTCTCATGTGATAACGTGTCCAAGGAAAGCGACATGATCAAGGAAGAACTCATATTTGCTCAGCTTAGCATAAAGACTTTCACGTCTCAGTGTTTCTAACACCAGTCTCAAGTGCTCTTCGTGCTCCTCGTGGCTCTTCGGATACACCAAGATGTCGTCGATGAAGACTACCACGAACTGGTCCAGATATTGGTGGAAGACTATGTTCATCAGGTTCATAAATACGGCAGGTGCATTAGTCAGTCCAAAAGGCATCACTAGAAACTCGTAGTGACAATAACGAGTCCTGAATGCTGTCTTTGGAATGTTTTCTCTTCGTACCTTTACCTGATGATAGCCTGATCTAAATCTATCTTTGAGAATACCACTGCTCCTGTTAGTTGGTCGAACAGATCATCAATCCACGGCAAGGGGTACTTGTTTTTGATTGTCAAAGCATTAAGGGCTCTGTAATCAATGCACATATGGTATGTTCCATCCTTCTTTGGTATAAACAACACTGGTGCTCCCCAGGGTGATGCACTAGGACGAACAAATCCCTTGATCTGTAATTCTTTACAGCTTCAGCGCGTCAAGCTCCTTCTTTGCCAGCCGGTACACATTTGAGGATACTGGTACAGCTCTGGGTATTAGTTCAATAGTGAACTCCACTTCTCTGTCAGGCGGTAGGCCTGGTAATTCCTTCGGAAATACGTCTTCGAACTTTGCTACAATTGTCGGGGGTGCTGTCTCCATTGCCATGTAAGCTCTAGGTGTCTGGCCTACTCCTTGCTCGATGGTGCCCCGTATGTACTCGAACTCCGGGTGACCTGGGGGTCTAAAGATGACGCTTTCCTTTCTGTAGTCGAGTATAGCATTGTACTGGCTTACCAGTCCATGCCTAAGACAACGTCGAAGTTTGGCATTGGGAGTACCAAAAATTACGCTCTCAGCTCTCTACTACAAATGACTACCGAGCATGTTTCAATAATACTGGTAACCGGTACGATGCCTCCTCCGGTAAAAATTTTCCAGCATTTAGGTAGTGGAGAAGTGGCTAGTTTGTGCATGGCTACGAAACTACTAGATATGAAAGACAGTGTAGCGCCAGAATCAAATAATGCGGTTGCAGGTAATGATGCAACTAAAATAGTACCTGTAATGGTTTTACCTTCTGGCTCCTCTGCAACTGTAGCTAGTGCAAAGGCCTGCCCGTGCCTTTGACCTCCAGACTGTTGTCTGGCCTTGTTTAATTGGGTCTCCTGGGAGGCCAGGGGTGCTCCCCTCTGATATCCTCCATATGTTGAGGGATATTGTCCTCCGGTTGAGGGTAGCATCCTCTGGGCTGGTGCTCCTGATTTTGCCCATTCGGAGGTGCTACATCTTTGCGTTGTGGGCAGTCTCTAGCCATATGCTGGCTAGCTCCACATATTAGGCATAGTCCCTGCTTCTTTCTGCAGTCTCGGACATAATGCCCCTTCTTGCCACAATAATGATAAGTCGGAAGCTCTTTGTTCTGATAGGGCCCCGTCTTTTGTTGTGTCTGGTTTTGTGGATGATGGATTGGTCCTCCTGTTCCTGGCTGGTTTCTGGTCGGTATAGTTGGATTAGAGCATCTTGCTCCTCGGCCAATGGCTTCCTGTACTCTTGCCTCTGAAAGAACCTCTTCGTAGGAGATCCTCGACTGTGACGTAGTATACCTTTGGAGCTCGAAGGTAAGGCCGTGATGGAATCTCATGCCTTCTCCAGCTCGTTCGGTATCAGGATAGCACCAAATCGACTCAGTCGACTGAACTCTGCGTCGTAGGCGTCGACAGTCATGTTTTCTTATTCCAGGTGCAGGAACTGGGAGTACAGGGCATTTTTGACCGTGGCTGGAAAGTACTTTGCATTGAAGTACTCCAGGAATTGTTCCCAAGTCTGGGTCTTGCCGACGCTACGCTCTATGGAATCCCACCAGTGATGGGCGTTACCTAAGAGTTGGGCCCTCACGGTGGTCATCCATAAATTTGGTTGGAGTTGTGAACCTTCTAGCAGCATTTCTGTGTTGGAGATCCAGTCTGAGATCTCCTCCTAAAAATGCTACAAGTTTAATACAGGTAAATTTAATCTCATCCACAAAATATCAGAAAATAAGTGCTGAAATATATATAAGTGTTGGGTCTGAAATATCATAGTACAAATCAGAAAATGTCTGGTAGAAACAAACCCACTACAAAAGATAAGTAAAAGTGCTGAAATAAGATAGACTAGAGCATCGTCTATCTGATAAGTAGCTCCAGCTCCAGGTGCATTGACTACGAAGATCAGGCAGACTCTGATGGCAGTTCTTCTAACTCCTCCTCAGTGGCATATCTAGTCTCCTGTCCAGGTCCATACACTGTGGGGTAGAATGCCTCATCTAAATCTGGAAGGGAACCAGGTCCTCAGTGGGACAGAACAAGATACATAAAAATATGCCATATATGTAAATACTGAATAAATAAATACAGGGTGTGTTAACCATCTAAGTGAATGCAATATAAAGACCTTATAGTACGTATGGGAAAGTGTAGGCTAGACATATGCTGACTTAATTCACCAATCGTGGTGACTGGCTAGTATATGAGTCATATGCCCCCAGACACATGGGCACTCTACAATCGGCCATCTTCGAGGAGCATGGTATCCGAAGGTATAACATTCAAGGAGGTGGGTGTCCCATACGCCTACTAGTTATCTTCCCCGCCCAATGTAGCTATATGCCAAGTCATAACTTTTCTGAGTATTCATGATTTCGTGCTATATCGTGATGCACGTCACACGCACCGGTAGCTAATCGAGTACGTAAACTCGTATCCCAATATGTATTGCAACCTTGTTGCGTGTACCCGTGTCAGGGTCTAGGAGGATATTATGATACCCTCTCAGTTGTTGGTAAGTCTAGTAAAGTCTAAGTTAGCTATACTATATGTCAATGTATTTGTTGACAATACACAGTTATATGTAATTTAAAGCAAAATAGAATACAACAGTTTAATGTTTAATCAGTAAAACTTGGCAAGGTATACTTGCCTACGTCTCTGTGCTGGAAGTACCAAAAACATGTTCTCGTAGTCAAATCCGAGGGGTCCTGTGACATGGGGTCACTAACTGCGCTGTAGGTGCCCTTTGTTCAAGACGCACAGGGTTCATGAATTAATCATCTAAAAAGCATATAGTATATATTTATACTTACGTAAAGGCATAATATATATATATATATATATATATATATATATATATATATATATATAGTTTAGTATATTTAAAATATATATACTTATTAATAGCATATACTATATATAGCATTTATATACTTAATAAATGTATACTTAAATATAAATATATGCAAAGAAATTAATAATAAAATATATATGTTATACATATTATTTTTATGTACTTAAATATTTATTTATATATATATAATAATATACATATTTATAATAAATTCATATATATATAGAAATATATATATATATATACATATATAGATTATATATTAATAATATATGTATAATATATAATATATAGATACATATATATACATACATATATATGCTAAAAATATAAATACATATATATATATATATATATATATATATATATATATATATATATATATATATATATATATATATATATATATTTAATATATATATATATATATATATATATATATATATATATATATATATATATATATATATATATATAATCTGAGTATAATATATATATGAATAATATATATACATATATATAAAACAATACATATACAATACACACACACACACACACACACACACACACACACACACATATATATAATATATATAATACATATATATATGCATATAATATATATAATATATATATACATATAATATATATAATAGTATACTATATATATACTGTATATATATATATATATATACATAAAATAAATTATAATATAATTATATAATATATATAATTATATATATTACCATATACATAAATATATATATATATATATACATATATATATATATATATACATATATATATATATATATATATTATAAAAATGCAAAAATACATGTATATATACATATTTATAATATATAATATAATATTATATATACATACAGTATATATATGCTGTATAATATAATAATAATTATATAATATAAATATATATAATATATTATATATAAATATATATATATATAAATATATATATATATAAATATACATAGATATATATATATATATATATATATATATATATATATATATATATATACATAAATATACATATTTATATAAATATTAATAATTTAGTAATATAGTATATATATCCTGTATACAGTAATTATAATCTAATTATAATTAATATTTAATGTAATTATATATATATTATATAATATATATATATATATATATTATATATATAAATATACATATATATATACACATATATATATACATATACATATATATACGTATTTACGTATTTATAGGGGGGTATTTACCTGACAGGTGGGGGACCCACTGGGCTCGTCACCGGCGGGAGGACGGCGACGGTGCGGCCGGTGGCTGGCCGGAATGGTGGCAGCAGCAGTGGTTGCAGTCAGCAACCACAGCAGCAGCGGCAGCTTGCAGCAGCTGCAGTGGCGCAGGCGGTAGCGGAGGCGGCGGTGCAGGATGGGGGAACGGCGGAGGAGGTCGGGGCGAAGGGTTCGGTGGTGGTGGCGGTGGTCAGTGGTGGTCGGAGGGGAAGTTCGAGGCGGTCGGGGGAGGCTGGGTTGTAGTGGTCGGGTGGGTCGGCGGGGCGCTGCGGGAGGTCTGGCGGTGGCTGCGGTGGTCGTGGGGCGGCGGGAAGGTGGTGGTCCGGTAAAGGGGGTCGAGGCGAAGCGGATGGGGGTGGTGGCGGTGGTCCATGGTGGCCGGGGTGGCGGTGAGGGGCATCGGGGTGGTGGGGGCTGCTGTGTGTGGAGTTGGGGGTTGGGGTGCTGCGGGGCCTGCAGGCGGTGGCTGCGGCGGCCTGGGCGGCGCTCCTGCGGCCGGGGAGGAGGGCAGGTGGTGGCGAGTCGATCGACGGAGGTCCGGTGGTGGTGGCGGCTGAGAGAGGGTGTGGGATGAGTTCGAGAAGGGGGGTCGGATTTATATAGGGTTTTGGGTTTTGGTAATTTTGTAATTAGGTTAAAGGGTAGGGGTATTTTGGTAAATAAGCAATTAAAATATCTTTTTTGATATTTTATGATATTTTAGATATTTTTGGGGTGGGTCCCACTTCCAAATGGACGGTGTAGGTTCACCCTCCAATAGGAGGTTGATACCTCACACTGAAAATTTGCAGAATAAACCCTATAATTTCATAAATTGCATAAAGGTCTTATTTATTGGGAAATTGCATAATTACGCAATTTGTCTGAGAAAAACACCTTATTCCTAAAAATGCTAAAATGTACAGAACTGAGGGGAATTGCTGTGTGAGGGCCCTGAGGGGGTGGAGGTGAGCCTGGGCAGGGGCTGGGCCTGGTTTTTGGGTGATACGGGTCACCGTATTAATTAATTAATAATTAATACGCATGGTGTTTTCTATTTATTTAAAGGTGTGTAGGGCCAGAATTTCAGTGTGGTGTAAATATACTAAATGTAGTATACTCAGTGTAGAATATTAACGTATTTTTTTTTGGGCAAAACAGGTGCATGTTGGGCCTCTAATTTCTATTGGAACAGGGACAAGGGTACAGGTCTAAAAATTAATTAAAAATAAATACGTACGTTTGTAACGATATTTGTGCGACTAAAACGAGGCACAAAACAGAGTATCTAGGAGTTGCACAAAGTTATGAAAAATAGACTAGCATGTCTAGGAGAGGTATGTGAACTTTTGTTTAGGGATAACAGTTAGTGTAATGCTCTAAATAATTAGGTGATGGACAGGTGCACAAATTAATAGGATATGTAAGCAAAATAAATAAATAAAATCTGATAAATCCTAATTGGATAAAATAATCCTAAATTAATATTAAATGCTAAAATCTGATCGAGGGAGTTTACACGTCCCCTACACCGCAGCCACCACCGCCAGACTCAGCCCACACTCGACGCACTCCGGCGATGACTACCGCCATTCCCCCTGACGCCCCGCCGACTCCTTCCCCCACCGTCGACGACTAGCCCTTGGCAACCCCAGCGCCTCCGTGCCCCCGCCGCCACAGCACAGCAACCCACGCCGCCGGCAGAGCTCCGCCATCCGGCAGCCGCCGTCGTGTCGTCCTGTCGAAAATCCACAGCGATGTACCTGTCTTCACGCTCGTGTAACTCCCTGTGTATTGACCCATTTTCCATTCTGTTGAATCCTGTGCGAAGACTGCATGACCCTCTCGAAACCCCGTATAACTCGTTCGGGGTATCGCGTCCTGTGTCGGTCGTAAACCGTGACGCAAAAACAGGACTGTTTTCAAAATCTACTTTTCTGAAAATTCAAAAATTGTCCTGAACTTGAAAGTTCACGAGCGATTTGCGTGCAACCTATTAACTGTTTTCAAAATCTACTTGAACAGTAATTTAGACCGTATAACCTAGTTTTAAAACCCTATTTTTGTTCAATTTATGGTGTTGTAGATTGTGATTAATTTGCGGGTGAAAATGGCCAAAAACTTGGTCTTTTAAAACCCTAATTTTTATTGGAACTAGATGTGTCCCGCTAAACGAGGCAACTTGGTCGTGTGCAAACTTCACCGAAAGGTGCGTGCCGTCGATACGGATGTGTGAAATTTTACGGAAGTTGATTTGGATGTACGTGCACACCGAAATTAACGCGTATCCGTCGAAAATACCCCGTATCGGGCATATTCTGAAACTCGTTGTAACTTCGTGTATGCTCATCATTTCAAAACAAAACTTATGCCATCAGACTCGTAGTGATACGCTAGTCCTGTGACCCAAGTTTGGTTCGATTCTGAGAACGTTGACGAAACCCCGTATCGTGGGCCCCACGGCTCCACTTGACGGGCGATTTTGTGAGCGGCTCATCGGAATCCAGTTCTGGACATTCCGTTGGGTTTGTATCATTGTTTTGGACTTGTAGACACAAAGTTTGACAAATTTGGAGAACTTTGTCTCTGGCACATTTTTCAGTACAAAGTGGGCTACACATGGACCCCGCTTTGTTCCGAAACTGTCAATTTTGCCCCTGTGTCCAAATTGGACTTTTGAACAGTCAATCCTAGCTATTTGATATCTTCTGAGCATGATGGTAATGTTTTTTCAGCAACCGGAGGAGTACCTACAGATCCCACTGTAACTGGAGCAACTATTGGAATTCAAACCCCAAGCAAGTGTACCTTGCCAATCTTGCAGTACTTGTTTTATATTATTCCCTTGATTTATTTATATGATGTATCTGTTCAACCTAGGACCGTATGACATTGCTTAACGTCCGAATAATATTCGGGTGTCAACGTCGTACGCGGAGTCGTGTAACGTCACTAGAGATCGATATCGCGACACTTATATCTTCGTGCTTGCATTATCAAGTACATCATATCTCAGGACACTTGACACTATTTATGTAACAGAACCTTCCAGAGTTACTGATGGTGATTATGTATAGAGTACAGGATGCGTGACATGGACTTTATTGCATATGCTTAGCTATCATTATGACTCGTTGTATCAGTTAGAGGTCATGATCTTGCGTGACATGGACATGAGATATCATGGAGATGAGACATATGATTACATTGGGTGGGGAGAGACTTACCATACGAAAGGCTGATTATATTATATATATATAGTTATCTGGAGGTGCCTTAGACTCTGACACAGAGCTTTGGCACATGTACTGGCCCTTCGAGAAAATGCTGCTATGGGTTTCCCCGACACAGAGCCTATAGTAGTCTCAGCCTGAGTATGATTAATGCTCTCACTTGCATATCACATAGCTGGTTACATAGTTTACCCTATTGTTTCATTTATTATTGCACTACATTTATTTTGGCTTGAGTTATTTTTGTACCTTGCTATGTCCCCTGAGGACCTGGATCCGGATTGTGTCCCTAAGTTTAGCAGAGGAGATCTATCCCGAGGTGTACGGGGCAAGAGCATACATTGGAGCAGTACCAGAACCCGAGGACGAGGTCATGCCAGAGGATTTCTCCTGAGTATTGGCTTTATATACTCAGTTATTTCTGTTTCTAGTTACTTTATTTCTTGTCTATTAAATTGATGTATCAAACTTATTCTCGGGTTGTTCCCCGAGACACTTTTATTGAGACTTATTAGATTATATTTTATTTTGATTATTCTGGCATTGATCTGTGATTACCTTCTGTGGATGATATTAGAATAGACTGTGACTTGTATCGTGACCTTTATTGTTGTTTTACAGCTTAAGTGCACTCTAATGAGTCCATTAAATTAGGTTTGCCCATTGGTGTGTGCTGCTGGCCATTGCCACGGGTCCAGTCCCTCGATATTTTGGGACTGGCGCGTGACAGTTTAGGCTGCATAATCCTCTCGGACCGTATAGCACTCTTAGCCACATATCTCACTGGCGTCATGGAACTTCCTCTTCTCCAACAGTAGGTTCGGCCATGGCAAAAAAGCTCCTAAAAATAAAATCTTATTTTGTTCATAAAATTTTTTAAGTCTAAATTGGGTGAACCAAAGGCAAAATGCTCTAAATTGAAAGCTATATCATGTAGCAAAAACTGGTTTTTCAAAGACACAAGTTTAATAGATCAAAACTAAGAAAAACTCATGAAACCTATAAAACCCTAAGTTAGAAATATAGATCTACACTAATCCATCCATCAAACAGAAAACTCTAAGTACTAAAAGTGCTTAGAACCACATAATAAACATAACAGAACAATAATATGGAGGGTTTCTCCATTTCTCATGCAAGGTGTACTTGCCTAAGGAAATGGGGAGAGAAAACTAAAGAAGAGAAATTAATGAAGAAGTGAAGAGAGAGAGAGAGAGAGAGAGAGAGAGAGAGAGAGAGAGAGAGAGAAAATATTGGATTATATATGGTAGGGTTGAGGGTTGAACCAAATGTTCTCATGACTTGAACCAACCCATAAAATAAACCATGAACCAGTTTAAACCAAAGAATGGGTCTAGTCTCAATGCACATGCAACCATGCTAAAAATAAAAATATATTCCAAATACGTATATCGGGAACAGGGAGTGACATCCATAATTGGTTGGACACCAATCCTCAAAGCAGTCACCTAAAAAAATATAATCTTGTCTGGATAGAATGAGTACAACTCCAATAGCAGTTCCAATTAAATGACAAAGACTATAAAACAGTAATAGTGAATGTAATAAATGATGAGTAAAGGCAGAACTATCAGCATATCCTGACAATGGCAATATGAGGAATAAGTAAACACTGAGTATATGGCATAAAGGTAATGAGAAGTAAGTAGACATAGCAAATAAGGTACAACTCAATAGGAATGAAATAGACATGAAAAACTATAACAACTATGTGTTTTAAAGTACTAATTTTGATATGTTATTGGCTTAGGAACTTGTGTGATGAATACTGGCCTGGTTAATCATATGTGAGGTGTATGATTAATAGTAACAATATCGACATAAAATACTAGGGATATGATCACACATCTAGCTAGCACCTCCACACCTTGACTGGTACAAGGGATCCAATCATGACATGTTACAATACAATGATCATCTAGCTAACATCTTATGACTGAAGATCCAATCTATATACCAATTTGTGCACCCTCATGTCAGGAATCAAATATAACATCACTAAGTATGTGAATCATAGTAAATATCAAATAATAAAAACTATCAGAGAATTTACTCGCCAGAAATTTGCGCTAAAATATCAAACAGTGCCCGTATCGGAACCTCGAAGACCTAAATAAGAATTTCTATGTCAAATATATATTTTGGAATCATAAACATGCTAAACTAGTTATTTTCTAAGTTTCTAGGTCAAAATAGGTCAAACTAGGTCGATTACCTAATTTGGGTCCCAAGTTATCCATTTGATTGGTCCACATAGCTATACAAGTCAACTCTAGGTTTTCTAAGTTAAAACCTTGCTAATACTAGATTTCTAAGTTATACTAGTTAATAGAGTATACCATGTATCATATATATATATATATATATATATATATATATATATATATATATATATATATATATATATATATATATACAATAACTTGGTCTAACACTTGAATCTAGCTATTACATTAGTATCACTTGGTATCTAGACCATACCTTAACTATTACCTTAGTCCAACTTAATATCTTAACCAATTACCCATATCCTAACTTACCTATACACAACTTCAAAGTAATATCTAATACCTTAACATACCCATACAACTTTCTAACTTACCACTTAGAATACCTTACACTGCCCATTGGTAAATGGTACTATGGTACCACACTAATTCCTATGATATACTTGCACACCAATACTAACCTTGCTACTCACTAACACACTTGTACTCTACACATACTACCCACACTATATGGTCACTAGTGATTTCCACTTCACCTATACTTTGACTAATACTCTAACATTGGCACCCCAACCACACAGTAAACCTTAACTAGATACTAGGACACTAGGATATCACTACCTAGATATCCCCCCCCCACACACATACCTGAACATCACACACTCAAACACTAACTAAAATACAACACAAGCACACTCAAGATCTGTACCTACTGCTTTGGACCCATACACAAACTCCTACACGAAACTGACACTCTCTGGTTACACAAGTGTGCACAAGCTCTCACATATACTGTTAACACACTAGATGTAGGGGTTCCTTCACACAATTGCTCGTTGTGATACACACTCACTGAATATGTGCTCATATACTCCCCTAAAACTGTACTACACTTCCACATATCCTAAATCCCAGGTACAGCTGCTGCCAATGGGGCTTATACACATGCATCTGCACTATAGCACTTGCTGCAGCATTCTGCAATGTGCACCCGAATGTACATGCTCCTGTAACTGCGAAAAGGCAATACCTTGTTGCATCTTCCCCCTTCACAATTGCTACTGATACACTTAAAGATATATTATCTATTGTTAACGACATATATACTACACCAAGATACATTATATGATAACTTAATATACACGCACTGCTACTAAAACACACATATATATACTCTAACTGTCAACCAATTACATAAGAATTGTTATAATATATATAACATCTAATCAATACTCCAATTTTGCAATGATACTAAGGTCTCCACTTTGCTCAATCCAATTCCCATTGACACATCTACTGCCTTTCCCAAACCACTGACCTGTTGCCATTTCCTGCAGGTAAAAAGACCTACTGCTAAGCAGTGCCCCAACCCAGGCCTGCACCTCGACTCCCCTATATCTAAACTACTGCTAAGTGCAAATGCACTGGCTTAACCTGAAGCAACCCAAATGCAGGACTTCACTCCAACTACATACTCCATAATCATGTAAATCAAAATTGGACCTCAGTCCCCAATCTACTGCTGCCTAATGCCTGATGCTCCAACCTTCTACACTGCACACAGTCTTGTTCCTACTCGAGCCTCCAATGCTACCTACAGTCAGGCACTACCTGAACCCGATACTCAACCCACTGCCTACAAGAAGGCCAGCATGAGTATTGTTGTTGCAAGTTACAGGCATGCTCAAACTCCCCTAAAACTGAACATAACCTGAGACCAACCTCTGTGCACATTGTGTATTGTATACTACCCCCTCTCCTAGACTACTGTATCATATTTCACTATCCTGCAACAACACAACTGTGTGTGCACAAACCACACAGCCCACTCTCCCTCATACAATCCCTACTACAATATAACACCACACTAGCTTATCTATAAACACACACTAACAATCAATAGAACAAACACCTAGTGTGCATCACCCTATTATACAAAATAAAATCATGATACTCAATTAATACACCCTTCCCACATCACCAAACACTATCAAAATATATTGAACACAAATAATATATAAAATATAATTATAATTTAGTAAAATTAAGAAATTGAAATGGATCTATAAGAATTTGACATATCAGAACACTAATACAAAGGAATTACCAATTCAATCCACCCGTATCAGGGTATATTATGATACAGACTTTCCATATCCAATTGTGGATACAAGGACACCAATACACATTCAATTAAATACCATTAGTCCTCATAAGGACACAATAAAAAATTACATGGATACAATTCGTATTTCTCCCAAATTGAGCTCCAAAATTAACATTCCACATGACACAAGTTTAGATCTACCAAAATGAGGGCTTCTAATACCTAGATCTATCATTGGAGAGCCTCCAACCATGTAAAGGTTCCTATAGGCCCAAGGGGTGTTTCTAATCGTAAAATTAATATAGGAATAAAAATTATACCTATTGGGAGTTGGAATCCTAATAAAACTCCTCCAATGGACATGATGCAAGAAGTGTACACAATCCCTCCTAGCTAACTCCTCTCTAATGGGTCCTTTTGCACTCCAAAGCTTCTAGCCCTCCTTAAAATTAAAATAAAAGGAAATGAGTGGATTTGGTCGGAGAAAATTAGAAGGGATTGAATGAATTTGAGAATTTAGGGTTTTGGAAAAGATGGAGGCTAATAATATGAATGAATGGATAAACTAACCCTAATTAGAGCATGTCTCTTGTAGTAGGGTTAGGGTTGATGCTAAAATATCAAGTTTGCCCATCTCCATTTGTCATGAATAGAATCTAATTAATTAAGGAAGACATCTTAGCTAACTAATAGGGGAATATTCTATCCATGCACTAACTTAATTAATTCTATATGACTAATCATGATTAACACTAACCAACACTAGCTAACCATAACTAACACTTAGTCCATTCTAATTATCTAGCATACTAACCAATACTAATATTATTATAACTATATAAATATCAACATATATCAAACAAAAGTAAAATGACAAAAATACTCCTCTCCCAGAATTATGTGGTTACAATCCTACCTCCCTTAAACCACTCTTAAAATAATTTTGTTCTCAAAATTTAAAAAAAAGGGGCACTCCTTTCTAGGCCACAACCCCTACCCAAGAAAGTCCTATCTACAATCATCAAACACACAATTCTATTAAAAAAAGAACACATACATTGGTTATCAATTATGCATGGTTATAAGTCCTACTTGTCATAAAATTTGCAGTCTCTAATATACTCCAATATGAAAATCATAGATGCAAGCTATAAGGTACGGAGGAATCAACCGAATAATTCATGAAAAGGAAGGAAAAGAAAAGAACAGAACCTGCTAACCCAACATCCATAGCATCGGTCCCCTTGACCGTCATCGCAAAAGCCTTGCCCTGCTAGGGTGTCTCCCTCTGCTGGTGTTAGGAATTTTGCTCTACTACAGGTGCCTATCTGGACCCCGCTTTAACCAACCCAAGAGAAAAGGAAGAAGCAAAGAGCACCTCTCATCGAGCAACTTCTCAAGGATTAGATTCACTCCTCCAACACCAACTGCTAAAATAGCAGCGCTTATACCCCCCAATCAATGTCACTTGGGATCGGATTCTTCCGTTATTCATTTCCCCTGGAGCTTCTTTGGCGACTGTGAAGTCACCGGATGAATTGCCAAGTAGATAGATTATATCCGGACGCTGCAGTTGCTTCGCGGCCAGCACAATGGATTGAATCCGGTAAAATAGATTATTTTGTGCCCTAAAAAGGAAGACCAGTGCTATCTTATAATAGAATACTAAGTTCCACGAAATAGACAGGAAATGGGCATCCATTCCATCCTTTTTGAGGAGTATTGGTTGGTCCATGAAAGAAAAGAGCAACTCACGAATGGCTTGATCTTCAACCAGGGAGGCCACTTTTCTCTTTAGAGGAGTGACAAGAAAGGTGGGGAGCCAAATCAACCAGGGGAGGCCTACTTCACTTCTTCATTCTCTTCTATATGAACGAGAGGAAAGACGCCTTAGCAGTCAGTTGGACTAAAAGAAGGAGTAAGGATGGATATTAGGACTAAGAGCACAGCTTAAGGAAGGAAGCTGAGGAAGTTCTGTGGTGAAGGACTACGCGCTGCTAATTTCCATCTTTGTACAAGTGTCTGTTGATGATGGACTTTGATCTGGAGCTGCACCCTGAGCCGGATGATAAGTGGTTTGGGAACAATTCCTCACTTGATGTCCCACATTGCCACAATGTAAACAGAGTCCAATCCTCATCATGTTTTTCTCCCACATGTGACCTGGCTTCTTGTAGAAGTGACAAGTGGAAGCCTGCTGAATCTGTCTTGGAGGCTGTTGTAGCACCCACTGAACTGGAGCTCGAACTGGTGCATAAAACTGCTGAACTGGAGCTCTAGTTGGTGGGTGGTACTCCAGCTGGGGATGGAAGACTCCCTATTGAACATGGGAACGCTTCACTAGTCATGAATTGCCACCACCACTGAAAGCATCCATGCTCCTATTGTCCTAAGGCCCAAGTCTACCTCGACCCTCTGAGCCTCTTCCAAGATGTCGACATAAGTCGTGTGAGCCAAAAAAATATAGACCTTAACCTCCTGGATCAATCCCTCTCAGAACCATCTGGCTCTATCCTCTGGATCCCTGACCATATACTCTACGAATCGGCTGAGCCTGCCGAACTACGCAGCGTACTCATCCACAGACATCCCATTCTGCTCCAAGTTCTGGAACTGCCTCTCCAGAACCATACTAGTTGTCGCAGGATAAAACTTTCTCCTGAAGAGATCCTTGAACTGCTCCTATGTCAGTCCCGAATAGATAATCTTGGGCTCATTTTTGAACGAATTATGAGCAATATCGATAAGCTGAAGTCCCACCGCCTTAATATGCAAGTACCCAGGAATGCGGGCAACCCTCATGATACGCTCAATATCTTTGAGCCACTCATCAATATATAGGATGCTCTCTGTCCCCTTGAAGTCTCTCGGACCCATCTTCTTGAAATCTTGAATATTCCCTTTATTTGGCTGAGTAGGCTGCAGTGGTGCATGAACTCTCTCTACTGTCGCCAGAGCGATGAGGTAAGCATTCTCCATGCCCAGCCTCATGACCTCGGTCTGCCTCTGTTGAGCCTCAGCCTGAGCTCGTCGGGCCTCCGCCTGTATCCTTTGAGCATCCACCATGCCCTTGATCAGTGCAAATAGTTGTGCCCCATCAGTGGACATGCCTCCAGGGAATGAAAATAGTGGTGGAGGAGGAGTGCTCTCTGAAAAAGATGGAGCAACTCCCTGAACTAGTGTAGGTGAATGAACAGCATCAACAACCTCCTAAACAACAGGCTGAGAAGTAGCTAACCTCTCGGAAGCTCCTGCTGCTCCCGAGCTACGGGTCCTAGTCTTCGGTGTCATCCTGAAGACAGGTTGAAGACAAAAGAAATTAATATGGCACAAAATAAAATATCAATCAAGGAAGGACAATAATTATCAAAGATAGCAAGGTATTCAGAATGAAGCAATTCAAATCAGATTGGAATTCCTAGTTGTGATTAAGTATCCTCTCATCCTAATATCCTATATCCTATCGTAGGTTCGTAGTAGTAGTACGACTAACCTAAGTACTACCACAACATAACAATAATTGTTAAGCCAGACCTGCATGGACCACCAAAAAATATGTCACGAATCGTACCCGAATGATCGTGCACGAGTATATGGATACGTTCAGCCTACACCGCAATATCGACGATAAAACGATGTCTAAGTCATCAATATCTAACTATCAAATCTCACATAATAATATCCAACTCCATAAGGAGTACAATGATATATATATATAACAACAACATAATCACTAATCTAAAGAAGAAGGCACGATATGATATAGAGATGAAAAACCAAATCACAAGTTCTAATAAGACTAAATAGTAATCTAAAATCCAATTCAACATCTCAAGTCTCAAGTAATTACCTGAGACAAATCTGGTACCAAATATAGAAATACTAGCTAACTAACTAAGAAGTCTCAGATATGCAATATACTGCAACAAATCCTTACTCCTGAGCCATATGAGCTATCTCGGCAACCTCACCTTGGGGTCCATAATAGGTAGGACACCAATCCTCTAAGCAGTCACCTAAAAAAATATTATCCAGTCAGGATAGAATGAGTACAACTCCAACAACAATTCCAATTAAATGACAAAGACTATAAAACACTAATAGTAAATATAATAAATGATGAGTAAAAGCAGAACTATCACCATATCCTGGAAATGACAATATAGGGAATAAGTAAACACGGAGTATATGGCATACATGTAATTAGAAGTAAGTAGATAGAGCAAGTAAGGTACAACTCAATAGGTATGAAATCGACAGAAAGAACTATAACAACTATGTGTTTGAAGTACTAATTTTGATATGTGATCGGATTGGAAACTTGTATGATGAATACTGGCCTGGCTAATCATACATGAGGTGTATGATTAACACTAACAATATTGACACAATAACACTAGGGATATGATCAAACATCTAGATAGCACCTCCCCACCCCGACTGGTACAAGGGATCCAATCATAACATGTTACGATACAATGATCAATGTCCACTAACAATACAATATACGATGTTAATACAATGAGCAATATAACATCTCATGACTGAGGATCCAATCTATATACCAATCCGTGCACCCTCGTGTCAGGAATCAAATATAATATCACTAAGTACACGAATCATAGTAAATATCAAATAATGAAAACTATCAGAGAATGTACTCGCCTGAAATCCATGCTGAAATATCAAACAGTGCCCGTATCAGAACCTCAAAGACCTAAATATAAATTTCTATGTCAAATATATGTTTTGGAATCATAAACATGCTAAGCTAGTTATTTTCTAAGTTTCTAGGTCAAACTAGGTCAACTAGGTCAACTAGGTCAAACTAGGTCGATTACCTAATTTGGTTCCAAGTTGTCCATTTGGTTGGTCTACATTGCTATACTAGTCAAGTCTAGGTTTTCTAAGTCAAAACCTTGCTAATACTAGATTTCTAAGTTATACTAGTTAATAGAGTATACCATTTGTCATAAATACTATATATATATATACAATAACTTGGTCTAACACTTGAATCTAGCTATTACATTAGTATCACTTGGTATCTAGACCATACCTTAACTATTACCTTAGTCCAACTTAATATCTTAACCAATTACCCATATCCTAACTTACCTATACACAACTTCAAAGTAATATATAATACCTTAACATACCCATACAATTTTCTAACTTACCACTTATAATACCCTACACTGCCCATTGGTACATGGTATCACACAAATTCCCATGATACACTTGCACACCAACACTAACCTTGCTACTCTATAACACACTTATACTCTACACATGCTACCCATACTATATGATCACTAGTTACTACCACTTCTACACTTGGACAAATACTCTAACCTTGGTACCCTAACCACACACTAAACCTCAACTCGACACTAGGACACTAGGATATCACTACCTAGGTATCATACCCCATACTAACACACACATACCAAAATATCACACACTCAAACACTCATTAAAACATAATACAATCACTCTCAAGATCTGTACCTACTGCTCTGGACCCACACACAAACTCCTACATGGAATAGACACTCTTAGGTTACAAAAGTGTGCACAAGCTCTTACACATATCGTTAACACACTGGATATAGAGGTTCCTTCACATACTTGCTCACTGTGATACACACTCATTGAATATGTGCTCATAAAATCCCCTAAAACTATACTACACTTTCATATATCCTAAAACCTAGGTACAACTGTTGCCAATGGGGCTCATGAAAATTCATCTGCACTAGAGCACTTGCTGCAGCATCCTGCAATGTGCACCCGACTGTACATGCTCCTGCAGCTGTAAAAAGACAACACCATATTGCATCTTTCCCCTTTCCAACTACTACTAATACACTCAAAGATATATTATCTATTGCTGACGACATATACACTACACCAAGATACATTATATGATAACTTAATATACCCACACTGCTACTAAAATACACACATATATATACTCTAACTGTCAACCAATAGCATAAGAATTGTTACAATATATATAACCTCTAATCAATACTCTAATTTTGCACTGATACTAAGGTCTCCACTTTGCTCAATCCAATTGACATTGACACATCAACTGCATTTTCCAAACTACTGACCCGTTGCCATTGCCTACAGGTAAAAAGACCTACTGCTAAGCAGTGCCCAAAACCAGGCATGTACTCCAACTCTCCTATATCTGAACTAATATTAAGTGCAACTGCACTGGCTCACCCTACAGCAACCCAAATGCAGGACTGCACTCCAACTGCATACTTTATAATCCTGTAAATCAAAATTGGACCTCAGTCCCCAACCCATTACTGCCTAATGCTTGATGGTTTAACCTTCTACACTGCACACAGTCTTGTTCCTACCCGAGCCTCCAATGCAACCTACAGTCAGGCACTGCCTGAACCCGATACTCAACCTACTGCCTACAAGCAGGCCAACATGAGTACTGTTGTTGCAAGTTGCTGGCCTGCTCAAACTCCCCTAAAACTGAACATAACCCGAGACCAACCTCTGTGCACACTACCCCCTCTCCTAGACCATTGTATCATAACTTACTGGCCTGCAACAACACAACTGTGTGCACAGACCACACAACCCACTCTCCCTCATACAATCACTACTACAATACAATAATACAATAGCTCATCTATAAACATACAAACTAACAGTTAAGACAACAAACACCTAGTGTGCATCACCTTATGATACACACTAAACTCATGATACTCACTTGATACACCATTCCCACATCACCAAACACCATCAAAACATATTGAACGCAAATAATATATGAAATATAATTATAATTAAGTAAAATTAAGCAATTCAAACAGATCTATAAGAATTTGACACATTGGAATACTAATACAAAGGAATTACCAATTCAATCCACCCGTATCATGGTATATCATGATACGGACTCCCAATATCTAATTATGGACACAAGGATACCAATACACATTCAATTAAACATCATTTGTCCTCATAAGGACACAATCAAATACTACATGGATACAATTCAAATTTTCTCTAAATTGAGCCCCAAAAATAATATTCCACATGACACAAGCTTAGATCTACCAAATTAAGGGCTTCTAGCATCTAGATCTATCATTGGAGAGTCTCCAACCATGTAAAGGTTCCTATAGGTCCAAGGGGTGTTCCTAACCATGAAATTTATGTAGGAATAAAAGTTATATCTATTGGGAGCTGGAATCCAAATGAAACTCCTCCAATGGACATAATGCAAGAAGTGGACGCAATCCCTCCTAGCTAGCTCCTCTCCAATGGGTCCTCTTGTACTCCAAAGTTTTTAGGCCTCCATGGAAATTAAAATAAAAGAGAATGAGTGGATTTGGTTGGATGTAATTGGTAGGGAATGAATGAATTTTGGGATTTAGGATTTTGGAAAGATGGAGGGTAATGATATGAATATATGGATAAAAATAAATTTTGGGATTTAGGGTTTTGGTAAGATGGAGGGTAATGATATGAATATATGGATGAACTAACCCTAATTAGAGCATGCCTCTTATAGTAGGGATAGGGTTGATGCTAAAATATCAAGTTTCCCCCTCTCCATTTGTCATAAATGGAATCTAATTAATTAAGGAAGGCATCTTAACTAACTAATAGGGGAATATTCTATCCATGCACTAACTTAATTAATTCTATATGACTAAGTCATGATTAACACTAACAAATACTATCTAACCATAACTAATACGTAGTCCATTCTAATTAGCTAGCACACTAACCAATACCAATATTATTATAACTATATAAATATTAATACCATATCAAACAATAGTGAAATGACAAAAATACCTTTCTCCCAGAATTATGTGGTTATATGTTATGAGCCTCATAGTTACCCGGTTATGGACATTTATGTTAGTTGGTATAGCAGGCGATGGTCGCTAGTTATAAGCTATATTGACTGATGATATATGGTAGCATATATATATTTATGGCATATAGTTTGCAGCTAATGCCAGACACTTACCTTTACTTACCCATACGCACTAAGGTTATCTTCAAATTGTATTATCTTAGCTGGTTAGTTCACCCTTATGTTTACACAGTATTTACATTATGACATTTACTTTTTGTATCATGTTACTTTCCTCTGAGGACCTGGTCTCCTTCCAGATTTGTAGAGTTGTTAGACATTGAGTTTTGCTATAACTATTGAGAAGTATCATCTCGGTTTACAGGTATATCTATTAGGTATTTTTATCATATATTTCATTATTCATCTATTATCTTCTATGTGCTTATTTTATGTTGTTATACTCTATTGATTAGGCATGTATTATTTTCCTGGCCTATTCGGACGGGGGTATTATTGGGCTGCAGACTACTAATGCATACCATTTTTTATGGAGATTCATTTATCATAGATTGAGATACAGTTAGTTATTGGATCTTAGAGATATATATAGCATAATCACTTGACCTTGGACAGCGTAAGTACGCTTTGATGGATCCACTAAATTGGAAAATACTTATGAGTCCTACCAACTGGCCAGTGCCACGTGGTCAGTCCTGTATATTTTAGGACTGGGGCGTGACACTTCTATATGCCTAATTCAACTACCATAATATATTAGGCAGTGCAAGCAAACACAGTTTTCCTTAAATTACTTTAAGTTAAAACCTACCAAAATAGTTGTTTCAATAGAAATTAGAAATCCACATTAGAAAACAATCCTTTCCAGGTAGTGACTAGAGGAAGAACAGACACATGTTTATTATCCGGATGACTTGTATAATTATTTTATCTTAGGCTTAAAATCAAGATCCTCTTCTTCTCCTTCTTTTGCTCAACTCAAGAGGTCAAAGTCATCATTGTCGGTCCTTATTTTTGTGGTTTCTATCATCTCTATTTACATGATTTCAATCATGTTCATAATTCTATTTGAGGAGGCGCTTAAAATGCCCCCTATTCTCAAAATAAAACTTTGAAGCCTCCAGGTAGACTAATATCGCACAATGACACATTTGATTATTTTATAATTCCTTTGTATAGATCACGACAAACTTCCATATCCAGGAACAAGCCCTTCAAGTATGCAACATGTCTACTTCTCAATTAAAAATCAATTTGCTCTTCATTTATTAACCTTAAGAAATTGCAGTAACCTCAATTGAGACTAATATTGTTAACTTACTTTAAATAACTGTTGGGTTCTACAACATATTTAACCAATCTTAACAACATATATTCATACAGTTGTGGATAATAATAATTTAGAAGAAAACTACTATAAGATATCACTTTAATTTTTCTAGATACACTTAATTGCACTATAGTTAGATTATAGAAAAATGGTAATAATCCAAGGTATGATGATAACTAAAGGTCTCAATATAATCTAGGACACAAACCAAACAACAGAATTACAATATTCTTTAATATATTCCAGAAAAAATGCTTAAGCCATTAAATAAAGCAGTCAAAATTGTTAGTCCTAAGGCTTCATCAAAGATGGTAGAACAGAGGCCAGGAACAGAGGTTGTCACGATTCATACCCGGATGTTCGGGGCACGAGTACGTGGTACATCCAACCTACGCCACAACATCGACGGTAGAACGTTGTCTAGGTCAACAATACTAACTATTAATCTCACATAATAATATAATCTCAACATGTCAATGATATCTCAACTCCATAAGGAGGATAATATAACAATATATAATGATACTACTCAATCACAAGAAATCTAATAGAAAGATGAATGGCATGATATGATATAAGCAAGAGAAATCCAAAGTCATAAGTTTAGATAAGTCTAACAACACCAATAACAAGTCTATGAGTATCCAAAATATAATATCCCAATATCTAAGTAAATATCGGAGATAGATCCGATGCTAAAATACTAAATAAAGATAGTTAAGATAATTGGTGACACTGGCTAGACCTTCCGACAATCTCTCCTGAACTACAGGGTCCAAGGCTGCTGCTACTTCCTTATGTGGTCCATAATAAGTCGGACACCAATCCTCCAAATCCATACCTAAAAATATTATCTAGTCAGGATGGAACGAGTAAAATCCAATAGTAGTTCCAATTAATTATCAAAGACTATAAAATAGTAATAGTAAATATAATACATGATGAGAAGCAATAGACTGATGTCATGGCATGGTAGTAAAGAGAAATAAATAATACTAAATTGTAGCTATGACAGAAAAGGTAATGAACTATAAGTAACAGGTGTAAGACAATATAATCATTAGATATGAACTAAACAGGAAGAAATGCTACTATACTAATTTTTTTGAAATACTAGTTAGATATGTGACCGGCTTGGAAAGTTCAATAATTATACTAAGGGAAAAGATAGCCCAATCATACTTGAAGTGTATGATTAGCTAGTAGTCGATGTCAACAATATTTGCCAATGTCTATGGATCTGATCACATATCTAGCTAGCACTTCTTCACCCCCCAACTAGTACAATGGATCCAACCATGACAGGGCACGATATAATAATCAATGTCTGAAAGTAATACGATGAACAATGTCCAATATCGATACAATTAACAATGTAAAATCTCATGTCTGAAGATACAATATATATACCAATCCATGCACCATCATGTTTGTAAACCCCCTCATTTATTTCTATAGATAGTCTGGATATGGGTCCGAAAATTTTGGTTTAGCAGCATATGTTTGAGTCTTTAATTAATCCCATAGAGTGCCCTACCGTTGTTGCAATATTCGGAGCCCAACATCAGCCCATAATTTCTAATAAATTATTGCATTCTAGACTTAATACGCCAATTTAGGCGCTGGACTTTCCCGCCTCTCAAAATCATCATCCCTTGTGCCCTAATTTAATTGTACAACTTCACGTATCCCAAAAATCTATTATTTAGACCTGTGTCGTTGTCATCAATTTTGAGACACCAACTCAACCCGTTGAGCCAGACCAATTAAATGGTCCAAGACTGACACCAAGCCTACACCATTCATGACCTTTGTGTCACTCCCAATTGAGATCTCATGTGCCCCCATTTAATTTAAGAGCACATGATAATTTATTCTAATTAAATTGGGGATACCAACTTTGACTAATCCTATTTTAATCCCGATTTAATTCCAATGCCCCTTAAATTAAGCCCATGCAAAACACACAACACTCCCTCACCCTACAAAACACCAAACACCAATTCTCCCACAAATTTTATATCATTTTATGTGTTTGTGCTAATTCCTAAAATTAAGGGGCTTAGTTGTAAAAGTTGCACTAGGTGGCAACACCACATTGGTTCAAGCCAAATGGAGAAGCCCTCCATTCTTTGACTAGTCAACACCCCCTCCCATGAATTAAAATCCTCCATGATCAATCCTAGCCACTCATTTGAAATTGGAGCATCCCCACCACACACTCACAACATCTTTCCATATATAATGTCTCTTCCTCCTACACTCTTTCCCAAGCAGGCCCTAATCCCCAAACTTGGGAAACCCTACCCCCTCTCTCTCTCCTCCCTCTTCACTACACAATCCTAAAACCCAACTGTAAGAAATTCTTCTTCCTTTCTTCTCCTCATATCCTCACCCCTCCCATCAATTAGGGGCAGTTGTTCTGTTCCCGTCCTCCGCAGGTGAACGGTGACCGGAATGGAAGCCCTCCTCCTCGTCCTTGGTATCGCTCTCTGCTGCGTCTCGGCCGAGATGGATCCGACATATCAGACATTTTCTTCTTTTTCTTCTTCTTCTTCCAATGATGAAGGACTCTACGCTCGGATGCTCCGTCCCTTGGGCTACCCCTGCTCTGAGCACACCGTTAAGACAAAGGATGGCTTTCTTTTATCTGTTCAACATATTCCACATGGAAAGAATGTGCTGAACGTATAATCTGGTCTGCCAGTTTTCCTTCAACATGGCCTTTTCCAGGAAGGTGATACATGGGTTGTAAACTCGGCTGTGGAGTCACTTGGCTTCATCCTTGCAGATTGAGGTTTTGATGTTTGGATTGGAAATGTGAGGGGCACTCGGTGGAGTCATGGACATGAATTTTAGGATTGGAGCTGGCAGGACTGGGCTCAGATTGACATGGTGGATATGTTAAGCTATGTGTATACAAAAACCAATTCTAAAGTTCATTTTGTAGGTCATTCTCAGGGAACTATTTTGGGTTTAGCTGCTCTCACTGTGCCAGATACAGTGAAAATGATTGAAGCTGCTGCCTTACTTACTCCCATTTCCTATTTGGATCATATCACTTCATGTTTTGCCCTTAGAGCAGTAAAAATGCATCTTGATCAGATGCTTCTCACTCTGGGCATTCATTAGCTTAATTTTCGAAGTGATATTGGCGTCCAGATAATAGATTCTTTGTGTGATGGGCATATGGATTGTAGCAACTTGTTGTCTGCCATTACAGGGACTAATTGTTGTTTCAACAGCTCTCGAGTAGACTACTATCTGGAATATGAACCCCATCCATCCTCGACAAAAAAATCTGAACCATCTTTTTCAAAGTACTACGGGTCATGTGGACTTGGACGTTGTACCGGATCCCATCTTCAGCAGCCGGACACAAGCAAGTGTACCTTGCCACCCTGTATTTTAGTTACCAGATATTTATTGATTTATTATATGCATTGTGCGCGTGTTTGATTAGAATCGTTACTTCGTGTCCGAATCACAGCCGGGTGCAGACGTTCGTCGGTAACGTCTAGTAACGAATGATAGAAGATTCACAATGTCTTAATGTACGTACCTATGTATATCATAACCCTAGGACACGTCCATACACTGTTATCGTGCCAGATTTCCTGTATCCGGATACTTACATCATGATCGGAGACTGGGACGACCTTAGGGTCGCATCTGTTGATAGTTATTTCTGTGTGACGCGACTGTTAGATAGAGGTTCAGGTTTAACGTACCATCGTTGACCGCTTGGAATGGGAAAGACAGTTACTAGACGTTTGGGCTCCTCTGTACGCGCTTATATACGTATATGTCCAGATTATGTAGTGTTCCTGTATCCGGAGTAGTAGTATCACCGGTGTGACTCTGTGCTCGGAGCTACGGTACGCCCCGTGTGTCTCTGTGTTCGGAGCTACGGTTTTATTTTGGACAGCCCACACGTCGAACATTGTCTTCAAACTGTGTCTCACTTAAGAGGATATGCTATATTACACCGTTGTTGCACTTGTACTTTCTGTTATACTTGGCATGCTGTATTTTTGTACCTTGCTACGTCCCTCTGAGGACCTGGTCCCCTGCCAGTTTTGCAGCATAGACGATTACGGAGCATTTAGAGTTGCTGATGGAGTTGCATGTCTTGCGGGCAGTGTACCAGGTACTCATATTATTTCTACCGGCATTATGGTTACTTTATTCATATTGATTATTTATCTGCTGTTGTAGCCTAGTTTTTGTAGACTCATCTCTTCTCGAGCCTATTCGAGTTTTGTGTGTTATTGGGAGGCCGACTTTAGCACATGTAGCTCTTTCTTGTATATTGTTGTTCATTGTGGATTAGGACATAGATGATTATATTTACTGGATTATTTAGATAGTGACCATTGTTATTACAGCTTATACGTATTCGAGTCAGACCAGAGTCTGGTCGAATGCATAGCTGGCATGTCGCGTATTCCTGGTCCTATGTATTTTGGGACTGGGGCATGATATATTTTTGTGGTGGCCCATGCAGGTCCGATATAAAATCGTCTTGGTCACCTGACTGTGCTAAGCGAGCCTGCAAATTAGGAATAGATATTATGATCTACTGTTATATAGGATCTCAATCCATAATCGATTTTAAAAACTTCCTTTGTAATTAATTTTGGCCATTGGACTTCCCAATTATATTCGTTCCTTTTTTATCAATATCATTATCCTTATTTCTCATCTCCTTTCATTTCGGAAGGACAAATGCTTCAGCCTGATGGTTCGTTCCAGAAGAAGATCGAGGTCCGACGACAGAAGACAGGATTAATGTACTATTCTCTGAGAAGATTGTTACCCTTAGTAGGATAGATTGATAGTTTTTTTTTAGATCCTAGATCTAGTGTGGAAGACTAGCAAGAGAATTGGACCCAGTAGTACCCTACCCGTACTTGAGATAGCAGTGATCTTGGAAGTACTGCGAACTGAAAGGATTGTTGATCATGACCTAGAATAATTTATGGAAGTGCATAGCCCGATGCTAGGAAAATTAGTTGTTGTATATGATAGCGATACCATGAATGATATTATAGACTAGAGGAGATAAAATTTTAGGCTCTCACCTTGAAGATGATGATCTGATACCAGAAATTCTAGTATGTGCTTGGGGGATATCATTATTATAATTGCACTATGTGACCCGGAGCAATAAATAACAGAAAGAAGAAATTTAAGGAATATAATTTTAGAGAAAATTTTAAGGAGGAGAGAAATTATACATTAGGCAAGGAAGAATTTTTCTTTTGGAGGATTGGTGTTGAAGATACAATGGGAGAATTTCATTGTGAGGTTAAGTCTAGACTATGACATTGACCTAGGAATAGATTGGTTGAGCCAATACCACACGATGCTAGATTGTCGACGTGGTTGCACTATATTTAGACCACCAGATTACCCTGAGTTAGAGTTTCTTCGGGGAGCCTGAGAGCATGGTGTCCAACCTACCTTAGTGACACACAATGCAGCAGGTAAACCAGTGTACCCCCGTATTATATCAGAGTTTGAGGATGTGTCTCTAGATAATCTTCTAGGCCTTCCACCTGACAGAGAGATAGAGTTGTTATAGAGTTGACTCCAAGAGCCGAGGCAGTTAATTTCCCGTCTTCAGACTAGCACCGATAAAGTTGGTTGAGTTGAAGGTCCATAGTAGAGGATCTCTTAGACAAGGGTTTCAGTCGGGCCAGTATTTCTCCATAGGGAATACCCATCTTATTGTGCCGAAGAAGGATGGTACGGTACGTTTGTGCATTGATTACAGGGACGGTATGATTATTTATCGATTATGGGGCATTTAATGCTGAAACGATAAAGAACAAGTACCATTGCGGCGCATCGATGATTTATTTGAATCAGCTAAGTGGCGCATATGTATTCTCGAAGATCGATCTCAGATCAAGGTACGAAGAGAGGACATTCCGAAGACGGCTTTTCGAACAAAGTATGGACACTATGAGTTTCTAGTCAGGCCGTTTGATTTAACCAACGCGCCAGCAATATTTATGAGTCTGATGAACAATGTTTTCCACCAGTACTTAGATAAGTTCGTGGTGGTATTTATCGACGACATCTTGGTATATTCCAAGAGCCAGGAGGAGCATGAGAGACATCTCAGGATCATGTTAGAGACGCTGAGACAGGAGAGGCTGTACGCGAAGCTCAGCAAATGTGAGTTCTGCTTGGATAGAGTACCATTCCTGGGACACATAATCACCAGAGATAGACTATCAGTTGACCCAAAGAAGATAGCTGCAGTAGAGACGTGGCCAACCCCTACATCAGTTACAGAAGTTAGGAGTTTCCACGGACTTGCCGGATATTATCGAAGGTTCGTGGAAATTTCTCGAGGATCGCTGCGCCTATGACGTGACTGACGCGTAAAGGCGAGGAGTCCATCTGGACCGACGAGTGTCAGACGACTTTCGATGAGCTGAAGAAGCGTCTGACATCAGCACCGATTTTGACACTTCTTTCAGGATCGGGAGGATTTGTAGTATACAGTGATGCGTTTGGGAGCGGATTAGGCTGTGTACTGATGCAACATGGCAAAGTGATAGCCTACGCATTGAGACAGTTGAGAGTTCATGAGAAGAACTATCCGACGTATGATCTAGAGCTAGTTGCAGTGATATTTACACTAAAGCTATGGCGACACTACCTTTATGGAGAGCATGTTGAGATTTATACAGATCACAAAAAGTCTGAAGTATGTCTACTCGTAGAAGAGCTCAACATGAGACAAAGGCACTGGCTAGAGTTAATGACAGATTATGATATCGAGTTGCAGTATCACACTGACAAGGCGAATGTAGTAGCAGATGCCTTAAGCAGGAAGCCCATGGCATACTTTTCGATGACTCAGCGGCAATTGCTAGAGGATCTTCAGGAGCTTGGGATAGAGATTGTATTGCCAGGCATGGATGGACAGATGGCCAGTCTCAAGGTTCAATCTACATTGGTTGAGAGGATCAGGGCAGCCCTGTCTACAGATGCTAGACTCCGACGGCTGCAAGAGAGGACAGACGCCGACATGCAGACAAGACTCAGAATTCATGAAGATGGAACATTGAGATGTGGAGATCATCTATACGTTTTGAGTGGCGAGCTACGCCAAGAGTTGATGACCGAGGCTTATAGCTCGATTTATTCAATTTATCCCGGGGGTACGAAGATGTACCGAGATTTGAGATAATATTACTGGTGGCATGGGATGAAGAGAGAGATTGCAAGATTCGTGGCGGGATATTTGGTTTGTCAATAAGTCAAGGCTGAACATTAGAGGACTGCAGGACTATTGCAGCCGCTTCACATTCTTGAGTGAAAGTAGGAACACATTACCATGGACTTCGTCACAGGATTCCCGTGGAGCCCTAGCGGGAAGGATGCAGTTTGGGTTATCATAGACAGACTCACCAAGTCTGCATATTTCTTACCCTTCAGAGTTGGACAGTCCACGGAGATATTAGCTGACATGTATATGAGGCAGATAGTACGACTATATGGAGTGCCTGTCAGCATTGTATCGGATCGTGATTGCAGATTCATGACACATTTTTTGGCGGAGTATGCAGGAGAGTCTAGGAAACTCTTCTCAAGTTCAGCACTGCATATCATCCACAGACTGATGGCCAGTCAGAGCAAACGATACAGATACTAGAGGATATGTTGAGAGCGTGCATGATCGACTTTGGAGGATCTTGGGAGGGCCATTTACACTTGGTGGAATTCTTCTACAATAACAGCTACCAGGCTAGCATACAGATGGCACCATATGAGACACTATACGGCAGGAAGTGTAGGTCACCGGTTGTTGGAGTAACGTGGGAGAGCGTCATATACTTGGTCCAGAGTTGGTAACACAGATAGTGGAGAAAATCAAGCAGATTCAGAGCCACCTGCGTACAGCACAGGACAGACAAAAATATTGGGCAGATGCGCACCGCAGACCTTTGGAGTTAAAGGAAGGTGACCATATGTTTTTAAAGGTATCGCCTACTCGTGGTACCATCAGATTCGGAGGCAGAGGCAAGCTAAGTTCGAGGTACATCAGACCTTTTTACATCTTGGAACGAGTTGGCGAAGTAGCTTATCGTCTTGCATTGCCTCCATCCTTAGAAGGAGTGCATGACGTACTTCACATATCGCAGTTGAGGAGATACGTGGCAGACCCTAGCCACGTGCTTGATCATTCAGAGATTACAGTCGGGCCCGGTTTATCTTACGTAGAGCAGCCAGTGAAGATACTCGATCACAGTGAGAAGACTTTGAGAGGTCAGACTATTCGACTGGTCAGAGTTGCATGGAAGCATCATTGGCCGGGCGAGTCTACCTGGGGGCGCGAGGATTCCATTAGATAACATTTCCCATAATTGTTTGAGGACTAAGGTACGAATTTATGTACCGCATTTGATTACCAATTTGCTTTTAAATTCTCGCAGATATTATCGTGCTTTACTTTTAATTTCGGAGACAAAAATTTTCAAAGTTGGGAATGATGTAAACCCCCTCATTTATTTTTATAGATAGTCTGGATATGGGTCAGAAAATTTTGGTTTAGCAGCAGATGTTTGAGTCTTTAATTAAATTCGTGGAGCACCCTACCGTTGTTGCAATATTCAGAGCCCAACATCAGCCCATAATTTCCAACAAATTATTGCATTCTAGACTTGACACGCCAATTTAGGCGCTGGACTTTCCCGTCTCTCAAAATCATCATCCCTTGTGCCCTAATTTAATTGCACAACTTTCCGTATCCCAAAAATCTATTATTTAGACCTATATCGTTGCCATCAATTTTGAGACACCAACTCAACCCGTTGAGCCAGACCAATTAAAGGGTCCAAGACTGACACTAAGCCTACACCATTCATGACCTTTGTGTCACTCCCAATTGAGATCCCATGTGCCCCCATTTAATTTAAGAGCACATGACAATTTATTCTAATTAAATTGGGGATACCAACTTTGACTAATCCTATTTTAATCCCAATTTAATCCAATGCCCCTTAAATTAAGCCCATGCAAAACACACAACACCCCCTCACCCTACAAAACACCAATTCTCCCACAAATTTTGTATCATTTTATGTGTTTATGCTAATTCCTAAAATTAAGGGGCTTAGTCGCAAAAGTTGTACTAGGTGGCAACACCCCATTGGTTCAAGCCAAATGGAGAAGCCCTCCACTCTTTGACTAGTCAACACCCCCTCCCATGAATTAAAATCCTCCATGATCAATCCTAGCCACTCATTTGAAATTGGAGCATCCCCACCACACACTCACAACACCTTTCCCTATATAATGTCTCTTCCTACACTCTTTCCCAAGCAGGCCCTAATCCCCAAACTTGGGAAACCCCACCCCCTCTCTCTCTTTCCTCCCTCTTCACTACACAATCCCAAAACCTAACCGTAAGAAATTCTTCTTCCTTTCTTCTCCTCATATCCTCACCCCTCCCATCAATTAGGGGCGGTTGTTCAGTTCCCGTCCTCCGTAGGTGAACGGTGACCGGAATGGAAGCCGTCCTCCTCGACCTCGGTGTCGCTCTCTACTGCGTCTCAGCCAAGACGGATCCGACATATCGGACGTTTTCTTCTTCTTCTTCTTCTTCTTCTTCTTCCGATGATGGACTCTGCGCTCGGATGCTCCATCCCTTGGGCTACCCCTGCTCCGAGCACACGTTAAGATAAAGGATGGCTTTCTTTTATCTGTTCAACATATTCCATATGGAAAGAATGTGCTGAACGTACAATCTGGTCTGCCAGTTTTTCTTCAACATGGCCTTTTCCAGGGAGGTGATACATGGGTTGTAAACTCGGCTGAGGAGTCACTTGGCTTCATCCTTGCAGATCGAGGTTTTGATGTTTGGATTGGAAACGTGAGGGGCACTCGGTGGAGTCATGGACATAAATTTTGGGATTGGAGCTGGCAGGACTTGGCTTAGATTGACATGGTGGATATGTTAAGCTATGTGTATACAAAAACCAATTCTAAAGTTCTTTTTGTAGGTCATTCTCAGGGAACTATTATGGATTTAGCTTCTCTCACTGTGCCAGATACAGTGAAATGATTGAAGCTGCTGCCTTACTTACTCCCATTTCCTATTTGGATCATATCACTTCAAGTTTTGCCCGTAGAGCAGTAAAAATGCATCTTGATCAGATGCTTCTCACTCTGGGCATTCATCAGCTTAATTTTCGAAGTGATATTGGCGTCCAGATAATAGATTCTTCGTGTGATGGGCATATGGATTGTAGCAACTTGCTATCTGCCATTACAGGGACTAATTGTTGTTTCAACAGCTCTCGAGTAGACTACTATCTGGAATATGAACCCTATCCATCCTCGACAAAAAAATCTAAACAATCTTTTTCAAAGTACTACGGGACCTGCAGACTTGGAAGTTATACCGGATCCCCATCTTCAGCAGCCGGACGCAGGCAAGTGTACCTTGCCACCCTGTATTTTAGTTACCAGATATTTATTGATTTATTATATGCATTGTGCGCGTGTTTGATTAGAATCGTTACTTCGTGTCCGGATCACAGCCGGGTGCAGACGTTCATCGGTAACGTCTAGTAATGAATGATAGATGATTCATAACGCCTTAATGTAAGTACCTATGTATATCATAACCCTAGGACATGTCCATACACTGTTATCGTGCCAGATTTCCTGTATCCTGATACTAACATCATGACCGAAGACTGGGACGACCTTAGGGTCGCGTCTGTTGATAGTTATTTATGTGTGACGCGACTGTTAGATAGAGGTTCAGGTTCAATGCACCATCGTTGACCGCTTGGGATGGGGAAGACAGTTACTAGACGTTTGGGCTCCTCTGTACGCGCTTATATATGTATATGTCCAGATTATGTAGTGTTCCTGTATCCGGAGTAGTAGTATCACCCGTATGACTCTGTGCTCGGAGCTACGGTATGTCCCGTGTATCTCTGTGTTCGGAGCTACAGTTTTATTTTGGACAGCCCACGCGTCGAACATTGTCTTCAAACTGTGCCTCACTTAGGAGGATATGCTAGATTACACCGTCGTTGCACTTGTACTTTCTATTATACTTGGCATACTGTATTTTTGTACCTTGCTATGTCCCTCTGAGGACCTGGTCCCCTGCCAGTTTTGTAGCATAGACGATTACTGAGTATTTGGAGTTGCTGATGGAGTTGCATGTCTTGCGGGCAGTGTACCAGTTACTCATATTATTTCTACCGGCATTATGGTTACTTTATTTATATTGATTATTCATCTGCTATTGTAGCCTAGTTTTTGTAGACTCATCTCTTCTCGAGCCTATTCGAGTTTTGTGTGTTATTGGGCTGCCGACTTTAGCACATGTAGCTCTTTCTTGTATATTGTTGTTCATTGTGGATTGAGACGTAGATGTTTATATTTACTGGATTATTTAGATAGTAACCATTGTTATTACAGCTTATATGTATTCGAGTCAGACCAGAGTCTGGTCGAATGCGTAGCTGGCGTGTCGCATATTCCTGGTCCTATGTATTTTGGGACTGGGGCGTGACAATGTTAGAAATCAGGTATAACATTACTAAATACTTGTATCATAGTAATTATTAAATAATGGAAACTATCAGAAAATGTACTCGCCTGAAATCCTGCGCTGAATATCAAACAGTGTCTGAATCGGTGCCTCGAAAACCTATATATGAATTTTTATGTCAAAAAGGTGTTTCAGAATCATAAAAATGCATAACTAGACTTGTTCTAAGTTTCTAGATCATTTCTATGTCATATGAGTCAAAATAGGTCAATAACCAATTTTGTGTTCCAAAATACCTATCAAGTTGGCATATTAAGTTATATTAACTAGTACTAGTCAATACTACTTATTCTAGGTCATACTAGTTAGTTATAAATATACTAGGTATCATATATATATATATATATATATATATATATATATATATATATATATATATATATCATGAATTACCTTGACTATTACCTTAGCTATACATATAGTATCTAGACACCTTACCTAAATCTAAATACTAGTATCCTAGTCTTAACAATGCCTTAACCCAATACTTACTTACAACTGATATTGCACAACTGATACTCATAATAGCACTAAACTTACTCTTGGACACAATGCTAGCGACTAGTTCTACACTCATGTCCCTTGATACCTAGTTCTTCCATTTCCCCCAACTGACTAATACACTAGCTAGGGTTCTAGCACAACCCCTTCCTAGTTTGACACTCTAAAAAGTGCCTATATGAATTCAATACCCCACCTGGCTACCACCACAATCAGACCAACAAAACCCATCATACTCACTACCTCCAAATTATCCTGAAAAACACAACACCCTGATCCCCTGCACCTAAGGATCACCTACCATCTGGTCATCGTCATACACACACATGTATCAATGATACTTCTAATTCTGCTCAGAGTATGCAGACATGTGCACATTGGTGCACATCCCTTTTCTGCACATCACTCACTAGTAACAGAAACACTTAAAACACTTGGCACTAACCTCCACACAGACACATATAACACACTCTACTGCACTTAACACTTCCTCACAAGCTCACTAATACTTGAACACGTGTATATATATATATATATATATATATATATATATATATATATATAGCCTTTACTTAAGACACTGGCCACACCCACTGACAACTGTACACAAACCATCAGACACCTGATACAAGCACACTTCACAGCACTCTAATATAAATAGACACACCCCGAACTTAGATAACATTTTAACCACTCACACACACACTTGTCTTAGTTCACTCTGACTAGATACTCATGTATACCAGATGATTCTCAACACTAAACTCCCATACTTCAGATACACCTCACTGTAGAAATGAGCCTGTAATCCTAACTGCTAACACAGTCCACCACAAGACAATCTTCCACTATAGTGCATTACTGCACACCAACATCCCCAAGTATTCCTCCCCTTAGCTGTCTGCACTATAAGTTTCTCTACCTCATCTAAACTCAGGAACCCCCTCTAACTAGTAGCAGCTGAAAGCAACTCCCCCTACTCTAGTATCCCCTAGCCCTGCAGTACTACTGCTACTGAAACATGTTGCCCGAGTCCATACCCCTACACTCTCGAGCTTGCAACACTGATGTAGGTGCTGTTGCTAACCTTCCTTTGTACTGCAACCCCCAACCCCTAATGTTGCTGCTACTGCATCAGTTCTTCTAGGTAAACCCCCCTGCTATAGACTAGAACACCCCCAATGTACACCAAAACTGTCATACCCGGAGTATCACACCCTACATACCCCTACACGAAAGGCAACTGCACAATGAGGAAGGCCTGAGCCTAGCCCTATAGCAGTGCACAAGTGCGCACTACAGCACACTAAAGCCCCATTGGACTAAATACCACATGACCAATCTCCACTCACATGGATACCCAAATCCTCAACACACCACATTCTCACAACTAAAACTAATGCAATACACCACATAATATCACTAGTGTCATGATACACTAATATCATTACCACATTCACTATCACACACCAAGACACACTACCCAAAACTGCCGAAGCATGGAAAATTATAGGCCATGCGCCAAATGCAACTAAAGCTATGCACCAAATGCAATTAGAGCCATGTGCCAAATACAACTAAAGCCATGCGCCAAATGCGACTAAGGCCATGCGGCAAGAGCAGCCCAAAATTCATCCTCAGCTGCACTAACAAGAGAGAATTTAATGCTCTCCAGTCAGCACACTTCGTAAAATGTGCAGCCCCTATATCAGCACAACGAGGATTCCCATGCGGCAGCATTTCCATGCAGCATCATTCCCATATGCTCATACGACAGTGTTCCCATATGGTAGAATTGTTATGCAACGGAGTTCTCATTTGTTCATGCGGCAGCATTTTCATGCAGTAGAATGGTTATGCAGCAATGTTTCTATATCCCCATGTGGTAGTGTTCCCCTAAAACTCCATGCAGTCAAATTGATTTGTTGTAAACAACCAAGAACTTCAGGAAGTCGGCGCATGCTACGTGTCACGCTGACCGAGTCATGCATATGACGGTTGCCAACAACCCAAGATCTTAGCAACAGTAAATCTCAAACTATTGCCATATGGCAGTCGCAGCGCAGCATGCGCCCATACAGTTGCTGTAGCGTCCCGTTCTCCTGGTGCGGGGAGCGCGGCTAAGAAACACAAACGGTATCGTTTGATCGGGATAGATTGAATTAAGAACTCGTCCTCGTTATGGATTTGTTTCTTCGGAATCGATTCCCATATTCAGTGGACTGCGCCCCAAGGATCGGCTTAGCGGCAGAGTCAGGAGGGACCTCTCTGCTGCTATCTTTTATTGCCTCGGTTTTTGATGTCGCTTGTTGCTTTCGTGCTTTGAGTTGGTTTTGGGATTTGCTTGTTTTCCTTGAACGGTTTCGATGGTTTTTATTATTTTCGTTCATTGAACTGCACTTCAATTCCGAGATTGGAAAGAGAGGAAGAAGTATTAATCGAGCTGTTCGTGTGCAGGTGAACGAGCAGTAGGCGGCTTACGAGCGGAGTCGTGAAGCGCCTCTTTTCCTTCTTCTTTCCAAAATCTAAGTGAGTGGCTACCAACCCGATTAGCTAGTCCTGCTTCCAAGCTTCACAGCTAATCAATCCGCACTCTTCTTTGCCCCGATCAAACGATACCAAGTAATAATAAAAGAAACCAAGATAAAAGAGAATAGACTTGGTTATATGCTTGTCAATAAACTTCACGAACGGATACGTAAATACATGCTTGTTCGCTTGGGAAAAATTATTGCTTGTCTTGTACATTGCTTGTCTTGTCTTGTACATTACTTGTCTTGTACTCTTGTCGCCTCAAAAGCATGAACTGTTAACTAAGTAAACATATTGTTCGATCACGGATAACTTGTGCACAAGGTCATTGGTTCCTGCGGACGGTCGCTGGGGCACTGGCACCGATCCGGTTCGGACGGAATCCCTATTGTATAGTCCATTGTGCTGAACGGAGTGGCATGTAGCGCTCCTTGTTCATTCGCTGCATACCATTCCCGCCAGTGACTATTGTCCATTGTGGCATCCCGCCAGTGATCTCTTGTATATTTAAACCTGTTGCATACTAACTTGTGTCTTCGTTTCAGGGAAGGCATGGTAAGTATTGTGCAGGTAATTCAGACGGTCAGGTAAAATCCACCTAACGGTGGCACGTTCATTTCAGTAAATTTCTATATGCTGCTTACTTGTAAATGAACTAAGGCAAGATAGAAACCCACAAAAATATGCATGCTTCACTAAACAACGTGTTGATTGGTATAGTCAGGCTAGCTCGCCTTCACCAGCATGTTTCGATATGCTGACCCTCGTTGAAACAGGTTCTCCGCACTAAGGCGAACCGAGCGAGGAGCCGAAGTCGTCTACCCGATCCAGTCCAACTGTTGGCGCATCTTCACCGCGCCCTCGAAGCCTTTTGAAGCCAGAAGCTGCAACTCTTCATACACAAATGCAGCTTCGTGGCAAAGCGATCCTCCAGCCTGGAGGTCTTTATCATTTTGAGTTATAAAGGGATGTAATGTACAGGACTGCTATCTCATTTTGAGTCATCTCTTTTGTAAGCCGTTAGGCATATTAGCTAACTCGTTCAAGAGTTTGTAATAGATGTTCATTATCAATAAAGAGAACTTTTCTATGTTTCAAATCTGTGTTTCAATTTATCTGCGTACTCTGAATATGTGCTTGCTATGCAAATCATTAAAGCCTTGTGCGGGCGCAACTCCAGGCCCGCACGGCGGTCACGATTCGGGGGACGCCTCGGGGCGTGACATAGTGGTATCAGAGCACAGATTCAAAGTTCCTTAGACTTCGTGCTGGAAAAGTTCCTTTAACGATCAAAATCTTGTGCGAACTCTTGAACTCGCTAGGCCAAAATGAGATACGTTCATGCAATAAGTCCATAATACATTATGATCCTAATATAATTTACCTTCTTTTGAAGGAATGGATCCAGCGCAATCTGCAGCGCAACCACTAAACGAAACACAAAAAAGCAGTTCGGGTACTTCGGGAAGCTCTCGGAGCCAACGAGGCATGTCTCAAGTCGACCCGCTTGAGCGGGTAATGCAAATGTTAGAATCGTGACGACAACGAGACGATGCTCGCCAAGCCAAGCTCGAGAGTAATCTAGAGAACCGATTCTCAGTCCAACAGAAGCAGGTAGATACCCTACAACAGATAGTTCAGACTTTGGCTGCCAACCATTCTGCCGCAGCAGCAACGACTCCGGTGGAACAGCCCGTGCTTGAAGTGGAGACGCCTCAAATCCCAAGGCCGAGGGACGTGACTGCCTTCAACTTGGGCCATTTCAAGAAAGTCTGTAACACTCCGTTCGACGGGACTGAGGACGCAGTGGTAGCTCTAGATTGGCTAGCCGAGATTGAAGATCACTTCACTCTGCTAGAGGTCCCCGAAGATAAGCGCGTCGCCTGCGCCCAACTACAGCTCCGCCTCAACGTGCACGATTGGTGGGACGTGCATCGACGATCTCTCTAATTTGATCACGGAGAGGAGGCGATCTCGTGGACAACCTTTTGTGCCGCGTTCGAAGAGGAGTTTATACCGCCTCCAATACAACGTAAAATGGAAAATGACTTCGTGCAGCTGAGGCAGGGCAGTATGACAGTTAAGCAATACTCCGCCGAGTTCAACCGACTCTCGAAGTTCGCTAGGGCCTATTTACCTGATGCAGCGAGTCGAGCCAGAAGGTTTGAAGGTGGACTACGCCCTGCCATCCATTCGCACGTGGTCAATAATTAGTACGGGACAATGCGTGAAGTCATGAATCATGCCCTATCCCTCGAACCACTCTATCCTTATGTTGCTGCCGGCGCTGTGCATACATCCAGTCACAAACGCCAAAGCAACGAAGGAGGAAATACCGCTACAAAGCGCCCGAATAACGCTGGTCAGCAGGACGGGGATTGGAACAAAACTTGTCACTTCTGTAAAAGAAAAGGGCACCTTAAGAAGTACTGCCGTAAAAGACTTGGATTATGCCTCGCTTGTGGCGATCCAGGCCATGCTATTTCCTCCTGTCCGAACCTTCATGGTCGTCGTCCTGAACGAAATAATCCCTAACGGTAGGTCCTATTCTTAAGTTTTGGGACGAAACTTCCAATTAGTTGGGTAGGATGTAGCGCCCCGTTCTCCCGGTGCGGGGAGCGCGGCTAAGAAACACAAACGGTATCGTTCGATCGGGATAGATTGAATTAAGAACTCGTCCTCGTTATGGATTTGTTTCTTTGGAATCGATTCCCATATTCAGTGGACTGTGCCCCAAGGATCGGCTTAGCGGCAGAGTCAGGAGGGACCTCTCCGCTGCTATCTTTTATTGCCTCGGTTTTCGATGTCACTTGTTGCTTTCGTGCTTTGAGTTGGTTTTGGGATTTGCTTGTTTTCCTTGAACGGTTTTGATGGTTTTCATTGTTTTCGTTCATTGAACTGCACTTCAATTCCGAGATTGGAAAGAGAGAAAGAAGTATTAATCGAGCTGTTCGTGTGCAGGTGAACGAGCAGTAGGCGGCTTACGAGCGGAGTCGTGAAGCGCCTCTTTTCTTTCTTCTTTCCAAAATCTAAGTAAGTGGCTACCAACCCGATTAGCTAGTCCTGCTTCCAAGCTTCACAGCTAATCAATCTGCACTCTTCTTTGCCCCGATCAAACGATACCAAGTAATAATAAAAGAAACCAAGATAAAAGAGAATAGACTTGGTTATATGCTTATCAATAAACTTTACGAACGGATACGTAAATACATGCTTGTTCGCTTGGGAAAAATTATTGCTTGTCTTGTACATTGCTTGTCTTGTCTTGTACATTGCTTGTCTTGTACTCTTGTCGCCTCAAAAGCATGAACTGTTAACTAAGTAAACATATTGTTCGATCACGGACAACTTGTGCACAAGGTCATTGGTTCCTGCGGACGATCGCTGGGGCACTGGCACCGATCCGGTCCGGACGGAATCCCTATTGTATAGTCCATTGTGCTGAACGGAGTGGCATGTAGCGCTCCTTGTTCATTCGCTGCATACCATTCCCGCCAGTGACTATTGTCCATTGTGGCATCCCGCCAGTGATCTCTTGTATATTTAAACCTGTTGTATACAAACTTGTGTCTTCGTTTCAGGGAAGGCATGGTAAGTATTGTGCAGGTAATTCAGACGGTCAGGTAAAATCCACCTAATGGTGGCACGTTCATTTCAGTAAATTTCTATATGCTGCTTACTTGTAAATGAACTAAGGCAAGATAGAAACCCACAAAAATATGCATGCTTTACTAAACAACGTGTTGATTGGTATAGTCAGGCTAGCTCGCCTTCACCAGCATGTTTCAATATGCTGACCCTCGTTGAAACAGGTTTTCCGCACTAAGGCGAACCGAGCGAGGAGCCGAAGTCGTCTACCCGATCCAGTCCAACTGTTGGCGCATCTTCACCGCGCCCTCGAAGCCTTTTGAAGCCAGAAGTTGCAACTCTTCATACACAAATGCAGCTCCGTGGCAAAGCGATCCTCCAGCCTGGAGGTCTTTATCATTTTGAGTTATAAAGGGATGTAATGTACATGACTGCTATCTCATTTTGAGTCATCTTTTTTGTAAGCCGTTAGGCATATTAGCTAACTCGTTCAAGAGTTTGTAATAGATGTTCATTATCAATAAAGAGAACTTTTCTATGTTTCAAATCTGTGTTTCAATTTATCTGCGTACTCTGAATATGTGCTTGCTATGCAAATCATTAAAGCCTTGTGCGGGCGCAACTCCAGGCCCGTACGGCGGTCACGATTCGGGGGACGCCTCGGGGCGTGACAGTTGCAACCACATTCGGTTTAGGAGGCCGTATGGAAGCTCAAGAATCGCGCACATGGACTGAAAATGCACGCACGCTAGATACTCCAATGCCTATAAATAGCAGATAAATGTTCTTCCCAGGTACGTACAGTAAGATGTATACTCAGATGCCTAGAGACTTTGCGATTCTCTTTCATCATCAGACCATCAACGGAGTAAAGGAGTCAGTTGTAGTGCTCGATCTTCATCATCACGTTTTCACATATCTCTTAAATTTGTACTCAGAATTCTCAGTGCTAGGGTTCTTTGTGCTTCTTTGTTGTATTCAAGATCAATACAAAAGTTAGTATAAAAAATTTATATTTTTGTGATGGCAACAAATCTGGCGACTCTGCTAGGGAAGTCCTTCCGACGAGAAAGTCATGATACAGTCCGACGTGAATAAGCTGGGTTCAACCTAGAAAATTTTGGTCATCTTCTTTGACTAACGGGCGTTCGAAGATATGCTGGATAAGCCAAGTCCTGCATTGAGGCCCGTAAAGACTCGCAAGACTTGGGTGGCCAAGGCCAGTGTGCCACACCCAAGGACTGTGAGTGATGCGTCGCCAACCTCTGCTACTGAGGTCGCATATGGTGTTGATACGCATCATGTTTTTGTCCCTATGGGCACTACTGAGAAGAAAAACATTGATTCGCAGCAGATGCGCCCACAACAGGAGGCGCAGAAGAGTAAATACGCCGCATCAAAGTGCAGGTGCATGAAGTCTTCTGCATACTGCAAAGCCAAAAGAAGAGTATGTTTTCCACAGGATCTCCTGTGGTACTGGCCCCCTGACCTACTAGCATAGGAATGGGGAAAACGGGATTCCTTGTACTATGCGCTAGAGAGCACTAGTTATAAGAAGTCCAAAGCAGCCCGAGCCATGCGCGCTCGGGGGGCTATGCAAGCAGTCCACCAAAAGCATGCATCGTTAATCATTACACGCGCTGGTGATGGAAAACTATATAGGGATGACCCATGTGCTTATGCACCGAAAGTGGGCCAACCCTCAAAGACTTCCCAAGACCACTTGGGTGCAGTTGATGACCAAGTTGGGGAGTAAAAATCATGATGACACGCCCATGCGCCCAGCTTGGCTATGTGCATGAAGTGGGTCGGTCTCAAACTAATGTAGAAGCATAAAAAATATTTAGAAACCATGCTCTCACATTACAAAGTCGTATGCAGCAAATCTATAGGGCACGAAACGCATGCAGCACTTAAAGAAACATCTAAAGAAGCATGCGACATAAGGCCTAGGTGCATACAGATCTGACACATGGTATCACTTTTGTCAGTCACCATATTAATGACTCTGACAACAATTAATGACTCTGAACGCCTCAATTTTGAGGCTGACAGTAGACATCAGTGCGTACATCACCGTCATAATTACCTTTGTCTGTACACAGAAGTGCAGTGCCACATGGACTCATGACCAACTTATGCGTCCTCGTCTCCATACGGCTCAATTACTATGCGGCTTCGTCTCTATGAGGTCAAGCTCTCCATACGTAAAAGCTCTCCATGCATCACAGTCTTTATGCGACCAAGTTCCATGAGGTCCAGTCTCTATGAGACTCAGCTCCTATGCGGTTTAGCCTTCATGCGGCTCCATGCCATCAAATATTTTCTGTTGCAATTAAAAAGAACCCCGACCACTTGTTCTGGCCATGTATCGAGATGACCAAGTCACGCACACAACGGAAAAAATAACCTAAGCCGAGATCTCATCAACAAGCACATCATAACTAATTCCATATGGAAGCCTAGCCGTGGCATGCGCTCGTGGTTGCAACTGCATTCTGTTAAGAATGGTTATGTGGCAACCAGACATACACGCATAGCATATGCCGCGTATAAGCCATCCAGTGTAGATGGCTATAAATAGCTGAAATGCATTCCCACACAGGAGACGTATAGGGATACGGAGAAAAAATATACTAAGGAGTCTAGTTGCTGTCTTTCGTGCCAGTGAGCCAGAGACCTAGCAAATTCCTTCATCGTCAAAACATCAACGGAGTAAAGAAGTCAGCTGCAATACTGGATCTCCATCGTCATACTCCCCAGAATCTTAATTATACTTAGATTTTTTATTTAAGGACTCTTTATACTTTTTTTGCTTTCAGCATACAAAACCAAGTTAGCACAACTGGATTTTTTGTATTAGAACTAAGTCTTCCAAAAATTATCCGAGTGAAGTTTCTACGCGAGAACCGGGTCAGGGAGCAAATAATTCATTCTCACACTCATGCGCAAGGCTTGGCCACGCCCACAAAGTGGGTATAAAAGTGAAGTTTCCCTTGTCGGATATGCGCAACGTGATTAGTCACAAGCGCAAGACAAGCAACTGCTGCACATAAAGTGACCCCTCCAGGGCATACATGTGCCAGTATTACTATCAACTGCTACTGCGCCAGAGCAGTAGTTCTTTTGACTAGACAGTCGATATTTCAATGACTGCAATCACCTGGACCAACCCGACAGCGTCTCGAGAAACAAGTTCATGAGCAGGAAAATGAACTGTCTTTTGCCTCATGTTGCTCAACTTAGAGGTCTCCGTCCATGAGGAAGATCTCGAAGAAGAACTCGTCCAACCCGTCGGACTCGGTTAGTGGATCGAGGAATCGACAGTGGGGCACTAAGTTAGCAGTACCCTCCGAGGGGGTGTTCCAGGTCACTCGCTCAAGAAAAAAAATTGGGGGTTGTAATCCTCCAGTATTCAACACCAATCCTTTATTCCGTGAAGACAGTGAGTCTCAGGGAATGGACGATAATCTACCTGGGGGTAGCCTTCCCCGCCAGGCTAGTATAGCAATCGGGGCTGGGGTAGTAATCCTCTAGACTCTAAAAATAATACGACCCTACCCACCTTTCTCGAGGACAGTGGGACTCAGGGGTCAGATGCAGAAAGTGAGGCATCTACGATTCCATCCATCTCTCCCCATGTGATGCATGTATACATGGCAGGGGATGATCATGGAGAGGGATCCAGTGATCGACAGCGCATCAAGGCACTTGAAACTATGATGCAGGCCATGAGTGCCTCGATGCAGGATTTAACCCAGACAATGCTGAAGATCAAGGCAAATATGGCCCCACAACCACCCAGGACTCCGGTACAAGTTAATCAGGATCCCGGAACCAACGGGGAGTCCAACGCACCAGCATCAGCTCTTGCGCCATCCGATGACATTCATGAGGCCATCAAGGAACTTCGTACTCATGTTGAGGCTAAGAAAACTAGAAGCTTGGGATACGACAACCCTATCCTTCCGAGTTGGATAATATGGTATATCCACCCAAATACAAGCTATTGTCCCTGGTCTCATTCGATGGCAATACATCATCTCGTCAGTACATGAACTATTTTGGCTCTCTGATGGGACACTTACCGCAGGTCGACGCCTTGCTTACCAACTTGTTTTTTGGGGCATTGTCGGGGGTCACTTACGAATGTTTCTGTAGTCTCCCAAACAATTGTATCTCATCTTTCAGTGACCTTCAGCACCTTTTCCTTAGCTGATTCTATAACGGGGGATTGGACATGATAATGTGTTCCCTTATGGATATCAAGCATAAGGAAAAAGAGTACGTATGGGAATATATAGAATGCTTCTGAAAGGACATACTGAGACTACCCTCGGGCACCCCTGAGACCGTGTTGATGGATATATACAGAAATAACCTTCAACCGACGGTGAGGCTCTGAACAGGTCCTGGTCAGTTCGAGGATTGGACGACGTTCATCATAAGCGTCGACAATGCAAAGAGCAAGACAAAAGACGCCCATGTGTTGGGAATACAAATCTCTGCCACTGATGATAGGAGAGAGTGTTCCTTCAACAACAACAACAGCCGTAACGGTAGAGGGAAGCATGCCCTAACCGTGTGTCCAGAGGTTCTTTTGTACTGGCTCAAAAATCGACAGAAGCACCCTAGCCGAAGGAGACCTACTCCTTCAATGATGATGATTCATGGAGATTTTTGACATACTAATGAAGGGTAACAAGCTATGGCTACCTGACATCAGACATCCAAAAGGGACAAGTAAATTCAATGATCCTAAATACTTTCACTACCACATATACATCCACCATCCAACACAAGACTTTTATGTATTTAAGAGATAGATCCAGCGAAAAATTGATTCCAAGCCCTCACCTTAGACTTTAAGGACAAGTTGGTCACTGCAAACATGGTGTCCCTCTAGTTTGGTGACTTTCCAACAACGGAAGTCCAAGATGGTATTGTCCCGATACCAAGGACAACAATCAAGGTCGTCAACCTCCCTCCAACTCATGACCAAGCAGTCGGACTGGTACCTCTTACTACACCGCAAGGCGAAGTCATATAGGTTCACTAAGACATTGTCCAAGACTTGACGCAGCAAGCAACGCCTTTCGCCAAGCTAAAGAAAAGAGGCCCAAATCATGTCACATGGTCTCTCCCTCGACCGATGAAGCCCTGGCATGGGTGACTAGGTTGGGTTAGACGTACTTGTGTGACTACGATCTGGTTTCCGAGGACAGTGCACCTCCAACTGCCATACCAACCATGCCAGTCGTATCTGAACCAGATCTGTCTCAGCTCCCTACAACAGACAAACAAAAGCAGAAAGAGGTTCGCTTCGACAAACCTCAGAGAAAAGACTAAACACCAGGGATGGACAAGCCCTATAACTTTGATATATTATCACAGCTTGCGAATACTCTAGTAAAGTTGTCCCTCTTCGAACTCATTTGTCTCTCTAAAGAGACCCATACTGCTCTGAGTGAGGCATTGCAGAACACAGACTCCTACTTGGCCCAAGTCAAGCCACCGGCCGAGAATCCCGTTGCATGTTCCACTGCCACAATGTGATGGAGATGATCCCAAATATCACATTCTCACAACAGAACATATTGCTGAAGAATAACAGGCTCGATCACCCTCTGTACTATACATGGTATATCGGGGCCATCAAGGTGGACCGAATACACATCGACCCAGGGTCATCTCTCAGTATTATCCCACGAAGTCTACTTCAGACCTTGAGAATCCTAATGCATTGGTTGACAGCGACCAACACGACCATCAGCGACTTCAACGTCGGAATGAGCTACCCTCTGGGAAAGATTCGCCTGAAGTATCAGATAGGCGACCTTCGAACATAAGTTACTTGCTACGTAATAGACGTAGATGTATCCTACAACGTCTTGGTTGGGCATCCATGGATACATGAATATATGATTGTCCTATCAACCCTGCACCAATGTATGAAGTATGTCAACGGTGTTGGCATCGTCAGGACGGAGTTCACTGACGTTGATCCTTTCAAGGGGGTCAAAGCATACAACTCCGACTCGATCTTGTACAAGCAGATCTACCAAGACGAAGGAGGGAACGCTGGCACTGACGAAGAGGAATCTAATTTAGCTCCAGACGAGCCCTTAAGGGTCCATCTCAGAGAAAGCCCCGCCCTAACGTCTTCTTCCCTCGTAGTCAAGCTTCATAGGAGAGCTCTGAAACCCTTCGTGGTTAATCCCCGAAGGCAAGGATGACCGCCAAGAAATATCCCCCTACTATTAAGATCCTAGAGCCTCTGGTAGTCAAACAACACAAGAAAGCTCCAGGACCACCATCGGTATTGGTGGCAGACACTGAAGGAGATGAACTGGAAGTGTATCTCGTGGCTAGTACTGATGTACCGTCCTTGGATGATGTAACCACAGAAAATATATCATATTTCTCAATAATGGATTATGTTTGAATTATTCTATTGTTTCATATTAGAATGCTACATATTCCTTAGAATACGGTTTAGGTCTACAACTTTACACGACGGTAAATTTCGCCTACACAGTAGACTGAATCCTTCCTTGCCAAGACTCTTACTTCATAATTTATGCAAGAAAGAGGGGAGACAAACCCATCATCTTCGGGAAGGTAGAGGGCCGTCGAGACCTCCTCATAGAAGAATCAGTCCCGAGAGTGGTAGAATACAACCTCACCGCTACAGTACACATGCTAAGCGCATCATCCAAAAGATGGAATATGACCTAAAGTGCGATAAAGGCCTGAACTATGGTAAAGGACGACGTTTGCCTCTGCATCACTTCGCTCCCATAGGCAAGCCTGAGACCTACTACCAATGGACCGATCATGGATTGGGGTACGTTACACCTCCTACGACTCGCGAGGATTTGGAAGAAGAGAACAAGTTACAAACTCACTCTTCGCAGTCTTTTGCTTGGGACTTCGACAAAAGTATCAGAGATGTGTTGAAACAAACATTGTCTATCAAAATGGTGTTAGCGCACCCTAAAAAAGATGACGACAACCCAGTTGAGCTCTACGAAGTAGAATCATGGGCTCAACAGCTGGAATCACAGTAGGAATTATGCTTCGAACAGCGGGAACTGCCTACCGAAGATGAGGTTGTGCAAGTCAATCTGGGTGACAACTCTGTTCCTAAGCCTATCTTTATTAGCCAGAATCTCTCTATACAAGATCACGAATCTCTTATCCAGCTAGTAAGGGAGTATATAGACGTATTTGCCTGGAGTTAAGAAGATATGCCGGGCTTGGACCATATCGTGGTGCACAAGCTTGAGCATCCTGCTGAATGCTAGCTAGTGAAGTAAGAGAAACGACAATTTCATCTGGATGCCCTGAACGCCATGGAAGCTGAAGTAAATAAGCTGATAGCAAGCGACTTTATTCGTAAAGAACATCATCCAGATTGAGTAGCCAATATCGTTTAGGTCATCAAGAAGAACAGTAAAATTCAAATTTTTATAGACTTTCGCGATTTGAATGCGGTCTGCCCTAAGTACAAATTTTCCTTTCCGATCATAGATATAATGATCAAAAACACTTGTGGTTTCTAGCATATGTCCTTTATGGATGGGTTCTCGGGCTACAATCAAATCAAGATGTCCCTAGAAGATAAAAAATATACGTCATTCCGAATACCAATAGGGGTATACTGTTATACAGTGATGCCCTTCGGACTAAATAATACAGGTGTGACATACCAACAAGCTATGAGAACCATCTTTCGTGAACACCTGCGCAAGACTGTTGAGTATTTTGTTGATGACATCGCTGTCAAGAGCCATTTCAAAGATGACCACCTCCATGACTTGAAGACAGTATTCGACTTAATACGAGCACACAAACTCAAGATAAATCTGACCAAGTCTTTCCTGGGACTCTTCGACAGCAAGTTCTTAGGTTTTATCATAACTTTGAATGGTATTCACATAAACCATGAGAACACCAAAGATATCCTTGATATGCACCCTTCGAAGAACCTGCAAGAGCTTCATAGTCTACGAGGAAGGCCGGCATACATTAGGAGGTTCATAGCTAACCTCTCTGGGTGATGCCAACTCTTCACTCACCTTATGATGAAGGAAATATCCTTCGTCTAGACCGAAGAATGCCAACAAGCCTACGATGATATCAAGAAATACCTCATGAAGCCCCTGGTATTTGTAGCTCTAGTCATGGGAAAACCTTTCTTGCTCTACGTCCGTACAATATATCATTCTCTCAGCGCTCTACTAGCTCAGAAGAGTGATGCGGGGCATGAGAAGGCCATTTACTATCTCAATCGAATGATGGTTGGCACTGTAAAACCCCTATTTCTAAAAACCGTATTTATTATATTTTTTTTATAATTTAATTATGGTAATTATGTGCTAAATAGGAGAAATAGATTTTTATTAATTTTTATTTTAGGTGTTGGGGCACTTAGAGGATTTATGGGACCATCAGGAATTTTTCAGAATTTATTCTATGTAGGAGACCATGTGGACCGTTGCTAGCTTAATGGTGTGCACAAATATATTTTTAGAATTTTTCTATGTATTTATATATATATATATATGTGCATTTAGGGAATTGTTTTCCGTCGACTCGCTCAACCAAACGCCGTTCCGTCTTCACCGGTATGCTCACCCCTTAACCCTCTTCCATATTTGTATGATATCAAACCTCGAACAACGTGTACCCATAGGCGAAAACAGTACCCAGTTGGCACGAGCAGACCGAATTCTGGGATCGCAGAAAACTGCAGTGACCACCCATGTTGCCGAGTTCGTATCTCCCACCACAGATATCCAAATTCGGTGATTCTTTTTTATATGTGTAGAACATTTGACCTAGTTTATTTTCTGTTAAATAACCCTAGATTATTAACTGCTGTGGACAGAATTAAATTCGTCACAAAACCCCGCGAACCCACTTTTTCCAGAATTCTAAAAGTTGTAAAATGGAGCGCGCCCCGCCAAACGGGACCGCCCCGCCGTGTACCAAGTGTACCAAACGGTGTACGCAGGGTAACCGGACATGTAAAAATTTATGGAAACTGATTCGGACGCGTGTGCGCGCCGGAATCAGGCCGTATCCTCGGACACACCCCATCTCGCAACTTTTGTAGAAGTCGCACGTATTTTGTGCACGCTTGTCAGATTGCGACGAAACTTGCGCCACCGGACTCGTGGTAACGCGCTGGTCCTGTGACCCAATTTTTACACAATTCTGAGATGGTTGACCAAATCACCAATTGGCGGGCCCCACAGTTGACTTTTTTGGACAAAATTGTGTTCGGCCCATCAAAATCCACATTTGGACATACCGTTGGGTTCGTATTGACATTTAGAGTTGTTTAACCTATAGTTTGTCCCATTTAGAGACTGTTACCCTCGATACGCTTTTCGGTGCAAAGTGGGCCATACGTGGACCCCACTTTTACCCAAACTTACCGTTTTGCCCCTGTATCCAAATTGGACGAAAGGAAAGTACTTTTTAGCTATTTTGCTTATTCTGGGAACGTTGGTGATGTTTATTTCAGCATCCGGAGACGTTCATTCTGAGGCCGTAGTTTTTGACTCTTGGTGTTGACAGCGGGACACTACATTTTTCAGCTTTCTTGCCAGGCAAGATACCTTGCCAAGTTGTTTACAGTATTTTGCATGCTTAGTATATTTCTGTATATTTATTTCATTTCTGTTTATTCATTGCATGTGTAGTTCTTTCAGTCATTACTATATATTAGATATGTTGACACACACTTGACACTTAGTATCATCGAGGACAATCATTAGGCGTATGGGCTTTAACCACTCTGGTAACACCTTAGTCACTAGCACGCACTATGGTGGTCGTGTCCGATGGTCGCTACCCCCGCGGTATGTCGATTGATGGAGTCACGAGGGTCGCTACCCCCGCGGTATGTCGGCTGATGATGTTCTAGACGGGTGTGTGAGTTGTGAGGATTAGATCGAGTAGCCTACCCTTGCCCATACGTTAAAAAGTTGTCCTCATTGCATTCATATAGATTTTCTTGTACAACGTACTTAATTATTTTCAAACATTATGCATGTTCACTGTATTCAAATTGGCTTGCTTCTATGTATCTTGTTATGTCCCTCTGAGGACCTGGTCCCTTGCCAGGTATAGACGACCAGGAGTATCCGTAGAAGTACGGGCCTGGACCTGACGCATTCCTTTCTGTCGAGGAGGTCTTACCTTCTGAGCATCGTTGATTATCTAACGATGGATTCTTTTAGCTGATACACTTTTGTCTTCACATTATTTTATATTGGAGATTTATACTCCTCTCTCATTTTAGTTTTGGATATAGTCTTTGGTAGTGGATTTGTCTCCACCCGACTATTATTTTGGATATTTCAGACTCCTTATTCTAGTTTAGTATTTCTTTTCTATGACTTGTTGTGTGGATGAGATTAGCATATCTGTGACTTGTGACATTATATATACCACATATGAGTTTATATTCATATTACAGCGTACGTATGGGTTATGGTTTCTATATATTGGAGTTGCCATATCTATGCGGCTGGCATGCTTACGTGTTCCTAGTCCTACGTATTTGGGACTGGGGCGTGACATATTTTTGTGGTGGCCCATACAGGTCGATTTAGCCGTTTCGGTTACGTAACTGTACCGAGCGGGCCTGCACCTAGGATTAGAATTTTAGATCTCATCCACACTTGACTATAACTTACCTTCCTTCCAACATGTCCTACTTAAGTGCTTGCATCCTGCTTGATTCATGTACTCTTCTTAATCCTTCGTCCATCTCTTGCAGAGAGATAAATTTGCATAACGGGCATGCCGCCACCGGGCACAACACGTCTCCAGGGGACGGCGACCAATCACCAGGGGTGACCTCAACGAATCCTCTTCTTCCCGGACTGGATGGACCGACTAGCAATCCAATCCTATCAACCCCTTCCACGATACCTAATAGAACTTTTCCAGCTCCACTAGCACCGCAAGATGGCCAGACACAACTGTTCCAATTCTTTCAGATGATAATACAGGAACAGAGGCATCAAGCAGCAGAGCAGAGGCTAGAATTTCTAGCAGCGCTTGAGAGAATGGCTGCACTAGCCCTGCACCAACCGAGGCACTAGTTTCAGTACCACAAGCTCGGGTTGGTTCAGTCAAGGACTTTGTGCAGATGAGCCCTAAGCCATATAAGGGCAATGAAAGTCTAGAGGAGACAACGAACTGGATTGCCAATACCAAGAAGTTGTTAGAGGCATCACAATTACCTTCTGATCTATAGATGATAGGCATGAGGACTCAGTTAGAAGGCAACGCATATCACCGGTGGGAATCAATGGAGCGCCAGTTGGGTACGCGTCAGACTTGGGAATAATTCTTGGAATGCTTTGAGAGGAAGTACTTTCCGGATACAGTAAGGGACACATTGTTCGATCAGTTCCTCCATCTAGAGCAAGGGGACAAAACGGTTGATGAGTATGACGCAGTGTTTAGCCGTCTCAGTAAGTATGGCACAGTCCTAATACCAAATGACTTAGAGAAAGCTAAGAGGTTTCACCGCGGGCTGACTCAGGAGCTCCAGCACTACACTAGCTCCCAGTCCCGGATCTCTTATGCCGAGCTATTGACAGAGGCCAGGATCCAGGAGGCCATCAGCAAGGAAAACGGAATTCAACAGAGAAGTCACCAAGGACCAGTAAGGATACAGCAAGGAGGACCCATTCGACACCCTTTGACACGCCAGCAATCAGATAGTGCTGCACCATATCCAACTAAGGAGCTCCGTACTTGTCACTATTGCGGTAAGACAGGTCATATTCTAAGAGACTATCATCGTCGATTGGGATTGTGCATGATATGTGGATCAAGTCACCATCAAGCCCGAGAATGTCCTAAACAGAACCAGAGACCTATGGCATTAGAATCAGGAACACCGCATACACCCTCAAGTATAGAAGACCAAAGGGGCCCACTACTGCTTCTACAGTCTGCACAAATGGAGGGGACTAGACCCCAGTTGAACAACCAAGGACAAGGCCAAGCACTCATTATGACAAGTATGGGAGAGCAGACACAGGAAGCCATAGATACAGGTACAACCTTTTAGTTATAATTGACTTTGCATACTCATAACCCCAATCTGACACAAGATCTTAGATGTACAAATAGATATAGAATTATATATATGGTAGTCTAGCAGTTATGAGGATGTATGTATACTTTACCCAGGTGGCATACACGCGATGTTAATGGATGACGTGAGTAGCAGTAGTAGTATTCTTCCCCTATCCTTATCTCGCCCTCTTGGGTGACTCATCTCCTCCTTTTATATTCATTCCTTATCTCGTGCTTAACTCTTCCTATCATAGTCGTATCTTTCGTGCCATTATAAATTGTTTGATTCATATCAACCTTACCCCATTTTGTTAGTAAAACATAAATGTGTTAGTAATGCTTCATAACTAAGGATGAGTTCTTAATATGTATATGCACTATATGTCACTACCACATTTTAGAAAAAAGGGTATTTTAGTAATTTCCTATTTAAATAAATATTGTGCATGGTAAATAATTATTTGTTGTATTATTTAATTATTGTTAGATGTTAATTAATTATTTTGGACTTATTTTAGTGGACCCAACTAGTTTAGTTTGGACCCATGGACCAACATGAATTAAATAGTTAGATTTGGCCCATTTAGAAAACCTATAGTTAAGGAGATGGATTAAATTAATTAAGTGATTAGACTAGAAGCTTCTTTCCTTAATTATTTCTTCATGAGAGGCCCCAAGGGGTACATTGGACATTTTATAATTGCTTGGGAGAGGGGCAAGGCCGGCCTATTAAAAGAGGGGGGAAATTTCTCTCTCCTCTCATTCTCATTCCAAATCTAGATCTAGAATTTCCCACTCCCAAATTCCCTCCATTCCCATTCCAATTCCCTACCAAATTCATTCCAAATTCTTCCCAATTCACCATTAGAGAAGGAGGAAGCAAGGATCTAGAAGAAGGAAGTAAGGATCTACAAAGAGGAGCAAGGATCTACAATTTGGAAGCAAGTTCTTCTCAATTGGAGGTTTCATTGGGAATCCATCTCCCAATAGGTATAATTCAGATTTTCCCATTTAAATAGCTTCTAAATCTGAGATTTAATCATGTAAAATCAACCTATATATATGTACTACCCATAGGACTTTGTTTTGTGTTCATAGGAGACCCATAGAGAAAGTTATGGTACTTTTTGTGTTAATTTTGTTGGAATTCCAAATTTATATTTTGTTGTGTGTATCAATTGATCCTATAGATCAATTGGACATGAGCTTATGTGTTTGGGACTAGTGTCGTGTCCATAATTTGGTACATGTGGTTCGTATCCCAACTATTTGGTGATACGTGTCATTTTGGGGGTTTTCCCTCCGACACGGGACTTTGAACATGTCGTATTTTGACACGGACACATAGATCTACTTTTGACACTTTGATTTATTTATAAATATTATTTGTGATTTGTTTGTATCCTTCGGGGTACAATTGGTTGTGTGTTGGACTCGTGTCAGATGCGTATCCTAGATCTAGTGGGATACGGTGTGATACTCTCCAATTGTGTGGATTTTTGAATAGATCTAATTATGTATGGTTTAAATTCTTCAATTATAATTAGTAAATATATATAGATATTATATATTTATTTTGTGTATTTATTATAGTAATTATTATAGCATATATCTATATATTTTTGTGTGTGGTAATATGATGTACAAATATAATATGTAGCTTTCTTGCATGTAATTATATATGTACTTATGTTAATAGTATAAATTATACATAAATGTTTTATAAAATATATTTATGTGTTTAATTGTGTAATTATATTATTTATAATTATTATGTAATTATTTGTATATTAATGTATATATTTTAGGTGTACTTCTAGCCATGTAAAATATGAACATTAATATGTGCATGTGTTGTAACTATTGGTATTTAATTATAAGTTTATATGTGCATATATATATAAGTATATAATTATTTATTTATATATATGTATTATGATTATTATTGCATATATATATTTATATATATATATATTTCTGTGTTTTAGTGACAGTGGGTTTGTGACAGTGAAACTGTCAGTAAATAGGCGGGTCAGCAGCAGCCGCTGTAGCCCACTGTGCATTAATGACAGTTCTGTCATTAATGCTGCGGGCGGGATCGTAGCAGCAGTGGCGACAGTTTTCGGTGACAGTTGATTAACTGTCACCAATGCAGCAGCAGTGGGTTTTATTACACAGTGGCTTTTGCGACGTTTTCTGTGACAGTTGAGACTGTCACTATAAGCTGTTTTAATTAAATTATATTTTTAACTCCCTGTTTTCAGTGACGCTTTGGCAGTTTTAAATTATATTTTATATATTATTATTGTATATATATATATGTGTATATATATGTGTTTTGTGAGGTATAATATTTGTAATAATATATTATTTTATTTGTATAAATATTGGTTGTTTATATATTATATTAGAGTATGTATTATTTGTATTATTAGTATACTTTGTGTGAGTATAATTTGGGATCTAATTTTTATTCCTCAATTGTTGTATTTTATTTCTATATTATTTATATAGATTTCTTGTGAGGTTGACCTTGGTTTGGCTTTAGTTGACTTTAGAGTTGACCATAGTTGACTTTTGACTTAGAATTTATTTATTGACCTAGGAGTTGACTAGTTTGACTTGTTCTCTTTCCGGGACCTTGTTTTAATGTGGTATTCCATATCTAGGTCTTCGAGGCACCGAGTCAGACATCTGTGAGACTGTTCTTGGGATTTCAGGTGAGTACATTCTCTGATAGTTTCTCATTTATGATACCCTCTATGTTCGTTGTATCTAGTGTAGATTTACATGTTTCTCTCGACACTATGGTTACACGGATTGGTATATCCGGATCTCGTCATGAGATGTTATTCCTTGGTATATGGTGTATATGGTGCAAGTATTGTTTCATTGGTTATCTTGTACATGTACAGACACCGATTCTCGGGGAGACTAGCTATCTTCTTGGGGAATCTAGTGCCATAGCATACCGTGGTTGGATCTATTATACCAGTTGGGGGTGGGGAGTATTAGTATAGATATGTGATCAAATCCCTATTGAATAAAGTATTGGTAAGCGAATAGTGTTGATCATGCACCGCACGTATGATTAGCCAGGCCGCATTGTATCTTGCCCAAGCCGATCACATGTTAAGCTAGTACTCACACACTTAGTTATTAGTATTATTGTCATTGGCATATTGTTCATTATTGTATTTCTTTCCAGTATTTCCTTATTGTCTATATATCTCTTGTATCTATTTTGTGCATCTTGTTTATCCACAGCTATTTACTGTTACATAGTTTTTATCATGGATTAGAACTGCTGTTAGAGATGTACTCTGCTCCTTTCCTGACTGGATATATTTTTCCAGATGACACTGAGGAGTACCCTACCTATTATGGACCCCAGGATATTGTGGGTTTAGATTCGGAGACCCTGGCTCAAGAGGGACTTATCCCAACTGAGACAGTTGACCCTGGAGTGTAGCTTGTAGTATGATAGTATTCTTTTGTACTGGATTTGTCTCCAGCTTATTTTTGTTACTCTTCAGACTCATTGATGTATTATTTTAAACTCATGAGTTGATGACTATTCTATTCTTATCTGATCCGTGTTCATTCTATCTTAGTTCTGTGATTGAGTACACTATCTTTTGGTGGTTCATTATATTAGATAGACTTTCTAGACAGCGTTCTACCGCCGATTCTGCGGCGTAGGCTGGGCGTTGTTTCCGACTAGTACCCTTACCCCAGGTGCGGGTCGTGACACGTTTTTGGTGGGGGCCCATGCAGGTCTAGCTTCACAAGTATGTGATGTCGTGGTAGTGCGACAACTTAGTTGTACTACTGCGAGCCTGCAATAGGATATAGGATATAGGCTGAGATACTCAATCACATCTAGAAAAATTCTTTTGATTCAACTATTCTCCTTTGATATTGATACTTGATCTCTTAAACTATCCTTTCCTTGATGTCTTACATCTTGTGCCATATTGATTCTTTCTTTCGCTTTATCTCAGGATGCCGCCTAAGACTAGATCACAGCAGGGGAGAGCAGCTTCTGAGAGGTCTGCGACATCCCGAGGGCCTGCACCAGTCACTTCTCCGGTGATTGGAGTGTCAGCTACTTTTGGAGGTCCACCACCTACTCAGAGGACTGTGCCAGCTGTATCTGAGGGGCTTCCACCTCCACCTCATGTGCCAGCAGAGGCGTCACAGATGTTTACACTGTTTCGTGAGATGCTCGAGGCACAGAGGGCTCAGTCAGAGGCACATCAGAGGCAGACCGACATTCTACGGCAGGGCATCGAGAGTGCTCATCAGCTTGCTCGTGCTGTAGTTGAGAGAGGAGTTCCGATCCAGCAGCAGGTTGTTCCTCAAGTTGCTCAGCTTCGACCAGGCAACATTCAGGACTTCAAGAAACTGGAGCCTAGGGTTTTCAAAGGGACGGAGGGCATCGTCTATGCTGATGATTGGCTCGAGGACATTGAGCGTCTTATGAGGGTGTCCCGTCTTTCTGAAGATCTGAAGGTTGAGGCGGTAGGACTTCAACTGTTCGACGTCGCTCGCACTTGGTTCAGGAATGAGCCGGTTCTAGTTGACGCAGGACAATCTTGGGAGGTATTCAAAGACCTTTTCAAGAAGAAGTTTTTCGCTCGGATAGACAGGCTTGACTTGGGGAGACAATTTGAGAGTCTCATTCAGGGAAGCATGTCTGTGGAGGAATACGCTGTAGAGTTCGGTAGGTTGAGCCAATTTGCAGAGTACTTGGTGAGGGAGCCGGAGGTTCGAGCTATTCGTTTCCGAGAGGGTCTAAACTGGGAGGTAAAGATTCTCATTCCGTCTTTTTATGAGACATACTCGGAGATACTTGCGGAGGCACGCAAGGTTGAGCGGGATCTGGGTTTGAAGACCAAGAGAGACCGTGATTCTTTTCTGGGGGCCAACGGCAGTACAGTATCTGCCAAACGTCCTCATTTCCAGTCCAGACCTTTCCAGCAGCCACAACAGAACCAGACTCCAGCTAGAGCGCCTTTTCACCAGGCACCTCAGCAGCAGAGGCAGTTACTGCAGGCCCCATGCAACTTCTGCAAGAAACCCGGCCACATCTGGGAAGTTTGCAGGAGGAGGCTAGGAGTTTGTTTGTATTGTGGTACTGAAGGGCATCAATCGAGGGAGTGTCCTCGTCGTGCTGCTCAAGGAGCAGCTCCAGCTCCGAGGACACAGACGAGACCACCTGCAGCACAGTCGAGGGGACCGCTTCCGACACAGCAGCAGCGTTTTGTCCAGCATCAACAGCAGGGAGGTGCTCGGCAGGGACGAGCGTTTGCTATGACCGTCGAAGAGGAGGAACCCACAGGAGATGTCATCGCAGGTTCTATTCTTCTTGATTCCATTCCAGCCTTAGCTTTGTTTGATAGTGGTGCTTTCCATAGTTTTGTATCTGTTTCTTTTGCTCTGAAGCATGGTTTGGTAGCTGAGTCTTTGCTTAGGACTTGCAAGATCATGATCGGGGGAGGCATTATCCTGGTTAATGATATTTGCAAGGATCAAAGAGTTACTCTGGGAGGCCGAGAGTTGAGTGCGTGTCTACTTGTAATGCCACTTCCAAGCTATGATATTGTACTTGGGATGGATTGGTTGAGTAGGCACCGTGCTAGCATAGACTGTAGAGGGGGTAGAGTTTTGTTTGGTCCGCCAAGAGAGCCAGAGTTCGAGTTTACTAGAGGAGTTGCGGAGCAGGACGAAGGCATTATTTGTGGAGCTATGGTAGAAGACAAGGAGTTGCCACATCCATTGATAGTAGAATTTTTGGATGTGTTTCCTGAGGAATTGCCAGGATTGCCACCAAATCGAGATGTTGAATTTTCTATAGACTTGGTGCCAGGTGCAGAACCAATTTCGCAACATGTCTATAGAGTAAACAACAGCGAGCTGGTCGAGTTGAAGAAGCAGGTAGACGAATTACAGGATAAGGGGTTTATCAGATCGAGTTCTTCACCATGGGGAGCCCCGTATTGTTTGTACCAAAAAAGGATAGATCGGTGCGCATGTGCATTGATTACAGGGCTTTGAATAATCTCACTATCAAGAATAAGTATCCTTTGCCACGGATTGATGATCTGTTTGATCAGTTGAGTGGTGCGAAGGTATTTTCTAAGATAGATTTGAGATCAGGCTACCATCAGGTGAAAGTGAAGCTGGAGGACATACCGAAGACTGCTTTTAGAACTCGGTATGGTCAGTACGAGTTTATGGTGATGCCGTTTGGTTTGACTAATGCACCGACAGTATTTATGAACTTGATGAACAAGGTGTTCCACCAGTACCTTGACAAGTTCGTGGTGGTGTTCATCTACGACATACTCATATACTCGAGGACACCGGAGGGGCATGAGGAGCATTTGAGGATTGTGTTGGATGTGTTGAGGAAGGAGAAGCTGTATGGGAAGTTGTCTAAATGTGAGTTTTTCTTGGACAAGGTAGAATTCTTGGGGCATGTTGTGACTGGTGATGGTATTTCAGTGGATCCGAAGAAGATTTCAGCAGTAGAATCTTGGAAGACTCCGAGTTCGGTAGCAGAGATCAGGAGTTTCTTGGGATTGGCAGGCTATTACAGGAAGTTTGTGCAAGATTTTTCGAGGATTGCCGAGCCGATGACCAGACTCACAAGGAAGGATGTGGAGTTTGTTTGGACGGAGGATTGTCAGGTTGCTTTTGAGGAGTTGAAGAAGAGGTTGACGTCTGCTCCTATTTTGACGTTGCCATCAGGGTCCGGAGGTTTCACTATTTATAGTGATGCATCGAGGAAGGGTTTAGGTTGTGTTCTTCAGCAGCATGGGAAAGTGATTGCCTATGCATCCAGGCAATTGCGTTCTCATGAAAAGAACTATCCTACCCATGATTTAGAGTTGGCAGCTGTCATATTCGTCCTGAAGTTGTGGAAACATTATTTGTACGGAGAGCGTGTGGAGATCTTCACAGACCACAAAAGCTTGAAGTACGTTTTCACGCAGAAGGAGTTGAACATGAGGCAGCGTCGGTGGTTGGAATTGATGAAGGATTTTGATATCTCTTTGCAATATCATCCTGGGAAAGCCAATGTAGTTGCCGATGCTTTGAGCATGTATCCGGTAGCTATGTTCTTGACGCAGGATCGATATCTGTTGGAGAACTTGGAGAGCTTGGGCATTGAGGTGATTGTTCCTGGGTGTGCTATGCAGATGTGGGGATTATAGATACACTCAGATTTGATGGACAGGATCAAGGCAGCACAGTATGATGATGTATCTTTGAGGAGTATCAGAGCTCAGTTGAGAGCAGGATTGGAGGATGATTTCACTATTGCAGAGGATGGATCCTTGAGGCATGGAGTTAGATTGTGTGTGCCTAGTGGGGAGTTGCGCGAGGAGGTATTGCAGGAAGCGCATCGCTCTCAGTATTCCATACATCCAGGTGCTAACAAGATGTATCGGGATATGCGAGAGAGTGTGTGGTGGTATGGCATGAAGAGGAAAGTGGCACAGTTTGTATCCAGATGCTTAGTGTGCCAGCAGGTGAAAGCCGAGAAGCAGAGCCCAGGAGGGTTACTTCAGCCATTACCCATTCCAGAGTGGAAGTGGGAACACATTACTATGAATTTTGTGTCCGGACTTCTACGATCTTCAGGAGAGAAAGACGCGATTTGGGTCATTGTTGATAGGTTGACCAAGTCGGCCCACTTTTTGCCTTTCAAGGTGGGTTTGTCTAAGGAGAAGATGGCAGAGATGTATGTGAGGCAGATCGTTAGGATACACGGAGTTTCCGTCAGCATAGTCTCAGATCGAGATAGTCGTTTCACTTCTCATTTCTAGAGGAGTTTGCAGGAGAGTTTGGGCACTCAGCTCAAGTTCAGTACTGCATATCATCCCCAGACAGATGGGCAGTCAGAAAGGACTATCCAGACTCTCGAGGATATGTTGCGCACTTGTGTACTAGATTTCGGGGGTTCTTGGGAGGACCATCTCCATTTGGTAGAGTTTGCTTACAACAACAGTTACCAGGCCAGTATAGAGATGTCACCTTTTGAAGCTCTATATGGTCGGAGGTGTCGTACTCCTTTGTCTTGGGACGATGTTGGAGAGAGAATTTTGCTTGGGCCAGAGATGGTTGTGGATGCAGTGAAGAAGGTTCATTTGATCAGAGACAAACTTCGAGTGGCGTAAGACAGACAACGGCATTGGGCCGATAGCCATCGGAGACCTTTGGAGTTTGAGGTATAGTTTAGATTTTGTTTGTGCTTGTTCTTATTTGTTATAGATTAAGTTCTTAAGATGGTGTTTTGTTCTAGGTGGGTGGTTTGGTGTTTCTGAGGATTTCTCCGACACGAGGCACGATTCGCTTCGGTGGAGGCGGAAAGCTTAGTCCGCGATTCATCGGACCTTTCACTATTCTAGAGAGGGTCGGTGCAGTTGTTTATAGACTAGACTTACCACCTGCATTGGAGGGAGTGCACAACGTGTTTCATGTGTCACAGTTGAGACGATACGTGGCAGATCCTAGTCATGTATTGGATCACTCGGAGATAGAGGTGGGCCCTACTCTTAGCTATCCAGAGCAGCCAGTTGAGATTCTGGATCGTAGAGAGAAGGTGCTGAGGAACCAGACTATTCCTTTGGTGCGCGTCGCATGGAGGCATCACTCTCCGGGGGAGTCTACCTGGGAGAGAGAGGATGACATGCGAGAGCGTTATCCATATTTGTTTGTACCTTGAGGTATGTTATTCTAGTTATGTTCTGTTCATTGTTATGTTCTGTTCATTAGTTAGTTGTGATTCTTTAGTTCTGTTCTGTATTTTTCTGGGGGTAGTTTTCGTCTTTGAATTTCGAGGACAAAATTATTTTAAGGAGGGTAGACTTATCAATACCACATTTTAGGAAAAAGGGTATTTTAGTAATTTCCTATTTAAATAAATATTGTGCATGGTAAATAATTATTTGTTGTATTATTTAATTATTGTTAGATGTTAATTAATTATTTTGGACTTATTTTAGTGGACCCAACTAGTTTAGTTTGGACCCATAGACCAACATAAATTAAATAGTTAGATTTGGCCCATTTAGAAAGCCTATAGTTAAGGAGATGGATTAAATTAATTAAGTGATTAGACTAGAAGCTTCCTTCCTTAATTATTTCTTTATGAGAGGCCCCAAGGGGTACATTGGACATTTTACAATTGCTTGGGAGAGGGACAAGGCCGGCCTATTAAAAGAGGGGGGAAATTTCTCTCTCCTCTCATTCTCATTCCAAATTTAGATCTAGAATTTTCCACTCCCAAATTCCCTCCATTCCCATTCCAATTCCCTACCAAATTCATTCCAAATTCTTTCCAATTCACCATTAGAGAAGGAGAAAGCAAGGATCTAGAAGAAGGAAGCAAGGATCTACAAAGAGGAGCAAGGATCTACAATTTGGAAGCAAGTTCTTCTCAATTGGAGGTTTCATTGGGAATCCATCTCCCAATAGGTATAATTCAGATTTTTCCATTTAAATAGCTTCTAAATATGAGATTTAATCATGTAAAATCAACCTATATGTATGTACTACCCATAGGACTTTGTTTTGTGTTCATAGGAGACCCATGGAGAAAGTTATGGTGCTTTTTGTGTTAATTTTGTTGGAATTACGAATTTACATTTTTTTGTGTGTATCAATTGATCCTATAGATCAATTGGACATGAGCTTATGTGTTTGGGACTAGTGTCGTGTCCATAATTTGGTACATGTGGTTCGTATCCCAACTATTTGGTGATACGTATTATTTTGGGGGTTTTCCCTCCGACACGGGACTTTGAACATGTCGTATTTTGACACGGACACATAGATCTACTTTTGACACTTTGATTTATTCATAAATATTATTTGTGATTTGTTTGTATCCTTCGGGGTGCAATTGGTTGTGTGTTGGACTCGTGTCACATGCGTATCCTAGATCTAGTGGGATACGATGTGATACTCTCCAATTGTGTGGATTTTTGAATAGATCTAATTATGTATGGTTTAAATTCTTCAATTATAATTAGTAAATATATATAGATATTATATATTTATTTTGTGTATTTATTATAGTAATTATTGTAGCATAGATCTATATATTTTTGTGTGTGGTAATATGATGTACAAATATAATATGTAGCTTTCTTGCATGTAATTATATATGTACTTATGTTAATAGTATAAATTATACATAAATATTTTATAAAATATATTTATATGTTTAATTGTGTAATTATATTATTTATAATTATTATGTAATTATTTGTATATTAATGTATATATTTTAGGTGTGCTTCTAGCCATGTAAAATATGAACATTAATATGTGCATGTGTTGTAACTATTGGTATTTAATTATAAGTTTATATGTGCATATATATATAAGTATATAATTATTTATTTATATATATGTATTGTGATTATTTTTGCATATATATATTTATATATATATATATTTCTGTATTTTAGTGACAGTGGGTTTGTGACAGTGAAACTGTCGCTAAATAGGCGGGTCAGCAGCAGCCGCTGTAGCCCACTGTGCATTAATGACAGTTCTGTCATTAATGCTGCGGGCGGGATCTTAGCAGCAGTGGCGACAGTTTTCGGTGACAGTTGATTAACTGTCACCAATGCAGCAGCAGTGGGTTCTATTACACAGTGGCTTTTGCGACGTTTTCTGTGACAGTTGAGACTGTCACTATAAGCTGTTTTAATTAAATTATATTTTTAACTCCCTGTTTTCAGTGACGCTTTGACAGTTTTAAATTATATTTTATATATTATTATTGTATATATATATGTGTATATATATGTGTTTTGTGAGGTATAATATTTGTAATAATATATTATTTTATTTGTATAAATATTGGTTGTTTATATATTATATTAGAGTATGTATTATTTGTATTATTAGTATACTTTGTGTGAGTATGATTTGGGATCTAATTTTTATTCCTAAATTATTGTATTTTATTTCTATATTATTTATATAGATTTCTTGTGAGGTTGACCTTGGTTTGGCTTTAGTTGACTTTAGAGTTGACCATAGTTGACTTTTGACTTAGAATTTATTTATTGACCTAGGAGTTGACTAGTTTGACTTGTTCTCTTTTCGGGACCTTGTTTTAATGTGGTATTCCATATCTAGGTCTTCGAGGCACCGAGTCAGACATCTGTGAGACTGTTCTTTGGATTTCAGGCGAGTACATTCTCTGATAGTTTCTCATTTATGATATCCTCTATGTTCGTTGTATCTAGTATAGATTTACATGTTTCTCTCGACACTATGGTTACACGGATTGGTATATCCGGATCTCGTCTTGAGATGTTATTCCTTGGTATATGGTGTATATGGTGCAAGTATTGTTTTATTGGTTATCTTGTACATGTACAGACACCGATTCTCGGGGAGACTAGCTATCTTCTTGGGGAATCTAGTGCCATAGCATACCGTGGTTGGATCTATTATACCAGTTGGGGGTGGGGAGTATTAGTATAGATATGTGATCAAATCCCTATTGAATAAAGTATTGGTAAGCGAATAGTGTTGATCATGCACCGCACGTATGATTAGCCAGGCCGCATTGTATCTTGCCCAAGCCGATCACATGTTAAGCTAGTACTCACACACTTAGTCATTAGTATTATTGTTTCATTGTCATATTGTTCATTATTGTATTTCTTTCCAGTATTTTCTTATTGTCTATATATCTCTTGTATCTATTTTGTGCATCTTGTTTATCCACAGCTATTTACTGTTACATAGTTTTTATCATGGATTAGAACTGCTGTTAGAGATGTACTCTGCTCCTTTCCTGACTGGATATATTTTTCCAGATGACACTGAGGAGTACCCTACCTATTATGGACCCCAGGATGTTGTGGGTTTAGATTCGGAGACCCTGGCTCAAGAGGGACTTATCCCAACTGAGAAAGTTGACCCTGGAGTGTAGCTTGTAGTATGATAGTATTCTTTTGTACTGGATTTGTCTCCAGCTTATTTTTGTTACTCTTCAGACTCATTGATGTATTATTTTAAACACATGAGTTGATGACTATTCTATTCTTATCTGATCCGTGTTCATTCTATCTTAGTTTTGTGATTGAGTACACTATCTTTTGGTGGTTCATTATATTAGATAGACTTTCTAGACAGCGTTCTACCGCCGATTCTGCGGCGTAGACTGGGCGTTGTTTCCGACTAGTACCCTTACCCCGGGTGCGGGTCGTGACACTATAGCAATATCTGTATTCTTTATTAGTTTAACCCTTAAGTAGCACCATGTAGCCTAGTAGAAATTGTTAGATCACTTGAGCTAGATTATAGCCCTAATAGTTAGTCAAGACCTTAAGTGTCTCCCTAAAAACTTAGACTATGCCTAGGAAAGATTTGAAGGCACTTGTTACGAACTGATGACTATGACAAATCGCTGGCGAGATAGCGATAGTTGCCGCCAGACGATCTTGGTAGAGTAGTCAAATTACTTGCAGCCATACTGGCCAGGTGGCGTGGCAGTATTAGACTATGATACTTGACGGTTATGGAAAAAAGTCATAGTTATGAGATTCTAGACAGGTATCCCAAGATTCTCGACCCAATAAATATAATTGCCTTACAAATCTAGACAATAGCTTCAAAGAAGGTGACCACTAGTAGAATTCTTGTAAGTTGGGTAGTGTAGACGAGTTAGAGGATGATAGAATAGAGTATGAACAATAGATGAGGAAGTGTTAGAATGGCAGACCATGAGTTTTAGGAGTCCTACTAGATAACAATGTAGTGTAATAGTTATAGTTATCATTATGAATATGGGTTAGTGTCAATTTTGAGGACGAAATTTTTGTAAGTTGGGTAGAATGTAAAACCCCTATTTCTAAAAATTGTATTTATTATTTTTTTTATAATTTAATTATGGTAATTATGTGCTAAATAGGAGAAATAGATTTTTATTAATTTTTATTTTAGGTGTTGGGGCACTTAGAGGATTTATGGGACCATCAGGAATTTTTTGGAATTTATTTTATGTAGGAGACCATGTGGACTGTTGCTAGCTTAATGGTGTGCACAAATATATTTTTAGAATTTTTCTATGTATTTATATATATATGTGCATTTAGGAAATTTATGGAGCAATTATGAATTTTTCCTAATTTATTTCATGTAGGAGACCCCTTGAGCAGTTGCTAGCTTAACGGTGTGCATTAATATAATCTATAATTTTTCTTGTGAGTATATATATATATATATATATTTTTATAAAGAAAAAGGAAATAAAAAAGAATAAAAGAAAAGAAAAGAATGGAAAAGAAAAAGAGAAAGAAAAAGGAAAAGGAAAAAAAAGAAAAAGAAAAAGAAAAAAAGGACTAAAATGAAAACAACCCACCCCTTTAGAAATGGAAGCAGCAGCTTCCTCATGCGTGCGGAATACAGCGCCCCCTCCTCCGTTTATATATATATATATATATATATATATATATATATATATATATATATATATATATATATATATATATATATATATATCTTCACATATTTATTAAACCCTAAATCTAAATCATCCAAACCCTCCCTCTTCTCATCTAGAGCCGCCACCGCAGCCAGAGAACCCAGCCAGGCCGTCCAAACCATCCCGACGACCCCGACCTCGCGCACTGCAGATTCCCACACGAGGTACCTTCGCTCCAGAGTTGTTTTCCGTCGACTCGCTCAACCAATCGCCGTTCCGTCTTCACCGGTATGCTCACCCCTTAACCCTCTTCCATATCTGTATGATATCAGACCTCGAACAACGTGTACCCATAGGCAAAAACAACGTCCACGTTGGCGCGAGCAGACCGAATTCTGGGATCGCAGAAAACTACGGTGACCACCCATGTTGCCGAGTTCGTATCTCCCACCACAGAGATCCGAATTTGGTGATTCTTTTTTATATGTGTAGAACACTTGACCTAGTTTATTTTCTATTAAATAACCCTAGATTATTAACTGCTTTGGACAGAATTAAATTCGTCACAAAACTCCGCGAACCTACTTTTTCCAGAATTCTAAAAGTTGTGAAGCGGAGCGCGCCCCGCCAAACGGGTCCGCCCCGCCGTGTACCAAGTGTACCGAATGGTGCACGCAGCTTAACCGGATACGTAAAAATTCATGGAAACTGATTCGGACGCGTGTGCGCGCCGGAATCAGGCCATATCCGCGGACACACCCCGTGTCGTAACTTTTGTGGAAGTCGCACGTATTTTGTGCACGCTTGTCAGATTACGACAAAACTTGTACCACCGGACTCGTGGTAACGCGCTGGTCCTGAGACCCAATTTTCACGCAATTCTGAGACGGTTGACCAAATCGCCAATTGGCGTGCCCCACAATTGACTTTTTTGGACAAAATTGTGTTCGGTCCATCGGAATCTACATTTGGATATATCGTTGGGTTCATATTGAAATTTAGAGTTGTTTGACCTATAGTTTGTCCCATTTAGAGACTGTTACCCTCGGCACGCTTTTTGGTGCAAAGTGGGCCACACGTGGACCCCACTTTTACCCGAAATTATCGTTTTTCCCCTGTGTCCAAATTGGACGAAAGAAAAGTGCTTTTTAGCTATTTTGCTTATTCTGGGAACGTTGGTGATGTTTATTTCAGCATCCGGAGGCGTTCATTCTGAGGCCGTAGCTTCTGACTCTTGGTGTTGGCAGCGGGACACTACATTTTTCAGCTTTCTTGCCAGGCAAGATATCTTGCCAAGTTGTTTACAGTATTTTGCATGCTTAGTATATTTTTGTATATTTATTTCATTTCTGTTTATTCATTGCATGTGTAGTTCTTTCAGTCATTACTATATATTAGATATGTTGACACACACTTGACACTTAGTATCATCGAGGACAATCATTAGGCGTATGGGCTTTAACCACTCTGGTAACACCGTAGTCACTAGCACGCACTATGGTGGTCGTGTCTGATGGTCGCTACCCTCGCGGTATGTCAATTGATGGAGTCATGAGGGTCGCTACCCTCACGGTATGTCGGCTGATGATGTTCTAGACGGGTGTGTGAGTTGTGAGGATTAGATCGAGTAGCCTACCCTTGCCCATACGTCAAAAAGTTGTCCTTATTGCATTCATATAGATTGTCTTGTACAACGTACTTAATTATTTTCAAACATTATGCATGTTCACTGTATTCAAATTGGCTTGCTTCTATGTATCTTGTTATGTCTCTCTGAGGACCTGGTCCCTTTCCAGGTATAGACGACCAGGAGTATCCGCAGGAGTACAGGCCTGGACCTAACGCATTCCTTTCTGCCGAGGAGGTCTTACCTTCTGAGCATCGTTGATTATCTAGCGATGGATTCTTTTAGCTGATACACTTCTGTCTTCACATTATTTTATATTGGAGATTTTATACTCCTCTCTCATTTGAGTTTTGGATATAGTCTTTGGTAGTGGATTTGTCTCCACCCGACTATTATTTTGGATATTTCAGACTCCTTATTCTAGTTTAGTATTTCTTTTCTATGACTTGTTGTGTGGATGAGATTAGCATATCTGTGACTTGTGACATTATATATACCACATGTGAGTTTATATTCATATTACAGCGTACGTATGGGTTATGGTTTTCATATATTGGAGTTGCCATATCCATGCGGCTGGCATGCTTACGTGTTCCTAGTCCTACGTATTTGGGACTGGGGCGTGACATATTTTTGTGGTGGCCCATACAGGTCGAGTTAGCCGTTTCGGTTACGTAACTGTACCGAGCGGGCCTGCACCTAGGATTAGAATTTTAGATCTCATCCACACTTGACTATAACTTACCTTCCTTCCAACATGTCCTACTTAAGTGCTTGCATCCTGCTTGATTCATGTACTCTTCTTAATCCTTCGTCCATCTCTTGCAGAGAGATGAATTTGCATAACGGGTATGCCGCCACCGGGGACAACACGTCTCCAGGGGACGACGACCAATCACCAGGGGTGACCTCAACGACTCCTCTTCTTCCCGGACCGGATGGACCGACTAGCAATCCAATCCTATCAACCCCTTCCACGATACCTAATGGAACTTTTCCAGCTCTACTAGCACCGCAAGATGGCCAGACATAACTGTTCCAATTCTTTCAGATGATAATATAGGAACAGAGGCATCAAGCAGCAGAGCAGAGGCTAGAATGACTGGCAGCACTTGAGAGAATGGCTGCACTAGCCCCGCACCAACCCAGGCACTAGTTTCAGTACCACAAGCCCGGGTTGGTTCAGTCAAGGACTTTGTGCAGATGGGACCTAAGCCATATAAGGGCAATTAAAGTCAAGAGGAGACAACGAACTGGATTGCCAATACCAAGAAGTTGTTAGAGGCATCACAATTACCTTCTGATCTATGGATGATAGACGTGAGGACTCAGTTAGAAGGCAACGCGCATCACTGGTGGGAATCAATGGAGCGCCAGTTGGGTACGCGTCAGACTTGGGAACAATTCTTGGAATGCTTTGAGAGGAAGTACTTCCCGGATACAGTAAGGGACGCATTGTACGATCAGTTCCTCCATCTAGAGCAAGGGGACAAGACGGTTGATGAGTATGACGCAGAGTTTAGCCGTCTCAGTATATGGCACAGTCCTAATACCAAATGACTTGGAAAAAGCTAAGAGGTTTCACCGCGGGCTGACTCAGGAGCTCCAGCACTACACTAGCTCCCAGTCCCGGATCTCTTATACCGAGCTATTGACAGAGGCCAGGATCCAGGAGGCCATCAGCAAGGGAAACGAAATTCAATAGAGAAGTCACCAAGGACCAGTAAGGATACAGCAAGGAGGACCCATTCGATACCCTTTGACACGCCATCAATCAGATAGTGCTGCACCATATCCAACTAAGGAGCTCCGTACTTGTCACTATTGTGGTAAGACAGGTCATATTCTAAGAGACTGTCATCGTCGATTGGGGTTGTGCATGATATGTGGATCAAGTCACCATCAAGCCCGAGAATGTCCTAAACAGAACCAGAGACCTATGGCATTAGAATCAGGAACACCGCATACACCCTCAAGTATAGAAGACCAAAGGGACCCACCACTGCTTCTACAGTCTGCACAAATGGAGGGGACTAGACCCCAGTTGAACAACCAAGGACAAGGCCAAGCTCTCATTATGACAAGTATGGGAGAGCAGACACAGGAAGCCGTAGATACAGGTACGACCTTTTAGTTATAATTGGCTTTGCATACTCATAACCCCAATGTGACACAAGATCTTAGATGTACAAATAGATGTATAATTATATATATGGTAGTCTAGAAGTTATGAGGATGTATGTATACTTTACCCAGGTGGCATACACGCGATGCTAATGGATGACGTGAGTAGCAGTAGTAGTATTCTTTCCCTATCCTTATCTCGCCCTCTTGGGTGACTCATCTCCTCCTTTTATATGCATTCCTTATCTCGTGCTTAACTCTTCCTATCATAGTCGTATCTTTCGTGCCATTATGAATTGTTTGATTCATATCAACCTCACCCCTATTTTGTTAGTAAAACATAAATGTGTTAGTAATGCTTCATAACTAAGGATGAGTTCTTAATATGTATATGCACTATAGCAATATCTGTATTCTTTATTAGTTTAACCCTTAAGTAGCACCATGTAGCCTAGTAGAAATTGTTAGATCACTTGAGCTAGATCATAGCCCTAATAGTTAGTCAAGACCTTAAGTGTCTCCCTAAAATCTTAGACTATGTCTAGGAAAGAGTTGAAGGCACTTGTTACGAACTGATGACTATGACAAATCGCCGGCGAGGTAGCGACAGTTGCCGCCAGACGATCTTGGTAGAGTAGTCAAATTACCTGCAGCCATACTGGCCAGGTGGCGTGGCAGTATTAGACTATGATACTTGACGGTTATGGGAAAAAGTCATAGTTATGAGATTCTAGACAGGTATCCCAAGATTCTTGACCCAATAAATATAATTGCCTTACAAATCTAGACAATAGCTTCAAAGAAGATGACCACTAGTAGAATTCTTGTAAGTTGGGTAGTGTAGATGAGTTAGATAATAATAGAATAGTGTATGGACAATAGATGAGGAAGTGTTAGAATGGCAGACCATGAGTTTTAGGAGTCCTACTAGATAATAATGTAGTATAATAGTTATAGTTATCATTATGAATATGGGTTAGTGTCAATTTCGAGGACGAAATTTTTGTAAGTTGGGTAGAATGTAAAACCCCTATTTCTAAAAATTGTATTTATTATTTTTTTATAATTTAATTATGGTAATTATGTGCTAAATAGGAGAAATAGATTTTTATTAATTTTTATTTTAGGTATTGGGGCACTTAGAGGATTTATAGGACCATCAGGAATTTTTCGGAATTTATTCTATGTAGGAGACCATGTGGACCGTTGCTAGCTTAATGGTGTGCACAAATATATTTTTAGAATTTTCTATGTATTTATATATATATGTGCATTTAGGGAATTTATGGAGCAATTATGAATTTTTCCTAATTTATTTCATGTAGGAGATCCCTTGAGTAGTTGCTAGCTTAACTGTGTGCATTAATATAATCTATAATTTTTCTTGTGAGTATATATATATATATATATATATATATATATATATATATATATAAAGAAAAAGAAAATAAAAAAGAATAAAAGAAAAGAAAAGAATGGAAAAGAAAAAGAGAAAGAAAAAGGAAAAGGAAAAAAAAGAAAAAAAAAAGGACTAGAATGAAAACAACCCACCCTTTAGAAATGGAAGCAGCAGCTTCCTCATGCGTGCGGAATACAGCGCCCCCCTCCCCTCCGTTTATATATATATATATATATATATATATATATATATATATATATATATATATATATATATATATATATATATATATATATATATTCACATATTTATTAAACCCTAAATCTAAATCATCCAAACCCTCCCTCTTGTTATCTAGAGCCACCACCGCAGCCAGAGAACCCCGCCAGGCCATCCAAACCATCCCGACGACCCCGACCTCGCGCACTGCAGATTCCCACACGAGGTACCTTCGCTCCAGAGTTGTTTCCCGTCGACTCGCTCAACCAAACGCTGTTCCGTCTTCACTGGTTTGCTCATCCCTTAACCCTCTTCCATATCTGTATGATATTATACCTCGAACAACGTGTATCCATAGGCGAAAACAGCGTCCAAGTTGGCGCGAGCAGACCGAATTCTGAGATCGCAGAAAACTACGGTGACCACCCATGTTGCCGAGTTCGTATCTCCCACCACAGAGATCCAAATTCAGTGATTCTTTATGATATGTGTAGAACACTTGACCTAGTTTATTTTCTGTTAAATAACCCTACTTTATTAACTACTGTGGACAGAATTAAATTCGTCACAAAATCCCGCGAACCCACTTTTTCCAGAATTCTAAAAGTTGTGAAACGGAGCGCGTCCCGCCAAACGGGACCGCCCCGCCGTGTACCAAGTATACCGAACGGTGCACGCAGCGTAACCGGACATGTAAAAATTTATGAAAACTGATTCGGATGCGTGTGCGCACCGAAATTAGGCCGTATCCGCGGACACACCCCGTGTCTTAACTTTTGTGGAAGTCGCACGTATTTTGTACACGCTTGTCAGATTGTGAGAAAACTTATGCCACCGGACTCGTGGTAACGCGCTGGTCCTGTGACCCAATTTTCACGCAATTCTGAGACGGTTGACCAAATCGTCAATTGGCGGGCCCCACAATTGACTTTTTTGGACAAAATTGTGTTCGGCACATTAGAATCCACATTTGGACATACCGTTGTGTTCGTATTAATATTTAGAGTTATTTGACCTATAGTTTGTCCTATTTAGAGACTCTTACCCACGGTACGCTTTTCGGTGCAAAGTGGGCCACACGTGGATCCCACTTTTATCCGAAATTACCGTTTTGTCCCTGTGTCCAAATTGGACGAAAGGAAAGTGCTTTTTAGCTATTTTGCTTATTCTGGGAACGTTCGTGATATTTATTTCAGCATCCGGAGACGTTCATTCTGAGGTCGTAGCTTCTGACTGTTGGTGTTGACAGCGGGACACTACATTTTTCAGCTTTCTTGCCAGGCAAGATACCTTGCCAAGTTGTTTACAGTATTTTGCATGCTTAGTATATTTCTGTATATTTATTTCATTTCTGTTTATTCATTGCATGTGTAGTTCTTTCAGTCATTACTATATATTAGATATGTTGACACACACTTGACACTTAGTATCATCGAGGACAATCATTAAGCGTATGGGCTTTAACCACTCTGGTAACACCGTAGTCACAAGCACGCACTATGGTGGTCATGTCCGATGGTCGCTACCCCCGCGGTATATCGATTGATGGAGTCACGATGGTCGCTACCCCCGCGGTATGTCGGCTGATGATGTTCTAGACGGGTGTGTGAGTTGTGAGGATTAGATCGAGTAGCCTACCCTTGCCCATACGTCAAAAAGTTGTCCTCATTTCATTCATATAGATTGTCTTGTACAGCGTACTTAATTATTTTCAAACATTATGCATGTTCACTGTATTCAAATTGGCTTGCTTCTATATATCTTGTTATGTCCCTCTGAGGACCTGGTCCCTTGCCAGGTATAGACGACCAGGAGTATCCGCAGGAGTACGGGACTGGACCTGACGCATTCCTTTCTGCCGAGGAGGTCTTACCTTCTGAGCATCGTTGATTATCTAGCGATGGATTCTTTAGCTGATACACTTCTGTCTTCACATTATTTTATATTGGATATTTTATACTCCTCTCTCATTTTAGTTTTGGATATAGTCTTTGGTAGTGGATTTGTCTCCACCCGACTATTATTTTGGATATTTCAGACTCCTTATTCTAGTTTAGTATTTCTTTTTTATGACTTGTTGTGTGGATGAGATTAGCATATCTGTGACTTGTGACATTATATATACCACATGTGAGTTTATATTCATATTACAGCGTACGTATGGGTTATGGTTTCCATATATTGGAGTTGCCATATCCATGCGGCTGGCATGCTTACATGTTCCTAGTCCTACGTATTTGGGACTGGGGTGTGACAGGCACAGAGCGTAGTTATAACCTTATTGAAAAGGAGTGCCTCGCTTTGGTCTTAGCCATCCAGAAAACTCGCCATTATGTGTGTCACGACCGCACCCGGTGTAAGGATGCAAGTCGGGAACAACGCCCAGCCTACGCCGCAGCATCGGTGGTAGAACGCTGTCTTGGTCAACTATACTATCTAATTATCTCACTATAAAGCATAAACCTCCAATAATATCTCAACTCCAAGATGAGAGTATAATCAACTTAGTTCAACACAATACTCAATCACATTACTATGGCACGAGAAGATATCACAGAAGTCTAGCATAACTAAGCAGTTAAAAATATAACAACAATAAATAGAAATAATATCCGAACATAAATATATGTCGGAAACAAGTCCGGTACCAAAATGCTAAAGAGAACTAACTATGCTAACTAGTGAATCCGGCTAAATCTCTCGACAGTCACTACAGAACTAGTGGGTCCAAGTCTGCACCATCTATAGGATGAGGTCCGTAGTATGTCAGACACCAATCTCCCGGATCCTCTGAAAAATATTTTCCAGTCAGGAATGGAGCGAAGTACAACCCAATAGCAGTTCCAATTAATTGACAAAAACTATAAAATAGTACAATAGAAGATGCTATCTACGATGAGGATATAACTGATAATCAAGAACAATGAGAGAATAGGCAATACTAGCAACATAATATAATCAATGCATACAAGAATAAAGGAATGAACTATAATGTCAGAATAGAACAAGGTAATCAATGAACTTAATAATAGAATCTATAATAACTATGTGATTTGAGATACTAACTAAATATGTTATCGGCCTGGGAGATTCAATGATTACACTTAGGAGCTAACTCAACCATACTTGAATTGCATAGTTAGTTAGTAGCCAATGATTATACTACTAGCTGATAGTTTTTTGATCACATATTTAATTGGTATTTCCCCCGCCCCGACTGATATGATGGATCGAATCATGACACGTCACTAGCCAATGTATCCAATGTTTAATCTACAATATTCAATGTTATCCAATACCAACAAGGACAGTATCCGATACCATCTCCATAATCAAGGTAACATCTCATGACTGACAATCCAATAACAATACCAATCCGTGTACCATCGTGTCAAGAATCATAAGTAACATTTCTAAATACTTGAATTATAGTGGTAATCAAATAATAGAAACTATCAGAGAATGTACTCGCCTGTGATCCAGAGAAAATGATGAAAAATAATGTCCGAACTGGTGTCACAGACCTATATATGAAATATTACATTAATACAAGTTTTTGGAAAGAGAAATAAATTAAACTAGTCAACTTTCTAGGTCATAAAGTTATTTCTAAGTCAAAAGTCAAACTAGGTCAACTCTAAGTCAACTATGGTCAACTATAGTCAAATTATGGTCAACTATGGTCAACCATACAAGCTACATCTTAGGATACTAAGATACCGTATCTCAGGATACGCAAACAAGGGATAAATATAACACATATGTACATATCAAACAATATTATATATATATATATAATCCTAATTACAAATGCTAAATGGATACCTAGGTTTCGAACCAACTTGGTATCGCAATACTAAACCTCTATCTTGATATCCAAACCCAATACCTTGATTATCCTCTAATACCTTGATACTTACCTTGGCATCTCAAGGTAAATTCAAAACTTTATTTATACTAACTACCCAACAATAATTATAAACTACTATGCATTTAATATTTATATAATACTATATACCTTATTTTAGTCACCTTAATACCAACCCATAATTAGTTTACAACTATCCTATTACTTATGCCAATACCTACTACTCATACCTTGGTATATCTTGATACTTACCTTGGTATCTCAAGGTATTTGCCAAAATCTCATATATATACTAACTATCCATCAATAATTATATATATCAATCCAATATAACTCTAGTATGTACTAATAGAATAATACTAACTACCAACTACACACTAACTATTAATACATATATACGTACATACATACCTACAAATATATAATATATAAAAGATACTCATAACAATTGATAACTAAAATATACTAACTATTTTAATAAATTTATATGCTACAACTAAATATATACATATATAGTATACTATAATACAAATAGCAATTATGAACATATTTATATATATATTAATTACCATCTATATATACATATATATCTATATATATATTAATATCTAATATATTAAAAACTGCCAAACTGTCGCTAAATACCCTGTCCACTATCGCAGAAAGCTGCTGTGTATATAGATACACTGCAGTTTTTGTGACAGTTTCCTACAGTCACTAAAAACTGTCGCTGAAGCTTCTGATACGCTGATACACTGTTGTTTCAGCGATAGTTTTCTGCAACTGTCGGTGACTGGTGTCGCTGAAAAGCTGCTATTATTTGCATTTGTTGCTGCTGTTGCGACACTTCTGGCTCGCTGCTGTCGCTGAAAATATATGTATATATATATATATATATATAAATACATATATATAACCCACCATATATATTTATACAATATATATTTAAATACATATATATAACCCACAATATATATTTATACAATATATATATATAAAACTATATATAACTATATATACACTTATACATAGTAAATTGTATAAAATACCACATAGTAATATGTATATATAATTATACATATATGTATACATATATATAATCATACAATAATATAAATACATAACAATATATAATATAACTATATATATAACCACATATAAATATATCTACTATATTATATATACATATGCTACAACTTATAAATATATATATCTACATACATATATATATATATAAATAATCATATAATAACTATAAATAATCTAACTACTTAATTAAACATACACATATATTATATAAAACATATACATATATTTATATCCCTAACATATATTATAATATATATATTAATGCATGTAGAAGAAAGCTACATAATATATATTCTATTAATACATATATAATATATAAATCTATGATACAATAAATACTATAATAAATATACATAATATATATATAATATATATAGATAAATACACAATTATAATTCAAGAATTAAAGCATAATTAATTAGATCTACACATAAACACACAACAATTGGAGAGTATCACACCGTATCCCAGTAGATCTAGGATACACATGCGACACGAGTCCACTACACATCCAATTGTACCCCGAAGGACACAAAAAAATCATATATAATATTTATGAATAATACGAAGAGTTAAAAATAAATCTACGTGTCCGTGTCAAAATATGACATGCTCAAATTCCCGTGTCGGAGGACCCCCCCCAAACAACACGTATCACCAAATTATTAGGATACGACCTACACGTACCCAATTGTGGACATGATACTAGCTCCAAATACATAAACATATGCCAAATTGATCTATAGGATCAATTGACATACACAACAAAAGTCATTTTCGGAATTCCCCCAAAATTGACACAAAAAGCACCATAACTTTCTCCATAGGTCTCCTATGAAGACAAAACTAAATCCTATGGGTAGTACATACATATGGGTTGATTATTCATGATTAAATCTCATATTTAGAAGCTATTTTAAGGGGAAAAACTGAATTATACCTATTGGAAGATGGATTCCCAATGAAATCTCCAAAATTGGTGAAATTAGCTTCCAACTTATAGATCCTTGCTCCTCTTTGTAGATCCTTACTTCCTCCTTCTAGATCCTTGCTTTTCTAGTCTCCAATGGTGATTTGGGAAGGAAATGGATGAAAATTTGGTAGGGATTTGATGAAATTTGGTTGAAGGAAATTCTAGATCTAGATTTGGAATAAAAAATGAAGAGAGAAAGTTTTCATCCCCTTTATGTAGGTCTCACTTGTCCCCTCCCTCAAGCTACTATGTAAAGTCTAAAATACCCCTTGGGGCCTCTCATGAAGAAATTAATTAAGGAGGAAAGCTTCTAGTCCAATGGTTTAATTAATTTAATTATCCTCATAATTAATGGGCTTTCTAGTTGGGCTCAATTCTAACAATTAGTACATGTTGGTCCATGAGTCTAAACTAAACTAGTTAGGTCCACTAATACAAGTCCAAAAAAATAAATCTAACATGCTAATAATAAATAAATAATACAATAAATAAATATTTAACATGCACAATATTCAATTAATTATGAAATGACCAAAATACCCTTTTCTAGAAAATACGGTAGTGACAAGTCTATCCCCCTTAAAATAATTTCGTCCTCGAAATTTAAGGGTGATCGCACTCCTTCTAGGTTAAACCCCCAGCAATCATAGTCTTATAAGGTCTTGTCTTACTAAGAACAGTCCTATGCAAAGAATAACATGCATGGTCATGGTCTCCACCTGTCTTATTACTGTTGCCTCTGTCAGGGTATTCTATAGCTACACTAACTATATAACACAAGCATCCAAAAGGTACTAAAGAATCAATCAATCAAAATAGATGAAAGGAACAGAAAGAAAGAACAGACTCTCTAACCCATCACCTGTAGTATTGGTCTCCTCGACCGTCATCGCAAATGCTCCGCCCTACCGAGGTAGCTCCCTCTGCGGGTGATGAGCAATTTGTAGTGCTACGGTGGCCTAAATCCACCTCTCTGGCCTCGATCTGCATCCTGACCAGGACGTTGAATTGTCCAGAGATAATCCTTCACCATATGCTCCGTTGATCCACAATGTAAGCATGCTCCAAGTCTTTTCTGGCACATCTCCCAAGTATGCCCAGTCTTCTTGCAATAGGTGCATTGAGGAGCCTGTTGCACCTGTCTCTGAGGCTGTTGTGGTATTTGTTGTACTGGAGCTTGTACTGGAGCAACAATTGGTTATGGCATCTGATATTACTGCTGATAGGCTCCAAATTGTACTGGAAACTTCTGTTGCTGGAACCACGGCCACTTTGTCGGTCCCGTACTGCTAGTGTCACCCCCAAACATATCACGGTCACTCTTCGGCTTCAATTTCCACTCCCGCTCGACCTTGCGTGCCTCCGAAAGTATCTCATAATACGTCTCGTAGAAAGACGAAATGAGAATCTTGACTTCCCAATTCAGACCCTCGCGAAAATGGATAGCCCGAACTTCTGGCTCTCTCACCAAGTACTCTGCAAATTGGCTCAGCCTCCCGAACTCTGCAGCATACTCCTCTACGGACATGCTTCCTTATGTAAGGCTCTCAAATTGCCTTCCTAATTCCAATCTGTCCGTCCGAGCAAAGAACTTCTTCTTAAAGAGATCCTTGAATATCTCCCAAGATTGCCCGTATCAGTAAGAATTGGCTCATTCCTGAACCAAGTACGGGTAACGTCGAATAGTTGAAGTCCTACCGCCTCAACCTTCAGATCCTCCGCAAGACGGGACACCTTCATGAGTCACTCGATATCTTCAAGACAATCGTCAGCATAGACTATACCTTCTGTACCCTTGAAAACTCGAGGCTCAAGCTTCTTAAAATTTTGAATGTTGCCTGGCTTGATCTGAATATCCTGTGGCTGTGGAGGAGCCTCTCTCTGAACTGCTGCTATAGCTATCTGATGAGCGTTTTCCATACTCTGCCACATCATATCTGACTGCCTGTGTTGGGATTCTATCTGTGCCCTCTGTAATTCTATCATCTCTCTAAACAATGCAACCATCGGTGCGGTATCTCCTGAAAATGCAGGTGGTGGAAGTCCCTCCGAAGCAACTGGAGTAGTCCTCGGAACAGGTGAAGGAGAACCCCCGAAGGCAGCTAAGACTCATATATGAACTGATGTCATAGGAGGTACAAACCCTACTGCCTGAGTGGAAGATTGAGAGGTGACAGACCTCGCAGAAACTGCTCCGGATCGATGAGATCTAGTCTTCGGCGGCATCCTGAAGACATATCGAAACAAAAGAGATCAATTTGACACAAGATAAGATATTATCAAGGAAGGACAAAAGTATTCAGAAGGAATCAAAAGTAGCGATTTAATTCAGATTGAAATTTCTAGTTGTGATTGAGTATCCCTCTCTCATCCTAGTATCCTATGTCCTATCGCAGGCACGCAGTAGTACAACTAAGTCGTCGCACTACCACGACATCGCATAACTTGCGAAGCCTGACCTGCATGGGCCACCAATAAAAATGTGTCATGGCCCGCACCCGGTGTAAGGATGCAAGTCGGGAACAACGCCCAGCCTACGCCGCAGCATCGGCGGTAGAACGCTGTCTTGGTCAACTATACTATCTAATTATCTCACTATAAAGCATAAACCTCCAATAATATCTCAATTCCAAGATGAGAGTATAATCAACTTAGTTTAACACAATACTCAATCACATTACTATGGCACGAGAAGATATCACAGAAGTCTAGCATAACTAAGCAGTTAAAAATATAACAACAATAAATAGAAATAATATCCAAACACAAATATATGCCGGAAACAAATCCGGTACCAAAATGCTAAAGAGAACTAACTATGCTAACTAGTGAATCCGGCTAAATCTCACGACAGTCACTCCAGAACTAGTGGGTCCAAGTTTGCACCATCTATAGGCTGAGGTCCGTAGTATGTCAGACACCAATCTCCCGGATCCTCTGAAAAATATTTTCCAGTCAGGAATGGAGCAAAGTACAACCCAATAGCAGTTCCAATTAATTGACAAAAACTATAAAATAGTACAATAGAAGATGCTATCTACGATGAGGATATAACTGATAATCAAGAACAATGAGAGAATAGGCAATACTAGCAACATAATATAATCAATGCATACAAGAATAAAGGAATGAACTATAATGTCAGAATAGAACAAGGTAATCGATGAACTGAATAATGGAATATATAATAAATATGTGATCGGCCTGGGAGATTCAATGATTACACTAAGGAGCTAACTCAACCATACGTGAATTGCATGGTTAGTTAGTAGCCAATGATTACACTACTAGCCGATAGTTTCTTGATCACATATTTAATTGATATTTCTCCCGCTCCGACTGATATGATGGATCGAATCATGACACGTCACTAGCCAATGTATCCAATGTTTAATCTACAATATTCAATGTTATCCAATACCAACAAGGACAGTATCCGATACCATCTCCATAATCAAGGTAACATCCCATGACTGACGATCCAATAACAATACCAATCCGTGTACCATCGTGTCAAGAATCATAAGTAACATTTCTAAATACTTGAATTATAGTGGTAATCAAATAATAAAAACTATCAGAGAATGTACTCGCCTGTGGTCCAGAAAAAATGATGAAAAATGATGTCCGAACTGGTGTCACAGACCTATATATGAAATATTGCATTAATACAAGTTTTTGGAAAGAGAAATAAATTAAACTAGTCAACTTTCTAGGTCATAAAGTCATTTCTAAGTCAAAAGTCAAACTAGGTCAACTCTAAGTCAACTATGGTCAACTATAGTCAAATTATGGTCAACTACCTATTTCTAGGTTGCATGAGTCTAACTCAAAGATATTGGGCTCACACACTATGAATCTAGGCCATACAAGCTACATCTTAGGATACTAAGATACCGTATCTCAGGATACGCAAACAAGGGATAAATATAACACATATGTACATATCAAATAATATTATATATATATAATCCTAATTACAAATGCTAAATGGATACCTTGGTTTCGAACCAACTTGGTATCGCAATACTAAACCTCTATCTTGATATCCGAACCCAATACCTTGATTATCCTCTAATACCTTGATACTTACCTTGGCATCTCAAGGTAAATTCAAAACTTTATTTATACTAACAACCCAACAATAATTATAAACTACTATGCATTTAATATTTATATAATACTATATACCTTATTTTAGTCACCTTAATACCAACCCATAATTAGTTTACAACTATCCTATTACTTATGCCAATACCTACTACTCATACCTTGGTATATCTAGATACTTACCTTGGTATCTCAAGGTATTTGCCAAAATCTCATATATATACTAACTATCCATCAATAATTACATATATCAATCCAATATAACTCTAGTATGTACTAATAGAATAATATTAACTACCAACTACACACTAACTATTAATACATATATACGTACATACATACCTACAAATATATAATATATAAAAGATACTCATAACAATTGATAACTAAAATATACTAACTATTTTAATAAATTTATATGCTACAACTAAATATATACATATATAGTATACTATAATACAAATAGCAATTATGAACATATATATATATATATTAATTACCATATATATATACATATATATCTATATATATTAATATCTAATATATTAAAAACTGCCAAACTGTCGCTAAATACCCTGTCCACTGTCGCAGAAAGCTGCTGTGTATATAGATACACTGCAGTTTTTGTGACAGTTTCCTACACTGTCACTAAAAACTGTCGCTGAAGCTTCTGATACTCTGCTGATACACTGTTGTTTCAGCAACAGTTTTCTGCAACTGTCGCTGACTGGTGTCGCTGAAAAGCTGCTATTATTTGCATTTGTTGCTGCTGTTGCGACACTTCTGGCTCGCTGCTGTCGCTGAAAATATATGTATATATATATATAAATATATATATATAACCCACCATATATATTTATACAATATATATTTAAATACATATATATAACCCACAATATATATTTATACAATATATATATATAACTATATATACACTTATACATAGTAAATTGTATAAAATACCACATAGTAACATACACACACACACATAGTAATATGTATATATAACTATACATATATGTATACATATATATAATCATACAATATTATAAATACATAACATTATATAATATAACTATATATATAACCACATATAAATATATCTACTATATTATATATACATATGCTACCACTTATAAATATATATATCTACATACATATATATATATATATAAATAATCATATAATAACTATAAATAATCTAACTACTTAATTAAATATACACATATATTATATAAAACATATACATATATTTACATCCCTAACATATATTATAACATATATATTAATGCATGTAGAAGAAAGCTACATAATATATATTCTATTAATACATATATAATACATAGATCTATGATACAATAAACACTATAATAAATATACATAATATATATATAATATATATAGATAAATACACAATTATAATTCAAGAATTAAAGCATAATTAATTAGATCTACACATAAACACATAACAATTGGAGAGTATCACACCATATCCCACTAGATCTAGGATACGCATGCGACACGAGTCCACCACACATCCAATTGTACCCCGAAGGACAAACAAATCACATATAATATTTATGAATAATACGAAGAGTCAAAAATAAATCTACGTGTCCGTGTCAAAATGTGACATGCTCAAAGTCCCGTGTCGGAGGAAATCTCTCCCCCCCCAAACAACACGTATCACCAAATTATTAGGATACGACCTACACGTACCCAATTGTGGACACGACACTAGCCCCAAACACATAAACATATGCCAAATTGATCTATAGGATCAATTGACACACACAACAAAGTCATTTTCGGAATTCTCCCAAAATTGACACAAAAAGTACCATAACTTTCTTCATAGGTCTCCTATGAACACAAAACCAAATCCTATGGGTAGTACATATATATGGGTTGATTATTCATGATTAAATCTCAAATTTTAAGGAAAAAAACTGAATTATACCTATTGGAAGATGGATTCCCAATGAAACTTCCAAAATTGGTGAAATTAGCTTCCAACTTATAGATCCTTGCTCCTCTTTGCAGATCCTTGCTTTCTCCTTCTAGATCCTTGCTCTTCTAGTCTCCAATGGTGATTTGGGAAGGAAATTGGTGGAAATTTGGTAGGGATTTGATAAAATTTGGTTGAGGGAAATTCTAGATCTAGATTGGAATAAAAAATGAAGGAAGAGAAAGTTTTTATCCCCTTTATATAGGTCTCACTTGCCCCCTCCCTCAAGCTACTATGTAAAGTCTAAAATACCCCTTGGGGCCTCTCATGAAAAAATTAATTAAGGAGGGAAGCTTCTAGTCCAATGGTTTAATTAATTTAATTATCCTCCTAATTAATGGGCTTTCTAGTTGGGCTCAATTCTAACAATTAATACATGTTGGTCCATGAGTCTAAACTAAACTAGTTAGGTCCACTAACACAAGTCCAAAAAAATAAATCTAATATGCTAATAATAAATAAATAATACAATAAATAAATATTTAACATGCACAATATTCAATTAATTATGAAATGACCAAAATACCCTTTTCTAGAAAATACGGTAGTGACAATGTGTCACTTCCGAGAAGCAGAATACTGGAGAATAGGAGCAAAAAAAGCTAGCTACGTATACCAGAGTACTCTATACCCCGAGATATGGTTACAGCTGTCTAGACATGTGAGGGTTTACTCCAATATCCGGCCATACAAAACCAGTGGAGTCAGACCCCAAAATAGCAAGTACCACAAGGGAGCCAAACTTATGAACTAAAACTAGCATGCAGACAAATCAGTAAGAATAGCAGGTAAAGTGACAGTTAAATAAGTGCAACGGGTAAATTAATAGTCAAGCAGTTTTTGAGTAATTAAACGAGGATATCTGGGATCAGTACTCCGGTTACCATTTTTGGATTAGTTATTAATGCAAATTAGGACAGGACTAGATAATACTAGAAATCAAGCGATCACGGTCAATCATGCCCTACAGCTTGCTATTATTAGCTAACTAGGGCTATCACAGTCCTAGTTACTAACATATGCAGTCTGAGATTTCTTACAGCCACATGTCCTGCAGACTATCCGGGTTATCCAGACGAACGGGTACATAGTACAGGTATATCAAGTATAAATATTTTCCTATATTTTCTGGTAGTGCAACACTCGTCGGAGTGCTGGAAGTGTGCCCCTCATGACGTAGAGCTCCAAATCCATCAGGTGTCGTTGGGATACCGAGATTGCTTGTAGCTAGAAAATCTCTCTAGATGCTATCTAGATTATTATTCTAGTTATTAGCCTGGATAATTATCAAGAATTCTCGATCGTGGTGCTCAGGAATCTGTCTTAGACATGATACAAGATAGGACAGTAGCTTGATGAGTACAATCAAAATCAACCATGGGAATACATGTCATGCAATACAGGTGCTACTAATAGCCTTGATCAGGACAGTTACAAGAATATATATATATATATATATATATATATATATATATATATATATATATATATATATATTCTTAGACTCAAGTCAGGAGTGCGCTACGTCGAGCCACTATCAAGATTATCAGGATCATGAGTATCATGATTATCAGTACAGGATCAGGATTATCAGTACTGTGTCAGGATTATCAATACAGGATCAAGATTATCAGTACAATATTAAGATTATAAATATAGTGTCAGGATTATCAGTACAGTGTCAGGATTCATGAGTTAATTTATAATGTACAATCACTAAATTATGCCAAGAAAATAAAATCAATATCAAGAATGTCATGTTCAGGAAATAACTAAGATTAACTAAAATAATAGGATAAAAGAGGACCAGAGAATCATGAAGAGTTAAGCATATCAAGGAGAATACTGGAATGTAGACGCATAAATCATCAATTCAGGGTTGGTGCATAGAATTAGGCTAGAAAATAACATATGCTTGTTTGATAATAAACGGAAGAAATAAACTAGGTTTATATAAAACCCTTTCTTAGGTTTACAAACAAGAAGTAGTATTAATCCTCTACAAGTATGTTAAGTACAAATTTTAATCTGGGTAAATATTGCTATAGGAGTCTGATCTGCAGTCGATCACTTTGTCCCTTGGACTACACGATGATGAAGAAGTATTGTAGAAGAAGGAGATGCTTCAAAGATTGCAAGAGGGAGTGGATACTCGATGCCAAAATCGTCGATCACTACTCTCTGTCTGAGCTCTTCTCTCTCTGTTCATTGATTTCTTTGACTTTTTTCTCGACCTTCTTTTCTCCAAATTTTTGACCTTGGACCTCTATCAATAGAGGTCTCTATTTATAGAGTTTTTAGTGACAGTAACCATCCAATCGGCATAGAAGCCGGATAGTGGAGAGTATATCACTTTTTACGCGACGGTTATAATAACTGCCACCCACGTATAAATGATCTTTTGAATAAGCGTGTGACGCGTATCCCATCATGAGACAATGCGTATAACTGCTGCGAAGATCACGGCATGCGAGCCACGTAGGTAACTGCCCCTTGCGTAGAAAAGGTTAGCGTAGAAGCCAATAACTGTCACCATAGCATAGAAGCCAAATAGTTGTCAGGTTGGCGTAGAAGCCAAATAGGCGTGGAAGCCTTGTAGGCGTAGAAGCTTGATGCTGCATAGATAGGTAGCTAGCGTAAAAGATAGCCGATCCTCCTTCTTTGACTGAGGCCTTAAGTGTATTCTGGACCAAATAGCCTTATCACGCACAAATACAAATATAGCCTGAGTTGGCATATTTCAAGGAGATAGCGTACAACATGCTCCTTATAGCTGAAAATAGCCCGAAGCCGTATTTCAAGGAGATAGCGTACAGCGTGCTCCTTATAGCTGAAAATAGCCTGATGGCGTAGTATGTAGAGGTGATTATGTGGACGTATTAGCCGTAATTATGTCTCGCTCAGTCTTTGAAAATAGAACCAAATCTCGTACATTTAATGTAGAGATCTGCCACCATTCTAAGCATTAAATACAGAGACGTGCCTCGAGATATGTACGAAGAGCAGCTTTTGACGTGGCAGTTTGTTTTATCTTCTGCTGAGCGTAAAAGCTCACATCTGTCTGTATAAAACTAGGCAGCGTATTCACTTCTATGCGTAAAAGCACTTTGTATCAAGGAAATGCCACTAAACGATGGTTTGGGTCTCTGTGCAGAATCATCATTACAACCGTCGTCTGGATAGTTGTGCAGTACTCTTTGTCAGGAGTCAGGTTCACTGCATGATTTTACAGGTTCATTCGAGGAATACGAAGCATTCCTCGTACTCTTCTATGCTGTATTAAAAGCAGATAAGTTTTACGCCATAAAGGCGAGATAGCAATCTTTTTACGCTGAAGCAGTCTGAAAATACTGTATTACGCGGGTTTCTCTGGAGCTATATTTTATGTTGTACTAGCGATAAAGCTCTGTTGTACGCTGATGGCTCTGAAGTCATATTTTATGCTACCCAGCACTAAAATACTGCGTATAGATCTGCAGCGTATTTTTCATGCTTCTACAAGACCCCCTTCAAAGTTTTCAAATTTCTCATAATTTGAAACACTTTGAATGAAGCATAAAATGGTCAAGTCTGACTCGTTCCTCGAGGTTGATTTCTTGGCAGATTTTTTGGGGATTTGTTGGGATTCGATGTGTTCTCTTTTGCCTATAAAAAGGCTGATGAGTTAACTTGTTCTTCCCATATTTTCTTTACCACACAAAGATGATTGTCGGAGTTCGTCGAGTCGACTTAAGGAAGAATAAGATCATGCTTTTCCAGCATGTAAGGAGCCGAAAAAGAAGGCGTCTTTGAGCAAATGTCCTCTGCAACGATGGATTATGGAAGGAGATCATAGCTTTCTTTGCTCCGGATAATCAGCAACTTCATATGGCGATTCGTCCGGGAGAGAGGAAGGGTCACATTTTGACCACACAACTTGCAAGCTGTATTTTCTCCTATTGTTCGTGGACGAGGGTAGAGAAACTAGCCCTATCTTCCAGTATTGAGTTGGGTCTAAAACCTCAACTCAATCTGTCATGGCGTATGGAGGATGGGCTCTTTATACAGGCCCAATTTTGTATCCTTCCGCCATTAATCATTTTCTTGTTCATCGACTGTGGAAGTCGATGAACTGCTATAGAAGACGAATAAAGATCTCCACCTATGTGAGAACCTGACAGAACAGATTTTGGGCATGATCTTTTAATGAGGAATGAGAAATCCTTTATAGACAGGATTTCCCTCATATGTAATCATGTAATCATGAAGATGAAAAACCCTTTATAGACTTGATTTCCCTCATATGTAATCATGATTAATAAAATTGTCTTCTTTTACGCATCTAATAATTTGTCATATTCTTTGCTGTGATGAAGTCTGAATATGTGTAGCTTCGCCACGTTTGAATAACTTTACGCCGACTCTGATAAAAGAGTATCTGATCTCGTCCCGTCTTTTACGCGTAGCTGAGGACGCGTAGAAAACTATTTAGCAATTTAAGTCGAAGATCCGAACTGTTATGCTGTTTTGAACGATGAATTGCGTAGAATTCTGAACTTGTCACTTCTCTGATAAGAAGAATTCTTGTTCATACCATCATCTTCAAGAATGATTTCTCAAAAATCCTTTGGAAAAGGCGAGAAATGGCTGTCAAAACTGAGTCGCCATCTTGAACTGTAGAGAAAATATTCAGACTGGATTTTGGATGAACTTCCAATCGACCCAAGAAGAAGAGTCATTTTCCATGCTGAACTTTGTATACTTTGGGTACTTAGAATATTTTGAGGCCAAGAAGGAGCATCTTCTGCGTAAACCCTTGTAATTGGCCATCTTGAGAATTTGTTCAGATATACACATACTCTGGCCTGCGTATTTTGAGATATACGAAAAGCCATAGATCCATAGTGTAGATGAGCATAAAATCATAAGTTTGTGGCCTCTCGAGCGTAAAATCTGCTGAGCATAAGAGCATTCAGGCGTAAAACTATAGATCTATAGCCTCTGAAAAGAAAACTTCCGAGCGTGAAGTCGTAGATTTGTCGCCTCTGAGCGTAAAAAAGCTTCTGAGCGTGAAATCATAGATGTGTAGCTTCTGAGCGTGAAGTCGTAGGTTTGTAACCTCTCGAGTGTAAAAGCTACCGAGCGTAAAAGCATCCGGGCGTAAAACCGTAGACTTATAGCCTCTGAGCGTAAAACCGTTGATTTGTAGCTTCCCGAGCGTAAAAAGTTCCTTGGCGTAAAATCACGAATCTGCTCTGCACGAAAACTTTTTGAATTCGTTGACTGTCCGCCTTCCCTGAGTAATAGGCTGACGTAGTCCACAATCATAACCGAATATTAAATATCAGATTTGGTTAGGGATTCGAGGAGTTTATCTGAACTCTATAAATACCCCAAGGCATCCAGAGAGAAGACTCTTCACCTGTCTTTTGCAAAAGAAAACCTTCGTCTCTTTGAGTATTCTCCTTTGTTTCTTCTCTGAGCATTCTGAGTTTTTAGCCATGGCACCAAAACCAATCTCCTCCTCTAAGGAAAAGAAGGCTGCCTCCTCTTCTCGCTCTTCTGCCCAAGCAAGAGCGACTCCCATCCGGCAGGACGAACCCCGCTCTGAATGAAGTGTCCCACTGACGAGCTGTGCGCCGGGCGTTGTAGGTAAAACTTTTGAGACGACAAGAACGAAGAATAACCCTTCGCACACGTTGTACGTGAACGCGCTAGGTCATCTTCTGTGCTGAGATCTTCTTCTGGGAGGACGATGCACAGAGATATTTTCTTATTTACGCCCACATTCCTAATGTGTCAGCGTAAAGACTCCATATTTTCGCAGTCTGGCGTAAAAACTTTGACTGTCAAAATTTGGCATATAATACAAACTTTGAGTGTTACGCTCTGGATGAAAATTCCGGCGTAATAATTCAAATTTTGGCAGTCTGGCATAAAAATACAGACTATGTACTGCCAACCTTGAATTCTACGCCTTGGAATGAGATTCCAGCGTAAAAAGTCAAGTTTTTACAGTCTTGGGGTAAAAGCACAAACTGTTGCTGTTTGGCATAAGCTGCAAGATTATGAGGTCTAGTATAGAAACTGACGTGTTTTTCTTGTACTTTGTAGTTAACTTGCATATATCTCCGTTGGCTGAGGTGATGGATTCTGCTGCTGGGATGCTGCACTCCAATTACCTGGAGGATTTGTCCCATGTGACATTTCCTATTTCTGGACCCCAATATCCTGAAGGAAGGGGAATCCTAATATCGTCTCAAGGAGAGCGAATATTGTTGAGCATGATCAATGGAGAGCCCCTGGCGTATATAGACGGGGCACAATACATAACACCGGCTTTTCTCTTCGGGGATATGATTGACAAACAATCCCAGATGAAGTCCAAGAAAGAAAAATGGGTTTTTCCTGCCGGGGGCCTGGTCCTGTATCTGCCCAAGATGCTGAGAGATTACCCTATCTCGGCATTCTTCCATGCCACGCATCTCAGGAGGATATCGTGGACCCTGACTCCCAATCTTCACGGCCAGCCGGGGAAGATATTTTACTAGAAAGGATCCGACCAAGGGTTATTTGTAAGTCGCCCTTCCGGCCCGGTCATGCCATTCAGGGGATTGTATCCGGGCAGTGTCCCGAGTGAAGACACTTCACTGCTCCAACCAGTCCAATTACCGACTTTCTGTAATGACTTCATGGGGGCATGGAGGAGTATACACCAAGGTTAATCCTCGGACCAATGGGTGGGTTACCCCTACAAATCTTCGATGGGCTCGTTTAGCTGCCTGGGCCCTGAAGCATTTTCAGACTGAGCTGGAGAACATGGTCTGTACGCGGCTGTGAGTGCTACCAGTGTTGGGTTACCTCTCAACCCCAACCTATTTTTGGCCTTGATGGAGCGATATATCTCGCTCACTGGGACTTTCGCCACTCCACTGGGGGAGTTAGGATTGGCCCTTCACGAAATGGAAGAGATTTCAAGACTGCCGATGGGGGATACTCCTTATGAAGAGTATGTTCCCACTAACAGGGAGCTGGGGGATATAGACCCTCGGGTAGTGGCAGTGTACCAGGAGCTAATGTGTCACTATTTAGCGTGCACCGCCTTCTATAATAAGCCCTCTGATTTGGCTCATACCAACAAATGGGCGTCCTACCTCTTCTTCCATCAGGCCAGGGCTGCTAAGCCAGACAAAGTCGTAGATAGAAGGGATAGGCCTTTGAGCTTTTTGAGCGTGCTCAGTGCTCAAGTAGTCGATGACCTTATTGAAGACGCTGGGGCTTCAGATCGAATTCTCGACGAAGGGATAGGAAAATATCCTGCAGGCACTAAATTCTACAGTTATTTGAGGCATTGTCGCAGGCCTCTGTCCAAGGAAGCTCAACTGGCTGGCTTTCTCTCTATATGGCTGCGCCGACTGGTAGTACCTGGCATTGCATCTTCGGACCGCATTCACCGCAACACCTTATGGCCTGCAGTGCATCTGGTGTTCGGGGCAAGACTGGGCCTTCTCCTTGCCATGGTATGCCGCATACAAGCTGGCCTGAGGGCCATTACTGATGGGCTGCTTGCCGATGAAATACGGTGTGACAGCTTTCCCAGGGTAGAATTACCGTTCCTGTATTTGATGGGATGGTTAATTCTTCATAACCCCAGGGTGATGTCTCCCGGCTCTGGCAGTAGTTCGGAGAATAATTTTTTATTGAATTACAAGAATTCCACCTGGAACGTGACCACGGTTTTAGACTGTCGGTGAGCGTTAAATTTTGCTCACAGCTGGAAGCTCTTCTACACCGTCCCCACTGTACATCTCAATCAACAGGGGAGCAGGCTTCAGAACTCAGGTGAAGGGCAGACCATTCTTTCTCCTGAGGCTTTTAATTGGTTGGTCTGTATTAGACCTTCCCATTTATTGTACAGAAGTGAAGACCAATACTTCTTGGAGCCCTACCCGCCTAGTCGGTTCGCCATGCAGTTTGGGTATGACCAATTGCACGTGTGCAATGCCGTCACCAGCTTCAAGTCCAGGGGTGGACTCATTGATGGAGCGAGAGGATAGCGATACTTCATAATGGGTTATACTGGAGCAGCTTTTACTGTACCCACGACTTCACTCTCCATAGAGTTGCGCATCCTCCATTCGTATGCCCAGTTTTATGCAGCAACCATTACCTTCCATCGCAATTTTGATATGCGTGGAAGTTTTAGGATGACCTCTTCTAAGTCCGCAAGAAGAGACAAAATCCTATCAGTTTTATCTGACGAAGAAGAAGACTCTGTCAATCCAGATGAGCCTTTGCTGGCAGTACCGAGAGGCAAAATACCTCAGCCTGCAGAGCCTTTGGTTATCCTTGGTAAGCGAAGGGCTCCTGTTCTGAAGGAGACTTCCCCTCGCAAGAAAAAAAAGACTGTTAGTGATCCTGACATGACTTCCAGTCATAAGGCTCCTAGAAGTGAGCCTGTTGTTTCCCCTGTTGGGGACGATCCTTTGATTAGAGGTTCCTCGCCTTTTAGAGAGGGAACCTCCAAAGTTCTGGCTGGCAGTACCGGAGAATCTTTGCTCGAGGCTGTTGTCGCTACCACCGCTTCAGGTAGTGGTATGAGATCACCTTTGGGGCCCAGCCAAATAAGAATATCTTTATCCAGACCAGCAACGGGAGAAACCTTTGCCGTGTTTGTAAGTATACCCAGCGAGATTCTACCTAATGACCCTCGAGTGGATCTCGGTGAAGACCTGGAGGAATATCTACCCGTGTTAGTTAGCGCACCCCCTTCTCCAGGTATGACAGCTCGTTTAGCATCATTAAGAAATGATTTAGCTGTACTGGCTGCCGACGCGACATATATACCATCGGCTATGGGTAAATATCGTCTTTACGCCTCTTTTAGAAAAATTAACATCATGTTGATATTAACTTTCTCTTCTCTTCTTTTCAGGGGAAGACATCTACGGGGAGGGCAGCATCGACGCAACTTTCGGCTTTGTTTTCGCTCCTATCTATGACACGAGGTTGCCTGACTTTGAAGAGGAAACGTTTTCGGGTGTCGGTTCGCCCGAAATAGTTCCGATATCTCGAGAGGAGGATGAGCCTGTCATTATGACGATGCCTCCTTCGAGTAAGCCAGGCACTTCGACCGTTGTTGGCGCCTCTACTTTTGTCGCGCCATCTGTTGAAGCGACGACTATGACGACACCCTCTGTGGTCGTTCCTGGAAGGGGATTCATCGATATCACAGCCACTTCCAGCGTCCATTCAGATCTTGCCATGCTGATTGAGCAGTATACTAGTATTTTCTATACCACTTTGAAAACGCTGATATCAATGGTGCTGAAGAAGAATCTAGGCTTTGAGGCTCTACGTAGGTCCTCCCAGTTTGCGATAACGCCGGTCAGAGACTTTAACAACACTGGGAGAGCTGATGCACTGGAGCAGATAGTTAATGGTTTGGAACAACCCATTAACGCTTATTTGCAGCTATCTCGAGGCAACATTGACGGTCTCGTTCAAGCTAGGTATGACTCATTAACTGCAGAGCTTGTTGGGCAAATGTAATCTCTGAACAAATTCGTCCAGGAACAGCAGCAGAAGATGGATCAAGAGTATGCCGAATTGGAGTATGTCATTCCCCAGCTGACTCAGTGCGAGGCCGAATATGAGGAAGAGGCAGCGAGGGTCCACAAATTGGAAGATGACCTCGCTAAGCCCAAGGAGAGGGCTCTCTTTTTATCAACAGCTCACGACGTGTTGAAGGATCGAATGGAGACGGCTCAGCAGAACCTGGCGCATATGGGTATCGTCCATACAGGTTTTGTACATGCTCGGTCCGAGCTATCTGCTTTGAACAATGATGCGGCAAGGTTGGAGCGGGCTCGCACCGACGTTTTGAACTTCCGGAATGAGAGAATGGTTATTCTAGCGTAGCAGATTCGTGACTTAACTGCTCCCCCCAAATGATGTATTTTTTATTTCTCTTAAAATTTCTCAGAGATAATAAAGACATATTTTCTAACTTTATGGGCCTATCATTTTAGAATATGATAGGCTTGGGTGAAATTGATATCAGAGGTATTATTAATATGACATTCTTTCGTTAAGGTTTTGCTGAATATAAATCTATTCAGAGTTAACATGAACCTGAAAGAATATAATCCAACTAAATTTGTATACTAAATACTATCAGAGGTAATATGAACATGATAGTCTTACAAATTAGTTAAGGATATCTATTCGGAGGTCACATGAACCTGATAGAATATGATCCAGCTAACCTTTGCGCATGGTATCGTCAGAATAAGATCTTCGTCATACTCCGTTAAACGGAGAAGATCAAGTATAATACTTCTTCGAGAATTTGTAGTAGATAGTAGCCAAAAATTTCATTAGACTTGGCTAATCTGTAAACGCCATTTGCAATCATATAAGGGCACTCCTTTTCTTTATGATTGTCTGTACGAATTTTGGATATATGGACGTAATACGATACCATATTTGTTGAGGACATCCCACTGGGGGATTTTTAGTGGACCCGTTACTTTTTGCGCATGAGAGTGCAAGTAATAAGTTTAGGACAAGCCCTGCCAGAGGTAATATGGACATGGCAGTTTTTGTAGACCTAACACCACTGGCGTACTTAGAGTTAAGTATAGGTGTTAAGTTGAGATGACAATTGATATCAGAGGTAATATGGATGTGATAATCGATAGCCAGACCAGGAAGGTTTGTTCAGAGGTAATATGAACATGACAAACTTTTTGAGTTGTGACTCCATTGGGAATGGAGGTACATATCTGCTCAGAGGTAATATAGACATGGCAGTTTTTTTGTAGACCTAACACCAATGGCGTACTTAGAGTTAAGTACGGGTGTTAAGTTGAGATGACAATCGATATCAGAGGTAATATGGACATGAACTCCTGTCCGAAAAATTCACTGTGGAGTGATTTTCTTGATAGACCTGAAGAATCCACTAGGGAAACTTTAGGGACTAATCATCCAGTATCTTCTTGAGGGAGCAAATTATCATGTTAAAGTAAAATCAATTTGCAGTAATTGTACCCTCGTTTATAGATGCAAAGTGATGACCTTGGCATCGATCAACTTCTGAATTCTCCTTTTCAGTACATAGCAAGCCCTTGTGGGGTGATGAATGTACCAATAGAAGAGACAATAATTCGGGTCATCGACTTTGCCAGCTCTCTCAGGGTATTTGATGTTGGGTAGCCAAAGTTTGTGTTCCTTCATCAACATATTAAAGATTTCAATGATGTCATCTTTTTTGAAGGAGAAAGCCCCTTTCGGCCTTCGGGCTCCCGATGTCTGAGTTTTACGGTCTTCCGGGAAGATCGTCATCGTTGCATCATCTTCGGACTCAGAAGGAATTCTACCCCCAGCTTTGGATGGTGCTCTATTTTGTCGAGGTAGGCTACCCCCAGACATGTCATGGCATTTGTCCACTGAAGTAGATTTGGAAGGACCTGCCTCTGGTTGTGCAGGATCAGACTCTCGAGGTTTTGAGTTTGCAGAAGATGCAACATACCCCAACCCAAAACGAGTTTGTTGGCAGTAAGGATTACCATGCAATGGTGTTCGTCTATCTTTTCCATAGTTGAGGCCTTGTTTCAACTTCAAATCATAACCCATACTTTGTATAATCTTTAAAGCTTGTGGGCTATATATGTGGATTTGCATTTTTCCAGCATCAGATTCGCGAGATTCTTCTTGCACAATCGGACTGTTCCGTATTCGACCAAAGACTATTGGATGCTGGTAGTCGTGAGTTAGTGGAACAATAAAGACGGAATCTTCATGTGGCCCCCATGTCATGACGATATTAGATGTTGATGCATCGTCCCACATGATCTCTCCCTATTTGACAGTTAGAAGAACTGAAGTCTGTTTATGACTCATGTCTTTGCATTTTTGGATCAGAAATTCACGCAAGTCAAGAGTATTAACGGAAGATGGAGGCTTGTTCCTCTTGTTTTCATCAATTGGAATGCGGATATTGGGAATCCCAACCCTTTCTCTACCACCTATATATAGTAGTTCAGCCATATGAGTAGCACATGATCCTCGAGGAGCGTATCTATCCGTAGACTGGGTCCTTTTTACGCCGAAGGGCTTCTCCTAGCGTAATTTCGAGCTTTGCTCAGGCTGGCATAAAATTGAGGAAGCCTTCAATCGGCCATCCGCTTCTCGCGTAATCTGGAGAGCGGGCAGATTCTTCTCTTGTTGGCATAAAGGCCAAGAAGTTGAGTAGTCCGCCACTTTTTTTTCCTTGCGTAGATTGCAGGGACCATCTACTTTTCCACGGAGGGCAAATGCATTCTTACGCGTAGAGCGCGTTTGGAATTTCTGATTTGGCATTGAGGCATTATCAGAAATCTTGTCTGCCACGTCACATATGGAAGACTGAATTTTACACACAGAGCGCGGAGTAGACTTCTGGATTAGCATTGAGGCATTGCCAGAAGTTGTGTCTATTTCGTCAATGATGGGAGACAGAGTTTTACGCGCAGAGCGCGGAGGTTGCGAAGCTACAACCTTGCTGGTCGGAGAAGCCAGAGAGTCGGCAGGAATGGTAGGGGATGTCCGGGGCATCCACACCTTACGCAGTTTCCTGTTGTCTTGGAACAAGAGAGAGTGAGAGCTACCCCCTGCTCGAAGCATATCTTTGTAGGCAAATTGGTCGAACTGGACGACCAAGGTCTTCTTCATTGATCCTACTGATACCACATCGTGTTGAGCAATTGCTTTCTCGTCAGATGAGAAAGAGGTCCCCAACAGAGTCGCCATCTTGTGTTTGATAATAAACGGAAGAAATAAACTAGGTTTATATAAAACCCTTTCTTAGGTTTACAAACAAGAAGTACTATTAATCCTATACGAGGATGTTAAGTACAAATTTTAATCTGGGTAAATATTGCTATAGGAGTCTGATCCGCAGTCGATCACTTTGTCCCTTGGACCACATGATGATGAAGAAGTGTTGTAGAAGAAGGAGATGCTTCAAAGATTGTAAGAGGGAGTGGATACTCGATGCCAAAATCGTCGATCACTACTCTCTGTCTAAGCTCTTCTCTCTCTGTTCTTTGATTTCTTTGAATTTTTTCCCGACCTTCTTTTCTCTAAATTTTTGACCTTGGACCTCTGTCAATAGAGGTCTCTATTTATAGAGTTTTTAGTGACAGTAACCATCCAATCGGCGTAGAAGCCGGATAGTGGAGAGTATGGCACTTTTTATGCGGCGGTTATAATAACTGCTACCCACGTATAGATGATCTTCTGAATAAGCGTGTAATGCGTGTCCCATCATGAAATAATGTGTATAACTGCTGCGAAGATTATGACATGCGATCCACGTAGGTAACTGTCCCTTGCATAGAAAATATTGGCGTAGAAGCCAATAACTGTCACCATGGCGTAGAAGCCAAATAGTTGTCAGGTTGGCGTAGAAGCCAAATAGGCATAGAAGCCTGATGCTGCATAGATAGGTAGCTAGCGTAAAAGATAGCCGATCCTCCTTCTTTGACTGAGGCCTTGAGCGTATTCTGGACCAAATAGCCTTATCACGCATAAATGCAAATATAGCCTGAGTTGGTGTGTTTCAAGGAGATAGCGTACAACGTGCTCCTTATAGCTGAAAATAGCCCGAAGGCATATTTCAAGGAGATAGCGTACAACGTGCTCCTTATAGCTGAAAATAGGCTGATGGCGTAATATGCAGAGGTGATGATGTGGACGTATTAGCCGTAATTATGGCTCGCTCAGTCTTTGAAAATAGAACCAAATCTCGTGCATTTAATGCAGAGATCTGCCACCATTCTGAGCATTAAATGCAGAGACGTGCCTCCATTCTGTGCATTAAATGCAGAGACGTGCCTCGAGCTCTGTACGAAGAGCAGCTTTTGACGTGGTAGTTTGTTTTGTCTTCTGCTGAGCGTAAAAGCTCACATCTGCCTGCATAAAATTAGGTAGCGTATTCCCTTCTATGCGTAAAAGCACTTTGTATCAAGGAAATGTCACTAAACGACGGTTTGGGTCTCTGTGCCGAATCATCATTACAGCCGTCGTCTGGATAGTTGTGCGGTACTCTTTGTCAGGAGTCAGGTTCACTGCATGATTTGACAGGTTCATTCGAGGAATACGAAGCGTTCCTCGTACTCTTCTATGCTGCATTGAAAGCAGATAAGTTTTACGCCATAAAGGCGAGATAGCAATCTTTTTACGCTGAAGCAGTCTGAAAATACTGCATTACGCGGGTTGCTCTGGAGCTATATTTTACGCTATACTAGCGATAAAGCTCTGTTGTACGCCGATGGCTCTGAAGTCATGTTTTACGCTACCCAGCACTAAAATACTGCGTATAGATCTGCAGCATATTTTTCATGCTTCTACAATGCTAAAAAGGGCCAAAAAATACTATTGGCACACACATGGCCAAAATGAGTATTGGCGCACAAATAGTCAAAAAGAGTTTTGGCACACAAATCACTAATCTGGACAGTTCTGGCGTACTTTGATACAAAAGTACTCTGGGCAAAGATGGCGCATAAATCATACTAACGCGCACTTCTAGGATCTTGGCACATAATGATAGAAGTGCGCGAGCCAGGAGCTTGACACATAAATCTATCATTGTACTTTTGCATAAAAGTTCCTAACAATTGGAAAATTGCACAAACAATGGGGTTTGGGATTGAATGAGGAAAATACCATGTTTGGTGTGATGTAGTGGGTTAAAAGGGTGTGTGGTATTTAGTATGAATCTTGAGGGTGCGAGTGGGGGTTTGGGTTGGTGTTGGATGTAGTTTTGGGTTAGGTTGGGTCCTTACACCAATTTAATTAAAATTAATGTAAATGGTGTTCTTAAATTAATTGGAAGTGCATAGGGTTAAAATTAGGTTGGACAATATCATGGACGTAGAAGACTCAGAATAGAATATTGTCATAATTTGGTTTGCACAAAATGGGTCAAGGTTGTGTCTCAAATTTTGATTGGAACGGACAATAATAAAAATTTAAATTTATTTAGATTTAAAAATAAACATTTGTAACGAATATTGTGCAACTAAAATAAAACACAAGAGAGGGTATTTATGAGTTACACAAATGTCAGAATGGAAGACTGACACATCTAGGACAAGGGTATAAAATTTGTTGGAAGGCAAAAGCTAGTGTAGTGCTCCAAATATCGAAGCAACGGTAAGGTGCACCAATTGAATAAAATCACAGTAGTGAAATATAACCCCAATAATTAATCCCGAATAATACTAATTAAATCCATAATCCTATATTTTGGTCAGGGGTTCATCTAGGGGGTTTCTAGGTCTAGTCCACTGACCCATGCACTAATGAACACTATATAATATGTATAAAATACATCATGCAATATTTTAACACACTAAAATATACAAAATACTTATAATAAATTAAAAAGACAAAAATACCTCTATTTTTGAATGTGGTAGTGACAAGTCTACCCTCCTTAAAAAGTTCGTCCTCGAAATTGAATTAAACTAACATAAGAATATACAATCGGACAAAGAATTATACCTCAAACTTGTGCTCTGATGCTCAAATATTTACTCAGGTTAGTGCTGTACTAGACCCACACTCTCAACTATGACATCAACTCAATTATCCCAAAATACCCTGATACATGTGATACACTCAACACTCTGATACACTCAAACATTATGATATACATCACCTGGACACACCTCCATCCTCTAACATACACTTAATTATGGCACATTCACTCACTAATTCCTATCCCTACACACTGATACCCATATTAACTAATCACTAGTTCATAAGATATCCATAGATACATCCATATTGCACACACCTGTATATTGATACCAAAATCTGATACTAAGAACCTCTAACATAACCATAGGTTTAATGATGCATCCAAAGTTTGATACCCCTATCTCTTTGGTATCACTGTTTCTACTACAAGCACACCCACTGCTAACTCTCTTACCTAGTGCAATTGCTTATACTAGTTGTTCTCATCACTCAAGTGCACACCAAGTGCAACACACCACACTAAGTACTACTCCCTCTAATACAACTCTATATGGACACCCAAGTCTATATATATATATATATATATATATATATATATATATATATATATATATATATATATATATAATCTTCCCTTCAGCCACATCATTACATTCGTGCTCACTGCAAAGTCGATCACCTTTCCTGCTGATATAAGATTTCGTATATTCTCTAGGAATATGTCGTCCTTCTGAGCGGACTTAACTTTCTCCAACAAGTCAGATTCGAGGCGCAACTGAGCCACCTGCGCCCCCTTTTTGTATCTGATTCAGAGTGTAATGCCCAAAATTTAGAGATCCTTCATAGCCAGTCATCAATAGCTAAGCTCCCAACAAACACTCGACTCAGTGCATCAGCTACAACGTTGCCCTTGCCCGGTGTATATCTGATCATCAAGTCAAAGTCGCTAAGGAGTTCAAGCCAACGTCGTTGTCATAAATTCAAATCCTTTTGAATATAGAGGTATTTGAGGCTTTTGTGATCCATGAAGTTTTATACGGTACGCAATAGAGGTAATATCGCCATAACTTCAACGTGAACACCACCGCTGCAAGTACCAGATCGTGCATTGGATAGTTCCTTTCGTGAGGCTTTAACTGCCTTGATGCAAAAGCTATCACCTTGTCCCTCTGCATAAGGACACATCACAAACCCTTTCTTGAAGCGTATATATATATATATATATATATATATATATATATATATATATATATATATATATATATATATATATATATATAGTGCCTAAGGCAATAGCCTAGTGGTCGGCGGAGGGACACCCACGGGTAGATCCTGGGTTCGAATTCCATCATGGGAAGCTGAGTGACTTATATAGCCACAGCCCGGCTTGGAGAAAGGACACCATATATAAGTCACTCAGACACCCATGATGGAATTCTAACCCAGGATCTACCCGTGGGTGTCCTCCCGCCTACCACTAGGCTAGTGCCTTAGGGACTATATATATATATATATATATATATATATATTAATATCGTTCTAGTATACAAAATGCAAAAAGAATTATATCGATCCAAACAATGGTTTTAACCATTGATTTTATGATCCAATGGTTCTTACTGAAAGGACTTTTATGTAATATGACTATGAGCAATCATTACGAGGGAACATCATTTAATGTTTTATTTTATTTTTGACTTGTTGGTTACCTCCTATTATAGGTCATGATTTCTTTTAATGCTTTACTTTAATTTTTTAATAAATGTCCTAAATTAACTTCTATTTAATTCAACTCTATCTAAAAAAATTCATACAACAACAGTTTTCCCATAAATAATTTTTCACACTCCAATTTTTTTACCTACAGGTCCATCCACCGTGGATCCAGGATCCCAACGACGACTAGCTGCCGAAGAACTAGAAAGATGACTAAGAGGACATCGTCGTTGCGTCGCGACTACCCCAGCTGATTTTGCGGCTGCGGCAGTGGAGGATGTTCGAGAAGCTAAGATTTTTGAGCTGGGGGATCGTTTGGGGTCTTGGAGTTCGATATCGGCGCCTATCCGGTGATCCCCTACCTCTCCTCCTCGTCGTTCCCAGTCCAAGTCCCTGCTCGGTCCCCGTCTCGGCCAAACCAAAGGCGTCGAACAATGAGGAGTGGGACAATAAAAGAGACGATGACCTCCAGATCATTATCAACGATGCCGATGACGACCAGATGCTAGAAATACCATTTCCTTACAAAGATCTCGCACAACAGACTAAAATATTTGAGAAGGCCCCAGCCTCAGATGCAGCTGCTTCATCCGCTGGTCCTATTAAGGGAGCATATGTTGCTATTAATCAAAAGACTGGAGTAAGGAGAGGATTTGGTTTCATCAGCTTTGTCAGCAAGGAAGGTGTAGAGAGAGCTATCAACAAGCTCAATTGCTATGGTTATGATAACCTTATTCTTAGGGTTTAGTTTGCCACACCAAGACCTAACTGATTCAAAGCTTATTTGGTAATTTGCAGTTCATTTTAAAGTTTGGATACCTTTTTGAGACGACAAATTATGGTTTGACATGTTAAAGAACCTTCGGTTGTGGGTATAATATGTTTATATTGTCTCTGTTTTACATTATCGAACTTCTCTCTGAAGTTGTTTTTTGAACTTGATATTATGAAGATTATGATATGTTTTTTTTGTTGAAGTTTTATCCTTAGCACTAGCAAAGATAGTCCCACATTGGCTACAACTCTAAGTGGGTATCTCAATATAAGGCTTTGCTTGTTATTAAGGTATGCACATGGGTTGTTGTAGGGCACATGTGGGTGCCATATAGGGGTATTTTTCTAGAAGGATTAACGTTAAATCATTCAAGAAAGCATTTATGCTTTTTGCCACTCTCTTAGGAAAATTCTCTTAGGAGATAAGACCTGGCGACTCAGACTCGGGCTCAATGGAGCAAAGTGGCGCTTTGATGGCGCACTTTCAAAGCTTTGATGGAGTACTTTTCACTTAGCATCGTCACATGGCGCTTGTGCGCAAATGTTGCGCTCATTTTATGCTGGTGCATATGTGGTCTATATATGGTGGTTGTGCGGGTTGCATGTGTGTTTGCTGCGTATGCGCGATATGTACGGTTATGCGCATATACATACATGTGCGGCATATACGGTTATGCGCAGCTGTGTGTCTGCTAGTCTACATGAATGTGTTGCTATGTTGCTGTGTTGTTATGCGCATGCGCGGGTTGCGTAGATTGTACATAAGTCCATTGATTGTGGAAGCCATGCTCCATAACTATGCGCATAGGTTCGACTGTACAGGCGTATAGGTTCTCCAGGAGTATAGTAGCCTATTATGAAGTCAGCTTTATTTAAGCCAAGCTTGACGGGATTTGATACAACTATTGCATATAGGACCATTTGAAGAAGAATTTTTGATCAAATTATAAAGAAAAATAGCAAGGTATAACTTAACTTGGTTCCTTTGATTAATTAACTTAGTTGCTATGGTTACACAGTTTGAGTCATCTAGCGTGGTTGATGACTAGTGGGTGGACACTGGTGCATCTGGCTACCTGTGCTCTAAGAATGAGTTGTTCACCAAGGATGAGCCTACCTTTAAAGAAGGTCTCGATGGAGAACAAGCCTCAATAAGAAGATTTGTGGGCCGGGATAGTGGCTCTGGATTGACACTGGAGTTCATGTAGCATGAACCAGTAATTTTTATGGACCTGATCTTAGAAATATAATGTCCTATGCAGGTTTGAGGATGGACATCCATGTTGGACAGATGATGATGTCATGGCAGGAAACATACTTCGAAAAGTCTTTCAACATCGAAGGGATGTTCAAACTTGTACTTATAACTCTTTCTGATTTTGTTAAATGTAATTTTTTATTGAGTTGTGATATAGTAGACTAGGACATGTGCCATGTAATAGCATTAAAAATGTCTAGTCTAGATCTTATCTCCAAATATGGGGGTAAGGAGGTGGAGGATTATGAAGTCTGTTCACGGATGAAGGCTGTCAGGAAGCTGCTTAGATGATTGAACTGAAGTACATATCTTCTGGAGTCAAAACACTCAGATATCTGTGACTTCTAGCTATTCTCCACAAAGGCCGGGATGAAGTTTTCACAACTTCCATCGATGACTTCTCGAAGTATGCATTCTTGTATCGAAAGATGAAGCATTCGAGAAGGTCAAGGAACTCTAGGCTGAAGTTGAGTGTCAAACTAGTCAACAACTGAAAAAACTCAGAAGTGATTGAGACGAAGAGTATTATTTTCTTGAATTCACATCGTTCTACAAAGAACATGGAATTGTCAATAAAATGAATGCTTTGTATTCTCTCCAATATAATGGAGATACAGAAAGAAAGAACAAGATGCTGATAGAGATGATAAAATCTATGCGGGTCTTCCAAATGCTTCTGGGGAGAGATTGCGCTTACAGTTGCGTTTATTCTAAATAAAGTACCATTTGCCATATATGACATTACTCCTCATGAATTCTGGTTCAAGGTCAGACCTAACTAGAAAATAATTCGAGTGTGGGGTGTTTGGCATATGTTAAGCTTACGAATATCAAGATTCAGAAGATGGAAATAAGGACTATGAAGACCATATTTTTGGGATATGATGTTGAAAGCAATGCTCAGAGATCCCTTGATATTAGATCAAATCATATCATTGAGTCTCGCGACACAAAATTCTTTGAAGATAAGTTTGCTAGAGACAAGAGCATTATTTTTGCGGATGTTCCGGAGAGTATTGTTAGCTCCGAAGAAGCAAGTACTTCAAACAAAGATGTAGTCCAAGAGGAGGTGTTGTTGAAGAGACAACACTTGAATTAGTGCTCATTGAGTAGTCAGCAAAGCGAGTGAGGAGGCCGAAGAACTACGGAGATGACTTTATCACCTATAATGTGGAAGCTGAGCCACATACCTATGATGAGGCGATAAAGACCAGAGATACGGTTGTCACGCCCCAGTCCCAAAATATCGAGGGACTAGACACGTGGCAATGGCCAGCAGCACACATCGATGGGCAAATCTAATTTAATAGACCCATCAGGGTGTACTTAAGCTGTAATAAGGTCTAAATAACATGTCACAATCTAATCTCATCCATAGAAGATAAATATGATCAATAACAGCAAAATAAAATGTAACCAACATCAAGTCTCCAAAAAGTAAATCGGAAAACAACCCGATAATAAGTCTGATACAATGGTTCAACAGACTAGAAATAAAAGAGTCTAATAATAACAAATACTGAGTATATATGAAACAAATACTCAAGAAAAATCCTTGGCGATAACCTCGTCATCGGGGATCGGTTCAGCTCCAGTGTCTGCTCCTGCTCCATATACCTCGGAATAGAACTCATTTGCTAAACCTGGGGACATAATCCGGATCCAGGTCCTCAAGGGACATAGCAAGGTACAAAATAACTCAAGCCAAAATAAATGCAGTGCAATAATAAATGAAATAATAGGGTAAACTATATAACCAGCTAAGTGATATGCAAGATGAGAGCATCACTAGAACTCAGGCTGAGACCACTACAAGCTCGGCGCCGGAGAGCCGGTAGCAGTGATATCACTAGTAGAGTGCCTAGCTCTGATGTAGATTCTAAGGCCTCACAATAATAAATATATATATAAATTAGCCTGTAGCCTGTGTGTCTCTCTCCATCCAATATAATCACACGTCTCATGTCCATGACACGCAAGATCATATCTAATGAAGCAAGTCATAATGATATCTAAGCATGTATAAAGTATATGTCACGAAACCTGTATCCTATACAGAATCACCATGAATATCTCAAGAAGATTCTGTCTCATGAATAGTGTCAGGTGTCTTAGGTATGACGTACTCGATAATGCAAACACGAAAATGTATAGGGTTTCGATATCCATCTCTAGTGACGTTACACAACTCCGCGTACGGCGTTGACACCCGAATATTATTTGGACGCTAAGTAATGTCACACGGTCCTAGGTTGAACAGAGATATTACAGTAATAAATCAAGAGAATAGGATAAACAAATGCTGTAAGTATGGCAAGGTACACTTGCCTGAGGTTCTGCTCCAACTACTGCTCTGGTATCAGCGGGATCTGCAGGTACTCCTCCGAATGCTGAAATAAATGTTATCATCAGATTCAGAAGACATCAAATAGCTAGAATTTCCTGTCCATAAGTCCAATTTGGACACAGGGGCAAAAGTGACAGTTTCTGGTCAAAGCGGGGTCCACATGTGGCCCGCTTCGCACCAAAAAATGTGCCAGAGACAATATTCTCCAAATTTACCAAACTTAGTGTCTACAAGTCCAGAACGACGATACAAACCCAACAGAATGTCCAAAACTAAATTCTGATGAGCCGATCACAAAATCGCCCGTCAAGTGGAGTCGTGGGGCCCACGATACGCAATTTTGTTAGCGTTCTCAGAATCGAACCAAACTTGGGTCATAGGACCAGCGTATTACTACGAGTCTGATGGCACAAGTTTTGTTTCGATACGACGTGCGTATATAAAGTTACAATGAGTTCTAGAACAGGGCCGATTTGGGGTATTGTTGACAGATACGCGTTGATTTTGGTGTGCACGCACATCCAAATAAACTTTCGTAAAATCCCACACGTCCGTATTAACGGCACACACCTTTCGGGGAAGTCCGCACAGGACCAAGTTGTCCCGTTTAGCGGGGCGCACCCAGTTCCAGGAAAATCAAGGTATTTATTTTCCTGATTTTGCATCACAATTTGCGACCGACACAGGACGCGACACACCGAACCAATGGCACGGGTATCGAGAGGGTTACGCAGTCTACGCGTTACAGCAAACAGTTCAAAAAATAAGACAGAGAGGTATAAACTCCCAGAATATTCAGAATTTAAAAATTAATTTTCAGAATTTTTCTGGAATTTTTTATGATTTTTTAACTAATTAAAATCAAGGTATTTTAGTTTTAAAAATTTTAAATATGTTTGTTGAATATTAAAATATTATAAAAATAATATTTTTGGGTTTAAAATAAAATATTAGACATAGGATAATTTTTCTGGAATTTATTGGACCCCGAAACCATTTTTAAAGACCTAAAAACTAAATTATTTTAATAAACCAAATTAAACCTGGTTTATTTCTGAACCAAACCAACCCAGGCCGGCCCAAAATTCTGAACCGGGCCCAAACCCTAGCGGATCGGGTCGGGTTTGAACCCAACCCGAAACCCGTTAACCCGAAACCGACCCATATCCTAGCGGGTCGGATCCGGACCCGAATCCAGAACCCGACCCGCAACCCTACCCGACCCGTACTGTAGTTGCTACAGTAATCGTAACCCCCTCCCCTCGAAACCCTAGCCGGCCGTTATGATTTCTGGCTGTTTCCTGACGGTGCCCCGCCTCCTCCTCTGCGGTTACGCCTCCCCGACTCCTCCGCCGTTCCTTTTCCCCCGCCGCCGTTACGCCTCCGCCCCCGCCTCCCCGTGGCAGTTACACTTCTCCCCTCGCCCTATAAGAACCCCCAGCCACTGCCGTCTCATCCACCATCCACCTCCCTCGACCCCCTATCTCCGCCATCCCCATTATTCTCCAGCCACCGAGCCTCCTGCCCACCCACCGGACGACCCTCAGCCTTCAGCCCCCTCCTTTGCCATGACGACCGCAGCAGCTCCAGCGCTGCCTCCATCAGACACCCACTGCCACCGTCGTCCCCGACCACCTCTCTCCACCAGCCTCCACTCTGTCAGCTTTGGCTCCGCCGAGTCACCCCTCCGCCGAGGACCTCGAGCTCAGTCAGCGCAACATCCACAGCTCCAGCAGCCCCCGACTCGATGACAAGCCGACGACCCCGCCACGACGAGCAGCCTCCAGCGCCTCCACCAGCTCCAGCCGCCTCCGGCGAAGACCTCCGACAGAAACCCTAGCCCTAGCCGCCTCGCGAAGCGTGTGTTTCAGCCCTATGCGGAGCCCAGTTCAGGTAGCCATTTCTATCTCCTCGCTGTCCTATTTTTTATTCTGTCTGCTGTGACGTGAACCCTGCGTGACCCTCTCGATACCAGTACAATTAGCTCTGTGTGTCGCATCTTGTGGCGATCGCGAACTGCGATCCAAAATCAGGAAAATATTTGCCATGTTTTCCCCAAAACTGAGTGTGCCCCGCTAAACGGGACGACTTGGTCGTGTGCGGACTTTACTGAAAGGTGTGCGCCGTTAATACGAATATATGAGATTTTGCGGAAGTTGATTTGTGTGTGCGTGCACACCGGAATCAACGCGTATCCGTCGACAACACTCCGTATCGGTCCAGTTCTGGAACTCGTTGTACCTTCGTGTATGCACATCGTATCGAAATAAAACTTGCACCGTCGGACTCGTAGCAATACGCTGGTCCTGTGACCCAAGTTTGGTTCGATTCTGAGAACGTTGACAAAATTGCGTATCGTGGGCCCCACGGCTCCACTTGACGGGCGATTTTGTGATCGGCTCATCGGAATCCAGTGCTGGACATTCTGGTGGGTTCGTATCGTTGTTCTGGACTTGTAGACACTAAGTTTGGAAAATTTGGAGAACATTGTCTCTGGTATATTTTTTGGTACGAAGCGGACCACATGTGGACCCCGCTTTGACCAGAAATGGTTACTTTTGCCCCTGTGTCCAAATTGGACTTATGGACAGGCAATTCTAGCTATTTGATATCTTCCAAACATGATGGTAATGTCTATTTCAGCAACTGGAGGAGTACCTGCAGAATCCGCTGATACCAGAGCCGCAGTTGGTAACCAAATCTCAGGCAAGTGTACCTTGCCCTACTTGCAGCATCTGTTTATACTATTATCTTGATTTATGACTGTAAGATCTCTGTTCAACCTAGGACCGTGTGACATTACTTAGCGTCCGAATAATATTCGGGTGTCAATACTGTACGCAGAGTTGTGTAATGTCACATAGACATGGATATCGAGATACTATACATTTTGTGCTTGCCTTATCAAGTACGTCATACCTCAGGACACCTGACACTATTCATGAGACAGAATCTTCCTGAGATATTCATGGTGATTCTGTATAAGATACAGGTTTATGACATATACTTTATACATGCTTAGATCTCATTATGACTTGCTGCATTAGATATGATCTTGCGTGACATGGACATGAGATATCGTGAACATGAGACGTGTGATTACATTGAGTGGGAAGAGTTTTACCATACAAAAGGCTGATTATATATATATATATATATATATATATATATATATATATATATAACTTTACTGGAGGTGCCTTAGACTCTGACATAGAGCTTTGGCACATTTATAGGGTGGTGGTGGAGGAATTGGGAGACGACGGTGGAGGTTTTATAGGGTGGTGGTGGCGATCCATTAGGGAGGTAGAGAGGCACGGGGAGCGGGGGAGCTGGCCGGTGGGGAGGTGGAGAGGTGCGGAGGCAAAGCGACGCGGCGGCTGCGGCGGTTACAGGAGCAGCGGAGTCGGGGAAGGGAACGGCCGCGGGGGCGTCGGTGTTTCGACGGTTAGGGATTGCTATAGTAACGAGTAGGGTTGCGGGTTTCGGGTTTCGGGTCGGGTTTAGACCCGACCCGACCCGCTAGGGTTCAGGGTTGGTTTAATTGGGTTAGTCCGGTTTGGGTATTGGTTCATTAAACCGTGTTTATTTTGGGTTTAAAAAAATATTAATTTTTAGTTCTTTAAAAATATTTCTGGGGTCCAATAAATTCCAGGAAAATTATCCTATGTCTAATATTTTATTTTACACCCAAAAATATTATTTTAATAATATTTTAATATTTATTAAAAACATTTAAAATTATTTAATACCAGAATACCTTGATTTCAATTAATTAAAAATTCTAAAATTTTGTTTTTAAAAACCTGAAAAATCTGGGGGTTTATACGGTCGTCTGGGAGGAGATAATATATGATGATATTGAATCTCTAACATCCAACTATACTTGGGTATTGGTCAATCTGCCTGAAGAAAATAAACCTATAAGATGTAAATGGATCTTTAAGAAGAAGACGAGGGCCGATGGAAAAATTGATAAGTTCAAGACTATGATGGTAGTCCAGAGATTTTCTCAAAAGCAGGGGATTGACTAATGTGACATATTTGCCCGAGTGGCAAGGATGTCAACTATCATGATGCCGATTGCTATAGTTTTTATTCATCAGTGGATTATTCATTAGATGGATGTCAAGATAGATCTTCTGAATAAGGTATTGACAAAAGAGATTTACACGCAACAGCCAAAAAAATTTGTCGCATAGGATCTTGAAGACAAAATCTGTAAAACCCCTATTCCTAGAAACCGTATTTATTATTTTTTTTAATTTAATTATAGTAATTAGTGGATAATTAGGAGAATATATTTTTATTAATTTTTATTTTAGGTGTCCGTGCATTTGGAAGATTTATGGGACCATTAGGAATTTTTCTAAATTTATTCCATGTAGGAGACCCCTTGAGCAGTTGCTAGCTTAATGTTATGTATTAGTGTAATTCTAGATTTTTTCTATGAGTATATACGTATATATAAATATATATATATATATATATACATATATATTTTAAAGGAATTTAGAAAAGAAAAGAAAAAATAAGAAAAAAAACTATTAAAGAAAACTATTAAATACTAATACTATTACTATCTATTAATAATACTAATAAACCATTACCTACCAAACCACTTCTTCCTATCAACCCAAACAACTAGCGGCCACATCCGCCAATGCAAAATATGCACCCGTTGCTTGCTTTTACAATTCCCACAAGCCCACTTGACACCCGGCCCCCTTAGCAAATATGCAACGTGCGACCGACTCTCCCCTTCTCTCCCTTATATATATATATATATATATATATATATATATATATATATATTATTATTATTATTTTGACTAAAATCCTAACTCTAGATCATCCAAACTCTCCCCCTTCCCATCTAGACCTAGAGAGCGCCGTCACCGCAGCCGGAGAACCCCGCCAGGCCGTCCAAACCGATCCCGCGACATCGCGCACCCCGTGCACTGCAGATTTTCGCAGTGAGGTACCTGTGTTCCGGAGTTATTTTCAGTCGCCTCGCTCAACCAAACGCTATCCCGTTTTTACCGGTATGCTCACCCCTTAACCCTCTTCCTTATTTGTGTGATAGTAGATCTCGAGCAATGTGTAACCATAGGCGAACACAGCGCCAAAGTTGGCGGAAATAGACCAAATTCTGGGATCGCAAAAAACTGCGGTGATCACCCATGTTTCGGAGTTCGTATCTCCCACCACAGAGATCCGAATTCGATAATTTTTTTTTGTATGCGTAGACCACTTGACCTAGTTTAATTTATGTTAAATAATCCTAGATTATTAACTACTTTAGGTAGAATTAAATTCGTTGGAAAATCCCACGAACACACTTTTCCAGATTTCTAAAAGTTATGAAACAGAGCGCGCCCCGCCAAACGGGACCGCCCCGCCAATAGGGACTGCCCCGCCATGTACCAAGTGTAACAAATGGTGCGCACAGCATAACCGGACACGTGGAAGTTCATAGAAACTGATTCGGACGCGTGTGCGCACCGGAATCAGCCCGTATCCGCGGATACACCCCGTGTCAAAACTTTTGCGAAAGTCGCGCCCATTTTGTGCACGTTCGTCTAATTGAGACGAAACTTGCGCCACTGGACTCGTGGTAACGCGCTGGTCCTGTGACCCAAATTTTACGTAATTTTGAGATAGTTGACCAAGTCGCCAATTGGCGGGCCCTACGGTTGACTTTTTGGACGAAAATGTGTTCGGCTCATCGAAATTCACATTTGGACATACCGTTGGGTTTGTATTGACATCTAGACTTTGTTTGACCTATAATTTATCCCATTTAGAGACTGTTACCCTTGACACATTTTTCGGTGCAAAGTGGGCCACACGTGGACCCCACTTTTACCCAAAATTACCGTTTTGCCCCTGTGTCCAAATTGGACGAAAAGGAAGTACTTTTTAGCTATTTTGCTTATTCTGGGAACGTTGGTGATATTTATTTCAGCATCCGGAGACGTTCATTCTGAGGCCGTAGCTTCTGACTCTTGGAGTTGACATCGGGACATTACATTTTTGCAGCTTTTTTGCCAGGCAAGATACCTTGCCAAATTGTTTACAGTACTTTGCATGCTTATTATATTTCTGTATATTCATTGCATTTCTGTATATTCATTGCATGTGTAGTTTATTTCAGTCATTACTATATATATTAGATATGTTGACACACACTTGACACCTAGTATCATGAGAGGACAATCATTAGGCGTATGGGCTTTTAACCACTCTGGTAAATCGTAGTATATAGTTCGCACTACGGGCGTATGTCGCGCTGGTCGCTATCCCCGAGGTATGTCGATTTCTGTAGAGTCGCGCTGGTCGCTACCCCAGAGGTATGTCGATTTCTGATGTTCTAGACGGGTGTGTGAGTTGTGAGGCTTAGATCGAGTAGCCTACCCTTGCCCATACGTTGAAAAGTTATCCTTATTGCATTCATATATATTATCTTGTACAGTGTCACGACCCACACCCGGTGTAAGGGTACTAGTCGGAAACAACGTCCAGCCTACGCCGCAGAATCGGCGGTAGAATGCTGTCTAGATAGTCTATCTAAAGTAATGAACCACAAATAATGATAGAATACTCAATCACAGAACTAAGATAGAATGAGCACGAATCAGATAAGAATAGAATAGTCATCATACAACTCATGAGTTTAAAATAATACATCAATGAGTCTGAAGAGTAACAGAAATAAGCTGGAGACAAATCCAGTACAAAAGAATACTATCATACTACAAAGCTACACTCCAGGGTCAACTGTCTCAGTTGGGATAAGTCCCTCTTGAGCCAGGGTCTCTGAATCTAAACCCACAACATCCTGGGGTCCATAATAGGTAGGGTACTCCTCAGTGTCATCTGGAAAAATATATCCAGTCAGGAAAGGAGCAGAGTACATCTCTAACAGCAGTTCTAATCCATGATAAAAACTATGTAACAGTAAATAGCTGTGGATAAACAAGATGCACAAAATAGATACAAGAGATATATAGACAATAAGGAAATACTGGAAAGAAATACAATAATGAACAATATGCCAATGAAACAATAATACTAATGTCTAAGTGTGTGAGTACTAGCTTAACATGTGATCGGCTTGGGCAAGATACAATGCGGCCTGGCTAATCATACGTACGGTGCATGATCAACACTATTCGCTTACCAATACTTTATTCAATAGGGATTTGATCACATATCTATACTAATACTCCCCACCCCCAACTGGTATAATAGATCCAACCTCGGTATGCTATGGCACTAGATTCCCCAAGAAGAGAGCACTCCTCCCTAAAATCGGTGTCTGTACATGTACAAGATAACCAATGAAACAATACTTGCACCATATACACCATATACCAAGGAATAACATCTCATGACGAGATCCGGATATACCAATCCGTGTAACCATAGTTTCAAGAGAACATGGATATCTACACTAGATACAGTGAACATAGAGGATATCATAAATGAGAAACTATCAGAGAATGTACTCGCTTGAAGTCCAATAAAAAGTCTCACAGATGTCTGACTCGGTGCCTCGAAGACCTAGATATAGAATACCACATTAATAGAAGGTCCCGGAAAGAGAACAAGTCAAACTAGTCAACTTCTAGGTCAATAAATCAATTCTAAGTTAAAAGTCAACCATGGTCAACTCTAAAGTCAACTAAAGTCAAACATGGTCAAACCAAGGTCAACCTCACAAGAAATCTATATAAATAATATAGAAATAAAATACAACAATTTAGGAATCAAAATTAGATCCCAATTGATACCCACACAAAGCATACTAATAATACAATATTATACACTCTAAATAATGTATATACAAACCAATATTTATACAAATAAAATAATATATTATTATTAGTATTATACCTCACAAAAACACCTATATATACATATATAAATCAAAATGCATATATATATATAAACAATTTAATAACTATATACTTATATATACATACATATAAACTTACAAAATTAAAATACCAAACACATGCACATATGTACATATTTTACATGGCTAGAAGCACACATAAAAATACATTCATTAATATCAAAATAATTACATAATAATTATAAATAATATAATTACACATTTAAACACATAATATATTTTATAAAACATTTATGTATAATTTATGTTATTAACATAAGTATATATATATTTGCATGCAAGAAAGCTACATATATATATTTATACATCACATTAGAACACATAGAAATATATAGATCTATGCTACAATAAATACCATAATAAATACACTAAAATAATATATAATATCTATATATATTTACTAATTATAAATGAAGAATTTAAAGCATAAATAATTAGATCTACACAAAACACACCAAATTTGGAGAGTATCACACCGTATTCCACTAGATTTAGGATACGCATGCGACACGAGTCCAACACACAACCAATTGCACCCCGAAGGACACAAACAAGTCACAAATAATATTTATGAACAAATCAAAGTGTCAAAAGTAGATCTATGTGTCCGTGTCAAAATATGACATGTACAACGCCCCGTGTCGGAGGAAAACCCCCAAAATGACACGTATCACCAAATAGTTGGGATACGAACCACAAGTACCCAATATGGACACGACACAAGCCCCAAACACATAAGCACATGCCCAATTGATCTATAGGATCAATTGACACACACAACAAAATATAAATTCGGAATTCCAACAAAATTGACACAAAAAGTACCATAACTTTCTCCATGGGTCTCCTATGAACACAAAACAAATTCCTATGGGTAGTACATACATATAGGTTGATTTTACATGATTAAATCTCAGATTTAGAAGCTATTTTAATGGAAAAAACTGAATTATACCTATTGGGAGATGGATTCCCAATGAAACCTCCAATTGAGATGAACTTGCTTCCAAATTGTAGATCCTTGCTCCTCTTTGTAGATCCTTGCTTCCTCCTTCTAGATCCTTGCTTCTCAACTTTCTAAAGGTGAATTGGAAAGAATTTAGAATAAATTTGGTGATGAATTTGGTGGGGAATTGGAATGGGAATGGAGGGAATTTGGGAGTGGGAAATTCTAGATCTAGATTTGGAATGAGAATGAGAGGAGAGAGAAATTTTCCCCCCTCTAATATAGGCCGGCCATGCCCCCTTCCCCAAGCAATTATAAAATGTCCAATATACCCCTTGGGACCTCTCATGAAGAAATAATTAAGGAAGGAAGCTTCTAGTCTAATCACTTAATTAATTTAATCCATCTCCTTAACTATGGGCTTTCTAAATGGGCCAAGTCTAACTATTTAATTCATGTTGGTCCATGGGTCCAAACTAAAATAGTTGGGTCTACTAAAATAAGTCCAAAATAATTAAATAACATCCAACAATAATTAAATAATACAACAAAAATTATTTACCATGCACAATATTTATTTAAATAGAAAATTACTAAAATACCCTTTTTCCTAAAATGTGGTAGTGACAAGTCTACCCTCCTTAAAACAATTTCGTCCTCGAAATTTAAAGACGAAAACTACCCCCAAAAAACCACAGAACAGAACTAAAGAATCACAACTAACTAATGAACAAAACATAACAATGAACAGAACATAACTAGAGAATTAACATACCTCAAGGTACAAACAAATATGGATAACGCTCTCGCATGTCATCCTCTCTCTCCCAGGTAGACTCCCCCGGAGAGTGATGCCTCCATGCGACACGCACCAAAGGAATAGTCTGGTTCCTCAGCACCTTCTCTCTTCGATCCAGAATCTTAACTGGCTGCTCTGGATAGCTAAGAGTAGGGCCCACCTCTATCTCTGAGTGATCCAATACATGACTAGGATCTACCACGTATCGTCTCAACTGCGATACATGAAACACGTTGTGCACTCCCTCCAATGCAGGTGGCAAGTCTAGTCTATAAGCAACTGCACCGACCCTCTCTAGAATAGTGAAAGGTCCGATGAATCGCGGACTAAGCTTTCCGCCTCCACCGAAGCGAATCGTGCCTCGTGTCGGAGAAATCCTCAGAAACACCAAACCACCCCCCTAGAACAAAATACCATCTTAAGAACTTAATCTATAACAAACAAGAACAAACACAAACAAAATCTAAACTATACCTCAAACTCCAAAGGTCTTCGATGGCTATCGGCCCAATGCCGCTGTCTGTCCTGCGCCACTCAAAGTCTGTCTCTGATCAACTGAACCTTCTCCGCTGCATCCACAATCATCTCTGGCCCAAGCAAAACTCTCTCTCCAACATCGTCCCAAGACAAAGGAGTACGACACCTCCGATCATATAGAGCTTCAAAAGGTGACATCTCTATACTGGCCTGGTAACTGTTGTTGTAAGCAAACTCTACCAAATAGAGATGGTCCTCCCAAGAACCCCCGAAATCTAGTACACAAGTACGCAACATATCCTCGAGAGTCTGGATAGTCCTCTCTGACTGTCCATCTGTCTGGGGATGATATGCAGTACTGATCTTGAGCTGAGTGCCCAAACTCTCCTGTAAACTCCTCCAGAAATGAGAAGTGAAACGACTATCCCGATCTGAGACTATGCTGACGGGAACTCCATGTATCCTAACGATCTGCCTCACATACATCTCTGCCAGCTTCTCCGTAGATAAACCCACCTTGAAAGATAAAAAGTGGGCCGACTTGGTCAACCTATCAACAATGACCCAAATCGCGTCTTTCCCTCCTGGAGATCGTAGAAGTCCGGACACAAAATCCATAGTAATGTGTTCCCACTTCCACTCTGGAATGGGTAATGGCTGAAGTAAACCTCCTGGCCTCTGCCTCTCGGCTTTCACCTGCTGGCACACTAAGTATCTGGATACAAACTGTGCCACTTCCCTCTTCATGCCATACCACCACATACTCTCTCGCATATCCCGATACATCTTGTTAGCACCTGGATGTATGGAATACTGAGAGCGATGCGCTTCCTGCAACACCTCCTCGCGTATCTCCCCACTAGGCACACACAATCTAACTCCATGCCTCAAAGATCCATCCTCTGCAATAGTGAAATCATCCTCCAATCTTGCTCTCACTTGAGCTCTGATACTCCTCAAAGATACATCATCATACTGTACTGCCTTAATCCTGTCCATCAAATCTGAGTGTATCTGCAATCCCCATATCTGCATAGCACATCCAGGAACAATCACCTCAATGCCCAAGCTCTCCAAGTCCTCCAACAAATATCGATCCTGCGTTAAGAACATAGCTACCGGATACCTGCTCAAAGCATCGGCAACTATATTGGCTTTCCCAGGATGATATTGCAAAGAGATATCAAAATCCTTCATCAGTTCCAACCACCGACGCTGCCTCATGTTCAACTCCTTCTGCGTGAAAATGTACTTCAAGCTTTTGTGGTCTGTGAAGATCTCCACACGCTCTCCGTACAAATAATATTTCCACAACTTCAGAGCGAAGATGACGGCTGCCAACTCCAAATCATGGGTAGGATAGTTCTTTTCATGAGGACGCAATTGCCTGGATGCATAGGCAATCACTTTCCCATGCTGCTGAAGAACACAACCTAAACCCTTTCCCGATGCATCACTATAAATAGTGAAACCTCCAGACCCTGATGGCAACGTCAAAATAGGAGCAGACGTCAACCTCTTCTTCAACTCTTCAAAAGCAACCTGGCAATCCTCCGTCCAAACAAACTCCACATCCTTCCTTGTGAGTCTGGTCATCGGCTCGGCAATCCTCGAAAAATCTTGCACAAACTTCCTGTAATAGCCTGCCAATCCCAAGAAACTCCTGATCTCTGCTACCGAACTCGGAGTCCTCCAAGATTCCACTGCTGAAATCTTCTTCGGATCTACTGAAATACCATCACCAGTCACAACATGCCCCAAGAATTCTACCTTGTCCAAGAAAAACTCACATTTGGACAACTTCCCATAAAGCTTCTCCTTCCTCAGCACATCCAACACAATCCTCAAATGCTCCTCATGCTCCTCCGGTGTCCTCGAGTATATGAGTATGTCGTCGATGAACACCACCACGAACTTGTCAAGGTACTGGTGGAACACCTTGTTCATCAAGTTCATAAATACCGCCGGTGCATTAGTCAAACCAAACGGCATCACCATAAACTCGAACTGACCATACCGAGTTCTAAAAACAGTCTTCGGTATGTCCTCCGGCTTCACCTTCACCTGATGGTAGCCTGATCTCAAATCTATCTTAGAAAATACCTTCGCACCACTCAACTGATCAAACAGATCATCAATCCGTGGCAAAGGATACTTATTCTTGATAGTGAGATTATTCAAAGCCCTGTAATCAATGTACATGCGCACCGATCCATCCTTCTTTGGTACAAACAATACCGGGGCTCCCCATGGTGAAGAACTCGATCTGATAAACCCCTTATCCTGCAATTCGTCCACCTGCTTCTTCAACTCGACCAGCTCGCTGTTGTTTACTCTATAGACATGCTATGAAATTGGTTCTGCACCTGGCACCAAGTCTATAGAAAATTTAACATATCGATCTGGTGGCAATCTTGGAAATTCCTCAGGAAACACATCCAAGAATTCTGCTATCAACGGATGCGGCAACTCCTTGTCTTCCACCATAGCTCCACAAATAATGTCTTCCCCCTGCTCCGCAGCTCCTCTAGCAAACTCGAACTCTGGCTCTCCTGGCGGACCAAACAAAACTCTACCTCCTCTACAGTCTATGCTAGCATGGTGCCTACTCAACCAATCCATCCCAAGTACAATATCGTAGCTCGGAAGTGGCATTACAAGTAGACACGCACTCAACTCCCGGCCTCCCAGAGTAACTCTCCGATCCTTGTAAATATCATTAACCAGGATAATGCCTCCCCCGGTCATGATCTTGCAAGTCCTAAGCAAAGACTCAGCTACCAAACCATGCTTCAGAGCAAAAGAAACAGATACAAAACTATGGGAAGCACCACTATCAAACAAAGCTAAAGCTGGAATGGAATCAAGAAGAATAGAACCTGCGATGACATCTCCGGTGGGTTCCTCCTCTTCGACGGTCATAGCAAACGCTCGTCCCTGCCGAGCACCCTCCTGCTGTTGATGCTGGACAAAATGCTGCTGCTGTGTCGGAAGCGGTCCCCTCGGTTGTGCTGCAGGTGGTCTCGTCTGTGTCCTCGGAGCTGGAGCTGCTCCCTGAACTGCACGACGAGGACACTCCCTTGATTGATGCCCTTCAGTACCACAATACAAACAAACTCCTAACCTCCTCCTGCAAACTTCCCAGATGTGGCCGAGCTTCTTGCAGAAGTTGCATGGAGCTTGCTGTAACTGTCTCTGCTGCTGAGGTGCCTGGTGAAAAGGCGCTCTAGCTGGAGTCTGGTTCTGCTGTGGCTGCTGGAAAGGTCCGGACTAGAAATGAGGACGTTTGGCAGATACAGCACTGCCGTTGGCCCCCAGAAAAGAATTACGGTCTCTCTTGGTCTTCAAACCCAGATCCCACTCAACCTTGCGTGCCTCCGCAAGTATCTCCGAGTATGTCTCATAAAAAGACAGAATGAGAAATCAATATGGCACATGATGTAAGACATCAAGGAAAGGACAGTTTAAGGGATCAAGTATCAATGCCAAAGGAGAATAGTTGAATCAAAAGAATTTTCCTAGATGTGATTGAGTATCTCAGTCTATATCCTATGTCCTATCGCAGGCTCGCAGTAGTACAACTAAGTTGTCGCACTACCACGACATCACATACTTGTGAAGCTAGACCTGCACGGGCCACCACCAAAAACGTGTCACGACCCGCACCCGGTGTAAGGGTACTAGTCGGAAACAACGCCCAGCCTACGCCGCAAAATCGGCGGTAGAACGTTGTCTAGATAGTCTATCTAAAGTAATGAACCACAAATAATGATAGAATACTCAATCACAGAACTAAGATAGAATGAGCACGAATCAGATAAGAATAGAATAGTCATCATACAACTCATGAGTTTAAAATAATACATCAATGAGTCTGAAGAGTAACAGAAATAAGCTGGAGACAAATCCAGTACAAAAGAATACTATCATACTACAAAGCTACACTCCAGGGTCAACTGTCTCAGTTAGGATAAGTCCCTCTTGAGCCAGGGTCTCTGAATCTAAACCCACAACATCCTGGGGTCCATAATAGGTAGGGTACTCCTCAGTGTCATCTGGAAAAATATATCCAGTCAGGAAAGGAGCAGAGTACATCTCTAACAGCAGTTCTAATCCATGATAAAAACTATATAACAGTAAATAGCTGTGGATAAACAAGATGCACAAAATAGATACAAGAGATATATAGACAATAAGGAAAAATTAGAAAGAAATACAATAATGAACAATATGCCAATGAAACAATAATACTAATGTCTAAGTGTGTGAGTACTAGCTTAACATGTGATCGGCTTGGGCAAGATACAATGCGGCCTGGCTAATCATACGTGCGGTGCATGATCAACACTATTCGCTTACCAATACTTTATTCAATAGGGATTTGATCACATATCTATACTAATACTCTCCACCCCCAACTGGTATAATAGATCCAACCACGGTATGCTATGGCACTAGATTCCCCAAGAAGAGAGCGACTCCTCCCGAAAATCGATGTCTGTACATGTACAAGATAACCAATGAAACAATACTTGCACCATATACACCATATACCAAGGAATAACATCTCATGACGAGATCCGGATATACCAATCCGTGTAACCATAGTGTCAAGAGAACAGAGGATATCATAAATAAGAAACTATCAGAGAATGTACTCGCCTGAAGTCCAATAAAAAGTCTCACAGATGTCTGACTCGGTGCCTCGAAGACCTAGATATAGAATACCACATTAATACAAGGTCCCGGAGAGAGAACAAGTCAAACTAGTCAACTTCTAGGTCAATAAATCAATTCTAAGTTAAAAGTCAATCATGGTCAACTCTAAAGTCAACTAAAGTCAAACATGGTCAAACCAAGGTCAACCTCACAAGAAATCTATATAAATAATATAGAAATAAAATACAACAATTTAGGAATCAAAATTAGATCCCAATTGATACCCACACAAAGCATACTAATAATACAATATTATACACTCTAAATAATGTATATACAAACCAATATTTATACAAATAAAATAATATATTATTATTAGTATTATACCTCACAAAAACACCTATATATATACATATATAAATCAAAATGCATATATATATATAAACAATTTAATAACTATATACTTATATATACATACATATAAACTTATAAAATTAAAATACCAAACACATGCACATATGTACGTATTTTACATGGCTAGAAGCACACATAAAAATATATTCATTAATATCCAAATAATTATATAATAATTATAAATAATATAATTACACATTTAAACACATAATATATTTTATAAAACATTTATGTATAATTTATGTTATTAACATAAGTACATATATATTTGCATGCAAGAAAGCTACATATATATATTTATACATCACATTAGAACACATAGAAATATATAGATCTATGCTACAATAAATACCATAATAAATACACTAAAATAATATATAATATCTATATATATTTACTAATTATAAATGAAGAATTTAACTCATAAATAATTAGATCTACACAAAACACACCAAATTTGGAGAGTATCACACCGTATCCCACTAGATCTAGGATACGCATGCGACACGAGTCCAACACACAACCAATTGCACCCCGAAGGACACAAACAAGTCACAAATAATATTTATGAACAAATTAAAGTGTCAAAAGTAGATCTATATATCCGTGTCAAAATACGACATGTACAAAGCCCCGTGTCGGAGAAAAACCCCCAAAATGACACGTATCACCAAATAGTTGGGATACGAAACACAAGTACCCAATATGGACACGACACAAGCCCCAAACACATAAGCACATGCCCAATTGATCTATAGGATCAATTGACACACACAACAAAATATAAATTCGGAATTCCAACAAAATTGACACAAAAAGTACCATAACTTTCTCCATGGGTCTCCTATAAACACAAAATAAATTCCTATGGGTAGTACATACATATAGGTTGATTTTACATGATTAAATCTCAGATTTAGAAGCTATTTTAATGGGAAAAACTGAATTATACCTATTGGGAGATGGATTCCCAATGAAACCTCCAATTGAGATGAACTTGCTTCCAAATTGTAGATCCTTGCTCCTCTTTGTAGATCCTTGCTTCCTCCTTCTAGATCCTTGCTTCTCAACTTTCTAAAGGTGAATTGGAAAGAATTTAGAATGAATTTGGTGATGAATTTGGTGGGGAATTGGAATGGGAATGGAGGGAATTTGGGAGTGGGAAATTCTAGATCTAGATTTGGAATAAGAATAAGAGGAGAGAGAAATTTCCCCCCCTCTAATATAGGCCGGCCATGCCCCCTTCCCCAAGCAATTATAAAATGTCCAATGTACCCCTTGGGGCCTCTCATGAAGAAATAATTAAGGAAAGAAAAACACAAGTACCCAATATGGACACGACACAAGCCCCAAACACATAAGCACATGCCCAATTGATCTATAGGATCAATTGACACACACAACAAAATATAAATTCGGAATTCCAACAAAATTGACACAAAAAGTACCATAACTTTCTCCATGGGTCTCCTATGAACACAAAATAAATTCCTATGGGTAGTACATACATATAGGTTGATTTTACATGATTAAATCTCAGATTTAGAAGCTATTTTAATGGGAAAAACTGAATTATACCTATTGGGAGATGGATTCCCAATGAAACCTCCAATTGAGATGAACTTGCTTCCAAATTGTAGATCCTTGCTCCTCTTTGTAGATCCTTGCTTCCTCCTTCTAGATCCTTGCTTCTCAACTTTCTAAAGGTGAATTGGAAAGAATTTAGAATGAATTTGGTGATGAATTTGGTGGGGAATTGGAATGGGAATGGAGGGAATTTGGGAGTGGGAAATTCTAGATCTAGATTTGGAATAAGAATGAGAGGAGAGAGAAATTTCCCCCCCTCTAATATAGGCCGGCCATGCCCCCTTCCCCAAGCAATTATAAAATGTTCAATGTACCCCTTGGGGCCTCTCATGAAGAAATAATTAAGGAAGGAAGCTTCTAGTCTAATCACTTAATTAATTTAATCCATCTCCTTAACTATGGGCTTTCTAAATGGGCCAAGTCTAACTATTTAATTCATGTTGGTCTATGGGTCCAAACTAAAATAGTTGGGTCTACTAAAATATGTCCAAAATAATTAAATAACATCCAACAATAATTAAATAATACAACAAAAATTATTTACCATGCACAATATTTATTTAAATAGGAAATTACTAAAATACCCTTTTTCCTAAAATATGGTAGTGACATACAGCGTACTTATTTATTTTCAAACATTATGCATGTTCACTGTATTCAAATTGGCTTGCTTCTATGTATCTTGTTATGTCCCTCTGAGGACCTGGTCCCTTGCCAGGTATAGGCGACCAGGAGTATCCGCAGGAGTACGGGCCTGGACCTGACGCATTCCTTTCTGCCGAGGAGGTCTTACCTTCTGAGCATCTTTGATTACATCTAGCGATGGATTCTTTTTAGCTGATACACTTCTGTCTTCATATTATTCTATATTGGAGATTTTATACTCCTCTCTCATTTAAGTTTTGGATATAGTCTTTGGTAGTAGATTTGTCTCCACCCGACTATTATTTTGGATATTTCAGACTCCTTATTCTAGTTTAGTATTTCTTTTCTATGACTTGTTGTGTGGATGAGATTAGCATATCTGTGACTTGTGATATTATATATACCACATATGAGTTTATATTCATTCTACAGCGTACGTGTATATAATGGTATCCATATATTGGAGTTGCCATATACATACGGCTGGCATGCTTAAGTGTTCCTAGTCCCACGTATTTTGTGACTGGGGTGTGACATATTTTTGTGGTGGCCTATGTAGGCCGAGTTAGCCATTTTGGTTACGTAACTGTACCGAGCGAGCCTGCACCTAGGAATAGAATTTTAGATCTCATCCACATTTGACTATAACCTATCTTCCTTCCAACATGTCCTACTTAAGTGCTTGCATCCTGCTTGATTCATGTACTCTTCTTAATCCTTCGTCCATCTCTTGCAGAGAGATGAATTTGCATAACGGGTATGCCGCCACCGGGGACCACACGTCTCCAGGGGATGACGACCAATCACCAGGAGTGACCTCATCGACACCTTTTGTTCCCGGACCGGATGGACTGACTAGCAATCCAATTCTATCAACCCCTTCTACGATACCTAATGAGACTTTTCCAGCTCTACTAGCACCGCAGGATGGCCAGACACAGCTGTTCGAATTCTTTCAGATGATAATAAAGGAACAGAGGCAGCAAGCAGTAGAGCAGAGGCTAGAATTTCTGGCAGCACTTGAGAGAATGGCTGCACTAGCCCCTGCACCAACCCATGCACTAGTTTCAGTACCACAAACTCGGGTTGGTTCAGTCAAGGACTTTGTGCAGATGGCCCCTAAACCGTATAAGGGCGATGAGAGTCCAGAGAAGACCACGAACTGGATTGCCAATACCAAGAAGTTGTTAGAGGCATCATAATTACCTTCTGACCTATGGATGATAGGAGTAAGGACTCAGTTAGAAGGCAATGCGCATCACTGGTGGAAATCAATGGAGCGCCAGTTGGGTACGCGTCAGACTTAGGAACAATTCTTGGAGTGCTTTGAGAGGAAGTACTTCTCGGATACTATAAGGGATGCTTTATACGATCAGTTCCTCCATCTAGCGCAAGGGGACAAGACAGTTGATGAGAATGACGCAGAGTTTAGCCGTCTCAGTAAGTATGGCACAGTCCTAATACCTAATGACTTGGAGAAGGCTAAGAGTTTTCACCGCGGGCTGACTCAGGAGCTCCAGCACTATACTAGCTCACAGTCCCGGATCTCTTATGCCGAGTTATTGATAGAGGCCAGGATTCAGAAGACCATCAGCAAGGGAAACAGAATTCAACATAGAATTTATCAAGGATCAGTAAGGACACAGCAAGGAGGACCCATTAGACACCCTTTGATACGCTAGCAACCAGATAGTGTCACACCATATCCAACCAAGGAGCTCCGTACTTGTCACTATTGTGGTAGGATATGTCATATTCTAAGAGACTATCATCGTCGATTAGGGCTGTGCATGATATGTAGATCAAGTCACCATCAAGCCCGAGAATGTCCTAAACAGAACCAGGGACCTATGGCATTAGAATCAGGAATACCGTATACACCCTCAAGTATAGGAGACCAAAGGGACACACCACTGCTTCTACAGTCTGCATAAATGGAGGAGACTAGACCCCAGTTGAACAACCAAGGATAAGGCCAAGCACTCATTATGACAAATATGGGAGAGCAGACACAGGAAGCCGTAGAAACAGGTATGACCTTTTAGTTATAATTTTCTTTGCCTACTCATAACCCCAGTGTGACACAAGATCTTAGATGTACAAATAGATGTAGAATTATATATATGGTAGTTTAGCAGTTATGAGGATGTATGTATATTCTACCCTGATGGCATACACGCGATGCTAATGGATGTCATGAGTAGCAGTAGTAGTATTCTTTCCCTATCCTTATCTTACCCTCTTGGGTGACTCATCTCCTCCTTTTATATTCATTTCTTATCTCGTGCTTAACTCTTTCTATCATAGTTGTATCTTTCGTGCCATTATGAATTGTTTGATTCATATCAACCTCACCCCTATTTTGTTACTTAAAACATAAATGTGTTAGTAATGCTTGATAACTAAGGATGAGTTCTTAATATGTATATGCAGTATAGCAATATTTGTATTCTTTATTAGTTTAACCCTTAAGTAGCACCATGTAGCCTAATAAAAATTTGTTAGATCATTGGAAATAGATCATACCCCTAATAAGTTAGTCAAGACCTTAAGTGTTTCCAAAAAAAAAACTTAGACTATGCCTAGGAAAGAGTTGAAGGCACTTGTTACGAACTGATTACTATGACGAATCGCTGGCGAGGTAGCGATATTTGCAGCCAGACAATTTTGGTAGAGTAGTCGAATTACTTGCAGCCATACTGGCCAGGTGGCGTGGCAGTATTAGACTATGATACTTGACGGTTATGGGAAAAAGTCATAGTTATGAGATTCTAGACAAGTATCCCAAGATTCTTGACCCAATAAATGTATTTGTCTTACAATCTAGGCAATAGCTTCAAAGAAGGTGACCACTAGTAGAATTCTTGTAAGTTGGGTAGTGTAGACGAGTTAGAGGATGATAGAATAGTGTATGGACAATAGATGAGGAAGTGTTAGAATGGCAGACCATGAGTTTTAGGAGTCCTGCTAGATACCAATGTAGTGTAATAGCCATAGCTATCATTATGAATATGGGTTAGTGTCAATTTCGAGGATAAAATTTTTATAAGTTTGGTAGAATGTAAAACCCCTATTCCTAGAAACCGTATTTATTATTATTTTTATTAATTTAATTATAGTAATTAGTGGCTAATTAGAAGAAATAGATTTTTATTAATTTTTATTTTAGGTGTCCGTGCATTTGGAAGATTTATGGGACCATTAGGAATTTTTTCGAATTTATTCCATGTAGGAGACCTCTTGAGCAGTTGCTAGCTTAATATTATGTATTAGTGTAATTCTAGATTTTTTCTATGAGTATATACATATATATAAATATATATATATATACATATATATTTTAAAGGAATTTTGAAAAGAAAAGAAAAAAAAAAAATATTAAAGAAAACTATTAAATACTAATACTATTACTATCTATTAATAATACTAATAAACTATTACCTACCAAACCACTTCTTCCTATCAACCCAAACAACTAGCAGCCACATCCGCCCATGCAAAATATGCAGCCGCTGCCTGCTTTCGCAATTCCCACAAGCCCACTTGACACCCGGCCCCCTTAGCAAATATGCAACGTGCGACCGACTCCTCCCTTCTCTCCCTTATATATATATATTATTATTATTATTATTTCGACTAAAACCCTAACTCTTGATCATCCAAACTCTACCCCTTCCCATCTAGACCTAGAAAGCGCCGTCACCGCAGCCGGAGAACCCCGCCAGGCCGTCCAAACCGATCCCACGACATCGCGCACCCCGCGTACTGCAGATTTTTGCAGCGAGGTACCTGTGTTCCGGATTTATTTTCCGTCGCCTCGCTCAACCAAACGTCACCCCGTCTTCACCGGTATGCTCACCCCTTAACCCTCTTCCTTATCTGTGTGATAGTAGACCTCGAATAATGCGTAACCATAGGCGAAAATAGCGTCAAAGTTGGCAAAAATAGACCAAATTCTGGGATCGCAAAAAACTGCGGTGATCACCCATGTTTCGGAGTTCGTATCTCCCACCACAGAGATCCAAATTCGATGATTTTTCGGTATGCGTAGACCACTTGACCTAGTTTAATTTCTGTTAAATAACCCTAGATTATTAACTGCTATAGGTAGAATTAAATTCGTTGGAAAATTCTGCGAACACACTTTTCCAAATTTCCAAAAGTTGTGAAACGGAGCGCGCCCCGGCAAACGGGACCTCTCCACCGTGTACCAAGTGTACCAAACGGTGCACGCAGCATAACCGGACATGTGAGAGTTCGCAAAAACTGATTCGGACGCGTGTGCGCGCCAAAATTAGCCCGTATCTGCGGATACACTCCTTGTCACAACTTTTGCGAAAGTCGCGCACATTTTGTGCACGTTTGTCAGATGGTGACAAAACTTACGACACTGGACTCGTGGTAACGCGCTGGTCATGTGACCCAATTTTCATGCAATTCTGAGACAGTTGACAAAGTCGCCAATTTGCGGGCCCAACGGTTGACTTTTTGGACAAAATTATGTTCGGCTCATCGGAATCCACATTTGGACATACCGTTGGGTTCGTATTGACATCTAGAGTTTGTTTGACCTATAATTTATCCCATTTAGAGACTGTTATCCTTGGCATATTTTTCGGTGCAAAGTGGGCCACAAATGGACCCCAATTTTACTCAAAATTACCGTTTTGCCCCTGTGTCCAAATTGGACGAAAGGGAAGTGCTTTTTAGCTATTTTGCTTATTCTGGGAATGTTGGTGATGTTTATTTCAGCATCCGGAGACGTTCATTCTGAGGCCGTAGCTTCTGACTCTTGGAGTTGACATCGGGACATTACATTTTTACAGCTTTTTTGCCAGGCAAGATACCTTGCCAAATTATTTACAGTACTTTGCATGCTTATTATATTTCTGTATATTCATTGCATTTCTGTATATTCATTGCATGTGTAGTTTCTTTCAGTCATTACTATATATATTAGATATGTTGACACACACTTGACACCTAGTATCATGAGAGGACAATCATTAGGCGTATGGACTTTTAACCACTCTGGTAAACCATAGTATATAATTCGTACTACGGGCGTGTGTCACGCTGGTCGCTACCCTCGAGGTATGTCGATTTCTGTAGAGTCGCGCTGGCCGCTACCACAGAGGTATGTCGATTTCTGATATTCTAGACGGGTGTGTGAGTTGTGAGGCTTAGATCGAGTAGCCTACCCTTGCCCATACGTCAAAAAGTTGTTCTCATTGCATTCATATAGATTATCTTGTACAGCGTACTTATTTATTTTCAAATATTATGCATGTTCGCTGTATTCAAATTGGCTTGCTTCTATGTATCTTGTTATGTCCCTCTGAGGACCTGGTCCCTTGCCAGGTATAGACGACCAGGAGTATCCGCAGGATTACGGGCCTGGACCTAACGCATTCCTTTCTGTCGAAGAGGTCTTACCTTCTGAGCATCTTTGATTACATCTAGCGATGGATTCTTTTTAGCTGATACACTTCTGTCTTCATATTATTCTATATTGGAGATTTTATACTCCTCTCTCATTTTAGTTTTGGATATAGTCTTTGGTAGTGGATTTGTCTCCACCCGACTATTATTTCGGATATTTCAGACTCCTTATTCTAGTTTAGTATATCTTTTCTATGACTTGTTGTGTGGATAAGATTAGCATATATGTGACTTGTGACATTATATATACCACATGTGAGTTTATATTCATTCTACAGCGTACGTGTGTATAATGGTATCCATATATTGGAGTTACCATATACATACGGCTGGTATGCTTACGTGTTCCTAGTCCCACGTATTTTGTGACTGGGGCGTGATAAAATCTGTAGATTGGTAAAATCTCTGTACGGCCTGAAACTATATCCCAAGTTATGGCATAAGAAGTTTGGCAAAGTCATCAGACCAAATGGCTACAAGATCAGCGAGACTGATATGTGTATTTATACAAAGTTCGCTGATGATAGAGGGAATTATCGTTTGTCTCTATGTGGACGACATACTAATCATGTACACAAATATAGAATGTGTTACTATAACAAAGATATTCCTCTCGTCCAAATTCAGTATAAAGGACATGAAAGATGCGGATGCCATCTTGGGGATTAAGATAATCTGAACGGAAGTTGAGCTTTCTCTGTCACAAGATCACTGCGTGGAAAAGATGCTCACACGCTATGGATATCAGGATCTTTCAGGGATCGATACTCCTTACAGGTGTGACCAAAAGCTGAAGCCAATTCCAGGAGAGAGCGTCAGACATCCAAAGTACTCTAGTGTCATCAGAAGCTTAATATATGCAACAAGTGCTACCATATCTAACATAGCTTTGTCATGGGGATGCTGAATTGGTTCACGAGTAATCCAATTATTGAGCATTGGAAAGTTGTGAAAAGAATCATGAGATATCTCAAGAGGGCTCATAGGGTTGCTCTGTACTACAACGGGTTCCCGGCAGTAGTGGAAGGCTTCAGTGATGCCAGCTGGTACTCAAAATAAGAGAGCAAAAAGGTCTACTAGAAGATGCTTCTTCTCTAGGGTGGAACTTATATATCGTGGAAGTAGAAGAAGCAGATCCATGGGTGGTGTTGCTATATCGTGAAAGTCGAAGAAGCAGCTCTTACTCTCTCACTCATCTATAGAGTCTGAGTTCCATGCACTATCAACTATAGCAGATAAAGCAGACTGGCTTCGGAAGCTCATGAATGATCTTCCCGTAGTTGGTGCACAGATCCCGGTGATACCGGTATATTACGACAACCAGGCGGCTGCAGCAGTGTCATCGAATGATCTCTTCAATGGTAAAAAGATGACTGTACGACTATGACACAAGACACTAAATAAGAATAATTAGCATGAAATTATTGTAGTGGTTGATATTCGAAGCCAGAAGAATCTGGTATATTCATTCACAAAAGGCCTCAAGCGTCAGCTGGTCGAGGATACAGCAAGACAAATGGGCTTGAAGGACTCTAATATTATGTTTCTACAATCCTACCATAAAGGTTTATGATACTAGCTCAAAGATAAATCTATTAGGCATCTAGCTTTTGGTTAAAGGGAAGACCATTGACTGAGAAAATATCAGGTACAGTGGGTAGTTCTTTGAGACATTGAGGGAATACGGTCGCAGAACCACTCTGGTCTACTAATTATTCATTGTCTAGAACAAGTCTTGTAGGAGGATGGCTTTTGTCATGCCCCGATCTCCCGCAGGCTAATTGGCCGTCCCCGGTGGGTACGAATCACCGTGCCAGCGATCCCGCGGGACAATCGCTTTGGCCCATCCGGGCGTGATGCCGCACGAGCATGAGTCGCACCCGTGCAAGGCCGTGGTTCATTGGCTGGCGGTAAGAGGTCTAAGCCACAGGATCACACATATTGTCTTAGTGCAGCAGAATTATAAACGTATAGGCGATTGGTAACAAGTTCACTGAGTCGATAATAGCGGAAGCATTGAATAACACAAGTAGAAGTAAAGCAAACTCTTTATTGATATTGTACAAATATTACAAGCGGCGAATAGCCGAGCTTACAAGTCGCTCAAGCCTCTCTCTCTGAAACAATAAAAGCGTGCCAAGTGGCTACATTGTGGAATGATAGTACAGACGATGTTCATGCGATGTTCCAATATTATGTCTTGTATATGTGTTTCAGTTCCGGACGCAACGCTCCAAGGCTCCAGAGTAAACTCCACGCCTTAGCACGCACGAAGGAGGCATCCGCACCGAACAAGGTTCTTCCGCACCCTGCAAATAATTTGGTGGGTTATCAGTACATTGAATGCACTGGTGGGGAGGCTACTCGCCCGCTCGATAAATCCAAACACGTAATATAGGTTCTGTGCACCAACTATTATGTTGTCTTTCTAGTTGTACCTTAGGATCAGTTTCATGGCATAGTTGAATAGCCTATCTCGTGTGGCAGTGCACCGTACGAAATAGGAGAAAACACAGTGAGACTTACCAATTCTCCTTCCATGTCCAAGTATAAACCAAGTTAATTCAAACACAAGCATTTATAAACATTCAGGGGCCATAATATACAAAGCATATGCAACATAAATGTGCTACGAGCGGGTTCTGAATCAGATGCACGAGTTCTTCCTTTCAACTATAGAACACATGTATGCTTGTTACTCAGATTCAGGAATGATTCCCAGATTCATTGATCATATATCAGGATACTTGGATTCAGATTCATAGATGCAATACAATGACTCGCACACGGATAGCCGCTAAGCAAGTATGATCATGTATGCATAAGAGTCGTTGGCGTAGCCGTTTATAGACATAGTCGCAATAAGATGGTGGTCTCGATGCTCCGGTAACCCGACCGAACTTATCCGTGCTAGGAACAAGCTAACGAGACTACCGGATCATCCCCCTAGGCCGGATCAGTCCCGGTGCCCCGAACCGAGGAGATCAAACTTGTGCATAAGCGTCCACGACTGGATGAATGAGTTCTTATTGTTCTTTCATATTCTGAGTTAACAATAATGGTTGTAGGTGCAGGTCATGAACCACGCTACAAGCCATCCCAGGTCGTTCCTGACTCAGTGGTTCATTTGTTATGAATTTCACACAAGTTGATATGATAATCCATGATTCATTATTCAGATGCAACTTGACAAGATACGTTCCCCTGGTTCGGGGATTGCCTTGGTGACCTAACGGTCCGGGATACTTTTAGTGTTTATACTTTCACGGAACGACTATTAGATAGTCTTCCGGTGGTTTGGATGAAAACAAGACAAGATAGCATTCGCTAGATATTGGCATGCAATTATAAGACAAGCTCTGAATTGAGGCAATACATAAGCAGGCAAGCATGCATTTGTATAACATAAGCATTCACATTAGCTTGGGCCCGAAGGTAAGCCGAGTAGTAAAACCGTAAGGAGACTTTTCGAACGATATGAGCTAGAGTCGTACAGTGTAAACAAGTGAACAGTGCACTAAGAAGAGCATGTACATAATGATCTATCGAGGCATAGCAGTGCACAACGAAGTATGTAATGTTCGTATCATTCTATCGAGGCATAGCAGGGTCCAGTTGCTCAAGGCAAAGGTAGCATGCGAAGGTCTGAATATAAGCAACATTTCATTTCCATGTTCTAACACAATCAGTACAAGTTGGGATTATTCCCTTAGCTAGGTGCGTTGGATTCTTATTAGCATGCAGGAGGTGATTCACCTAGTAACTAGCATGTATTATTTCATATTTTAGGTGTGCTGGCTAAGCAAAGACAAGTTCACCGTAGCCACCCACCTTAGCGATGATTTGCCACGGTTGAGCGATACTCTGAGCGAGCCTCAGAAAGCCTAAGCCGAACTCCTGTAGGGACCAAGTCTAGATATCCTTTGTCTCAAACGAGAATTCTCGCCTGAACAAAGCAGGTTGGGATATTGCACTTTTGTCGTTTGAATCGACAGTCCGCTTAAGCAGAACAGGGTGTTACATCATACACCACTCAGAAAAAGTCTCGTCCTCGAGACTTACAGAGGGCAAGCCTTACTATCGCATTATGGAATCTATCCCAAGCGTAGCAATCGGTACCACTCAATCCGTTTGAACATAATCTCTTACTTGATCCTTACGCCGTGTCGTGTGTATGCCGAGTCAGTCTCATTTGCGCCTTAGCGCAGGGCATGTTGCTTAACGCGGAGTACATTTCAATCGATCTTGTTTAAGGATCTAGGGCTGAGGAAAACTTAGACAAGTTTTTATACTTATTCAAGAGGATATTCACTTACACTAGCATCGATATCAGCATATCGCGAGTTTGGATCGTGCACATATTCGAAGCGCTTCAAGCATATGCATGTCAACCAACTCAATGATAGCGAAGTCTTAGCACTCGAGTTTCATATCTCATTTAGTCTTGGATCGTGCACACGTTCAAGACGTCCCTCAAACATATGCATTCAACCAAACTTAGATATCGTGAAATCGGACAAGCTACTTACGAAAATCTCAAGGGTTCTCGTCTTACTGAATCACGAGGACACATTCGACAGGGTCAATCCAATTCCATATCATTTCCTTTCTAACTCAATCTCAAGCATTTTGCACTACCGTTTAGCATGATCTATTCGGTTTACCGACTAGCATTCATTCGTTCTGGTCAAACTTAGCACACGTTAGGGTTCCCAAGTCTAACCCTAAGTTTTTGTCGCCCCAGTCTATAGCTTATTCAAGCAATATAGTAAAGTCGGTACACAGGTTCATTCACTCGGCACAGGGTCGTCTGCCCAATTGCTAGGTCATCTCACAAAGTCATAGGTACAGGTTCAAGCACGCGATTCATCGTGCAAATTCGTCGTACGATGCTCGCCCCAATTTCTAGTGTCAAACCATTATTCATTTGCACGGGGTATTCTACCCAAACTCGTTTTACTCAGATTTCTAAACATCGAGCACATATTTTTATACTCTCAATATTTGTATAGGGGACGAGTCCGTTCAGCAAAATTCGTAATATTCATGATGCAGGACAAGCATAGTAATTTGCATAGTCTATCCCTCCAAACATGTTTTGATAGGATCCCTATCCATTTCAAGTTTAAATCACCAAGCCAAGATTCAATTCTAAACCTTTAGTTTAACTCTAATTTGTCCATCCTGATTCATGTATCCGTTCACGTAACCATCAAGCATGATTTATTTCTGGTTCAAGGATAACTTATCCACAAAATATTTCCCAATCATTTACATTCCAATTTTGTCTTATCGTGTCGAACCAAAAGTCAAGATGATCCGTAAGTTGTCACACCGCGGTCTCTCGCAAGTTCGATCACCCTCGTCGGACGTGAGATCCTCACGCCAACGCTCCCGCTTGGATAATCGTCCTCATCCGGGCGTGACGCATGTGCGCGCATAGAGTTACGCTCGCACAGGACACGAACGTTTGAACAATATAGTTTTCTTCAACACGATCGAGACACCTTATAATTTCTCTTTTGCTTCATCCAAGTTTTGTACCTGTTCATGCAGTTATTATAATTCGCCTAGAAAAATCATCCAACTTTACTGTTACCGTTCGGTAAATCTATAGTCTACCTCTTTTATTCCTCGAGAAACTAGTTTCAGATATTTAAGCCCAAGTCTATTCCATTTTTGATACATTCTATACGCCGAGTTCGTTGGAATAATCACCGAACATGTCCCCGTGAGTTCGATTATCCCCGCCATACGTGAAATCACCATGCCGGCGCTCCCACAGGATAACCGTTCTCATTGTGACTGGTTTCGAGAGTTATCGTTTTGTACCAGATTTCAAGACCGTTCTTTCAGAATTTAAGCCAAATCCATTATCGTTCATCTCTTTCATCGAAACACAATATTTCTCTTCGGGCTAATTTATTCGAGCAATATTGTATTCAAGTTCAATCTATTTGTTTCAAGCCAAAATCGCTCGTACAATTTTCAAGTTCCAGCAAGTTTTCTTAACGAGATATCAATTTCCATTTCCGTGAATCTCAATTCGATATAAGCCTAATCATTTATTCAAGATATTATAAAATTGTTCAGTCCGATTATCGTATGAGACTAATGGATCTATTTGGATATTTGTAAATGATCCATACACCACTCGAAATTGAGTCATCCCATTAAATCCATGTTCGATAGTCATCGAAGCAAGTTATATTCGATTTGTATCTTCCAATACAAAAATATCGTTTGGGCTATTTCCCAAAATCCAAGCATGATTCTCTATATTTGCCTAAGCGATAAATCTGAGAATGTTTCTATCGATTGGCATTCTAAGTCTGACTTATCTTATTCCTGAACGATAGCCCAATTCGTTGTAACTTAGCTTGCACCAAAGGGTCTTGGCACATGATACTCTACACAACTCAGCCAAAAGGTTGTTTTTTGATAATAAACGGAAGAAATAAAACAAGGTTTATACAAAACCCTTTCTTAGGTTTACAAACAAGAAGTACTATTAATCCTATACGAGGATGTTAAGTACAAATTTTAGTCTGGGTAAATATTGCTATAGGAGTCTGATCTGAAGTCGATCACTTTGTCCCTTGGACCACACGATGATGAAGAAGTGCTGTAGAAGAAAGAAATGCTTCAAAGATTACAAAAGGGAGTGGATGCTCGATGCCAAAATTGTCGATCGCTACTCTCTGTCTGAGCTCTTCTCTCTCTGTTCTTCGATTTCTTTGACCTTTCTTCGACCTTCCACTTTGGAATTTCTGACCTCTCTTAATCTCTGCCCTTGGAATTTATGACCCTCGACCTTTGTCAATAGAGGTCTCTATTTATAGGGTTTTTAGTGACAGTAACCATCCAGTCGGCATAAAAACCGGAAAGTGGAGAGTATGGGACTTTTTATGCGACGGTTATAATAACTGCCACCCACGTATAGATGATCCTCTGAATAAGCATGTGACGCGTGTCCCATCATGAGATAATGCGTATAACTGCTGCGAAGATCACGGCATATGAGCCACGTAGGTAACTGCCCCTTGCGTAGAAAAGGTTGGCGTAGAAGCCAATAACTGTCACCATGGCGTAAAAGTCAAATAGTTGTCAGGTTGGCGTAGAAGCCAAATGGTTGTCGAATTGGCGTAGAAGCCAAGTAGGCGTAGAAGCCTTGTAGGTGTAGAAGCCTGATGCTGCATGGATAGGTAGCTAGCGTAAAAGATAGCCGATCCTTCTTCTTTGATTGAGGTCTTGAGCGTATTCTAGACAAAAAATAGTTTTATCACACGCCAATGCAAATATAGCCTGAGTTGGCGTATTTCAAGGAGATAGCGTACAACGTGCTCCTATAGCTGAAAATAGCCTGATGGCGTAATACGCAGAGATGATGATGTGGACGTTTTAGCCATAATTATGGCTCGCCCAGTCTTTTGAAAATAGAACCAAATCTCGTGCATTTAATGTAGAGATCTGCCACCATTCTGAGCATTAAATGCAGAGACGTGCCTCGAGCTCTGTACGAAGAGCAGCTTTTGACGTGTCAGTTTGTTTTGTCTTCTGCGGAGCATAAAAGCTCACATCTGTCTGTATAAAACTAGGCAGCGTATTCCCTTGTATGAGTTAAAGCATATTTGTATCAGGGAAACGTCACTAAACGACAGTTTGGGTCTCTGTGTCGAACCATCATTACATCCGTCGTCTGGATAGCTGTGCAGTACTCCTTGTCAGGAGTCAGGTTCACTGCATAATTTGACAGGTTTATTCGAGGAATACGAAGCGTTCCTCGTATTCTTCTATGCTGCATTGAAAGCAGATAAGTTTTATGCCATAAAGGCGAGATAGCAACCTTTTTACGCTGAAACAGTCTGAAAATACTGCATTATGCGGTTTGCTCTGGAGCTATATTTTACGCTGTACTAGCGATGAAGCCCTGTTGTACGCCGATGGCTCTGAAGATATGTTTTACACCACGCAGCTCTGAGATACTGCGTATAGATCTGTAGCATATTTTTCATGCTTCTACAAGACCCCCTTCAAAGTTTTTAAATTCCTCGTAATTTGAAACACTTTGAATGAAGCATGAAACGGTCAAGTCTGACTCGTTCTTCGAGGCTAATTTCTTGGCAGATTTTTGGGGATTTATTGGGATTGGTGTGTTCTTTTTTGCCTATAAAAAGGCTGATAAGTTAACCTGTTCTTCCCACATTTCCCTCACCACACATAGATGATTGTCGAAGTTCGTCGGGTCGACTTAAGGAAGAAGAAGATAATGTTCTTCCAGCATGTAAGGAGCCAAAAAAGAAGGCGTCTTCGAGCAAATGTCCTCTGTAACGATAGATCATGGAAGGATATCATAGCTTCCTTTGCTCGGGATAATCAGCAACTTCATATGACGATTCGTCCAGGAGAGAGGAAGGGTCACATTTGACCACACAGCTTGCAAGCTGTATTTTTTCCTATCGTTCGTGGACGAGGACAGACAAACTAGCCATGTCTTCCAGTATTGAGTTGGGTCTGACACCTCAACTCAATCTGTCATGGCGTATGGAGGATGGGCTCTTTATACAGGCCCAGTTCTGTATCCTCCCGCCATTAATCATTTTCTTGTTCATCGACTATGGAAGTCGATGAACTGCTGTAGAAGACGAATAAAGATCTCCACCAATGAGAGAACCTGGCAGAACAGACTCTAGGTGTGATCCTAAATGAAAATAAGAAATCCTTTGTAGACTGGATTTCTCTCATATGTAATCATGATTAATAAAATCGTCTTCTTTTACGCATCTGATGATTTTGCCATATTCTTTACTGTGATAAAGTCTGAATATATGTGTAGCTTCGCCATATCTGAATAACTTTACGCCGATTCTGATAAAGAGTATTTGGTCCCATCCTGTCTTCTACGCGTAACTGAGGACGCGTAGAAAACTGCTTTAGCATTTAAGTCGAATATCCGAACTGTCATGCTATTTTGAACGAGGAATTGTGTAAAGTTCTGAACTATTACTTCTATGATAAGAAGAATTCTTGTTCAGACCATCATCTTCAAGAATGATTTCTCAAAAATCCCTTGAACTAAGGCAAGAAATGGCTGTCAAAACTGAGTCGCCATTTTGAACTGTGGAGAAAATATTCAGCCTGGATTTTGGATGAACTTCCAATCGACCCAAGAAGAAGAGTCATTTTCCATGCTAAACTCTGTATACTTTGGATACTTGGGATATTTTGAGGCCAAGGAGGAGTATCTCCTTTGTGAACCCTTGCAATTGGCCGTCTTGAGATTTGTTCAGATATACGCATACTCTGGCCTGCGTATTTTAAGATATACGAAAAGTCATAGATCCGTAGTATAGATGAGCATAAAATCATTAGTTTGTAGCCTCTCGAGCATAAAAGCTGCTGAGCATAAGAGTATCCGGGCGTAGAACTGTAGAGTTATAGCCTCTGAGCGTAAAAAGCTTCTGAACGTAAAGTTGTAGATTTGTCGTCTCTGAGCGTAAAAAGCTTCTGAGCGTGAAATCATAGATTTGTAGCATCTGAGCGTGAAGTCGTAGGTTTGTAGCCTCTCGAGCGTAAAAGCATCCGGGCGTAAAACCGTAGACTTATAGCCTCTGAGCGTAAAACCGTAGATTTGTAGCTTCCCGAGCGTAAAAAGCTCCTTGGCATAAAATTACGAATCTGCTCTGCACGAAAACTTTTTGAATTCGCTGACTGTCCGTCTTCCCTGAGTAATAGGCTGACGTAGTCCCTAATCATAACCAAATATTAAATATCGAATTTGGTTAGGGATTCGAGGAGTTTATCTGAACTCTATAAATACCCCAAGGCTTCCAGAGAGAAGACTCTTCTCCTGTCTTTTGCAAAAGAAAACCTTCGTCTCTTTGAGTATCCTCCTTCATTTCTTCTCTGAGCATTCTGAGCTTTTAGCAATGGCACCAAAACCAATCTCCTCCTCTAAGGGAAAGAAGGCTGCCTCTTCTTCTTGCTCCTCTGCCCAAGCAAGAGCGACTCCTATCGGGCAGGGCGAACTCCGCTCTGAACGAAGTGTTCCCCCGATGAGCTGTGCACCGGGCGTTGTAGGCAAAACTTTTGAGATGATAAGAACGAAGAAAAACCCTTCGCACACGTTGTACGTGAACGCGTTAGGTCATCTTCTGTGTTGATAGCTTCTTCGAGGAAGATGATGCACAGAGATATTTTCTTATTTACGCCCACATTCCTAATGTGTCAGCATAAAAACTCCATATTTTCGTAGTCTGGCGTAAAATCTTTGACCGTCAAAATTTGGCGTATACTACAAACTTTTGAATATTACGCTCTGGATGAGAATTCCGACGTAATAACTCAAACTTTGGCAATCTGGCGTAAAACACAGACTGTCCGATTTTTGTGTATACTGCCAATCTTGAATTTTAAGCCTTGGAATGAGATTCCGGCGTAAAAAGTCAAATTTTTACAGTCTTGGCGTAAAAGCACAGACTGTTGCCCTTTGGCATAAGCTGCAAGATTATGAGGTCTAGTATAGAAACTGACGTATTTTTTTTTGCACCTTGTAGTTAATTTGCATGTATCTCCGTTGGCTGAGGTGATGGGTTCTGCTGCTGGGATGCTGCATTCCAATTACCTGGAGGATTTGTCCTATGTGACATTTCCTATTTTTGGACCCCAATATCCTGAAGGAAGGGGAATCCTGATATCATCTCAAGGAGAGCGAATGTTGTTGAACATGATCAATGGAGAGCCCCTGGCGTATATAGACGGGGTACAATACATAAAGCCGGCTTTCCTCTTCGGGGATATGATTGACAAACAATCCCAGACGAAGCCCAAGAAAGAAAACTGAGTTTTTCCTGCCGGGGGCCTGGTCCTGTATCTGCCCAAGATGCTGAGGGATTACCCTATCTCGGCATTCTTTCATGCCACGCATCCTAGGAGGATGTCGTGGACCTTGACTCCCAATCTTCACGGCCAGCCGGGGAAGATATTTTACCAGAAAGGATCCGACCAAGGGTCATTTGTAAGCCGCCCTTCTGGCCCGGTCATGCCGTTCAGGGGATTGTATCCGGGCAGTGTCCCGAGTGAAGATACGTCACTGCTCCAACCAGTCCAATTACCGACTTTCTGTAATGACTTCATGGGGCATGGAGGAGTATACCCCAAGATTAATCCTCGGACCAATGGGTGGGTTACCCCTACAAATCTTCGATGGGCTCGTTTAGCTGCTTGGGCCCTGAAGCATTTTTAGACTGAGCTGGAGGGCATTGGTCTGTACGCGGCTGTGAGCGCTACCAGTGTTGGGTTACCTCTCAACCCCAACCTGTTTCTGGCCTTGATGGAGCGATACATCTCGCTCACTGGGACTTTCGCCACTCCACTGGAGAGTTGGGATTGGCCCTCCATGAGATGGCAGAGATTTTGAGACTGCCAATGGGGGATACTCCTTATGAAGAGTATGTTCCCACCAACAGGGAGCTAGGGGATACAGACCCTCAGGTGGTAGCAGTGTACCAGGAGCTGACGTGCCACTACCTTGCGTGCACCGCCTTTTATAATGAGCCCTCTGATATGGCTCATACCAATAAATGGGCGTCCTACCTCTTCTTTCATCGGGCCAGGGCTGCTAAGCCAGACAAAGTCGTGGATAGCAAGGATCAGCCTTTGAACTTTCTGAGCGTGCTTAGTGCTCAAGTAGTCGATGACCTTATTGAAGACTCTAGGGCTTTAGATCAAATTCTCGACGAAGGGATAGGGAAATATCCTGCAGGCACTAAAGCCTACAGTTATTTTAGGCATTGCCGCAGGCCTCTGTCCAAGGAAAATTAACTGGCTGGCTTCCTCTCTATATGGCTGCGCCGACTGGTAGTACCCGGCATTGCCTCTTCGGATCATATTCACCGTAATATCTTATGGCCTGCAGTACGTTTGGTGTTTGGGGCAAGACTGGGCCTTCTCCCTGCCAGCTGGCCTGAGGGCCATTATTGATGGGCTGCTTGCCGATGAAACACGGCGTGACAGCTTTCCCAGGGTAGAATTATTCTTCCTGTATTTGATGAGATGGTTAATTCTTCATAACCCCAGGGTGATGTCTCCCGGCTCTGGCAGTAGTTCGGAGAATAATTTCTTGTTGAATTACAAGAATTCTACCTGGAACGTGACCACAGTTTTAGACTGTCGGCGAGTGTTAAACTTTGCTCACAGCTGGAAGCTCTTCTGCACCGTCCCCACTGTACATCTCAATCAACAGGGGAGCAAGCTTCAGGACTCAGGTGAAAGGCAGACCATTCTTTCTCCTGAAGCTTTTAATTGGTTGGTCTGCATTAGACCTTCCTATTTATTGTACAAAAGTGAGGACCAATGCTTCTTGGAGCCCTACCTGCCTAGTCGGTTCGCCAGGCAGTTTGGGTATGACCAATTGCACGTGGGCAATGCCATCACCAACTTCAAGTCCAGGGGTGGACTCATCGATGGATCGAGAGGATGGCGGTACTTCATAATGGGTTGCACTGGAGCAGCTTTTACTGTGCCTGCGATTTTACTCTCTATGGAGTTGCGCATCCTCCACTCGTATGCCCAGTTTTATGTGGCAACCAATACCTTTGATCGCAATTTTGATATGCATGGAAGTTTTAGGATGCCTTCTTCTAAGTCTGCGGGAAGAGACAAAATCCTGTCAGTTTCATCTGACGAAGAAGAAGACTCTGTCAATCCAGATGAGCCTTTGTTGGCAGTACCGAAATGCGAAATACCTCATCCTGCACGGCCTCTGGTTATCCCTGGTAAGCGAAGGGCTCCTGTTCTGAAGGAGACTTCCCCTCGCAAGAAAAAGAAGACCGTTGGTGGTCCTGATAGGACTTCCAGTCATGAGGCTCCTAAAAGTGAGCCTGTTGTTTCCCCTATTGGGGACGATCCTTTGATCAGAGGTTCCTCGCCTTTTAGAGAGGGAACCTCTACAGTTCTGGCTGGCAGTGCCGGAGGATCTTTGCTCGATGCTGCTATCGCTGCCACCGCTTCAGGTAGTGGTACGAGATCGCCTTCGGGGCCCAGCCAAATAAAGATATCTTTATCCAGACCAGCAACGAAAGAAACCCCTACAGTGTCTGTAAGTATACCCTGCGAGATTCCACCCAATGAGCCTCGAGTGGATCTCGGTGAAGACCTGGATGAATATCTGCCAGTGTTAGTTAGCGCACCCCCTTCAACAGGTATGACAGCTCGCTTAGCATCATTAAAAAATGATTTAGTTGTACTGGCTGCCGACGCGACATATATACCATCGGCTATGGGTAAATGTCGTCTTTATGCCTCTTTTAGAAAAATTAACATCATGTTGATATTAACTTTCTCTTGTCTTCTTTTCAGGGGAAGACATCTACAGGGAGGGCAGCGTTGATGCAACTTTTGGCTTTATTTGTGCTCCTGCCTATGACACGGAGGTGCCTAATTTTGAAGAGGAAACATTTTCGGGTGCCGGCTCGCCCGAAATGGTTCCAATATCTCGAGAGGAGGACGATCTTGTCATTACGACTATACCTCCTTTGAGTACGCCGGCCACTTCGTCCATTGTTGGCGCTTCTTCTTTTGCCGCGCCCTCTACTGAAGCAACGACTGTGACGACACCCTCTGTAGTTATTCCTGGAAGGGGATTTTCCGATATTGTAGCCACTCCTAGCGTCCATTCGGATCTCGCCAAGCTAATTAAGCAGTATACTAGTATTTTTTATACCACCTTGAAAACGCTAATATCAATGGTGCTGGAGAAGAATCTAGGCTTCAAGGCTCTGAGGAGGTCCTCCCAGTTTGCGATAGCGCCGATCAGAGATCTGGAGCAGATAGTTAATAGTTTGGAACAACCCATTAACGATTATTTGCAGCTATCTCGAGGCAGCATTGACGATCTCGTTCAAGCTAGGTATGACTCCTTAACTACAGAGCTTGCTGGGCAAGTAGAATCTCTGAACAAATCCGTCCAGGAACAGCAGCAAGAAATGGATCAAGAGCGTGCCGAACTGGAGTATGTCATTCCCTAGCTGACTCAATACGAGGCCGAATATGAGGAAAAGGCAGCGAGGGTCCGCAGATTGAAAGATGAACTCGCTCAAGCAGAGGAGAAGGCTCTCTCTTTGTCGGCATCTCGAGACGTGTTGAAGAATCGAATGGAGACGGCTCAGCAAAACCTGACACATGTGGGTGTCATCCACGCAGGTTTTGTACATGCTCGGTCCGAGCTGTCTGCTTTAAACAATGAGGCGGCAAGGTTGGAGCGGGCTCGCACAGACGTCTTGAACTCTAGGGATGAGAGAATGGTTATTCTGGCGCAGCAGATTCGTGACTTAACTGCTCCCCCCAAATGATGTTTTTTTTTTGCTTTTATATGTAATTTGCTCTTTCTGGAGATAATAAAGAGGCTTTATCTGACTTTTTGGACCCATCATTTTGGAATATAAATGACGGGCTAGGGTGAAAGTGATATCAGAGGTAATATGGACGTGATATACTTTCGGTAAACTTCAGCTGGACATATCTATTCAGAGGTTATATGGACATGATAGAATATGCTCCAACTAAAATTTGTACACAAAACACTATCAGAGGTAATATGGACGTGATATGTCTTGATGTTTCAAATTAGTTTAGACATATCTATTCAGAGGTTATATGGATATGATAGGATATGATCCAACTAGCTTTGTTTTGGAAGTAGTATTGTCAGAATAAGATCTTCACCATACTCCATTTTAGCAAAAGAGATTAAGCATAGTACCTCTTCAGGAATTTGCCGTTGATAGGAGCCATTAATAAGTCTCCATTAGGCTTGGCTAATCTGTAAGAGTCATTTGAGAACGTCGTCTCGATCACATAAGGGCCTTCCCATTTGGGTTGGAATTTACCCTTACTCTTGTGAGTAATGATCATTGGCCTTCTTACGGCTAGAACTAGCTCGCCAACTTTGAACACTCTTTCCTTTACTTTTTGATTAAAAGCTTTGGAAATACGTGCCTGGTAGAACGCGATGCGCTGTTGGGCTTGAAGGCATTTCTCATCTAATCCTTCTAGCTCTTGAAGCCTTAATAGGTCATTCTTTTCCTGTGTCAACTCATTAGCCACTGCTATCCTAAGTGACGGAATTTAAATTTCGATGGAGAGAACAGCTTCACTCCCGTAAACCAGCGAGAATGGGGTACAACCCATCGATGCTCGTATTGTTGTGCGGTATGCCCAGAGACATTCACCTAGCTTCTCATTCCAATCTCTTTTGTTCGAAGAGACAAACTTCTTTAAGAGTTTGATAATGGTTTTGTTGAAAGCTTCCGCCAAACCATTTGCAGCAGGATTGTATGCCATAGAGGCCATATTTTGTATCCGATTTTTATCGCAAAATTGGTGAAACGCTTGGCTGATGAATTGAGGCCCGTTGTCATAAATTATCCTTCGAGGAATCCCAAAGCGATAAATGACATGGTGCTTGATAAAGCTGATCACATTGGATGTCTTTACCTTAGCAAGGGGGATTGCCTCCGCCCATTTGGAAAAATAATCCATGATGGCTAATATGAACCGATGACCTCTGGAAGAAGAAGGGTGAATAGGACCAATGATATCCATACCCCATGCTTCAAAAGGCCAGGATGCAAGTGTAGGATGTAAATGTTCAGAAGATTGATGTACAAAATTTGCATGAACCTGGCAGGCTTTGCATTGTCTTGCATATTTTATTGCATCTGTGATCATAGTAGGCCAGTAATAACCCATCCTTCTGATACGATCCTGTAGCTTAGGACCGGGTTGATGTTCTCCGCATACGCTGTTATGAGCTTCACGGATGATCCGCTGTGCCTCATCACCAGAGAGACATCGTAATAACAGTCCGTCATAAGTCCGGCGATATAGACATTATGAAGACACATTAAAATAGAAGCGTAATGATCGCCTTTTGACGGATACTGCTTCTTTAGGGTCTTCTGGTAAGATTCCGTATGCTACGAAATCTATAAAGGGACTTCTCCAGTCTCTTTTTGGAAGATCTGTGTTCACAGCGTAGCTGCGTTCTATGTGAAAGTTGTTTTTCACACAGAATAAATATCTGTTAAGAAGGATCACCGAATTCTGCCTTCTTATAGGAATAGCTAAATCTGCAGCTAGACTAGCCAGGGCATCTGCTTCCAGATTGTGAGATCGTGGCACATGCTCTAGGTAGAACCCTTTGAAAGTCATGGCTATCTCGATGGTTGCTTGGTGGTAAGGAATGAGGTCTGGATTATGGACTTCATATATTCCTCTGACTTGATTGACAATCAGCAGAGAATCACCGAAAGCTTCCAGGTATTCGACGTCCAATTCTTTAGCGACTTGGAGCCCGATGAGTAAGGCGTTATATTCTGCCATATTATTAGAGCAGGGCTTGCTAATAGAATATGCTCGATAGATGACGAGTTTATCAGGAGTGACCAGGACGATTCCTACTCCTGAAATCACGTTTCCCCTGGGACCAGTCCTGGAGGCACCATCGAAGAATAGTTGCCATGCATCACTTTCCATTGCAGAATTACACTCTATGACTTTATCGGGAATGTCCTCATATAGTTTAGAGGTTTCTGGAATTGGATGAGCAGCTAGAAAATCAGCCAATGCCTGGCCTTTGATAGACTTTTGAGGGACATACACCATATCATATGGTGTTAATAACATTGCCCAAGTCGCGAGTCGAGAATTAAGAACGCTTGGCTTGTTCATCAATACCCGAAGAGGATTGATCCTGGAGATGATATGAATAGTCTACCCTATGACATAATATCGTATTTTCTGAATAGCGAACGTTAGGGCCAAATATTCTTTTTCTACTGGATTGTACCGGTGTTCAGCTCCGACCATCATCCTGCTTAAGTAGTAGATAGCCTGTTCATGACCTTCATCGTTCTTCTGTGCGAGGAGAGCTCCTAGAGAATGATCCATTGCTCTAACATATAGCAAGAATGGTCTTCCTATGACGGGAGGCACCAGAACTGGAGGATTAGTGAGGTAGCGCTTGATATCATTAAACGCTTGCTGACAGGCTTCGTCCCATACGAAGGATACACCTTTCTTCATGAGACGAGAAAAAGGCTGACATCTCCCCGAGAGGTTGGATATGAATCTCCTGATATAAGCCAGACGACCTTGAAATCCCCTGAGTTCTTTCAGATTACGGGGTGGTCGTATTTCTAAGATGGCCTTGACTTTATCAGGGTCCACTTGAATGCCTTTGGCGGTTATGACAAATCCCAAGAATTTTCCACTGGATACACCCAGAAAGGACTTTGTAGGATTCATTTTGAGTTGATGTTGGCACATCAATTCGAATACTGTCTTCAGGTCTTGGATATGATTATCCTTGCGGCAACTTTTGATAGCTATATCATCCACGTAACATTCCACTATTTTGCGTAGGTGTTCATGGAATATGTTACTCATAGCTCGTTGGTACGTAGCTCCGGTATTTTTTAGTCCGAAGGGCATGACCGTATAGCAATATACCCCCCAATAGTGTTCGAAAGGCAGTATGCTTATCGTCTTCAGGATATATCTTGATTTGATTGTATCGTAAAAATTCGTCCATAAAAGACATGCGTTCAAAATCGTATGTATTATCGATCATGACGTCTGTGATGGGAAGAGAGAATTCATCCTTGGGGCAGGCTGTGTTCAGATCTTGATAGTCGATGCAGACACGTACTTTCCTATTTTTCTTCATGACTGGGACAACATTGGCGACCAAATCGAGATATTGTTCTTCCCTGATGAAGCCGCAGGCTATCAACTTCTTGATTTCGGCTTCAATGGCGTCCATCATGTCTGGACAAAACCGGCGTTGTTGTTGCTTCACAGGCTTCGAATTGGACAATATATTGAGCTTATGAGTGGCCACTTTTGGATCGAGACCTGGCATATCCTCATAATTCCACGCAAAGATGTCGATATATTCTCTTATCAGCTGGATCATTTCTTTTCTTTCTTCTTCGGAAAGATTGTTACTGATAAATATCGGCTTTGGTAAAAGTTTATTCCCAACGTCGATTTGGATAACTTTATCTTCAGTGGGAGGTTCTCTCTGCTCAAACCGGAGTTTCTATTGTGTATCCATTTGCTGAGCCTAAGAGTCATTCTCAAATGGTTCAGATTCTTGTTCGTCTTCTTCGAGAGAATCTGTCAATACCATATTTACTGATAATGCTCTTTCAAAATCCTCAGATAAGCCGGAGGACGATGAGCCATCTTGAGAAGAGGAAGAGATATCCTCATTTGGCTCAGAGGTTGCGAGGGAAGTGGAATACCCTAACCCAAAACGAGTTCGTTGACAGTAGGGATCACCATGCAACGGTATTCACCTGCCTTTCCTGTAGTTGAGGCCTGGTTCTAGCTTCAAGTCATAACCCATACTTTGCATAATCTTCAAAGATTGCGGGCTATATCTGTGAACTTGCATCTTACCAGCATCGTCATCGAGAGAATCTTCTTGTATAGTCGGTTCATTGCGCATACGACCGAAGACTATTGAACGCTGATCGCTGCGAGTAGGTGGGACAAAAAAGATAGATTCCTCATGTGGCCCATATGTCGTGATGACATTAGATGGTGACGCTACTTCCCACACATACGGATGATAGGAATCTATAGCTTTCAAGAATCTCTGTGCTATAGGTTCTATATCGTTATGGGGAGAGGATTCCTGATCAGGAATTTGAGCGTCAATATACTGGAAAAGAGGATCTTTATTATTGTCAGAAACCACGTTCCTGGTTGTATTTACATCAATCGGCTGTTTATTGCGCCGAAGGTTGATGACCAATGGTGGAGGCTTCTGGTTCAAAGTGATCACTAGAGGATCACCTCTGTTTCCTGACTTGATTTTTTTCAGGTGGATAGCCAGGGGTTCCATGACTTTCGGACGAGTAGTTCGCCCTTTCACCTTGATTGACAGAGGTTGTTCGGTAGAGGGTTCTTCTGGCTCCCGGTGGGATTCCTCCTCTGTCTTGCTTGACACCTCCTCCATGTAGTCTTGGGTGTACAACATGGCATCGGAGTAGTATGATTCTACTCCTTTAAACGGGTTAAGATCAGCAAACTCCGTTTATACCATTCCTTGGGCATCTACATATTTGAAGCATTGATGTAGAGTCGAAGGAACGATATTGTGGTCGTGGATCCACGGTCTGCCCAACAGAATATTGTAGGATACCTCTGAATCAATGACATAATATGTAGCCACTGATCTGAGATCGCCAATCTGGATCCTCAGACGAATCTTTCCCAACGACTTACTTTTCCTGGCATTGAAGGCCACGATTGTAGTAGTGGTGTTAGCCAATTCGCTGGTAGGGATCCTCAGTGGTTTGAGCAGACTATGAGGAATGATGCTGATTGATGATCCCAGATCTATATGAATCCGGTCAACCTCCATGGAACCGACATATCCGGTGTAATAGAGGGGTCTGTCATGCTTATTGTGTTTCAACAGCGTATCATCTTGAGTGAAAGTGATATTCGGGACCACCTCCATCACACTATGGCATTGAGGACATGCCACAGGTTCTTCATCAGGGGACTTGAGCTGGGTCAAGTATTCATCAGCCTGCATCAACGCTTCACGCAGGGCTTGACGGGTGTCTTTAGAGAGCCTGAGTAGTTCAAATATGGACAATCTGGCTGGTGTATTAGCCAACTGGGCCAGGATATCGAAGTTATACGGCTTCTCTAAACCTTTGATTTGAATGTTCTTCAAAGGTTTGTCAAAGCGCACTTCTTTTTGCTTGCCCTTGTCCGCCGAAGTTGGTCTCGAAGGACCTGCCTCTGGTACGACGGATTCAGGCTCTGAAGGCTTGGCAGCTAAAGCGTCTGCCGATGCATCTTCCTGACTTTCTCCATAATCCTTGAGGTAGGCTTTCCCTGAACGGGTTCCAGTAGCCAAAACCTTTTCTTCTGATGTCGAGGATACCGTAACCATATGACATGGTTTACGCTTCGAGTTCTTCTTAGACTTAGCCTTGGCAGTTTGAGTCTCTTTCTCGATCTCTGACACCAGATCTGGATGAACCCACATAATCTCGCCCCTCTAGGTAGTTAGGAGTACCAGGTCATGATTTTGACCCCTGGATGGAGGGAGATTAACGATGTTCATCGTTGCCCAGGAAATAGGTATAACACCATCCGGAATTTCTTGAGGAGGCAGATCGCCAAATTGTAGAGAGATCATGTTGGCTGTGACCGTCTTCTCGCTGATGCATAGAGTGATGGCCTTAGCATCGATCAACTCCTAGATTTTCCTCTTTAGTACATAACACGCCTTTGTGGGATGATGTATGTGCTATGAAAAATACAGTACTTGGTGTTATTGGTACTGCCGACTTCATTAGGCCGCTTTACCTCAGGGAGGGTAATCTTGCCGCTTTTGACGAGACACTCGAATATGCTCAGAATGTCGTCGTCGTCGAAAGAGTACACTTTAATGGGCCTGGAAGTCCCAGGTTTCGTCTGTGTGATTGCCGCAGTCTTTTGCCTGGACGTATTGATCGCCAGAGCTTCTTTTCCTTTGGAACCACGGGAATGGTCGCTGTTGGAGGATGACCTCTTGCCTCTATCAGAGGTAGATATCATAATTCCATTATTACGCGCCTTCTGACTGTTGTCTTCAGCGGCTACCGCTGAGATGATGAACGAGGGCCAATCATGGAACTAATATGGTCCTACGAACACCGAGATCACGGAAAGAAGATTCTTCCTGCAAATGTCCACCAATGCTGAGTCTGGAACTCCCGAAGGCATTTGTAAAGTGGATTGACGAAATCGTTCGATGAAAGTGCGAACGTTCTCTTTTTTCTTCTGTTTTACTTCGATGAGAGAGGACATAGACATGTCCATCCCTCCATCGTAGAATTGCGCAAAGAATAAAGTCTTGAAATCTTCAAAGGAAGTAATACAATTGTCCACAAGACTACGGTACCACTGATAAGCCACTCCCGAGAGACAGCCTTTGAACACTCGAGTGAGAATAGCGTCATTCCCTTGCAATAGCACCGTCATCATGCTAAAGTAGTTCATGTACCGGCTCGGTGATGTCTTTCCCTCAAACAACGCCATAGTTTGTGGTTTGTATTTAGGAGGAAAAGGGACTTCATCCCAGATAGCTGGGTAAGGCTGGTTGATTCCTAATTTCTTGAGCTGATCTTTGTGCTTCAAGGCATCAAATTGGGCTTTCCATTCCCGCACTGCCTGTATCGAATCTTCAGCCGGTAGAAGAACCGCAGCATGGTGAGAGGTCGGTTGTATCGTAACCCCAACAGGAGGCAATATATTCTCTGAATTAGGAAGTGGAGGGGCTGCTGACTCTTGATCTAGAGCAGGCTCCTGATTTGCGTTGGATGGTGGTAAGTCCACCCCCACACGTATCTGATTCGGAGGGACCGATGCTTGAGCTATAGCAGCTGTGTGTTGAGTCAGCATCATCTGGTGCATATTCTCCATCATGGATTGTATCTCTTTCAGAGATGTCTCCAACACAGCGATGTGTTGCTCAGTACTTCCTGACGAGGAAGCTTTTTTATGTTCGTCTTCAATGGCATAGACCCCCATTTCTCTGGATGTCATTGAAGGGCTGGTATAAGTCTCTGTAGAGAATGACTATATACTTTCAGCATCTGATTCGGGAAACTGGCGACCCCCAGTGTCGGAATCAGAAGAATACGAAGCCGGTTGTCGTAACCTCGAACTAGTGTTTCAGAACACCCCAGCTTCAATATTCTCAAGGAGTTTGTTGAATCTCCTTTGGCTTGGAGTTCTAGAAGGATGACATCTTGAATTCGACCTTCCTCTAGGAACATGTGAAGCCATGTTCACTGATGCATGAGCAGGTTTTTCTTCCTGGAAAGACAGGGAGTAGTTCAACCGGTCGAAAACTGACCATTTTGCTTCAGAACAGCAATAATTAACTACAATCCTATGACTATTACAATAGTGCTCCCTAGGAGACGTAATAGACATGCTGAAAGATCCCCTATCCTTGCACTTCTGGATCAGATATTCACGTAAGTCAGGAGGATTGACTGAAGAGGAAGAGGAAGATGGCTTGTTCTTCTTATTTATATCAGTCGACATGTGGATATTGGGAACCATAATTTTTCCCCTGCCACCCGTATACAACAGGTTAGCCATCTGAGTAGCAAATAATCCCCGAGGAGTGTGTCTCTCCGCAAACTGGGCTTTCTTTACGCTGAGGGTTTCAACCTAGCATAATTTGGAACTCTGCTTAGGCTGGCATAAAATTGAGGAAGCCCTCAATCGGCCATCCGCTTCTCGCATAATCTGGAGAGCGGGCAGATTCTTCTGTTGTTGGCGTAAAGGCCGAGAAGTTGAATAGTCCGCCACTTGTTTTCCTTTGCGTAGATTGCAGGGACCATCTGCTTTTTTGCGGAGGGCAAATGCATGCTTACGCGCAGAGCGCGTTTGAAATTTTTGATTTGGCGCTGAGGCATTATCAGAAATCTTGTCTGCCATGTCATATACGGGAGATTGAATCTTACGCGCAGAGCGTGGAGTAGACTTCTGGATTAGCACTGAGGCACTGCCAGAAGTTGTGTCTATTCCGTCAGTGATGGGAGACAAAGTTTTACGTGCGGGGCGCGGAGTAGACTTCTAGATTAGCACTGAGGCATTGCCAGAAGTTGTATCTATTCCGTCAGTGACGGGAGACAGAGTTTTACGTGCAGAGCGCGGAGGTTGCGAAGCTACAACCTTGCTGGTCGGAGAAGTCAGAGAGTCGGCAAGAATGGTAGGAGATGTCCTGGGCATCCAAACCCTACGCAGTTTTCTGTTGTCTTGAATAGAGAGAGAGTGAGAGCTACCCCCTGCTCGAAGCATATCTTCATAGGCAGACTGGTCGAACTGGACGACCAAGGTCTTCTTCATTGATCCTACTGATACTGCATCGTGTTGAGCAATTGCTTTCTCCTCAGATGAGAAAGAGGTCCCCAGCAGAGTCGCCATCTTGTGTTTGATAATAAACGGAAGAAATAAAACTAGGTTTATACAAAACCCTTTCTTAGGTTTACAAACAAGAAGTACTATTAATCCTATACGAGGATGTTAACTACAAATTTTAATCTGGGTAAATATTGCTATAGGAGTCTGATCTGCAGTCGATCACTTTGTCCCTTGGACCACACGATGATGAAGAAGTGCTGTAGAAGAAAGAAATACTTCAAAGATTGCAAAAGGGAGTGGATGCTCGATGCCAAAATCGTCGATCGCTACTCTCTGTCTGAGCTCTTCTCTCTCTGTTCTTCGATTTCTTCGACCTTTCTCCGACCTTCCACTCTGGAATTTCTGACCTCTCTTAATCTCTGCCCTTAGAATTTGTGACCCTCGACCTCTGTCAATAGAGGTCTCTATTTAAAGATTTTTAGTGACAGTAACCATCCAGTCGGCGTAGAAACCAAAAAGTGGAGAGTATGGCACTTTTTATGCGGCGGTTATAATAACAGCCACCTACGTATAGATGATCCTCTGAATAAGCGTGTGACGTGTGTCCCATCATGAGATAATGCATATAACTGTTGCGAAGATTATGGCATGTGAGCCACGTAGATAACTGCCCCTTGCGTAGAAAAGGTTGGCGTAGAAGCCAATAACTGTCACAATGGCGTAAAAGTCAAATAGTTGTCAGGTTGGCGTAGAAGCCAAATGGTTGTCGAATTGGCGTAGAAGCCTGATGCTGCATGGATAGGTAGCTAGCGTAAAAGATAGCCGATCCTTCTTTTTTGACTAAGGTCTTGAGCGTATTCTGGACAAAAAATAGTCTTATCACACGCCAATGCAAATATAGCCTGAGTTGGCGTATTTCAAAGAGATAGCGTACAGCATGCTCCTATAGCTGAAAATAGCCTGATGGCGTAATACGCAAAGATGATGATGTGGACGTTTTAGCCGTAATTATGGCTCGTCCAGTCTTTTGAAAATAGAACCAAATCTCGTGCATTTAATGCAGAGATCTGCCACCATTCTGAGCATTAAATGCAGAGACGTGCCTCGAGCTCTGTACGAAGAGCAGCTTTTGATGTGGCAGTTTGTTTTTTCTTCTGCGGAGCGTAAAAGCTCACATCTTCCTGTATAAAACTAGGCAGCGTATTCCCTTGTATGCGTAAAAGCATATTTGTATCAGGGAAACGTCACTGAATGACGGTTTGGGTCTCTGTGCCGAACCATCATTACAGCCGTCGTCTGGATAGCTGTGCAATACTCCTTGTCAGGAGTCATGTTCACTGCATGATTTGACAGGTTCATTCGAGGAATACGAAGCGTTCCTCGTACTCTTCTATGCTGCATTGAAAGAAGATAAGTTTTACGCCATAAAGGCGAGATAGCAACCTTTTTACGCTGAAACAGTCTGAAAATACTGTATTACACGGTTTGCTCTGGAGCTATATTTTACGCTGTACTAGCGATGAAGCCCTGTTATACGCCGATGGCTCTGAAGACATATTTTACACCACACAATACTGAGATACTACGTATAGATCTGTAGCATATTTTTCATGCTTCTACAGTTGTGTGCAAAGATAACCGTTCGGGCAATATTCATTTTTACACTAACCAGTTGGGCAAACACATATAGGCATTTCAGGTTCGCATATAAGTCGCGATTCTAGCATGTGTCTATTCCCGAAGGAACTGGAACAAGTTGGCGCAAAGGCCAAATCATATTACAATTCCATACAAGCAATTATATCATTTACATATAATTTTTTGAAAGTATTTAGACTCATTGTTGGAATATTTTGTTTGGGACATAGAGAGAGAGTGTGCACATAACCCACGAACGAGCTTTCGAAACTAAAAAAATCAAAACGAAGTCCAAAGGTGTATAAGCCAAGCTCTGATACCAATATGTCACGTCCCGATCTCCCGCAGGCTAATCGGTCGTCCCCGCTAGGTACGAATCACCGCGCCAGCGCTCCCGCGAGACGATCGCTTCGGCCCATCCGGGCGTGATGTCGCACGAGCATGAGCCACGCCCGTGCAAGGTCGTGGTTCATTGGCTGGCGTAAGAGGTCTAAGCCACAGGATCGCACATATTGTCCGAGTGCAGCAAAATTATAAACGCATATGCGATTGGTAACAAGTTCACTGAATCGACAATAGCGGAAGCATTGAATAACACAAGTAGAAGTAAAGCAAACTCTTTATTGATATTGTGCAAATATTATAGGCGACGTATAGCCGAGATTACAAGTCGCTCAAGCATCTCTCTCTGAAACAATAAAAGCATGCCAAGTGGCTAAATTATGGAATGATAGTACAGACGATGTTCAGGCGATGTTTTAATATTATGTCTTGTATATGTGCTTCAGTTTCGGACGCAACGCTCCAAGGCTCCAAAGTGATCTCCACGCCTTAGCACGCACGAAGGAGGCATCTGCACCGAACGAGGTTCTTCCGTACCCTGCAAACTATCTGGTAGGTTATCAGTACATTGAATGCACTGGTGGGGAGGCTACTCACCCGCTCGACAAATCCAAACACATAATATAGGTTCTGTGCACCAACTATTATGTTGTCTTTCTAGTTGTGCCTTAGGATCAGTTTCATGGCATAGATGAATAGCCTATCTCGTGTGGCAGTGCGCCGTACGAAATAGGAGGAAAGATGGCGAGACTAACCAACTTACCAATTCTCCTTCCCTGTCCAAGTATAAACCAAGTCAATTCAAGCACAAGTATTTATAAACATTCAGGGGCCATAATATACAGAGCATATGCAACACAAATGTGCTACGAGCGGGTTCTGAATCAGATGCACGAGTTCTTCCTTTAAACTATAGAACACATGTATGCTTGTTACTCAGATTCAGGAATGATTCACATATTCATTGATCATATATCAGGATACTTAGATTCAGATTCATAGATGCAAAGCAATACAATGACTCGCATACGGATTGCTGCTAAGCGAATATAATCATGTATGCATAGGAGTCGCTGGCGTAGCCATTTATAGACATAGTCAAAATAAGACGGTGGTCCCGATGCCCCGGCAACCCGACCGGACTTATCCGTGCTAGGAACAAGCTAGCGCGACTACCAGATCTTCCTCTTAGGCCGGATCGTTCCCGGTGCCCCGGTGCCCCGGTGCTCCGAACCGAGGAGATCAAACTTGTGCACAAGCGTCCGCGACTGGATGAATGAGTTCTTGTTGTTCTTTTATATTCTGAGTAAACGAGAATGGTTGTAGGCGCAGGTCATGATCCACGCTACAAGCCATCCCAGGTCGTTCCTGACTCAGTGGTTCATTTGTTATAAATTTTACACAAGTTGATATGACAATCCATGATTCATTATTCAGATGCAACTTGACATGATGCGTTCCCCTGGTTCAGGGATTGCCTTGGCGACCTAACGGTCTCGGATACTTTTAGTGTTCATACTTTCACGGAACAACTATTAGATAGTCTTCCGGTGGTTTGGATGAAAACAAGGCAAGATAGCATTCGCTAGATATTGGCATGCAATTATAAGACAAGCTCTGAATCGAGGCAATACATAAGCAGGCAAGCAAGCATTTGTACAACATAAGCATTCACATTAGCTCAGGCCCGAAGGTAAGCCGAGTAGTAAAACCGTAAGGAGACTTTTCGAGCGACATGAGCCAGAGTCGTGCAGTGTAAACAAGTGAATAGTACACTAAGAAGAGCATGTACATAACGATCTATCGAGGCATAGCAGTGCACAACAAAGTATGTAATGTTCGTATCATTCTATCGAGGCATAGCAGTACACAATAAAGTATGTAATGTTCGTATCGTTCTATCGAGGCATAGCAGGGTCCAGTTGCTCAAGGCAAAGGTAGCATGCGAAGGTCTGAATATAAGCAACATTTCATTTCCATGTTCTAACACAATCAGTACAAGTTGGGATTATTCTCTTAGCTAGGTGTGTTGGATTCTTATTAGCATGCAGGGGGTGATTTACCTAGTGACTAGCATGTATCGTTCCATATTTTAGGTGTGCTGGCTAAGCAAAGACAAGTTTACCGTAGCCACCGACCTTAGCGATGATTCACCACGATTGAGCGATACTCTGAGCGAGCCTCTGAAAGCCTAAGCCGAACTCCTGTAGGGACCAAGTCTGGATATCCTTTGCCTCAAACAAGAATTCTCGCCTGAGCAAAGCAGGTTGGGATATTGCACTTTTGTAGTTTGAATCGGCAGTCCACTTGAGCGGAATGGGGTGTTACATCTTTGATGCCTTAATGAGTTATCAGACATTTTGAATATCCGGCGTGCTCTACAGAAAGCACGGGTAAAATACTACAAAGGAGCGTATTACTCCATGCTACAGTGGGATGATGCTATATGAGGTACCTCGAGAGGGTAAACCCTCGGCTTTGGGCCATATCACAGTGACGTAGCACCGCATATAGGCAGTAGCCTAATGATGTAGAATGGAGAGTGGTCGACAACATTACAAAGAGACTGGTAATGTCACGCCCCAGTCCCAAAATACATGGGACCAGGCCACGTGGTAATAGCCAGCTGACACGTCTCCGAGGATATCCTAATTTAATGGATCCACGAAGAGTGCTACGTTGTCCTAAAATACTAACATGTCCAATATCAGTCAATAACAGGTAATCTAATCTCATCCATAATATAAAGAGCAAGAAGTACTATATAAACTGCTGGAAGATAAACACCAGTCTGAAATATCATAGTACAACCCAAGATGTCTAGTGGGAACAAACCCACTGCTATGACGTAATAAAAGTACTGAAATGAGATATAAAAGATAATAACTAGGGCATCGGCAGTCTAAATAATGATACACCCAATCCAGGCTGAAGGCCTACCAACTGGTCACGGAAACTCTGACGGTAATACCTCTAACTCCTCAGCTGTAGCAAATCTCGTCTCCTGTCCGGGGCCGTATACTGTAGGGTAGAAAGCCTCGTCCAAATATGGAAAGGTACCAAGTCCTCAGAGGGACGTAACAAGATATATAAAAGCATGCCATATATAAATACTGAATAAGATAAATTCAATAAAGGGTGTGCTAGCCATCTAAGTGAATGCAATATGAGGACAACTGTGAGTATATGGAAAGGTGTAGGGTAGACATGTGCTGACATAATTCACCAGTCGTGGCAACCGGCTAGAATAGGCCGCACATGCCCCTATAACACGGGCACAGGAATACAGTAACGTCCGACCTTCTATAGAGTGTGGTATCTGCAATGTCATCGAGTAACGCCCAACACTCTACAGAACGTGGTATCAGTAATATAAATATATACGTCCATATCTCTCCGTCGAGTGCGATACCAGTGTAAAGGAGTGGGGTGTCCCATATGCTTACTAGTCGTCCTCCCCTCCCAATGTAGATATACCAATCAAATAGTCGACGCGCATATCTTTTATCTAAATACCAAGTCTCTATACTGAGATAGTCCTAGATTGCTTGTTAACCGTGATACATGTCACATGCGGCGATAGCTAGTCGATCACGCGAACACGCATCCCAACATGAGATTTATTACTATGAATACGTGTAAAAGTGTCAGGTCTTGGAAGAATACAGGATGTCCTCCCATAGGGTGAGTCTGCTAATGACTAAGTCAATGTATACCAATCTTCTACGTATCCGTCGAATGCACCCGAGACAATCTCGGACGCACACAGTTGTATAAGGCAAAACAATAAGCATACAATACAGTATTTGCATAATTTAAATTAGACAGCAAAATATAGCAAGGTATCTTGCCTGAGTCTTCAAGAGATAAATGCCAAAAACCTGATCCGGTAGCGTCTCCTGGCTGATCCAAAGACCCTAGACAAACAATATAACACAATAATACAGGCATCAGATACTATGCATTATCTACGTACGGTTAATACGCTACTCTTGAATACTTATCGCGAGTTCACTGTTTCTCGAGTACAGCATCATATGCGCACTTAGCTAGGGTGTACACGTGTTCTGTCTTCGGTTAACAGGTGTCTCGAGGCAAATAATTATCCAGTTACGAGTTATCCATGATTTTTGTTCTATACGGGCATGCCTTTATTCTCTATGTTTGTTCATACTAGGATTTATATCCGGGGGTTTCTACCGAATTACCTGTCCTTGGTAACTAGTCATTAGTTTAGAATAATTAATCACTAATTAATATCTAACTAAAACTCAATTCCATGCATAAAATATTAACTAGGTTTATAAGTTTATTAATACGCTTCCATGCTGACACGGCGACACGAAGAAAATTACTAGGACACGAGAGAGACGGGTTCCACGAATGAGTACCTGATCAACCGAGCGAGGGGGTACGCTATAGGGGGTCGGTCGGGAGCGGGCTGGGGTGTGCGCCGGTTGGGAGTAGTCGGGGTTGAGGGGTCCGGCCGGTTGGGGAGCTTGGTTTAGATGGGGAGGTCGGCTAGGGTTTTGTGGAGGATGATGAATAGTAGTTTATTAGGGTTTTGCATGAGGGGGTTTGTATTTATAGTTAGTGATGGAGGTTATGAGCTGGCCTTGCGTGTGGGCCTGTCCTGTCTTGTTGGGGGCTGGTCCATGTAGCAGTGCACAAGGTGGGCTTGGTCGGATTTGTTTGAGGTAAAGTTGACTTTAATTATAATTAAATTAAATAATTATAAGGCGCTCTCTCAAGAACTGTGGCATAGCTAAGGTGAGATGCAAAGGCTAGGTGCATTTTAAGACGTAAATTGATGCACATTAATCCTAATTAATGCCAAGTAAACCCTAGCGTCTCGATTTAATTCTAATAAGTCTTGAATTGGTCGAGGGGGTTTACAATCTACCCTTCTTAGAGCATTTCGTCCTCGAAATTAAAACCTACGTATGGTAAGAAGTTCCGATCGAATACAAAAGATGCTAATACGTACCTAGTCCTTCGAAAAGATGGGGGTAGCGCTGTCTAATGTCCTTCTCGCATTCCCAAGTCGACTCGCTTGGTGCATGATGTCTCTACGCGACGCAAAATAAGAGAATGGTCTGACCTCACAGTACTTTCTCACTCCTGTCCAGAATCTCGACGGGCTCCTCTTGGTATGATAAGCTCGAGCCAACTGTGATCTCTGAGTGGTCAAGTATGTGACTCAGATCCGGTATGTACCTACTCAGCTGAGATACATAGAAGATGTCATGAACTCCTTCCAAGGTCTGCGGCAAGGCTAATCTGTAAGCAACCTCTCTAACGCGTTCTAATATGTCGAATGGTCTGATGTACCTCGGGATCAGCTTCCCTCTATCTCCAAATCTGATAGTCCTTCGAGTAGGTGAGATCTTCAGAAATACATAATCTCCAACCTGAAATTCTAAGGGTCGACGATGTGCATTCGCCCAATGCTTCTGTCTGTCTTGTGCTGCTCGAAGGTGCTCTTGGATCTTCTTCACTTTTTCTACTGTACGAACAACCAACTCTGGTCCGAGAATCTGTCGCTCGCCTATATCACTCCAGCATACTGGGGAACAACATTTCCTTCCATACAACGCTTCATAGGGAGCCATCTGGATGCTCGCTTGATAGTTGTTATTGTAGAAAAACTCGACCAGATGCAAATGGTCCTCCCATGATCCTCCGAAGTCAAGCATGCACGCTCTCACCATGTCTTATAGCGTCTGAATGGTGCGCTTCGACTGACCATCTGTTTGTGGGTGATACGTTGTGCTAAACTTCAGGCGAGTACCGAGACTCTCTTGCATACTCTGCCAAAAGTAAGACGTGAACCTCGTATCCCTGTCAGACACGATGCTAACTGGCACTCCATGTAGGCGCACAATCTCTCTCATGTACATATCTGCTAAGGCCTCGGTCGATTGCCCAATTCTGAAGGGTAAAAAGTGTGCGGACTTGGTGAGTCTATCCACGATTACCCATACTGCGTTGCGACCACTAAGAATCCTTGGAAAGCCCGTAACAAAGTCCATAGTGATATGCTCCCATTTCTACTCTGGTATAGGGAGCGGCTGAAGCAATCCTGCAGATCTCTGATGCTCAGCCTTGACTTGCTGACACACCAGGCACTTGGCCACAAAGCATGCTATCTCTCTCTTCATTCTGTGCCACTAGTAGTACTGTCGCAAGTCTCTGTACATCTTAGTGCCTCTCGGATGAATAGAATAGGTTGAACTGTGTGCCTTTGCCATCAACTCCTGACGAAGTTCTCCATTTGGAACATAGAGATGATCTCCGCATCTCAAAGTTCCATCTTCATGTATTCTCAGTCCTGTCTGTATTCCAGCCTCTGTCCTCTGTCTAAGTCTCTAAAATCTGGCGTCTGTCGGCAAAGCAGCCTTGATTCTCTCCACTAATATTGATTGCAACTGGAAGCTCGACAATTTTCCATCTATTCCAGGCATAACGACCTCTATACCCATCTGTTCTAGCTCTCTCAACAAATGTTGTTGTGTGGTCATGAAGAATGTCGTAGGTTTTCTGCTCAATGTGTCGGCTACTACGTTGGCCTTTCCCAGATGGTACTGTAGCTCGATCTCGAAGTCTGTCATCACCTCGAGCCAATGTCTCTGCCTCTGATTAAGATCCTTCTGAGTGTAGATGTACTTTAGGCTTTTATGATCAGTAAATATCTCCACTCTCTCTCCATATAGGTAGTGCCTCCAAAGCTTCAAGGCAAAGATTACCGCTGTAAGCTCCAAGTCATGGGTGGGATAGTTCTTCTCATGGGTCCTCAACTGTCTAGAAGCATAAGCTACAACCTTTTCATGCTGCATCAAGACACATCCTAATCCTTTTTCGGACGCATCGCTATAGATCATGAATCCTCCTGGTCCAGAAGGTATGGTCAAGATGGGTGCAGTAGTCAAGCGCTTCTTCAGCTCGTCGAATGCCTTATGACACTCCTTTGTCCAAGTGAACTCCTGCTCCTTGCGGGTCAAAATGGTCATTGGCTCTGCAATCTTCGCGAAGTTCTCTACGAACCTCCGGTAATATCCGACAAGTCCTAGAAATCTCCTCACTTCTGAGACATTGGTAGGGGTTGGCCATGTCTCTACTGATGAAATCTTTGTCGGATCTACTGATATGCCCTCTCCTGAGATAACATGTCCAAAAAAAGCAACACGATCTAGAAGAAACTCACATTTGCTCAGTTTGGCATAAAGCCTCTCTCTCCTTAGTGTCTCTAACACTAGTCTCAGATGCTCTTCGTGCTCCTCGTGGCTCTTTGAATACACCAAGATATCGTCGATGAAGACTACCACGAACTGGTCCAAGTATTGGTGGAATACTCTGTGCATCAAGTTCATAAATACAGCTGGCGTATTCGTCAGTCCAAAAGGCATTACTAAGAACTTGTAGTGACCATAACGAGTCCTGAATGCTGTCTTTTAAATATCTTCTCTTCGCACCTTCACTTGATGATAACCCGATCTCAAGTCGATCTTTGTGAACACCACTGCTCCTGTCAACTGGTCGAATAGATCATCAATCCGCGGTAGTGGGTACTTGTTCTTGATAGTCAAAGCATTAAAGGCTCTGTAATTAATGCACATGCGTACTGTTCTATCCTTCTTGGGTACGAACAATACTGGTGCTCCCTAAGGTGATGCACTAGGACGAATAAATCCCTTGCTCTGCAACTCCTCTAATTGTAACTTCAGCTCATCTAACTCCTTCTTCGCCAATCTGTATACATTAGAAGATACTGGTGCTGCTCCGGGTACTAGTTCGATGGTGAACTCCACGTCTCTATCTGGCGGTAAGCCTGGCAGTTCTTCGGGAAATACATCCTCAAATTCTACAATTATTGGTGGGGGTGCAATCTCCATAGCCATGCAAGTTCCGGCTATCTGTCCTACTCCTTGTTCAACGGTCCCTCGCATGTACTCGAACTCCGGTTGATCTGGCGGTCTAAAGGTGATGCTACCCTTCTGGCAGTTCAGTACAGCATTATACTGGCTTAACCAGTCCATGCCTAACACAACATCAACGTACGACATAGGCAATACCAAGAATCACGCCCTCATCTCTCTACCACATACAACTACCGAGTACGTTCTGATAGTGTTGGTAACCGGCACGATACCTCCTCCGGTAAGAATCTTCCAACTCCTAGGTAAGGGGGAGGTCGCTACTCTAAGAATTGCTACGAATCTACTAGATATAAATGACAATGTGGCTCTAGAATTAAATAATACAGTTGCAGGTAATGATGCAACTAAGATGGTACCTGTGATAGTTTCCCCTTCTGTTTCTTTCTTAGTAACTGCTAAAGCGAAGGCTTGTCCCTACCTTTGTCCTCCTGTCTGCTGTCAGTTCCGGTTGAACTGTACTTCCTGTAGGGCCAAGGGTGGTCCCCTCTAAAATCCTTCGGGTACTGGTGGTCGCTGACCTCCTGGTGGGGGTAGTGTCCTCGGGGCTGGTGCTGCTGGCCTCGGTCCTGTCTGTAGTGCTGCCTCTCTACGCTGCGGACAATCTCGGACAAGGTGCTGACTGGATCCGCATATCATGCATAATCCCAACTTTTTCCAGCAATCTTTAATGACGTGTCCCTTCTTGCCACAATGGTGACAAGTCGGAAGCTCCTGCTGTGGGTATGGCGCTGCTCTCTACTGCGTCTGTGCTCCGGGACGACGAACCGGTCCTCCTGTTCCGGGTTGTGCTCTCGCTGGTGTAGTCGTGCTGGAACGTCTAGCTCCTCTGACGATGGCCTCCTGGATTCTCGCCTCTGCAAGAACCTCTTCATAAGAAATCCTCGACTGTGTAGTTGTATACCTCTGTAGTTCAAAATTTAGGCCGTGATGAAATCTCTGGGCTTTCTTGAGATCATTGGGTATCAGGTCAGCACCAAATCTGCTAAGGCGGCTGAACTCCGCGTCATAGGCGTCAATAGTCATATTTTCCTGCTCTAGATGTAGGAACTGGGAGTACAGGGCATTTCTAACTGTAGCTGGAAAATACTTCGCATTAAAGTACTCCAGGAACTGTTCCCAGGTCTGGTTCTTTCCTACACTGCGCTCAATGGAATCCCACCAGTGATGGGCATTGCCTTTCAGTTGGGCCCTCACTGCGGTCATCCAAAGCTCTGGTTGCAGTTGTGAAGCTTCTAGTAACATCTCCGTGTTGGCGACCCAGTCGAAGATCTGCTCGGCGATCTCATTGCCCGAGAAAGCATCTGGTCCCATCTGTCGGAACCATCTAACAGTGACACCTGTCTGGGCTGGTGGAGGTGCTGGTGCTAGTGTTGCGACAGGTATCCTCTCTAGTACTGTCATCAGACTCTGTCTCAATGTCTCTGTTTGCTGCCACTGTGCTTGCATTATTGCCTGGAAGAACTGAAGCATCTGTGGCTAGCCATCTAGCTGTGGCATCTGGGGTGGATAAGGTGGAGGCGGTGGTAGTGGAATCTTCGGCTGTGCAGTAGGCATCTCCTCAGATGTCGGCCTCTCAGTCTGCGTCATCGGTGTAGCTCCAGAAGTCTGTCCCTCACAATGTTGTGTGGGGATTGTCTGGGAAGTCTGTCCTTCGGGCTGCGGCATAGGATCGCCCTGTGATGTCTCGTGCCAATGTATCAGCGGGGTCTGTAGAAGGGGTTGCCCTTGGGCTACCTTCCCTCCTTGAGTGGTATTATCTGGCACCGCAGCACAGGGTGCTCCTCGTCCACTACGCAAATTCATCTTGCTACAAGAGATAGGACTTCATTAAAAGAGTACGAATCAAACAAACATGATGCAGATATTTAGAAGCAGTATCGAGGAAGTTCAAAGATGAATCAAAAAGTGGATGAGACCTAGTAATTTCTATCCTATTGCAGGCTCGCTGGGCATGTTACCATACAACAAGCGAAAAGTGGACCTGCATGGGCCACCACTAAAACCATGTCACGCCCCAGTCCCAAAATACACGGGACCAGGCCACGTGGCAATAGCCAGCTGACACGTCTCCGAGGATATCCTAATTTAATGGATCCACGAAGAGTGCTACGCTGTCCTAAAATACTAACATGTCCAATATCAGTCAATAACAGGTAATCTAATCTCATCCATAATATAAAGAGCAAGAAGTACTATATACACTGCTGGAAGATAAACACCAGTCTGAAATATCATAGTACAACCCAAGATGTCTAGTGGGAACAAACCCACTGCTATGACGTAATAAAAGTACTGAAATGAGATATAAAAGATAATAACTAGATCATCGGCTGTCTAGATAATAATGCACCCAATCTAGGCTGAAGGCCTACCAACTAGTCACGGAAACACTGATGGTAATACCTCTAGCTCCTCAGCTGTAGCAAATCTCGTCTCTTGTCTGGGACCGTATACTGTGGGGTAGAAACCCTTGTCCAAATCTAGAAAGGTACCAGGTCCTCAGAGGGACGTAACAGGATACATAGAAGCATGCCATATATAAATACTGAATAAGATAAATGCAATAAAGGGTGTGCTAGCCATCTAAGTGAATGCAATATGAGGACAACTATGAGTATATGGAAAGGTGTAGGCTAGACATGTGTTGACGTAATTCACCAGTCGTGGCAACCGGCTAGTATAGGCCACACATGCCCCCTATAACACGGGCGCAGGAATATAGTAACGACCAACCTTCTATAGAGTATGGTATCTGTAATGTTATCGAGTAACGCCCAACACTCTACAGAACATGGTATCAGTAATATAAATATATTCCTCCGTATCACCCCGTCGAGTGCGGTGCCAGTGTAAAGGAGTGGGGTGTCCCATATGCTTACTAGTCGTCTTCCCCTCCCAATGTAGATATACCAGTCAAATAGTCGACGCGCATATCTCTTATCTAAATGCCAAGTCTCTATACTGAGATAGTCCTAGATTGCTTGCTAACCGTGATGCACGTCACACGCGACGATAGCTAGTCAATCACGCGAACATGCATCCCAATATGAGATTTATCACTATGAATACGTGTAAAAGTGTCAGGTCTTGGAAGAATACAGGATGTCCTCCCATAGGGTGAGTCTGCTAATGACTAAGTCAATGTATACCAATCTTCGACGTATTCGTCGAATGCACCCGAGACAATCTCGGACGCGCACAGTTGTATAAGGCAAAACAACAAGCATACAATACAGCATTTGTATAATTTAAATTAGACAGCAAAATATAGCAAGGTATCTTGCCTGAGTCTTCAAGAGATAAATGCCAAAAACCTGATCCGGTAACGTCTCCTGGCTGATCCAAAGACCCTAGACAAACAATATAACACAATAATACAGGCATCAGATACTACGCATTATCCACGTACGGTTAATACGCTACTCTTGAATACTTGTCGCGAGTTAACTATTGCTTGAGTACAGCATCACGTGCGTACTTAGCTAGGGTGTAAACGTGATCTGTCTTCGGTTAACAGGTGTCTCGAGGCAAATAATTATCCAGTTATGAGTTATACATAATTTTTGTTCTATGCGGGCATGCCTTTATTCTCTATGTTTGTTCATACTAGGATTTATATCCGGAGGTTTCTACCGAATTACCTGTCCTTGGTAACTGGTCGTTAGTTTAGAATAATTAATCACTAATTAATATCTAACTAAAACTCAATTCCATACATAAAATATTAACTAGGTTTATGAGTTTATTAATACACTTCCATGCTGACACGGCGATACGAAGGAAATTACTAGGACACGAGAGAGAAGGGTCCCACGAACGAGTAATTGATCAACCGAGCGAGGGGGTACGCTCACTGGTCGGCTATTCCCTTCGATGAGGATGGCTCCGGTAGCGTGGACGGATCCGTCTAGCGGTGATAGGCCAGTCGGGATCGGGGCAGTGCTCCGGTCGGGGAGCGGGCTGGCTGGGTTAAGCAGCCGGTCAGGAGCGGGCTGGCTGGGTTGAGCAGCCAGTCGGGAGCGGGCTGGCTGGGTTGAGCAGCCGATCTTGGAGCGGGTTGGCTGGGTTGAGCAGCCGGTCGGGGTCGGGGTCGGGGTGGAGCGGGAGCGGGCTGGAGCAGTCGGCGCGGGGGTGGCTGTAGGGGGTCGGTCGGGAGCGGGCTGGGGTGTGCGCCGGTTGGGAGTAGTCGGGGTTGAGGGGTCCGGCCGGTTGGGGAGCTTTGTTTAGATGGGGAGGTCGGCTAGGGTTTTGTGGAGGATGATGAATAGTAGTTTATTAGGGTTTTGTATGAGGGGGTTTGTATTTATAGTTAGTGATGGAGATTATGGGCTGGCCTTGCGTGTGGGCCTGTCCTGTCTTATTGGGGGCTGGTCCACGTAGCAGTGCACAAGGTGGGCTTGGTCGGATTTGTTTGAGGTGAAGTTGACTTTAATTATAATTAAATTAAATAATTGCAAGGCGCTCTCTCAAGAACTGAGGCATAGCTAAGGTGAGATGCAAAGGCTAGGTGCATTTTAAGATGTAAATGGATGCACATTAATCCTAATTAATGCCAAGTAAACCCTAGCATCTCGATTTAATTCTAATAAGTCTTGAATTGGTCGAGGGAGTTTACAGGTGACCTCATGCTACAGTGGTGTGTCACCACAAAGAGGTAAAAATATAAAGCCTCGACTTCCTGAGCCATGTCATAGTGGCGTAGCAACGCAAGAAAGCGCAAAACTTTGTGCTGGGGAGTACGACACTACAAAGAGGCTGGTGTCCTCATGCTACAGTGGTATGACACCACGATGAGGTAAAATATATAAATTTTTAGCTTTATGCCAAGTCATAACGACATAGCACCGCAAGGAAGCACAAGGCTTCGTGTTGGGACTCTTTAAAAGAACTCACCTAAAGTGTATGAAAAGAGATGTATGTCGTATCTCGAGGGAAAACTTATAGACGTTCAAAATATATATACCGAAACCATGTCACCATATGGCCTTTAATGTGCAACCAGAAGGCACAGTTGATGTCATTATATGAGTTGAAAGAATAACAGCTATGATACAGAATTTAAAGCTTAGTCAATTTTTGTATAATTATTTGACACATAAAGAAAGATTCAAGTCGTCAGAGATATCTATCCTAATATATGATGTGCAGTCATTATAAGGAATGCTCAGCCCATATATATTGAGATATGTGGGAGATTGTTGGAGTTTTATCTTTAGGACTAAAGATAGTCCCACATTGGCTATAACTCCAAGTAGGTATCGCAATATAAGGCTTTGCTTGTTATTGAGGTATGCACATGGGTTGTTGTTGGGCACATGTGGGTGCCATGTGGGGGTATTTTTCTTGGAGAATTAAGGTTAAATTCTTCAACAAAATATTTATGCTTTTTGTCACTCTCTTGGAAAAAATTTCTTAGGAGCTAAGCCCCAAAGGGGCTTATCGACTCGGACTCAGACTCAAACTCGGGCTCAAGGGCGTAAAGTGACACTTTGATGGATCACTTAGCACGTCAACATCGTCACATGGCACTTGTGCTCAAATGATGTGCTAGTTTTATACGTGAGTTTTTGTGCGAGTTGCATGCGTGATTGTTAGCGCGGGCGCATAAGTGAGTGCATACGCAGGCTATATACGGTTCTTGCACGGGTTGCATGTGTGGTTGCGGCGTATGCACGATATGCACGATTATGCACTGTTAAGATCATATACGTGCATGTGCGGCATATGCGGCTATGAGCAAGTGTGTGTCTGCTAGTCTGCGCGTATGTGCTGCTGTATTATTGTGTTGTTGTATGCAAGTACAGGCTGTATAGATTGCACGTGACTCCATTGATTGCGATATTTGGAATATCAATCCTTATATTTGGGAGTTGGTATTTTAGTCCCACATCGGCTGGGAGTGGAGATTGGCTTCCACCCGTCTCTAAAAATAGAGTCCTCGGGCCTTCTTTTGGAGACACACCAAAAAATTAAAATAAAAAGAATCTAGGGATTCCGTTCGAGTCACACACAGAGGTGACTATGAGTGTTCTAGAACTTCTCTTGTGAAATTGCTGGCTCCTGGGAGCAGACCGTCGATAGAGGACGAATCATGCTTTGAGTAACGATGGTCTTCACCACCCCAACAAGAATATTTTTATTCTATTTTCTTCTCCTTACTTCTTCTAGTTGTCAATGTTCCCCAATTGCAACTGCTTTTGCAAGGAAGAATGAGTTCTCTTTTATTGTAAACGTTTTATCCCAATTGTAACTGTGTTTGCAAGGAAGAACGTAGTTTGGTTCTTGAGTTCTGTGATCCAGAAGAACTTATAATCGACTACTATATATATATATATATATATATATATATATATATATATATATATATATATATATATATATATATATATATATATATATATGTGTTTTTGTTGGCATCGAGTTCTTTAGAGAGCAATCTTGTTTGCGTGAACTTCTGAGTCTCGACTACAACTTCAGGATCAAACAGAGGGTAGACTGTAAAGTTTGCGTGAATCTCTATAACCACCACTTTTCACTTTAGGGGTATTATAGTAATTTTACTTAGTTGCTAATTATATATTATATTATATGAGTGATTAGACTAAAATTTTGTTAGTGATTAGTTAACATGCTAGTTAGTTAGAATTAATTTAGTGTTAGGATTGTAGAGACACAATATCAGAGTCCTTCAAGCCCATTTGTCTTGTTTTGTCCTCGGCCAGCTAGCGCTTGAGGCCTTTTGTGAATGAATCTGCCAGGTTCTCCTGGCTCCGAACATCAACCACTACAATAATTTCATGATAATTATGTGTGAACTTCTGAGTCTCAACTATAACTTCAGGATCAAATAGAGGGTACACTATAAAGTTTGCGTGAACCTCTATAACCACCACTTTTCACTTTAGGTGTATTATGGTAATTTTACTTGGTTGCTAATTATATATTATATTATATGAGTGACTAGACTAAAATTTTGTTAGTGATTAGTTAACATGCTAGTTAGTTAGAATTAATTTAGTATTAGATAGTATACTAGCTAATTAGAATTTATTAAGTGTTAGATAGTGCTAATTAGTGTTAGTCATGACTCTAGTTAATTAGAATTAATTAGTTAGTGGCATTGATAGAATATTCTCCCTATTGATTAGTTAGATATTTTCTTTCATTAATTAGATTCTCTTTATGACAAATGGAGAGGGTCAAACTAGACATTATAGCATGACCCAAACCCTACTATAAGAAGCATGTTTTAATTAGGATTTATCCATTCATTTCATTTTATTAGCCTCCATCTTCCCCAAAGTGACTCTTTTTCCAATCCAACCCAAATCTCTACCAATATGTGAGGACTCCTATTTTTATATACAATTATTATGGTAATTACTAATTTATTTTTATTATTTTTATATTTATTTGACAATTATTGAATGGTTAGTTGCTTAATTTGAAGTATTTCTCAAGTAAATAAATAAGATAATGTAGAATCCTTATTGATAAGATTTATGTTTGATTTAAAGTAAATCTGTAAATGGGCGATCATATAAAGATACAAAGAATTATGATACTAGTATAGATAAAGATCTATCTAAATAGATAAATATACTTATATATTGATAAAACCAAATTGACTTATCACCTCTGAAATAATAGAAAAGTGCCCATAGTTTGAATTTCTAGTTGAAATAAGACTTATTCAAATTAAACAAACATTTAAACTTAAAATTATCGATAGACATAATAAAGGAAGTATGCAAATCTTATAAAGCAACCGACTCATAACCCCTCTCTCTCCCCCTCTCTCTCTCTCTCTCTCTCTCTCTCTCTCTCTCTATATATATATATATATATATATATATATATATATATATATACTCTATTTCTATTAGTCCCCATGTGCATAATTTATGTAAGAATATAAGTCTCATATCCCGTTCATTCCATGTGCACCCATGTACATTCTTACACTCTATTACTATTGGTCCACATGTACCATAAGATAAGAGTTATAGTGCTCATATTTCTATATGAGTTATACACATATGGACCAATAGAAATAGAGTGTACTAGTACACATGGGTGCACATGTGATGTAAAGTGGCTCATTTAGAAAATGAGCACTAGTGTACATACATTCCTATTCGTCCATACGTGCATACCTCATTTAGAAAAATGAACAATATGAATCATATCCCCGTTTTCTCCCCCTCTCTCTCTCTCTCTAAAAAAAGGAATATGAGTTATAGGCTCATATTCTTACATGAGCCAATGCACATGTGGACCAATATAAATTGAGTATACTTGTGGGATGTAAAAAATTATTCATCGTCCACCTATACATGACTCATAAAAAATATGAACCTATTGTAAGCCCCCTGATTTTCAGGAATTTCTAATTTGGCTTTTTCTCAATTTTTTGGAATTTTCTGGGATTTTTTTGTAATTAAAACCTAGGCTTTTGGTAATTAAATAATTTTTATTTACGATTAAATAATATTAAAATATTATGAAAATAATATTTTATGGTGTAAAATGGAAAACCGAACATAGGGTATTTTCTGTGAATTTATTGGACCCCGGAATCATTTTTAAAGCCCTGAAAACCGATGTAGAGTTAAACTGAATTAAACCCGTGCCAAACGCCCAACATCCCCACGAGAGCCAAAGCCAAGCCCAAGGAGAGTTGACCCAGCCCAAATCCTAGGTCAAACCCTAGTCCAATTTTTGTATGTATAAATACATGTTTTCCTAGTTTTCCTCCACAAACAAAAAGAAAAAAAGAAAATCCTAAATAACCCTAATCCCTAATCCCTAAACCTAACCCTAACCCTAAGCCGCCGCCCCTAGCCCAGCCGCTTCCTCCGCCGCCTCATCCGGCCACGCGCCGCTTCGCCCGGCCGCGTCTCCCCCTTTTCTGCCACGTCGACCTCCCACTTCTCAGCTCGTCGACGAATCCCCTCCCTCATCTTCTTCCCCAATCGATCCCCCTAAACCCTAGCCGACCCCGATTCCGGCCACCCCCATGCCCGCCGGCTGGTCCCCCTCCTTCTTCCCAGTGACGACCTACTCCTCCTCCTTCCTCCCAGCACCTAGACGCCTCGGCTCCACTCCTTCCCGCCTCAGTCGCCCGACCTCGCTGCCCCATCTCCTCGCCGCACGGCTCCGTCACAGCGCCGGCCACCACTCCCCTGGCCCTTCTTCGCCTCCCCGAGAGACGCCCGCAGCGCCGCCCGCAGCGCCGCCCTCCTCCAGCGAGCCGCCCCAGCCCTCGTCGAGCCGCCCCGGCCAGCAGCGACTCTCCGGCAAACCCTAAACCCTAGATTCAGACACAGTGTCTCGTGTCGACACGCGAGGACACGAGAAACCTAGTTTACGGAGCCCTGTTCAGGTATTCTTTTCTCTCTCCTCGTAGCTCTGTTTCTCGTTTCGTCAGTTGTGACGCGTATACTACATGACCCTCTCGGTGCCCGTGCAAACCGCTCGGTGCATCGCGTCCTGTGGCGATCGCGAACCGCGATCCAAAAACAGGAAAAACAATGCCCTATTTCACCCCGGAACTGAGTGCGCCCCGCCAAACGGGACGACTTGGTCGTGCGCGGTCTTCACCGTTACGTGTGCGCCGTCGATACGGACGTGCGGGATTTCATAGAAGTTGATTTGGATGTGCGTGCACACTGGAATCAACGCGTACCCGCCGACACCGCCCCGTATCCATCTATTATGGAACACGCTGTAACTTTGTGTATACACGTCGTATCGAAATGAAACTTGTGCCATCGGACTCGTAGCAATACGCTGGTCCTGTGACCCAAGTTTGGTTCGATTCTGAGAACGTTGACAGAATCGCGTATCGTGGGCCCCACATGTTCTACTTGACGGGCGATTTTGAGATCGGCTCATCGGAATCCAGTTCTGGAAGTTCCGTTGGGTTTGTATTATCGTTCCTGACTTGTTGACACTAAGTTTGGTGAATTTGGAGACCTTTGACCCTGACACGCTTTTCGGTGCAAAGTGGCCCACATGTGGACCCCGCTTTGGCCCGGAAATATCATTTTTGCCCTTGTGTCCAAATTGGACTCAAGGACAGACGTTTCTATCTAATTGATATTTTCTGAATCTAATGGTGATGTTTATTTCAGCAACCGGAGTAGTACCTGCGGATCACACTGAGACCAGAGCTACAGTTGGAGCTAGAACCCCAGGCAAGTGTACCTTGCCAAACCCTGCAGCTTTGCTACTTATCTCCTTGACTTAGTTATACATCAGTGGGCAAGTATACCTTGCCAACTTTACATTTCTTGTTGCATTTTCCTTGATTCATTTATATTGCTGTGCATGCTTGAACTAGGACCGTGTGACTTACTCAGCGTCCGATTATTAGTCGGGTGCTAACATCGTACGCGATATTGTGTATTATCATCTAGAGATGGACATTCGTGACCCTTTAGATTCTTGTACTTGTCTTATCAAGTACACTATAACCCAGGACACTTGACACTATTCAAGAGACAGAATCTTCCTGAGATATTCATGGTGATTCTGTATAGGATACAGGACTTGACAGAGACATTATATTCCTAGACTATATGACTTGTTGCATTAGATATAATTGTGCGTGACATGGACATGGTGCATCATGGACATGAGACGTGTGATTACATTGGGTGGGGAGAGACACACATGCTATAGGCTGATTATATATATAAACCCCCTATTATTGTGAGGCACAAGACTCTGAAGCCCGAGCTTGGCCATTACCAGATATTACTGCTACCGGCTCCCCGACACAGAGCTTGTAGTGGCTCAGCCTGAGTACTCGTGATGCTCTCACTTGCATTTCACATAGATGGTTATATACTTATCCTATTTATTTCATTATCTGCTGCACTGCATTTATTTTGGCTTGTATTATCTGTACCTTGCTATGTCCCTTGAGGACCTGGAAACGGATTATGCCCCCAGGATTTGCAGACGAGATCCACCCAGAGTTATACAGTACAGGAGCATTAGCAGAAGCAGGGGCCTACATTGGAGCAGAACCAGGACCCGAGGACGAGATCGTACCAGAGGACTTCTCCTGAGTATTGTCTTGAGATACTCATTTATTTCGGTTCTAGTTATTTTATTTTATTTCCAGTCTATTGCATTGATGTATCAGACATGTTCTCGGATTGTTCTCTGAGACATCTTTTATTGAGATTTGTCAGTTTATTTTATTTACATTATTCTGGCATTTGATTTATGATTATCTGTTGTGGATGAGATTAGTATAAACTGTGACTTGTATCATTGGACCTACTTATTGTTATATTACAGCTTAAGCATGCCCCAATGGATCCATTAAATTGGGTTTGTCCATCGGTGTGTGCTGCTGGCCATTATCACGCGTCCGGTCCCTCGATATTTTGGGACTGGGGCGTGACATGGTTTTTGTGGTGGCCCATACATGTCAACGACTAAATTATTTGGTTTTAACTTAGGGACCGAGCAAGCTTGCTATAGGAATAGGATAAGTTTTAGGATCTCATCCACTTGCTTAAAACGTTCTTGATATCTATATCAAATTCAAATTAATTTCTTGACTCGTATCCTGCCTTGATTCCTGAGCGCCTCTTATAGTTTATTTTGGTTGCAGAGAAATGATTCCCCAAGCCGGCGAAGAGACTCATCCATGGACACCACAAGGTGCTGTGATAACCAATGGAGATGAAATGACACCAGTTAGTGAAGGTCCATCATCACAGCAAGCAAGTCAGCATGCCTCGAGAATCCAGGAAGATGACGTTCTACCATCGATGCAGTTGGCTCCACCGACGCCTACCGTTCCACAAGGGCAGGCTATGGACGAACAACAAATGTTTCAAATATTTTACGCGATGATGCAAGCCCATCAGAAGGTTCAGGAAGAAGCTCAGCAGATCCAAGCGGAGAAGTTCATCGATAGATTCAGCTCAGAGTTACGGAAGTTAATCAGCCCCGCTGCAACTACCTTAGACTAGGATGTTCTTACTACAGCAAGACCCATGGAGTGCGACACAAGGATAGGGTCCAGCCAGAAGCGGCCGTATGCATCAGCACTAGACCAAGCACAACAAAAAAGAGTTGCAAAGCGAACACAGATGAATCCACCACCAAGAGCAGCACCCAGAGCCTTAATTCTTCCTACTTGTCAGCATTGTCGCAAGAAAGGCCATATTGAGAAGGAGTGCAGACGCAAGTTAGGATTATGCTTGATTTGTGGAACCAGTCAACACTTAGCTAAGGACTGTTCTCAGCATCTAAAGAAAGCATTGATGATTCATCAACCAGCCGCATCAGCACCAGCCGGAGCACCATAGGAAGAAGTTGCAAAGAAGTCTCACATGCACCAGCCACCAGAAGCACCTCCGCAAGTACTACCTGTCTGTCCATATTGTCGCAGGCGAGGCCATATAGAGAATGAGTGCAGACGCAAAATGAAAGTATATTTAGCTTGCGGATCCAGTCAACATTTATTAAGGGAATGCCCTGAGTGTCGAGAAAGAGCACCAATGGATAACCGACAAGCGTTACCAGCACCAAGGCCAGCCTCTCCAATATTGGAAGCACCGCAAACGAGAGTTGAAGGAGTCAGACCACCAGCTCCAGGAGGGAATCAGCCGAGGCCTCCCTTGGCACCACAAACAACACTTTTCTAGCAGGCTCAACAACAACAGAGGAATTAACTGCAAGAACGTGAACAAGCTCCAGCGATGACTTTGGAAGACGCGCAGACCCATGGAGTAGCTAATGCGCATAATTTCTCGTAGTTATCTGTTTATAGATTTGTTTTATCTCGTGCCTATTGGTTCGTGACCTCAGCCTTAACCTATGTAGTTTTGAACTGCTAATAATTTATAACCTAGAATGTTTTTATAATTGATAACTATAGAGATTATAGAGTCTTTTGTTATTGTGCTTATTTTGTGTTGTTTTGTGAACTTGAATTAAGTTGTACCTCCTTTCATCATCATCTAGCGTACTTATTGTTGTACTACCTTGACTTATGCTGCTAAATATAGCCTAGTTTTGCAAGCTTATCTTTTTATCGAGCTTGTTCATGACATATGTATTATTGGGTCGACACACTAATACAATTGTCTATTCAGAATCAGTGTATTACGGTCTGATCAACCTTAGTGCATTTTGGTTCGCTCTTCGCACGACTACTTCACGTGGATTGACATATATAGTTGACTAGTGTACTTGGCCTCTAGATATGCCTGAGTATATCGTATCTGTTACCTGACTGTACCAATACGAGCATGCAAACAAAGGATTACCAAAATATGATTTCAATCCACAACTGCTCTGACAATTCCTATTTGAATTCTTTAAACGCCTTGATCCTGACACTTCTATTCTATTACCTCACCCTTGAACTCTTTATTATTGATCTTCGTCTTCCCTTATTTCAGAAAGACAAAAACTCGTGCTTGGTATAAGTTGGATATATCGACAGTACTAGATATACCCCACAGGCCGGTCGCATTGTTGATGACCCTTTTATATATGATTAAAGGAATATCATAGGTGATATGTTTGGGGTTAAAGACTTGAGGATTCAATAACATGATTAAATAAGTTAGGGCATAGCTTTATTAGATGTATAGCCTTAGATGATAGATGGGTAAATTCTAAGTTGGGTAGAGACCGCAATGTTCACTTGAGAGGAATCCTTTAGACTGTAATCAAGTGAGATTGGGTAGAGAGAATCCTACCATATTTTAATTACGAGAATGAAATTTTTATAAGTTGGGTAGATTGTAAGCCCCCTGATTTTCAAGAATTTCTAATTTGGCTTTTTCTCAATTTTCTGGAATTTTTAGGATTTTTCTGTAATTAAAACCTAGGCTTTTGGTAATTAAATAATATTTAATTGTGGTTAATTAATATTAAAATATTATGAAAATAATATTTTATGGTGTAAAATGGAAAACCGGACATAGGGTAATTTTCTGTGAATTTATTGGACCCCGGAATCATTTTTAAAGCCCTGAAAACCGATATAGAATTAAACCGAATTAAACCCATGTCAAACGTCCAACATCCCCATGAGAGCCGAATCCAAGCCCAAGGAGAGTTGACCCAGCCCAAATCCTAGGTCAAACCCTAGTCCAATTTCTGTATGTATAAATACATGTTTTCCTAGTTTTCCTCCGCAAATAAAAAAACGAAAAAAAGAAAATCCTAAATAACCCTAATCCCTAATCCCTAAACCTAACCCTAACCCTAAGCTGCCGCCCCTAGCCCAGCCGCTTCCTCCGCCGCCCCGTCCGGCCATGCGCCGCTCCGCCCGGCCGCGTCTCCCCCTTCTCCGCCACGTCGACCTCCCCGCTCCGCCTCGCCCGGCGCCACCGGCTCCCCCTCAGCCTGTCGACGAATCCCCTCCCTCATCTTCTTCACAATCGATCCCCCTAAAACCTAGCCGACCCCAATTCCGGCCACCCCCAAGCCCGCCGGCTGCTCCCCCTCCTTCTTCCCAGTGCCGACCTACTCCTCCTCCTTCCTCCCAGCACCTCGATGCCTCGGCTCCACTCCTTCCCGCCTCAGTCGCCCGACCTCGCTGCCCCATCTCCTCGCCGCACGGCTCCGTCCCAGCGCCGGCCACCACTCCCCTGGCTATTCTTCGCCTCCCCGAGAGCCGCCCGCAGCGCCGCCCTCCTCCAGCGAGCCGCCCAAGCCCTGGTCGAGCCGCCCCGGCCAGCAGCGACTCTCCGGCGAACCCTAAAACCTAGATTCAGACACAGGACACAGTGTCTCGTGTCGACACGCGAGGACACGAGAAACCTAGTTTATGGAGCCCTGTTCAGGTATTCTTTTCTCTCTCCTCGTAGCTCTGTTTCTTGTTCCGTCAGTTGTGACGCGTAGACTGCATGACCCCCTCGGTGCCCGTACAAACCGCTCGGTGCATCGCGTCCTGTGGCGATCGCGAACCGCGATCCAAAAACAGGAAAAACAATGCCCTGTTTCACCCCAGAACTGAGTGCACCCCGCCAAACGGGATGACTTGGTCGCGCGCGATCTTCACCGATACGTGCACGCCGTCGATACGGATGTGCGAGATTTTGCCGAAGTTGATTTGGATGTGCGTGTACACCGGAATCAATGCGTATCCGCCGACACCGCCCCGTATCCGTCCATTCTGGAACACGCTGTAACTTCGTGTACACACGTCGTATCGAAACGAAACTTGCGCCATCGGACTCGTAGCAATACGTTGGTCCTGTGACCCAAGTTTGGTTCAATTCTGATAATGTTGACAGAATCGTGTATCGTGGGCCCCATAGGTTCCACTTGACGGGCGATTTTGAGATCGGCTCATCGAAATCCAGTTCTGGAAGTTTCGTTGCGTTTGTGTCATCGTTCCTGACTTGTTGACACTACGTTTGGCAAATTTGAAGACCTTTGACCCTGACACACTTTTTGGTGCAAAGTGGCCCACATGTGGACCCCGCTTTGGCCCGAAAATGTCATTTTTGCCCTTGTGTCCAAATTGGACTCAAGGACAGGCGTTTCTAGCTAATTGATATTTTCTGAATCTAATGGTGATGTTTATTTCAGCAACCGGAGTAGTACCTGCAGATCACACTGAGACCAGAGCTACAGTTGGAGCCAGAACCCCAGGCAAGTGTACCTTGCCAAACCCTGCAGCTTTGCTACTTATCTCCTTGACTTAGTTATACATCAGTGGGCAAGTATACCTTGCCAACTTTATATTTCTTATTACATTTTCCTTGATTTATTTATATTGTTGTGCATGCTTGACCTAGGACCGTGTGACTTACTCAGCGTCCGATTATTAGTCGGGTGCCAACACCGTACGCGGTATTGTGTATTGTCATCTAGAGATTGATATTCGTGACCCTTTACATTCTTGTACTTGTCTTATCAAGTACACTATAACCCAGGACACTTGACACTATTCATGAGACAGAATCTTCCTGAGATATTCATGGTAATTCTGTATAGGATACAGGACTTGACAGAGACATTATATTCCTAGACTATATGACTTGTTGCATTAGATATGATTGTGCATGACATGGACATGGTGCATCGTGGACATGAGACGTGTGATTACATTTGGTGGGGAGAGACACACATGCTATAGGCTGATTATATATATAAACCCCCTATTATTGTGAGGCACAAGACCCTGAAGCCCGAGCTTGGCCCATTACCTGATATTACTGCTATCGGCTCCCCGACACAGAGCCTGTAGTGGCTCAGCCTGAGTACTCGTGATGCTCTCACTTGCATTTCACATAGATGGTTATATACTTACCCTATTTATTTCATTATCTGCTACACTGCATTTATTTTGGCTTGTATTATTTGTACCTTGCTATATCCCCTGAGGACCTGGATCCGGATTATGTCCCCAGGATTTGCAAACGAGATCCACCCAGAGTTATACAGTACAGGAGCATTAGCAGAACAGGTGCCTACATTGGAGCAAAACCAGGACCCGAGGACGAGATCGTACCAGAGGACTTCTCTTGAGTATTATCTTAAGATACTCATTTATTTCTGTTCTAGTTATTTTATTTCATTTCCAGTCTATTGCATTGATGTATCAGACCTGTTCTCGGATTGTTCTCCGAGACATCTTTTATTAAGATTTGTCAGTTTATTTTATTTACATTATTCTGGCATTTGATCTGTGATTATCTGTTGTGGCTGAGATTAGTATAAACTGTGACTTGTATTATTGGACCTACTTATTATTATATTACAGCTTAAGCATGCCCCGATGGATCCATTAAATTGGGTTTGTCCATCGGTGTGTGCTGCTGGCCATTACCACGTGTCCGGTCCCTCGATATTTTGGGACTGGGGCATGACACCTATGACTCATATCCCGTTTACCTATATATATATATATATATATATATATATATATATATATATATATATATATATAATTTAGCCTCAACTATCACCTTCTTTCCTACCCTTGCCATCGTCTCCCTACTACCGCAGTCAGAAGTGCTTCCCATGGCCGGCAATCAATCAACCCGTCGCTATCTTTCGGTGACCCTCAGTCGGTTCCACCAACATCCCAGTCAAGTCAGCCGCCCGTTGACCGTTGCTGCTCCTCGCTGCCACTGCGCATCATCTACACCACCATTGTAGTCAGTAGTCACCATTATCATCATCGACGAGTATCGAGACTGGAGCGGCCTCATCGTTGTACAACCGAAAGCCCGACCATATCTTGCCTCAACCGAGCCAACCATCGTACGCGATGACCCGACAGACACGAGCCAACACAGCCATCTCTCCCATGATGCCCCCTCGTAAACACGACAACGCACACCACGGCCGTCTGAGCGCTACGATCATTACGCCACCACCGCCACTATCGCTCGGTCCAGACGACCCTTCCCGTGTGTGCTCAATTTCCTCAGCGCAAAGCCGGAGCCGAGGTTCTCACCGCTTAACACCGAGTCGACGACCCAATATTTGTTGGTTTTGGTTTTGCTTTTCTTGCAAAAACTCAAGTTCCTCTTCCTTTCTTTAGTCCCACATCGGATGGGGCATAGCTCTCTTGTGTACATATATTAGTTTCTCTTCTTTGCTCTATTAAGTTATTATGTGGGGAACCCATTGGGCCACACGCGCACGCCGTCGCCGCCCAGCCCGGCTCATCTCGGTTCGGCGTGCGTAACGGGTGCGGGTACGCGCCCACATCTGTGGGAGCCGAATGCCGATTCGATTTCCTCTTCGGGTTCGGGCAGGGACCCTAAAATTCTTTTTGCTCCTCTTCTTCTTTATTTATTTTTTCTGAACGTTGGAATTTATTTCGTCCGTTACGAATGTTTTTGAACCGTTATTGTGTCCAGGTTCATTATTTATTTCTCCTGTGTAACGGCTGAATTAATAGTAAATTAATTCAGACCGTTACACATCAGTATTATATATTCGTCTGTGTTTCTTTGTAAATGATCAAAAAAATTCTTACTCCAAACCTCTGTCAACATTCTGTTCAGTCTTCATTGTTTCCAAGCTCTGGGCAGAGCTAAGTTCTGGTCATTCTCTCCAAGTCGTGTGCGGCGACGAGATACCAGTAGTGTGGGGGTTTTACCACTAGGAGCTTTGGGAACGTCTGCACACAGATACCGAATCAACTCTTAGGGCAGTACTTCGTGCACGACTTCCCCAGAGGCCGGTAACATCAGTTTAATTTTATTTTTGTATTCTGAAATTTTTTAATAAGAAAACAACAATATTTCTAACAATCTAAGAGTTGATTAATTTGTTAGAATTTAAATAGTTATTGTTTAAATAGTTATTGTTGTTTTTTCCTAACTATTTGTATAATTAATTTATATATTAGAGTTGATTTATTCCAAAGGAAATTACTATCAATTCTAACAATGTCAATATACAATTTGTAGAAAATTACTTACTATACTGTAACTATCAATATACAAATTTGCTTAACCTGTGCTTTAAATAAAATTTGCTTAACCTGTGCTTTAAATAAAATTTGCTTAACCTGTACTTTAAATACAAATTTGCTTAATATTTACCATCACAAATTTTTGATTATTTGTGATCTTATCAAATTGCTTACTTTACTGTCAAATTAAAAAAAATTAAAAAAAATAAAAAAAATTTGCTTAAAGTGTTTTAAAAATTTGTTAGCATATTTCATACAGTGAACACATTCTGTTCTTCTAGCAATTTGTTAGCACATTTCATAATTTTGTCAATTGCAATTTTTATCACTTTGTTTTTTGAAACCAATCTAGGACAAAAAGAAAATAGTTTAGTTAAAAGGAAATTGCAAATAAAATCTTCAAATCTAAAGTTTCAAAGTAGAGACAAACTCGGGCACAAGCCGAAAGGGTCCTTCTGTCAACCGGGTGTAAATAGCCCTAAGCGACACGGTACTTAAGAGTCTTCGGACCGCCGCTAGCTGGGAACCGACCCCTACAGCTAACCTGAGTTGATCAACACTTAAAAAACTAAAGATTTTAAGATTGATTAGCAAAGACCACCTAAACTATTATCTTAGACATTGTTATTAAATAAATTTATATTTTTCTGACTACAATCATGACTGGTAAGGAGGAATGCTCTACTGCAAAACCTGCTAAGTTTGATGGCTCTTACTTTAAAAGATGGCAGAGTCAAATAAAATTTTGGCTCACGACCTTAGACTTATTTCTGCCATTGATGGGTCCACACCCATCACAAATGATTCTGATGATACTGAGTCTGACATAGGAGTGTCCACCTCCTCGAAACCAAAAACCCCTAAAGAGATAGACTTCCACTAATTTTATAGAATTCTAAGTGCATTATCTGAATCCTTGTATGATATATTTTTTGAATACAAGAGCGCTAAAAAACTCTGGAAAGCCTTGGAAGATGAATACGGCTGTGATGATGCCGGAATAGAAAGGTTTAATTCTTAAACCTTTAATAGGTATTTCATTGTAGATGACAAACCAATGAATGACCAGCTCCATGAATTCCAAGAATACCTTAGACATATTCAAGCCAAAGGGACATCTTTCTCCAATGAACATAAAATATCATACCTAATAGACAAGCTACCTCCCTCTTGGTCTGATATGGCTAAGGATCTTATCCATACACAAGGAGATCTTACCTACAATCAAGTCCTAAAGAAAATTAGAACCGAAGAACAATTAGATTGAGGTCTAAGCCTAAGACTGAATCTAAAGCCAAGGTAAACCTTGTAGAAGGCCAAGGAAAACCCAAGTCTAATTTTTCTTATAAATCCAAGAAGAAGAAAAACTTTCAGCCTAACTACCAAAACCAAAAACCTAGAAACTTCAGTCAGACTCAGGATCAGAAGAGATTTTGTTTTGTGTGTGGTAAAATAAACCATATGGCCACCAACTGCTACCATAGGAAGAAGGAAGCTGTCCAGACCTCCTACAAAGGAAAGGGCTCAGTTAGACCAGAAGCGAACATGCTTCACAAAGGTTCTTCGAGTTCCTTCAGGTCTGTAAGCTTTCAACCCCTTATTAACCTCTCTTACCATTCTGATAATTGGTGGTTGGATTCTGGAGCTAATGTTCATGTTTCGTTTGATCGCTCACATTTTTCAAACTATCAGAAATTAAGTGGAGGAGGTGTGACCCTAGGAGATGGCTCAACGGCACAAATTATTGGAAGAGAAAAAGTTAACCTGAATATGACATCAGAAAAAATCTTAACTCTTTATGATGTTCTTCATGTGCCGTTTGTCAAGAAAAACCTAGTTAGTAGATCCCTTCTTGTAGCCTCAGGATACAAAATTATAATGGAGGCTAATAAATTAGTTTTTTCTAAGCATGACTCTTTTATAGGAAAAGGCTTTGTAAAAAATGGTCTTTTCATTTTAAGTACAATAAATAAAATTTCTGATTGTTCTCTCATTGTCTCTAATATAGAATCTTCAAATGTTTGGCATGGCAGACTAGGTCATGTGAACCTAGGTTCTATTAAAAGAATGATGACCTTAGATCTTATTCCCAAGACTCCAATAGATGACAAACACAAATGTGAGATTTGTGTTCAAGCCAAACACACTAGATTACCTTTCCAATCTTTAGAAAGAAATTTTGACCTTCTAGAACTTATTCATAGTGATGTATGTGACTCAAATAGGATTTTGACCAGAGGCGGTAGAAAATACTTTGTTACGTTTATAGATGATTATTCAAAGTATTGTTATATCTACCTTCTCAAAACTAAAGATGAAGTTCTAGATAGATTTAAGGTCTACAAATCTGAAGCTGAGAATCAATTAGAAAGGAAGATTAAGATCCTTAGATCTGATCGTGGTGGAGAATATACCTCAAACGAAATGATTAACTTCTGTGAAGAACATGGAATAATTCATGAGGTAACTGCTCCATATTCACCTCAGTCTAACGGAGTTGCTGAACGCAAGAATCGCACTCTGTTAGATATGGTGAATGTCATTCTTCTCAGCTCTGGTGCTCCTGATAACTTATGGGGAGAAGCCCTTTTAACTGCCTGTTATATTCTTAATAGGATTCCTAGTAAGACAAAAGATAAGACTCCCTATGAGCTGTGGAAAGGTAGAGCACCTAGGATTAATTATCTTAGGGTTTGGGGATGCCTTCCTAAAGTCGAAATTCCTGAACCTAAAATGAGGAAGATTGGTCCCAAGACTGTAGACGCTATTTTCATAGGATATGCCTTAGACAGCTATGCCAATAGATTTCTAGTGACTCACTCAGAAGTAAATAAAATCTCTAACAATACCATTATGGAAGCAAGAGATGCAGTTTACTTTGAAAACATATTTCCTTTTAAGGATAGAAGTTCAATCTCTTCCTCCATACCCTCTTCTAGTTCTCAAGTCCAAATACCTAGCTCACAATCTGAACAAGACTTAGAACCAAGATGGAGTAAAAGGAATAAGATTGAGAAAAATTTAGGAGAAGGATTCTTCACCTTTTTGATAGAGGGTGATCCCTCAACTTATGAAGAAGCAATGTCGTCTCCTGATGCTCCCTTCTGGAAAGAAGCCATTAATAGTGAATACAACTCCATCATGGAGAATAACACTTAGTTTCTAACAGATCTACCTTTAGGCAATAAACCAATAGGTTGTAAGTTGATTTTCAAGAAGAAACTCAGAGCTGATGGTACTATAGAGAAATACAAAGCTAGATTAGTTGCTAAGGGTTTTACCCAGAAGAAAGGGTTAGATTATTTTGATACCTACTCTCCTGTAGCTAGGATCACATCCATTAGAACTCTCTTGGCCTTAGCATCCATTCATGATATGCTAATCCATCAAATGGATGTAAAGACAGCATTCTTGAATGGAGATCTAGAGGAAGAACTCTATATGGACCAACCTGAAGGTTTCATTGCTAAAGGTCAAGAAAAGAAAGTCTGCAGACTAGTAAAATCCCTCTATGGCTTGTAACAAGCTCCCAAACAATGGCACAATAAATTTGACAAAGTAATTTGTGAATATGGTTTCTTGTCAAATGAGTATGAAAAATGTATATACTCTAAAGGTACATGTAAAAGTTGTGTCATTTTATGCTTGTATGTAGATGACATTCTTATCCTAGGTTCATCACTGGAATTGATAAATACTACAAAGAACTATTTATCTAGCCAGTTTGATATGAAAGACCTAGGAGAAGCCAACTTAATTTTAGGAATGCAAGTGACCAAAGGCAAAGAGGGTTATACTATATCTTTAGCATATTCAATTGAAAAAATGCTAAAAAGATTTAAATTATTTGATAAGAAACATGTCCTTACTCCTTATGACAACAGTATTGTACTAAAAAAGAATAAAGAATCACCATTGGAATAACATAAATATTCACAGATGATAGGCTCCCTTATGTATATAACAAACAGGACAAGACCTGATATTGCATTTGCTATTGGGAGACTAAGCAGATATACCAGTAACCCAAATCAGTCACATTGGACTGCCTTGGATAGGGTATTTAGATATCTCAAGGGCACCCTAGATTACAAACTTTATTTTACTAGGCACCCTGATATCATAGAAGGTTATTCAGATACAAACTGGGTAACCGACTCACATAATATAAAATCTACTACTGGATATGTATTTACTCTGGGAGGAGCTGCAATCTCCTGGGGCTCTTGTAAGCAAACTATCATAGCTAGGAGTACAATGGACTCCGAAATGATAGCTTTGGATACAACTTGCACAGAAGCGGAATGGCTTAAAAATCTTATTATGCATATACCTGTTTCTCTTAGTCCTCTTCCTGCAATTTCTATAAATTGTGATAATAAATCTGTTATTGAACTACTAAAGCATGATTCTGTGAATGCTAAGATGAACAGGCACCTGCAGCTGCACTTCAAGTCAATAAAAAGCCTACTAGGCAAATATGTGGTTCTTGACTATATAAAGTCAGAAAAGAATCTTGCAGATCACTTGACGAAGGGTCTTTCTAGGACTTTGATCCTAGAATCATTGAGGGGGATGGGGTTAAGCCCATAAGTTAGTCACCATCAATGGCAACCCAACCGAGTCTGACTAGAGATCCCAAGAAGCCGGTTCAATGGGTAGAAACAAGCTGAACTTAGGTGACTTTATGGAACACTGACTCGAGATTAAAGTCTCATTAAAATAAAGCCCAAGCGGTTGTACATGTGTACAATGACTCCCCATCCCTATGGTGACAGTGTTCCTGTGTGATATGGTTAGGATGAGGTTAAACTCTTAATAGGTCCAAGCTGTAATGCTGGGTTGATTCATATCACCAACCATTAAGGACTTACTTATATGAGAGGTCGTGAAGGCCGCGACTATGGGACGGGACGATCCCAGACAACTCTCATGAATGTGAAAAGTGCGCATGGCCATTTAAAAGTGCCACCCGATAGACCAAGGACCTCTAGCGTACTATGTGTGCTATTTTTCTAAATCTGGTTCAAGAAGTCTGATTCAAGGCATAGTCCATCAAGCACTTCTTCATATTAAGGCAATAGTCACTACGTGAGATTCAAGGCTGTAGTCCATCTCATCTATGCATAGTATTTTACTGCCCAGATGCTCTCTCTCTCTATTTACTTCACTCTTATCTCTGTTTCGGAACTTGACCTTTTGGGGGGGGGGATTGTTGGTTTTGGTTTTGCTTTTCTTGTAAAAACTCAAGTTTCTCTTCCTTTCTTTAGTCCCACATCGGATGGGGCATAGCTCTTTTGTGTACATATATTAGTTTCTCTTATTTGCTCTATTAAGTTGTTATGTGGGGAACCCCTTGGGCCACACGCGCGCGCGCGCCGCCGCTTGGCCCGGCTCGGCTCGGTTCGGTTCGGCGCACGTAACGGGTGCGGGTACGCGCCCACATCTGCGGGCGCCAAATGCCGATTCGATTTTCTCTTCGGGTTCGGTCTGGGACCCTAAAATTCTTTTTGCTCCTCTTCTTCTTCATTTATTTTTTTCTGAACGTTGGAATTTATTTCGTCCGTTAATGTTTTTGAACCGTTATTGTGTCCAGGTTCATTATTTATTTCTCCTGTGTAACGGCTGAATTAATAGTAAATTAATTCAGACCGTTACACATCAGTATTATATATTCGTCTGTGTTTCTTTGTAAACGATCAGAAAATTTCTTACTCCAAACCTCTGTCAACATTCTGTTCAGTCTTCATCATCTCCAAGCTCTGGGCAGAGCCAAGTTCTGGTCATTCACTCCAAGTCGTGTGCGGCGACGAGATACCGGTAGTGCGGGGGTTTTACCATTAGGAGCTTCGGGAACGTCTACACACAGATCCCGAATCAACTCTTAGGACAGTGCTTCGTGCATGACTTTCCCAGAGACCGGTAACATCAGTTTAATTTTATTTTTGTATTTTGAAATTTTTAATAAGAAAACAACAATATTTCTAACAATATCCTCGCCATCACAGTGCGTTCCCATCTTGCATGCCACCGCTTCTGTCCAGAACCACTGTGCTCGAATCAAAGAACTCCACTATAACTTGGAGTTAAGGTAAGACCCTCTTATACTGGCTCTAATAATTTTGTTGTGAAGCATAGAAGAGTACAGAATAAGAAGAATAATAATAATAGGAATTAAACTATTAGTTATATGTAGCAACGGAAGCCAAGGGATCTATCGTACTGGACACTTAGGTAATCCACTTTTAACCTATAATAATTTCTTTTCACCTCTCCCTTCCTTTCTTTTTAAATAAGGCTCTTGATAAAGGCACTACAAAAATGACTCGGAGCTAGTCTAGTATTGGTGCTAGTCCACTTAGAAAAAAATTTACTCAGACTAGTCCAAAATTTACTAGGACTGTCCACCCTCTTCACCTCCCTCTTTCTGCTCCTCCCCCACCCCCACCCCACTCCGTCCTCTCCTCCTCCCTCCTCTCGCGATTTTTTGTCTCTTCGCGTCGTCGGCCTCGTCATCGATCAAAATTATGACCCAAATCTCAAAATCCTTAACTAAAAATATAGATCTACTAAATTTTATCCATCAAAATCGAAAAATCTAAGTATTAAAAGTGCTTAGAATCATATTGTACACATCTTAGACTAAAAAATACAAGGAAAAAGCAAGAATTAAAATCTAAGGGTTTCTCCATGTCATGCAAGGTGTAATGGCCTAAATGAATGAACGAGAAAAAAATAAAGAATGAGGGAAGAGAAAGAAAGAAGTTGGGTTATATAGGTAGGGTTTGAGGTTTGGATCATGGGTTCTCTCATGACTAAACCAACCCAACAATTAAATCATGACCCAAATGAACCAAAGAGTGAGTCTAGTCTCCATGACATGCATCCTAACTACCATGAAGCAAGAAATAACATAAGCAGGGAAATATATGTTCCAAATACGTATATTAGGAACACGGAGTGACATCTCTACCCACCTTAGAAAAATTTTGTTCTCGAAATTCAACCCTAAGTCTAGTTAGAAAAATCATAACAAACAATGCACTAACTACAAGCACATTTATGCATTCAATCAAATCAAACATATAATAAAGAAAAGTAATATCATATAGCATGGATGAGCAAATCATGATATTCAAGATACGAAGGCATAAGGACAAATATACCTTTCGAGTCGAAGAGGTGCGGATACCGAGACCGAATATCGTCCTCACGCTCCTACGTCAACTCTTCCAAAGGGTGATGACCCCAATTAACTTGGACGAGATGAATAGTCTGATTCTTGAGCACCTTAATCCCTTCGATCCAAAATGGATACAGGTTGCTCATAGTAAGACAAGTCAGTACCAACGACTAATTCAGAGTGATCGAGGATATGACTCGGATCTGAAATAGACCTACGCAACTGAGACACATGAAATACATCGTATACCTCACGTAGCAAAGGCAGAAGGGTAAGACGATAAGCAACATCGCCTACCCGCTCGATAATATCCAACAGACCGACGTATCGTGGACTAAGCTTCCCATGAACCCCAAATTTAATGACTCCAAGGGTTAAAGAAATCCGCAAGAACTTGTGGTCGCCGATAGAGGACTTTAAAGACCTATGATGTTGATCTGCCCAATACCAATGCCGATCTTGCGCAACCCAAAGCCGCTCTCTAATCTTCTTGACCACTTTCACTATTTGTGTGATCATTTTAGGGCCTAATAGTTTCCTTTTACCGGTGTCATCCCATGCCAATGGTGACCTGCACTTTCTTCTGTATAGTGACTCAAAGGGAGTCACCTGAATGCTTGCTTGATAACTGTTATTGTATGATAATTCAATGAGATGAAGGTGATCTTCCCAAGACCCTTTAATATCCAAAGTACAAATCCACAACATGTCCTCCAATGTCTGGATGGTTTGTTTGTGGTATTAAACGAAAGAACAAAATATATATAATACGAGGTTTACATGAAACCCGCTTTCTTTGGTTTACAAACAAACTTGTACAATTTGATCCTATACGAGGATGTGGGAGTATAATTTATTTAATCTGGGTAGATGATTGCTATAGGTGTCTGATCTGTAGTCGATCACTTTAGCCCTTGGACTACACGATGGTGAAGAAGTGTCATGGAAGACGGAAAGCAGCTTCGGAGGTTACGAAAGAGGATGGATGCACGATGCCAATGTCGTCGATCGCTACTCTTTGCCTGAGCTCTGGATGCTTCTCTCTCTCAAAGACTCTTCGACCTCTCCTCCATCTCTAATATTTTGACCCATGGTTCGATCTCTTTGGAGGTTCGACCTTGTTCGATTTTAAAATCTCGACATGTTCCTCTATTGATAGATGTCTCTATTTATAGAGTTTTGGTGACAGTGACCACTCAATCGGTGTAGAAACCGAGTAGTAAAAAGTACAGCACCCTTTTACACAATGGTTAAAATAACCAATGCTTGCGTATAGATGATCTCTTGAATGAGCGTGTGACGCGGGTCCAACTAAGGGACAAAACGTGTATAATCGCTACGAAGATCACGGCGTAGAAGCCACGTAGGTAGGTATCCCTCGTGTAGAAGAGGTTGGCATAGAAGCCAATGTCTATCACCATGGCGTAGAAGCCAAGTAGGCATAGAAGCCGAGTAGGCGTAGAAGCCTGATGGCATAGAAGCCGAATAAGCACAGAAGGCCGAATGAGCATAGAAGCCGAACGAGCATAGAAGCTGAATGGGCGTAGAAGCCGCTGCATAACGTGCCAGAGTGGTCGTAGAGGCCGAGCAGTCACAGAAGCTGAATGGGCGTAGAAGCCGAGGTGATGTGGACGTCTTTAGTCGAAATCATGGCTCTTGGAGATATAATCAAATCTCTCACATTAAATGCAGAGATCCGCCATCATCATTAATTGCAGAGGCATGTTCTGAAGGCCTGCCACCGTTCTGAGCATTAGGTGCAGAGACGTGCCTCGAGCCCTGTACGAAGAGCAGCTTTTGACGTGACAGTCTGTTTGTCTTCCGCGGAGCGTAAACAGTTCACGTCTGCCTGTGTAAAACAAGGCAGCGTATCCCCTTGTATGCGTAAAAGCAGTTTCCGCTGAGGGGATGTCAGTAAATGACGGTTCGGTGATATTTAATCAAATCCTCTGCATTAAATGCAAAGATCCACCATCATACTGTGGGGCGCATCCCGAGTGGTCTGCCATCTTTTCAGCCGTCGTCTGGGTAGCCGTGCAGCACTTTTTGTCAGGAGTCAGATGTCAGGTTCACTACGTGATTTGACAGGTTTATTTCTGGGAAGACGAAGCGTTCCTCGTACGCTTTAATGCTGCTTTGAAAGTGGATGAGTTTTACGCCATGGAGGTGATAAAGCACCCCGTCTACGCTGAAGCGGCCTGGACATACTGCATTTATGCGGATGGTCCCATCATATTTTATGCTGTGCTCAGCAGAAAAGCTCCGTTGCACTCTTGATGGCCTTGAGGTCCCCTGCTTACGCTGCCCTGCATCACCATGTTGCGTAGAGCTATCCAGCATATTTTTTATGCTTCTACAAGACCTCCTTCAAAGCTTTCAAATTTCCCCAAAATTTGGAATGCTTTGAATGAAGCATGAACCGCTCCTCGTAACTCGAAACATTTCTGAATGGAGCGTTGAAACGGTCGATGCTGACTTTATGGCGAATTTATTGGGGACCGGTGTGACCTATCTCGCCTATAAAAGGCTGAGGAGTTTAACCTGTTCTTCCCGTATTCCTTTCACCACACAAGGATGATCGCCAGAGTCCGTCGGGTCGATCTGAGGAAGAAGAAGACCATGTTCTTTCAGCATGTAAGGAGCCAATAAAGATGGCATCTTCGAGCAAGTCTCATCTGCAATGATGGATCATGGAAGGATATCATAGCCTTCCTTGTTCGGAATAATCAGCAACTTTGTATGGTGGTTCTTCGGGAGAGAGGAAGAATCATTTTCCACCATGGCGCTTGCAAGTGGCACCTTCTCCCGTTACCTCCAGGGATGAGAGCAGCAACTAGCTATGATCTCGGGTATTGAGTTGGGTAAAATACCTCAACTCAATCTGTCACGGTGCAAGGAGCATGGGATCTGCCTAATTTAGGCAGGCCCAGTTCGTACTCTCCCTCCATTCACCATTCTAGTCGGTTGTGGAAACCGACCAACTGCTGGAGGAGAGATAAAGAATTGGCGTCCGTGCAAGAACCTGTCAGAACAGATTCCGGGTGCGATCTTCAGCCGACGATGGGGAAGTCTTTGGTAGACTGCATCTCCCTCATATGTAATCATGAAAATGGAAAAAAAACCCTTGTAGATTGGATTTCCCTCATATGTAATCATGATTTTTTCTTTTTAATAAAATGGTCTTTCTTCCATGCATATGATCATCTTGCCATACGTTGCTGTGAAGTCTGAATATGTGTAGCTTCGACACGTCTGATTCTTTACGCCGACTCTGTTTAGAAAGAGTGCTAGGTCATGTCCTGTCTTTTACGCATGACTAGAGATGGATAGAAAGCCGCTTTAGCATTCGAGTGTTCGAACTGTCCTACTGTTTTTAGGAGTGAGGAACCGCATAGAATTCTGAACTGTTGCTTCTGATGAATAGAATTTCTTTGTTCAGACATCATCTTCAAGAATGATTTCTCGAAAATCCTTTGGAACAGGGTCGAGAAATGGCTGTCAAACTGAGTCGCCATCTTGATAGATGAAATATTCAGACTGGAGTCTGGATGAACTTCGAATCGACCCATGAAGAAGAGTAGTTTTTCAATGTTGAACTCTGTATGCTTCGGGTACTTAGGATATCTTGAGGTCAAGAACGAGTATCTTCTGTGTGAACTCTTTGCAATTGACCGCTTTGCGAACCGTTCGGATGTACGCGTAATCTGTTCAGCGTATCCTTCAGATGTGCGGGAAGTCGTGGAGCGTGAAATCATTAGTCTGCAGCTTCTGAGCATGAACTAAACACCATCGAGCGTGAAATCATAGACTTGTAGTTCCTGAGCGTGAAGTCGTAGGTTTGTAGCCTCTCGAGTATAAAAGCTACTGAGCACAAAGGCATCTGGGCGTAAAACCCGACTTGTAGCCGTCGAACATAAAGCCGTAGATTCGTAGCTGTCGAGCGTAGAAAGCTCCTTAGCGTAGAACTGTAGATTTGTAGATTCTGAAAAGAAAATGTTTTCGAGCGTGAAGTCGCGGATCTGTTGCTACTGAGCGTAAACTAAGCGCCACCTAGCATGAGATCATCGATTTGGTATCTACTGGCATGAAGTCGTAGGATTGTAGCCTCTCGAGCATAAAAGCTACCGAGCACAAAGGCATCCGGGCATAAAAACCATAGACTTATAGCTTGCGAGCGTAAAAAATCGTAGATCTGTTGCTGTCGAGCGTAGAAAGCTCCTTAGCGTAGGAACAGCTGACCTGCTTTGCACGAAAAAACTTTTTGAATTCGCTGACTGTCTGCCTTCTCTGAATAATAGGCTGACGTAGGACCCAATCATAACCGAATTATTAATTAGGAGATTTGGTTCGGGGTCCGAAGAGTCCATCCGAACTCTATATATATCCCAAGTTTTCTGAGAGAAAAACTTTTCATCTGTCTTCTGCGAAAGAAAGCCTCCGACTGTTCTAGCTCTTCTCCGAGTCTTCTCTGAGTCTTCAAAGTTTCCAGTAATGGCCTCTAAGTAATCCTCCTCCTCTAAGGGAAAGAAGATTGATTCCTCTTCTCATTCTTCTGCCCAAGCAGGAGTGCCTCCGGTTGGACAAGGCGAACCCCATTTTGAGCTGAGCATCCCGCCGACGAGCAGTGCACCCGGCCTGAAAGATAGAGCTTTTGGGACGAATAAGAACGACTAAAAAATCCTTTGCACACGTTGAACGTGACCATGCTAGGTCGTCTTCTGTGCTGATAGCCTCTTTGAGGAAGATGACACATGGAGGCATTTTATCCTTTACGCCCACATTTCTAATGTATCAGCGTAAAAACTCCAGATTTTCGCAGTTGAGCGTAAAAGCTGTGACTGCCGAAAACTTGGTGTATACTGTAAAAATTTGAACCTTTATGCTTGTGGATAAGAATTCTGGTGTAATAGCTCGAACTTTGGCAGTCTGGCGTAAAGCACAGACAGTATACTGCCATCTTGAATTTTACGCTTCTGGATGACAATTCCGGCGTAAACGATCAAGTTTGTATAGTCTTGGCGTAGAGCTCAGGCCGTTGCCTCTTGGCATGTGCTGCGATATTATAAAAACTGACATATTTTTCTTGCACTCTTGCAGTTAACTTGGGCGAGTCTCCGCTAGCCGAGGTGATGGGTTCTGCCGCCGGGCTGCTGCACTCTAACTATCTGGAGGATCTGTCCCATGTGGTATTTCCTATCTTCGGGCCCCAATATCCCAAAGGAAGGGAAATCCTGATATTGGCTCAGGGCGAGCGAACGCTGCTGAACATGATTAATGGAGAGCCCTTGACGTATGTAGACGAGGACCGGTATATAAAGCCGGCCTTTCTTTTCGGGGACATGATTGATAAGTAGTCCCAGACGAAGCCAAAGAAAGAACTCTGGATTTTCCCTGCCGGGAAGTTGGTCTTGAGTCTGCCCAAGATGCCGAGAGATTATCCTATCTCGGCATTCTTCCATGCTACTCATCCCAGGAAGATGTCATGGACGCTGACTCCCGATCTTCACGGTAGGCCGGAGAAGATCTTCTACCAGAAAGGATCTGGCCTATTTGTCAGCCGCCCTTCCGGTCATGTAACATCGTTCAGGGGATTGTACCCGGGCAGTGTCCCGAGTGAAGACAGCCTGGTGCTCCAGCCGGTGCAATTGTGACCTTTTACAATAATTTTATGGGGCGCAGAGGAGTATACCCCAAGGCGAATCCTCGATGCAATGGGTGGATGACCCCAACAAATCTTCGATGGGCTCGCTTAGTTGATTGGGCCTTGGAGCATTTTCGGATCGAGTTGGAGAATATCGGTCTGCTGGCAGCTGTGAGTGCCACCAGCGTTGGGTTACCTCCTAACCCTAACAAGTTTTTGGCACTGATAGAGCAATACATTCCGCTCACCGGAACTTTCGCCACTCCGCTGGGGGAGTTGGGATTGGCCCTTCATGAGATGGTAGAGATCTCGAGACTGCCGATGGGGGATACTCCGTATGAAGAGTATGTTCCCACGAACCGGGAGTTGGGGGATTCAGACCCTCGGGTAGTGGAAGTATATCAGGAGCTGATGTGCCACTACCTTGCTTGCACTGCCTTCTATGCTGAGCCTTCAGATTTGGCTCACACCAGTAAATGGATGTCCTTCCTCTTTTTTCACCGGGCTAGGGCTGCTCAGCCGTAGAAAGTCTTGGAAGTCAAGGATGAGCCTGTGAATCCTCTGAGCGTGCTGACTGCTCAGGAAGTCGACGATCTCCTTGAGGATGCTAGGGCTCCGGATCAGATCCTCGTCGAAGGGATAGGAAGATATCCTACTGGTACTAAGGCCTACAGCTATCTGAGGCATTGTCGCAGGGCTCTATCCAAGGAAGCTCAACTGGCTGGCTTCCTCTTTATATGGCTGTGCCGACTGGTGGTACCCGGCATCGCATCTGCGGATCGTATTCACCGCAATACCTTGTGTCCTGCAGTGCATCTGGTGTTTGGGGCGAGACTGGGTTTGCTTCCTGCCATGGTGTGTCGCATATAAGCTGGCCTGAGGGCGATGACTGAGGCGCTGCTCGCTGATGAAGCTCGACATGAAAGCTTTTTTCGGGTGGAATTACCATACCTGTATTTGATGGGATGGTTAATTCTCTATAACCCCCGGGTGATGTCTCCCCGTTCCGGTAGTAGCTTTGGGGGGAGTTTCTTGTTGAATTACAAGAAATCCACTTGGAATGTGCTCACAGTTTTAGACTGTCGGCGGGTGTTGTATTGCAGTCACAGTTGGAAGCTCCTTTGCACTGTCCCATCTGTTCATCGCAACCAATCGGGGATTAGGCTTGAGGACTCAGGTAGAGATAAGACCACTCTTTCTCCTGAAGCCTTCAATTGGTTGGTCTGCATTAGACCTTCCCACCTGCTGTACAGAAGTGAAGATCACTGCTTCTTCGAACCCTACCTGCCTAGTCGGTTTGCCAAGCAGTTTGGGTATGATCAGTTGCATGTGGGCAACGCTGTCACCAGCTTCAGGTCCAGAGGTGGACTCATCGATGGAGCGAGGGGATGTCAATATTTTATCATGGGGTGCACCGAGGCAAATTTTACTGTGCCCTTCGTCACACCCTCCACGGAGCTGCGCATCCTGCATTCGTATGCCCAGTTCTATGTGACAACGAACACCTCCCATCACGATTTTAATATGGGTGGAAGCTTTAGGGTGCCCTCTTCCAAGCCTGGGGGAAGGGTCGAACTCCCCTCGATTTCTTCTGATGAGGGTGACGAGTCCGCTACTCTGGATGAGCCTCTCGTATCGGTACCGAGGGGTGAAATACCTCCACCTGCAGGGGCGTTGGTAGTCTCCGGGAAAGGAAGGGATCCCGCTCTGAAGGAGGCTTCCCCTCGTAAGAGGACGAAGAGGATGGTTACTCGTCCTCTCCAGATTCCTGGCATTGAGGCTCCTGGAAGTGAGCCTGCTTCTCCCTATGTCGGGGATGATTCTTTGATTGGAGGTTCCTCGCCTTTTAGAGAGGAACCTTCTACAGTTTCGGCCGGTGGTGCCAGAGAATCTCAGCTGGAGGCTGCTACCGCTGCTACTGCTTCAGGTAGTGGAACGAAGTCGCCTTCGAGGCTGGTTATAAGATTCCATATACCTTTGTCCGGATCAGCATTGGGCGAGGCACCTGCCGTGCCCGTCAGCGCTTCTAGCGAGATTCCAGTTGATGAGCCTCAAGTGGATCTCGGCGAAGACCTGGAAGAGTATTTGCCAGCGTCAGTTAGCAGGCCCCCTTCTCCAGGTATGACAGCTTGGCTAGCATCATTGTCGTCTTTTCGTGCCTCTTCTTTAAGAAAATTAACATCATGTTGACATTAACTTTCTCTTGTCTTCTTCTCAGGGGACGACTTCTTCGGGGAGGGCAATGTATATGCGCCCTTCGGCTCTGTGTCAGGTCCTGGCGTTGATACGGAGGCGCCTGATTTTGAAGAGGAAGCATCTTTGGGTGCCGGCTCGCCTGCCGACGAGGTTTCGATACCTCAAGAGGACGACCCTGTCGTTGCAACAATGCCGCCTTCGAGTATGCTGGTTGCTTCGTCTGGTGTTGGCGCTTCCTCTTTTGTCGCACCCCCTGTTGAGACGAGGACTGTGGCCCCGTCGATTACGGTCGCCTCTGGAGCGCGGTTCGACAACATTACAGCCACTCCCAGCGTGCATTCGGGCCTAGATCCGCTGACCGAGCAATATGCCAGTATCTTCTACAAAACTTTGAAAACGTTGACATCAATGGTGTTGGAGAAGAATCTGAACTTTAAGCGTCTGAAGAAGTTCTCTCGATTTTTGATAGAGGCGATAAGGGACCTCGGCGATACTGGTTTAGCTGACGCCCTGGTGGAGGTAGTTAATGGTTTGGAGCAATCCATTAACGAATACTTGCAGCTATCCCAAGGCAAGTGTTGACGATCTGGTCCAGGATGAATACGACTCGCTGACTGCAAGGCTGGGAGAGTTGGAAGCTCTGAGCAGGTCCCTCGAGATGCGGCAGCAGGAGATGAGTGAAGAGCATACCCTCTTAGAGTATGGTGTTCCCCAGTTGGCCAAGAGTAAAGCTGAACATGAGAAAAATGAAGCGAGGGTCCGCAAGTTGGAGGCTGAGATCGCTTTAGCGAAGGAGTGGTCTCGTGCTTCAACCGCAGGTGTGCATGTGTTACAGAGCCAGATGGAAGAGGCTCAACAGAACTTAGCACATGCGAGTACCATGCACTCCGCTCTTACACATTCTCTGTCTGATTTATCCGGCTTGAATGATGAGGAGATAAGATGGGAGCAAGCTCGAGCTGCCGTTTTGGACTCCAGGAATACGAAGATGGCCAGACTGGCGCAGCAGATTCACGATTTGACCGCTCCCCCTTCATGATGTACTTTTGCTTTTGCTTTTCAATGTAATTCCGCTCTTTTTTGGGGAATAATAAAGAGGCTTTTCATCTGACTTTGTGGACCCATCATTTCGGAATGTAAATGACGGGTTTGGGTGAGAGTGATATCAGAGGTAGTATGGACGTGATAGACTCTCGGTAAATTTTTAGCAGGGCGTATCTATTCAGAGGTCATATGGACATGATAGAATACGGCCCAACTAGTTTTGTTTTGGAAGTAGTTTCGTCAGAATGAGATTTTCGCCTTATTCCATTTGAGCAGAGGAGGTTAAGCGTAGTACCTTTTCAGGAATTTGCCGTTGATAGGAGCCATTAGTAGGTCTCCATTAAGCTGGGCTAACCTGTAAGCGTCGTTTGAGAACATTGTCTCGATCACGTAAGGGCCTTCCCATTTGGGCTAAAATTTGCCCTTGCTCCTGTGAGTAAGAATCATTGGCCTTCTTACAGCTAAGATTAGCTCGCCAACTTGAACACTCTTTCCTTTACTTTTTTATTAAAAGCTCTGGAAATGCGCGCTTGATAGAACGCAATGCTCTATTGAGCTTGAAGGCGTTTCTCGTCTAATCCTTCTAGCTCCTGAAGCCTTAAAAGGTCATTCTTTTCCCGAGTTAACTCATTAGCGACTGCTATCCTGAGTGACGGGATTTGAATTTCGAAGGAAAGAACTGCTTCGCTCCCGTAGACCAATGAGAATGGTGTGCAACCTGTTGGTGCTCGGACCGTTGTGCGGTATGCCCAGAGACATTCTCCTAGCTTCTCGTTCCAATCTCTGTTGTTCGAAGAGACAAACTTCTTCAAGAGTTTGATAATGGTTTTGTTGAAGGCTTCTGCCAAACCATTAGCAGCTGGATAATACGCCGTAGAGGCGACATTTTGTATCCGATTTTTATCGCAAAATTGATGAAACGCTTGGCTGATGAACTGAGGCCCATTGTCATGGATTATCCTTCGGGGAATCCCAAAGCGATAAATGATGTGATGCTTGATGAAGCTGATCATATTAGATATTTTTACCTCAGCGAGAGGGATCGCCTCTGCCCATTTGGAGAAGTAATCCGTGATGGCCAGTATGAACCGGTGACCTCTGGAAGAAGATGGGTGAATAGGACCAATGATGTCCATACCCCATGCTTCGAAAGGCCAGGATGCAACCGTAGGATGTAGATGTTCAGACGGCTGATGTATGAAGTCTGCATGAACCTGACAGGCCCTGCATCGTTTGGCATACTTGATTGCGTCTGCGATCACAGTGGGCCAGTAATAGCCCATTCTCCTGATACGATCCTGTAGCTTAGGACCGGGTTGATGCACCCCGCATACGCCGTTGTGAGCTTCGCGGATAATCTGCTATGCTTCGTCATTAGAGAGACATCTCAATAGCAGTCCGTCGTAGGTCCGGCGATATAGGCATTGTGAAGATGCATCGAAGTAGAAGCGTAATGATCGTCTTTTGACGGATGCTGCTTCTTTAGGGTCCTCTGGCAAGATTCCGTATGCCACGAAATCTATAAAGGGACTTCTCCAATCTCTCGTAGGAGGATCGGTGTTCACAGCGTAACTGCGTTCGATGTGAGCGTTGTTCTTCACGCAAAATAGATCTCTGTTAAGTAGGATTACCGAATTATGCCTTCTTATAGGAGTAGCTAAATCTGCAGCTAGACTAGCTAGGGCATCGGCTTCCAGATTCTGAGATCGAGGTGCATGATCTAGGAAGAACCCCTTGAATGTCACGGCTATCTCGACCTTTGCTTGGTGATAGGGGATGAGGTCTGGATTCTGGACTTCGTATATTCCTCTAACTTGATTGACGATAAGCAGAGAATCACCAAAAGCTTCCAGAGATTCGACCCCCAGCTCTTTAGCGACTTGGAGCCCGATTAGTAGAGCATTGTACTCCGCCACATTGTTGGAACAGGGCTCGTTAAGAGAGTATGCTCGATAGATGACGAGTTTATCGGGAGTAATCAGGACAATTCCTACCCCTGAAACCACGTTTCCTTTGGGACCTGTCTTGGAGGCGCCGTCGAAGAACAGTTGCCATGCGTCACTTTCCATTATGGAACTACATTCTGCAACTTTGTTGGAAATGTCCTCGTATAATTTGGAGGCCTCCAGGATCGGATGAGCAGCTAGGAAGTCAGTCAATGCTTGGCCTTTGATGGACTTCTGAGGGACGTACACCATGTCATATGGTGTCAATAACATCGCCCAAGTGGCGAGTCGGGAGTTAAGAACACTTGGCTTGTTCATCAGTACCCGAAGAGGATTAATCTTGGAGAAGATGTGAATAGTCTCGCCGGTGACATAGTGCCGCGTCTTCTGGATAGCGAACATCAGAGCCAAACATTCTTTTTCCACTTGACTGTACCGGTGCTCAGCTTCGATCATCATTCTACTTAGATAGTAGATAGCTTGTTCATGTCCCACATCGTTCTTCTGCGCGAGAAGAGCTCCCAGAGAATGGTCCATCGCTCGAATGTACAGGAAGAATGGTCTTCCTACGACGGGAGGCACCAGAACTGGCGGACTAGTGAGGTAGCGCTTGATATCCCCGAACGCTTGCTGACAGGCTTCGTTCCATACGAAGGATACACCTTTCTTCATGAGGCGAGAAAAAGGCTGGCATCTTCCAGAGAGGTTGGATATGAATCTCCGGATATAGGCTAGACGACCTTGAAATCCCTGGAGTTCCCTCAGATTACGGGTGGTCGCATTTCCAAGATGGCCTTGACTTTATCAGGGTCCACTTGAATGCCTTTGGCGGTAATAACAAACCCCAAAAATTTGCCACAAGATACACCCAGAAAGGTCTTTGTAGGATTTATTTTGAGTTGATGTTGGCGCATCAGCTCAAATACCATCTTCAAGTCTTGGATGTGATTGACCCTGAGGCGGCTTTTGACAGCTATATCGTCTACGTAATATTCCACTGTCTTGCATAAATGCTCGTGGAATATGTTACTCATAGCCCGTTGGTAAGTAGCCCCGGCGTTCTTCAACCCGAAGGGCATGACCGTATAGCAATATACCCCCAGTGGTGTCCGGAAGGCAGTATGCTTCTCGTCTTCAGGATACATCTTGATTTGATTGTATCCTGAGAATCCGTCCATGAAAGACATACGTTCGAAACCGCAGGTATTGTCAATCATGATGTCTGTGATGGGAAGAGGAAACTCGTCCTTGGGGCTGGCTGCGTTCAGATCTCGGTAATCGATGCAGACTCGTACTTTCCCATTCTTCTTCATGACTGGGACAACATTGGCGACCCAGTCGGGATGTTGTTCCTCCCGGATGAAACCACAGGCTATCAACTTCTTGTCTTCAGCTTCAATGGCGTCCATCATATCCGGGCGGAACCGGCGTTGGTGCTGCTTTACAGGCTTCGAATCGGACAATATGTTGAGTTTATGAGTAGCTACCTTCGGATCAAGTCCTGGCATATCCTCATAATTCCACGCAAAGACGTCGATGTATTCTTTTATCAGTTGAATGACTTCTTCCCTTTCAGCTGGGGAAAGGTTATTACTAATAAATATCAGCTTTGGTGAAAGTTCATCCCCAATATCAATCTGGATAACTTCATCTTTGGTGGGAGGTTCTCTCTGCTCGAAGCAGAATTCCCACTGTGTATCCATTTGCTGAGCCCAAGCGTCATTCTCAAATAGTTCGGATTCTTGTTCGTCTGATTCGAAGGGATTCGTCACTACCATATTTACTAGTAATGTTTGCTCGAGAGCGTGAGATGAGTTGGAGGGCGACGAGCCGTCTTAAAAAGGGGAAAAGGTGCCCTCATCTGACTTGGAAGTCGTAAGGGAGGTGGCATACCCTAACCTGAAACGGGTTTGTTGATAGTAGGGATTGTCGTGCTGCGGTATTCGTCTGCCTTTCCCATAGTTGAGACCTGGCTTCAGCTTCAAGTTGTAACCCATGTTTTGCATGATTTTTAAGGCTTGCGGGCTGTACCTGTGAACTTGTATTTCACCAGCATCATCATCAAAGGAATCTTCTCGTGTAGTCGATTTGTTGCACATGCAACCGAAGACTATTGGATGCTGACTGCTGCGGGCAGGCGGAACAATGAAGATAGAATCCTCATAGGGTCCATATATCGCGACGATATTGGACGATGATGCTACTTTCCATATGTACGGATGATAGGAATCTATAGCTTTCAAGAATTTTTGCTCTATAGGTTCTATATCGTCATGGGGAGAGGATTCCTGATTTGGAATCTGAGCGCCGATATACTGGAAAATAGGGTGTTTATTATCATCTGGAACTCCGTTCTTGGTTGCATTTACATCAGTCGGCTGCTTGTTGCGCCGAAGGTTGATGACCAAGGGTGGAGGTTTCTGGTTCAAAGTGATCACTAGAGGATCCCCCCATTTTCCTGACCTGGTTTTGTTCAGGTGGATAGCCATAGGCTCCATGGCTTTTGGACGAGTAGTTCGCCCTTTCACTCTGATTGACAGTGATTGTTCGGCAGAAGGTCCTTCAGGCTCCCGGTGGGATTCCTTCTCTGCTTGGGCTGACACCTCCTCCGCGTAGTCTTGAGAGTACAACACGGCATCGGAATAGTAGAATTCTATTCCTTTGAATAGGTTTAGGTCAGCAACCTCCGTTTATACTATTCCTTGGGCGTCTACATATTTAAGGCATTGATGTAGAGTTGAAGGAATGATATTGTGGTCGTGGATCCACGGTCTACCCAGCAAAATGTTGTAGGATACCTCTGAATCGATGACATAGCATGTAGCCACCGATCGGAGGTTGCCAATCTGGATCCTCAGGCAAATTTTTCCCAACGGCTTACTTCTTCCGGCATTGAAACCCACGATTGTAGTGGTGGTGTAAGCCAATTCGCTGGTAGGAATCCTCAGCGGTCTGAGCAGACTATGAGGAATGATGCTGATTGACGATCCCGGATCTATGTGGATCCGGTCGACCTCCATAGAATCGACGTATCCGGTGTAATAGAGGGGTCTGTCATGCCTGTTATGTTTTAACAGCATGTCATCTTGTGTGAAAGTGATGTTCAGGACCACCTCCATCACACTGTGGCATTGAGGGTACGCCACTGGTTCCTCGTTAGGGGACTTGAGCTGGGTCAAGTATGCTTCTGCCTGTATCAGGGCTTCACTCAGGGCTAGACGAGTGTCTTGGGAGAGCCTGAGTAGCTCGAAGATGGACAACCTGGCTGGTGTATTGGCCAGTTGGGCCAGGATCTCAAAGTTGTATGGCTTCTCTAAACCTTTGTTTTGAATGTTTTTTACAGGTTTATCAAAGCGTACTTCTTTTTCCTTTCCTTTGTCCGCCGAAGTCGATCTTGCAGGATCGGCCTGTGGTATGGCGAGCTCTGTAGCTGAAGCGTCTGCCGGTGCATCTTCCGGACTTGCTCCGTAGTCCTTGAGGTAATCTTTCCCTGAATGGGTTGCAGCCAAAGCCTCGTCTTCGTCTGATGGCGAAGAAGTTGCAACCATATGGCATGGTTTGCATTTGGAGTTCTTCCTAGACTTAGCTTTAGCAGCATTAGTCTCTTTCTCGAGTTCCGATACTAAATCCGGATGAACCCATATGATCTCGCCCCGCCGGGTGGTTAAGGGTACCAGGTCATGATTTTGACCCCTAGCTGGAGGGAGATTGACGATGTTCATCGTTGTCCAGAAAATAGGTGTTACACCGTCCGGGACTTCTTGGGGAGCAGATTGCCAAATTGCAGGGAGATCATATTGGCCGTGACCGTCTTCTCAGTGTTGTGCAGAGTGATGGCCTTAGCATCGATCAGCCCCTGGATCTTCCTTTTCAGTATGTAACACACCTTGGTCGGGTGGTGTACATATCTGTGGAAGATGCAGTACTTGGGGTTGTTGGCACTGCCGGCTTCACTGGGCCGCTTCTCCTCCGGAAGGGTGATCTTGCCACTCTTGACGAGACACTCGAATATACTCAGAATATCGTCGTCGTCGAAAGAGTATACTTCAACAGGCCTGGAAGTCCCAGGTTTCGTCTGCGTGGTTGCCGCAGTCTTTTGTCTGGACGTATTGATTGCCAGAGCTTCTTTCCCTTTGGAATTGCGAGGATGGTCGCCGTTGGGGGATGACCTTTTGCCTCTATCGGAGGTAGAGATCATAATGCCATTGTTGTGCGCCTTGCGACTGTTGTCATCGGCGGCCACTGCTGAGATGATGAACGAGGGCCAATCGTGGAACTGATATGGTCCTGTGAATACCGAGACCACGGGAAGGAGGTTCTTCCTACAAATGTCCACCAATGCAGAGTCTGGAACTCCTGGAGGCATCTGTAGCGTGGCTTGACAAAAACGTTCGATGAAGGTACGAACGTCCTCTTTTTTCCTCTGCTTGACTTCGATGAGAGAGGACATAGACATGCCCATTCCTCCCTCGTAGAATCGTGTGAAGAATAAAGCCTTGAAGTCTTCGAAGGAAGTAATGCAGTTGTCCGCCAAGCTGCGGTACCACTGGTAAGCCACTCCTGAGAGACAGCCCTTGAACACCCGAGTGAGGAGGGCGTCATTCCCTTGTAGCAACACCGTCATCATACTGAAATAGTTCATGTACTGACTTGGCGATGTTTTTCCCTCGAACAGAGCTATAGTCTGAGGTTTATATCTCGGAGGGAAAGGGACATCTTCCCAGATAGCCGGGTAAGGCTGGTTGATTCCCAATTTCTTGAGCTGATCTTTGTGCTTCAAGGCATCGAATTAGGCTTTCAACTCCCGTACTGCTTGCATCAGATTTTCAGCCGGTAGCGAGACCACGGATTGGTGCGGAGTCGGTTGTATCGCGACTTCCGCAGGAGGTAATACATTCTTCGAGTGAGGAAGTGGGGGACCAGCTGACTCTTGATCCAGAGCAGGTTCTTGGACCGTGTTGGATGGTGGCAAGTCCACCCCCACACGTATCTGTGCTGGCGGGACAGATGTTTGAGCCATAGCAGCCACCTGTTGAGTTAGCATCATCTGGTGCATGTTCTCCATCATGGATTGCATTTGTTTCAGAGATGTCTCCAGTATAGTGATGCGTTGTTCCTCGCTACCTGACGGTGAAGCTTCCTCGTGTTCATCTCCAATGGCGTATACTCCTATTTCCTTGGGCGTCATCGAAGGATGTGTATAGGTTGCTGCAGAAGTTGACTCTATACTCTCAGTATTTGATTCGGGAGAATGGCGACCCCCGGCATCGGAATCAGAGGAGTACGAAGTCAGTTTTTGTGACCTCGAACGAGTGTTCTGGAACACCCCATCTTCAGTGTCTCTGAGGAGCATGTTGAATCTCCTTCGACTCGGAGTTCCAGAGGACGGATGTCTTGAGCCTGAGCTTCCTCCAGGTATATGTGAAGCCATGTTCACAGATGCATGCATGGGCTCTTCTTCTAGGAAAGATGGAGAGTAGCTCAGTCGGTCGAAAACTGGCTGTTTTGCTGGAGAACAGCAGCAATTAATTATAATCCTGTGACCATTACAACAGTGCTCGCTAGGAGGCATAATAGCCATGCTGGAAGATTCCCTCTCCTTGTATTTCTGGATTAGATACTTGCGCAGGTCAGGAGAAGTTGTAGAAGAAGAAGATGATGGCTTGTTCCTCCTGTTCCCATTGGTAGGCGTGCGGACGATGGGGACCATAGTCTTCCTTGTGCCACCCGTATACAAAAGATTTGCCATCTGGGTGGCGGATAATCTCCGAGGAGCGTGTCTTTCCGTCAATCGAGCCTTCTGTATGCTTAGGGACTTCGCCTGGCATAATTTTGAGCTTCGCTCTAGTTGGAGTAAGGCTGAGGATGTCCTCAGGCGGCCATCAGCTTCTCGTGTAATTTGGAGGGCGGGTAGATTGTTCCCTTGTTGGCGTAAATGCCGAGGAGTTAAGTAGCTTGCCGCTTGCTTTCCCTTGAGGAGATTACAGGGGTCATCTGGTTCCCCGTAGAGGTCAGATGTTGTCTTACGCGCGGAGCGTGCTTTGTACTTCCGATTTGGCGCTGAGGCATCATCAGAAGTTTTGTCTATTCCGCCACGGATGGGAGACTGGTTTCTACGCGTAGAGCGCAGTAGATACCTCTGGGTTAGCGCTGAGGCTTTGCCCGAAGTTTTGTCTGTACCACGCGTAGCGGGAGACTAGTTTCTACACGTAGAGCGCAATAGATACTTCTGGGTTGGCGCTGAGGCTTTGCCTGAAGTTTTGTCTGTATCGCGCGTAGCGGGAGACTGGTTTCTATGCGTAGAGCGCAGTGGATACTTCTGGGTTAGCGCTGAGGCTTTGCCCAAAGTTTTGTCTGTATCGCGCGTGGCGGGAGACTGAATTTTACGTGCAGGACACGGAGGGAGCAATGCTACAACCTCATTGGTCGGAGAGATCGGAGAGTCCACAGGAATGGTAGAGGATGTCTTGGGCATCCAGACCTTGCGCAGCTTCCTGTTGTTTTGTACACAGAGAGAGTGAGAGCTACCCCCCATCCGAAGCATGTCTTCGTAGGCAGACTGGTAGAACTGGATGACCAGTGTCTTCTTCACGGATCCTACGGATAACGCATCGTGTTGAGCAATCGCTTCCCCATTAGAAGAGAAAGATGTCCCCATCAGAGTCGCCATCTTGTTTGTGGTATTAAACGAAAGAACGAAATGTATATAATACTAGGTTTACACGAAACCCGCTTTCTTTGATTTACAAACAAACTTGTACAATTTGATCCTATACGAGGATATGGGAGTACAATTTATTTAATCTGGGTAGATGATTGCTATAGGTGTCTGATCTGCAGTCGATCACTTTAGCCCTTGGACTACACGATGGTGAAGAAGTGTCGTAGAAGACGGAAAGCAGCTTCGGCGGTTGCGAAAGAGGATGGATGCACGATGCCAATGTCGTCGATCGCTACTCTTTGCCTGAGCTCTGGATGCTTTTCTCTCTCAAAGACTCTTCGACCTCTCCTCCATCTCTAATATTTTGACCCGTGGTTCGATCTCTTTGGAGGTTCGAACTTGTTCGATTTTAAAATCTTGACCTGTTCCTCTGTTGATAGAGGTCTCTATTTATAGAGTTTTGGTGACAGTGACCACTCAATCGGTATGGAAATCGAGTAGTGGAAAGTACAGCACCCTTTTACACAACGGTTAAAATAATCAATGCCTGCGTATAGATGATCTCTTGAATGAGCGTGTGACGTGGGTCCAACTAAGGGACAAAACGCGTATAATCGCTACGAAGATCACGGCGTAGAAGCCACGTAGGTAGGTATCCCTCGTGTAGAAGAGGTTGGCGTAGAAGCCAATGTCTGTCACCATGGCGTAGAAGCCAAGTAGGCATAGAAGCCGAGTAGGCATAGAAGCCTGATGGCATAGAAGTCGAATAAAAGTCGAATAAGCACAGAAGGCCGAATGAGCATAGAAGTCGAACGAGCATAGAAGCTGAATGGGCGTAGAAGCCGCTGCATAACGTGCCAGAGTGGTCGTAGAGGCCGAGTAGTCACAGAAGCTGAATGGGCGTAGAAGCCGAGGTGATGTGGACGTCTTTAGCCGAAATCATGGCTCTTGGAGATATAATCAAATCTCTCGCATTAAATGCAGAGATCCGCCATCATCTTTAATTGCAGAGGCGTGTTCTGAAGGCCTGCCACCGTTCTGAGCATTAGGTGCAGAGACGTGCCTCGAGCCCTGTACGTAGAGCATCTTTTGACGTGGCAGTCTGTTTGTCTTCCGCGGAGCGTAAACAGTTCACGTCTGCCTGTGTAAAATAAGGCAGCATATCCTCTTGTATGCGTAAAAGTAGTTTTCGCTGAGGGGATGTCAATAAACGATGGTTCGGTGATATTTAATCAAATCCTCTGCATTAAATACAGAAATCCCCGCCATCATACTGTGGGGCGCATCCCGAGTGGTCTGCCATCTTTCCAGCCGTCGTCTGGGTAGCCATGCAGCACTTTTTGTCAGGAGTCAGATGTCAGGTTCACTGCGTGATTTGACAGGTTCATTTCGGGGAAGACAAAGCATTTCTCGTACGCTTTAATGCTGCTTTGAAAGCGGATGAGTTTTACGCCATGGAGGCGATGAAGCACCCCATCTACGCTGAAGCGGCCTGGACATACTGCATTTACGCGGATGGTCCCTTCATATTTTACGCTGTGCTCAGCAGAAAAGCTCTGTTGCACTCTTAATGGCCTTGAGGTCCCCTGCTTACGTTGCCCTGCATCACCATGTTGCGTAGAGCTATCCAGCATATTTTTCATGCTTCTACATGGTTCTTTCTGACTTCTCGTTTGTCTGAGGATAATAAATGGTACTGAACCTCAACTTGCTGCTTAGACTCTGATGCAGCCTCTTCCAAAATTGAGAAGTGAATCGAGTGTCTCGATCCGAAACTATGCTTACTGGGACACCATGTTGCTTTAATATTTGTCGCATGTATATCTCTACCAACTATTCTGTAGATTGTCCTACTCAAAAAGGAATAAAGTGAGCCACTTTCATGAGATGGTCCACTATCACTCAAACTGCATCTCGACCAGTCGGGGATCTAGGTAAACCAATTACAAAGTCCATCGTGATATGCTCCTACTTTCACTTTGAAATATGAAGCGTCTATAATAATCCTGCTGGTCTTTGCTGATCGGCCTTTACTTGCTGACATACCAAACATCAAAAAATGAATCGCACTATCTCCCTCTTCATCCCGTTTCACCAAAAATGTTGCTTGATATCATGATACATATTGGTACCTCCTGGGTGAATTAAATACTGAGAACTATGTGCCTCGGTCATGACTTCTTGTCGGATATCTTCGTTTGGTATACATAGACGGTTTTCAAACCTAAGATTTCCATCTTCACGAATCGTCAACTCCTTTCTTAGACCAGACTTACATTCTTCCCGAAGCTTCTGAATCTTCGGGTCCACTTCCTGAGCTGTCTTGATTCTTTCAACTAAAGTAGACTGAATCTGTAAATTGGCCAATACTCCCATGTCTTGGGGAAGTACTACCTCTATACCCATCTCTTGTATGTCTTCCAAGATATGTCATTGTGATATTAACATATATGCACTACCTCTCATACTAGGAGCATCTGCTACTACGTTCGCTTTTCCTGGATAGTACTGGAGCTCCATGTCGTAGTCCTTCAACAGTTCTAGCCACCTCCTATGTCTTATGTTCAAGTCCTTCTGGATTAATACATACTTCAGGCTTTTATGATCCATAAATATCTTCACTTGATCACCATACAAGTAGTGCCTTCATAGCTTAAGTGCAAACACCACTACTGCTAACTCCAAATCGTGTATCGGATAGTTCTTCTTATGATCTCGAACCTGCCGGGATGCATAAGCTGTCACTCTTTCATGTTATATTAATACACACCCTAGTCCCTTGCCAAACGTATCATAATATACGATAAACCCTCCAGAACCTACTAAAAGAGTAAGAATCGGTGTCAAAATTAGTCTCTTCTTCAATTATTCAAATACAGTCTGACACTCTATTGACCAATCGAACTTGGCCTCCTTATGTGTCAAATGGGTCAATGGTACTAAAATTCTTGCAAAGTCTGCCATAAATCACCTGTAATAGCCCGCCAATGCCAGGAAGCTAAGTACCTCGGCTACTGTCTTAGGAACTGGCCAACTTTCTACGGCCTCAACCTTCTTTGGATCTGCTGCCACTCCTGCTCCCGAGATGATGTGACCCAAGAATGATACGTGATCCAACCAAAACTCATACTTGCTAAGATTTGTGTATAACTAGTGTTCCCTCAAAATCTGTAAGACCTTTCGGAGATGCTCTTTGTGCTCCTCCTCACTACTGGAATAGACTAGAATTTCATCTATGAAAACCACCACGAATTGATCTAGGTACGACATAAAAATATGGTTCATCAAATCCATAAATATTTCCAAAATATTAGTCAGTCCAAATGGCATAACTAATAATTTGTAATGTCCATATCGTGACCTAAATATTGTCTTAGGTATGTCTTGCTCCCAATCTCTTACTTGATGATACCCTGAAAGGAGGTCGATCTTGAAGAAAAACTTTGCTTTGCTCAATTGATCAAACAAATCATCTATCCTTGGTAATGGGTACTTGTTCTTTATCGTTACTGCATTCAATTGCCTATAGTCGAGGTACAATCTTGTTGACCTATCTTTCTTCTTTACTAGACCCACTGGTGCTCCCCAAGGTGATCTTCTGGTTCGGATGAACTTATTTGCCTTCAGTTCTTCTACGTATTGGTACGACTTGTCAAGTTCTGATGGTGCCATCTGGTGAACCTTATAAGATATTGGTCCTGCTCCGGGAATCAACTCTATACAAAACTCTACATCTCTTACTGGTGGTAACCCTGGAAGTTGTTCTGGAAAGACATCTAGTAACTCCTTGACTATCTCGGGAAGTTGTTCTTTTGCTATTGCTGATACTGTGATCACCTCTTCCTACTGATATCTCATAAATCTATCAAAGACGAAGTTTTTCGTGCCTGGGATACTAAACAATACCCTACCCCTAAGGAAATCTATCATTGCATAACTGTCTCTCAGCCAGTCCATGCCTAAGATAACATCAAAGTTACCTATAGGGAACTCGATCAACCGTACAGGAAATGAATGCTCGTACATTATAATTGGACACGTTATACACACTTTACTAACTTTTAAGAACCCATTACCAGTGAGTATATTCAACGTATCTAGCAATACCTCAAACTTTAATCCAATGCGTGTCACAAATTGCGCAGATATAAATGAATGAGATGCACCGAAACCAAATAATGCTACAATAAAAAAAGTTGCGACAGAAATGTTACCCACCACAACGTCGCCTGCTGCTAAAGCTTCTTCCAAGGACAAAGTGAATGCTTTTCCTTGGCCCTGCTGCGCTTCTCGCCGTTGCCTCCCTTGGAAACGTTGTTGTTGTTATAGCCTCGACTAGCCCTACTGCTAATTCTGTTGTTGCTGGTATATTTGAGCTTGTGTCGGCAATAGATGCTGAGCTAATGGCCTCACTTCTATCGTTGGCCCTCTTTGCTGGACTATCCCCGGTGCTGACAGTACAAGTAACTGTTGGACTAACCCTCCCGGCCTCTATATCATCAGACAATTAAAAATTCGGTGATCTGGACTACCGTACCTCATACACAGCCCATTGGCTGCCCTATACACATCTCTAGTGTGGCCTCCATTGCCACAGTAAGTAAAAACCACCGACGCTTCCTGGCACTGTTGTTGTTGTTACTGCCTCAACTGCTGCCGAGCTGGTATTATCACTGTCGAAACTGATATTCTTCTTAACGCTGAATCATGGATAAGAATGCTAGGTGATGGTACTGACGTCCGTGGTACTCCTCATCCTCCTCCTCCACTTTGAGCATGAGACATCTTCTGGCCTCCCATCCTCGCTGACAACCTCTGCATGTTAAGCTCATATGTTCGAGCTGCTATCAACACCTCTTTGTAAGTCTGGTAGTCGTGCCCCTCAACTAGTTATAGAATTTTCAAATAAAGTCCTTGCTGGAAACTCATCGCCCTATCCGACTCCGTAGCCACCATTATGGGAGCAAATCTACTCAGCCTGCAAAACTCGGCTGCATATCCGTCCATAGTCCTACCGGCCTGCTTGAGACCAATAAAACTCTATTGGAGCTCATACTGTACTACAACTACAAAAGAATTAGCCCAGACTAGAGTCCTAAAATTGTCCCAAGAGATAGGATGTTTCAAGCCAACCTCCACTGATGTCCTCTAGTCACGGGCAAGGTCTTGAAGCTGCAGTCGGACCTGGTCAACTTGTTCTTCAGCTAAAACCTTTGTTGCTGCTAGAATAACCTCTATATCTTGCAACCATGCGTCTGTGGTGATGGCATCCTCCGTGCCATCGAAGTACCTCGGGTAAAGTAGGCAAAATCTAACTGACGCCCCCAAATCAGTCCTCCCGCCTCTTTCTAGAGCCATTTGTAGACCCTGACTCAATAAGATATTTTGCTCTTGTTGTTGATACTACTGATGCTGTAGCACTTCCATCTAATGCTCCTGTATAGCCATCATTCCCCGGAGGATCTATAGTAATGACGGGTGTCAAGTACCGTTGGCACTGTCGGTATTATTGGGGGTACGAGGATTTTAGGGGCTTGCACCTCAACATGTGCAACTCCCGGTTCCACGGTGCTAGCTTGTTCAACTATTGGCTCTATCCGGATCTGACTCTGAGCAGATGCTACCTCCCATTGTTGCCCAGGGGAATCCTATCCTGCCATGCCTGCTGCTCTAGCAACTGAAGAAGCTGTCATGACCCGCACCCGAAATAAGGGCACGAGTACGTGAACAACGTCCAGCCTACGTCGTAACAATAACGTTGAACGTTGTTTAGGTAAACAATACTATCTAACATCATACACAATATATGTATGGTATCTGTCATGCCATCTCGATTCCAAATGGAGGAACAATATGATGGTATAATAATGAAAGACAATACTCAATCACAATATCAAACTAGAGGAAGAAATTGTATGATATGGAATAAAGGAAAGAAGTACAAGAGTCACAAATATAAGTCCAAGTCTAACATCTAGTCACAACACAATAGTCTCAAAAATAAAATATTCCAAGGCTCTAAAGAGTCAAATACAATGAACTAACCCTAATTAGAGCATGCCTCTTATAGTAGGGTTAGGGTTAGGGTTGATGCTACAATGTTAAGTTTGCCCCTCTCCATTTGTCATGGAGAAAATCTAATTAATGAAGGAAATCATCTAACTAATCAAAAGGGAGAATATTCTATCCATAGCACTAATTAATTAATCCTAATTAGTCAAGGCTCACTAGCATAAATTAGTACCAACTAATATCAACTAACACTTAATAAACTCTACTAGTTAGCAATGCTAACTCATGCTAAAATAATTTAACTATATAATATAAATATACTATCAAATAGTAGTGAAATGATAAATATATACCTCTCCAAGAATTAGGTTGTGATGGTCGAGGGGATCGATGCTACAGGTAATGGTCGAGGGGACCGATGCTACATGTGTTAGGTTAGCAGGTTCTGCCCTTTCCTTTTCTATCATTCCATCTATGGATCTGCTTGATTCCTTAGTAGCTTATATTTTATATTAGTAATTTTGTGCTATAGTATAGTTAGCAATAAATCCCTGATAGAGACTACAATATCATGACAGATAGAGACTATAATCATGTATGTTGATAATAATTACAACTATCTTTAAATTTTGAGGACAAAATTTTTCTAATGGGGGTAGGATCGTAACAACCACTTTTTACTTTAGGAGTATTATGGTAATTTTACTTGGTCGCTAATTATATATTATATTATATTAGTGATTAGACTAAAATTTGGTTAGTTATTAGTTAACAAGCTAGTTACTTAGAATTAATTTAGTGTTAGATAGTATACTAGCTAATTAGAATTTATTAAGTGTTAGATAGTATACTAGCTAATTAGAATTTATTAAGTATTAGATAGTGCTAATTAGTGTTAGTCATGACTTTAGTTAATTAGAATTAATTAGTTAGTGACATTGATAGAATATTCTTTCTATTGATTAATTAGATTCTTTCCTTCAATAATTAAAATTCTTTCATGAAAAATGGAGGGGGACAAACTAGACATTGTAGCATGACCCAAACCCTACTATAAGAGGCATATTCTAATTAAGGTTCATCCATTCATTTTATTTTATTTTATTAGCCTCCATATTCCCCAAAGTGACTCTTTCCCCAATCTAACCCAAATCCCTACTAATTCCTATTCCAATCCACTCATTCCCTTTTATTTCAATTTCTATGGAGGCCTAGAAGCTTTGGAGTACACGAGGACTCATTGGAGAGGAGCTAGCAATGAAAGATTGTGCCCACTTCTTGCTTTTGTCCATTTGGAGGAGCTTCATTGGGATTCCAACTCCCAATATGTATGATTTCTATTCTTACATCAATTTCTTTGTTAAAATACTCTTTTGAGCCTTTAGTAACCTACCCATGGCCATGACCAACACATTAGGCAAAGAATTAGGTGGTATTGTCCCCAAATCTAGGAGATCTATGTATTTTTGTGTCCATTTTGGTAGAAATTCGAATTTGGGACACAAAGTATTTATCATATGTACTAATGTGTATATTAGTGTCTAATTGGATTATGGATACGTAGAGTTTGTGTCATTATACACCATGATATAGGTAAGGGTTTAGTAATTTCTAGGTGTTGGTGTTCCATTGTGTCAATTCCTATTTATTTGCTTTAGATCTACTCATATATATATATATATATATATATATATATATATATATATATATATATATATATATATATATATATATATATATATATATATATGTCTGTGTGTGTGTGTGTGTCACGTCCCAGAACCAGAATATTCGAAAGCGGGACTGACAAGGCCAGCTACGTATACTTAGAGCATTCTGGTACTCCGTATATACAGTGAAGCTGTAAGTGTAAACCCCCTCACCCAAAAATAGGTATCTTGAGTGTATTTTGTATTTCTTGTATTTATTTTAGATTATTTTTCAAATCAAATAAAACTCAATAATTTATTAGGATACTTTACCATATTTCGGACATTAATAATATAGGATGGTCCCAAAATCTGTATCGCCCTTCATAGGAAGTAGTCTACACATGAGACACTACCTGTAGGATCTTTTCGTGGCTTAGAAATTTGATCCATTTGGGTTAGTATGACATTAGTGTAACGACCATAGATTCTGTGTTAAATATTAGATATTTTATATATAATTTATTTGTGGTTACTTTTCTATCCCAACTTCCAACAATTAGCATCCCATAAATTTTCGTGCCAAGTTAGGTATTTTTTCTTTTTATAGATGTGCATATTATTTACAATTATCTATTTTGTGGATAACCATTTAATTAATTACTTAGTTAATTATATAATATAATTATTTGGTTTATATAACTAAATAAATATCTAATTATTAATTAAAAAATATTTTGGGTGCAGTATTTTATTAAAATTTTACAAAAAAAAAAATTCTAGAATTTATTTTGTGTGCAAACAATATTTTTGGGATTTTTAGGCTCATCTATATATGTTAATAAATATATAAATAATAATAATAATAATAATAATGTTAGTGATAATAATAATAATAATAATAATAATAATAAGTAATAGTAGTAATAATAATAATAATTGTTAATAATAATAAATAAGAAAAAGAAAAAGAAAGGAAAAAGAAAAAAAAGAAAAAAAAGAAAAGAAAACATAAAACAAAACTTAACTTAATTTAATTAAACTAAAACCTAAACTACCCCAACCACTAACTACCCACCCCGCGGCCACAGAACCCTTTCCCAGTATCTATCCCTCTCCCTCTCTAATATATATATATATATATATATATATATATATATATAAAGAACAAAAAATCTAAACCCAAACCCTAACCCTAACCCAAACCGCAGCCCAGCCCGCCGGCGACCCAGCGCCGTCGACCCCAGTCCGACCGACCGCCGCCGCCCCGCGCAGCGCCGCCTTTCGCGCACGCGCATAGTGCAACAGCACGCTCCGACGTCCCATCTTTAAGGTATCATATCTCCTTTATCTTTTATTCTTTTTGCGAGCGGTTTATTCGTGTACGTTCATAACCTAATTCTCTAGGATTTTTATTCAAGCGGGACAAGTTTTCGTGTCCCGGATTGGTCAAAAAATCGACCGGAAAATGACCGAAAAATTGACCAAAAACAGTCCAGAAACTTCAACCCGAACCCCCATGTTCACACCCAATTTGTCGCCAACCTATTTAATATTTTCAAAAAACTAATTGAAGGATTTTTTTCTCAATATAACTGAGAATTTTTCTTTTCTTTTAGTTTTTGTTAATTTGTTCTATGTGTTAAATTATTCAACCTCCAAAACGACCAAAAACTTGATTTTAAAAGACTATAATTTTGTGATACGGAGTGTGCCCTGCCAAACGGGACCGCCTCGTCACATACCAATTGTACCGAAAGACGCGTATGGTATATTCTGACGTGCGGGCTTTCGCGGAAGCTGATTCGGATGTGTGTGCGTGTCGGAATCAACCTGTATCCGTAAAAAGTTCCCGTATCGCGACTTTTGCAAAATACCACCATATTTTGTGTACGCTCGTTGGAATACGACAAAACTGACGCCATTGAATTTGTAGTATCACGCTGGTCCTGTGACCCAAGTTTCACGCAATTCTGAGACAGTTGACCAAAGCACCTATTTGCGGGCCCCACGGTTGACTTTAAGGACGAATTTGTATTCGACTTACCGGAATCCAAAATTGGATATACCGTTGAGTTCGTATTATGGTTTAAAATTTGTTTGACCTATAATTTGTCCCATTTAGAGACATTTATCTCTGGCACGCTTTTCGGTATGAAGTGGCCCATATGTGGACCCGCTTTGACCAGAAATTATCGTTTTGCCCCTGTGTCCAAATTGGACGAAAGAGTAGTATTTTTTAGCTATCTCGCTTATTCTAGAAATATTGGTGATATTATTTCAGTATCCGGAGACGTTTATTCGGAAGCCATAGTTTCTGATCCTCTATACTTTACACTTGGACGTTTATATTACACAGCTTTCTTACCAGGCAAGTATACCTTGCCATTGTACTGTGAATTATATTCCATATGGTGCATGCATTTTATTTCTATCATTTAGTTCATATATTTTAACTGCTATATAAATTGCGCGTCCAAGAATAACTTGGGTGCAACGACGTTGGCGTCATATTTTATTTTTATTATATATTATGCATATCGACCTAGTTTTACGAGACCACCACATGATTTAGAGGCATCATTAGGTTTCATTGGCCGTGTCACATCTGTTACACGAGTGTGAGTCTCATGTAGGTCATGGACTTGCGTGACAGGTTGGCCTCCTGTACGTATGGGACGTGCGATAGGGAATAACTACTGATAGAATTTGCATGCTAGAAGACTTGGCAGTTATTAGAGGTATCATCGTGTTATGGATATGACATGCTTAGAGCATGGGGTGGGGAGGACAACAAGTAAGGCGTTTTAGCTCCTTTGCACTTTTCTTGTGTAACCCGTACGCTCCGTCGGAGATGCGCAGTCATGATGACCATTATATATATTATTATTATCTGACGGCCTCTGAGGTTCAAAAGACGTCATACTTTTTAGGCCCCTGAATCTCCGAGAGAATCATGCCAATCCTATTTTAGCCAGATAGACCACGTGTTGGAAAGTTGTTCTCAAAGTGCATTCACATGGATGGTTAGGTGACCCTTGGATGTTTATTTGGTAGTACCTTATTGGCATGCTTCTATGTATCTTGTTACGTCCCTCTGAGGACCTGGTCCCTTTCCAGGTGTAGACGATCATGACTATTTGTAGAAGCACGGATCAGGACTTGTTACTCCATTAACTTTTGAGGAGGTCTTCTCTTCGAGTCTCATTGTTCATTAGATGTACTTATGTGGTTTATTTTATATTCTAGTTTGGTAGTGGATTTGTCTCCACCCAACTACTTGTTCTTATCAAGCATTTTATACATGATTCAGTTATATAGTTGATTGGCTATTCATTTCTTTATGATTTTATGGATGAGATTTAGTTATGCCCTGTGACTTGTAACAATTATATACCACTTGTGAATTATTGTTCATAATACAGCGTACATATGTGTTATGGTTTCCATATATTGGAGTCTCCATATACATACGGCTGGCATGCTTACGTATTCCTAGTCCTACATATTTTGGGACTGGGACGTGACATATTTTTAGTGGTGGCCAATGCAGGTCGAGAGTATATTGTCTTGGTTATGTTACTGTACCGAGCAAGCCTGCACCTAGGATTAGAGTATAGGATCTCATCCACATTTGACAATGACTCACCTTCCTTCCAATCCATTCTATTTAAATAATTATATCATGCTTGATTCATGTACTTCCTTAATAGTTACGTGAGTATAGTCTTCTCCTAGAATAATGATAATTAGGGTAACACTCCTACTAAGAATACAAGTAGAGTATTTACACATCACTAAGTTTAGAATACCTAATGAACCCTATTATCCCTTACTTGTAGATTAATTGACCATTATCCTTTGATATATTTATGAAGGACATGAGAGTAGTATAGACACTACTAGAGTTAGTTAGAAATTTGAGCATATTATTTGACCCTAGCATTGAGGAACCAATAGAAATCCAAGGTTGTATATTAGGACTAAACCTAACTTTCATAGTGAGATAGTATTAGAGGACTATAAATTTAGATTTTTGTCTTGATATTAGAAGAACAGTACCTTAGGAAGCCAAGAGGAATGAATAGAACATTTTTCTTGATCATACCTCGAACACAGAGATTAGCATACCACATTTTCTTAAGAAACCATGATATTATCAAGAGTCTCCCTATTTAATTTTATATCTTGTATATTCGAAACCTTAACGCTCGCTATTTGTGCGACGACTAAATTTTTTTCCTTCATCTTTCAATTCGTGCCACCTAACCCTTCTGATTGTAGCCCAAGTGATTTTATTTCATGTTAGGATATATAGTTTGCTAGGATTATAGTTGTTTATCTTGAATTCTAAAATTATGTGCTTAGTAGTTAGAACTTGATAGTTGAGTTGCTCATTTAGATTATGATTTTATGATTATCCTTTAGTTTCAAATCACGTAATTTGTATCCATATCTCAATACAAGTTATATCCTCTTTCACTTGAGATCCAGTAACTTCTCAATTCTTACTATTAACACTTTTGTTCTATAAGCACTATAATTAAGACTTAAGATGACCATTATCTATATAATGTAATAGGATACCCTAATAAGAACCAAGATATTTCTCCCATATACCCTAACAAGAGTTTCTATTTTATCCCCACAAGGTAGTCACAGTATTAGTTTATTCTTTTAAGTTGGGTAGTATGCCTCACGACCTAGTAACACATAGTCCTTTTGACCTATTAATGAAGTGTAACTGAATGACACCAACTATAGGCTTCCATAAGAAGATAATGTTTATCCAGACTGTAGAGCTTAGAGGCCCATACCCTATTTGGTCGACTAGAGACTTAGACAAGGAGTTAGTATGGCAATTATAGGGGCACAACACCGGACGAGTCTCATCTTCTTGGTGAACTTGAATTATTTTGTACCTTTCCCTTATCATAATCCAGCGTACTTATAATTTTTTGGACTACCTTGACTTATGCTGCTATTATAGTCTAGTTTTGCAAGATTATTCTTTTATCGAGCTTGATCATGATATATTTATTATTGGGTATACACACTAATACATTATTTATTTAGAATCAGTGTATTATGGTCTGATCAACCTTAGTGTGCTTGGTTCGCTTTTGCATAACTACTTTACATGGATTGAGATATATAGTTGACTAGTAGACGAATATACTTGCCCTTAGAAATCTCCGAGCACATCTTATCGGTTACATAACTGCCTTGACAACTCCCTTTTGAATTCTTTAAATCGCTTTGGACCGCGTACTTGTATTCTATCACCTTCTCCTTGAACTCTTTATTATTGTTCTTTTTCTTTCCCTATTTTGGAAAGACGAACGCTCGTGCTTGGAATAAGTTTGATACACGGAGAGTACTAGATATATCCATAGGCCAATCACATTACTTGGTGACTATTTTTCGTAATTAAGGGCATATCATATATGATATATTTGGTATTAAAATTTTTAAGGATTGAATAATACGATTAAATAATTTGAGGAAGTTTTCTCAAAAGTATAGTCTTGTGTGATGGATGGGTAAATTCTAAGTTGGGTAGAAGTTGCATTGTCAACTTAAGGTAATTTGTTTTTAGATTATGATCAAGTAAGATTAGATTGAAAGATTTAAGTCATTTTAATTTTGAAAATTTTTAGAAGAATGATTAAGATGATGATGATTTAATAAAATTTTGAAATCTTGATATTGCGGACCAAATATTTATACTTTGAGCACTTGATTTAAATTTTGAATATTGAAGTTTGAATCATCGATTTAAATTTTGAGGATAAATATAGAATTCTAGACTTGAACAATTGGTGAATTAGATTTAAATTGTTTACAATTTGATGATTTAAATTAAGAGTTGAAATTTGATTGTTGGATCACCTATTTGAAATGTTGAGGATAGAATTAAATTTAAAATTTAAAGAGTTCGAAATTCTTAAATGGAGAATAGAAATAAGATTTGATTAGAATTATTTATTATTCAAATCTAGAGGAGATTATGATAGTTAGAAATTGTGATATAAATCTTGATGTGGAATGTCATATAGATTTGAATTAGATTTGGATGTTGATTATTTAAAAATTGAGAAGGGATTACGATAGGTTAAATTTTGATTTAACAGTGGTTATTTTAAATTTGAAGTGATTGCGATGACTTTGAATATATTTTGTTATTTAAATTTTTGGAGGAGATTGCGATTGACTTGCCTTACATACGAATGTGAGGAATTTCATATAATGTGAGGAATGTCATATAGATTTGAATTAGATTTGGATGTTGATTATTTAAAAATTGAGAAGGGATTACGATAGGTTAAATTTTGATTTGACAGTGGTTATTTTAAATTTGAAGTGATTGCGATGACTTTGAATATATTTTGTTATTTAAATTTTTGGAGGAGATTGCGATTGACTTGCCTTACATACAAATGTGAGGAATTTCACAAATCATGCCTTATTTTTAATTTCGAGGACGAAATTCTTTTAAGTTGGGTAGATTGTAAACTCCCTCACCCAAAAATAGGTATCTTGAGTGTATTTTGTATTTCTTGTATTTATTTTAGATTATTTTTTAAATCAAATAAAACTCAATGATTTATTAGGATACTTCACCGTGGTTTGGACATAAAATATAGGATGGCCCCAAAATCTGTATCGTCGTTCATAGAAAGTAGTTTACATAGGAGACACTACCTGTAGGATCTTTTCGTGGCACAAAAATTTGATCCCTTGGTATTAGTATGACATTAGTGTAACGACCATAGATTCTGTGTTAAATATTAGATATTTTATATATAATTTATTTGTGGTTACTTTTTTATCCCAACTTTCAACAATTAACATCCCATAATTTTTCGTGCCAAGTTAGACATTTTTTCTTTTTATAGATGTGCATATTATTTACTATTACATATTTTATGGATAACCATTTAATTAATTACTTTTTTAATTAGATAATACAATTATTTGGTTTATATAACTAAATAAATATTTAATTATTAATTATAAAATATTTTATAAAATATTTTGGGTGTAGTATTTTATTAAAAGTTTACAAAGAAATTTTTTAGAATTTATTTTGTGTGCAAACAATATTTTTGGGATTTTTAGGCTCATCTATATATGTTAATAAATATAAGGTTATTATAAATAATAATGATAATAATAATAATAATAATAATAATAATAATAATAATGTTAGTGATAATAATAATAAGAATAATAATAGTTAATAATAATAAATAAGAAAAAGAAAAAGAAAGAAAAAAGAAAAAAGAAAAGAAAAAGAAAAGAAAAGAAAACATAAAACAAAACCTAACTTAATCTAACTAAAGTAAAACCTAAACTACCCCAACCCCTAATTACCCACCCCGCGGCCACAGAACCCTTTCCCAGTATCTATCCCTCTCCCTCTATAATATATATATGTATATACATATAACAAACAAAAACTCTAAACCCTAACCCTAAATGCAGCCGAGCCAGTCGGCGACCCCGCGTCGTCGACCCCAGTCCGACCGACCGCCGCCGCCGCGCGCAGCCCCGCCGCCGTCCTCCTTCCGCGCATGCGCGTAGTGCAACAACACGCTCTGACGTCCCATCTTTAAGGTATCATATCTCCTTCATCTTTGATTCTTTTTGCGAGCGGTTTGTTTGTGTACGTTCACAACCTAACCCTCTAGGATTTTTATTCAAGCGGAACAAGTTTTCGTGTCCCGGATTGGTCGAAAAATCGACCAAAAAATGACCAAAAAACTGACCAAAAACAGTCCAGAAACTTCAACCCGAACCCCCAAGTTCACACCTAATTTGCCGCCAACCTGTTTAATATTTTCAAAAACTAATTGAAGGGTTTTTCTTCTCAATATAACTGAAAACTTTTCTGTTCTTTTAGTTTTTATTAATTCGTTCTTTGTGTTAAATTATTCAACCTCCAAAACGACAAAAAACTTCATTTTTAAAAACTATAATTTTGTGATACGGAGTGTGCCCTGCCAAAAGGGACTGCCTCATCGCATACCAATTGCACCAAAAGATGCATATGGTATATCCTGACGTGTGGGCTTTCGCAGAAGCTGATTCGGGTGTGTGTGCGCGTCGGAATCAACCTGTATCCGTAAAAAGTTCCATATCGCTACTTTCGCAAAATACCACCCTATTTTTGTACGCTCGTCGAAATACGACAAAACTTGCGCCATTAGATTCGTGGTATCACACTGATCCTGTGACCCAAGTTTCACGCGATTCTGAGACAGTTGACCAAGCCGCCTATTTGTGGGCCCTACGATTGACTTTAAGGACGAATTTGTGTTCTGCTCACCGGAATTCAAAATTGGACATACCATTGAGTTTGTATCATCGTTTAGAATTTATTTGACCTATAATTTGTCCCATTTAGAGACCTTTACCTATGGCACGCTTTTCGGTGCGAAGTAGCCTACATGTAGACCCGTTTTGACCCAAAATTATCGTTTTGCCCCTGTATCCAAATTGGACGAAAGGTTAGTATTTTTTAGCTATCTCGCTTATTTCGGAAATATTGGTGATATTTATTTTAGCATCCGGAGACGTTTATTCGGAGGCCATAGTTTCTAATCCTCTATACTTTACACTTGGACGTTTATATTACGCAGCTTTCTTACCAGGCAAGTATACATTGCCATTGTACTATAATTTATATTTCATATGGTGCATGCATTTTATTTCTGTCATTTAGTTCATATATTTTAACTGCCATATAAACTGTGCGTCCAAGAATAACTTGGGTACAACGACAGTGGCGTCGTATTTTATCTTTATTATATATTATGCATATCGACCTAGTTTTATGAGACCACCACATGATTTGGAGGCAATATTAGGTTTCATTGGCCGTGACACATCTGTTACACGAGTGTAAGTCTTATGTAGGACACGGACTTGCGTGACAGGCTGGCCTCATTTACGTATGGGACGTGCGATAGAGAATAACTACTGATAGAATTTGCATGCTGGAAGACTTGGCAGTTATTAGAGGTATCATCGTATCATGGATATGACATGCTTAGAGCATGGGGTGGAAAGGACAACCAGTAAGGCGTTTGGCCTCATTTGCACTTTCCATGTGTAATCCGTACGCTCCGTCGGAGATGTGCGGTCATGATGACCACTATATATATTATTATTACCTGGCGGCCTCTGAGGTTCAAAAGACGTCATGCTTTTTAGGCCCCTGAATCTCCGAGAGAATCATGCCAATCCCATTTTAGCCAGATAGCCCACATGTTGGAAAGTTGTTCTCAAAGTGCATTCACATGGATGGTTAGGCGGCCCTTGGATGTTTATTTTATAGTACCGTATTGGCATGCTTCTATATATCTTGTTACGTCCCTTTGAGGACCTGGTCCCTTTCCAGGTGTAGACGATTATGACTATTTGCAGGAGCACGGATCAGGACTTGCTACTCCATTAACTTTTGAGGAGGTCTTCTCTTCGAGTCTCATTGTTCATTAGATGTACTTATGTGGTTTATTTTATATTCTAGTTTGGTAGTGGATTTGTCTCCACCCAACTACTTATTCTTATCAAGCATTTTATACTTGATTCAGTTATATAGTTGATTGGCTATTCATTTCTTTATGATTTTGTGAATGAGATTTAGTTATGCCCTGTGACTAGTGACAATTATATACCACTTGTGAATTATTGTTCATAATACGGCGTACGTATGTGTTATGGTTTACATATATTGGAGTCTCTATATACATATGGCTGACATGCTTACGTATTCCTAGTCCTAGTTATTTTGGGACTAAGGCGTGACAGTAAGACATGAGGGATCACTACTACAAACCAACAGTCAAGCCTAGGTCCAACAAACCCTAGTGTCTCAATCATAAGAACAATATAAATAATAACAAGATGTAAGATCAGCTGGAATATAATAGTAAAGCGTCCCAAACTATAATGTATAGATGATCATGATGCTAGTAAACACAAAATGAATAAACTAGCCAGAATCTGAGTCATACATGATCAACCCTAGGATCTGTCAATCATGCTAATATCCGTAGGCTAACTGATCAAACCAAAACATGAGCTAAGCTATCGGTGGCTAAACGCCCACAAAATAGATTGTACATCAGGGTGGAGAAGTAAGAAAATCCACTCAAGCGGTCTGGTGCTCCTAGTTGCCACCATCCTCAGAAAAGTATGGTAGATCCTTCGGTGCTGCTACTGGATCTGGTCCTACAAAATTAGTGGGGTCAGACCCCCAAATATCAAGTACCACAAAGAAAGTCAATCTAGGAACTTAAACCAATAACACAAGCAATACAAATTCTGGAAAGTAAAGACTGATTATAAAAGATCTCAGGATAATAAATACTGTAAAACCTACAATGAAATATGCAGATCTGATAATCAATAAGGATATAACAAGTACTAAAAGTAAAGGTGACCATGTGAAGCCTAGACTAACCATCAACCATCAATCATAGCAAATCACATAAGTACAACTTGATACCTTTAACTAACTAGAGTTATCACAATCCTTAACAACTGACTAATATAATACAACGCGATGCTAAAGTTCCTTTTGATCGCATGCCCCTGCAGTCCGTCCGAGATATCTATACACACAACCAACTGGATACTCCTCAAGATACGCCACAATATAAACCACTAGATACTCCTCAAGATAACAGTACGAATAACTGGAATTGCATGCAATCTAGAAAAATTCCTAGCCATGTACTAAGTGAATCTCTAGTTATTTAACCCCTAACAGTTTTTAGTATGAATCCCGGTGTGGCAATGTACTAAGTGAATCCATCCTACACATGATGCAGAAAAGTCAAGTTCTAATAATAATAATATAAACATGTTTAATATATATTGCACATAAGGACTCATATATGGCATGACAACAATCAACCCACGGGAAACCAAGTGAAGCTAGGTAAAGCCAAGTGAAGCCATGTCAATCCAGGTGAAGCCAAGTAAGGCCATATGAAACCAGGTAAAGCCATGTACAACCATGTGAAGTATATCCAACCAGATGAAACTAAGTGAAACCAAGTCAAGCCATGTCCGATGAAGCCATGTAAAGTCATGCCAAGTCAAATCCATACAATCATGTCATCACGTATAGCCGGGCAAAGCCGGGTAAAATCGAATAAATCCAAGTCAAGTCAAGTCATCTGAAGCCATGTAAGTTCATATCCAAAATTAGGTCAAATCATCGTGTGTCCAAGCAAAAGCCAGAAGTTTCAACATAAAATCACGAAAAACTAAGAATTCCTAAAGAAAGTGCACGATCGGTATACAGTCGGTATAGTCCAGTACACCGTCGATACACCAGTCGCGAGATAAGAAAAATACAACAAATTTTGCATTCAAACAAATCGGTATATCGTCGATATATTGTAGTATACCTTCGGTATGTCATTCTAAGCAGGCAAAAAGTTACTAAAAAATAAAGTTTCACAAATCGGTATACCGTCGGCACAACCCAGTACACTGTCGGTATACCGATAGGGTTCACACAAAAATATCTAGAAATCAAGTCGGTTGAAATCGGTATACCGTCGGTACACTGTAGGATACCGTCGGTATGCCGGTTTCCAAGAATAATCATGAGTCCAAATCAAATCCCAAAAATTACCAGAACCAAGTCTAACAGGAAGTCAAGTCTAGGGTAAGTCTCATAGCATAATATGGACTAAATTTGACGGTCACAACTCTAGTGCCGTTTCCGTTACCGAGTTACCAAAAAGGAGCGGAATAAGATTCTACCAGAAATCAAAACCGAGACAGTCACTGGGCTAGAAATTATGATAGGAACAATAATAGTAAAGCAAGTCTAAGTTAAAAAGCAATAACCAAGCTCCAGAAAAATAAAATGACAGAAAGTAAAAGAAGTTCACGAAATCGACAAGGTGTACTTGCCTAACGCGAGCTCCCAGCCTAAACCTTATAATCCACCACCACGAAGGGGTTCAGAAACCACACTCCAGGTCTCAAGACCACACTTCAAATCTCGAGAGAAAATGAAGAAGAGAGGAGAGAGAAAGAAGAAAATAAAATATCTCGAGTACTATTTATAGAGAAAATATCTTGAAAATATCTCAAAAATATCTCAAAATATCTCAAAAGTGAAACAAATATCTACCGGACAATGTACCGTCAGTATACTGTAGTATACCATCGGTATACCGATCAAGTAGTAAAGTTTTAATTTTGAGAATTTTTGGGCTTCCTCGAGATCCAATAAAATGCAATAACTAGCACAAGATACGTATCTGCATAAAATACGAATACTGTGAGACGAGTCTCACAACTCTTCCTTACTTAGAAAAATTTTGTCCTCGGAATTTCCATAAGTATCCAAAATCACTCACAAGAAAATCCAAGAAAGCTAGCTCAAAACCAAAAATAAACAAGAAACTCATGTGAGCATAAAATATTTTGGACAACAACAAGAAATCAGAAAGTAAAATATCAGACATAACAGATAAGCTAACAATCAATCACATTCACAGGATAAGATAGGACACGGGTATATGAATAAGTATACCTCCAAAGTCAAAGAGAAATGGATAACGAGTACGCATATCGTCCTCATGCTCCTACGTCGACTCGTCCAGTGAGTGATGCCTCCAAGAAACACGAACTAATATGATAGTCCGGTTCTTGAAAACCTTCTCCCTATGGTCCAAAATAGACACGTGCCTCTCCTCATATGATGGGTCGGTACCAACGACCAACTCAGAATGATCTAGGATATAGCTCGGGTCTGGAATATACCGTCGCAACTGAGATACGTGAAAGACGTCATGTATCTCATAAAGCGATGGTAGAAGAGCTAGACGATAATATACGTCTCCAACTCGCTCGAGAAAATTAAATATGCCTATATATTTGGGACTAAGCTTTCTCCGTACTCCAAATCTGATAACTCCACGGGTAAAAAAAATCCTCAGAAATACATGATCGCCGACAGAGAACTCAAGATGACGACGGTGCTGATCTTCCCAATAACGCTGGTGATGCTGAGCCACTCTGAGATAATCTCTGATCTTCCTGATCACCCCAACCGACTGAGCAATCATCTCTGGACCAAGCATCTATCTCTCACCAATGTCATCCTAAGCTAGCAGTTATCTGCATCTCCTACCATTCAAAGCCTCGAAAGGTGCCATCTAAATACTCGTCTGGAAGGTGTTGTTATAGGAGAACTCTACTAAATACAAGTGATCCTCCCAAGATCCATAAAATTCAAGATATAAGCTTGAAGCATATCCTCCAAAGTCTGAATAGTATGCTCCGATTATCCATCTGTCTGTGGATGGTAAGCTGAACTAAACTTTAACTTAGTATCCAAACTTTGTTGTAGGCTCTGCCAAAAGTGAGACGTTAACCGCAAATCTCTATCTAAGACTATGCTAACTAGCACGCCATACAATCTGACTATCTGCCTCATGTATCTCAGCTAGCTGCTCTGTAAACTAGCCTACTCTGAAAGGAAGAAAGTGAGTAACATTCGTGAGTCGATCCACTATAACCCATATAGCATCTCTGCCAGATGGGGATCTAGGAAGACCGGTCACAAAGTCCATAATAATATGGTCCCACTTTCACTCCGAAATCGGTAAAGACTGAAGTTGTTCGGCCGGTCTCTGATGCTTAGTCTTGACATGCTAACAGACTAAATACCGATAAATGAACCAAGTTATCTCCCTCTTCATATCATTCTACCAGAAGTGCTGACGAATATCCTGATACATCTTTGTCCCTCCTGGATGCACTGAATCCTGTGAACTGTAGGCCTTTGACATAATCTCCTACAGGATATCTTCTCTTGGCACACAAAGTTGGCTTCCAAACCAGATAGTCTCATACTTATGAATGCTCAAATCTGGTCTGCATCCTGACGCATAATCTGCTCTGAACTGCTAAAGTCTGATACCACTAGTCTGCTCTACTCTGATCCTCTCAACTATATAAGACTGAATCTGCAGACTCGCCATAAAATTAATATCACTAGTCTGACATCACTAGTCTGCTCTACTCCGATCCTCTTAACTATATAAGACTAAACCTGCAGACTCACCATAAAACCAATATCACGAGGTAATACTACCTCGATACCCATCTCCTGTAGATCCTCCAAAATTTGGTGCTGCTCTGTCAAGAAGTAAGCTCCTTCTCTCCTGCTCAAGGCGTCTGCTACGATATTGGCCTTCCCTGGATGATATTGAAGGTCAAGATTATAGTCCGACAATAAATCGAGCCACCTCCTTTGATGCATGTTGAGTTCCTTCTGTGTGAACACATACCTCAAGCTCTTGTGGTCTGTGAAGATCTCCACTCGTTCAACATATAGGTAATGCCTCCAGAGCTTAAGTGCAAACACTACTGCTGTCAACTCAAGATCATGCATCGGATAACTCTTCTCATTGCCTCAAAGCTACCGAGACTCATAAGCTATCACTCTTCCATGATGCATAAGGACACACCCTATTCACACTCCTGAAGTATCATAATATATTTAAAACCCATCTGGTCCCACTGGAAGTGTCAGAATATGAGCGGATATTAAACTTCGCTTGAGCATCTTGAAACAAGTTTGACAAGCATCTGACCACTCAAAGCGCACATCCTTGCACGTTTGTCGTGTCAAGGGTGCGGAGATTCTCACAAAGTATGCCACAAACCTCCTATAGTAACCTGCTAGACCCAGGAAACTATGCACATCTGAAGCTGTATGGGGTACTGGCCAACTCTCAATAGCCTCTACCTTCTTGAGATCTACCTTGACTTCTCCACTAGAAATGATATGTCCCAAGAATGAGATACGATCAAGCCAGAACTCACACTAGCTGAACTTCGCGTACAGATGCTGCTCTCGAAGAATCTGAAGAACTACGTGAAGATGCTGCTCATGCTCTTCCTCACTCCTACTATAGGCCAAGATATAATCAATAAACACTATCACAAACCGGTTTAGATAAGACATGAAGATATTATTCATAAGAGACATAAATATAGCAAGTGCATTGGTCGCTCCAAAAGGCATAACTAAGAACTCCAAATGAACATATCTATATCTTAATATTATCTTGGGTATATCTTGCTCTCTGACTCTGATTTGATGATACCCAAACCGCAAATCGATCTTAGAAAATATTGTCGCCCCATTGAGCTGATCAAACAAGTCACCTATCCTGGGCAAGTGATACTTATTCTTAATGGTTGCCGAATTTTGTGTTCTATAATCAATAACTAAATGCGATGAACTATCCTTCTTTTAAACAAGAAGTAATGAGACTCCCCAAGGCGATGCACTAGGTCTAATGAATCCCTTGGCTCTCAACTCCTTAATTATCCGGTACAAGATCTCCAACTCAGATGGTGATATCCTATAAACTCTCTCTGATACTGGCTCTGCTCCCGGGATCAAATCAATATAGAACTCTACGTCTCTAACTGGTGGTACACCGGGTAGCTCGTCATAAAATACGTTAAAAAACTCACAAAGTGCCCTAGGAAACTGTGCCTCCTCGACCTCTACCATCATCAATGTAACCTCTGGTGACTCTACTGCACCTCTCAATAATGAGAACTCCTCTTCACCAGGTATATGAAAGATAACCTTGCCATTATGGCAATCTATCGTCGCGTGTCTCGCACTCAACCAATCCATCCCAAGGACGACATCATAATCGCCCATAAAAAACTCTATCAGCCTCGCAAGAAACTCTCTCCTGCACACTATAACTCTACATGAGGGATATACTTTATCTGCTCCCACGAGACTGTTACCAGTAAGTATATTCAACTTTACAGGTAAGGACTCAAACTCCAATCCAACTCGTATCGCAAAGTTTGCAGATATAAATGAATGCAATACACCATAATCAAATAAAGCTGAAGTTGAATGAAAGTAGACGAGAATGGTACTTTCTACCACCTGTCCTGCTGTCAAAGCCTTCTCCAACGATAGCAAGAAAGCTCAACCCTGCCCTCTGGGTGTTAGTCCGCTTTACTGCTGACCTCTAGGTCTCGCATGTGCCTGGGCCTTCCCATACTGATGCGGCATCTGCTGGAATGCCTGAGCCTGTGGAGGCAAAGGCCTCTGAATCTGCAGATGCACTGGTGCCGGTGTCCTGAACTGAAGTGTTGTTGGCCGAATTACTAACTGGGTTGATGATGATCCAATCTAGTTCCTTCTTGGACATGTCCCAACCATGTGGTTTGATGCCCAACATACAAGCATAATCCATGTGCCCTACGGCACTCTGATACAATATGTCCATGTTTACCGCAATGGAAACAACTACGGGAAGAAGAAGAAGATGACTGTCGCTGCTGAGGAAACATCTGGGAAGACTGCTAAGATGATGTTGTCCTCCTCGAGGATCCAATCGTCAGGGCTCTAACTGCTGGAGTTGGTGGTGATGAATGGGATGCTGACCCTCCTGAAATGTTAGGCCTCTTCTGACTCCCAACTTGATCGGTAATCCTCTGCGATATATACTCATACCTCATGGCTACCCGTATCACATCGTCAAAGATCTGAAACTCATGCTTCTCCACCGTCAAGATAATCTCTAAATTGAGTCCTTACTGGAACCTCCTCGCCCTCTCCAACTCGGTCACTACTAAAGTGGGAGCAAACCGACTAAGTCTCGCGAACTCTGCCGCATAACCGTTGATGGTCTTGCTATCCTGCCCGAGGTTGTTAAACCTTTGTTGAAGCTCGTAACGCACCACCGCATCAAAATACCTCGCCTAAAACCTCTCAGTAAAAATTGTCCATAGAATCGGTGTTGTGAGAGAAACCTCCTGCGCCGTTCACCAGTCACGAGCCAAGTCCAACAACTATAGCCTCACTACTGCTACACACTCTCTAGCCGGAGTCCTTGCTGCCTCTAAGATGACCTCAGTGTCCTACAGCCAAGCATCGGACAAAATCTCATCCTCTGTGCCATAAAAGTACGGAGGACTGAGACGCCTGAAGTTGGTCGCAGAATTAGGGATCTGAGAACCACCTCGCTCCAATGTTGTCTGGACCGACTGAGAGAGTACATTACTCTGGTGCTTCTGGGTCATCATGAAACCTCGTAGGACATCCATTAGTACTCAGACAATACCCTATGACTGTTCGGGCTGAACTGGGTGCACAGGTGCTGCATGTTGGTCCGATACTGTCGACCGATCTGCCTCGGGATCTAGTCTAGACTCTGTCCCTGAATACTGAGGTCGATCTCCAAAAATATGGTAGGCTTTCGAATGCTGACCCTCCTTGAGCTGCACTCGATCCATCTGGCCGATAGTAACAGGAACAGTGCCCCTGAAAGTTAAGGACACAAGAATCAAACGAAGAACATGATAGATCATCGAATAAGCAGGTATAGAATCAAGAATCGGGGATGGAGATAAATGACTAGGGATCAAGGGAAACAGTTTAGAATTGAGATATCTAGTAACAGCAATAACCCCACACATATCTGAAATCCAGACCTATATGGGCCACCACAAAAATGGTGTCACGCCCCAGAACCATAATACTGGAAAGCGGGACTAACAAGGCCAGCTACGTATACTTAGAACATTCTGGTACTCCGTATATACGGTAAATCTGTAAGACATGAGGGGTCACTGCTACAAACTAACAGTCAATCCTAGGTCCAACAAACTCTAGTGTCTCAATCACAATAACAACAAAAATAATAACAAGATGTAAGATCAACTGGAATATAATAGTAAAGCATCCCAAACTATAATATACAGATGACCATGATGCTAGTAAACACAGAATGAATAAACTAGCCAGAATCTGAGTCATACATGATCAACCCTAGGATCTATCAATCATGCTAATGCCCGTAGGCTAACTGATCAAACCAAAACACAAGCTAAATACGTACTCGGTGGCTAAACGTCCACAAAATATAATGTACATCAGGGTAGGAAAGTAAGAAAACCCACTCAAGCGGTCTGGTGCTCCTGGTGGCCACCATCCTCAGAAAAGTATGGTAGATCCTCCGGTGCTGCTACTGGATCTGGCCATACAAAACCAATGGGGTCAGACCCCCAAATAGCAAGTACCACAAATGAAGCCAATCTAGGAACTTAAACCAACAATACAAGCAATACAAATACTGGAAAGTAAAGACCGAATATAAAAGATCTTAGGATAATAAATACTGGTCATCGCTGCTGCAGTCTGGGTATTTGACGAGGAGATGTTGTCCGAGCAGGCGTGAACATCGTGAAGGCTTGGTGAGATCGACGATGCGGTGGTTATTGAGTTGGCATAGCCATTGCAACTTAATCGAGGACAACATCGCGTCGCGCTCGTGTGGAGGTGCATGCACAGGGGTTGCCTACGACGCTGGCTGATTGTTGAAGAATAAAGTGATGACTAGGTACGAGTAGGGAGAGATTAGGTAGTGTGCGGACGTCGGTTAGCGATCGACAAGATTGTACTGGTATAGTCAAGAGATGCGAGAGAGACAAAAGGTATAGAAGATGAGTGAAGATGCTGAGTTCTTAGTCGGAAGGGAGAGACAATAAGGAGGTAGGATACGACTATGTGCATGGCCATTCTAGGGCTTGGAGAGAGAGGAGTTAGAGCTATAAAGAAGAAGACGAAGACGAAGAAGAAGAATCTGAAGAAGAAGAAGAAGATGAAGAATAAGTTAGAGAGAGATGAGAGAGGTGTCTAACAATAGAGATGGAGAGGGGGGCTAGCTGTCACTATGCACAACGTGCAGAGGAGATGGAGAGGGTTCCACTGCTTTCTGTATTTTTTTTAAGGGTAAATGAATTATTTCATTTAATTGAGATTACAGTTGGCCATGTCTTTTTGGATATGAGCCATCAAACATAGCGCTCATTATGGATCATTGTGATCGGATATTGATACATGCATAGGGAAGTTGTCATAGTGTGTGCCACAGCGTTATATAGTCTGGGAGTATATCTAAATATAATACTTTCAAAATCATTGACTCTATTTCTGGCTTTGTCAGTAATGTGTCGAATCCTCCACAGGCTGTTCTTGGTCTTGTCATGAATTGTGTCGATGAGTCCTTTGCAATCTTCCTCTATGATAACTTTGCTTAGTTTGTTCATCCTGCATATTGCCAAAGCCAACTTAAGAGCGACGCCTTCTGCGTATAAAGGACAACCTTCATCTTCTACCGAGCTAATTACTACGATGAATTGTCCTTCATTATCTCGACATATTGCTGCTGCACCTGATTTAGCATCTAGGTATGCCCCGTCAAAGTTGATTTTGAAAGTATTGAATGGGGGGATCCAATCTGTCAGGGAGGAGGAGTTGCTGAAATTGACATCATTACCTTATCTTGAAAACGAAACGCGAAAACGGTTTCCCAAACCAGAAAGTACCTGTGAGAGAACCGCGAACAAAACACACAAAGCAAAAAACACCAAACATAAATCGCAGACAGAGAAATTTTTATGTAAAAAATTCAGATAGAAAAATTCAAGGGACGATCAGAGTCCAACCCTAAAGAACATCCACTAATGGAATAAATAGATTACACCATCTCCAAGCTCCTCACCGTTCCAACACGGATTACCGTAACTCTTTGGAACAGAAAATAGATTACAACCACAAAAAAGAGACAATAAGAAATACCCCAAATTGATCTCCTTCTCCGAAACGGCCTCCAATCTTTCTTTCTCCTCTCCAAAGTTGCTATGACACTCTTGCCACCTTTTTTCTCTTTCTTATTTTTTCTCTCTTGTTGTTATATATTGCATGAGCATTTATATAAACATTTGCATTAATTAGGGTTTCCATACGAAAATCTATATTTGGAAGCCAAAAATATTTATAGAAATCCAATTACATCCAATCATATATTTAATGACAATCAAATCATAAATTGACTTGCCATAAATTGAAAATCCAATTATATGATAAGTTAATAAATGAAAGATCCAATCATAAATATATAATTAAAGTCAAAGATGAAAATATAATATAATATTTGCTTACCATAAATGTTCCAATACACGACGCTCGATGCACTTTTCGAGCTTTTTCGACACACGGATGGCGCTCGTCGTACTCCGAGATATTCTCTACATAGGTTGGGAACTCCACCCACTCCAACAAATCTCCCCCTTCATAACTATGTGGAGGGGGTCGTCATCCCGATAATCCGCCTACAGTACTCAAATTTTTTTCTTAGAAAAATCTTTGTGAACATTTCTGCTCCGTTGTCATCTGTATGAACCTTCTTAAGCGCCACGGCTTCCTTCTTTTCCACAACATCCTGTATCCAATAATGCTGGGTCTCAATATGCTTGGACCAGCTATGAAATATCTGGTTCTTCACATGGTGAATAGCACTCTGACTATCGCAAAATAAATGATACTGCTCTTGCTTTAGTCCAATTTCCTGCAACAGCTTCTTCGTTCACAACAACTTCTTGCAAGCCTCCGTCACCGCAATTTACTTTGCATCTGTCGTCGACAAGGCAACATACTTCTGCAACTGTGATTGCCATAATACTGCTCTACCAGCAAACATCATCACATAGTTCAAAGTCGATCGTCTCGTGTCTACATCTCCAGCCATATCGGCGTCGGTATACCAAACCAACTTCGACTCATCACCACCAAAAAAAGTTTTTAATCGGCAGTTCCCTGAAGATATCGTACAATCCACTTGACCACACTCCAATGTACCCTTTCAGGATTGTAAGTATACCTACTAACTGTGCCAACTGCGTGAACGATGTCTGGCCTCGTACACACCATAGCATACATAAGACTCCCCACAGCTGAGGCATATGGAACACACTCCATATCTTCCTTCTCGTCCTCAGTAGATGGATACTGCTCCTCAGTGAACTTAAAGTGAGCCACAAGAGGGTTACTCATTTTCTTTGACTCGTCCATCCCGAAAATGCTGAAGTACCCGGTGAATATACTTCTTTTGGGACGAGTATACCAGCTTGGACTCTCTCTCTCTCGGTTGATCTCCATCCCAAGAATAATCTTCGCTGTGCCTAAATCCTTCATAGAGAAGGTTGTGTCCAGTTGGCACTTCAACTCCGATATCCTAGTGGTATTCCGACCCACCAGTAGCATATCATAAATATAGAGCAGTATAATGATGAAATCACCCTCGACAAAGTACCTCACAAATACACAGTGGTCCAACGTCGTCCGTACGTAACCATGCTCCCCCATAATTGATTCAAACTTCCTGTACCACTGCCTCAGAGCCTGTTTCAGACCATACAAGCTCTTCCTCAACTGGCAGACCAAGTGTGACTTTTTCTTCTCACAGAATCCCTCTGGCTGCTCCATGTACAACTCCTCCTCAAGATCACCAGAGAGGAATGTCGTCTTCACGTCCATTTTCTCGACCTCTAAGTCAAAATTGGCTGCCAATGCTAGCGCCACCCAAATAGAAGACTGCTTGACGACTGGCAAAAAGATATCATTATAATATACGCCTTTTCGCTGACCGTAGTCTTTAACTACTAGCCTCGCTTTGTATCAAGGGCGAGTAGCATCATCTATCTGCTTCACTCTAAACACCTATCGATTGTTCAAAGCTTTCTTGCCCTTTGGCAACCACACCAGATCATAAGTAGAGTTGGCCTTCAAGGAACTCATCTCCTCCTGCATGGCCTCCATCCACTCCTGCATGTGATTGTCTTATATAGCCTCTGTAAAACTTTTGGGTTCTCTACCTTTAGTTAGTAACACATACTCACTCGGTGAGTATCTCGTAGATGGTTGACGCTCTCTATCGCTCCTCCTCAATGGAACCACTGGTGCTGGTTGTATACCAACAGCCTCCTCCTCAGGAACTGGCTCATCGGCATGCTCATCCTCCTGAAGATCACCCTGACAACCATCATCAAGCTGATAATCAAGGTTGGAAGCAATTTCATGTACTGGCTTCCCATAACTGGATCCTCTACGATGTCCTCTGGAAACTGCTCGAAGCGAAATAACTCTAACTCAAGCAATTCCTCAGCCTAAGAAAGCATCTCAGAATCCTGAATATTGGTCATGGTCTGATCCTTGACGAATACCACGTCCCTGCTTCTGTAGAGCTTTCTTCACACTGGGTTTTAGAGTCTATAGCCAAACTCATCATGATCGTAACCGACGAAGATGCACCGCCTAGTCTTCAGCTCAAGTTTGGATCTCTCGTCCTTCTGTACATGCACGAAGGCCTTATAACCAAACACTCGCAGGTGATTGTATGACGGCTCTTTGACGTATAATACTTTATCAGGCACATCATCCTGAAAAGGACCACTAGGAGATAAATTAATAATATAAGCAGCTGTGTAAAAAGCATCACCCCAATAGTTGTCCGACAAGTTTGCTTCAAACAGAAAATACCGTACCCTCTCCATCAGCGTCATGTTCATCCGTCCTACTACACCATTGAGCTGAGATATCTTTGACGGAGTCTTCTGGTGTCGTATTCCTTGCTCTCTGCAGTATGCATCAAAGGGACCGATATATTTGCCGCCATTGTCCGACCGAACACATAGCAGCTTCTTACCCATTTTTCTTTCAACGGAGGCCTGAAACTCCTTAAAAGTGGGCAGCACCTGATCCTTGGTATTTATGGTGTAGACCCAAACCTTCCTGGAATAATTATCAATAAAAGTTACCAAGTAAGAAGCACCACCAATATATTTTACCTTCATAGGACCGCAGACATCCGAGTGAATCAACTCGAGCAACGTCGGCTTCCTTGAACCTGGATGGCTTTGAAAAGATAGCCTATTTTGCTTCCCCACCAAACAGTGTATGCACCTCTCCAATTTTGTAGACTTTAGCCATGGAATCACCTTCCTATTCACCAAGTAGCTCATCCCCTTCTCGTTGATATGGCTGAGCCGCTTGTGCCACAACTCGGTAGACGCATCAGTAGCTGCGTTCACCTCTTGTTTCCTATGTGCGCTGTAGAAGCATGAAATACGCTAGAGAATTATACGCATATTATACAGTAAAAACCCTCAACATACATGAAGTCCGCGTAAAACAGAGCTTCAGAGCTGTTTGGCGTAAAGTAAAGCTTCAGAACTGTTCGCGTAAAACAGAGCTTCAGAGTTGTTTGGCGTAAAGTAGAGCTTCAGAGCTGTCCGCGTAAAACAGGGCTTCAGAGCTGTTTGGCATAAAGTAGTGCTTCAGAGCTGTCCGCGTAAAACAGTGCTTCAAGGCTGTTCTACGTAAAAGGTTGCTTTACCTTCCAGCGTAAAGTTTAAAATACGTTTATTTTTAATGCAGCGTAAAGTTGTACCAGGAACTCTTCGTATTCCTCGGATGAATTTGTCAGACAAAAAAGTGAACCTGACATCTGACAAAAGTACTGCACGATGATCGAGAGGACGGTTGTGATGATGATTTTGCACAGAGACCCAGGTTATCATTTAGTGACATATTCTTGATACAAGTCATTTTTACGCATCCAAAGAATATGCTGCCTATTCTACATGAACAGAAATAAGTTTTTACGCTCAAGATAAGATGAAATCAGACGCCACGTCAAAAGCAGTTTCCTGTACAGAGATTGAGGCATATCTCTGCATTTAATGCACGATATTTGGGCATATCTCTGTATTTAATGCACAAGATTTTTTGTTCTATTTGTCATGACTGGGAAATCTAAAACTGTGGCTAATACGCTCACACCACCATCCTTGCAATTTACGCCAACCAGGCTATTTTCAATTATAGGAGTACGTCGTATGCTATCTCCTCGAAATACGCCAACTCGACTATATTTGCAAAGGTACGTGATAAGGCTATTTGGCCCAAATACGCTCAAGACCTCAGTCATGACGGATAATTGGCTACTTTACGCTGGTTATCTATTATTCATGCATCATCAAGTTTTACGCAGAGTTTGGCTTTTACGCCAATATTATTTGGCTTTTACGCCAACCATCTTTACGCAGGGGCAGTTACCTACGTGGCTTGCATGCCATGATCTTCGAGAAGCAGTTATACGCGTTATCTCATGAAGGGACACATGTCATACACATATTCAGAAGACAATTGGAACGTGGGGTAGCAGTTATCATAACCGCAGCGTAAAAGAAGTCTTCTTCGTCACAGCTTGGCTTTTATGCCAACAAGACAGTTATTTGGCTTTTACGCCAACCATCTTTATGCAGGGGCAGTTACCCACGTGGCTTGCATGCCACGATCTTTGAGAAGCAGTTATACGCGTTACCTTGTAATGGGACACATGTCATATGCAAATTCAGAAGACTGTGGGAACGTGGGTAGCAGTTGTCATAACCGCAGCGTAAAAGATGCAACTCTCTTCACAGTTTAGCCTTTACGCCAACCTAGACAGTTATTTTCATTGATCTCTATAAATAGAGACCCCTGGTCATAGGGTACACACACACACAGAGACCGAACAAGGCATAATCAGAGATCAGAGAGAGAGCACAGGTAGAGAGTGTTGGTTGACAACTTTGGCGACGAGAATTCAATCCCACTTGCAACCTTCGAAGCTTCTTCTTCTACAGCACTTCTTCATTATTGTGTGGTCGAAGAAACAAAGTGATCGACCGCATATCAGACTTCTATAGCAATACTTTTCCAGAATTATTTTTATTGTACTTAACATCCTCGTATAGGATTAATTGTACTCCTTTTTTTTAGTTTGCAAGCAAAGGTTTCGTATAAACCTCTTTGTTTAATCCCGCAAACAAGAATGGCGACTCTGCTGGGGACGACTTTCTCCTCTGACGAGAAAGCAATTGCTCAACAAGATGTTGTATCCGTCGGATCGATAAGGTTATGACGACACAGCCAACCTGCCTATGAAGATATGCCTATGAAGATATGCTTCATGCAGGGGGTGGCTCTCATTCCTCCTCTGTCCAGAACAACAGGAAGCTGCGTAAAGTATGAATGCCTAAGATGACCTCTACCCTTCCTGCAAGCTCTCACTCACTGATCAACAAGGTTATGACGACACAGCCAACACGCCATGTGCGTAAAAATTTATCTCCCGTTTGTAACGTGGTAGACAACACTTTTGGCCATGCCTCAGTGCCAATCCAGAAGTCTCAGATGCACCCTGCGCATAAAACTTTGTCTTCCATTTGTAACGTGGCAGACAAGACTTCTGGCAATGCCTCAGTGCCAACCTAGACGTCTCGAACACGCCATGTACGTAAAACTTTGTCTCATGTTTGTAATGTGGTAGACAAGACTTCTGGCAATGTCCCAATGCCAATCCATAAGTCTAAGACGCGTCATGCGCGTAAACTTTTGTCTTCCGCCTGTGATGTGGTAGACAAAATTTCTGGCAAGGCCTCAGCGCCAATACGGAAATATCAAATGCGCCCTGCGCATAAAAATATATCTCCCGTCTATGATGAGGCAGATGGGCCCTTTGATCAAATCAAAGGAAAACAAGTGGGGAATCCTTCAACCTCTAAGCTGTTACGCCCACAAAAGAAGGGAGTTCCCACTCTTCAGATTACGTGTGACGCTGAAGGCCGATTGAGGACTTTCTCTGTTTTACGCGAACCCGTACAAAACTCCAAATTATGCCAGGATAAGTCTGTCCACGTAAAAAAGACCCGTTTCACGGGAAAATATGCTTCTCAGACAGATGATGGATCGTATGCTACTAACATGGGAGAATTACTGTATTCATATGGCAGAGAAAGGGTTATGGTTCCTAATCTCCATATTCCTACAGATATAAAAAGGCAGAATAAGCCTTCTTCTTCTTCTGGTAATCCCCCTAATTTGTGTGATTTCTTGATCCAGAAATGCAAAGACATGGGATCTCCTAATATGACTATTACACCCCCTAGAGAACACTGTTGTAATAGTCAGAAGGTTGTAATTAACTATTGTTGTTCTAAAGCAAAACGGACAGTTTTCGACCGGTTGAACTACTCTTTGTCATTACAGGAGAAAGAACCAACATTTGCTTTTGTAAACATGGCTTCGCATATTCCTAGAGGAAAGTCGAGTTTAAGACGTTATCCCTCTAGAACCCTGAGCCAAAGAAGATTAGACAGACTCATTGAGACTTTCGAAGAAGGTATTTTTCGAAATACTCGCTCGAGGTCACGACAATCAGCTTCATATTCTTCAGATTCCGACACTGGGGGTCGCCAGTTTTCTGAATTTGATGCTGAAAGTATAGACTCAATCTCTACATAGATCTATACCAATCCCTCAGTGGCCTCTAGAGAAATGGGAGTTTATGCTGTTGGGGACGAACATGAAGAAGCTTTCCCATCAGGAAGTACTGAACAACCCATCACTGCATTGGAAATATCACTTAAAGAGATGCATACCATGAAGGAGAGTATGCACCAAATGATGGTAACTCAATATACAGTTGCAATAGCTCAAACACCTATTCCTCTGACTCAACTACGTGCGGGAGTAGATGTACCACCATCCAATGCAAGCCAAGAGCCTGTTCAAAACTAAGAAGCAGCTGCTCCTCAACCCCTTAACCCGGAGAATGTATTACCTCCTATTGGAGTTACAATACATCCAATCTCTCACCTCTCTGTTGTCCCTTTTCCAACTGAAGATCCAATACAAGCAGTTCGGGAATTGAAAGCCCAATTTGATGCCTAAGCATAAAGATCATCTCAAGAAGTTGGGAATTAACCAACCATATCCAGCTGTCTAGGATGAGATCCCTTTTCCCAAAAAATATAAACCACAGGCTATGGTTTTGTTTGAGGGAAAGACGTTACCAAGCCAGTATATGAACTACTTCAGCATGATGACGGTATTACTGCAAGGAAATGATGCCCTTCTCACTCGAGTATTTAAAGGCTGTCTGTCTGGAGTAGCTTACCAATGGTATCGTAGTCTATCTGAAAACTGTATTACTTCTTTTGAAGATTTCAAGACTCTATTCTTCGCTCGATTCTACGAGGGAGGAATGGACATGTCTATGTCATCACTCATTGAAGTAAAGCAGAAGGAAAAAGAAAACGTTCGGACATTCATTGAACGCTTTCGTCAGGCTACTTTACAGATGCCTTCTGGAGTTCCCGATTTCGCCTTGGTGGATAGTTGCAGAAAGAACCTTCTTCCACTGATCTCAGTATTCACGGGACCATATCAGTTCAATGATTTGCCCTCATTTATCATATCGGCAGTAGTCGTTGAAGATAACAGTCGGAATGCTCGTGACAACGGAATCATGATCTCTACCTCTGATAGAGGGAAGCTGTCATCCTCCAATAATGACCATACGCGTAGTTCAAAAGGAAAGAAAGCCCTGGCAATCAACACGTCCAGGCAAAATACTTCGGTAACTACGCAGACGAATCCTGGAACCTCCAGACCTAAAGAAGAATATTCTTTTGACGACGATGACATTCCAAGCATTTTTGATTGTCTAGTCAAGAGTGGCAAGCTTACTCTACCAGAGATAAAGCGTCCAAATGAAGTCGGCAGTACAAATAACCCTAAGTACTATATTTTCCACAGATACATACATCACCCCACAAAGGCATGCTATGTACTGAAAAGAAAAATCCAGGAGTTGATCGACGCTAAAGTCATCACTTTGCGTAATAACGAGAAGACGGTCACTGCAAATATGATCTCACTCCAATTTGGCAATTTTTCCTCTCAAGAAGTACCGGATGGTGTGGTACCTATTCCACGGGTAATGATGGATATTGTCAATCTTCCTCCTACCAGGGGTTAAAATCAAGATTTAGTGCCCCTAACTACCAAGCGTGGAGAGATCATGTGGGTTCACCCTGATCTTGTATCAGAACTTGAGGAAGAGACTAAAGCTAAGTCTAAGAAGAACTCAAGATGTAAACCATGCCATATGGTTGGAATATCCCCGGCATCGGAGAAAGAGGCTTTAACAACCAGAACCCGATCAGGAAAAACCTACTGCAAAGACTATGGAGGGAATCAGGAAGAAGCAACGGCAGACACTTCAGTTGCCAAACCTCCAAAGCCTGAACCCGTAGTACCAGAGGTAGGTCCTTCCAAACCAACTCCTGTGGACAAAGGCAAACAAAAAAGAAGTTCGTTTCGATAAACCTCTGAAGAATATTCAAAACAGAGGTTTAGAGAAACCATATAACTTCGATATCTTGGCTCAGTTGGCCAATACTCCAGCCAGATTGTCCATTTTTGAGCTACTTCGGCTATCTAAAGACACTTGTCAAGTCTTGAGTGAAACATTAATGCAAGCAGATGTATGCTTTACTCAGCTCAAGTCCCCTGATAAAGAGCATGTGGCATGTCCACAATTCCATAGTGTGATGGAAGTCGTCCCTAATATCACTTTCACTCATGAGGACATGTTGTTGAAACATAACAAACACGACAGGCCTCTTTATTACACAGGATATGTCGGCTCCATTGAGGTAGACCAGATTCACATAGATCCGGGATCATCGATCAGTATTATCCCTCATAGTCTGCTAAAACCGTTGAGAATTCCTACCAGTGAACTGACTTTCACTACCACTACAATTGTGGGTTTCAATGCCAGGAAAAGCAGGCCGTTGGGAAAGATTCGTCTGAGAATCCAGATTGGTGACCTTAGATCATTGGCTACATGCTATATCATTGATTCGGAGGTGTCTTACAACATTCTTTTGGATAGACCATGGATCCATGATCACAATATTGTTCCTTCAACTCTATATCAATGTTTTATATATGTAGACACTCAAGGACCAGTGAAAACAGAGTTTGCTGATCTCAATCCATTCAAAGGAGTGAAATCCTACTATTCTGATGCCATATTGTACACTCAAGACTATATGAAAGAGGTGTCAGACAAAAAGGAGGAAGAATCCCACCAGGAGCCAGGAGAATCATCTGCTGAGCAACCTTTGTCAATCCAAAGTAAAAGGGCGGGTCACCCGTCCGAAAGTCTCGGAACCTATGACTATTCACTTGGGCAAAACAAAGTCTGGAGGAGGAAATGATCCTCTAGTGATCAATCTGAACAAGAAACCTCCATCTTTGGTCATTGACCTTAGGTGCAACAAACAGTCAACTGATGTTAATATAATCGGGGATGTGTCTTCTGATGATAATAAAGATTCTCTTTTCCAGTATACTGACGCCCAATTTCCTAATCAGGAATATTCTCCACATAAAGATATAGAACCCATAGCACAAAAATTGTCACGCCCCAGTCCCAAAATATCGAGGGACTGGACACGTGACAATGGCCAGCAGCACGCACCGATGGATAACCCAATTTAATGGAGCCATCAGGGCGTACTTAAGCTGTAACGAAGGTCTACTACAACAAATCACACTAATCTCATCCATAAAGATAAAAAAATAAACTGCATAATGAAATGGAAATAATTAGCAAAAACAAGTCAGTCGGGGAAACAATCCGACTTATGTCTGAATACACTGGCTCAATAGGCTAGGAACAAAAGAGATAATGTCACGACCCACACCCGGTTTGGGGCACGAGTGCGTGGGTACGTCCAGCCTACGCCGCAGCATCGGCGGTAGAACGCTGTCTAGGTCATGTAACTATCTAATCAAACTCACGTGAATACCCAACTCCATAAGGAGATGTGGATATCATAAAATAATGTTAGAAATACTCAATCACATAAACTAAGCACGATGAGATATCAAGGCAAGCCAGAAATACAAGACAAGTCTAACGACAAAATAATCATACCTACAATCAGTAACATCCAATGCCCAAGTGTCAGAAACAAGTCCACTAAGGTCACAGTCTGGAAAAATATTTTCCAGTCAGGAAGGAGCAAAGTACATCTCTAAATAGCAGTTCTATATTCATGATATAAACTATGTAGCAGTTCTAGATGGAAATATACTAGAAGCATGTATAGGTACGAGAAATAAAAGAAATACTGGAAATACTGTAAGTAAATGCAGGAGAAGGAACAATATGTCCATGAGCAAGAACCTATGACTAAGTGTATGAGTACTAGCTTTAACATGTGATCGGCTTGGGAACTTGATCAGGCTGGTTACATATGATTAGCTATGATTGATGTAAGGTCAGGCTAACCGTTGGTTAGCTATGATGCATATAGAGGTCAGGCTAATCACACGTAACAGCTATGAAGCATGTAAATGGTCAGGCCGCACCCGACGTGAGATGTGGGGTGAGCTATGATGCATGTAGAGTTGGGTATGATCACATATCTATACTAAAATACTCCCCTCCCCCGACTGGTATAGTAGATCCAATCATGGTACGCTATGGCACGGGATTCCCAAGGGAGGTAGCAAGTCTCCCCGGGAATCAGTGTCTGTACATGCACAAGATAACAAGGAAACAAGTCATGTACAAACTACACCATGAAAAAGGAATAACATCTCATGACGAGATCCGTGTATACCAATCCGTGTAACCAACGTGTCAAGAGCATGGATATCTACACTAGATACAGTGAACATAGGAGATATCATAAATTAGAAACTAATCAGAGAATGTACTCGCCTTGGGTCCTTAGCTGTCGATACCAATGTCCTGTCCCAGAGTATCGTCTGGAGAATCCGACAGTCCTATAAACATATAATAATATTACTTGTATCAGATGCTACACTAACACACAATAGTAATACACTGGCCTCAGGGCTATGTCAGGCATGGCTCTAGTCAACTAGGGTCATCTAGTAGGGATACGTATATAATACACATTTACACTCAGAGTATATACCAATAAAACGTATATATAATATGTATATAAGTGTCTATTAGTAATTGTACAAAATACCTATATGTGTATATATGCTAAATAGATGTATATAAATATATATTTATATACCAAAATACATATTTGTATCTATACCAATCAAATAATTTTATATATGTATATTAACAAATCAAAGAATGTATATAATGTCACACTCCTCAAGGTGATCCCAAATGAAGTAGCAGTTAGTTCCAATGAGTCCGGAGCAGTCCAAATAGCTAGAAACTATATAAAGAAGTCCAAGATCGGAGTTCGGCACGAAAATCGAGATAAGGATACCGAGTCCTCAATACATAGAGAAAACATACGGGGGTTAACAAGTTTAGCTAAAAGAGAAAGGGTCGTTTGTTCGTTATTTAGGTAAGACCTTAATTTATGAAAAATCATTTCAAAATTATTTTGAACAATAATTACAAGTAAAAGTTTATTTACAAAATTTAGAATTTACGTAAAAGCTAATATATTTTTATATCTATAGTAAAATCGGTTACTAGTCCAATAAACAAATTTTGAACTAATTTTTATTGTTGAAACTATATTTTTAATTAACAATATAAACCCCAAGATTTATTATATTTTTTTTTACATAATCAAAACCCTTATAATTATTACGCAACTACTAATTACACAAAAACTAACTAATTGCATATTAATATAACCAAATCCTTATATATAATACATAACTAAATTTTACACATAATAATTAACTAAATTCATACATTATAAACAATAAAACTAATTATATTCTAATTAACTAAACTAATTACATGAAATTACTAAACTAATTATATATAAACTAATTGATTAATTAACTACTGGTTAATAATAATTAACTAACTAATCTAATATATAACTAAACTAATTAAATTACCAAAACTTCAATCTCTGAATCGAAGAAAGGGGGGAAGAGAGAAAGCTCACCTGGGGGGTTTCCCGACGTCGACGGAGGAGGTCCGCCGGGTCTCACGGTGGTCGGTGGTCGAAGCTCGGCGACGGATCTGCTGTGGCGGCGGTCGAACTCGGCGGCGGCAGCGGAGCTCGACGACGGATCGGCGGATCTGCTGTGGTCGGTGGTCGACGTTCGTCTCGGGCGGCGGCGGTGTTCGAGGAACCGGTCGAAGACCTAGGCGGTGGATCTAAGCCAGATCAGCAACAGGACGGCGACGACGACGTCGGCTCCGGTGAGGAAAGCGGCTGATGGGTGACGCAAGGTCGAGGCGGATCTGTTCGTCTCGAGGCCACAGGCGCTCGACGTCGAGGAGGGGATCTCAGCCGCCGGCGGTAGGTTGAGATCTAGGTTAGGGTTTTTGAATTCTCTGAATCGTGTCGGTTTGGATCGTGTCCGGGGATGGACACGATGGGTGATGTACGGTGGTGGATGTGTCCGAGGCTGGACACGGGGATTGGGTGTACTGTGGTGTGGGGGTTGTGTCCAGATGGTGTCGGACACAAAAATTATAATATTGTAATAACTGGACACAAAAAAATGAATGGATACGATAGGACACCCGGGGTCGGACCCGAGGCCATCACGGCTGACACGTAAAGCTGGACACATGGACACGAGCACACAAAAATGGTGATGGCTTGTTGGCTTGTGGAAATTTGTGAGGGCTAGCTAGGGTTTCTTGGGAATGGTGTGGGTGAGAGACTTTAAATAGGGAGAGAGGGTGTGGGATAAAGGGTGAGGATTGGCCCAAATAATGAATGGCTAAGATTATATATAAATGAGTTTTTCATGTGGGAAAATGAGGGTGTGAATGGGAGATGGCAAACTTGTAAATTTTAAAAGAAAATATTATAATTTAAGAAAAATATTTTAAGAGGCTTCCAAGGCTAACTGATTCCCAATTAGCTACTAATTAAACCCATATTTCAAAACCCTAGAAAGTATGTAATTTATTTATTTACTATCCCAAATGGATTTGAAATTTTTTTTTTATGAAAACAACTAGTCCTTCAATAATTTATTAAACAAATAATTTTATGATTTCAAGCCAATAATATTCGAAGCTAGAGTATTATATATATATATCATTATTTATTAATTTATAATAAATCGATATTTAGGAAAAATAATTTTATAAAAGATTTCAAATCACTTGCAAAAAATCAAACATTGTTAAAAATCTAATACTAAAATTCAAGGAGAAATATCTTATAAACTTGATATTTTAAAATAAAATAAAAATCTAAATATTTCGGAAATTTGGAAATCGGAGGTTACAAGTCTACCCACCTTAGAAAAATTTCGTCCTCGAAATTTAAGATCCTCAATAATTGCCTTTACTCATCATATTATTTCTATCAAAATTTAAATTTCAAACCAAATAATCATGAAGTAATTCCATATTGCTATTTCACAACCTTTCAAAATTTTATAACATCATATTCCTGAAAATCTTCAAGTTCAAAAATCAAATCCCCTTTGTCATAATCTCCTCCAAAAAAATTTAAGTTTGTATCTAAATACTCAAGAATTTTAATATCCAATCCTCCAATTGAATTACAGTCAATGCATATTTATAAAATCGTGTCCCAAAATTTAAATTTTAACCACTAATCCATCAATCATCTTACTCCTCTAACTCAATTTCAATTGATGCTTATTCAAATCTAAATTCTCCTCCCGAGAATTGAATTCGACACCATTCCATTAACGATTTTATTTCCTGATTTCCTTTTTCCTCAAAATACTTAACAATGCGATATTTACGGAATCTTAATGCAACATTCGTAATATAAAAATTTTAATTTCTATCTTACAATCAAATGGATATAATGATAATTCCCTAAATTTTCTCAAATTTTAATAACCAATCTAATCGTATCAAGACCTTCCTAAAATCATTAAATCCTCAATTTTTTGCCCTGTAAATTTCTTAACTCTCTATTTAAGTTAATATTTATCCTCGAATTTCAATCATACCTCGATTTTCGTAAAATCAATGATCCATCACCTCTGTTATAACAACCCCTTGATTCTTTATTTAAATTAATGCTCATCCACAATTTAATCATCTTGTCCCTTTTTGTCAGTCATAACCTTGTCATAGATCTTTGCTATGGTCAAAACCCTAATGATCATGGTTTAAGAAAATTCTACCTACAGCCATGCAATCTAAGAAAAATATATAGGTCATGAATCTTTTGTCATGGTATTTCAGTCTCTGTTAGGGTGTACTACTAGTTATATTCTAACAAGAAAATCATGAATACGAACTGCAGCACTAGGGAAATCAATCAATCAAGAGACGGGAACATTAGGAAAAAGAAGAACCTGCTACCATATTACTTGTAGTATCTACTATCTCGAAAAACACTTAACTCTAGCACATTCACTAACTAATTCCTACTCATGTACACTGGTACCCATATCAACTAATCATTAACCCACAAGATTCATGAATATATCCGTATTGCACACACCTGTCTATTAATGCCAAAATCTGATACCAAAAACCTCTAACACGATTATAGGTCAATTGGTGCATGTAAAGTTTGATACCTCTATCTCTTTAGGTACCCCTGTTCTACTTCAGTACACCTACTGTTAGTTCTCGTTCCTACTACAATCGTCCATACTATTTGTTCTTATCACTCAAGTGCACACCAAGTGTAACATACCATACTAAGTACTGCTCTTTCCAATACAACTTTAGATGGACACCCAAGTCAGTCTGCGGTGCCATCTCAATCATGCTCAAGTTATCAGATCCTTACACCTGTATATCATCTACTCATATATTAATATTCATATCTCTCATCTGCCATAAATTAATCCTCAAAATAATCGTTTTAACTTCTCGATCAACTTAAAATAAATTGCATATACCTCCTCAAAGTCAGATACTCAACATCAAAATAAAAATTTTAATCACTTCTAAAATCTTTGTAGCCTTGACCATTTTTATTGAATCAATATTTGAAATCCTCAAAATTTTAATGACACAATCTCAACTTATCAATAATTCTCAAAGTAAAAATTTATTTCCACTCTTTAATTTATAAATCCACCAATGTACATATCAGTGCTCACGGTCTCTGATACTTAAGGTACACTCAATGCATCTAGTGTCTACAATTGTGTACTAAAATTGTACTGCCTGAATCACTTGTACTATTACCTCCAATGATCAAAGTTATCATTACCTGTATTTTCTTTCATGATTTCAATTTATGTCAACTGGTATATCATCCGATTATCATCACGCAGAGTGCTTACTATTTTGAGCGTCGTTCTCGACTAATCCTCGATATAGAATCATTAGTACCCTTATGATATCGCAAGCTTCATTATTGTATCATCTCCTCAAACTTATTAGAACTCATGATTAGTTATACCCTTTATAACACTCATATTTCTTATTCTCATGGGCAAGTATATGGTTCCTCATCTCGATTATTGTGTAGGTATTTCCCTGTAATCTTTTACAGCCTGTTAAACTAATCTGTGTTACGCTTCACCACTTTCATTACAAATTTTGATATTTCTCTACTCATGAAATCTCATTTACTTTATATGTATATATTTCCTTACCCTTGACACTTCCGATATCAATCATCAAATTGAACATCATGCTCCATTAATTCTTAACACAATTCCTTGATACCTAATTGTTTACATAGATCATTCAATTACATAATCATGATTATCCAGGACGGGTAATTGGCTCTGATACTAACTCTGAAAACTATCACTGATACTCTATACTCTCCTTCTACTCACAGTCTCTAATGACACTTATCCTACAACCATTGTTACAAGGTACCATGCTATGGTTAACTCTAGATTAAGGCCTACTGCTCATATGTCCAACTAGGAAACACTTATAACTCACTAACAACCCTCAACCAATACTAACACTCAAGACACAGCCATAATTACAAGTCACTAATTATCATACTTAATAAGGAATCCTCAAGGATAGGAGCTCAAAAAGTCTGAAGGTGTTTCTACTTCTAGCAACCAAAAAGGATGATGGAATAAAGTCTTGTATAACAGAAAAAGGTAAGTGTTGAGATGATACTTTAAGAACCAATTTAAGATACAACCTGATAATCATACACGTCTATCCGAAATTATGACACTCAGAATCCTCGACATGCCGGTAAGCATAGATGCGATAAACGACAGGTTCCGTAACTAAGATATGCAACTCTATAATCATGTCATCTAGAATCTTCGTCACGCCAACCGGTATGGCTGCGAGAGACTCTAAGTTTCATAACTATAGTATGTACATCCAAGTCAGGTTCCTACGTTCTCGTCACCACAGCTAATATGGCTGCGATAAACTCTAGGGTCCATAACCAAAGTAGACGTTTTACCTTTCTCACTTTCCTTATCAACATATGTCATCAGATGATACCGTAAAATTTAGTCTGTAAAATTTATCTCGGCATGAACTCAACTCTACAATAAAACCAAGATTCTAATTTTAATAATTGATCAACAATAATCAAATTCAATATCAATGAGTGAGGACGGACGGAAACAAGGCGAAGGATTTAAAATTAGAAATTATAATAAGATTCTCAAGGGGTCGTCCCAGGAATCTCTCAAGAATTTTGTGATTGAGTATCCTCTCTCATCCTAGTATCCTATGTCCTATATTCTATAGCAGGCACGTAGTAGTACAACTATGATGTCGCACTACTACGATATCGCACAACTAGCGAAGTCAGACCTGCATGGGCCACCACTTAAAATGTGTCACGACCCGCACCCGGTTTAGGGGCACAAGTGTGTGGGTACGTCCAGCCTACGCCGTAGCATCGGCGGTAGAACGCTGTCTAGGTCATGTAACTATCTAATCAAACTCACGTGAATACCCAAATCCATAAGGAGACGTGGATATCATAAAATAATGTTAGAAATACACAATCACATAAACTAAGCACGATGAGATATCAAGGCAAGCCAGAAATACAAGACAAGTCTAACGACAAAATAATCATACCTGCAATCAGTAACATCCAATGCCCAAGTGTCAGAAACAAGTCCACTAAGGTCACAGTCTGGAAAAATATTTTCCAGTCAGGAAGGAGCAAAGTACATCTCTAAATAGCAGTTCTATATTCATGATATAAACTATGTAGCAGTTCTAGATGGAAATATACGAGAAGCATGTATAGGTACAAGAAATAAAAGAAATACTGGAAATACTGTAAGTAAATGCAGGAGAAGGAACAATATGTCCATGAGCAAGAACCTATGACTAAGTGTATGAGTACTAGCTTTAACATGTGATCGGCTTGGGAACTTGATCAGGCTGGTTACATATGATTAGCTATGATTGATGTAAGGTCAGGCTAACCGTTGGTTAGCTATGATGCATATAGAGGTCAGGCTAATCACACGTAACAGCTATGAAGCATGTAAATGGTCAGGCCGCACCCGACGTGAGATGTGGGGTGAGCTATGATGCATGTAGAGTTGGGTATGATCACATATCTATACTAAAATACTTCCCTCCCCCGACTGGTATAGTAGATCCAATCATGGTACGCTATGGCACGGGATTCCCTAGGGAGGTAGCAAGTCTCCCCGGGAATCAGTATCTGTACATGCACAAGATAACAAGGAAATAAGTCTTGTACAAACTACACCATGAAAAAGGAATAACATCTCATGACGAGATCCGTGTATATCAATCCGTGTAACCAACGTGTCAAGAGCATGGATATCTACACTAGATACAGTGAACATAGGAGATATCATAAATTAGAAACTAATCAGAGAATGTACTCGCTTTGGGTCCTTAGCTGTCAATACCAATGTCCTGTCCCAGAGTATCGTCTGGAGAATCCGACAGTCCTATAAACATATAATAATATTACTTGTATCAGATGCTACACTAACACACAATAGAAATACACTGGCCTCAGGGCTATGCCAGGCATGGCTCTAGTCAACTAGGGTCATCTAGTAGGGATACGTATATAATACACATTTACACTCAGAGTATATACCAATAAAACGTATATATAATATATATAAGTGTCTATTAGTAATTGTACAAAATACGTATATGTGTATATACGCTAAATAGATGTATATAAATATATATTTATATACCAAAATACATATTTGTATCTATACCAATCAAATATTTTTATATATGTATATTAACAAATCAAAGAATGTATATAATGCCACACTTCTCAAGGTGATCCCAAATGAAGTAGCAGTTAGTTCCAATGAGTCCGGAGCAGTCCAAATAGCTAGAAACTATATAAAGAAGTCCAAGATCGGAGTTCGGCACGAAAATCGAGATAAGAATACCGAGTCCTCAATACATAGAGAAAACATACGGGGGTTAACAAGTTTAGCTAAAAGAGAAAGGGTCGTTTGTTCGTTATTTAGGTAACACCTTAATTTACGAAAAATCATTTCGAAATTATTTTGAACAATAATTACAAGTAAAAGTTTATTTATAAAATTTAGAATTTACGTAAAAGCCAATATATTTTTATATCTATAGTAAAAATCGGTTACTAGTCCAATAAACAAATTTTGAACTAATTTTTATTGTTGAAACTATATTTTTAATTAACAATATAAACCCCAAGATTTATTATTTATTTTTTTACATAATCAAAACCCTTATAATTATTATGCAACTACTAATTACACAAAAACTAACTAATTGCATATTAATATAACCAAATTCTTATATATAATACATAACTAAATTTTACACATAATAATTAACTAAATTCACACATTATAAACAATAAAACTAATTATATTCTAATTAACTAAACTAATTACATGAAATTACTAAACTAATTATATATAAACTAATTGATTAATTAACTACTGATTAATAATAATTAACTAACTAATCTAATATATAACTAAACTAATTAAATTACCAAAACTTCAATCTCTGAATCAAAGAAAGGGGGGAAGAGGGAAAGCTCACCTGGGGGGTTTTCGGACGTCGACGGAGGAGGTCCGCCGGGTCTCACGGTGGTCGGTGGTCGAAGCTCGGCGGCGGATCTGCTGTGGCGGCGGTCGAACTCGGCGGCGGCAGCGGAGCTCGACGACGGATCGGCGGATCTGCTGTGGTCGGTGGTCGACGTTCGTCTCGGGCAGCGGCGGTGGTTCAAGGAACCGATCGAAGACCTAGGCGGTGGATCTAAGCCAGATCAGCAACAGGACGGCGACGACGACGTCGGCTCCGGTGAGGAAAGCGGCTGATGGGTGACGCAAGGTCGAGGCGGATCTGTTCGTCTCGAGGCCACAGGCGCTCGACGCCGAGGAGGGGATCTCAGTCGCCGGCGGTAGGTCGAGATCTAGGTTAGGGTTTTTGAATTCTCTGAATCGTGTCGGTTTGGATCGTGTCCGGGGTTGGACACGATGGGTGATGTACGGTGGTAGATGTGTCCGAGGTTGGACACGGGGATTGGGTGTACTGTGGTGTGGGGGTTGTGTCCAGATGGTGTCGGACACAAAAATTATAATATTGTAATAACTGGACACAAAAAAATGAATGGATACGATAGGACACCCGGGGTCGGACCCGAGGCCATCACGGCTGACACGTAAAGCTGGACACATGGACACGAGCACACAAAAATGGTGATGGCTTGTTGGCTTGTGGAAATTTGTGAGGGCTATTTAGGGTTTCTTGGGAATGGTGTGGGTGAGAGACTTTAAATAGGGAGAGAGGGTGTGGGATAAAGGGTGAGGATTGGTCCAAATAATGAATGGCCAAGATTATATATAAATGAGTTTTTCATGTGGAAAAATGAGGGTGTGAATGGGAGATGGTAAACTTGTAAATTTTAAAAGAAAAGATTATAATTTAAGAAAAATATTTTAAGAGGCTTCCAAGGCTAACTAATTCCCAATTAGCTACTAATTAAACCCATATTTCAAAACCCTAGAAAGTATGTAATTTATTTATTTACTATCCCAAATAGATTTGAAATTTCTTTTTTATGAAAACAACTAGTCCTTCAATAATTTATTAAACAAATAATTTTATGATTTCAAGCCAATAATATTCGAAGCTAGAGTATTATATATATATCATTATTTATTAATTTATAATAAATCGACATTTAGGAAAAATGATTTTATAAATGATTTTAAATCACTTACAAAAAATCAAACATTGTTAAAAATCTAATACTAAAATTCAAGGAGAAATATCTTATAAACTTGATATTTTAAAATAAAATAAAAATCTAAATATTTTGGAAATTTGGAAATCGGAGGTTACAGATAAACATAAAGTAAATACTGAGTACGGGATCAGGTACTCAGGAGAAGTCTTCGGCAGTCACCTCGTCTGCAGGGTTCAGTTCTGCTCCAGTATCAAGTCCAGCAATAGCCTCAGCTCCTGTCCCGTATATCTCGGGGTACTGCTCCTTAGCTAAACCTGGGGACATCATCCATTCCAGGTCCTCAGTGGACATAGCAAGGCACAAAATAAAACAAGCCAAATAAATACAGTGCAATTAAATAAATGAAACAGAAGGATAAACTATGTAACCATCTATGTGATATGCAAATGAGAGCAACACTAGTACTCAGGCTGAGACCGCTACAAGCTCTGTGTCGGGGAGCCGGTAGCAGTAATAACACGTAAAGGGTCTAGCTCTGCTGGAGAGTCTACAACCTCACAATAATAGTAGATATATATATAGAACAGCCTGTAGCCTGTATGTCTCTCCCCACCCAATGTAATCACGCAAACCATGACCATAACGTCTCATGTCCATGTCAGCGGGATTATAACTAATACAACAAGTCAAACTGTCTATAACTAAAATATCTCTGTCAAGTCCTGTATCCTATACAGAATCACCATAAATATCTCAGGAAGATTTTGTCCATGTATAGTGTCAAGTGTCCTGGGTTGTAGGGTACTTGATATGTCAAGTACAAAAGTAAAGGGTATCGTAAATCCATCTCTAAATGACGAACCCAACATCGCGTACGGTGTTGGCACCCGACTAGGATCGGACACTAGGTACGTCATACGTTTCCTAGGTTAAGTAGTTTAAACAAGTTTATATGAATTTACACAATAAATCCAGCAAAGTATTATTACAGGAAATATGAAGATAAAGACTGCAGGTTTGGCAAGGTGCACTTGCCTGATGTTTGGATTCCACTTAGGTCCTGTTCTCGGAAATTTCTAGAAATGTCTCCGAAAGCTGAAATAAACAGTACCATCATGCTCATAAGGTGTCAAATAGCTAGGAACACCTGTCCTTGGGTCCAATTTGGAGACAAGGGTAAAAACGATAATTTTGGGCCAAAACGGGGTCCACCTGTGGGCCCGCTTTGCACCAAAAAATGTGTCAGGGTCAACTGTCTCCAAATTCACCAAACTTAGTGTCAACAGGTCAGGAACGCTGATACGAACCCAACGGAACTTCCAGAATTAAATTTCGATGAGCCGAGCACAAAATTGCCCGTCGAGTGGGACTTGTGGGGCCCGCGACACGCGATTTTGTCAACGTTCTCAGAATCGAACCAAACTTGGGTCACAGGACCAGCGTATCGCTACAAGTCCGATGGTGCAAGTTTTGTCTCGATCCGACATGTGTGCACGAAGTTAGGATGAATTGCAGAAAAGTCGGATACAGGACGATGTCCGCGGATACGCGTTGATTCCGGTGTGCACGCACACCCGAATCCACTTCCGCAAAATTCCACACATCCGTATCGACGGTGCATACGTATCTGTGAAGACCGCACGCGACCAAGTCGTCCCGTTTGGCGGGGCGTACTCAGTTCCGGGGTGGAGGAATCCAGGAAAATTACCCTAAGTCCGGTTTTCTATTTTACACCATAAAATCATATTTTCATTATATTTTAATATTAGTTATTAGCAATTAAAAATTATACAATCACCACAGCACCTACGTAAATTCCTGAAAATTGCAGAAAATTCCCCAAAAATTGATTTTAAAAAAATCTGAAAATTTTAGGGTGTTTACAATCTACCCCCCTTAAGAGGATTGCGTCCTCGCAATCGAAGGGTAAACTACAAAGGCACGAATTTACAGAATTAAAGAATGCTTAGGTTTTACCTGCATCTACAAATAAGTGTGGATAACGCTGGCGCATAATATCCTCTAGTTCCCAGGTCGATTCGCCCGGAGAATGTTGTTTCCAAGCTACCTGAACCAGTCTGATTATCTGCCCTCGTAGTGTCTTCTCACTGGTGTCGAGTATACCCACTGGTTGTTCCTCATATCTCAGGCTAAGGCCCACCAAAATCTCGGAATGATCAACTATGTGACTTGGGTCAGTCACGTATCGCCTCAGCTGCGAGACATGGAATACATCATGCACTCCCTCTAAGGATGGAGGTAATGCAAGACGATAATCCACCTCACCAATGCGCTCCAAGATATCAAATGGCCCAATATACCTTGGGCTTAACTTGCCTCTGCTGCCAAATCTGATAGTACCTCGAGTGGGCGAGATCCTCAAAAATACATGCTCTCCTTCCTTGAACTCGAGGGGTCGTCTGTACGCATCGGCCCAATGCTTCTGTCTATCCTGGGCTGCACGGAGATGGTTCTGAATCTGCTTTACTTTCTCCACTGTCTCCGTTACCAACTCTGGACCCAGTAATTGACGTTCGCCAACGTCACTCCAGCATATCGGCGATCTGTACTTCCTTCCGTACAATGCCTCGAAAGGTGCCATCTGAATGCTTGTCTGATAGCTGTTGTTGTAGGAGAACTCCACTAAGTGCAGATGATCTTCCCAAGATCCTCCAAAGTCTAGTATACATGATCGTAGCATATCTTCCAAGATCTGAATTGTGCGCTCTGATTGGCCATCTGTCTGAGGATGATAGGCAGTACTGAATTTGAGCCTGGTGCCGAGACTCTCTTGCATGCTTCGCCAGAAGTGAGATGTAACTCTCGAGTCTCGATCTAATACAATACTAACCGGCACTCCATATAATTTTACGATCTATCGCATATACATGTCGGCTAGTACTTCTGTGGATTGTCCGACTCTGAATGGCAAGAAGTGAGCCGACTTAGTGAGCCGATCCACGATAACCCATACCGCATCCTTTCCACTAGGGCTTCTTGGAAATCCAGTGACGAAGTCCATGGTAATATGCTCCCACTTCCATTCAGGTATGGGAAGTGGCTGCAACATACCTGCAGTCTTTGGTGCTCGGCCTTCACCTGCTGGCAGACTAAACATTTTGCCACAAATCGGGCAATCTCCCTTTTCATTCCATGCCACCAGTAATATTGTCTTAAGTCCCGTTACATCTTGGTTCCTCCTGGATGAACAGAGTATATGGAGCTATGTGCTTCCGTCATCAACTCCTGCCTTAATTCTCCATTTGGAATATATAGGCGATTTCCGCACCTTAATGTCCCGTCCTCGTGGATGCGAAGTCCCGTTTGCATGCCTGCTTCGGTTCTCTCTTTCAGCCTTCGGAATCTGGCATCATTAGGCAAAGCTTCTTTGATTCTCTCCACCAGCGATGACTTAACTTCGAGGTTAGCCAGCAAACCATTTTGTCCAGGTCAAACAACCTCTATCTGAAGATCTTGCAAGTCTTGTAATAGCTGAGGCTGCTCCGTTAAGAAATAAGCCGTGGGTTTTCTGCTGAGGGCGTCGGCTACAATATTTGCTTTCCCCGGGTGGTACTGCAGATCTATGTCAAAGTCCACCATCAACTCAAGCCAACACCTTTGCCTCATGTTGAGATCCTTCTGAGTATAAACATACTTCAAGCTCTTATGATCAGTGAATATTTCAACCTTCTTTCCGTACAGATAATGCCTCCAGATCTTCAATGCAAAAATCACTGCAGCTAGCTCCAGGTCGTGTGTTGGGTAGTTCTTCTCGTGGACCTTCAACTGCCTCGATGCATAAGCGATAACCTTGCCATGTTGCATCAAGACACAACCTAGTCCACTACCGGACGCATCACTATAAACAACAAAACCTCCTGACCCTGAGGGAAGAGTCAAGACTGGTGCTGTTGTTAGACGCCTCTTCAATTCTTCAAAGGCATTCTGGCATTCTTCCGTCCATATGAACTCCTGATCCTTCCGTGTCAGCTTAGTCATCGGCTCTGCGATCCTTGAAAAAATTTCTACGAACCGCCGGTAATACCCAGCAAGTCCAAGAAAACTTCTCACTTCCGCAACAGAGGTAGGGGTAGGCCAGGTTTCTATAGCAGTGACCTTCTCTGGGTCCACAGACAGTCCTTCATCCGAGATAATATGTCCTAAGAATGGCACCTTGTCCATACAGAACTCACAATTGCTGAGTTTGCATATAGCTTCTCCCTTCTCAATGTTTCTAGCACAATTCTGAGGTGTTTCTCGTGCTCTTCGTGGTCCTTGGAGTAGACTAGAATATCATTAATGAATACCACCACGAACTTATCCAAGTACTGATGGAAGACTCCGTTCATCAAACTCATAAATACAGCAGGTGCGTTGGTTAAACCAAACGGCATTACTAGGAATTTATAGTGTCCGTACTTAGTCCTGAAGGCCGTCTTTGGGATATCTTCCTTCTTCACCCTAATCTGGTGATAACCGGATCTAAGGTCAATCTTTGAGAATATCCTAGCACCACTCAATTGGTCAAACAAGTCATCAATGCGTGGTAAGGGGTACCGGTTTTTAACAGTTACAGCATTAAGGGCTCTGTAATCAATGCACAAGCGCATAGTTCCGTCCTTCTTGGGTACAAAAAGTATAGGTGCTCCCCAAGGTGAAACACTGGGCCTGATAAATCCTTTCTCCAGAAGGTCGTCAACTTGTGCTTTCAATTCCACTAACTCCTTAGGTGCTAGCCGATATACCGATGAAGTGATAGGTTCGGCTCCTGGAGTTAGGTCTATTGTGAATTCTATCTCCCGATCAGGTGGTAAACCTGGAAGGTCGTCGGGAAATACATCCATAAATTCCGATATGACTCTTGGGTAACCTGAATCCTCTTCTACAGTTAATACCCTAAGAGTTGGCTGGACCTCTTGTTCTACAGCTCCTCGAAGAAATTCAAACTCAGGATGGCTAGGGGGTCTAAATATCACTTTTCCAAGCTGGCAATCCAGTGTCGCATGGTACTGACTTAACCAGTCCATACCAAGTACAACATCGTAATCAGGCATAGAAAAGATCAGGAATTGGGCTCGCATCTCTCGGCCACAGACTACTACCGAACAGGATCTACAGATATCACTAACCGGGATAATCCCACCTCCCGTTAGAATTCTCTTCATCTTCGAGAGAGGTGCGGTAGCTACTCTATGTGTGGCTACGAAGCTAGCAGCAATAAATGAATACGAGGCTCCAGAATCAAATAATGCTACAGCAGGAATTGAAGCTACTAATATGGTACCTGCTATCACTTCGCCTGCAGTAGCTTCCTCAGTGACTGCTAGTGCATATGCCTGACCTCGTCCCTGAGCGGGACCCCTTTGCTGACGAGCTTGCTGGAACATTGCTGCCTGAGGTGGTAGAGGTGGCCTGGCTCCTCCAGGCCCTGTCTGTGTTGCTCCCCCAGCTGGAAGAGCTGGCCTAGGTGCAGGTGGAGCTGGTTGATTCGGAACTCCCTCTCGACGTTCCGAGCAGTCCTTTGAGAAGTGTTGTCCGGATTCGCAAACCAGGCAGAGTCCTAGCTTGCGTCTACATTCTCTTTCAATATGACCTACTTTGCCGCAGTAATGACAAGTAGGTAGGTTCTTTGATGCTGCTTTCTGAGGCAGGTTCTTCTGGGGCCGTTTGGCAGAATCCCCTGGTGATGACTTAGACGGTGCTGAGGAGAATGGATGTTTCAGGCTTGATTCCCTCCGAGTAACGCGCTCCATCCGACGTGCTGCAACTAGGACGTCGGAGTAAGATGTGGGCGCGATCGATCCGATTAACTTCTGAAGCTCAAACCTGAGTCCATCAAAGAACTTCTCCGCCTTCTCTTCTTCGGTAGGAATTAGAGAAGGGGCGAAGCGGCTCAGGCGAATGAATTCGGCGTTATATTCCTCCACCGTCATGTTGCCCTGGATCAGGCGGTTGAATCTGTCTCGAAGTTCTGACCGAGCAACAGCAGGGATATACATTTCCTGGAAGAGTCTGGAGAACTCCTCCCAGGTGACCTGATCATGTCCGAGCCTTCTTTCTTCGGACAGCCACCAATGGTGCATCCTGACGGCAATCATCCACTTGTCCCTTGGAAGTTCAGCGGCCTCCAACTGATGCTGCGTATTCGTAAGCCATTCATGAACTTCAGTTGGTCCTTCCTTGCCCGAGAAGGTACGAGGTTTAAGTTGACGGAAATCTGTGATAGATCCCGTCGCTGGCCGCCTATTTGGTGGATCTGCATATTCCAATGTTACGACTATGCTGTTCCTTAGGTTCTCGGCCTCATGACGTTGGGCCTCCTGTTGGATCTGTTGTTGTGCCTGCATCATGGCATAAAATATCTGGAAAATTTGTTGTCCGTCCATTGCCTACCCTGGAGGAAAGACAGGCATCGTAGGAGGGAACTGGGGTGGAGACGGGATGTCATCACGCCTGAACCTGGAACTTGGCTGGCCAGTTTGGTTGTTCTGAGAGGATTGTCCTCTGGTATCTGGCGTCATTCCAGCTTCACAGGTAACCACAGCTTCAGGCGGTGTACCCAAGGGATTCTTGTCACCACTTCTGGGATCCATTACTCTGCATAAAAAGGAAACAATGAGAACGCACAGAGGAATCAAATCATGATGCAATTCAAGCAATTAAATTGAATTCGACATAGAGTCCAAAAATGATTCAATCAATGGATGAGATCCTATAACTTATCCTATCTTATTGCAGGCCTGCTCGGTCCCTAAGTTAAAACCGAACAATTTAGTTGAGACCTGCATGGGCCACCACAAAAACCATGTCACGCCCCAGTCCCAAAATATCGAGGGACTGGACACGTGGCAATGGCCAGCAGCACGCACCGATGGATAACCCAATTTAATGGAGCCATCAGGGCGTACTTAAGCTGTAAATAAGGTCTACTACAACAAATCACACTAATCTCATCCATAAAGATAAAGAAATAAACTGCATAATGAAATGGAAATAATTAGCAACAACAAGTCAGTCGGAAAAACAATCCGACTTATGTCTAAATACACTGGCTCAATAGGCCAGGAACAAAAGAGATAAACATAAAGTAAATACTGAGTACGGGATCAGGTACTCAGGAGAAGTCTTCGGCAGTCACCTCGTCTGCAGGGTTCAGTTCTGCTCCAGTATTAAGTCCAGCAATAGCCTCAGCTCCTGTCCCGTATATCTCGGGGTACTGCTCCTCAGCTAAACCTGGGGACATCATCCATTCCAGGTCCTCAGTGGACATAGCAAGGCACAAAATAAAATAAGCCAAATAAATGCAGTGCAATTAAATAAATGAAACAGCAGGGTAAACAATGTAACCATCTATGTGATATGCAAATGAGAGCAACACTAGTACTCAGGCTGAGACCGCTACAAGCTCTGTGTCGGAGAGCCGGTAGCAGTAATAACACGTAAAGGGTCTAGCTCTGCTGGAGAGTCTACAACCTCACAATAATAGTAGATATATATATATAGAACAGCCTGTAGCCTGTGTGTCTCTCCCCACCCAATGTAATCACGCAAATTATGACCATAACGTCTTATGTCCATGTCAGCGGGATTATAACTAATGCAACAAGTCAAACTTTCTATAACTAAAATATCTCTGTCAAGTCCTGTGTCCTATACAGAATCACCATGAATATCTCAGGAAGATTCTGTCCATGTATAGTGTCAAGTGTCCTGGATTATAGGGTACTTGATATGTCAAGTACAAAAGTAAAGGGTATCGTAAATCCATCTCTAAATGACGAACCCAACATCGCGTACGGTGTTGGCACTCGACTAGGATCGGACACTAGGTACGTCATACGTTTCCTAGGTTAAGCAGTTTAAACAAGTTTATATGAATTTACACAAGACATCCAGCAAAGTATTATTACAGGAATTATGAAGATAAAGACTGCAGGTTTGGCAAGGTGCACTTGCCTGATGTTTGGATTCCACTTAGGTCCTGTTCTCGGAAATTTCCAGAGATGTCTCCGAAAGCTGAAATAAACAGTACCATCATGCTCAGAAGGTGTCAAATAGCTAGGAACGCCTATCCTTGGGTCCAATTTGGAGACAAGGACAAAAACAATCATTTTGGGCCAAAACGGGGTCCACCGGTGGGCCCGCTTTGCACCAAAAAATGTGTCAGGGTCAACTGTCTCCAAATTCACCAAACTTTGTGTCAACAGGTCAGGAACGCTGATACGGAACCAACAGAACTTTCAGAATTGAATTCTGATGAGTCGAGCAGAAAATCGCCCGTCGAGTGGGGCCTGTGGGGCCCGCGACACGCGATTTCGTCAACGTTCTCAGAATCGAACCAAACTTGGGTCACAGGACCAGCGTATCGCTACAAGTCCGATGGTGCAAGTTTCGTCTCGATCCGACATGTGTGCACGAAGTTAGGGTGAATTGCAAAAAAGTCGGATACGGGGCGATGTCCGCGGATACGCGTTGATTCCGGTGTGCACGCACACCCGAATCCACTTCCGCGAAATCCCACATGTCTGTATCGACGGCGCGTACGTATCTGTGAAGACCGCACGCGACCAAGTCATCCCGTTTGGCGGGACGTACTCAGTTCTGGGGTGAAACAGGGTCTAGTTTTTCCTATTTTTGGATCGCGGTGTGCGATCACCACAGGACGTGATGCCCCGAGCGGTTTGTCCGGGCACCGAGAGGGTCATACAGGCTTCGCAATGCAATTTACAGAATCGAAATCGGAGATACAGGGTGCAAGATACGAGTACCTGAACTGGCCCTTCGAATCTAGGGTTTTAGGTGTCCGACACGCGTCCCGTGTCCTGGATGTGTCCACGCGTCTCGAGTTGTGTCCTGTGTCCTGGACACTGCTCTGCGTCGTGTCCAGGCCGTGTCTTGGCCTACGGCTCTGCTGGCGGACACGACGGGGCGGCCAGGGGCTGCGGGACAGCCGCGGCGGAGGCGGCTGGAGTGCTGCGGGCTGGGTCTCGCCGGGGATGGCCGTGAGGAGGATGGAGGCGGGGAGAAGAGGGTCTGGAAGGGAGGAGGGGAGCTTGACGGCGGGTTCCTGGGCGCTGGCGGCTGAGGGAGGAGGACGGAGGGTCGCCGGAGTCGGGGTAGATAGGGTTAGGGTTAGGGGAAGTGAGGCAGAGGAGAAGGAGAGGGGGGGATTTTATAGGGGGTGCCGGGGCGGATGTGGCCGGGTTAGGCGGGCGGTCGAGGGGGACGTGGCCTTTCCGGCGGAGGCGGCGGAGAGCCCGGGCAGTGGCCGAGGGATCCGGTCGTACCGCGATCGTGGGGGGGAAGAGAAGGGACCGGGTCGGGCGCTGGTTCCGGGTGGACGGACCCGTCCGACCCGCTAGGGTGTCTGGGCTGGCTGCTGGGCTCGGCCCACTGGGCCGGGCCGGGCCCAAAATAAAAATAATAAAAATAAAAACAATAATAATAATAATAATAATAATTAATAATAATTAATAATTATTTAAATAGTTTAATTAGTTTTTTTGGTATTTAAAAATAGGTCTGAAGCCCAATAAAATCCAAAAAAATTATCCTAAGTCCGGTTTTCTATTTTACACCATAAAATCATATTTTTATTATATTTTAATATTAGTTATTAGCAATTAAAAACTATACAATCACCACAGCACCTATGTAAATTCCTGAAAATTGCAGAAAATTCCCCAAAAATTGATTTTTAAAAAATCTGAAAATTTTAGGGTGTTTACAAAAATTCTTGGAAGCTATAGACTTTATCATCCATATGTGTGGTAAGTAGCGTCAACATCTAATGTCGTCATGACATATGGGCCACATGAAGATTCTATCTTTATTGTTCTACCTACTCGCAACGATCAGCATCCAATAGTCTTCGGTCAAATATGGAATAGACCGATTGTACCAGAGGATTCGCCCGAGTCTGATGTTGGGAAAATGCAAATCCACAGATACAGCCCACAGGCTTTGAAGATTATGCAAAACATGGGTTATGATTTAAAGTTGGAGCCAGGCCTCAACTATGGAAAAGGCAGACGAATTTCGTTGCATAGTGATCCCTACTGTCAACGAACTCATTTCGGGTTAGGGTATACCACATCTCTTACAACTTCAAACAACTCTGAGTCAAGTGATGAGACCATTTCCTCTTCTCAAGATGTTCTGTCATCCTCCGATTCAGATAATGAATTCAAACTGGCATTATCAGTAAATATGGTGTTGACAGATTACCTCGAAACAGAGGAACAAGAATCTAAACCATTTGAAAATGAATCTTGGGCACAGCAAATAGATACACAATGGAAACTCTGGTTCGAACAAAAAGAACCACCTACTGAAGACAAGGTTATCCAAGTCAATGTTGGGGATGAATTTTCACCAAGGCCGATATTTATCAGTAACAATCTTTCTGAAGAAGAAAAAGAAGAAATTGTAAATCCCCTTACCCAAAATTAGGCCTACTTTGCTTAGATAGTGAAACTAGGGTTAGTTTGAACCAATTAGAATTAGAATACGGCATTTATTTAAGTATACAATAATTTATATCATGTAGTGTAAACTCCCTCGACCAGATTTCAGTAATTTAGGATTATTTTTAGCTAATTAGAATTATTGCAACTTTTTAAAATTTATTTTGCTTACATATCCTATTGATTTGTGCACCTGTCCATACACATTTAATTAGAACATTACACTAGCTGTTATCTCCAAAAAAAGTTCACATACTTGCCCTAGACATGTTAGTCTATTTTTCTGCATTTTGTGCAACTTCCAGATAATTTATTTTGAGCCTCGTTTGAGACGCACAAATATCGTTACAAACGTCCGTATTTATTTCCTATTTAATTTCCTGCTCTTTATCCATCTCTGTACCCCTAGGGATTTGAGACCCAACATGCACCTGTTTTGCCCAAACAAAAATACGTTAATATTCTACTTTGAATATACTACAATTAGTATATTGACACCGTATTAAAATTATGACCCTACCTGCCTCTAAATAATTAGAGAACACCGTGCGTAGTATTTATTAATTAATAAATATGGTGACCCGTATCACCCAAAGAACCAGGTCCTGCCCCTGCCAAGGCTCACCCCCACACCCCCCAGGGCACTTCCCCAGCTTTCTCCCTCATTTCTGTGCAATTCAGTATTTTTAGGAATCAGTGTTTTTAATCAGACAAATTACGTAATTACGCAAATTACCAATTTTAGGACCTATATGCAATTTATGAAATTATAGGGTTTTTTTGCAAATTTCTAATGTGAGGTGTCATCACCTCATTTGCTGGTGAACCTACACCGTACACGTGGTAGTGGGACCCACCAAAATATCCCAAAATATCAGCCATAAATATCCTAAAAATCAAAATACCCAAAATACCCTTGAACTTCTACTTAATTACAATATAACGTAACCCAAAAACCCTATAAATACCCGACCCCTCCCCCCTTCCAAACCTCACACCGCCACCCTCCGGCCACCACCTCCGACCAAACTCCGGCGAACTGTTCGCCACCCCCTCAGCTTCCATCCGACCAACCCCCACCCCCTCCGACCGACTTCTCCGCCGCCGGCAGCCTCCATAACAACCAACACCCCCCCAACCCTAACAGCTACTCCAGCCACCCGAACCACCCTAGCCACTGCCTCCGGCCGTCGTGGACCACCGCCACCACCCCCAAACGACTTGCCGCCACCTCCTCCACCGGACTGACCCACCACCACTGGCCCCCGACCACCACCGTCGCCGGCAGCTCCCCCGCAGTGCCCCGACCCCCTCTCCCCGACTGCACCACCTCCCCCATCCTGACCGCCTCCAGTCACCACCACTGCCACCTCTGACCACCGCCACCTCCCCCGACCTGTTCGCCACCCTCCCCTCCACCGCCTAGTCAGCCTGCACCGCCGCCTCCGCCACCGCCCTGGCCGTCGTAGCCGCCGCAAGCTGCTGCTACTGCTGCTGCTGCTAACCGTAGTTGCTGCTGTGGCCGTCCCTTCGGCTAGCCGCCGCCTCCTCCGCCGCCGTCCTCCCGCCGGCGACGAGCTGTGGGCCTCCCTACCGACCTGTCAGGTATAAATACATATATAATACGTAAATACGTAATTATTTCTATATGTATGTATATATGTATATATATATATATATATATATATGTATATATATGTATATATTTATATATATTAATATATATATATATTAATATATATATTATTATATGTATTTAATTATATATTATATATTAATATTATAAATACAGTATATACAGTATATATGTATGTATTTATATTCTGTATTTTTCTTTTTATTTATATGTATATGTATATATATATAAATATATATATATATATATATGTATATATATATGTAATTATATAATTATATATATATATATATATATATATATATATATATATATATATATATATATATTACTATATATATAATATATATACTTAAATACAGTATAATATATATAATTATAAATATATATATGCATTTTCTTTTTATTTATATGTATATGTATATATATATAAATATATATATCTATGTATATATATATGTAATTATATAATTATATATATATATATATATATATATATATATTACTATATATATATATATATATATATATATATATATATATATATATATATATATATATATATTACTATATATATAATATATATACTTAAATACAGTATAATATATATAATCATAAATATATATATGCATCTTTTATTTTCTATATATATATATATATATATATATATATATATATATATATATATATATATATATATATATATATATGAATATATATTTATATATATGTATTATTATATGTAATTATATATATATATTACATATATATATAATTTTTATTATTACAGCTTTAGTGTGGTTGATACTCCAAGGAGTAGGGTTCTTTCTCAACCTTTGATATAGAATCTTTGTGTCTATAGCAATGTTTTTATAAAAATCAGAAACATAATTTAAAGCACCAAGAAATCTCTGTAGTTGCTTTATGTCTGTAATTTCATCAGGAAATTTCGAAGCAAATTCGATACTCCTGTCAATAGGTATAATAGTATTATTAACAATGTTATGACCAAGGAATCTTATTTCTGTCTGAAATAACTTCATTTTTGGAGCAGAAATAACAAGACCATTTTTGATAGCTAAATGTTTAAACACATTTAAATGTTTAAAATGCTCATCAATGGTGTTAGAGAATATAAGAATGTCATCAATATATGAGAGAATAAAATTAGAATATTGAATAAATATCTCATTCATAATATTCTGAAATTCAGAAGGAGCATTTTTTAAACCAAAAGGCATAACATTCCATTCATAGTGCCCGAATGGGACTGTGAAAGCAGTTTTGTATTTATCCTTTTCTTCGATTTGAATTTGCCAGTAACCTGACTTTAAATCGAATTTAGAGAATATCTTTGCATTAACAATTCTGTTAAGCAAATCTCTTTTGTTGGGAATAGGATAACGAATCCATTTAAGGACTTTGTTAAGAGGTTTGTAGTTAATAACTAACCGAGGAACACCTCTTTCCTTTTCAGCATTGTTATTGACATAAAAAGCTGTACAACTCCATGGAGAGTACGACTTTCTGATAAGTCTTTTATCAAGAAGATCTTTGATCTCTTTTTTGCATAATTCAAGGTAATTGTTGTTCATTTGACAAGGTCTGGCCTTAGTCAGAACATCTCTTTCATTAAAGGATTCTTCATATGGAAGAGAGACAATATGATGTTTTCTATCCCAAAAAGCATTGGGAATATTACTACAAGTTTGACGAACAAATTCATCATTAACTTGTTTTATTTTATTTTTTATATCATATTTTCAAGCTGTTCTTTAATAGAAAGCTGGAAAATTTCTTCTTTGATAAAGTTTATCTGATTATTTTTCAGATCAACTTCCTTTATCTCATTGAGAATTTTAGCCACAGGATTGGTTATAAATTCAAAGGTAATGTTTTTCCCCTTATAACAAGTGGAAATACCTTTTCTATTAATTTCCTTTATTGGCATAATTTTTTCTAGAAAAGGAGTTCCTAGAATAACATGCTGGGATATTTCTTTTACAACAATAAAATGCAAGGGAATGCATGCATCATTTTTACAGATATGAACATCTGTAACCTTAAAAGGTGTTGTAAGAGTTTTGTTATTTGCAGCACTCAGAGTCTGAGTAGTGCGTTCACAATATTTTAAGGGAATAATTCCTTCTTTGACACAGTTCAAATCTGCACCACTGTCAACAAGGGCAATAAGATTATAAATCATAAATTCATTGTTTATGATTAGATCAATTTTTATATACCATTTGTGGGTAATAAAAAGATCTATTTTAGATAAAAAGGAATGATCAATAGTTTTTCCTTTGGTGGTCATAACAACAGATTGAACCTGCTGATCAATTATGTCATCTTCATGCTCGTTTTCACTATCGGTTAAACGAGAATGTTCTATCATTTGTTTTTTGAGAATAATCTCATTGTAAGATTTAACATCTTGTTCAATGAGAATAAGTCTTTGTTGAGTTATTTCGTCGTTAGACTTTAACTCTTTGACTTCACTCTTCAGAAGCTTTAATTCTTTCTGAAGATCGTTTATAGAGACAGTCTTAGGATTAATCCCTTTTCTTCGGGATAAAACCTCTGTCATGGTATATGGAGGGAAACTTGAAGAAGCTTCATGAGTATCATCTTGCAAAATCTCAATAATTTTTGCTTTCACATTTTGGCTAATAGAATCAGTCAAAAGTGATTCAAGAATTTCTTTTTTATCTTGACTGGTCAATACATTAATTGAAAGACCATTCATTTCGATGATAGATTTATAATAATCAGCTTTACTGTTAATAGTACATGCTTTGCAATCGCAATCAGTACCACAGTCAGTAGCAGATTTTGTAGAGGTAATAGACTCATCGCTTGATGAATCAGATTCATAATCAGAATTGATCATGATCTTTAATAGAGTCTTTTTCAACCCTTCATCTTCGATCATATCGATCTTTTGTTTAGTATTACACCTATTCGAATAGTGGCCAAGTTTACCACATTTAAAGCATTTAACTTTTTTATTCGAACTTGTGTTTTTAGAAAACCTTTTCCTAGTGGAAAATTGTTTTCTTTTATCATTAGAAAAATCTTTAGGATAATTCCTTTTCGAAGAATATCTCTTCTTTTTATAAGATTTTTCTTTAGAGAATTTTCTTTTGTTATCAGACGGAGGCTTCATAGTTTCCATAGCGAATTGGCTACAAAACTCCCCCAATTGTTTTCTCTCAGATAACCTTTGAGATTTCAATTGATTTCTTAATTTAAGGTCATTGCAAAGGGCTAACCCTTCTTGGATACAGGCATTCACAAGGTTACCATAAGTGAAATCACTATATGGGATTATGCCATCATTACTGTTGCGTATTTGCTGTCTAACCTTTTCTGCAAACAGATTAGGAAGACCATCAATGAATTTAGATTTCCAGTGAGCATCATTGGCATCATTTAACTGCATTACTCTGTTTAGAAAAGTATCTTTATACCATCTAAAATGAGTAAGAGTTGGACAACGAAGATTTTGGAGTAAAGTCCTGGTGCGTTCACCATTGTCAGAGACTAAACCCGTGAAATGATCACAAATAGTGCTTATCAGAGTGATAACACTATCTTCAATTTCTTTATTATTTTCAATTTTGACAGCATTAGCAATAGTTGCTTTCTGCTCAGGAGATAAACAATGATCCCACCAGCCTTTTAATACTCCGGTAAAACCGCAAGTAATAAAACTAGCAATGGTTTTGTCAGTATTCTTGTTTGTTCGGCAAACCGTAGCAAACATAAGCATACGATGTAACTGATCACAGATCTGTTTATCAGAACATCCATCTATGTTCCATTCATAGATGTTTCCTCCATTGTAATTATTTTGAATGATATTATCATTCTCTTCATATAAAACATCCATAGGAGTTGGACGTTTATAATAATATTTTTGAAGATTAGGCTTCTTGTGTTGCTGCTGCATAGGCAGAATCATATTAGAAGTCTGATGGATATTTTGATCAATATCTTCAAAAGAATTTTGAAGAGCATGAATCTGAATAGGATCCAATTGATCATCAGAATTTTGAGAATAATTTTGGCAGGATTCAATATCTGAACCATCAGCCACGGAAGAATTTCCGTCGAGTACCAAAATGGTATTTTGAGTAGAGCTTTCGCCCTTTTCTTTAGAGGATTGTTTTTCAACTAAGGAAGTATTCTGAAGCTTCTCAATTAAGCTTTGAATATCTTTCTCAGTAACTTCAGGAGAAGATAATTTAAAACCAGTAGTATCACTAGTAGGTTTTATTGGTATATTTCCTACCTTCTTTAAGGTAGTATCTTTGGGAATTGATTTTGGTAATTTAAGGATAGAATTGACCTTGAAAAGGACTTCATCAAGGGCAGTTTCCATTCTAACCAATTGAGAACCAATGGTTTGAATATAAGCATTAGTATAGTTATTTTGCTTCACAATTTTTTGAAGCTCTTTGATTTGTTCTTCCTTATGATCGATAATTCGAATAAAGGAAATAGCATCAATCTTTTCGGTGTCAACCAAAAGTTTGAGCGGACCATTAGGAGGATATAAAGCACGGACACGTTTTCCCGTATCAGTGATCCAATTTTTATAACCCTCTTCTAACATGTTAATGCTAGCGAGTTCTTGGTTGATATAGTTCTCAATAAACCATTTATCAAACCATTTGATTTTATTTATCTCTTTGAGATGAGCATAATATTTATCTTTGAATTCATACCTTTGATCAAGGGTATAATTCTTTTCAAACCATGCTTTGAATTGAATTTCTTCATCATAAGCCTGGACAATAATTGCTCGAACATTTTTATCCTGTGTCCAATCCCAGTAATTAGGATCGTTAGAGGAATTGTCATTGGTCAAGGTTATAACGTTAAGAGAATGAGTGTCAAAACTAGCATCAGAAGAATAAACAGGATCAATGGGATCAGCCCATTCTGTTTTATATTCTGGCTTGACAATGTTATTCTTGATTTTCATATTTTTAATTTCATCATCTTTCTCAGATGTTCGAGAAGAGTTTTCCCCTCTTTCACTAACTGAAGGAGTACGGAAACTGGAAGATGAAATTCTAGCTTTTATTTGTGGAGTAAATCTAACTTCCACATCTCCATCTGGAGTTTGGATTATCTGATCTAATTCAGTATCCATTATGGGTCTAGGCGGAATAGCCTGATTTAAAACCCATCTATCAGGGAATTGAATTTCATTCCATTTGATTATTTTATTAGCAGCAACATTTGATGTTAACAAATTTGTCTCAATCAAAGTTGTCTTACCGGGCTTGGTAAGATGTCTAGCTTTAGGAGCTAAAGTAGACAATACTTTAAAGTGTATTCGATAGAGGATTGCAATGGTTTCAGAACCTTGCATAAAGTTATAGCCATAAGTCTTCAGATTAAAAGTTACTGCATCCAGTAAATTTGTATCTGTAAGTGATAGACTTAGATTGGGATACACATTAAAGTAGACTGGTCCATGACAAAGACTAGTCTGCATAACGCCCATAAGAGATGGTTGCCAATCAAGACATCTAGCATCTCGTAAAGAGGATATGAAAGAAGCATTTAAACCCTGAAGAGTAAGGGGTTTTAACGCAACCTGAATTAATCCAATATGGATAAAATTATAAGCATTATTCCCTATGTAGGGTTCAAGGTCTTCTTCAGAAAGAAACCTGATAGAATGCTCAGTATCATTGACCTGAACGGTCCTTTCCATAGTTTTTATAGCAATTGATGACTTGAAATCAAGCCAACCAATTTTATAGATATCCTTTGGCTTAACGCCTGGGATAGTCCATTTATTGAGTTCCTCCAGATCTGAAGGAAACTCGCTCAATTGAGCATTTTTGATTGATTTGCCCTTTAACAGGGTCTTTTTGCTGTCACCAATGGACATTGTACTGCTCATCAGAGGATGAAGAAGGAGGATCTTCTACTCACTGTTCCTGCAAGAGTTAGTTAACAATAATATGGGACAATACTATTAATATTACTATTATATAGATAATAAAAATTTAATATAAGTAAGACATAAAAGGTTTTAGAATGCCTTCATAGTTAACCTGGTCATAGGTATGACTGTCAACGAACTTTTACGGCTGGAAACTGCCTACCCGGCCAACATAGCCAACGCGACAAGTTGTCATATGAACTAGACCTTGGTTATTCCTAGAAGTAGTCATTCTAAAATTTAAATGAATTACTTAAGAAAATTTTTATATATCCATCTAATAGTAAATACTAATAGTATTGCAATAGGAAGTGTATTTAACTAACAAACATTACAAAGAACAGCGAGTAGAATCACCTCAGCTTTGAGCCTTCATGGCTCTGATACCAAATTACCAAATATCAGAGTTGTGGGGAGGAGATCTTTTAATAGAAATACTGGAATATTTATTAAGATCTCAAGATCGTTACAAACTCACGTCACAAGTTTACAAGAAGAAAGAAGAAGAAGATTGCAGAACTGAAAATTGCACACCCTTACAGGGAAGACTCTTCCCTTATTTATACATAAACATATTGCTTCAGAACGAAGCCACCAGAGGCCAGCTGCCATCGCACTCAGGTAAAGAAGATGCCACCTGTAATCCACTAAAAGATGTCGGCAGAAAGAAAAGATTCTTCAACTGCTTTTGCTTTTAGATAGAATAAAGCTGTCCGTCCACCTGTCCTGAGAAAAGACGAATACTGCCAAATAGTCTGGTGCAGTCACCAACATGCAACAGTGAGTGGGTATCCCACTACATAAAGTTGCAAAAAGCCATCCTCAGACCATGTGATAAAAGGAGGATGGGCCCCACCAATTTTAATCAAAGCAGATCGTCATTGATAGGGTCGAGCATAGTCTGATAGAGATCATCAGCGGACATGTCTTCCAAGTTAGTATCAGAATTGGTACTGGAAATGTCCATGTCAAAGTTAGCATCAAACTGTGCTTTCAAGAATTGAAGGCACCGTTTCTTTAATTCTTCGGCAGAAATCTTAGGATTCTTCCTGATCAGGGAATCCTTAAGTTTAGTGATAGTGTTATCACCAAATAGTTCATTTTGGACCTTTTTGTCCATTTTTGATTCGTTTTCTTTGATGGATGCCATAATTTCCATCAATTTTTCTTTCTCATCGATCCTTTGCCACCATTTCACAAGGAATTTACGTGACAGGATAGGAATATTGTTGGAATTTAACACACAGTCAATAGTCCAACGGAATATGAATGGGATCTGGAATTGAGCAAAGAAGTATAGAGTGCTCGCCCCCCCAAAAAGATGAGTATCCTGGCAAGGTGGATAAGATAATATCCACTGAGAGAATTGTTCCTGTAATGAAGGTGGAAGGATATCCAGGGTAGCTCCCATCCGTAACCACCACTCAAAGAACCAGGAAGGTATCTCGTTCTGAAGAATTTCAGGACAGATACGAATGAACCAAGAATGGCTCCTCTGAGAATTCTCATAGTATAGAAAGTCATAAAACGCCTGCACATAATCCCAATAATTATAACTGCAGACAATCACTTTGTCCTTGGAGAGCTGCTGTTCTCTGCTAGGATGGAGTCCCCAAGTCTGTGAAGTAAGGATATTCTTGATGATTACCTTGCTGTAAGCATATTCCAAAGAATTTGGCTTAGCAGAGTGCTCAACGGTTATAGATTTGCTGGAGATTAAGATACCTTCAGAGATACTGACAGTTCTTCCTTTAACCGGAATAAAACTGTTCTCCAAGTATCGTTTATGAAGTTTCCATGGATCCTTCATAAGCGGAATATCATGCTTTTCAAGTGTGATGATATCTTCAGTATTTGATTTTTCAAAGAAGATGGACTCAACTTCCATAGCTTCTCTGTAAGATCGGATATTAGCATCAGCAATATCTGCTGGCTGCTTGCCTTTGGCCGCTGAGCTGGATCCAGCTTCAGAGGGAGGTGGCTTTCGGCCAATAGTCTTTTGAATGCCGAAAGAGTCTTGGGGACGTAATGGCCCCTTAGACTTTCCTCTACCGCGAGAGTTCGTGGACATTTTGCTGCAAAAATTCACGAGTTAGAAAATCAGGAAGAGAATTATTTTTGCCATTAATAAATTCAATGTCAAAATCGAATATAGCAAGTTCTGCTTGCCATCTAGCAAAAATTTGCTTAGAAGCAAGATTCTTAACATCTTTTTGTAATATAGACTTTGCAGAACTGCAGTCTATACGAAGTAAGAATTTCTTATTTAATAGATCATCTTGGAATTTATGAATACATTTGATAATAGAAAGAAGTTCTTTCTTTATCGTAGAGTAATTAATCTGAGTATCGTCCCATTTACCAGAATGGTATCTAACAAGGATAGCATGATCTTTGTTTAAGGGATCTATCTGTTTGAGTATACCACCATAACCAATATTACTGGCATCAGTTTCAACAACTTTGAACCAGTCAGGGTTGGCAAGGTGTAAGCAAGGAAGGCATTTCACCTTTTGCTAACAGTAAAGCTGATTATTATAAATCTATCATCGAAATGAATGGTCTTTCAATTAATGTATTGACCAGTCAAGATAAAAAAGAAATTCTTGAATCACTTTTGACTGATTCTATTAGCCAAAATGTGAAAGAAAAAATTATTGAGATTTTGCAAGATGATACTCATGAAGCTTCTTCAAGTTTCCCTCCATATACCATGACAGAGGTTTTATCCCGAAGAAAAGGGCTGTTAAAGGGCAAATCAATCAAAAATGCTCAATTGAGCGAGTTTCCTTCAGATCTGGAGGAACTCAATAAATGGACTATCCCAGGCGTTAAGCCAAAGGATATCTATAAAATTGGTTGGCTTGATTTCAAGTCATCAATTGCTATAAAAACTATGGAAAGGACCGTTCAGGTCAATGATACTGAGCATTCTATCAGGTTTCTTTCTGAAGAAGACCTTGAACCCTACATAGGGAATAATGCTTATAATTTTATCCATATTGGATTAATTCAGGTTGCGTTAAAACCCCTTACTCTTCAGGGTTTAAATGCTTCTTTCATATCCTCTTTACGAGATGCTAGATGTCTTGATTGGCAACCATCTCTTATGGGCGTTATGCAGACTAGTCTTTGTCATGGACCAGTCTACTTTAATGTGTATCCCAATCTAAGTCTATCACTTACAGATACAAATTTACTGGATGCAGTAACTTTTAATCTGAAGACTTATGGCTATAACTTTAAGCAAGGTTCTGAAACCATTGCAATCCTCTATCGAATACACTTTAAAGTATTGTCTACTTTAGCTCCTAAAGCTAGACATCTTACCAAGCCCGGTAAGACAACTTTGATTGAGACAAATTTGTTAACATCAAATGTTGCTGCTAATAAAATAATCAAATGGAATGAAATTCAATTCCCTGATAGATGGGTTTTAAATCAGGCTATTCCGCCTAGACCCATAATGGATACTGAATTAGATCAGATAATCCAAACTCCAGATGGAGATGTGGAAGTTAGATTTACTCCACAAATAAAAGCTAGAATTTCATCTTCCAGTTTCCGTACTCCTTCAGTTAGTGAAAGAGGGGAAAACTCTTCTCGAACATCTGAGAAAGATGATGAAATTAAAAATATGAAAATCAAGAATAACATTGTCAAGCCAGAATATAAAACAGAATGGGCTGATCCCATTGATCCTGTTTATTCTTCTGATGCTAGTTTTGACACTCATTCTCTTAACGTTATAACCTTGACCAATGACAATTCCTCTAACGATCCTAATTACTGGGATTGGACACAGGATAAAAATGTTCGAGCAATTATTGTCCAGGCTTATGATGAAGAAATTCAATTCAAAGCATGGTTTGAAAAGAATTATACCCTTGATCAAAGGTATGAATTCAAAGATAAATATTATGCTCATCTCAAAGAGATAAATAAAATCAAATGGTTTGATAAATGGTTTATTGAGAACTATATCAACCAAGAACTCGCTAGCATTAACATGTTAGAAGAGGGTTATAAAAATTGGATCACTGATACGGGAAAGCGTGTCCGTGCTTTATATCCTCCTAATGGTCCGCTCAAACTTTTGGTTGACACCGAAAAGATTGATGCTATTTCCTTTATTCGAATTATCGATCATAAGGAAGAACAAATCAAAGAGCTTCAAAAAATTGTGAAGCAAAATAACTATACTAATGCTTATATTCAAACCATTGGTTCTCAATTGGTTAGAATGGAAACTGCCCTTGATGAAGTCCTTTTCAAGGTCAATTCTATCCTTAAATTACCAAAATCAATTCCCAAAGATACTACCTTAAAGAAGGTAGGAAATATACCAATAAAACCTACTAGTGATACTACTGGTTTTAAATTATCTTCTCCTGAAGTTACTGAGAAAGATATTCAAAGCTTAATTGAGAAGCTTCAGAATACTTCCTTAGTTGAAAAACAATCCTCTAAAGAAAAGGGCGAAAGCTCTACTCAAAATACCATTTTGGTACTCGACGGAAATTCTTCCGTGGCTGATGGTTCAGATATTGAATCCTGCCAAAATTATTCTCAAAATTCTGATGATCAATTGGATCCTATTCAGATTCATGCTCTTCAAAATTCTTTTGAAGATATTGATCAAAATATCCATCAGACTTCTAATATGATTCTGCCTATGCAGCAGCAACACAAGAAGCCTAATCTTCAAAAATATTATTATAAACGTCCAACTCCTATGGATGTTTTATATGAAGAGAATGATAATATCATTCAAAATAATTACAGTGGAGGAAACATCTATGAATGGAACATAGATGGATGTTCTGATAAACAGATCTGTGATCAGTTACATCGTATGCTTATGTTTGCTACGGTTTGCCGAACAAACAAGAATACTGACAAAACCATTGCTAGTTTTATTACTTGCGGTTTTACCGGAGTATTAAAAGGCTGGTGGGATCATTGTTTATCTCCTGAGCAGAAAGCAACTATTGCTAATGCTGTCAAAATTGAAAATAATAAAGAAATTGAAGATAGTGTTATCACTCTGATAAGCACTATTTGTGATCATTTCACGGGTTTAGTCTCTGACAATGGTGAACGCACCAGGACTTTACTCCAAAATCTTCGTTGTCCAACTCTTACTCATTTTAGATGGTATAAAGATACTTTTCTAAACAGAGTAATGCAGTTAAATGATGCCAATGATGCTCACTGGAAATCTAAATTCATTGATGGTCTTCCTAATCTGTTTGCAGAAAAGGTTAGACAGCAAATACGCAACAGTAATGATGGCATAATCCCATATAGTGATTTCACTTATGGTAACCTTGTGAATGCCTGTATCCAAGAAGGGTTAGCCCTTTGCAATGACCTTAAATTAAGAAATCAATTGAAATCTCAAAGGTTATCTGAGAGAAAACAATTGGGGGAGTTTTGTAGCCAATTCGCTATGGAAACTATGAAGCCTCCGTCTGATAACAAAAGAAAATTCTCTAAAGAAAAATCTTATAAAAAGAAGAGATATTCTTCGAAAAGGAATTATCCTAAAGATTTTTCTAATGATAAAAGAAAACAATTTTCCACTAGGAAAAGGTTTTCTAAAAACACAAGTTCGAATAAAAAAGTTAAATGCTTTAAATGTGGTAAACTTGGCCACTATTCGAATAGGTGTAATACTAAACAAAAGATCGATATGATCGAAGATGAAGGGTTGAAAAAGACTCTATTAAAGATCATGATCAATTCTGATTATGAATCTGATTCATCAAGCGATGAGTCTATTACCTCTACAAAATCTGCTACTGACTGTGGTACTGATTGCGATTGCAAAGCATGTACTATTAACAGTAAAGCTGATTATTATAAATCTATCATCGAAATGAATGGTCTTTCAATTAATGTATTGACCAGTCAAGATAAAAAAGAAATTCTTGAATCACTTTTGACTGATTCTATTAGCCAAAATGTGAAAGCAAAAATTATTGAGATTTTGCAAGATGATACTCATGAAGCTTCTTCAAGTTTCCCTCCATATACCATGACAGAGGTTTTATCCCGAAGAAAAGGGATTAATCCTAAGACTGTCTCTATAAACGATCTTCAGAAAGAATTAAAGCTTCTGAAGAGTGAAGTCAAAGAGTTAAAGTCTAACGACGAAATAACTCAACAAAGACTTATTCTCATTGAACAAGATGTTAAATCTTACAATGAGATTATTCTCAAAAAACAAATGATAGAACATTCTCGTTTAACCGATAGTGAAAACGAGCATGAAGATGACATAATTGATCAGCAGGTTCAATCTGTTGTTATGACCACCAAAGGAAAAACTATTGATCATTCCTTTTTATCTAAAATAGATCTTTTTATTACCCACAAATGGTATATAAAAATTGATCTAATCATAAACAATGAATTTATGATTTATAATCTTATTGCCCTTGTTGACAGTGGTGCAGATTTGAACTGTGTCAAAGAAGGAATTATTCCCTTAAAATATTGTGAACGCACTACTCAGACTCTGAGTGCTGCAAATAACAAAACTCTTACAACACCTTTTAAGGTTACAGATGTTCATATCTGTAAAAATGATGCATGCATTCCCTTGCATTTTATTGTTGTAAAAGAAATATCCCAGCATGTTATTCTAGGAACTCCTTTTCTAGAAAAAATTATGCCAATAAAGGAAATTAATAGAAAAGGTATTTCCACTTGTTATAAGGGGAAAAACATTACCTTTGAATTTATAACCAATCCTGTGGCTAAAATTCTCAATGAGATAAAGGAAGTTGATCTGAAAAATAATCAGATAAACTTTATCAAAGAAGAAATTTTCCAGCTTTCTATTAAAGAACAGCTTGAAAAATATGATATAAAAAATAAAATAAAACAAGTTAATGATGAATTTGTTCGTCAAACTTGTAGTAATATTCCCAATGCTTTTTGGGATAGAAAACATCATATTGTCTCTCTTCCATATGAAGAATCATTTAATGAAAGAGATGTTCCGACTAAGGCCAGACCTTGTCAAATGAACAACAATTACCTTGAATTATGCAAAAAAGAGATCAAAGATCTTCTTGATAAAAGACTTATCAGAAAGTCGTACTCTCCATGGAGTTGTACAGCTTTTTATGTCAATAACAATGCTGAAAAGGAAAGAGGTGTTCCTCGGTTAGTTATTAACTACAAACCTCTTAACAAAGTCCTTAAATGGATTCGTTATCCTATTCCCAACAAAAGAGATTTGCTTAACAGAATTGTTAATGCAAAGATATTCTCTAAATTCGATTTAAAGTCAGGTTACTGGCAAATTCAAATCGAAGAAAAGGATAAATACAAAACTGCTTTCACAGTCCCATTCGGGCACTATGAATGGAATGTTATGCCTTTTGGTTTAAAAAATGCTCCTTCTGAATTTCAGAATATTATGAATGAGATATTTATTCAATATTCTAATTTTATTCTCTCATATATTGATGACATTCTTATATTCTCTAACACCATTGATGAGCATTTTAAACATTTAAATGTGTTTAAACATTTAGCTATCAAAAATGGTCTTGTTATTTCTGCTCCAAAAATGAAGTTATTTCAGACAGAAATAAGATTCCTTGGTCATAACATTGTTAATAATACTATTATACCTATTGACAGGAGTATCGAATTTGCTTCGAAATTTCCTGATGAAATTACAGACATAAAGCAACTACAGAGATTTCTTGGTGCTTTAAATTATGTTTCTGATTTTTATAAAAACATTGCTATAGACACAAAGATTCTATATCAAAGGTTGAGAAAGAACCCTACTCCTTGGAGTATCAACCACACTAAAGCTGTTCAGCTTATTAAGCAAAAGGTGAAATGCCTTCCTTGCTTACACCTTGCCAACCCTGACTGGTTCAAAGTTGTTGAAACTGATGCCAGTAATATTGGTTATGGTGGTATACTCAAACAGATAGATCCCTTAAACAAAGATCATGCTATCCTTGTTAGATACCATTCTGGTAAATGGGACGATACTCAGATTAATTACTCTACGATAAAGAAAGAACTTCTTTCTATTATCAAATGTATTCATAAATTCCAAGATGATCTATTAAATAAGAAATTCTTACTTCGTATAGACTGCAGTTCTGCAAAGTCTATATTACAAAAAGATGTTAAGAATCTTGCTTCTAAGCAAATTTTTGCTAGATGGCAAGCAGAACTTGCTATATTCGATTTTGACATTGAATTTATTAATGGCAAAAATAATTCTCTTCCTGATTTTCTAACTCGTGAATTTTTGCAGCAAAATGTCCACGAACTCTCGCGGTAGAGGAAAGTCTAAGGGGCCATTACGTCCCCAAGACTCTTTCGGCATTCAAAAGACTATTGGCCGAAAGCCACCTCCCTCTGAAGCTGGATCCAGCTCAGCGGCCAAAGGCAAGCAGCCAGCAGATATTGCTGATGCTAATATCCGATCTTACAGAGAAGCTATGGAAGTTGAGTCCATCTTCTTTGAAAAATCAAATACTGAAGATATAATCACACTTGAAAAGCATGATATTCCGCTTATGAAGGATCCATGGAAACTTCATAAACGATACTTGAAGAACAGTTTTATTCCGGTTAAAGGAAGAACTGTCAGTATCTCTGAAGGTATCTTAATCTCCAGCAAATCTATAACCGTTGAGCACTCTGCTAAGCCAAATTCTTTGGAATATGCTTACAGCAAGGTAATCATCAAGAATATCCTTACTTCACAGACTTGGGGACTCCATCCTAACAGAGAACAGCAGCTCTCCAAGGACAAAGTGATTGTCTGCAGTTATAATTATTGGGATTATGTGCAGGCGTTTTATGACTTTCTATACTATGAGAATTCTTAGAGGAGCCATTCTTGGTTCATTCGTATCTGTCCTGAAATTCTTCAGAACGAGATACCTTCCTGGTTCTTTGAGTGGTGGTTACGGATGGGAGCTACCCTGGATATCCTTCCACCTTCATTACAGGAACAATTCTCTCAGTGGATATTATCTTATCCACCTTGCCAGGATACTCATCTTTTTGGGGGGGCGAGCACTCTATACTTCTTTGCTCAATTCCAGATCCCATTCATATTCCGTTGGACTATTGACTGTGTGTTAAATTCCAACAATATTCCTATCCTGTCACGTAAATTCCTTGTGAAATGGTGGCAAAGGATCGATGAGAAAGAAAAATTGATGGAAATTATGGCATCCATCAAAGAAAACGAATCAAAAATGGACAAAAAGGTCCAAAATGAACTATTTGGTGATAACACTATCACTAAACTTAAGGATTCCCTGATCAGGAAGAATCCTAAGATTTCTGCCGAAGAATTAAAGAAACGGTGCCTTCAATTCTTGAAAGCACAGTTTGATGCTAACTTTGACATGGACATTTCCAGTACCAATTCTGATACTAACTTGGAAGACATGTCCGCTGATGATCTCTATCAGACTATGCTCGACCCTATCAATGACGATCTGCTTTGATTAAAATTGGTGGGGCCCATCCTCCTTTTATCACATGGTCTGAGGATGGCTTTTTGCAACTTTATGTAGTGGGATACCCACTCACTGTTGCATGTTGGTAACTGCACCAGACTATTTGGCAGTATTCGTCTTTTCTCAGGACAGGTGGACGGACAGCTTTATTCTATCTAAAAGCAAAAGCAGTTGAAGAATCTTTTCTTTCTGCCGACATCTTTTAGTGGATTACAGGTGGCATCTTCTTTACCTGAGTGCGATGGCAGCTGGCCTCTGGTGGCTTCGTTCTGAAGCAATATGTTTATGTATAAATAAGGGAAGAGTCTTCCCTGTAAGAGTGTGCAATTTTCAGTTCTGCAATCTTCTTCTTCTTTCTTCTTGTAAACTTGTGACGTGAGTTTGTAACGATCTTGAGATCTTAATAAATATTCCAGTATTTCTATTAAAAGATCTCCTCCCCACAACTCTGATATTTATATATATATATATATATATATATATATATATATATATATATATATATATATATATATATATATATATATATGTAATTTATATATATATATATTTATTTATTTATTTATTTATTTATTTATTTATTTATTTATTTATGTATTATACATATAATTATATATCATATAAGTATATTATAATATATATATATATATATATATATATATATATATATATATATATATATATATATATATATATATATATATATATATATATATATATATATATATATACCTTTCATTTTCTTTATATATATGTGTATATATATCTATTATTTATATATGTATATATATATATATATATATATATATATATATATATATATATATATATATATATATATATATGTATGCCTTCTTTTTTATATATGTATATATATATATATATATATATATATATATATATATATATTCCATATATATGTATATATATATATTATAATATATTCTATATATATATATTATAATATATTCTATATATATATATATGCTTTTCATTTTTATTATATATATATGTATATTAATATTTATTACATATATATTTATATATATATTATAATATATTCTATATGTATGCATTTCATTTTTATTTATATAGGTATATATATATATACTTATACTATTACATATATTATATATGTCTTTTATTTTTATTATTATATATATATATATATGCTTATATATACATATTCATATTATTACTTATATATGTATATATATTATATATACTATAAAGTATATGTATACCTATATTTATGCCTTTTTCTCTTATATACATATCTATATAATTATATTATATATATGATATATGTTTATAATTATATTAAGTACATAAATACTATATTTATATTACATATATATATATATATATATATATATATATATATATATATATATATATATATATATTATTTATGTATTGATATATATAATATCTTTATAAGTATATATATCCTATACTTTTAAATACGCATCATTTATATATATTCACGAACCCTATATGTCTTAAACAAAATAAATCTTCAGCACAGTCAGTGACCCCCTGTCACAAAACCCCTCAAACTTGACTGTGAGATCAGGTTTTCAACACACCCAGGAAGTAGACAAGTATATCTTGCCAAGTTTACTGTTCAAATTCAAATATTGTTATATGCTATTTCTCCTGAATTTTATATGACTGTAAGTACCTGAGATTGCCTCGAATACAGTCAACAGTTATGTTGACACTTAGTATAAATAACTTAGACTCTAGTAGACTTCCAACAAGCTGCGAGGGTATTGTGATATCCTCCTAGACCCTGTCACGGGAACACGCAACAAGGTTGCAATACATATTGGGATGCGAGCTGCTTATTTGATTAGCTACCAGTACGTGTGACATGCATCACGGCTTAGCATAAAATCAGAAAAACTCAAAAAAAGTACGACTTGGCATTAGTTACATTGGGCGGGAAAATTAACTAGTAGACGTATGGGACACCCCCTCCTTGTATGTTATACCTTCGTTCCATGCTCCTCGGAGATGGACGATTACAGAGTGCCCTTGAGTCAGGGGGCATATGACACATATACTAGCCAGTCACCACGATTGGTGAATTAAGTCAGCATATGTCTAGCCTACACATTCCCATGCGTACTACAAGGTCTTTACTTGCATTCACTTAGATGGTTAGCACCATGTATTTATTTATTTATTCAGTATTTACATACATGGCATGTTATTTTTCTGTATCTTGTTATATCCCACTGAGGACCTGGTTTTCTTCCAGATTTAGATGAGGCCTTCTACCCTACGGTATATGGGCCTGGATAGGAGACCAGGCATGCCACGGAGGAAGAGTTAGAAGAAACACCATCAGAATCTGTCTGATCCTAGAAGCTCGTTCACCTGGAGATGGAGATATTTTCCATAGATAGACGATACTTAGTCTATCTTATTTTCTGCACTATTATTAACTTTTGTAGTGGGTTTGTTCCCACAAGATGTGTACTATGACATTCAGACTCAGCATTATATATATTTTAGCACTATTTCCCATATTTATTGATATTTCTGTGGATGAGATTAGATTTACCTGTGTTAAACTTGTAGTAATTTTAGGACAGCGTAGCACGTTCCTTTGGGTCCATAAAAATGGATTAAACCCTTAGTGACGTGTCAGCTGGCCAATGCCACGTGGCCTAGTTCCGTATATTTTGGGACTGGGGCGTGACATGGTTTTAGTGGTGGCCCATGCAGGTCTAGTTTATTGCTAGTGGTATGATGACATGCCCATCAAGCCTGCAATAGGATAGAAATACTAGGTCTCATCCACACTAACTTCATCAAAAAAGTTTGCATCCTGCTTGATTATCAATTATTAATTCCTTGTGCTTTTCTAATTATACTATCTTCTTCAGAAATATGGACATACCCGGTGGACATGCGATTGATGGGGCTGACCAAGCAACAGACCCCTCACCCGATGTCCAAGGAACCCCGACCACCCCGAAAGACCAATCCCCTAGAAGAATGCTGGTCTACCCAGCAACCCCGTACATTCACCAGAATCCTGCCCAGACAGGAACACCAGCCCAGCATGAAGGGCAAACCTCCCAGGCCCCAACACCACAGGCGGAGACACCTCTGCCTCCACCTCCAGCCCTTCCTGCCCTGATGCCACAGCTTGAGGGCCAACCTCAAATGTTTCAGTTCCTCCAAGCCATATTGTAAACTCAGTGGCAACAGACTGAAGCCCTGAGACAGGCTCAGTGGCAGCAGACTAAGGCCCTGAGACAGACCTTGATGACGGCTTTGGAGAGAACCACTACTCCGGCACCAGCACCTGTCCAACCAGTGGGCACAGTCCGAGGCTTCCGCCAGATGAGCCCGAGAACCTTTAAAGGCAGCGAAACCCCAGAGGAGATCTCAGACTGGATCTCCAACACAGAAATGCTGCTAGAAGGCTCATAACTTTCCCCTGACCTATGGATGACCGCCGTGAGAGCTCAACTCTTAGGCAATACCCATCACTGGTGGGATTCTATAGAGCGTAGCGTCGGCAAAGACCAGACTTGGGAATAATTCTTGGAGCACTTTAATGCCAAGTACTTCCCCGCAACAGTCCGAAATGCCTTATACTCCCAGTTCCTGCACCTGGAACAAGGGAACATGACTGTTGACGCTTACGACACAAGTTCAGTAGACTAAGTCGTTTCGGTGCTATTCTGATACCAAATGAGCTGGAGAAGGCCAAAAGATTCCACCACGGCCTCACCTTCGATCTCCAGAGGTATACGACGACACAGTCAAGGATCTCCTACGAGGAGGTTCTTACAGAAGCGAGGGTGCAAGAAACTATTGTCCGAGGAGCGAGACGCTCTAACCCAACCATCCCGGCCAAAAACCATCAAGGAACAGGAGGACCTATCCGTCGTCCACAAAACCAGACGCAGCAGACGACGGGACCCTATCAGAAGAAGGAGCTCCCAACTTGTCACTATTGTGGCAAGAAGGGGCATTTTGGCAATGACTGCAGAAAGAAGAAAGGACTCTGCCTAGTATGTGGACCTAGCCAACATATGGCAAGGGACTGCTCACAACGCAGAGATGGAGCCCCGGGCCAGAAGATGCAAACCTCAACTGGAGGTCAACATCCCTCAACATTTGGAGGATATCAGAGGGGAGCACCCCTGGCTACACAGGAGGCCCAGTTCAACAAGGCCCAACAGCATTCTGGAGGACAAAAGCATGGGCAGGCCTTTGCTTTAGCTGCAGTTGCCGAAGAACCCGAAGGTGAAACCATCACAGGAACCATTTTAGTTGCATCATTACCTGTGTCATGACCTAATTCCGTAGAATCACTTGAGACATCCCCCGAATCGTGACCGCCGTGCGGGCCTGGGGTTGCTCCCGCACAAGGCTTTAATGATTTGTATAGCAAGCACATATTCAGAGTACGCAGATAAATTGAAACACAGATTTAAAACATGGAAAAGTTCTCTTTATTGATAATGAACATCTATTACAAACTCTTGAACGAGTTAGCTAATATGCCGAACGGTTTACAAAAGAGATGACTCAAAATGAGATAGCAGTCCTATACATTACATCCCTTTATAAACTCAAAACGATAAAGACCTCCAGGCTGGAGGACGGCTTTGCCACGGAGCTGTATTTGTGTATGAAGAGTTGCAGCTTCGGACTTCAAAAGGCTTCAAGGGCACGGTGAAGATACGCCAACAGCTGGACTGGATCGGGAAGACAACTTCGGCTCCTCGCTCGGTTCGTCTTGGTGCGGAGAACCTGTTTCAACGAGGGTCAGCATATCGAAACATGCTGGTGAAGGCGAGCTAGCCGAAGTATACCAATCAACACGTTGTTTAGTGAAGCATGCATATTTTGTGGGTTTCTATCTTGTCTTAGTTCATTTACAAGTAAGCAGCATATAGAATTTACTGAAATGAACGTGCCACCGTTAGGTGGATTTTACCTGACCGTCTGAATTACCTACACAATACTTACCCTGCCTTCCCTGCCATGAAGACACAAGTTAGTATGCAACAGGTTTAAATATACAAGGTGGAAATAGTCATGGACAAGGATAGGATGCAACGATAAACACACGAGGCATTGCAAGCCGTCCAGTCCGCACACGATGACTATGCCACAGGTGATCACTGGCTTAGTAGCCATTTTGGACTAGTCATGGACTAGGATAGCATGCAACGAGAGCTCATAATGGATACAAGATAAACACACGATGCGTTGCAAGCCATCCAGTCCGCACACGATGACTACACACGAAGTTCCGCCCGGATCGGATCGGTGCCAGTGCCCCAGCAACCGTCCGCAGAACTTATACCCTTGTGCACAAGTTGTCCATGATCGAACACACGATGTTTAGTTAAGTTATCCATTCACGCAGTAGAGGCAACATGAGGAATGCATAGATATGATGCATTGATAGCACAATTATAGAAGAAGATATATTCTAACTAAAATTGATGCATATGATGAATATCCCGAACGAACAAGCATGCAAGTAAGTAACTGTTCACGAGTTTGATTGACAAGCAGTATTAACCAAGTCTATTCTCTTTTATCTTGGTTTCTTTTATTATTACTTGGTATCGTTTGATTGGGCAGAAGGAGTGAAGCTTGGAAGCAGGGCTAGCTAATCGGGTTGGTAGCCACTCACTTAGATTTTGGAAGAAGAAGGAAAGAGGCGCTTCACGACTCCGCTCGCAAGCCGCCTACTGCTCGTTCACCTGCACACGAACAGCTCGATTAATACTTCTTCCTCTCTTTCCAATCTCGGAATAGAAGTGCAAGTCAATGAACGAAAATAATGAAAACCATCGAAACCATTCAAAGAAAACAAGCAAATCCCAAAACCAACTCAAAGCACGAAAGCAACAAGCGACATCGAAAACCGAGGCAATAAAAGATAGCAGCGGAGAGGTCCCTCCTGACTCTGCCGCTAAGCCGATCCTTGGGGCGCAGTCCACTGAATATGGGAATCGATTCCGCAGAAACAAATCCATAACAAGGACGAGTTCTTAATTCAATCTATCCCGATCGAACGATACCGACTTGTGTTTCTTAGCCGTGCTCTCCACACCGGGAGAACGGGTCGCTACATCCTACCCAACCAATTGGAAGTTTCGTCCCGAAACTTAAGAACAATGCTTACCGTTAAAGATTATCTCGTCGAGGACGACGATCAGGAAGGTTCGGGCAGGAATTTATGGCATGGCCTAGATTGCCACAAGCAAGACATAACCCAAGTCTCTTACGACATTGATTAATGGTGTGCCCAGATTTCTTACAGAAGTTACACCATTCTTGATTTCCTCTCCAGGGACCGCCATGGTTAGGGCACTTTGCAGCAGTGTTTCCTCTATCGTTGCCTTGGCATTTGTGATTGTAGGTATGCACAGCGCCGGTGGAAACGTGAGGATACTACGGTTCGAGAGATAGGGCATGATTCATGACTTCACGCATTATTCCATATTGATTATTGACCACGTGCGAATGGATGGCAGGGCGTAGTCCACCTTCAAACCTTCTGGCTCGACTCGCTGCATCAGGTAAATAGGCCCTAGCGAATTTGGAGAGTCGGTTGAATTCGGTGGAGTACTGCTTCACTGTCATACTGCCCTGCCTCAGTTGTACGAAATCATTTTCCATTTGACGTTGTACTGGAGACGGTATAAACTCCTCTTCGAACGCGACACGAAAGGTCGTCCACGAGATCACCTCCTCTCCGTGATCAAATTGGAGAGATCGCCGATGCACGTCCCACCAATCGTGTGCGTTGAGGCGGAGCTGTAGTTGCGCGCAGGAGAAGCGCTTCTCTTCGGGGACCTCTAGCAGAGCGAAGTGATCTTCTAGTTCTGCTAGCCAATCTAGAGCTACCACTGGGTCCTCAGTCCCGTTGAATGGTGTGTTGCAGACTTTCTTGAAATGGCCCAAGTTGAAGGCAATCACGTCCCTCGGCCTTGGGATTTGAGGCGTCTCCACTTCAAGCACGGGCTGTTCCACCGGAGTCGTTGCTGTTGCGGCGGAATAGTTGGCAGCCAAAGTCTGAACGATTTGTTGCAGGGCATCTACCTGCTTCTGTTGGACTGAGAATCGGGTCTCTAAATTGCTCTCGAGCTTGGCTTGGCGAGCATCGTCTCGTTGTCGTTGCGATTCTAACATTTGTATCACCCGCTCAAGCGGGTCAACTTGAGATATGCCTCGTTGGCTCCGAGAGCTTCCCGAAGTGTCCGAACTGCTTTCTTGTGTTTCGTTCGGTGGTTGTGCTGCAGATTGCGCTGGTACCATTCCTTCAAAAGAAGGTAAATTACATTAGGATCATAATGTATTATGGACTTATTGCATGAACGTATCTCATTTTGGCTTAGCGAGTTTAAGAGTTCGCACAGGAATTTGATCGTTAAAGGAACTTTCCCAGCACGAAGTCTAAGGAACTTGAATCTGTGCTCTGATACTACTATGTCACGACCCAATTCCGTAGAATCACTTGAGGCATCCCCTGAATCGTAACTGCCGTGCGGGCCTGGGGTTGCGCCCGCACAAGGCTTTAATGATTTGCATAGCAAGCACATATTCAGAGTACGCAGATAAATTGAAACACAGATTTAAAACATGGAAAAGTTCTCTTTATTGATAATGAACATCTATTACAAACTCTTGAACGAGTTAGCTAATATGCCGAACGGTTTACAAAAGAGATGACTCAAAATGAGATAGCAGTCCTGTATATTACATCCTTTTATAAACTCAAAACGATAAAGACCTCCAGGCTGGAGGACGGCTTTGCCACGGAGCTGCATTTGTGTATGAAGAGTTGCAGCTTCGGACTTCAAAAGGCTTCAAGGGCGCGGTGAAGATGCGCCAATAGCTGGACTGGATCGGGAAGACGACTTTGGCTCCTCGCTCGGTTCGCCTTGGTGCGGAGAACCTGTTTCAACGAGGGTCAGCATATCGAAACATGCTGGTGAAGGCGAGCTAGCCGAAGTATACCAATCAATACGTTGTTTAGTGAAGCATGCATATTTTGTGGGTTTCTATCTTGCCTTAGTTCATTTACAAGTAAGCAGCATATAGAATTTACTGAAATGAACGTGCCACCGTTAGGTGGATTTTACCTGACCGTCTGAATTACCTGCACAATACTTACCCTGCCTTCTCTGCCACGAAGACATAAGTTAGTATGCAATAGGTTTAAATATACAAGGTGGAAATAGTCATGGACAAGGATAGGATGCAACGATAAACACACGAGGCATTGTAAGCCGTCCAGTCCGCACACGATGACTATGCCACAGGTGATCACTGGCTTGGTAGCCATTTTGGACTAGTCATGGACTAGGATAGCTGTCACTACCACGTTCCGAAAACAGGGATATTTTTGACTTTTTATAATAGTTAATATTATGGTAGTTACAATTTGGTAATTGTATGATAAGTATTTAATTTAAATAATTATGTGAGATGTGTAATTTAAATATAATATTATTACAGTGTTAATTTATTTTGGGCTAGTAGACTTGACCTAGAAGCCCAGTAGGTGAACACCTGTCGGAATTATAGAATTCTGTATTTAATTATTTTATCTAGAATTTATTTATTGGAGATTGTAATTGATTACCGTATTTTAATTAATTATTGCGCATTGCCTTTGCTTCGATGTTTGGAGCGCTACCCTAACTTTTGTCTTCCAATAAATTTTACAACCTTGCCCTAGACATGCCCGCCTTCCATTCTGCTATTTTTGCAACTCATAATTATGCTCTCTGTACACTATTTCTAGCCGCACAAAAATCATCACGGACGTTATTTAATAAATTCCTATTTTTGTATCGTTGTGCGTTCCAATCAAAATTGGAGGCAATCTTGACCTATTTTTGTGCGGCCCAAATTAGGGTAATATTCTGTTCTGAGTCTTCTTCATTATTGGTATTGATGACCTGACCTGATTTTGGACCCATGTACTCCTAATTAATTTTAGAACACAACTTGTATTTTATTCTAATTAAATTGAGGATACTATTTAAACCAATTCTGAAAATCCCAATTTAATTCCAGTGCCCTGCTAATTGAGCCCATACCGATCATACAGCGCCCCCTGACCCTACAAAACACCGGACATCGAATCGCCCGCCAAATTTTCGTCATTTCATGTGTCTGTGCAAATACCCAAATTTAAAGGGGCTAATTTGCACATTTGCATTTTTGGTGTTAACACCCATTTGTTTAAACCAATGAGGGTAGTACCTGATACAAGTGTTATTGTGATGTGTTTATAGGACTTTGTTCAACCTAGGGGATACTCTGGAACAGGACCTCAATAAATACCAGCTAAGGACCCAAGGCAAGTACATTCTCTGATAATTTCCAATTCCTTGATAATTTTTATAAGTTCAATAATCATGAAATGTTACATCTGAATCCTTGACACTGTGCTACACGGACTAGTATAGCTTGGATCTGCAGTCATGAGATATTACCTTGATTATCGTTTGACATTGTACACGACATGTATATTAGACATCGTACATGATAGATTGGACTTGCTCGTGTATCGTGACGTGTCATGGTTGGATCCACAGTACTAGTTGGGGGCGGGGAAGTAGTAGTAAGAAATGTGATCATAACCTCTTATTGTAGTGTAGAACAATATAAGTGTTAATCATGCTCTTCACCCATGATTAGCCAGGCCCTATAGCTATCGTACATGTTCCCAAGCCGATCACATTTTGAAACTACTATTTCAAACACTTAGAATAGATTACAGTTCCCTATATAAATCATATACTACATCACCCGTATATGATACTGTTCCTTGTTCTTTTTATTTTCATACATACACTGACTGTATCATATTGCCTATTGCCTGTCTGTTTACATTGCCTGTCTCTCTTTAAATTGCCATTGCATTTATTTCACTATCTTCTCAGTAGCTAGCATCACATGTTTATTACTTTATAGTCCTTATCAATTTAATGGAACTGTTATTTGAGATTTGTACTTTGCTCCTTCCTGACTGGAAACATTTTTCCAGACTATGCCTTAGAGGACCGCTGTCCGACACTTTATGGACCATATGGTGAGTAGCTGCAGACTTGGTAGTTAGTTGTGATTCCGGGAGGTCTAGCCGGAATCACTAATTCTTCTAGTTTTCTGATTAGTTCTTTTAGCAGACTATTGGTACCGGATTTGTCTCTGGCATTTTATTGAGACTTGGATATTGTTGAGTTTGATTATTACTTTAGACTTGTGTTGTATTTAATTTTTGTTCGCTATGTGCTGTAACCCTGTGATTGAGTATGTGTTTATTTTATTTGTGTCATCCGTGCCTCCTTATGGAGATTGGATGCTTGTGTGAGATTGGCTAGATAGTATCAAGACCTTGACAGCGTTCTACCGCCGATGCTGCGGCGTAGGCTGGGTGTACCGCGTACTCGTGCCCCAATTCCGGGTGCGGGTCGTGACACATTTTTAGTGGTGGCCCATGCAGGTCAGACTTCACGAGTTGTGCAATATCGTAGTAGTGTGGCATCCTTGTTATACTACTGCGTGCCTGCGATAGGATCTAGGACATAGGATACTAGGACGAGAGCGAATACTCAATCACAATTCCTTGAGAGATTCCTGGGATGACCCCTGAGAATCTTGTTATAATTTCCAATTTAAAATCATTCCCTTGTTCCGCCCATTCTCACTTGTTGATTGTTGATCAGGTATTAAATTAGGATTTTGGTTTCATGGTAGGTTTGATTTCATATCAAGATGAATTTACAGACTGATTTATGGTATTATTTGATGATACATGTCGAAGAGGACAGCGATGAAGATAACACTAGGGCTATTGGACTACAAGATATGGATTTAAATTTTAAATTGAGGATTGAAAATGAATTTCAAATTTTTGAATTTTGAGAAGTTGAGATATTGTCATTAAAACTTTGAGGATTCAGATTCGATTCAATAAACCTAGACAAGTTGTAAGGATTTTTTTGGAAGTGATAAAAATTTTCGTTCAGTATTTGAATGTTTGACTTTGAGGAAGGTATATGCATTATACTTTAAATTTTCGAGGAGTTAGTTTCGAGGACTTTATTTGGAGGATAAAATCTTATAGTGAGAGAGATATACTAGTATATAATAGATAAGGTGCATATGTAAGGATATATTGGCTTGAGCATGATTAAGATTTCACTGCAACTGACTTAGGTGTTCATCTAGGATGGTATTGGAGAGAGCAGTACTTAGTATGGTGTGTTGTATTTGATATGCACTTGAGTGATAAGGATAACTAGTATCAGCGATTGTAGTAGGTAAGGTAGCTAGCAGTGAGTATGTTTCAAGTAGAACTGTGGTACCTAGGGGATAGAGGTATCAGACCATGGATGTATCTTTGACCTGTGCAATCACAACTAGGATTTTTCTTTCAATCTTTTATCTTGAATGTTGCTCTCTAGAACTGTACTATCCTTCCTTGATGATATCGCATTTTTGCCTTAATTAATTCTTTGGGATCTGTCTTCAGGATGTCGCCGCAGACACGGTCTATGAGAGCGGGAACATCAGCTTTAGAGGGGTCTGCCACCTCTCCACCTGAGGGACAGACAGCCGTAGTTCCTCCTACCTCTCCGATGCACGTAGGAGTATCCGCACTTTTCGGGAATCCTCTTCCCCCACCTGTTCAGAGGATTGCCGCAACTGTAACGGACAACCTTCTTCCTCCACCGACTCCGATTCCCAGAGGTTCACCCATTGACGGGACGCAGATGTTTACCTTGATCTAGGGCATGGTAGATGCCCAGAGAGTGACGGCAGACGCTCAGCGAGTTCAAGCTGAGGCTCAGAGGGTGCAAGCAGAAGCGCACCAGGCACAAACCGAGCTGATGAGAGAAAACATGAAGAATGCTCATCAGGTGACTCTCCAAGCTTTGGAGAAAGTAGCACAGTACCAGCAGTTTCCTGGCCAGCAGCAGAGATCAGGCACTATAGTGGATTTCAAGAGGATGATGCCTCGAGAGTTCAAAGGCACCGAAGGGATACTCTACGCTGACGACTGGCTAGAGGATATAGAGAGGAGCCTGCGATTGACCCAGATTCCGGAGAACTTACAGATAGAATCCGCTGGCAGTCAGATGTTCGATATCGCACTCACGTGGTATCGCACGGAGCCGAGAATTACTGCACAAGGACTTACTTGGGAGACCTTCAAGGAACTCTTCAAGGAGAAGTTCTTTCCCGACGTGGCATTGGGAACCTTGGAAAGTCAGTTTCATGACTTGGTTCAAGGAAACATGTCGGTCGACGAGTATGCTGCAGAATTCTGTAGGTTGAGCCGTTTTGCATCGTCTATGATTCGGGACCCAGGAGATCGAGCTCGGAAATTTAGAAAGGGACTGACAAGAGAGATTAGGTCGCGCACTTCTGGTCGTCGTACCGCTACCTTTGAGGGTATCTTGATGGATGCTCAGATTACAGAAGAGGATCTGGATCTCAGGCCTAAGAGGAGTCACAATACTTTTGGAGATACGAATGGTAGCACAGGACCAACCAAGCACCCCCGTATTCAGCACCAACAGCAGTACCAAGTACCATTTCATATTCAGCAACAACCATGGACATTTCAGCATCCACCGCAGTACCTAGCACCAGTTCCTATCCAGCAACATCCATGGGCGTATCAATATCAACAACAGTACCAGGCACCAGTCCGTGTTCAGCAGAATCAGCAACAGCCTCCGAGAGAGACACGGCAGACTTGTCATTTCTGTAAGAAGCCAGGTCACCTTTGGGAGAGCTGTAGAACGAGGCTAGGACTTTGTTTGCACTGCGGTGCTGCGGGACATCGAGTAAGGGATTGTCTTATAGCCCCTTATCTTCCCGGCCAGCACGCAGCTTCAGATTATAGAGATCCAGTTAGGCTACCTGTGGAACCGTATAATGCTCAGCACCCGCGAAGGGAACCACCCCAGCAGGGCGGGGCATTTGCGATGACGGTCAAGGAGACCGATACTACAGGTAATGTGTTAGCAGGTTCTGTTCCTTCCTTCCTTTTGTCCCTCCCTATTTGATTGATTGATTGATTCCTTAGTACAATAGTTGTGTGCATAATTTCCTTGTTATAATATAGTTAGTTGTACACCCTGATACAGAGACTGAAATACCATGACAAAAGATACTATGACCGTACATATTTCCTCTTGGGTTGCATGTTGTATGATTATAGGAAAGATTTTTAGACCAGGATTATTGGGGTTTGACCATGACGAAGATTCATGAAGGAGTTATGACTTGACAAGAGAGACAAGATGATTAAAATTCGAGGATAAACATTGATTTAAATAGAGGGTTAAGAAATTAACATGGCATAATTGGTGGTTTATTAATTCCAGGAAGATTATGATGTGATTAAATTGGTTATTAAAATTTGAAAATTTTGGGAGACTATCATTATATTTATTTGGTTGCAAGTTATTAATTTTAGAATTTTATATTTGGATATTGCATTTGGAGAATCCTTAAGTATCGTATTGTTGAGTATTTTGAGGAAGAGGAAATCGAGAAATAAAATTTTGATGGATAAATGTTTAAATTCAAACTTGTGGGACGAGATTACATTTTATAATTGTGCATTGATAAAAAGTCAAATTAGAGGAGTGGATATTAAATTCTGAGTATTGAATTATTAACTAAAACTTTCAAGCAAATTTTTGATAAAAATGGACTTTGATTTCATTTCGATGATTTTTTCGGAATGCAATAATTTCAGAATTTTTGAAAATTGTGAAAGGACATTGAGGATTATTACCTGATTTCATGGATGATGAATTTAAAATTTGAGGGAAATAATAATGTGAATGAATAAACGCTACCTTGAGGATTTTAAATTTTGAGGACGAAATTCTCTTAAGGAGGGTAGACTTGTCACTACCACGTTCCGAAAATAGGGGTATTTTTGACTTTTTATAATAGTTAAAATTATGGTAGTTACAATTTGGTAATTGCATGATAAGTATTTAATTTAAATAATTATATGAGATATATAATTTAAATATAATATTATTACAGTGTTAATTTATTTTGAGCTAGTAGACTTGACCTAGAAGCCCAGTAGGTGAACACCTGTCGGAATTATAGAATTCTGTATTTAATTATTTTATCTAGAATTTATTTATTGGAGATTGTAATTGATTACCGTATTTTAATTAATTATTGCGCATTGCCTTTGCTTCGATGTTTGGAGTGCTACCCTGACTTTTGTCTTCCAACAAATTTTATAATCTTGCCCTAGACATGCCCGCTTTCCATTCTGCTATTTTTGCAACTCATAATTATGCTCTCTGTACATTATTTCTAGCCGCACAAAAATCATCGCGGACGTTATTTAATAAATTCTTATTTTTGTATCGTTGTGCGTTCAAATCGAAATTGGAGGCAATCTTGACCTATTTTTCATGCGGCCCAAATTAGGGTAATATTCTGTTCTGAGTCTTCTTCATTATTGGTATTGATGACCTGACCTGATTTTGGACCCATGTACTCCTAATTAATTTTAGAACACAACTTGTATTTTATTCTAATTAAATTGAGGATACTATTTAAACCAATTCTGAAAATCCCAATTTAATTCCAGTGCCCTGCTAATTGAGCCCATACCGATCATACAGCGCCCCCTGACCCTGCAAAACACCGGACACCGAATCGCCCGCCAAATTTTCGTCATTTCATGTGTCTGTGCAAATAACCAAATTTAAAGGGGCTAATTTGCACATTTGCATTTTTGGTGTTAACACCCATTTGTTTAAACCAATGAGGGTAGCACCTGATATAATTGTTATTGTGATGTGTTTATAGGACTGTTGTTTCACCCAGGGGATACTCTAGAACAGGACCTCAATAAATACCAGCTAAGGACCCAAGGCAAGTACATTCTCTGATAATTTCCAATTCCTTGATAATTTCTATAAGTTCAATAATCATGAAATATTACATCTGAATCCTTGACACTGTGCTACACGGACTAGTATAGCTTGGATCTGCAGTCATGAGATGTTACCTTGATTATCGTTTGACATTGTACACGACATGTATATTAGACATCGTACATGATAGATTGGACTTGCTCGTGTATCGTGACGTGTCATGGTTGGATCCACAGTACTAGTTGGGGGCGGAGAAGTAGTAGTAAGAAATGTGATCATAACCTCTTATTGTAGTGTAGAACAATATAAGTGTTAATCATGCTCTTCACCCATGATTAGCCAGGCCCTATAGCTATCGTACATGTTCCCAAGCCGATCACATTTTGAAACTACTATTTCAAACACTTAGAATAGATTACAGTTCCCTATTTAAATCATATACTACATCACCCGTATATGATACTGTTCCTTGTTCTTTTTATTTTCATACATGCACTGACTGTATCATATTGCCTATTGCCTGTCTCTTTACATTGCCTGTCTCTCTTTAAATTGCTACTGCATTTATTTTACTGTCTTCTCAGTAGCTAGCATCACATGTTTATTACTTTATAGTCCTTATCAATTTAATGGAACTGTTATTTGAGATTTGTACTTTGCTCCTTCCTGACTGGAAACATTTTTCCAGACTATGCCTTAGAGGACCGCTGTCCGACACTTTATGGACCATATGGTGAGTAGCTGCAGACTTGGTAGTTAGTTGTGATTTCGGGAGGTCTAGACGGAATCACTAATTCTTCTAGTTTTCTGATTAGTTCTTTTAGCAGACTATTGGTACCGGATTTGTCTCCGGCATTTTATTGAGACTTGGATATTGTTGAGTTTGATTATTACTTTAGACTTGTGTTGTATTTAATTTTTATTCGCTATCTTATCGTGCTGTAATCCTATGATTGAGTATGTGTTCATTTTTTTTTGTCATCCGTGCCTCCTTATGGAGATTGGATGCTTGTGTGAGATTGGCTAGATAGTATCAAGACCTTGACAGCGTTCTACCGCCGATGCTGCGGCGTAGGCTGGGCGTACCGCGTACTCGTGCCCCAATTCCGGGTGCGGGTCGTGATAATAGCATGCAACGAGAGCTCATAATGGATACACGATAAACACACGATGCGTTGCAAGCCATCCAGTCCGCACACGATGACTACACACGAAGTTCCGCCCGGATCGGATCGGTGCCAGTGCTCCAGCGACCGTCCGCAGAACTTATACCCTTGTGCACAAGTTGTCCATGATCGAACACACGATGTTTAGTTAAGTTATCCATTCATGCAGTAGAGGCAACACGAGGAATGCATAGATATGATGCATTGATAGCACAATTATAGAAGAAGATATATTCTAACTAAAATTGATGCATATGATGAATATCCCGAACGAACAAGCATGCAAGTAAGTAACCGTTCACGAGTTTGATTGACAAGCAGTATTAACCAAGTCTATTCTCTTTTATCTTGGTTTCTTTTATTATTACTTGGTATCGTTTGATCGGGGCAAAAGGAGTGAAGCTTGGAAGCAGGGCTAGCTAATCGGGTTGGTAGCCACTCACTTAGATTTTGGAAGAAGAAGGAAAGAGGTGCTTCACGACTCCGCTCGCAAGCCGCCTACTGCTCGTTCACCTGCACACGAACAACTCGATTAATACTTCTTCCTCTCTTTCCAATCTCGGAATAGAAGTGCAAGTCAATGAACGAAAACAATAAAAACCATCGAAACCGTTCAAAAAAAACAAGCAAATCCCAAAACCAACTCAAAGCACGAAAGCAACAAGCGACATCAAAAACCGAGGCAATAAAAGATAGCAGCGGAGAGGTCCCTCCTGACTCTGCCGCTAAGCCGATCCTTGGGGCACAGTCCACTGAATATGGGAATCGATTCCGAAGAAACAAATCCATAACGAGGACGAGTTCTTAATTCAATCTATCCCGATCGAACGATACCGACTTGTGTTTCTTAGCCGCGCTCTCCATACCGGAAGAACGGGGCGCTACAACCTGCAACCGCATTATTTGATTCTGGCGCTACCCTGTCATTCATATCTAGTAGTTTCATAGCCATGCACAAACTAGTCACTACCCCACTGCCTAAGTACTGGAAAATTCTTACCGGAGGAGGCATTGTTCCAGTTACCAACATTATTGAAACATGCTCGGTAGTCATTTGTAGTAGAGAGCTAAGAGCGCGACTTTTGGTACTCCCAATGCCAAATTTCGACGTCGTCTTAGGCATGGACTGGTTAATCCAGAACAATGCTATCCTAGACTGCCGAAAAGATAGTGTCACCTTTAGACCACCAGGACACCCGGAGTTCGAATACGTACGAGGTACCATCAAGCAAGGAGTAGGCCAGACTCCTAGAGCATACATGGCAATGGAGATAGCACCCCCAGCAATCGTTGCAGAATTCGAAGACGTATTCCCGGAGGAATTGCCAGGCCTACCGCCTGACAGAGAAGTAGAGTTCACTATTGAGCTGATACCCGGAGCTGCACCGGTATCCTCAAATGTGTACCGACTGGCGAAGAAGGAGCTTGACGAGCTGAAGCTACAACTGGAGGAATTGCAAATCAAGGGATTTGTTCTTCCTAGTGCATCACCCTGGGGAGCACCAGTGTTGTTTGTACCAAAGAAGGACGGGACATATCGGATGTGTATTGATTAAAGAGCCCTCAACGCTTTGACAATCAAAAACAAGTACCCCTTGCCGAGGATCGACGATCTGTTCTACCAACTGACGGGAGCAGTGGTATTCTCAAAAATAGACTTAAGATCAGGCTATCACCAGGTCAAAGTACAGAGAGAAGACATTCCAAAGACAGCATCCAGGACTCGCTATGGTCATTACGAGTTCCTGGTGATGCCTTTTGGACTGACTAATGCACCAGCCGTATTCATGAACCTGATTAACAGAGTCTTCCACCAATATCTGGACCAGTTCGTGGTAGTCTTCATCGATGACATCTTGGTGTATTCAAAGAGCCACGAGGATCACGAAGAACACTTGAGACTAGTTCTAGAGACGCTGAAACGTGAGAGCCTTTATGCTAAGCTGAGCAAGTGCGAGTTCTTCCTTGATCGTGTCGCTTTTCTGGGACACATGATCACAGAAGAAGGCATCTCAGTAGACCCAACAAAGATCTCATCTGTAGAGACATGGCCAACCCCGACCAACGTCTCAGAAGTGAGAAGCTTTCTAGGACTTGCCGGATATTACCGGAGGTTCGTAGAAAACTTTGTAAGAATCGCGGAGCCGATTACCCATCTTACCCGCAAGGAGCAGGAGTTCATATGGTCTGAGGAATGCCAGACAGCTTTCGATGAGTTGAAAAAGCGTCTGACTACTGCCCCCATCTTGACCATACCATCTGGATCCGGAGGCTTCGTAATCTGTAGCGATGCATCCGAAAAAGGATTGGGTTGTGTCTTAATGCAACGTGGGAAGGTTGTAGCTTATGCCTTAAGACAACTAAGGACTCATGAGAAAAATTACCCCACTCACGACTTGGAGCTTGCCGCAGTCATCTTCGCCCTGAAGCTATGGAGACATTATCTATACGACGAACGAGTGGAGATATTCACCGATCACAAGAGCCTGAAATACGTCTACACTCAGAAGGACCTGAACCTAAGACAAAGACGATGGCTCGAAGTGATGACGGATTTCGAGATCGATCTGCAGTACCATCCAGGGAAGGCTAATGTAGTAGCTGATGCCCTAAGCAGAAGACCCTCGGCATTCTTTATGATCACCCAACCAGGTCTATTGAGAGATCTAAAAAAGTTAGGAATAAAGGTCATTATGCCAAGAATTGACGGCCAATTGTCAAACTACCAGCTACAATCAACATTGGTCGAAAGAATCAAAGCTGCTCTACCAACAGATGCAAGATTTCAGAGGCTTCGACAAAGAACCGAGGCTGGAATCCAGACAGGATATCGCATACACGAAGATGGGACTCTAAGATGTGGAAATCGTCTTTATGTTCCAAATGGAGAACTTTGTGAGGAGCTGATGTCAGAAGCTCACAGCTCAACCTACTCTATACATCCAGGTGGCACAAAGATGTACAGAGACCTGCGACAATACTACTGGTGGCATGGAATGAAGCGAGAGATAGCATGCTTTATGGCAAAGTGCCTGGTATGTCAGCAAGTCAAGGCTGAACATCAGAGATCAGCAGGTCTACTTCAACCCCTCCCAATAC